>CM028130.1:964435000-967160000 GCA_016271365.2 Neoceratodus forsteri | reverse complement strand
AGACACCGATATGTTCTGTGCAGACTGACGCTTGACAACACTCGGAGCTGACTGAGCAGATTGCTACACTGACCAACCAGATGACAGAGATGTATAAGGAAATGCAGAGTTGGAAAGCTGGTTGGAAGAATGAGAGAAGCTTCATTCCATCAGGGAAAGAAAGGAAGAATGACCAAATGAACCACTCAAGAAGGAGTGAAGGGAGACGCTCCACAGATCAGTTTGATAGCCAAGGAAGGCCCATATGTTGCCGGTGTGCTGTTAGTGGCCATATAGAAAGGAGATGTGGTCAGCCAGTAAATAACACCCTAACTTTAAACAGGAATTCTTCGGGGATGAGGACCGACCCTCGAAGAGCAGCCGATCAGGTCCAGGAGTCCCACTAGAGCAGTCGTGTTTTGTTGCTAGAAGCCCAATGATACCAGTCAAGGTCGATGGCATCAAGTTTATGGCATTATTAGACACCAGATCGCAGGTTACCACATTGCAAGGATGAGAGTTTTGAGGATACTGGCCTCCAAATAATCTGAAGCCACTTCCTAGATCATGGGTAAAGTTAATAGCGAGCAACGGTGATGAAATACCATATTTAGGCTACCTAGAAGCCGATGTACAGTTAGGAAAGAACGTTCAATGCAACACAGGCAGCATAGTGAGCGACATTGAGAGTGATCAGCTGCCACCACTAATTCTAGGGATGAACGTTCTACAAAATAGCTTTGGTGAATTAGTGAGCATCCTCCAGCAGCAAGCCAAACATGTACCTCGAGTAGAGAAACATGCCCTGCAACAAACTATCTACAACTTGCAATGCCATCACCGATTCGCTAATGCTGAGGGTGAAATCAGTAAACTAAGAGTGACGGATGCTAGACTAGTAACCTTGAAGCCAGGCACTGAAACCACTCTGTGGTGTAAAGCAAAGGTGTGCCTGAGGGGTCAAGATTATGACGCCCTAGTGGAACCTTACCAAATGAACAAGGAAGAGCCAATAATAGTAGCTTGGAGTGTAGCTACAGTGATCAGATGTAGGATACCAGTCCGAGTGCTAAATTATGGGACTCATTATGTACAGCTGTACCGGAACCAGCCAGTTGCTCAGATCCACATGGTGTGTTTAGAGGACATTGTCAAAGCTGGGGAAGAAATAGAGAAAGTGCCTGAAAATGGGATGGAAAGCACCAGAGACCAGAATGGACCAAGGAGATTAAAGTAGGCCATCCAAGACCAGCATGAAGCAAAGAGCCGATGTTTTGTAAGTGGTTTTACACCGAAAGAAGCATTTAGCCAACACCCTTAGATTTTGGGTTAGCTCGTAGAGTACAACATCACATCAGTACCAATGGACATCCACCTATCTGAGAGCAATTTAGGCCTATTCCACCAGCCATGTACCAGCAAGTCAAAGAAATGATTAAAGAAATGAAAGAGGCTAATGTGATAAGAGAAAGTCACAGCCCTTGGGCAGCGCCAATTGTTCTGGTAAAGAAGAAGGATTTTAAGATCCGATTCTGTGTGGATTACTGCAAACTAAATGCCATCACCCATAAGGATGCGTATCCTTTGCCTAGGATAGAAGATTGTCTTACTGCCCTTCAATCAGCAGCCGTATTCTCCACTCTGGATTTGACCGGCGGATACTGGCAAGTTCCTATGGCGCCAAAGAATCTAGAGAAAACAGCCTTTATTACCCCCATGGGTCTATTTGAATTCACCAGGATGCCTTTTGGATTGTGTAATGCACTAGGTACTTTTCAAAGGCTAGTGAAACATTGTCTTGGAAGCCGGAATTTCGATACCCTGTTGTTATATTTAGATGATATTATTGTATATTCAAAAACTCACGAAGATCATTTGCGTCACCTGGACGAAGTGTTCCAAAAGTTGATCGAATACGGTCTGAAAATAAAATCCTCTAAATGTCATCTGTTACAGACTAAAGTGAGTTATCTGGGACATATAGTCTCTGCTGATGGAGTGACGCCAGACTCAGAGAAGATCGAAGCAGTAAAGAAATGGCCTGTTCCTACTACCATTAGAGAGGTCCAGAAATTCTTGGGATTTGTTGGATATTATCATAGATTTATTAAGAATATCTCCAAAATTGCTGTGCCTTTACACGAACATTTGAGAGGATCAGCAGAAGGTAGAGTCCCAAAGAATCGCCTGGTTACATGGGGTACTGAGCAACAAGAGGCCTTCGATCAATTAAAAACAATACTAACTGAGGCTCCTATATTGGCGTATCCAGATTATGCGAAACCTTTTCTGTTGTATACCGATGCCAGCAACAAAGGATTGGGTGCAGTACTCGCACAAGAATAGAATGGTGTGGAAAGAGTAATAGCCTATGCAAGCAGAGGATTAAGAGGCTCTGAGTGGAATGGTGCCCACTATAGCTCTTTCAAACTGGAATTTTTAGCTCTAGTCTGGGCTATCACCGAGAAATTCCAGCAATATGTAGCTGCCACCCCTTTCACGGTTTTCACGGACAATAATCCTTCAGCACACTTGAATACTGCAAAGCTAGAAGCCCTCGAGCAAAGGTGGGCCTCTCGACTCGTGAATTACCAATTTTCCTTAAAGTATCGCTCTGGTAAAGCTAATGCGAATGCTGATGCCTTGTCCCGGATGCCTGAACATGGAGAATCAAAAATAGATGATACCCTGCTGGAAAATATAGAAATGCCACCTTTTCTGCAGGTACCAGCTGAGATTGTACAGGCCTGTTGTCAAATTGCTCCTGAGTTTAAAGTGGAAGATCAACCAGAAGTGGATGACATGATTGTGAATCAAAAGAATCTATGGGTAAAACTACAAAGCCAAGACCCTATAGTTTGCCAAGTAAAGCTCTAGTTGTTCAACAGAAGCACATGACCCAAAGAGAAAGAAGGAAGTTGAACACAGAAGTGATGAAACGTTGGAGACACAGAACTCGTTTGACCATAGAAGATTATCGTCTGGTTAAGAAAAGTAGAGATCCTACCACAGAAGTAACTCAAATCGTAGTTCCAAAGACCAGTGCTTCCGTAGTGTTGGAGGCGTACCATGATAATTCAGGACATTTTGGTCATAAGAAAACTGAAGCTATCAGAAGAAGGAGATTTTATTGGATTGGAATGCGAAACGATATAATAAAATGGTGTGAGGAATGTTCAGCATGTAACTTAAAGCGCAAGGAGAAGGTGAATCAGAGAACTCCTCTCCATCCAATAGTCAGTAATGCACCATTGGACCTAGTTGCACTTGATCATTTGAAGTTAGACCCAAGCACAAATGAACACATTTATATCCTCACTATGGTGGATCACTTTTCCAAGTTCGTGGTTGCAAGTGCAGTAAAAGACCTATCTGCTCGAACTACTGCCGAAACCTTTATGAGATGTTTTGTACAACCTTACAGATATCCTACAAAAATCCTCACGGATCAAGGAACGTCTTCCGAATCTCAACTCTTTCATGAACTTTGCACTCTGTATGGAACCCATAAGTTAAAAACCACTGCTTACCACCCCCAAGGTAATGGACTTTGCGAAAGAACAAATCAGATTCTCCTAGAAATGTTGTGACCTCTACCGGAATATAAACGTCCCTTCTGGCCAGCTTTACTTCCCGAACTCACGTATCTTTATAATAATACGGTTCATTGCTCCACGGGTTATACACCTCATTATTTAATGTTTGGACGACATGGAAGACTTCCGATGGACTTAGTGCTGGAAGTACCACAAGAAGAAACTAAAATAAAGAAGCCAGTGACAAATTGGGTCCAAGAACATAATCAACGTTTGCAGGAAGCTGGAAAAATTGTTGGTAGACACATGGAGCAAGCAAGGCAAATGCAGAAAGCAAACTATGATATCAAGGCCAAAGCTACACTTTTACTTGTCGGAGAAAGAGTAATGTTGAAGAAAACCCAAAAATGCAGCAAACTGCCTTCAAAGTGGGAACCAGAACCTTATTATATTATTGAGATACCTTATCCTGAACTACCGGTATACAAGATCCAACAGGAATTTGGACATGGTACCAAGATTGTTCATCGAAATCTCCTAAAAGCTTGCACTTTCAGAGACACTGTGATCATTAAAGAACAGGACAGTCCTAAGCCAAAAGAGAGGCAGGAGTCCACAAAAGACAAAATGTGGGAACTAGAATCACCAACCAGTTGGTGTACAGAACCTTGGACTCGTACTTCATATATGCATTCCCAGGACCATTCGAATTGTGTACCAGTGATAGCTCCGGAAATACCAGATTTCCTGGAAAGAGAACATATTGCTCAAGAACTTGTTGATTTCCAACCCCACAGATCTCAAAGATCGAATGCAGGTATCCGTCCTAGAAGGTATATCACAGAAGTTTCTCAACTCGTACCTTGGTACAACAGGTAGATCTAATCCAAGTAATTTCCCAGACACAGTCACTTTAGGGTAAAACTTCAAAAATTTACAGTATAGTAGATGTTTTAAGAATATTCTAGAGATAATAAGAGTGTTTTATTAACGTAAGACTTCATAGAGTGTTAAGTAAGATTTTAGAGGTTGTTAAGATGATAGATTTTATAAAGTGTTAAGGAATACATGGAGACATGTATTTTAATTGGGTCGAATCTGTAATACCCCAAAGTTGTGGCATCCCAGAAAGTTTAAAATTAATAAATAAATGAAGGGTTCACAGGTGCTCAGGGTACCTGCTGTAGGTGTAGGCAGCAGGATACTATGCTAAGGGGCCACTGCAAATAAAGTTTCACCCCGTATTGGGAAACTGTAAAATAATAGTAGAAAAGTGCCCTGTGCACTTACAGTATGGTCAAAAACAGATTTAACAGCAATAGATGTCACAATGGCCTGGATGGAATGTTGTGCTGAGTGGCTCATGCACAGCATTCCACTCCAACAATCTAGAACAGGCAGGTTTAAGTTTAAAAATAATTCTAATGTTGGTCAGTTGTTGCTGGGCTGTGGTAGAGAGGATCACAGGAGTGCAACAAGGACTTGAGCTACCTGGGTTGTGAGCGGTCCTGTTGACTCCGTGGTGATTCCCCTCCTCCAGTCCACTGAAGACTCCCTGCTCTGCTGTGTTCTGCGGTCGGTGGTGCCATCGGGGCACCACAAAGATGAAAAACGACTGTTCGCCGCGCTTGTGGGCTTGTAAGCCCTTTGTTTTATTGTTTTGACCCCCCCCAGGTATAATAAGTTTAATTTTGGTCCCACGCCGGCGGCAGAGAAGTGCTGCATCACCGAGTTCCCGTTTGGCCGTCTGAGGCCCCCTAGTCATCCCCCCAGCTGCCTGCCCATTTTCCCTCCCTCTGCCACAGTACCTCCCACCTCCTGTTTGCCTCCCGGTCCACTGGAGCAGCTCGTCGGAGCGGTGAGTTGGTGGCAGCACACGCTACGTGCTGACCGCCTGTCCAAAGAGACTGTTTTTATGTAGAAAAGTGCAGTAGGCACTTAGAGGAGTGGCCGAGCGCCACAGGGGCAGCAGGTCGTAGGACCCTATTAAATATTCATAAGGAGGCAGGGTTAGCGACGCCCACAGGGAGGGGCCAGGACACTAAGGCCAAGCTTAGGCCTTATGAATATTAATATAGAGGCGGGATTCGGGGCGGGGATTTGGGACTAAATGACAGCAGGTTCAGGGAGCCTGCAGATTTAAAGGGGCTCTGCCACTCTGCAGATTTAAAAGGGCAAGTCAGGCCCAGAAGTAAAGTAGGGCACCAGGCCCAGTATTAAGTGGGGTACCAGGCCCAAAGTAACAAGGTGCACCAGGCCCAGTATTAAGTGAGGCACTAGGCCCAAAGTAACATGGGGCACCAGGCCCATTATCAAGTGGGGCACCAGGCCCAGTGTTAAGTGGGGCTCCAGGCCCAGTATTACAAGGGGCACCAGGCCCAATGTAAAGTGGGGCACCAGGCCCAATCTAAAGTGGGGCACCAGGCCCAGGATAATGTAGGGCATCAGACCCGAGGTAAAAGAAGGGAATAGGCCCGAGGTAAAGCTTGCATAAAGGGACGCCCCGGCCTAGTGGAATAGGGCAAACCAGCCTAGTGGTACTAAAGGATTCCTTAGCCACGATGTCTAGAAAGAGATCCTATTCCAGAAGACCTTACATTTAGAAACAGGGGTTCATTTAAGAGTGTTTGAGTTGCCTATACTGTGAAACTACTGTAATTACTGTACTGCTTATGCTGAACTATTGCCCTAAGTACCTGAACTATTGCTCTAAGTACCTGAACTATTGCCCTAAGTACCTGAACTATTGTCCTAAGTATCTGAACTATTGTCCTAAGTACCTGAACTATTGCTCTAAGTACCCGAACTATTGTTCTAAGTACTTGAACTATTGCTCTAAGCACCTGGACATTGGCCCTTATCAGTAAGAATTACTCCTGAAGTTATAATTTGCCCTCTTCCGGCAAATTATTGTATCATTCCACAGTTCTTTAGGCATTTTTCAGTTATATGGTTATTATTGTATGAAGACAGTCTCAATCTTCTACCACACTGCAGTCTCATAGTGTGGTCTGTAGCACCATGTACTCAATCAGTCTCTACTCAGAAGAAGACGTCTTTTCAGCATTCTTCACTCCTGGGAGATCCTTCATCAGCTCATCACATCCGTTTGTGTCATCCTCCGAAGTCGAGTCCATCGCCAGTCGTACAAGTCGTACCCGCCGTTTTCTTGTTTTCACGCTTGAAAGTACGTCTGCCGAAATGCATCATGACAGCCGTGCCAGTGTCGTTCCATATGGTTCGTGTTCCAGATGTCCTGAAGTTGGTCGCCCTCTACAGAAGAGTGAGCTCATCCTGGAGAACCTAGTCTGCACCCCTCCTGGTCGTTCGCCAAAAGTCGAGTCCGTTGAAGCCCAGTACGGGACGCATCCGCCATTTCTTTGTTTTGTGTTAGTTCCTGATCCTAGGATTGCAGAGTCAACCATCATCTCTTCAGATTCTTATGGTTCCTGGTCCTGTCAGAGTTCCTTCTGAGTTTAGCTGGCCCTTGGAGTGCCGCAGCATCAGTCAGGTCATGGTAGTCCTCCCTCGGATTCATCGCCATGCAGATCTTGATCTATCTTCATCCTTGGCAACCCTGGAAGTGGGTTTTGGCCGAGGAACCCTTTGTTTTCAGTGTGTTATTTCAGGAACCAGTTGTTCTGGTTCTACATTCCGGCAGCCTTGGAGAGTGGGCGTTTGCCGAAGAAATATATGGTCTGTTTACCAAACCTCTCACCACCCCAGTGGCCTTATCTAGGTCCTTGCTTGGAATTGTGATTAGGGTTTTACAGTTCTGTTTCATTTCCCTTGCAGCTACCAACGAAGAATGACGGTGTACACGAAGACGCCGGATCTCTGGACTCTTGTAATATCTGGACTCTTATGGAAATGTGTGATGATAATTACCCTAGTACAGTTCTGAGTAGCTTATGTTACCTGATCCTCATCTAAGAGTATAGAAGTGTAGAATAATTTCAGAATAAGAGTGGCAGTAGGCCTAAAGTCTATTCTTGTGGTAATAATCTTAGTAGTGGTAGATAAAAGTATTTCTCTGTTTATTGCCCTATTGTTTTGGGCAACCCCTCTTCCCTCTTGTGACTGTGTCTCTCTACCCTTGGTACAAAATAAACGCCCTGCGGGCATTGAAGCACTAAGTTGACTCCTGCCTCTCCTTGTCTGGGTAACGGTTATCCTATCCACATAATTCGGACCTTGGTGCCTCACTCATCTCTTTTCTCCACCTTTAGAGTGGAGCACTGTTCACAGAGCACTGCTATAGACCATCACATTATTACAATACTTATGCAAAGCATGTGACAGAGAACATTACCAGAGAGTTGGGTTTCTCACCACTGTCCTGAAGAATGTACATAATCTCCATAATTTCCAAGATCTCTGTGTGGAGCTATGTTACACAAAGTTATATATCACAGATAACAACATAGTAACTGAGATTACCTCATAGTTACAGATATGAGAAACAAACTGTGTTGGTTCTAAATTATAAACAATATGGTATAAGACATTTTCCATTGGATAATGACTTAGGAGACAGAATTACTAATGAGTATCATATGAGACAAAGAATATGCTCCCGTCAGCATGAAGCTTGGACAGAAGAAATGCTGACAGGCCCAAACTACATGTTACATTACTTGCCTACATGCAAGACAAAACAAAGGCTTTCTCTCTGTCAGCTTGCCTAGAGAAAGAGAAGTGCTGACAGGCCACTACTACATATAATTATATGAGAATATCTACAGTATAGTGTATAAAGTAATCACTGATGATCCCTAAGAGTCATCTTATCAGTGATTAGGTATATTATATATGGAATATGTGTAAAAAACAAACATAATGCATTATAGTGAGGTATAATGAATCATGCATGATATACTCCTATAAAAGATGTAAACATTAGCATATTCAGCAAAGCCCATTCCTGGCACTCATGCTTATATGATGGGTGCCTTAATCTACATGTTAGTGCAAAACAGCAGTATCACAGTATAATAGACCAGGAATACAGTGTAAGGTGTATGTGGGATGATAGGGGGCATAACCCAGGCACAACACCCTGAAGTCAGTGCACTCCCTCTACCACACTCAATCCAGGAGTAGGCAGAGGATCCCTTTTCTTTTTGTCTGCCTGGTGCTAGACACCATCCTGCCAACAGACAAAAGAGTAAGGGCACGGGAGCAGGAGCCTTTCCCACCCCAGGAACCACTCCAGGTGCACATTCAAAAGCCTCTAGAGGTGGTGGTATAGCAGGAACTGCCACAACCAACTCTGTGTCACTCCTTGTATACCCCCCAACCACCATTACTTCCAGGGGTGGTTGTATGGAGTCATCTCTCCCTCTGCCTCAGTCAGTGGAATGAGGTGACATCAGATGCCTGGTTCCTGGAAATCATAACACAAGGTCATGTTCTTGAACTTTTGGACACACCTCCAGATCATCCATCAGTGCCATCCTTCTATCCTCCAGTCCACATTCCTCTGCTCTTGGAGGAAGTTCAGATTTTGCTTCTGAAGAAAGGCATAGAACCTGTGCCATTAAAACAAAGAAACGCAGGGTTCAACTCACTGCTCTTTCTAGTCCCAAAATGGACAGTGGACATGTGGCCTGTTCTGGATCTCAGAGAACTGAACTGTTTTCTAGAGTGTAAAAAGTTCAGAATGGTCACCCTGCAAAGCCTGCACCTGCTATTGCAAGCAGGGGATGGGATCTGTTCCCTTGACATGAAGGATACCTTCCTATCAAAATTTGCAAACCTCACTGAAAGTATTTGAGGTCCCTGTTTCAGGGGGAACACTACCAGTTCAGAGTCTTGCTCTTTGGCTTGTCCTCTGCACCATGGTTCTTTACCAATTGCTTGGCAGTGGTGGCAGTGCCCTTTGCAGGGAAGAACTCTATGTCTTTCCCTACCAAGATGATTGGCTGCTGAAAGACCACCCAGGGATCAGCTCCTGCATGCCCTAACTCAAACAAGGCAGATGTGTGATGCTCTGGGGGTTACTGTCAACATATTTCAAGTCTGTCTTGATACCTTGTCAATGGCTACGGTACACAGGAGCAGTCTTGGACATAGTTCAAGACGCAGCCTTCCTGCCTCTGGACAGGGCTGAGCATCTGATTGCTCAGGCCCAATTGGTACATGCCAGCTGATATGTCTCGGCTAGGGCATTCCTTTGGCTCTTGGGCCTTATGGCAGTGGCCATTGTCACAGTACCTCTGGTCAGACTGCATATGAGGATCCCTCAGTGGAACCTAAGAGTCCAGTGAGATCCGTGTACTGACAATCTAGAACAAAAAATTCTAGAAACTTCTTTCCACAAAATGCTCAGGTGGTGGGTGGAACCCAGCGACCTTTAAAGGGGAGGTCCTATCCTGATCCCTTCCCCTCTTCAGATTCTTACAAAAGATGCTGCAGGGATGGGCTTGGGGCACACTTAGGGCACAGGATACATGGACCACAGTGAAGAGTACCCTGCATAGAAATGTTCTAGAGATGTGAGCTGTTCTGTACGGGATACAAGCCTTCCAGGTTCATCTCTCCCTAGGTTCTCTGTTGGTGCAGACAGACAACATCAGTGTGATGTATTACATCAACAAGCAGGGGGGGAACTGACTCTTATCCCCTGTGCAGGGAAGCAACGAGAGTCTGGTACTGAGCTCTGGAACACAGTCTAGAACTGTTAGTGGTACATGTTCCAGGTGCCCAAAACATCTTGACAGACAGGCTCAGCAGGTCCCAGTTCAGAATGCATGAGTGGGAACTGCTGACCTCAGTAGTAGAAGACCTGTTCAACAGATGAGGTCATCCAGAGTTGCACCTTTTTGCATTCCCCACACAATGCAAAACTACCACTTTTCTGCTCGCTCACTCCAGGGCCTGGAGATTCTGATGAGATGCATTTTTCCTCTTTTTCAAGGGGAGGTTCCTGTACAACTTCTCCCTTCTCTCTAATTCAGAGAGTGCTACTAAAGCTCCAAATTGGGGGGGGGGGGCTCTGACACTCATTGCTCCCATAACGCCTCGACAGATCTGGGTCCCCCTGCTGCAACATGTGGTGGTGAACCCCTCTGTACCTCTGCCACTGTGGGAGGGTCTACTGTAACAGGGACAAGGAACCCTGGTCTATCCAGATCTCAGATTTCCTCATCTCCATTTATGGCTCCTGAAGACATAGCCATTGCTCAGTTTGGGGTTTCCCAAAAGGTGCCTGATGTCCTGGTGGCTGCCAGAAAGCCTTCCACCTGATCCATTTATTCCATGAAGTGGAAGAGGTTTGCTTAGTGGGACACTTTTCATCACTTAGCTCCATCTACTTGTCCAGTTAATCAGGTTCTAGAGTTCCTACTGTCCTTGTCGGGTGCACTTGATTGCCATTTCAGCTTTCCATGTGCCTATTCAAGTTCAAGTTTTATTTATATTTATACAGGATAAGGCACTAAGTGAAGCCTGTTTTCAGGGCCAATCTGTGTTAGGCACGTTACAATACATAAAACATAGTATAAAACACACAACACAGGTTTCATACAATACAATGCAATAATAATTAGCATTCACAGTGGAAATGACATATTTCAGTGTAAGTTTTTAAACTTGAGTATGTAGAAAGATTACGTAAATCTGGTGAGGTGAGTTTCAAAAGTAGAGAGAATGTAATCACAGTGCATAGATCCATATTTTTATGCAGTGGAGCTGTAAACCCCTACCTCTGATGTCACGTAAAGAGTAACTAGATTTTTTAAACACCATTTTGGAGGTTAGGTATTCTGGAACGGTACCATTTATACACTTATATAAAAAGCAGAATAAAGACCCATCCCTTCTGTGGGCCAATGGTGTCCATTGAAGTTGTAAGAGTAAGTCACAGTGGTGATACAGTACAAAAGGACCTGTAAAGCCCAAAACAAATCTAGCTAGTCGATATTGAATTCTGTCTAACTTCTGTAAAAAACCTTTGTCTGCATGCCTAAGCACTATACTTGCATGATCCATAAAAGGTAATACTAATGAGTTCACCAACTTTTCTCTTGCTTCATGCATTAAATTGCTTTTATGCCTATATAAAACTCCTAATTTTTGTGAGATGATCTTTGAAACATAATCAATGTGTACGTCAAAAGCCAAATAAGGGTCTACCCAAAGTCCCAGGTACTTGTAGCTAGTAGCCTGGACCCGGGTATGACCCTTTACAGAATTTATAATTAAGCTTGGTGGCACCGTCCCACCTCCCACCACCTTTACTGTAAACACCATTGAGTTGGTTTTCTTTACATTTAAAATTAATTTATTCTCAGTGAACCAATGTTCAAGTTTGTAAAATTCTTGTTGGAGCTTTTTCTCCACAACATTAATATCCCTGGCACCTGTTGAGGGTCATACGATTGCCCAGCTGGTGGTGGCCTGTAGCAGAACACAATTGCAGTGAGGCAACAATCAGAGTTCAGAAATGTCCTTTAGCTCCAGTATGTAAATCAGAAACACAGTCTAGGTTTACTAAAAGGTCATTATAGCTGGAATGATAACACAGTGCAGATCTGTACTATATTTAAAAATCAGCATCTACAGAAATTATAGGTTTTCCAGTTAAATGCAGTTCTGAATGCAATCTAAACCAAAATTCTAAACTCCTTGTTCTCAAATAACTTAAAGTTCAATGTGCTTATGCAACTAGATGAGATGAGATGATGCTTGTGTGATTTGATTTACTTTTGTGGCTTTCTGCTTCTCTATCCATGGGATATACCTCCCTGCAGGAGTACAATGCAAGGAACCCTAGAGGAGGGTTCCCCCCCCCCCCACAGGTGCCAAGGGAATTATTACATTGGCTAAAGGTAGCTTAGGAAGAAGCTCAAAAAGAATACTCAGTCAGGTGCTGAACATCGAAGAGGCAAGAATGATGAATGAATGAGTTCTGAGAAGATAAGGGCAGACTTCCTAAGGAGAGAGGGGAAAGCCAGGGCCACAGTCCACCTCCATCCAATAGCAGAACCTAATTAATTAACCTAAGAAACTACTAACTCTAACTAATATTATGATCATTAGCATGGAAGAGAGGAAAACCCCCCTTTGAGGAGGAAACCTCTGGGGATCCAAAGCCTAGGTCACCTTCCCTCCAGGCTTACGACGTTTGATTTAAGGATGTATGACATTAAAGAGAAGGATTCTTTAAAGAGAGGATATGAGTAGGAATGATGATGACGGGATAGGGGAAAACCCCAAAAGAAAACACAGATCGAAGATGGAACTCCCAAAAGAAAGCACAGATTGAAGAGGAACATGAGGCAGCAGAGACCCAAGAGGGGAATGCTTGAGCAGGTGATAGGAAGGATGAGATCCATGCATAATCCAGAAGAGCAAGGGGTATCCAGAGACGTGCACAAGAAGACTGAGGAGACTTCAGGCCGATGATGATGATCACCGCAGGAGTGCAGCAGTCCAATATGAGAAGACTGAGGAAGAGGAAAAAGGAAATGAACTCAAACTGAACTGGAATAATGGCAGAGAGCGGGAAATGAACTCGAAAATTAACTTGAATGATGGTGGAGAGCAGCCAGCCAGCCCTTAGCAAAGGGCGATGGACAGGAAGGCAAGGTCTGGTGTGGAGATAGAGTTGAATCGAAGTAGCAAGGAGTCACAAACTTGATGAATGTGGCAGGAGGGCCACGGTTCGATGAGGTGGCATATGATGCATGATAGGTATGTTCAACTGAAGTATCGATTGCGGGCCAGATGGAGACTGCCAGCCAGGAGACGACTGCTTGATTAATGATGGGACGAAGATGGAGGGAAGTCATTGGAATGAATCCTGGATGGCTGGAATGATAGAAGGCATGCCTGAAGATGAGGCATGGGGAAGGATGACCGGAGTCATGAACCTGAGACATGCAGGGAAGGAAAGGCTGGATAAGGGGAAAACCCCAAAAGTACTGCACTGGGCACAGTCGACAGAATATAGAAACACCTGGTACGTGCAGGGGTAGAAGTAAAAATTATGAAGAAAGGATGAGGGAGCTAAACCTGTATACAGTGGAAAGGATGAGACAGAGGTGAAATGAGCATAGTAGGCAAAGCTAGCAAAGATCCAGGACTAGCAAATATATACACCAGCTGAAATCCAAAGAGAACACGGCAGATAGCAGAGCACACAGGCACAAGCTCAAGGGTGACCTATGCAGCATGGATTACCAAAAATATTGGCATACTAGAGGATTATCATGAAAAGGAATGGTATCGGAAGTGGAAGGAGAAACAAATGCATTAGCCAACTTCAAATGCATTAGCCAGTGTGAAAACCCAGGTATAGAAATATATGGATGTGGAAACAGTCTAGCAACCCACCTATAAGAACCAGCAGGCAAGTAATAGAGGTCACAGCCTAGTCCGCCAGATAAATAAGCAATGGTACTAGGTAGGCAGAGTCCTGCAAAAAAGCGTTCAAGCCACAGTAAGCAGGCGCCAGCACCTTTCCTTCCCAGCATCCTGTGGCTAAGCACTGGATGAGGATGAGAAGCCCAGGTCCTGGCACAGGACATGTATACCTGACCAAAGCAACAGCTCCGAAAAAGACTGGAGAAGAGATGAAAGGGGTGCACAGACGGGAAACCTGATTATGGGAAATTCCCCACAGGTTCGATAGTAGGCACGCCATAGCGGAGGGTAGAGGATCTGAGGAGCTGAGAAACAGAGACGCTGTAGGAGACACAACTGCTGAAAAAGGAGCATGGCTGATGACATCATGCCCAGAAGTGCTGGAGAGGAATCGCTGCACCAGAATGTGTTCGAGAGGCAGAATATGGGCAGAACCAGAAACGGGACTGTGAAAAGAAAACAGCACCAGGGAGCAGCAAATGAACCAGAGCCGCTCAGCAGGAGTGGGGGAAGGGAAACAGGAACAGGCAGGTGACTGGAGGAGACCATGGAACATATGGACCAGAAGTGAAATGAGCAAGGGAGGGTTGCGCCCCCGGCCGCAAGAAGAAACGAATCCTGGAGAGCCCCAGGATGAGTGAACCTTTTAAGCCTGATGGGGGAGTGATGTAGTTGCTCCACCCATCGAACCTCGGGCTTAAAGCCCTCGCAATGTTTCATTATTTTCTAAACGTATAACTTTGTCCTTTGAGTATAGTAAAGATGACAGCACCAAAGAGTTATCATTGCAAATAGCATGTTTTAAATAAAGTTGCTTGTAAACAAAGGTACAGTAATCTGATGAGATTCAAGCTGCTTTCTTTGTGATTTAAATGATATGGAAAACAGTTTATCACAAAAAATGTGTTACTCTTACTAGTTCTGATTATTATGTTTCCTTGCACATGCGCAAGAAACATCTTGCGGTAGAATGACATTTCGGAGGTGTGTCAGGGAGGAGTCCAATGCAGAACAATCTACAGTGGATTCATCCCTGACAGACCAATGAGCATGCTACCAGACTGTGACACTAGTCAGAGTTTCACAGCTGGAAGCTGCTCTCTATTTGAAAGAAATGAAGTGCTCTAATGAGAGAGCCGCTTCATTTCTTTCATTTGCATAGTGCTGTCAATTAAGCCCTCCCACTGCGTGCTGTCCACCCCACAGCCTCTGCCCCCCCCCGAGCTGGATGCAACCAATTAAGCCCTTCCACTCCCTCCCACTTCTTGTTATCCACCCCACACCCTCCATTCCCCCACTGACTCAGCAGCAGCATCCAATTAAGCCCTCCCACTCCCTCTCACTGCATACTGTCTGCCCCTCACTCTCTAGTCCCCCACTGACCCATCATTCAGGGCCAAATCACACTGCAGACTTCTGAGACCCCATGGTACATGTACTCTCAAGGTCTCAGTAATTTGTGTGCCATTCTGGGGCTTAGGGCTTTCAGTCAGAACTATATTGTCCCCGCCCACCCACCCGACAATCCATGCAGCAGCAGGAATAAGCAGTTAGCATGTCTGGTGTGGTAGATAGTTGTGCAAACATGCTTTCTTAATCCCAGGTCTTAATCGCACAGAGGGCGAACCAGTAAAAGCGGATAAGTGGGATGGGAAGAGGCAGTGTAATACAGACCCACTCACAAATTTATGCAATCACTTGGAACTGTGCTGCAAGTGGTACAGTGTGCCCAATGCACAGCAATAGTGGTAGCAACATGAGTGGAGAGAGAATGAGCCAAGATGCAAACTGTTTTAAAAGTAATTAACCAAAGTATTACAGAATGCCTGCTCAAAAAGGTATGTTTTATAGCTAATGCGCTCCTTTTTATGTTGCTTGCATGCATGTACAAGAAACATAGTGCCATCATCGGAGATTTCGGAGGTGTGTCACCTCCTCCTCCAATTCAGTCAGTGTGCTGGCAGGTGCGGCCCCTGTAAGCCAATGCATTTTGGAGCTGTCTATGACACGCTCCAAAATGCAGTGGCATGCAGTTGAAAGGGGGAGCTACGCTTCAGTGAGCACCGATAAGATATCGGCTGCTCACGCGCAGCTCCCCCACAGACACACGCAGGTGTGTGCGCCTCAAGACGCGACTGTATAGCCGACGGGTTCCCAATCCCCGCCGGGTTGAGCTGCGTCCCCTAGTAGTAGGTGCCACGCTGGGAGCCCACCCCAGCATGGCAAGCGTGTCTGGCAACGGGTGCGCCAATCCCCTGGCTGAACACCCCCGTCACTCTGTGCCATGCTGGGAGCCCACCCCAGCATGGCAAACGCCCCAATTAGTCATTTTTTTTTAAACCTGTAAACGAAACGGTCCAGCAGCGCTGCCTCCCAACCCCCACAACCCGCACTCCACCCACTGTGCACCCAGCCTCCCACACCCCCTCACCCCATACTTACCTCCGACCTCGGTGCGATGATCTTCGTGGACCGGGACACGCCTGCACTCTTCAAAGCCGACCGCGAACTGAGGAAATGCCGGTAAGCTGTATAATGGGCTAGATAGGGGGGTTTCAACTTTGTTGCATATCTCAGGCATTTTTGGGAATTTTTGCACCAAATTTTCAACATGGGTTTTTTGGGACCCCTTCTCATGACTAATGTCACTGTCATGGTGTTATTCGGGCCCGAAGGGTAATTTCGCGCAGTGACTGCGCAGTGACTGCAAAATCACCCTTTGGGCCTGAATACTGCAATGACAGTGACATCATTCATGAGAAGGGGTTCCAAAAACCCCATGTTGAAAATTTGGTGCCAAAATTCCAAAAAATGACTGTTTTACGAGCGTGCGTTGCGCAGTTCCTACGCAGGCTCGTAAGTTCGCGAAATTTCAATATTTTCACTCCAGATTTTCAACATTGCCATTTTACCACACCTTCTTATGAGAAGTACAGCTGTCATTTTTCACATCTCACCCAAAATGTGTTTCTGCCCATGTAGCGCAGAATGGCGCAGTCGATTTGTGAAATCAATGTGCGGGACAAATTAAGAAAATCACAGTGACACTGTTCATGAGCAGAGGTCTTAAAATGGCTATGTTGAAAATTTGGTGAAAAAATTCCTAAAAATGACTGTTGTACTGAGCGTCGTTGTACAGTTCCTCATACACACCGTAAGTTCTCGAATTTTCATATTTTCACTCCAGATTTTCAACATTGCCATTTTACCACACCTTCTTATGAGTAGTACAGCTGTCATTTTCACATCTCACCAAAATGTGTTTCCGCCCATATGGCGCACAATGGCGCAGTCGGTTATCTGAAATCAATGTACGGGACAAATTAAGAAAATCACAGTGACACTGTTCATGAGCAGAGGTCTTAAAATGGCTATGTTGAAAATTTGGTCAAAAATTCCCTTCAGATGTTCTGCAATATTACTAATGGAGACATTGAACAGAACTGGCCCAGGACTGATCCTGCACAGCACCCACTGGTCGCCCCTCTCCGTAGACTGCATACCATTTACCACTCTCTGCCTCCTGTCTGTTAGCCAGTTTCTAACCCAGTTTACCACCCTTTCCCCATGTCCAGCCTACCCAGCTAGTTTATCAGCCTCCTATATGGGATGGTGTCAAAGGCTTTGCTGAAATCAAGGTAAGCTGCTGTCCGCTGCCCCACCCTGATTCACTTCCTTTGTCACCCAGTCAAATAAATCAACCAGATTTTTCTGACATGATGTCCCCACTGTGAATCCATGTTGTCTATGGTCCTGGGTTCCGATGGCATCTAGGTGCCCCACTATCCTTTCTTTAAGCAATGTCTCCATGATCTTCCCGACTACTGAGGTGAGGCTGAATGGCCTATTGTTCCCTGCCTCCTCCCTGCTGCCAGACTTGTGTACAGGGACCACATGTGCCCTCCTCCAATTCACTCATGTTGAATGACTCAGTGAACATGGCTGCCAGAGGTACTGCTATCTCCTTAGCAGTTCTGTTAATATCCTTGGCGTATGCCATCTGGGTCCATCGCTTGTCTACCTTCAATTTAGTGAGCTCCTGCAGGACTCTTTTGTCCACCTCTTCACCCCCTTGGCAACTGCTGTACTGCTGTGGCCCTTGCCCCTCCCACTCTTCTGTGAATACTGAATGGAAAGACACAGTGAATGTCTTGGGAGGAAGGCATGAAACTGTCACTTCCAAATACCTAAACAGCACATACAAGCAAGCAACATTCGGCATTGACAAATGCTTGTTAAACTCCTGGTAGTCCAAAAATCAAGGAAAGAGTTGATGTTGGAAGCATTGCTCTGGACACAGTGGGACAGAGCCAACCCCCCACTCCCTGAAGCCTGTCCTTCATGTTTATAGTTGAGGTTGTCAGAGGTAGGATACTGAAACTTTTGTCCGAACAGAACCAGGACTGCTTGTTTTTGTGGATAAGAATGACAGAGCATTACAGCATGCCCCCTCTCTCCTAACACTGTAAATATGGTACAGCAATAATAAGGTTAATAATGAGGTTAATGAAGAACATTACCTTAAGCAGCATGACAGCAAGAGACACACAGTGCAGTACAAAGACATGCCGAACTTGCATGTCAGAAAACAATAAGTGTGTGTCCGGGAAACAGTAGCTGAGCTGCGGGAATCCATCCACCCACCCAGCAGACCACGCACAGTGAAAACCAAGGGAGCCAGTGAAGTAAGTCACACTATCTTCATGCCACTTCTGATTGCAGTGCAGCTTGAGCCCTGAACTGCACTTTCCCATCAGTGACATGCAATATTGGGATGTGTTTTTAGTGCACTGTGCATCTCAATTGTAGTAATCATTGCAATGAAGAAAAGCACACTGCAGTACAAAGACATCCCAAACTTGCATGTAACTGATGAGGAAGTGCAGTGCAGGGCTCAATGTGCACCACAATGGGAAGTGGCATGACCAGAGTGTGCTAAGTACTGCAACACCACACTGTGACAGGAAAACTGGGAAAATGGTGTGTACAGAACGCAAGTAGCTGTGACTTGCGCGGCTCCATACACAGAAGGTGAGACCCCCCCCCATAAAGTTTTAAGATGTAGGATAGTGAACAGCTGTTCTTAGTGATCATGGTAATTAATGCACAGTTTCTGAAACATGCACATCTGTCTGTGATGTGTGTGAATGTGGGACTACTTTATTATGAGGAAGGACAGCCATGTAAGTTTGTAAGGCATTAAAACCCATTCCACATTGTTTGTTTCACAGATATGTGCTGCCCATGTAATAATTGTGGTGCAAGCCCTGCACCATCTTTGTCACCCTTCTCTGGATAGTCTCCACCTTGCTTATGTCCTTGCGCAGGTATGGCCTCCAGAACTGCAGGCAGTATTCCAAGTGAGGCCCTACCAATGTTTTATACAATGGCATCACCACTTCCCGCCTCCTGCTAGCGATTCCCCTGCCTATGCACCCCTGCATGCCACTGACCCCACCCTCATGCCTTTGTGCACTGCTTTGATATCTTAACGTCATCAGAGATGATAACCTCTAGGTCCCTTTCCTCCTTGATGACAATCAATTCATTCCCCCCAACCTGTAGCTCTCCCCATGGTTCCCTCTACCTAGATGCAATATTTTGCACTTTTTGGTATTGAATCTCAGTTACCACATCGCTGATCATCTTTCAAGCTTCTCCAGGTCCCTCTTAATTTCTGCACCCCTTCTGAAGTATCCACCCTGTTGTAGATCTTGGTGTCATCTGCAAACAAGCAGACCTTTTCTTCCAGCCCCTCTGCAATGTCACTAATGAAGGCATTGAACAGCACTGGTCCCAGTACTGATCCCTGTAGTACCCTGCTGGTCACCCCCCTCTCCCCAGATTGTACCCCATTTACCACCACCCTTTGTCTCCCATGCCCAGACTACCCATCTTGTTAACCAGCCTTCTATGTGGGATGGTGTTGAAGGCTTTGCTAAAATCTAGGTAGGCGATGTCTACTGCTCTTCCCTGATTTACTTCCCTAGTCACTCAATCAAAAAAATCTATCAGATTAGTTTGACATGACCTTCCTGCTATGAATCCATCTCAGATCCTGGGCTTCCCTGGATTCTAGATGTGCCACTGTCCTTTATTTCAGCAGTGTCTCCATGATCTTTCCCACCACTGAAGTGAGGCTGACTAGTCTGTAGTTCCCCGCCTCCTCTCTACTGCCACTTTTGTGCAGTGGGACCACATGTGCCCTCCTCCAGTCCTCTGGAACCACACCCGTGTTGCATGACTCCATGAACAAGGCTGCCAGAGGTGCTGCCAGTTCCCTTTTCAGCTCCCTTAGTATCTTCGGGTGGACGCCATCTGGCCCTATGGCCTTATCCACCTTCAGCTTTGTGAGTTCTTCCAGAACTCTCTGTACTGTGAATGGACTGGTGTCCACTTCTCCTCCACCTCATTGCATCTGCTACCCATCTGTGATCCTTGATCCTCCCCCTCCCTAGTGAATACTGAGCAAAAGTATTTGTTCAGTATTTCTGCCTTGTCCCGATCCCCCTCCTTACACTCTCCCTCCTCCCATTCACAATCCCCCCGTTTTTTTCTTCTTTCATTTATGTACCTATAAAATGCATTGTCCCCTTTTTTCACAGACTGTGCTAAACCCTTCTCTGTCTTCACCTTAGCTCTCCTAACAACCTTCCCTGCTTCTCTTAGACATTCAAGGTACACCTCCCCTGTCCTCCTCTATTTGGGTCCCCTTATATTTCCTGAAACTCAAGTCTTTTAGCCCTGACTTTGTTCCCCACCTCCTTGGATAACCATAGTGGTTTCCTTCTACTATTTCCTTTGGCCATTTTCCTAATGCATTAGTTTGTTATCCCCACTGGCTTCTTTCAGTTTCTCCAATAGTTCCTCCACCTCCTCTATTATCTCTCCCTTCCCCAGGACAGCTTGTATACAGCTACCCATTTCAGTGAAATCCACCCTCCTAAAATCTAATACTTTTGCCCTTGTGTGGTATGCTTGAGCCCATGTCATTTTTTTTAAACGGTTCAGTCTGCCCAGACACACAAAATCAACCAATAAGGTAACGCGCTCTTGACGCAACAGACAGTAATGCACCTGGTCTCACTTATTTAGAAGCTAGTGGGACTCAGTTTAGGTTACAGTTTTTTCCTAACTTTACGCTGAATATGTTTAATAGGCTTCCTTGTTTTTTTTTTTATTTCCAAAGCGTGGCTCTGGGGGCTCTGAGATGCAGACCTCCCAGGCACTGACAATATTACATGGGGTCTTCCATGTGGTTGCATCCTGGTCCTGCCAGGTGTCCAACAGCCGAATCTTTCCCCTAGCTTCTCCACTATACATTTCTGAGTTGTAGTGGAATAGGATGGAGGTACGCACTTTGAGGATGGATATCTATCCATCCAGACTACAGGTGAGGGGCATGGACACAGACAGGGCTGTCTTCTGAATATCCTTGGACATGGGATGCATGGACACTAACAAATCACCCTGATGTGGTATGCCAAGAATGATGGTTGAGGGTGGACTTGCCTCACACCTGTGATTCTGCTCCTGCTTTACTGCTCTCCTTCCTCCACAGGTCTGACACTTGGTAGTCTGATTTCACACGCCCTGGGCCCTGACACTTGCTAGTCTGATTTCACACGCCCTGGGCCCTGACACTTGCTAGTCTGATTTCACATGCCCTGGGCCCTGACACTTGCTAGTCTGATTTCACACGCCCTGGGCCCTGACACTTGCTAGTCTGATTTCACACGCCCTGGGCCCTGACACTTGGTAGTCTGATTTCACACGCCTGGGCCCTGACATTTGTAGTCTGATTTCACACGCCTCTGGGCCCTGACACTTGGTAGTCTGATTTCACACTCTGGGCCCTGACACTTGGTAGTCTGATTTCACACGCCCCTGGGCCCTGACACTTGGTAGTCTGATTTCACACGCCCTGGGCCCTGACACTTGGTAGCCTGATTTCACACGCCCTGGGCCCTGACACTTGGTAGTCTGATTTCACACGCCCTGGGCCCTGACACTTGGTAGTCTGATTTCACACGCCCTGGGCCCTGACACTTGGTAGTCTGATTTCACACGCCCTGGGCCCTGACACTTGGTAGTCTGATTTCACACTCCCTGGGCCACTAATGATGAACTGAGCCACAGATGTGCCAGCTTATCTTTACACTGGCTCAGAGGATGCTGATCAAATGCTGAAAAATGAACTACACAGTATATAACTAAGCATTGTGCCTCCACCACGGCACCCTGCGGTAAAAGAAATATAACAAAGTGCCATTCAAATGTTTCATTTATTGGTTTACTAATACTTTAGTCGAGCATTCGACAAAGTCCCACATAATAAACTAATGAGGAAGTTACACAATATGGGTATTTCTACCTACCTAGTGAAGTAGATAACTGACTGGCTAGCCTGCAGGACTCAAAAAGTTAAAATAAATAACGCACTTCCAGACTGGGGTTCTGTTACAAGTGGGGAACCCCAGGGATCAGTTTTGGGCCCCACCTTGTTTAACATCTTTATACTGTAAGTGATATGCAATCAGGGACCAACAACTACCTATCTGAATTCACAGCTGACACCAAACTGGGGGTAGAGTTAATGACCCAAATAGCCTGGCGTCACTTGTTTCTGACTTGGAACAAATCAAGCAATGGTCAAAGCACAACAACATGTCCTTTAACCAAGACAAATGTGTTGTCCTTCACTTTGGAAAAAACAATCCAAAAAACACTTACTACCTGAACAACTCACCACTTAAAACATCCACATGTGAGAGAGACCTGGGTATAAATAAATATATTTACATAAATGACAAACTTTCTGCAAACGACCACTGCATTAAAACTGCCAAGATGGTAAATGGACAAGCCAAGCGCACATTTGTTACCGGCATGGAGCAGTCCATTATACAGGACTTACATAAGACCATATATTGATTATGGGCCCCCTTTTTGGAATTGTTATCTTAAAGGTGACATAAACCTCCTGGAACAGGTTCAGAGAAGAGCCACCAAAATGGTACCAAGATTGGCACACCTAGATTATACAACAAGATTAAAACTTACTGGGCTCCATTCATTGCAAACTAGAAGAATCAGAGGTGACCTACTCTTAACATACAAACTACTTCATTCACCTGAACTCATGAATCAGTGTAGGCTTTCATACTCAAATAGACAGATTGTTCCCAGGTTGCACAATGAACAGCTAGAGGTCCAAATGTTCAAAAATACCAAAAGGTAAAGTTTTTATTCCATAAGAGCCCCTTGATTATGGAACACTTTACCACAAGAGCTGGTGGATTCCAGCAGCCTGAATTCATTCAAAAACAAACTTGATAACTGGATTATAGGTAATGTGCAACAGGTCTCAAGTCCCACAATGTGTGGGGTACATTCTTGATGGGCTCTGGTCTCCTTTTGTCCCTTTAAACCAAGTAAACCAAGTAAGTAATACTGGGTATATGGTGCCAGAACAAACAAAGAGGTAACAACCAAATCCACCAGCTGTTTGCAGGGGAAGGTGTATCAAGCTCTGCTATCTCAACAGGGTTTGGGGGGTTCTAGCCTATTGCTGCCATGGTTCGAGTTGGAGGTTTACAGATTGGAGGGTTGGGGGGTTACATACAGTTAGGATGCGGAAAGGGTTGTTATAAAACAAAAACAGCTCATCAAGCTAGAGATATCAGGTTATGAATAGGACACATGCAGCACACAATACACTATCACCACAGATATGGAAGGGGATTGCAGGAGACCTCTTTCCTAAGCCTTGGTCAAGCTGTTGCCAGTATTTTCCTGACTGGGGGTTAGTGCTGGCTGTGATGCTTGGCCAGCTGGTTATGATTGTTCTATGATTTTGTAATATAAAAATGTAGTGTGTGATTGTCTCCATAAGACAGCTGGGCTATGGGTATTGCCCCCGGTTTCAGTTAAAATGACAGGATATATATTAAACAGCAGATCTCTGTAATGTAATTAACTTCCAGGATAAATTGCATTTTATGACCTGTTGCTTCTTTGAAGTGGAAACGAAATGGGACTTTATGAGTCTGCCAGAGGATGAAAACCATAAACATTTATGACGTCTTAGAGGGAAAACATGTTATCCCACTTTGGTGTTAAAAAGCTGTAAAACCCCTTTGATGTCCTTGGAAACAGGAAACCACACAAGATTAAAGACAGTCATAAGTTGGGAAATTAGTTTTTGCTGATGTCACCTTATTTGATATACCTCCGGATGGAACATCCTGTTTGTATATTTTTTATATTCTAAAAGGAGGGGCTAGATGACACAGAAGAGGGGTGGAGACACAGAGTTTAACTGTATTCTGTGTTTCCACTGAGACATTTATTTTTGGACTCTGTAGAAACAAGATCTCAGATCTAACTAAAGGCACTTGTAGAGCTATACATTAGATATCAAAAGCCTAACTGTATGTTGGTAGGAGTTTGTCTGGAATTTTCTTTGCTTTTCTTTTAAGTGATTGTATGCTTTGTGATATAGTGTTCTGTGTTTACATTTTACATTTTTTATCCATTTTTAAGTAAACCTCTTATTTTAAAGAGACTGCCTGGTGTGTCTTCCAAGTTCTTTCTTTTGCATGTGATGTATGGAGGGTTAAGACTGACAAAACTGTTCATAAGCTTAATGGTGTTACCAAACTGGGAAAAGGTAAGAATATACCTAAGGTCTTTTGTAGAGTTTTAAGGGTTCATTTTGGATACCTGGTTAGGTGCCCTTAGGCAAAAGATATCTGGCATCCCCCCGAAGAGCAGATTATCCAAGTCTGTACATTTGGGTATGCTAGCATAAGGTTCACAGTTTGAATCCCCCCAGAACTTGAAACTAAAGGTTATTTGGACCCACAAGCAGACAGGAGGGTTACCCTGTTCTGTTACCTGCTCACAATACTGTGCTCGGAGGTTGGCACTGTGGGAGCAGAGGGCCTAACCTGCTGAGTGGGTTTGTGACAGATTGGTTGGCAGTGGTACAGATACATTTGGTAACACAAGCTTTAATTGTTCAGTGTGTCAGCTTAATACTGTACAGCTCACTTGCAAAATAAGGCAGTGATTTATTTTTTAAAAGAGGAAACAGAACTATATCATTTTGCTTACAGTTGAGTTCCTACCTGTTTTTTTTTTACTTCTAAAGTGCACGTTAGAGTAGCTGTAGTTAGGGAATAAGAAGAAGATGGCTCCCAACTACAGTGGGCACACTGTAGACTACTTGAGGCAGTTGTGCCAGGACAGAGGAGTCCTGTATGAGGGGAGAGCCACCAAGCAGAACCTCATGGATGCCCTGATGGCAGCAGATGCCCAGAGCATTGAGTCACAGACTGTCACTGTAAGGGACCAGACCTTGAGCTTTGAGGGGCTAGTGGCCAGTGCAGTGTCCAGATCTGGTGAGGATGACAGCAGGGCCAGTGCCAGCAAAAGACCACAGCAGCAGGGGAAGGTCACCAGCATTCTGAAGCCAGAAGTACTCAGGCTGCAGATTGAGTTGCGTAGAATGGAGCTGGAGTTCCAGGAGAAAAGGGAGCAGGAACAGCGAGAGGCTGACCGTGAAGAACATGAGCACCAGCGAGCCACAGAGGAGAAGAGGGATTGAGAACAGCGAGAGGCTGACCATGAAGAGTGTGAGTGCCAGTGAGCTGCAGTGGAGAAGAGGGAGCATGAACAGTGAGAGGCTGACCGTGAGAAGCGTGAGCACCAGAGGCGACATGAACCAGAGAAGCTACGACTCCAATCACCAACACCAGAGCAGGTAAGTGGTTTGGGTTTAACTGGAACTACAGGAATGGGTTACAAATTGAATTCCAAATTGATAGCTGAATTTAAAGAGGGAAGGATATGGATGCCTTTAAATTCCGTTGAAAAAGTTTGTATCAGGCTAAAATTCCTAGAGGGTCCTGGAGCTTCCAGCTATCCCCGCTACTTACCGGAAAAGCCACTAATGATTACAGCAAACTTAAACCTGCACTTTTAAAAAAGTTTGATTTAACTGCTGAAGCATACAGAGCTAAATTCTGTAAGCTCAGGAGAAGCCCTGATATGAGCTATGAGGAGCAAGCCACGAAACAACGTCAGTTTTTAAAATGTTGGTGGGAAGGAATTGAAGCAAACTCTAGATAAGTCGGCCTACTGGTGCAGTGGTTGGCTTTTTGCTTGCGATGCCAGTGACCCAGGTTCAGGAATGAGCCTGGGTCACTGGAGGGCTGGCAAGGGGAGAAGAATTGAGCATCCCATGGACAGCTCTTCTTCTCCAGGGGGAGGATAGGGGACTGGTCTGGCACCTGCTGGCTCCGAGTGGAGTCTGGGAGTAGAGCAGGATGCACGGCCATAAGGGTAACCGGGGAGGAACGGATGTTGGCATATGCCATGATGTCACTACGCTGCCCCAAGCAGGAAAAAAGGAAAAATCTCCCTGACTGGCTGGTTGATGGCCCCCAGCCATCCTCTGCCACCGAACCCATGACCAGCACACCTCAGTGACATCCCAGGCCAAGTCTAGAGTGCACTGGCTGACCCGCACCGGTGCCTTCCCCCTTGGAGGAGGGGGATCCATCCAGTGAAAGGGATACACCGGGTTACCCAGGGGAACTGCAATATGAGGACAGTAGCTGGCATGGGGATGGGCAGGCAAGTCGGGAAGAGCCTGTGGGACTCGAAGGAGTGGGCAGCTAGGGAGAAGGAGGGAGGCATAAAAAAAACTCTAGATAAAATTGAAAATGCTATTTTGTTAGAATAATTTTTTGGGCATGCCCAGAAGAGCCAAAAACCTGGCTGAAGGACCGAGATCCCAAAACAGAGCAAGAGGCTGCTGAACTCTCGGACCGCTATGCCAAGAGCAGACCTGCTCTGAGAGTGAATGGGGTGGGCGTGGCAGCACGGAAAGGGAAAAGCGCACCTTCAGTGCAGCTAAAACCCTCATTGCCTCCATGGAAACCAGTTAGCCCCAGGTTTCAGAAAAAAGATTTCTCTGAGAAAAGAAATGAATGTTGGGTCTGTAGAGAAACTGAGCATATTGCCAGACAGTGTCCCAAAAGGATGAGCAATACACAACATGGGGCCAGGAAAGAAGTGGGTTGTTTGTGTGTCCCTGGAAGCATGCCTGTGGACATGAGGGAACACATGCACCCAGTCATGGTGAATGGTGTACAGACACAAGGGTTAAGGGACACAGGGGCATCCCTGACATTGATAAAAGGGGATCTGGTAGAGCCTGGTCAGCTTATACCCAACAAATATGTCACTGTACGAGACTTTACTGGTGAGGAGAAAACATTGCTCCTTGCTAGTGTTCTCCTAGATTGGGGTGAAACAGGGGGAACTGTGCAACAGGTGGCTGTAGCCCAAACTTTAGCAGAGGACATCATCCTTGGCAACAGTCTCAAACAGGGGATGGTGTGTGAAGTTACCCATAGCCAAGCTGCAAGGGAAAATTGTAGTTTCCTGGACCCAACAGAAGCCATTATGGAAACCACTGGGAGGCTGGTTCCCCAGCCTGTGTCTTCTGATATGGAGACTAATGAAAAGGGGGTAGAAATTTCCCCAGTAGCAGTTAACCAAACAGCTACGGAGGGTTACTCCAAAGAAGGAGGGGTGACTCAGTGTCAGAGGGTTAGGGATGACAGTGATCCTGTGTGCCCTGATGCTAGTGCTAGGGACCCTAGTTTAGAGACTGAAAGGGACCTGTCCCATACCTTGGGAATGTGTGAGGAGTTTGCAGCTGCTCAGAAAAGTGACCCTAGTCTAGAAAAGCTGAGGGCTTGGGCAGACTCTGACGGAGCACAAGTAGGTGATGGTAAACATAAGGTTTATTGAGAAAATGGACTGATGTATACTCAGGCTGTGCAGACAGAGGGAGGGATGATAGGCAGGCAGCTTGTTATTTCCCAGGGGTATCGTGAGCAATTGATCAAGATTGCACATGATATTCCCTTGTCTGGTCATCTGGGAATTGTGCACACTATGCAGCAGTTGGCCCAGAATTTCTATTGGCCCAACTTCACCCAGCAGGTGAAGGAGTATTTTAGGCCTTGTCACTGGTGCCAAGAAATAGGGAAGGCAGGTAAGAAAACCCAAGCCACCCTAATTCCATTGCCCATAGTGGAGGAGCAATTCCATTGGGTGGGAATGGATATTGTGGGGTCTTTAAATACTCCCAGCTCCTCCAGGAAGAGGTTCATCCTGACTGTGGTGGATTATGCCACCCGATACCCCGAGGCAGTCACCCTATCCTCACTGAGGACAGACAAAGTGGCAGACGCCTTACTTGGGATTTTCTCCTGTGTTGGGTTTCTGCAGGAGGTTATCACCGATCGAGGGAGTTCCTTCATGTTGGACCTAATGAAGTGTTTGTGGGAGAAGTGTGGGGTGGTGCAGAGATGCACAACACCTATCACCCACAAGCCAATGGGCTTGTGGAAAGATTTAATGGTACCCTGCAGTCAATGCTCCAAGCGTTTGCTGAACAGCATGGGAGGGACTGGGAGAAATACCTTCCCCACCTGTTGTTTGCATACAGGGAGGTGCCCCAAGAGTCGACAGGATTTTTCCCCTTCAAACTCTTATATGGATGCTGGGTACATGGGCCCCTAGACTTGATCCAGGAGGACTGGGAAGGCAAACATGCCACCCAGGGAACTCCCCTAGTGGATTACATCCTTAGGTTTAGGGAAAGGCTGAAGGAGCTTATGGGGACAGCCTAGAGCAACCTGGCAGCTGCCAAACAGAAACAAAAAGTGTGATATGACAGCAGAGCCAGAGCTCGCTCGTACATGGTGGGTCAGGAAGTCATGGTCCTTATTTTGGTCTGGAAAGACAAGCTGCAGGCTGAGTGGACAGGGCTGTATGAAGTAGTTAGGAAGGTAAATGATGTGAATTATATCATAGGGTTACAGTACCTGACAGAAGACAGACAGAAAGAATGTACCATGTCAACATGATGAAGCCATATGCTAGTAGGGCTGACATGGTGTTTGCAGTATGTAGTCCTGGGGAGGGAACGGATGAAGAAGACCCCCTTCTGGACTTGCTGGAAGAAAACAAGCAGGAATCCTCTGTGGAGGAAGTTAAATTGTCTCTCCAGCTGGCCCCAGACAAGATCCAGGAAGTAAGGGAGGTTTTAGCAGACTTTGCCCCCCTGTTTAGCACCAAGTCTGGACTAACCCCCTTAGCAATGCACAATGTGGAGACAGGGACACAAACACCCATATGGCGGACATAATATCTGGTGTCAGAGGCTGTCCAAAAGGACATTAGGAGGGACATAGAGGAAATGCTGGATTTAGGGGTAATTCAGAAGTTCCCACAGCCCCTGGGTCTCACCTGTAGTCCTTGTACCCAAGTCAGATGGCTCAACTCATTTCTGTGTGGACTATCATGGACTGAATGCAGTCATGAAGTCAGACACCCACCTGATGCCCCAGATTGATGAACTCCTGGACAAGTTGGGAGGGGCGACCTACCTTATGACTATTGACCTGGCCAAGGGGTATTGGCAGGTTGAGTTAATGGACAGAGCTAGAGAGAGATCGGCCTTCATCACTCCGATAGGCTTATTTGAATTTAAAGGAATGCCTTTTGGAATGAAGAACGCCCCTGCCACTTTCAAAGGTTGGTGAACCAGGTGTTAAATGGTGCTGAGGAGTATGCCATGGCATACCTGGATGACACTGCCATCTTTAGTGCCAGCTAGGAGAAACACCTGTCCCACCTTAGGGAAGTGCTCAGCAGGGTACAGAGGGCCGGGCTCACTGTCAAAGCTGAGAAGTGCCAGGTGGCCGTGGTTGAAGTGGCATACCTCGGGCATGTTGTAGGCTGGGGACAACTCCATCCTAACCAAGTGAAAATAGAGGTGATCAAGGCATGGCCCAGACCAGAAATGCAGAAACAGGTCAGGAGTTTTCTCGGGACAGTGGGGTACTATAGAAAATTTGTGCCCAATTACAGTTTCCTGGCTGCTCCCCTATCTGACCTGGTAAAGAAAAGGATGCCTAAGAAAATTACCTGGGAACCAGCCTGTGAAAAAGCCTTTACCAGACTGAAGGATAGCAGACCCTTTATAGTTCAGACTGATGCCTCAGACGTGGGTATTGGGGCAGTACTGAGTCAGACATCCAACCAAGGGAAAGATCACCCGGTAGTGTACCTGAGTAAAAAGTTACTTCCCGGGGAGCAAGCATACTCTACTGTGGAAAAAGAGTGTCTTGCCATAGTGTGGGCCCTAAAGAGTTAGAGCCACACTTATATGGGCATCACTTTGTGGTACAAACTGACCACAACTCCCTGGTTTGGCTGACACAAATGGGAAAAACTAATGGTAGACTGTTAAGATGGAGTCTTGCCTTACAAGGGTATGACGTGACAATCTTACATAGGGCTGGAGCGACCAATCAGAACAGCGATGGCCTTTCGCATCTTTATGAGTAGTGAACTGATTTGGGAAGCTTATCCCATGCAGGGGATAGAGCCCCCAAATTCAATCTAAGTGGGAGGATTTTGATGCTTGGCCAGCTGGTTATGATTGCTCTATGATTTTGTAATATAAAAATGTAGTGTGTGATTGTCTCCATAAGACAGCTAGGCTATGGATGCTTCTCCCCCCCCCAGGTTTCAGTTAAAATGACAGGATATATATATTAAACAGCAGATCTCTGTAATGTAATTAACTTTCAGGATAAATTGTTTTTTATGACCTGTTGCTTTTTTGAAGTGGAAACAAAATGGGGCTGTATGAGTCTGCCAGAGGATGAAAATCATAAACATTTATGACATCTTAGAGCAAAAACATGTTATCCCACTATGGTGTTAAAAAGCTGTAAAATCCCTTTGATGTCCTTGGAAACAGGAAATCACACAAGATTAAAGACAGTCATAATTTGGGAAATTAGTTTTTGCTGATGTCACCTTATCTGATATACCTCCTGATGGGACATCCTGTTTGTATATTTTTTATATTCTAAAAGGAGGAGCTAGATGACACAGAAGAGGGGTGGAGACGCAGGCCCAGATATTCAAACTGCGCCAGGCTGTGGCGCAAGCCTGGGCGCAGCTCAACTTGGCTGTGCAGGGGTGTGGCCTGGGCGATATTCAACAGAGCTGTGCTATGGCTCAGCAGCTTTGAATATCGCACCCTGGCCACCCCCACTGTGCATGGCGCAGTGGTATTGTGCCAGCACAAGTGGCCAGAGTGGAGCATGGAGATGCGCTAGCGCAAGTGCCATTGCGCCATTCACAGCACCTGCTATATTCACAAGGGGACATGCAAATGGGGCCATAATTCATGCAAGGCGCACATGGGGCCATTTGCATGTCATTTGAGCCCCATTTGCATCCCATTTGCATGCAGGGTGCGCCGATCCCCGACGACTTGCACCTGGCACCCTGCCAGGCAGCAGCCGTCGGGGACCGATGCCCTCTGCAGCCCGATCGCAGGCATGTGTTGTATTAAAAATTACTTCCTCATCCAATATCCCTGGTGGTCCAGTGGACGGCTATGTGCCCGATCACCGTCATGTGTTGTATTAAAAATGACTTCCACATCCAATATCCCTGGTGGTCCAGTGGACCGCTATGTGCCCGATCGTGGGCATCGTTATAATAATCCCCCCTCCAATATCCTTGGTGGTCCAGTGGACCGATTGCTGCCCGATCGTGGGCATCCATTTAACAGAAATTGTCCTATGACCCTGGTGGTCTAGGGTACCCCCTTCCCCACCTGACCACTGAGTCCCTCCGCCCCACTCCCCCTTCCCTCAGCTGGCAGGCGGCAGCACCCACCCGCCTGCCACCGCATCCCACCAACTGACACCTCAGTGGGGCTGCACGCCCATTGGTTCACAGCATGAGCCAATGGGCTGCAGCTACCGACTACACATTCCAGATATGTGAATGAAAAATCACTTATCTGAATGTGTAGGGCAGGTTGGACGCCCATTGGTTCACGCCAGAACCAATGGATGTGCAGCCCTACTGAAGTGTCACTGGCGGGCGGCAGGTGGCAAGTGGGTGGGTGCTGGCCGGTCGCTGGGCTGAAGGGGAGGGCAGGACCCAGTGGGCAGGTGGGAGTGGGGCACCCTAGACCACCAGGGTCATAGGATGATTTCTGTTAAATGGATGCCCGCGATCGGGCAGCATTTGGTCCACTGGACCACCAGGGATACTGGACATGGAAGTCATTTTTAATACAACACATGCCTGCGATCAGGCACATAGTGGTCTACTGGACCACCAGGGATATTGGACAAGGAAGTCATTTTTAATACAACACATGCCCGGGATAGGGCACATAGCGTCCACTGACCACCAGGGATATTGGACGGGACATTATTTTTCACATATGCCCGATCGGGACATGGGGTGCTGCCAGGTGTAGTTGAACTCGGGTGGCTACCCAGGTGGCAGCTGCCGTTGTGCCCTGCAATGTGGCAGCTCACCTGTGGGTGGCCATCAGTTGTTCCTTTTTGGGGGCTTAACTTTGTGTAGGCACAAGTAGGAGTTGCGCATGCATGGCTCTGCACATCCCAAGCTGAATATCGGGTTGTGCAGGTTATGCATGGGAACGCTCCCCCTACCTGTGCCTGCATACATTACTGATGCGCTCCGGAGCATCGGGATTTGTGCGGTGAACTTTTCCCTTTTGAATATCGCGCCAGGGCGCATCAGTGGGTTACGCATGGCAGAACACTGTTGCGCCATGCGCAACCCTTTTGAATATCTGGGCCACAGAGTTTAACCGTATTCTGTGTTTCCACTGAAATGTTTCTTTTTGGACTCTGTAGAAACAACATCTCAGATCTAACTAAAGGCACTTGTAGAGGTATACATTAGATAAAAAAAAGTCTAACTGTATGTTGGTAGGAGTTTGTCTGGAGTTTTCTTTGCTTTTCTTTTAAGTGATTGTATGCTTTGTGATATAGTGTTCTGTGTTTACATTTTATATATTTTTATCCATTTTTAAGTAAACCTCTTATTTTTAAGAGACTACCTGGTGTGTCTTCCAAGTTCTTTCTTTTGCATGTGATGTATGGAGGGTTAAGATTGACAAAACTGTTCATAAGCTTAATGGTGTTACCAAACTGGGAAAAGGTAAGAATATACCTAAGGTCTTTTATAGAGTTTTAAGGGTTCATTTTGGATACCTGGTTAGGTGCCCTTAGGAGAAAGATATCTGGCATCCCCCGAAGAGCAAATTATCCAAGCCTGTACATTTGGGTACGCTAGCATAAAGTTCACAGTTTGAATCCCCCCAGAACTTGAGACTAAAGGTGATTTGGACCCACAAGCAGACAGGAGGGTTACCTTGTTCTGTTACCTGTTCACAATACTGTGCTCAGAGGTTGACACTGTGGGAGCAGAGGGCCTGACCTGCTGAGCAGTTTGTGACACTGGCAAGTGTCATTTCTTTATTGTAGAGCCTGTGGCATTGTGTGGAATGTCACCAGTGGTATCTTACTGCTGCCAGCTCTGTTTCCTGACTGTCTCTGCTTGCTGCCATTTCCTGAGAGTGTTCAGGGAGCCCCCACTAGACCCCCAAGAAAGCATGATTCAGTTGGTAGCACATCCGCCTCTGGACCAGAAGGTTATGCATTCTTGTCCCACATGGGGATTGGACTTGCACCTAAAAATTGCTGGCATCTGAGTGCAGTATTGGGGAGTGCTGTACTGCTGGGGTGTGCCATCCTTCGGATGAGACGTTAAACCGAGGTCTCTTCTACCCATCCTGGTGTTGTCCTGGTGGGTGTCCAGGTGGAAGTAAAAGAACCCAGGGCACTCTTTGCAAAGAGCAGAGAACCTTCCCGGTGTCCTGGCCAACAATTCCCTTCCCATAAACCGGTTCATGCAATTATCCAGACTTTGTGTGGGTGATGATGTGTGTGAGATGGCCTCCACCACACATTCAGTCATTTCACTACCAGTCTAGCATTGCTTGTAAAGCACTTTGGGATACCGTGTATGAAAAGCGCAATATAAATGCTGGTTCTTCTTCTTCTTCTTCTTCTTCTAATAAAGAAAAACCATGCTCCTAGTCACCTGATGCTAGCCCCCTAGACCAGGGCTAACTTTTACACTGTGGCCCCCCCCCAGGCATTTCCATGCCCTAAGGCCATCAGTGCCTTCTATTATTAAAGAAAAGGGTTACTAGCCCCCCCACTAACCATCACTAGTCACCTGGGCTATGGCCACCATTATGGGCAAAAGGGTTTTAGTTGAGCCCCCCCCCTTCCCCAGACCTTACTCCTTTCTTCTCTATTTCTTCTCTTTTACTTCTTTTAACCCAACTAACCTAACTTGTCTTTCATTTTGCAGGTCTGCCTGGACAAGGGCTCCTACCTTCATCAGATAAGTATACTTTTATTTCTGTCCTGTCCCTTCCACCCTTTTGGACACCCTAAGAGCTGCATATCCTTTGTGACCCCTTTTCAATTCTTTTTTACAGGTCCAGTACATGACATCTTTTCAGGACCACCCCCTTGGCCCCCTGCACTCAGGTAAGTCACTTTCTGTTACCTATAGTTTGGTGGGTTGAGTGTAATAGGACAACTGTGTCCATTGAAGAATCAATAGGTCTGTGACAGCAACAAGCCTTTCATGATTCTCTCCTCACCCCAAATTAATACTGTACTACTAGATCTATGTTCTAGAAATTGATGCCTCTGATTCACTTTCAACACACCAAAAACTCTCTCATACATAGGAACACACCCAAAAATTCTCCCCCTGTGAGCCAAGCCATTCACTCCTAAGGGCAGTCAGACCTGCCTCCATGCTCTTCATGTCTACCGTCTGCTGCCAATCATCCTTTCTCCCCCGACCAACCCGACATATCCCTTCATCAGGGCCCCCCCCCCACCCGTGGTCATGTCCAAGGACACTTTTTCCATCCTCACTGGGAGCATTGAGGTCACAACATGGGCATACCAGGGGCTGTCGCAGAGATGGGAGAGCAGCTGCTATCATTCAGATGGCTAGATAGACATTTTTCTGTTAAGCTATCCTCTCCCACTTGTAGGCACGCCACAGCATCCTGGCCTTATCACGCATGTGGTGTAATCACAATGTGCGGTACCGAAACTGGCCGCTAGGCGCCACCAAAGGGCGTGCCTACTTGACCCTCCTCCCCGGGAGGAGAGAGTCCAGAGGACACCCTTGAGCCCTCCCTGCCAGCCTCTGCTCTTGCCATCCCGAGTTCCAGGCATGAATCTGGGTCACCAGTGTGTCAGGAGATCCCCATCACCTGGCACCATGAGACCACAAGGAATGGATTTAAGGTACAGTAGAAACCAATCAGTGTGCAATGCCACAGTGTCACCATACCCAGTCCCACCATGTTACATGTGTATCAACCCCCTTCTCCCTCAGGTGGATGTTCATTATCAGATTGTAAGACTCAAAACCTATCCTCTAGTACTGATTCTGAGTTAGACATAGAAACATAGAAACAAAGACTTTGACAGCAGATAAGGACCACTTGGTCCACCTAGTCTTCCCATTTCCCTATGTACTGGATAAGCTGCAGATCCTAGTTAACCAACAGCCTACTTCCTCCTACCCTTCCCCCAGAGTTGCTTTACGTCTGTCCCATGCATTCATGAATTCCCCCACTGTTTTTCACCCCATGACCCCCTTCAGGAAGGCCATTCCAAGTGTTCACCACCTTTTCCATGAAAAAATACTTCCTCACGCTGCCCCTGAGCTGTCCCCTCTCTATCTTCAAATTATGCCCCCTGGTTCTTGCACATCTCCTTTTCTGAAAGATGCTACCCTCTTGGACTTTGTTGATTCCCTTGAGTTACTTGAAAGTTTCTATCATGTCTCCCCCTCTCCCTCCTTTCCTTGAGGGTATACATATTAAGACAGTCCAGTGGATAGAGCTTGGTGACAGAAAGGGTGGTGCCAGGCTATCCTTGATAAGGAGAGTCTGCCCTGAGGTGGTAAGGGCCTCACACCTTACATCTGTTGATGGATCCAGAATTTGAGACCAACTTATCTCAATGCTCAGTCACCTGGTAGCCTCCTGGGACAGACCCAAGACAGCAGTGGAGATCCCAAGGAAGTGATCTGAGGACATTAAGTGTTGATCACTGCCAGTTCTAGGGATCATGTGAGGGGAAACATCAGGAGGGAGGAGGGAACCTGAGGGACTTCCACTCAAATGGAGTCTCTGCCAGCTTTGTAGTGCTGAAGGGGTCTCCCAGAAGAGAGGATATCACCTGTGTGTCTGTGGTCCTGTGCCTGTGTGATGCACCTAGCTAAAATATCAAGGAAGAGAAATCTGGTGAGAGAGACATGACTGTGGACTAAGGTAGGAGATATACCTAGATTGTTTGATAGGACTTTCCAGGCTTGGACAGGTACTGGAGCTGCTGCCTTTGGAAGAGGGACTGGGGTGCTTGGCAACGATTGCCAGCAGGCAGGCTAGAGTATGGACCGCCATGCTGTGCCCTGCAGACCATCCAGTGAGTAATAAGAAGCTGTGATATGAAACATTCAGCAACAAGGGGGTGGCCTTTGGGCTCCAGCTGGGCCTGGCATGGAGTGGCTGCTGCCAGAAGCAGGGGACCATTGACATCTGCCAGTAAATGGAAGTCTGAAAGTAAACTGAATGAAAGCCAAGGACACACACACACACACACACCAATCCCATCATGTGAAGGAAATGCAACCTTACAAGTATTTCTTCAAAAGTTGCTCCTTTTATTGTTTCCAGCATAACAACAGCTTACACAGACCAGGCAGGCCCCTCTCCCATGTACAGACTGTCAATGTTTCACATTTACATGCTTTGTCAAGAGGATAATGACACACCTGAATAATACACTTAAATAGTGTTCTCTTAAAGGCCTAGAGTACTATTTTGTGTTACATGAGTTGAGTGTGTCAGTTCTTAAATGTAGTAAAAATTAAAATTTTGAACCAAAATTAAAACCAAATCATAAACCTGACCATTCTTCTTAGTACAAGTCAATAAACATTAAATGACACTGTTTGAAAAAGCTAATATTCTAAACAATTAATTTCTACAATTACAGAACAGACTGCTGCCAAACAAATGTACTTACTTTTTGTCCTAAAATTAAGGCTAACATATATTCTTAATTCGTGTTATAAATATATGCATATAATTATGCTAAATATACACTGTAAATATTAAATAAATGGGGAAATTTCTATTTTGTCATTAAGACCCGGTAAATTCACTGCGTTTGTTTTAAAAATCCAAAATTGCTCTCCTTGAGACAGTTTATCATCAGTACTACCCCCTCTGGGGCCTATTCTTATTTTCTCTGTTGCTACAAAAGACCACATATGGTTTACTATATTTTGTGCAGTGCATTACATATGTGAAGGGCTGTGGCATGGTCTTTACTTCTAGCTGCCCTAACATGGTCGCCTACTCTTTCTTTACATTTTCTTTTGGTACGACCTATGTAATATGCCCCACATAAACTATTAGCCATGTAAATAACATATGTGGCATCACAATTTATGAAGTTCAAAATACGAATTGTAGAATTATCACCTCTATTAATAATTGTATTAGTACAAGTGATATGTTCCCAAAATGTGCATCTTTCACAGGTGAAACAACCTCTAGGTAACGGTGGAAGCCAACTTCTACTTTTCTCAGGACTCTTTTGATAGCTATCTTGCATACTGGAAGTCTAAGAGTGTTGACTTTACAGCAGTGAATGCCTCCTGAATTACTAACTGACCAGGCGCTAAGGTGTGATAGATGTGAAAATGTACAGTGATCCCAAAAACTAATAGCATAGCAGGGAAGTTGTAATGTTATGCATTGTAGAACAGGCTCTGACCTGAGATACAACCTCACCCTCTGGTGTGTGAAACAAGGGATAGGAAGGGTTGGGTGGTTCGTGATATACGGAGGGGGGGACACAACCTTAATCAAGGAACTCCAAGGTCCCGACTCACATCCGGGGTCATGATTAAACCTATCTGTAAAGTGCTAACAAGGAGAGAGCCTAGGATTGTGTTCCTATCTGTATCTGTAGCTCTTGCTATCAAAGCAAGGAGGCAGTTGAGTGAGGCAGCTAGAGCATTTCTGCTGGAACATTTCAATCAAAAGGATAAGGGTTACCATAAGGATCAGTATAGGGATTGGGTTTAGTGGGAAGCAAGTCAGTTGTAGGGACTGTGGGACACTCTTCTCCAGGGTTATTCTCTGGAGAAGCAGTCACTGCCCCTTCTTCAGGACCTTTGCAGAGCTCCGCGCTCAGCTGGTAGCAGTGAGGGAAGACATATCTCTCTTCTGCGGCAGGGGGTCAGCTGGAGCCCACACCCTAACTCCTCCAGAGGACTACTGATCCAGGGATGTGGTGGAGAAGGGAAGATGGAGGGTGGTAGGGGCAATCATAAAGAGGTCAACCAACCCCACTGCATCCCAACAACAAATCACTTAGCACCCCTGGAGGAGACTCAGGTACCTGACTCCAGGTTGGGGACTTCAGGTCAGTCAGAGGAAATAGGAGTGATAACCTGGTGGCACCCAGGATTGAGAGTAAAAGAAGGCAGCTAGTAGAGTCTTAGTAGTTGTGTATTCTATGATCAGTGACGTAGAGAGGGTGGTAAGTGTGTGGAGAAGGAGGGGTGGGGGATGGTCAGGTTCCTTCCTGGAGCATCAGCCATCCTACACATATAGAGAATATACATGGAACATATACAGGTAAGAAGGCATTAATGGGCAAAACATCCCTCTGCATATCTGATATCTTCCCCTGACTGACTCTATATATGACACCAGAAGTAGGGTGCAGAGGGCTCTCTCAACACGTTTTTGTCGAATCATGCTTGGACAATGCGCCTTCAGCTATAGGGCCCCGCTGTGGCTTCACGAAATCCCTGTGCCCATTCAAATCTGCAATAGCCTATCTCACTTCAAAACTGACCTAAGGCATAACCTTAACTCAAGCACAGAGTGTGACTGCTTTCTGAAGGTGTGACTCTTCCCCTCCTCAGGCCTTCTGAGTTGTCATATGGCAACCCAACTGTACCCCACTCCTCTAGCACAGCGAGTGACTGCTCTTGGAAGGTGTGACTCTTTCTCTTCACTAAACCTACACCATAGTTCTCAGTGCTGCAACCTGAGCTGACATAAGGCAGCCTTACTGTTCACCTCTCCCCTAGAAACCCCCGCTCCCCATCTCCCCTCTTGGTCCCTCCTGCCCCTTCCCCCCACTGCAGACTTAGTCTGGGACCTACCTCCTCCCCCCTCCCTGTGGCTTACTCAGCCTCACCACCCCCTGCTGTCAGCCATAAACCATCTATTTCATCTTATACTCTTCCCACATTATCTCACCCCTTTTCCTCTGGATCTTTTAGCCCAATACCACCCCACCACCTAATCGGTGCCACCTTTCCCCTCCCAAATCCCTCCCCTTAGCACTTTCGAGCCACTATCTCCCCTTTCTCAACAAAGCCTCCCTGAGGCAGCATTTTTAGCACTGGAAAGGACTCCCTGTCTTCAATTTCTTACATCTCCGTCCCACTAAAGAGGTGCCCTCTCTCCTCCTTTCTCTCTAAGTTCGCTATTGCTATTACAGTTCCTTTGCTTGATGCTGTACTAATCTCTAGCACTAGAAATAATTGTGTAATGCTGCAACCTAATGTATGTTCTCCACTTATCCTGAATTTGTGCTGTTACATGTCTGTTAGCCTGTTAATTTGATGTGGAACCTTTGTAAAAGAGCCTGTGCTCAAAGGTCTTTTCCGAATCTTTAAAGAATAGGGAGGATAGTGGAGGTGGGGGTGGGGCTGAGGGTGTTGCTACACTTGGGTGCCAGTGATCTGGTGAACCAGCCTGTGGAGTAAGTGAAACAGGCCTTTCAGAGGCTGGGGAACAGATGGCAGGCTTACTCAGCTTCCCTGCCCTTTTCAGAGGTTCTCCCCATGTGCAGTGGGGGGAGGGAAAGATAGAGTAATTAATTGGAGGGAAAGGTAAAGGAATGATGTCAGAAGAAAGGGTACCACTTTGTGGAGGACTGGGGGGGATTTCTGGGACAGGAGGTTCTTCAAAGATAACAGTCATCACCTGACAAGTGAGAGAACCAGCATTCTGTGCAGATGTTTGGCATCTACATTAGATAGTTAAACTGACTGCAGGGGACAGTGAGACTAGGGAAGTCACAGTGAAGTGAGTGAGGGAGGGAGGGAAGCCTAGCTTGTGCTCCCCCTATACTGGAGACTGGTAGCAGTAAGGTGGGTAAAAATAAGGTTGAGATTCAAAAAGGAGTAGTGGAAGAAGCAAAGGGGGGGGGGGACTCTCAGGGTCTACCAGCGACAGGAAAAATAAGGAGGTAAGGAGAATGAAGGAGTGTAAGTATAGGATCACAAAACAGCAACAGAGGATTTGGAGCTGGTTGGAAGGGTGTCAGCCTTAATGCCAGGAGTCTGGGTAATATAATCAGTGTGAGCTCCAGGCATTGGTGGCAGACAATAAGGCAGACCTTGTAGTTATCACATAAACCTGAGCCACAGAGAATAATGACTGGGACTTGTCAGTTCCAGGTTACATAATGTTAAGATGGGACAGAGGGAAAGGCAAAGGGAGGTGTGTAGCCCTTTGTGTCAGGGAGGGCATCAATCGCTGTGAAGGACAGATGCATCAGGGGAAGCAAAGAGGAACAGTCTCTCTGTGTTCACCTCATGGTGCCCTTAGGCAAGAAAGTATAGGTGGGGGGAATCTATAGACCACCAGGACAAGAGGAAAAGAGAAATAGGGAGCTTGGGGAAGAGCTGACAAGAAGAAGGTAGAGGTGGTGGTGGGTGATCTGAACCTACCAGATATCAACTGGGACATTCCAGTGGCCTAGTGCACCAGGTGTCAAGCCCTGTTGGATACATTGCAGGATTGGCTGCTGGTACAGCTGGTTAAGGAACTTACTAGGCAGACAGCCATTTTTGATTTGGTGCTCACAAACTTTGAGATGGTGGGTGGAGTGAGGGTAGGAGAGCAACTGGTGCCCAGCGATCATAACTCCATTTAGTTTAGACTTCCTGTCAGGACCAGAATGTCCCTATCAAAAACTTAAGTACTAGATTTCAGAAGAGCAGACTTCAGCCCAATGAGGGAGCTGGTCCAAGACAAATTGACCAGGGTGGACATCACTGGAAGTGTAGAGGAAAGATGGGTGGCAATTAAGGGGACCATTCTCGAGGCAACAAAGTCATGCATGAGATTTGTTACAAAATGAAACAGGTACAAGAGATCAATATGGTTCTTGGAAAGGGTCATAGAAACATAGACTTTGACGGTAGATAAGGACCACTTGGCCCACCCAGTCTGCTCATTTCCCTACCTACTGGATAAGCTGCAGATTCTAGTTAACCAACAGCCTACTTCCTGCCACCCCCCACTACAATTGCCTTGTGTCTGTCCCATGAATTCCCCCACTGTTTTAGCCCCAACAACCTCCCCAGGAAGGCAGTTCCACGCATCCACCACTCTCTCCATGAAAAAAAAATTCCTCACATTACCCCTGAGCCGTCCCCCCTCTATCTTTAAATTGTAACCCCTTGTTCTTACACATCTCTTTTTCTGAAAGATGCTACCCTCCTGGACTTTGCTGATTCCCTTGAGGTACTTGAACATTTCTGTCATGTCCCCCCTGTCCCTCCTTTCATCAAGGGTATACATATTAAGCTCTCTCAGTCTCTCTTCATATGATTTCTGATGCAGACCCTGCACCATTTCAGTTGCCCTCCTCTGGACTGCTTCCATCCTGTCTATGTCCTTGCGTAGATGAGGTTTCCAAAACCGCACACAGTACTCCAGATGGGTCTCACTGTCTGTACAGAAGGATAACCACTTCCCTTTTTCTACTTGTGATGCCCCTTCCTATGCATCCCAGTATACCCCTGGCTCTCCTTACTGACTTCTCACATTGCTTACCAATCTTTAGATCATCTGATATGATTACCCCCAAGTCCCGTTCCATTTTTTTTGTTGTTAGTACCTCCCCTGCTATTGTGTACTCTTCTCCTGGGTTTTTGTTTCCCAGGTGCATTGCTTTGCACTTCTTTGCATTGAATCTAAGTTGCCATATGTCTGACCGTTCCTCCAACCTTGCCAAGTCCCTTCTCATCTTTCTACCCCCCTTGTGTATCAACTCTGTTACAGATCTTTGTATCATCTGCAAAGAGGCATACCTTTCCCTCCAGACCCTCTGCAATGTCACCTATAAAGATGTTAAAGAGGACTGGACCCAATACTGAGCCCTGAGGTACTCCACTAGTGACCCCCCTTTCTTCGGAATGTGTTCCACTCACTATTACCTTCTGTTTCCTGTTGTGCAGCCAGTTTGCAACCCAGACTACCACCCTGGGATCCACTCCCAGACTGGCTAACTTGATTATTAATCTTTTGTGCGGGACTGTCTCAAATGCCTTGCTAAAGTCTAGGTAGGCCATATCCACAGCCCCTCCGTGGTCTTTTACGTTGGTCACCCAGTCAAAGAAATCTATTAGATTCGTCTGACATGACGTGGTCAGAGAAGCAGTGACGGCCAAGAAAAAGGCTTTCACCAGATACCAGGAAAAGCAGGGGAGGATGAATAGAGAGAGTACCAAATACAAACTAGAGAAGCAAAGAGGACGGTCAGGGAGGCAGAGGCAGACATGGAGCTGTGAACTTCGGAGGGGGTCAAGGGTGTGAGAAAAATAATTCTTCAGATATAGTAAGGAACAAGGAAGCAGGGGGTATTGCTAGGCTACAGGATGGGGGCAGGGTACTAAAGGAAGATGAACAAAAAGCAGCCATCCTTAACAATTACTTCTGCTCTGTATTCACAAGGGAAGACAGTGGAACCCTGCCTGAATGTGGCATCAAGGCAGCAGTCAGGAGCATTCCTTAAATGATGCAGCTTATATTTACTGGAGAAAGTGTCAAGAAGGGGCTTGAAGCCTTAAAGGTATACAAACCCCCAAGGCTGGATGGGATGCATGCAAAGGGGCTCAAGGAATTGGCTGAATCCCTAGTCGTGATATTCAACAGCTCATTTCAGACAGCAGTAGTTCCGAAAGACTGGAGGCTGGCAGATGTAGTTCTGCTACACGAGGGGGGGGGTGTTAGTTACAGAGCAACCAGAGAGCTAGAGATCTATGAGCCTTACCTCTGTAGTGGGTAAACTAATGGAGTCAAAAAGGACCTTCAGGACTACCTCGACAGCAATGGCCTACAAGATAGTTAACTGCATGTGTCTGTGGCAGGGAGGCCTTGTCAGGTGAGCCTGATAGTTTTCTTTGAATGGGTAACAAAGGCAGTAGGCGAGCAGGCTGTCAGTGCTCATTGGTACTGGGATGAAATAAATATAGAATAATGCATAGGGAAGTGTGTGTAATGAGGATTTTATGCACACCCGAGGTGTACGATGCATCATAAACCCAGAGAGTGAAGTTCGAGGGGTTTATCAAGGCATCACACACCGAAGGTATGCATAAAATCCAAGTTGACACATACTTCCCCAAGTTTTATTTATTTATTTTTTAAACTCAGCTTTATTAAATACAATTGTACAGCAGAGAAATATAGCACTACACAAAAGGGTATTATCCCCCATCCTTTGGAATTCAGTAATACATTATACTGCACTTTGCCATAACTATAATGCGAGATAGTCTACTAAACAATTTATTCTAGTAAAGCACAGACCGAAATGTCCTTATTGTGTATGATTAAGCTCCACCGTAACTATATAGACACTATTTAGAAAAAAAGTGTGTTTGCTCAATTGCAGACCTTGATTATAATAACAAAGTCCTACCATTCTTAAAATAACCGAAGGGAAAATGGAAAAAATTGCCAAAGTAAGAGAGTAGAACCAAGGACTAATGTGGCCTATTTGGTTGTGCATCTAAGCCCCCCTCCCCCTGCCGTTACACACCCAGGTCTGGCAAACCTTCCTGATTTGTCATCCAAGGTAACAGCCACACATTATCAAGCTACCAAACTTACATCTGTCTGAAAAAAAAATACTAATTTCTCCAAAGGGGAAATCACTCACTCTCCACATCCTGAATCTTGGGACGACCCCAAGGACCTTACTCAACCTTGTCTGTGGTCGGATACCCACCAGAGTGAGACGGAAGTTTCACCAGCCATTCCCCAACAGCCAGGCCTCCCAAATCCTCCATCTACCCACATGCTTCTCATGCTGGAGGCGAATGCACTGTAATACACTTTAGGGCTACCACTACTAAAACTAATAGGACCCTACGTGTGTCACCTTTTTGATTTGTAATTGTAGGGCTCCCTAAAACTCAATCTTTAAAAGTTAATAGGATCTTCACCCCTGAAATGGCTAAAACAGATGGCTGCAGATGTTCCCAAAAATCTCTTATCTTGGGGCAACCCCAAAAGACATGCCAGTGGTTTCCCACATGACCACATCCTCTCCAGTAGGCATCTGTCTTGGCAGAGTTATAATGTTCTGTAGTGGTCGGTGTATGGAAGTAATGGATCAAGATCTTCCAAAAGAATTCTCTCCACACTGAAGCAGAAGTCACCTTCCACCCCCACCGCAGCCTGTGTACCCAATCCTGTTCACTGATAGTTTCAGCCGTTTCCCATTCCCAGGCTGCCTATGCAAAATGAGGGAATTGCCAGTTGCCTTGGCCAATAGTGTGTACATACTTGAGATATATTTACACGGGCCCACAATTGTGACCGCTTCATATAAAACATTTTCCCATTCTATATAAGGTCTGGTCAATCATTTCAAATTACCCTCAGTGTTTATGAAGTGCCTGACTTTCATATACCGAAGAAGCTCAGTATTGGACCATCCAAACTTTTCTTTAGCCCTCTGAAAGGTAATACATCTGCCACCCTCCACAACTGAGCAAATCTAGTTACTCCCTGTCTCTCCCAATTCACATAACCTGGGTCCTCCCTTCCTATTATTCTTAAATTGCAGGACCAGTCTGGAACTCTGCTGTGCCCTCAGGTTGGAGGCAAGAATTTACCTGCCCGAATTCTGTTTTCAAAGTAATTTTGCTTCACCCGTCTATATGCGCCTTCTAATTGGTCCGACAGAAGGTTACCTAGAGCCTCTTTCTTCTTCAACAGGTAATTTTTAATTAAGGGGTTTAAGATAAGTTTATGTTGGAATTCCAGGTCAGAGATAGATAGCTCTAACTCCTTCTGTCTGCCCTCTCTACATTTTTTCTGTTCTGACGCAAACTTAATAATTTCATCTCAGAACACTGCTTTCAGTGTGTCCCATCTAACCGCATGGGAAGTGGAGCCAACCAAATTATTAACAAGGTAGTTTCGCAACGTGGTGTTAACCATTGTTTTAAAATCTGGGTGATTTAGAAGGCCAACATTAAAACACCAGTGAGAATTGCTTTGAGATGGGGTCAAACCCAGAGACAGCATAACTGGGGCATGGTCGAACCAAGTACAGGGGAGTATCCGTCAGGACGAGGTATCATACAGCCATTCATTGGACAAAAAGAAAATGTCTATACGTGTATAGCAGTTATGTCTATCAGAATAGTGAAAGTAATCTTTTGATTGACCATTAGTGTGGTGCCATACATCACTCAATTGCAGGGTTTGGCTCACCCTGCGTAACGTAGTCCCGGAAGTGCCTAATCCAACCTTAGCCAGACCGCCTTTTCTATCAAGCCCAGGGGACAAAATGGTATTAAAATCCCTCCCAACAATACACAGTCAATCATTAATATTAATCACATGCAAAAATATCTTTTTATGAAATGAGCAGCTTCATTATCTTTGTTGGGGGCATAAATGTTCAAAATTATACAGGGATATTATATGTGGCCAACACCTCGGTGTATCTACCCTCCAAATCAGTTTCAACTCTTTCTACACTTAGAGGGCAATTTTTGTGTATCAAGATTGCTGTGTCCCTGCGATGAGGATGGGCAAGGTAAGATGAGGCATAAACCATGCCCACCTATCTACAACCTAGCTTACCATGTTCAATCTCTAGCTGATGGGTTTCTTGCAATAGGGCTATTTGTACACTTAATCTCCCCAATTCCTGCAATATTTGAGCTCACTTTATGGGGCTGTTAAGCCCTCTGACATTGTGTTACTATATTTAAACTATCCATTATTGTACTTCTTGGTTGCTACTGTAACCCCCTTCTGGGGCCTTATCTGTTGCTGCCCTTGGTTTGCTGTTTTTTTTTCTTCATTTCCCCCACCAGCAGGCTGTGTCTTGCCCCTTTGGGGTGTAACTCCTTCACCTCGAACTGCCTGCCTGCTGCTTTCAGCCAGCGCTCGCTAAAGTGCTAGGGGCATTTTGATGTACCAACCGTCATTGTTGGAATGAATGGGGAGCTTGTCCATGGTCCCGGTGCTCCTCTCGATATCCTTGGGGACCGGAGACCTAAGGGAAACCACACAGAAGCCCGGGGGAGTAGCAGAAGGGATGGAACAATGGGGCTGCTAAGGGGCTTATGAATATTAATGAGCGGCCCCCTGCATTTAATGTGGTTGCTGCCTGCCACATAGGGGGATGAAGTTACAGCAGCAGCAACAGCCAAATGGTTGAGACCACAGCCCTGAGAGTGGGCTCATTTGATAGAGGACCGTTGGGGCTACATTCTAGTTGGGCATTAGTGACAGTGGGCTAAGGTGTTGGGCTGCACCAGTTGTTGGAAGGAGAGAGACTGAATACACTGAATGGGACTCCATGGACTGTATGTCAGCTGACATATTTGGTGACATTTAACCCCTTTCTTGCAGCCAATCACTGATCTAGGTGCCCAAACGGGACTCTGAGGGATTCCTGGGAAAAGGAGGGGACTAATTCTGGCACTTAGATCATGACCCAATAAACGATCAGGGAATATTGATCACTATGGATATCAATTATTGAAAGGCTTCAGCAGCCAATCAGAGCACTGGAATTTCAGTTGATACAGTGAAGACTTACTGGGATTTCTTCAGTCTGTTGCTGGGCTCTGTACAAGTCAGGACTGTGTTGTGAAAGCAGACTGTGGACTTCAGGGGCTTACCCAAACCCTAATCCAAGGAGTGTGGTTGCTGAAGGATTCCCCAGGTGCTTGAAAAGAGAGAAAGAGAGACTGAACTGAGATCCTGTTTCTCCAGATACTGAGAAGTTGCTGAATGAGTGTTGGGAGAAACTAAAAGTGGCAGATACCCTGCACTGGGAAATTGAGCTAACCAAAAGGACTAAGCAGATTATCTGAGTCTTTACAGTTGCTGCTGAGAGGTCACTTGCTTGTGTGGACTGCAACTACAAACATACGGACATACGAAAGTTGCCAGCAGCAAAAGGCCATTCTGGTCTATCTAGGCTGCTCAAGATTGCAGCTAGCTCCCTATTCAGCTGCTCCACCCCCCCCCTCCTTCCCTCCCTTTACCCTCCCCTTTGCCCTGTCCCACCTCTTCTTGAAGCATTCCACTGTGTTACATGCCACCACCTCAGCCGGTAGTGTGTTCCACTTTGCCACCACCTTCTCCTTAAAGAAATGCCTCTTCACCTCCCTCCTGAATCTATCCCCTTCCAATCTCATGTCATGGCCCCTAGTGTCCCTCCACACCCTCCTCCTGAATACATAGAAACATAGAATTTGATGGCAGATAAGACCCTCTGTGTCTGTTTCCCCTTCATGCATTTGAAGGTCTCAATCATGTCCCCCTCTCCCTGCTCTCCTCCAGTGTGTACATGTTTAACTCTTTTAGTCTGACCTCATATGACAATTCCCCCAGGCCCTGAATCATCTTCGTTACCCTATGCTGCACCCCCTCCAGCTGTCTAATATCCTTTTGTAGGTACGGGCGCTCGTACTACATGCAGTATTCCAGGTGGGGTCTAACCAATGATCTGTATAGCGGTAGAATAACCTCCCTTCTTCTCAAGGCAATGCCCCTTGCAATGCACCCCATCATTTTGTTGGCCATTGTTCCTGCCCTTCTGCATTGTGCAGAATTGTTCATTGCTCCCATGATGAGCACCCCCAGATTCTTCTTCTCTTCGGTTACCTCCTGCCACACACCCCCAGATGGTAGCTTCTCCTTGGATTTTTTGTTCCGAAGTTTTGTACATTGCATTTTTTTGCATTGAACCACTGCTGCCATCTGTCAGACCATGCCTCTAGCCATGCCAGATCCTCCTGTAGCCCCTGCCACCCAACCTCATCATCCACCACCCCTCCCATCTTGGTGCCATCGCAAAAAGACTGATTTTGCTGCTGATGCCCTCCGAGATGCTGCAATAATTATTCCAAACAGCACTGGGCCCAACACCAACCCCTGTGGAACACCACCTTTCACAGGCTTAGGGGATGGGTGTTCCCCACCTACCACCACTCACTGCTGCCTATCTTTTAGCCAGTTCTCCACCCACCCCACCAGTTTTTCTCCTGCTCCTGTACCCTGTAGCTTGCTTCCAAGTCTCCCATCTAGTACTGAATCGAAGGCCTTACTGAAGTCTAGGTACAGGACATCCACCTCATGACCCCCATCAATTTGCCTAGTCACCCAGTGATAGTATTCCACCAGGTTGGCCAGGCATGACCTGCCCTAGAGGAAGCCATGCTGCATCCCATCCCATCCTGAACCCTGTTCACCTCCAGTAGTGCCACTAGCCTCTCCTTTTGGATGGTCTCCATTAGCTTCCCCACTATGGACGTTAGACATACTGGTCTATAGTTCCCCAGTTCATCCTGAGGTCCACTCTTGTGGACAGGAACCATGTAAGCCAGTCTCCAGTCATAGGGTACGCATCCTGTGTCTAGAGATGAATTAAATAATTCTGCCAAGAGTCCTGCCAGGACCTCTGCCAGCTCTTTCAGCACTCCTGGATGTACTCCATCCGGTCCTGGTGCCTTGTCCACCCTCAATGCCCTTAACCCCTCCTGCACCCTCCCCACTGTGATTTCTCCATCTGTCAAATCCCCCCTCCCCATCTGTTTCTATCTTCCCTCCTACTATGGTCATAGGCTAACCATGACATATTGCACCGGTCACTTGGTAGAAACTTGTACTACCAAGTGTTTCTGTTTCTGTCTAACATGTGCATATTTAGAAAAATGTGATGAGCTGTATATACCTGTCCGCGATCCAACTGGCCTAGGGGGTGTATACAACAATGTTATAAGTTATATTATGACCAATCCTGTCCTTGAGCTATGCTCCACTCCTATGTATAATGACCTGTATATATCTGTCAGTTGAACTAGCTAGTCTAGAGTGTATAATCTGAAATGTGCTTACTGCTATATGTTTCCCCTAGCATCAAATGATGTATTTCCCACATGTTTGTTTACTGTGACAAAAAACTGTACTCTCTTTGCCATGTCTCCTTGACTGTTGTTCCTCATGTTGTATTCTCCCAGGCTGTTCCTGAAAATAGGCATAATACTTGTCTAGTGTACTTGCCCGGTAAACAAAAGCTAAATAAATAAATGGGTAGCGCCCCATCCCTTTCTTTTGTAAAGACTGAACAGAAGTAGTCATTGAGCACTTCTGCCTTTTCACCCCCCTCTTCCACCCATCCCCCTCCTTCTTACAATTTGGTTCCTACAGCTTCTTTTCTCCCTGATGTACCTAAAGAAGTCTTTTTTCCCCTTTTTTATGCCCTGCACCAGACTGAGTTCTATTGCTGCCTTGTCTGCCCTTACTCCCCCTGGTCACTTCCTTTGCTTCTTGCATATATTTCTCCCTATCCTCCTTCCGACCCGATTTTCTGTATCTCCTGTAAGCTGCCCTTTTCCTCCTCACCCTGTCTAACACCCCTTTGCTTATCCATCTGGGGTTCTTTCCTCTAGCCTTCTTAGTCTGCGCACTACAACAAGTTTCTGTTGCCTGCACTATCCCCTGTCTTATCAGTTCCCACCTTTGTTGTGTGTCCATAGCTGGTTGAATTTTGCACAGGAACCCCTGTACCACTTCCCTCATCATCTTAAAGTTGGCATTTCTGAAATCCAGCACCCTTGTGCTAGATGTCCTCCTTTCTTACTGGGGGACACAGTGTGCAAAGTGGTTGGTAGGGAAGGTGGGTAGGCACAGCATCCCAGGGGGCTGTGCCAAGCGGATATCTTGCCCACTGATAGTTTACTCTGGGTGGAGGCACCACATTATTTTCACTTTTTCTGGGAATTAACCCCCAATAGTTACCGTAGCAGGACCCAGGCCCCTTGCTGGGTATCAGAGACAGTCGGCAAGGGTGGGTAGCCCTCTGGCATATGGTGCAGGGGCTACATTATAATCTGATCCAAACCCCTGTCCCACCAAACAAAATCCCCTTCCCCTTCCCCTCTAAACAGATATGATTCCAGCCTAAAACCCTGGTCCTGGGGTAGGGGGATACGCAACCCAGCTTTACAACCATAAACTATAACAAAGAATAAGATAACAATTTGAAGATTAATAACATCAAATAAGCAGTTTAGTGCTTGGATAACCCCCAGAGAACCAAACCGGTGTTTCTGTACTTCGAAAGGTGCCACAATACTCTCATCACACTCATGGTGCTTCTTGGTGGTGGGCTGTGCAGGACTAAGTCTTGCACTTAGCTGCATGGAGTCACAAAAGTGGCCATCCTGCAGCCAATGTGGTGTCACCTTTGCCATGTGAGATATCCCTCCCTCCTGCTCCCCCGCTAACCAAAAACTAAATATTGGAGGTCCCTCGAACAACCCCACAAACTGTAGGCACGGGACACCTCCCCTTACAGAACTGCAGCACACCTCATGGACATGAAAAGTCTGCCCCCAGTCCCTCATGTGGGGGTCAGCGGCTGTTGCCACCCCACTATGCTTATGAGTACCTAGTCAACTACCATTAATATGGGCTGCATCTGCCAAAGAAATAATACCTCCTCTCTCCCTGCTTCACAAACCATGTAAATCTCAATAAAGTCTTATCGTCCTTCTATTTGTTATATATGGGGTACTGAAAAGCTCAGTTAGAAATCAAGTCTGCTACATTTCAAAATCATATGCTCATCCCCATGCTGTAAATTAGTGCTCCATACCGAGTCTGATCTTAAATTTATATCTCCAGTGTTAGAAGCAAAAACCACAAAACACTTCATATAAAGCAGTCAAAACTAAGGCAAGGGGGACTGGGACGTATGTAAATGTCCAGCATAAATTCTGAGCAACGAGTGCTGCCTCAGACCCTTGAAAAGCCTCTTGGCATTATAAATTGAAAAATAAACAGATGTAGTAGTTAAGAGGACACATGCCTCCTATAACAAAGTTTACGGGTACAGTCACCTAAAAAAGGGAAGGCAGTCCCTAACAGAGCCTCTAAGTCCCACCAGACGATGCCCAGAATGAAGATTCTCCACACCTGATCTTCCAGCCTATTAACTCGGATGCCTGAAGCTGAGGAAGTTGTAGCCTTCAGTCTTCATGTCTGTGAGAGTTTGTCTTCTTCAGCTCTCTCCGCCGGTGCTACCATTGATTCCTCAATCTCCTCTGTCATAGATTGATCTTCCTGCACTGAATGGCCACCAGCTCCAGAGTTAGGCCGGGATAAAGAGTTCAGCTTTGCCCAGGGGCTACTGTCAGGGCCCACAAACTGCTTGCCAGAGCACTTCCGTAACTCCTGTCTTCCTCCTGCGAAAAGCCATTACTGCTTTTCAATCTCTTTGAGCAATGTCGGTTTTACCAGGGTACCTACTGCAATGTCCAGGGAGGCCAGATATTTGTTTGCCTCTGGTATGGGCTCAAATATTTTGATTCCACTGTCAGAAATGATGCGTAGATGTGTGGGAAAGTCAATTCTAACCTTAAGCCCTTTGTTCCTCAGGGCTCTCACTACAGGAAACCATAACTTGTGGCGAGCCATTGTCGTTGAGGCATAATCTGGTTCCAGACATAAAGTGGCGTCTCCAAATACGATGTTCTTCATTCATTGCCCAGACTTTTCTCAAAATAATTTCTTTAGTTCTGAAATCAAGGAAGGCAATAATTAATGAGTGTGGTCGAGCCTTAGGGTCTTTTGGGGGAGCTGAGAGTGCTCTATGCACTCAAATAATGTTTAGGGATATGCATTTATCAATATTCAGTATTTCGTGGAGCAAGCTCTCAACAAACTTTGCTGTGTTGCCTGTTTTGGTGTGTTCAGGCAGACTGTGAAGATGAATGTTGATCTACCATGATCTAGTCTCAAGGTCCTCTATCTTATTTAACAGAGCTTGGGAGCGGTTGTGAAGCTAGAGGATCACCCCATTGTGCAAGTCTGTTGTGGTCGAGACTTGCATGACATGCTCCTCAACTTGCTTTAATTTCTCCTCTTGGTGCTGCATGGCAGTCTGAATACTGTCTACATCTTTCTGGATTGCTGTTAAGGTGTCGCTCAGTCGGTGTAGCTCCCAACATAACTGTCTTGAGGCAATTATGAAATCTTCTTCCTCATTTTCTGAGTCTGTCTTGTACTCAGGGTCTGTGGCTTCATTCTGCCCGGTGGAGGAGCAGGTCTTTGCTGGTGGTCGTGGAGTTAACTTCAACTTTTGCTGGTTTAGTGACCCTCCTGCTCCAGTTTTAGCCTTGCTGCAGGACAACATTTCTACTTTAGTGATTGCAGTTCAGGAAATGAACTATTAATTGCAAGGTTGCTGAAAAATATTTAATATTTAGCACCGGGGTAGCAGGAGCAGCTTGACCTCACTACTGCATGGCTCAGTGACGTCACTGGAAGTCACCCCCAGGTTTTATTTTTTATAATAACTGGTTCCTTAGATTTTTTTTTTTGTCGGACAAGTACTTGTTGAACAGTATTTTTTACAGTGTTTCTATTTTCTCGCTGCTCTATGAATTTTTGTCTTTCTGGCCCACTGAGTTTATTTATTTATTTAAAAGTTTAATCAGGAAATACATACTGAGCTGAAAAACAGCTAATTTCCAGATGAGCCCTGGGGGAGAAGGGAGTAAGAGATAACTGATGTAGTCCTCCACCAATTTGGGCTTACCTAAAGTGTCTCCCAGGGCTCCAGCAATGCCCACTGCCAGGCAGATGTCCATTGGAAACAATAAATCCATGGTTATTTGGTGACCCTACTGATCTGCAAGAGAGTGCCATTATGTTTCTCCAAGCTTATCCCCTTGAGTGACACTGCCAGTGTTTTGTGAGTGGCCAGGGCTGGGTCCGAGTGCTTCAGAGCTCATGACAGGTCGGGCATCACCCCAATTTACTCTACTCTGCTGTTGCTGTTAGAGCAGAGGGAATCCTATCTGGTACTGTTGTTATACTTAAATTAGAATACTCCTTTTAACCTGTCTTCTTGCAGCTTATGCATCTGAATGGGAGCCACCATGTTTGGTCCAGGATTTCTAGGAATTGAACTAATTGGGACACAGGGGACCTTGAGGGGTCCTTAGTTCAAGTGCCTTGTGGGGAAAAACTGCTGTTCTTGTAGTTTTTCAGGTTGGTGCCTAAACTGACAAATGGGAGCACCAGAACTGTGATTGACAGCTCCCGTGACTAACTGAAAGGCAAAGAAACCAAACTAGTTCAAGGACTGATAGAAAAAAGTGTCAGTTGCTGGTAGAGTAGACAGAGTAACTATTGAGAGGCAGCTCCAGGAAAGGAGCTAAAGAGAACTGGCAGGGGAAAGGCCTAACTTGCCTCCCTGTTACCATTTTCAGCATTGGACTGTCATAGTAGTAAAATGGACAAACCTGAGGTATATGTTAAAATAGTGAGGAGTGCACCTCGAGCTCTTGAACTGAGAGGAGCCCTGTTCAAGCTTGCAGGGTTTCTGGCCCAGGAAAGGCCTAGTTTCCTTTGGCGTGTGTCTGTGGTCCCGAGTTCGGGAATCAGTCACCAGAGACTGCCTTCTGCAGGTTAAAAGGTTTGCGCAGCAGAGCAGCTGCAATTCCGAACTGCCTGAAGCTGAACTGAGAAGTGTAAGAGTGGATGCTGTTCCTATTTGATCTGCTGAATGCTCGAGGTGGGGCAAGGTCTGTTAACCAGGGAGGCCTGTTTACCACCAGGAGTCAGTTGCCATGTTGGGCCAAGTTGCCAGCCAGCTGCAGGTTTTAACCAGCCCAAAGAACTGAACTTTGCCAGAAGTATTTTGTCTGACCTTGGGCTCATGCTTCCCAGAGGGCTATACCAGTCTAGATAGATACCCATGTAATGATTACTCTGGGTGGAGGCACCAAAATATTGTGTTTACTGAGGATAGGGACACCCTGGTACTTGTCAGTTTGGAACCCAGGCCCCTCAACCTGTTGTTAGGAAGCCAGGCAGGGGTAGTAGCCCTTGGAGTAGTGCCACTTAGGGGTTACATCTTGGAGGCACCACTGGGATTTTTCTGTTTATGAGTATTAAGATTAGAATGGAGAAAATTCCTGGGTCTTAATATGAGATCCTGCCCCATAAAAGGGATATACATCATTTATTGGGGTGGTGTGAAGCTGAGGAATTCAATCCTCAAAAGGTCTTGTTACTACTAGACATTCCCCTGGGTACCAATAAAGCTGTTATAGCTAAGGTTGTGAACAGGCTGAAATGTTTGGATTAAGCCACCATAAAAGGGTGAATGGCTGATTTATTTACCCTGAACCTAATAGTCTGAGCTGAGCTGAATGCAGTACTCTAGTAGACATGGAGATGGTACCCCCTATTATTATCCCTGATGAGTCCTCCAGTGGGTTGGCAGGTCATAATCATGTATAGTGTAGCAGCCACACCCAAAAGGTCCCCTAAATCTGAAGGACTGAAAGACAAGTTTGATAAACTGCTAACAGCTGAGGGTCAGACTCTCGAGGACTTGAAAAAACATTTTGAGACTCCAGGGGGTGTCCCTCCCTCAAGTTCCTCTCCAACTCCCTCAGGGCCTGTACCTGTGCGTATACCTACTCCTGCACCCACACCAGTCCCAGTACTGGCACCTGTTTATGCACCTCCTGCTAGTCATGACCCATACCACAGGCTGCATGTGTTTTCTGGTACCCTTCTCTTGCCTAATGGGGAAGATGACCTTTAGATCTGGATGGACTATGCCTCACTCCTTGTGCAAGAATGGCAGTGCAGAGAGGCTGAGAAAAGAAAGAGAATTATGGAGAACCTTCGAGGTCTAGCCTTGGATGCTGTTCGGGTCTTCCAAGCCACTGACTCTGATGCACCAGTTCAAGAGTACTTGGCCACTCTGGAGGATGTGTTTGGGAGCATGGAATCTGGTTAGGACCTTTGGTTAAAATTTAAACTTACTCGACAGTGGCAGGGAGAGCCCTTTTCTGCTTTTTTGGATTAAGTAGCTAGAGCTTTGCAGCAAGTGTTCCACAGAGGAGGTGTGGCCACCCCAGGACCTAAATCAGATGCTACTGGAGCATATACTTGAGGCTGCCTGCCAGTCCACTCTACTGATCCTTAAGCTGCATCTGGAGGAGAAGAGAAACAACCCACCTCCCTACCGTGTATTAATAAGGGAAGTCCGAATAGCTGAACAGAAAGAAGACAATTGCTGGGGAACCTATCCTGCCTCCACAGCTGTTGCCCACCCCATTGATGGGGTGCAGACAATTAAAGTTCAAGGGTGTGATGTGAGACCAACAAAGCACAGAGATACTATTACTAATTCACAGCAGATGGAAGATTTGTTAAAAGAGCTGAGAGAGCTAAAAGTAAGTTCCCAGAGTGCTGTGGAATTGGTAAAGGGTCAAACTGCTCATCTATCTGCTGCTGAAGCATCTAGTGAAACCCCACTTACTGCAACCAGTTCCAGTGTTCGGGTGCCCGGGGAGGAATCAAATGACAATATGTTGAAGGAACTGAGAGAATTGAGAGCTTTAGTAAGTGATCTTGCACAAACGTCTTGCCAGCCAACCACACAGAAGAGATCTGGTGGGGCTGAATCCAGGCCCAGACCTAAACAGGAGAACAAGCCTAGTCCTCCCCCTACTCATAATCAAGCTGAAGAGCCTTGAGTTCCTAACCATAGGCTGAATGTCTTCTGCTACCACTGTGGTGAGGATAGGCACACTAAAAGAGCATACAGTTTCCCTGAAGACTTGCGCAGAGTAACTGCCAAACTGCTTAACCAGGTTCGGCAGAGTAATATAAAGTCACAGTATGGACCACCCCACAAGTCCTTTTCATCTAAGGCCACTGTACAGAGACCTGCTAAGACTACTCCTCCAGACTGGTCAGAGATGGTAGGCCCTTCTATGGAGACCATGGTGCACATTTATGGTATCCCAGCCTAAGCCATATTGGACAGCAGATCTCAGGTCACTATAATATTTAAAGACTGGTATAACCAGCATCTGTCGGACCACCCTCAACAACCCTTGGATGAACTGCACGTATGGGGTTTGAGCGATAAATCATACTCTTAACTTGGTTTCTTATGAGTATGGCTATCTTTTCCTTCCACCATGGCTGGCGTAGATGAGCCCGTGGAGATCCTGGCCTTGGTCTGCCCGCCAACTGGCTTATATGATGGGATACCTTCATTGATCAGCACTAATACATACATGTTTGGCCGATTAGCCCAGATGTGTCAGGAGAGGCAAACTCGGAAGATGGGACGAGCTTTACACATTCATGCAATGGTGCAAAAAGCACATGAGATGCAGATGCAGGCCAAAGATACTGACAAGAATAAGCCAGTGGGAATCATTTGGAAAAAGGATCTAGCACCTCTTATCTTGCCACCCAATGTGCAGTGCAGTGTCAGCCGTGACATGTGTATGCAGAAAGATGTAACCAACATGATTCTTATGTAAGACACCCCAGAGGAAGGAAAGCTGCCTGATGGACTCCTAGTCAAACTCAGTGTGCTACCTGTCAGAGCTCATGCTTACACTAAAAGAGCAGTGGTACAACTCTGTAATGCAACTGATCGAGATATTGAAGTCACTCGAGGTTGTACGTTGGCCAAGGTGTATGGCGCAGATACTGCTGCGTTACCCAGCAAGTGCCATACAGAGGAAGAAAGTGAAGTAACTCCAGATTTGTTTGATTTTGGAGAGTCTCCCATACCCAAGGACTGGAAAGATAAAGTCAGCTATAAGCTAGCACAGCGAAGTAAAGTATTCTCATTAAAGGAATGGGATGTCAGATGCATCACAATTGCTGAACATCATATCAGGCTGTATGACTAGAGGCCATTTCAAGAAAGGTCACACAGATTGGCACCTGTACACACTGATGATGTTTGACGCTACCTCCAAGAGGTGTTAGCAGCTGGAATCATTCAGGGATCTCGTAGCCCCTATGCAGCCCCCATTGTGGTGGTTTGAAAGAAAAATGGCATGGAAAGAATGTACGTGTATTACAGAACACTTAATCGAAGGACCATACTGGAACAGTATACGATGACACACTTCTAGAATGCATTTACCCATTACTTTTCACCCTCTTTCTAAACTCTCTCACCCAAATCCTACAGTGGGAAACTTCTACTGTATGCTAATGATGCTGTAGTCTTCTGGAAGAATCATCAGCTCGGCACCTTGCAATCCGCTCTACAGACCTTCTTTCGTAAGCTCGAAACCTGGTTCTCTGAACACAGACTTATACTCAATTACACAAAGACCAAAGCTATGATCTTCACATATTGACAAAACCCGCTCCGAAACTCACCTCTTACCATCACAAACTCTCTTGGCGTCGCTCTGGAACAGGTTAACATTCTTAAATACCTGGGCATCTGGTTAGACTCCTCCCATACCTACCACAATCACATCAAACAAGTATCCTCCTCAGTTAATACTAGGTTAGGGATCCTTTTCAGACATAGGCACTGCTTTCCCCCGCAGGCAATGCATCTAGCACTGTCCTCCTCAATATTGCCCCTGATTGACTACGGCATAGTAATTTATGGGACTGCGGATCATACTGCCCTGCGTAGCATAAACCTTGCCCTAAACAAAGCCTGCTGACTGGTCTCAAATTGTAGCAGACAAACCCATACGTGTGAGCTTTACAAGCTCACCGGCTTTCTCAATTTCAAAGACAGGATAAAATATCACACCTGTCTTCTAGCTAAAAAGGTACTAAAAAAGCTAGCCCCGGCAGGCTTCCACCCTCTTATTCAAATTGCCTCGAGCAGGAGGGCTTCAAGACACTCTGCAAATCCCCCCTTACTAGTACCACACTGTAGAACATCCCTTGAGCAATGGTCTTTCCGTTATCGTGCCCCACTATGGCTAAACAACCTACCATCAACAATCCCCCTTACTTCCGGCATCAGCTAATTTAAAGCTGATCTTCAGACTTTCCTAATGTCAGCACCCTGTGACTGTAGTTAAAATAAATAACTTGTGACCTATACCACTTAGATGGATACTCCCATCCTCCAAACACTTACGGCCAGCCCCAAGCTAGTATCCTCAATCCCCCTCTATCACATACAGACTCAGGGCCTTGCATTTTAAGACCCCCCGGAACTTAAATACTGACTTGTGAACCAAAGTGTAGACCCAGGACCTCCTTTAAGGTTCCCAGATGATGTAACCTTACTTTTACACTGCACCAAATGTTTATTCTACTATCTATGTCTTTTTTCTTCCACTACTGTGTCATGTATTTTAAGTCTGTACTGTTTGCCTAATGTATAATCTGTACCCAATGTGTAAACTTGTGATCCTAAATGTATTGTTTCTTACTGACGTGGAGCCTTTGCAAAGGAGTCTATGACTCAAAGGATTGTAATTCCAATATCTTTCAATAAATAAACAAATAAATAAACTTGATTGCCTCAATGGAAGTCAGTGATTCTCCATCTTAGATCTCAGAAGCGGGTACTACCAAATCCCAATAGCACCACAGGATAATGAAAGAACTGCATTCATCTGTCCCTTGGGGTTCTATGAGTTCCAGCACATGCCCCAAGGCATATCTGGAGTGCCAGCAACCTTTCAGAGATTAATGGAGAGGGCTGTAGGAGACATGAATCTCCTAGAATGTCTAGTTTACCTGGATGATGTTATCGTGTTTGGCAAAACTCTCAAGGAGCATGAGGCTCGTGTGTTTAAGTTCCTGGATCGAATGGAGGAATTCGGACTAAAATTATCTATTGACACGTGCCAGTTCTTCCAGCAATCTGTAAAGTACATGGGCCATATTGTATCTTCTAAAGGCATACAGACAGACCCAAGTAAAGTTGAAGCCTTAACTACCTGGCCAAGGCCAAACAACCTTAAAGAACTTCAGAGATACCTAGGGTTCTGTGGATATTATCAGCGTTTTGTTAAAGATTATACCAAGGTAATCCACCCATTGTTAAATCTGACCCAAGGGTTCCCCCTACCAATCAAAAGAATAAAAGAGGTGCTGTAAAGGAAGGTGACAAAGTCTACTTCAAGTCTAATGAACCATTCGGAGCCAGATGGCCCCCTGATTGCGACACAGCCTTCTACAACATTATTTACCAGCTTACACATGCTCCAATTCTCATCTATGCAGATCCAGCTAAACCGTATGTACTCCACACAGATACCAGCCAGTAGAAGCTTGGTACCCTCGGAGAAAAACAATCCTGTGCACAAACTTGAACTCCTTGCTTTAAAATGGGCTATAGTTAACCACATTCATAAATGCTTATATGGCGCCCAAATCCTGGTAAACCAGACAATAATCCCTCACGTATGTCCAAACCTCAGCCAAATTAGATGCTGCTGGCCAAAGGTGGTTGTCAGCTCTCTCAATGTATGATTATTCAGTGGAGTAACGTCCAGGCCTCAGTCATATTGACGCCGATGCTCTATCCAGGAGGACTGCTTCGAGTCTGGAGTGGGTGAGAACATCAGAACACTCCGTAAGGGCCCTGTGTCAAATGTTTGCTCGAGATAAACACCCATTTGTACTGTGAACTGCCTGGTTGATTGTTTGGGGATTCCAGATACTTTTGTTCCTGTAGCTTACTGCAGTTTTGTGGCTTTGGATCTGAGCACCCAGCCCCAACTCACTCCAGCAGACATTCAAAGGGAACAGTATCACGATCCTATGATTAAGCTGGTGCTAAATTCCATAAACAAAGGAAAACATGTTGCCAAACTATGGTCCAATGATCAGAGAACTGCTTTACTGTTCAGAGAGGGGCTTAGACTTAAACTATGAGATAAGCTACTCTACAGAGAAATCATGGATGACCAAGGCAAAATTACCAAAAAGCAACTGCCGTTGCCTTCCAAGTTTAAGCGTGTGGTCCTCAGAGCACTCCATGACCAAATGGGACATTTGGCAGTGAGAGAACAGCTGATTTAGCTAGAGCTCATTTTTACTGGCCCAGAATGAATGCAGATGTGAATCAGTACATGAAAACTTGCAGTAGATGCCTCCAATGGAAGGCCCAGCCACAAAGAGCAGCACCTTAGGTTAACATTGCTACCAGTGCCCTCAATGGAGCTTGAATGTATAGACTTTTTGAGTTTGGAACCTGATGAAAAATTTTATTACAATGTTCTGGTAGTAACAGACCACTTCACTCGCTATGCACAAGCCTATCCAACAAAGGACCAGAAAGCAGCAACAGTAGCCAAGGTTCTGGTTGAAAAAAATTTTGATGATTATGGTGCCCCACAAGGGATCCATTCCAACCAGGGAAGGGACTTTGAAAGCCATTTAATCAAAGAAATGCTATCACTCTGGGGTGTGAGAAAATCAAGAACCACTCCCTATCAGCCACAAGGTGATCCACAACATGAAAGATTTAATCGGACGTTACTGGACATGCTAGGTACCCTTCACCCCAAGGACAAGCCCAGGTGGAGCCAACAAATAAGTACCTTGGAACATGCCTATAAATCCAACTGCAGCAATGCAACAGATTTTTCACCATGTAAACTGATCTTTGGTCAGGAAGCATGCTTACTCATAGATATTTGTTTTGGAGTGTCTCCAGATGGAATTCAGGCAGACAACTATTTATAATAGGATCATAAACTCAAAGTACAACTCAACCACATCTGCCAATTAGCTCACACTATGTCTGCCAAGAAAAACCTAACAAATAAAGTAAGGCACAATAAAAGAGTCAAAGCCCAAGAGCTGCAACCTGGAGATCATGTCTTGATGAAAAATTTGGGCTTACACGGAAAGCACAAGATAGTTGACCATTGGAGTCACACTCCCTACATAGTCATAAGCAAGTTGGATGATCTTCCAGTCTATAAAGTACGGCCAGAAGGAGATCCCAGATCTGTAAAAAACATCCATTGGAATCACCTTCCTCCAATTGGGCAAATTATCCTAGATGCAGTACTGCAAAGTAATGCACCAGCTGGGCCTGTTACCAGATCTGCCTCTAAGAAAACACAGTTAGATCAGCCTCCTGCCATGCCACAGCCCAAACCTTCAACAATTAATGCTGCTATTAATGATGATGTCAATTCTAAGTGTGATGAAAGTGAATATGGGCCTGTGTATTACCCTTCCTTTGAATTGGCTCAGTTGTTTCAGGGAATTCTTGCTTATAATGTTGGAGATAATGCTAAAGATTCAAAACTGTCTGGCAATCTTGCCCTCTCAACTACCCCTGAGCCTCCTGAAAATGAGGTACAAAGTGTGACTTCAGAAGTAGCTGACTCTATGTCTTGTGGAACTGTCTGAAATTGAAATAGCTAGTCCTGACAAAGAAAGTGAGAACCCCACTGATGAATCTTCATTTGAAGCTGAAATATCTGGGCCTAGTGAACCTGACCTCATGTTAACCAGTATTGCTAATTCTGAGAGTGCCAGCAGTGTGCTAGATTACTCCAATTTTGTTGAGATACCACTTACAGATAATTTAGAGCCTACAAAACAAGAAAGTGCTACTACAAATACAAGCAATATTTCCAACTCTGAATGAACAGAGTGCAGAAGTGCCCCTTCCTGCAGAAGCTGCTTTGTTGGTGGACAGTGAACCAGGAGTCATGAACCCAAATGCCAATGTTGAAAAGACTATGCTTGTACCCCCTATGCCTAGAAGTTCAGAGAGAGTTGTCAAACCTGTAGTACACCTTGCATATGATTCCCCAGGAAAGCCTATAGACCTTCCTAAGAATGTGGTCCATAAAGGGGCGTACATTACAGCTAACTCCCTTCCTAAGATAGGATTCATTGCAGCTTCTAAGTTAGTGATAAAACCTTCCAACCCATATGCCTGGGGTCATTTTTACAGTGTTCCCAAACTTAGCTGACAGGTTCAGGTTACCAGCCACTTGGGTCTAGATATAAAAACATTTCCAGGGAGAATGTAATGAATAACTAACTGAGACAGTATGGAAATGTAAAAACAAAATGTTGAAAGGAAAATGAAATTGTTTGGATAATACCATTGCTTATAGAAATGCCATTTACAAATAAAGTGTACTTTATTATAAATATTGATGATGAAACTGTACAGTAATGTGTATAGTGATGATAGAAACTGGAAGGAAAAGTATGTCTCTTTGCAGATGACACAAAGATCTACAACACGGTTGATACACAAGATGGAGTGGAAAGGATGAGAAGGGACTTGGCGAGGTTGGAGGAATGGTCAAATGTATGGCAGCTCAGATTCAATGCAAAGAAGTGCAAGGTAATGCACCTGGGAAACAAAAACCCAGGGGAAGAGTACACAATGCGGGGTGAGATACCGACAACAGTAAAAATGGAAAGGGACCTGGGAGTAATTATATCAGATGACCTTAAGGTGAGCAAGCAATGTGAGAGGGCAGTAAGGAAGGCTGGGTGGATATTGGGATGCATAGGGAGAGGCATCAATAGTAGAAAACAGGAAGTTGTTATCTCTCTGTACAGAGAGTTGGTGAGACTCCATCTGGAGTACTGTGTGCAGTTCTGGAGACCCCATCTCCGCAAAGACATAGACAGAGTGGAGGCTGTCCAGAGGAGGGCAACAAAATGGTGCAGGGTCTGCAACAGAAGACATCTGAAGAAAGACTAAGGAGCTTAATATGTATACCCTTGAGGAAAGGAGGAGAGATGGGACATGATAGAAACTTTGAAGTACCTCAAGGAATCAACAAAGTCCAAGAGGATGGCATCTTTCAGAAAAGAGATGTGCAAGAACAAGGGGCACAATTTGAAGATAGAAGGGGACGCTCAGAAGTAATGTGAGGAAGTATTTTTTCACAGAGAGGGTTGTGGATGCATGGAACAGACTCCTGAGGAGGTCGTGGAGTCAAGAACAGTGGGGGAATTCAAGAATTCATGGGACAGACATAAGGCAGTCCTAGTGGGGGGTAGGAGAAAGTAAGCTGTTGGTTAACTAGGATCTGCAGCTTATCTGTTAGGTAGGAAAATGGGCAGACTAGGTGGGCCAAGCGGTCCTTATCTGCCATCAAATTCTATGTTTCTATGTTTAGTTGCAATCTGTATATACTGAAAAAATAGTATTACACTAAGTAAAATTGTTATTTATGTATAGACTTGACGTGGCCACAAAGTTTCCTAGGCAGGGGAGAGTGTATCCCCCCCCAACCAATTTGGGGCTTACCTTAAGTGTCTCCCAGGGCTCCAGCAATGCCCACTGCCATACAAAAGTCCATTGGAAACAGTAAATCCATGGTTATTTGGTGATCCTATTGATCTGCGTGAGAGTGCCATGATGTGCCTCTGTACCTGTCCCTTTGAGTGACACTGCCAGTGTGTTGTGAGTGGCCTGGGCTGGGTCTGAGTGCTTCAGAGCTTGCAACCAGCCAGGCATCAACCCAGTTTGCTCCACTGCTGTCGCTGTTAGAGCAAGGGGGAGCCCTATCTGGTATTGTAAATATTTACTTCTAATTTGTTGTTGTATTTGAATTAGAGTGCTCGTTTTAACCTGCCTTCTTGCAACTTATGCATCTGAATGGGAGCCACCATGTTTGGTCCGGCATTTCCAGGAATTGGACCAACTGGGGCACAGGTGACCTCAGGGGGTCCTTAGTTCAGGTGCTTCGTGGGAAAAAGCTGTAGTTCTTGTAGTTTTTCAGGTTGGCGCCTAAACTGACAAATGGGAGCACCAGAACTGTGATTGACAGCTCCCCTAACCAATTGAAAGACAAAGAAACTGGATTAGTTCAAGGACTGATAGAAAAAAGTGGCAGTTGCTGGTAGAGTGAAGAGAGTAAGCAGCTCGAGCCATCGAGAGGCAGCTCCAGGAAAGGAGCTAAAGAGAACTGGCTGGGGAAAGGCCCTGTTACCATTTTCAGCATTGGAATATGCGATACTAGGGTCAAAATTGGCACCAGCCCACTAGCCAAATGCTGGTAGATTTTGTATGGGGCCAGTAAGATTTTCCTTTAACTAGCACTGCGGGCTTCTACTGGAGAAGGCAATACTTCAGTATGTACAGTACACCAACTGGGCCAGCGGAACTGTCTGTGGGGCCAGTGGATTTTTCTCAGTCACTAGCTCTGCTGGCTAGTGACTGCAAAACTTAATTTCAACCCCTGTGATAGTAGCAAAATGGATAAACCTGAGGTATATGTTAAAACAGCAAGGCATGCATCTCAAGCTCTTTAACTGAGAGGAGCCCTGTTCAACCTTGCGGGGTTCCTGGCCCAGGAAAGGCCTAGTTTCCTCTGGCATGTGTCTGCTTTCCTGAGTTTGGGAATCGGTTGCCAGAGACTGCCTTCTGCAGGTTAAAAGGTTTATGCAGCAGAGCAGCTGCAATTGCAACTCGGCCTGAAGCTGAACTGAGAAGTGTACGAGTGGATGCTGTTTCTATTTGATGTGCTGAATGCTCGAGGTGGGCCGAGGCCTATTAACTAGGAAGGCCTGTTTGCCACCAGGAGTCAGTTGCCATTTTGGGCCAAGTTGCCAGCCTGCTCAAGGCTTTTACCAGCCCAAAGAACTGAACTTTGCCAGAAGTATTTTATCTGACCTTGGGTTCTTGCCATAGCCAGCCCAAGCCATCTATTCCTGCACCAGTTACAGTTTTCTTGGTGAGAGACCAGCTTGGGAATCCAGCCCCTGTGCAGCAGGGTATCACAGGTTGTGGCCACCTAGAGGGAAAGGCCATGAAGTGGAGGTGGATTGTGTTGGCCCAGCTTCCCCATGCTCTTCAGTGTTCTTCAACAGATCTTTATTTCACCAGGCCATCTTCGATCAATTGGTGTTGTGAGTAAACTCAGGATAGCTCCCTGCAACAAGCTCTTAAATCATTCTGTGTTGCCATCTGATTTCACTTAGGGTGTTTTTTCAGGGTTTCAATGGACTAGGTCAACCAGCCGAGGATACAGTAAGCCAAGGTGTTTGCTTATGCATGTTTAACTGCCTTTTCTTTTCATCAAGGGCCCCAACAACAACTGCAACCCCGGGCACCAAATCTGGCCAGCCAGCATTACATTTCTGGGTACCCAGTAATTTCGGGACTGTTTAACAAAGGAACTAAATTAATTGTGTGTTTAATAACCTGGCAAAGTCCAAAATAGTAATCATTTGCCTAGATTTACTTCCATTCCCCTCCCTGTTCACATCCTTTTAATAAACTTGATTTGCTGTGTTACTTTGAATCTGGCTTGTGAGCATATTATTACTTGGCTTAAAGTGGTAGGCTTTGTATTGAATGTGTTGAACGTGCATGCTGTATTGCCAAACTGTCTTTTACAGGGGGGGCTACAGGGCACACACCAGGATCGACCAGAGACCCTGCTGGTAAGTGGGACAATTGTGAGCATATTATTAATGTTTTTTTGCAAACTGTCTATTGAATACTGCTGAAGGTCATTGTCAATGCCTATGTAATTGGTCACTAGGAGGAATTGTGGGAGGGTTATAGCTTCCCAGAGGGCTATACCAGTCTAGATAGATACCCAAGCAAACTGTACTGTGGGTGGAGGCACCAAAATATTGTGTTTACTGAGGGTAGGGTAACCCAGGTACTTGTCAATTTGGAACCCAGGCCCCTCAACCTGTTGTTAGGAAGACAGGCAGTGGTAGTAGCCCTTGGAGTAGCGCCGCCTAGGGGTTACACTAACAATAAAAATAACAAAGTAAAATACTGTAAGATCCCCTCACCTGTCTTGGGGTATCCAGGCGTTAAGTTGTTGGGAGGGGGGCACTTGACAAACACAAGCAACCACTGTCCAAGGCATTTGAAGCAAACATAACTCTTTACCTGGGTTCTTGGATTTTAGTGACTGGGAGTCACAAAACGGGGGAAGCAGGTTCCATGTTTTCAGCTGATCTTGTTACCTGTGGGGCAATGTTCGTTAGCAAAAGGCATGCATGCACAGTCCTTTTGAGTAAGTTCATTGTTCACTCCAAAATCAAAACACAAAAATAATTTAATTAACCTTGAAAAAACAGTAACCACCACTCCATGGAGCAGGGGGTATTAAACGGTGGGTTTCTCTCATAGATACAGCTGGGACATCTACTGCAACAGTCTCTTGTGCTAACAGACTAATTATTCCATGCAGATCTCTCTTCAGCTGAAAATGGCTAGAATTCCTGGAAGCATTTTCTAGGGCCAAAAAGGCCACTAAATGTGGTAGCTTAACACTGAAACAATTCACTGACTCATGTCTCATTTCTTTCTCTCTCTCTCTCTCTCTCTCTCTCTCTCTCTCACTGCAGCAATTACATTTCTTTCCCTTTGCTCTCTCTTCAGGATATTCCATTCCTATACCGTCACTCTGGCTTATGACAGTATGAGACATTTCTACTGTTCCAAACCTTTACACTATCTTTAATTCATTTGCACAATTGATCTTATACCTTGTCCACCTGGGGGCTATTTCTTAATGGAGCAAACTTTTCTTTCCCCTTCTAGATCTTAATTCTGTACTTTTCATGTGATGTTCTTATAGCAAGAACTGAACCACCAGAACCTTTCAGACATTCAATTGCTGATGCCTCGACTGTGGGCTGGGCCTTATTCTGGGTTTATGGGTGCCCCGGACCTGATCCCAGTCCTAACCAGCACACTCCAGTCATGCAGCGATTCCAACCTCTGAACTGACTCATCAAGGGGACTTCTGCCAGTGCCACACAGATCACCCAACAGACTGCCACCCTAATAGTGTCCCAAATATTGCTCCCCCAAATGGACTTTCCGCACTGCCATAAGCAGCTCATCCCGTGGGTCCCAACTCTGCGGCAGCCTCCAACCTGGGGAGAAGGGGTAACTCTGCCACTGTTATGCCCTCAACTGCTTAGGTTGTCATTGCCAAGCCGTGCCCCGGATCCTATTTTCCATAACGGGCCTGCTCACAGTAAACCATTCTGACCCAGCAGCTGAGCTACCCATTGGCAATCTTTCTTTCTTTTGTGCATTTAGGCCCTATTGGTGCTTACCCTACCAAGGTGCTGAAGTTCACTTGGTGGGCTTCTATTTTTCATTCTTCTCCCCAGGCTTTGGCTCCCAAGTGCACTGATAGACCCCTTCTGCTTTGCTCCATGGCTCCCCTGCACTACTTCTGAACCATTGCCTTTCATTTCACAGGTTTCCGAGGGTGGAGGGCCGGAGCGGCAAGTGGACCACCCCGGCCTCACCATGGCCCTCTGGCCAAACTTGCAGTCTGAACCCCTCCGGCTCTTCTCTTCCCGGCTCTCTTCCTTGATCTCTCCCTTGGTGCCAAAATCCCTTCTATGTATACCCTTTGGGGAGGGGACCCCCCCCCCTACAGTCAGCAGGCAGCACCACATCCCAGACTCAGTGGCACTACTAGCTCTCTCTCTGTCTTACTATCCCCTAGCAACCAAAAATTTAACTAGTAAGCTCAGAGAGGGTGCTTACAATACAAGAATATAGTTTTACAAGCAGAATCATAAATATTATAGACAGAACAGTAAATGGAAGCATCTAGGAAATAACACACATTCTTAATAAAATAGCAGAACAGTAAGAAGAGGACAAGACTAGAGAATGGAGAAAAAGAAGAAGATTGCTGAAATTGTGATGGGATGAATGTGCCATTTTTGTTAGGTGGCTAGACAGACGTTAATATACTGATGGTTATTTTTCATTTCTGTGAGAAATTTGTCTTTCTTTAGATGCACACATGTTAGATTCCTGCTTGGGGGTTTCAGTGAAGTTAACACAATCAAGCTGACAGTTCGAACTGGCAACACGAGGAGTCAGTAGTGGTAGCACAAGACTGATTTTAGATTTTTTCCACAAGATGCTTAATCAAACTACATTATACACAGCCATGTATAACGGAGTTTGACAGCTACTGCCCCCAGTTGATAATCATCACTAACCAGTTATTACATCACGGTTTGCTGCAATAAGCTGCGAGTGTGTTGGTTCTTTTTGTTTATGAACAAAGGTATAGAGAAGGACCATGCTGTGGATTCATTCTACTTTGATTTCAACAAGGCTTTCGACTCGGTGCCGCATATTAGATTGGTAAAGAAGCTGGAGGACCTGTGTGTGGCTAGAGGACATAGTTAGATGGGTAATAAACCGGTTGAAGGAGAGACAGCAGAGGTTGGTGGTAAATGATGTCAACTTGGAAGAGAAGGAGGACATGAGTGGGGTGCTGCAGAGATCTGTCCTGGGTCCTGTCATCTTCAGCATTTTCTTCAATGACATTGGAGAGGGCAGCCAGGGCAAGTTGTGTCTCTTTGCAGATGACACAAAGCTCTGCAGTAGGGTAGATAGTAATGAAGGGATCAGGGAGATGCAGAGGAATCTACAAAGGATACACAGGTGGTCTAAGATTTGGCAGTTGAAATTCAATGCCAAAAAATGCAAGGTTATGCATCTAGGGAACAAAGCAGGACAGAATACTGGATGGGAGGGGCTAAACTGAGCACTGTAGTAGAGGAAAGGGACCCGAGGGTCATCATTAGCGATTCCATCAAACAATCAAGCCAGTGTAACATGGCCTATAGTAAGACTAATAAAATGCTGTGGTGTATTGCAAGAGGTATCGACAGCAGGAAAAGGAGGGCTACTACCTCTGTATAGGCCACTGGTGATGCCGCACCTTAAATACTTTACTCAGTTCTAGAGACCTCACCTAAGGAAAGACAGGGATAGGCTGAGGACCATGTAATTCAGGGTCACCAAGATGATTTAGGGTCAGTGGGGCATATCTTACAAAGACTGTCTTGGTGCACTGAACATATACTTACTGGAGACCAGGCGGGTGAGTGTGTGGGGGGGTGGGGGTTATAGATATTTTCAAGTTTTTTAAGGGAAAAATCAAGATGAACTGCTGGGAACTATTTAACAGGAGTACAGAGTAAACAAACCTGAGGCCATGAGTGGAAACTGGTTGGGGGAAGGCTTACAAATGATGTGAGGAGGTTCTAGTTTATGGAAACGGTGGTGGAATCATAGAACAGTCTGCCAGCATAGGTGGAGGACTCCAAGGCTGTAAATAGGTTCACGCATGACTGGGACAGAGTTAAGGGTTTGGTAGTTGCTCAGGTTGGTGGCAGTAGGGAGGGGAGCAGGATGGGTGGACTGGGAGGGATAATTTCCTGTATGGACAATAGGTGCTGGGCTAGATAGGGAAGCCCAGGAAGACTAGCTGGACCTGTGGTCTATTTCTGCTATCATTGTCTGTGTTTCTGTGTGAGCAAGTGTGACCACTGCTTAAAACACCCTACAGTGAGAGGTTTCATTTCAGAGCAGAGGTCTGAGATGTACTCACCCTAGGGCTGTGGACTTGGTGGTTTACTTTTGGGGAACATAATTGCAGGGGAGTCCTCTGGTGAGCGGTCTGCCTTACTTCTAAACATAGAGGGTCCCCCTGGCCATGCCTGTCCCAGCAGGCACCAAGAGAGGGTTATCATATGAACATACAAAGAAGCCAGCTGAAGAAGGTCATTTGATCTTGCTAGAGTGTATACCATCTGGGGCAAACAAAAGAGCTTGATACCAGTGTGGCTGCAAAATAGTTATTCACAAATAAATCTGTTTGCGCTCCTAATAATCTCAAGTTTTTCCTGTTTGCCGCTTGTTCTTTTGACTTGGGCACAGTGGCGTTACTGTGGAGGCGACTTTTGCTTACTGTATACCATCTGGGTATGGGGATTTGTCAACTCTCAATGCTTGCAGCCCTGTCCTCACTCTTTCACCTCTATCATAACATCTGTGCTTTCCTCCCCCAATTTGCATCAGTCCATCTTTCTCCCTGGTGAAGATAGAACAGAAGTACTCATTCAGTTCCTCTGCTTTGTCCCCATTCTCCTCCACCCCATCCGTCCCCTTTCCTGAGTCTAACTATCCCATCTTTCTTGTCCCTTCTCTCACTAATATTGCAAAAAAAAAAAGGCCTTCTCCCTCTTCTTAATTCCCTTAGCTAGCTGCAGTTCCTTCTGAGCTTTAGCCCACTGGACTACCTTACCTGCTATGCTAGCTGTCTTTAGGAAATTCTTCCTGTCTTCCTCTCTCCTTATCCTCCTGAATTTCTTGTAGGCTGCCTCTTGTGTCTTACTGCCTGGGTGACTTCTGTGCTAAACCTGCTGGGTGCTTTGGTCCTTGAGGTTTTCCCCTTGAGCCTAATGCACTCCTCTGTGGCAGCTGTTATTCCCTCCTTGATGATAGACCACCGTTGGTCCACCTACATATCCCCTCAAATGCTTGCCAGGCGACTCCTTAGCAACTCGCCCATCTTTCTGAAGTCCACCTTTCTAAAATCAGGATTTTAGTTTTAGTTGGGGGTTTTTCCTGCCCATGTCTGGCCAGAACAACAGTGTCAGATAGTTACTTCCACCCAGGCACTCCTTGACTGTTATAGCCTGGATCTGCTCTCCATTTGTCAGCAGCAGATCAAGGATTGCCCCTACCTGATGGGTTCTGTGATGCCCTGAGTCAGGAACCCTCTTTACATAGCATCTAGGATCACCTGACTCCTGGCACAGGTCATGGCCGTGGTGTCAGTAGTCAACACCAAAAAAAGAGAAGGTGAAAAGGGACTGAATAAAATGGAAAATGATATGATTTTTAATTTTTATTATTCTTTGTTAAGGGGTAAGTCCCACTAGGCACACAAGTTTCTATTTTCAGGGGTGACCCAGGAGCACTGGGTTGGTTAAGGGACTTGCTCAGAGTCACATTATGCAAGTGGAGATTATGGGACTCAAACCCGGGTCTGCTGGTTGTATCAAGCTCATTCACAGCTTGTTTCTCTAACCTTTAGGCTATACTGTCATGATGGCATGTGCCAAAATATGGCAATGCCAAGAGTAGGGTAGCTAGGTTCCAGGTAGCTTAAAACTAGGTGATGGCCCGGGCAGCATCAGAAAGCCATCAGGTGGCCATTTACACAGATAGATATTTTTGTCAAAGTCAATAGGTGGTAAGGTACCCAAGTGTCTACTTTTTATTTTGTTTCATTTTATTTTTTTACTCTGTTTAGTTGATGAGCAAAAGCCTATTTTCACAATGACCAGACAAATAATACATATGAACGAACACACTGAAAACAAACAAGCAATGTATTATACATACAGACAAACCAAATTACAGAGCTGTAAAAAGTTATCCATAGCACTGACAAATGGCAAAATCTTTTACAAAGTTAATTAACTTGCCCTTGAAACATGTAAGTTTCACACAGCACAAAACATTCAGAGGTAGATGGTTGAAAAAAAGTCAAGGCACAGTTGGCAGACGACCTCGGACCACAAGAGGTTTTTGTACTTGACAGCATCTACAGTAATTTCCTACTAGTTGTAAAAACAGGGCCAGGCTAAGGCATGGTGCATGGTACACCACATTGTGGAATTGTACGCAAAAAGAAATACACTGACAACAATGCATACTTAAATTGCTATTGTTAGATCTTGCAGAATGATGTCTGTGTCATTTAACTAGAGCTGGGAGAAGTTTTCAAATTCCCCTTCTGCCAGAATTCCATGTTATTTCAGAAAATCCACTTAATTCCCTGGAATTACATTGGAACTAAAATTCTGAAAGTAGAATTTTTTTTGTATTTGATTTGTTTATTACCCCTGCCACCTGCACTCAAACGTCTTCAGGAGTCACCAAGGAACCCATTCTGCTGTTGCCCCCCTACCTGTGATCCAGTGTTCTGACCTTCCCCCATGGAGCCATGGCTGTACCCTCCAAGTGGGAACAAGGTGGAGGGCGATCCCCACCTTGAACCTCTGCACTTCGTTGGGAAACCATGGCCGTGGGACAGGCAGGAGCGACCTGGGATGGTGCCAGGCTCTAAGTCATCCTCGTGTGCAGGGGCCATTTTTCTTGGTGTTTTCTCTCTGCCCCCATGGACATTAGCATGCAGAGGAGATCTAAGGAGCTGCAAACACACAGAGGTGTAGTGCCGCTTCATGATCAAGCTGACATCCATCCCTCCCCTGACATCCCCCATCTGCACTACTACCTGTGTGCACCAAGGTGGCAGTATAGCAGCAGAGACAGCATCCCTCCCTCCCTCCTCGGAGGAGGAGAAGGAGAGTGTCCTATGGGATGTTCAATCCTCCTCCCACTGGCCAGCCCCCAACAATCCAGAGCTTGCTTCCGAACTCAGGTCACTGGCTTTGGAATTGTTTTTAAACTGCAGATTAACAATCCACAGCTGATATAAACCATGGGATAGTGTTTAGTGGTTTTCTTAAACTGCAGATTTATTATCCGCAAACTGCTGAATAGTATTCCACAGAATATCATTCCATGGGTTTACATAGAAATGTATTCTGGAATTGCACATAATTAAAAACAAAATGTTGAAAAGCATTTCGGAAGCAAAATTGCCATGCCACATGAATTCCGTCAATGGAATTCTGCACAGCTCTACATGATACACAAGGCATTCCAAAAAAAATTATTTACAATAAATACCAAGGAATATTTTTAAAGCAGAATATGAAAACAAGAAGCCAGAGATAGTTATTGAGAAGTATTGCTTTTATGGCAAAAAAAGGATGATTTCATCTCTTTGCAGGAGGCAGTATAGTGTAGTGGTTAAGGGCACTGAGCTGCAAACCTGGAGACCTGGGTTTTGAATCCCATCAGCCCCCCCTTACATAATGTGTGATCCTGAGCAAGTCACTTAATTTCCTTATATGCCCAGGTTGCTCCTGGAAACAAGTTCCAGCTTAGTGTGCCTTTCCTGGTTAAACAATTTCCCCTTTCCTTTTCCCTTTTTATGTTTGTTATGTTTGCTTGGACGCATGTGCAAGAAACATAGTGCCATCATCCGAGTTTTCGGAGGTGTGTCACCCTTCTTCCAATTCAGTCAGTGTGTTGGCAAGTTGCTTGTTTGCAGTTCTCTCCAATGCCTGCTGGAGCTGTCTATGACAGCTCCAAAATGCAGTGGAGTACAGTTGAAAGGGGGAGCTACACTTCAGTGAGCAGCGATCAGATATCGCCTGCTCATGCGCGCTCCCCACACACACACACACACACACGCAAGCATACTGCATGCTGCACCCCCCCCACGCACACACTGTACAGCCGGGGGTGCCCAATCCTCCATCGGCTGTGCTGTGCCCCCCCCAAAGCCTTCCACATGCAAAGTCATCTTATAGCCGACGGGGGTGCCCAATCCCCCGTCGGCTCCACTGTCCTCCTCCCCCCTCCCGAGAGTACAGGATGCCATGCTGGGAGCCCACCCCAGCATGGCAACTGATGCTATGGCCGACAGGGTTGCCCAATCCCCTGTCGACTCCAAGCCCCCCCAACCAGCTGTCTTGTCCCAGCGTGGCAAACGTCCCGCATCATCATTTGGTAAACAAAACAACCTGTAAAGAAAAACGGTCCCGCAGTCTCCCTGCCCCCGCACCCACCCTGCACCTGCCTCCTTACACCCCCCCCACTCCATACTTACCTCCAGAGTCCGGCGCATCATCGGTAGACTGGGAACACGTCTGCACTCTTCAAAGCCGACCGCGAACTGGGAAATGCAGGTAAGCTGTATAATGGGATAGATAGGGTTTTTTCAACTTTGTTGCATATCTCAGGCATTTTTTGGAATTTCTGCACCAAATTTTCAACATGGGGTTTTGGGATCCCTTCTCATGAATGATGTCACTGCCATGGCGTTATTCCGGCCCGAAGGGTGATTTCACGATCACTGTGTGAAATCACCTTTTGGCTCAATTATGAAATGACACTGCCAGCATTCATAAGGTGGACTCTAAAAGCCTATTTTGAAAATTTGGTGAAAAAATCAAAAATGACTGTTTTACGAGGTGCGTTGCGCAGTTCCTACGCATGCTCGTAAGTTTGTGAATTTTCAATAGTTTCACTCCAGATTTTCAACATTGCCATTTTACCACACCTTCTTATGAGTAGTACAGCTGTCATTTTTCACATCTCACCCAAAACGTGTTTCCGCCCATGTAGCACACAATGGTGCAGTCAGTGTAAAATCAATGTATGGAACAAATTAAGAAAATCACAGTGACACTGTTCATGAGCAGAGGTCTTAAAATGGCAATGTTGAAAATTTGGTGAAAAAATTCCTAAAAATGACTGTTTTATGAGCGTGCGTTGCGCAGTTCCTACGCACGCTCGTAAGTTCGCGAATTTTCAATATTTTCAATCCAGATTTTCAACATTCAACATTCAATCACTGTGATTTTCTTAATGTGTCCCATACATTGATTTCGCACACCGGCTGCGCCATTGTGCGCTACATGGACGGAAACACATTTTGGACAAGATGTGAAAAATGACAGCTGTACTGCTCATAAAGAGGTGTGGTTGAAATGTTGAATATGGACAAAAGTCCATAAAATTACTGTGTTACGAGTGAGCATTGGACAGTTTCCACGCACTCTCGTAAGTTCATGACTTTGTAATATTTTCAGTCCAGATTTTCACCAGTGGCATTTTTCCACACTTCCTTATTAACAGTACAGCTGTCATTTTTCACAACATGGGCGAAATGTGTTTTCACACTTTGAGCGCTGAGATGCGTGGTCACTGTGGGAAATCATTGTTCAGGACAGATAAAGAAAATCACAGTGACACTGTTCATGATCGGAGGTCCCAAAATGCCTCTGTTGACAATCTGCTGTAAAAATCCCAAACTAATTACATTATGGGTGTGCATTGCACAGTTTCTATGCACGCTAGTGACTTCACATGTTTTTTTAATATTTTTACTACAGATTTGCAACATTGCCATTTTTTACACCTCCCCATGAACAGTACAGCTGTCATTTTTTTACATCCTGTTCGGAATGTGTTTGCACCTGTGGTGCTGAATGCCATAGTCGCTGTGCATAAGCAGCTTTCAGCTAACAAACTGATATTGCCACTGTTCATGAGGTGGGGTCACAAAAAAAAACATGTTGAAAATTTGGAGTTAAAATACCAACGAATGCCTGAGGTATTACGGTTTCTAAGCATAACGCCCAACCCTGTAGAGAATGACAGGCATCAGGGATGTGACTTGGAATTCTTGCCTGCAATGCTCATACCATTCCACACCCTGCAGCCAGTGAGAGGCATTGAGATATGCCTTGGACTCTTTGGCCCCAAAGTTCACCCCATTCTCCTATACCGCACCCATCTCACCATATTTCCTGATGGAATGGGGTGTGAATAAGGGCCAAAGACCCTAAGGCACACCGCAGTGACATCCTGTCAGTGTCTGCAGGGTGGTGGTGAAAAGGCGTGGCCGTTATGCCTGACGACCCAAAGGCACACCCCAATGCCTGTCACTCTCTGCAGGGTGGTGGTGGGGTTGGCTTTAGTTCAATACTTAACTGCCATTCCTATTACGCAGCTCTGTAACTTCTACACTACCACTGCCAATGCCAGCAAGCAAACATTTGGCATTGACAAATGCTTGTTTCTTTAGTCTCTAGAATGTGCAGACTATACTGGGATTTGTTGGAAGTGGCAGCAGCAGGCTAATTTTAGTACTTTACTTTTTATAGTGGTAACGAATAAACATGAACAACATACTGTAGCAAGTCACTTCCTTGAAAAAGAGCAGGAAAAGTGTGCAGTTATCTTTTTGAACTTATCCAAGGATGTTGAATAAAGCTATTACCTTTTTTAATTTTTTTTTCTATTTTGATGTGCTGTAGGTTGTGGTCGCTGGTTAGACAACATCCTTACATGTGGGATGGGAGATAATTATAACAGAAATATGTGATTGGAGTTAAACTCTTTGTAGGGGTGTATTATATCTTAAAAATGGGTGGGGAAAGTCCTGCATACTGACTGGTTGGCACCTATGTCTTCGATCTGACCAATGCACAGGTAAAAAAAAAAAGTGCAGGCTATTGGGGCACAGCACAATAACAATATCAATGCCTTTTTCAATAATTCCTCATTGGTATTATAAACATGGCTGCCAACATACCCCTCAACCTCCTGCCTTGTAAATTAGTGACAAAGCTTAAAAAATCAGGGACAAAAGACTAAATTCAGGGACGCATCTTAAAAAATTGCTGATATCAACTCAGAAAGTAGGTAGAGTAATGGGTCTGTGTAAAATATATTTTCTGAAGAAGAACAAGATTGCAACTAATCATTCTGTGCTTATAGTTCCTATCATTATGTCATGGAAACACATATTTTAGAAGGGCCGAAAACTTTGAGGTGAAATCAAGGGACATCCCTGAACATCAAGAACAATTGAGAGGTATGGCTGGCAACTTTGCTAACTAAAAAAATCAGCTAGGCCCTAAAAATATTTCTCTCTTAAAATAAAAAGAACAATAAAATTATTAAATGTTCTTTTCTTTTATATTCTCCTCCTTAGAACATACAAATTAAAACCAATGAAGCACTATTCACAGCTTTATTTTTTCAAGCTTCTTTAATGACCATGAAGCACCCCCCTTTTCTGCCTACCAGAAAATTCTTTGCTACGTGCCCTGCACTGATACAATTGAATCCCTGGCTTCCCTGAGGCCTTCTGTTGTGTGTGTGTGTGTGTGTGTGTGTGTGTAGAGGTTAACATTCAGTCAGTAGAATTCTGCAGAAGTTTGAATTCCTGCATTAAAAGATAAGCAAACATTTCATCTTTTAAATGTGTGGATTAGGGTTGCCACTTTGGGATGAGGTGAAAACTGAATACTGAACCACACCCCCAAACTCCACCCCTAGCCGTGCCCCTTTTTATGACTGATAAGGGCATTACTTGGAGTCACTTGAGTAATTCAAAATGGCTACTGATATTGCGTTGTGTGTGATTTCTTTAAATTACATCATGATTATTGTCTTTGTTTTGTTTCATTTAAACCGAAATATTTTTAGTTTTAATTTTAGTGTGTGATAATCTGGGTTGGGTTGGAGAAGGGGGGTTCAGGGGCTTTGCAACCTGCATACATAGTTTAAGTCACTCATCGACTGACTACCAGGACACCTCTGGAAACTAGCTATTTTGGGTCAGGTGGCCTTTTTTGGTAAACCTCTTTCAACACATCGACACATAAATAAATAAACAAAGAAACTATAATAGTAGTGGTGGATGAGATTTAATTACAAATCTCTGCTGCCGTTTAAAATGACCCACTGTCTGTAATCCCTCCCATCATGCCTCTGAAGTTATTTGTCAATGTCAGAGAAGTTTTTAAAAGTAATAGCAACTATTTTATACTGTTAAATACCCTATGTTTCCATGTCAATCATGTATGTACCCCCCAATGCGGCTTACCTTATTTTGCCCTGTGTCTCCAGTTCCTCCCAATTACCTCCTGGTCCCCCAATCTTCCCTGTTATGGCCCCTCCACAGCCCGAGTCCAAGTTTGCCCCAGAGGGTGCCTAAAAGGTCTCCGTCTGGCCCCTGCTTTCTCCAGTGCTTCAGTGGGGGCAGGAAGAGCTGAAGTGTGAGCCGCTGCATCTTGGTCTGCTCTCTGGAGCAGTGTGTGGCCATGCATGTGCTAGAAGCACCCCTTTCTTCTGACCACAACTGCAGTCAAGGGGATGGCTTTCCAGCAGTCCTGGTCCCATTTGGCATAGATCAGGGACCGGTGACCTGAATTAGGCCTGGATAAAAGCTGTTAGATATTTTCAATGAAGAGTGCTATGCACACTTTGTGAGCATAGGCCTGGCTGTATGAATATTAATGAGCAGGAATGAATATTCATGAGCCAGCCATGCTGCTGCCTGGGGACTGTATATTTTGGCAGCAGTGACAGATGAGGGACTGCAGCTATATGTTTAATAAGGGCAGCGCTCAAGAGGGCACAGGTGTGGCTGCTAGACTATGGAGCTACTATATATAAATAAAAAAAATATTTTTACTGGCTGCACCAGAACTCTAAATTTGGAACTGCAATGTACTGCATGGGGCCTGTATCAAAAGCAGCCATATGTGGCAGTCAGCAGCCAATCGGAAAGTTAGAAAGCTACAGCCAGGACTCTTGAGACTTTGCCAGAGACTTATGGGACTATCCCAAGGACTTGAGGGGGAAAAGCAGGGACCTAATTTAGGCACTAAACGGGGAACCTATCAGGCACCAAGGAGGCCTAATATTCATTTTTGGGACAGACATTGGGATTCAGCCAATCAGGAGCTTCGGAGAGCTCCCAAAATCCAAAAAACTTTCTGGCTGAGTTCAGTTCAGTGTGAGCCCCTTCACAGGAAGGGGGGCTCTGGCCCTCTGCTAAGGAGAATGGGCCCAGCGTGTTCAGCGGGAGCTCCTCCACAGGGAAGGGGGTTCTGCCTCCTGAGAGAAAGTGCTGCAAGAAATGGAAGTTGCTGGCATGGGGGTTGCCAAAAAGATTGTCCCTCAGGGTGAGCATTGGTCTTTACATGTTTTGGGGAAAATGTGGGAGAAATCTGAATTTATCTTTAGCTGTGAGAGAGCTGCATGAACGTTCTGCCTCAGCAGTGAGAGTGCTGATGAAGCTGTAACTTCAGGAAGTGAAAAGCTTTCTGAATCATTTTGAGTGAGTAAACTTCTGCTTACAAGTACAAGTTTTGGAGACCTGCCTGAGGCTGAGAAGCCCAGAAAGCCATGAGGTGCTCAAGTTCTGTCTGCATCCTGCGTTTGATCAGTGCCTGAGATAGGGTGGACATCTAATGCAAGTATGACCACGGATGGTCCAGTTTTGTGAAATGCCTAATGTGACTTTTTAAGTGTACCTAAGGAAAGTATCCTGAGGTCAGAGCTCAGCCTGGAGTTGCCTGACAGGACTCTGTAAACGTCCAATTGAAGCTGCAAGTGGCAGCTTAACCAAGAGGGATTTTTGATATTGTGTCTTGTGCTTTGAGAAGCGTCTGAGAGAGTGAATTACTGACAAGTAAAGTGCTATCCTGGTTAGGAATCATGCCTTGGGCTCCTGTTCTGCTTTTGAGAGAGCAAGAGATTTGTCTGAAGGAGACTGTGTGAACTTTGGGTCCTCCCTAGCCCTAGGGGAAAGCACCCATACTGAGACACTGTGTTTTGAAAGCTGAAAGGACCATGCCTGCCATGCTGGCACATGGTTGAAAGATTTGTGACCACTTAAAGCAACCAGAATGTGCTAAATGTAAATGTGCTGAATGTAAATGTGCTGAATGCAAGTGACTCTTTTCCAGATCGGCCTGGGAGTCAGCCTGGTAGTGTGCCAGCTATGCACTGCCATATGTGCTTCCCCCTGTGGGGTATAGCCTAGGTGTGGGGGTCTGAAGTGTGATGGCTCTGGTCCCAGCCTGGTCTGTTCCCAATGTGACTACAAGCCCAGAGAGAAGGGGCAACCATTTTCAAAGCTGAGAAGTTCCAGTCTGCAAACTGCACGAGTCTGGTGACTGGGGGTCAGCCAAAGCTCCTGCCTGCACCTCAGTTACAGCTTCTCTGCATCAATGATAACTCAAAACCGTGAGTAGGCAGAGCTATCCTCTGCCACCCTGTGAAAACTGTAAATAGTTATTCTTAGTTCTGCTATGTACAGACGTCAGACCTAGGAGGGTAATGTTTAAAGTTCTGCTTTCCAAGATCAGCCAAAATGGTTAAAAGTAATGTAAGGAAAGGATCCAATCTGATTTTCTTCTAAAGGGCTCCAATGCTAGCCAACTCAGCTGCAACTGTGTCAGGCCTGCAACTTAAAAACTTAGCACTGGGTACCCAGGTGTAATGTGCAGAATTGCGAGGTTCTATTTTAATCTGGGACTGGTACCAGTGTGGGCAATGTGTCACCTGATTTATCTAGAAAAGCTAGTTAGATAGCCCAATTGATTCCGAAACCATCAGAGGTTGGTGGGTGGCCACTGTGATTAATGTCTGACATTAAAATGTAAAAAGATTATTTTGATTGCAATGCAAGAATGCCAATCCAAACTGTGAATCAACACCTAATGTAAATATTAAATCTCTGCTTCCAATTCACCCTTCCTAACCCTCACCCTTTGTAAATAAATTGTTGTTTACTCATTTTCATAGGTCGTGTGTCATGAGTATATTATTAGAGTGAGCCTTTAATTCAAAAATTTGGAAATGTGGGGTTTTGGTATTTGATCCATGTGACGGGTGACCATATGGTAATGTGGGTGGGTACAGCATCCCAGGGGATTGTACCAGGTATTATCTAGACCCACTTAAAAGTATACTCTGAGTGGAGGCACTGCACAATAGTGTTATCCAATGGGAAAGAACCAGTTTTATAGTAAAATACGAGCCTGGGGCCCTCAACCTTGGTTATGGGCCCACAAGGCAGGGGTAAGTAACCCGTTGGGGACACGGCATCCAGGTTGCATGTATAACTGACAGCATGATATGATTTGAGAAGTTTTTGATGACTTGCCCAAGATTATGGTGTCCTCAAATCTAGACTGTGTTCCCTTCACCTCATCAGCTATTGTTCTCTTCCTTTTCTCATTTCTGTGGCTTAGAAATGGCATGTCCACTCTGTAACAGAGTGGACACGCCAGAGGGTGTAGACAGAATGAGGAGGGATCTGCAGAAGCTTCAAGAATGGTCAAGGATTTGGCAGCTGAAATTCAGTGCAAAGAAGTGCAAGATAATGCATATGGGGCACAAAAACCCTAGAATAACATATTAGCTGTTGGGTGAGGATATAACATGCACCAAGCAGGAAAGGGATCTTGGGGTTATCATCTCTGATGACTTCAAGGTAGGGAAACAGTGCAACAAGGCAGCAGGTAAAGCAAATAGGATGCTGGGATGTATAGGCAGGGGCATCACCAGCAGGAAAAGGGAGGTCTTAATTCCACTATACAAGACCCTTGTGAGGCCCCACCTCGAGTACAGTGTACAGTTCTGGAGACCTCACTTACGTAAGGACATAGGCATGGTAGAGAATGCTCAGAGGAGGGCAACAAAGATGGTGCATGGATTGCACCACAAGTCCTATGAGGACAGGTTGAAGGACTTGAATGTTTACTCCCTGGAGGAGAGGAGGGAGAGAGAGGGGATATGATAGAGACATACAAGTATCTTACAGGGAGAAACAGAGTGTAGGAATACACTATTTTCCAGTGAAAAAGATGTTCCAAGGCTAGAGGGCATGGGATGAAATTGGAGGGAAGGCGAGTCAGAGGAAACATGAGGAAGAATTTCTTCACAGAACGGGTGGTGGACAAGTGGAACACCCTGCTAGAGGAAGTGGTGGGGGCTGAAGCAATCATGGGATTTATGAATGCATGGGATAGACATAAAAGGGAATTCTGGAAGTCAGGGGTGAGGGGCAACAGACTTCTAGGAAAACATAAAGTGAAGTAACAAGCTCAAATGGGCAGACTGGGTGGGCTGTAGGCCCTTATCTGCCGACACTGTCTGTGGATCTATGTGTCATGACATGAGTCACGCCATTCCACGCTGTTCATCTGAAAGGCCTAGAATGGTGTTACTGGAATGTCCAGGTCATAAGAAAACTGAGAGCAAAAGCTCCTGAGGACAGAGGGATTTAATATTATTACAAAGGGAATAACATATCAGATCATTACTTTAACAACAAAAGGGGTCTACAAATATTAGAATATAGGACAGACTCTAAAAGGAAAACAGGAGAAAATATATAGCTATAAAACTGTTCTCTATCACAGCAGTAAAAGACCAATACTCACAAGGCAGCATGGAAGGAATTAGGTTAATTTAGCGCTAATGGTCTTGAAGGGCCCTATATTCAGAACTGGCTGGCTGCATGTACAAAATGGTGAGCTGCACAAAAAAATGGGCCAGATGGCTCTGGCACCATATTCAAACAGAATGCATGATCCGAACTGACTGCATAATCTCTTTGAATGTCAGACTATGGCCACGCTGTGCACAGCAGGTGGTCACCATATTTGGCACAGCTCAACCAGGGTGCAGGACTGACGACTATCCACAGGGGTACAGTGCGGCGCACACTAGTTTGCACTGGGGCCCCCATGGGTGATATTTAGCCCAAACATGCAGATGAGCCAATTGAGTATGCATGGCGCAATGTGGCCATTTGCATGTCCATTATGGGCTCACTTGCATGCTTGCGCTGCTGTGGAGTGCGCCGGGCCAGTCCCCCCAGCCCCGATCCTTGTTAGAATAGCCATCCCACCCAGTGTCTCTGGTAGTATAGTGTTTTCCCCCTCCACATCCCTGAACACAGTTAAAATAATATAAATCCCCCAATCCCTGTATCCCTGGTGTCATAGTGGTCCTCCCAGCCCCAAACACAGCTAAAATATTATAAAACCCCCAATCCCCATATCGCTGGTGTCATAGTAGTCCCCCCTCCCCATCCCTTGGTAGTGCAGCGGTTTCCCGCTCCTCGAGTGCCGATCTGTGTAATATTAGATATGTCCCCAGTCCCTGGTAGTCAAGTGGCCCCCCACCCTCCTGCGCTGTTAGGCAGTGACCCACTACCCCGCTCCCCCCAACCCGACTGGAGCTGGTGACTGGCACAGCCCACCCACACCACCACAGCCAGACACTGACGTAACTGAACAGGAGCTTGTACAGTATACAATACACGCTCATTGGTTGCCGAGAAAAATGAAGGTGTTAATTTAGGGGTTATAATTTTTTCTTCCCAGCAATAACCATCCTATTTACTGGTGCGAAATTAGAGATGACAACTGGGCAGACCATGATACATTTGGCTCCTTTGAGCATAGAAACATAGAAATTGTCAACAGAAAAGGACCCCTTGCCCCATCCAATCTGCCCTAGAAAGTAACCTGCCTAATGTGTCACTGCAGACCCTACTTGCTCTTATTTATTATTCATTTGAAAAGTTTCACTGGGAAAGGCATGCTGAGCTGAAAACAGCTTATTTTCAGATGCATCTGGTGGGGGGGGGGGAGATACAATAAGGACAGAGGAGCATCAGTGAGCAATAGGAAGTAGAAGCTGTGGATGGTGTAGAGAGGAAGCCAGGAGAATTGATAGGTGTAGAGTAGGATCAGTTGGTAAAGAAGCAAACTGGAGATAGAGCAGAGATAGTGTACAGAAGATAGGAGCAAATTGGTTGGTGGTGGGGAGTGAGATAGAAAGATAAGAAATAGGAAGGGGAAAAGGCAGAGGAGAAGGGAGCAGAAATACGGGAATGGGGGTAAGGGAGATAGGTAGAAATGGTAAGGCAGACCTTCAACCCTCTGGGATGCATTCCCACAAGCACCAGATCTGCAGCCTTTCCCCTCCCACTGCTGTTACTAAGGTTCCCCTGTGTCTATCCCATGCATGCTTGAATCCTGCTACCATTTTGGTATCTATCACCTTTGCTGGTAGTCTTTTTCTAGGTGTTCACCACCCTGTCTGTGAAGAAGTACTTCTTCACATCCCCTCTGAGCCTCTCCCCTTCCAGTTTCAAATCATGCCCCCTTGTTCTTGAGCATCTCTTCCTATTAAAAATGCCACCCTCTTGTACCTTACTGATACCTTTGAGGTATTTGAATGTTTCTATCATGATCTCCCTCTCCCTTCGATCGTCTACGAAGTACATATTTTTAACTCCTTGAGTCTTTCCTCCTAGTGCTTCTTTTGCAGTTCATACACCATCTTGATTGCCCTCCTCTGTACCGCCTCTACCTGATCTATGTCCTTCTTGAGATGTGGCCTCCAGAACTGGACACAGTACTCCAGGTGGGGCCTCAGCATCGATCTCTATAGAGGTTACACCACCTCCCTCTGTCTGCTAGTGATGTCCCTCCCTATGCAGCCCAGCTTTCCATTAACATTGCTACACCTTGCACATTGCACTTGAGGGCACTTCCTGATTAGCTTGCACTGCAAGCAAGCAAACATGCAGAAATATCATACACTTGCTTACAATCAGATGAGAAGAAACTGAAACAAAGAAGTCAGTGGAGGATCTCACAGATGCTGCTTGACCCACCATAAAAAACAAATTTGCTGTGATAAAAACTGGGGGACCAAATCTGGACCTTGAAAGCTGAATCACTCTGTCAAAAAATGATTAGGTGGTAAGCTTAGTGTAGCTAGACAGATGCTTGACAGCTGGGGAGGGGGTACTTTTTACCAGTTACTTTTAACAAAAGAAAATACCTATTTTTAATAACATAAAAGTTGGCTTTTATGTTTTAGATTTTCTCGGTTTTATCATTTAATTGGGCCTATGTACTAATGTGGGCTGTGTACGCACCACAGGCATGTACCTGGACCGTGCCAACCAGCATTCCCTGACAGGCACATACAGTGTGTCATTCACCATTGCTATCTGCCCGAGTCTGACCCTGTCCTGCCAGCATGTTAATGCGTAGAGGATGGATTGGTGAACACAGATGAGCTTCCAACTGGGTGCCTGCCTTGTCCACAGACTGGATCTCCTGCTGCAGGTGGAGCAGGGGATTGTGGGACATTGGGCATCCCTGAAATTAATGGGGTGTAACTGGACCTGGTGAGTGCCCCACTGGCTGCACCCAGCCCTCCCTGCAAGTTCAGAGGGCTGGGGTGACGTGGCATGGGGTGTAGCAGGTCTGCTGCGGCCGGTCAGTGTGGGTTGGTGGGAGCATGCAGCAGCTATGGCAGGGTTCCTGCCCACTTAACCTGTGCCCCTCTCTTCCAGCACTCCAAGCTATGGTGCATGCACGGAGTGTAGCACCGCAACACAGACACTCCCTGATCCATCTGTGCATGCAAAAGCCATGGACAGACAGGGGATCAGGGCGTAGAAGGAATTAACCCCTTCCATGAATGCCAAAGTGGGTACACAGGACTCCTTGATGGCCAGGGGTTAGTTTTAGGGAAGGCTTTTTGCCACGTATATGTGGCATGTTGTCTTAGTACATAGACCCCTATAAGCGTAATGAGACACTTCAGAGTATGGTCACCCTCCAGGTCACAGACCACCTCCATAAACATAACCTGATATCCCCTGCTCAATGAGGTTTCAGGTGGGCCCAGAGTACTTCCACCACCCTGGTCCAATTTACTAATGATGTGAAAACTGCAATGGACAACGTATTAATGTGGCCATTTTCATAGACCTTATGAAAGCGTTTGACCTGGTAAATCACACCCTGATAAAACACAAACTATCTTTCCCATGAGTCTTCCCCACCCATAGATGGTTACATAGAAACATAGACTTTGACAGCAGATAAGGACTGCTTGGTCCACCTAGTCTGCATAGTCTTGCGTTACCTTAGATGTTGGCAACAATTTGTCAAGTTTGGCAAGACTAACTCCTCCCTAAATACCATCAACATAGGCATCCCCCAAGGTTCCATCCTGGGCCCATTACTCTTTTCTGTCTTCGTTGTCATCAACCTATCACTAGAAACAAGGGAGGTCCGGGGAGACTGGAGGAAGGCTGATATACAGTAGTCCCAGTCCACAAAAATGGAAACAGAGATTAGGCTGGAAATTACAGGCCTGTCAGCCTGACTTTGGTAATGGGCAAAGTAATGGAACCACTACTGAAGGAAAGGATTGAGGAATACCATGTTTCCAACAGTCTTCAGGTGAGACAGCATGGGTTCACAGGGGGCAAGGTCTTGCCAGACCAAGCTAATTTAGTTCTTTAGAAAAAATCTGCACACAAACTCGCTAACGGTTCAGGGAACATTATACAGTTTTGATCGCTGTTCTTTCACATCTGCTGCTGCCTGCAGGTGTACTGGATTCACGCATTTGCTGGCACACACATTGGCCACATAGTGCATCTCTACCAGCCCTCACGTCGCTGTGCACTGTGTTGTTGTTGTGGTTTGCACTTCCTGGTTGCTATATTCAGTGCTGTCTTATTCCAGGGCTACGTTTGCCCTGCACTCCCAGTCCAGTTTGCATGGCCTCATTCCCATGCTATATTCAGAAGCTGTTTGCCCCGGGCATTCCTTTTGAATATAGTTTGCTTTGTGCTCCAGGCTAAGTTTGCCCACCAGGCAGTGTTAACTTATCCCAGGGGCAAAGTTTTGAATATCTGTCCCTAAGAGTTTAAAAAAAAAATGTTTCTTTGTGGCTTTACCTATGAACTAAGTTATAACAAAACATTCCCCCCATTCCCCTTATTTCTCCAGTTTTCCCTTTTTAATGATATTCACTATGGTGATGGTGTGGTCGCTTTAACAATTAAGTTTATAAGGAGGTAATTGTGTACTGGTCTGAACCTGCCCCTAAGGAAGACTTGCTTGAGAGTTGAAGCACAGGGCTGTTATGGCTTCTCAGACTTGCCAAAATAAACTTACACTAGAGCACTTTGAAAAAGGAGTTTGTGTGCAGATTTTTTCTCAAGTATTTATTAAGCTGGCTGCTTTATTTCCTGCACCGCCACACATCTAGTGCACACCTTTTTGTTTGTTTTTGCTGTAACTGAGTTCTTTGACTGGGTGACCAAGGAAGTGAACCAGGGAGGATGGGGATGTCATAGCCTACCTGGACTTCAGTAAGGCCTTCGACACTGTTCCACATAGAAGACTGGTGAGCAAGCTGAGAAGCCTGAGGGTGGATCCTAGAGTAGTAAGATGGGTAGAGAGCTTATTGGACAATAGGACTCAGAGGGTGATGATAAATGGTGTCCACTCTGGAGAGGGCAAAGTGACCAGCGGGGTGCCACAGGGGTCAATGCTCAGTCCAGTCCTCTTCAATGTGTTTATAAGTGACATTGTAGAAGAACTGGAAGGGAACGTATGCCTGTTTGCGGAAGTCACAAAAATCTTCAACAAAGTAGGCAAACGGGGGGGGGGGAGAATGACAGAAAATCTAAAGAAACTGGAAGAATGGTTATGGGTTTAGCAGCTGGGCTTCAATGCAAAAAAGTGCAAAATCATGCACGTGGGGCACAGAAACCTGGGAGCAACGTGTCAACTAGGAGAAGAAACACTAGCAGTCATAAAACAGGAAAAGGACCTAAGGGAAATCATTTTGGATGACCTGAAGGTAGCTAAACATTGTGGCAACAGAGTGGGAAAGGCTAGCAGGATGTTTAGATGCATAGGCAGGGATATCACTAGCAGAAAGAGGGAGATAATAATAACCCTGTATAGATCACTAGTGAGAGCCACCTTGAATACTGTGTCCAGTTCTGGAGGGCCCACCTCCATAAACACATAGACAGGGTAGAGGTGGTACAAAGGAGGGCAACCAAAATGGTGCAGAGCCTGCATCAGAAGCCCTACGAAGAGAGGCTTAAGGAATTAAATATGTGCTCCCTAGAAGGAAGAAGGGAAAAGGGAGATATGATAGAAGCATTCAAACACCTCACAGGTATAAACAAGGTACAGGAAGGGAACATTTTCCAGAGGAAAAAGATGCTTGAGGACTAAGGATCACAGTTTGAAGCTGGAGGAGGGGAGGCTGAGAGGAAATGTGAGGAAGTACTTCTTCACGGATAGGGTGGTGGATGCATGGAACAGTCTCCCAGCAGAGGTGGTGGGGGCTGAAATGGTTACAGGATTCAAGAAAGCATGGGATGGACATAAGGGGATTTTAGAAGTAAGGCAAGGGGGGGAGCAAACTGAAGACTGAGCAGGGTTTGCAATCAGTGTAGGTAGGGAAAATAGGGCAGACTAGTTGGTCTAAGAGGTCCTTATCTGCTGATAACTTCTATGTGCCTATGTTTCATCAGTGATATCCCTAACAGCCCTTCCTACCGTAACACCCTGCCATATGCAGATGATATGGTGCTCTACCAAAGTTCCAAGTGCCGGAGTGACATCAACACTAGAGTAACTGCTGACTGACAAAGTTCAGAACCGCTCATTCAAAATCACCTTGTCCTGAACTCTAGGCCATGTTTTTTGGGTCCACCCATAAATTAATGGGCTGCTCCATTCGTCTAGACTTATGGTGTCTAGATGACTCCCAGGTCTCTGTGGCCAGCTCCTTCAAGTACTTAGAAGTTACCCTTGATCCAGCCCTGGACTTCTCACTGCACATCTCTAACATATGCAGACCCATCAATGCCAAGCTTGAACTTGCCTGCAGGGTTAGTTATGCCTTGACTCCTGCTGTGAGGGTCGCAATTGCCCAGGGAGTCCTAATCCCAAGCCTCTCCTGTGTACTCAACTTTTTCTTTAAGGTGAATGCAAACAACCTAACCAAATGGAACATCATCTACAATAATATATGTAGATTTGCCTTATCAGCCCCTCAACTTGCCCACCACTGTAAGCTATACTCCAGCCTTGGCTGGCTATCCCCCCTTCTCGGTGACTCTATACTCTGCACTGTGCCACTGTCAATATCATCAGGTCATCCAAACCTACCAACTTGGCAGCAGTGTCAATGTCCTCAGACCAAGATTATGCCCTTTGCTCAAATTATCTGTCTTTCTCCTGGCTCTTCCCAAATGCTCCTCTGAGGTGGGTGAGCAGGCATTTGCCTCATTCGCTCCAAGAGCCTGGAACTCCCTTCCTTCACACCTTCGGGTTTGCCAGTCCCACCCCATATTCAAAAGGGAGCTTCATAACTTTCTGGGATCCAAAGATGTATGCTGTCATGCATGAATCAGTACTGTCATTAGCTGCCTTGTAAAGTGGAATTTATTTTTACTTTTGTTATCATTGACCTTTGTGACTTTGTCTTGTTGGAGTGCACTGTAACTTGTACTTTTCTCTACATTGTTATGCTTTTTTGAATGTTCTTACTGTCTCCCTACTTGCATGTAATGTTATGATCCTATGCTTTTTGTATTTTCTACTGTCTTTGTACTCTCCCGGGTCATGCCTGAAAATAGGCATTTTTATTGTCTAGTGCACTTACCTGGTCAACAAAAACTAAATAAATAAATAACTAAACAAACAAACCTGGACTCCAACACAAGTGGTGCGGTGAGCCAAGAGATCTGAGTACAATAAGATTTGCCAACCTGTCAGGTCTTTGATTAAGGTGTGCTGTCTTGGTCAGTTTGTGGGTAAGGTGGTTCTTTGATTATTTAGTTACACAATGGAAGTTTTCATCAAAATGGAGAGGCAGGAGACATGGATCATGAAAAAGGATCAATAGATTAGGCAATGGGACCATAGTAATTAGAACAAGAAAAGAAGTTCAAGCAGTAAAGCTGTAATTATTAAGGTACTCTAAAGTCACTGTGTAACTATTACTGAACTCTAAAACCAAAATTAAGGTACTCTAAAGTCACTGTGTAACTATTACTGAACTCTACAACCACTATATGAATATCAATGTATGCTAAAGTCACACTATAACTATTACTGACTTCTAAAATCACTCCATAAATATCACTATACTCTATAAATGCACATCTTTAAAGAGGGAATAACACCATAATGTTTGGCATCAATAAATTCCGAATTTGGGTCAGCATACCCTCAATCAGCCTCATGCCAAAAATCAGATCTGTAAGTTACTTCATTTAAAAGTTACAAGTTATTTTGTAACCCTTCATTCTTTCATTGTCTGTTCTAAAAAAGGGCACTGGGTCAGGCAAGCGCCTACAACAATAGCATCGATAATAATAGCACCGCAATTTAAGCGCCGTCTCTGCCCCACTCAACCTGTCTTATGGATTCTCACTCTGAGGGAGCGGATCCTGGGGAAAGTTAAAAATTGCGGGGCCATTACAGCCCCATATAAAAAATATTCAAAGTCCCGAGGTGTGCTAAAATGGTCGGAGACCAGGATTAGAACCCTGGTCTCCATTGCTGCTAGCCGACCTGCTCAATGCCCCAGCCCTTCACACAACAGGAGCAGCTTGGCCAGCCTCCTGACTCCTGGTCCTCTTGTCCTGACCATGGACAGCAACCAGGAAAGTGCTTACAACATGCGCTGTAAATCCCTAGTTGCTGTCCATGTGAGCACTTACCAGACTAGCGCCGTATAGTGTGGTGTTATTCTGGTAGCACTCAATTGATGGGCTACCCTAAAAAAAACAGTTTCAGTGAAGAGCTGATGATGATGTCATCTCCTAAACTCACAACCTCGTCCTCCCTGCAAGCTACCGTATATGACTTATTTCTCCTATGTTACTTAAAACTGCAGGTGAAGTAAACATCTGAAAAAGGAAAACAGACACGGGGGTGTGTGTCAGCACATGCACTTCCATAATATGTGAATGCAAGGTAAAGTACTTCAGAATGTGATGGGGAGGATGGAATGCAATGACAAACATGGCTTTAGAATAACACACTTGTGTGCAATTTTTAAAATACTGCAGGCATGAGATTTTGAAATGTCACCAGGTTGCATTTGTGAAATGCAGGAATAACACAGTCTCAAAAAGCAGCTGGAACACACAATTTCAGAATGTGTCATTGATGCACAATTTCGGAATGTTGTGGTGATGCACAATTTCAGAATATGGCAGTGACGCACAATTTCAGAATGTGGCAGTGATGCACAATTTCAGAATGCAGTGGTGGCAAGCAATTTTGGAATGCAGTGGTGACCCACAATTTCAGAATGCAGCAGTGATGCACAGGTTCAGAATGTAGCGGTGATGTACAGGTTCGGAATGCAGCAGTGATGCACAATTTCAAAATGCAGCGGTGATGCACAATTTCAGAATGCAGCAGTGATGCACAATTTCAGAATGTGGCAGTGACACACAATTTTGGAATGTGGTGGTGATGCATAGTTTTGGAATGGGGTGGTGACGCACAAGTTTAGAATGAGACAGGATTGGAATGTGGCAGTGAAGCATAATTTAGGAATGTAGTGGTAATGCAGTTTTGGAATGTGGCGGTGATGCATAATTTCAGAATGCAGCATTGATGTACAATTTTGGAATGCAGTGGTGATGCAAAATTTCAAAATGCAGCTGCGACACAGTTTCAGAATATGGCGGTGACACACAATTTTGGAATGCAGTGGTGACACAGTTTTGGAATGTGGCGGTGATGTACAATTTTGGAATGTGGCAGTGACGCACAATTTTGAAATGTGGCATCGATGCACAATTTTGGAATGTAGCGGTAATGAACAATTTCGGAATGTGGTGGTGACATACAATTTCGGAATACAGCAGTGACATACAATTTCAGAATGTGGCGGTGATGCTCAGTTTCAGAATGTGGCAGTGATGCATAGTGTTCAGTACAGTGTCAGTGAGATGCAGCAGTAACACAGTTTCAGAATGCAGTGGTGACAGTTTTGGAATGTGGTGGTGACACCTAGTTTTGGAATGCTGCAGTGATGCACAGGTTCAGAATGTGGCAGTGACGCACAATTTTGGAATGAGGCAGTGATGCTCAATTTCAGAATGTGGTGGTGTTACATAATTTTGGAGTCTGGTGATGATGCACAATTTCAGAATGCGGGGGTGACACACAAATTTGGAATGTGACGGTGACGCACAGTTTTGGAATACGGCAGTGACACACAGTTTCAGAATGTGGCAGTGACACAATTTCAGAATGTGGCAGTGACACACAAGTTAAGGATGCAGCAGTGACGCACAATTTTGGAATGTCGTGCTGACACACAATTTGGGAATGTGGCAGTGATGCACAATTTCAGAATGTGGCAGTGACACACAGTTTATTTGGGGAAATCATATGAACACAAATACAACATCTTACATTCCGTCTACAAACATGAAGTACATAAGCAAAGTAAAATACAGATATAAGACAAAACAAGACAATACACTACCCAGGAATTGCTGTGACAAAAAAAGAAGTAATTCCGTCAATATATTAAAACTCATTATTTTGTTTTTGGTGGTGATGGATGGGTGGCCAGAATAGAGGGTGCAGAGGCAATGACCTAGAAGGGTGTAGGCCTTTCAGTGAACACTCACATGTTTTGCCATAGAGGGTACCAATTGGTAAAAGCACACAGGGCACTCATTCTTACTCTTGGTCTGCTAAAACTTCAAGAATGTTTCTATCTTGGGTAGCCAGGGCATCCAACGACTAATAAATCTATCATTTTTCAACCTCAACTTAGCTGACAGCCGCTCCATTTCTAATATGCTGTTACAGTTGTCTAGCCATGATACAGTTGTGGGCAGAGTGGGGGTTAACCACCTTTGAGTGAGTGCTTTCAGGGCAGATGCCACCAGAATGTTATATAGATACCTTTTTGCTTTCATTCTCAGGGCTGTAGGGGGTAAACCTAATATCCAGTTTTGAAATTCTACAGGGATAGCAACTTCAAACACCTTCCCCACTTCTGCCGCAACATATCTCCAGATATTTTTCAAAATTGGGCAGGCCCAAAAGATATGAATATGTGTCCCTGCTTCTGCGCACCCCCTCCAACACCTGTCAGATGGGTGGGCCGCAAAATGTTTCGTTATCACAGGTGTACGAAAATATCTTAGAGTCACCTGCCATCGAAAGTCTCTCCAGGAGGGAGTGGCCATTGTGGTAAATATTCCTTCCCAAACCTTCCCCCACTCATGGTCAGCCAACGCTGCTCTAGCCTCTGAGTGCCATTTAGTCTTTACCAGCTCCATCATGTTGGGTTCCAAGCCAGATATCAGTTGTACTATCTGTGAAACCCTTCCCTTCTCTTCTAGAGAATGAGCCATTGATATTAGTAATTGTTTTAAGGGGTTCTGAGTGGCTGTTAACTGAGTTTTCCTTATCGGGTCCAGTAAGTAGTGTCTGATCTACATGTACAGAAAAAGATCTCTTGCAGAAAGACGATACTCTTAGCGTAATTGAGGAAAAGATTTAAATACATCCCCCTGAAAAAATGGTCCCAACCTGGAGAGGCCTCTTCTTTCCCACCTCTGGAACCCCCCATCTAATTTAAAGGGCAAGAAATCCAAGCAGGCCCATAAGGGTGTATCCCCTGCAAGATTAGTAGGAAGTTGATATTTCTTATACACCTCTATCCGCACTTGTTTGAGTGTTAGAGACCAGCTATTTTTGGTATCTGCTTGTTTAATATTATAGACGTCCATCCATGTATATTATATCCCCTAACCTAGCCACCCCCCTTGTATCCCTTTCCAGAGTGACCCACAAAGGAGGCTCATTCGCAGCTAAATGTGGAACAAAATACTGCAGCTGAACAGCCCAAAAGTAATGTTTAAACTCTGGGAGACCTAATCCCCCTGATTCCTTGGAGGCAGCCAGTAACGGCCATTTGATTCTGGGCTTCTTCCCTCCCCAAATGAACTTGGTTAGAATGGTTCTAAGGGCCTTCCAAAATAAAATCAGATGTCAAAGTGGAATCGCTGAAAAAAAAAAAAAAGCGAGGTAATAGATTCATGCGCACTATTTCAATTTTGCCAGAAAAGGATAGTGGCAGCTTCTTCCATCTTTTATAGTCTGCTTGGGTTTCTTTCAGTAGTTTTGAATGGTTTGTATGATAAAACTTTGTTATGTCTCTCGGGATTCAGAAGCCTGGATATTTCAAGCCTTTTGTAGCCCATTTTAAAATACCAGTTACCTGAGGGAGTGGTCCAACGTACTGTCCCACTGGGAGCAATTCCATATTGGATTAGTTCACCTTGAATCCCGAGACGGAGCCAAAATATGTTAATATTTCCAAGACCTTCAGTACTGCCCTAGCTAGATCCAACACATAGAGAAGGGTATCATCCACGTACAATGATATCCAAAGTTCCTCCCCACCCACACGGATGCCTTCATGTTGAGAAGACTGACAAATGAGAGCTGCTAAAGATTTGATACTAAGGGCAAAAAGAAGAGGGAAAGGGGACAACCCTGTCTTGTACCACACACAATACTGAATGAGTTATAGACTACACCATTCACTTTTATCTGGGCTGTGGGGTGGCTATATAAGTTAGAAATCCACATTTGAAATTTAGACCCAAAGTCAAATTTCTGTAGTGCCCCATCTAAAAACTGCCAGTCTAGCCGGTCGAATGCTTTTTTGGCATCAATCGAAATGACAGCACCCAAAATGTCCAAGGGAAAGGATTTCGCTGAAGCTAGAACATTTAAAAGGAGGCAGATGTTATCCTGGATGTGCCTCCCAGGGATGAACCCAGTTTGGTCCGGATGTACTAAATCTGTAATAACATTTTGCACTCACATCCCAATAGCCTTTGCAAATACCTTAGCATCTTGATTTAAAAGGGAAATTGGGCAATAACTGGCACACAAGGTATTGTCCTTACCCGGCTTGGGCAGCACTGAGATCAAAGATCTATTCCAGAAGTTAGGCGTAGAGCCCTCTTCGTGAGCAGCATTACAAAGTTTAGTCATTACTGGCGTACTGTAAGCTCTCTTTCGAATGTATTATAAAACTCCCCTATAAACCCATCTGGGCTCGGGGTCTTACCTCCCTTAAGGGACTTAATAACCTCAAGGATTTGTGTCTCAGTAAATGGGGAGTCCATAAACTATTGCTTCTCAGGGGAGAACTTTGGGAGTTACACCTTATTAAATAACTCAGTAACCTTTTCTGAGTGGCCCTGTTGTCTCTCCTGGCTATACAATTATGAATAATACTTATGGAATTCCTCCAATATGTCCATGGGGGAAACAGCAAAGTTTGTGTCCTCCTTCCTCTTTTTAATCCTGGGAATATACCTCTCTGTCTCTTGCATCTTAATACGGAGCGCTAATAACCTGCCTGCCCTGTCCCCCCATTCATAATACTTTTGCCCAGTAAAGCAGAGAGCATTCTCTGTTTTCCTGGATTGCATAACATTATATTCATCCCTAGCTTTTTTAACCTGTGGCAGCAGAACCGGATCCCAAGTTTTCTTATGTTCTGACTCCAGGTGCAATAAAGCTTCCTCTGCCTTTAGTAGCATAGTTTGGTGCTGTTTCTTCTTATATGAGGCGTATGATATCGCATGTCCTCTCATCACTGCCTTAAGACTATCCCATATGTGTTTTAGAGAAGTGTCTTTTTCTGTATTATCAGTAAGAACCCCCCGAATGAGGTCTGTTGTGGGTCACAAAACCCTTATCGTGCAGCAGGCCCACATTGAGTCTCCAACCCCCATTTGAATGGTGTGGTCCCCATCTCAGCTCAAAGGATACCAAAACATGGTCTGATAGTGAAATGGCATGTGTTCGTGTATCATGAATAATGTGCATCAATTATGTGGGGTGTATAACCTGCCTAGACGGGAGTAGGAGTTGGAGGCCGCCGAGTAGAAAGTAAATTTCACCAGGCTAGGATTTTGGGTTCTCCAGGGGTCCACAAAGCCTCCCTCTGTCCTTAGTGTTTTTAGTAGTTTGGAGCAGGCCTTTTGTCCTTTCCCTTGTGAAGGGCTACAATCAAGAGTTGAGTCCTCCACAGAGTTCTAGTCACCCAAGCCTAAAATTTTCCCTTCCAGAAGCGAGGACAGGCATCGAATAAAAGATGAAATGAATCCCCAGAGGGAGGAGTGGGTGCATCTACTGAACCCACATGGAATGGTCGACCTCGCAGAACCCCTACGATATGAACTAACCTCCCTGTGCCTTCCGTGTGAACATTGGTTGTTTGGAAGGGTAAACCTTTTCTGATCAGAATAGCAACCCCCACTTTCTTGACATCTGGGTGGGAGTCGGCATATACCACCCACATACACCTAAATTTGAGGTGCTCAGAAGCAGATAATTTTGTTTCCTGCAGACAGGCTGTATTACATTTGGTCCTTTGGAGCTCTTGCAGAATACAAGCTCTCTTAACTACGTTTTTAACCCCCTTAACATTCCAGGTACAAACTGTCAGACCATCCATATTAAGAAATAAAGGGCAATAATAAAACTACCAATGGTCCTCTGCATCCCCCTCCTCCCCCTGCCACCAATGTCACAGTATTCTGGGAAAAAGAATAGGAAAGAAAACCAAAAGCTAGTACATACATTAATATATAAACACTGTGAAAGAGAAAAACATCCCAACCGTGCATTTTGTCCAAACACACTGACAGAGTACACTTTTAACACTAAGAGAACAAACTGTTAGGGCTAACACTCAAAGAGACAATGGAGAGGTACAGTGGCAAAATAATTGCTCTATACAGGCTGATTGCTGCAGAGGTAGCTGTCAGGTTCTCAAAGTTCAGGATCAAGCTGCCATTACAGACGCTGATGTCACCGGAAGTCGTTATGCACAATTTTGAAAAGTGATGGTGACGCACAATTTTGGAATGTGGCGGTAACGTACAATTGCAGACTGCGGCAGTGACACAAAATTTTGAAATGTGGCGGTGACGCTGAATTTCGGAATGTGGCAGTGATGCTCAGTTTTGGAATGTGGTGGTGATGCACAATTTCAGAATGTGGCAGTGACGCACAATTTCAGAATGCGGTGGTGACACACAGGTTTGGAATGTGGCAGTGACACACAGTTTCGGAATGCAGCAGTGATACAGTTTTGGAATATGACACATAACTTTGGAATGTGGCTGTGATGCATAATTTCAGAATGCAGCGGTGGCGCACAGGCTCAGAATGCAGCAATGACGCACAATTTTGGAATGTCGCACTGATGCACAGTTTTGGAATGTGGCGATGTTACTCAGTTTTGGAATGTAGAGGTAATGCACAATTTCTTAATGTGGTGGTGATGCACAATTTTGAAATGTGGCGATGACGCACATTTCAGAATACAGTGGTGACGTACAATTTTGGAATGTGACGGTGATGTACATTTTCGGAATGTGGGGGTGACGCACAGTTTTGGAATGTGGTCATGACACATAGTTTCAGAATGTGTCAGTGACCAGTATTTTTGGAATGTGACAGTGACCATCAGTTTCAGAATGTGGCAGTGATGCTCAGTTTCGGAATGTGGTGGTGACACATAATTTTGGAATGTGGCGTGATGCACAGTATGGGAACATGGCAGTGACAATTTTGGAATGTGGCATTGAAACATAACTTGGCAGAGATGTGCAATTATGGAATTAGGAGGAGATGCGCCATTTCAGAATGTGGCTGGGATATGCAATTTCAGAATTGAGTAGGGATGCATAATTTCAGAATGTGGCTGGGACGCATACTGTTGAAATATGGTGGGGATGTAATGCACAATTTTGAAATATGGTGGGTGCATGCAATTTTGAAATGTGGCAGGGACAAACAATTTCAGAATAAATGGTGTGTCTTGTCACATTCCGACAGCGTGCATCCTCACAACATTCTGAAATTGCCAGTCCCCACCAAATTCCTCGATGTGTGTCCGTGTCGCATTCCGAGACTGATTGTCCCACCGCATTTTGAGATGACACATCCCTGTCACATTCTGAGATTGTTGCCCCCCTCCTCAATATTTTAAAATTGTGCACGACCTTGACATTCTGTGCCTTGGTTCAGTGCTGCATTCCAAAATTACCTTTTGACATATTTTAAAGTACAGTGTCATGCATCTCAACATTCTGGAAATGCAAGCACTGCAGCCAACCCTATGTCATTTTTTAAAGGGTTATTACAGCTGCCGTTTCTTAAATTTTGGAGAAGCAGGTCCTATCAGGTTGCTGACAGGGAGGACTAGAGTGTGAGTTCAGGAGATGACATCATCAGTGGCTCTTCACTGAAACTATCTTTTTTGAATAGGTAGTGAAATCAGGATTACAAAATAGCTCATAACTTTAAAACGAAGTAACGCAGAAACCTAATTTTCGGTATGAGATTTATTGGGGGTATGCTTATTCTAATCCTGCAATGTACCGCTTTTGGCAGGAGTCCCTCTTTAAAACTGGTACATTATCACCTCAGAGTTTATGTATGTCCATTGGGCATTGTGGCTGATGTCAACGAGATGACTGAAAACAGAGGAACCTCCAAGTATGTGCTTTCTGTTGGCCGGCTGGAAGAACTGAATTGAAGCACTGAGCATTGACAAAAGTCAGGGATGAGAAGCACACAAACTTTTATGCCACAGGTGGAAGTCCAACTTTAAACTGCACTCAGGAGCCATGAAAACTCCCAGGAAAAATGTTTGAAGTTAACACCGCACTTTCATTTTGAATAAAGAGTAGCTTGGAGGACTGTACTAGTTCTTTCTCAGGAGTTGTCCTCCTGTTCAAACCCATGATCCTTTTGTAATGTGTGTCCTAACGTGACAGTACCATGTGGGAAGTCAAAAGGTCAGTTCTAAGGAAGTACTAAATCTCCTATGGGTTCAAATTTATTTATATTGCCTCAAAAATATAATTGTTCTGTAATTTATGTTTGTCAGGCAAATAAATCTCATGGGAAAAATCTATATCAAATGGAGGGGTGGGTGGGTAAATAAGACAATATACAGTAGATCAAAATTAAAAACTGATGGGAAAAAAATTCAAAACAAGTCCTTTTCTTATGTATTCTTTATTCAAATTAAAAGTGTTGTGTTAACTCCAAAAAATCTTTTCTAAGAGTTTTCGTGGCTCCTGAGTGCAGTTTCTTGTTGGAGGTTTGTTGGACAAAAGCTGTAGTGACATATTTTATATGTACTTAATTTTAAATAAATAAGATAGTATATTTAACACTGCTAACTGCAGTCTTTTTTTTTGTTGCTGTACAATCACAACAAACACATCGGCACTGCGCCACAGTGAATGTGTGCAGGTGTTGCCACCGGGGCTGGCTAACCCCCAAACACACAACAAGGCAAAAATGCGATGCATACTGTTGGAAGCAAAGTAACACACAAACAGCTAGGCTGCGGTTGCTTAAAAAATGTATTTAACTAAAACAGCCGGGGCAAATATACTCACATTTATCTATTTTTATTTATTGGAATATTTCACCAGGAAGGCACACTGAGCAACAAGTTGCTCGTCTCCCTAGTGTGACCTGGGGAAGGGGGTACATAGAGGATAAACAGTGTTTTACAGCAGACAGATTTTTTTCATAAACAGTAGATACAAACAGGGTACATGAGACAATAGTTACATACAGTGAACTGGAACAGTGGGTAACTTAACCTATGGCAATATAGTGTAAGTGGGAGAAGTGTGAATGAATATATAGTGGAGAGAAATAGCTAAGAGGAACAGGTAGATAGAGACAGTGTAGAGAAGTTAGTCAAGGTAAAGTGCTTTTGCTTTTGTCCATACCTCAAGTGCGGGGGGGGGGGAGTGGGGCAGGTGGAGCAAGTGCCATATCGAATAGAACGAAATGGGGCGGGAAGGGGAAGTTAAACCTTTAGGTCCCTCCAGGATGTTGAGAATTCTGCAAGGGGCCAGGAGCTGCTAGAGGCAGAGAGGATGGGTAAGGGGAGAGGAGAAAAGTGGGGGAAAGGATGTCAGTGCGAAGGGAAAAAGGGGGATCCCTCCAGGATGCTTAGAACCCGGCGAAGGGCAAGGGTGCAGGTCCCTCCATGTTGCTGAGAACACTGCGGAGGGGAAGGGGGGGTCTCTCCAGGATGCTGTAAATCTTGCAAGATGTTTGGAGGGTTAAGGGATGAAGATGAGGGGTAGGGCTAGTTGGCAGAGGTTAGTTACATGATACCACAGGCAAGGCGAGGGGGAGGGATGGAGGAGGGAGAGCCAAGCCCAGAAAGATGACCCCTTCAGGATGCTGGGAACTCTGCAAGGGGGCCATGGGAGGCTATAAGAGAATTAAAGAGGGAAGGAAATGGGCCGGGGATGAATATAGTGTTAGGAACGTTGGTCCTGTGCAAGACTATAGGTTGGGGGGGAGGCCATGGCAAGAGTAGTTGAAAGATAGGTAGTTGTGGAGGGCTGAGCTGATAGAGTTCACAGAGGCAGATTTGGGGAGGAAGGGAGTTCCAGATTTCAGAGTGGCATACACATACATTAGGGAAAGGGAACTTTGTTTAACCAGGAGTAGCACACTAAGCCAAAGCTTGTTTCCAGATGCGACCTGGGAGCACAAAGAAGTTAAGTGACTTGCTCAGGATCACACAGTGTGCACCTAGACAGCTGTGGGATTCAAACCCAGGTCTCTAGATCTGCAGCTCAGAGCCTTAACCCACTGCGCTATACTACCTCCTTTAAAGTGTATATGGCTAAAACAGCTGAGGCAGATGTACATGATGCTACCTTGGGGGATGTATGACACAACAATCCAGATGGGGAGGGAGTGGCGGCTGTGAAGACTCATGAAGGAGGAACAGGAGGGTGTGTGCCCATGGCCGAGGAGCTCCCAGATTGTGGGAAGGGTCTCAGTGCTGAATGGATCCCTATAAGGGTGAGGTTGAGGTTTTTCTCTTTCCTTTTTTTATACATCTAGAGATTACTGGTTGTGGCACGTTCACTGCATAAGCTTGTTATGCTTAACATGTAGGAGGATTCTTCTGTAATAATAATTGCATTTGGAAAATAGGAAAGCAATGGCGTAATGTGTTATGTGAGTGAGGGGGTGTAGGGAGGGGAAACATGTGGAGAGGGGAGAGGGAAGTTCATTATTGCTGTGAAATAGAAAATCTGTGTGACTGTATACTATGACTCATATTACAATTGTTTCAAATGAACTGGTGGGGGGTCATTTAATTACTTCTTAAATATTTTTTTCATGTTACTGTTGTTGGTTTTATTATCTGAAATTGTGCCAATGTTATCTAATGTTCACACACACTAAACAGGTACTTCTTTGTACAGCTGAGATGGTTGCGGCTCTGGGTCTGCATCAGGCTGGGGGATTTCCACCCCCAGAGCCCATTAACGAGTGTCTGGCTGTGTCATGTATAATCTGTCAGTCTGCACCTGGAATGTCCAGGGCATCTCTTCCCCTATCAAAAGAAGAAAATTTACAGTGTTGAAGAGACATGGTGTGAGAGTTGTCATGCTCCAGGAGACCCATCTTATCCTGGTAGATCATGGCAAATTAATTAGAGAGTGGGTGGGACAATATTATGCAGCATCCTTTAATGGCCACTGAAGAGGGGTGGCAATTCTGCTACATGAAAGCTTTTTACAATCACACATGATTACAGTGGGCATATTTTATGGCCCACATACAAACAGAGGTGAGAAAGAAGTAAGTGCCTTAGCTGGGACTTGAGCTCAGGCCTCCCAGAATACTGTTCTGATTGCATTACCAGCTGTGCCACCGAGACACCTGGAAACTGGGCTGTCCCCCAGCACATTACTCTTTCTGAAATGCACAACCCAGCGGCTACACAAATAATTATTTATTACAATCACACTTCAGTGCGGTGTGCATGTTGGCACAGCTGATAGTGCAATTGGAACCGTATTCTGGGCAGCATGGGTTCAAATCCCAGCTGAGGCACTCCTTTCTCTCATCTGTTTGTATGTGGTCCTTAAAATATGCGCACCACACTCTTGTGATTGTAATAACTAATTATTTGTGTAGCCACTGGGCTGTGCATTTGAGAAAGAGTAATGTGCTGGGGGACATCCCAGTTTCCAGTTGCCTCAGTGGCGCAGATGCTAATGCAATTGGAATAGTATTCCGGGCAGTCTGGGTTTAAGTCCAAGCTGAGACACTTACTTCTTTCTCTCATCTGTTTGTATGTGGCTTCTACATAAAGGATTGCCATTTGTTAAGGAATGGGTAGTGGCTGATCCATTGAATGGCAGATACCGTATGTGTTTGTGTGTGGGAGGATTGATGGGGAGGCTATCACTTTCAGCAATATTTATGCCCCAGGCAGAAAGAGACCCCATGTTTTATAACCAGATGCTGACCCTCCTGCAGAAAGATCAATTTCTGGGCCTGGTTATGGGAAGGGGGGTTTTAACTGTGTATTTGACCCACTTTTACACATGTTAGCAGTTAGCCACAAGTTGGACCCAGTCATAGAAAGGAGTTGGGGGGGGGGGCTGATTGAGTTGGACTTAATGGATATATGGAGTGAGGCAAATCTAGGGGCCAAGGAGTTTTCACTCTTTTCTAACCTCCATCGATCTTGGTCTATATTGATTACATACTGGTGCCCACAGCATGGTATCAGTGGGTCTGTTATAAAGCCATTAGTCCAATCATGATTTCTGATCATGCCAGAGTGCTGGTGACATTAAATTTAGGGCAAAAGGAAAACGCAGCTAAGTCATAGAGATTTCCACCTTACATGCCGACTAGCCAAAAATGTAAGGAGCACCTGGTTAATAGCTAGAAATGTTATTTGGATACCAGTGCACCCACTGTCTCCTCAAAAGTGGTCCTTTGGGAAGTGGGGAAGGCTTATATGAGAGGTGTAGTGGCATATATAGCCACCTTAAGACAAGGGACAAGCTGCAGGATCTTGAGGATGCTGCCAAGCAGTTAGAGCTGGCAGCTTTCCGCAATCCTCAAGAAAACACCCTGAGAGAGCTCAGGATAGCACATGGGGCCATAAATAGAAAATTAACAGGTGGTGCTAACAGGGCCCTTATCTACACTAATCAAAGATATATGAGTGGGGCAACAAACCCAGTCCCTTGCTGGTGCACCTAGCCTGGGTCAGGAATAAGTCTAACTGGATTGTGGCAGCGAAGGACAGAGAAAGCAGACTGACCTCTGACAATAAGAAGATACAGGATAGTTTTGTGGAACTTTATTCCAAACACTTACAAGAGTGAGGTGAGGGAAGGGGGCAAGAAGATGCCACTGAGACATTCTCGGGGCGCTTGAATTTACCTGCGCTTACAGAGGAGCAGCTGGAAGCCTTAAATAGACTCTTGACATGGGAAGAGATTGGACAAGTGGCCTACTGTCTTGCGAAGGGTAAAGTGGCAGGCCCTGATGGGCTACCTGTAGAGTTTTATAGGTTCCTGGATAAAACTGTGTGGGCCCACATGTATAATATGTTTATGAAAGCAAGGAAAGATGGGGGGGTCTCTCACCTACCTGTAGCCTGGCCACTATCACTCTCATTCACCAGGAGGGTAAAACCCCATCAATGCTTGGCATATAGGTAGATACATTTTATTGTTCAACATAAGTCTTTACAATCCATAAAATTCCAATAAATATAACTCACATTACATACCAGTTCAAATATTACATATTGAATATTGCACTATTATGACGGAAATCATTTCATTTACATTTATACCAGTTAAGACAGGGTATTACAAGTGTCATACTGTATGTTATGGTCTATAACCTAGTAGCTTTCAAGAATTTGCATAATTTCTGTAATATTTCTTTTTCTGTATTTCTCATTAAGAACATAACCAGATCTTCAGGGGGGAGATGCTTGGCATATAGGACTATTTCCCTCCTTATCAGTGATATCAAGGTGTTGGCTAAGGCACTGGTGAAGAGGTTGTAGGCGATTTTGCCACTACTTGTGAAGGATGACCAGACTGGATTTGTTAAGAATAGATACTTATACCCTAATATTAGGTTCTCGCTGGGAGGGGTGGAGTTGACAGCTTGGCATCGGGGAGGCATGTGTGCTCTCCCTGGATGCTGAAAAGTATTTGACAGAGTAGGGTGGGGATATTTGTTCAAAACACTGGAGCAATTTGGACTAGGGGAATCCCCTTATAGAGTGCATTAGGCTACGGTACAGTGACCCCAGGGTAAATAATTTGGTGAATGGTGAGACCACCAATGTCTTTCATCTGACCAGGGATACCCGATAGGTGTGCCCTGTCCCCTTTTCTCTTTGCATTAGCAATTGAACTGCTGAAAGAGGTGGTCAGGGAGGCAGAAGAGATCAAAGGATATGGGGGCTTGGGATTTCACTGTATGCAAATGATGTTCTGCTATATTTAACCCAGCCCGAGATATCGATCCCAGTATATGGTCATCATAGAGGAGTTTTCCATCTTTTCTGGGTATAAAATTAATTATGAAAAGTCAGAGTTATTATACCTAGGAGGTGTTGAAACAATGGGCACTGGACAGAATCCAGTACTGGCTAGTAGCCTCACATATTGAGTACCTGGGCAACCAGGTGGGGAAACCTTGGAGTCTCTGTATAGGCTTAATTATACACCCCTCCTCAATACAATTTGGGGGGACTTACAGCGATGGCAGAGCCTACAAGTCTCTTGGATGGGCAGGGTAAATCTTATCAAAATGAATATTTGGCCGAGGCTCCTGTACCCAATTCAGATACTTCTGATGGGGCTGCACAAAAAGGACCTCCAAACACTAGAAAAGGTATGTACTAATTTTATTTAGAGGTGGAAGAAACCTAGAATTAGTCTGCAAAGATTAAAAAATACTAACAACTAAAGGTGGTCTACGATACCCGAACTTTGGGCTTTACCATCTCGCGGCACAGGCTAGACTTCTTACAGATTGGGTAAGGGGCCCAAGGGGTGTACATTGGACAACTCTGGATCAGGCAAGATGGAGAAACAGGATTACTGCATATCTGAACTCGGGAGGGGGTAGAGGGCATATAGATCTGGGGAGCCCACGAATGCTGTGGTGAGAAATCTCCTCAAAGGTTGGGGGAGAACACACCGACAATTGGGAGATGACAGGAGCAGAATCTTGTTAAGCCCCCATCTCCTCCAACCCAGAATTCCTCCCCGGATTGGAGGATTCAGGATTCCAGCTATGGGAAGCAAGTAGAGTACAATATCAGGGAGATCTGTTTGGCTCTCATGGGTTCAAGCCCTTTCAGCATGTGGCAGAGAAGTTGGGGATTCCACATCCCCCTATTTAGATATTTCTGGGTAAGGAACTATGTTCGACAGTGGACCGTTTCCAGCCACGGGACTCTTCGATCTCACTGTAATTTAAATTTTTAAGACTTGTGTGTTACTCTGTTTTGGCTTACTAAAAATAAAGAATTACACTCATACGGTGTTGTAGTGTTCTTACATAACCTGCACCACATAGTCAAATACCATAGATTAGCAACCTGCTTAGCAACCCAAAAGGAAACCTCTTTGTGCCATTCAGAACAGTATAATACAGTTCATACAGGAATACAGTAAGGAAAAAAATTTAAATGTTTTGGGTTTCTGTGTACCTGGGAGGGTTGTAAGATACTGTATGGAGCAAAAGAGCAAGACATGCGAGACACACCAGCCAGCCAGCATGCCAACTACCATTCGAGAAGCAGCAAAGTGTGTTAAAAGTTTAAAGCTTTTTACTTGTGCTTCTGCTTGTTCTCAAATCAAAAACTGATTCCCTATAACAAATAAAAAAAAATAGACACAACACAGCAAATGCTCAGGGCAATCAAGGGGGAGACATAGTGCTAAACCTCTGTACATGGCAGCCAGCATGCCAGAACCCCATCAGCCAGCAGGTAGCATACTTCAATGATACATCACTGTTGTTTATTTTTTGCACTTCAGGTCAGGCCCATGAATATAGCCAAATATGAAGAACAGTGAATGTTGTCTATGCTACAGTATATGTTTTTATATTTAAGAGGGCCACTGGGGACTTCCGGTGATGTCACTGCTATGGTCAGCCCCTGAATTAGGGCGCTCCCACAACCCAGCTTCTAAACTCCTCTAAAAACTCTCTTTTCTGAAAATAATTGGTGAAATCGACACAGGCAAGAGGAAGGAATGCTCACAATTCACTGGGATGGTCAGCACACTGAAACACCTTCAGGGTGGTGGAGGATCAGTTGACAAAAATAGCACTGATAGCATGGAGGTTACCATCGCAGAGGGCCCAGCTGTGGGAAATCAGAGCCGGGCATTAGAGGACATGCAAATGTTACTGCACAAACTCAGGGCATTCAGAGAGGAAAATTGGCAGACATTACCAGAAATACAGGAAGACATTAAAAGCTCTTGAGAGTAGATGTTGTGGAGCATCGGGTCTCTGATCTGGAAGACATGAATTCCAGGACACAAGGATTGATTATGCACCTTTTATACCCAGGCAAAACTGAAGGCTAAATATGTGAACCTAGAAGGAAGCTACTATAGAAAGAATATCCGAATCAGCAGGTTAAAGGCCTGGAAACAGCAAACATGACAGACTTTATTGAACTCCTGCTGAAAGAAACTCTCCAGTTGCCCCCGATGAGCCCTTGAATGTGGAGTGATTACAAAGTCACTGAACTTGAATGCCACATCAAGGTCAGTGGTCCTACAATTTCACAGATTCAAAGTAAAACATGAAATCTTGAATTAGACCTGGAAACAGAAAGGCTTGAACTCTAAAGGGTGTAAACTTGTGACTGATAATGACTGTCCCCATGAGATCCTTGAGCAGTGGCAGACTTATGTTGTGCTCAAAAAAAGCACACAAGGAGCAAAGTATTAAATTTCAGACTCCTTTCCCTGCCCGACTCTGTGTCATGCTACTAACTAGCTCCTGGACCTATGACTCCCTCCTCGAAGTGATATCAGAACTGAGGAAACTGGGGATTGCCACAGCCCCCACAGAGGTCCCTGGAGCCCCAACAGCACATGCAACACTTGAAATAAACAGCTGCTAGCCACAAGTGAGAAACAGGTGGGAGGAGCGGAGGCACCATGTGGATGTGATGAAGGAGGATATTGAGAACTTGCTGAATTCCTTTAAAAGCCATTTCCCTAGATCGTCTTTGAGTGCCCGAGATACAGTAAGAGCTGAAAGGCAATGTCTTCAAGCTGAATCACAGACAGACCAATTTCATTTTCTTTGAAGTCTGAGGTACCTTATCTCAACACAGCTGTTTTTTGGGGGCAGGGGTGAGGAACAGAACTTCATACCAACTATGTATGTAGACTCTGTTTATAATATTCATGCGCTCAGGTTTACAAGAACATTTTAAGATGAACTGCTCTTGCTTGGGGCAGTGGGGGGAGAAGGGTGTGTTAGAGCAGCTGTGGGTTAGCTGTGGGGTTTCTTCGGGGTCCCAGGCCTCTCCTTTGACTCTATGGGAAAAAGCAGTGTATATGGTATCTGGGTGCTGAGAACTGTAGGGGGAACTGAATTGGTGACTCAGTGGTGGTACTAGCCATAGATGTGGGAGTGGACGCTGTAATCTTTGGCCTTGGGGGGAGCAATGCCTTGAGTCCCTCTGGGGGGAATTGCTTGATGAGGACTGTACAGACCGTACAGGACCAATAGTCCTAAAAGAATAGTCATGGTGTCCACCTTGCATGGAGCATCGTTTTCCTTCTCCTGGACTAAGATCACTCAGCCAAGTTTTTTCTAACTCGTGATGGAGCAAAATGGTCATTTATACGTTAACTGATTGGGCATTGGGCATTGGAGGTTGGGGGACTGGGAGTGGCTGAGGGAACTGCAGGTCTCTGGCTTTGTATCATAAGGCAAGCTGTCTGGCATTGATATCGCATCTGCCTTTGTTACCTTTCTGTCATGTATATGTAACCCCTTGGTGGCGCTATCCTACTACCTCTGCCTGACTAGGCACAGGTTAAGGGGCCTGAGCTTGGTGAGTGGGTGCCTCCACCCAGAGGAATGGTTTTGGGGTAGTGTAGCTGCTGTTGGTATAGTCCTCTGGGATGCTATAACCACCCACCCACCAACCCTTCTAGTGGCCTATACAGTTCTGGCCACTGGTCCTGCCACACATCTAGATCGGGGCATGGATGTCAGGGCGGCTAAGAGGTAAACAGCACCCCCTTTCTCCCCCCCAGCATCACTGCTTTGAGGTGTTTTGTGCAGGGGTGTTAGCCATTGATGCTTCGCATCAACTGCCTTACCCACTCCACTCCAGCCACCCAGGGGTGTCCCTTAATTTAAGGACTTCCCCCAGTCATGTGACTTCCTGCTGCATTATTTCTAAGTCCCCAAATCTCCTTTTGCAGGTTATACATATTCACCTCTAGGTGGTAGCACAGTGCCCTTCTCTCTCTCCCTTCGCTGAATTGCCTGCCTCCTTTCTTCTCTCCCTATTCTACTCTACTCTACTCTACTCTACTGCTTCCCTATCCTGTGCCTTATGATCCCTGCACACAGTGACCACTAGGAGTCACTACTGCACCCCTCTCTCCTCCTCTTCTCACCACTCTTTCTGGAACCTCTCCACCTCTGTCCTCCCTTTTTGCCTGCCCTGTCCTAGCATCTCCTCCTGGGTACCGAACTCTGTACCTTCAGTGCTGTAGTCCATGGCCCTACCACTGCACCAGCTGGACTACCACACTACTGGCAGTAACCCTTTCCCCCTTGTTTTCTTTACTACCTGACCTAATGCTCCTGCCATGGCCATCCCTATCACCTCTCTTTATCTACCACCCTAGCACCACTCGCTCTAATCCTCCTACTCATATGCTTCCTGTCTGCCCCTTCTGGTGCCACATCACAGCCGCTTCTCCCCATCTTACACCACCACTCTTGCCCCACCTATTATCACTACTGCACCCTCACTGTTGCCACTCCCCACACACCCCCAGTACATTTCCCCTTCGACCCATCTCCAGACTCTCCCTGGCCCACCCTCTTCCTGGCCATCCCCTCTCTCCACTCCCTTCCCATCCCTGTCTCCCTCCAGGTGCAGACTACATATGATGCACACCCCCACCTGCCATAGGCAGCTCCTGGCACTTTTCAGAGTGATCTCTCTCTCCTCCTCCTGTTATCGGGAAATGTCCACCCCAATCCAGGACCCACCACTGCTGGCCCCATCCACCCGCTACCAGCTGCTGGACTTGTTTTCGCCTCCTTAAATATATGCAGTCTCTTAAAGAAGTTTTCTGACCTTCAAGGCTGGGTTGCCCCAGCACCAACAGGATATCGTAGCACTCCTCAAAACGTGGCTCTACAAATCCACCCCAGACTCCTTTGTTGCTCTTCCTGGGTACACTCTCTTCAGGGAAGATAGAGTCGGGAAGCGAGATGGGGGCTGTGCCACATACCTCCGTGATTCCCTGCAAGGGCATGCCCCCCCAAGCTGGAATGTGGTGCCCAGGCCATCTCCCTCAAAATCACCCCCGGCACCAGCCCCCCTTATAATCACTGCCGCCATATCCCCCCCACCCCACCAGAATCTTGCTCTTCAATGCTTTACTAGAGCACCTCTAACCTACCCTGCAGGTGGAACAAATCACACTGGATGACCTTAATATCAACTGGCTCACCAGATCTGCCTCCCAGGCCAAAGATGCCTTTGCAGCTCTCAATCTCACCCAACTGGTCTCCCACCCCACCCGGACCAACTCAGTTAATGGAACCGCCACCCTGCTGGAATTGTCCTCTCTAACAGACCCCATAAAATCACTGACACCTCTGTTCTGCCCAATGCCCTTAGTGACCATTCCCCACTAATTTTCTCCTGGTCCTGTAAGATGCAGAAGCCTATACCCAAATTTGTCTTCCGGCGACGCCTTCGACTTGGCAAACTGGATCGAATAAGAGAGCATCTTGCCTGCTGGGACTGGTCATCTATTAATCTAGCCCCCGACATTGACATTGCCCTCAATTACTTTGTCCACTCATTCAACTCGGCTTGTGACATCTTCGCTCCTCTCTCTAAATCGCATATTAAAAATCATGACTCCCCCTGGATCACCCCTTCCCTAATCAACCAAATGCGACACAGAGACAACTTTTGGCCTAGAGCCATTTAGTCTGGCAAACCCACAGACAGACAAGCTTACAGTGCTGTGTGAAACAAATGCAGCTGGGTCATCCGCAAAGCTAAAGCAGACTATTACCAGTCAATCCTTGCCTTCTCCTGGGGCTCAGCCTGAAAGTTCTGGGACAACATAAAGCAGCTCAATGGAAAAACCATTTCCCCACCCCCGTCCCAACTCGACATCAGCAGCTCAATCGCCACCGATCCACAGTGTATCACCGACAGCCTTAATGCCGCCTTCTCGGACCTCAGCACAGTACTCCACACTAACTTCTTTGACCCAGTCCCTGCCCACCCACCTCCTCCCTTGCCCACCTTTTTACTTTCATGCCCTCTCTCCACATGAAGCCAAGCCCTATCTACTCAAAGCCCTAAATCATATCACCCACAGTAATGACTCGCTGGACTTCAAACTTCTATGTCTAGTCCTGGAGGTGGTACTCTTCCCTCTTACCAACCTACTCAATTGTTCCGTCTGCCTCAGTCTGTTTCCCCACACCTGGAAAACTGCGATTATCACTCCTATTCACAAAAGTGGTGACCGTACCTCCCCTGGGAATTGCAGGCCAATATCGAGCCTTCTCCCTCCCAAAGCCTTAGAAAAGATAGTAGCAGATCAGCTAACTGACTACCTCACCACCCATAACCTCCTCTGCATGGAGCAACTTGGCTTTCACCAAGGGTATAGCACCACCACTGCCCTCCTCGAATTTTCCAACTTTATTCACTCCACTCTCGACAAAGGGCACCTTGCTGGCACAGTTTTCATTGACCTATTGAAAGCCTTTGATACTATAAGCCATCCCTTCCTCATATCCACCATCTTGCAATTAGGCTTCTCACAGGACGCCCTTGCCTGGTTTTTCAACTACCTCATATCCCGCTCACAGTGCTTGAAAATTAATATTACTCTCCGTAGTAGATGCCAGGTCTGCTCAGGGGTCCTTCAGGGCTCTATCCTGGGGCCACTGCTTTTTAGCCTATATCTAAATGCTCTCCCTAATACCTGCTCTGAGAAAATACTGCTCTATACAGATGATGCGGTCCTTTTCTCATCCCACCCGGACCCTGCCCACCTCCAAAGTGCCCTTCAAAACTCCTTTTGCCAGATTGAAAGCTGGTTCATGGACTGCAGACTTGTGCTTAACCTGAAAAAATGAAGATCATGCTCTTTTCACACAACCAAAATAAATACAAAGACTCCCCCCTTCATGTCCTGTCCAGTAAACTCCTCCCCCTTGAACAAGTCAACACCTATAAATACCTTGGCATAACCTTCGACACTGCTCTCACCTTTCACGACCATATCCGCACTCTCTGCTCTGCTGTAAACTCATGCATTGGCCTGCTATATCACCACAGGGACTGCCTCCCCCCCTGAAGCCCTGAGGCTGGCCATAACTTCCTCAGTCCTATCCCTCATCGACTATGGCCTCCTGGTCTATGGGGTAGCAGAAAACACTGCCTTCAGCAAAATCAAAGTGTCATTTAACAAAGTCTGTCGGCTACTAACTGGTACCAACAGGCTCACCCACACCTGTACACTATACTCCTTGGCAAATGTGCTCAACTTTGATGAGAGGCTGCTCTACCAATCCTGTCTCTTTGTGAAAAACATAGTAGCAGGCTTGACCCCCCGGTGTGTCCGCGATCCTCCACCCTTCCCTCCCAACTGTTTCCACCTGCCAAGCCCTCTCTCCAGGTACCAAGAGTCGGGACCTCCCTGGCCCAGAGGTCCGTCCTCTACAGAGCCCCATCCTGGTTTAACTCCCTCCCTGCTGCCATCACCTCTGTGCAAGGATTGGGCCTTTCAAAGCAGCACTCTGGCACCATCTCTTCACCTCTCACTACTGTAATTGTACATAGCCGAGACACTTCTCCTGTCCAATACCACCTCATTTGGAGCCCTGTCCCAACAATGTATCTGAACCTTAATTCTACAAGTCTTAGTACTATGTGCAGCAAGTGTTTGTTATCATGTGTAACATGTAATGACAACTATAACTACAAACCTGTATAGGAATTTTCATATCTTTGTATATTATGATCTTTGTATCTTGATATATGTATGTCTATTTTTAATTTTTTGTTGACCGGGTAAGTGCACTAGACAAATCCTGCCTATTTTCAGGCACGACCCAGGGATGGGGGATACAGATGAATGCCAACTGACCTTGAACCAGATTAAGCTGTTGGTGATATTTTTAGTGAATGAGAGAAATCTGGCCAGGACACCAGGGAAATTCCCCTGTTCTTTTCGATAAGTGCCATGGGATCTTTAACATCCACCTGAACTACCACCAATCCAGGCAGATGAGATCTCGGTTTAACGTCTCTTCCAAAAGACGGCACTTCAGAAGTGCAGCAGCCCTCTCATGCTGCACTACAGTGTCAGTACTGGGATATTAACCCAAGTGCCAGATGTGGGAACTGAACCCATGGCCCTCTGATCTCCTGGCCTCAGAGGCGAGTGTGCTACCTTCTGAGCCACTGACACTGCAGTGTATGCCTGTTTTATGTAATATGATGTGGAGCCTTTGTAAATGAGTCTCTGACTCAAAGGTCTGTAATTCCGATACCATTAACTAACTAAATAAATAAATTCACATATACCATATGACAGTAATGATAAGCTCACACCCCTTGCACTTACCACCAGGGCTGGATCTTCTGCGATTGCCCTGGAGGCCTCCTGGAAAATAAGACCAGTGATGCAACAATGCAATGGCAGTACACTATCCCCACCAAGAAGGTACACACTAGCTAGGATAAATGTGAACAACCACAATCTGATTTATTCAGGGGGATGCGAATAAGGGTGGGGCGTGAATCTAGCAGGTGATTAGCAGATCTGATTAAATTCGGGCTGAACAAGCATGCACAGTGAGTCCCTTTAGCACAGTTCTCACAATCCTGGGTACCCAGTATGGAAAACAGGCTAGCCTGAAGCGTTGCCGGGGTAGGCCAGCATTGCAGCTGTTGTTGGGACCCTCAGGAAGGAAAACAATTAGCATGCACTCAACCCAAATATTTGTAATACGAAGCCAGATAGCTCAGTCCATTGCAATAAAACCCAAAACAAGCAAATCAGATGACACACAATGATTGTAGATTATGTTGCAGGGGGCTACCCTGTTTGTACTCATGCTACCCAGACCAGGATGCAGGACAGATGAAATGAAGACCTCAGGATGTTGTACTGGATTACCAGGGGAAGCAGGGCCTACATGACTCACTGTGGTGGTTGCTACCTGTTTGGTGGTGTTGAGCAGGGGGCCGAATCCCTGAGTGGGTCTTTCGCCGGAATGTCTCTGAATCGGGAGCAGCGGCCTAGACTGAGGTGGCAGGGCCCAGGTAGAGCAGACAGTTTGGATGCAGTCCATGATGAAGTGCTGGAACAGCCTCCAGCTGGCATAACAGAACTCGCCGTGGGGAACCAAATTGCGATCCACGGTACACATTCAACGCACTTATAAGCACTAGAATATTTTGCCATAGTTCGGATAAAAGTCCATTTGCAAATTGCAGGTTCTCTGCACAAACCTTTCAATCTGAGGCTCACTTCGGTACCTGGTGGAGCAAGTCTTCAGTCCACTTGCAGGCAGCAATAACACACTTTTCTATTCAGGTTCAGGTCTTGATCCAATAATTGGATAAATCCGACTTTCACTCTCAAGGCAATGCTTCACTCTGGAAAACGTGACAGGCAGGCCAGCAGGGCCTTCAAACTGATTCTCCAGTGCTCCTAGCAGGAGCAGCTGCTCGATGGCTTGAGCTGTTTACTCTCCAAACTCCAACTCTTGACTGATACACTGTTGCAGGCAGTTCTGGGCTTTCCCAGTAATCCAAAAGTTCAGTTGGCTGAGGGAACTTTCTATCACAGAAAGGGCTCCCCCTCCAGGTCCATTAGGGCGCCAAACCTTAAAAACTACAATTCCTACAGAATTTCAATCCCACAAGACCTCTGGGGATTGTCTCCATTTTAGGTCCCTTGAGGTTCGATTGGTCCCACTCTGGCAGTCCAGAACCAATATGGTGGCTCTTATGCAAAAGTTCAAGCTGCAATGGAAAGCAGGTTATACAAACTCCTGTATTATTATTATTATTATTATTTTTTTTGTTATTATTATTATTATTACAGCAGATAAACAGTAAATAATCACAGTTCCTAATAAAGCTCCCCCTGTGCAAAAAGCAGCTGCAGAATGGAGCAGAAATCTGCATTGCCTGGCTGGTGGTGAGCCAATTACTCGGACCCAGTCCAGACTAATTTTCTCACACCGAATAATAGTTCTCTTAAAGAGTCAGGCACAGAGGCTTAGTAGAGCACTCTCACGCAGACACATAAAGCTACTGCAGACGCATAACACCATCCTGACAATGGCCATTAGGCAGCCCAGGAAGACATTACTAGAAACCCCTATTCGTAGGGGGTTACATATATAGCGATTGACTGCCCACTGAGAACAATGAGTTGCTGTGATCTCCTACCTCGTAACACGCTGCAGATCTTACTGGAGATCCAGTGACCAGGAGTGAAGACTAACAGAACTCTCCATGAGACTTTACGGCTAATTAACATTTGCCACTGTACATTGGATAGAACAGTCCCACATGGCATGAAGGGACTGTTAGACTATATTTTATAACAGTCCTCCAAAGGTCACTAAGTGAAAATTCAAAATGTGCACCTGGGGAGCTTGGAAGGGAGAGGGGAGCGGGGTCATGAAAATAAAGGGGCAGTACTCACTTTTTTATCCATCTTAACTGCATGAGGTCACTCAGGGGGCTGGTTAAAGTGAGGGGGGAGCTACTCTCCTTGCAAGTTAGCCTCAGGCACTGACTTAGCCATGCTCTGAAGGGTAATGCACATTTCAGTAGCTGAGCAACAACAGCAGCTAAGAGTACCATGGATCCCTTCCAGCTTACATAGCTGAGATCTTGTAGCTGGGGGAGATCTGATCCTGGGTAACATGTTTCACTCTTGCAGATGTCAGTCTCCCTCATTTCTACACATGGGGGCACAAAGCAGCATCATGCCGGAGGCTGATGGAGCTGTGACCGGTTTCAGCCACTATTGCCCTTCCTGTGGGCCTGGAAACCTGTCTGGTCACCCAGAACCTGGTCATAGGAGTCATAGTTCACAGAGTCCTCCTATCCCGGGGGTTGTACTGTTTATCCTAGTGTTACTGATTTTGTACCATTACTTGTTTAAATAATTATTATTCTGCCTGCCTCAGTTTTCCCTTAAACTGACTTCCAAGTTATATATGTTAGTATTGTTGGGTTGGCTTTGTTTCGAAATATGTTTGTTTTGGTCAAGATTCAATTTGAACGGGGGCCCTGGGAGAGAGGAAGGGAGTATCTAATCAACTAGAGTCATTGTGCATTGCAACAAAAAAAGTGATGCAGTGGCTAATATGCCATGTACATTCTTATGCTAGGTCAACGGGTTGCATAATCCAGTCAAGCGTCTTAAAATTATGTCTTTCTTGAGGAAAGAAAGAGGAGAGAAAATTATTTTGCTAGAAACCCACCTATCGCTAAATGAAAGTGTTGAGTTAGAAAGATTTGGGTTCTCCAAAGGTTACCACTCTGTTCACCCATCAAGTAAAAGAGAGGGGTGTCTGTTCTGCTGAGTAAAGCTTTTGGGGTTGAGGAGGAAGAAGAAGTATAGCGCAGTGGTTTAAGGCTCTGAACTGTAAATCTGCAAATCTGGTGACATCCAGCAGACCAGACCTGGATTTGAATCCCCCAGGTTCCACTTCCATACTGTGTGACTCTGAGCAGTCACTTAACTTCTCTGTGCTCCCAGGTCACACCTCTAAAAAAGCTTTCAGCTTAGTGTGCTACTCCTGGGTAAACAACTAAAAAAAAAAGGGTATGTGTAGATCGGGAAGGCTGATGCATTTTGATATCCGGCACAGTCAAAGTATCACTTTGCTGAATGTTTACATCCCACACAAAGCCCATAAAGCATTTTTTCAGACTCTTTGAGCTGCTAGCCACTAAAGGTGAGGGAGTAGTTTTATGGGGGACGGGGGGGGTGGCCTTAATATGATTCTAACACCTACACTAGACTCTATAAGCTCCCAGTGTATGAAACTCACAGTGGAACAATGATACATTTAAAAGCAATTGAACAACCTGGAATACCAGGACATTTGGAGGCGCTTATATCCCAGTGATAAACTACATTTTTCTCACACACATTCAGCATACAGATTCTAGAACTGACCATCTCTTTATTAAGGCAGAGATGCTCCCCAGGGCCCAATCGCTGGAATTCCTATCCCAAATGGTTTCTGATCACGTTCCTCTCAAATTGAAACTAGATCTGGGGGGGAGGGGGCAGAGAAAAAAGGCGCCCTGCAGGGACGTAATCCAACTTCATTACTTAAGGAAATACAACGATGGGATGATGTTGGAGGGAGGATGATTCAGAAGAAACGTGAGGAAGAATTTCTTCACAGAATGGGTGGTGGACAAGTGGAACACCCTGCCAGAGGAAGTGGTGGGGGTTGAAACAATCACGGGATTTAAGAATGCATGGGATAGACCGAAAGGAATTCTGGAGGTCAGGGTAAGGGGCAACAGACTTCTAGGAAAACATAAACTGAACTTACAAGCTCAAATGGGCAGACTGGGTGGGCCATAGGCCCTTATCTGCCGACACTGTCTATGTATCTATATATCTATGAAATAAACTAAGTGGCACGGTGCCCACATGAGAGAGATACTTAAGCAATAAGGCACAATGGGGTGTGGGTTACTGGGGATTTACCCATGCCTTGTGTGGTGTGTCATGAGGCACAGCTGAGTGACTTAACCACACAAGAAGTGGGTAAATCACCCAATAACTCACACCCTGGAGTGCCTTATTGCGATTATACAATGGACCCATGTGTAAAATAAATTTAAAATGTGTTTAATTGTGTCTTTATAAATGCCATTCCTCAGCTGTGGGTTATGCAGGATTTACCCACAGTCATATGACATGTTTTGACCAATGAGGTTACAGGATTTTTACACACCATTGTATAATCAGGATTAATGCCACCCTGGGAATATCAGCAGCCACATTATGGGAAACCTTGAAAGTGACTGCAAGGGGGAAGTTACAGTGATTAGCAGGGTGGTTCATAACAGCAGACAACAATAGGAAAAAAAGGCTGAGACTTCAGCGTCAGCTGGCTGAAGCTCTGGCAGCACACTCTCAGGAGCAATGGGGCAGCCTGGGAAATTTTAAAAACACTCACCAGACATTTGGATGACATGGCATCTACACAGACTGACCTGGTTTTATGCCTGTTAAAGGAGAGATATTATGGGGGGGGGGATGGCAAAGCTCTTGACCTACCAGCTAAGGCAACAGCAGAAAAGGATTCAGGTACCCCAGACTCGGTACCTAGAAATAGGGAGAACAGAGACTCGCACCAGGGCCATAGCTTATTTGTTTACTTGCTATTAACAAGACCCTGTACTCTGCCTCCAGTGAGGCTTCATCCCAAATTAGGGAAGAATTTCTAATGAAGCTCACACTCCCCACCTTATCAGAGGAACAACAGCAAGACTTACAGTGGTCCTTCTCAGCAGAAGACCTTGAGGGTGCAATTACAGCCCTTAAAATCAGATACGAGCCCAGGCACAGATAGGTTTACCAGTGAATGGTATAAAATCTTCAGAGAAAGTCTGAGGACCCCACTTTTAAAAAAGCCCTAAATCAGGTGCTACAGACAGGCCACCTCTTAGTCATCTGGACAGAAGCCCTGATTTCTGTAATCCTTAAGGAGGGCAAGGATAGGAAATACTGTGACTCATGCTGTGACGTGGCTAAATAAGACCCTGTCCCAATGGTTATCCAGAACGTAAGGATCTTTTCAGTCCTCTCTTTTTCTGTCATTCGTCTGTCTGATTGCACATTCAAATTTTCACATGAGATCTAGGTCTTATGCCCCCCCCCCCAGCTATCTCCCTGCCTTTGTTTCTTGCTGTCTCTACCTTGCTTACATATGATTATAAAAGTACATGTGTGAATCTCTATATGAAACTGAGATCCCTGGTTTTCAAATATATATACAGTAGTTATAATGTCTGAAATGAATGCAAAAAGATTTGGGGTTCTTGAAAAAGATAGCCAAGTTATAATGCAATTTGACCTTTTGACCACCTTAGCTCAGCAAGAGACATGCTTGTAGCTTGAATCACAATGAACTTTTGCAGAAGCCTCTCCAGGAAGCCAGAAACTGACAAGATTGTTAATCAAGTAATTCACAGAGGAGCTGCTCTTGTGCGTGTGGTGCTTGCCAAAAAAGTCAAAGTTAGTGAAAGAGGGCAGCACCAACAACCAATAAAATCCTTAATTAGAATTTATTTTGTGCAAAGTTCCGATACCAGCATTACAAGCCTGAGCATAGTTAAAAAAATCCAACTCAAATGCCCTGACCAGTTGTTGGTGCTGCCTTCCTTCACTAACCAAGATTCTAAAGCAGCAAGGATGCACTGGTCTCAGACCAGGTTGTCAGGTGAACTCTTCTTCTTCTTATAGTGACATCCTGCTCTGATCCTGCACCACCGTCTCACCTGGCACCCTCTGTTAACACTTCCCACTACTGGCACTACCAGTATGCTTCGTATGAGCCTCCCTCTCCAGTGATGAGGCCCACCTTCTGGGCTGATTTTCAGTATATATTCTCTTTCTCCAGTTTGTCTTCTCACTATTACCCCTCTCTTCCTGAGCCAACCCCTCCCCTTGTTCACTCTGTCCCTCCCCCCTCCCTTTTTAGGGCTGTTGGTGGAGCCTACAGCACTATTGAGATTGTAGCTCTAAAACAGCTGATCTTGGAACTCCCTTTCTGGAGATTTGGATGTATTCCTCCACAGCTGCGAAATAGTGCACTCCCCCAGCCGATTTTTGCTATTTGCTGCTCTATGTTAAAGACATCTGAAAGGAGGGGAGATGCTACTGTATTGTACCTCAGAACTTCTCGGGGTATTAACAAAAAACATTTTTTAAACTGCTGTTTCTGTCATCTGTCCAGTTCAGTCTAATAGATTTATTATATTTCTTTCAGCAACCTGGGGTTAACTCATTGAAAGTTGTCTGGAGTTTACTGAACCTCTGAACCTTAGACTGCAGCAGAGTCAGATTACAGACAGTGCAGTTTGCAGCCTGTGTTAGCTATCTGACTCCTATGGGCACACACACACACACACACACACACACACACACACACCAGCAGTAGAATGTACTCTAAATAAATTCAAGAGGACTGAAATTAGCAGCATGCCAGTTTTTGATGATAGTGACTAAACAGCACTATATGGCACAAGCAAGAAAATAACGTTGGTCATTTGGTAGCTCTTCACAGCCCTATCAGCTCTTGCTAGAACTTGTTTCCTTTTGTGGTGGCAAGTACCATTGTATATAGCATTTGCTTATTTCAGTCACACATGTAACCTCTTGCCTAATTTGTCTTAATTGTTGTTGTCCTCTTTCAGCCTCCCATAAGCTGTAGTTTTGTTTGCTACTGTAATGCCCCTGACGTGGAACCTATGTAATGAGCCTGTACTCAAAGGTTAATCTGAGATCTTAATAAATAAATGAATAAAATAAAATAAAACAATCTTCCTACACCAGTGGTTAGTGCACTAGGCTGTGATCCTGAAAGTCTGGGCTTGAATCTAACTTTCCTTTTGACTCCAAATTTCACTGGTGTGGTGATCCATGGCAGCTTCAAGTTGGTAATAGTAAATCTACACTAAAGGGAGTTGATGCAGAAAAAAAAATAAGTGCAACAAAGAAAGCTCATGTGCAGCGGTAAAATGGTCCCTAGATCAGGTGGCTCGGAAACTAGTCTCACATCAGGCTGGTCTTAAACCAGGTTTCATGGAAACTGGTCTCTGACCAGTCTTCATGGCAAGAACTTCATGCGGCCTCCTGATGGTAGTTAAACCTGTCCCCTGATGAAGACCTGGGAGGGTTGAAGCGCTGGGGCAGAGGGTTCTAGTCTGTGGTCCTCTACTTTGCCACAATAAATTCCATTTATTTTAACTACTTTTGGAGTTGCCTATTTGCTTTTCCAGTGGACCGTGAGTGCATAGCTTGGCAAATTTCTATGGAGGTGGCAGAAAGCAGACTTGCCTTGCTGGAGAATTTGCTGTATTATGGTGAGGGCACAATGGAATTACATTTAAGACAAATTTACTTTCAACTAGAGACAATAGAAGACTTAAAAAACAGGGGCAGGAGGAAAACTATAGGGATTGTGGGGCTGCCAGAGGGAGCAGAGGATAACAACATGTCTGCTTGTTTGCAGAAGTTTTCACTGAGATTCTCCAACATCAGTGTCAGTGGCCAGTAGAGACAGGAAGGGCTCACTGCTCCCAGCAAGATAATAGACCTTACCCCATTATCATGAATTTCCTGTTTTACAGTAAAAAGAGGAAATTATGAAACTTACCAGAGACAGACAACAGCTAACATGGAAGAGGGAAAGAATTTATGTTACGAGACTAGGAGATCCACGCTACAGCTACTGAAAGTCCCCCACTGTCACACTTCACAGGGACAACGCTCTTTTGCTTATCGAGCACCACTGTGGTTCAATGGCCTCAGCCCAACCATCTCCTCTGCCCCAACTTATTGGTATGTTTAAAACTAGGCTCCGGGACTATCTCACTACCAACAGCTCCTGTGACTGCCCAACTTAACCTTGTTTCTCCACTTCCCTTTCTGCTCTAGTTGTCCCCCCCCCCCACTGGATTCTACCCTAACATCTTGGTATACCCAATGCTGCACTTTTCACCCTCTTGCCACCCTTCCTACATTCCTTCTCCCCCACCCTCTTCCTCTCCCTATGACTCTGGCACTTCTTATCTGCTATTTTCTCTGATAAATGCCACTGGCTGCCTTGTTACAATGCTACCTTTGAACTGTATTAATCTGTACTCTGTTTGCAATGTCCACATTGTTGTAATGCCTGTCTTGATGTTCCCCATAATTTGTATTTCTCTGACGTAGAACCTTTGTAAAAGAGCCATGGCTCAAAGGTATTTGTAATCCTAGACTTGATAAATAAATAAAAAAAGGCTTTGCTGCTCAGACTGTTAGTAAGCACAAAAAGTTTACTGAAGTCAGGCAGGCACTTCAAAAAAAATATAAGGTTGGAGCTATTATATGAAATGTCCTGCTTCCTTGGTTATTCTGAATAATAATGGACCACCCTTGAGTTGTGACACTCCTGAAAGGGCTTGGGAGGTAATCTCCAGCAATTTCTCACACAGGCAAACTTAGAACAAACTGCCATTTTCAAAAGACTCGAGCACTGAGTCTGCAGTGCGCGGCCAATCTCAAAATTCCACCAGCGACTCACACCTGGAAACAGGTTGCCAGGGGGCCCAGAATACTGATAAACTTAAACCAAGCAACACTGCTAACAAACCAAGTAACTGACCAAGTAAAGTTTGCGGTATTACAGTAGGTATGGAAAACGGGCAGACTGAGTGGGCCAAGCCGTCCTTATCTGCCAACAATTTCGATGTAATCTATGTAATGTATGTAAAATACAAGCTGCTCCTGCTTCTACCCCATCTTGTGCAGCAGTTCCCAAAAAAGGTAATAAATCGTGGTCCAATCAGAGTTTGAGGAAAGTTGAGCCCCATGCAGCCAGTACAGTTACCTTAATAAAGCAACTCTGAATCCCAAAAAGCACACCAGAAGCAAAACCCATGAAGGAAGGCTTCCTTCCAGTACAGGTTCATCTGTAGAACTGAACCCAGAACCTGAAAATGCCCAACTGAAAGCTCTGGAACAAATGCAGCATTGAAGAGTACAGTACCTTGACCTCCTTTGTTTGCTTCTTTCATCACTGAAAGAAAGATTTTAATAAAGCTCCCCAGTCACTGGTAAATATATGAATTCTCGTGAGACCTAGTCACCCGGTGAACTGGAAGTCCTTACAAAGTGGGGAGAGAGTGTACGACTACAACAACATATGCTTGGCATTGTTTTAGCAAGGTGCATAATGATTTTTTTAACTTTTACTCTTTCTCTCCATTCGAGGGTATACTAGGTCTGCCATCAACACTCTGCAACTGATCGGGGAAGCCTTAGACTTACTATACACGAGAAGCAAGGGGAATCCCTAGAACAGTGAGTGCTACACGTTTGTTGCTCACCATAGTCTTTTATGGTAGGACCAACAGACTGAACTCACTTTTGCTTACCAGCAAGTCAAGTTCTTATAGGGGCTAACTACTCTGATTCTCATGCTCCAGTACTTTTACCTCATCATGCGCACTTTCAACCATTTATAACATCAGAGGTGTAAGATTCTGTTACAGGCATGATTATTCACTTTTATGCACGCTTGACTGCTTCATAACACAGGATTTGAAAATATTCTAAAAGATTAACCGGTTGTCACATGTTTGGCTTAACACTAAAGGACTCTATTTTTTTTTTTTCTTTTCCCTTTCAACTAATTATATTGCACGCAGTACCGTGTACAGTTGATTGCTATGTCTGACTTGCATTACTCGCCTAATTTATGGGGTGTGATTAAATTTAATTTGTTCTGTATCATGCTATAAGCAAAGACTTTATATTATTGAGCAAAGTCCAAAGTATATACACTTAACAATCAAAGCTACTGAGACATGTAATTGTCAGCCACTTATGATGGTCATCGCCTCCCTCTGAAATCTAGTAGAGGCTAGTTTGTCAGTGGGAACTAGGGCATATACTGTAAACCAGATGATAAATCCTTCATTTGACCTTTGATGCCCAAACACTAAGTACAGTCCTTGATGGCACTCTTTCACTGATTTGAGATTTATCTATTATAGCACTGTATACTGCCCCTGTTTTTTCTCTCCTCTATCATTATATAACTTCCCCTCCCTCCCCTGTAATGTGGCAGGATCAAGATATATATGTTAAATAATGTTTGATTTTTCCTTATCTCCCATATTTGGATACCTGGGGTGGGATATTCAGACTGCGCCAGGATGGGGCGCAAGCCTGGGCGCAGCACAGCTTGGTTGAGCCAGGGCATAGTCCAGACGATATTCAGCACCGTTGAATATGGCACTGAGGGCGCACATACTGTGCAAAACACAGTGGCACTGCACCAGCGCAAGTGGCAGCAGGGGAGCAGGGGGCTGCTCAAGTGCAGTTGCGCTAGGTGTAGCAAGAGCGATATTCAGCTGTGAGCATGCAAATGATCCATTATGTATGCAAGGCACAAATGGGGCCATTTGCATGTCCTTATGGCCCCATTTGCATGAGGTGCACCAATTCCTGGCGGCTTGCATCTGGCACCCTGCCAGGCTGCAGCTGTCTGGGACCGGTGCCCCCTGCCCCTTGGTGGGCAACTTGCCCCATAGCCCGATTGTGGGCATATGAATATAATATCCCTGGTGGTCCAGTGGACCTGATCTCCTGCCCAGTCATGGGCAAATGTAAATAATAACCCTGGTGGTCTAGCGGTACCTCCCCTCTCCACCTGGCCACAGAGCCCCACCACCCTGCACCCCTTCTGGTCAGCGGCAGGCGGCAGCTCCCCGCTGCAAGCCCCCCGGCTGCCCGCCGACTGACAGCATACAGTATGACTGTATGCCTATTGGTCCACCATGTGGGCTAACGGGTGTGCAGACCTCTCTGTACTTCACAGTCCTGAATTGTGAATGGTTCATTCACATTTCGGGACTGTGTAGTACAGTACGGTCTGCATGCCCATTGGCCCACGCAGTGGACCAATAGGCGACAGCCGCACTGCACGCCTGTCAGTCGGTGGGTGACCAGGCAGCTTGTGGCAGAGCTGCCACCCGCAGCTGACCAGGGAGTGCAGGGCTGCAGGGCCCAGTGGGCGGGTGGGAGGAGGGTACCGCAGGACCACCAGGGTTCTTATTTACATTTGCCCATGATCAGGCAGGAGATCAGGTCCACTGGACCACCAGGGATATTATATTCATATGCCCGCAATCAGGCAGGGGTTCGGGTCCACTGGACCACCAGGGTATGTTATACTACAGGCCCAGGATCGGGCAGAGGATAGCGGTCCATTGGACCACCAGGGTTATATTATATCTATGCCTGCTATCGGGCAGGGGATTGGGACCACTGGACCACCAAGGTTAATTATAACTGTGCCCGCAATCGGGTGAGGGAGGGGGCATGACACCCAGAGGGTGGCCACTGTGTTGCGCCCAGCAATACGGCAGCCCGCTTGTGGGTGTCCCTCGACTTGTTTCTGGTTTTGACGGGCACATCTTTGTGCCCCCCTGTATGGTGCAAGGTGGATTTGTGCCTGCATATAGGCCGCACATCCCGGGCTGAATATCGGAATGTGCCGCATATGCATGGGCACTCCCTATGCACTTGCACTGCATACATTACTGGTGTGCCCCGGCGCATTGGAGGTTGCATGGAGCAACCTACCCCATTGAATATCGTGCCAGGGTGCAGCCCCTTTGAATATCCCACCCCTGATATGCACTTGACTTCTTGCGTATTTTACAAACCCTTGTTTTATAAGCAGTACAACAGTGCATTAGGTGTTGACAGTCCCAATATTGATCAGCTGTTCAACTAACTAGTGTTGTAAAGAAAGGGCTGGCACATTGATCTGTACCAGTGCAGGTTGCATCCTAATCTTAGGATTATATTTTATCAAAAACAGTCCTGTTGATTTAAGTTCTCTGTACTGCTCTATATTACTTGTCCTTATATGGCTAAATATATAATACTTTTACATAATTTTATCAGTACTTATATTTTACTGGTATTTTGTAGAGTTATTGGTACCGAAATACGTATACAATAATGGATGCAGAAGTGTGCTTAATGAGAAATTAATGGTTGCCCGAGGTGTGGAATGCTACATAAACCCCGAGGGTGAAGCCCGAGGGGTTTATTAAAGCATCCCACACTGAGGGCAACCATTAATTTTGAATTTAAGCAGACGTCCCCATCTTTTATTAATTATAATTTCTGGGCAGCAATTTTTTGCCTTAGGGGTTTGTGCTGCTGTTACAAACAGAGACAGACAGACACACACACACACACACACACACACTCACACACTCTCTCGCTCTCTCTCTGTGAGAAAAGAGAGTTTCATTGCGAGGAGTCTTTTTTTTTTAATAGCCGTTTGTTTTTTACTTTGAAGACTTTGGGGTTTCAGACTGTTGGGATCGCGTTTACCTTTGATAAGCTCTTCGGAGGTGTTGCTGGGTGGTTAAGCACATCTGAGCAGTTTCATTTGTGGGGAATTGTTCTGTAGCGCAGGTTGTGGACAGCAGGATCAACCAGATATGTTTTTTTAAATAAAAAAAACAACAGGACGACTCCCGGTGTGACGGCTCCTTGGTAAGCGCGATGAGGAGCCGCCATGTTTTTCATAGTGTTTAGCCCACCCATTAATAGTGGAGAGCCAACCAGGAATGGCTCCTCTGGGACTGACGTGGCGCGTGTTTGCCGTTATAACCCGCGGGTTATAACGGCAAATTATAACTCGGTCAGCCCATTTAAAAAATTGCTGACCAGTTATTATAAAATAATTATTGCAGTAGTTGTTAGAAATAGTTTTAATAGTATGTTTTTTAGTTTTCCTTCTGGGTAATTTTGGTCCAGAAGGTTTTTGAATTTAGTTTTTAACCTACATAACTAAAAATACAGGGTACAACATAAATTTACAACCTAGGCATCTTCATTATTTGAAAAATTTTTGTTTTCTAATTTAGGCAGAGAAAGCAGTGCTTTACAGTCTGCTCTGATTGTTAATCGTATTCCAAACAAGTAGCTTAAAGATGGCTTCAACTAATTTGCATATCGCAACATGGAATGTTAAAGGGTTAGTCTCTTCTGTCAAGCGATAAAAGTTTTGAATTATTTACAAAAAAAAAATGTAATATTGCCCTGTTACAGGAAACCCACCTTATCTCTTATGAGGCCATTAAACTTAACAGGGGATGGGTGGGCCAAACCGAGTTTAAAAGAGAAGTACCACAATATTGATAATGAAAGGGGTTAATTTTACTAAAAGCAGTCATATTTCTGACCCTGAAGGTCATTGTCAGTTTCTAGCAGGGGAGTTGAATGGCAAGCAAGCAGTTGTCTGCAACTTATATGCCCCCAACAGTGATCAAACAGCCTTTTTTTACAATATTGCTGTGCAGATAAGTTTTTACAAGGACCTTGAAGTTATTTGTGGGGTGATTTCAATGAGGTGGCTGGCTGCTTTATAAGCAAAAGTTGTCGGCATTTAACTCATTCTGTATCTAGTCCAAGAAGAGGTTTTATTAGTTTAAGAACAGACCTTGTACTAGTGGACACATGGAGATTGATGCATCTCCAGAGTAGGGACTACACCTTCCATTCCAGTAGACATGATTCTTATAGTAAATTACATTATCTACTAGTTTCTTTTTCTATTATATGTTTTTCCACCGGGAGCCTGGCAGGTGGCTCCAGTCCCTCCCTTGGAGTCCCCTCAGTCTCCAGCCCCACCTTTCCCCGCCCGACCTTCCCAATGACCCCCATGGGTTACCCCCCTGTGACAGGGCCGAGGCGAAGAGTGTCGACTCTCCCTCCCCGGAGACCAACATCCAGATTGATCCGTTGGAAGGGGTGTTGAGGCATCATAGAGCCTCGCCAGCTCCATTTCCTCCTTGGTTTCCTCCCTCCCCGCCGACATTGTACATCGGCAATGTGCCAACTGACCCATATCTCCTTCTAGTCATTACTAGAGTGAGATCAACGAGTGGGATGGCAATCTCTCCCTCCCCAAAAGAGGAGAGCAGTCCTCCGGATGCTCAATCCTCACTCTTAATTGCCGAAACCTGGCACCCCAAGCTCGTTCCCGAAACTGGGTCGCCAGCATAGTGTGAGGTGTGGTGTCCAGCGCCTCAACCTCTAGTGCCACTGGGCCGGCCTACTGTCTACTAGTTTCTAAAGGCCTAAGCTCTGATGCATTCTCTGCTGAAATCAAGAGTATTTCGATATCAGATCATGGACTCGTTTCTCTCACATTGGCCCTATGCACTATGCCTATGCGCCATGGAAACCGGGGACATAGGCATAGATGTGCATGAATGTCACACAGTGGGGGGTCCCATGGACCCCCAGAGGCATTTACGAATGGCATGTAAGGCAGTTATGTGCTGGATCTGCCAGCTGCATGGTCAGCAGCACACCATTGGTGGGCGGGGGGCATGCCAGGGGCATACCTGCACTACGCGCCATGCACAAAGGTGCACAGTGCTGCTTGCAGGAGGGGCATAGGAGGGTGCAGGTTATGGCAGGGAGGACCCTGCCATAACTGCCATATGCACCGTGTACACACAGTCCCCCACCCAGTCCAGGCAGACATTTCCATTCGCCCACCAACGTAACCCCTGCACCCATCCCCATGCCAGCCCACCCACAACAGTACTTATCTGTGCCCCATCCCCCATGACTGCAGACCCCCCCCAGACACATTGGAGCACCTGTCCGTAAATGCAGAACCCCTGACACATTGGAGCACCAGCCCTGTAAATGCAGAAACCCCACCCTGCACACATTGGAGCACCGACCCCCATATATGCTGACCCCCACACACAACTATGCCCCATCCCGTGTTGTGCACATTCCCCAGCTCCTCCACTCCCTAATTGATGGTCAGTGACTCCCCACCCCTCGCACTGACAACACTATACCCTGTCCCTGTACCTGCAGGTTGGTGCCACAGCCATGGACAGCCAGTGGCACAGCCCACTGCACACCTCCTCGGCCACTGGCTGTCCAACTGATGCTGGGAGTATGCTGCCTATTTATAGCAGCACATTCCCAGCATCAGTTGGATGGCTGGCGGATGAGGAGGTGTGTGATGGTCTGTGCCACTGGCTGTCCATGGCTGCAGCACTGACCTGAAGGGATTGGGGACAGGGGATGAGGGAAGCCACTGACCACAGATTAGGGTTTGGAGGAGCCGGGATCAGGGGATGGGGGGGTAGAGTGTGTGCACAAATATATAAAATGGGCAAGGAAATCCCTGTGTCTGTTGGCTGAGACTTGGTTCTAGCCATGGCAGTAAGAGAGTACCACCAATGGCTAAAAACAAGTCCCTGCCAACCAGGGCAACTCACAGAATTCATAAGTTGCTCAGTTCCTAATTTCCATCACAAACATGGCTGCAGCCTTTACTCATATATAAAAAACCTCAACTAGGCCTTAAAAATGAAAGTCCATTAAATTAAATAAAGTAAGTAAACAATTTAATGCTATTTACAATCATGAACCCCACCTTACACACATGCACACATTTTAAAAATCAAGTACTATTCAGAGTTTCCATTGCTGGTGTTTCTTTGATGACCCTGAAAAATCCTCCTCCTATCCCTACCACTTTGTCAGAGAACTCCCTGCTCCTTAACTGGCAACAGATGAAATTGAGGTTCTGGCTCCACTTGAGGCCTCTGTGTGTGTGCCTTTCTGTGTATGCCAGTGGAACTCTGAAGAAATTTGAAACTGTGTATTCCATATTGCCATTCTGTGTGTGTGTGTGGGGGGGGGCATCTACCACTGCAATAATGCAGAGCCTTGAATTCTTCCGTTCCATGGTAAACAATCACACAGTGTATTGAGTGTGAAGAAAGACAGATGGCTGACAGGTGAAAAACATCTATGGAGGGACTATTTTACATTATTTAGCAAACTTTTAGTGTATTTTTGTGAGTTTGAAAACTTTTAGAATGTTATTTTTCTAAAAGTTGCCTGTGGGCCCATTTTATGTAAGCAGTAAGACATGGCTGGGTGTTGGTAGTACTGAGATAACCACACACCCAGAGGCTGAAGGCACTCAGCCTGCGGCCTTGTTTCTCACTACTACTCTGGGTGTGTGGGTATCTCAGTACTACCAACACCCAACCATAATTTCGTATTGCTTACATGGGGATGAGGCATAGTTGTGTGCATGGGGGAGGTTACTGCTGCCCGTTTGTGCTTAGACGCCATTGTCAATAGGCAGAGAAACGACTAAGGGGATGAAATGGAGGATTGGCACTTCATTGTTAAAAGACACAACCTTCAAAGTGCTTCTTGAGAAGTCTGTTAAGGAATAATTTGAGATTAATGATAATGAGTAAAAAACCTCTTATGCTGTTCTTTGGAATGCTTTTAAGGCCTTTCTGATAGGCAAAATAATCAGTTAGCAACCAATAAATAGAAGCCTCTTTGAAAGAACTTACAGAGAAAGAAAATAAGCCCCCAAAAATTGAGCCGGAATATAAACGAGCTGCAAATAAGACACCTGCTACACTACAAGAGATAATATCCCACAAGTTTGCCATCAATAGTATTTACTCTACCAAAGCTGAGCATGCATTAATTAGGACGAAGCAAACATACTGGGATTCAGGGGAGAAATTAGGCAGGTTGTTAGCATATAGGTTAAAGAAAAAACATACACAGACTATGATACTGAGTGTCATAGATCAAAATAATATAGTCAAGCTATCAAACAAAGACATAAATAGTGTTCTCACTGAACTGTATAAAGCTGTGTATACTGGCAAATGTATAGATCTGCAGGAAGACAGTCAATCTTTCTTGAATTCCAATAACTAGATGAACAAGGGAAACATATTCTGAACAACCCAATTTCAATAGAGGAACCTAAATCAGGGAATTAAAGAACTACCAGTCAATAAAACACCTGGGGCAGGATTCAACAAAAACGGTAAAGTGCAGTCCAAAAGTTTGCACCGTACCTTGCCATTGTGCAGGGATCAAAGACTGCTATTCACAACTGAAGAGTGCACCGCACTATCTGACTATGAATAGTTGCAGGTGGGGGGCAGCACTAACCCAGGAAAAGCACTGGGAACCTCAGTAGCACTGCCCTCCACAGACAGCCAGGTGAATGGGCTGCCAGCAATAGCGCCACTGTGCTAAGCCCCCATTCACAAAAGGAGCCATGTAAATGAGTCCAATGGGCATGCAAGGTGCTAGTGGCCATTAGCATGCCAATTATGGGTTGATCTGTATGCCATGAGTGTGGCAGTGAGCACCCCCCTCACCAGCCCAAGCCCCATGCAGCTGCATTCCCCCATAGTCAAGTGTTGCCCTCCCCACCCCAATTATGGACCCGATGTTAAGAAAAAATATTTCCATAGTGTAGAGTCCCTCCCCAGCCCCTGATCTCCCACCCATAATGTACAACAATTATTTCCATAGTGTAGTGTCCCTCCCCAGTCCCCAATCTCTCACCTGATATGTATTAATAAGTGTGCCATAGTGTAGTGTTCCACCCCAGTCCCTGATCTGTCACCAAATATCCAATAATCCGTTTTCCATAGTGTAATGTCTCTTCCCCTTCCCTGTCACCAATCGCAGCACTGTAATAAAAATAAACCCCTTTTTCCATAGCATAGTGTCTCACCCCTTCCCCGCCACCAATCACCGCACTGTAATAAAAATAACCCCCCTTTTCCATAGCATAGTGTCCTTCCCCCCAGCCATGGAGCACTGCACTGTATTATTTAAAAAACTTTTCCATAGTGTGTGGTCCCTTCCCTCCCAGGTCACCGTGTCCATCTCCAAATACCTACAACTTCATTCTCTGGTAGTCTAGTGTCCTCCCCACCCCATACCTTGTCCAAGTGTGACCCACCACCCAGCTCCCCATCCAAATCTACGGTCAGCGATCAGCACAGCCCACCTCTCACCACTGCAGCTGGCCACCGACTGAGCCCTCTTGGAGTGCATACGACATGCATACAGTGGCTCCTTGACTGTGACCAATCACAGTCAAGGAGCCATACTGTAACAGCTATGCGCTCCAGAAGGGCTCAGTCAATGCAGTCCAGGTGGTGAAAGGTGGGCTGTGCTGGTCACCAACTGAAGATTGGGATGGGGAGGGTGGTGGGTCACACTCTGATGGGTGGGGAGGGACCTAGACTACCAGGAATGGGGTTGTATTTGGGGAAGGAGACTGGTGACTGGAGTGGGGAGAGGGACCACTACACTATGGAAAAGGTTTTAGATATATGAGGATCAGTGATCGGGAAGGGGAGTAGGACACTACACTATGGAAAAGGGTTGTTTTTATAATACAGTGCGGCAATTGGTAGTGGGGAGAGTGGAGGGAACACTATACTTTGGAAAATGGATTATTGGATATCGAATGGGAGATCAGGGACTGGGATGGGGCACTACAGTATGGAAAACTTATTGGAACATATTGGGTGGGAGATCAGGGACTGGGGAGGGACACTACACTATAGAAACAATTATTGTACATTACAGGTGGGAGATTGGGGAATGGGGAGGGACCCTACATTATGGAAACAGTTCTTTCACATTATGTGTCGGAGATTGGGGGCCACAGTACTGCCACAAGTCACTAGGGTTGCGTGGATTACCACCAGGTTTTTGCCGGTGGTATTTCGTCCATGCAAGGGCCATCGCAAATGGCCTTTGCATGGACTGCAAGTTTTGTGAATGGGATTGCAGAGATATGCAGGTCCCTTCCCCTTCATTTAGATTGTGGCCCCTCTCATTGCATTGCCCAGGTGCAAATCCAGTTTGCTGGTGCAAAATGGGTTTTGTGAATCTAACTATTCACAAAGCCCAGTTTACCATGGGCTAACTGGGTTTGCACCTGGGTAAAGTTTTGTGAATCTGGCACTTGGTCTGGATAGTATACCGGGGGAGTTTTATAAAGCACTAGGCCCACAGATCCCTAAGTACTTATAGTTGCAGCCACAGACATGATCAGCTATTTCATAACATTTATAAAGAGCTTCTCTCTAATGGCCCTAAAGAGGTACGACAAACATTTTGGCAACCAGACTCAAAGGCGTCATCACTAAATTAATTGGTAAAGATCAAGTGGGCTTTGTTCCAGGTAGGTCTGGTATGAAGAATTTAAGAAGAATGCTAAATATTATTCACACCTCTTAGAATACAAAGAGAACAACTATGTTATTATCACTGGATTTCATCAAAGCCTGCACTCCCTTGGAATGGGATTTTTTTATATACAGCTTTGAAGAAATATAATGTAGGAGGACCTTTATTGCATTGGGTTAAAACTCTTTATACAACCCCATGGCAGAAGTCATAATGAATGGCTTTATCTCGACCCCCATTAGGCTGACTAGCAGGACCAGACAAGGTTGCCCTTTGTCACCTTATTTGTTCATTTTGGCTATTGAATCACTTATTAGACAACTTCAGGCATCATCTGAGATAAAGGGTTTCAGGACAGGAAAGGCACAGTAATTAATAAGGTACTCGCTTATGCTGAGGACATCTTGCTTACCTTATCTGTCTCAGCATTAAACAAGCATTTGTCAATGCCGAATGTTGTCTTGCTGGCATTGGCATTGGTAGTAAAGGAGTTAGAGAGATGCACAATAGGAATGGGAGTGAAGTATGGAACCGAAATCAACCCCACCCCACCCTGCAGAGACTGACATGCATTGAGGTGTGCCTTTAGGTCGTCGGCCATAACGCTCATGCTATTTCACCTCACCCTACCTTGCAGACTCTGACATAAATCATTTGGTCTAGATGGAATTGAGAATAGGTTTCTCAGAGATTCAGTCAGTGTGATTGCGCCTATCCTGACAAAACTGTTTAATTGGAGCCTGACAGAGAGAACTTTTTCTAAAATTTGAAAGAAAGCAAAAATTATCCCAATTTTTAAATCTGGTTCACCGTCTGAACCCACAAATTATAGGCCTATTGCCCTGCTTTCAGTGGTGTTGAAGGTCTTGGAATGGTTGATACAGCAACAGCTTGGAGAGTATCTTGAAAAGTACTCTTTGATTTCTGCCTGCCAGTCAGGCTTTAGGAAAAATCATTCCACGGGCACCGCACTTGCCGACCTGTTGGATTTGGTGGCATCCCAATTGGAGGGAGGCAGGTCAGTGGGTGTAGTATTCGTGGACCTTTCCAAGGCCTTCAACACCGTCGATCATGGCTTTCTGTGTGACAGACTTGCGGAAACAGGCCTGTCAACTTAAGTGGTGGGATGGTTCTCATCCTATTTACGGGACCACTCTCAGCAGGTCTGTGCGAATGGTCTCCTCTCTGACAGTGTTCCTGTTCAGAGGGGTGTACCACAAGCGTCAACTTTGGGCCCAACATTATTTTTGTTATATATAAATGGAGTAGTGGAAATTGCTAAATATTCTAAACTAAGACTTTATGCCGACGATACCATTTTGGTTGCAAACTGATTGAATTTGGAACAAATGGAAAGAAATCTCCAAAGGGATTTTCTAGCACTTTGTATATGGACCAAGGAATTGGGTTTGGTTATGAATCATAAAGAAACAAAATCTATAGTTTTTAGGAAAAAGGGAATAGGAAATAGTATTGCTGCCCCTAGTATTAAAATTATGACTGATAATGGTAATCAAATAGCTCAAGATACAATATAGAGATATTTGGGTTTGTGTCTAGATGAGAGTCTGACTTTTGACTATCATATAGAAGATACCATTAATAAGATAAATAAACGATTGGGAGCATTTAAGTGCTCAAGATCATGTTTGAATAAGCAAATGAGAATGGGGATTGTAAATCAACTTCTACTTCCAGTTATGGACTATGGAAGTCACATATATGGTTTTGCTCATAAGAAACGTTTGGTGAAAGTTGATTCAATGTATAATAGACTAACAAGGTTTATACTGGGTAAAGGAATAGGTTCACATCACTGTACTTTGTTTAGTGATCTTGGATGGTTAACCCCAACCTTAAAAAGGAAGTTGCAATGGGCAAACTTAACTCATAAGGTTTTATATATGAAAAATCCAATTTATTTATTTGAAAAATTAGAAAAAATACATCATCATAATTTACGTCAGACATCCTTACGAGGATTTATTCCCCCAAAATTAATAAATAAACATAGCTTTACGTGTTTCCCAGCTATTATCTTTCAAATATGGAATTCAATTAATAAAGAATCCATAGTCAATCAGACTGATGTTAAAATATTTATGAAGGAGTTAAAACATGAATTGAGTGTACATTGTATGTGCAATGATTAGAATGTAGCTATAATGTTGTTGTTACAATGCTATTTGATATTTATCATAGTTTGTTATTGTCTTTGTATTCTATGTTAAATTGAGAATGTACAGGAGCATCTATAATATAGGTTCAAACAACATGAAGTCTTGCTATATTATGACATTTGCAGTGAGTCCCAATCTTCGAACTGCTCCGGAGGTGAAAGAGTTAACTTTCCATGCCAGGCATGGAATGCTGAGCTCGAGCTCGGTTGAAAACTCTGTCTGTTGTTCTTCAAACTCAAACCGTCAGATTCTTTACTCCGCCTCACTGAACAGTCGCTCCAGAAATTTCTCCTTCTGCTCGGTTCATTTTGTCGGTTAAAGTATTAATTTCTTGCTTTTGTGACCGTATTTAAACCGCAACCGGTTGGTTCAAGCTCTGTCTGTGGTATTTGTGAGTACTACATAGGTTTACGTTATTTCTCTTCTGTGGGGAACTTGTAAACTGTTATCGGTTCACTCTTGAACCGATCAGGTTGTTTAAAAATATTTTATTCTATCATTTAGAGTGTGGTTACCGGTTCTTATCGGTTCTAAAAAAAACTGAATTTCTTACGTTTTTTTTCCACGACCCGTGACACGGTTGGGAACCGATAAGAGGGTCTTGCTTGGCGGATTGCCATAAATGGCCAAGTTTGGTTAGGACTGGCACTATGTCTGAGAAACCCAAAAGAAAAACCGGGCCCACTGGGTTTCAACACTGCAGTGTGTGTGGGGAAGCCTTTGCCAAGGCTGACCCCCACACCACCTGTGTTTATTGTCTGGGGTTTGACCACCTCAATGCAGACTGCCAGATTTGTGAAAATTTTCCTGCAGCTACCCTGGATAAGAGAGTTGGTAGGCTCAGGGAAAGGGAGGCCAAGAAGTCCACTGACCCAGATGGCCAGCCTGGTTCGGTTCCAACCGAACCAGAGGGAGTGCCCTCTGACCAGGGTGAGACTTCCTCAGGCAAAAGGAGAGCCAACTCTGAAGGGTCGGTTCCAGCAATAAGGACTAGAAAATCAGCTGGTGTGTAGCCAAAACTTTCCTCTCCAACCGCTGAAGAGATAGCCAAAGCGATTCAGATTGTCCAGTCGCTTTCTCCGGTTCCGACCGAACCGGTGCCATCAGGTAAGTGCCCGGTTCGGCCGGTTCCACTGGTTCAAGACTACAATTTAGAGGAATATTATGAACCGGAGGAGGGGGAAGAGGAGTATGAGGAGAGTGAATGTGGATTTGAAAGTCTGGATGTGCCCATCGACCTGGACATCTCCCCAGACAGACCTTCAGGAGTGTCCCCTCCTAGGCTTTCTGACTCCCCTTCTCATTTTATTTTCTACAAAAAAGTAGCTGAAACCCTCCAGCTCCCTATGGTGGAAGCTGTGGATGATCAAGAGGAGCCTGACTATGTGGAAATGATGGATATCCCAGAGTCTAGGAGACTGTCTATTCCCTTGCATAAATCTTTTGGGAAACAGACTTTTAAAATTCTAAAAACTCCTCACACTATACCTCCTGTGGATAAGAGAATGGACAAGAGGTACATATTGTCAGACTCTGATATGGAGTTCCTTACACAACAATGCAGCCATGTTGGGGTAGTGCAGGCTGCAGCCTGTGACAAGGCAAATATCCCCTTGACCTCACATCCCCCCCGGACAAGGACTCCAGGAATGCCATGGCAAAGAAACAGTACATGGCAGCATCCTTGGGACTCAGACAGGCAAATTATATGGCTTACGTTACTAGATACCAGAAATCCAGATGGGATACTGTTATGGCTTTTGCAAAACAGGTCCCCGCCAGCTTGCCAAGGAGCTGGAGCAGGTGGCTGCTGATGGTATTGAGGCATCCAAGGTGCAATTTCATGCTGCAGTGGACTCAAATGATGTGTCATCAAGAGTCATGGCTACATCTGTGGCTCTTGCAAGATGGCTTGGCTCAGATGTACTAGCTTGTCAGAGGATACCCAGACTAAGGCCATGGATTTTCCTGTTGTGGGTAATTCTCTGTTTGGGGAGCAGACAGAGAATTACATGAAGAAAATGGATGAGTATAGGACCACCTATAGGAGTGCACAGGCCTAGGAAAGGCAGGCCACTCCTCAAAGGCAGCTTCCCAGGGGCATGGGGCAGGCCTTTTCATAGGCCTTTTTACCAAGTCCAGGCCTCCTCTTCAGCTTTTGCCCAGAGGGGGTTCTTTAAAGGGAGAGGCAGACAGGGTGCAAGCAGGCCTGCTTCCACCCCTCAGCCCAAAGCCCCTGCCAAGCAGGCACCCTGATGGGGTTGCCAGGGCCGATTCTCAACTACCTGCAAGGGGCAGGTTGGCTTACTTTGTCCAGGACTGGGAGTCTCTGACATCAGACAAGTGGGTCCTGGAAGTAGTAAGCCAGGGACTGGTTCTCAGCTTCAAAAAGTTTCCAAAGATGCTAACCAGATCCTTTCCACCTGCAAATCCTCCAGAGGCACTTGCCCTAGAGGCAGAGGTCTCTTATCTCCTGGCTCTCAGAGCCATGGAAAGGGTTCCACCCCTACACCAGGGCAAAGGGTTGTACTCCAGGTACTTCTTTACCCCAAAAAAGACAGGAGAATGGCAGCCCATCCTGGATCTCAGATACTTAAACAAGCACCTTTTAAAACCAAAATTCAAAATGGTGACTCTGGGAATTATTCTACCCTCTTTAAGGCCAGGGGACTGGCTAGCGTCCCTGGACCTCAAGGATGCCTACTTCCATATTCTCATCAGAAGCTCCCAACGAAAGTACCTCAGGTTCGAGCTGCCCTCAGGCCATTACCAGTTCAGAGCAATGCCCTTTGTCCTCACCTCTGCTCCAAGGGTGTTCACAAAATGCCTGGCAGTAGCAGTTGCTTCTCTGAGAAGGCAAAAAATTGCCATCTTCCCTTACCTGGATGACTGGTCCATAGTAGGCCAGTCCCCAGATCAAGTCAAGTTACACCTACAGATAACTCAGCAACTGCTCACCTCTCTAGGTTTCCTTCTGAATCTTTCAAAGTCAGTTCTAGAGCCTGTTCAACTCCTCACCTTCATAGGCGCAGAGCTGAACACAGAAAAAGCCAGAGCCTTCCTCCCTTTGCACAGGGCAAGGACCCTGGTCTCTCTGGCCTCTTCATTCACCCTGCAGGTGTCTCGACCAGCAAGGCATTTTCTACAGCTCCTGGGGCACATGGCTGCTTCTACAGCAGTGGTGCAGGGAGCGATATTTCAGATGAGGGACATTCAGTTCCATTTGAGAGCCTTTTGGTCTCAAAGGAAAGACCCTCTAACCAAATTGATCCTAGTGACTCGAACCCTGATCCAGGCCCTACAATGGTGGCAAGATCAGAGCAATCTCAGACAAGGGGTTCCTTTTGTCACCCAGTCTCACTCCTTAATCCTTACAACAGATGCATCCCTCTTGGGATGGGGAGCTCACATGGGCGACCTCACTACCCAGGGGTTGTGGTCCCCTCAGAAATCCCTGCTCCACATCAATCTGTTGGAACTCAGAGCAGTTTTTCTAGCACTTCAAGCTTTTTCCAAGTCTGTTCAGAACAAAGTGGTACAGGCCAGAACAGACAACACCACCACAATGTGGTACATCAACAAGCAAGGGGGCACTCGGTCTACAGCCTTGTGCACCGAAGCAATGAAGTTGTGGTCTCTGGCTTACTCCCTGAACACCTCCCTTATGGCAGTTCATCTCCCAGGTAAGGACACTGTCCTGGCAGATGCTCTCAGCAGGATTTCCCAAGGCCATCACGAATGGTCACTGGACCCCCTGGTCCGGGAGATGGTATTTGCCAGATGGGGCACCCCACAGATAGATCTTTTTGCAGCCCCAGACAATCACCAACTTCCCCTTTTTTGCTGCAGGCCCCCAGTGTTGGGCTCAGTCCCTCTGGATGCCTTAGTCCTCAATTGGGAAGGGAAGTTTCTCTATGCTTTTCCCCCTTTCCCTCTGCTGTTCAAAGTGCTAGTCAAAATCAGGTCTCAACCGTGCAAGATTATCCTGATTGCCCCAGATTGGCCCAGACAACCCTGGTATCCACTCCTGCTGTCCTTAGCAGTCCATCTTGCCCTCTGTCTTCCCAAGAATCACAACCTGTTAACCTGTGCTCAGGGGAGGGTTTGGTACTCGAACCTCAGATCTCTCAATCTCAAGGCCTGGCTCTTGAAGAGTTAGAGTTTGCTGATTTACACCTTTCCCAGGGTGTAATGGACATCCTGAAGGCTTCTAGAAAACCTTCTACCAGGGCTACTTATAATTCCAAATGGAAGAGATTTTCCATATGGTGCTCTGGAAAACATGTTTCCCCAGAATCTGCTGATTTACCCACAGTCCTGGATTACATGGTCCATCTAAATACCTTGGGGCTGAGACCAGCTACCCTAAAAGTGCATCTGGCAGCTGTGTCTGCCTTTATTTCAGCAGGTAAGCCCTCTTCTCTTTCAGCTCACCCTGTATTCTCCAAGTTTTTCAAGGGATTGCTTCACACCAACCCTCCATTCAGGGACCCTGTCCCTGCTTGGGACCTGAATGTTTGCATTGCTCAGCTTATGCAACCCCCTTTTGAGCCTTTGTCTTCAGCAGAGCTTAAGTACTTGACTTGGAAAACTGTATTTCTGGTAGTCATCACTTCTGCCAGACGCATAAGTGAATTACAAGGTTTGTCAGTGGAGCCTGATTTTATCTCCTTTCATAGAGATAAGGTGGTCCTCAGGACTAACAGGAAGTTCTTGCTTAAGGTGGTGTCAGATTTCCACCTTAATCAATCTATGTCTCTTCCTGTGTACTTCACTGACCATTCCTCCTCTGGCGAGAGGAGGCTGCACAGTTTAGATGTCAAAAGAGCCCTTAGCTACTACATAGAGCGTACCAAGGGTCACAGGTTTGACTCCCTCCAACTGTTCCTCACTTATGGTGAGGTTGGTAAGGGGAAACCTGCCACTAAGAGATCCATTGCCAGGTGGATTGTCTCTTGTATCCAATTTTGTTATGAAAAACTGGGTAAGGTTCCTCCCTCAGGCCTGAGGGCTCACTCTACCAGAGGTACAGCTGCTTCCCTGGCTGCTGCCAGGGACATCCCTATTCTAGAGATATGTCAAGCAGCTACCTGGAAAACAGTTCATACTTTTACCAAGCATTACTCCCTGGATATCCAGGCTAGGAGTGATGCCCGGTTTGGCATGGCTGTGCTTCAGAGCCTATTTCCCAAGTAGGTTCTGTCCCTCCTCCATGGAGGTACTGCTTTGTAGTCTGCATATGTCATAATATAGCAAGACTTCATGTTGTTTGAAGAAAAAATTACTCACCTTAGTAATGTTGTTTCTTCTATTGGAGTCTTGCTATATTATAACCTCCCCTCCTGCCTGCCCCTCTCAGAACCTCTGTTTTTGGGATGTGGGTGGGCAGTGCAGTCTCGGCACTTAGTAGGTGCCCACCTTGTTGTTTTTCACCCCTCCTTTTTTTGGGGTGACTTGGTGTTGTTTTTCATTTTTTGGGTCTCCTGACTTGAGTCTTTGTTTTGGGACCAAAAAATGTGTTATTATGTTAGTAGCCAGTTGGCTAGTGTAGGTTTACAGCTTCCGCACAGGACCTCAGTGAGTTTAGCTCATAAAGATCTGACAGTTTGAGTTTGAAGAACAACAGACAAAGTTTTCAACTGAGCTCGAGCTCAGCGTTCCATACCTGGCATGGAAAGTTAACTCTTTCACCTCCGGAGCAGTTGGAAGGTTGGGACTCACTGCATATGTCATAATATAGCAAGACTCCAATAGAAGAAACAACATTACTAAGGTGAGTAATTTTTTCATTCATCCTAAAGATGCTTTATACCAGCTTGTCCTGTATAAAAATAAAGATTTTTACTACTACTACTACTAAGTGTTGCATTGTGCCTTTGGGTCGTCGGGCCTTATGCTCTCCCCATTCCATAAGGAAGTAGATTGAGATGGGTGCAGTATCGGAGAATGAGGTGAACTTTGGGGCTGAAGAGTCCAAGGCACACCTTGATGTCTGTCAGTGGCTGCAGGGTGGGGTGGGGGTGGAATGGCGTGAGCATTACAACCGACAATCCAAAGGCACACCCCTGATGCCTGTCAGTCTGTACAGGGTGTGACATTATGGTTAGAAACTCTAATGCCCTGGGCGTTTGTTGATATTTGCACTCCAAATTTTTAAGATGGCCTTTTGTGACACCACCTTATGAAAGCATTTGGGACCTCTGCTCAAGAACAGTGGCACTGTGATTTTGTTAATCTGTCCTGAATGTTGATTTCCCGGAGCGACCATGCCATTCTGCGCCAGATGTGCGAAAACACAGTTTGGGCAGGATATGAAAAATGACAGCTGTACCATTCATAAGGAGGTGTGAAGAGATGGCAATGTTGAAAATCTGGAGTGAAAATATTAAAAATTCTCGAAGTTACGAGTGTGCATGGAAACTGTGCAATGCACACTCATAACACAGTCATTTTGCTGAATTCTTTCATCAAATTTTCAACATAGTTATTTTTGGACCTCTGCTCAAGAATAGTATCACTATGATTTTCTTAATCTGTCCTGAACGTTGATTTCCCACAGCAATCGCGCCATTGTGCACCAGATGTGCAAAACCTCATTTTGGGCAGAATGTGAAAAATGACAACTGTACTGTTCATAAGGAGGTGTGCAAAAATGGCAATGTTGAAAATCTGAAGTGAAAATAGTTACGAGTGTGTGTGGAAACTGCGCAATGCACACTCGTAATATTGTAATTTGTAGAATTTTGTCACCAAATTTTCAACATAAGCATTCTGGGATCTCCACTCATGAACAGTGTAACTGTGATTTTCTTAATCTGTCCCGAACATTGATTTCCCACAGCGACCGCGCCATTGTGCGCTGAATGTGTGAAAACACATTTTGGGCAGGATGTGGAAAATGACAGCTATACTGTTCATAAGGAGGTGTGAAAAAATTGCAATGTTGAAAATCTGGAGTATAAACATTAAACATTTTCGAACTTACGAGCGTGCGCTGGAAACTACGCAACACATGTTTGTAACACAGTCAGTTTTTGGAATTTTTTCACCAAATTTGCAAAATAGGCTTTTTGGGAGCCCACCTCATGAACAGTGACACTGTCATTTCGTTACTCATCCCAAAAGGTGATTCCACACAGTGATCATGAAATCACCTTTCGGGACCGAGTAACGACATGACAGTGACTGAATTCATGAGGTGGGGTCTCAAGAACCCCATGTTGAAAATGTGGTGCCAAAAGTCAAAAACATGGCCGAGATATCCACCTAAGTTGACCCCCACTGATGCCATTATACAGCTTACTGGCATTTCTTCAGTTCACAGTCAGCTTTGAAGAGTGCAGATGTGTTCCCGCTCCACTGAAGATCATCATGCCAGGCTCCAGATGTGAGTATGAGTGAGGGGGTGTGGGGAGGTGGGTTGTGCAGAGGGTGGGTGCGGGTTGGGGAAGGGGACCCGACGGCGAGGGACCATTTTCTCTTTTACAGGTTACAAAAAAAAAATTGCGGAAAGGTTTTTCTTTTTCAGGTTTGTTGTGCCACATTGGGGTGGGCTCCCAGTGTGCCACCAGTGTTTCTTTGGGAGGGGGACTGAATCTGACAGGGACTGGGCTCCCCATCGGCACAGAAAACATGTCTGTGTTTGAGGGGGCGCGCATGATGTCAAGGGGGATTGGGCAACCCCTTGGCATACAAATTAAATACATGGGACATTATGCCGACGGGGATTGGGCTCCCCCATTGGCAAATGAACTGGGGAGGGGCATGCCGACAGGGAGATTGGGCACACCTGATGTTGGCTTGTTGGGGACTGTGAGAGGCAGACAGCAACAGCCGCTGCCATGTTTATTGAAATGTTACACCAGGCAAGGCATGCCTTGCAATGAGGGGGAGCTCCCTCATTGCAGTGGTGAAATCATTTCAAGTTGGTGGCATGCTTTTGCACTGCTGTCATAGACAGTGTGCTATTTCATTCATGCCACAAAGCCCAGAGAAAAAGCAGTGACGCCATTGGCCACAACACGATCGCACTTCTAAAACCTGCTATTCCAAGCTACCACAATATGTTGCTTGCATGTGCGTAAGACTACATAAAAATGAGTTACTCAAATTTGTTCTCACATCTGGACTAGCAGGAAGTTGGAATAAGACTCAGACACTGTTTACAGACTTGACTGTTACTCCAGTTATAGCTAAGAACCATCTTGAGGATAGCTGCCGGGCACCCAGCGTAATTATTTATTTAGGACTCAAGATGCCTAAGAACCTTAAAAAAACAGTAGACATAAATCTGGACCCACTATTGAAAGAGGTAGAATCAGACCCTATAAGGTGGAGGGATCTTAACATGTCTCTTTGGGGTAAAGTAAATTCTGTTGAACTGATGTAAGCACCTAAACTGTTTTTATTTTAGTCCATACTGATCATATTTGGCAAGAACAAATTCATTAATATTATGACACTGGTTAAAATGTTCCTGTGGTGGTCAAAGCCTCCTAGGCTGTCAATGGGAAAACTGAGAGCTCCCGGGACAGAGGAAGGATTTGACCTGCCTTGGTGGAAAAGAGACCAGGCTGCTTTTCTATGTAGACATGCAGTCTTGTACGTAGTCCCTCCCCTCCCCCTGCCACAAGCTACTTTACCCTTATGGCTGGTGGTAGAACAACAGTTAACAGCCCCCCACAAACATTCAGATGTTTTATTTAAGAATGTTCCCAACATAATTAAAAGCAACCCTTGTATCACAGACTCAACTAAAAATATTCAAATGGTGCATTCTCTGCTTAAAATACAGAAATTGCCCTGAGCACTTATTAACACTTTAGGAAAAAACAGGTATTTAATGGAATAACAGACCTCTAGAAGACATTGAGTGGAGTAAAATCAGAATAACTGATGTTAGTGACATGTTGGACCCCAACACTGGGACACTTTTATCCTCTGAGGAGCTTAAGCTGCAATATAATTTACACTGGTTTCAGTTTGTGTCATACTGTAGTTTCAGGTTAGAAAGGCATTACAAGGTTTCCATCTTAGATACAAGCTTTAAGTTTTCATCTACAAGATTGGCAACAAGCAGTTAAGGTTGCTGCAGTGAGAAGAGGTGCTGCCTGGATGTATAACATGTTAACAAATGCAGATCATTGTGCAGTTACCTCATCTGCAAAATGTAAGTGGGAAAATGAGTTAGGTCACGGCATTTTGAACATGATTGGACATCTAGGTGGTCCAGCGCCTATCGTGCATGTAGGGAGGTACGGGGCAGAACCATACAATTTAAAATACTACACCATTACGATTACTTCCCTCACAGACTAGGAAGTACGAACTAACTCCCAGGAGGTGCCTGCTGGAGATGTAATGAGCCTCACGCAGGCCTTCTTCATATGTTATGGAGCTGCCCCAACATTATTGACTTTTGGAAAAAAGTTCATACTACACGTGAAAATATAGTTAGAGAGAGAATTCTGTTTTTACCAGAGGTTTTCATATTGGGTTTCACCTCCCAATTGAAAAAATTACAACACCAGATCAAATGGGTTATGATAGATAGGCAGGTAACATCTTTATTTTTATACAGGAAATGCATGTCATTAGGGATGTTCTATCCAGTTTACAGGACAGTGCTATGTTATGGCAGCCTCACATACTCTAAAGAGGCTCCTTTTGTCATCAATATGGAAAACCCCAAGAGCCCCTGCTCTAGAGGAATGGTATAATAGTTTAACAACAGTAGCAAATAATTAAAGAATGTGTTATTGTCTGACAGGCCAAACTGAAATCTTTAATGCAATATGGGCCCTCCTGGAATATAAAATGTAGAACAGACTGGAAGAGTAAGAAATATTAGTTATTTATATCTCACTTTGTCTCGCCTTTTTGAAGGATGCCACGTAAAGAAATTTAATCAATCTTTATTCTTAAGCTGTTATTAAGGATGCATTTTATTATTTTATAGAGTACCCTAGGCTCATTTTATAGTTTAGATTAGATTATCTACATAATCCAGTTAATAAGTAATATATCAGGAAATAACTGTGATACCTTTGCAGTTTCATGTTCTCTATCACAGATAGTTGCTGGACCTTGTACCTAATGGACTGCTATGTGTGAATCTATATGTGGGCTGCAAAATCCCATTGTTTCAAAGCCAATCTTCAGAATAACCTTAACTCCCCAGCCAAATTTTAGAAGGTTATTCATGTCCTGTTTGACTCCCCCAATCCAGTCTGCTTCCCCTATCCTCTTGGTTAATGGTTCACATGTATCTGACCCTTCCTCTATTGCTGCTCACTTCAAAGATGTCTTCACCACATGTGCCCTTCCCCAGCCCCCCTCTATAGGCTCCCCTCTTCCCCTCCTGCTCTCTTTGCTCCCCCCATTCTACCCTGCGGTTCCACTTACCCCCATCACTACTCATGAAACCTCGCTTGCCCTCTCCTCCCATAACCAGTCTAAATCCAGTCCGGATGGGCTTGATCCTAAACTCCTCCATCTCTCTCATCTCCAGCTGTTGCACTTCCACTCACTCACATGCTCAACCTCTCATTCTCCTTCTGCACCAGTCTTTACAAAACACTGGTTAGGCCCCATCTGGAGTACTGTGTGCAGTACTGGAGGCCATACCTTCACAAGGACATTAACCAAATTGAGGCAGTCCAGAGAAGTGCAGGGACTGCATCAGAAAACATATGAGGACAGATTAATGGAGCTCAATATGTATACCCTAGAGCAAAGGAGGGAGAAAGGTAATATGATCAAAACATTCAAACACCTTAAGGGCATTAACAAGGTGAAAGAGTCTAACATGTTTCAATATAAGAAAATTAGCAGGATAAGAGGACACAGCATAAGATTAGAGGGAAGCAAATTAAGGGTTAATGTGAGGAAGTTCTTTTTCACAGAATGGGTGATGGATGCATGGAACGGCCTACCTCAGGAAGTGGTGGATATGAATACAGTGCAGAGCTTCAAACAGGCATGGGATAGGCATAAGGGAGCAATACAGATGAGTATGAATAGATAGGCTATTGACAGAGCAAAGGCCAATGGCACATTTATAAGGTAGAAAAACAGACTGGATGGGCCTTGTGGTCCTTATCTGCTGTCAGCTTCTATGTTCCCTCAGTCTTGGAAGATTGCCAAAGTTCTTCCACTTCACAAAGAGAGTGACCCCATCTCCCTGGGCAACTACCAGCCTATCTCTCTCTCTCTCTCTCTCTCTCTCTCTCTTTCTCCCCCCTTGCTAAGCTGCAAGAGAAGCTAGTCTACACTAAATGTCTTGACCACCTCACATCTTCCAGTTTCCTTTTACCCTTTCAGTCTGGCTTCCTGAAGCACCACTCCACCATCTTCTCTCTGTTGCGTGTCACTTACTCCATCCTTTCAGGGATGGACTAATGACATATCACAGCAACCATTTTCATTGATCTGGCGAAAGCTTTTGACTCTGTATCCCACTTGCTTCTCCTGGTAAAGCTGAGTTTGGCCAGCCTCTCAGCTCCCACTGTTGACTGGTTCCATTCCTACCTAATTGGCTGCTTACAGTCAGTACAGGTTGGAGGGATGTTATCACCTCCCCTTCTTGGGGTTCCACAGGGCTCAATCCTAGGCTCCATTCTATTCTTGATTTTTCTGAAAGACCTCCCCTCCACCTCTGCCAACTCACATATACACATATATGCAGATGATGCAGTCATCTTCGTCTCTGGTCCCTCTGTGGCTCCTGTGGAAGAACTGTTCTAGTAGGATTTGCACAACATCCTGTGCTGGTTCCTTTCCAACCATCTTAAGGTTAATACAAAAAAAAAAACTGTGTTCATGACCTTTGGTACTAGCCCAAAATTGGCCAGGCTTTTGAGACCTGGTCTTCACCACCCTGGATAACTCCCTTCTTGAAGTGATGCTATCATTAAAGTACCCTAGCATGTGGCTTGACAGCAAGCTTGACTTCTCAGCTGACATCAATACTATCCATGTGAAACTCTGCCCTAAGCTAGGTACCCTGTACTGTAACAAAGACTGCCTACCCTTGCTGGTCTGCTGTGAGTTAGTTACCAAAATGGTGCTTCTGGTCTTTGACTATGCAGATCTGGTCTATAGTACAGCCCCCTCCACATCCCTTGCCAGACTGGTCACTCTCTGGAATACCTTTTGCAGCTTTGTGACAAATTCTCTTCCATATACGCACCACTGCTCCCTCTGTTCCTCTCTCTCCATCCTCACCATACCTGCATGTCACCAGTTACACTGCTCTTCCTTCATCTCTGAGTATTGGTTTGTCTCACTTCCTTACTACCTCTCCTGTCTGTTGTTCTCCCCTGCTCCATGTTCCCTCCACTCCAGGGACCAGTGAACCTTCTCCAGTGCTCACCTCCATTCCTCTGCTGGGCAATCATTCTTTTCTATTGCTTGCTGACCCTCTGGAAACAGCTCAGCTTTCTCCTCTGCCATTCCTCCTCTTCAGGCTCCTTTAGGCTCCAGCTGAAGCTCCTCCCACCACCCACCTGTACCTGTTCCTGAAGGAGGTTCCTCCTAGTTATTTTTAGTAGCTCAGGTTCTTGGGTCCCCTAGTCCTTTACTGATCCATGGTATACTGCATTGCTTGGCTCTGTACTGCTTTGATGTCAAATTTCCAGTTTTCTACCTGTACATGTATTTGCACAGCATACTTCCAGTTTAATTTGTTCCAAGTTTGTACCAAAGATTTATTAATTTTTTGCTCTGTGTCTGCACCTTGCATTCTGTTCCATGTAATGTACTGTATTATGTTTTTCTCTTTCCTCCAGTAACCATTCCTGCAGGTCGCACCTGGAAACAAGTCTCGGCTCAGTGTGCCTTTCCCAGTTACCACATTTCAAACAAATAAAACTTTACTCAGTATGTATTTCTGCATTGTATTCTTGAAAATGAAATAACATTTTTAATGGAATAAAAGGCAGTGGTGGAGGTGAAAACAGTAGGAGGAATCCAAGCACGCATGGAATAGACATGGCGGAGTATTAGGAAAATGGGCAGGGAGGAGGGAGAGTCATTGGAGACCAGTTAAGGTCTGCAGAGACAGACTAGGCAAGGACCATCTGGGCAGACTGGGTGGGCCAAGCAGTCCTTTTCTGCTGACAAATTCTGTGTTGCTTTATTTTTTTTTTACTTTTTACTTAAGCTTGTCCAACAGGGTCAGACAACACACAACTACTATATAACCACAACAATACCATAACGACACTGAAACACATACTGTATGTTAAACTCATTTTTCCTGGGAATAAAAAAATAAAGGTAAAGAAGAAGAAAGGCATTTCATATATGCAGTCCGTTAAGCTCATAGAGTGTTTTAAATGTTTTTGGATATCCATGGGACTAATAAATTCAATTAGATGATAACAAGTTCTTGTGTGATGTGTTCAGATAGTTATAAATAAAGTAAGTAATGTCAATAATGAATGAATAATAATAGGTAATAAGTGAGAAATAATTACTAATCAATAAATACAGACTGGAAAATAAAGTAAAAATAAAGGAGAGGGATCAATTCTTTTATTGTGCTATAATATTTAAGATACGCCAGTGTGTGCTTCTATGGTAAGGTTAACCTAAAAAGAATGATAAAAAACCTATGTTTCCCACCACTCAGAAATCGTCTGAGCTCTCTACATTCTGCTTAGGGGACAAAATCCTGCCTGTGAGTAATATAGAGGATAATGTATGGTCATCGATGGTTAACCGGTTTGTTAACCATCGAGAGGTAGCCAGGGTGACCATGAACCTCGAGCAAAGCTTCGGTTTAAAATCACCATGGCAACCTCGAGATTGTTAAAAAGCGGTTAATCATCAATGTACCATACATTATATTTTATAGTGTATGGTACCATTTGGGTTTTAAGAAAAGCAGTTCCTTACTGCGGTTTGTTTCTGTCACCGCCCGCTCTGCCCTCACCACCGCAGCCGTTTCAAAGCCGTCCGATCCAGTTGCGCGCATGCCCAGACTGTTCCCGGTTGCTAACCCATCGATGTGACGTACCATCGATGGGTTAACAAGATCGTGACGTCACATCGATGGTAAAACGTTGTTATAAAAAGGTAGATTTCTACTTATAACAACGTTCTACCATACATAATAATATATGTCACCCATCATCTCCATAAAATCTCAGGTCCTTCCAAGTGATGATTAACTAAAGTTGTGAAGCTTTCCAGTGTATATATTTGTATCATAAGGTCTTACCATTCCTTTATCAATGGGACTCTGGATGTAAGCCATTTTCTAGTTATAGTTGTGTTGGCTGTGAGGGGACATGTGTATAAACTTTCTGCTCGAGGTATGTTTCTTTGTTTTAACAGCTCATGCTCCTGTGTCTATTAAGATTCCTTGTGCCTACCTACACTGCAGATTCCTTATAATGAAGGTATCACCAAGACTGAAATCACCCTAAGTGAACTATTTGTGAAAAGATGAACTACTAGAAATTTTGTCAGCTCATGCAGCTTCAGTATTACTTACATCACATGAAATGTATTTAATCTTATCTTGCTGTTTTGCATTTCCTGTTTATTTGACCACAGTTCAAGACAGAGTTAGAAAAAAGGTACATAATTACAACAAACACATGCTATACAGAAGAAGTTCTTGTCAAAGCCAATGCAACTACAAAATGATGTTACTGATGGTGGTGAAAGGTGTGTATACAGTATATATATATATATATATATATATATATATTTATGGCAGTGGTAGCATCAGTCGCAAGAACCAGGAGAATTAAATGTTCAGGTTTGTAAGTGAGGATTTCATTTATTTTTTATTTGCAAAAACAGACAAAATATGAATGACTGCATCTGAGTAACTTATCTCCTACTACTCTGTATGAATCATTATGCAAGTCACAAGGTCAGTGTTGCTGACATTTACAAATGAGTGAGTTATCCAACAGGCTTCCTTCAATTAGTCACCACAAACTTCAGTTCTCAGACAAGATTCTCAAATAATTCTTTATACTCTTGTGAAGGAAGGAAGCCTGCAGGTTAATGCACCCATTTGTAAATCTCAACTTTTGCTCTGCACAGTACCACTGATGAGCGTCATCTATGATTTAGACTGGGTGAATGGATGTGTAAGAAAACTGTCTTGCCCAGTTTTAGGCTGAAGTTTACTTTCAGAAAGGAATATGGTGTGAGAGACTGCTTCTCTAGTCCACAAACTACATATGTAACAAGCATGTGTCAGTGCCGATTGTTGCTTGCTTCTATGTGCTGTTTAGGAATTTGGAAGTTATTGGAGTGCAAATATTGAAAATTCGCAAACTTACGAGCGTGCGTAGGAACTGCGCAATGCACGCTAGTAAAACAGTCATTTTTAGGAATTTTTTCACCAAATTTTCAACATAGCCATTTTAAGACCTCTGCTCATAAACAGTGTCACTGTGATTTTCTTAATGTGTCCCATACATTGATTTTGACCACCGACTGAGCCATTGTGCGCTACATAGGCGGAAACACATTTTCGGTGAGATGTGAAAAGTGACAGCTATACTGCTCATAAGGAGGTGTGGTAAAATGGCAATGTTGAAAATGTGGAGTGAAAATATTGAAATTTCACAAACTTACGAGCGTGCGTAGAAACTGCGCAACGCATGCTCGTAAAACAGTCATTTTAAGGAATTTTTTCACCAAATTTTCAACATAGCAATTTTAAGACCTCTGCTCTTGAACAGTATCACTGTGATTTTCTTAATGTGTCCCATACATTGATTTCGCACACCGACTGTGCCATTGTGCGCTACATGGACGGAAACACATTTTGGGTGAGATGTGAAAAATGACAGCTGTACTGCTCATAAGAAGGTGTGGTAAAATGGCAATGTTGAAAATCTGGAGTGAAAATATTAAAAATTTGCGAACTTACGAGCGTGCATAGGAACTGCGCAATGCACGCTCGTAAAACAGTCATTTTAAGGAATTTTTCCACCAAATTTTCAAAATAGGCTTTTTGAGAGCCCACCTTATGAACACTGGCAGTGTCATTTTGTTAATCATTCTGGAAAGGTGATTTCATGCAGTGGCTGTGAAATCACCCTTCGGGCCCAAGTAACGCCATGACAGTGCAAGAATTCATGAGGAGGGGTCCCAAAAACCCCATGTTGAAAATGTGGTGCAAAAATTCCAAAAAATACCTGAGATATGCAACAAAGTTGAAAACATCCTATCTATCCCATTATACAGCTTACCGGCATTTCCTCAGTTCGCGGTCGGCTTTGAAGAGTGCAGACGTGTTCCCGGTCCACCGAAGATCATCGCGCCGGAGGTAAGTATGGGGTGGGGGGTGTGGGGAGGCAGGATGCGCGGTGGAGTGCGTGTGGGTTGTGGGGGGCAGGGAGACTGCATGGGACCGTTTTTTTCTTTACAGGTTTTTTAAATGACGACACGGGATGTTTGCCACGCTGGGGTGGGCTCCCAGCATGGCAGATGGATGGCTGGGGGGGGCGTGGAGCCGATGGGGGATTGGGCACCACCGTAGGCCATGGCATCTGTTCCCATGCTGTGGTGGGCTCCCAGCGTGGCACCTTGTACTGGGGGGGGAGACAGTGGAGCCGATGGGGGATTGGGCACCCCTGTCGGTGACAGCATGGAGGGGAGACAGTGCAGCCAATGGGGGATTGGGCACCCCCATCAGCATAACATGATTTTGCCACGCTGGGGTAGGCTCCCAGCATGGCACCTGGATGCTTTGGGGGGGGAGCTGACGGGGATTGGGCACCCCCGTCGGCCGTACAGTGAGGTGGAAGGCACATGAGCACGCAGTGTGCATGCGTGCGCACGTGTGTGTGTGGGGGGAGAGCTCTGCTCACTCAAGGGGAGCTCTCCCTTTCAACTGTATGCCACTGCATTTTCAGCTTGTCATAGACAGCTGCAGCAGTGATTGGGGAACTAGGTCCATGCCTGCAAACACACTGACTGCATTGGAAGACGGGCTGACACACCTCCAAAAACTCGGATGATGGCACTATGGTTCTTGCACATGCGTGCAAGCAATATAAAAATGGCTAATTCCAGGCTGCTATGTTTATAGCTGCACTCCATTTCTTGTATAACCTTATAGCTGATAAATTCTTATTTATATGTAGCAGTAGCATGAATGTGGTGAACCATGACTATTAAATCTTCGTGCTTCTAAGTGAGGATTTAATTTTATTGTTTTATTGAAGAAACAGACAATCACTGTGTCTCACTAACTTATCTGGCTACTACTTATATATGAATTGTTGTGCAAGTCAGAAGGTCACTGTAGGTGACATTTGTACATGAGTAGGTTGCCCTACAGGTTTCCTTCAGTAATCTAACATGAACTTCAGTTCTCAAATAATTCTTTATTTTTTGTGAAGGAAGGAAGCCTGCAGGCCAATGCACCCATTTGTAAATCTCTACCTTTGCAGTACAAAGTGCCACTGATAAGTACAATTGCTATGCTGGCTTATATGCCACAATAATTGTATTAGAGGTGCTACATTCTTGGCAAAATCTGTTGTCAGATTTGCCAAGTTACTAGGTAGGTCTATATGCTCAGTCACGGGACAACGGCACTATTTTTTTTAATACGTGGCCTTTGTCATTTAGGCTGGGTGAATGGATGTCTAAGAAAACTGTCTTGCCCATATTGATGTTGCTAGCTCTGGGGCAGCGGGGGATAGTTAGGTGCACACTCCCATTGATGACAAAATGAGCCAATTCTTTTTTTTGCTCCATAATTTAGGCTGAGTGAATGGATGTGAAAGAAAACTATCTTGCCTATGTTTAGGCTCAAGTTTAATTTCAGATAACAATACGGTATAAGAATCTGCTAGGTGGATCCGGTAGAGGTGTTGATCTATGCAGCTCAAAAGCAAGAAAAAGGATGTATAGGCCGGGCAGCTAAGAGAGGGAAGGCTACACTCCCTGATAGGACAGTAACAACTAGGAAATTGTGGGAAAGAGACCTCGGAAGGAACATATCAGATCAGAATTGGAAATTGTTGCTCCCGATGCATTCTGGAACTATGATATGTAATAAATATAAAGAAGCGTACTTTAAATTCATTCATAGAGTGTATCTCCAACCGGTGATCATGCATAAGGTGCACCCTGAAGTGTCACCCTTATGTGGAAGGTGTGGTTCCGAAAGTGGAACATATGTGCATTGTTTTTGGGAATGCTCGATACTGCAGAAATATTGGAAGGGGGTGGTGGGTAGAGTGGGAAAGATTGCCAGATGGGAATTACCTTTGGACCCTCTGGGATGTCTATTCAGGGTGGAGACTGGGGAAGAGGAAGAATGGATATTATTGCCGAGGTGGATCAGCGTACAAATTGCTGGATGATGCAGAAAGGGTAAGTAGTGTGCAGTTTCAAACCCTGGCAAAAGAGAGTATTGCTGGATATTGCTGTAGGGATAATGGCGGGACAGACTAGACAGACTTTATTGTGTATTTCTGTTTCAGAATGTCCATGTTCCTGTGTAGCTGACTGCACAGTACCAGGACTGCAGATAACAACAGAGAGTTTCAGTCTCCAGCACCATAAATCTCAGAAACTTTGCAGGTGCTCAAAGCAGATGAGTACTAGGACAAGAAGGAGTTGTGCTCAGAGGTACATGTCCCAGGGTGCTGCTAGTGGGGCTTGCCATGCCCCACACATAAGGGACATCAGAGCCAAGTGTAGCCACACTCATACAGTGAAAATGTGCACAGAAAGAATCATAGGTAATACATAATCGCCACAGGTGTGAAAAAAGTTTATTGCTGGTGAAAATGCACAGCAAAGGGTGGGAACTATGTACAGGGTGGGGGACCACAGGCCAGATGTCCCTGCGCTTCGCTCAACTATAGCTTCCTTAGGGTCCCCTAATAAACTTTTTTCACCTCTGTAATTCTTTGGCTGGTTCTGTGTGCATTGTCACTGTGTTAGTGCTGCTATGCTTGGCTCTGATGCGCAACACAACACAGAACATCTTGAGAAAAAAATGTGACATGCTGCTATGAACTACAGTTTATTCATTGATCGAGTAATTGATTGATTGAAACATGATAACCAGGAAAGGCATACTGAGCCAAGGCTCATTTCCAGGTGCATCCTGGGGGAGGAGTACACTACATAAACATTTATTTATTTATTATTTGAAAATTGGTAACTGGGAAAGGCACAAAGCCAAGGCTCATTTCCAGGTGTGATGGGGTGGGGTGGGGGTAGGGAGACAAAATCCACAATGCATTGGCAAAATACATAAAGCATACATGGTAGAAAAGTGCAAGGTACAGCAAAAAATACAATAATTAAACAATAAATGCAGTAAACAGTGTACAAATCAGTACATCAAACTAAAGCACTAGTACAGGAACACTAAGGCTAGGTACAGGAGAGTAGCATGGCAGAATAAACTATGGCCCGGGCATGAGGGGGCAGGAAGACATTTGAGCTGGGATTTGAGCGGGAAATGGTGGGGGAGAGGCAGTGGGTGGGAGGGAGGTTGTATAAGATGGAGGGAAGATGTGAGGAGAAATCAGATTTCCTGGCAGCAGAGTTGAAGTGTGGTGTGGAGAAAATACAAGAATCATGAGAGCGAAAAGAAAAATAGGGGAATGTAATAGAGGAGAGGCGAGGGGAGAGACAGGAGGGCAGAGAGCCAAATCAGTACTTAGAAACAAGGCATGTACAGTGCATGAGGCAATGGAAGGGAAGGGGAGGAATAGAAAGGGAAGTGTAAAGGGAGCAGTGATGAGTACGAGGAGGAGCATTGGCAGCAAAATGGCAGAAGGCATTGCCGAGGGTGTCCAGTGTGGCAAGGGAGGAGGAGGGGGCAGTGCCATAGATCACATCCTCATTGTCAAACAGCAAGAGCACCATGTTAGTGATCGGGTAATGGCAGACCAGGGATGAAAGACCATCTTTGTTTCAGTAGAGTGCACCAAGTCTGCGGCAGAACTTGGTGTGCATGGCATCAATATGGATAGAGAAGTCGAGTCTACTATCCAACCACACACTGAGATATTTGAAACAGGATAATCTCAAGAGGAATGCCAGTCAGGGTGGAGAAAACAGGAGGGGCATAGAGCCTGGTGTATTTTGGGCTGATGTCAAAGGTTATAGACAGTTTATGCTACATATTACACTGCAGACTTACACTCTGGGTGATGAAAAGGGGGACTTAGACGTTGCACTGAGAGAACAATCAATTGGTTTTGAAATTCCTAAGGCTGAATTACGAGAGTAAAGAGATATTTGCTCATTATAATGTTTCAGTACGAGTTTAAATAGCCTATGATGTGTTGGGAACTTTGGGGGAAAAAAAACATTTTTTGAAAGAACAATCAATTGGTTTTGAAATTCCTAAGACTGAAGTACGAGAGTAAAGAGATATTTGCTCATTAAAATGTTTCAGTATGTGTTTAAATAGTCTATGATGTGTTAGGGAAACTTTGGGGGGAAAAATTTTTTTTAAAACATTTCAGCATTTATTTCTTTGTTTTTCATTTATTTCCCTTCTCATGAATGTTGGTATTTTTCTGCATTTAAAAGGTCATCTGCATCTTTGTAGGGTTATGTGGCTTTGAGGGTAACATTCTTCATAGTTCACCAGAGTCTGTGGTTAGTAACTTTTGTTTTATTCAGTTTCATGAGTCCTACTTGTATAACATAATTTAAAATTCATCATTTCAGAAAAACTGTGTTGACTTAAAAACATAGCTAGATATCAAGAGAATAATGAAATATACTGTTACATTATTATAAGTAAATGAAAGTTAATTTGATGTGCTTATGCAACTTGGTATGATATATGCTTGTGTAACTTAGATACATTGTGGCTGTTCACCTCTCTATCCATGGAATATACCACCCTGTAGGGGTAAGATGGTGAGGAACCTAGAGGAGGGTTCCACCCCTACAGGTGCCACAGAAATGATTCCTTTGGCTAAAGGTAACTTTGGAAGAAGCCCACAGGAAAGAGAGATGTGCTGCTGGAGGAGGAGGGGAGGATGGTGGGGCAACAAAAAGAAACAATCCTGGAATAGCCAGAAGGAGTGACTTTTAAAGGCCTGATGGTGGAGTGGTTTGTAGCTCCGCCCATCGAACTACAGGCATAGCTTTGCAATTTGATGCACTTACGCGACTTGGTATGATATATGCCTGTGCAACTTAGCTACATTGAGGCTGTTCATCTCTCTATCCATGGGATATACCACCCTGTAGTGGTACGACAGCGAGGAAGCTAGAGGAGGGTTCTACCCTGACAGCTGCTGCAGGAATGATTCCCTTAGCTAAAGGTAGCTTAGGACACAGCCCAAAAAGAATACCCAAAAGGGGTGTTGAGCATCGAAGGAGGTGAGAAGTTAGAAGATATTGAGGATGGGAATGGAGCTCAACAGACAGAGGTGGGAAGAACAGGAGAAGAATGGGAGATGACAAGGACAATGAGCGGAAGGAAGCTGACTTGATGCCAAAGGACAGGACTTCCTAAGAAGACAGAGAACAGCCTGGGCCACCATCTGACTCCATCCAACAGTGGAAACTAACTACAGAACCTATGAAAGCACTAACCCTACCTAAATATTATGACCATTGGCACGGAGGAGAGGAAAAAAAAAACCTTTGAGGAGGAAACCTCTGGGGATCCAAGGCCTAGGATGCCTTCCCTCAAGGCTGAAGGATGTTTGGATTAGTGATGGCTCAACAACTGCAATTTAGAGGCGAGATTGAGGGAAGAGGAAAAAGTTCCAATCTGGAGGAAGCTCTCACCCTGTCCTTCTAACAGGAATGCTTTTGAGGGTTGTGAGTGATGTCTCTGCAACTGTATGCTCAAAAGCAAAGGAAAAGATAGATGACTACAGAGGCACTCAGCTGGCCTACATGAGCCTACGAAACAGACCAGGTGAATCAGTGAACCAGAGGCAGTCAAATGGAGAATAGCGTAAAGGGTGCCTCTGAACCTGCTTGGGTAGCCAAAGGGGCCCCACAAATGAGAACCCCACCCCTCACAGCTTGAAGTCATAAATTCTACATCCAGAGGTGTCGCCAGAGTGAGGGATGACTGAAGGTCTACCCAAAGTGAAGACATTCTCACTATGGGCCAGGGAGAAGGACCCCGCTCTGAGCTTCACATCCTCCAGATGCAGAATTCAGGGTTGCAGAGCAAGACCATCAGCTACAGGCTAGCCCCAAGCCATGGGACAATGGACATGGAAGGCACATCTCCAAGTAGAGAGCAGATCGAGTCAAGGTAGCATAAGACCCATATGAGGGGTATGCTCGGATAGTCGATATGAGTGAGTAGACCTTCAGAGAGGTCTGACAGAGCAAAGTAGACCCCAATATGGGTCCAGAGGAGGTGATTGCCAATAGCAACAATAGGATGGCATGCCAGTCAGGTCCATTACTAAGTTGAATTAGGAGAGGATTGAATTGCATGAATGGGAGAGATGAGAATGGCTGGGGAAAGCCCACAGCTGATGGTTGAGGTACAAAGTACCAGGAGTAAAATGAAGTACAATGGTAGGTAGGAGGAACTGTAGGTCAGTATAGGAAGGATGAGATTCAAGACAAAGGTAGGCAGACATAGAGGAGAGTGATACAAGATGAGCAATGTGGAACAGAAGAAAGCTAGTATATGGAGGGTCAGGAAAATGGAGGTATCAGTGCAAGTAGAAGAAATGCTAAAGATGGCTACCTGGAGCTACAGAGCCCACTGTGGCCCAGCAGTCCCCCGCCGTGGGAAAAACAGAAAGCCACGGACTAGGCACGGGGACACCTAAAGTGAATAAAATTGCAATATAAAGTAGACTGAATGATACTAGCCACAGTAGCTAGCTGATTAGGAGTGGAGTAGGAGAGCTGACAGGACAGCCAACCAAAGCTGGAAGAAATAACAGGGTGTGAGCCAACAACTGAAGCTGGGCCAATGAGTAGGGGAGGAAAATACATAGCAGGGAGCAGTATGAATAGCGTGGGTGAAAATCCCAAAAGAGAAGCTAGACATCGAGAGCAAGCTCAACAGGGATGAGCCACTAGGGAAACGCCAGAAGAGGTAGTGATTGGTGGAAGCGGAGTTGGTATGCACAGCAGACTGTACAGTAGATACCGATGCCAAAAGCAGGAGAAACAGAGATATATAATCAGCCCCCAGAGAACAAGCCGGAAAGTCAAGCGGGTGCATCGAGGATGATGTTGCGCCCCGGAAGGATGGGGGGGCAGCCCCAGTGAGAAACTGCAGGGATGTGCCAGGAGTGATCCACAAGAGCACCCAGAGAGCGAGAGAGGAGCGAAGAAGATGGAGCTACACCGAAACTCCATTGAAGCTAAGGATGAATAAGCCATACATGCAGCGAGGTACGGGGCAGAGATAGGCGAGAGTGAGGGAAGCAGAAGGAAACAGCAAGGGCAAGCAAGAAAAGCGAGTGGGGGAACCCAGCAGAACAGATGGGAGAACAGGAGAGAGAGAGAGAGAGAGCTGGGGGGGACAGAAACAAGCAACAGGACTGGGCAACCACTGGAGCAGCAGGGGAACAGAATGAGAAGCGAGAAATAGCAGAGACAGAGAAATGGGTGGGGTGATGGGGGCAGCCAGAGGTGATACGAGGAATAGGGGAGGAATGAGGACAAATGAAAAATGGGAGCAGAAGGGGTGGCCGATGGAGTCTCCTGCTACAATAAAAAAAAAAATCCTGGACTAGCCAGGAGGAGCAGCCTTTAAAGGCCTGATGGGAGAGTGGTTTGTTGCTCAGCCCATCGAACTACAGGTGTAGCCTTGCAATTGGTTAGGGAGATGTGATAAAGAACATATAGTTGATTTACAATAAAGAATTTGTAAAAATATAGTGCAGCAGGCTTTCTGGGGCACTCGGGGTTCACCACTCACTATCACCCATGTGGGCCGGCTTAGGCTACCTCAAGATGTACTACACTGGGTGCATGGGTCTAACATAGCATGGTGTCTCCACCTGGGGTGGCAATATGGGGTACCTGGATGATGACATACAAAGCTATTATCCCCCTCCAGAAAGCAGTGCAAAAACTGCCCACACAGTTCCACCCCCAAAACAATGACACGGTAATGCAATAACAATCACCAAACCAAGAAATTCAGTTCAAACAAATAATTTATTTAAGAAGGATGGTATGGAAAGAACAGGAGGGCAGCAGGGTAAAAAGGGAGCAATGGGATAGCAGTAGTTCTTAAACTCTATGCAGTCAAATAATGCTACTTGATGTTCAAGCCATTCTCTAGAATGATATCTTCAGTGCTGGCTCAGGAACAACCAATTGAAATTAAACACCTCCAAAACAGTGTCTACAAATTTGGAATGGTAGAAACAAGAAACAGAGCTCCTCCCCCCCTCCCATCACCTCATTGAATGGGTTACCACTGGACTCAGTCACAAAATATAAATACCTTAGTATCTGGCTGGACTCCCTTCCGACTTTCTCAAACCACGTTGAAGCAATCACCTCTAAATTACATCCAAATTAGGTGTGCTCTACTGAAACAGAGATTCTCTCCCTCTGTCTGTCAGATATGAAATCTTATCCAAAATGATCATTCCCATCTTTGATTATGTGGTTGTGATTTACAGTACTGCCCTGGCATCAACCCTAACCAAACTGGACACCCTTCCAAATGCGTTTTGCAGTGCTTCACCACAAACAACCCCCTACCCCCAGAACTCACCACTGCTCCTTCTATTCCCCTCTAGGCTTAGCTTCACTTTCCCATCGACGCTACATCCACTCTCTTAATTTTATATCCAAATACTGGTTCAACTTGTTACCTTCCTACCTTTCAGAGTGCCTTTCCACGGTTTCCCACTCCCTGTACGAGCTGAGGCACAGGGATGCCACATCCTTCACTCTGCCTCAGCCATCCTCCTCAGCTGGGAAATCCACCTTCTCCTATTGGCCGTGCTGCCTCTGGAATAAACTCTCCCCTTCCTTCAGAAACTCACCCTTGCACTATTCTATTAAACAGCAGCTTCGCCTACACTCCCCGTGTGCTCCTATCAAGCAAGTGTCGCACCCACTACTCACAGCTGAGGACTCGGTGTATTGTCAAGCAACACATGTAATTATGGATGTACTTAGAAATGTGTAAATTGTGTAACTCTAGATGTACATATTGTTGTATAAATTATGCTGAATGTCTCTTGCTATTGTAAATACCCATTACTATTGTACTTTTCTTTTTATACTTAAACTAATCTGTATAAGACTTTTCACCAGATAACAGCATTTTCAAGTTGTCTATCTCTCTCAAAGTGTATACCTGTTTTCCTTCCCCTGGGTCACACCTGGAAACGAGCCCCAGCTCAATGTACTTTTCCCGGTAACCAAATGTTTAAATAAATAAAAATAAAATGCTACTCTGTACAGCAACAAAACAGTTCAACAATCTGCCCCACACAATCTGCCCAACCCCCCGGTAGTCCTTGAACCCCCAGTGCAGGTGCGCCCATCTTAATCCCCCCCCCCAAAGGTCATGGATGAGAGCTCTCTTCTATGTTGCAGTGGGTACAACACTGTGGAAGCCAATGCTGCTAGCAGGGTAAAGCTCGGGGGCACGCTATTGTTGCAGGTAAAACACACTTTAAACACAACTGCTGTAGAACACAAAACCATAACTGTTTAAAACAGGTTGAAAAAGGGCCCCTATTTGTAAAACAGAGGCTGCGTAGTCAAGTGACCTTCACATGTCTTCCATCTGGTCCTCTCACACTGGCAAAGTCCAGCCCAGGACTTCTCCCTCATTCCTTGACACAGTACACTCTCTCCCCAGTTGCAGGGGCATTGTGTCATTATAGTGCTGATGCATTACTATCAGAAGAAGGGGTCTGTGACCAGAATTCCTAACGCAGCACAGAGGGAGTGGAATCTATCCACATCCTCCCATTCACTGCAATGTGACCAGAATTCCTAATGCAGTACAGCTGTTTTGTTGCAAGGAAGTGGAATCTGTCGGTGTTGTCCTATTCGTTTTTCCTTCTTCTCCCCTTCCCCCCGCACACTATTTTGTTTACCAAAAGAAAATCACATCACAACTCAGAAAATAATTTGTAAATATTAGAACCACAAGAATCTAAAACAATATCATCTGCATTAAGCAATACTTGAGAAAATACAACACTCAGGGCAAATCATTTAAAAAATAAATAAATAAAAGACGACCTAAAACAGAACTCTGCTGCCTTGGGGGGTGCTTCCAGTTCTTGGACAAGCTGTACATCTATCACTGAACTCCTGCACTTAAATCTAAAACATCAACTTGTGTAGCAGAAAAAGAAATATGAACTCTACTCAAGCCGATATACAAAATTTCCTACAGCCAACAATGCAACCCTGGCTCATTTATTTTGGCTATAGTTTTAAAATGAACAGTGAGTGAATGAAGAAGGCAGCTGGCAGCTCCATCCACTTAGTCCTGAGTAAAGCTGTACCACGAGTAAGTAAAAAGTACAGTATCCATTAATTTGTAGATGTCCACCTCTGCCTTTTATCCTTTCCTGGTATGCCCATGTCTGCTACTGTTATCGATACTTCAGCTCTTACTGTTTTCCTGGCTCAGTTTATAGTATCAACAAAAAGAAAGAAGCAAAAAAACATTAAAATCAGGCCCAGCCATTTGCGCTCCTTGAGTATTACTAAATCATGCAATTACTAGTGAATGCAGAAGGGAAACTTAGTCCCTGCCTACATTAATTACTTGGTGCCAGTGCCAAAAATTGTTCATGATGGGAGAAGCTATTGGGAGCATAATAACACATTTTTTTTAGCTACTACAACTCCTAGTTGTTAATTACAGCTCGTATCCTTTAACATTTGTACAGCTACTCCACCTACACTTCCCCAACACAGACAAATCCAAATAGCCTGACGAAGCCTGCCATCAGTGCTCAGTCTCACCAAGATTAACCATTCGTTCAAGTTCTCATTCATTGACTGGTTCTGTTATATCTGTGTTTTTGACTGAAGTGTTGAAACAGCTTGCTTGGGCTGAACACTCTATGCAATCCTGTGCTAGTGGCACGATCCCTTACTCTTCCATAACAGCCATTTGGTCAGGGGGATAACTAAAACCGAGTATTTAGCTAAAATTATACTCATGAAACAATAGGAAAATAAAAATCACCCTGTGCCCTTCCATTTGCTTTGCTTAAGGCACATCTGTAAAATTTCCACTGGGCATGAGTGTGCGTCACCCTACGTGGCCCATGTAGCTTTGCGATCTGAACCAATAAACATGCACGATGTGTCCTTGTACTATACCTGCCAAATTTAAAAAAACAAGTAAAAAAAAAAAATATTTAGTGGATCAAAATGGTGGAAAATGAATTCTGGAGTTAAGATTTGGGGACTTGTATATGGTGCTTTGGTAAGTTTTTACTGACTTGGGACCAGCTTTTAACTTTAGTACAGCCACCTCCCTCCCTCCCTCCCTCCCTCCCATGGTACTTTAAATAGAAATGATGTTTCAGATCTAATTAACATAAAGTGAAATCATTCACAAAGTGTATGCTGAGCTAAAGCAAGGAATCAAATCTGACCATATTGAGTTACAAAATTATGATAGCCCTGCTCAAGGCTGAGGTTCTGTAAGCAGATGTCTCTCACAAAGGGTTCACTGTGGATTAGAATAAATAGCCTTTTGTGCATATATAATTGTTAATCAGGACAGCTTGCTTGCTGTGTCTCTTGGGTGCCTTAATCCAGATGTTTGGAGTCAACATATGTGTATTATGTAAACATGTGCCTTGTTAACATGAATGGTACCTTATGTAACTTGATAAACTTGTAAAGAGTCCATTTTGCCTGTGTATACAGCACGCTAAAAGGAAGATGTAATTAGACATATCACTGCACCATCTGCAGAGAAGTTCTGACCTGCTTATACTCCCCATCTGTTCTTTGGTTATTAACGGTCTAACAAAATTAATCTACTTAAATTGAATTGGTAATAGCGATCATTATAAAGTCCATTTTAGGATCTAGGAGTTCTGGGTTTTGGCAGAGGAAGGATCCACAACAAAGCTGAACTTCCATAGGGCTGACTTTAACCAGTTAAGAAGGGAAATTTCACTTTGGGAGTGGGATAAGGATTTTAAATCTCTCTCAGTAAATGAGATGTGGAACTTGTTTCTCACTAAACTAGGGGACCTGACATAAAAAATACATACCCAGTTTTAAGAGATAGAAAACCATAGGGGAAAAGCATCCAAGTTGGCTCAACTCATCAATTAAAAAATTGGTAAATAAAAAGAACTGATTGGTCAAAAAAGTACAAAAAAGATAAATCTGAGGCAAATCATCAGGCCCTTAGGCATCTCACAAAGACAGTGAAAATGGCCATCAGAAAGGCAGAAGCACAGCAGGAGATTTTGTTAGTAACTAAGATCAAGAACAAGAAATCCTTTTTTAACCACATTAATAAGTGAACATGTAGTCCAAGCGCAGTAGGTCCCTTTAGGAATAGTAATGGATTGGCACCATCAGATAAAGAAATGGCGGACATCCAGAATGAGTATTTTTGCTCAGTTTTTAACAAAAAAGCTTCCCTTCCCTTCCATTCATAATGAATAACAGCCCAGCCCCTGGCCAAATAAGAATAGACCCAGATGAGTTCCTGGAGAGATTACGCAGGGTGAATGTTAATAAGTCATCAGGACCAGATAATATTCACCCTGGGGTGTTAAATGAGTTGGCAGCACATACATCACTACCCTAAACCCATATCTTTCAAGCCTCCCTTGGTAGTGGGGAGGTTCCACGGGATTGGAAGGTTGCAACTGTGGTATCACTATTGAAAAAGGGGCCTAAAACATCCATCAAATTTCAGGCCTGTAAGCCTGACTTCTATTATGGGTAAAATATTGGAGGGTATCTTAAAAGAAAAAATTCTAACCTTTCTTGAGGATATTTATTTATTTATTTATTTAGATTTTGTTTACCAGGTAAACCCACTGAGACCAAAGGTCCCTTTTTCAGGGGCGACCCGGGGTGAATACACCACCAACTTTACATTATGTACAGTGTACAGCTTCGAAGATACATATACAGTTCATATATAAGGTACAGCATACAGATACATAAGTAAAATTAATTTAAAAACCAAAAATATTGTATATACAGTTCATACAGGAGGTTAGCGTGGAGGATGGACGAAATACAGGTTGTAGGAGAAATACAGTTGATAGAGGTTAGTTAGTACCAGGGGCACCATGGGTTCGTAGATGGTCACATAGGTTCATGAGGGGAGGGGAGTATATCTAGTGGTTGCAGCAGCAGAGGCTCAGTTCTATGAGGTAGACTTTGAGACCAGCCTTGAAGGAGGAGAGGGAGGGTTTGTCACGTAAGGAAGAGGGGAGCGAGTTCCAGAAATGAGGGGCGGTGAACTGGAAGGAGCGTTTTCCTTGATTGGTGCGGATGTGCGGGTATGTTCAAGAGTCGACTCGAGACAGACCGCAGTTTGCCAAGAGGGATTTAGGGGTGAGAAGGTCACTGAGGTATGTGGATGACGTGGTGGAAAGGAGTTTGTAGGAAAGGCAGGCAGGGGAAAAGATAGTTTAAGCTTGATTGACGCCAGTTAAGATCCTAAGGGCTTCGCAGTGGTGCCGCATTAGGAGGAGTGGGTTGCAAAGCGAGCAATGCAGTGGTAGAGGTGAGAGGTTAGTTAGCTCAGCTCTCTGAGGGACTGTAATATTGGAGAACCATACAGTAAATAGGAGAGGAGGTTGCAGTTAACAATGGCTCTATGTGCCTCTCCAGAGAGGGAGTTCCCAAAGCGGTATAGCAAACCCAGCCTCTGGTGGATGGTTTTTGTTAGGGTATCTATATGGGGTTTGAAGGTTAGTTCCTGGTCAAGGGTAATCCCTAGATACTTGAATTGGTCAGTGACCTCTACATGCATTCCTCGAGCAGATGTTATACAGAGAAGACCACTACGGTCCTTACCCAGCCGCCGGGTCCCAAAGAGGACAGCTTTTGTCTTATCCTTGTTTAGCATGAGTTGGTTGGCAGTTAACCACATCTCAATTATTTCTTCTAATATGGGGTTGATAGATCCCCTACAACATGGATTTACAAAATCAAGATCATGCCAAACTAATTTCCTTTCTTTCTATGAGAAAGGTAACAAAGAATTAGATGGGGGAAGTTCAGTGGATGTTGCCTTTATGGACTTTGCTAAGGCATTTGATAATCTACCTCACTTAGAGCTATTAACCACATTGAGAGAGATAAAGTTGGAGACCAATATCGTATACTGGATCTCAGAATGGCTGCAGGACAGGAAGCAGAGGGTGATTATAAAAAGGGCACTCTCGGACTGAGCACGTATTACTAGTGGGGTTCCGCAGGGTTCAGTTTTGGGGCCATGCCTATTCAATATTTAGATTTCCACCCTACAAATAAAAAACCCAAACATTTGGTTCTTCAAGTTTGTGGACAATTGTAGAGTAGGGTCGGTTGTTAACAACTCAGTAGAGGGGACTCGATTGCAAGAAGAAATAAATGAAATACTAGAATGGACCAGGGCGAACAAACTTGAGTTGAATGCATCTAAATGTAAAATAATGCACTTGGGTAGACATAATAATGAAATAGTTTATAAATGGGGGGGCAGATCCACTTACTGTGACGCATGACGAAAGAGACCTGGGAGTCAAGATTACTAACGATCTAAAATTTAGTACACACTGTAACGACCAGATAAAAAAGGTTAACCAAAATCTAAATTGTATCCTGAGACATACCTCCAGTAGGGAGAGGGAGGTCCTGATGCCACTGTACAGTGCTTTAGTTAGGCCACATTTGGAGTATTGTGTCCAAGTGTGGTCCCCTTATAAATGGGAAGACATCCTCAGAGTGGAAGGGGTGCAGAGATGGGCCACCAAAGCTATTGTGAACCTAAAAACTAAAACATACAGGGAAAGGTTGGAAGCATTGACCCTCTCTTCACATCAGTACAGGAGGTTTAGAGGGAACAAGTGTATGCTGTTTAGAGCCATGGGGGACAATAATTTGATGAAAGAATTGGTATTCACACTCAGGAACAGCAGGGGTAGCAGTAGGAGGCATAACAAACAGTTATTTTTATCCAGATGGAATCTAAGTACCAGGAAAAACTGGTTTAGCCAGAGGGTGATATCATCATGGAATGATCTCCCAAATATGGTCGTAGATAGCCCCAACATGGATACCTTTAAATCAAGACTGGACAATTTTTATAAGGATAGAACTACTAAATTTTAAAAATGTAAGGGACTGGCAAGCTACAAAGACTATAGTCTATGATGCTTGAAACTTCCTATGATTCCTATGAACTCGATTCCCAATTGCCAGTCATGACATTTGCAGCGCTCCCCCTCCACTCCCCTCTGGTTAGTTTGTCTATTTCCACAGCCTCTTCCCATAGATGTCTATGAGTGAATCAGCTGCTTCACTAGGGACTGGAGATTAAAAAAAAAAAAGAAGAAAGAAAAAGAAACAATCCCGACTGGCACAACCAGCCCTCCTCCAAGGCCGGCCACCATCTTTCAGTGCTTGTTTGTGCTTATAATACAATATAATGCCCCCCTGACCCTCCTCCCACTCCCCAGCTCCTATCTTTAGGAGAATGAAGGCAACCAGCACAACCCACCCTCTTCCAAGGCCGGCTGTCCTCTCCTGAATGAAAGTGCTCCCGTGCTTGCCTACCTATGGAATTGCTTAGGAATTGGAGAAAAATACTTAGGCCATGGCAAGGCACAGTAGCCTGATGTGGCTGAGCCCCAGCATGTGTAGTGGCATACTCACGTATACACACACACACGCACACACACACACACACACTCTCACACACACACACACACACACACTCACACACATTGTAGAGAAGAGCCATGAATAATGTAACACAGTGGCTGAGAGTGCCAACATTTGTCTAATTAGGAGACTGATGAACAGCCAAGGAAGCTTTAGGTCACTTTCGATACACGTCACTTTTAAATCAGAAACCTGTTGGTTTGATGACTTCCAGAGTGCTCTTTGGGGCAACATGTTTCCGACAAAGTGAGTACGGGGAAAGAAGCGGCTCACAAGTCAGGAATTTTCTTATAAAAACATTACTGTGAAAAGCATATCCTGTCTGAAGCTCTTAGGTTATAGCTGAGATCTGCAATATACATTAGTGTTACATTTCTTATCAAGCTGACAAAGTGAACGTAAACTGCAAAATGTTGAGCACTGGCTTTTCCCCAGGCTGCCTGTACCTTTTAAACCCTTGTTTATTTATGTACTGCTGTAATAAAATATATCACATACTTATTAATTTGAAGTGACAGCTTCTGTTTTCCAGTGGCTGAGTGCTCATCTTTTGTCAGAACAATAAATAGCCTTTTTTGTTTGGAAGAGAAAGCAGACAGTGTGTGCAGCTCTTTGATCTCTTGCCGCACTGTCTGATCTCACTGTGACCTGAGCATCAGCTAACTGTCCATCATATGGGACATTTCAGGTTGTCTGTGAAAAACTTTGTCCTCCACTCTTAAGTGTCCCTGACAATGTGAAAGTGTTATGCTTACAGCTAATTTCAGTTGTACATTTCTCAGCAAATAAACTGTCAGTTCTAAATAAAAACTAAAGTCCGCAAAAGCATGAGTTATGACAATTTAAAATATGATCGCACAGTTTACACACTTGCAAGTACTACATATAACCTTTTCTGTTAGCAAGTTTTAAACACTGAAAGAACTCTGAGTCCGGACATATCTTTAAAGAGCTGCTGACACCTTAAGGAAAACTTTGAAAAACATGATATTTAGGTGGAGTTCAGCTTGCATTTAGTATACATTCTATAGATTTCTCCTCCCCATTATTTCTTACAGAGTAAACTTGCATGACTAACATAGAAACATAGAAACATAGAATTTGTCGGCAGATAAGGACCGCTTGGCCCACCCAGTCTGCCCATTTCCCTACCTGATGGATAAGTTGCAGATCCTAGTTAACCAGCAGCCTAATTCTTCCTACCCCCACCCCCTAGAATTGCCTTATGACTGTCCCATGCATGCTTGAATTCCACCACTGTTTTTGACTCCACAACCTCCTCCGGAAGGCCGTTCCATGCATCCACAACCTCTCTGTGAAAAAATACTTCCTTAAATTACCTCTGAGCCCTTCTATCTTCAACTTGTGCCCCTTGTTCTTGCACACCCTCTTTTTGAAAGATGCTACCTCTTGGACTTTGTTAATTCCCTTGAGGTACTTGAAAGTTTCTATCATGTCCCCCTCTCCTCCTTTCCTCGAGGCTATACATATTAAGCCCCTAAGTCTCTCTTCATATGTCTTCCGGTGCAGACCTTGCACCATTTTAGTTGCCCTCCGCTGGACAGCTTCCATCCTGTCTATGTCTTTAGGAGATTGGGTCTCCAGAACTGCATGCAGTACTCAGATGTGGTCTCACCATCTGTCTGTACAGAGGGATAATAACTCTTGTTTTCTACTGGTGATGCCTCCTATGCATCCCAGTATTCCCCAGCCCCTCCTTGCTGCCCTCTCACATTGCTTGCCCACCTTTAGGTCATCTGATATGACTACCCCCAGGTCCCTTTCCATTTTGTTGTTGTTAGTATCTCACCCCCATTGTGTACTCTTCCCTGGGTTTTGTTTCCCAGGTGCATTACCTGCACTTCTTAGCATTGAATCTAAGCTGCCATACATTTGACCATTCCTCTAACCTTGCCAAGTCCCTTCTCATCCTTTCCACCCACCTTGTGCATCAACTCTGTTGCAGATCTTTGTGTCATCTGCAAAGAGACATACTTTTCCTTCCAGTCCCTCTGCAATGTTGCTTATAAAGACATTGAAGAGGACCGGTCCTAATACTGAACCCTGCGGTACCCCACTACTAACCCCCCTTTTTTCAGAGTGGACTCCATTTACTATTACTCTCTGTGTCCTATTCTCCAGCCAATTCTTTACCCAGGCTGTCATACAGAACTGATGTGAAATATAAGCTGAAGTGGGTCTAAATATGTTTTGTTAAAGTCCTCCTGAAGGCGTCAGCTGCTCTTTAAGCCTATGCAAGTCAGTGTAGTGAGGCTGGTCAGATCACATGACTGATTTTCTGCTGGCGTGTCAATGAAGAACAGGACCCTACACACCCCACTTCAAAAACTCTGATCTGGCTGCTGCTCTTCTGACAGGGCACAGACTTTAAGGTTTCTCCTGAACTCCACAGTTTCTTATTTTTGAAGACTCTGTTTATTTGCCGGACTTCAGGGAACTCTCCCCAGCTACCTCCCATGCTCTGGTTCTACCTCTCTGTCTGAAGTTCACTCTTCCAGGCTGAACCAGCCCAGCAGATCCCCTAGCTCTGAGCCCCCCAAGGTGGGACGGCCTTACGCCCTGGAGCTCTATCTAGAATTCAATGTGCTGGGCCGAAGTCGGGGAGGACCCCTGGAGAGAGAGCCTGATGGTGGGAGTGTGGCTGGGAACACAGGAGAAGACTTCACCTATCCCCGAGCTGGGGATTTTCTTTGTAGGTTTCCCCAAGAGCGCAGCCATGCAATGACATCAGCATGACTGCTCATAGACATCCACTGCGCTCCTCCCCTGCTTTTGCTCCTGTGCTAGTAGTACCCCTGGTCTCCACCAGGGGTCTCTACTGTGCCAGAGAATCCCTGGATCCCTCCCCAGGGAGAGGAGAGCAGTCCTTCAGATGCTCGATCCTTTCCCTCCCCTGCTGACCCCCGGTGCCTGGGCTCGTTCCCAAACCTGAGTCGCCGGCGTGGCTTCCAGCACCTCAACTCTTAGTGCCACTGGGCCTACAGTTTCTTCTTGACACCACCCAGGACTGTTGCCTTGTCCTGCTGTCCCCTTATGACCTTCTATTCATAAATTCCACAGCTCAGTTCAGTTCTACAGCAAATCATGCATGCTACTAACCTCCCCACTCACTTCCCTGCCTATGGAATTGCTTAGGAATTGGAGAAAAATACTTAGGCCATGACAAGGCACAGTAGCCTGATGTGGCTGAGCCTGCCCCCAGCATGTGTAGTGGCACACTCACATACACAGACATACACACACACAGCATGATGAACAGCAAGGAAACTTTAGGTCACTTTAGGATACACGTCACTTTTAAATCAGAAACCTGATGGTTTCCAGAGCGCTGTTTGGGGAACACGTTTTGGACAAAGTGATTACGGGGAAAGACGTGACTCACAAGTCAGGAATTTCCTTATAAAAACATTACTGTGAAAAGCATACCCTGTCTGAAGCTCTTAGGTTATAGTTCAGATCTGCAATATACATTAGTGTTGCATTTCTTATCAAGCTGAGAAAGTGAACGTAAACTGCAAAATGTTGAGCACTGGCTTTTCCCCAGGCTGCCTGTACTTTTTAAACCCTTGCTTGTTTATGTACTGCTGTAATAAAATATATCACATACTTATTAATTTGAAGTGACAGCTTCTGTTTTCCAGTGGCTGAGTGTTCAGCTTTTGTCAGAACAATAAATAGCCTTTTTTGTTTGGAAGAGAGAGCAGACAGCATGTGCAGCTCTTTGATCTCTTGCCGCACTGTCTGATCTCACTGTGACCTGAGCATCAGCTAACTGTCCATCATATGGGACATTTCAGGTTGTCTGTAAAAAACTGTGTCCACCACTCTTAGTGTCCCTGACAACGTGAAAGTGTTATGCTTACAGTTAATTTCAGTTGTACATTTCTCAGCAAATAAACTGTCAATTCTAAATAAAAACTAAAGTCCGCAAAAGCATGAGTTATGACAATTTAAAATATGATAGCACAGTTTACACACTTGCAAGTTCTACATATAATCTTTTCTGTTAGCAAGTTTTAAACACTGAAAGAACTCTGAGTCCGGACATATCCTTAAAGAGCTGCTGACACCATAAGGAAAACTTTGAAAAACATGATATTTAGGTGGAGTTCAGCTTGCATTCAGTATACATTCTATAGATTTCTCCTCCCCATTATTTCTTACAGAGTAAACTTGCATGACTACATGATATTTATTTTATCCTCTAGAGTTCATCTGCCTCTATAGCTTACTCCCTACTTGAAATCATAATGCTCTGTTTTGACAGCACACTCTGTTGCCATGGGAGTAACTGTGATGTCTTAAGCAGTGCAATATGACCTCAGGTAGGGAACAAGCAACAGAAATAGATGAACTCTTCAGGAGCAATGATCCTGTTTTTATGTAAATGACCTCAGTAATAAGTAATGGTGAGAGGAAATACAGAACTGATGTGAAATGTAAGCTGAACTGGGTCTAAATATGTTTTGTTAAAGTCCTCCTGAAGGCATCAGCTGCTCTTTAAGCCTATGCAAGTCAGTGTAGTGAGGCTGTTCAGATCACATGACTGATTTTTTGCTGGCGTGTCAATGAAGAACAGGTCCCTACACACCCCACTTCAAAAACTCTGATCTGGCTGCTGCTCTTCTGACAGGGCACAGACTTTAAGGTTTCTCCTGAACTCCACAGTTTCTTATTTTTGTAGACTCTGTTTATTTTTTACTTAGTTGTTTAACCATGAGTAGCACACTAAGCTGAAAGCTTTTTTACAGGAGCGACCTGGGAAGTTAAGTGACTTGCTCAGGGTCACACAGTATGCAATTGAAAGCTGTGGGATTCAAACCCCGGTCTGGTCTACTGGATGTCACCAGATTTGCAGCTCAGAGCCTTAAGCCACCACGCTATACTGCCTCCCAATTTTTATTCGCCGGACTTCAGGGAACTCTCCCAGCTACCTCCCATGCTCTGGTTCTACCTCCCTGTCTGAAGCTCTACTCTTCCAGGCTGAACCAGCCCAGCAGATTCCCCGGCTCCGAGCCCCCCAAGGTGGGACAGCCTTACACCCTGGAGCTCTGTCTAGAATTCAATGTGCTGGGCCGAAGTCAGCGAGGACCCCTGGAGAGAGAGCTTGATGGTGGGAGTGTGGCTGGGAACACAGGAGGAGCCTTTGCCTATCCCCGAGCTGGGGATTTTCTTTGTAGGTTTCTCCAAGAGCGCAGCCATGCAATGACATCAGCATGACTGTCCATAGCCATCCGCTGCACTCCTCCCCTGTTTTTGCTCCTGCGCTAATAGTACCCCTGGTCTCCACCGGGGGTCTCTACTGTGCTGGAGAAGCCCTGGATCCCTCTCCAGGGAGAGGAGAGCAGTCCTTCAGATGCTCGATCCTTTCCCTCCCCTGCAAATCCCCGGTGCCTGGGCTCGTTCCCAAACCTGGGTCGCTGGCGTGGCGTGAGTTGTGGCATCCAGCACCTCAGCCCTTAATGCCACTGGGCCTACAGTTTCTTCTTGACACCACTCAGGTCTATTGCCTTGTCCTGCTGTCCCCTTATGACCTTCTATTCATAAATTCCACAGCTCAGTTCAGTTCTACAGCAAATCATGCATGCTACTGACCTTCCCACTCACCTCCCTGCCTATGGAATTGCTTAGGAATTGGAGAAAAATATTTAGGCCATGACAAGGCACAGTAGCCTGATGTGGCTGAGCCTGCCCCCAGCATGTGTAGTGGCACACTCACGTACACAGACATACACACACACAGCATGATGAACAGCAAGGAAACTTTAGGTAACTTTAGGATACACGTCACTTTTAAATCAGAAACCTGATGGTTTCCAGAGCGCTGTTTGGGGAACACGTTTTGGGTAAAGTGATTACGGGGAAAGACGTGACTCACAAGTCAGGAATTTCCTTATAAAAACATTACTGTGAAAAGCATATCCTGTCTGAAGCTCTTAGGTTATAGTTCAGATCTGCAGCTATACATTAGTTTTACATTTCTTATGAAGTTGACAAAGTGAACGTAAACTACAAAATGTAGAACACTTTTCTCTGGGCTGCCTGTTTTTTTTAATTCTTGCTTTTTATGCACTACTGTAATAAAATACATTACATACTTATTAATTTGAAGTGACAGCTTCTCTTTTCCTCTGACAGAGTGCTCAGCTTTTGACAGAACAAAATGGAGGATAATGGCTGGGGATCGGGTGATAACCACGCTGTAATCACCTTAAGTGGTTGCTAGGGCAACATGGTAAACCTCGAGAGTGCAGCTTGAGAGGTTTACCGTAGCCCTAGCAACCATAAGAGATTATTTCAGCGTGGTTGTCACCCGATCCCCAGCCATCATCTTTTACAGTATATGGTCAAAAAAAAACACTGTTTGCATTCTGTGTGAGAATTATGGAACTCTGGTGCATTCTTTTTTTTTATGCCAGTGTTTGGAAGTTCTGAAGTGTGGTTAACAACTTTTAGAATTCTAAACCGTGCATAACAAAGCTGTGTGACTGCTGATTATGGTGGTTAATAAGCACTTACCATACATTATAATAGCTTTTTTTTTGTTTGGAAGAGAGAGCAGGCAGTGCATGCAGCTGTCTAACCCTAACAGGGTAGACATTCCAGAGGGGGCTGAAAGAATGAAGAGGGATCTAGGTAAGCTGGAAAGTTGATCCAAAATGTGGAAATTAAAATTCAATACAAAGAAGTGCAAAATCATACACCTGGGATGCAGAAACCCAGCGGAGAGTTACAGGATGGGGGAGGTTGCTAACGGTCACCAGAGAAGAAAGGGACTTAGGGATAATCATCTCAGATGACCTAAAGGTAGCCAAACAATGTAACAAGGTGGTGGGGAGGGTCAGTGAGATGTTAGGGTGTATAGGAAGGGGTACTACCAGCAGAAGAAGGGAGGTGGAGATGCCACTGTACAAAATGCTGGTGAGGCCTCATCTGGAGTACGGAGTCCAGTTCTGGAGGCCACATCTTCACAAAGACATGAACAGGGTGGAGGCAGTCCAGAGAAGGGCAACTAGGATGGTAAGGGGCTTGCACCAGAAAACATATGAGGAGAGACTGAAAAACGTCAATATGTATACACTGGAGGAGAGGCGGGAGAAGGGAGATATGATTGAAACATTCAAATATCTTAAGGGTTTAAACAAAGTCCAGGTGGAGGACATCTTTCAGCATAGCAGATGTACAAGGACAAGGGGACATGATAAGGGGGACTGTGAGGAAATTTTCTTCACAGAAAGGGTGGTGGATGCTTGGAATTGCCTACCCCAGGAGGTGGTGGGAGCTAGCACATTGGAGGGTTTCAAACATGCATGAGATAGGCATAAGGGAACCCTAGTGGTGGGAAAGAGAGGGAGAAACCAATGACCAAGCAGGGTCAGCGGCTGCTGATGCAGGCAGGGTTTATGGGCAGACTAGGCTGGCCTAGTGATCCTTATCTGCCATCAATTATTATGTTACTATGTATCTCTTGCAGCACTGTCTGATTTCACTGTGATCTAAGCATCAACTAACTGTCCATCAGATAGGATGTTTCAGGTTGTCTGTAAAAAACTGTGTCGACCACTCTCAGTGTCCCTGACAACATGAAAGTGTTGTGCAATTTCAGTTGTACACTTCTTAGCAAATGAACTGACTGTCAGTTTAAATAAAAACTGGTCAGCAAAAGCATGAGTTATAGCAGCAGCACTAGATAAAAACAAGCATTTGTCAATGCTGAATGTTGTCGCACTGCATTGGCAGTGGCGGAGGTGGAGACGCATAGCGCTGTGATTTTGTTAATGTGTCCCAAAAGGTGATTTTGGACAGCGAGTATGCCATTGTGCTGCACAGCTGCGGAAATGCATTTTGGGCAGGCTGTGGAAAATGGCAGTTGAACTGTTGATAATGAGGTGTGCACAAATGCCAGTGGTGAAAATGTGGCATGAAAATATTGCAGATTTACAAAGTTACAAGGGTGCGTGGAAACTGCACAATGCATGCTTGCAACACAGTCATTGTATGGACTTTCGGCACCAAATTTTCAACATAGGCATTTTGGGACCTCTGCTGATGAATAGTGTCACCGTCATTTCCTCAAACTGTCCCGAAAAGTGATTTTGCACAGTGACCATGCAATTCTGCACCGGACGTGCAAAAACACATTTCAGCCAGCTGTACTGTTCATAAGGAGGTATGGAAAAATGCCAATGATTTACAGCTGCAGTGAAAGTATTACAAATTCAGAAAGTCACAGCGTGCATGCAAACTGTGCAATGCGCGCTCATAAAACACTCATTTTATTGACTTTTGTCCCCAAATTTTCAACATAGGCATTTTAGGACATCTGCTAATGAACAGTGTCACTGTCACTTTCATAATGTGTCTCGAACATGGGCTTTCGACAGTACTATTGTGCGCCGGAACTGTGAAAACAGATTTTGGTCAGGATGTGAAAAATGACAGCTGTACTGTTCATTAGGAGGTGTAGAACAATGGCACTGTTGAAAATCTGGAGTGAAAATATAAGTTTGCGATCTTACGAGCATGCGTGCACAGTCATTTTATGGCGTATTGTCACCAAATTTTCAACACAGGCATTTTAGGACCTCTGCTCATGAACAGTGTCACTGTCATTTTCGCAGTGTGTTCCAAACAGTGATTTCGCACAGCGACCGCGCTATTCTGTGCCGGAAGAGCAAAAACACATTTTGACCAGGATGTGAAAAATGATAGCTGAACAGTTCACAAGAAGTTGTGGAAAAATGCCAATGTTGAGAATCTGGCATGAAAATATTGCGAATTCGCTAACTTACGAGTGTGTGTAGCAACTGCGCAACGCACACTCGTAAAACAGTCTTTTTTATTGGATTTTTCCCACCAAATTTGCAACATAGGCTTTTTGAGAGCCCCCCCCATGAACAGTGCACTGTCATTTCGTTACTCAACCTGAAAGGTGATTCCGCACAGTGACTACGAAATCACCTTTCAGGACTGAATAACACCATGACAGTGCAAGAATTCATGAGGAGGGGTCCGAAAAACCCCATGTTGAAAATTTGAGGCCAAAATTCCCAAAAATGCCTGAGATATGCAGCAAAGTCGAAAAAAAACTATTTATGCCATTATACAGCTTACCGACATTTCCTCAGTTCGCGGTCAGCTTTGAAGAGTGCAGAACATGTTCCCAGTCCACCGATGATGCGTCGTGGGACTCGGAGGTAAGTATGGGTGCGGGGGTGTGGGGAGGCAGGGTGCACAGAGGGTGGGTGTGGGTGGGGCCAGGAGACTACAGAGACCATTTTCATTTTACAGGTGGAAAAAAACAAAAAGCCCATTGTGGGACAGTTTTTGTATTTCAGGGATTTGGCAAGTTGGGGTGGGCTCCCAGCGTGCCACCTAAATGTTTAGGGGTCCTGTAGCTGACAGGGGTTGGGCACCCTAGTCGGCACACAACACGGGGGTGGAGGTTATGCCGAGGGGATTGGGCACCTCCATCGACACACAAAGAAAGTAGGGGGGGCGAGCCGATGGGGGGATTGGGCACCCCCCTCGGCATTTAACAATGGGGGGGTTATGCTGATGGGGAGTGGACTCCCCTGTCAGCACACAAAGAAAGCAGGAGGAGGTAAACCGACAGGGAGATTGGGCACCCCTGAAGTCGGCAGTTGGGCGGCCGCTCACCCACCATGCTGATAATGTCGGCGAGCATGTAGGAAGGGTCTGCTGTGTCTGAAGAAATTTGCTCGGATTGCAGCAGACCTTTTTTTAGATGTGCTCGCCACATTATGTATGCATGGTGTCGCGCCGGCATGCAGGCTGATTGGGGAATGAGGGACGCACCTACTGGTGCGTGCCCTGCATTCGCCCAACAGCGACCGTGCCTCCAAAGCTGCACTGTCCCAAGATGTTGGCTGCGCAAGCGCACCAACATAAAAATTGGATCTTTTGCAACAGTTTGTTCCCTGTGCTCTGTTGAGCACTTACCTGGTAACCTTTCCTGTTTTCGCTGCGCTATCACCCCGTAATTTGCTCCATTTGTTTTTGCTTACATTTCTCCCACCCACCATTTTGAACTGGAACCCTTTGCTGCCAACCGCGCATGCAAGTGACTCATAGTACTACACAGGGACAGCAGCAATGTGCAGCACAGGGTCCCATGGAAGTAAACAAAAGACATTTTGCAACATGAGGGGGGAGCTCAGCTGCAAATTAGGCAGCAGACATTTTTGCTGTGGATCCACAACAATGGAAATACATTTTAAATATCTAAAAAAGTAAAGATCACTAGAAAAAAATATTTACAGAACAGAATAGAAGACAGCAAAATAAGGCCATTTGGTCTATTTAGGCTGCTTGCATTGCAGGTTCCACAGCTTGAGGTACTGATCCTGCGCCCCCAACTCCTCCCATCCTTTTCATACTCTCTACTCATGATACTTACCTTACCCTATGCCTTTCCCAGCCTCTCTTGAAGCTGCCCACCATCTTCAACCAGACCACCTCTTCCAGCAGTGCATTCCAAGTGTACACCACCCTCTCCATGAAGAAGTGCTTCCTGACCTCCCTCCTAAACCTCCCCCCTCCAGCTTAAGACTCTTTCTTCTTTCTCCAGCAGGAGGCCCAGCCCGGGTGCTCCCTTGACCTCAAGACCCCCCTTCACTGAAGCGGTGTGACCGACCTAATTAAGCCGCTGCCTGCGCTCTACCTCTTGGAGCCAAGTCACAGGTATGCCTGCTCCAACGGCAGCTGCTTGAAAACCGGCGCTGTTCTCAATGCTACCTATTGGCTGGCCTTCTGGACTGCACTTCCCTTATTGGCTGCTTGTCTCCGGCCATTCTCAGTTGCTGTCTTTCCCTTTTCTCTGCTACATATTTTCTCCTGCCCACCGACCCCAACTTTGGCCTCTATTAAATACACCTCAGCTCCTTCCCTCTTTCTTTCCCCTTCCCTATTGGCTCCAAGGTTGTACCCTGGTCTGACAATCCCCACTATTTCACAACCCTTTTTTCTCTTTGCCCCTTCTGTTGATGCTTATTACTCTTAGCTGTCACTGGGCCTACCCCTTTGAAATCTTCCTTTATTTGCTTTTCCCTGCTTAGCCACCTCCTTTAAACCTCTCCCTATTAGCTTCCAGTCCTAACCAGCACAGCAGCCTCCAGTGAACCTTACTCTATTAGTTTCCAGCCCTGACCTCCTCAGTACTTAAATTTTGTAATGACAATGTCTCCAACCATGCTTATGTCATTCTTGCTCATTCTTACTGCGCTGACATCCCCCATAAGCACTGTTGCTAAGAGCTCATCTCTCCCTTCTGCTGGTCACCTTGAGGAGTTCTCCCAGCACAGGTGTGGGATGGTTACCAGTGGTAGTAACATGAACTTCACTAATTTCTTTTCCCAAGTACTACAACACACATGGTTGCTCCTGCGCCCCATGAGGAGTTTACCCACTCTCTGCTGCTCTTCTTTCCTATTATTGAGTGTCTAGTCAGTACAGAGTATAGTTAGGAAAGAGTATACAGGAAAAAGGGAGCACTCGCTTCACAGCAAATACCTTAAGGAGCTAATGAAATGACTAATACTGCTACTCCTGCTTATATTGGGGAACATACACCCTAATCGTGGCCCACCCTTGAACATACCCAATGATAAAGGCAGAACTGGGGCTCTTTCACTAGCTAGCATCAACATCTGCAGCCTGCTCAAAAAACTAGATGCCCTTATCACCTGGACCACCCAACATAGCCCAGACATCCTGTCAGTGATTGAGACTTGGCTGTTACCAGTGATCCCCAATGTCGCCGTTGCAATACCAGGGTACAGTGTCTTCAGGCAGGATAGGTTGTCAAAAAAAGGGGGTGGCTGTGCCCTATATCTGTAAGAGTCTCTAATGGGCATGCCCTGCCCTTGCCCAATACTGGTGATGATTTACAGGTCCTAGCTATCAAGGTTCTGCTTGGCGCCTACAACAAGGCGCCGATGATAGCATCGGTATATATCCCTCCCAAAATGACGTTGTCATGCCTGAATCCATTCCTAAACTGCATTAACAGTTTAAAGCACAACTCAGAAGTTATAATGCTAGGGGACTTCAATGTAAACTGTACGAGTAACTATAAGGATGCCTTGTCTGCAGCGAACTTCATCCAACTTGTCACCTCACCCACTAGGATTAATTATAGAACTGGGACCGGTGCATTACTGGACTGGGTGCTTACCAACCGCTCCAATCATATCACTCATACAGAAGTCCTTCCTGACTCTATAAGTAATCATTCCCCCATCCGGTGCCTATGGTGAAATAAATTCACTAAACGCCCGGCTTAAACTGTCAATAGTAGGGTACTTACCCGGGGACACCTATAGCCACTAAAGTCACTTTTGCAACAACAAGACTGGTCCCTAATTGATACCGCTACTGATGTTGATACTGCTGTAAAATACTTCATCTCCTGGTTCAATGCAGCATGTGATGTCCATGCCCCTTACAAGAAGTGAAACATTAAGGGCTTAGACAATCCCTGGATTACTTGTGATCTCCTGGAACAAATGAAATCATGTGACCTTCTATGGAATTGGGCAAGAGCTATTGGCAGTCAAGCAGATATTCAGGCATACAAGGTAGCCAGAAATGCTTGTACCAGGGCTATCTGCTGGGAAGAAGTCAGCTACTACAGAAGTGCCCTATCCAACTCCTAGAAAGATGGAACGAAATTTTGGAGCAACCTCTTGGAAGTCACTGGGAAAGACTCCAAAATGGTACATACCATGCTAAACATAGATAGCACCATCACCCTGGACCCCTCCACAATTGCCAATACCTTCAACTTGGCATTCACCGATCTTAGTCATGTGCTACCCATTAACTTCTTTGACCCCCACCTCTGCTGTGGATACTCATGCTAAACCAGATAAGGAGCTAGTGCATCCACAATTCTATTTTAAAGCAGTGACTGAAAGTGAAGCCAAAAAATACTTAAAGTACTCGGTAGAACCAGAACAAGTGTGGACTCACTTGACTTGAAACTCATCACCGTCACCCTTGATGCTGTCCTGTCCCCCTTAACCAAGATTATCAACCATTCCCTTATGCTCTTCCAGTTCCCCCTCAAGTAGAAGTCATCCCTTGTGACCCCAATCCACAAGAGTGGAGACAGGGCACAACATGAAAATTACAGGCCTAGCTCCATCCTCCCCCACATCCAAAGCACTTGAAAAAATTGTTGATGACCAACTGATAGAGCATATGGAAAAATACAACCTGCAATGCCCCCAGCAGCATGACTTTCATAAAGGCCATAGCACCACCACTGCTCTCCTTGAATTTATGGGCTACATTCACCATGCACTTGACCAAGGACAACTCGTTTGCACCACCTACTGTATATTGACCTTTCATAGGCTTTTGATATGGTCAACCATCCATTACTAATTGAACAGCTTGCAGAGCTAGGGCTGTCAAATGACACCTTAAGTTGGTTTAACAGTTGTCTTTCAGACCACTCACAGCAGTTTAAGATTGGAGAAGTCCTCTCAACTAAGCAACCTGTCTAGTCAAGTGTCCTCCAAGGGTCAATTTTGGGGCCCCTACTTTTCAGCATTTTCCTGAGAAAACTCCCTGCCTCTTGCTCTGACATATTCTCTTGTATGCAGATGATGCAGTAAGTTTTTCTTAGAACTTTGATCCCTCTGTCTTGGAGCTCCAGCTGTAGAAAAGCTTTACAGATGTAGAGGCCTTGTTCATCTCACAAGCTAGTGCTCAATTACAAAAAAACTAAAACTGTTATTCTATTGCTCACACAAATAAATATAAAAACAAACAGCTGACAATCAGAAACTGCTCAGGTGTCACTCTAGAACAGATGCAAATTTTTAAGTACCTTGGTGTGAACTTGAACAGCACACTGTCCTTCTCCAATCATGTTGACGTGGTTGCTAAATCCATGAATACCTGCATTGGCCTTCTGTACAAACATAAGCACTGCCTGACTCCTCAAGCCCTTAACCTAGCAATACAAAGCTCAAATGTTGCTATCATAGACTACGGGCTTGTAATCTATGGAGCTGCCACTGACTCTGCCTTACGGCATAACTCTAGTGCTCTGAGCAAGGCGTGCCAACTACTTACTGGGGCTGCCCACTGCACGCACACCTGTGACCTCTATGAGCAGGCAAATTGGCTACAACTGCAGGGAAGAATCACTTACCAAACATGCCTAGTAGTAAAAAAGGCCTGCTTTGGTCTTATGCCCCCTGGGGTACAGAAGCTCCTCAGTCCAGCCTGCAGCACCTCCTAAACCAGAAGCTCTGCTAACTCCGCTCTACAAGTCCCTCACTGTTGCACTTCACAAGGCCAGCGGTCATTTGCAAGCAGAGCCGCTAAGTTGTTTAACTCGCTCGACTGTGAGGTCACCAATATGGCCACCTTTGGCCCATTCAAACACAAACTACGCCACCTCCTTGTGACTCGTGTGCCACTTGTGACTGTTTACTCTTAAAATTCTGTGAAGGCGGCCCCCATTTCTTGCTTATATCTTATACTATGATTCCCCACCACTCACCCCCCCTTTCTTTTTCTCTCACCTAATCACCATTCCCCTTCCCTCGCCTCACCCCTACCCCTTCTTTCATAGCAGCTGACATCTCCCCTTTTCCCCACTCACCTCCTTCTGCTCACTTTATTTCTTCAGAGTCTTATGTCCCCATCCCTCCCTCTAACCAACTCTGATGCCTCCTCTTCTTCCTATCTCTCTACCCCACTCCTCTCTTACCCAATCCCCTCCTACTCTTAAACCTTTCTCATCCTCCCATGTTACTGCCTGGTTGCCTTCTTCTCCCACTTCCATGTTGATTTACTACCTTACTCATGCTCTACCTTCTCGCTCATAAGCCTAGCCATGTCTTGGTATAGTCTACCTATGCTATTATTCTATGTTTTTTTGACAAGGCCTATTTGGCTGCACACATCAGTGCATTTCATGTGTCTCTGTGCTCCTTTTAATTTGTAATCTTATTCTAGTTTTGCCTTAGTTACTACCCTAGCTCTAGTGTCTTGTTTAAATCCGTACATATAGTAAGTTATCTTTTTGCCTTCCTAATGTAACCCATTGATCTTACCTATCTATGTAACATGACATGGAACCTTTGTAAGAGAGCCTCTGGTGCAAAGGTGTTAATCTGAAACTTAAATAAATAAAAAATAAAATAAATTAAGACTGTGCCTCCTCTTGTTTTGGCTGCCACTTAGTTTAAAGAGACATTTCTTATCCACCTTATGTATCCCTTTCAAGTACTTGAAGGTCTCAATCATGTCCCCTCTTTCTCTCTCTCTCTCTTTCTCTCCTGTCCTCCAGGGAGTGCATGTTTTGTGCCCTCAACCTCTCCTTGTATGCCTTACTCTATTGACCTGCTAACATCCTCGTAGCCCTCTTCTGGACCTTCCCTAGCAGGTTAGTGTCCTTTTTTAGGTGTGGGCACCAGTACTGAACTCTATACTCTAGATGTGGCCTCACCAGTGACCTTTAACCTATAATTTGTTAGAGATGGGTGACAGAGCTGAACAATGGCAGATATGTGTTTGTACAGGGCAAGATCTGTGGTGAACTGATCATGCTGGGTAATATCTATGCCCTGGCGGAGCATGGTCCAGTCTTTTTCAATTAAATGTTCACTTTGCTACAGAAAAGAACAATTTATGAATCTAGTCCTGGGGGGTGATTTCAGGAGGCAGTATAGCACTGTGGTTTAGGGCAGTGAGCTGTAAACCTGGAGACCTGGGTTTGAATCCCACAGCCCTCACTTACATACTGTGTGACCCAGAGCAAGTCACTTAACTTCCTTGTGCTCCCTGGTGGCACCTGGAAACAAGTTTTGGCTTAAAGTGCCTTTCCTGGCTAAACAATTTCCCCTTTCCCTTCCAACTGGGCTTTGGAACACAAGCTGGACAGATTAGAGGAGGGAGGGAGGTATGCTTGAATCTGCGGTCAGCAGATAAGGACAGGGGCTAGCTGAATTGGACATGGTGTATGCTTAGAGAGAAGCTAACCCAGGAGCCAGAGATTTCACATTTTACTCAAAATCCCCAGAGATCTTGGTCTAGGACTGATTACCTGATGGCTCCAGGGTTTGGTACCACAGAGTGTGCAGGACAGACACTAGCCCCATCATGGTCTCAGACCATGCTAGGGTCTTGGCCACTCTGTGTACTAAGCAGATGCAGCAGCAGAATGGGTGTTTACTCACCTGGTAAAGGTGATTGTGTTGGTTGGCATCCATGGCACTCCAGACATTACCTCATGGGTTACAGCCCACCTGATAGGCTAATGATGCACATGACCCAGATCAGATTTCCAGTATATCCAGGTCCCAGGAACCCCTGCTCTCCAGTTTGAATTTTCCATAGCTGAAAGGAAGAAAGTAGAACACAAGCAAGCAAAACACACAATAGAGACTATTAAGGATGAGACATGCAATGACAAGGTACAATAATGGGGCGGAGCTAGTTTAATGCCTATTCTGTACACACTACCTCGAACCAAGGTTCGACTTGTATTTACTTGCAGCGGAACCAGGTTGAAGAAGTAGGGACCTCCAGTTTCTCTCCTTTTCTTCTCTTGTGGAACGCTCCGATCATACCCAAGGGAGGGCCTTGGAGTGCCATGGATGCCAACCAACACAATCACCTTTACCAGGTGAGTAAACATCCATTGTGATTGGTTGGCATCTCATGGCACTCCAGACATTACCTCATGGGAGATAAGAAGCAGTTCAAGTCCCCGGGTGGGATTCAGGTGTTCGGAGTGACCGAGATGTGTGGCTGCCGCGAGGACGTGGGAGGCGAAGACTGGTCTGAAGTCCTGCAGTTGTTCCATCCTGTAGTGCCTCGCGAAGGTGTGTAGGGAGGTCCAAGTGGCTGCCCTACAGATGTCCTCAGAGGATACCAGTGCTCGTTCTGCCCAAGAGGTGGAAACCGCCCTAGTGGAGTGTGCTCTGAGCCCCTGTGGCGGGGTCAGATGTCTTTCCCTATAGGCGTGGAGCACGACCCATTTTATCCACCCTGTGATGGTGGTCTTAGATGCTGCCAGTCCCTGACGTTGGCTCTTGGAGATGATGAAGAGTCTCTCTGTCTTGCGGATGGTTTGCGACTTGGCTAAGTAGACTGAAAGTGCCGACCCGATGTCTAGAGGGTCCGGGGAGCTGTTTCCCTCCTGAGAGATAGGGCGGGTCAGGGTGGGTAGGTCTATTGGCTGTTCCCTATGGAACTTCGTGGAGATCTTCGGTTGGAATGCCGGGACGGTCCAAAGTCATACCCCTTGGGGGTGAAGGTGGTGTAGGGTGGTGCACAGGACAGTGCACCCAGCTCCCCGATTCTTCTGGCCAAGCAGATGGCCACGAGAAAGGCGGTCTTCAGGCCTACCCAGAAAAGGTCTGCATTGGCGAGGGGTTCATATGGTGGAGCCATAAGGAGTCAATACCAGGGTAAGTCAGGAGCGACCCCAGGTCTGGCCCCTAGGTCACATGAGGTCCCACGGCCCGCCAAGGGTGGATTGCGTCTGGGTGGGCTCCTGGAGGGTGCCCCTCGACCAGGCCTCTGCCGCCCCTATGGCCACCAGCTGTACCCTCAGGAGGAGGGTGCCAACCCTTATCCACCCTGCTGCAGGAACAGTAAGATAGTGGGGAGATCCGCCTGTTCGGTACTAGGCCCAGCCCGGTGGCACCATTAGCGAAGACAGCCCATTGCCTCGTATGTGGAGGTGGTGGGCAGCGGCGAGACCAGACAGCGTGCCTATGACCGACTCGTGGTACCCGTGAGCGATAGCCGTTCCCTCTCAGAAGCCAGGCCGTGAGCTTCAGGGTTCGAGGGGCCGTGTGCAGCACGGGACCCTGCGACAGCATATCTGGCCGAGTCAGGATCCGGAAGCTGGCTAGAGCAATCTCTGCAATTGCTGCGAACCATGATCTTCGGGGCCAGTATGGGGCCACCAGGATGACGGTGACTCGAGATCTCCGGATCTTTTCCACAACTTGAGGGATGAGAGGTAGAGGGGGGAACACGTATGCGCCGCTGCGAGGCCACTCCTGAGACAGAGCGTCTGTGCCCTGGGAGTGTGTGTCCCTGAACCTGGACAGGTACTTGTCCACTTGGGCGTTGTCCCTTGAAGCCATTAGGTCTATGGACACTGGGCCCCATGTCATCTGAATTAGGTGAAAAAGGTCTGGGTGCAGACGCCATTCTCCGGGATGAATCTGCTGGCGGCTGAGCCAATCTGCCCTTATGTTCAGCTTCCCAGCTAAATGGACCACCCCCAGGTGAGTTAGGTGAATTTGAGCCCAGTTCATCACTTTCGCGGTTTCCCGTGACATGGCCTTGCTCCTGGTGCCCCCCTGTTTCGCTATGTATGCCACCGTCACGCGGTTGTCTGATTTGATCAGAACCGACTGCTTCTGTATGAGGTGCCGGAAGGCCTGGAGCGCGTTGAACACCGCTCTCATCTCCAGTACGTTTATTGAGAGTAGGGCCTCTGCCGGGGACCAGGTCCCCTGCGCAGACTCGTCTCCCAGGCAGGCTCCCCAGCCAGAGAGACTTGCGTCCGTCTCGATGGGAATCAGAGGGGGTGCTTCCAGTGGGACCCCTCTTGTCAGATTTCCTGGGGTGGTCCACCACCTCAGGGAAGATCTCATGCCTGCGGGCAGCTGTACCGGGCGGTGCAAGTTGAACTCGTTTGGCGCTCTGCTTGCCAGAATGAAGTTTTGGAGTGTGCGCATGTGCCACCTGGCCCACGGGACGAGATCGATGCAGGAGGCCATGTAGCCCAGGAGTTTCGCGACTTCTGCTACTGTGGTGCGCGGTTGTGACCTTAGATGCCCAGCCAGGTGCCGGAGGCTGCGAATCCGTGCTGGGGTTGGTTTTGCCCAGCCATTTTCTGAGTCGATGGCGGCCCCAAGATGCTCGATCTGCTGGGTTGGGTGGAGGTGGCTCTTTTCCTCGTTCACCACCCATCCGTGGTCCCTGAGTGCCCGTACGGTGAAGTCTGTTTGGGCTTGCGCCTGATCCCTGGATCGTGCCCATATGAGCCAGTCGTCCAGATACGGGACTATGTCCAGTCCTAGCTCCCTAAGCCTGGCCACCAATGTGATGGAGACCTTGGTGAAGACCCTGGGGGCTGAGGACAGGCCGAATGGGAGTGCCCGATACTGAAAATGCTGACCCAAGATGTGGAAGTGTAGAACCCTTCTATGGTTCTTGATGATGGGAATATGTAGGTAAGCGTCCTTTAGATCGATTGAAGTTAGGAAGTCGCCTACCCTGATTCCCCTTAGGATGGATCGGACCATCTCCATCTTGAACCGACATGGGATCACGTACTTGTTCAGGTGTTTTAGGTCCAGGATGGGCCTGAGGTCTCCCAACTTCTTTGGCACTAGGAAGAAGATGGAGTACACACCTTCCCCCTGCTCCTGAACTGGGACTGGTTGAATGGCCCTGTTCAGGATCAGATCCGCCAGGATACCTTGTACCTGGTGTGTCGAGGCCCTCCTTCTGGAGACTGGAGATGAGATGAACCATTGGGGTATGGAGTGGTGGGTCAGCTCTATCGCGTACCCCTTGGAGACCATGTCCCGGACCCACCTGTCCGACGTGGTGGTCTCCCAGCGGTGAGCGAACAGGGCCAAGCGTTGGCCGACTGGGGTGTATTGAGGGATTCTGTGAGGAACGGCGTCACTGTTTTCCCCTGAATCCTCTTCCACGGCCTCCAGACTTTTGACCTCGAGGTCTGAAGAGACTATAGCTGTTGAAGGAGTGCGCAGAAGGATGTGGGTGCCCTACCCGAAGGAGTGGTTTTGTGAGTAGGGCTCCTGCGCTCTGGCTTTGGCTCCAGGTCAAATCTGCGCCTAGTAGCTGGCAGTGTGCGGTCTTGACCTATTCCTTAAGAGGTCCCTACCCTCTTCCCTCTGTTTAAGATAAGCCTGTAGGCCTTCCCCAAATACATGGCCCCCTTTGAGGGGTAAATTTTGAAGTAGAGTCTTAGATTCTGAGTCTGCGTCCCAGAGTTTGAGCCATAGGGCTCTGCGGGGCTCGATTTATGATGGCAGTCGCCCTGGCCTGGAGGCGTAGAGAGTCCACTGCCATGTCCGCGAGGTACTTGGCTGCATCGAGGGTGCAGTCCAATAGTTCAGCCTCCCTTGACTTCGGGCTTGCCTGTTCCTGCAATTCCTCCAACCAGCGGATCTGTGCCCTGGAGGTGTAGATCGCCGCTGTCATAGCCTTGGCCACGGTACCCTCGATTTCGAAGGTCTTTTTTAACATGTCCTCTACTTTCTTGTCCGTCGGGTCCTTGAGTGCTATGGTGCCGCATGGCAGCACTGTCTTTTTACTCAAGGCCGCCACTTGGGGGTCGATGGAAGAGGCCTTGCACCAGGTGTCAGATTTGTCGGCCTGAATTGGGTACATTTTAAGTAAGTTCCTTCTGTTCGACATTCTGCCCCGGGTCCATGGATTGCCATTCTGTGTGGATCAGTTCCTCAATGGCCGGGCAGACTGGGAAGGCCTCTGGGGTGGTGGTCCTTAGCTGGATCATAGGGTCTAGCTTGGATTCTGTCTTCTCCCCTTCTTGTTCCTCCCTGGTCAGTCCCAGGGTGGCCTTGATGACCTTCATGAGGCCGGGAATTGTGTCAAATCTGCACAGTTTAGCAGTCAGGGACGGAGTTGCCTGAAGCTCAAGATCCTCTGCGTCCGAGTCCATGCCGTGCTCCTCCTCCTCGCCTTCCTCGTGGAACTCATCCTCCTTCTCTTTCTCCTCAGTGTTGCCATCTTGGGGATTGCTGGGGAGTGGATCCTCCGGTGCCGTTGGCTCTTCTAGCGGGTCTCTCTGACGGGTAGGCTCCGTGCTGGGTGGTCTAACTCTGTTCTGTGTAAGAGCCTCCAGCTTCTCTATGATCTTCAGCATGAAGTTTTGCTGGCTCTCCATCATGGCCGCCGCAGCTTGCTGGTTTTGAATCAGAAGCAGAGCCGGATCCACCCATGTCGAGTTGCTGGGGCGGAAGAGAGGGGCTAGTGGTGAGGTTCTCTCCATTGAGGACAGCTCGTCGTCCATGAGGCAGGCTGCGCATAGGGGGCCTGGAGTTTGAGGGAGGAGGGCGGCGTTGCACGCGTTGCACTTCTTTGTCTTAACCATCTGCAAGATAAGAGAGAGAGAGAGATCTGAGCAGGGGAAAAAGGATATCGTGTTTTTCCCCTCTAGGTCAGGTTAGAAGGCTGCAATGTTAAGGGTGCTGTGGGAGGGCCCTTAGCCTGAGCCGTGAGGGTGGAGACGACCGTTCAATCGTAAGCATTATCCCCAGATCTGTAGTTATGTTCGGGGGGGCCCGCTGTGGGATGGGGCCGCCACCCCCCCGAGATGGGGATCGCAGGGTCTGCTAGGGTCGCTGTGGGAGGTACCCGGACAGAGGCCTCGCGGAGTCCTACTGGGGTCGCTATAAGAGGGACCCGAGTGGAATGAACATCACCCAAAAATTTTTTTTTTTTTGCCTCGAGTGGCCAAGGCCAGGATATTCCCCCCATGAATGCCCCCCCCCGCCATAGCGGGGCCACCGGAGAACTCGAGCAGGCACATTGTAGGCAGGGGCGAGAGCTTGCCTGTTCAAGGGCTTCCCCCGATGTCTGCTAGGGGCCAGGAGGATAAGAAATTCCTCCAGTGCGGTGGAAGCTGTGCTCTCCTCGATCAGAGGCCAGCACTCTGCGCCTTATTCCACCCTGCATCCTTGTCGCTGGTGTCTCACCCCCTGAGGTAGGCCTTGTGGGGGGGCGGATGAGGTGAGGAGTCGTGGAGTCGCGGGGAGCAGAGGCGACTTGCGGCGAAACCAGCCAGATCTCTGGTGTCTTCACTTTCTCCCCCCCTTGGTCGAGGAATGCCAGAGGTCGTCGTAGAGTCGCGGGGCGCAGAGGCGACTCGTGATGGAGGTAGGCCGCACCTGGGAGAAGGCCGCGTGGCAATGGGACCTGCTGTGTAGGCTCCCCTTTTTCTGTTTTGCCGTGGGCCTAGGCTTGGCCCTCAGTGTGGCGGGCAGAGTTCGTAGGATCCCCGTGTAATTTGTGGGGGTTGGGGGGAAGGACAGGGCAACCCGCAGAGTCACGGAAACAGGGGCATTCTCATGGGCCAGAAACAGGCCGGGAGTGGCCGGGAGGGTGAAGAGACGATTCAAGGGCTGGATGACCGCCGCGGGTAGGGTGGTGGCAGGACCGCCTGAATAGGGAGCTCGGGGTCGCGGGGACATGGGCGACTCGTGGTGAGGTACCGAAGGCGTGGAGTCGCGGGGGAGAGAGGCGACTAGTGGTAGAGAGCGAAGGCCTTGAGTGGGCCTAGGAGACCGCGGAGTCGCGGGGAGCAGAGGCGAGTCGCGAAGCGCTCGATGGTGACGAGGGCCTGCCAGGGGAACACTGGCGGCCGCGTGGCTGTACTGGAGGGCAGCACGCTGGAAGGCCCATCAGGGGAACCATACAAGGCGCCTACAGACATGAAAATGGCTGGGGGCAAGCGAGAAAGGTGAAATGCCCTTACACAAAGATTTTAATACGATTCTTTCTGTGAGCTGAAGGCTCCTTTACTTATTCTTTCTCTTCAATTCATCCAAACGTTCCCATTGATACTGAATTTGAGTTACTCTACACAGGGTGTTCATAAACAGAAAAAACTCTCTGGACTCGATTACTGTAGTTTCTGAGATTCAAACCCAGCACCTGTCACTCCAAGGCATAAAGCTATTCACTTAAGCCATTTGCTCATACTACGTAAGATGCTCATAATCAAACAATGCTCTGAATAAAACACATTCCTACCTTAGAGATAAGCAGACAGGGGTTCTCTGGATGCTTCTTGCCTATTCAGATGCACAAATTACTACTGGAGAGCAGGGGTTACTGGGACCTGGATATACTGGAAATCTGTTCTGGGTCATGTGCATCATTAGCCTATCAGGTGGGCTGTAACCCATGAGGTAATGTCTGGAGTGCTATGAGATGCCAACCAATCACAATAGCAGCTGCAGGTTTATGAAATGGTAACACTTTATTTTTAGTGTCCTTAACTACACTGTAATTACTGTAGACCTAACATAGAAAAATAGAAACATAGATTTTGACAGCAGATAAGGACCGCTTGGCCCACCCAGTCTGCCCATTTCCCTACCTAATGGATAAGCTGCAGATCCTAGTTAACCAGCAGCCCACTTCTTCCTACCCCAACCCCCTAGAATTGCCTTATGACTGTCCCATGTATGCTTGAATTCCACCACTGTTTTTGATTCCACAACCTCCTCCGGAAGGCCGTTCCATGCATCCACAACCCTCTCTGTGAAAAAATACTTCCTTAAATTACCTCTGAGCCACCCCCTTCTATCTTCAAATTGTGCCCCTTGTTCTTGCACACCTCTTTTTTTGAAAGATGCTACCCTCTTGGACTTTGTTGATTCCCTTGAGATACTTGAAAGTTTCTATCATGTCCCCTCTCACTCCTTCTCTCTCTCTCGAGGCTATACATATTCAGCTCCTTAAGTCTCTCTTCACATGTCTTCCGGTGCAGACCTGCACCATTTTAGTTGCCCTCCTCTGGACAGCCTCCATCCTGTCTATGTCCTTGCGGAGATTGGGTCTCCAGAACTGTACGCAGTACTCAGATGGGGTCTCACCAACTGTCTGTACAGAGGGATAATAACTTCCTTGTTTTCTACTGCGACGCGCTCTATGCATCCCAGTATCCCCCCAGCCCTCCTTTTGCTGCCCTCCCTCACATTGCTTGCACACCTTTAGGTCATCTGATATGACTACCCCCAGGTCCCTTCCATTTTTGTTGTTGTTAGTATCTCACCCCCCATTGTGTACTCTTCCCCTGGGTTTTTGTTTCCCAGGTGCATTACCTTGCACTTCTTAGCATTGAATCTAAGCTGCCATACATTTGACCATTCCTCTAACCTTGCCAAGTCCCTTCTCATCCTTTCCACCCCACCTTGTGCATCACCTCTGTTGCAGATCTTTGTGTCATCTGCAAAGAGACATACTTTTCCTTCCAGTCCCTCTGCAATGTCGCTTATAAAGACATTGAAGAGGACCGGTCCTAATACTGAACCCTGACGGTACCCACTAGTAACCCCCCTTTCTTCAGAGTGGACTCCATTTACTATTACTCTCTGTGTCCTATTCTCCAGCCAATTCTTTACCCAGGCTGTCATCTTGGGACCCACTCCCAGGCTGGCTAACTTGTGTATTAATCTTTTGTGTGGGACTGTGTCAAATGCCTTGCTAAAGTCTAGGTAGGCCATGTCCACAGCCCTCCCTAATCTACTACTTTGGTCACCCAGTCAAAGAAATCTATCAGATTTGTCTGGCATGACCTTCCGCTGTGAATCCATGCTGCCTTGGGTCCTGAGCCCCTCTGGCCTCTAGATACTTAACAATTTCTCCAGAAGTGATTCCATCATTTTCCCTACCACTGAGGTTAAACTAACAGGTCTGTAGTTTTCTGCTTCTGCCTTGCTCCCACTTTTGTGAAGGGAATCACATCTGCCCTTCTCCATTCCTCGGTACCACCCCATCCTCCCATGATTTGTTAAAGAGGGTAGTCAGTGGTGTCACTAGTTCTACCCTTAGTTCTTTTAGAATTCTGGGATGAATCCCATCAGGCCCCATTGCTTTGTCCACCTTCAGTTTTAGAGTTCTTTCAGAACCGTTTCTTCTGTAAATGGGTTGGTATCAACTTCTGTATCCAGAGTGTTTCTACTGTTTGTTTTAGGTACCTCCCCCACTTCCTTTGTAAATACTGAGCAAAAATATTTGTTTAGTATCTCTGCCTTTTCACAGTCACCCTCTGCCCACCCTCCCTCCTCTTTATTAAGCCTCACTAGCCCTCCCTTGGTCTTCCTTCACTCCCTGATGTACCTATAAAAGGTTTTATCCCCCTTCTTAACTGAGTTGGCTATCTTTTCCTCGGTTTGGGCCTTTGTTGTTCTGACTGCCTTCCCAGCTTCCTTTTGCTTTAACTGATACAGTTCCCTGTCCAGCTCCTTCTGTGACTCCTTGTACTTCCTGAATGGTTTCCTTTTCTCTTGAACCTTCACTGCCACTTCCTTTGAGAACCATAGTGGCTTCTTACATCGTTTCGTTTTGTTAATTTGCTTCACACAAAGGCTTATTACCTCTGTGATGGCAGTTTTTATTATTCCCCATTGTTCTTCCACCCCTCCTTCCTGCCCATTTGCTAGTGCATTCCTTAGGCACTTACCCATTTTGGCAAAGTCAGCCCTCCTACAGTCCAGTACTTTTGCCTTTGTATGGCTTGACTCTATTGCTGTGTTTATTGTGAACCATACTGTTCGATGGTCACTAGTTCCCAGATGGCTACCCACTTCTACATCTGTGATCCTCTCTTCATCTCCATTTGAGAGAACCAGGTCTAAGATTGCTCCCTCTCGAGTGGGCTCCAATACTAGTTGTCTAAGGCATGCCCCTAGTAACAATGTACAATGTAACTTCTATGTAAGTACTGTGTAGTTACATGTAACTACAATGCAGTTGGTAATCAGTTTCACATTTGTGTATTATGTAGTTAGACACACATTTCTATAACGTAACTACACTTTTAATGCACTGTAAACACTGTAGTTGTTTATGACTTTCACATTGACTGGTGTGTAGTTATACAATTTGCATGAAGTGGTAGTTACACGTGCAACCACAACTGTTTCTCTTTTGGCACAAATTGATTTATGCTGGAAGTGTAACTACACATGTAACATCTGCTGCAAAGTGCGACATACATAGTTACATTTGACAGAAATAATTGATCTAAGGCAGAAAGGAGGCAAACATAATTGCAGTAACTACCACTTCATGCAAATTGTGTAACTACAGCACAGTACTACCTATCTTCCCTCTGTCATTCTTCACCATTTAACATTGTCTGGGTGACAGCTGGAGGCACAGCACCCAGCGTGAGTTTTTTTTGTTTTGTAGGTGGAGGAACCAGCACCAGAGACGGTGCCGCCCTTGAGGCTGATGCATTACGTGGTGCTCGCGGGTTGGCCAGCAACGGTCACCAACTCCTCCTCCTCCACCCCGTTCTGCTTCTCCCACCATTGAGAGTGCAGCACCTCGCACCTGCTGAAGAAAGTTCATCTGCGACATTTCAGCCTAGTTAGTTGTTTCGATGTCGTTGTTGACACCATTTTTGCTGTGTTCCAGTTTTGCCATCTGCTAGTAACTTGCAGCCGTTTTCTGCAGGAATCAGGTAAGTCCTTTTCTTTTTCGTTCTTGAAGCAGCACAGAGTCTGTTTCTTATTATTATTTTAGTTACCAAGAGTCATGTTGGGTTCGTCCGGGGACAAAAAGTGCTCTTCCAAGGCAGGGTAGCCTCCTATGCTCTGGTGTCCCTGCACTGGCAGATGTCCATCACAGCCCATCATGACCAATACCTCACTTGCCTGGGTCCATCTCATGATATCAATAGTTGCGATGCTTGCTTTTCCATGGACTGTGGAGCACCGGAGCACTGTGCGTGGAAAGTCAGCCACAATTCATTGACTTTCGGAGGGTAGTGTTGTATGAGGGACTCCAAATGTAGGTCTCTCCACCCTTCCTTTGGATCCCCTCCCAATTCTATACAGACCTGTGAGGAGGGGGCCTCCTCTTCTTCTAGCCTTGCCAGGGAGGAGGTCTCTTCTGCAGTGCTAGAGGATTGGTTCGGGCATTTCGGGGGCCGGGCTGGGAGCAATGTACAGGCAGTCAACTCCTCAGAGGTGCAGGCCCCCCTGGTGTCACATCCCACGCCTGCTGATCCCGGCACAGGTGGCTCCTTGGTACTGCCCACCGGTGCCGTTCTGTATCCTGGGGCCATTTGGGGCTCTGGTGATTGGCACCATGAACAATACTGGGCCCTCCTGCTGCAACACAAGTGGCACCGCAGGTGGGAAAACCTCTGGGACTGCTTGTCTGGAGGTCTTCTGGATCTTCTTCTCTCCAGAGCCAGACACTTGGGAGACTGATCTGGACTGGCTGCCCAACTCCTCAGAGTTGGAGGGTTTTATGGTGCCCAGTAACTCTGTGCCCCCATGGCATCTCTTCCCTTGGCACCAGTGATTATGATCAGTGCTGGCTCCCACACCAGTGATGACGTCAGGAGCATGCCTGCAACTAGTGACCCTCCATCTGAGGGGATGGTGATTTGGGTTTCGGGGGCCCAGAGAGCTGTCAGTCCCAGTGCTGTCCCCCATGGAGCCAGAACAGGGACTCTCTCTTTTGCAGCCTCCCTCAGGAGACCTGCAGGATTGAAGCAGTCCCTAGCTTTGGGAGTAAGGAAGTGGTTGATCTTGGAATTGACGGGGTTGAGGGGGCAGGACATGGGGCAATGACCTTCCCTGGGGATCCTCGGGGGTTCAGGGATATGTCGCAGTGCTGAGCCTTTGTTCTCTCCCTCATCCCCTTCAAGGGAGGCCTTATTGGGTGGCATTGGTGTCCGCCTTTCTGGTTCTATGCAGCCCTGGTCTCCTCACAGGGAAGTTTCCCATTCAGGGCTCAGTCCTGACCGCTTTGAGCTGGTTGAGTGGCCAGTAACTGCACAGACCAGTGGATCCCCAGGAGGTCCAAGATCACCAGAAAGGTTACCTATCCCTGGCAGAGGTTGCTCAGATAAGGTGAAGTGTGTCTCCCCATTGCCTCTGCATTCCCCCCCCCATTTCCCAGGACATGTGGGTCCTTCAGGGCCCTTGACCTGGGAGCAGTTCAAAGCCGCTGCTGCCGGCTTTCTCAGGTATGTCAGGACTATGGATGAGCAGGTCTTTTTCCTGTCTCCACTGAAGCAACCAGACTTGGACTCTTCAGATTCATCAGCCTCTTCATCTTCCTCCTTCAAGAAAGAGGATACCTGTGTCCATCTGTTCTCAGACGCTGATCAGATAGAGTATCAGCACTTCCTATTGAGGCTGGTTGGTGATCTGCACCTATCCCACATTGCAAGACGCAATACTGAGTGGATGACATGTATCTTCCTTATCAAATTCAGTCCGGACCACCTGGTCATCCTTTTCTGGCTGATTCTCTTCCAGGAAGCACATCCCACACCTGGCAGTACCCATCAGTCCCAACTCCAGCCCCTATGGACTGCTAGCACAGGTGTTGCGCACGCTAGGGGTCTCCAGAGACCTGTCTCATCCCACTTTGGGAGTGAGGGTACTGGATACCCCTTCTGGGAATAGACACCTGGTGTGCAACTGGCCCCTAGATGTGGACACTGTGGAGTTTGACCACTGGAGATGGATAGTGTTCTCTTTGGCTGGTATCATGCTCAGCTTTGCTGCTCATCAGGGACACCACACTGTCTACAACAGGCATCTGTGGTTATTGCTAGGTCAGGCGCTGACATTGCTGCCTGATATGAAGGCAACCAGACAGGCGATTGCTCTCTCTGTGCAGGGCCTGGGACTCACAAGACAACCAGGCAAGGGTGTCTTATGATGCTAATGAGGTAGCTTCAAGGCTAGTGGTGACAGCAATCTGCATTAGGCGGACAGAGTGACTTCATCTAACAAGATTATCACCCTTGGCATGGTGTAGGGTGCTGCCTCTGCTCTCCAGGGGACCCACCTTTTCTCCCAAATGGTAAAGTGGGAACTACAGGGTTGACTTCCGTCTCCCAGGAAATGGGAGACCCCACCTCACCCTGACCAGCCACAGGCCTAACTGGCCTGTAATGGGTCTCCTCCTTTTGTGGTCCTCCCCCACAAGAGACTGAGAGACTCACATTTCTCAGGGAAGTGCTGGACCCCTTTGGGGTACTCGATACTCATCCAGACAGTGATGAATGGTGACGATTGACATAGGGAAGATATGAAAATGATGTACCTATCATAATTCTTGATCTTCTTGTATCTCTTTACCATTCATCACTGGCAGCTTCCCTTCTGGGCCTCAGTCCCTGGGCAGTGTCCCTTCCCTACTTGACCTCCCCCTCCTTGAGGCCAGTTGTGGGCTGTGTCTTACTGGTACCTCTGGGTCCTTTGTTACCTTCCTAAGCAACAGAGGGCCCACCCTGAGAGGGAGGGCAAGTAGGGCTTCTTGCCCTGGCCTTAGGTGCTCCCTGTAGATCCTTTCCTTCTCAGCCACAGGGGTCCTCCTGGATGTGGTCTGGTCCTGTGGTGGGGGATCTCCCCTAGGTGGGGTAGAGAGAAGAGGGACCACAGGGACTCTCTTTCTCCCTCCTTATATAATTCCCCCCTCCACTTTTTTTGGGGGGGTTAGGACTTGTCCTGGACAGGATTGCCCCCAGACCCTTGTGGGATCTCCCTCTCAGGACAATGGTAACTGGAGGGGCTCTTCTTTATCTATGAATAAACTGTCCTGTTGTACAATGCTGAACAGTCATAAGACTGACTGATTATACATCATGTACTACTATATATATTGCACCTGCACTTTAGCTGCTACTCTATTGTATTTCAATTGTATTCTTGCACTTAGTTGTACCTAACTGTACTCAATATAGTCAGTGTATTCTATTTCCTGTACATTTATTTGTTATTGTAAGTGTATTGTGTATTACCTATGTACCATCTTAATGGCTTGGGTTGTGCCTGAAAACAGTCCATTGGATCAGTGCACCTAGGAACATATGAACATAGGAAATTTGCCAGCAGAAACAAGCCACATGGTCTATCAAGTCTGCTCGAATGTGCAGCTTCACACCTACCTTGCAGCTGCCTTTCCCCCTTCACAATAACCTCCCATTTCAACCTGTCCCATATCCTTTTGAAACCTCTACTGCCTTGAGGATACCAGCTCCCCCGGCAGAGAGTTCCATATTGCCACAACCCTCTCCATGAAAAAGTGTCTCCTCATTTCCCACCTATATCTACCCCCCTCCAGTCTAAGACCATGATCTCTTGTGTCCCTCCCCCTGCTTAACTTTAATATCCATTCTGTTCCTGTCTTGTTAATCCTCTTTAAGTATTTGAAGGTCTCAATCATATCCCCCCGATCTCTCCTCTCCTACAGGGAGTACATATTCAAGTCATGCAGCCTCTCTTCATATGACCTTTCCCCCAGTCCCTGTATCATCTTAGTTGTTCTGTGCTGTACCCCTTTCAGTAGTCTGATATCCTTCTTTAGATATGGGCACCAGTACTGCATGCAGTACTCCAGGTGTGGCCTGACCAGTGACCTGTAGAGAGACAGGATCACCTCCCAGTTCCTGGAGGAGATTCTTCTCCCAATACACCCCAGCATCCTGTTGGCCTCTGCTGCCACATTCCTGCCTGCACTACCCTGAGTTGTTCATTTTCCCATTTACAACCACCCCTAGATCATTTTCCTCCTCAGTGGCGCCTAGCTGTACTCAACCCAGCTGATAGCTCCTCCCCAGGTTCTTCGCTCCAAAGTGCATCACCTTGTACTTTTTAGCATTGAACCCAAGCTGCCACTCTTCTGACCACTCCTCCAGTTTAATCTGGTCATTCTACAGTTCCTGCCATCCCTCTATGTCATTCACCACTGCCCCCAACTTGGTATCATCAGCAAAGAGGCTGATCTTATTCCTGATACCATGTGAGACGTCCACTATAAATATCCCAAACAACACTGGCCCCAGTACCGATCCTTCGGCACCCTGCTTGTAACTGCCCTTGAAGATGAGAGCTTCCCCCAACCACTACCCTCTGTTGCCTTCCTTGAAGCCAATTTTTGATCCAGTTAACCATCTTAGTCCCAACCCCCACATACCTCAATTTCCCCTCAACCTCCCATGTGGAACTGAATCAAAGGCCTTGCTGAAATCCAAAAATATGACATCCACCACATGACCTTTGTCCACTTCCCTCAGTACCCAGTCATAGTACTCAACTAGATTAATCTGACAGGGCCTTCCTGAGACAAAACCATGCTGATGACTGTCCTGGAGTCCATTATCCTCCAGAAATGTCACCAGCCTTTCTTTCAAGATTGTCTCCATCAGCTTCCCCACAATGGATGTCAGGTTTACAAGTCTGTAATTGTCTGGTTCATCTTTAGGGTCACTTTTATGGAGGGGCACCACACTGGCCATCTTCCAGTCCTGTGGCATGCACCTTGTGTCCAGGGAGGTATTGAATAGGTCCACCAGTGGCCCTGCCAGTACCTCTGCCAGTTCCCTCAGCACCCTGGGATGTATGCTGTCTGGTCATGGTGTCTTATCCATCCTCAGAGCTCTCAGACCCTCTAATACCTGCCCTTAGTGATTACTCCATCTGTCAACCCTCCCCCCATCCACCTTCCCCACCCCCTGCGGAAGCTGCCTGCCCTTCTCCCTCATGAATATGGAACAGAAGTACTCATTTAGTTCTTCTGCCTGTTCTGCTCCTTTCTCTACTGACCCATCCTTCTTGATCTGCACTATCTGATTCTTGCAGCTCCTTCTTTCCCTAATGTGTCAGAAGAAGTCCTTTCCCCCATCTTTGATTCCCTCAGCTAGCCTCAGTTCCCTGGAGGCCTTGGCTGCTCTAACACCCTTGGTAACTTCTCTGGACTTCTTCAGGTACTCATCCCTATCTTCCCCCCCCTCCCAGAATTCTTGTATGTATGGAATGCTGCTTTTTTTGCCTTCACCTTATTTAAAACTTTCCTACTCATCCAGCTTGACTTCTTAAATCTTCCCTTCTTGCTCTGTAGTTTGGTACAGGTCCCAACAGCCTCAACAAGCCCTAATGTAGTTTTTTTTAACCCATTTCTGGTTTGCATCCCAGTGAGACTGAATTCCTGCCAGGTACTTCCCTAAGATTTCACTCATCCTGCTGAAGTCAGCCTTTCTGAAGTCAACCACCCTCATCCCTGTACCAACTACCTCCCTGCCCATGTTGAGCGTGAACCACACAGATTGATGGCCACCTTCACCAGTGGATCCACCACCCCCACCCCCACCTCCATCTCCCTTACAGACTCCCTGGTAAACAAATACCTGCTGTGGGGAGTAATGGTGGGTGGTACCAGATACACATGCAGGGACTCTTCCTTAGTCATTACATGCACATCTTCACCACCATGCCCCAACCCCCATGGCATAGCCAGGGACTATGGTAGCTTGGTGTGAATGATGGTATCATGGCTGCCACCTCATTCAGCTAGTTGGAAGGGCATGTAATGGCTGGGAGGCATCCGGCATGTGTGTCTGGCATCGCCCACCAGAACTCCACACAGAGATCGGTGATATTTATTTGTTTGTTTCTCTTTTGGTTGTTTGTTTACCAGGTTGGTGCACTGGTTCAGTGTACCATTTTCAAGCATGACCCAGGCCTTAAAGATGTACATAGGTAATACAGATAATACACTAACAGAGAAAGGTACAGGAAATAGAATACACTGAATATATTGAGTACAGCTAGGTACAATTAAGTGCAACAATACAGTTGAAACATAACAGAGTAGCATCTAAAGTGTGGGTACAATATACATGGTGTACAATCAGACTTATGATGACTGTTCAGCGTTGTACAATGGGACAGTTTAGTCTTTGGTACAGAAGAACTAGGACTGTCATCGAAGGGTAGCCCATGCCCCACCCCCAGCCACCCATCTGGGCAGCAGCAGGACAGGGGTGTGGGTGAAGTAGAGGTTTGGGTCAATCTTACAGAAGCAACACATTTAAAGTTATGTAAGTGTACAATATGCTTTGTGAAACTAGTTAACACCTACATAGTACAGTTACAGTGTAGTTATACAGTAGTTACAGTGTAGTTGGTGACACTTAAAATTATCCTTCAGAAATCACTCCCTCATGAAGCTACTGCAGTATAGCATAATGGTTAAAAGCACTGCCCTCAAACCTGGAGAACTGGGTTCAAATCCCAGAGCCACCACTTGTGTACTGTGCAACCAAAAAAAAAAGAACTAAAAATAAACATGCAATCTAACATTGTAAATTGCTATACAATAAAAAATCATTAATTTACATAATTACTTATTAACTTTTAATAGTGCTGTAGTTGCTAAGAAATGTGCTGTTTCTGTGGCATTGTTTCCACAGTTAATGCCTAACTAACATGTACTTACAAAGTAAGTATGCAGAAACAGACACTTAAAGTGTAAGAAGAAATGTTTAACAGTGCTGTAGTTACTATGGAATGTGCTGCTTCTGTGGCATTGTTTCCACAGTTAATGACTAACTAACTGTACTTACAAAGTAAGTACGTAGAAACAGACACTTAAAATAAAGTGTAAGAAGAAGGGTGTAACAGTGCTGTAGTTACTATGGAAAGTGCTGCTTCTGTGGCATTGTTTCCACAGTTAATGCTTAACTACATGTATTGACAAAGTAAGTACGCAGAAACTGACACTTAAAGTGTAAGAGGAAGGGTGTAACAGTGCTGTAGTTACTATGGAAAGTGCTGCTTCTATGGCATTGTTTCCAAGTTAATGCCTAACTAACATGTACTGACAAAGTAATTATGCAGAAACAGACACATAAAATAAAGTGTAAGAAGAAAGGTTTAACAGTACTGTAGTTACTATGGAACGTGCTGCTTCTGTGGCATTGTTTTCACAGTTAATGGCTAACTAACTGTACTTACAAAGTAAGTACACAGAAACACACACTTAAAATAAAGTGTAAGGAGAAGGGTGTAACAGTGCTGTAGTTACTATGGAAAGTGCTGCTTCTGTGGCATTGTTTCCACAGTTAATGGCTAACAAACTGTACTTACAAAGTAAGTACGCAGAAACAGACACATAAAATAAAGTGTAAGAAGGGTGTAACAGTGCTGTACTATAGCTACTATGGAATGTGCTGCTTCTGTAGCATTATTTCTACAGTTAATGGCAAACTAACATGTATTTGCAAAGTAAACATGCAGAAACTTACACTTAAAATAAAGCATACGAAGAAGGGTATAACTACTATACACTTACACTGAATGTCAATGTTGTAGCTCTGATGTATGCTTTCCCCCAGAAATCAGTCCCTCATGCACTTACTGCTTAATAAACATGCAATCTAATATTCTTAATTGCTATACAACTACACTGGTTACTTATACAATAAAACTAATTTACATAATTACTTATTGGCTTGTAACAATGCCGTAGTTACTTAGAAATGTGCTGCTTCTGTGGCATTGACCCACACCTCTTCTGTACCCACACTTCTGACCTGCTACGGCCCAGGTGGGTGGCTGGGAGTGGGGCTTGGCTACATACCATGCGCTTTACCACTGATCTGCTGTGTGGAGTGGTGGTGGGTGGTGAAGGATACACAGGTAGGGACCCTTCCTGGTGTGTAGTTATACAAATTGCATGATGTGGTAGTTACACATGCAACCACAACTGTCTCTCTTTTGGCACAAATTGATTTATACTGGAAGTGTAACTACACATGTAACAGCTGTTGCAAAATGCAACAGAAAAATTGATTTATGCTGGAATTGTAACTACACATGTAACAGCTGTTGCAAAGTGCAACAGAAAAATTGATTTATGCTGGAATTGTAACTACACATGTAACAGCTGTTGCAAAGTACAACAGAAAAATTGATTTATGCTGGAAGTAGGTGTAACTACACATATAACAGCTGTTGCAAAGTGCAACAGAAAAATTGATTTATGCTGGAATTGTAACTACACATGTAACAGCTGTTGCAACAGTGATTGTGGTAACTATCAGTTCTTACAAATTGTGTAACTACACTAAACCACAAATGTGAAACTAGTTAACTACTGCATTGTAGTTACATGTAACTACACAGAAGTTACATAGTAGTTACATTGTAGTTATACAGTAGTTTCAGTGTAGTTAAAGACACGTAAAGTGTAACCTGAAGTTTAAGGAACACCTTATGGAGAGCTGGCAGCTGTATGTATAGATGAATGCTGCCACTTCACCCTCGAAAGTGGTATTCTGGGAGGCAGGGAAGGCATCCATGAGGGGTGTGGCTGGTCATGTTCATGGCTGCCAAGCACAAAGAAAATAAAAACTTAAGGATTAAGAGAAACAAATGAAAACTCTAGATTTGAATGCATTTATAGACTGCATCAAGGAACAGTGAGACTACTGAAGGGGCAAGGGAAACCATTAGTTAATGGTCAGAAACACCTTGTTCTCTCTGTCAGCTCTCTTCCTGTCTTGACTACAATTCCATCTTCACTCCCTTCCAGTCTGGTTTCCAGAAGAACCACCCCACAACCACCTCCCTATTCAGACTTATGGACTCTATCCATTCTGCAATGGACAAAGGCCACATTACGTCTGCCATCTTTGTCGACCTTGCTAAGGCTTTTGACACTGTCTCTCACTCCCTCCTTCTCAAAGCCCTCTCATCTGCTGGCCTGTCACAGCCTGCCTGCGATTGGTTCGGTTCCTACCTGGTAGGAAGAACTCAATCTGTCAGAATAGCTGACTCTACATCCCTGCCACTACAAATCTCTACTGTTGTGCTCAAGGCTCTGTACTTGGCCCACTTCTATTCTCAGTTTTCCTAAAAGTCCTTCTGTCAACATGCTCCTCATCCATTATCCATATGTATGAGTACGACACCGTCTTGTTCACCTCTGGCACCTCACCCTCCAATGTGACTTCTAGACTACAGCTGGACTTCAATAATGTTCAGCGCTGGCTAAGCACCCATCAACTCTTTCTTAATGCCAGGAAGACAGTCTCCATGTCCTTTGGCACTAGGCAGAGACTCTCTCAGATGCCCTCCCTTTCCACCTTCCACACCCTTGATGGGACAACTTTAGAGGACTCCACCTCTTTTAAATACCTAGGTGTCTGGCTTGACCAAGACCTTAACATTTCTGTACATATTGACACTGCCCTGCAAAAATTGCACCCCAAGATTGGCACCCTTCACAGAAACCGCAGTGCCTTACCGCTACCAGTTAGGCGTGATATTGTACAGAAAATGATACTCCCTATTTTCGACTATGGTGACACAGTCAACAGTGCTGCTCCTAAGTAAACCCTTATCAGAGTGGATTCCCTCTTCAGTGCTTTCTGTCGCTTTGCCCTTGACTTCCCCTCCCGCACTCATCACTGCACCTTGTATAACTCTCTTGATCTATGTTTCCTGGAGTGCAGGCACCTCTCTCGCTGCGCTAAGTTCACTTCCAAATTCTGGTTTGGGTCCCTACCATCTTATCTCTTCTTCTCACTCTCTGCTCCCCCCTCTCAACTCCCGCCCTCTTAGATCCTCTGACTTTTGCACTCTTGCTATCCCTCATCGCCACACCTCCATTGGTCAGGAAGCTTTCTCCTAATGTGTCCCTAAACTCTGGAACTCACTTCCTCCTTCTCCTATCTGACTTTCTTTGTTCCCTTCATCCCTCTCCCTAGCCCTACACAACTTCTATTCCCCAAACTACACTTGCTTCTAGCCCCCTCTACCCTCCCATTGCCCCCCACTCTCTAACTCCATAAAACTCGGTGTCCCTTTTTCTAACTTTCCTCATCCCCTTCATCCCTCTCCCTAGCCCTACACTCCTTCTTCCCCCTAAGCTGCACCTTTGCCTAGCCCACCTCCACCCTCACCCTGCACCCTACCCCTCTAACCCCTGCACCCTACCCCCTGTAACCCTAAATTTTGTTATCCATTCATTGAATCTTTACTCACTCTTCCCACCCTCAAGCCCTTCCCAATCTCTGTACTTCTTCCCTAGTCCTCATTCCTTTTCTACCCCTTTACCCTCTAACAGCATTCCAGCCCTTGACCAGATGCTGATCTACTTACTTCCAGCCCTCTCAGACACTTACTCTGTCCTCTATTGCTTATCAGTAAATCACCACAATATTTCTATTTACCCTGACCATGCTGGTTTTCAGCCTCCCTTCTGCCCCCTCCAGTTCTACGTGCTACCATAATTCTAGTCACCTACCCCCTGTCTCCCCTTCCCTCATATTCCACCTCCTCCTCCCCCTCTCTATCTCTCTCTCTCTCTCTCTCTCTCTCTCTCTCTCCTCCAAATTTTCCCATCTGGTCCTGCCCTCCTTGCAGGGTTTCTCTGCATCCTGAAGGTTTTTTTTTCTTGGACCTGGCTCTCTATCTCCCCTCCACTCCCCCTTCACCCTCCCTTTCTGTCCCTCCCCGCCTTTCCCTAGGTTTTCACTAGCACTTACTAAAACCATGCTTCCAACTATGTTGGCACTTCACTGTTTCTCACACCCACTGGCCTTCTGACCTTCGGCCCTGGGTGGTACCGTGTAAGTTTTCCAGCATATTGGTTTGCTCAGCTCAGCCATGTGGCTTATGTGATATAGTGCTGTAGTCTTCTACTCTATTGTGTGAAATATCAGTTCCTGTATTGTTTTATTTTGTATCATGATTATGTTATGTTTTAATTGCTCTCTCAACCATTGTACCCCCCTCTCCCCAGGATGCTTCAGGAAACAAGCTGTTCCTCAGCTCATGTTGTCTTTCCTGGCGAAACATTTTGTAAATAAATAAATAAATAAATAAAAATGTAAGCCCCCCCCATCCCCGTTGTCTAGGGGTATGCCTGATGCTAAAACTGGTGTGTAGGTATGTGGGGTGGGGGGTGCTACAACAGAGGAAACACTGTCTTGATTTTAAGTATTTTCCTTACCAGGATGTCTGCGCTGGAATAGATCCACTGGTGTGACGTGGGGGTGCCATCTTCCGGTGCTGGGCTGCAGTAAATCTTTTGGTTAAGAAGCAAACAGTCTCAATTAAAATAACTGAGGTCCACAATAGCAACAGATTCCAAACAGGGGGATCCCATTTAATTAATAAAAAAACTCATGGTGCCATTTACACAGTCCATCCAACTAGACCGAGTAGGTCACATTTCACGAGGGTACACACAAGCAGTGGTTACGTTGTGGCTGAGCGGTCCCCCACCAAAGTTCTGGGCACATTTCTCCTGAGCCGTGGAGGCCACTAAACAATTCCAGACAGCTGTATTTCAAGGCTGTGAAGACCTACTCAAACTGGTGGCAGCAGCTACTATTAATTACACTCTCTCCCGCATCTCTTATCCAATGGCTTCGGGATGGCCCCAAGAAATAGCCATCTCAAATTTGGGGCTACTTCTCTTATTTACCAAATCCTGCAGGACACTCAAAGGGACTGATGCAGGTGACTCCCCTCACAGACTCTTAGGCAGACATTCCCACACATACAGCCACAACTGGGTTGGCCTTCTCCTTCCTTCCACTGTCATGGGTTCGGATCCCACAAGCGCTCACAGAACTGCCACAACCAGGTTGGCTTACCGCTCCAAATCTGGCACTTGTCCCACTGTTCCAGTGCTCCATCCTCTCCCAACGGTCTCTACTCTCTCTCTCAAGAGACACCTGTAGCCCACTCTCCCATGGCTTGTTCCTGTCCCAAAGGTTCTCCTCTTGTCCTCCCTCTGGCATAAGGTTGGCACTGCTGAGGAGGAAACACAGTCAAGGAACAAATAGTGGGTCAGCCCCCGACCCTCACTGGTGGCCTGCTACTATATCACTCACTGCATTCAGTGCCCAGGCCTCCCACCATAAACCATGTTTTTTCATGAAAGCAGGCAATCGCCCTTGCTCGCACACTCTTTTCCCCGCACCCCACACCGAACTCTGCACAGGCTTCTGATGGTGCCAAAATCCCCAACTTTATACCTCCACCACCCATGGTGACCTCCAACCTACAGTAGAGACAAATTAACTATTTGATTGCAGGCCTGAATAAGAACCTGAGACACCATACACTAAAGTTCACACTCCATGGGGGGGGAGGTTACATCTCTCCCCTGTTTCAAACTGCTCACCATCCTTGGTGAGTGCCCCAAACCAGCTACCTCAGAGTGGGATACAGAAAGGTATGCATACTACCTCCCTGCTCTTACTTCTCAGGCCACTGGTTTCACTGCCATAGTGGTGGATAACTCCTACACACTCTACTCTATGGGACCTAAATCCTGACATCCCAGCCATTGTATCTGCTAACAGTGGTGCAGTCCTGGTGACCCAACCACCTGTATGGCATAGACAGAATGCCTGCCTCAGGAGTGGTGTCCCAGCCTTATCACCTACCAGTTCAAAAACTGTTTACACTGCAAATGCCTGCTACCTGCCTAAATAAATTGCCAGCTGCCCAGAAAATGTTCATATTATATGCAGGATTCCCATCAAATGCAAGAAGTCACTTTTTAAAAATTTTTTTGCTATTTTGCATAAGCCCCACGAGACACCAGCTGGCCCTCCAGTCCACCGCCACTGATCTGCCCCATGGAGCCATGGTTTACCCTCTGGGCAGGGGCAGTAGGCAGCCAGCTATGCCCCCCAACACATCCAGGCATCAGATGGGCCTTAGGTGGTGGGGCAAAGAGACCAGTTGGGGCTATGCATATTTTTTCAGTTTCTGGGATTGGGAGCCGTGGCGTGCAGTGACGCAATGGTGGAGCTCTGCCTAGCATCTGCATGCCTCCCAGCCTCAATCTTAGCTCCCCCAGCAAGCCGCCTGACTAGTCACCCAGGATCGCTACACTGGGAGGCATGGACCCCCCTTCCCCCAGAGATGGAGATTGTGTAATTGCAGGTCAATCTAGCTCCCCCCCCGGCTGACCCTCCAGCTGCGCAGTCTCGTTCCTGAACCCGGGTCGCTGGTGCCGCAAATGGTGGCTCCACCACTGTGCTGACGGGCTGGTTATCAAGAAGTTACTTTTAACACAACACAAAAATTACTGTGGCATGGATGCAAACAAGTTACACAGCACTGAAGAACTTTTAACAGATGAGACATTAAACATGACTGGAGTGGTAGCTAAAACCTGTCTAAGATATAACATTAAGATAGCTACCCTCTCCATTGAAACCCCAACATTTTATAGGCAGCCCAAATAATATGCAGTCCAGATAGTGTCCATATTAATAGTCATATGCCCACTTTTGCTGCAATTACTCTAACTAAATTTTAGCAAAAGAAGAAAAAGGGTATATCTCACCCATTTACAGTTCGGTCCATACAGTCCATGCACATACTGGAATGGCTGAAATCTATGGGGTAGCACCTCCAAGGGAGGTTAACGGTGTCTCCAGTGGGGGACAGCAAAATCAGCAACAGTTCAAAGTCAAGCAGCCTCCTCACTGCCGAGGGAAGTAGAATTTCAGGTTGGGTTTTGTAGCAGCCTGTCTGAACGAATCCACACCAGTGACATAATGCTTGTTCCTCTTTCCTCCCAGGTCTTGTACCTGTGCAAAGGTCTTGAAGATAGTGAGTCCTTCATACACATGAAAAACACATATTCCTTTGGCAATTCTCTGAATTTCTTGGAGCACCATCGAAGAGCTTGTGGGGCCCAGCTTGTGTGTCTTATATAGTTTGTCCAATGTGCACCAAAACACCCAGTCATTATGATTCTCTCTAATTATATCCCATATCCTCTCCAGGAGATACGGGTAAACAAGCAGGAGGTAATTCTGATTGATCTTTCAGCAGATTATTCTCTTGGCTTGGCTCCATTCTGGCAAGTTGCAAACTGTGGATCTTGAGGCCTGGCCATCTTGCTGCCATACCCCTTCATGATACCTCCTCACCTCCAGGCTACCTTTTTGTATTGCCTCATACTTTCCCTGCTTACGACGGCATTTTGTGGCCAGGGTAGGCCTGTCCTTCCCTGGAGTTAAATACATGGACTCATAATGGGTTGGAATGTTCCTTTCCAGATCATCGTCGCTAAGTTCTACTTCACCTTTGGAGGCAGTATAGCATAGTGGCTAAGAGCATTGAGCTGCAAACCTGGAGACCTGGGTTTGAATCCCACAGCCCCCACTTGCATACTGTGTGACCCTGAGTAAGTCACTTAACTTCCTTGTGCTCCCAGGTCACAACCGGAAACAAGCTTCAGCTTAGAGTGCTTTTCCTGGTTAAACCTTTCACCTCCACATCTGTGACTTTGGTGGTGGCAGGTTTCTCTGGAGCAGCAGTGGGGGGGGGGTCGCTAGTGGACTGCAATCACTTTTCTTCAAGCTCAGGCAGCTCCAGGGCCACTGCTCCCAAGGACTGTTCAGGCACAAATGCTGAGGGTTTCACCCCAGCCCAAAATCATCTGGGGTCAGCAACTTCATATGTGCAGCATGTCCCTGATCCCATCCTTGGGGCACTGAGCCTGGTGCAGTAGACTGAACAGTGGCTGTTGGCTTAGCCCTGGGGACTTCAGGGGGCTACTAGGCTTATGGCTGATTTCTTCCCACTTCGGTGCTGCTGATGCACTCAGCTGGCCACCCATCTCCTCCCAGTCTTCAAAAGCTGATTCAGTCTAGGCCACCAATCCCAGAGACCTAGGTAATAGTCTCTCCACATTCAAGGGGGTCCTTCTCTGGCATGATGTGCACACCAGCAGCAAGGTTACTCCATGACTCTCAAATTGATGGAGCACACTCTTGCTTCTATTGGCTTTCTTGACAGTGTCCCATAGCCATTGTAGCATAGCAGATGGGACAGTGACATTGGTGACTTCTGGGGCTTTAGCCATCCTGGTTCTCAAAAGAATCAGCAAAAGTCCATCTTTTTCTGCCTTGTAAGGTGTTAACTCTCTCCACAAGCTAGTCACAATTCTCCCTCACACTCAGTCCTCAAAATGGCAACACAGCTCATTCCACCCCCTAGAGTTCCACTTAGTCCAATTCAGATGAGGTGCCACAAAGTATTTACATAGAGGGCACATGTCTTGAACAGTGGGTGGCATCTGCCCCAGACTTGCAGGTGCCATACAATCCTCCATAAGGCACAAAATCTCTCACCACTGCAATCATCCTTTCTGTAGCTCAAGACAAGCAAAAAGGTCCAGCAAAATTTCAGGCCTTGTCCAGCACCCATTTCCGCAGTTGAGAACAGTCCAGACAGCCCCAAAATGCCATCCTGGATGAGCCCCCATCCCTGTCGTCTAGGGGTATGCCTGATATTAAAATTGAGGAGGGGTGCTACAACAGCAAAAACACTGTCTTGATTTTAAGTCTTTTCCTTACTGAGATGGCTGCGCTGGAATGGGTCTACTGGCATGATGAGGGGGTGCTATCTTCTAGTGCTGGGCTGCAGCATATCTTTTGGATAAGAAGCAAACAGTCTCAAGTTAAAATAACTGAAGTCCACAACAGGAACAGATTCCAAACAGGAGGATCCTGTTTAATTAATAACAAACTCATGGTGCCATTTACACAGTCCATGCAACTAGACGGTGGAGGTCACATTTCATGGGGCTACATGCAAGCAGTGGTTACATTGTGGTTTGGTGAGCCCCCGCCAAAGTTCTGGGCACATTTCTCCTGGGCCATGGAGGCCACTAAACTATTATGGACAGCTGTATTTCAAGGCCATGAAGACACTCTCAAACAGGCGGTAGCAGCTACTTTCAATTACACTCTCTTCCTCATCTCTTATCCAATGGCTTTGGGGCAGCCCCAAGAAATAGCCCTCTCAAACCTGGGGCTAATTCTCTTCTCTCTCAAATCCTGCAGGATACTCAAAGGGATTGGCGCAGGCAACTCCCCTCATAGATTCTGAGGTGGATGTCCCCACGCACATGGCCACAACAAGGTTGGCCTTCTTCTATCTTCCATTGTCAATGGGTTCAGATCCCACAAGCTGCCACAGCCTGGTTAGCTTACCGCTCCAAATCTGGCACTTGTCCCACTGTCCCAGTGCTCCACCCTTGTTCAATGGTCTCTACTCTCTCAAGAGACACCTGTAGCCCACTTTAGCATGGCTTGTTCCTGTCCCAATGATTCTGCTCTTGCCCTCCCTCTGGCATAAGGTTGGCACTGCTGAGGGGGAAATGCAGCCAAGGGATATATAGTGGGGCAGCCCCACAACCCTCACTGATGGCTGCCACCATGTCACTTGCCATCTTTGATGCCCAGGCCTCCCACTGTAAATTACAAATCGTTGTGAGAGCAGGCAGTCGCTCCTGCTCCCACACCCTTTTACCCATGCCCCACACACCAAACTCCACGCGGGCTCCTGGGTGTGCCAAAATCCCCAAATTTATACCTCCTCCATCCACAATGACCTCCGACCTGCGGAGTCCCTGCCAGTGGGCAGAGACAAGGTAACTATTTGATTACAGGCCCAAATAAGAACCTGAGAAACTGTACACAAAAGTGCACATTCCACGGGGATGGGGGGGTCATCAAAAACTTGCTGAAGGGGTTAAAGTGGCATTGCTTTATGCAAATCAAAGATTTTATGAATAGGGAATAAGCCAAGCCCAATACTAGTGAGACTTGCAAAAGGTAGAAGGAAATCTAATCTTATTGCTACAATTAGGGAGAGCGATGAGGTGCTGAGTAATCAAATATGAAAAACTTTGTGGAATATTGTAAGGGGCTGTACACAGTAGAATCTGGAGGTAGAGTAGGAGAGGTGGACAAGTTCTTCCAAAAGATGAAGTTTCTAAGGCCCACTGAGAAACAGACACAAGAGCCGGGGAAGCTCATTGATTTGGCAGAGGTAGGAGAGGCAGCAGTAAGCTTTGCACGGGGCAAGGCTGCTGGAACTGATGATCTACCTATAGAATATTGTCAAGCAATGGGGAAAACAGTCTGGAAGTATATACATGACATTTTCTTGGATGCAAGGGAGAAGGGAGAGACACCCACCACCTGTACTGTAGCGTGGTACTATATTAATAATACACAAGCAGGAGAAGGACCCTGGGGAATGTGCAGCACATAGGCCCATATTCCTCCTCAACTGTGACATAAAGAAGGTGGCAATAGTATTAGCAAGGAGACTGGAAAACATCTTGCCCTTGCTGACCAGGTGGGATTTGTCAGAAACCGCTATTCGTATCACAACAGTTAGCACCAAGGGGCCCCACATTCATGTGTGGGGCAGGTCCTAATGTGCATTTGATATGGAAAATGTTGGTTTACTTACTGTTTACTGTAGTATAGTGTATTGTATTGTATCAGACTAATTTTGCTTAGTTTTAGGCTGACATCTTCTGTTACTACAAATCCCAGACTCCCCTGCAGCTGACATCTGAGCAGTAAGCAGCAGTGGGAGAGTCAGTAGTCTGTAGTGCATGTTAGAAACACAGAAACATAGACTTTGATGGCAGATAAGGACTGCTTGGCCCACCTTGTCTGCCCATTTCCCTACCTGATGGATAAGCTGCAGATCCTAGCTAACAAACAGCCTACTTCTTCCTACCTCCACCCCTAGAATTGCCTTATGTCTGTCCCATGCATTCTTGAATTCCCCCACTGTTTTTGACCACATGACCTCCTCAGAAAGGCCATTCTATTTGTCCACCACCCTCTCTGTGAAAAATACTTTCTCACATTGCCCCTGAGTCGTCCTCCCTCTGTCTTCAAATTGTGCCATCTTGTTCTTGCATATCTCTTTCTGAAAGATGCTACCCTCTTGGACTTTGTTGATTCCCTTGAGGTACTTGAAAGTTTCTATCATGTCCCCCCGTCCTCCTTTTCTCGAGGGTATACATATTAAGCTGCTTTAGTCTTTCTCTATATGGCTTCTGTTGCAGACCCTGCACCATTTTAGTTGCCCTCCTCTGAACTGCCTCCATCCTGTCTATGTCCTTGTGGAGATGGGGTCTCCAGAACTGCATGCAGTACTCCAGATGGGGTCTTACCAACTGTCTGTATAGAGGGATAACAACTTCTTGTTTTCTACTGGTGATGCCTCTCCTTATACACCCCAGTATCCCTCAGTCCTTCTTACTGCCTTCTCACCTTGCTTGCTTATCTTTAGGTCATCTGATATGACTATCCCTAGGTCCCTTTCCATTTTTGTTGTTGTTAATACCCCCATTATGTACTCTTCCCCTGAGTTTTTGTTTATATAAGCTCTGATCTTACCAGGGGGCAATCAACCGTAAGAAGGCAGAGTTCCTGACCAGGGAGACTGCTGCCGGGAGAAATAACAAACTGTACTTTTTTGGAATGTGGATAGGCTGCTAAACCCAGCCTGTCTGTAGCCAAAAAAAGCTTTTTTGAACTCTTTATGCGAAGAGTTTGCTCAGTTCTTCTCGGACAGTTTGTCTGCCATCAGACATGGAATTTCGCCAACGGGCCAATATGTGTCTGACAGTGATCGTCTCGGATGCCCAGAGATCACTCTGCTGAGTTGGGGCAAGTTTAGACCAGCGGAGGTGGCTGAGGTCATTGGGGTTGCTTCCAAGCTGAGGCACACATATTGTGAACTGGACCCAGTGCTGATGCATTTCTTGATGGGATGTGTTGACTTCATTGGCCCGGTGTTTGCCTTGATTGTCCGGTGCTCCTTGTCTGAGGGGGTCTTTCCCAGTGTCTTGAAGGAGGCATTGGTGAGACCACTTCTGAAAAAGCCATCTTTGGACCCTGACATCATGGCAAATTAATGTTCAATCTCCAACCTCCAACCTTCCATTATTGGGTAAGGTTGTTGAGAAGATTATGGTGCTTCAGCTTCAAGAGCACCTCATGGCCTTTGATCTATACGAGCCTCTCCAGTCTAGGTTTCGGTTGAGGCATAGCACAGAAACTGCATTAGTCTGGGTGCACAATGACCTTCTCAGGGTGAGAGATCGAGGGAAGGGGACAATTCTAGTTCTCCTCGATCTCTCTTTAGCATTTGACACGGTGGACCATTGTGTGTTACTTGACCACCTGAGGGAATTTTGTTGTCCCGCTGACACAGTCATCTGCTGGTTTGAGTCCTTTCTTACAGACAGGAGGCAGAGGATAGTGATGGGGAATTTCTCCTACTCCCCTAGTCTCCTGTCTTGTGGAGTACCTCAGGGTTTGCTCTTGTTGCCAATGTTGTTTGCTGTGTACATGCTGCCCCGGGAGGGCACATTAGGAAATACAGCTTGAGTTTTCATTGCTATGCCGATGATACCCAGCTGTATCATTCCTTTGCACCTGGGACATCCAATGCAGTGAACATGCTAAACAGCTGCCTTGCTGAAATCAATGACTGGATGGCCTCCAACTGGTGTTGACTGAACCCCAATAAGACAGAGGTACTGGTAGTGGAGTCAAACAGAGGGCATGATAGGATGACCTCGGGCACAGAGACAGGACTCATCCTGGGTTCTGTTATTTTGAAGGCTTCCTCCAGGGTGCATAACCTGGACATTATTCTGGATAGTGGCCTGACACTTGAGGCTCAGGTGTCGGTCGTGGTCCACACCAGTTTTTAACATCTGAGGAATATCACAAAGATTAGGCCCCTGGTTCCGCCCTTGGACTTCCCTACCCTAGTACATGCCTTTTTGACATCAAGACTTGATTACTGTAATGCGCTCTGCCTCAGGGTCTTGGGAGGTATCCTCTGCCGGCTTCAGCTAGTGTAGAACGCAGCCGCCAAGTTACTGACAGGACAGTCAAAGTATTGCCATGTTACCCCGGTGCTGCGTGAACTGCACTGGCTGCCAGTCAGATAGAGGATTCTCTTTAAGGTGGGCTTGCTCCCTTTTAAGGCCCTATATGGCCTGAGCCCTGGTTGCCTGATGGACCTTCTTACACTTGCTACCTGAGTCCGCTCCCTCCTTTCCTCCTTGAGGGGTCTCCTTGCGATTCCCAGGATGAGGTTAAAAACTGCTGGTGATAGATCTTTTAGTGTCACCAGCCCCATCCTGTGGAATTCGATACCTCCATCTATTAGGGAGGCCCCTTCGGTGGAGGTATTCAAGGCACACCTCAAGGCCTTCCTGTTTTGCAGGCTTTTCCTGACCCAGTTTTGTAAACAGTGCCCTGTTCTGATCTGCTATATTGCTATTGCCTTGATTTTTCTTATTATTATTATTCTGTTAGTTATTTTTATTTATTAGTTATTGTGTTTTTTTTTAAATGCTTTGTTTATTGTCATTTGTTTTATGTTGATTTTATGTATGGTGCCAAGAGCCTTTGGGATTGGATGTCTTTTAAATAAAATTTGCCTTGCCTTTGCCTTGCCATCTTTCATTTGCTGGCCAACTATCCTTTCTGGGCCAAGTACAGTCACAGAAGACTGTACGTAGCCCCTGGAGAAAAGCAGCCCCGGAAATCATCTGATTAGAGACTATAAAAGCTTTAACATTCACTGCAGGCTATTGAATCTCCCACTGCTGCCTACTGCTGTGATGTCAGCTGCAGGGCATTCTGGGATTTGTAGTAACAGACGATGTCAGCCTAGAAGTAAGCAAAATTAGTCTGATACAATGTATTATACTACAGTAAACAGTAAGTAAACCAAAATGTTTCTGCTCACAAAGTGCACATTGGGACCAGCGCCACACTTGAGTGTGGGGACCCCTTTGTGCTGACTGTTCACCTTTAATGTGTCATTAGGTGGACTTCTTGGTGTCCAGGGGGGAGCATGCATGGTCTCCCTGGATGCCAAAAAGGTTTTTGACAGGGTTGAATGGGGTTATCTTATCAGGAGGAGTTTCAGGAAGATATCTTTGGGGGAATTTGGCATGAGGGAATATTTTATGTGAATGACTGAACTGCTATACAAGAATCCAAGAGTTAACATCTTGTTAAATGGGGAATTCACAGAGGAGTTTGTCCTGGACTGGAGCACAAGGCAGGGCTGTCCCCAGTCACCATTATTATTTACTCTGGCAATAGAGCCGATGGCTGGGACAACACACACATCAAGGGAGGTGGTAGGAGTTGATGAAGCTTTGAAGAAACAACAGAAGATATCTCATAATGTTGATGACATGCTTTCATTCCTGATGCAATCCAAAGAGTCTGTGTCAGGAGTGACTAGTATACCAGAGGAGTCTGCTAGGTTATAGGGTTGTAAGATGAATATCAAGAAGTCCGAGCTAATAAAATTGGTGGGGAAGGGGGAGACCTGGGAGATGTAAGGGGGCAGAGATACAAAATGGTCATGTCTCATATCAACTACCTGGAAATAAGGGAGGGCAACACTTTAGCATCACTTTATAGCAGGGGTTAAATTGTGCAGGTGCCCAATGAAACTCAGTTCCACCACCTCTTTAAAAATTGTATGACAGTTCCAACACCTCTGTTATCATTCTCCAGTGACTACTATAGGAGAGTTCCACCAAGTAAAAATGACAGTTCCACCACATAGAAATCTAGATGTGAGTTACTCCACCTAAACATTTCTAATTTAACCAATGCTTTATGTGCCCAATTATAGCCCAATTTATTTATTTTTTTTATACTTCATCTTTTATTTCGTTCAGGTTAAAAGCAGTACATTATCACAAGTATACAGTTTTCAATGTAGTCATTACATTTGATACAGGAAAAAAAATTGTATATCTTACTATATATTACTATGTACTATTTGATTTAAGCACATTATACCATGTACAATGATAGCAGAGGGTAGCATAGCTATTCGCTGTTTAGATAGAATTTGTAGCTACTACCTGTAGGTCTTGTCTAACCCCACAACTAGGTCTGCAGTAGGACAGGTAATCAGTGCTAGTGTTTAGGTACAAGAAGAGATACATAGTAAAATATTAAAAAAAAAACCATACATAACTTATACCAATAAAACATTTGGCTAGTCAGCTATGTGGGGTATAAATTCTCTAGGGTCAGCTTTACTGTTAGTATCAAGATGGGAGTGATCTTTCTCTTACAGTCTGGTCAGTAGGATAAAGGGACCTTACTCTTGTTAGAGTATTGTGGGTATCGGGGTCTCTGCTCTAGATTGCCCAACTAGGAGCTGTCCATGGTCATGTTTCTGGAATGTTCAAAATCCACCTAGACCACCGATTCATATATAGTGTAGGCTTATCTTGTAAATTATGTGAGATATTCTCAAAGGCCCTGACATGGTCCACTATACCCCTCCATTCAGAGATGGTTGGGGGGGGGTTTCTTGTAGCCATCTCCTGGCTATTGCTTTGTAGGCCGCAGCCAGCATTATAGACCAGAGGTACTTCATATCTTTTTGCTTAAGGGAATCTGGGGGGACACCCAAGACCGAATTCCGTGCTTTCAGAGGTTCATCGAGGGTTAATATATTGGAAATATGCTGAATAGCTGCAGACCAGAAGGTTTGAAGTTTAGGACAACTAAAAAATATATGTGCATGGGTTGCCCCTTCTGTATCACAAGCCCTCCAGCATATGGATGGGAGGTTAGGATTTCTTTTAGCTAATAGCTGGGGTGTTAAAAAAATCTTGTTCGAACTTTCCAGACATATTCACACCAGTTTTGGAGATAAGGTAGTGGACCAAGTCATCCGCCATATCTTTGCCCATTGAGATTGGGGTATTGCAATTTGAAGGTCCTGTTCCCATTTAACTTTAAGGGGTTCCAACACATGCTCCTGCAAGAACACCAGATATTTGTATATGTAAGATATTGCATGGTCTCCCCCCTTAACATTCAGAATTTGTAGGTATGGAGATATGTTCTCTAATATCTGAGAGTGGGACTAAGTCTATACTGAGAATTCACGTAATCTCTAATTTGAAAGTAATGTATTCTCTCTCTCTTCCTCCCCCCATTTAAATTTAGTCTTGGCTTCTTCAAAGGATATCATGGTGTTTTGCCTCATAAGCTGCCAGGGGGCAAACATTCCTCTGTTTGCTTGGGTAGTGTACCATGTAGATTCTCCAGCCGGAGGAAAGTCCGGGTTATTGATAAACCATTTGTACTTCCAGGCATGCTCCTTAATACGCTTCCAGGGGTGTCCCCTCCTCCAACCCTCCAAAACTGAACGTATGCTCCCTTGAGTATCTAGTAAGGCTTGCCTCAGTAGGGTTTCTGAGAATAGCATAGCCGGCAGGGGGTACCTCAACTCTCTAGTTAGGTCTATTTGTTTCCAGTGAGCATCATAGTACTTATTGCCCCACAGCAACGCAACTCTCATCTGTGCTGAATTCCAATATGAAGATAGGTTGGGGGGAATGCAATTCCACCCTGTGATTTAGGTAAATATAGTGCCTGAAGTTTGAGTCTAGGTTTTCTGCCTTGCCATATGAAGACAGTGGATATTTGTTGCCAGGCCTTAAGGTCACGTGGGGGTATAGTACAAGGAACCAATTGGAACACGTATAACAGGCGTGGTAAAACATTAAGTTTTATTGCCTGATTCCTAGCATAAAATGACAGTGGGATTATATTCCACCTTTTAATATCTCTTTTTATGTTATTAACCAGGGGGGGTGTAGTTGTTTGAGAATAATTGGTTGAGATTAGCTGGTATTTGAATTCCCAGATACTTAATAGATGGGAGGTCCCACTTGAATAAGAACTGCTTACGAATGGGCGTAGGTATTGGGTAATTGAGTGGTAGTGCTTCAGTTTTGGTCATATTCAGAGAATAGTCAGATAGGGCTGAGAACTTTTCAAGCTTTTGAAAGAGAGCTGGGAGGGTCGCAGTAGGGTTTGTTAAATAGACCAATACATCGTCGGCAAAAAGAGCCAATTTATGTTCTTTACCCCCATAGTTATTCCCTGTATGTCTGTTGTTTGTCTATTATACTGGGCCAGTGGTTCTATGTAAAGGGCAAACAAAAGGGGGGAGATTTGGCAACCCTGTCGAGTCCATCAACGTAAGGGGAAACTGCGGGAAATATGACCATTTGATTGGATGTACGCCTGGGGGTTCGAATAAAATTTGAAAATGAGGTTTACAAAATTCTGGGGGAAATCAAAGGCAGCAAGGACACCCCTTAGAAATTGCCATGACACTCTGTCAAATGCTTTTTCAGCATCTAAACTTATAAGGATCGCCAGTATCTTAAAATTCTGTATGTGTTCCATTAAATAAATGGTACGCCGGATATTATCGGAGGCCTGGTGACCTGGAATAAACCCACACTGGTCCTGATGGATTAGGCCAGAGACAAGGTGTTTTAGCCTCTGAGACAGGACTGAAGTAAATATTTTATAATCTGTATTTCGTACCGAGATAGGATGGTAAGAACTAGGTAAAGTTGGGTCCTTGCCTGCCGTTGGGATGACTGATATGATTGCTTGATCCCAGGATGGGGGGGTTCTTCCCTCGGGGCTGGGGATGTTGCCAAATAATCTAAAGAGAAGGGGGGTTACTACCACTTTAAGAGATTTGTAAAAATTCTCCCGGAAGGCCATCCGTCCCCGGACACTTTAATGTTTTCAATCTCCCGATCTCTGACTCAATTTCCTTAACTGTTATAGGGGCGACCAGGGACAATCCCAATTGTTTAGGTAGTTTTGGTAATCTGAGGGTAGACAAAAAAGTTTTTATCTGTTCTTCTTTCTCCTGGGTCGGGGGGGGGGCAGTGTACAATTGTGTACAGTACTGCACAAATATGTCAGAAATTTTCTCCACCGTGTGACTAGGGGGATGTTGATGGGATCGCCTCAGGGTGGATATTAGTGCTTTGGCCCTTTGTTGTCTGAGATGGCCAGCCAACAATTTCAGAGAGCGTGGCCCTCCATCATAGTATTTCTGCTTGAGAAACAATAGTTTCTGCTCAATTCTTAAATCTAGTATGGCATTCAATTCTTGTTTCAGTTTTTTAATTTCTTTTGAAGTCTTCGAGTTGGTCTGGACTATCTGTTGAAGCTCTAATTTCTGTATTTGGGCAATCAAAGCACTATGTTTTTGTTCCCTTTCTTGTTTATTTCTAGCTGATAGTTCAATAAACTTGCCCCTGCAGATAGCCTTGATAGTATCCCATAAGGTCGAGGTATCAGTCCCAGGGCAATCATTTCCTTTTTAAGCCTGTTTCATTACCTCTTCCATTGTGTGAATGATGTCCTTGCAACGAAGCAGTGAGAGGTTAAGCCTCCACATTGTATTTTTCCTAAAAGTATCAGAATCTAATCTAAAGAAAACTGGGGCATGATCAGATCGAATAAAGTCCCCCATCCAAGTTTTGCCCGCCAACTCTAAATGCTCTTGGGATATCAGCATATAATCAATTGTTGTATAACTCAAGTGGGCTTGTGAGAAAAAGGTGGCATGCTTAGCTGTTCCACTTAAGTATTTCCATGTGTCCACATACCCCAGTTCCCTAGCAGTTTTGATAGTTCCCTTGTTTTTTTCCCGACCATTTTGCCCTATGTCCCAGCCATCGAAAGATCTAAGTTAAGGTCAACCCCACATACCGTTATACCCTCCGCCCATTGTGACATGAGGAGGAAAAAAGCCTGGTAAGCCTTAAACTCAGTGGCTGGAGGGAAATATACTGAGGCAAAGGTGACAAGTCTACCATTTAGTTTCCTTTTAACCAGTATATACCGCCCTTCTTTGTCACCTAGTTGATCTTGGCATTCAAATGGTACCCTAGATGGTATTAATATAGCTGTGCCTCTTCAGCGTCCGCCCTTAAAGGATGAAGAATAAACCTGGGGGAACCCCAATTGCTTTAACTTCTCGTGCTCCTCATGTGACAAGTGGGTCTCCTGGAGAAAAGATATATCAGTTCCTGAACGCTTTAAATATGAGAGTACCTTGGAATGCTTAATCGGGCCAGATAAGCCATGAACATTATATGAGCAAATATTATAACCCATGGTGGTTATCTACTAGCAACATTCTGACATTAACATGCCCCCTTTTTCCCTGTGCAAGGAAGATCATGGATACTATTTCTGCTGACCCTATAAATAAAAAAGAAAGAACAAAAATACTCATCATACATAGCTGATTGTATCAATGAACCAGAACCAGTTGTGCTAACAGTGCGCTATCATAAACATTTTTAACTGACTTCCAAGGTAGGAGGTCTAACTTATGCAGAGACCTCTTTTCCTACCTAACAGATGGTATTGGTGGGGGGAAGAGTGCTACGGATCCCCTCAGACAATAAGGGAACTCTTCCTGGGCCCTTACATTAAAGGGCACCTGTAATATGGTATTCGCCTCAAAACCGGCCATAAGAGCTGTACTGCCCCGCCCGTTATTGATAATGAAAAAAAAGGAGAACCTCCTCCTCCCATGCCCGTTTAACCTTTAATTCCCTCCTTCCCTTCTCCCCACCCATCAATGTACTCATCCCCTCCAGCACTCCCCTACACCCAGGGACTACGCATGAAGAGGAAATGGGGAAGTATTCCCATTAGGCTTGCCACCTCAAGTGCGTCACACCCGTACTAATTGATTATGTCCCATATATAATAGGACAGACCCTCTGGTTATTCCCTACATATAATACGTCCAGTGAGGATGATTTCCAGATGTATAAATGCAACCATTTGTTTGCAGGGAGCCGTGTATTTATTATAAGTATTCACCCATATTTCAGAGACCTCCCCCCCCCATCAGGGGAGTTCACTCCCTAAGATTAGGGCAAACAAATCTGGTATACAGACCCAATAATTAAGAAAAAAAAAGGCCCAGAAGTCATCCTCCCCACATTTAGCAGAGCATCTCATCCCCTGCCCGAATGCGCTAAGCTCTCGGTGTTGCGCGCAGCCCAGGTAAGAATGCTTATGCCATATTGGTGAATTTAAACTAATACACATCTCCCTGGACGCTGCAGAGAATATCCTCTGATAATATGCAGTGTAATTAATTGTATATTGCGTCCTATAATCGGGGGGAAATAAGGAAAAAAAAAATCCATAAGTTCTGGAAGCTTCTGCACTTTTCCGAGTCCGGCTATGCTGCAGGGTGACCATTTCCCTGTTTCACAGTGGGATCTCTTGCACACTTGTCTCCAACACACTCGGAGGAAATGGAAAGCAAACCCTCACAAGAATGACATCAGTTTGAGCTTCAGGGGGGCTCTGGGTCGAGTCCGGCATACTATTAATCCAAGTAAATTTCTGGTGAGTGTGTACATCACTGTACTAAAGTCTAAAAGGCCCGTGCAGTATCTTCAAACCAGTCTCATACCACGATCGTGGGCTCAGTCAGAGAACAGAGGGGCCTGAATTACTCATTCGAGAAGGGCCATAGCATACGGGGGGGGGGGAGAGACGTAGCTCACATATTGTCAGCCTTGAATCCGGGCATTAGGAGGTATTTTACTTCGAGGATATATATATTCGGGAGGTGAAGCGGTCAGTTCCTGTCTCACAGCCCGAGCATCAAAAGAAGCGGAATTTATGGTCACAGTTCTCACCCATCTGCGTTCTCAAGGTCTGATTCCGAGACTCCAGGCAATTTCTTTATTAGTTCCTTGAATTCGTGCAAGGTTGATGTGATTGTATTGCTACTCAAAACCCTATTTTTCCTTGGAGGGACTATATGCCAGTCCTCAGTAGGTTCCTTCCTCTTGGGCTGGGGGGGCTTAGCAATGATTGGTACCTCGATCCCCCGCTTTTGCATAGCTTCACTGGCTTTTTGTGGGGTATCATACAATTCAGTGCCCTCCTTCCAAAACACTCGCAATTTCACTGGATAGGGAATTTGAATTTGATCCTGTTTGTTTCTCAGGAGTTTAATAAGTGGGGTGTACTCCATATGCTGCTTCTGTATAATCAGAGGGTAATCTTGCTGAAAGAATAGATGGGAGTCAAGGTATTTCACCTCTTTCTTAGCCCATGCACAATGGAGTATGTCTTCCTTGGTGCTGTAACTCCGGAATTTAATACTTATTGATCTGGGTCTAGTGGCAGGGTCTTTGGGTTTGGGGAGTAAGGCCCTGTGGGCACATTCGATTTTCAGCTGGGAACTTAATGGCAGCTCGAGGATGTCTTTCAATAAGTCAGTGACAAATTCAACCATGTCCCCTACCTCAGCCCCCTCCTTCAGACCGTAAATGCGCAGATTGTCTCGTCTGGATCGGCTTTCTAAGTCTATATACTTCTGTTCAGTTAGTATGGCATGATTATAGAGGGCAAACACGGTGCGGCCTAAATGTTGCAGGCCATCCTCAGTGTTTGAGATTCTGTCCTCCGCTTCCTGAACACGACCCTCCACCATAGAAAGCTTCTGGTTTAGTTGTTTAAATTCTGCTTTATTTTCTGCTCGCATTTCTTTAAGCTCCTTCATCAGAGATTCATATCTGTTTCTCAATAGATGCTCCACTTCTTCATCAGTCTCATAGTTTTTAGCAGCCATCATGCTTCTAGATCATCCCGAACTGTGTACCGGGGAACCTGAACACAAATCTCCGCTTTCCCTTTCAAGTCTGGACTGCATCGCTTTAGACCTCCCTCCTCGATCTCTTTTCGAACCTCCTCCAGACATTTTTACTTAATTTTGGCTTTTCCAGTAGGTTTTTTGGAGGTTTTAGAACAGGCGAGGTAGAGAGCTGTTCATCTAGCTGCTGCTACGTGCCGTGTCGGAACCAGAAGTGATATATAGCCCAATTTTAAATACAACCAGGAGTGACCTGCAACGTCGGCAGGACCTATGCATTTTGTGGTTGGGAAGGATCAACATTATTAAAATGAGTGTCCTCCCTAGGGTTCTATACCCTATTCAAATGCTGCCAATGGGACTTAAGCAGAATAGCTTGCAAACACTTTAAAAGTGCTGCTCAGAGTTTGTATGATGAAAAAAGCACCCTCAAGACAGCCTCACTAGGTTAAAGTGTCCCACAGCCAAGGGAGTCTGAAGTTTCTGAGCTTCTCCCTATATCACCTGGTGTCACAAACCAGGATGCTGACAGACAAAGTCAAAGTGGAGAGGAGACAAGCTGGGTGTCCCTCGTTAAGGAAGACATGTCTCGCCTGATGATGGTATACTTGAAACTGAGTTGCTTAATGGCATACAAGGCTCTGCAATTAAGCAACAAATTAGTGACACAGTTGATAGAAGCATGGGGCAAAATCAGACAACATATGGAAGACATAGGGGCACATATGATTTTAGCACCACTGAACTCGAACCTGGAATTTCTACAAGGACTAGAAGATCCAGGCTTTCAGCTATGGGATGAGGGAGTGAAATGTCTTGGGGACCTGTACACATCACATGGATTTGAAGAATTCCCACAGCTGCTGGAGGAGCTAGGAGTCCCAGCCACACATAGGTGTAGGTACTTTCAAGCTAGGAACTGGGCTCAAACAATTGGCAGGTTGAACCAATCAGGATCGCCCATACATACTAGTAAGAGCTGTATTCTACAGGCAAGAACTAACCCAAAAGGTAGTCTGGCTGGGGCCTATCACTGCTTGATGGAGAGCACCCCAGATGTCTCTGGGAAAGTGAAACACCTTTGGGAATGGGATTTAGGGTGCAAATACCAGAAAAGACATGGGGGACCTGTGCGAATCTCGTACGGGGCTACTAGTATGCAGTCATTATAAGGAAGCACAGTAAAAGTTTCTGCACAGACTATATATGCCCCCAGATACAGTGAGTAAGTTTACTTCGGGAGTACCTTCCATATGTGGTAGACGCCGGCCAGTGAGAGGCACATAACATCTACTGTTCTTGGGACTGCAATGAGCTGAGGACATATTGGTCAGAAATTGCCCAAACAATAGGCTGTATTATGAAAGCTAGGATGGAGGACACAGCATGTCTCTCCTGTCTGGGGTGGAGGCAAGAGATGGGGTAGAGTTGGATCTGTACCCAAGGGTTTTCAGGATAATGCTGGTTGTTGCCAGGAAGTGCATTCAAAACACCTGGGTATCACATTTGAAACTAACAATAAAAATGTTGAAAGAACTCCTACTGAAGATTCTTCCCTTGGAATACCTGATGTATGAGCTAAAAGAGTGGGCTGAGAAATTTGAAGGGCAATGTGGTCAATTTATCTCCCTACCATCCCCTATTGAAGAAGTAATGATTAGACTAAGAGGATGAGAACACTTTTGAGTATGTGTATGTCTAAGCGGGTAATAAAATGATGATGCAGATGAGTTAATCCAAAACCAAGAGTGACAATATGAAATAATATAATGAATATGAATGTTAACTTTGCTGTATAAATAAAAGAAGTGTCAAGTTATTGTTCCATGTTTTGTATGTCATCTGGCTTTGCGATAATGAATTATGTGGACATTACCACTTTGACATGCATGGAATGATTTAACCAAACCATGATGTACTAACTCACAGTGATATAGCATGTGCCTGTATTGTCCTGTGCTGTGATATGTTACTGTACATACTGTATATATAAAATCTTCAATAAAAAGAATGGAACCCCTAGGTGGTGCTATCCTATGGGCTACTACCCCTGCCTGCGTGACTAGATACAGGTTGAGGGGCCTGAGCACTTGAACAGGTGCTTCCACCTGGAGGAATGGTTCTGGGGTAGCATAACTGCTGTTGGTATAGCCCTCTGGGATGCTATAACCCCCCCCAACCCCTCTAGTGGCCTAAACAGATAAGCAGATAAACCTTCACATATACCGTATAACATCAGCATTGAACCTTCACTCAGTGGAACAGAGGTGCATCCCTCCAGTTGTACCTCTCCACAATTTCTATGCCGTTCTGGAAAAGTGTGGTTTCTCTATGGAGGCACCCACAGTGGAGACCAAGGAGGATGCTGGGAACCTCCACAAAGGAGACCCGCAGGAGGGTGACATGGGACCCCACAGGGGAAGGAAACAACTCCTGGTGGGGGACTCCATTGTTAGGAAGGTAGAACTGGGTGAGGAAGGGGAGAGGGAGGTAAGGTGCCTGCCTGGTGCCATGGCTTGGAGGGACAGGAAGCGAATCCTCAGGATCGCAGGAGCAGCTGCACAGGGGAGGGAGTTGGATGTCACTGTCCACCTAGGGACAAATGACCTGGCTAAGAAAGGGATCAGAGCAGTGCAAGAAGCATTTGTGGAGAAGGGGAGGGGCCTTAGACAAATAGCACGCACGGTAACCATCTCGGAGGTGTTGCCTTTCTATGGCATAGGTGAGGCTAGGGTGCTCCACACCATGGGATTCAATCAGTGGTTGAAAACTGGTGCAGAGCTCAGGGATTTGGCTTCATTGGGGACTGGGAGTCCACCTGGAGGGATGCAGGCCTATACTGGCGTGATGGTCTGCATCTGTCCAGGAGGGGAACCAGGATCCTAGGTGATAGGTTTAAATGATTCATTGGCAAGCATTTAAACTAGCCAAGGGGGGGCAGGCACTGGAGATGAGCAGGGAAATCCTAGCTCCCCCAACAAATCAGGGTACTAAGTGAGGTAGACACCAACATAGAGATGTCAATAGGGAGAAGTGCAGGGTAAATGGAGAAAGTGACAAACGCAATAAGGACTGAGATGGGCCAAAAAGGGGTAAGGCCATCAAGAAATGGAGGGTAATGTGTACCAACGCCCATAGTCTGGGCAACAAGCTCCCTGAACTGATGGCCTTGATGGAAGAGGGATGTCTGGATATCGTAGCAGTCACAGAAACGTGGTACACAGAGAACCATGACTGGGATGTTAATATACCAGGGTACACAACCTACAGGAGAGACAAGGAGGGGAGAAGAGGGGGCAGAGTAGCTCTTTATGTAAGGTAAGGGATAAAATCAACTGAACAAAAGAGTAAACGGGGGGAGAGGAGGCACTGTGGGTCACCTTAGAGACTGGAAATGGCACCACAATCTGCACAGGGGTTGTATACCGACCCCCATATCGGGGGAGGGAATGGACAAGGATATGATAGAAGGCATACTTAGGAAGGCAGAGAAAGGGGAGATACTGTTGATGTGGGATCTTAATATGCTGGATTTCAACTGGAGCACCTTTGCTGCAGCCACATCTAAAAGCAGGGCCATTCTCGATGCCCTTCAGGTGGCATGCCTCAGGCAGCTAGTTTTGGAACCTACTCATGAGGGAGCAATCTTAGACCTTGTACTCTCAAATGGGTACAGTGAGAGGATCTCAGATCTAGAAGTGGGTAGTCATTTGGGAACAAGTGACCACTAAACAGTGTGGTTCACAATAAACTCAGCTACAGAGTCAAGCCATACAAAAGTGAGGGTCCTGGACTTCAGAAGGGCTGACTTTGGCAAGATGGGAGAGTGCCTTAGGAAAAGCACTAGCAAACAGACTAGAAGGAGGGGTGGATCAACAATGGGGAAATATCAAAACTGCCATCACAGAGGCAACAAGCCTTTGTGTGAAGCAAATGAACAAATCAAAATGAAAGAAAAAGCCACTATGGTTCTCAAAAGAGGTGCCGGTGAAGGTTAGGGAGAAAAGATAGCATTTAGGAAGTATAAGAAACACAGAAGGAGCAGGACAGAGAACTGTACCAGTTAAGGCAGAAGGAAACAGGGAGGGTAGTCAGAATAGCAAAGGCCCAAACTGAGGAACAGATAGCCAACTCAGTTAAGAAGGGGGATAAACCTTTTATAGGTATATCAGGGGACATAGAAAGACAAAGGGAGGGATAGTGAGGCTGAATAGAATAGACCGTGGGCGGGCAGAGAGGTACAGTGAAAAAGCAGGGATACTGAATGAAAACTTCTGTTCAGTATTTACAAAAGAGGAAGTGGGGGAGGTGCCGAATTCAATTAACGGAAGCATCTTGGATAGGGGGGTTGATCCCAGTCCTTTCATAGAAGAAAGGGTTCTGAAAGAACTCCTAAAACTGAAGGTGGACAAAGCAATGGGGCCAGATGGAATTCACCCCAGAATTCTAAAAGAATTAAGCAGAGAACTAGTGACACCACTGATTACCCTTTTTAACAAATCATGGGAGGATGGTGTGGTACCTGAGGACTGGAGGAAGACAGATGTGATACCCCTTCACAAAAGTGGGACCAAGAAAGAGGCAGGAAACTACAGACCTGTCAGTTGGACCTCTGTGGTGGGGAAAGTGATGGAATCACTTCTGAAGGAAAGAATTATTGAGTACCTAGAGGCCAGTGGGGCACAGGCCCCAAGGCAGCATGGGTTCACAGCGGGAAGGTCATGTCAGATGAATCTAATTGATTTCTTTGACTGGGTGACCAAAGTAGTAGACCAGGGAGGGGCTATGGACATGGCCTACCTAGACTTTAGCAAGGCATTTGACACAGTCCCACACAAAAGATTAATTGTCAAATTAACCAGCCTGGGAGTGGGTCCCAGGCTGGTAGCCTGGGTAAAACACTGGCTGGACAACAGGACACAGAAAGTAATTGTAAATGGAGTCCACTCTGAAGAAAGAGGAGTTACTAGTGGGGTACTGCAGGGTTCAGTACTGGGTCCAGTCCTTTTTATTGTCTTTATAAGTGACATTGCAGAGGGACTGGAAGGAAAAGTATGTCTCTTTGCAGATGACACAAATATCTGCAATAGGGTTGATACACAAGGAGGCATGGGAAAGGATGAGAAGGGACTTAGCAAGGTTGGAGGAATGGTCAGAAGTATGGCAGCTTGGAATCAATGCAAAGAAGTGCAAAATAATTCACCTGGGAAACAAAAACCCAGGGGAAGATTACACAATGGGGGACAGGTAGTAACAACAACAAAAATGGAAAGGGACCTGGGGGTAATCATATCACATGACCTTAAGGTTGGCAAGCAATGTGAGAAGGCGGTAAGGAGGGCTGGGGGTATACTGGGATGTATAGGGAGAGGCATCACCAGTAGTAAACAGGAAGTTGTTATCCCCCTGTACAGACAGTTGGTGAGACCCCATCTGGAGTACTGCATCCAGTTCTGGAGACCCCATCTCCACAAGGACATAGACAGGATGGAAGCAGTTCAGAGGAGGGCAACTAAAATGGTGCAGGGTCTGCAAGAGAAGCCATACGAGGAGAGACTAAAGGAGCTTAATATGTATACCCTTGAGGAAAGGAGGGAGAGGGGGGACATGATAGAAATGTTTAAGTACCTCAGTGGAATCAACAAAGTCCAAGAGGGTAGCATCTTTCAGAAAGAGATGTGCAAGAACAAGGGGACACAATTTGAAGATAGAGGGGGACGGTTCAGGGGCAATGTGAGGAAGTATTTTTTCACATAGAGGGTGGTGGGTGCATGGAACAGCCTTCCTGAGGAGGTTGTGGGGTCTAAAACTGTGGGAGAATTCAAGAATGCATGGGACAGACATAAGGAAATTTTTGTGGGGGGTAGGAAGAAATAGGCTGTTGGTTAAATAGGATCTGCAGCTTATCCTCTAGGTAGGGAAATGGGCAGACTAGGAGGGCCAAGTGGTCCTTATCTGCCGTCAAAGTCTATGTTTTTATGTTTCTATGGTGCACTTACCACCAGGGCGGAATCAACAGCAAAAGCTCTGGAGACCCCCTGTAAAATGAGATCTGCAATGTAACAGTTCAGTAATACTACAGTATCTCCTTCACAAAGGTACACATTAGCCAGGTTAAATGCAGAAAGAACAAAATCTGATTTATTTGGGGGAGATGCACAGGGGTGGGGCAGTAAATCTGGCAAATGATTATTTAGATCTGATTTCGTTGTAGCTGTTGGTGGGGCCCTTAGGAAAGAAAACAATTAACATGCATTAAAACCCAGAATTTGTAATCTGGAGCCGGATGGCTCAATTCGTTGTTAATAACCCAAACAAATAATCAGATGACACACAATGATTGCAGCTTTGTTGCAGGGAGCTGCCCTGTTTGTACTCATACTACGCAGACCAAGTGATGATCCGACAAAATAAGACCTGTTGCGGATGGCTTGATGAAACAGGAAGAAAATGTCCTTGTGGTCCTCGTTGAGATGCTGGTCTTCAGGATGCAAGTACAATTTACACTGGCCGAAAACATGCACTGTGGACATCACGAACTGGTCAGCCACGAAACACTTTAGCAAACTTTTATATATATATATATATATATATATATATATATATATATATTAGGTTTTTTATTTATACAATGTAAAAGATAAATACATACAATAATTAGAAATTATTCAAGGTTATCTTGTATCCAACTATTCACACATACTCTGGTACAAAAGGGAGAGGAATTAATTCTATACAGCAGGAATCTGGTTAAGAATTAACTAACTTATACAATACCTACTGTGTATTTCTCCCTCTCCCCTCTATGATATATCTACTCCATTTCCCATTGGGGTATAAAACCTTCCCTAAGATTTATGTTTTCCCATTGATCTTTCTCCATGCTCAAAAAAAGGTTTTCAAATAGTAAAGATTCTTGCAATTGGTGCCTCCATTTTTATGTTGCTTGCACGCATGTGCATGAAACATAGTGCCATCATCCGAGTTTTCGGAGGTGTGGCACCCATCTTCCAATTCAGTCAGTGTGTTTGCAGGTGCGGCCCCAGTTCCCCAATCACTGCTGCAGCTGTCTATGACAGCAGTTGAAAATGCAGTGGCATACAGTTGAAAGGGAGAGCTCCGCTTCAGTGAGCAGAGATCTCCCCCACACACACACGCACGCTAGCATGCATATTGCGTGCTGATGCACTCCCCCAAGCACACACAGGTGGCCAGTGGGGGTGCTCAACTTCGCTGGACCCACGCCCACCCACAAAGCTGTTCAGGTGCCACGCTGGAGCCCACCCCAGCATGGCAAAACTGTCATAGCCGATGGGGTGCCCAATCCCCCATCGGCTCCACGGCTGCACACACCCCCAAGCAGCTTAGGTGCCATGCTGGGAGCCCACCCCAGCATGGCAAAGCTTGTTATGGCCAACGGGGTGCCCAATCCCTGTTGGCTCCAGCCCCCAAACAGTTTTTCAGCTGCCACGCTGGGAGCCCACCCCAGCGTGGCAAACGCCCCGTCGCTCTTAAAAAAAAAAAAAACCTGTAAAGAAGAAAACGGTCTCTCGCTGTCTCCCCACCCCCACAACCCACCCACCCACTGCGCACCCTGCCTCCCCACCTCCTCAACCCATACTTACTCCGAGCTTGGTGCGATGATCATCGGGTGGACCGGGAACATGTCTGCACTCTTCAAAGCCGACCCGAACTGAGGAAATGCCGGTAAGCTGTATAATGGAATAAATAGGGTTTTTCAACTAGTGCATATCTCAGGCACTTTTAGAATTTTGAGCCCAAATTTTCAACATGGGGTTTTGGGACCCCCTCATGAATTCTTGCACTGTCATGGCATTAATCGGGCCCAAAGGGTGATTTCGCGGTCACTGTGTGAAGTCACCTTTCAGGACCCATTAATGAAACAACACTGTCAGTGTTCATAAGGTGGGCTCTCAAAAAGCCTATTTTGAAAATTTGGGGAAAAAAATTCCTAAAATGACTGTTTTATTTAGCGCATGTATGCAGTTCCTACGCACGTAAGTATAAGTTCATGAATTGTCAATATTTTCTACCCAGATTTCAATATTGCCATTTTACCACACCTCCTTATGAGCAGTACAGCTGACATTTTTCATCTCACTCAAAACGTGTTTCCACCCATGTAGTGCACAATGGCCAGTCGGTGTGCTGAAATCAATGTATGGGACACATTTAGAAAATCACAGTGACACTGTTAATGAGCAGAGGTCTTAAAATGGCTATGTTGAAAATTTGGTGAAAAAATTCCTAAAAATGTCTTTTACGAGTGTGCGTTGCACAGTTCCTACGCACGCTCGTAAGTTCGCAAATTTTCAATATTTGCACTCCAATGACTTCCAAATACCTAAGCAGCACATACAAGCAAGCAACATTTGGCATTGACAAATGCTTGTTCTTTTATCAATGGTTCAACCTCCTGTGCATTCGATTTACCTAATATGTGTCTTTTAGTGCACATTGTTCCTAAATACAGCATTTTGTCTTGTTAGGGATTCAACTCCAGCCCCTCCGAGCCATTTAGAATCTTTGTTACAAAAGTATTTGGTATTGTTTTCCCAGTAATATCCTTCAACCACTCATTAGCATTATTCCACAATATGCTAATTTAAGGGCAACTCCAAAGGCAGTGTGTAAGATCAGCTTTTTTATTACACTTATGCCAACATTCTTGAACCTTTGATTTTAACATGTGTCACAGGATCTCAGGTGTATAGTGTGCTCTATCTATTTTTTTTTTGTATTATGCTATACTTGAAATATTTATAATCTTTATAAATGTTAGCTCTCAGATTCCTCCATTGTTGACTGGTTAATAGAATACCTTCTTCTTGTTCCCATCTAGTGTTCATATTTTTTCCAGGGATCTTTATCCCTTGTATTAATAAAACTGTAAATGTTTTGGAGTAATTTTTTGCCCCATGTCTTAATCAGGTTTGTTTGTTGCATTACTTCTTGCTGAATATTTCTTATAGCCCCATTCACGTTTCTTCCTTGGAAATCATCAAACATCTTTTTCAAGAATATATATTGTATAACGTGATGTTTTGATTGCCCCTCCATTTCCTTTTTTAAGTCAATGAAAGAAATAAAAGTACCCTCTATCATAATTAGTTGGTGCCACCTTGTTATACCAACCTTTTTTAATATTTCTATTAACTTATACTTCCCTGAGGTCCTGGGAGCACTAGTCTAATCAATTCTGAAAAATAGCCAAGGTAACTGGTGGTTTGTCCTTAATCCTTTTACTTCTTTCTTTATATTACATCCAATGGCTTGGAAAAGAGCTGGGGTTCTCATCCCCTCTACACATTCCTACAACATAACCTTTTGCCCTATATTATCCATATTATTCCTATACAGTTGGTCAATGAAGTCCCAATCAGTAGTCTCAAAGGCTGCTTCCCACCATAATTTAATTTGATAGGCTGTCTCATATTCTAGCAGATCTGGACAACCATATCCTCCTCCTTTCTTAGGGGTTGTTAACTGTCTCCATGGAATTTGGGATTTCCCTCCCCTCCATAAGAATTTTTTGAAGATCCTTTTTCCTGACTCGTACCAACTTGACATTGGGCACCCTATAACTGCTTGAATAAAATATAATATATGTGGCATCACCATCATTTTAATAGTGTTGATACGACCTGCAAGAGATAGAGATAGATTTATCCAATTACCCAATAGACCCTGTATTTTTTCTTTTACTTTGTTGTAATTTGCCTTAATTAATTCATCCTGCTTGCTACATATAATTATTCCCAGGTACTTAAAGCTAGTGGTAACTTGAAAATCTTGTTTAATTTCCTTATTGATTTTATAATGGGGTACATTTACAGCCATTATTACTGATTTTGTTTTATTTAAACAATATCCAGAGTTATGCAAGTATTTTTTTATCTCTTCTAATAAAGTCGACATGCCAGAATTTATGTTTTTAATGAAAAATAAAATATCGTCAGTGAAAACATTAATTTTCCTATGAACCCCTTCTATCTCCTTGTTCCTCTTAATATGATTTATAAAAGGTTCCAAGGACGTTATATACAATACTGGTGACATAGGACAGCCTTGTCTTACCCCATTACACGTCACCATTTGTTCGGTGACGTAACTATTAATGGAAAATCTGACTAAAGTTTTGGCCTAAATCTTCTTAATCGTTGAATATAAGTATTCTGGTGCACCAAAAGCTTTTAAACATGCAAACATAAATTCCCTATTTAAGGAATCAAATGCTTTCATTGCATTCACTGCCACTAAATGATATGGTTGGTTCTGTGCCATCATAATTTGTATTGCTGCTTGTACCACTCTCGTAGCTTGAAAAATAGTATTACCTTGGACGAAACCATATTGTTCAGGATTAATTATTGTATGTAAATTCCTTTTTAATCTGTTTGTTATCAATTTTGTTACTAATTTATAATCTATATTTAATAATGCTATTGGCCTATAACTTGATGCCTTTTCTGGATTTTTCCCTTCTTTTAACAATGAAATAGTCTTAGATCCTTGCATTGATATAGGGATTGGGCTTTTAGTCTTTCTAATTTCATTCATCATTAGTAACAAGTATGGAGCCAATTGTTTACTAAAGCATTGATAGAATTCCGCTGTAAGGACATTCAAACCCGGGGCCTTGTTTTTCGGTAGGGAATCAATAATACCACAAACCTCTACTAATGTAAATTATGTTTCCTCACATTCTATTTCAAGTAACTTGCTTTCTATTAGATAGCTATTTATTTCTTCTTCATTTGTGTTATAGCTCAATTGGTACATTTGTTGGTATTCAGTAATAATGACTGAACCCATTTCCTCATCACTGTAAACTGGATTTCCTGTGTAATCCACCAGTACTGTAATTAAATTCTTGTCTCTCTGTTTTTTTTCAATTGGGCTGCTAACAGTTTACCAGTTTTGTCCCCCAGAATATACCTTAATTGTTTTAACCTTTTTATATTGTTCAATACTTACTTATTGTTTAGCTCAGTTTTTTCTATCCATGTTTAAGCCCACTCCTTATAATATCTGTCATGGTCTATTTTAATTTTTTTATCTAAATCCTTAATTTTTAAATCTAACTCTTTCTCTATGTCTTTTTTGCTTTTATTTTTGTACGCTTGATAAGACACTATTAAGCCTCTCAGTACGGCTTTAAAAGGGTCCCATAAGGATAATATAGTTTTATCCGTTAACCCATTAAAAAGCCGGTATTCTTCTATACCTTTCCTTATTCTTTCTTGAAAGTCTAAATTTCCCAGGATCTCATTGTTTAACCTCCACCCAAAATATTTTTTTCTATGGGGATCCAGTACTTTTATATAAGCCAAAATTAGGGCATGATCAGATATTATTTGTGACTTATTTTCAATATAGTCTGGGGGGCAGAATATTCAAAAGGATTGCACATGGCATAACAGGGGTGTACCATGTGCAACCCACTGATGTGCCCCAGTGTGATATTCAAACGGGGAAAGTGACTGGCACAAATCCCAATGGCTGGGGCATCAGTAATGTGTCACGGCTGGGGCGGAGATGTGCCCATGCATGCCTCCGCACATCCGATATTCAGCCGGGATGTGCTGCATCAGAGCAGGCAAACCCACATACGCTGCACACAATTGTGCCAAAAAGAAAAGGAGCAACAGCTGGCCACCCACAGGTGAGCTGCTGTATTGCAAGGTGCGACACGGCAGCTGCCAGCTGTGGGTGGCCACCCAAGCTCCGGCAGCACCGTCCATCGCGGTTGCCTCCCCATGCCCAATCGCGGGCTTCCATTATGTTAATATCCCTGGTGGTTCAGTGGACCCAATCCCACAGCCTGATCATGGGCTTACAGTGAGTGAAATAACCCTGGTGGTCCAGCGGTACCCCCAACCCGCCCCACTCAGTCACACCACCCGCTCCCCAGTCAGTGGTGGGCGGCCACCCGCCCGCAAGCTGCCCGCCGCCCGCCGACTGACAGCGTATGGTATGGCCGTACGCCAATTGGTCCACAGCGTAGGCCATTGGGCGTGCAGACCATACTGTACTACACAGTCCCAATATGTGAATGAATCTGAATATCGTGGTTGCTGTGCCTAGCGCAATGGCACTTGCACTGGCGCATCCCCCTGCTCCTCTCTGGCCACTTGCACTGGTGCAGTGCCACTGTGCCATGCACAATGCGGGTGGCCACAGTACCATATTCAATGGTGCTGAGCCATGGCGCAGCACCATTGAATATCACCCTGTCAACGCCCTGGCACATCCCAGTTGTGCTGCGCCCAGGCTTTCGCCACAGCCTGGCGCAGTCTGAATATCCCACCCTGTATGTCTAATTATTGTCTTAGACACTATTATAAAATCAATCTGAGAAAATCCTTTGTTTTTTTTATCGTAATGTGTAAGCTCTACTTTTTTTGGTCCTAGTTCTTTCCAAACATCCCTCAAATCATGTTGAATCAGAAAGTCATTCACTAATTTGGTATGTGTTTTATTAAAGAAGGGTGTTTTAGAAGTCCTATCTAATTCATGGTTCAATAATGCGTTAAAATCACGAATTAACACTGTTTGGTCGGCCTGTAGGTAAATCAGGCCCTGAGTAACTGTTGCCAGGAACTAAATGTAATTTACAAATGGCGCATATACCGAGGCAAAAATAATTATTTGATTATATATTTTGGCCTTAATCATAATTATACACACTTGTGCATTGGCAAAAGAGTCTAAGGTTTTGAAGCTTTGATTTTTCCTAAATATTAACATGACTCCTGCCCTTTTTCTGGTTCCAGTAAAGAAAAAGACCTCGGCCATCCACTTTTTTTTATTTTTTTAACCTCCTTGTTATCTAAATGGGTCTCTTGCAGAGCCACACACTCTGCTCTAGATTTATTAATGTACTTCAAGACTCTTGATCTCTTAATAGGAGTGCGCATTCCATTTACATTTAAAGTGGCGCAACCTAATTTTGTCACAAGCATTGTTGATGACATTCTATCACTATTCATTTGTATGATTTTTAAATAACGCAATCTATAAAACACAAAGGGCATAAATGTATTCTACCTAAAACATATGAACATTTCTAGTTTCTAGAATGTACACTCTGTTGGAGAAAACACAGGCATAATACATCTTAAACATGTAGAACCATTTAAATCTCAGTTTAGGAGTAGAAAAAAACATAATCTAAGACACAAATGGACACAGAAACCATCTTGCCCACATCAAAATTTTCAAGAACTTTTCCTAAGCATTCTCCCCCTAAACAAAACAAAAACCATAAATATAAACAAAAATAGTTTAACTCCATTCCAGTCACTAGACTGGCAGTACCTAGTTTTATTTGCATCTCTCCCCCTCCTCCCTTCTCTCTTCACCCTCTACTCATTTGTATTTTGCTATTATTAACACCTATGTAAAGCGTATCTTATCTGAATTATTCAAAATTACTTAATTTTTCTTTTAAGTCTCTCTTCGCCAGCTCAGGGGTGTCATATATATGTCTAATCCCATCAATAACAACCTTCAGCTTAGCTGGATGGAAAAACATAGATTTGACCCCCAGCATCCATAATTTCCTTCTAATATCATCAATTTTTGTTTCTTTCTTGTGCAATATCCTGTGGTAAGTCATTATATATGGCTATATTAGCCCCATTTAAAGAGATTCTTTTCTTTGAGTACACTGAGGACATTAGCAGATCTTTTTCATCTGACTTGAAGAATTTTGCTATTATCGGCCTCCGAAATGCTTGTGAATTACTGTTGGATTTAAAAACCTGATGAATATGATCAGATTCACAGGTGACAGAGTCAGGTTCAATATCCATATAAGCATCCATGACTTTTTTTATTGAATTTGTGAGCGTATCTTGACTGTCCCATATTTCGGGGACTCCCAAAATTCTAACATTTTTCCGCCTGGCTCTCGTTTCAAAATCGGTTAATTTTGGAGCCATGTCTTTCTGATTCATTTATACCTCCTTTAACTAGCGTTTTAGGGGCACCACTTCATCTTCCAAAGATAATATGCAATCTTCATCTGCTTTTAACTCTTTTTTTAATTGTTTGTTCTCAGTCAGTAGTGAATTCATAGTTGAATGTAAGTTTTCTATTTTACTACACATAGATTCGTTAGCTCCCGCATTGTTTTTTATCAATTGAACCCAATTTGGTGGAGTTTGGTGGAGTTTGTGGGTCTCTTCTTTTTGATTCTTCCTGGGACTCTGAAGTCCCCTTTTCATCCAAGTCTGAGTTAGAGTCTATTTCTGAGCTTGACACTGTACCCTCTTCTTGCAAAGTAATAAGTATAGGTTTAATCATGCCTGGATACTGTCCACAATTTAATGAAACTTCAGTCTGTGACTGTTCTATGATCTTTCCCTTGTACCGTACTTTTTATGGTATGTTCTCTTCAAGTAATTTAATATTACTAATTTCACTACTTAAAATAAAGGCACATACTTTATTCGTGTTTGACGTAGAATTTACCTCTTTTTTGGATCCACAATCTAGTGCCAAGGTGACTGAGGTAGCAGGAGCTGCATCTTCCATGCTGTGTGTTTCTTTCACTGTTAGGACTGTTTTTTTTTTTTTAACCAGGATTAGCACACTAAGCTGAAAGCTTTTTTACTAGGGTTGCCACCTTTGGATGAGATGAAAACCAAATACTAAACCACACCCCACAAACTCCACCCCTTTTATGACTTATGAGGGCATCGCTTGGACTCTGATTCGCTTGATTTATTCAGAATTGCTGCTGATATTGCATTGTGTACAACTTATTTAAATTACATCATGATTATTGTTTTTGGTTTGTTTGATTCAAGTACATCATGACTATTATTTTTGGTTTGTTTGATTTAGATTTAAATATTTTACATTTCAGTGTGTGTTAACATTTGGTGGGGTTAGAGATGGGGTTCAGGGGACTTTCCATCCTGTGTACACAGCTTAGCTGACACATCGAGTGACTACAAGGACACCTCTGACAACCGGCTATTTTGGAACAGGTGGCCTTTTCTGGTAAAACTCTTTCAATGAATAAACTACACCAGTAATGGTGGATGAGCTGTAATTACAAATATCATCTGCCATTTTAAGATGTGCTACTGTTCTTCCCATTGCCCCTACTCTAAAGCTATTTGTAATGTCACAGAAATTTTTAAAAGTGGTAGGATCTATTCTATGCTGTTAAATACCCTATTTTATTTCCATATCAGTCATACATACCAGATAGCATGATATGTAGCATGGAGGCAGTGTAGTGCAGTGGTTTAAGGCTCTGAGCTGCAATTCTGAAGACCAGGGTTTGAATCCCACAGTCCAGACTTGCATATTGTGTGACCCTGCACAAATCCTTTCACTCCCTTGTGCTCCCAGGTTGCACCTGTAAACAAGCTTCAGCTTAGTGTGTCTCTTCTGGTAAAAAAAAATAATATTTTTTGATAAATTACCTAAATTTGCAGTGCCATCAAATCTAGATTGTGTTCCTTTCTCCTCACCAGTTAATGGTCTCTCTCTCTTCCTTTTCTCATTTCTGTGACTTAGCATGACATTAGCCACACTATTCTGCGCTGTTCATCTGAGAGGCCTGGAATGGTCTTCCTGGAATATCCAGGTAGTATGAAAATTGACAGCAATAACTACTGAGGAGAGAGAGGTGTATTACTGCTAAAAATGAAATAAAATATTAGATTATTAATTTAACAACAAATGGGGTAACAACTATTAAAATATAGGACAGACCCTAAAAGAAGAAATGGTGAGCATTTAAAGGTATAAAAATGTTCCTTATCACAGCAGTCAAAGACCATACTCACAATGCAGCCTAGAAAGGATAGGTTGATTTGCTGCTAATGGTCTTAACAGCCTTACTTTACACCTCTCAGATTTACTGGTATACAAACAAAGGTTTACATGACATCAGAATTTGTTTGTAATATGAGCATGCAAGTAAAATGGTGAAGGATTTAACAGAATCTGTTTTACAAGTATGTGAGCATTCAAAATGACTGAAAAAGTATTACCTGTGAATAAAACTGGATTAGCAGGTAAAGTTTCTGAAACACATTGTACAGTCCACACTGGACAAGAGGCTACCCTAATGTGGTGCCTGTCTGAATGTCTAAGGGTTTCAGAAAAATGAAGGTGTTAATTAAGGTGGTATTGTGTACCCTTCCCGTGAATAATCTTCCAATTTGCTGGTGTGAAGTTAGAGGTGACAACTGAGCAGACAGGGACACAGTTGGCTCTTTAAGTGCACTGCACTTGAAGGCAATTCCTGATCAGCATGCACTGCAAGCAAGCAATCACATTGAAATGTCAGACACTTGCTTACAGTCAGACGAGAAGAAAATGAAACAGTTAGTGGGGAATCTCACAGGTGCTGCTTGACCCAACATAAAAACCGAATTTGCAATGGTGAAAACAGGAGGACCGAATCTGGACCTAGAAAACTGAATCATTCGGTCAAAAACCGAGTAGGTGGTAACCTTATTTTTTACAGTTGCGACCTGGGAGCACAGGGAAGTTAAGTGACTTGCTCAGGGTCACACAGTATGTAAGTGGAAGCTGTGGTATTCAAACGCAGGTCTTGTCTGCTGGATGTCACCAGATTTGCAGCTCAGAGCCTTAAACCACTGCGCTATACTGCCTGTTCAACAGTAGCCCCAGAAACTTCAGCCATCTCCCCCTCTAAAAGACCATCTTCTCCCATTACATTTAAGCACAGGACAAGGTGTATAGAAGTGTCATTCACAGTTTCCTGAATATCACAGGAACTTCCCAGCTTGAACATTTCCCCCGCTATCATCGCGGTGTCCTCCCTCACTGGCCCAATGACCTCTTCTCCTTCAGCTGTGTTAGTTAATTTCTCTTAACTCACTCCCTTCACCTGGCTTTCTTCCAGGATTTCCCGCTGGTGCATTTCCACCTGAACAGTAATGTGGTTCTTTTTGTTTAGGTGTTTCTTTTGAAAGATTGGGGTTGTAGTAATTGATTTCATTATGGTTGCTTCACTACTATTCAAAATCACTCCCTCAGACCCCACAGACTTCTCCACTGCAGTCTCCATTCCTGTAAGGAAAGTATTTGGTGCCAAGGCAGAGAAATCTTTTCTTTCTAAATTTTTTGTAGTCTTAGCCAGATCATACTTTCCTCTAGACTTTATTTGGTTTTCCAATTGTTTAACAGTTTTGGAGAATGATTTTGCTTTGTTCTCTTTCCAAGGGGTCAAATTGTCTTTATGACCTCACAGGGTTTTCCATGCAGTTTTTGCTCTTAATTCAGAGACAGTATTCACATGTAACATCTGCGAATTACCAGACTCTTAGCTACTTTTCATTTCCATACAGGCAGTCACAGAAACTGTTTAAAAATTGTGTTGGTTGCAGGTCGTGAGCAGTTTTATTCAAGTCATTTGTTTCCTTTTATTTTTTACTCACATTCTTTCGTAACAGCCACGTAAGACTACTTTGAAGGACATCTAACAGACCGTCGCACAGACAATTCTAAAACTTTGGTAAAAATAAAACTGCTTCATTTATTTACCACGTCCATACTGTTACAGTCTTTTTCTTTCAGCTAATAATAGGAGTGGGCTAAAAGAGATTAGTATGCTCCTGCATACTATAGGGGAGTGAGTAGGAGAGACTTGTTACCTCCAAACACTTTATCAAACTAAACACATTTATATGTAAGGCTCTGTCCTTCCCTAATCCTTCCAGCTAGCTTGCAGGCTGATTCTTCTTTTCAGCTTGGATGTTGCTTGAATCCCCTGCTGCTGTGACCCCGAACATGGGCCAACTGAACACTTAGACCTGCGGACTGACGACCGGAAAGTCTAGGCCTGGCAGGCCTAATCCCTGACAGCTGGCAAGCTCCCCAAAGGCTCACACTGAACTCCTGGACAAATCTCTCAAATCTGAATAAAATGAGCAGTTGCCCCCTTTTATATGGGGCTACGTTCCAGAAGTCTCCTTGGCTGCCAACGCTGTCTTAAACAGGCCCAGGTGCTAAGTGGCTTGTATTTTGGCACCTAGAAATTGTCCCAGTTATAAGTACCATGCGCTAATCAATTAATCCCCCATAAGTCTCTGGCATTGTCCCAAGATCCCCTTTGTTAAGTCCTGACTTCTGACTTGGTAATAGGCACAAAAATGGGCAGCAGGCAGTCTATTGTTCTGTCCCCATGTATAAAGTTCTGGTGCAGCCAGGAGCAACATTAGTTTTATTTGCATTGCCCACTACCTTGTAGACCAAACAGTTTTCTCTCTAACAAGTCCACTTTTTATAAAATAAACAATCCCCCCCATAACACACTGCCCCTAGGATCACACTGCAAGCTTTTTAATATTCATTATGGCTTTCCTTTGCCCTGACATTTGCCCCTTGACCTTTGTCTTTTGTGCCCTGGAGGCAGCGCTTTAAGTGTCTGACTATTTATTTATTTAAAACATTTCTCCCTGCTGCTGTTTGTCCCCGGTGTCTTTTTTATCTTAGACTGGGCACCGGGAACCACTGGAGACACACTTTCAGCTTTTGACCACTATGAGTGATCAGATGCACAGGGCGCCTCCATGAATGTGAGAGCGGTGGCTCTGCGAACATGCCATCCACTTGCAGATGGATTTTATGAGCCCTGCAGGACTCATTTAACAGAGGGACACTGGGGGAAACTGGCAAAGTGCCGCACACTACGGGCGGATGCCAGGAGACAACGGGAGAACACACGGAAGTGCCTTAAGGTAAGCCCCCAAATGGGGGGGGTTACACTCTCCCATGCCTTGGAAAGCTTTGTGTTCATGTCAAGTCCATAATAGATTAGCAACCATTACCACATTACTAGACATACACGTACTAATACTCTATTACAATAGGTATACCTAACAACCTATCTAGGCATATAACTATGTACAAGACAGCACTATGCTTTAGGCATTATCATGACCTTACAGGTTCACTTGTTATACCTTAGCAGTGTAAAATCCACACTTTTCACATTTGATAGGTTCATATAGTTAGTACAGTACAATTGTCATTTACCACATGTTGTCATAGCATGTCACCTTATTCCCATCTTTTTATACCACTTATTACACTGAAAGGGCACCTTAACTTGGGTGGAGGCTTTGAAACCTTGGGGAGTTCTATGACTGGCTGACAAGTGCCTTGGACCTGGATAGACCAGTGGACGTCCTCTTTCTAGACTTCAGCAAGGCATTTGACTCTGTTCCTCATGTGGGCCTGTTGGATAAGCTGGGAGAAATGGGGGTGGGGAACCAGATGATCAGATGGATAGGCAATTGGCTCCAGGACCGGACCCAGAGGGTCGTAGTTGGTGGGATAGTCTCATCCTCAAAGAGGGTCATTAGTGGGGTCCCACAGAGATCAGTCCTTGGGCCCCTTCTGTTCAATGCCTACATCTCTGACATAAGGACAGGAATCAGGAGTGAGATGAGTCTCTTTGTGGATGACTCAAAACTGGGGGCAGTGGTGGATGGGGAGGATGGGAGGGTGGCCCTACAGGGGGACCTGGAGGCTCTGAAAGATGGTCTAGAAAGTGGAAGCTCAGGTTCAATACTGAGGAAGTATGCAAGGTACTCACCTGGGGCCAGAAACCTGGGCCAAGTGTACACCCTGGAGGGAATGCTACAAGTCTCGATGACTGAGAGGGACCTGGGGGTGGTGGTGGATGTCAAGATGAACAACTCAGAGACATGTAGGAGGGCAGCAGCCAAGGCCAACAGGATGCTGGGATGCATCACTAGGGGATCACCTCCAGAAGGAGGAAGTGATACTCCCTCTGTATAACTGCTTGGTGAGGCCACACTTGAGTACTGCGTGCAGTTTGGAGCCACACACTTAAGAGGGACATTAAACTCCTGGAGAGGGTCCAGAGGAGGCAACAAAATGATTTGGGGCTTGGGGACAGGACCTATAAGGAGAGGCTCAAGAGCTAAATATGTACACATTGGAAGAGAGAAGGGACTGGGGACATGATAGAGGTCTTCAAGTACATGAAGAGGGTAAATAGGGAGGAACAGTCAGGGTGCTTTGAAGGAAGGAGGAGGGGGCCACTAGAGGGCATGGGTGGAAGCTGGAGGGGGAAGATTCAGGGGAGAAAGGAGGAGGTGCTACTTCACTGAGAGGGTGGTGGAGCCATGGAATGCACTGCCTAGGGGGCTGGTGGAGGCAGAGATGGTGGAGGGGTTCAAGAGGGGCTGGGACAGCTACAGGGGAAGGGTTCTGGAAGCAAAATACAATGCAGCAAGAATATCCAGAACTGGGAAGGGAGAAGGCGAGGGGGGCAGCAAGGTCAGCACCCAGGGTGGGGGCTGACTAATCGAGCAGACTCGAAAGACCGTTAGGCCTATTCTGCTGGCATTTTAGTATGTTAGCATGTTAGTAACACCATTTTGGGAAAGGAATTGGACGTGACATAAACTCCTTTGTGCACGACATTCATGAACAGGTTGCCAGGCTGTCCTGGGGTGTCATATGTGAGCTTTAATATTGGCTTTACAGATCTTTCTGAGCGATGTGGCAATGGTGGTGTTGGCACTTCTTATTGTTGAAGCTCACCGTCACTTGTCAGAGGTATTTCTGCAAAATAAGAATCATCCAAAACACATCTCTCTGGCTTTTGAATGATACTTTCATTAGCATGAAACAGTTCACTTGGCTCACTTAGTTCATTAGCACTTGCACAGTCACTTGTAGGTTCACTACTTGCTTCATTGGGTTCAGGTTGACTGATTTCCATTAATTCTACCATACAAAGGAATTCAACCTCTTCAAGGTCCAAACTGTGAGCATCACTTCCTGGGGGTTCAGGTACCATTGAAGAATTGGAATCTGTTAATACTGCTGGAGGTTCAGAGCCATCACCATAGTTAATGGAAGGAATTTCTTGGAACACTCTCTCAAGTTCAAAAGATGGGTAGAAAGCAGGATAGAATTCACTTTTGTCACCACTTTCAGCATTTTCAATATTTGCAATTTCTGCAGGACTGGAAACATTATTAGGAGCAACAAGCTGGAAAGCAGAGGTTTGCTGATTTGGTTGCTTAGCCTTGGTAGCAGATCTAGTTAAAGGACACTGAGGGGCTTCAGTCTCTTGAACATTATTGATTACTATTTGGCAGTTAGGCAACAGATGGTTTCTGTGAATGGTTTTAACAGCACGAGGGTCCCCCTCTGGACGTACGTTATACACTGGCAGATCATTCAGCTTACTGACTACTATGTATGGGACGTGACTCCAGTGGTCTGCTATTTTGTGTTTACCTGGAAGCCCAAAGGTTCTCATTAGTACCCTGTCACCTGGTTGTAACTCTTGGGCCTTAACACGTTTATCATGCTGAGTTTTGTTAGCCAGGTTTCTCTTTGTTGCCATGGTGTTTGCAAGCTGATAGGCATGGTCTAGTTGGGCTTTTAGTTTTTTGACATACTGCAGGTAGTTATCTGATTGAACACCATTAGGAGACACTCTGAAATATACATCAACTGAAAGGTGAGCTTCTTGGCCAAACATAAGGTGGTATGGTGATAAACCAGTAGTATTGTTCTTTGTGCAATTATAGGCATGGACAAGGGCGCCAATTTGTTGGCTTCACTTTGTCTTTGGGTTGCAGAGTGCCCAGCATATCAAGTAGGGTCTTGTTAAATCTTTCTGGTTGTGGATCCCCCTAAGGATGATAAGGGGTTGTTCTGGATTTCCTTATACCCCATAGAGACAACAGTCCTTTAATAAGTCTGCTCTCAAAGTCCCCACCTTGATCCAAATAAATATGCTGGGGGGTGCTGTAATATACAAAAAAACATTCAACAAGGACTTTGGCTACAGTTGAGGCCTTTTGGTCTTTGGTTGGGTAGGCCTGTGCATATCTTGTGACGTGATGTGTGACTACAAGTACATTTGCAAAGCCTTTGGAATCTGGCTCAAGACTAAGAAAATCTATACAGACAAGTTCCATGGGCGCACTTGTGACAATATTAACCAGAGGGGCTGCTCTTTGTGGCGGAGCCTTGCGCTGAAGACACCTACTGCAGGTTTTAATGTGTTGGTCTATGTTTAGGCCCATTTTAGGCCAGTAGAACTGTGAACAGGCCAGATTAAGGATTCTCTCACTACTCAGATGTCCCATTTGGTCGTGCAAGGCTTTTAGGATAATAATCTTGAATTTAGTTGGCAGTACTAGCTGTTTTCTCACAATTTTACCTTGACTGTCAGTAAGCTCTTGGTACAGTAACTGTTTTTGAAGCTTGAGCTTGCTCCCCTCTTGAAGAAGTAAGGCAGTCTTGGGGTCACTGGACCGCATTTTTTAGATATCTTCCCCTTTCTGTAAAGCATTAACCACTGGCCTGACCATCAGATCATAGTACTGTTCCTTGTGGATATCAGCTGGAGTTAGCTGTGGTAAAGAACTCAAGTCTAAAGCTACAAGATTACAGTAGGCAACTGCTATGCACATTTCTGGAGGTCCCAAACAATCTTCCAGACAGTCCACAGTTTCAGAGGACAAAGTTTCTTCCTGATCAGACTTGTGGCATAGTGCTTTCACAGATTGCTCAGGGCTATGAACCCATGGTTGATCAGAAGGAGGTCTTCGTGAAAAATCATCAGCATCTATGTGGTTTAGGCCTGGTTGGTACTCCACCACATAATCATAGGTTGCTAGAGCAGAAAGCCATCTGTGTCCAGTAGCATCTAGTTTAGCGGTGGTTTGGACATATGTTAATGGATTATTATTGGTTTGGACCAAGATTTTAGCACCATACAAGTATTCATGAAATTGGTCGACTGTAGCCCACTTGAGAGAGAGAAATTCTAGCTTGTGCACCGGATAGTTTCTCTCTAAGGATGTCAGGCTCCTGCTAGCAAAGGCTCTGGGATAGACTTCCAGATATTCTTGATAAAGTACTGCTCCAAGACCACTCAAACTGGCATCTGTATGTAACACATAGGGCTTGGAGGGATCAGCATAAGCAAGTATGGGAGCCTGAGTCAGTCTGAATATTATCTCTTCAAAGGCAGTGTCACAATCGAGAGTCCATCTCTGCCCAAATGGCTCATTTGGTCTGAAGTAGGCCTTTTCAGCATCTCTATCAGTGTCTTTCTTAAACCTTTTTTGAGTAGGCAGATACCCTTGAGTTAAGTTTAATAGAGGGCAGATCACCTTGGTATAGTCCTTGACAAATTGGCGCTAATAGCCACAGAATCCAAGAAATCTTTGCAGTTCTCTTAAGTTGTTGGGCTTTGGCCAGCTGGTTAATGCCTCTACCTTACTGGAGTCCATCTGCATGCCTTCTGATGAGACAGTGTACCCCAAGTGTTTGACAGAACTTTGGAACAACTGGCATTTGTCAGTGGATAATTTAAGATCAAAATTCTTCAAGTCTGTCCAGCTCTTTGAATAAGCGAGCCTCATGCTCCTCGAGAGTTTTCCCAAAAACTATGACATCCTCAAGGTAGATGAGACACTCTAAGAGCTTCATATCTCCCACTACATGCTCCATTATTTGTTGGAATGTTGCTGGTGCACCTGATATGTCTTGAGGCATGCGAAGGAACTCATAGAAGCCCAAAGGACAAATGAATGCCATTTTTTCCCGGTCCTCAGGAGCCATTGGGATCTGATAGTGTCTGCTTCGGAGGTCGAGGACAGAAAACCATTTACTCCCATTTAGACAGTCCAGGGCATCCTGTATACGTGACATTGTATACTGATCAGGCACAGTTCTTTTGTTAAGGGTCCTGTAGTCAACACACATGCAGACGGAACCATTCTTTTTCTGAACCACAACAATCGGGGAGGTGTAAGGGCTGCATGACTCTTGTATGATGCCAGCCGCTAGCATCTCTTGTAGGTGACATCAGACATTGTCTGTGTCGACAGGAGCTAGGTGTCTAGATCTCTCTCTCTGAAAGATCTCTTGTCGTGCAAGCGAATGTGGTGTTCAGCACCCATGACACAACCAACACCCCATTCCTTGAGGGAGAAAACTTTGGTTCTCTGGTCCAGGTTGTTACTGATCCTGGTTCTCCAGCTGTTTGGAAGAGGTAAATCCCCGAAATCAAACATGTCAGGCGATACCTCACATCCTTTTTCAGTTCAGCACTGGGATGGGAGCACAGCAGTGTCTGCACAATCGACTTTAGCCGGGGTGCATCCTCGGTGTACTGTGATGTCTCAGTCTGTAACATTTTGTATTCGTACCACCACTCGTTGGGCGTAAGCATAAGCCCGGGCCGGAAGCACACTGGGTTTAATCAGCAGTCCTTTGGGTAATTTTCTCTCATCTGGGGCATCCAGCATCAACATTTTGTTAGTGACATCTTTCTGCAGCCAAACTTCATCACTCATACTGCATTCTGCATTGGGAGGCAACGTGATAGTAGCAGGATCCTTTTTCCAAACCATCCCCACAGGCTCATCTTGGTCACTTTGCTCAGGGTGCATGTGCTTCTCGTAGGCCTTTTGGATCAGGGCATGAACACGCAGGGCTTTTCCAGTCTTTCTTTTCTTCCTCTCTTCACACAGCTGGGCCAGGCACCCAAACAAGCATACATTGGTGCCAATCAGTAAGGGGATACCATCATAAAGTCTGGTGGAAGGGCAGACCAAAGCTAACATCTCCACAGAATCTCCTGCACCAGCCACAGATGAGGTGAAGAAAAGCCACACTTTTAAGTAGCCAAGATAAGGCTATGACATTTCACTTGGAGTCACAGTCACACATACAGTCCATCAAGAGGTTGCAATGGGAGGTCAGATAGATGCTGCTCATACCAGTCTTGGAAAATGATTGTGGCTTGAGACCCGCTGTCCAAAACTGCTTGGGCTGGAATCCTGTCTATGTGTACAGTAGTGTCCATGGAAGGGCCCACCAATTTATACTAGTCTGGGGGGATTTTAGTAGGAACCTGGATGGACGATTTAGCCACAAAGAAATTGGAAGCTGGATTTCCTGAACTTTCACTGAGATCGTTTCTTGCACCCCCCTGCCATTGGTTTGCTTTCCAGAGCTCCCCATGGAGTCTATTCACCACTTTCTCTAAATCCTTTTGAGACCAGCATTCTTTCTTCATATGCCCATTCTTTCCACAATTGTGACAGATTATAGGTTCTTGGGTCCGCCTTGGCAGAAACATTGCATTAGAAGTTGGTCTCCATTCACATTTAGAGGGTTGAGCAGAGTACACATTTGGTGTTAGAGCTGGAATGCTAACAACAGAAAACCGTGGTTCAGCCTCTGTCTGTGGTATGGAAGGCAATGCAATATGTCTCAATAGTTCCTTTATTGCAGCAGTCAATTCACTTGTTTCAGTCTTCAAGCTGCCTTCAGCAGGAGATGCCCAAGCGTGCACCCCACCCCCATAGAAGACACACTCTGAAAAGGATCAGGGTCTGTACCCGCAAGAGCAGCCTTGATAGGGATACTGGTTTTCATTTCCCTGAATTCCTTCAGCAGTTCGTCCCATGGTGGAGCATCCTTAGCAGTTCCTCTCTTGCTGAGCTCCCTGGGACTGGCACCAGCGTTTACAGTAGTTCTCAGATTTCCTTCACATGACTTTTGAAATTCTGGGCCATCAGTGACTGGCCCCTTGCCAGCAGCAGAGGTTGCAGCAGCTACAATTGCGCAGGGTTCCCAAGAGCCTTCCTCCTCTTCAGCTTCACGTACCTCCTTCATCAACATATGGAAGGGCAAGGGATCAAATCTCCTTTGGTGCAGTTGCAATTTGAGCAACACCCAGCTGGAATGCCAGGCAGAGTGAAGTATATGATCCAGTCTTATCTGGTCCAACTTGCTAGAGGCCCAGACTCCTTTCCAAAAAAGGGTTTGTAGGAGTTCCTCTAATCGATTCAAGTAAGCTGACAACAATTCCCCTGGCTGTTGTTTAACATCTTTAAGTTTCCATTTCAAAGCTTTGACACTAGCAGTACCCTCAAGCACATTTTCAAGGGTGACTATATACTCTTGGGCCTTGGCATCAGGTTTAGAGGACCTCAGGGAATGAAAAGCACATAGAGCGGGCCCCTGGAGGCTTTCCACCAGGCATGCCCCTTTTTTGACCTCTGAGCATTGCCAGTTCTTGTGCCACAGTGGTAGCACAGTCCATCCAGGTCTCCAGGTCGACTTCCCCATTAGGAGTAGGGAGGATGCCAGAGAACATCTTAAGCTTGCGGTAAGAGTCGTGGCTAACTGCCAGTACTGGGGTGGGCACAGAAGCTGGTGAAGAGACAGGTGCTGGGGCTGGCATGAGCAGCAGGGAAGGAACACCCCCAGGTGGCATGAGTAACTTTTTAAAGTCTTCTATAGTTTTACCCTCCTCCAATAACCGCTTGGCAAACTTCTCTCAAAAATCTCAGATAATGGTGGGAGGGGTGTTCTCCAAGGGATCCTTACTATCTTTAGTCACCACCCTCCAGGTGACTGGGGACCTCTTGGCAGCAATACTCTGGGGCACCTTAGTACTGTCCATGGGGTTGCTACACTCTGCTAAGGCCATTAAAGTCTGGGCAGTCAAGTCAGCATGTTGGTTTACCACCACAGCTTTTCCCAAGCATTCAGTTTTTTGATAGTGCCCCTTCAACAGTGTCTTTACTAGTGCTCAGGGGTATATCCAGTATTAGCAAGGCATTGTGGGGGTCAATCTCATGCCCGTACACCATCCCACCAATTGATGCACAGTCATTTCTACAGTGGTATCCATTAAACTTTCAGCTGTAATTCTTGATTTTGGCCACTAGGGGTGCTAATCCCAGGGGTGCCTCCAAGATGTAACCACTAGGTGGTGCTATCCTATGGGCTACTATCCCTGCCTGCGTGACTAGGTACAGGTTGAAGGGCCTGAGCTCTTTGAACGGGTGCCTCCACCCGGAAGAATGGTTCTGGGGTAGCATAACTGCTGTTGGTATAGCCCTCTGGGATGCTATAACCCCCCACAACCACTCTAGTGGCCTAAACAGATAAGCAGATAAACCTTCACATATACAGTGTAACATCAGTATTAAACCTTCACTCGGTGCACTTACCACCAGGGTGGGATCAGCAGCAAAAGCCCTGGAGACACCCTGTAGAATTAGATCTGCAGTATAACAGTTCAGTAATAATACAGTATGCCCCCCACAAAGGCACACATTAGCCAGGTTAAATGCAGAAAGAACAAAATCTGGTTTATTTGGGGGAGTTGCACAGGGGTGGGGCAGTAAATCTAGCAGATGGTTATTTAGACCTGATTTATTCAGGTTTAGCATGCATGCACTAAGAGTCCCTCTGTCACAGTCACACACTCTGGGTACCCAGTTGGAATAGGCTAGCCTGAAGGTAGGCCGGCGTTGCAGCTGTTGTTGGGGCCCTTAGGAAAGAAAACAATTAACATGCACTGAAACCCAGAATTTGTAATCGGAAGCTGGATGGCTCAGTTCGTTGTTAATAAACCCAAACAAATAATCCGATGACACACAATGATTGCAGCTTTGTTGCAGGGAGCTACCCTGTTTGTACTTACACTACCCAGACCAAGGGATGATCTGACAAAACGAGACCTGTCACAGATGGCTTGATGAAACAGGAGGAAAAGTCCCTCATGGTCCTCGTCGAGATGCTGGTCTTCAGGATGCAAGAACAATTTACACTGGCCGAAAACATGCATGGCGGATGTCATGAATTGGTCAGCCGTGCAAACACTTCAGCAAACTAAACACATTTATATGTAAGGCTCTGTCCTTCCCTGGTGCTTCCAGCTAGCTTGCAGACTGATTCTTCTTTTCAGCTTGGATGCTGCTCAAATCCCCTGCTGCTGTGACCCCAAACGTGGGCCAACTGAACACTTAGACCCGCGGACTGACGGCCGGAAAGTCTAGGCCTAGCAGGCCTAACCTCTGAGAGCTGGCAAGCTTCCCAGTGGCTCACACTGAACTCCTGGACAAATCTCTCATATCTGAATAAAATGAGCAGTTGCCCCCTTTTATATGGGTTAAGTTTCAGAAGTCCCATTGGCTGCCAAAGCTGTCTTAAACAGTCCCCAGATGCTAACTTGTATCTGTGAAAAAGGGTTTGCTCATCAGATTTACAAGTATAAAGTTCTCAATGAGGTTGAGGGAGGCTGTGAGAGTGAAAAGAGTGACCTTCCCAGAGTACAAGAAGAACCAAGTGGAGGCAGCCTGGCATGACTATTAGGCTAAACTCAAAGAGTCAAGGGTGGAGGTCAGGAGGGCAAAGGCAGACACTGAGCTGAAGGTTGCTGAGGGAGTAAAAGGTGGGGAAAAGTAATTTTTTAGGTACATAAGGGACAAAAAAGGGAAACGTGGGGATAGGTAGGCTAGCTGGGGGGGCAGGGTAATGGAAAAAGGCAAGCAGAAGGCAAATGTACTAAACAATTTCTTTTGCTTAGTAGTCATAATGGAGGACAATGATCCTCTGCCAGAAAGCGGTGTCAAGGCCACCACAGAGGGGGTTCAGGAAATGGGAGGAGTACACATCATCGTTGGCAGGGTAAAAAAGGGTCTAAAAGCCCGCAAGGTACAGTCGGCAGGCTGGGATGGCACCCACAGATACTCAGGAAACTGATCGAATAATTGGTAGCACCCTTAACCCATCTATTTAACAACTCACTGAAGTCCAGAGTGGTGCCAGCAGATTGGAGATCCACCTACGTAGTACCAGTCCATGGAGGGACAGGGAGGATCCAGGCAACTACAGGCCTGTCTGCCTTACCTCCATTGCAGGTAAGCTGATGGAGACCATAGTCATGGGAAACGTAGTGGCTTACTTATAGGATAATTGACTACAGGACAGCACGCAGCATGGGTTTGTGTCTGGGAGGTCATGTCAGACCAGCCTGATACTGTTTTTTGACTGGGTCACCAAGGAAATTGATAGAGGACAGGCAGTAGATTTCCTCTACTTCGGGTTCAGCAGGGCCTTATTCAGTACCGCTGAACAGAAAGCGCAGAAAAGTTGGAGGAGTTTGGGTAGAGTGAGGTTAAATTAGTTGGGTAAGAAATTGGTTTGGGGAGGCAACAGTGAGTGGTGGTGAATTGGGCAAAATCAGGGGACAAGAAGGTCATGAGCAGGGTCCTGCAGGTGTTGATCCTGGGACCTGTCCTATTAAATATGGTCGTAAGTGACACAGGAAAAGGTATCTGGAAAGGTAGTGTGTCTCTGCTGATGACACAAAGCTATGCAGCAGGGTAGATCAAGAGGAAGGGATGCAGAAGCTTCAGAAGGACCTACGGAAGCTAACGTGATGGTCTAAGGTCTGTCAGTTGAGATTCAATGCCAACAAGTGCAAGTAATGTACTTGGAGACGGAATCCACATGGAATACTGCATGGGAGAGGTTAGACTGGCCACTTCAACAGAGAGAGAGAGAGAGAGAGAGAGAGAGAGATCTGGGGATCATTATCAGTGATTCCCTCAAGCAAATGGGTCAATGCAACAAGGCCTACAGCAAGGCATCAAGGATGCTGGGATGTATAGGGAGTGGTTTTGACAGTAGGAGTAGCGAGGTGATTCTCCCCCCTGTACAGATCATTGGTGAGGCCTCACCTGGTGTACTGCATCCAGATCTGGAGTCCTCACCTGAGGAAAGACATTGACAGGCTAGACTCAGTACAGCAGATGGATAAACAAGATGATTCAGGGCCAACAGGGCAGATCCTATGAGGATTTACTGGCAGCCCTGAATATGCACTCATTAGAGGCCAGGTGGTAGAGGGGGGACACAATTGAAACATGTACATTTCTCAGGGGTATAAACAAGGTGAATAGTGAGGACCCATTTGTAAGGAATAGGGATGCAGTCACTAGGGGGTATGACTGGAGGTTGGTGGGGGGGTAGGTTCAGGAGAAATCTGAGTAAGTTCTACTTCACTGAGAGGGTGGTGGAACCATGGAGCAGGCTGCAGGCAGAAGTGAGGGGGGCATCTACCCTAAACTGGTTTAAACACGGTTGGGACAGGGCAAGGGGACTCATAACCCTGGGGGGTCACACGGGTTTGAGGGTTGGGGGATCAGAAGAGTGGGGTAACAGCCCACCAGCACAGTAGGTCAGTGGTGGTAAGGTACTGTAGAAAGTGCAGACAAGATGGACCTTCCATCTCCATCTGCCATCAAATTCTATATTTCAACCTCCCTCCCCACCTTATAAACTTAAAGCCCACACCGGCAGCTGTCACATAGCTCGACTAGCAGAATAATCAAAATGGATTTGGACATTCAGCGCTCCGAGACTGGTTTGCCATTTTCCATGTAACTCCAGGGCAATTTTCCTGTGTTATCCTGTAGATTACATCATTTCTTATGGAAGATGAATTGCTGTATTTTCCCAATGCCAGTGCAAGTTTATGGGACCAATATCCCTGTATGTGGCTCAATTTCCCTGTATAATACAGGAATCCCTGTAGATCTAGGATCCTTGGATAGCCATTATCTGAAATCCAGCTTCACCTCAGATCCGATTTCAGATTGGAATTTGTATTTTTCGATTATCATAACGATATGGCTTGCATTGTTTTTAGTGTCATACGAGCACCTCTAGCAATAAGAATATTAAATAACTTTTGTGCAGAGAAGAGCACAAACCCTGAGTTTCAAATGACACAGGGCAATTCCACAGCTGACTTATTAGCGCAGTTTTATGCAACAATAAGGTGGGAGGATGACTCACTGTACAAGCGTGGAAGTCTTCAATACATATCTACAAAGGTAGTCATGAAGCCATAATATTACTAGAACTGATTATGACAATTTCAGAATTGCTATCAAGAGTCTAAACCTGCAGTGGAAAAAGGCCATAGAAGAAGGCTGGACTGCCACGCTGTAGAAGGCCCATGTCTGCAAAGCAGGAATGCAGATGCTGTCAACCACTGGCAACGTGAGTAGCATACTGTATCCTCCTTTAATTTATAGCACAATGTGTGGTTTGAACTGCAGCTGCTCTGCTGACGAAAAGGTCAGGAGATTAAGTTCAGTGCACTAATATCTGATTTTAAAGTCAGATCTGATCATGCTTTTCATTGAGTATGTTAGGCATGTCACGTCTGAACAGATAAAAAAAAACATCACGGTGACATAAAGAATGAATCAGTTGTAAAAGACACTCACATGCATGCCCAGCCAGACTATTAATACTGCCCTGTGGAAAGTTTCAAAATGTGCATTTTCAAACTACACCCAAAATAGCTATAGTTGGGGAAAAACTCATAATCCTAGCTCTAAAAAAGAAGCATGGTTTGGAAAGAACCCTCTCGGACCAAAATATTCCAGCTCAATAATGACTTTTTTTTTTTATTTAGTTTTTGTTAACCTGAAAAGGAGGACCAGGCCATTCTGGGGGAAGGGGGGGATACATAATATTGAATCAGGCTAAACTCAGCTGCTGGTAGTATTTTTTTTAAGTGAATGGGAGAAATATGGACTGGACACTGGGAAACTCCCCTACTCTTCCTGGAGAGGGTGCTGCTGTGCTGTTTCCAAGGAAGATGGAGGATCCCGGAGAAGAAGAGGATGGTATGGCTGACCAGGTGGAGGAGCTTGCTTCCCTCTGCATCAAAAGTGCTGAGAAGGCACCAGAGTCTTTGGAGGATAGTGTTTCACCTACCACTGGGCTGATTAAGCAATAATGCATTACAGGGGGTGCGTAATGGTGGAATAATGTCCCCTGCGTAACTAGGTACAGGTTGAAGGGCCTGAGCTCTTTGAACAGGTGCCTCCACCAGGAGAAATGGTTCTGGGGTAGCATAACTGCTGTTGGTATAGCCCTCTGGGATGCTATAACCCTCACAACCACTCTAGTGGCCTAAAGAGATAAGCAGATAAACCTTCACATATACCGTGTAACATCAGTATTAAACCTTCACTTGGTGCACTTACCACCAGGGTGAGATCAGCAGCAAATGCCCTGGAGACACCCTGTAAAATGAGATTTGAAATATAACAGTTCAGTAATAATACAGTATGCCCTCCACAAAGGTACATATTAGCCAGGTTAAGTGCAGAAAGAACAAAATCTGGCTTATTTGGGGGAATTGCACAGGGGTGGGGCAGTAAATCTAACAGATGGTTATTTAGATCTGATTTATTCAGGTTTAGCATGCATGCACTAAGAGTCCCTCTATCACAGTCACACACTCTGGGTACCCAGTTGGAATAGGCTAGCCTGAAGGTAGGCCGGCATTGCAGCTGTTCTTGGGGCCCTTAGCAAAGAAAACAATTAACATGCACTGAAACCCAGAATTTGTAATCCGGAGCTGGATGGCTCAGTTCGCTGTTAATAACCCAAACAAATAATCCAATGACACACAATGATTGCAGCTTTGTTGCAGGGAGCTACCCTGTTTGTACTCACACTACCCAGACCAAGTGATGATCCGACAAAATGAGACCTGTCACAGATGGCTTGATGAAATAGGAGGAAAATTCCCACGTGGTCCTCGTCGAGATGCTGGTCTTCAGGATGCAAGAACAATTTACACTGGCCGAAAACATGCATGGCGGATGTCATGAACTGGTCTGCCATGCAAACACTTTAGCAAACTGAACACATTTATATGTAAGGCTCTGTCCTTCCCTGGTCCTTCCAGCTAGCTTGCAGGCTGATTCTTCTTTTCAGCTTGGATGCTGCTCAAATACCCTGCTGCTGTGACCCCAAACGAGGTCCAACACGACACTTAGACCCGCGGACTGACGGCCGGAAAGTCTAGGACTAGCAGGCCTAACCTCTGAGAGCTGGCAAGCTCCCCAGAGGCTCACACTGAACTCCTGGACAAATCGCTCAAATCTGAATAAAATGAGTAGTTGCCCCCTGTTATATGGCGTTAAGTTCCAGAAGTCCCATTGGCTGCCAAAGCTGTCTTAAACAGTCCCCAGATGCTAACTTGTCATCTGCGAAAAAGGATTTGCTCATCAGATTTAAAAGTATAAAAAGTAAAATGAAATTAAATAATTGGCTTGTATTTTGGCACCTAGAAATTGTTCCAGTTAATCCCTCATAAGTCTCTGGCATTGTCCCAAGATCCCCTTTGTTAAGTCCTGACTTCCGATTGGGTAATAGGCACAAAAATGGGCTGCAGGCAGTCTCTAAAGCAGTCTATTGTACTGTTCCCACGTTTAAAGTTCTGGTACAGCCAGGAGCAATATTAGTTTGATTTGCATTCTCCACTACCTTGTAGCCCCAACAGTTTTCTCTCTAACAAGTCCACTTTTTATAAACTAAACAATCCTCCCCCAGGGAGTCGCAGCTTCAGTAACACACTGCCCCTAGGAACACACTGCAAGCTTATTAATATTGATTAGGGCTTTCCTTTGCCCTGACATTTGCCCCTTGACCTTTGACTTTTGTACCCTGGAGGCAGTGCTTTAGGCATCTGCCTATTTATTTATTTTAAACATTTTTCCCTGCTGTTGTTTGTCCCCGGTGCCTTTTTTATCTTAGACTGGGCACTGGGAACCACTGGAGACACACTTTCGGCTTTTGACCGCTATGAGCAGTCAGATGCACAGGGTGCCTCCACGAACATGTGAGCGATGGCTCTGCGAACATGCCGTCTGCTTGCAGATGGATTTTACGAGTCCCGCAGGGCTCATTTAACAGAGGGACACTGGGGGAAACCGGCAAAGTGCCGCTAAATACAGGCGGATGCCAGGAGACAACAGGAGAACACCCGAAGGCACCTTAAGGTAAACCTCCAAATGGGGGGAGGGCATAACAAGAAATTAAAGAAAGAGGAACATCAACAGCAATGGCTAAGTATAGAAATCTATTTCAAAAGTATGTGTGGATAATATGTATTCATTCGAGAATGTTAAGGTTATTGGAAAAAAATGAAATGACCTGATCTGTGTAAAATGTGTTTTATAATAGATCGATCACCGTGATCACCTTGAATAATTCTCATAATATATTGACCATGGTCATCCATTGTCTGTCTGTCTCTGGTTCATTTACTGTCAGTGGTTGTCTAAGCACTCAAGTGACTACAGACAACCCCATGGACAAACAGCTGCACACGAGCACCAAATCATGATACCTTACTAGTACAGTACATACTGCAAGGATTTGAACTTTGTTCTAGATAAAACCAGAAGTGACACCCACCAGTGTGTTAGGTTTAGAGGTAGTGGTCAAACAGGAATTCAGCGTGTTTGCCGTTCATTTGCATCACCAGGTAAGAAAAAAGGTTTGTCTCCCCATACGATGCACAGGGGTAATGCCAAACTTCACCCAACAACTAACACACCAAAATCTGGCCAATGGAAAATCATGTACACAAATGCTCACAGCCTGGGAAATAAGATCCCAGACCTGCAGGCAATTATGTCAGAGGCTAAACTGGACATAGTAGCAATTAGTGAGACGTGGTTTACCAGTAACCACACTTGGGAGACTTCAGTACCTGGCTATGTATTGTTCAGAAGAGACCGAGGTGCAAAAAGGGGGGGAGGGGTGGCCCTGTATGTTAATGAAAATATCAAAGCTACAGAAATTCAGAATACACATAAGGAGCCAGAAGAACTGTGGGTCACCCTGGAAACAGGAAATGGGACAGCCATAAGAACTGGGGTTGTCTACAGGCCCCAGACCAGAGGGAGGACATAGACACATTACTGTTAGAAGATATACAAAACATGACAGCTAAAGGGAGGTTCTGATAATGGGAGACTTCAGCCAGATACAGATTGGTCAATACCAGCAGGAACATCTGCCAGAACTAGACTCATAGTGGATTCCCTGCAGGGAGGGCCTCAAACAACTGGTACAGCAACCCACAGAGACAGGGCTATCCTAGATCTAGTACTGACTAACAAAGAAGGATCACAGATCTCCAGGTAGAAGGTCACCTGGGGCCAGTGACCATCACATGGTATGGTTCAATTTGGCTACTACATCTAAATCATCCCATTCCAAAGCAAAATATGGGACTTCAGAGGAGCTGACTTTGATAAGATGGCCAACAGAGTTAAGCTAGCCCTGGCAAAAGAAACACAGGTGAGGAGGTACAGGCAAAGTGGGCAAGCATTAAGGATACAATACTTGAAGCAACATCCCATTGTGTTAGACAGAAAAGGAAGTGCAAAGAAGAAGGAAACCACTTTGGTTCTCAAATACAGTAGCAGAAAGGTCAGAGCCAAAGGCTGGCCTTCAGAAAATATAAGGGAACACAGCGGGATGAAGATAGGGAGGCATACCAAACTGCCCTAAGGAAGCAGGTAAGGCAGTAAGGCAGGCAAAGTCCCAAACTGAGGAAACACTAGCACGAACAGTAAAGAAGGTGACAAGACTTTCTATAGATACATTAGTGAAAGGAGAAAGTCCAGAGGGTATTGCTAAGCTTAATGGAGAAAAGGAGCATGTGAGGAGGAGGACCCTGTAAAGGCATCTATCCTAAATAGATACTTTTGCTCAGTATTTACTGAAGAGAAGGTAGGGCAGGGCCCACAGCTCAGCATCATGGACACAGGGGAGGGAGGTGAGCACTACTCCCTTCACAAAAAAGGGTCCTACAAGAGCTTGCTAAGCTCAGGGTGGATAAGGCAATGGGACCTGATGGCATACATCCCAGGGTACTTAGGAGCTAAAGGAGGAACTAGCAGAGCCATTAGCAGAATTGTTTAGTGAGTCTCTGAGCACAGGAGGTCCCAGAAGACTGGAGAAGGGCTCATGTGATCCCTCCACAAGAGTGGTAGCAGGGAGGAGGCGGGGAACTACAGACCGGTCAGTCTTACCTCAGTAGTGGGCAAGATTATGGAGGCACTCCTTAAGGAAAGGATAGTGCAACACCTGGAATCCATAGGGGCACAGGATCCAAGACAGCATGGGTTTACAAAGGAAGGTCCTGTCAAACTAATCTCATAGATTTCTTTGACTGGGTAACCAGAGTGGTGGACCAAGGGGAGCAGTTGATGTCGCCTACCTTGACTTCAGCAAAGCTTTTGACACTGTTCCACATAGAAGATTGATAAATAAGCTAGGTAGGCTCGGGGTGGGTCAAGTTGGTCAACTGGGTGGCAAACTGGTTGACTGGCAGAAAACAGAGAGTGGTGGTAAATGGTATACAGTCAGAAGAGATGCAAGTCACAAGTGGGTACCTCAGGGATCAGTCCTGGGGCCAGTCCTATTCAACATCTTCATTAGTGACCTCAGAGATGGACTAGAGGTAAGGCTTGTCTGTTTGCAGATGACACCAAGATCTGCAACAGAGTAGATGATCCAGATGGGGTGGGCAGAATGAGAAGAGATCTGGATAAACTAGCAGAATGGTCAGAAGAGTGGCAACTGGGATTTAATGCAAGAAGTGCAAAATCATGCACATAGGGAAGAGAAAACCCTGAAGCCACTTATAGGCTGGGAGGGAGTTGCTAGCAGTCACAAAGGAAGAAAGAGACTTGGGCATCATCATCACTGATGACCTAAAATCATCCAAGCAGACCTCTAAAGCAGTAGGTAAGGCTAGGGGTGTTAGGGTGTATTAGTAGGGGTATCACAAGTCGTAAGAGGGAGGTAATAATCCCTCTGTACAAGACATTGGTTAGGCCCCATCTGGAGTACTGCGTGCAGTATTGGAGGCCACACCTTCACAAGGACATTAACCAAATTGAGGCAGTCACAGAGAAGGGCAACCAAAATGGTGCAGGGACTGCATCAGAAGACATATGAGGACAGATTAATGGAGCTCAATATGTATACCCTTGAGCAAAGGAGGGAGAGAGGTGATATGATCGAGACATTTAAACACCTTAAGGGCATAAACAAGGTGAAAGAGTCTAACATGTTTAAATATAAGAAAAATAGCAGGACAAGAGGACACAGCATGAGATTAGAGGGAGGCCGATTAAGGGGAATGTGAGAATTCTTTTCACAGAAAGGGTGGTAGATGCATGGAATGGCTTACCACAAGAAGTGGTGGCTATGAATACAGTGCAGGGCTTCAAACAGGCATGGGATAGGCATAAGGGAGCAATACAAATGACTATGAATAGATAGGTCACTGACAGAGCAAAGGCCGATGGCACATTTATAAGGTAGAAAAAGAAATGGGCAGACTGGATGGGCCTTGCGGTCCTTATCTGCCGTCAACTTCTATGTTTCTATGTTTCTATGTAGTAAAGCAAGAGCAGTAAGCTTTCCATACATTCACACACAAATGCAGACACATCAAATGTACGCCTCCACATGCATACATCTAACTGTTAACACACGCTTCCTCCGTTTCACAAGTTCTGTCCAATTACTTCACATGCTGTATACACTTACAGCAAGAAACACCACACACACATATACAGTACCACAGACAGACATACAGAAACGTAAACCACCACATCCATACAGCAGTTACACACATACGGAGTTATGAGGCAGGAGATCGAAGGTTTGCAATAATGGCATATGGTGGAGTTTGCCCCTCTGCACCTGGCGACCAGCTATAAAAATAATCCCAGTTCACACCATTGTCTCTCCGCCACCATGTTACGTAAGGAGTGGGACCATTACAGTTGTGAGATGTGAATTTGAACATTAAGGTGTAAAGGAACATTCTAAGCTATGAAAACACACATTTTTGATTAAATGCTAAGTTCCTGTACAGTATCTATGCAGGAGTCCAGTACACATAAAGTGTTTTCTGAATTTTTTTGTGTACTGGAGGGAAGGGGTCAAAATATGGCCCTGAGTAGGTGGCTAGCCAATCTCTTCTACTTCCCAGTGTTCAGAGGTTTTGTGAAGCCTGACCAAGGAGAGTGTGAGGAAGCATCAATGAGTCCATTTTTATTAAGTGATTTTTCTATGTTAGTCTGTGTTTTGGCATAAATTAAAGCCATCCCTTGACTAACACAAGCCTTGTTCTTTGAGCAGTTGCTTTGATTTATGCCAAAAGATGGTCTCTCATATAAAAACAGTGGAACAGCATTTTCTCTCTACCTGTCTTTGATTGTCACCATTCTCACCTATTCAAACAACATGAAGTCTTGCTGTATTCTGACAATATGCAGTTAGCCCCAGAACTTGAACTGCCCCAGAGAGGAAAGAGTTAACTCTATGTAGAAGCATAGAATGTTGAGCTCGAGCTCAGTTTTCAAACCTCTGTCTGTGGTACTTCCTAGTGTAACCGTTAGATTCTTTACTCCACCTAACAGTGAAGTCGCTCCAGAGTTTCCTCTGCTTGGTTCGGTAAACTTTAAAACACGTTTGGTTTAAACCGTTCTATTTGTTATTTTTTTTTAATTTCCAGCCTCTGTCTACGGTACAGGTAGTGTAGTAGATAGGTAGTGACTGTGTTTTATTTTGGTAAACATGTGTAAATTGTTTTTCTCTTCAGTTTCTTATCGGTCGGTCCGGTTAGGAACCAACTTTTTTAAAAATTTTATTTTTTTTGGGTGGTGGGGGTGGGATTAGAGTGGTGTTCCAGTACCGATCGGATTCAAAAGAACCGGGCCTTTTCTGGTTCTTTTTCAAAACCTGTGACACAGTTTGTAGCCGATCGGTTATTTATTACCTGGCTAGAGAAGCTGCTATAGGGTAATTTAGTAGGTTGGCCATGTCTGAGAAACCCAAGAAGAAAACCGGTCCCACTGAGTTTCAACACTGTACTGAGTGTGGGGAGGCCTTTGCCAAGCTGACCCCCACCTCATCTGTGTTTATCGTCTGGGGTTTGACCACCTCAAGTCAGACTGATAAACTTGCAAAAACTTTTCCGAAGCCACTCTAGAAAAAAGATTGAGTAGGCTGAAGGAAAGGGAGGCCGAGAAGTCTGTAGATCCAGATGGCCAGCCCGGTTCTGTTGCGGCCGAACCTGAGGAGGTGCCTACTAACCTAAGAGATACCTCCTCCGGCAAAAGAAGAGCCAACTCTGAGGGGCCGGTTCCATCAAAAAGGAAACGAAAATCTACCGATTTGGATCCAGTACCGCGTACTCCAACCGTGGACGAGATAGCCAAAGCGATTAGCATTGTTCAATTGCTTCGCCCGGTTCCGTTTGAACCGGTACCGCTGGTTAGGCGGTCAGTTTGGTCAGATCCCTCTCCTTCAGATTATGATCCAGATGCTTTTTATGAGGAGTGGGAGGGAGATGAAGACTATCCCGATGATGAAGATGAAGATGATGACCTGGGGGGTCTGGATGTGCCCATTGAATCGGACATCTCCCCAGACAGGCCCTCTAATGTCTCCCCTCCCAGGCTTTCTGAGTCCCCTTCACACTTCTTGTTTTGAAGAAGGTAGCCAAAACCCTCCAGCTCCCTATGGTTGAAGCTGCTGAGGAGGAATAAGAGCCTGCTTTTGTGGAAATGATGGACTTCCCAGAGTCCAAAAGATTATCTATCCCTCTACATAAGTCCTTAGAGAAACAGACACAAAATATTTTACAAACTCCTAACTCATTACCTCCTGTGGATAAAAGAATGGACAGGAGGTATATGTTATCAGGCTCAGGTACAGAGTTCCTTTATACTCATAGCAGCCATGTTGGGGTAGTGCAGGCTGCAGCCTGTGACAAGGCTAACATTCCTTTAGCTTCACACCCCTTGGACAAGGACTCCAGGAAAGTTGATGTCATGGCCAAAAAACAATATTTGGCATCCTCTTTGGGACTCAGGCAGGCAAACTATAGGCCTATAAAGACAGGTACCAGAAGTCCAGGTGGGATACTGTTCTGAAACTGGCCAAACAGGCCTTCCCCCAGCTAGCCAAAGAGCTGGAGGAGGTGGCGGCTGATGGAACTGAGGCATCTAAAGTACAATTTCACGCTGCTGTGGACTCCAATGATGTGGCATCAAGAGTCATGGCTACATCTGTGTCTCTCAGAAGACATGCTTGGCTCAGATGTACTAGCCTATCACAGGATACTCAGACTAAGGCTATGGATTTTCCTGTAGTTGGTAACTCTCTGTTTGGGGAGCAGACAGAGGCTTACATGAAGAAAATGGATGAATACAGGACCACTTACAGGACTGCACAGGCCAAGGAAAGGCAAGTCACTCCACAAAAGCAGCAGTCCAGGGGCAGGGACAGGCCTTTTTACAGGCCTTTTTACCAAGCCCAGGTCTCCTCTCCTTTCCTACAGAGGGGGTTTTCTGAGGGAGCGGCAGAAGGGGGATGAGCAAGGCTACTTCCTCCTCCCAGTCTAAGGCTCCTGCCAAGCAGACACCCTGAGGTGTCAGCCCTGGTCGACTCCCCAATCCCATTAGGAGGCAGGCCAGCTTACTACTTTCAGGCCTGGAAGTCTGTGACCTCAGACAAGTGGGTCCTGGAAGTAGTAAGCCAGGGACTGGCCCTCAGCTTCAACAGGTTCCCAAAAAGAAGGGCCAGGTCTTTTTCACTTGCATCAATCTCAGAAACCCTTGCCCTAGAGGCAGAGGTTTCCTCCTCTCTCTTGGCTCTCGGAGCCGTAGAGAAGGTTCCTACTCAACGCAGTGGAAAAGGCCTGTACTCCAGGTACTTCCTTACCCCAAAGAAAACAGGGGTGTGGCGACCCATCCTGGACCTAATGTATTTGAACAAACACATTTCAAAATGGTAACTCTGGGAATAATCCTTCCCTCTTTAAGGCCAGGGGATTGGCTAACATCCCTGGACCTCAAGGATGCCTACTTCCATATCCCTATCAGGTGCTCCCACAGAAAATACTGTTTTGTTTCAGACCTCCAGTCCTGGGGACGGTACCCCTTGATGGTCTCATTTTGTACTGGAAGGGCAGGTTTCTCTATGCCTTCCCTCCCTTCCCTCTGCTGTTCAGAGTTCTGATCAAGATCAGAACTCAACCCTGCACAGTGATACTAGTTGCTCCAGATTGGGCCAGACAGCCTTGGTATCCTCTACTGCTGTCCCTGACAGTGTCACGACCCCTTTCTCTTCCCAGGAAATACAATCTCCTGTCCTCCTCCCAGGGGTGGATCTGGTACCCCAATCTCCAGTCTCTCAACCTCAAGGCCTGGCTCTTGAAGAGTTAGAATATGCAGCACTACATCTCTCTCAGGGAGTTCTCGATATTCTGAAGGTCTCCAGGAAGCTTTTCACTAGAAAAACTTACAATTCCAAATGGAAGAGGTTCAGTATTTGATGTTCTCAGAAAGGCAGTGTGCCTGATTCTGCAGACATCTCCACAGTCTTAGATTATCTAGTTCATCTGAAGGGTCTAGGCCTTAGGCCTGCCACTCTGAAGGTTCATCTAGCAGCTGTCTCTGCATTCCTTTCAGCAGGGAAGGGCTCTTCCCTGGCATCTCATCCCGTTTTCAGGAAGTTTTTCTAAGGTCTGGTTCACATTAACCCTCCCTTTAGAGAGCCTAGTCCTCCTTGGGATCTTAACGTCTGTATTGCTCAGCTTATACAGCCACCCTTTGAACCTGTGGCTTCGGCCGAGTTGAAGTACTTGACCAGGAAAATGATGTTCCTGATAGCTATTACTTCTGCCAGGTGGATTAATGAATTACAGACCCTGTCAACTGAACCTGACTTCATATCCTTCCATAGGGATAAAGTGGTCCCTAGAACCAATAGGAGGTTCTTGCCCAAAGTGGTATCTTATTTTCATCTGAACCAATCTATATCTCTCCCCCTATGTTTTTCACTTACCATTCTTCTGCAGAGGAAGGAAGATTACACAGCTTGGCTGTTAAAAGGGCTTTTAGCTACTACATAGAGCATACTAAGGTACACAGAAATGACTGTCTTCAATTGTTTTTCACTTATGGCGAAGTGGGGAAAGGTAAGCCTACCACTAAAATAACTATTGCCAGGTGGATTGTTTCTTGCATACGGTTCTGCTATGACAAATTGGGCAGAACACCCTCTTCAGGCCTGATGGCTCGCTCGACTAGGGGTACAGCTGCTAGTCTAGCTGCAGCCAGAGATATACCCTTGTTAGAGAGCTGTAAAGCAGCCACCTGGAAAATAGTACATACATTTACCAAGCATTACTCCTTGGACATCCAGGCTAGGAGTGATGCTAGGTTTGGCACAGCAGTACTGCAGGTCCTGTTCCCAAAGTAGGTTCTGCATTCCCTCCTCCATAGGGAACTGCTTGGTAGTCTGCATTATGTCAGAATACAGCAAGACTTCATGTTGTTTGAAGAAAAAATTACTCACCGTAGTAATGTTGTTTCTTCTAATGCAGTCTTGCTGTATTCTGACCTCCTCCCTGCTTCCCCTCTCAGAACCTAGCTTTTGGGAAGTGGGCTGGCAGGTTCAGTGTTGCACCTCAGGGGTGTACCTTGTACCCTCCCTCTTAAGGGTGGGGTAGCTGTTACTTTTATTTTTCTTGTGCTTTTATAGTTAAATATTGTCACTACCTTTCCTTCTTGGGTTCTCGACTTGAGTCTTTTTGGACCCAAATTTTTTGCCCTTTGGCTATATGTTTGAACGGTTTCCATAGTATAGTACTTAGCTAGTTAGTTTGCTCATAGGAATCTGATGGGTACACTGGGAAGTACCACAGACAGAGGTTTGAAAACTGAGCTCGAACTCAACATTCTATGCTTCTGCATAGAGTTAACTCTTTCCTCTCCAGGGCAGTTCAAGTGCTTTGGCTAACTGCATTATGTCAGAATACAGCAAGACTCCATTAGAAGAAACATCATTACTATGGTGAGTAATTTTCTCTTATCTTATTATACATTTTTTATATTGAATTATACATTGCATGACTCCTTACTGGTGCAACTGGTCAAAAATCCCACATGATAGAACACCATACTCAACTTGGCACTCACCAGTTTGGAGATGGTGGGGGACTGAATGTCAGGGAACCATTGGGGTTCAGTAACTATGACACTGTGTGGTTGGCACTGGCAGGGGAGAAGAATGGATGTGCCTCAAAGACAGTGTTTTGGACATGAAGTGAACAGATTTTCGAAAGATGTGGGAACTAGTCATGGAAAGATTGGCAGGGTAGACCAGATCAAGGGGGGGGTGGAAGAGTAGTGGGAAAGGGTACGGGGCACTCCTGGAGGTGATCAAATCTTGTGCAAGGAAGAACGCCAAAAGAAACAAACACCAAAGACTGATCTAGTTCTCAATGAGGTTGAGGGAGGCTGTGAGAGTGAAAAGAGTGACCTTCCCGGAGTACAAGAAGAACAAGGTGGAGGCAGCCTGGCATGACTATTAGGCTAAACTCAAAGAGTCAAGGGTGGAGGTCAGGAGGGCAAAGGCAGACACTGAGCTGAAGGTTGCTGAGGGTGTAAAAGGTGGGGAAAAATAATTTTTTAGGTACATAAGGGACAAAAAAGGGAAACGTGGGGATAGGTAGGCTAGCTGGGGGGGGGCAGGGTAATGGAAAAAGGCAAGCAGAAGGCAAATGTACTAAACAATTTCTTTTGCTTAGTATTCATGATGGAGGACAATGATCCTCTGCCAGAAAGTGGTGTCAAGGCCACCCCAGAGGGGGTTCAGGAAATGGGAGAAGTACACATCATCGTTGGCAGGGTAAAAAAGGGTGTAAAAGCCCTCAAGGTACAGTCGGCAGGCTGGGATGGCACCCACAGATACTCAGGAAACTGATTGAAGAATTGGTAGCACCCTTAACCCATCTATTTAACAACTCACTGAAGTCCAGAGTGGTGCCCGTAGTTTGGAGATCCACCTACGTAGTACCAGTCCATGGGGGGGACAGGGAAGATACAGGCAACTACAGGCCTGTCTGCCTTACCTCCATTGCAGGTAAGCTGATGGAGACCATAGTCAAGGAAAACGTAGTGGCTTAGTTATAGGATAATTGATTACAGGACAGCACGCAGCATGGGTTTGTGTCTGGGAGGTCATGTCAGACCAGCCTGATACTGCTTTTTGACTGGGTCACCAAGGTGATTGACAGAGGACAGGCTGTAGATTTCCTCTACTTCGGGTTCAGCAGGGCCTTTAATTCAGTACCGCACAACAGAAAGCTGAAAAAGTTGGAGGAGTTTGGAGTAGAGTGAGGTTAAATTAGTTGGGTAAGAAATTGGTTTGGGGAGGCAACAGTGAGTGGTGGTGAATGGGGCAAAATCAGGGGACGAGAAGTTCATGAGCAGGGTCCTGCAGAGGTTGATCCTGGGACCTGTCCTATTAAATATGTTCGTAAGTGACACAGGAAAAGGTATCTGGAAAGGTAGTGTGTCTCTGCTGATGACACAAAGCTATGCAGCAGGGTAGATCAAGAGGAAGGGATGCAGAAGCTTCAGAAGGACCTACGGAAGCTAGCGTGATGGTCTAAGGTCTGTCAGTTGAGATTCAATGCCAACAAGTGCAACGTAATGCACTTAGGGAGACGGAATCCACACATGGAATACTGCATGGGAGAGGTTAGACTGGCCACTTCAACAGAGAGAGAGAGAGAGAGAGAGAGAGATCTGGGGATCATTATCAGTGATTCTCTCAAGCAAATGGGTCAATGCAACAAGGCCTACAGCAAGGCATCAAGGATGCTGGGATGTATAGGGAGTGGTTTTGACAGTAGGAGTAGCGAGGTGATTCTCCCCCCCTGTACAGATCATTGGTGAGGCCTCACCTGGTGTACTGCATCCAGATCTGGAGTCCTCACCTGAGGAAAGACATTGACAGGCTAGAATCAGTACAGCAGATGGATCGACAAGATGATTCAGGGCCAGCAGGGCAGATCCCATGAGGATTTACTGGAAGCCCTGAATATGCACTCATTAGAGGCCAGGTGGTAGAGGGGGGACACAATTGAAACATGTACATTTCTCAGGGGTATAAACAAGGTGAATAGTGAGGACCCATTTGTAAGGAATAGGGATGCAGTCACTAGGGGGTATGACTGGAGGTTGGTGGGGGGGTAGGCTCAGGAGAAATCTGAGTAAGTTCTACTTCACTGAGAGGGTGGTGGAACCGTGGAGCAGGCTGCAGGCAGAAGTGATGGGGGCATCTACCCTAAACTGGTTTAAACATGGTTTCGACAGGCAAGGGGACTCATAATCCCAGGGGGGGTCACACGGGTTTGAGGGGTGGGGACAAGAAGAGTGGGGTAACAGCCCACCAGCACAGTAGGTCAGTGGTGGTAAGGTACTGTAGAAAGTGCAGACAAGATGGACCTTCCATCTCCGTCTGCCATCAAATTCTATATTTCAACCTCCCTCCCCACCTTATAAACTTAAAGGCCACACTGGCAGCTGTCACATAGCTCGACTAGTAGAATAATCAAAATGGATTTGGACATTCAGTGCTCCCAGACTGGTTTGCCATTTTCCATGTTACTCCAGGGCAATTTTCCAGTGTTATCCTGTAGATTACATCATTTCTTATGGAAGATGAATTGGTGTATTTTCCCAATGCCAGTGCTAGTTTATGGGACCAATATCCCTGTATGTGGCTCAATTTCCCTGTATAATACAGGAATCCCTGTAGATCTAGGATCCTTGGATAGCCATTATCTGAAATCCAGCTTCACCTCAGATCCGATTTCAGATTGGAATTTGTATTTTTCAATTATCATAACGATATGGCTTGCATTGTTTTTAGTGGCATACGAGCACCTCTAGCAATAAGAATATTAAATAATTTTTGTGCAGAGAAGAGCACAAACCCTGAGTTTCAAATGACACAGGGTAATTCCACAGCTGACTTATTAGCGCAGTTTTATGCAACAATAAGGTGGGAGGATGACTCACTGTACAAGCGTGGAAGTCTTCAATACATATCTACAAAGGTAGTCATGAAGCCATAATATTACTAGAACTGATTATGACAATTTCAGAATTGCTATCAAGAGTCTAAACCTGCAGTGGAAAAAGGCCATAGAAGAAGGCTGGACTGCCACGCTGTAGAAGGCCCATGTCTGCAAAGCAGGAATGCAGATGCTGTCAACCACTGGCAACGTGAGTAGCATACTGTATCCTCCTTTAATTTATAGCACAATGTGTGGTTTGAACTGCAGCTGCTCTGCTGACGAAAAGGTCAGGAGATTAAGTTCAGTGCACTAATATCTGATTTTAAAGTCAGATCTGATCATGCTTTTCGTTGAGTATGTTAGGCATGTCACGTCTGAACAGATAAAAAAAAACATCACGGTGACATAAAGAATGAATCAGTTGTAAAAGACACTCACATGCATGCCCAGCCAGACTATTAATACTGCCCTGTGGAAAGTTTCAAAATGTGCATTTTCAAACTACACCCAAAATAGCTATAGTTGGGGAAAAACTCATAATCCTAGCTCTAAAAAAGAAACATGGTTTGGAAAGAACCCACTTGGACCAAAATATTCCAGCTCAATAATGACTTATTTATTTTTTTTATTTAGTTTTTGTTGACAGGGAAAGGAGGACCAGGCCATTCTGGGGGAAGGGGGGATACAGAATATTGAGTCAGGCTAAACTCAGCTGCTGGTAGTATGTTTTTTTAAGTGAATAGGAGAAATATGGCCTGGACACTGGGAAACTCCCCTACTCTTCCTGGAGAGGGTACTGCTGTGCTTTTTCCAAGGAAGATGGATGATCCTGGAGAGGAAGAGAATGGTATGGCTGACCAGATGGAGGAGCTTGCTTCCCTCCCCATCCAAAGTGCTGAGGAGGCTCCAGAGACTTTGTTAGATAGTGTTTCACCTATCACTGGGCTGATTAAGCAATAATGCATGACAGGGGGTGCGTTATGGTGAGATAATTGCCCACCTTGGGTAGGTTGAAGCATGAGGTGAAGTTGAATGCTTCCATCATCCGAGAAGGGCTATTAGCCTATACTAACACACTAACACCCCTCCCCCCCGGAGTGCCTTATATAGAATAGTGGATGGTTGACTATACACAACAAGGCTGTGTTTCCATCGAGGGAGTTGATGATGTCCTAGAGATCTCGAGAGTGAAGCTCGAGAGGTCTCCATGGCATCATCAACACCCGAGATGGAAATATAGACTTAGTTGTGGATGGTCAACCATCCACTATTTTTTATAGTGTACGGTTCCCCCAAAATGGACACAAGTTTCATTCCTTGCCTTGACACTCCTGCACTGGCCCTCGCTCGAGTCTCGTCCCCCAAGATACCAGTCCTCTTCACTGCGCTTACACTCTGTTCCAGTCACTTCCCTGAATATAGTGGTACTACTCGCTGCGGTCCTGCTCTGCCTTTACCATAACTGTGCCAGAGATTGAAAAAAAACAAAAAAAACCTGCAATTTCAGAGTTTGGATATACAGAGCCGATTATGGCAGTCCGTGTCCAAACCATCTGCTCGCCCGACCGCTTGCTAAGTGAATCTGCCATTTTCGAATGCATTTTTTTAATCAGTGCCTGTTTCCACCAATCAGGTAGGAGCTCAAAGGCCAAAAGTAGTTGTACTATCGATGTGACGTCAGAATGATAATACAACTTTTTTTTACCTTTGAACTGCCCTACAACAGGATTTGGAAAACCATTGTTTTCCATCCACAATAAACCCCAACCAAATACTATACTGCAATTATGAAATGGGTTCTTTTACGTAAACTGGATGCATTTTTAAAATATATTTTTGTTGAGCTACCTTCAGCTGGGCCGTTGTGCTAGAGTAACGGCCCAGCTGAAAGGACCTCTTGGCCAATCAGGAGCCAGCATTCTTTCTACCAATTTCATAATTAAGAATACCCCTGAACCTCAGTTAATGAATCCTGAGACTGTACCTGAGATGACTGCACAGTGGGCTGAAAGAGAGCCAGGGTCAGTAGGTTCAGAGGTGGCCATTCCTAATGTTTAGGAAATGGAGGAAGAGAGATTGGATGCTGAGTTAATTTTCGAGAAGTAAACGCTGTTAAAGTTGAGCGAGGATGAAGGAGAGAGGGTCAAAATGGAAATGCTGAAATTCCATGGCACCCAGGAAAATCATACTCCTGATGTAGGAAGGGCTGGGAAGCATCCAACTGATGCTGTCAGCTCCCTTTGGGACGGCATCAGACAAACCTCCAGCTGGATTAAAGGCTGTTCCTGTGATGCCAATTGTGATGAGAGTGGCTGATTGTCAAAATGCACAAACTGCAAAGATGAATGAGGCTTCAGCCTCAAGTTTGTGCTGTCGGCAGACAGCATCTACATTGGGATTCCAGACAAATGTAGTTGAGGACAGCAATGAAGCAATATGTTTGTGGCTCTCACAAAAGGAGTATGGAAACCTAATTACCAGTATAAGATCACACAAACAACACCAGCCTAGAATGGAGGATGAGCGTTCTCAATCTTGGAACAGTTTTCAAAGTAGACACTGGTCCTGTAGGGCTAAATTGGACCTGCCCTTGTCTACACTTCCCATAGAGGAGGCTTTGTTAGGAGCTGGTTGGAAATGCTGAGTGGACAGCTCCTGGGATCCCACATATTCAGGAGATAAACTCTGTGCAGGTCAGTGCTTTAACAATACTGAATCTAATGTTACTTTGGGTGTAACTCCTATCATTCAGCATGGACAACAGCATCAGTTTGCTACACACCATTCCACCTGCATTTTCATTCTCCCAGTCCTGCAGTTAATAAACAAACTAGAATCAGATGTTACAGCTAATAGTGCAAACGTCTCTAATGTTGCAGGCAATATAAGCATGCCCCCAGATGCTGAGATACCAGAACTGCCTGTAGAACAGAATCAAGAAACTCATGGCATCTCCCTTGGTTGATACCCCCAGACCCAAGCAAATGCTTTCTTCAGAAAATAATCATACTGAAGAGGTTACAAATAACACAGACATACAAGCTCAGAACCCACAAGCAGATAGGATTTTTGTTGCTCAATGCTTATTGAAAGACAGCATGCAGTTTTATGTATATGAGATATATGCCTTGATCCATACGGCTGGGGAAAGCACATTTGATATGTAAGCATTAATCACCGGCAGAGGAGGCGTCTCCGGGGATTAATGCCGCTGAGGCGTTGTTGCGGGCGAGCCGGGGTTCAACCAGCGGGCATTAATCACCGGTAGCGCCGAGCTGCCAGTGATTAATGATCTTGTAATGGGACAAGCGCCGATGTCTACTAGACGATCACAGTGCAAAAGGCGGGGAGGCGGAGGCAATCTCCTTACAGTCTACTCTTATTGTACTGAAGGCTCTATGGCCGGGCGCCCAGCGATAAGCGCAACGCCGTCACATGTGCAGGAGCAACGCGGCATTGTGGGCCAATAATGCCGTGTTGCTGTGCTCGAAGCCGCGTTCACGACTCCCACACGGCATTATTTCTCAATGCCATGTTATCTTATACGCTCGAAACTCAACACGGCATTATGAGAAATAATGCCGCAGTTGGACCTGGTGAACGCGCTTCCCAGGACAGCAACACGGCATTATCGGCTCACAATGCCGTGTTGGTCCTGCACCACGTGACGGCGTTGAGCCTATCGCGGGACTCTCTCCTAGACTTCCCAATAATGCCCTGTTACAATTAGTTTTAAAACCTCTGCAGGACTGGAAAGATTTTGGAGTAAATGTCATGATCATGATCAGATTTGCACCTATATCAGATATGAAGGACCAGGGGTAACAGGAGGGATTGTGGGGCACAGCAAGTATGGGCCATGGAACGGATGAGGGTTGGGGGAGGTGGGGTTAGGGGAGGCTGGTAAGGCAGGGGTAGCCAGTGAAAAAATTATAGAGAGGAGAGGAAAAGGGGGAAGTGATACAGGAACAGAGGAAGGAGATGGTGAAGACAGCAATAAGGAGGAAGAGGAAAAGGGGGCACAGGGAAAGAAAGGAACTGGGACAGGGGAGCATATGAAAGAGAGGAGGGAGGGGGTAGCACATGAGGAGATAGGAGGGAATCAGGGGAAGCAGGCAGGCAGGGGAGGCCAGGGAGGTATGAATAGGGGTACAGAGGGGGAGCAGAGGAAATCAACAGAAAAAAGGATGGAAGCATTCGCCAGGGAGAGAACAAGTGAGGAAATGTGAGGAAAGCAGGGAGGACAAGCAAAAAATACTGTTTGGGGGGTGCAAAAGAGGAACAAGGAGAGGTAGAGTGGGTTCACCAGGAACAAGCTCAGATTCAGTGGCTAGAGAGGAGGAGAGGGTCATGGTCTTCAGGTACTTCATTATCAAGGGGATACATTGGATCATGGGGGTGACTACCTACAAGAGGAGGTCCATCTTTTGTGAACCAGGGATGGAGATGGGGCAGGCGATGCAAAAATCAGGGAGTGTGCAAGGCTGGTGGGGGGGGAGCCACACCTAGTCATTCATCTGGGGACAAATGATATGGCAAGCAATGAAGTGGGGGAGGTCCAGAGAAGGTTTAGGGCGCTGGCATGAGAATGCAAGGAAGAGGCAAGGTCCTTAGCATTCTCGGAAGTCTTGCCAGTCCCCTGTGTCAGCACTGCTAGATAACAAAGAATTAAAGAGTTCAATGAATGGCTCAGGGGCTGGTGCAGGAAAGAAGAGTTCACCTGTTTAGGTGAGTGGGGGGACACATGGGAAAATAAGGACATAGTGGAAGGGTAGACTACATCTAAGTGAGAGATGGGAAGAGCGCTGAGGGGGGGAGTCTGCAAGGTTATATAGATAAAGTCTTAAGGGGGTTTAAACTGGTAGGGGGGTACAAGTCTAGGAAGGGGGTGGGATTTACAGGTAAAGAGAATAGACTAGCTAGCACTCTATGAGGGTAACAACAATAATTTTTATTTATAAAGCACAATGTCTAAAATCAAAGCGCTGTACAATCCATAAAACAGTTAAAACCACTGAACATAAACATTAGATACAATCGAAGTCAAGTGATACGAAAATTCAAAAATTCAAGCTGGAGCATACATCATAACTGATCACCAAATGCCTGGCAGAACAAGAAGGTCTTTAGGGCTATTTTAAAGCTCTCCATGATCTGGCACTCTCGAATCTGGTGAGGTAGAGGGTAGGATAGAGAGAGAGGGCAGTGAGGAGGGGAATATATGGTGGACTTCTGGACTTCAGGTAGGTGAACTTTGCCAAAAAGAGGGCGCTATTCAGGGACAAAATGGAGAGGTAGGAGAACATAGGGGACGTGGAGGAATTATGGAAACAAATTAAGGGGGAGATACTGAAAGCCACTGAACTCTGCATGAAGAAGGTAAGGAAGAACAGAAAAAGAAGGAGGCTGCTCTGGTTCACCAGGGAAGTGATGGGGGCAATAGGGGAAAGAAAAGGGACATTCAGATCATACAAGAGGACCCAGAGGATAGAGGAAATGGATATTTACAGGCAGAAGCAGAGGATCAGGAAGGCAAATGCAGAAACAGAGGAGAGAATTGCTAGGCAGGCCAAATAGGGAGATAAAATGTTTTTTAGGTAGGTAAGGAGAGAGGAGGAAGGTAAGGCAGAGGATAGTACGAGTGTAGAGGGGGAGCACAGGTAGAGGGGGACTTCGAGAAGGCAGAGGTGCTGAATAGGTACTTCTGCTCATTCTTCATAGTGGAGGGAGAAGGTAGGGGACCGGAGTTAAGGGAGAGGGGAAGGGAGGACATAAGGGTAGATCCTAGCCAGTCCAGTGAAGACAGTGTAAGAGAGGAGTTAGGAAGGTTAAGGGTAGACAAAATAATGGGTGCGGACCACCTGCATCTTAGGGTACTCAGGGAACTAAGGGAGGATCTGGCAGCACCTCTAGTGAAGCTGTTTACAGAAGCTGGACAGAAGCCAGAGGATGGTGGTTAATGGGGTACATTCCAGAGAGGAAGGGGTGATGGGCGAGGTGCCCCAAGGGTCAGTGCTCAGTGCAGTTTTTATCAATAGGTTAAGTAGGCTGCAGCCTAGGGATGCCAACTGTTAGGGGGCACCTGAGAAATGAGAGGCACTAAAAAAATGTGTCTGGCTCAGTAGCTCTGGGCGTCGCTCCACCACCCCCAGAACTCAGTGTCAGTTTGTGCCCCCCTGCAACTCAGTCTGTCTTGCTGCCCCCTCCCAACCGACCAGATCAGTCCAATCAGTGGCACGCATTGATTTTAAAATCCAGTGTGTGCTCACTGCACATGTGCACCTGACACCCACACCAAATTGATGAAGAGAGCGGCCGGAGAATGCTTGCTGGGCAGGGCGGGTAAGGCACAGTGCACACCACATGAGTCATGGATGTCATCATCAACTGGTTGACAACAGTATTAGCAGTAGAGGTTCCAGCATCTCCCACTCCAGAGAGTCAAGAGAGAGTGAGCACTCACAGCTGGGTCTGGGTGGAGGACAGAGTGGGAGTATGGCAGTCGGCGTGGGTTAGGGTACAGTCCAGAGACCGGACCTGTCATAACTCTCAGTCAAGTTCTTCTTGCTTAGAGTCGGCATAATGTGTCTGACTGTCCCTGGCCACCCCACATCTGACCCGCCGGCAGCTGCCACAGCTGACTGGAGAGACCACTCGAGTGTCTGAGACAGGGACAATCATCAGTGCCGAATGCCTTCAAGGAACGAATAAATGAGAGGAGAGACCACACCAGACCAGACCTGAGATGGTGGGTGAGATGGAGACCAGGTCACACTGACACCATGTGAGAGTGAGTGTGAGTGAGATTTATGATGACCACCCCAGTCAGTAGTCCAAAAAATTGCCTAAAGAGGAACGTGTTCCACTTTGAAACCTGAGGGGGTGGCATGCAGGCTGCCCTGACTAAACAACATTTTGGGGTTGGAGAGGAGCTTCGTTTCAGGCTTGCTTAGCTTGGGCCTGGCTTGGGGGCACTGACAGTGACTTGCTTTTAATTTCCCACTTATTGTCTGCATTCTCTGTCGACAAAAATGAAAATCTAGTCAGCCAGCCTCTTTGTGAAAAATGGCCAAAGTAATGAATATGTGCAAACAGTGCAACCAGAAATGATAAAAAATGAAGTGAGTCTGACTCTGTGTGTGTAGTAGGTAGTGGCAATTCATTTTTTACACTCCCTCAAGTAATAATAGCTGTTTTTACCTTGCAAATGTGAATGCTTTCCTCGGGGCATAGATCTCTTGTTTGACATAACTTGCTTTTTAAGTGATTACAGCCTTCTTAGACATTTTAGCTGCTTTAATTAAGAATCATAGCCCTGTTTCCACCTAAATGTAATATTTAAAGCAGTTAGTTTCTTAAGCTATCTGTGCTGAAAAATTTACTTCCATTTCTCTCTCCCTCTCTCTCTCCTCCTCCCCCGGTCATCACAGCTACTGCTACCCGCCCAGTTCTTTTGTCTTCCTGTACTACGTCCCACTCTTGCCACTACTTTAACTGCTCTCACCTCCTCTGCCCTCCAGGTGGCTACCAAGCCACGGGCTTCAGACCCTGAGCCCGCTCACTGCGTGGCTCACCAGGAAAATCAAGAGCTGCACTGCTGCCACTTCACCAAGGCTCCCCCTTCATGGAAGGAGCACTGGACACCGCCGCAACCCAGGACACTCTCTGCCCGCCCAAGGAACCACAAGCCTGCCTGCTTTCAGGAGCAGCGGGCAGCAAAGCCATAAAGAGGCAGTCCCCGCTGGCGCTTTGCAATGGCTCCCCACCCACCCTGGGTCTACAGTTGTTTTTATAGCTGTTTTCAGTCATATGACTAAGTGCCCAAATTATCATTGGCTTCTTATATGATTGTGCCACTAAGGGGCCTGCTTGCGTAGCTTTAAACCTGACTGTTAGTTAATTCCTGTTTTCTTTGTAACCTGGCAAGTCTGAGCTTATTTTTGCTAGGATATATCTTAGTCAGCCCAAAGCTACTTCCCCATTTCTGGCTGGTTGGCTTTAATCTGCCCCTAACAATTTTCTGATTGCTGCTTCTGTGTGAACCCATCTATGAGGCGGTCCTTATGATGCCCTAATCTCTTGTACTGCTAATGTGCTTTCTCCTCTAAATCTTTTGACCTGGCAAAGACCTTGAGTTTTCCAAAACTCAGTCTTGCTGCCTACTCGTTTATCTCCTGTGCTAGCCCACAACTCTATCCTAAGGTTAACCCTGAGCCTAAAATTATGATTAGCTACCATCTGGGAGTGATGACCCTCATTCTCAAAGCTCTACTCTGTCTGAGGTTATTGTTGCTCATGATCCCCTGTGACTACCAGAAAAGGGTATCAGATACCAGAGATTTTCGCTTCTCCAATCTCATTATCACCAAACTCTAGCCGGTAAGCTACTGGCAACTTATCCTGTATCCAAACGGTGGTATTTATTATATGCTTCAAATACTGGATAAGTGAAGTAGGATTGCTGTCCCTTTTCCAGTCCCCTACTTGGCTAGGCTCTGTTTTCTAGTATTTCTTATACTCCTAGCGGGTGACATTGAGCTTAATCCTGGTCCCTCTGACCTATTCTCTGCAAACGACATAGCTGGACTGTCTAGAAAAGGGCTCTTTATCGTTCACATGAATATCAGAAGCTCAATATGCCACCTGGATGAGCTTGACGCACGGGTAAAAGAATACAACCCAGACATTCTTTGCCTCACGGAAACATGGCTAAAACCCAGTACACCTGACTCGCGCTGCTCTATTGCCAATTACTCCCTCATCTGTAAGGATTGGTCAATGAACAAGCGTGGTGTTGCCATCTATCACAAAGATCACCTCAACCTAATGACTATCCAGACATGTTATCTGCACACTTAAATGTTGTTGTTACGCTGGGCACAAAGAAACTCCATGTTGTCTGTTTCTATAACCCACCATCTAGGGGCTTGGCTGGGCTGCAGGATCTACTCGACATTTCTTTCAGTAATAACAATCTCAATGAGGCCATAATACTGTGGGACTTTAACCTAAATTGGTTGGGTCCTGCTCATAGCTCCTTGGTTACTGTGGCTAGCAACTTTGACCTGCATCAGTTAATAACTGAGCCTACTAGGACTCCCAACCCAGCTAAAACTGGTACCCTGATTGACTGGAAACTCACAAATCGAACTGAGCATTTGCCCTCAACCGGGATCCTTGCAGATGCTAAAACTGACCATGCTCCAATTTTCTGCCTGTGGATCTCAGGTGCCCCACCATCTCCACCACCATCTCCACCACCGAAGTACGTGACCTTCACAAATTTTGGTAACTTGGATGAAAATGCCTTTCTGCAGGGCATATCATGTGTTGACTCGTCTGAAGTCAATCACAAAAACAGTGTAGGAGTGGCTATAAATGTTTTTCTCAATAAAATTGTACTGCCATCCAGTCTATGTATGCCCCGAAAGTTACCAGGAGAGTCAGAGGTAAGCAAACTAGATGGTTACACAAGGACCTCCTATCTGAGCTTTGTGCGAGGGATAAACTGTGGAAGGGCTTCAAGCAAATGGGACAGCTAGTTGACTTTAATATCTATAGGGCTCATAGACATCTCTGCAAAAATAAAATACGTGCTGCCAAAAGTATGTACTGCAAGGACCTGCTTACTAGCTCTACAGCTGACTCAAGAAAATTCTGGGCTCATATCAAGACCTTCCTCGGGTCCTCCCAATCTAACACACCAATGAATATGATCCTAAATGGGGTTCACTGTAATGACCCAAATACAAAAATACAATTGCCAATGCCTTTAACCGTATGTTCTTGGATCAGTCCCAATATACATCTGCCTTCCCGGCACAGGACACCCACATTTAGACCCCAGGGTTTATCGATGCACCTGGCTCATCTTCATCCTGTGTGCCTACACACACCCCGCCTTTCTACTTTAAGGCCATAACCATGCAAGAGGTCTTTAAGCTCCTTACATCTATGTCCGACAATACAGTACTAGTGTGGTGTCAGACTACCTGGAACTGTGCCTTCTCAAACTTGTAGGCACTTTTATAGCCGCTCCACTGGCTAAAATATATACATTATCCCTGTCTTGTGGCACTGTTCCTGAACTCTGGAAAACAGCTCGGATAATGCCAATCTTCAAAAAAGGGACAAAAAAGATATCCATTAACTACCGGCCTATAGTTATCCTATCGGTCTTGTCCAAAATACTTGAGAAACTTGTTTCCACACAAACACTGGAATTTCTTACAAAATTTGACATTCTCACTGATGCTCAGCATGGATTCAGAAAAAATCACAGCATGAACACCGCTCTGCTAAAGCTGTCCTCGGATGTTCTCTCTAGTACGGATTCTGGCAGACTAACTGGGAAAGTTTTCATTGACCTTACTAAGGCTTTTGACCTTGTGGACCACCGATTACTTCTATCCAGCCTTGGCAACCTTGGTTTCTCTTCTCCAGCTGTTTTCTGGTTTAACAGCTATCTATCAAACAAACTGCAAGTTGTTAAATTCAGCTCAGCTATTTCTGCTGCTGCACCTATAAATGTTGGTGTTCCACAGGGCTCTATCCTGAGGCCATTTCTCTTTTCACTCTTTGTGAATAATGTTCCCAGTACCCTGCAGAACTGTTCTTCTCCATTATACGCTGATGATCTTGTTATCTATGCCAGTGATAAAGCTGAAAACTTAAACTCTTCCCTCACAGCTGATTTCACAAATGTCCAGAAATGGCTCTTTGATCATAAATTGGTTCTAAATACTAATAAAACTAAGGTCATGCTCTTTGATTTGGCCCCTAAACTTAGAAACTGTCCTCTGTCCCTAGTGGTAAATGACATGGATGGATCCAAACTTGACACAGTCACGTCCTTTAATTATCTCAGGGTTTTGCTAGATCAATTTCTGGATCTCAACCTTCACATTCAATCCACCTGTAAATCAGTCAATTGCAAACTGGGTGCTGCCTACAAGACTAGTTACATGCTAACTCCATCTGCCAAACTGGCCATTGCTAGAGGAGTACTGCTCCCCTCTTTAACCTATTGTGCCCCTATTCTTGCTGGAGCTCAGAAAATCACCCTTTATAACTGGGATGTCACTTATAATAACATATGTCAATACGCATCCTCTTCCTCCAGGCTAAAGCACCGCTGTCAGCTTTATGATGACCTGGGTTGGCTCTCCCCCTCTGCTACTAGGCAATATTATTTTGGCTCTCTTACCAACTCTATTGTGAGGCTTCAAACCCCAAGATCTATAGCCAAGCTGCTAATACCTCATACCGGCTCTCATGGGTTGAGGTCTGCTGACAAATCTTTTTTAAACACCACTAGGTGTTATACCACAAAAGGCACTGGTGCATTCAGGCATGCGGCACCTCAGCTTTGGAATACACATCCCCTTGAACTGAGGTTGACCGGACCCACCAGCGTTTCAAGAAGAATCTGCATCGATATCTATTGGGTGCTGGCCCCTGCACTTGTTTTGACCCTACCTGATGGACTGATGCAATGATTATCCTTACAACACTTGCCTCTTGTTACAATTGTTATAATTGTTTGATACTGCTATTTTATTGTTGTGTTTCCTGGTTCTCTATGCATTTGCCATTTGTAAATGGTTTCTAATAGGTAATTGTTCTGTCTCATTCCTGTTTCTATCTACTGATTACTGCATCACTGTATAATGCTGTCTACTATGTAAACTGTATGTTCATCTATGTACCTCACTGAAATGTTCCAGTACTTATTCATTATGTCATGTACTCTCCCGGGTCGTGCCTGTAAATAGTTATACTGTTTGGCTAGTGCACTTACCCAGTAAACAAAAACTAAATAAATAAAATTAAATAAAAATGTCTCTGTCACAGACTCAGATGCTGAATGAACTTTGCCCGAGCTCAGCTCTTAAGGTTTATGGACATCAGAGATCACATACTGTAACTCTGGAGTGTAAAGACAGCTAATATAACACATTGCCTCCTATGCATTATATAATAAGTGGTTACCATTTTTTCCCATAGGAAAACCGGGTTATAATTCTAGCATTATAACCAGCTGGTTATAACAACATTCATGCACCCAGTTTCCCTACTTTAACTCATGCGCCTGCCGCAAACTTCCTGCTCTCTGTGCGGTCTGTCCCCGCTCTTCAGTGCTCTCAACTTCCCCAACAGAAGTCGGCAGTAAGTTCTTCTTTTATTTTAACCCAATACTACTGGGCACAAAAAAAAAAGTAATCGCCCCAAGTTAGAAAAAAAAGCTGCTTCAGTTTACGAGCCAGCCGCTAAGGACCGTGTTAAAACTCCAATGGTCCACGGCTTGACTCTGTACCAAAATAGACTTATTTTGTATAATTGCTGTGGCAAAAGAATGGCTCCCAGCAATTATACAAAATAAAGGATGGGTAGGTGTGTAAAACTCAGATTTTACACCCTCCCCCTCAGAATGGGATGCCTTAATAAACCCCTCGAGCTTCGCTCTTGGGGTTTATGTGGCATCCCACCCCTCAGGGGGGTAAAATCCTCGTTATAACTACCTACCCATCCATTATTCTCTATTTAATTTCTGAACACCACAAATAATGGTCTGTATTTATTTTTTGGAACTGGAAAATAGTAACTATTGGGCTGGCAATATATCCTAGACATAAAAGTAATGAGCTGTAAATTAGCTTGGTACACCCAGCAGACTTGGGTTTGATTCATATAGCCTCTGGCTCCACTTGCATACTGTGTGACTCTGGCAAGTCACTTAACCAGCCAACAATGCTCCTAGGTCACCCCTAAAAACAGGGACTGTGTCTAGTGGCCCTTACCTGATTACCAAAAAATTAAAAAAAAATATATTCAGAATATTTATACAAAAATAGTAAACAACAACAACAACAAAAAGCTTTCAAAAGAACTTGTTAGCCCTCTCTGGGTAGCCATGGCTAGTCCTTTGGTCCCTGCAGTCATCACTCCCAAGTCCTCCCATGCAATCATATGTTCATAAATCTCCTGCCAGTGTCTTTCTTGCCAGCACCTTCCTACTTGCCAGTAACTTCTACGAGCCCCCCCCCCACCCTGTCTCCCTAGCTTGACTCCATCTTGCTCCAAATGGCCATCTTAGTAAAGTAGGGGGGGCTCAGGCCCCTGTGCCCTTATTTATAATGAGGAATAGTATAGACAATGTATTCTGCCTGTTCAGTAGTCCCCATCCCAAACCTGCAGCACTCTGCCATCTTTCTTCAGAAGCTCACAGACAAAAACAGAGGTAGGAAGAGGTCCCAGAAACAACTTGGTGCAGCAGATATCCTTGGCCCTGGGCAAAGGCTAAACACTATAAAGAATGCATGTCTACATATTCTGGAGGTGGATGTATTTCATTACATTAATTTAGAAAGAGCTAATTATTGCATAAATTAATCAAATTATGCTGTCTGGTGAGACAAACACACTCCAGCATTTCACCTCACTTGAAGGCTTCGGCTAGGGGCAATGTGCAGTTTATTGGAACAGCCTTTTGTACTCAAAATTTTAATGGTGCAGTACATTCTTAGCATTCTTTGGACTGTAGAATTTATAGTTATCTCCCATCTCCTCGTGTACTAGTCGCAGGATAGGAAAGTAATTTGTTTTTCCATTAATCATCTTTACGGTGACAGCAGTATTCTGTTTGTTTTAAATGTGGATTCCTGCAAGAGATTGTGTCTATTGTTATTTTTTATTAAAATAACAATAAACAGAAGGTACCAGAAAGTCAGTATTCTAATTGTTTAATTGTTCTTCTGTGAATGTGTTGTTACCATTCCCCGAACTAAGCTGTGTTTGGCGGGAGGGGGCACCTGAAGTTTCCAGCCTAGGGGCGCCATGTAAGTTAATGTAGCACTGTCAGTGCTGGGACCCATCCTTTATAATATCTATATCAGTGACATAGTGGAGGAACTGCAGGGGAAGGTCTGTCAATTTGCAGATGATACGAAGATCTGAAATAGGGTGGACACCCCAGGGGGGTGGAGGCAATGAGGGAGGATCTAAAGATCCTGTAGGGCTGGTCAGAAACCTGGCAGCTGAAATTAATTGCCAAGAAGTGTACAGTAATGCTCATGGGGAAAAATAACCCACAAGTCATCTACACACTTGGGGGGGGATTAGGGCAACTGAGCAGGAGAGGGATCTGGAGATTATCATTTCAGATAACCTGAAGGTGGGGAACCAATGCAACAAGGTGGTGGGCAAAATGAACAGAATTCTGGCATGCATAGGGAGGGGCATAACAAGCAGAAGGAGGGAGGGAGGTGCTGATGCCCCTTTATGGATCCATGGTGATGCCTCATCTGGAATTCGGGGTCCAGTTCTGGTGACCTGACCTACACAAGGACATAGATGGGATGGAAAGGGTTCAGAGAAGGGTAACCATGATGGTGCACAGAATGCATGGGGAGCCCTATCAAGAGAGATGGAGGGAGTTGGATCTGTACCCACTGGAGGTTAGGAGGAAAAGGGGTGGACATGATAGAAATGTTTAAGTATGTAAAGGGGATTAATAAGGCAGTGGGGAGCTTATTTAAAAGAAAAGTTAGTGGTAGAACTAGGGATCATAGTCTAAGGTTAGAAGGGGGAAGGTTTAGGGGCAATGTGAGGGGCATTACTTCACAGAGAGAGTAGTGGATTCCTGGAACAGTCTGCCGGAAGAGGTGGTGGGGGCTGAAACAGTGGAAGGATTCAAGAGAGCATGGGCAGGGGTTGACCAGTAGGCAGAGTGGGAGAGCTCTGGTCAAAAGAGACAATTAGGGAGGGGGGGGTAAGGGGCAGACTCGAAGGGCCAGTGAGGTCCTTTTCTGCCACCAGATTTCTATGATTCTATGATCTTTGGGTGCATCCTCTATGGGTGCCTTTCATTGCAATCCCACTTACAAAGCCAAACTTTAGAAAGATAACAGTGCTGTTTAACAATGAGGGGTAAATGTGGCTGACATTTTATAGCAGTTTGGTAATAGGACAGCCTGAAGCCATACATGATTCCAAGCATATATGAACTGGTGGCTGGCATATTAAAGTAACCTTACGACAGACACCCAACAAATTGGTGCACCTACCGAACTGCTCTTTGTTGGGTTGTCACAGGGGGGTTATTTTTTTACGTTGGGCAACCAAAAGCCTTATATCATTGTGGGGCACAGACCCACCTTAGTAATGTCTGTGATAAGCATATATGCAGAATCTGCTCTGATATTGTTTACTCAAGCATACAATGTATAAACCCAATGAAGTGCAATTTGTTTGATGATACAGGGCACACTTATTGAACCTATCCCTGGGCATCCCATAATAGTCAGGATCCAGCTGATCAAGCAGATCATGAATACTGTATTATGTTACAATGGCCCAAAAACACAAAACAAAGACAAGACTTTAGAAATCAGTCTGCAACCTAGAGACCCTCAGGCCCCTCAGAAAGACAACCCCCAGGCCACTCAGAAGGTCAGCTACCGAAACAATCTGAACAGAGGACGGTGCCAGATGGTATTCACAACAGGTTGCTCATCCCCAGCTTAATGAAGAACCCATTGCTGGTGAAGTGATAGATCAGAACATATTACCTGCCCCAGTTACTGATAATAATGGCCAAAGTAAAGTAACTGTGGAGCCCCGGGGGGAACCAGCTCACCACAACAGGAGGTGGCAGTGGAGACCCAGGCAAGTACAGTATAAGGGGATGCACAAGAAGATACAGGCTATCAAGCCTCTGAGCCAACCTCCCCCCTTCAACACCTATGACAGACTTTTCAAATGATTACAAGATCCAAGAGGGCTAGAGGCCAACCAAAACTTATGTTGTTGAGGAAAGAAAGTATGTCTCTGAGCAGCCAATGTAACATTCTCCAAGAAAATAGAGACTGGGAAGCTATAGAGGAGGACTCAAATGCCTCTTCTATTCCATCTTTGCAGCCAGTCCCTTCATTGGAAACAGAAGGAACATCAGCTGATACACAGCAAAAAAAAGGAAAACTAGACACAGAGGTGGTGTGGCTGGGCGTAGACTTCATTTGCGGTCTCTCTGATATAGACTGGGAAAGAAGAACTGAAACAACTTTCTGCGACACTAACCTTTTGAAGAAAATGTGTCATAATGCAGGGATATCAGATGCATATGCTATTTTAAGGAAACATTTTATAAAGGAGGAAGTTTTTCAAGAACTGACCTTTAGTTTATTTCTAGTGGTATGAATTTGGCTACAGCTATAACAATTCCCCTGTGGAGACCTTACAGCATAGAATAGTACATATTGAATTGGGGATAAAACAAGGTAGCCTACATGGCCCAGGGTACTGGAAGATGCATTCTTCCATACTTGATGGTCCAAACATAGTTTGCCATTTTACTGGGTTTGACTGAGGCTCAGAAGTATGTTTTAATACCATATGATGAAATAAAAGAATGGAGGGAAGATACTGAAACAGACATTAAAAATCTGATACAAGTTTGGATAAAAAACAGGGAAAGGGCCATTGTGTCAGTGCAGTGGTAGAGCTACCACACATGATGCTGGTGACCCGAGTTCAGTAGCAAGCTTGGGGCATCAGAGTGCCAGCCCAGGGAAGGAGGATTGAGCATCCAGAGGACTGCTTTCCTTCTCTGGGGGGAAGGCTTGCAGAGCCTGGTGTTCACCTGGCCCTTAGCTGTATGCTGGAGGAAGGCACCTGGGACTGCCTAGACAAGGAAGGGGGGCAGGGTAGACACCGACGTGTGGCTCGCAGCAGCTCACACCACATGCCATTGTATCAGTGCATGCCATGCTGCTCAGAGAAGAAAAAGGAAAACCCTCTGTGGAGGCAGAATGGCACTCAGACCCTCATAGGTCCCCACCTGACTAACTGGGCTTGCCAGTCCAAGTACTAAATCTGTTTCCTGATGGGGATTGGGGGGGTCCCATCAACCCTTCTGGGGGGAATCCTTGGGGTACTAGCTGGCAGATGAGTCCCAGACGATGTTGGAGTGACTGAGATTGGGGGGTCCAAGTAGAAGGGGGCCAACTGGAGGAGAAGGGAAAAAAACAGGAAAAGGAGCAAACTCATTACTGATTTATCTCTTAGGATGCAGTTAATAAAAGTAATTTCACTAACTCGTGAGATCTCAGTAGACTATCCTGAGCAAATAAAAAATAAATAAAAACAGAAATGTGTACATTTCAGTATGATGGGGCAAAATCTCTGTTCATGGAGCAGAAACATGGAACACATGGTAGGAAAGAACAAGTCAACCCATATAACTGCTGTGCTGGCAGGTTAAAACATTGGGTTATTTTAGAGTTACAAGACAGTAATCATAAAACTGATAATGCTGGAATTCAGTACGTAGCTGCAGAGCATATATATCTACTACCTTTGGAAGCACTGAGGCAGTGGTAGAAGAGAATGATCAGTTTTTAGAGGATTTAAATGTATCTTTCTTCAGAGGCAGATACTCAGATGTTATTTGCAGATATCAGTGAAGGAGATGTAAGACTCACTACTGTACCTCATCTCTGTCCCTTAACACTGCACCTGGTCTAGATGGTCTTTCTGATGAAATATACAAGCATGTGGTTAGCCATTTGGCCCTGAAACTTGCTTTAGTGTTTAATTCTACAATACATGTTAATAAATGATGTCCCCATATAAATTTTAGCGCTGTGTTCTTTATTTATAAAAACAGGTGACAGCACAGACATTAGGAATTGGAGACCTTTGAGTTTATTAAACTCTGATGTTAAAATTTCTACCAAAATCCTTTGTAAAAGACTGGCTACTATAGCACAGCATCTGATATCCCCATGTAAGCCTTCTCTAACCCCAGGAGAAATATTCATAATAATTTAATCTCCATATGTGAAATCATAGAGCGACGTATAAAAGGGGACTTGGATGGTTTACTACTTACAATGAATCACAAGAATGCTTTTGATTCTATTTCTCACTCTTACTTATGAGCAGCCTTGAAGGGGTTTAGTATACTGGAAGGATTTATCAAAGTGCTTCATATTTTGTACAAAGAAGCATACATTGTCCCACTAGTTAATGGGTGGTTAGAAACATCTTGCCAGCTATGAAAAGGGGTATGTCAGAGCCGCCCACCTAGCCCACTTTTATGTGTTTTTTAGCTTAGACATGATTTTAAGGTGGATAGAGGGTACTCAAGAATATTTTGCCATTAGTAATACAGGAGAGGGCTCCCTCCTGCTGCAAAAACATTTCCTATACAGATTATATGGTTTTAACTAAAAATGCAGCTTCTGGTGAAAAAGCTGTAACTGAACTTGAGACATTACATTATGTGCCTGGTATTAAGTAAAACAAACGTAAAAGCAATTGGGTCTGGTCTTAGGATCTACTGCAACTATGGAGGTTGCTGGTATCAGTATTTCAAAACAACATATTGACCTAGGAGGGATTACATTTGGTTATGGTGATATGTCCCAAATAAACTGGAAATCTAAAATTGAATTGGCAGAAGGTAAAATGAATAAATGGAAAAATTGGCCTATGAGTAAGAAAAAATGGATACGCTTAGCTAAAACTTTTATTATCCCACTGTTTTTGTATATAGCCTATGCCCCCCCACCCCCCACCAGTCTGCAAACTTAGAGTTATGGGGCAGCAGACTCAATCCCATGAAGAGGTATCACACCTATAGGCCTATTAAGGAAGGAGGCTTCTGAATAGTTAATCCCATGGTGTTTTCTCTTGTATTTTGTTTTATTTCTAACTTGTCACCAGTTTTTCAGCAGAAAAGTATGGTGTGGATTAAGTTAGTACACAGGTGGATCTTTCCTTTAATTTTTTGCTTGGGAAAGAGGAAGTATTAAATTCTTAAAATGTGACCAAAAAGTCTTGCCAATCTGTATTAAGGAATGCTTTTTACGTTCGCTTGCGCGCATGCGCAAGGAACGTCTTGGGAGAATGAGACACTTTGGAGGTGTGCTTGCCCTGTGCAATCCCCTGCTCTATTGAGCAGGCGTGGCGGTCCTGCACCAATCGCTGTGATGCTGTGTATGACAGCGGTGGTCTTCTCTTCAAAGAAAACCACCACTGTGTGCTTGCAGCGTGTCATGCCCCCCCCCCCAAATCTTTACTGCCATGCTGGGAGCCCACCCCAGCATGGCAAACGCCCTGCATCATCTGACAACGGGGTGCACAATCCCCCATTGGCTCCACCTCCCCAAACAGTTTTCCTGCTGCCACGCTGGAGGCACCCCAGCGCCGCAAACGTCCCGCATCAAGTAATTATAGAAAACACCCTGTAAAGTAAAACGGTCCCACGCAGTCTCCCGCCCCTCCCACAACCCGCACCCATCCACTCGCCCCTGCCTCCCCATGCCCCCCCTCACCCCATACTTACCTCCGGAGCTCGGCGCGACGATCATCGCTGGACCGGGAACACGTCTGCACTCTTCAAAGCCGACCGCAAACTGAGGAAATGCCGGTAAGCTGTATAATGGGCTAGATGGGTTTTTTCAACTTTGCAGCATATCTTAGGCATTTTTTGGAATTTTTGCACCAAATTTTAAACATGGGGTCTTTGGGACCCCTTCTCATGAATTCTGTCACTGTCATGGCGTTACTCGGGCCCGAAGGGTGATTTCACAGTCACTGCACAAAATCACCTTTCAGGCCCGATTAACAAAACGACAGTGCCAGCGTTCATAAAGTGGGCTCTCAAAAAGCATATTTTGAAAATTTGGTGGAAAAATTCCTCAAAATGACCGTTTTACGAGTGTATGTTGTGCAGTTCCTACGCAGGCTCGTAAGTTCGCGAATTTTCAGTATTTTCACTCCAGATTTTCAACATTGCCATTTTACCACACCTTCTTATGAGTAGTACAGCTGTCACTTTTCACATCTCACCCAAAACTTGTTTCCACCCATGTAGCGCACAATGGCGCAGTCGGTGTGTGAAATCAATGTATGGGACACATTAAGAAAATCACAGTGACACTGTTCATGAGCAGAGGTCTTAAAATGGCTATGTTGAAAATTTGATGAAAAAATTCCTAAATAATGACTGTTTTACGAGTGTGCGTTGCGCAGTTCCTACGCACGCTCATAAGTTTGCGAATTTTCAATATTTTCACTCCAGATTTTCAACATTGCCATTTTACCATACCTCCTTATGAGCAGTACAGCTGTCATTTTTCAGATCCTGCCCAAAACATGTTTCCATCCATGTAGCGCACAATGGTGCAGTCGGTGTGCGAACTCAATGTATGGGACACATTAAGAAAATCACAGTGATACTGTTCATTATCAGAGGTCTTAAAATGGCTATGTTGAAAATTTGGTGAAAAAATTCCTAAAAATGACTGTTTTATGAGCGTGCATTACGCAGTTCCTACGCACGCTCGTAGGTTTGTGAATTTTCCAATATTTCAACTCCAGATTTTCAACATTGCCATTTTATCACACCTCCTTATGAGCAGTACAGCTGTCATTTTTCACATCCTGCTCAAAACGTGTTTCCGCCCATGTAGCGCACAATGTCGCAGTCAGTGTGCGAACTCAATGTATGGGACACATTAAGAAAATCACAGTGAAACTGTTCATGGGCAGAGGTATTAAAATGGCTGTGTTGAGAATTTGGTGAAAAAATTCCTAGAAATTACTGTTTTATGAGCATGCGTTGCGCAGTTCCTACGCACGTTCGTAAGTTCGAGAATTTTCAATATTTTCACTCCAGATTTTCAACATTGACATTTTACCACACCTCTTTATAAGCAGTACAGCTGTCATTTTTCACATCCTGCCCAAAACATGTTTCTGCCCATGTAGCGCACAATGGCGCAGTCGGTGTGCGAAATCAATGTATGGGACACATTAAGAAAATCACAGTGACACTGTTCATTGGCAGAGATCTTAAAATGGCTATGTTGAAAATTTGGTGAAAAATTCCTGAAAATGACTGTTTTATGAGCGTGCGCTCGCGGTTCCTCATGCGGCTAAATATAAGTTCTTAATTTTCAATATTTGCACTCAATGACTTGAAATGCCTAAACAGCACATAGAAGCAACAACATTACGCACTGACAAATGCTTGTACTTCTTTGTCACTGATTTTTTTAAGCCATGTCCAAGTGCCAAATACCACTGCAAATACCTGCAAGCGAACGTTCGGCATTGACAAATGCTTGTTACAACTGTGACAGTAGCATGTGAAAATAGCACGAACTGGATTATAAACTAGGAAACACCTATGCAATAGCATACTGGATACTCATTTTACAGGCTCTCCATTATTTCAGGGGGGTAACAGACTGCCGGTTGAAACCATTATATTTTCCCTGAAAATTCCTGCAAAATTTTGGGATACCATCTGGCTTTGTGCAGGTGAAAATTTAAATGTATGGGACAATCAAAAACATAAGGTAGTGTCTGACAGATTAGGTTTGAGACACAATTGCTTGTCTCATAAAACCACAGAAATTGTAGGCATATAAGGACCGCCAGGCCCAACGAGTCTGCCAGAAAGTACTACACTAGTTTGTTTCCACTGACCCTACCTAGTCAATGGCTTTTCCCTCTCCTTCCTACCACCAATGTACCCTTATGCCTGTCCCATGCATGTTTAAAACCTTCCACTTTGAAACATAGAAACACAGAATTTGATGGCAGATAAGAACTGCTTGGCCCACCCAGTCTGCCCATTTCCCTACCTAATGGATAAGCTACAGATCCTAGTTAACCAGCAGCCTACTTCTTTCTACCCCAACCCCCTAGAATTGCCTTATGGCTGTCCCATACATGCTTGAATCCAACCATTGTTTTGACTCCACAACCTCCTCTGGAAGTCCATTCCATGCATCCACAACCGTCTCTGTGAAAAAATACTTCCTTACATTACCTCTGAGCTGCTCCCCCATCTTCAAATTGTGCCCCCTTGTTCTTGCACACCTCTTTTTTTGAAAGATGCTACCCTCTTGGACTTTGTTGATTCCCTTGAGTACTTGAAGTTTCTCTCATGTTCCCCTCTTCCTCCTTTCCTCAGGGCTTTACATATTAAGCTCCTTTAGTCTCTCTTCTTATGTCTTGGTGCAGACCCTTCACCATTTAGTTGCCCTCCTCTGGACAGCTTCCATCTTGTCTGTCCTTGCGGAGATTAGGTCTCTGAACTGCACACAGTACTCCAGATGGGGTCTCACCAGCTGTCTGTACAGAGGGATAACAACTTCCTGTTTTCTACTGGTGATGCCTCTCCCTATGCATCCTGGTATCTCCCCAGCCCTTCTTACTGCCCTCTCACATTGCTTGCCCACCTTAAAGTCATCTGACATGCAGCTACCCCAGGCCCTTTCCATTTTGTTGTTGTTAGTATCTCACCCCCATTGTGTGCTCTTCCCCAGGGTTTTGTTTCCAGGTGCATTACCTGCACTTCTTAGCATTAAATCTAAGCTGCCATACATTTGACCATTCCTCTAACCTTGCAAGTCCCTTCTCATCCTTTCCAACCACCTTGTGCATCAACTCTGTTTGCAGATCTTTGTGTCATCTGCAAAGAGACATACTTTTCCTTCAGTCCCTCTGCAATGTAAAACACAAAGACATTGAGAGAGGACCAGTCTAATACTGCCCCTGGGGCTCCCCACTAAGTAGCCCCCCTTTCTTGGGTGGACTCCATTGCTGTACTCTCTGTCCTATTCTCCAGCCAATTTCTTTACCCAGGCTGTCATCTTGGGACCCACTCCAGGCTGGCTAACTTGTATATTAATCTTTTGTGTGGGACTGTGTCAAATGCCTTGCTAAAGTCTAGGTAGGCCATGTCCACATCCCCTCCCTGATCTACTACTTTGGTCACTCAGTCAAAGAAATCTATTAGATTAATCTGGCATGACCTTCCTGCTGTGAGTCCATGCTGCTGTGGGTCCTGTGCCCCTGTGGCATCTAGGTACTCGACAATTCTTTCCTTCAGAAGTGATTCCATCATTTTCCCTATCACTGAGGTTAAACTAACAGGTCTGTAGTTTCCTGTTCTGCCCTGCTCCCACTTTTGTGAAGGGGAATCACATCTGCCCTCCTCCAGTCCTCAGGTACCACCCCATTCTCCCATGATTTGTTAAACAGGGTAGTCAGTGGTGTCACTAGTTCTACCCTTAGTTCTTTTAGAATTCTGGGATGAATCCCATCAGGCCCCATTGCTTTGTCCACCTTCAGTTTTAAGAGTTCTTTCAGAACCCTTTCTTCTGTAAATGGGCTGGTATCAACTTCTGTAGTGTTTCTATTGTTTGTTTAGGTACCTCCCCTCTTCATTTGTAAATACTGAGCAAAAATATTTGTTTAGTATCTCCGCCTTTCACAGTCACCCTCTGCCCACCCACTCCCCTTTATTAAGCCTCTCTTCCTCCCTTAGTCTTCCTTCGCTCCCTGATGTACATAAAAAAGGTTTTATCCCCCTTCTTAACTGAGTTGGCTATCTTTCCCTCGGTTCGGGCCTTTGCTGTTCTGACTGCCTTCCCAGCTTCCTTTTGCTTTAACTGATACAATTCTCTGTCCTGCTCCTTCTGTGATTCCTTGTACTTTCCGAATACTTTCATTTTCTCTTGAACCTTCAGTGCCACCTCCTTTGAGAACCATAGTGCTTTCTTACATCGTTTTGTTTTGTTTATTTGCTTCACACAGAGGCATGTTACCTCTGTGATGGCAGTTTTTATTATTCCCCATTGTTCTTCTACCCCTCCTTCCTGCCCATTTGTTAGTGCATTCCTTAGGCACTCAACCATTTTGGTAAAGTCAGCCCTCCTGAAGTCTAGTACTTTTGCCTTTGTATGGCTTAACTCTATTGCTGTGTTTATTGTGAACCATACTGTTCGATGGTCGCTAGTTCCCAGATGGCTACCCACTTCTACATCTGTGATCCTCTCTCCATCTCCATTTGAGGACCAGGTCTAAGATTGCTCCCTCTCGAGTGGGTTCCAATACTAGTTGTCTAAGGCATGCCCCCTGTGGGGCATCTAGAATAACACTCTTAGAAGTGGCTGCTGCAACTGCACTCCAGTTAACATCTGGCATATTCAGATCACCCATCAGCAATATCTCACTGTTATCTGCCATTCTAATATATACTTTCTATCATTTCCTTGTCCATTTCCTCCCCTGAGGAGGGGTCTGTATCTAACCCTATGCTGGGATTGTGTGGTGCCATTGCCTGCCTCCAAATTGACCCACAGTGCTTCTTCTTCCTCCTCCCTGTTTGCCCTTTTGTTCTGTTGCTTTGATTCCTTTTCTTATGTAGAGAGCTACTCCTCCTCCTCTTTTACCCTCCCTGTCCCTCCTGTAGACAGTGTATCCTGGTATGTTTACGTCCCAGTCATGGTTCTGTGTGTACCATGTTTCTGTGACTGCCACAATATCCAGATGTTCCTCCTCCTTTATTCCATTGGTCCACCACCATCTCTATGAAGAAAAACTTTCTTATATTGCCCCTCAGCCTGCCACCCTCCAATTTCCTGTCATGCCCCCTTGTTCTTGTACATCTCTTATATTGGAAGATGTTTCCCCCTTCATCTTGTTTATGCCCTTAAGGTATTTGAAAGTTTCTATCATGTCTCCCCGATCCCTCTGCTCCTCCAGTGAGTACATATTGAGGTCCTTTGGTTTCTCCTCATATGTTTTTTGGTGCAGCCCTTGTGCCATCTTAGTTGCCCTTCTCTGGACTGCCTCCACCCTGTTAATGCCCTTATGAAGATGCAGTCTCCAGAACTGCACACAGTACTCTAGGTAGGGCCTCACTAGCATTTTGTACAATGCCATTACCGCCTCCCACCTTCTGCTTGTGATACCTCTACCTATGCATCTCAGCATGCCACTGGCCCTCCCTGCAGCCTTTGTACTCTGCTTAGACACCTTTAGGTCATCAGAAATGATAACCCCAGGTCTATTTCTTCCTTTGTAATAGTCAGCAACTCTTCTCCCATCCTGTAGCACCCCTCAGGGTTCCCTCTTCTGAGGTGTATTATTTTGCACTTCTTGAAACTGAATCTTAGTTAGTAATAATAATAAGAAATGTTATTTGTATGGCACCTATCAAAAAAACCAAGGTGCCTTAACAATAATTAAAATCACAGTATTCACACAGAACAGCTCAGCAAAAAACAGAGTGATAATACTGATGACAATCTTTAGTTAATCACAGAAAGCTTGGTTCCACAAGTAAGTTTTTAGTGCTTGTTTAAAGCCCTCTGCTGTCGAGCACTCACGTAACCGACAGGGTAGAGAATTCCAAAGGGTATGGGCAGCATACATAAATGTTCTCACCCCAGAAGATTTCAGACATACCCTTGAAATCGCTAGCAACCCCTTGTTGTCTGAGCAGAGCAATCACCCAGGGCAGTGAGGCGCCAGGAGCTCTTTCAGATAGTCCAGGCCCTGTCCGTGTAGGGCTTTGAAAGTTAGAAGACCGACTTTAAAGGTGATCCACTACTGAACTGGCAGCCAGTGCAGTTCGTGCAGCACTGGTGAAATATGACAGGACTGAGATGATCCCGTCAAAAGTTGTGCTGCTGCGTTCTGCACTAGCTGCAAGCGACGGATTTCCACCCCAGGTAGCCTTAGGTACAGGGAGTTGCAATAGTCCAAACATGAGGTCACAAAGGTGTGGATCAAAGTAGGAAGGTGGCCGGATGGAACAAGGTGCTTAATCCTGGAGTTATTTCTCAGATGGTAAAACAAGGATTTGACAACAGCTGAAACCTGCGAATGTAGGGTCAGCCTCTCATCGAAGATTACCCCTAGCTTCCGCACCCATTCAAAGGTCAAGAGTGGTACACCCCAAAGGTTAAGACCAGAGGGTGAACCCCCACTCAGTCCCCCTGTCTGGTGACCCAGATCCACAACCAGTACCTCAGTCTTATCAGAGTTCAACTTTAACCAACTGGCATCCATCCACTCCTGGATTTCAGTGAGGCAGCTATTTAAGACTGAAACAGTTCTATCCTGGTCTGGCGCAAAAGAAAGATAGAACTGGGTATCATCTGCATAACAGTGAAATCTCAGCCCATTCCTTCTTACAATGTCTCCAAGGGGCAGCATAAACACTGTGAACAACATGGGGGACAGCACTGAACCCTGAGTGACTCCACATGATACGGGGACTGGGTCAGAGGAAAAAACCCGGGACACCACCCTCTGAGATCTTCCTGTGTGGAATGATGTAAACCACTCGAGGACTGTACCTGACAGTCCGCGAATGAACCATAGGTGATCAAGCAGGACCTCATGCTCCACCATGTTAAAAGCTGATGAGAGATCTAGGAGGATCAGAATAGAATGGCTCCTCCCATCTCTAGCCATCAGGAGATCATTGAGCACCCAAACCAGCGCTGTCTCAGTACTATGCTTCTTTCGAAATCCGGACTGGAGGGGTTCATAGATGTCATGGATGGTCAAATGGTCCTTCAACTGTGAGGCCACTACTTTCTCAATCACCTTCCCCACAAAGGGAAGGTTAGAGATTGGTCTGTAGTTTGCAAGGCAGTCTGGGTCCAAAGAAGCTTTCTTCAAGAGTGGTGTCACCACCGCCTCTTTCAGTGAGCTTGGAAACTCACCTGTCTTCAAAGAGCACCAGACTATCCGAGCTAGGACTGGGCCAATAACATCAATACAACCCAAAACCAGGGACGTAGGTCCTGGGTCCAAACTACAGCATGTAGGGTGCACACTCTGGATGATCTGCATGACATCCATAAAAGCAGATTGGACAAAGGTACTCCAAGAAGGCCGAGCATAAGTGATCCCACACTGATCCACAGCAGCACCCATAGAGTATGCTGAACGGCAAGCTGATCTGATGTCAGTCAGCTTATTTGCAAAAAATCAAGCAAATTCATTGCACTCTTCTTGCAAAAAGGCTTTCCAGACTTGTAGACAGGCTGGGTTGCACAGTCTGTCCACAGTTCGGAACAGCTGAGCTGGTCGATTTTGTGCAGCCGTAATCTCCCCAGACAGGAACTCTGCCTTCTTACAGGAGAGTGTAGATTGATAGACTTGATAATGGTCCATCAATCTAAGGTGGTCAGCATCATGAGCAGATCTCCACCAGCAATGCTCTAACCTTCATCCTAGTCGTTGCATCTCCCTCAGAGTCCCATCAAACCATGGGGATCGAGGATGAAGGGAGAGAGGATGAACACAGACAGGAGAAAAGACATCCAGGGCCATCGCAATGGCTGAATTATTAGCCACCATGAGGGCCTCTGGATCACTGTTTGCCTCTGGGAGGGACGAGAGATCCAGCGCCGCTATTAGGCCTTGAGAATTTCTATCTTGCTAAAGGATGGTACCGTGTCATCTCCATAGAGGTAGGTCTACATAGTGGGGTGCTAAAACTGAACCCCACGGTGTAGTGATCAGACCATCCAACTGGTTCCACCCCCAAGTTGGAGGCCTCAATCCCCAGAAGGAAGACTAAGTCAAGAGAGTGACCTTGATTCTGAGTAGCAGAGATAACAACCTGTGTAAGGCCCAGAGATGTCATCAACTGGAGGAAGTGCTAACCAAATTGTGAGAGCTCGTCATCAACCCGAGCGTTGAAGTCGTCCAGGACCATCAGCCTGGGCAATTCAAATACCATGTTGACGCCGAAGTCTGCAACTTCCTGGAGGAATCGTTTCTCATCTTCTGGTGGACAGTAGATGAGAACGATCCTACTACCTACACCTGCTACCACGGTACACTCAAATGACTCGGTCTCCCCAACTGGTACATTCATGAGGTTATGTTCGATCTTAAAACAGACTGCTACCTCCCCCTTCCCCGCAATCCAATTTTGGGCAGTGTATCACCGAGTACCCAGCGGGAATTGCAGCCTCCAAAATGGGGCCAGAGTTCTCATCCAGCCAGGTCTTGGTGATGCAAGCCAGGTCCACTGACTCAACAAGATCTGCAATGATTGCAGTCTTGTTCTTAATGGACCTAGCATTGCATAACACTGCCCGAGTTGGATGAACCTCTTGGGCCACCCAGACCATCTGCCTACCATCATTTGTAGTGCCCTTGGGTATGGAAACCAGGCATGGCGAACCACGTTCTGGGTTCCATTTCACCCCAGGGCATCTCCCGGATCTCACTACCCCAATGCGGTGGCCCCCCTCATTCATCCTCCACTGCTCACCCCCTCACACCCTCCTACGTCCCATCCACACAACACCCAGTGCCCTACAGTGCAGGTATGTTATAAACTGAAGGGGGGAAGGGCAGAGAGCGTGAAGGGCAGAGGACGAATAGCGCACAACTGTAGGGGCACGACTCCAACACATTTTGGTAATCCTGATGACACTCTTCAAATTATCCAACTGTGAATTACAAAACCAGAGCCTAAGATAATGAAAATAATAAATATCTTTAAATTTGCTCCCCCCAAACAATAAAACATAAAACTCATCTCTCTAACAACACATACCTACAATCTAAGACTCTAAAACAATAACTCCAAATAAACAAACAATATACAAAATTAAATATATCAGTTAAACACAGTTGGTACAAACAGGCAGGGTAGGCTGATAATACATTAAATCATTTAGGAAAGAGTTTCAAATGTCCAAATTCCAAAGGTCCTCTCACCACCAGTAGGAATGGACACTCCTCCCGGGAGCTCACACCGCCCAGAGCCAATAGATGGAATAATCTCAGAAATCTTTCCAAAAATAAAACACAGTAAACCCCAGTCCTCACGTACTCTCACTTCTAGAGTCTGGGGAACTGCTATTCGACACTATCACTGTCGACAAGTAAAAATAAAAGCAGTCTGTCCATAATTCAGGAGAAAAGAAGTGGGATTCCAAAATTCCTCTAATAGGCCTCGTCAGGATCAGTCACAACTCTGAGACCAGGGCCACCCAGACAAAGCTGACCTGGCAGATGGCCTCTGGCTGTAGCAGCTACCACAGAGTTCCCCGGTAGAACCCACCAATCGATAGGCCCCAGGGAACCCTAGAGCTCAACTCTCACCACCGACTCCCCGGTGGATAAGATCATAAATCCTCGTGCTGCCACAGACCTCCGCACAACCCGCCAGACAGATCAGGAAAGCTCACCTGGTCTCAAATCGAATTGCTGCCATCCCTAAATCCACCGTATAATCCAACAGCAGTTCATCCCCACCCAAGTTCAGTGGGTCTTCAGCTTCATAGCTCATAAACACGCACAAGCAAACAGTCAGCAAAAAAAGCAGTTGAACTTATGTTCCAAACCCAGGGGCGTTCTCCAACTCAGCCCCGCTCATATGCACAAATGCCTACTGACAGACAGAAGGCAATCGATGGCAAGTTGAGCCCCTCTCATTGACATGGAACAGTATAGCGAGCCTTCTGACAAACAGAAGGCAGTCAATGGTGGGTTGAGCCTCTCTTGGTAGAATGGAACAATATAACGAGCATCCTCATACTCACAGTCTCAGCTCCTTGCTTTAGAATAAGCGCGCAAACAGGCTGACAGAATACAGTTGGCAGCAGAGGAGATAAGGTCACATTCAAATCCCAGTCCCAGTCCCGAAGACATTCTCCAGCTCTCCAGCTCGCTGCACGTTCTCCAGCTTGCCACACTTACAGCACTTCACAGAGCAGAGCAGGACAGAGTAGAGGGTAAAAAGAATATAACCCTCATTTAACTGTTCAAATCTTGGCAGACAAAATGCATCCAAGGAAAGCCAGAACGAATGGTCAAACTTGATAAAACCGAAACACTTAAAACTATTAAAATGTAAATTAAAACACACAAAACTGTAGAGCAAAACAGCTCACAGCTCACAGAATGCCCAGACTGGCGGCCACACTTCAGATCATTTTTCAAGATTCTCCAGGTCCCTCCTCATTCTCTCTGCTCTGTCCAGAGTATCCACTCTGTTGCAGATCTTGGTGTCATCTGAAAACAGGCAGACCTGTCCCTCCAGTCCTACCACAATGTCGCTAATGAAGACATTAAACAGGACTGGCCCAAGGACCAATCCTTGAGGTACCCTGCTGGTCACCTGTCTCTCCCCTGATTGGATCCCATTTACCACCACCCTCTGTTTCCTGTCTGTAAGCCAGTTCCTAAACCAGTTCACCACTATGTGCCCCACACCCAGACTACTCATTTTGTTGACCAACCTTTAGTGTGGGATGGTGTCAAAGGCTTTGCTGAAATAGAGGTAGGTGACATCCACTGTCCCTCCCAGATTTGCTTCCTTCATAACCCAATCAAAAAAGTCTATCAGGTTTGTATGACACAACCTCCCTGCTGTGAATCCATGCTGCCTCGGATCCTGGGCCCCGATGGACTCCAGGTGCTCCACTATCCTTTCTTTAAGCAGTGCCTCCATGATCTTGCCCACCACTGAGGTGAGGCTGACAGGTCTATGGTTCCCTGCATCCTCCTTACTACCACTTTTGTGTAGAGGAACTACATGTGCCCTCCTCCAGGCTTTTGGAACCACACCTGTGTTAAGTGACTCAGTGAACAAAGCTGCCAGTGGCACCACTAGCTCCCCTCTCAATTCTCCTAATATCTTGGGATGTATGCCATCTGGCCCCATTGCCTTGCCCACCCTTAGTATTGTGCGCTGCCAATACAATGCGATATATTGCAAGTGGCATATGTCTTTCTTTTTGCAGGGGCTCCACCCCATCCCACATTACAGGCTGCATCCAGAACCTCAAACTAAAATAACTAACTCCGAGGGGTGTTAACACTTAGCATTGCACAAAGTGCAAAAAATTAAAAAATTCCTTGCGTCTGGGACTAGGAATCGAAACCCGGTCCCAAACGCACCACCTTCTTCCCTTGCTGCTTGTGGCTCATTCAGTCGAGCCATGGCAGCTGCTCGCTGGCATCAACTCCCAGTACAGGTCTCATCCCTTACCTGGGAAGAGTGAGAGGGTGCACTACCATGTATACATCCTTTCAAGATTTTGCACCCTCTCACTCTACCCTACTGCACTGTTCCAGTTGCGCGGTTTTAGTGTACGCTATTAAGTGCACGAGATATTGACCTGGTAGGAATTTTGTGAGTTCTTTTAGGATTGTCTCTGCAGTGAAAGGACTAGTATTTACCTCTCTCTCCCCTTTGTTCCTGCTACTCAGTTATGGTCCATGACCCTCACCCTCCTCAGTGATTACTGAGCAGAAGTATTTGTTCAGTAGTTCTGTCTTTTCTAGGTCTCCCTCTTTGCACTCTCCTGTCTCCCCTCTGAGCCTTACAATCTCTCCTGGCCTTCTTTCTTTCACTGACATACCTAAAAGAGTCTTGTCCCTTTTCTTCACTGTCTGTGCCAATCTGTCTTCAGTCTGTGCCTTTGATCTCCTTACAACCTTTCCTGCTTCTCTAAGATTCTTTAGGTGCTCCTCTCTGTCTAGTTCCCTTTAAGTTTCCTTGTATTTCCTGAAATGTACCCTCCCTGGCCCTTACTTTGCCTGCTACCTCTCTCAGGAACCATAGTGGTTTCCTCCTTTTTCTGCCTTTGCTTACCATCTTGATGCACTGGTTGTCACCTCCTGTATTGCTCCCTTCAGGCGTTCCCGCTGCTCATCGACTCCCCCTCCTATCTCCTATTCTGCCATGCCTCTTTGATACAACTCCCCATTTTATCAAAATCTGCCCTTCTAAAATCCAGAACTCTCGCCTTAGTGTGACTAGACAGTGTCTTTGTCACCATGTTAAACCACACTATGTTGTGGTCACTGGATCCCAGCTGCCCTTCCACCTGGACGTCAGAGATAGTGTCTCCACTGGTCAGTACCAGGTCCAGAATTACTTCTTCTCTTGTGGGATCTTCTACCAGCTGTCTGAGGTCTACCCCTGCAGTAAATCCAGGTTATCCCTGCTCCTGGTTGAAGCAGCTGCTGGTATAGTCCAGTCAGCATCTTGGATATTGAAGTCACCCAGCAGTAATACCTGACCCTTTGTTGCCATCTCCTGAATTTGATCCACTGGATCCCTCTCCATCTTTTCAACTAGAAATGATGCAACATCACTTCTTGGACTGTTCTTTTATGAAGGATTTCTGGCCAGCTGCGGCTAATAGATGGAATGAACCAATATTTTAGACTGTAACGTATGAACATTTGCTGTTTTTTGAAAAGGGGTGCACTGGTTTGGGTAATTTTTGAAAAGGAATGGGCAGGCCTGCTGAGTTATTTCTTTTGTTTCTAGTTTTTTTCTTTTGCATACTATTTGTATTTTTCATGTAAGTCTTAGTAGGGAATGTGTGGATATATGATGAAACTGTTTGTTTTTTAAATAAAAAATTCCCCTACTCTTCCTGTAGGGGGAACTCTCATCTGTCTGGCTTCTGCCAAGATGGTGGACACCAGTGAGAAGGAGAACAGAGATGACTGGAGTTACTCTCCTAAATTACCTATGAAACGTTGTGCTATAGAAACTGAGGTTACTGAGTCTGGAAATGAACCTGTGAGCCATGAGTCTGAGACACTGGGACTGAGACAATTTTGGTTGCTTGCCGCATCAGAGGCGCAGCGAGGAGTGGCAGCCAATCAGGTCCGAGGGTGAGCTTTTTGACTGAGTGGCTGGACTACACAAAAGTCAGAAGCCCAGCCACTGACCAACCCCCACTGAAGCTGTAATCTGATGGAGTTTTTTGTCTCACTCCCCACCCCGGCCCCAACCTCTATTAAATGCTCATGGGGGAGAAGCAATCAAAGAAGTCACAGGCTGGGGGCAGGATGATCAGGAGAGGAGGAGGAGTACTGGGCTGGGCTACAGTCCATCGGGACTGCAGGAGGAGAGACTGCCAAAAGGAAAGGACTAACTGTCAGGGGAGTTATAACACATTCTAATCAAGGAACTTGTGTCATTTGTTGTTGTTCTGAAAAATAGGCTTCCAAGGGTTCATTATTGTTGTTCAATGAGGAATAAGCTTCCAGGGTGTTCTGTAAAGAGTGTTCAGCAACGTGCACTGGAGGGCACAATTTGTGTTATAGTAGATTTGTGAGAAATGATGTGGCAACAAATGTGGAGGGGCAATGGGAGCAGAATGGGGACAGAGCTAAGGCATGATCCCTAGACTATGAGGGCAGGTATCATCGGAAAGGTGGTAGGATGTGCTGGGTGTGGCACGGCCAGGGTACTAGCTTTGGCTTGAAAATTGGGGGGCTGCATGGTGTGTAGGCAGCTGGCACAGCTAAAGGAGGAGGTGCGGTGGTTGAGATGGACCCTGGGTAGGGCAGGGGGGGGGTGGTGGGGAGGACAGGGGATCCACTAATGGAGTAAGATGGGTCACGGGCAGAAGGGTGAGAACTGGTGGGGATGCAGGGGTCCAGGAGCCAAAACTGAAATGGGCAAGTGTAGTCAGGAGGTGGATGGGGAGAACAATGAGGAATACACAAGCAGGGGAGGAGGTGGAGGAATGGGTATTAGAGGGACTCCCGGGGACATGTGTAGACACAGTCCTGGATGCGAGAGGGCCGAGGGCACTGGCAGGTTGTAAGGTGCAAGGGTGCAAAGCTGGCAAGGAAGGGAAATGAAGGGGTGTGCAACAGCTGGAGGACATAAGGCAGTAGGCATAGAACACGAGAACAGATTCAAACCCCTAGTGCCACTAAATGAGGGTGAGAAGGTAGAACTTGGGGCAGAGGCAGATTCGGGGGGCAGGAGAGGCAGGCACAATGGAAAGCTCAGTAGACAAGGGGAAGGGGTTGTCCCATTGCAAAAGAACAAAGAGGAGGCCAAAGGAAAGGACAAGGGTGCTGGGGTGTACTCACCTCAAAAAAGGCAAACCCTCAGAAGGGAGAAGATGGTGAGAGGAGGCTGGGGGGGGGAAATCAAGATGTGGGTGGGGAAGCAATCCGAGCACTGAAAAGTTCAGTCAGGGCAAAGGAAAGGGTGGGACAAGAGGAGTTGGAGCTGGCAGTTGGAAGGGACAGGTGTATGGGAGATAAGGCCTGCAGGGGTCTGTAAGTGAGTACAGAGAAAGGGGAATTGCATACTTGGGGGGATGGAAGGGACGAAGTGGGAAATGAAGGGAATGCAAGGGACTGGGAAAATGACAGAGGAAGAATACAAGCATAAGGTAACAGAGAGAGGGGTCTTAATTTTTTTTTTGTTTGTTTTGTTTTTTTATTTTTATTTAGATCTCGGATTACAAATACCTTTGAACTTAGAGCTCTTTCACAAAGGTTATACATCAGCAGCATAATACAACAGGTTAACAAAAAGTATGGCAAAACAATATACATAGAAAAAGGAGATCAACAGGTTTACAGACTAAATAGGGTATGGTAAAATAATTGTAAATAAGAAAAGAAAGCAATAGTTGACATTCACAGTAAATTAAAGAACAGAAATGAGTAATGCGAAGCAGTTTCATGCACAGGAATGCATACAGTAAATCGAAAATCAGCCAAAACAAGCTTTGTCAGTTACTGGTAAAATCATAAGGTAAGTTGAAATCAGCCAACAGGCCTTGTCAGGACAGATGGGGGGGGCATTAGGTAGAGGGGAGGAAAGGTGAAGGGGGTAGGGCAGCAACGGGGAGATGTCAGTGATGGTGCTAAGGAGATTTTTTTTTTTGTTATTTCTCAGAGGCCTCCCCCGCACTCCGCCCGTTCCTCCGACGCCATCCCGGACATGAGACCCCCTCCCTTTAGCACCCCGCGACTTACCCTTCGCAGCAGGGTGGTGGAGAGCGACTCAACCCACCAGAACGGGTCCATGCCAGGGAGGCGTCCTCCGGGAAAGGCGACGGGGATCGACGTCGTGCTGCAGGCTCCATTTTTCCCCCGAATTTTCTCCCGGCGGGCATGGCGTGCAATGACGCCAGTGAATGAGTATGCGCATGCTCCCATGCGCGCACTAGTCAAGCATCTGCCACATCCCGCCTCCCCCCTGTCTCTGCGGCTGCGTGTTGTTGATCCCCAGCCTCCGCTAGGGGTCAGGCAAACACCGGTCACCCGTATCCCCCCACCCCGGAGATGGAGAGCAGTCCTCCGGATGCTCGATCCATCTCCGCCCGCTCGACCCCGACAACCCGTGCTCATTCCTGAACCGCGTTGCCGGGCGTACGCGAGGTGTAGTGACCAGCGCCTCAGCCCTCAGCGCCACCGGCCGGCTGCTAAGGAGATTTAACAGTAATAAAGTGCTAGGGTTTTAGATTGCCAAAAAGAGTTTAGCGGAAACAGTCACAGGAGCGAGTGGCAGAGAGTAGTTGCTGTAACATAGACTTTGACAGCAGATAAGGACCACTTGGCCCACCCAGTCTGTCCATTCCCCTACCTACTGGATTAGCTGCAGATTCTAGTTAACCAACAGCCTACTTCTTGCCACCCCCCACTACAATTGCCTTGTGTCTGTCCCATGCATGTTTGAATTCCCCCACTGTTTTAGCCCCAACAACCTCCCCAAGAAGGCAGTTCCACGCATCCACCACTCTCTCCGTGAAAAAATATTTCCTCACATTACCCTTGAGCCGTCCCCCCTCTATCTTTAAATTGTATCCCCTTGTTCTTACACATCTCTTTTTCTGAAAGATGCTACCCTCCTGGACTTTGTTGATTCCCTTGAGGTACTTGAACATTTCTATCATGTTCCCCCATCCCTCCTTTCATCAAGGGTATACATATTAATCTCTCTCAGTCTCTCTTCATATGATTTCTGATGCAGACCCAGCACCATTTTAGTTGCCCGCCTCTGGACTGCTTCCATCCTGTCTATGTCCTTGCATAGATGAGGTCTCCAAAACTGCACACAGTACTCCAGATGGGGTCTCACCAACTGTCTGTACAGAGGGATAACCACTTCCCTTTTTCTACTTGTGATGCCCCCTCCTATGCATCCCAGTATCCCCCTGGCTCTCCTTACTGACTTCTTACATTGCTTACCAACCTTTAGATCATCTGATATGACTACCCCCAAGTCTGTTCCATTTTTGTTGTTGTTAGTACCTGCCCTGCTATTGTGTACTCTTCTCCTGGGTTTTTGTTTCCCAGGTGCATTACTTTGCACTGAATCTAAGTTGCCATATGTCTGACCTGTCTGACCATTCCTCCAACCTTGCCAAGTCCCTTCTCATCCTTTCTACTCTCCCCTTGTGTATCAACCCTGTTACAGATCTTTGTATCATCTGCAAAGAGGCATACCTTTCCCTCCAGACCCTCTGCAATGTCACACAGTCTGGATATGGAGGTTGTGAGAATCAAACACAGGTCTGGTGTGTCAGATGTACCAAGCTTGTGCAAAGGTCATTACTCTAACCTCTAGGTTATACTGAGAGCAGTGCTTGATTGTGTTCTGAGTGTGTTTAAGTGTTTTTGAATGGGCTGGGACTGTTATACACATATGATAAACAGGTGAATGCATTTGGCAGTGCAAATTAAGTTAGTTTCAGCAATCAGTGAGGAACAGCAACTGTGAGGCACTGTGATTTAGATTGCAGGTTTTCTTGAACTTAAAAAAAACACATAGTAATGGGCTGGGAGTTTTACAAACCCTGTGAGAAACAGCTAAATGTTATTTGCAATGTTAAGTGAGTTACTTGCAAGTAGCAGTGAAAAACAGAAAGTGTGAGGCACTGTTATTTAGTATGCAGGATTGTTTGAAAATGTAGTAATGGGTTTGGAGTTTTAGAACACTGTGGAAAACAACTGAATGTTCTTTGAATGTTAATTGAGTTACTTGCAAGTATTAGTGAGAAACAGATTTGTAAAGAAGTTCAATTTAGTATGCAGACCTGAGTGAGTGAGTGAGTGAGTGAGTGGTGACATCAGCAGAGTATGCATAAATGGCATTTATATTAACTCTGGTGATGTCATCACCATTCATCATAACTGCACTGGAAATAGTCAAGTTTATCACACTGATATTGCTCTCACCCCAGTTGTATAAATATACATATATTTGGCATGCATGGTCTGGTATCATAAATCTCTGGACCTGCTAAGTTTTGTTACAGTTGGATGTACGGTTGCTGAGCTACAGAGCACCAAAAGATGCACAAATTATGCATTTTTGCTCATTCTTTGCTCGAGCCTACAGGTTGCACAGTTTGCATGACCAGTCCAAAACATTTAGGGAACATGCAGCCGGGGTCCTGATGTGCCTGTCAAAGATTTTGTGAAAAAATATTAAACAGTTCAAAAGTTATTCAAAAGAAAAAATTACTCACCTTAGTACTGTTGTTTCTTCTAATGGAGTCTTGCTATATAATAGACATTAGCAGTTTGATCCAGCTCTAGAACTGCCCCGGAGTGAAATGGTTAAAACCATTCCAAAATAGAATTTTGGCACGAGAGCAGCTCTATCTGTGTCATTTCAAACTTGAACTGTCAGATCTTTACGAGCCAAACTCACTAAGGTCTGTGTGGAAGCTGTAACCTACACTAGCCAAATGGCTACGTAATAATAATAACCATTGATGGTCCAACACCAAGACTCAAGTCAGGGGACCAGAAATACTAACACCATTCTAATAATATGAAAATGGAACATAAATATAATAAAACACACACGCGTACATACACACCCCAAAGTCCCAAAGGGGACAAAATGCTAACAGGACATAAGTAGTGCCCACACTAAGTTGCCCGCACTTCACCAAGTAGAGGTTCTGAGAGGGGCAGGTTGGGGAGGTTATAATATAGCAAGACTCCATTAGAAGAAACAACATTACTAAGGTGAGTAATTTTTCTTCAAACAACATGAAGTCTTGCTATATTATAAGATAAGCAGAATACACAGCAGTACCTCCATGGAGGAGGGGCAGAACCTACTTAGGGAATAGGCTCTGAAGAACAGCTGTGCCAAACCGAGCATCTCCTGGCCTGGACATCCAGGGAGTAATGCTGGTAAAGTGTACCGTTTTCCAAGTAGCAGCCTGGCAAATCTCTAATAAAGGGATATCTCTGGCAGCAGCTGAGACACAGCTGTACCCCTGGTAGAATGAGGCCTCAAACCGGGGGCTCTGCCCACTTTCTGATAACAAAATTGGATACAAGAGACAATCCACCTGGCTATTGATCTCTTAGTGGCAGGTTTGCCTTTCCCAACTTCACCATAGGTAAGGAAAAGTTGGAGGGATTCAAACATGTGACCTTTGGTATGCTCTATATAATAACTAAGAGCTCTCTTAACATCCAGGCTGTGCAACCTCCTCTCACCCGAAGAGGAGTGATCAGTGAAAAATACTGGAAGGGAGACAGATTGATTAAGATGGAAATCTGAAACCACCTTAGACAAAAACTTCCTATTAGTCCTAAGGACTACCTTATCCCTGTGGAAAGAAAAAAAGTCAGTCTCCACTGACAAGGCTTGCAATTCACTTATGCATCTGGCAGAAGTGATAGCCACTAGAAAAACAGTTTTCCAAGTTAGGTACTTAAGCTCTGCAGAAGACAGAGGTTCAAAGAGGTTGCATTAACTGAGCAATGCAAACATAAGGTTCCAAGCAGGGCGGTTCCGAAAAGGAGGATTAGTATGGAGTAATCCCTTAAAAACTTGGAAAACACAGGATGAGAGGAAAGAGGGATGACTTTCCTGCTGACACAAAGGAGACACAGCTGCCAAATGAACTCTCAGGGTAGCTGGTCTGAGACCAAGGAATTAAGATGTACCATGTAATCTAACAAAATGGGCAATTCAGCAGATTCTGGGGAAATATTTTCCCAGCACACCAAATGGAAAACCTTTTCCATTTAGAACTATAAGTAACCCTAGTGGAAGGCTTTCTGGAAGCTTTTAGGATCTCAAGAACACCCTGAGAGAGGTGTAAATCAGCACTCTAACTCCTCAAGAGCCAGGCCTTGAGGTTGAGGATTTGAGGTCGGATACCAAACCTTCCCTGGGCAAGTCAACAGATTGTGATTCCTGGGGAGGCACAGGGGAAGATGGACTGTCAGAGACAGAAGGAGGGTACCAGGGCTGCCTGGCCCATCCAGGGCAATCAGAATCACCTGCAAGGCTGAGATCTGATTTTGACTAGTACTTTGAATAGGAGAGGAAAGCGGGGGAAGCATAGAGGAACTTCCCCTCCCAATCCAGAAGAAGGGCATCCAGGGGAACTGAGCCCAGCACTGGAGGCCTTCACAGAACAGAGGAAGTTTGTGATTGTCTGGGGCTGCAAAAAGATCTATCTGAGGGATGCCCCACCTGGCAAAAACTATCCCCAGCACTTGAGGATCCAGGGACCATTTGTGATGGCCCTGGGAAATCCTGCTGAGGGCATCCGCTAGGACATTGTCCTTCCCTGGAAGATGAACTGCTATGAGGGAAGTGTTCAGGGAATAGGCCAGAGACCACAACTTCATTGCCTCGGTGCACAAGGCCGAAGACCAAGTGCCCCCCTGTTTGTTGATGTACCACATTGTTGTGGTGTTGTCTGTTCTGACTTGTATCACCTTGTCGTGGACAGATGCAGAAAAAGCTTGAAGAGCTAAAAGACAGCTCTGAGTTCCAGAAAATTGATGTGGAGCAGAGATTCCTGGGGGACCAAACTCCCTGAGTGGAAAGGTCGCCCATGTGGGCTCCCCAACCCAGAAGGAAGCATCTGTAGTGAGAGTCAAGTCGTGAGAAGGGAAATGAAGGGGACCCGCTCTTCAAGTACTCTGATCCTGCCACCACTGGAGAGCTAGGATCAGGTTCAGGTCACTAGGACCAACTTGGAAAGAGGTCTCTTCTCTGAGACCAAAAGGTACTCAAGTGAAACTGAATGTCTCTCATCTGAAATCTGGCTCCCTGCACAACAGCTGTGGATGCAGCCATGTGCCCCAGGAGCTGCAGAAAGTGTCTTGCTGGTCGAGAGACCTGCAGAGTGAAGGAAGAGGCCAGAGCTACTAAATTCCTTACCCTTTCTGGGGAAGAAAGGCTCTGGCTAGCTTTGTGTCAATTCTGCCCTAAAGGTGAGTACCTGGACTGGTTCCAGAACCGACTTTGGTAGGTTGTAGAAAACCCAGGGAGGTGAGAAGCTGCTGGGTGACCTGTAGGTGAGATTTACCTGTTCTGGGACTGGCCTACAATGAGCCAGTCGTCTAGATAGGAAAAACAGCAATCCTCTGCCTCCTTAAGTGGGCCACTGCCACTGCTAGACACTTTGTGAATACCCTTGGAGCAGAGGTAAGGCCAAGGGCATTGCTCTGAACTGGTAATGACCTGAGGGCAGTTGAATCTGAGGTACTTTGATGGGATCTTCTGATTAGGACATGGAAATAGGCATCCTTGAGGTCCAGGAGAGCTAGCCAGTCCCTTGGCCTTAGGAAGGTAAAATCATTGCCAGAGTTACCATTTTGAACTTTGGTTTCAAAAGATGCTGGTTCAGATATCTGAGATCTAAAATGAGCCGCCATTCTCCTGTCTTTTGGGGTAAGGAAGTATCTGGAATACAGACCCTGCCCTGATGCAGGGAAGGAACCCTTTCTACTGCTCTGAGAGCTAACAGGGATGAGACCTCTGTTTCCAGAGTGAGGGTCTCTGAAGCACTTGCAGGTAGAAAAGTCTGCTTCTCAACTTGGGAAACTTTTGAAGCTGAGAACCAGACCCTGCTACTACTTCCAGAACCCACTTGTCTGAGGTTAAAGAAGCCCAATTCTGACTGAAGTAAGCCAGCCTGCCCCCCACTGGTACAGGAGAATCGGCCCTGGGCACTCCATCAGGGTGTCTGTTTCGCAGGAGCTTTAGGCTAGGGGGGTGGGAGCAGGTCTGACCACCCCTCATCTGCCTCTGCCTCTGAAGAAGCCCCTCTGAGCATAGGCAGAGGAGGCCTGAGTCTGGTAGAAAGGCCTGTGAAAAGGTCTACCCCTACCCCTGGGGTCATGCCTTTGAGGAGTGGCTTGCCGCTCCTTAGCCTGGGCACTCTTGTAAGTAGTTCTATATTCATCCATCTTCTTCATGTAATTCTCTGTCTGCTCTCCAAACAGAGAATTTCCCACCACAGGAAAATCCATAGCCTTAGTCTGGGTATCCTGTGACAAACTAGTACACCTGAGCCAGGCCAACCTACGAAAAGCTACAGATGTGGCCATGACCCTAGAGGAAACATCATTAACATCCACAGCAGCATGAAACTGAACATAGAGGCTTCAATGCCATCAGCAGCCACCTGTTCTAGTTCACTAGCCAGCTAGGCCATAGGCCTGCTTGTAGCCAATGCATAACAGTATCCCATCTAGATTTCTGATACCTAGCTACATAGGCCATATAATTTGCTTGCCTAGTCCCAGAGAGGCTGCCTTATACTGTTTTTGCCATGGCATCAATCTTCCTAGAATCCTTGTCAGGAGGATGTAAGCCAAAGGAATATTAACTTTATCACAGGCAGCAGCCTGAACTACCTAACATGACTGCATTGCTGAGAAAGGAATTCTGTATCAGGGCCTGACAATGTATACCTTCTGTCCATCTTTTTATCTACAGGAGGCACAGAATTAGGAGCTTTTAAAATTTTAATTGCTTGTTTCCTAAAAGACTTATGTAAAGGAATAGACAATCTCCTAGACTCTGGAATATCCATCATTTCTACAAAATCAGGCTCCTCTTGCTCATCCACAGCCTCTTCTAAAGGAAGCTGGAGGGTTTCAGCAACTTTTTTATAAAACATAAAATGAGATGGGGACTCAGACAGCATAGGGAGATTCTAAAGGTCTGTCTGGGAGATGTCCGTTCAATGGGCACACCCAGACCTTCCCAGCCACATTCATACTGTTCATAATCCTCCTCCCCTCCTCTGGTTCATAAAATTCCTCAATATCATAATCCTGAACCACTGGGACCGGACGAACCAACCTTTACCAGATAGTGGTGGTTCGGATGGACCCTGAGACAGTGACTGGACAATTTGTATGGCTTTTGCTATCTCTGCAGCAGTTGGAGAAGGAATTTTGGACTCCAGACCTGCTGATTTTCTTGTTTTCTTTACTGGAATTGGTTGCTCAGAACCAGCTTTCTTTTGCCAAGGAAGTCTGGCCCTGGTCAGAGGCACTCCCTCAGTTCGGTTGGCACGAACCGGGCTGGCCATCGGGTCAGCGGACTTTTAGCCTCTAGTTCCCTGAGCCTGCCCAATCTTTTCCAGGGTGGCTGCAGGGAAATTCTTACATACCTGGCAGTCTGACTGGAGGTGGTCAAACCCCAGACAATAAACACATGTGGTGTGTGGGTCAGCCTTGGCAAAGACTTCCCCACAACATCACAGTGTTGAAACCCAGTGGGCCCGGTTTTTCTTTTGGGTTTCTCAGACATAATGCCAGCCTAACCAAAAACTTGCCCTTTTAACGGCAGTGCCAGGCAAGACACCCTTATCGGTTCCTAACCGTGTCACGGGTATTGGAAAAAACCGTAATAAATCCGTTTTTTTTTAGAACCGATAAGAACCGGGAACCGAACTCTAAAATAGTAACTTTTAGTTTTAAATGAGTTTTAAACCCACTGATCGGTTCAAAACCGAACCGATAACTTACAAGTTCCACACAGACAAAACCTTCATTTACTTACGGTTACCACAGATAGAGCTTGAACCGAATGGTTTTGCGGTTAAAATAAAACTATTCTAGGTTAAATCCAACCTAGAAAACACTTTTTAAACCGAGAAATGAACCGAGCAGAAGGAGAAATCTCCGGAGCGACTGTTCACTGAGGCAGAGTAAAGAATCTGACAGTTCAGGTTTGAAATGACACAGATAGAGCTGCTCTCGTGCCAAAATTCTATTTTGGAATGGTTTTAACCATTTCACTCCGGGGCAGTTCTAGAGCTGGATCAAACTGCTAATGTCTATAATATAGCAAGACTTCATGTTGTTTGAAAACAAGTTTCCCATTATAGTCAATGGGAAAAGTTAATATGCGAAAGTGTCGCAAATGCACTTTTTACTTTCGCAAATGACCCTTGAAGTGTAGCAAATCGGCCATCTTGTTTTCAGTTGGTGGTCACAGAAATGCTTGGCATTTAAATGTGGGACCCTCTAGGGGCACAATTCTTGTTGTGTTCACCTAGTCGAGCCCTGAGGATGCTAGCCATGTCTGTTTTGGGGGGTAAAACACCCCAGAAATATATTTTAATTTTTGTAAAAATAGTAGTTTGCAAAGTAGTGTCGTATATGTGACACTTTCGTGATTTTATTTGCAAAAGTGTCATCATTTGCGAAAGTACTTTGTAACACTATGGCCAAAACAATAGGGAATCTTTGCCACCCTGCTGCAAAAGAACGGTTTGGTCTTTTGGGCTGAAATTTGAAGGGAAGAAAGCCAAGATCCCACAGATGTGCCTTCTGGTGGCTTGATGAAAAAATATAGCTTGTATTTGAAAGGGCCCAATTTGGATTCGGAGAAGATCTCACAGTTGACAGCATTAATCCAAAGAGGGGCTCTGTAGGTGAATGATCTTTGTCTCTGGGAGACACGGCAGTGAGAAACCAGAAAGAGCTGTGATTCAGAGCCACGGGTGTGGTGGGTATTAAGACAGGGGCTGAGAAGACCTTAAATTCCAGGTGGTAGGAGGTCTAGAGTTATTTTCTTGGCCATCAGGCATGTTTGATATTTGATGCGATCTTCGAGCTGGAGCCAACCAATTAGGTCACAAGAGTGGGTGAGATGGTGGGCTCCTGAGATGAGGTGACATGCCTTGTTTAGAGCAGTGAAATTGCGCCAGAGGGCAGTTTCAGTGGCAGATCCATAGATTATCAATCCATAGTCAATAATGGAGGTAACACAGCTCTGTATGGCCAACCTTAAGGCTTCTGGTGTAAGGGGAATTCCTGTGTATGTAGAGGAGGCTGATGCAAGTACTGACTGCTTTGACAATGTTGTCAATATGCACCCCATAGGATAAGTTGCTGTCGATGGTGACTCCGAGATACTTAAAATATTGTACCTGCTCAAGAGCGGTCTTAAGGTGGTTAGAAATAGTCAGGGGATGATGCCTGTGTTTATTGTGGGAGCTGCTAAAGAGCACGAGCTTAGTTTTTTTATGTTTGCTTGCACGCATGTGCAAGAAACATAGTGCTACCATATGAGTTTTTGTAAGTGTGCCTCCCCCACTTCCAATGCCCTGCTCCCTTTTGCAGGTGCGGGTGCACCCTGCCAATGAATGTCCGAGTTGTCTATTAAAGCCGTTCAGATACAGTGGCATACAGTTCCAAGGAAAACACCGCCGCATACAATTTGCGGACTGCCATTGGCAGTACGCAAATTGCGTACATCAGCACTGCATCTGAACTGTCTTAGACAGTTCATCTCCCCCACAAGCACATACGTGCATGCTGGGAGCCCACCCCAGTGTGCTCATGTGCTCCCCTCCCCGTACACCATGTGGCCGACCGGGGTGCCCAGTCCCTCGTTGGCTCCGTTGCCATCCCAAACACACTTTCAGTTGCCATGCTGGGAGCCCACCCCAGAGTTGCAAATGTCCATCTGTTGCCCTCCCCAAAGGCACTTCCAGGTGCCACGCTGGGAGCCCACTCTAGCATGGCAAATGTCTGTATGGCAACGGGGGTGCCCAATCCCCCATCGGCTCCACTGTTCCCCGCCCCGCCAAAAAAACAACATGACTTCCAGTTGCCACGCTGGGAGCCCATCCCAGTGCAGCAAAAGTCTGTATGGCCAATGGGGGTGCCCAATCCCCTTTTCGGCTCCACTGCTGCTCCTCAAAAATAACATTTCAGCTGCCACGCTGGGAGCTCACCCCAGAGTGACAAAAGTCCCATGTCGTCTTCCTGCAGTAGGAAAAAAAAACTGTCAAAATAAAAAAAGTCCCTCTTTGACTGTCTTGCCCCCCTCCCAGTGCAAAGATCTTTGGTGGACCGGGATCACATCTGCACTCTTCAAAGCTGACCGCGAACTGAAGAAATGCCGGTAAGCTGTATAATGGTATAACTGTTTTTTTTTAAACTTTGGTGCATATCTTGGCCATTTTGAGGAATTTTTTCACCAAATTTTCCACATGGGGTTTTTGGGGCCCCACCTCATTAACTTAGTCACTGTCATTTTGTTATTCAGTCCCAAAAGGTGATTTTGTGGTCATTGCGCAGAACCGCATTTTAGGATCAAGTGACAAAATGAAAGTAGCTCAATTCATGAGATAGGCCCCCCAAAACCATAAGTTGAAAATTTGGTGAAAATGACTTCCACAAAATGACTTAATATTACGAGCATGTGTTGTATGCAGTTCCATGCGCTCGTAAGTTCTAAAATTTTTATATTTTCACTCCAGATTTTCAACATTGCCATTTTACTTGCCTCCTTATGAGCAGTACAGCTGTCATTTTCACATCTTGCACAAAATGTGTTTTTGCGTATGTAGCGCACAGTGGCCCAGTCAGTGTGTGAAATCAATGTTTGGGATAGATTAAGAAAATCACAGTGACACTGTTCATGAGCAGAGGTGTTAAAATGGCTATGTTAAAAATTTGGTGACAACAGTCCATAAAATGACTTTGTTACGAGTGAGCATTTCGTAGTTTCCACGCACCCTCGTAAGTTCATGAATTTGTAATATTTTCAATCCAGATTTTCAACACTGACATTTTTCCACACCTCCTTATGAACAGTACAGCTGTCATGTTTGTGTTTTTGCACTTTCGGCACAGAAATGCGTGGTCGCTGTGGGAAATCACTGTTCGGGACAGATTAAGAAAATCACAGTGACACTGTTCATGAGTGGAGGTCCCAAAATGCCTGTGTAGACAATCTGCCGTAAAAAATCCCCAAACTAATTACATTACAGGTGTGCGTTGTGCAATTTCTGTGCATGCTCGTGACTTCACCAGTTTTTTTTAAACTTTCACTGCAGATTTTCAACATTGCCATTTTTTTACACCTCCCCATGAACAGTTCAGCTGTCATTTTTCACATCCTGTTTGAAATGTGTTTTCGCACCAGTGGTGCCAAATGGCGTAGTCGCTGTGCAAAATCAGCTTTCTGCTAACAAACTGATATTGCCACTGTTCATGAGGTGGGGGTCACGAAAAACCCATGTTTAAAATTTGGAGTGAAAATACCAACGAACGCCTGGGATGTTAGGGTTTCTGACCACAACGTCCCACCCTGTAGAGACTGACAGGCATCAGGGGTGTGACTTGAGATTGTCGCCTGTAATACTCCTGCTATTCCACCCCCACCCACACCCTGCAACCAGTGACAGGCATTGAGGTGTGCCTTGGACTCTTTGGCTCCAAAGTTCACCCCATTCTTCTATACTGCACCCATCTCACCGTATTTCCTTATGGAATGGGGGTGAGCATAAGACCGAAAGACTCCAAGGCACACTGTGACACTTGCCAGTGTCTGCAGGGTAGGGTGTGGTGAAATGGCATGGCCATTATGCCTGACAACCAAAAGGCACACCCCAATGCCTGTCACTCTCTGCAGGGTGGTGGTGGGGTTGACTTTAGTTCAATACTTCACTGCCATTCCTATTATGCATCTCTCTAACTCCTACTCTACCAATGCAAATGCCAGCAAGCAAACATTCGACATTGACAAATGCTTGCTATAGTTTAGCACCAGTTTGTGATCACTGAACTACTTCTCTGCTGATGCAAATCTGAGTTGCAGCTGGCTTTCAAGAAGTGTGGGGTCTGTGTGACTTGTGTAGATTACAGCATCATCCACGTACAGTAGGATTTGTTCAGGGCAGGATCTTGGGAGATTGTTTAAAGGTTACCTAAAGTAACAAAAGACTATTATTTTGTGTCAATTTACCTTGTAAGCTGTTCCCCCATGTCCTGCTGATCATAGCGAAGTGCTCCTTTAGAAATTTTGTTGTGTGGTTTTCCTGAAAGGAGTGTTTTTAAACCACAGTGTTTAGTATTAATTTCTATTCATGAAGCAGCATGCAACCGATGGCCTCATGACTCTCAATGACGTCACTAGAGCGAGACAACAAGTGGCTGGACCCGTTGATATATATTAGCGCCTGTAAAATAAAAGTTTATCGGAACAACCTTGTGGTTGTCTGTGTGTTTATTGTTGTGCAAACATATGAAAATAATGTATTTTGCTCACATTGTGTATGCATATGTTTGCAGGTCAGTTTTTTACACTTTTACTTGTTATATATTTAGGTTCTCCAGTGCATTGCACCACAGGTTTCGATATCTATTTTTTTGCACACTGTAAATGGAATCCCCTTTCAGAACTGTTATTAATTATGTACATCCTGTAACTGTGACTGCTCCAGTCATTGTGTCTTTTGCAGTGTGATCATGTGTGTGATGATCAGATGATGGTGCTGTCAAAACTGGCCAAACTGAAGGGGCACATCATAGTACAAGCACGACGAGTAGCATGCATGACTCACACTACAGTTGCTCAGTAATGTCTGCAATGCTTTATGCTTATGTTTCAATGAATGTTCGTGATACCAGTGACCAATTCTCAACTTGTCATACTATGTTCAAATCCCATTCATGAAGTCCATTTCCATTACCATAATAAAGTTGTGAAGCCAATTTCATTGTAGTGTGTGATTTGTTGGCGTTGAACCATAATATTATGCCCTTCTGTGAAACTTTATGGTATTTTCATGTGTGGGTGAGGGTGTGGTGGGGGGGTTCATAGACATTTCATATTATGTATATCATTATGTCTTTCTGATCATGTGACACAGTGGTTTTGGAGGAAAAACAATTAGTTCCACAGAGACTTGTCGTCTGTAGTGTGTCTCCATTAGTTGGAGTACTGTGTCTTCCAATGTTGTAATTGATTTGACAGCAGGATAGTTTTTGGGTGAAACGTTGCCTCAGGCTTTGTGCTGTACAGTGCTGTTCTTTGTTTGGACTCATTGTTATCATGCCGTACTGTGTGGTTTTTGGATGTAAAAACGAGAGCTGCAGAGGTTGTGGTCTCCATTTCTTTCATTTTCCCCGGGACCCGGTGGTCCGAAAAGCATGGATTCACTTTTGCGAGAGAGGACGGTTTACTCCTTCTCAGTATAGCTGGATCTGTTCAGCCCATTTTGACAGGTCAGCACATGACAGACACCCTGACACTCTGACTGAATTGGGATGGGGAAATGCCAAAGCAAGGCTGAAACCTGTTGCTGTGCCATCCATATTTTCACCAGCTGCAGCAGTCGTCACTCAAAAGTCATCAGTGAAAAGGGGAGCGTACCTCAAGAGGGAATGTATGCAGGTAAGTTTATGTTATCACCTTTATAATATATGGTAGAACGCTGTTAACCTTAGGAAATCATCATTTCCTAAGGTTGTTATACCATCGATGTGACGTGGTAATGTTGTTAACCTATCGATGCTCCGTCACATCAATAGGTTAAAAGCGGGGCGCACCTTTTTTTATACTCGGGAACAGATGGATGCGCAGTGGTAAGAGAAGGACTAAACGGCCGCGGCGGTGACTCCGTTCCAAAAAGTAAGGAGCCATTTCCCCTTTTTCTTGGGACCATACACTATAAAAAATAATGTATGGTCCTTCTATTGGCAACCGGTTACTGTTAACTGTCTCAAGGTTGCCATGGTGATGTAAACCTCTCAAGCTTTGCTCTCGAGGATTACATGGTCACCCTGGCAACCTCTCGACGGTTAACAGACCGGTTACCAATACAGGACCATACATTATCCTCTATGTCATGATATGTGTTGTCAGATGTTTACAATGAAGTTATTTTTTTCGACATAGTTGTACTTCTCAGTGGTCAGGTGTTTCTAAATGCAGCATATTGTCTGTAATGTAATATTCCTATGAACTGAACTCTCACCACCTTCCAGTTAGATAATGTATCTTAGTTTCATAACAGACATTGTGCTGGAACACGTCTGCTGTCTGCTATCAATCAGTGGGTGAGACAGTGTCCGAGATGCCCTCCACAAACCACCCTGTTATATTATACGTTTTCATGGAGGAAGAATTTATTTATGTCAGTGGTAAGGAAAATGATTGAATCACTTCTGAATGATAGAAGTCTTGAGTACCCAGATGCCAGTGGGTCACAGGATACAATGCAGCATGGATTCACAGTGTGAAGGTCACGTCAGATGAATGTAATAGATACATTTGACCGTGTTTCCAAATTAGTAGACCAGGGAGGTGTTTTGGATGTGTTGTATATAGAGAACACTGGATGAGCAACTATACTCAACCAGTGTGTTCTGCCACAGAGTGCTTCTGACTTTCCCCTGACCTTGAGAGCAAAGCTCAAGAGGTTCATGGGAATTTGAACCCCGAGGTGGCAAAACCCACTGGTTGTGCATATAGTACCTCTTCCTGTACTTGTTATAGTGTATAGTGCTATGTGAAATATGTGTACATGATTTCTTTTGCTTTCAAAATAAAACTGATTCATACAGTCTCTAGAGTTCCTATAATGCGGTTGTACCACAGTAGGGTATAATCACATTCTCTGACCTTTGAACTGTGGTACAACAGCATGTTGAAAGGGATGTAATTCTATACAGAACAATACTCCACTATACACTATATAAAGTTTAACAAGGCATTTGACACAGTGCAACAGGTCCTCTCCTCCCCCAAGCAGCAGTTCATTTTTGTTTCCCTCCTCTGAATCCTGTCCAGGAGTGCAGTGTCTATTTTCAGGTGTGGTCTCCAGAACCACATTCAGTACTGGATGAGCAACCTAATCAGGCAGTTATACAGAGGGAGGATCACTTCTCTCCTTCTGCATGTAATTCCCCTAGCGATGCATCGCATCATCCTATTGTCCTTGGCCACTGCCCTCCTACAAGTCCCCAAGTTGTTCATTTTGACATCCACCACCACCTCTAGGTGCCTCTTGCCTTTCGAGACTTGTAGTGTGTCTCCCTTCTCGGCATACACATGGGCCAGGTTTTGAACTCCCATGTGCAAAACCCTGTATTTCCCCCCCATTGAACTGCATGTTCCACTTTCTTGACTAGCTGCCCAGAGCCTCCATGTTCATACTCTCCCTGATCCTTCTCACTCCTTCAGTGCTCAAAGTGCCTATAGGCCGCCTTTTTTTCCATCACCGCCTCCTGAACCTCCCATGGCCACCAGCACGGTTTCGTGGCCCTAATGAATTTGTGCCTAACCCTTAAACAGTAGTTGGTAGCCTCCTGAATACCCCTCATAATGATCTCCCACCTACTGTCATCATCGATGCCTGGCCTTATCTAGCCCAGATAACCCTTGATCATCCTTCCCATATCCCTAAAATCTGCACCCCATAAAGACAACAACCACTGTCTTTGTGTGTTTTTGACCACCTCCTCCAGGTCAAGGGAAAAACAGAATTTGACACGATCGCTCCCAGGTAATGGGTCACTCACCTCCAGGCCCCTAATCTGCTCACTGCACGCCAGGACACCGGCCATTGTCCGGTCCTCATTACTTAGCTCCTTCACCTGCTGGGCTAGTAATGCATCCTGTAAGACCATTCACCCTGTTCTTCCTGAACATAGTGTAGTCCTCCAAGTGTAGGTCTCAGTCATGCCCTTCGGTGTCCCAGGTCTGAGTGACAACGGCCACATCCACTGCCACCACTGCACCATCAATGAGCATGGCATGTAGCTCAGACATCTTATTTTCTAAGCTCCTGGCATTGATCAGTTCCACCCTTCACACCCTCCCCTCACTGTCTCCTTAATCTACTGGTTCCACCCACAGGGTTTTCTGGACTTACCGCATGTGTGCATCACTGTTGCACAGGTATTAGTAGCCTTCTGGGAGGGATGCCAGAAGCTTCATTACATAAACTCCCTGATGACCTACATAACACCGTCAGAGATGGGAGATGGTCCCGGGCCCCAGAATGTCTGAGTCTGCAGCCATTAACCAGTATTTGACTCTGCTCGGTGTGTGTTGGCATTTACAAGTGAAGACATGCTCCCACTACCATAACCCGGTCCAGTAAGGCACAGGTACACCGTTTGCGACTAGCTGCAACATCAGTAGCGGTTCACGACATTATCTTCTGATGTCCTTCATGTCTGGTACTTACTCCCAACCACTGCAGCCTGTACATCATTCCCTGGTTGGAACCTATCAGTCCAGACGAACATGGTGCTCTGGTCTCCTCAGCCACTCTTTTCTTCGATTCGGAGAAAGCAACAACTTGGACCAGCCTCCATGACTCCAATTCATCTGTTTACATGGTGGCACCTCATCACGACCTCCCCACGTACAGGCTGAGCACACTATACATAGGAACCTGAATTATAAAAAGTGTCTCAGAAATACAGCAATCTGTTTGCCTGTTAGGATTCCAACAGTCTTACATTAATCCATGTTACACTGTCATTTACAGTCTAATCACCATGGCACATGGATTCTTCCTGTCAGCATTCTGTTCCTTAGCACTGCTGAATGACTGTATTGATGCATTCTGATTTTGAACCAGCACTGTTGGTGGAAGAACTATTTTATTAAAAAACCTCCCTCTAAATGAGGAAAACATTAAAAAATTAAACTTTTATCACTTTTATTTTGGAATATTTTTTATAATAGCAATAAGGTACTCACAGGAGTTAGATAAACAGTCAGTTAACCACCCCGGCTGTGCCTTGTGCCACATTACCCTTGTAGTGGGTGATTGACAGATTGTTAATCTAACCCCTGGTCATGCCTTATTGCTTAATTACCAGCATAAAAACTTGTTTTCTACATCTAAGCAAGATATTTTTGTAAGTTTAAAAATTAAAATACATAGTAGACCATTTTATAAGTGCAATGAGGACCTGCAGAGTGTGCATGGAGAAGACTGTACCGCACGCCAGGGGCCAATGGCACTTTGCCAAGGCCTGGTGGCTTGTTATACCCCTGGTTTTATGGTAAAATGTGCTCCATGTACACCATGGAGTTTCGTATAGCTTATGTATCCTCCAAGGTCTAAAACGTTTCAAAGTAGTAAAAAAATAACTAATTAAAATGTTTCTAAGTAATGTAAAATAGTCGTTATGCAGATGTTTTTCACTTCTCACTCATCTGTCTTTCTTAAAATTCTCTGACTTGTGTGTTTGTTCACACAGTATCTCATACTGAATTATTTGTCTTGTCAGGTTGTTAATGCTGCTATTGAAGCTATTCAATGATCACAAGCAGAAGAAACTGTTGAACATTCATGTCATGTTGTAAGAACAGAGGATGCTATTCCGTTAGTTCAACAGTCGTGTTTTGACCAATCCGTGGAAGAATTGTGTGTCAATGCTTGCATGTGAGCAACTGATGATGTAAATGAATACACCACTGAGGTAGATGAGGAACTGAGTGATGTATCTTTTTGCCAGTCACGTACATCATGTCAAGTTACTTTTTATGAACGTCCATTGAAGCCATCATGCAGAAGCATCAAATGTCAGGCTAATATCAAACCGTTACAGAGAACATGATGAATACAGGTAGCTGTCTCCGATGTACTCAAAACCATCAATATACGTTCAGTGGCCATACAGTGTGCCCTGCTGGATGACAATGGACATCATCAACTGCATGGACCTATTGTTGAGTCACATGGCACATATCACAAAATAACAAATACACCGGATGCGCCAACGCACATATCGCATGATTCTGATGTTGAAACAGGAGGAATAGATACTGAAGACAGTAATGACCCTGATTATCAACCTGATATTGGCATTCATCATGCAAAAACGTATGATGTCAATCAACACTAGATATTGTCCTATTCATGTGAACACGGCACCTGATAACAATGAACATTATTGCATGGTGTCAGAAAGTAAACTTGCTGAACTCTTGGGCAGCTGTCATATCTGTAGCAGTGTCACTGACAGTCATGTTGTACATACAGTAGGGACCATGATTGTGGTGCTCAGTAAGTGTACCAGGGGACATACGAACACATGGCAGACCCAGGATATGGTGCGTTCCATGCCACAGTGGAACATAATGACGTGCTCTGCCATTTTTTGTAGTGGAGTGACACCTGTGAAAGCTCTTCAGCTGTTTTGTACTGTTAATGTTCCAGTAGTTTCCATGTGACTTATCATAAAATTCAAAAATGTTACATTATACCTGCTGTGCAGAAGTTGTGGCAGTCACAACAGCAGGAAATTTTTGACAATATTCATGGGAAGAACATTGTTTTAGGTGGTGATGCCAGGTGCGACTCCCGTGGGCATTGTGCAAAATACGGTCTTTACACATTCATGGACCTCGAACAGAAAAAAACAATTCATCTTCAACTAGTTCAGGTAAACATTTTACGAAAACATGTAGTCTGTGTTTTTCACAGTGATTTTTTTTAAATGTCTTTTTCAATGTACTATTTGTATGACACATGACATTTAGATAGCACTTACTTACTTAATAACTGGTTCCATTACTTGCAGTCATCAGAGGTCAAGAATTCATGGCGATGGAGTTAGAGGGATTACGTCGTGGTCTCACCTACATCAATGGCCAGGGATGCCAGGTGTCTCAATTTGTGACTGATCATCATGTTCAAGTTAAGGCATTTATGAAATGTGAATACCCAGATGTGAAACATTACTTTGACATGTGGCGCATGTCAAAGGGTATGTCTCCTCATGTGAAAAATATCATGTATTTATAGGTTGTTTACTATCATTATACTTAAGATTCTCCTTTAATATATTTCTCTTTAAAAAAAGGTGTTGGTAAAAAGCTAGAAAAATTTTCAAAAAAAGAAGGATTATGGCGACATCCACCAGTGGTTAAAGTCCATAACTAATCACATGTTCTGGGTTGCTGCGAGGAACACTGATGACAGTGAACTCACAATTCAGGAATGGCTAAGCGTGGTCAGTCGTGTGTGTAACATACACACTGGTCATGGAGACAGATTCCCAGAATGTGCCCATGGACAAATAACACAGACAAAGTTGTTGTTTAGGAAAGGTCTGTGGTTCTACTACTCCACCCCACATCTGCTTTGTGTTTTTAGTCTGTATACACAAAGCTTTATTTGGAGAGAGATGTAGAAAGGCATAATTAGCAAAGTAATAATAATTGTGTTTGACTAAGCAAAACGGCATGACCAGAGGTTCGATTAACAGTCTGTTAATCACCTCCTGGGGGGGTAATGTGGCACGAGGCCCAGCCAAGAGCCATATTGCCCCTAGGAGGTGATTCAACGGCTTGCTAATGGAACTCCTGTGAGTACCGTATTGCTATTATAAAAGAAATATTCCAAAAGATAACTTACAAGTATACTTTGTTAATGTTTTCCTCATTTAGAGAGAGTATTTTAATAGCACTTTAGTAACAGTTTAGTAATGGTGGGTCAGAATCAGAATGCATCATTCCAGTCATTCAGTAGTGCTAGACAATGGAATGGTGACAGGAAGAATCCATGTGCCGTGGTGATCAGGCTGTACATGACAGTGTAATAGTGATTATATGTGGCTCAGAGTTCAGTGCTTATGTTACATACTGTAGCTGAATGATGTAGGTTGTGCTTGGATACAGAGGCCAGACCAATAAGTAGGACAATGCTTGCACGGTATTAGTGGTTTGAATTGATCAGTGCTTAGGTACTTTGACATGGTCATGAGCAAGTCAGTGATAATAGTACATGTGGACTTGATAGTCTATGCAAGGTGCTTAGATGCTTGAACTGATGAGTAACTTGTTATAACTTGATATTTTGGCTTTTCTCTGTATCCCACTGCAAGAAGAATGCTTAGTCCAGTAGTACGAGACCCGCCAAAAGAATAATGATATCACATGATCATCTCCTCCAACTCCGTGAGTGTGGCCAGTAGCACACAGGAGAGGAAAACCCCCCTTGGACCCATGGCTACTGACCTGCCCATCCTTCTGGGCATACTAAAGGAGAATAATCCTAATCTAATGATATAAATTTATTGGCTAGTCTGAAATCCATGTCGTGGCCCCTGACATACCACAAGCTGAAGACAGTACTTATATTAAATATCGATTATGCTGGCATATCCTTTTGGTGACTTCCTAGTCCAGGAAATCCATGTGTGGAGTAGAATTGATAGATGATTGGATCCATAATTGAGCATAATTCAGGACGTCGAAGTCTCAAAGATGAAGGGCTCCAGAAGGTGAGGAAGCCTTCTCTGGGAAATAGGGATTAATTGGTTGGGATTCCATGTTTAGAATGTGAGGTGTTGGTACGTCCATTAGGCAAGCTTGCCAAAGCTGCATGATTCAGAGAAGGTGGAGCAAGGCGCTTCCAGTCAGAGTAGTTAGCAGGTAAGTGAGTTAGCAGTAGTACTTAATGTGAATAGGTAGACATTAGTTAGATAGACTTCAGGCCCCTAGGGGTGAAGCAAGTCATAGAATTGGGAAGACAGTCTATGATGGACCTCTAAGCCCTGCAAGGACGAAGTAGGCAAGTATGAGCAGATAGTGAAATGAATGGACTTGCATAAGTCAGCATTATTTGTAATAAATTCAGACCTGCATGATGCAGATGTAGTATCAAATGAGTAGGTATTGAATAAGTTAAGTATACCTCTAGGCCCTGTAAGGACTACACTGGCATTTTGAGCAGATAGTGTGGATAAGTGGACCTGTTCATAGGTCAGGAGCAGCAGTAGTAATCAAATCTGCAAGGTGCAGACATAGTAGTATGGAAGTAGTAATGAATAGATTATATGGTATATAGCGGAGAGCATTAAGGAACTGTAAAGCATGTAAACTGAAGAGCTTTGTCTGGTGATCAAATAGTTGTATAGAGCGATGTAGATATGTATGTTTCAGGAAGCCAGAATGGTACAGCAGCTGGAATTGAACTTGAGAAAGGTTGGACCAGTCTTGTATGGTAATAACTGCTGAAGAGGGTTTGGTCAGATGATGTAGCATTGTAACAAGATCCAATAAGCCTTAGAGCACTGAAGTAGAGTTATGTTGAGGCTTAAATATGAAATAGAAGGTCTTTGGGGAAAAGCTCAGCTAAATGTCCTGGCAGGGGTGTAGTAGTGAGTCCATTGACTGACACGGTAAAGCAGAAACATCCTAAGGAATTGATGGTGAGTATTTGACTAATCCAGAGGTAAGACCATGGTAGAACAAGGAGCTCCTCAAAGGCCAACAACTGTAAATCTTCATCGATAGCAAGAAGCAGTGAAGCGATGCCAGATGGAGCTTTCGCATGGCCGGCGAATATAGCCAGACCACACATAGGCCAGGCAAAAGAAGAGTGAGTCAAGCTAGACCTCATGTAGACTAGATGACTAAGGCACCACCACGGAGGGTAGCCTGGAGTAAGCTGATGGTGCATAACAGAATGTAATAGCACGGAGAGTAAAAACGAGGTGGATCGGCAGAGGAAGGTGATTCAAACAATTGATTAGCTGGAAGGCTGGTGTGGTGAATGAGCACGGCGTGCTGAGAACATAATAAGCCTGAGAGCTGAGACCTTGCAAGGTTGATTCAGAGTGGAGTGCAGAAGAGTCTCAGAGGCTGAAACCAAGGGGAATGGCAGTAGTCACGGAGTAATGGTTCACATAGTGAGGAGCAATGCATGCATAAGCAAGTATGGACCTATGCGTAGGTCAGTAAAAGAGACGTAATGAGTGGGTCAGTAAGTCGGCTGCATAACATAGGGCACTGAAACGAGGCAAATCTGACACCTTTGATATGGAAGCACTCATAAGATGAGGCAAGTCACAGCAGTAATAGTCAAATGTAGAATAAACATAGCTAGTAGAGGTAGTCATATGAGGATAGGTCTAGTCTTGTAACAATATGACTAGAGGAAGGACTGCAGGCACGGCTGGAAGCTTGATGAAAAAGTTATTAGTCATTCTGTCCCACATTCATCCATTACGTAGCCTTGAAGAAGCTGGCTCGAGGAGCTAAGAGCCAGTATCTTGTATTAGAAGTATCGAGGTTTGGAAAACTAGATTTCAAGGAATAGTGCCAGGAGTACTTGGATAACTTAAAACTGGAGTTGGGTTGCTCACAGCTTGCTAAGCAGACATGAGGTGGTGGACAAAGGAGGGGAGCAGTGCTTGGAAGTGATTCCAAGAGTGTATAAGGGGATATATGATACAGCTTGATGTCAATTTGAGTCATATAAGAGAGTCTTGTGTGCTTGGCTAAGCTTTTACTTAATGCTGCATAGCAGTGTATAGCCGAATACAAGTTAGATCTGTCTCTGTGGGAGACTGACGCACTGCGTTAGAGTATAAGAGCCATGAAATATGTAAATGCTTTAATGCCAGAAATAGGGTGGGCAGCTAGAGTTAGCTTAGCATAAATAAATGCTTTAAGGCAGTGTCTTTAAGTCCATACTTTACAAACGGTGACTGATGAAGTGATGTATCCAATATACATGCTTGAAACGTTTCCCGTGCATTGCCCAATAATCCAATGGAAGGTGAGAGGACGTCTCTGAATGACTGTCCAATGGCCAGGGTAGTTCTTGTAGAGTGCTCGTAGAGGTATAATGCACCCATGGATGCATACAAAATAGGCCAAATAGTAAACAGTAACAAGCACTGGGAGAATGAAGGTTATGTATAACGAACTGCAGGTAAGCATGTCTGCAAAACACACTGAAGCCAGACTCTCCTTAATGAAAGCAATGAACGACATACCGATCAGGAGCTTCATATTGAACAATCTCATTCGGGTCCCTGATTAATACTGATAATGTTCTGCTTGCTTCATACGTCAGGTCATAGTAGATGAATGATAACATAAAGTAAAGAACAATACATTGCTTCTGAGTAGGAAGGAGCCCCATACGCCGTAAAGGTCAGGGGAATGCAGCAGGAACATCCCAGAGGAGCAGGAGCAGTAATCCAAGATGCCCCCCCCCAAAAAAAAATCATGAGCAACATACAGGCAAGAGGGAAGCAGGGTGGGTCCAAGGAGGCAGCACCCCAGAGGAGTAAGCAGCACACAGAGCAGCCTTGGAGCGAGCAGCACTTGCAGGGAGAGCAAATGGAGGGCGAAAGCCAGCAGGATACAGAGAGCACGCCCCGACACAGCAGAGATGAGTGACTTGGGCCACGCAGGCAGAACAATGAGCAGCAGCAGGTATGGACCAGGACAATGCGGACGAGAGCAGGACCGTGAGGCAGGGGAGGACCACAGAGGAGAAGGGATGGCATGAACTGTGGTGCAGCAGAGTTGGAGCTGAGGCAAATGAACAACCAGTAAGGCAAAGGAAATGGAGAGGGAAGGTATGAGGGACAACAAACAAGGCAGAAACAACAGGAAGGCATGGGAGCACGGGGAAGGGGGGGTACAGAATGAGAAGGAGCCAGCCTCAGAATGCAGCATGGAGAGAGTGCAGCGAGTGTGACTCACTCTAAGCAGAGCTGTGGTTTGCCTGCTGGGTTTTTAGAGTGTGGGGTAGGAGGTCTTCCCCCATATAACCACAGGCATGCACCTTTCAGTTAATGTTAAGTCGTCACATTCCTAACCGATAATCAGATTACAGCACTTCCGATAGCCTTCTTATAATATTAAATAAGGGTGGTGAGGGTTCATGAGCACTGAAGTGTAACGATGACGGGGGGGGGGGATTGAACACAACTTCATAAACAATGTAGATCCTTCTCTAAGAAGTCACTGTTGATGGATGTTACGCATATACACTGACATTTATTTTCCCCCTCACAAAGGGTGTTGTGCGCATAAACTAATGACTGACATTGTCACTAGCTCATACCTCCTTCAGATTCTTAGGCAGATATTGCCTATGTACCAGACATATGCTCTGGAAGCGTTTCATGGACTTGTGTGTCACTTTGCCCCTAAATTTTCCCACTACTTCTTCTCCTCCATGTATGCAAGGTATGTTGCAATTTCAACAGTTGTCAACATTTAGTGCTACATAGACATACAGTTATAAATTGTATAGTAGCAATATACGGTACCATGACAGTGTGTGTGCTACATTATGGATTAGTATGCCTTGTGTGCTTGGTCATGTGAAAGCATGACTAGTCAGTGAACAACGCCAGGTGTCATAAATCCTTCCATAACCCACAGAATGTCATGTTATATCATGATCATACCATGTACCCCTATTTCATCTAGAATAAGTCATATATGATCCATAAAGCGTGGTGCACAATGAAACTGATCTTGTTGACCAGGGATGATCAGGAAGTGGGAAGGGATAATCGGTGGACTTACAAACCATACAACCAAATGCATTACTGCACCAATACAATCATGGCCTGCAGTCAGTTGTGACACTCAAATTACATTCACATATCAGGTTCCTCCAGAGAATCAAATTGGGAATCAGTTGACTTGCACTGGTTTCTGTCAGGACATAACATTTTGTATGACTGTATTCATTTTAAAATGTGGCATGATACAAGTAAGTTAACGTACTGAAAAAGTATTTGTTGAACCACCCTTAGGCACATCCTAGTGGCATTGCATTTCAATGAAAATGCTCAATGGACACAAGCTGTCACAAAAACTGGGGAACTGAAATTCAAATTTGCTTTTCAAAAATCCAAAAAGGGTGCTGAAGCTGTTGCCAAACCTGTGAAAACGGAAACCACCTATGGTAATTATATATTGTGATGCAGAACTTTAACACTGTTCCATGATTCGGGGAGTAGATACCTATCTCCAGCCAGAGATAATGGTCAGATGTCTCCCAGGTACATCAGCATGGAGAGACACTGACTGCATTGCTAAAATTGTTCAGGAAGCAGGAGAAAACATTGATGTCCTGGTACACATAGGGACTAATGATCTCACCAGCTAGTCAGTTGTGGAGACCAAGGAACACCTGACCAGGCTGGGTGGCAAACTATCATCCATTTCATCTGGCATCTCCTTCTCTGAGATCCTGCCAGTCTGGGAGAGGGGGCAGATGGATGGAAGGTCAGAGAAGGGGAGAAAGGGGAGCCAAACATGTGGCTCAAGGGCTGGTGCCAGGAAAAAGGACACAAATTTGTAGGGAACTGACAACAGTTTTGGGAGCAAAGGTTCTTTAAATTTGATGGACTGCATCTGACTAAGGAGGGAGTCAGTGCATTGGGGCAGAAGTTTGATATCTTTGCAGAATATTTAAACTAGCAAATGTGGAGAGGGGTGCAGCACCCCATACGTCGAATGGGAAGAACACCCTTCCCCCCTTAGCTAGTGGTCAAACAGGAGTGCGGCATGTTTGCAGTTCATTTGCATCACCAGGTAAGGAAAAAGGTCCGGCTCCCCATACAACACACAGGGGAAATGCCAGACCTCGCCCAACAACTAGTACACCAAAATCTGGCCAATGGAAAATCATGTACACTAATGCTCGCAGTCAGGGAAACAAGATCCCAGACCTGCAGGCAATAATGACAGAAGCTAAGCTGGACATAGTAGCAATTAACGAGACGTGGTTTACCAGTAACCATAGTTGAGAGACTTCAGTACCTGGCTATGTACTTTTCAGAAGAGACCAAGGTGCAAAAAGGGGGTGGAGTGGCCCTGTATGTCAATGAAAATATCAATGCTACAGAAATTCAGAATACACATAAGGAGCCAGAAGAACTGTGGGTCACCCTGGAAACGGGACACCCATAAGAACTGGGGATGGCTACAGGCCCCCAGATCGGGGGGGGGGACATAGGCACATTACTGTTAGAAGATATACAAAACATGACAGCTAAAGGGGAGGTTCTGATAATGGGAGACTTCAACTTGCCAGATACAGATTACTCAATACCAGCAGGAGCAACTACCAGAACTAGACACATGGTGGATTCCCTGCAGGGGGAGGCCCTCAAACAACTGGTACAGCAACCCACAAGAGACAGGTCTATCCTAGATCTAGTACTGACTAACAGGGAAAGGATCACAGATCTCCAGGTAGAAGGTCACCTGGGGCCAGTGGCCATCACATGGTATGGTTCAATTTGGCCACTACAACTAAATCATCCCATTCCAAGGCAAAAATACAGGACTTCAGAGGAGCTGACTTTGATAAGATGGCCAACAGAATTAAGCTAGCCCTGGCAAAAAGAAATACAAGGGGGAGCAGTTGATGTAGCCTACCTTGACTTCAGCAAAGCTTTCGATACTGTTCCACATAGAAGATTGATTAATAAGCTGGGTAGGCTCGGGGTGGGTCAGAAGTTGGTCAACTGGGTGGCAAACTGGTTGATGGGCAGAACACAGAGAGTGGTGATAAATGGTATAAAGTCAGAAGAGATGCAAGTCACAAGTGGAGTACCTCTGGGACCAGTCCTGGGGCCAGTCCTTTTCAATATCTTTATCAGTGGCATTGCAGATGGACTGGAGGGTAAGGTTTGTCTGTTTGCAGATGACACCAAGATCTGCAACAGAGTAGATGATCCAGATGGGGTGGGCAGAATGAGAAGAGATCTGGATAAACAAACAAAATGGTCAGAAGAGTGGCAACTGGGGTTTAATGCAAAGAAGTGCAAGATCATGCATATAGGGAAGAGAAACCCTGAAGCCACCTATAGGCTGGGAGGGGAGTTGCTGGCAGTCACAAGGGAAGAGAGGGACTTGGACATCATCATCACCGATGACCTGAAATCATCCAAGCAGACTACTAAAGCAGTAGGTAAGGCTAGGTGGATGTTAGGGTGTATTAGTAGGGCTATCACAGGTTGGAAGAGGGAGGTAATAATCCCTCTTTACAAGGCACTGGTTAGGCTTCATCTGGAGTACTGCATGCAGTACTGGAGGTCACATCTTCACAAGGACATTAATCAAATTGAGGCAGTCCAAGGAAGGGCAACCATAATGGTGCAGGGACTGCATCAGAAAACATATGAGGACAGATTAACGGAGCTCAATATGTATACCCTCGAGCAAAGGAGGGAAAGAGGTGATATGATCAAAACATTCAAACACCTTAAGGGTATTAACAAGGTGAAAGATTCTAACATGTTTCAATATAAGAAAAATAGCAGGACAAGAGGACACAGCATGAGACTAGAGGGAGGCCGTTTAAGGGGTAATGTGAAGAAGTTATTTTTCACAGAAAGGGTGGTGGATGCATTGAACAGCCTACCTCAGGGAGTGGTGGATATAAATGCAGAGCAGGACTTCAAACAGGCATGGGATAGGCATAAGGAAGCAATACAGATGAGTATGAATAGATAGGCCATTGACAGAGCAAAGGCCAATGGCACATTTATAAGGTAAAAAAAGAAATGGGCAGACTGGGTGGGCCTTGCGGTCCTTATCTGCCATCAACTTCTATGTTTCTATGTTTCTTCAGTATTACAGTGTATGATGAAATGGTTTTATGCATGGAATTCCATACATGGAATTTGCTTGTTCAGCTGCACTAGTTACATCATTATGTTGTTCTGCAATTGTACTGATGTCACTAATGCAGCAGAACAACTTTGAATGCTGCCACGTAGTTTATTTCCCCTTTCCAATTAAACTGAAATTGTTTGTTTTTGTAACCATGAAAGTTCAGAAACATTTGCAGCAAACTATGTTACTTAAAAAAAAAGTAAATGTTAAACTCTCTATTCCACCGTTATCTTCACTAGCTGGTTTTGTGTGATTTTGTAGGCTGTGACTTCCCATACACTATAAAAGACTGTGCATGAGCAGTCATATGCCAACACAGATATTCTTGTATCTTGAGGTTCCCTTGGTAACAGACCACCAGTTGAGCTGTGCTCTTGAGGTAAGCTGTTAACAGGGAAAACTCTCCATACAAGAATACCCTTGTTGTGTATGACTGCTCATACACGATCCTTTGTATTGTACCCAGCCACACCGTATAACTGATCTGTGTATGTGTAACAAGTATGTCACTCCAGGGTGTGAATGGTACATGTTTCACTGCATGGCCAGTGGCATAATAAGGCACAAGAACAATGGCAGAATGCATTTAGGCCCTGGCATGCAGTACAATCTCTTCCATGCATATCCTGGTGTGTCTTATTGCGATAAAATGTGCTACTTTTACAAAAAAGGTTTTTCAGTTTTAAAAAGTATTGTTATGTATTGAAAATAAGATTTTAGTATGTTTCATTAAGATTCTTAGTCCAACTAACACAAAATGAGGTAATGATGACATCATCATAGTATTTCTGTGTTGTACATAGTTCTACACTAACGATGCCCAACCCCCAACTGCAATCTGATCGCAACGTGCCCCTGGTCTCACACTACTGAGAATAGTTGCTGTGACACTGGACCTGTTCTTCTCCCCAGCCCTATTCAAACCTTTTGTCCCCCAGCAGGCCCTCAGAAACCCAAGTCTGTTCACAAACACTGGTCTGCAGCATGACAGGCAGAAATCAAATCCAGGCACTTCAATGATAGGTACGAAGGAACAAAGGTGGTACACCTTTCTGTTTGTGATTCTGATTAATTCACATCTGACTTTTAACAAGCAAAGACATCAATTAATGTGTATGTTGTGCATGTGGGTGATGGTGTTTAAGGGAGGTGATTGTGGTGGTGTGGGATGTGGCTGCAGAGCTGCTCACATCACATCTGTAAGTAAAACTGATGGAAGATTGTGCAGTACTGGAAGTCAAAATTCTTAAATTGTCAGTGATGGTAAGCCAGTGTCCATGTTTTGCCAATTCTAAATATGACATGATGACTTCTGAGGTGCATGGCCGGGGCATACGTTAGTCACACTTTTGTATTGAACTTCAGAGATATGCATCTGACACTGCAGAAGTGAAGATTCATGATGTAAAGGATAATGTATGGTCTTTGGTTAATAACCATGCTGTAAACACTTCAAGAGCTTGACATGACAGCATTTTGTAAACCTCGGCAGCGCAGCTCGAGAGGTTTTCAGAGGTCATGGCAACCTCGAGAAGTGTTTTCAGCACGGTTGTTAACCACAGACCATACATTATGTGTTACAGTGGATGGGCTACCAAGACTGTATAATCACTGATTTAATTACTTTACTGAATTTCTGTTCATAACATTGATTGTTGTGAGGATTCCCTTTTGTTATACCACTGATATGATATTCTCAAGAAGGGTTAACAACAGAGTGATGTCATACCGATGGCATAACAAGGCTGTAATCTGCTTGATTTCAGTTAATAATAAGGGCTCCCCATATATTATATATTTTTCTTCAGCACATGTTATATCACACATCAGCCAATGAATGTATGCTAAAACACTGTATATCAGCATTGTATAACTTCAGTTGCATGTCTGTTACACTTTACAATACTGCGATGACTCCATCTCACCTAGTCATTATCCCTTTCAGGTTACGTGGCTGACATTCAAAGGTTGTCCTTCAGATTAGAAAGCAGTACCCTTCCTACAAATTGGCTGCTGTACTGAGCTGTTCTGACGCCATACTACCTCCTCTGAGTAGCCAATATAATCATCCTGACAAGCAGGACGTCATTCGTAAACCTTTCAGAAGATTCAAACTGCAGGGTGATGTATCTCTGCAGTAATGGTCAGTGTTTCTTCATGTCATCCAGGACAAACTGAAGACAGCACCAATAGATAATACAGTATGGTGATGCAGCGTATGTAATATAAGTGGGAAGGACATTTGTTTGAGTAACAAATGAATACCAACTATTTATGCACCATATGAATTGCGATTACATCATACCATGCCGTTTGCATTCTTATTATGGAACATTGCGTTAATGCAAAAAAAAGAACTGCAGAGCAGTTACTGACGCTTGGACTATTGACAGCACCCTAAAATTTCAACCAATACCAGCAGTTCATCGTTACTCAATTCTTTATTATTGAACACAATTCCAGCTACTAAAACAAAGTTATTCAGATCAGTACTTTGTTCATGACTTGTACAGGCTTTATAACAATTCTTCTATTACGTTCCTACAATGTTGTGTTGGTTACTTATGACATATAAAAAGTGGAGATCATCACTCTGTATAAATTCAGTTTCAAATTGATCAAATCGCAACATTGACATAGTTGTTACAACAGTTATGCTTTTTATTACCATGGTGAGGCTGTAACACATGGCAATCATCCAGAACATCACAGCCATACAGCGACACACACACACACACATGGCCCCCCACACACACACACACACTCCCCCCACACACACACTGCAAGACACACACGGCCACACACACACAGCCACACACACACACAGTGAGACACACACACACGCACATAGCAACACACACATACATATCAACACACACAGAGCAACACACACAAATGGCCACACACACACACACACGGCCACACACACATGGCCACACACACACATGAGACACACACACACACACAAGGCAACACACACACACACACACACACACACACACAACACACACATGCAAACACGCCCACACACACACACACAGTGAGACACACACTTGTTACTGAACCCACTCGAGGTCCTAATATTTTGGATTTATTATTTACTAATATGGAGCAACAAATTAGCAATTTACAAATTTGGGATCTGCTTGGAACCAGTGATCATTCATCTATTCTTTTTGAAATTCAACAGGTTAAAACCACACAAAGGAAGTTATACTATACTAAAAATTATAATCAAGCAAACTTTTCCAAAACCAATAAATACTTACAAAGCATAAACTGGGAATCTAATCTCCTTAATTGTACAACACAACAAGCTTGGGACTTTTTTAAAAACATTGTACATTATTTGGAAAATACTTTTATTCCATCTAAAGGCACAGTGGTTCAAGGCTTTGAGCTGCAAATCTGGAGACCTGGGTTTGAATCCCACAGCCCCCACTTGCATACTGTGTGACCCTGAGCAAGTCACTTAACTTCCTCATGCTCCGAGGTTGCACCTGCAAACAAGATTTCAGCTTAGTGTGTCTCACCTGGTAAAATAATTGGTAAAAAAAAAAAAGGAAATTTAATAACAAAGGAAAAATTCCCCCTTGGTTTAACAAAACAATTAAAAATCAGATTAAAGCAAAAATTAAACTTTTTAGGAAACTCAGGAATAGTTATGTTCCATATAAAACTATTCTATTGCATAAATATAGACTATCTATTAAAAATGTAAAAAATTCTATTAAATTTGCAAAAATAAGCTAGAATTTAAACTAGCTCACACAAAAGACTGTCATAAATCTCTTTTTTCTTATATAAATATCAAAAAAGGTATATCAAGGACCATTGGTCCCATTATAACCAATGGTTCTCCTTTATCTGATATAGAAACCTTAAATCTTTTTAATAAATACTTTTGTTCTGTCTTCTCCCAAAAATCATCCGTTAGTATACCTAAAGTTCACCACGCAGATTATCATAGGTTTTATCCATCTGACATTTTACAGGCTATTAAAAACTAAAAAAAAAATACTAGTCCAAGCCCAGACAGTATTCATCCATGGTTTCTGATTGAAACTTCTATAAATATCTCTATACCGCTGTCAATTATCTTTAATAAATCCTTACAAGAAAGCAATGTACCAAATGATTGGTGTTCAGCAATAGTTTCCCTATATTTAAAAAAGGTAATAGAGGTTCTGTGCAAAATTATCGTCAAATTAGCCTGACCTCAGTGGCTAGTTAACTAGTGGAATGGGTAATGAAGTCTTTGATAGATCAAGATTGTAAAAAATTAGGAATTTACAATTCAAATCAGCATGGGTTTACTCCCAAGTATTCCTGTACCACCAACCTGATATCATTTTACAATAATGTAAGTGCTCTACTAGATGTGGGTATCCCTTCTGATGTAATTCTTTTAGACTTTAGTAGAGCTTTCGATAAAGTCTCACATGAAAAACTCATTACTAAAATGCACAACTTAGGTTTGTCATCTGAGATTGTTAACTGGACTTTAAACTGGTTGACAAATCATTCTCAGAGAGTCAGAATCAATGACACCTTGCCTGATCTGGGTAGCGTGACAAGTGGTGTGCCACAGGGGTCAGTCTTGGGACCAACACTGTTTAATCTCTTTATTAGTGATTTACAAACAGGGCCAAAAAATGTCATGATTAAATTTGCAGATGATAATAAATTGGGGTGCAAGGTTAATAATCAAGAAAACATTTCTGCATTAAAGGAGGATTTGGAAAAATTAACACTCTGGGCAAATGATAATCATATGCAGTTTAATCAAGACAAATGTTTAGTAGTGCATTTCGGTGCAAACAATCCCAAAACGATATATTATATAAGCGGACTACCACTTCATTCATCAAATTGTGAAAAAGACTTAGGAATATATGTTAATAATAAACTTACATCAAATGATCACTGTGTTAGAACTGCTTGCATGACCAATAGACTTTTGAGGCAAATAAAACATACTTTTATTAACTACACTAAACAATGCCTTATTCCACTGTATAGGGTATACATTAGACCATATCTAGACTATGGCTCCCCTTTTTGTAATCCAAATCAAAAAAAAGATATAGCAATTCTTGAACAGGTTCAAAGGAGAGTGACCAGAATGATTCCAAGATTAACAAATTTGGAATATCAGAACAGATTAAAAGCTACTGTTCTCTTCTCTCTTCAAACTAGAAGACTCAGAGGTGATATGCTTATGGTTTTTAATTTAATAAATTCACCGGATCTAATGGAAAAATGTGATCTAACATTCTCCAAAAGGAGACGTTCTGAGACTGTACAATAAACAGCTTGAGGTAAAACATTATAAAACCAGCAAAAGGGGAAACTTTTTTCCAATAAGAGCTTCTATTGTATGGAACACTTTGCCACAGGAATTAATAGAGGCACCTAGTGTCACCATCTTTAAAAACAAATTAAATGTTTGGTTTAAGGATAATACATACAGTACATAATGTCCCACACAGTGTGGGGAACAGGCATGATGGGCTTTGGCCTTCTTCTGTTCTTTCATACCAAGTAATACACATAGTGACATACACACAGTGACATACACACAGCGTTTTAAAACTTTCATTGGTGACAGTTAAACATTTATTACATAGAATCATAGAAACATAGAATTTGACGGCAGATAAGGACTGCTTGGCCCACCCAGACTGTCCATTTTCCTACCTAATGGATAAGCTGCAGATTCTAGTTAACCAGCAGCCCACTTCTTCCTACCCCCACCTCTAGTATTGCCTTATGACTGTACCATGCATGCTTGAATTCAACCAGTTTTTGACTCCACAACATTAACATATTAACAATGGAACATGCATAGCGCATAAGCAACTGTTGTGAGATATGTGCCAGTGCAACTCTGAATTACAATTTAATTGTCTCAATTACATTCAACTGTCTATTGCAAGATGTTTATGGTACTTACAATGCAATAGTGAATAAACTATCTTGATACATCTGTTTATGTGGTGGACAAAGCATGCAGCTACACATTCAGACTAATTATGTATAGCTACATATTGCAAGACTGTAAAGCAGAGTAACAAGTTAGCATATGGCAGCACATGACTTGGTGACTTACCATAACAAGATAGCGTATGGCAGCACATGACTTGGTGACTTACCATAACAAGATAGCGTATGGCAGCACATGACTTGGTGACTTACCATAACAAGATAGCGTATGGCAGCACATGACTTGGTGACTTACCATAACAAGATAGCGTATGGCAGCACATGACTTGGTGAGTTACCATAACAAGACAGCATATGGCAGCACATGACTTGGTGACTTACCATAACAAGATAGCATATGGCAGCACATGACTTGGTGACTTACCATAACAAGATAGCATATGTCCGCACATGACTTGGTGACTTACCATAACAAGATAGCATATGGCAGCACATGACTTGGTGACTTACCATAACAAGATAGCATATGGCAACACATGACTTGGTGACTTACCATAACAAGACAGCATATGGCAGCACATGACTTGGTGACTTACCATAACAAGATAGCATATGGCAGCACATGACTTGGTGACTTACCATACTTAAGTACTACCTGACTGTTGTTGCACAAAAATTACACTGTCATGTATGGCAAATAAACAGTTGTAAATTTATATTTACCATGTCTTCTTTACTTACCAGTGTATAGGGTGATTGTTGAAGCTAACGACTGTGTCGCAGAGGGGAGTGAAGTGGAAAACCAGATGGATGGGGTGGAGGGGAGGCTGGGCAACACTCAGAAATTAGAGGAGGTCATGTTATAGCAAGCAGGAGGGGGGATATTAGGGATACAGGACCCTTACATAGGGATGTTGATGCAAAGGGGAAAACTTATGGGGTAAATGTTTCGAATATGAGGAGAGTGGAGGAGGAGGAGGAGGAGGAAGAGTCAGGAAGGGCTGTTGTGGGGAAGCCTAGAAGAACAGACAGTGGGAAGGGAACTCCTATGGAGGACAGGCAAGAGGGGAGATAGAAGGGCAACTTAGAGGGGCAGTCAGGGGAAACTCAGATCACTTGTTGGAGGCTGGCATAGAGTGTTACAATAAATTTGAGCTACTAAGCAACCTAGAGGGGGAGGAAGGGGTAGGTGGTAATGAGGAAACTCAGGTCAGCAATGGAAAGGATATAAGTAGTCCCAGGGGGAGAAAGGGAAAATTAAATGTTAAGCAGATGGGGAAATGCAAGATATTGCAGACATGAGGGGAGAACATAACTGGAGAGAAAATGGAAGACATGAAGCCGGGGGAGGGACCCCACTTCAGGAGGGAGGTCCTTACAAGGATGGGGTCTTAAGTAAAAGGGACCCACAGAGGGCCTCTGGAGGTAGGGGTACTAGTACAAGGGGTGAGGATGATGGTCTGGGAAAGAGGAAATGATCAGGGCCAGGATTAATGGCTTGGATAAGAGACGGTTAAAGGGGACACCCATTCGGGGGGGGGGGTCTGAGTTAAGTGAGCAAAATAATAAGGGAGGCAGAAAGGGAGGGTGACAAGGGTCTCTCATAATAAGGCAGGAAGACTCCCATGGCATTGAGGTCATGGATAAAGGGGGGGAGAGGGGGTTGAGAGTGCATAGTGGAGGTAACCTTAAGGATTTCCTGGTGCATTTGGGGACTAACGATATAGAGGGACATAGCATTCTGGAAATCCAAGCAAGGTTCCGAGAACACAGAGGTTAATGACTGGCTCAGGAAGTGGTGTAAAGAGAGTGGGTAGGGGGTGTTAGGAAACTGGGATGGAGTTTGGGAGGATAACAGACTGTATGCCAAGAACAGATTTCATCTTACCCCGTTAATGAAGGAATCCCTAAATAGGGGGTGGCGGATTACATTCAAGAAAGGTGGGGTTCAAACTTGTGAGTGGTGGGAAGGATAAGGGAGGGTCTGGCCTGAAGCCCTCTCCTGTACATGAGGGGAGAAGCCATCAAACCCAGTGGGGGAAGGGGGGAAACAGACTGGGAGAGGAGGTTTCAGGAGGAGCAGAGGGAGGTTGGAAGCATAAGGAAACAGAGTAGGGTTCGACAAAGGTGATCAGTGCTAAGGTATGAGGGGTGGTGTTAGTAAATGGCAGGAGCTTGGGAAACAATTTGACAGATTTCCAGGCCATGCTGCTCGATGGGCGGGGGGGAGTGGATTCTGTGGGCCAACAAAAACCATAATTAGGACCTAAACGTGATTGGGTACACTATGCTTAGGAAGGATAGAAAGGAGGTCAGAGGGGGGGAAGTGGCTATTTTCATTACAGATAGCATATAAATTGCTAGGGCAGAAGAGGCAGAATGAAACGTGGAGGCTTTATGGGTCACCTTACAAACCCCGGCAGAAGGTAAGGTCAAGCTGGGTGTAGTATATAGGCCCTCGGGATGGGTGATATTCCGGAGGATAGTTTGCTGGACAACATTATTGCCCAGTGTGGACCTAAAGGGGAGGGAGTGGTGTTGATGGGGGACCTTAATATGCCCAGTGCAAACTGGAGAACAAAAGAAATGGAGCATAGGGAGGGAGAGATAGTCCAGGGGTGTCACATCAGGATAAGGATAAAAAGGCCAGTAAGGTGGGGAGATGGATGATGCTATCTCCACCGAATGGGTGTGGCAGGCCCCTAAGGCCCTAAAGAAAGATAAATCTACTGGTCTGGATGGCATTCATCCGAGAGTGCTATGGGAATTGGCGGACGTACTGGCCACACCCCTGTCGAGCTCTTCAACAGTTCGCTTGAGACAGGGAGGGTACCTAGGGATTGGCAAGAGGCACATGTGGTGCCAATCCATAAAGGGGGGTCAAGGAAAGTACCAGGTAACTATAGACCCATCAGTTTACATAGAAACATAGACTTTGACGGCAGATAAGGACCGCTTGGCCAACCTAGTCTGCCCATTTCCATACCTACAGGATAAGCTGCAGATCCTAGTTAACCAACAGCCTATTTCTTCTTACCCCCCACAAGAATTGCCTTATGTCTGTCCCATGTATTCTTGAATTCTCAAACAGTTTTAGACCCCACAACCTCCTCAGGAAGGCTGTTCCATGCACCCACCACTCTCTCTGTGAAAAAATACTTCCTCACATTGCCCGTGAACTGTCCCCCTCTATCTTTAAATTGTGTCTCCTTGTTCTTGCACATCTCTTTTTCTGAAAGATGCTACCCTCTTGGACTTTGTTGATTCCACTGAGGTACTTAAAAGTTTCTATCATGTCCCCCTTCTCCCTCCTTTCCTCCTTTCCTCAAGGGTATACATATTAAGCTCCTTTAGTCTCTCCTCATATGGCTTCTCTTGCAGACCCTACACCATTTTAGTTACCCTCCACTGGACTGCTTCTATCCTGTCTATGTCCTTGTGGAGGTGAGGTCTCCAGAAATGGACGCAGTACCCCAGATGGGGTCTCACCAACTGTCTGTACAGAGGGATAACAACTTCCTGTTTTCTTCTGGTGATGCCTCTCCCTATACATCCCAGTATACTCCAGCTCTCCCTACTCCCTTCTTACATTGCTTGCTAACCTTAAGGTCATCTGATATGATTACCCCAGGTCTCTTTCGTTTTTTGTTGTTGTTACTACCTCCCCCCATTGTGTAATCTTCCCCGGGTTTTTGTTTCCCAGGCGCATTATTTTGCACTTCTTTGCATTGAATCCAAGCTGCCATACTTCTGACCATTTCTCCAACCTTGCCAAGTCCCTTCTCATCCTTTCCACGCCTCCTTGCATATTAACCCTGTTGCAGATCTTTCTGTCATCTGCAAAGAGGCATACTTTTCCTTCCAGTCCCTCTGCAGTGTCACTTGTAAAGACATTAAAAAGGACTGGACCCAGTACTGAACCCTGCGGTACCCCACTAGTAACCCTTCTTTCTTCAGAGTGGATTCCATTTACAATTACCTTCTGAGTCCTGTTGTCCAGCCAATGTTTTACCCAGGCTACCACCCTGGGACCTACTCCCAGGCTGGTTAATTTGGCAATGAATCTTTTGTGTGGGACTGTGTCAAATGCCTTGCTAAAGTCTAGGTAGGCCATGTCCACAGCCCCTCCCTGGTCTACTGCTTTGGTCACCCAGTCAAAGAAATCTATTAGATTCGTCTGACAAGACCTTCCCACTGTGAACCCATGCTGCCTTGGGTCCTGTGCCCCACTAGCCTCTAGGTACTCAACAATTCTTTCCTTCAGAAGTGATTCCATCACTTTCCCTACCACAGAGGTCAAACTGACAGGTCTGTAGTTTCCTGCCTCTGTCTTGGTCCCACTTTTGTGAAGGGAATCACATCTGCCTTCCTCCAGTCCTCAGGTACCACACCATCCTCCCATGATTTGTTAAAAAGGGTAGTCAGTGGTTTCACTAGTTCTCCCCTTAATTCTTTTAGAATTCTGGGGTGAATTCCACCAGGCTCCAATGCTTTGTCCACCTTCAATTTTAGGAGTTCTTTCAGAACCCTTTCTTCTGTGAAAGGACTGGGATCGACCCCCCTATCAAGAGTGCTTCTGTTAATTGGATTAGGCACATCCTCCTCCTCTTTTGTGAATACTGAGCAGAAATATTCATTCAGTATCCCTGCTTTTTCACTGTCCCTCTCTGCCCACCCAACATCCATTCTATTCAGCCTCACTATCCCTCCCTTTGTCTTTTTACGCTCCCTGATGTACCTATAAAAGGTTTTATCCCCCTTCTTAACCAAGTTGCTTATCTTTTCCTCAGTTTGGGCCTTTGCTATTCTGACTTCCCTTTGGCCTTGGTGGTGGGAAAATTAATGGAGAGTATACTGAATGAACAATTGGGGGTGTTCTTGGAGGAGGTAGGAAGTCTGGATAGTTGGCTACATGGGTTTGTGCCAGGTAGAGCATGTCAAACCAACCTTATGGAGTTCTACAAATGGGTAACATTGGAATTGGACAGGGGAAAGCCTGTGGATGTACTATTCTTAGACTTCAGCAAGGCGTTTGACTCGGTCCCCCACAATGGTGTGGTGGAGAAAGTGACAGGGATGGGTGTAGGCCCATTGATGGTCAGATGGATAGAAAACTACCTAGCTGGATGCACACAGAGAGTAGTGGTCAGTGGGGAGCTCTTGAACCCTACAGTGGTCGGTAGTGGGTTACCGCAGGGTTCAGTCCTGGGTCCGATCCTGTTTAATGCATACATATCTAACATCAGGGTGGGTATAGGGTGTAAAATGAGTCTCTTCACTGATGACTCCAACTTGGGAGCAGCAGTAGAGGGGGATGAGTGGATGCTGGCCCTGCAAGCGGACCTGAACACCCTGTAAAGGTAGGCTCGCACCTGGAAATTAAATTTCAATACCACTCAGTGCAGGGTGTTACGTCTTGGGCGGGGGAACACTAAACACAAGTACACCTTGGAAAGGGAGTGCTGGAGCCTCAACGGGGGAAAAAGACCTAGGGGTTATGGTGGATGCATGTATGAATAACTCTGAGCAGTGCAGGAGAGTGGCTGGCAAAGCAAACAGGATGTTGGGCTGTATTGTAAGGGGGATCACCTCTAGGAGCAGGGAAGTGATTCTGCTACTGTACAATGGACTGGTTAGACCACACCTTGAGTACTGTGTACAGTACTGGAGACCACACTTGAAAAGGGACACACAGCTCCTGGAGAGAATACAGAGGAGGGCTACCAAGATGATACGAGGACTGGGGGATTTGATGTATAAGGACAGACTTGGGGAGCTCGGCCTGTTTTCATTGGAGGAGAGGAAAGACAGGAGGACATGACTGAGGTCTGCAAGTACCTCAAGGGAATAAATAGGGTGAATATGGAGGGGATCTTTAGACTAAATGAGGGAGGTATCACTGGAGGACATGGTTTAAAGCTGGAAGATGGAAGGATGATGGGGGAAAAGAGGAGGAGATTTTTCACTGAGTGGGTGGTGGATCCTTGGAACGCGCTGCCTGTAGAGTTGGTTCAGGGTTCCACAGTGGAGGGTTTCAAGGGAGGGTGGGACAGATACAGAAAGGGGAGGTATCAGATGAGGGCCTGACCCAGAGGGGTGTGGAGGGATGATAGGGGCTTCTGGTGCACAAGAGGGGGGAACCCCGGTTACCAACAAGGGATCTGAGACTCCAGCAGACTCAATAGACCATAAGGCCTAATCAGCTGGCAATTAGTATGTTAGTATGTTATTATGTTACTTCATGCCCTGCAGTATGCCAAGTTTATGATGTGAGGACAGAGAGTGCTCGGTGATGAGCTATCTTACACACTAAGGAGATAAACATCATGATCAATTATGTATATTACACTGATCATGCAGTGATAAAAGAACAAAAGTGAGTGACTAGCAATGCAATTGTTACTCATCTGGTGCACTCATTTCAACAACACATGATTAATATAACACTACAAATTGTTCGTAAAATGACCACCCTATACTCTGTAATGTCTCGCGCAACATACTAGTGTCTGTCATCATGTCATGAACTTTCAAGACCACGTTGCGGCGTAGGGGCGAATGTAATCACCAACAAGTACAGGAGACATGGCACATATAAATTTACTACTGTTTTTCATATTCTGCACGTGTTGACGAGCATGAAGTGTATTACTTGCTAAAACAGCATATGAGTGTGATCAATTTCACAGCACTTACCTGTAATTCTGTTTCTACACATTGAACCGTCATAAAAAAGAGGAACAACTGACACAATACAATCAACATACACATAACAATGACCTGTGTACTAACAACACATTTAAAATAGCATTGAGCATAGGAACAGGAATTATGAACTGTTACATATGGTACAGTCTGTATTCAAAGTAATTGTTATACAGGTCATCTTCAAAGTTACTTTCAAGGGCATAGTCATCACATTACTGTCCTTTTAATTATTGTCTTGTGATGATAGCTGAGGTGCATGCCTGAACCCAGTGTATTCATTAGAGGGGAATGCATTACGAATGGTGGTCACCACGCACGAAGGGAGTATTCTTCAATTCCATCTTCCTAACCGCTTCCAAATCCACATGACAAAATGTCTATAGGAAACATATCTGAATGTCCTGTTAATACAAAACACAATATGTTCAGAAATATGTGACAACCTAGAGAATACTGTATAGACATCTATGCTCAAGCAGCATGTTCTGTCACAGAGGTATTCTGATTCCGTCTGACCTCAAGAGCAAAGGTCTACTAGTCCATGGAAATCTGAGCCACGCAGTTGCAGAACACAGTGGTTGTTAATAGGGTTGATCATGCTACATGTTTTATAGTGTGCAGTACTGTGTGAAATATGTGTACATGACTTCTGCTTTCAAGACGAAACGGATCCAGAAGCAAATGATTTGATATCTTTTAATGGTCCATTAAAAGGTATCAAATCATTTGCTTCTGGATCTGTTCTTGCAAGGACCAATACGGCAAATACTAAATCTAGATTTCAAGATGAAACTGAGTCATGCAGTCTCTAGAGGTTAGAAATTGCTGGTGTACCACAGTATGGTATAAGCACATTCCATGACCATGGACCTGTGGTATAACAGAATTTTGAAATGCATGCAGTTCTATACAGAACATTACTACACTACACACTATAACATTATATTATAAAATGGCAAGGATAAATCCTGGAAGCTGATTGGCTGAAACAGACAATATTATCACGGTTCAAAACTGATTACCAAGATCAGCCATTTTCTAACATTTTAGGGGCATTTTATAAATCAATAATACACTCCAGGGTGTGCAATATCATGAGATATCATCACTTCTCAGATGCATGACACATTTGGCCGGTGGTCTTGTGCATCACAAAGCACCCGAGGTGTGACGATATCTCATGATATACCGCACCCTGTCATATATTATTGCATAAGTATTCACTGTGGTACAAAACCACTTAAAGTGTGTCATCAACAGCAAACAAAATCACAATAAAAGTAATGCAGCTTAAAACACAATACCCACAATATATGACTATTTACTATCTGTGTATCACAATGCTTTGGATTACAGTGAACACATTTTAATGAAATATGTAACTGTCATCATTACAACTGGGACATGTTATACAGGAGCATTGGTTCAAGGGTAGGATTCCTTATATAATGTCAGACTCCTGTGTTCAAATCCAGACTCTGTCCATAGCAAGGTCATTGCAGTGCCATAGGGGTGGGAGGGCGGGGGGTTGAAAGGTGTTGATGGTGGGTGTGATGAGGTCCCTCGGACTGCACTCCTTCTACGGATGTATTGGAGGTTGGGGGGGTGATAAACTGTCTGACTGAAGGTGTTGAAATATGACAGAGGATGCGGTGTACAATGAAAGTGGCATATCATACACTTGGAGGCGAGATGAACATTGGGTTTGTCACACGGATGACAATGCACTTCCAACCTCAAGAGGTAATTGACAGCATCCAAAAAAAAGGCAAATTACCATGACACCATGCTGTACAGTATGGCCTATTAGTACAGGGTACATTGCAAAGAGAAGGAGAGTGTATGAAAGGTCATTTGGGGAACTTGTGAGTAGCAGAATATGTGGGTGTCATGTCACTGTTATATATGACTGGAGAGTGTACTGAGGCTCTGTTGCTTCAAGGGTTGAGATGTTGGATGCCACACATCATGCAATGCAGGTGACCTGTGCTTTGGAAGGAGCATGGCCCGTTGGAGGATGGCAGAGAGGTGAATGGATTGAGTGTCCAATGTAGAATTGAGAATTGTTATAAAATGGCCTCGAGAAATCAAGGTCTATTATTGTCTGCTGGCACTGGCAAGGTGGGCATCTATCAGACAACAGACACCAGGTTACAAAAATGCAGTGGGTCCGATCGTCCCCAAGACTGCAAACTGACTTGCTAGGCAGCGCTATCTCTGATAGCACTACTGTGTATGACACCAGCGGTACTTTCTTCCCAGTGTATAGTGGACCATGTTTCTGTCTAGAATTACATCACTTTATAACAGCTGTTCTACCACTGTTCCAAGGTAATGGAATGTGATTTTAATCAACAAGTAATGAAGAGGTGTGGGTTATCAGGGGATTTACCAAGGCTGGAGTGGTTTGCCGATGAGGCACAGACAAGTGGGCAAATCCTCGACAGCCATAGTAAATCCCCTGATAACCCACATCCTCCGAGTGGCTTATTGCGGTTATAGCAAGGTTAATTTTCTTTACTATAATAAAATACAAATATTAAGGAGGTTGATTTTGTTTTTCTATTTTTATTGTATTTATTGCTATGCTGAACATATACTAGATTATATACTCATCAACAGATGTTGGTTATCAGAGGATTTACAATGGTGGTAAACTACCAATCTGATGATTTCATTGGCTGTTCACTTATGTCCATGGTATAGTTAACCATACCGTGGTACAACAGCATTCTAAAACCTGTTTAATTTTCAAAGAAAAAAAAATCACAAAACACATATTTCACACAGTGCTATACACTAGGGCCTGGATATTCAAAAGGGTTGCGCATGGTGCAACAGGGTTGCACACACCAATGTGCCAAGACACGATATTCAAAGGGGCAAGTTGCACTGTGCAACACCCGATGCACCGGGGCACATCGGTAATGTATGCAGCACATGTGCGGGGGGCATGCCCATGCATAAGCGGCACATCCCGATGTTCAGCCTGGGATGTGCAGCACATATGCTAGCACATCTCCGCCTTGCGCTGTTCAGGGGGGTGCAAAGTTGTGCCTGGTAAAACCAGGAACAAGTCCTGGCCACCCACGGTGAATTGCCATAATTGCAGGGTGCAACACGGCAGCCGCCAGCCATGGGTGGCCACCCACCCAACCAGAACACTGCCCACAAGCTCCCTGCGCTGGAAGCGTTGTCCCCCCCATCGCCTGATTGTGGGCATGTGTAAAAGAAAGCCCCTGTGGTCCAGTAGAAACCTCCCCCAGCACCCGATCATGGACAGAAATAGTGGAAGACATCCTGATGAACCAGCGGGTACCCCTCCCTACCCACCCACTGAGGTCCCCACCACCCAGCACCCCACCCAGTCAGTGGCAGGTGGCAAAACCCCACGTGCATGCCACCCTTCAACTGACAGCGTACAGTATGGTCTGTACTCCTATAGGTCCACTGCGTGGGCCAATGGGCATGCAGACCATACTGTACTACAAGGCCCAATATGTGAATGAACGCCGGGGACCAGTGCACCACATGCAAATGGGGCCATAATGACATGCAAATGGCCCCATTTGCACCTTGCATGCATAATGGCCTCATTTATATGCCCAGTGCTGAATATCATGGTTGATGCACCTAGCGCAACCGCACTTGCACTGGCGCTGGCGCATCCCTCTGCTCCCCTTCTGCCACTTGCACTGGCACAGTGCCACTGCACTGTGCACAGTGCGTGCACCCTCAGTGCCATATTCAATGGTGCTGAGCCATGGCGCAGCACAGTTGAATATCACCTGGTCCATGCCCTGGTGCAGCCCAGTTGTGCTGCACCCAGGCTTGCGCCCCTGCCTGGCGCAGTCTGAATATCCAGGCCTATATAGACAATACTGGATGGGCATCTACGCAGAACCAATTTGTTCTTCCACAGAGAGATTCTGATTCCCTCTGACCGTGACACCGAAGCTCAAGTGGTCCATTGGAATCAGAACCCCAAGAAGCCAAAACACACTGTTTGTGCATATAGTTGCTCATCCTGTAGTTTTTTATAGTGTATAGTACTGTATGAAATATGTGTTGTGTGAATTATTTTGATTTCTAAACGAAACTGACTGATGCAGTCTCTAGTGGTTCTACAATGCTGTTGTACCACTGTAGGGTAGAATCATATTCCATGACCCTGTAACCATGGTAGAGCAGCATTTTGAAACAGATGGAATTCTATACAGAACAACAGTCCACTATACACTATAAAAGAAATACAGGATGAGCAACTCTATGCACAGCCAGTGTATTTTGCCATCTCAATGTTCACATTCCTATAAATCACTCCAGCTTCACTCTCTAGGTCAGATGGAATCAGAAAAGCCTCTGTGGAAGAACACACTGGTTCTGCATAGTTGCTCATCCAGTATCCTCTTTGTCTGCGGTATGAAAATCAATGGAACTACCACCCCTGTCATGCTCAGTAGTGCTGCTGGAGATACATAGCACTGTCTCGCTCATGTCATTTGGCGGTATTCTTTTTAAAAAGTGAAACTGAATTGTTTTCCATCCCTATACCTCAGTGTATAGAGCATCAAGTCGGACAAAAGTCACAAGCAACAATAAAAAACAGCATATCAATGCAGTCCGAGGAAGTATTTCATTACAAAATAAATACAACAATTACTATTTTATGCGTTGCTACATCTCTCAGAGCCACCCGTTGATGAAAAAAAGTGATTTAATGCACCTTCGGCTGAGGGAGAACAGCGAAGTGAAGCTGAGCTGTTGTGGCTCAAACTGATGGCAAGTGAAACCACTAGTTTTCAGCAATGAGTGGCGATGGGGGACATACTAATATATTATTGATTGACTGTGATCAATAATATATTTCAAATAAAAAAAATTCACAGAATGTGCCCATTTCCAGGGCATCTGCGCATGAGACGATCTTCACAGAATAAGAGTGCCTCACGTGCAGGGGAAAGGAGCGCTCGATTTGCCGGGAGCGCTCCCTCGCTCTATAATTAACTTTATAACATGACAGTTAATCTTTTTTAAAGATATAAATACAGTTTGCCATTTTCTAATCACAATAATATCCTACAGGGTGTGTGGTATTGGTGAGTACAAGACCTTCCAGTGGATGTAAGGCCCTCCACCTGCGGCATCGAGACTTATTACACCTCTGGTAGGCCCAGTGTTCAGCAATACCACACAGTCTGTTGAGTATTACTGCTGATGTAGATAAAAGGCCTGACTGGGTGGGTTAAGTTGTCCTTATCTATAAATACTTCCATGTCAGTTGGGATGCGTGGAAAGGTATTTGGTGGGGTCAAAAGTTATGAGTTGATAATCAAATGGTACTGACTGGCAATTAGTTATCAAGAACTTACTCATGTGTGGGTGTATCTTTATAAGTGGCATTGCAGAGGAACTAGAAGGAAAAGTATGTCTCTTTGCAGACGACACAAAGATCTGCAATAGAGTTGATATACAAGATGGAGTGGAAAGAATGAGAAGGGACTTGGCAAGGTTGGAGGAAAGGTCAAATGTATGGCAGCTTAGATTCAGTGCAAAGAGTGTAAGATAATGCACCTGGGAAACAAAAACCCAGGGGAAGAGTACACAATGGGGGGTGAGATACTGACAACAGTAAAAATGGAAAGGGACCTGGGGGTAATTATATCAGATGACCTAAAGGTGGACAAGCAATGTGAGAAGGCAGTAAGGAAGGCTGGGGGATTACTGGGATGCATAGGGAGAGGCATCAATAGTAGAAAACAGGAAGTTGTTATCCCTCTGTTCAGACAGTTGGTGAGACCCCACCTGGAGTACTGTGTACAGTTCTGAAGACCCCATCTCTGCAAAGACATAGACAGAGTGGAGGCTGTCCAGAGGAGGGCAACCAAAATGGTGCAGGGTCTGCACCAGAAGACATACAAAGAAAGACAGAAGGAGCTTAATATGTATACCCTTGAGGAAAGAAGGGAGAGGTGTTTCTATGTTTCTATGTATTGTCATCAAAAGGTCCATCAAGCCAGACAAACTCATACAGAGACACCTGGATAACATTATGGTTCAGGCAGTTGTCGATAAACATCTTATGGTCACTTATGCATGTTACTTCTTGTTGGTCGACCACTGCTGTGACCATTCGTAACTCATGACAGCATCTACATTCATCTTCCATTGGCAACACAATACAATGCTGACACTGACACTTGAAAATAAGAGGAAGCAAAGTCAAACTGTGTACTGTTCATGCACAGCACTGATAACAACATAGGTATGAAACACTATAACTTAACAATGTAACCCAGAAACAGCAACACTGCCAGCATCAAGGCCTGCATAATTTTGATTGTGTGTGTGTGTGTGTTAGTGTGGAGCTGTGGGGTTCTGACAGCATAAAGCCTGGAACAGCAGCAGGGACAAAAGGCTGAAGAGGATTGTGAAAAGTACCAGGCAAGACAGAGGGAAACTGGTGTACAAGTAAGGAAGGTGAAGGCTTGCAAGGTGGAGAGTGAGTTCAGAGGACAGCAGTGAAGATGGTTAGTGGACTGAGCAACATGTCCTATGAGGAAAGGTTTAGAGAATTGAAAATGTCCCTCAAAGAACAGAGGAGAGGAGGTTGGGCGACATGATTCAGACCATAAAGTAAGCTAAGGGCATAAACAAGGTGCCAGTGGAAAGCATCTTCAAGATGAAATGGAATCAGAGGAAAATGGGAAATGGGGGTTACAGATGGAGAGTGGACAGTTCAAGGGTAACATTTGGAAGTACTATTTCACATAGAAAGTGGTGAATAAGATGAATATGCTAACTGAGGAGTGGTTGTAGAAGCAACAGTGGAAGACTTCAAAAAGGGCATGGGACAGACACAGGGGATTGTTGAGGTGGGGGGTCACATGTCTGAGCTGATAGCTACGCAAATGTGCAGAATAGGTGGGCCTGTATGTTCTTCTTTGCCATCATGCTTGTATGTTTCTACGTCCTGTACAGTGTAGTTGCATAAAAGGACTGATGTCACGAATATAGGGGTAAATGATAGGGTCACTAAACATATAAGGGATATACAATTGAGAGCTGTCAGATAAATGATTTATCTACACAAGTGCTGTTTGACCTTGAGTAACCTCACGAGCGGCATATGCCACAAGTGAGGTGTCCGAGGTCAAACAGCACAAGTGTAGATAAATCATTTATCTGACAGCTCACCATTATATATTTAATTTATGCAATAGGGATGCTTTCTGTCAGTGCAGGGACATTTGCTTTTGATTGCTTATCTTTTTTTGTAAATGCTTGTCAAAATAGTGAACAAAAAATAGCATTTTCTGCTCTTTTCTGCTAATTCACTGTACGGGAATAATGTTTATGAATTGTGCTTGGTGCCACTTGTTTGTACATTTATTTGTTTTGGCCTTACTCATTCCCATCTTGAGTATGAGCTGATAGTTGAAGGCCCTATAGATGGGAAGAGCGCCGGAGAAGGAGGAGGAGGGGAGGGTGGAGGAAACTGAGAACGCTAAGCAGAGAGGGCTGGGCATGTCGGTGTTTAATAGGAATCCCTGCCCTTTGAATTATGGGCCAGCCCTATAATTCACTGTGCGGGAATAATATTTATGAATTGTGCTTGGTGCCACTTGTTTGTACATTTATTTATTTTGGCCTTACTAGTTCCCATCTTGAGTATGAGCTGATAGTTGAAGGCCCAAAGAATAGAATAGAATCCACCTCCTCCAACTCACGGAGAGTATACCTGGCAGCACTCGGGAGAGGAAAAATCCCCTTTAACGGAGGAAACCTCTGAGGAACCATGTCTACCAAGTTGCCTTCCATCTAGGCATACTAAGAGGAGATGGAAATAAAGGCTGAACGTATTTCTGCTTCAGGATTAGGAATGTAGGTCTCAAAGCAAGACGATGTCCATCTTCCTAGACGTTTAATGATGTAGGCTGGAACTTTCTTTCGAGATGCGGAGGTAGCAGCACCGATTCTAAATGAATGTCCAGAGTAAGCGAAAGGATCAAGTCCCAGGCGTTGCAATAGTGATCGAATGGAATCCACAAATTCTTTGGTGGTGAAAGGAGATTTATTATGAGGAGTAAGTAGAGGAGAATCAGGACTGGATTGACTATAAAGGTTGCATAGCTGGTTCAAGAAGTAGACGGGGCACCAAGCCGAATTAGTAGGAAAATATCGAATGTCTACGCCTTCTTGAATTCTGTCTGTCTTTGATGCGGGTAGATGAAGAACATAGTAGTCAGCTTGCTTGGTAAGATGTTTAACTTTGAGAAAGGATGTTGAAGAACTTGATGAGACTATAAATTCTCCAGGGCGTAGAAATCTGTAAAATGCCAAAGATATAGCTGCAAGCAGAATGGTGGAGTGTGAAGTAGGAGGTTCGGACTTCAGTAAAGTAATTAGCTGTTGGAATATGATATAATCGATGGGCAAGTGAGTAGGCATCTTTTTGAATGAAAGTTTTTGGATTGCTGAAAGGAGGAGCTTAACTGCAGGATAAGATGTCAAGGAGTCAGATGATGGATCTTGTAAGCAGAAATGAAATTGAATGCCAGCTAAGTATTGATGAATGGTAGAATAGGATAATTTACTGGTTGAATGGCAATAGGTCGTGAAAGCTAATATGGTAGGTAAGGAAATCAGGAATGCAGAGGAGGCTGACATGGCGCAGAATGAATTGTATTTTCTCCAGGCTGTGCGGTAAGCTGATTGTGTGCTAACAGATAATGCTGACCACATGAGGTTTTGCACTGAAGTCAGGTAACTGCTCATGGCATGACTAGATCCTTGAAATGAGGAGCTGGAGTTGGTAGAGGATATGCCGTAGGAAGGAGAATATGGAATTTCTGAAATTGAAAACAGGAAAGGTAGTCAGCTGCTGTGTTGAGATGACCAGGAATATGAAGACACTGAATACAAAAATTATGAATCAGAGCAAGCCATGTTAATCTCCGCAAGAATAGCATGATTGTAGGAGATGATCTGCCTTTGTTAATAATATCTACTGTTATTTGATTGTCTATATAAATTAATACTGTAGACAAAGACCAGCAATGACTCCAAGTGGCAGCTGCTGCAACTACCGGATATATCAAAAATAATGTAGAAGAAGTCAAGGCTGTGAGTAAGTGTAGAAATTCATGAGGCCATGTTGAAGAAATCCAGGATTGATGGAAAATAGCAGCAAATCCGTGAGTAGGCGAAGCATCCGTGAAGACTTTAGGAGAAAGCTCTTGAGAAATGTCCTTGTAGAACATGGAGTGACCATTCCTTTGGTTTAGGAAGAGAAACCACATGGCAAGGTCGGATTTTGCAGTGGCTGTAATAGAAATATGATGGTGGAGGGCTGAAGCTGAAGGGAGCAATTTGAGTAAATATGCTATGAATGTATATCCTTGAGGAATTATACATGTAGCAAAGGAGAGATAACCTAGCAAAGACAGGAGTTCGTGTTTTGTACAGGATGAGCGATTGGAGAATGAAAGGACCAGAGTCTTGATTCTGCGTAACTTGTCCATAGGGAGTCTGGCTTCCATGCGAAGGGAGTCGAGAATGATGCCCAAAAATTCAAGGGAAGTAGCAGGACCAGAAGTCTTTTCCTCTGAAACAGGCACAGCCAATTGATGAAATAAACGACGTAAGGCAGAAAGGGCTGCTGCCGGAGGCACAGAAGGAGGCTTGATAAGAAGAAAATCGTCAAGCAAATGAATCACTGAGGTCACCCGACAATGATTCAACAACAACCAACAAAGTGTCGAAGAAAATATGTCAAACAGTTTTGGACTGGTTTTGCAACCGAAGACTACTCACACAGCAAAGTAATAGGAATCTGCCCATTTGATGCCATATAGATGACAAAGGGATGGATGAATAGGAAGGAGTTTAAACGCATCGGCAATGTCAGCTTTGGAAAGCCATGCGCCTCTGCCCATCTCTTTGATAGTCAATATGGCGTCATCAATCTTGGCATAAGCCAGAGAAAAATCCTGAGAAGGGATAAGAGAGTTGATAATAGGAATGCAAGTGGCACGTGGAGCGGATAAATCAAATATAAGGCATTGCTTTCCAGAGAATTTGCGAGTAGCAATGCCAAGAAGGCTGACACGGATGAGAGGAAACGGAGGATGGAGGAATGGTCCGATGATATAGCCTTTATCCAGTTCCTTCTGTAAGAGGGAGGAGACCAAGTCCAATTGAGAGAGAGAGAGCTGTTTGCAAATTAGGAGATTCGTAGGAGTCCTAAGGAAGAGAACATATGACAGTATGGAATCCAAAAGTAAATCCGGAGATGAGAAATTGCACCAAAGAGCGAGATGGATGATCGGCGAGGAAATGAGCCAGTGTGGCGACATTAATAGGAGTAGAGGGATGACTGAATAGTCAGGTCCTGCTTCTGAGGTTAGGGCAGATTGATTTCGCATGAGCTTCACCACAATGACTGCAAACGTGCAGCATACGGTCGGGTTGAAGGGAGCAACCCATATCATTGAAATTATTACAGACAGATCTACCAGCCATGAAAGTAATTGTATGACCATGTTTGTCATAGGGCAAGTGGGGCATAGCAATATGATTACGTATAGTCCTGGTAATAGTGGAGCCTGAAGAGGAAGTACGGGAAGATGAATCAGGAATGGATAAAGGGCAGAAAGAAGTGGCATAGGAAAAGGAGCTGAAAATCTGGCAAGTGAGCATTTGCTGGCCAGTGAAATGGCGGCAAAAAATTCATTGTCGAGAGAACCCCAGTGAAGGTGGACATTCAGGTGAGATAAAGCAGCAGCTGCCTTAGCTGAAAAAGATTTATGGTAGTCGTAAAAGTGAGTACCACCATAGCAGACACCAAGGTCGACTACAGGATATAAATAGGTATCCAGCTCCTCCCTTCGAGATGGAAAGGCAGAACACAGAATGTCTCTGAACAGACTAAATGCCAGGACGAATTCAGGAATAGTCAATTTCTTGGAAAGCCTAGGGTCCTTAGAACGCAGAACAATGGAGAAGTCACCACAAGACATGACTCTGTTCTCAATAGTATCATGAGAAGAAATGAGCAATGAGATAAGGTTGACATCCTTCCCTTCGATGATATCCTTGCGGAGATGAGTGGGAACCAAATGAACAGCGGAGATGGCAGGCACAGAGGAGTTGGAAGCCAAATTACCTGAGTTGGAAGCAATGGCTGGCACTGAAGGAGAGGGCTGAGGTATCAGGGCTGGAGCAGGCAGAGGGGCAGGCGGAGTCTGCAGAAGCGGAGAGGAGGACTGACGTCTTTCTATAACATCCAGGTGATTGGAAATATCAGTCATAGAGGAAGCCAGTTGAGAAATCAAATCCTTGAATTCAGCAAAGGTATCAGGAGCAGGGACAGCTGGGCAGGCTGGCCCTGGGCAAGGATTGCGATCTAGATTTTCAAGCCATAAATCATAAAGCTCCTGCTTTTTAACACCAGCAGGAACAGGAACCCCAAGAACCTTTAGTTCAGTGAAGAGATGAGGAACAGTCCAGTTCTTTAAGGAATGATGAGACTTCGAAGATTTTTTCTGAGGAGTGGGGGGGGTCCTTCAGGTGGAGCAGGAGGATCCATGAATGCAATCACGAGCTGAACACCAGGAAGGAATATCAGAAACAAAAAGCAACTACGTCCAATGAAGAAGTCAGATATCCAGGAGGTAGTGACCAAGAAATTCAGGACAAGCAGGAGGCCATGAAAATCCAAAAAAAAAAAAGAGTAAACGAACCACCAGCAAAGTGGAACAAAAGGAAAAAGCTGGGGGCAGGCAGGCCAAAAAATGGCCGAACCTGCAGCAGGAAGCAGTCTGGATGAACCGAGGAAGGAGCCGGGTGCATAGCAGGAGAAGAAGAGAGTGAGAATCGGGCTATCCAACACCCAAAACCACAGAGGTAAAAAAGAAGGGGGGAAGAAGCAAGGAGAAGAGCAGCGGAGGATGCTGAAAGAATGCCGCAAGCGGCGAAAAGCTGGAAAAAACAAGGCAACAGGTAAGTCCAGCGAGGACAGAACCACACGCCCGGCCCGGCGTTCAAACTGAGAACGCTAAGCAGAGAGGGCTGGGCGTGTCAGTGTTTAATAGGAATCCCCACCCTTTGAATTATGGGCAGGCCCTACAATTATAAAAAAATCTATAAGGTATCTATAAATGAAACACCACTCACTTTGTAGATAATGTTGTGCTGAACACCTTTCATGCTCACAGTACCATGTTATCTCTTTTAGTTTTAAAGTTATTTGCATTTGAATATGGGTAGTACTGCTACTGAGGCTGAACATTCTAAATGAGTTCCAGAGTGATTGTGACATAGCTACTATATGGATAAATTTTATTTATAAAATGGCAAGAAAAAAATTAGAAATCTCATTGGCCAAGAGACAACAGCTGACTGTACATTAAATCTTTATATACACACAGTCATCCTGGTCCTAAACCATATTACACAATGAGCAAATCAGTCCTCCTATAACCAGAACTATCTTCCATCAGTCCCTCTGCAACAAGAACTGATCTTCCATCACAAACATGGCTGCTACCTTTACACTGTAAAAACCTTCAACTGGGCACTAGAAATAAAACTACCTTAAATAAAAAATAAAACAGATTAATTAAATGTTGCTTCCCTGATCATCACACTCTCCTTACACACATAAACAAATTAGAAACATTATGCATTGTTTATAATTTTCATTACAACTGTTTCTTTACTAACAGTGAAAAATCCCCCTTATATCTTTTCCTGCTCATCAGGGAAATCTCTTCTGCTTGCCCTGACAGTGAAATAATTGAGTCACTGGCTCTAAAACAGGCCTTTGTTGTCTGTGTGTACAGTATGTTAGGAGAGTAACATTCTACCAGCGGGACCGAGCAGAATTTTGAATCCTTGTATTCCATGGTAAACATTCCATGATAAACATTCTATGTCTTGAATGAGGAGAAAAACAGAAAAAAACAGGATGAAGAAAGTAGGCAATACAGTAATACTTTATAAACAAAGAGAAAAGGTGGGAAAACACAGTTACATAGGTAGAGGCAGACACAAACTGCTCAAATAATACAGTACATTTATTATTAAATCTTTAATAATGTGTCCAGAAGTTTGTTTAATTGTTATAGAAATAGTTGTTAACCCATTTTATAAGAGCAATAAGACACTTCAGGGTGTGGATTATTGATTGATAAGAGCACTACCCAGCTGCTGCAGTCATTCGGCGCAAGCACCTCATGCCTAACAATGCACCTGGGGGTGTGTTCTTACAGTATCAATCAACAACCCACACCCTGTCATGTCTTATTGCTTTCTTATTCAACGGCTGTGAAGATAAATGGATTTATTCAATGAGTTTTGAGCCCACCCCATTGCATAAATGTGGTTATGTGTACAGTGGACTGCTCTATTACCAAATAAAACATAGTAATGCGTATGACAATTCCATCATCTGTGCATTCACAGCATGCTACAAGGTTTGCGGTTTACCCATGAAGTTTGAATTTTAAAATATCAGCTCACTGCAATACCTGTAAACAAATGTCTGTCAACTTTACAGCATACCACTTGCATTAGCAGGGTCTGAGTTAATCTGACAATCAGCAGAGGGATTTGAGGGTTGGTGTTTGGGGTAGGAGGTTGTGGGGCTGCATTACAGCTAGCAGAAGTCACAAACAACAACAGACTCCACATCAAGGAACGTACAATATTGCCATGTGAAAGGAAGGGTGATTGCAAACAGATATGGTAAATTGACAGAGACACTGTACATATCATTCAAATCTGGATTATTGGGTAGAGGCATCAACAATGAATCTCAACACTGAAATGCACACTTACCATAGTGCTCACCTCAACTTTCAGCAGATAACTCCATTGATATATTGCAACATACCACTGGCACCAGTGTCAGATGACATGGAGCAGAGGGGGTAGGAACTGGGGATGGGGGTGGTGGTGACAGCATAAAGTCTGGAACAGCAACAGAGCCAGCATAATGTCATGTAGAGTATGTATAGTTGCATAACAGCAGTGCTGGACAAAATATATGGGTACATGATAGGGTCAGTAAACATTACAGTATACCACTGGCACAACTATCAGATGACATAGGGTGTGTGGAGAGAGGGTGTGTGGAATGGGGTGGACTTGTGGTTTCACCACTGAGCTGTAACACTGACATAGCACCTACCCCATCTGATGCACATAAGTAACCCCATGACTTGCAGAAAAAAATGTGCAAGATCATATGCTAAGTCAGAAAGAAACAACACAACAAAGACATTGAGCCTCAAGAGTGTGGAGGGGGGTAGGAAATCAGGATTAAATGATAACATCAAGCCACGTACAATGTTGCCACTCACAGGGTGGGTAGTAGACAAGCACATATGACCAATTAATAGGGACAATGTACAACTGTCTGTGTAGATGACACATACAGTTCTGTGATACCACGTTCAACATGGAGGGATGTACTTACATTTTAGAGTCCTTCACATCCAGATCCAGGGGCTGAGGTTCCAAAATTGAATTAGACTGTGCAAATACTACATGCCTCAACATTATACATTACTGCAGTGAACTGGCACAAGTGTAACATGTCATGGATGTTGTTATTATGGTGGGATGGGATATGCATCAAGACAATGGGGATATAGAATAAAACACAATACAGAACATTCAACATTTCGTAAAAACCACAATACATATACAATTACATATGGAAATTCAAAGGGCATATACAGAAGTGATATACTAAACACAAACAAGACATCAGCAATAATCGCCAGTACGTGGTAACAGCATACAACACCACCTAGTACACAACATAACTTTTATTTCACATACAATGATAGGCAGTTCACGGTAACATATGCAGGAAACCACAATCCGCTAACAACATTTGGTACGGGGAAAATGACTGTCTTGCATATCATTCCTCAGCCAAACCATTTATTCGGGTGCCGCCTGTCCCTTCACCCTCATTGTCGTCTTCCCCAGACCTCCCAGTATCATCACTGGAGCTCCTATCTTCTCCATCCCTGTTAGATGGCAACCTCGCTAAGGCTTGAACATATAGGGGCTAATAGTCAATGTGAAATCTAGATCCAGATAAGGATCACCAAAATGGATCTGCTCATCACTTGCTTCTGCCATTGCGATCTACTGAGCACAACGAGGAAACATTAGTCGCAGTTGCTCCAATGACATCATCTCCCAACATCCTATATGCCAACTCAATAACTCCTAAACACAGACTGCTGCAAGGGAGCAACGGAGGTGCAACACACTTTCAAATGGATATAAGGTACAATTTCAAACATTTAAGCCGACATATGTACATTAAATGCTTCAGTAGACATTGAGCTACTACACAGAGATATCTAAACCCATATATGTACAACTGAAAAAAACGAGGGTTTAGGTATCCTTTAAGAAGAGACTAAATAGTAGAGAGCCCAGGATGGATCCTTGTGGGACACCTGAGCGAACTGGTTTAGAATCAGAGATGACATCGGCAATTTTGACTTGTTGAATGCAGTTCTCCAGATAGCTTTTAAACCAGGCATTAGAGTAGGCAGAAATTCCAGCATTACTTAGCTGTTCCAGTAGTAGGGGGTGATGGACCATGTTAAACGCTTTTGTCAGGTCGATAAATGCGGCTCCAACTATCTGTCCATGATCCAGAGATTTGTCTATGAAACCAATGAATTCTATGAAAGCTGAGGAGGTGCTGTGTCCTTTTCTGAATCCATGTTGTTGGGTACATTGGATCATATGTTTATCAAGATAATCTGTAAGCTGGTCAGCTACAATGCGTTCAAGTTCCTTGGAGAGGGGTGGAAGTATGGAGATGGGCTGGTAGTTCACGTGGAGAGACCTGTCACTGCTTTTGTGTACTGGTGTTACCATGGCTGATTTCCATCTCTTGGGGAACTGGGCAAGGCTAAGAGAAAGATTAAAAATCCAGGTAAGAGGCACTAGCACTTCTTCTAGTGTGAGGTACAACAGTTTAAAATCGAGGGAATCCCCACTGTGTCTAGATTTAGCAATTGCCTTGAGGATGCATTGACTGGCTTCCTGCGGTGAGATAACTTTAAAGTAGAATGGGAGGTGGCTAGTAGGTGTGGGAGTGCTACCAGAGGTGAGCAAGGTGACATCTGCATCCAAAAAGTCCAGTGGGAGAACACTGCTGAGGTCCGTGAATGCGTTATTGAAAGTATTGGCAATAGTTACAGGGTCAAGGGTAGTGATCCCATTTAAGTCCAGTATGGTAGGTGTCGATTTCAAGATTTTACCACTGATTTCTTTAATATTATCCCAGAAAGCTTTTGCTTTGCCCCAGGTATTAATAACCACTTCCTGACAGTGTTTCATTTTTGCTAGACGGATGGACGTAGTGCAGTCATTTCGTGCTCTTTTGTAGTTCTGGATGTCAGATTGTGTGCCAGTGGCCTGGGCACGGTGCCAGAGGTGGTCCCTTATTTTCATGTGAGCTAGGAGTTCTACAGAGAGCCAGGGGTTGCAAGGGCCTTTGATTCTGCATGTTTTAAGGGGTGCGTGAGAGTTGCAGGCAGAATTATAGGTGTTGATGAAGTGTTCAAGTGCTGTGTCAGCATCCTTTGCTCTGTAGATTGGAGACCAGTCTTGCACTCTAAGGTGGGATTTAAGAGGCTCCAGGTGACCCTGGGCAAGGACTCTGCTGGTAATTGTTCATGGTAGTGGTTTGCAAAATTTGTTTGTCCACGTGCAGATGGCAGTGGAATGTTCACTGAGCATATCCAGGAGGACAGTGGTGTTAGTAATGTGGTCTGGATGACTGGTTAGGACCCAGTCCAAAAGGCTTTTAGTCCCCATTTTGTGACTGGATCTGGTTGGGGAGTCAACCAGCTGGGAGAAATTTACAGCAGAGATGGCATCCTTAATTCCGTAGCTCGAGTACTTACAGGTACTCCTAGAACATCACATATTACTCCAGTGCTGCGGAATCTGCACTGGCTACCAGTTCAGTGGCGGATCACCTTCAAAGTTGGATTACTGACTTTTAAAGCCCTACATGATCTGGGCCCTGACTACCTGAAAGATCTACTGACTCCTTATCTCCCGGTGAGGTTGCTCTGCTCAGACAATGAGGGGTTGCTAGAGATCCCTAGGGTCACACTGAAATCAGCTGATGCCCAGGCTTTTATGTTCACGGCACCAACCCTTTGGAACTCTCTACCTCGTCGGTTAAGGGAGTGTTTGACCGTGGGGAGCTTTAAACAGGCGCTTAAATCCTTCTTATGGAATAAGGCATATGGCCTTTATTAATGTTTACTTGTTCTTAATAGTTTTTATATTATTTTCTGTTTGTTATGTTTGTATTTAATCTTTTTGGAATGCGCCTTGGTTTTGGAAAGGAGCAATATAAATAAAGTTTATTATTATTATTAATGCTCTGTTTTTCAGGTGTAAGTCTGTTTATATTGAAGTCTCCCATCAGAAGTGACTCTGACTCAGGTGGCTGGTTATGTGTGAAGTCCAGTACTGAGTTGAAACCACTCCCTTGCTCTTTTGGAGGGATGTATACGGATGCCACAGTAAGTGCCTTATTTTGAGCACCAAGCAGAATTCTGATGGCAAGTAACTGAGTGGTTGTAGCAGCCACAGGAACAGCCAAGAGATGGTCCACGAGTGACTCTTTGAGATAAATTGCACATCCACCACCTCTTTTGGTTGTCCTATCTTGTCTGAAGATGTTGTAGCCTGGTATGGCAATAGCTGAGTCAGGGATTTTTGGTGAGAGACGTTTCAACAATTACCAGAACATCCGGATTGTGTAGAGTAGCAAATATTTAGAGAGTGTTCAGCTTTGGTAGGAGGCTGCAGATATTTAGGGATGCCAAAGTGAGCATCCCAGGTCATTTTATGGGAGTTGCCATATGTGGCAGGCCAGGGCCAGGATTTGGGTGGATATTACCAGACAACAGTAATAGCAAAAGTTAAAGTTTGAGCAGGCACAGCCGTAACTGCCTGTAGGTGAGTCCAACCCTCAGCAGGAACAGGTTAGGTTGCATTCTTGATGTAGTAATATTAAACCATGCAGATAGTTATGTTCTGGGATATGTAATATAATAATCTTGACCAAGGTACCAGGAGTCAAATGATGAAAAATAATCAAATATCACAGGAAATGGTGAACTACTGGGGACCAGTAAACTGTTGTTATTGTAGCTCAAAGACCCTGAATGTGCTAAATTTCTGAAGGTGATGAACATTGGCTTGGTGCATATGCAGGATGTAAAAATCCTTTGTTAGTGTCTTCCCTTTGTTCTCCAAAATGGTTGTGAATAGACCTCAAGCACATGCAGAGATCCTGTAAGAACAAGTCCAATGGAAATGTGGATTCAATGCAGCACTCCACAGCTCAGAGCTTGTGGAACAGATTTACTGACCTTACTTTTGCTTTTGATGGCATCCAAAAAAAGTTGATTTATGATGAGAATGTCAATACCTGGTGATGATGTTTTGCAGTTTCTTAGTCCAGGAAACGTTCGTAGATGTCATGTCCAAGAATGGTCCATTTCCTCCAAGCAGAAACACATGAAAATCCACAAAACTAAACTACTGACAGAGATGAACACAAATAACCAGCCACTTTGTTGCTTTACTACCTATATTAGTATAAATAACAAAACATTTCTGGCAACATGGAAAGAAATAAATATTGTCCAAAGAAGAGCAGTCACTTAAATCTCTCAATGTAGAAATTTTGGACCCAAAGAGCTCCCACCTCTCTGGGAAACAGCCGAAAAAACTTTCCTCAGCTCTACCTCTCACATAGGCAAGGGAAGAATCAATTGTTGGTTGCTCGATAATAAAAGGAATTTGCTGGGGGAGGGCAGGAGGGACAGAAGCAGTACAATATGGATTGAGTGTCTACCAGGTATGACAGCGGCAGAGGTCAATCATTATATTCCCTCTGGTGGGAGACAGCAGGATGGAAAAACTCAGCTGGTGTTCCACCTTGGAACAAATGACCTGCCGGAGCATAGCTTGTTGGAGTTGCATGCATGATTTAGGGCACTTGGTAGGTACTGCGGCAGGCTGGGGTTCAAATCTGTGGCTTTTTCAGAGGTGCTACCCATACCAAGGGCCAGCACAGAGAGGAAATTGAGGATTGTGGAATTTAACAAGTGGCTAGCAGTATGGTGTGTACAGATGGGGTACTGGTTAGTAGGGGACTGGGGAACAACATGGGGAGATGAGAGTCTATTTTCCATAGAGAGACTGCACGTAAATAGGAGTGCTAAGGAGTAAGTTAGGAGACTTCATAAAACAAAACTATAATTTAAACTGATTCATGGGGGAAGGGGGTAATGAACCCGTGCCATGGGCCAGTAGTAATGGGGGGTGGTGAAAACTGGAAAAGAGGGATAGGGAGGACAACATGCACCAGGGGAAAGCATAGGGAGCCCTGCGAATGGAGAGCCATGAGCACCAATGCCAGAAGCCTGGGCAATAAGATCCTAGACTTGACAGCGGTTATGGCTGAGGTGAATTCGGACATCATGGGCTTCATGGAGGTGTAGGGTCATGAGGGTCAGTACTGGGACATGGCAATACTGGGGTATACAATTTTTAAGAAAGATAGGGTGGATAGGAGGGGGGTTGCCCTTTATGTAAAAGAGCACGTTAAGGGTACAGAACTGCAGGGTAGTTGGGGTGGGCTGAGGCTTTATGGGTATCACTGGACACAAGGAGGGGAGAGGTTGTGCGTACTGGGGTGATATATAGGCTGCCAGCGCAGCAAGATGAGACAGATAGGGCTATGATGGAAGAGATCCAAAGGATGGCAAACAGAGGTGAGGTGCTGCTGATGGGAGTCTTCAACTTGCCAGACATGGATTGGGGCATCCCATCAGCAGAATTTGCCATTAGCAAGGATATTGTGGAATCCCTACAGGGAGCACTCATGAAGCAGCTGGTAAGGGAACTGACCAGGGAGGGAGCGATCCTAGATTTACCTTACAAATGGGGAACAGGTGGGGGAGATATCCATAGGAGAGAACCTGGGCATGAGTGACCATAGCACTGTCTGGTTCACAGTAAAAATGATGGCTACAGTCCATAGGCCCAAAGTAAAGGTTCTATATTTCCGGCAAGCAGACTTTCAGAAAATGGGGGAAAGAGTTCAACAGGCATTAGCAGGGCTGGAGGAACTCAGGGGGTGGAGGAATTGTGGGGTCAAATAAAAGGGGCAATAGTGGAGGCCACTAGCCTGTGTGGCAGGAGGATGAAAAAGAATAGAAAGAAAAGGAGACTACTTTGGTTTATGGGGAGGTGGTGAAGATGGTCAGGGCAAAGAGGAAGGCATTTAGGAGGTACAAAAGGACACAAAGAGAGGAGGATTGGGCTGCATACCAGGAGAAGCAGAAGGAAGCAGGTAGGGAGGTCAGGAAGGCAAAGGCAAGAACAGAAGACAGAATAGCCAGCACGGTCAAGGAGGGGGATAAAACCTTCTTCCGATATGTAAGCAAGAGGAGAAACTCAAGGGAGGGGATAACTAGGGTAAAAAACAGAGAAGGTGTGTTGGTGGTTGATGACCGTGGGAAGGCGGAGATACTCAATAGCTATTTCTGCTCAGTCTTCACGGTTGAAAACAAAGGGGAGTTTAAGAAAATCAGGGCACATGAGGAAGTGTGGGGGAGGGTTGACTCCAGTCTGTTACAGGTGGAAGAGGTCCTGAGGGAGATGGAGGGTTTGAGAGTAGATAAGGTGATGAGGCCCTGATGGGGTGCACCCGAGGGTACTGAGGAAGCTTAGCAAAGTGCTAGTAGCGCCTCTGACCAGCCTCTTCAGTGCATCCTGAGAGACAGGGGAGATGCCTGATGACTGGAGAGGGGTGGATGTGGTCCCCCTTCATAAGGTGGGGGGGACAAGGAGGAAGCAGGCAATTATGGGCTGGTGAGCTTAACATCGGTGGTGTGCAAACTCATGGAGAAACTGCTTAAAAAGAGGAGCACTAGCTACCTGGAAGCCAATGGCCTACAGGATCAGCAGCAACACGGGTTCACTGAGGGAAGGTCATGTCAAATTAACTTAATAGAGTTCTTTGACTGGGTCACCAGGGTACTAGATCGGGGGAGTCTGTAGACATTGCATATCTCGACTTCAAAAAGGTGATCGATTCTGTGCCACATGGGAGGTCTGTTGCACAAAATTAGATGTCATGGTCTGGGTCTGCTCATGGCTAGGTGGGTACAAAACTGGGTAGAGGGCAGAGGATAATTGGGAATGGGGTACATTCGGAGGAGGGTAAAGTCACCTGTGGGGTACCTCAGGGGTTGTTACTGGGGCTACTCCTTTTCAATATATTTATAGGGGACATAGCGGAGGGGCTAGAGGGAAAAGTGTGTCTGTTCGCAGACAACACAAAGGTCTGTGGTAGAGTGGATACACCAGAGGGGATCGAGAGCATGTGCAGGGATTTGGAGAAACTGGAGGAATGGTCTAAGGAATGGCAACACAAAAACATGCAAGATCATGCACTTGGGCAGAAATAACCATGGTGTGGAATACCATATGGGGGAGCACATCCTAGAGGTTGCTGAGCTGGAAAGGGACCTGGGCATATTCCTTTCACGGGACCTAAAGGTGGCAAAGCAATGTGAGAAGGTGGTGGCAAGGGCTAGTAGGATGCTGGGCTGTATAGGTAGTAGAATAACTAGCAGAAAGAGGGAGGTCATCATGCCCTTATACAGGCAGCTTGTCAGGCTGCACCTGGAGTACGGGGTCCAGTTCTGGAGGTCATACCTCAAGAAGGATGTAGAAAGGGTGACGCACATCCAGAGGTGGGTGACAAAAATGATAAGAGGACTTAGTCACCTGTCATATGAGGAATGGCTGAAGGACCTCAGCATGTACTCCCTAGAACAAAGAAGGGAAAGGGGGGGACATGATTAAGACCTTCAAATATGTCAAGGGTATTAATAGGGTATCAGTAGGGGACATCTTCCAGCTCAGGGAGCAATCAAAAACAAGGGGAATGGTATGCAGATAGTAGTAGGGAGGTTCAGGAGAAACATCAGAAAATTCTACTTTATGGAAAGGGTGGTGGAAAGCTGGAACAGACTCCCAGAGGAGGTGGTTGGGGCAAGAACTGTGGGGGGATTCAAGAGAGCATGGAGCAGACACAAGGGTCTGTTAGTCTCGAGGAGGGGTGTAAGGAAATAGCAAAGTCCTAGCGGCTTACTAGGCACACGGGACAGACTGGGTGGGCCTGGAGGTCCTTTTTGTCGAAATCTTCTGTGTTTCTATGAATCTGAAGTTGTGGGCCTGAGGGAGCAGCAGGTATTCTGGAATGAAGAGGAATACGTGTCCTGTGATGACAATGTTGTCAGCAACCAGATAGGTGAAATGGAAACAGAACTAGAGGTGAAAGCAGAGCTGCTGCTATGAGCAGCCATGAGCAACAGAAAACAGGGCCTCTTGCAATTGCTGACAGAGGAGGAACAGAGACTTGCAGATGAAATGGTACAATCTGCCTAGGACGACATCAGCATTGAGTACCTGGCAGTGTGTGTTGCCAGAAAGGAGCAGGCACAGGGAAGAGTGGCTGGAACATCATTCCAGGAACAAGGGAGCTGCAACCTGGGGCTGCACCACAGATACCTGGCACCCACTCCTTTACATAGTACAAACCTGGGAATGATCTTCAGAGGTAGCACTGGAGGTGGCCAGATGGAGGAGGTCAGAGGACAGCAAAGACTGGCTAGTGGGACCTCCTCCTACAGGTGCCAACATCATCTTGGCTGCAAAGGCAGTAGAACAGCCCCAATTTGTGGTTTCAACATGCAAAGCACAACCAGTAGTAGTAGCGGCTTCATCACATTGCTTGGAGGATGCCACACCTGAGGTGCTCACCTCCACACTGGATAGTCCTAGGGATATTCAGATGGAGTAACACAGCACAGCACAGAAGAAGCTAGAACTGTTACCTTGGAACCCACAGTCACATTGCTGAAAAACATCAGACTGGAGCATAAACCCAAAGGAACAACATCACAGTCCACAGGGCCACAACTTCCCATGGATGTGAACTTGGAGAAGGGAGAGCCAGGCCCAGAGGTGGACTCCTTGGACACTGTGACTACTGAGACAGTTCCCCAAGAGATGGTAATGGACTCACAGATAGTACAGGAGGAGGTGAATATAGACACACCAGTTTCTGTGGCTGTCTCAGCTCTGCAAAAAGAGGGACTACTATACATAGATTATCTCAGCATCAGCAGAAGTTTGGCAAGAGGGACCGAGGCGGACTGTGACCCTCATACAGGTATGCAAGGAGTTTCCAGTAGGGAGGTGCGGGGGCAGCTGACCCTGGATGACTGATCCGGGCTGAGGCTGTTGCAAGTTGTACTGGACTCTCAGAGGATGGTCGGGGGGTGTTCTGTGGATGTCATGATTGAGACTGGAAGGGAAGGGACAGGGACCTCAAGGAGCTCACCACCCCTCCCACTGGCTTGCAGAACCAGTCAGCCCCCCTCCAACAGTGATGAGAGACCTGGGGCCAGATACCGCCCCGCCCACACCAGTATGGCTGACCTGTTCAGCAACAAAGATGAGCCTGCACAGAGGTGAAATGCTCTGTGACTAAAATACAGAGGTGGACTTGAAGTTGTCCCTGACAGGGTATATGGGGCCAGAACAGTGTTGAAAGATTCTATGTTGTTTTATACTTCTGAGATCTATGCACTAATTCACTCATTTGGGGATGTTATTTTTGATGTGTCCTTCAAAATCCCTTTGGATAGGTTCTGGCATATGTACTAGACTTTAAAGGATACCCAGCAATGGCTTCCTTTTCTGGTCATTCCTCTGATGAAGCCTGCCATACTGTAAACATAACCACAATGTTACTGAAGAATGAGGGGTGAATGTGTCAGATGTCCTATTCTGGTTGAATAAATTATGTGATGTTCTTGATAGGCCCACCCCAGTTATAGATCCTGAAAACATCTGGATGAGGGTAAAATGTAAAGATTGGATTACTGCATATGGATACTGGGCTTGTCCATCTGCCGAGTAGTTTTTATGTTGGCAAGTACAGGGCATTGTGCTTTCAACTGGGCCAGCCTAAAACATTTATTTATTTATTTAGTTTTTGTTAACCGGGTAGGTACACTAGACAGCAAAGCTGCCTATTTTCAGGTACGACCCGGGAGATTACAACAAAGGGTATGTAGACAATAGTAGATACACGAAAACATCATGGGAACAGGTAGAAGTCAGACATAGTACACTCATACAACATTTTCAGCAATGACAGTACATTTGCAGGAACTATATGTAGCAACAAAACAGAAATATAAGTGCAAATAACTAACAGTCATAAGTCATACAACTAGTGAGTGCTAGAAGAGAGGAAATAGCAATATTTCCAGGCAGGTTTGAGAGTAGTAGAGGTTGGAGCCGGTAGGCAACTAGGAGGAACCAGTACAGGAGTGGGTGGATAGAGAACAGGAGCAGGGTTCAGAGCTTAGAAGAGCCACACAAAACTCCTATTTGAAGCTGTGTGGAAAAGGGGAGATTCTTAGACTCAGTGGAAGGGAGTTCCATAGTTTAGAGGCCCAGCTAGAGAAAGCATTCTCCCCCAGTTTGGTTTTACATCTTGGTTGGACAAGAAGGGATTTGTCAGCTGATCTCAGTGGGTAGGCAGAGGTCACAGGTCTGAGCAGTACAGCCAATTTGTCAGGTATCTGGGAGGAGATTATATTCTGTATAAAACAGTAGGAAGTAAACTGTCGGAAGGCTGAGGGGGTAAACCATCCCAGACTGGAGTATAGTGTGCATCGGTGAGTAAGTTTGGGTAAAGACAGAGCAAAACAGCAAATTCTGTTGTAGCAGACATCCCACTTTTGGAGGAGCCCTCCAGTAGTTGCCGGAAAGGCTATTAACCCATACGCCAATTTGGGTCTCAGGATCCCCTGTGCAATGGTCATCCTCGCCGTGGATGTTAGGCTATGTCTCACCTTATATGCCAGCCCAGGTTGAATATTGATGGATTTAATGACTGAGGCTAGGTGCAGGTCAAAATCCAAGGCGGGATCAAGGGTTACTCCTAGGTATTTAAGAGAGGTAACTGTGTTAAGGGGAGAGCCATCAAACACTCTTATACTTAATGGTTAGGTGCAGGACCAAATTTTTGAACCTGTACCGAAGAGTATAGTCACCGTTTTATTTTTATTTAAGACAAGCTTGTTTTGCATTAGCCAGCTCTGAAAGATATTGAAGTTACTATTGAAATTCAGGTTGATATCTGAGAGGTTTGAGGAGGATGAGTAAAGAACAAGATCATCAGCACATAGCAGACCTAAGCAAGCACCAGTGAGCCGGTGGGATGTCGTTTATGAAGACTGTAAATAGGAGAGGATCAGGAATCGAACCCTGGGGCACAGTGAAGTAACCAGCCTTTTAAAAAGTGTACGCACAAGTCAATGTCTCCACCCAACTGGCCGGGGGTCTGGGGGCCACCTAGGTCCCCAGAAGATTTTGGCATTTTTGATGCTTTCTGGTGCATTTTGGGGCCAACTGTGGGAGTATACAATACCCTTGTACCATAGCCTTTTTACATACCAGTTCCACTGTTCTGGTCACTGGTGGCTGCACAGTTTGATTTGGCACCTTCTACTGATTAAGCCACCCTTGCAGTGCAGACACATACAGTACTTATGTGACCAGTACTGAATTTAATGACCACACGGCACTCAGGAGCCTGGGGTCGGATCGTTGGAGCTGAAGAAAAGACGGTCTTGCATCGGCGACTGTTGTAAAGCCAGAAAAGACAAACTGTGTGGGACTCAAACCTGTGGCTCTCCATCCTCTCCAAGTCCACACTCTCTGTCTCGCCTGACTCAAGACAACAAAATGGTGATTTGACTCTCGGGGATAGTCATGGTGGGACTATACTAGTCCTGCTGTGAGTGAGGTAGCAGCCAGTAAGAAAAATTGCAGTAACTAATTGGTGGAGCAAAGAAATACATGGACAAAAACCAGGGACATAGTTAGCTTTTTTGATGGGGGGCAAAGTCTGATAAAAGTCCTGGTTGTCTCAAAAAAGACAAAACCAATAGGCCGGGGATCTGGGGGCTGCCTAGGCCCCCAGAAGCTATCAGATTTTAGATTCATTCTGGTGCATTTTGAGGGTAATTTTGAAAATTTCTGGCTGCTTTTAAAGATTTCTCTGACTCGTTGCAAGCAACAGATATCACTACCAAAATGGCTAACTTCACTGTTGCTAGGGTCATCACTTTTGTTGCCACCTTTGAGCAGCTGCAGAGCAAGCACAACTTCCTAATTTTTTGGCAAGTTATAACAGGGAAAACATACTTATGTCTTATGTTCAGGAGGAAATCAATAGGAGCAACACTCCATGCTGAACAGTAAAATGAAAATCTAGCATGTATTCTTGTGTAACCCCCCTGTTACCTGGGTTTACTAGAATCCCAGTAAGACCTAGTGGTAGGCAGGGAAGGCAGCTTGTGAAACTCCAGTTAAATGGATTTCACACTGTCTCACTCTGTTCTCAGTCTCAGCTGAGACTGAGGGATGACATCACCATAGAACTATTGCAGCTGCATGAACCACATTGGAATCTGCAGTTGGGAGTTAGGTTAGAATGTTGGGAGTTTTTGAACAGTGAGCAGCAGCAGTTGGGTGTGAGCAGTCTTGAAGAGAGGAGCACAGCAGTCTGTGCACAGGCTCTTGGAGCCTAAAGCTCTGATATAAAGCTAATTTTAGGGAAAGGTGTGTGTTTCCGCCAAAAGAGGAACACAGTAAGCTGTTCGTGAAGTGGGTGGAGACGGCTGTTGTTTCTGTACCCCATCCCTGAGGGGATGGGGGGGTAAAAGGTTTGCCTGTTATTCCAGGGGCAACCTCCTGGTTCCGGCTAGGGAAGAAGCCGCCTTATTTTTCTAAGTTGTGCTGTGGCACCAGAAGCTGTCAAGAATCACTTGTGGGGCACCTGCAACCAAAGGGTGAGTCTGCTCTTACATGGGGCCTATGTTTCACCTGAACTGTTGTAAAGTAGGGATTGGACTGCTTAATCAGTGGGAGGCCTAGAGGAATAGGCTAAGCCAAAGTAAAAGTATGTTCAAGTCCAGCACAAGGGGAAAGTCAAGACATGTAGAGGAAATATGCTATGCATTTACCCCGTAATCTACACTGCCAAGCTTTTCAGAAAGAGATGTTTAATGTCCAGAGAAATGGCCGGGTATGGATTGTGGAAGCTAGAGGTGGAAAACCCCCCATCACTAGTAACCAGGTTCACCTCTACGGATTTGCTCTGTGGCCCTTTTACTTTGCCTCAGGCACTTGGCCAGTGCTGAGGGAAGTACCCAGACGTGGGATTGAAAGGAAATTTCTCTTATGGAGTCGAAGGCTCTAAGGTGATTTAGGGAGCCACAGGAAAATGTGTCCATGTCTCATGGAAGGTGTTCGAGTGGCTGGCAGGGGAGCTGAGCCAGGGAAAACCCCAATAGTGTACAAGTCGGGCTGTGTACCCAAAGCAGCGTGCAAGTCCGGGCTGTGTGCCTAGTGGGTCCAGAGCCTGAGGGCTGAAGTGTTGAGGAAATGTTCTGTTTCTCTTATCTGCATTACCAGGAATGTAGCCCCGTGGGGGTCCGTCTATGCTTTGTTTGTTCAGTTTGGAGTGAATAAAAGCCACACTTTAGAATCCCATTCCTGGTATTGGACATTACAGTTATTGCTTCCTGTGTTCGGATTTACTTGGGTGCCCCTGTGCAGAGTAGCCAAACCTAGCCCTTGTGCCGAGTAACCTCATCCTCCCCGAACCCAGTCCCCACCTGGTACTGCTGTCAGCTTCAACAGCATACCACCTGTTGTTTGCAAAAAGGCAGGGGTGTAGGGTTTACACTTGTAAAATCAACCCTAAGAAAAAATGTTGGAAAACAAGAATAGGCAAAATCCCGAGGATCAGCTTACTTTCTGTCATGTCACAACCTAACAATAAAAGTTTAAACTACAAAAGAACACTACTTAAACAATAACAAGCAAGATCTAGAGCATTTCATAAAGAATTACATGACTCTGCTGAAAAATCAAGTGCTTGAGGCACTGTCTGGGTCTGGCACCCATCAATGGCTGAACACATCAGCAGCTCAGCAGTACTGTACTGACGCACGATTCAGCAACAAAGCATCCAACTGGTTTAAGTTTGACTTCCTGTCAAGCTGCCTCACAAAAAAAACTTTTCCCCCTTCTCAATAGGGCTGACCAGCTGGCTGAGACATGACAGGGAAATCTGAATTAAAAAAAAAAAAATAAACAATTTATCAGGAACACTGCTATCCTGGACAGGAATGTTCCTGATAAACTGTATTTTTTTTTTTTTTTTTTAGACCTTGTCCTCTACAGTTGGTAACTGCTGGATATAAGAACAGGGGGAAGGGAGAGATTGGGTATAAACAGCAGTTAATCATTTAGAATTTATACTAGAGCATATGACACCACATAATGCACAAACCAAAAACTTTGAATTGCCCAGCTCAGATGCAAGATTTAATTTTCTGTCAGATCCTGCCTCCACCTATTTGTGCAGTTTATTTGTCCAGGAAAGACCAGCTGAAATGTACTTTATCATTTCCAGTGGGGTGCTGCCATCTGATCTAAACTGTTCTATATATTATTTCAGAATGTTTTCCCTTATTTAATCATTAAGAAATCAGGGCGGATGCTCTGCTATGCACTGTGTACTACCTGGCAATTGAGCTGCCTCCATAGTACACTGAGCATTTAAAGCAGAATTTCATACTGTTTGCTTTATTTAATGCTATGAAAGTATGAAATTACCAGTAGGTACAGACAAACCAATCCTAAGCAGAGGGGCAGTATGGATAGAGGCAGGCTCAGCTTCAAGAATTGCTCTTGCTTGTTTAACCCCCCTACAAATGGGGGTTTCCGAAAAGACTTCCATGAGCTTAACTAAATGCTGACTGCCAGTCTGGTGTCCTGTGGTCTAATTGGTCAAGAGGTATTGCTGGAGAGTGCCTGTAAAGCCCCTGTGTACTGTCTCATTAAGAGCTGCCTGACTGCAGTTATAATTGAAATGTAAGGGGGGCTGAGTGTTTCCATGCTCGAGTCCCACCTGAACTGCCGAATAAGATGTGCTGATGGTGTGCTGTGTGGGAGCTTCTGGACCACTGATGGAGAATGGGGCCTAGCTGGAGTTTATAACCTCTGCCCTAAGTACCACCCACCTTTTGGTCTGGCAGCTATTGGCTGGGCTGGCAAAACTAACACACTGCAGTTCACATTGGAGCAATGGGCATACCTCTCTACCTTCTGTCTCAGAAATGAGGAACAGGGACACTCAAAATGATGGACAGTGAAGGACACTGACTCTCATATGAATGCACATCCTCAAACACGGAGATACAAGCTCAGAACAAAACTATTAACCATTAGGTTTACTTTTGCAAAGTTTATTTTTATATTTTGTGTCTTAGAATAGTATTAATGTCTGCTTTAAAGTCTAAATTTACAGACCATTCTCTGTTTGTGCACTACTTTTTCCATGAGAGACAGATAAGGGACAGAGCAATTTTGAGGGATAAAACTAGAGACTTCTCTGGTAATCAAGGATAGTTGACAAGTATGGCTATGGGTCCAAGTCCCCTGTGCCCCACCCCACACACCACCAACTCAGTTATTTTATTGACTGTGAGAGCTTTTACCATTTTTTAGTCTATGCGACTCCTCTAAAGCTGTGTGAAAATTATTTTGTGACATTGTTGCTTACCCCACACCTGCAATTTTCAGTTACCTGAGTGTAAGTGAACCCAATGAAAGGACAGATTGACCGACCCCGTATTAGGTTCCATGGACATCCCAAGTTTGTTTCCCAGTATAGATCTGCTCAAAAGTTACATAACTTATTTACAATTTTGAGACAAGTAAAACATGAGAAACAGCATCATGGCTCATCGACATTCACCGATGTCCCGAACTTTCCCCGTTAATTTATCTTAAGCCCCAGGTCTTTCCCAGTTATTGCTGTACACTGCAGTCAGTACTGGCTCGGTCTTCAGCTAAGATCCACTGCCCCCCCCCGAAGACAGAGCCGGAGGAGACACAAATCGGTGGGCGTAACAGGAGCCAGCCTACCTTGTTTAGCCGTACCGCACTACCGCCTGTGAGTAGTAGTAGGCAATAGGGAGTTCTGCTTCACCTTCTCAGCTGCTTAGTACCCTGCTGCTTGCCCTCAACTTGGCCCTTACCGATTCTTCATGCCGCGATGATGACGCAACCACGGACTGGACAAGACAAGGCCAAATGGATCGGATCAACAAAGATGTCCTCCTCCTCCGACTCAGTTGAGTCAAATCGACCATGAGTCCTGGGCCAGCAAGCAGCGACTCCTGTTCATCAAACTCTGATGACAATCAAGCCTCCTAGTCTGCTTGGCTCAGGCTGGGCCGTGGGAGCACAGTCGATCTTGTACTAGCAGTGGGAAACAAATACAGCAAGTGGTTGGCAGAGCAAAAACACACGTGGACAAAAACTATCCAATTGCGCTGCTCTGTGCCAGCATTTTTGGGGAGAGGAATCAGAATCGGCCAATGGATGAGATGGGACTGTGCCCCCCCGCTCCCCTGCGTCAAGTACTGGTGGACCAGGGTTGGGAATCTAGACAAGCATGGGAAAAAAATTGAAAAAATAAAAAAACAGTTTTTCCTGGATTTTTTTTGTATGCATGGTTACGCCACTGCTGGGGCACTCTGATCCAAGTAGGAACAAGAGGGGGCTCAGTATCTCCGATCTGGACAAATTGTTGATGCTTGGAAAGATAATTTTGGAACCAGGCGGTGACAGAGGTAGAGAAGCCTAGGGATGACAACTTTGATAGGTGCAGTGGGTGGTCAATTAAATTGAACGCTTTTGTAAGATCAACAAAAGTAGCCCCAGTGAGACAGCCTTTGTCCATAGTGAGTCTGACATCATTTGTAAACTGCATGAGAGCAGTGGGTGTCCTGTGCCCATGTCAGAAACCACGTTGGTCAGGAGTGAAGAGTTTGAAGGGGTAGAGGTAATCCGAGACCTGGGTAGCAGCAATTTTCTCCAGTATTTTAGAGAGGGTGGAGAGGATGGCAATAGGGTGGTAGTTATCCAGGTTAGTGGTGTTCCACTTTTTGTAGACCGGTACAACTCGAGCAATCTTCCAGAGGGAAGGGACATGTCCTGTAAGAAGAGACAGGTTGAAAAGTCTAGTCACTATAGAGTGAAGAATTTAACCAACGGGTAGCAGATCCCCAGATACGGTGCCTTTTTACTGGGATATATTCGTCTTGAAGGTTCAAAAGCGTGGTAAGGAGATATTCAGCAGCACGTTCCGTATTACAAGTATTATATAGAGGTGCCCAGTCCATGTTCTGTAGCTCCAAAATTAGGACTCTCTTATCCATTTTTGAAAAATCCCTGAAAAGAATTTATCTGGGGTGGTTTAGGGGTCCTAGCCTTCCAAACACAGTAAGCTGGGGAGTGGTCACTGACTGAGTCTGGTAAAACTCCAACAGCACTGATCCTCTCAGGCCTGTAGGAGATGACCAAGTCTGGAAAAGACTGGAGACTGCTGTTACTAGCCTGTCTGGTCGGGAAAGTGACCAATTGAGACAGGTGTAACCTGCTGAGTTCAGCAGCATAGAGATTAGAGTTTTTCCCTAGCCAATCCAGGTTGACGTCCCCCATAACAATGAGCTCTTGTCTACCCTTTAGTGAGGAAAGATGGTCAGTTATCTTAGTCAGGCCTGTTAGTCCATTTTTAGGAGGGTTATATATGCACACTACATTTAGCTTCTTAGTTAGAACTAAGGTAATAACTATATGAATAGTTTCACACAGACCGGTAGTGTTGACCGGGAGGACCATAATGTCAGGGTCCTGTCTGGTATAAAACAAAACACCACCACCCTTTTTAGCATTTGGATGATCACATCTGTGAAGTTTATATCCATTGATCCTACATAATGAATCTGGTAAATGGGGTTTTAACCAAGTCTCGGTTAGACCTAAGACGTCAGGGGAGTTGTGAGCAATCCAGATTTCAAGCTGTGCAAAATTAGCTGACAGACTTCTGATGTTCATATGTGCAAGCCTAAGCCCCTTTTCTGTGAACCAATAAGATGGGTTCTTGGGAGCGATGCTAACAGGAGGGCGCCCGGGTTAGGTTTAATATCACCAGAGAGAGAGAGAGAGAGAGAGATGACATAGGGGTACTCAGGTCTCAAGGATAGAGGTTTGGAGTTTGCCTTCAAGTGACATATAAAAAGGGGAATGGCTTAGGTAGTCAGCTATGCTAGCAAATGGGATAAGCTTTAGGAGCCAGGTTTCAGGGATAGAGGTATTACCCCTGATAATTAGGTTTGAGAAACAATAGCTCCAGTCCTCTGCTTTATTTGAGTAGCCAAAGCCAGTAGATGGCTGGCAGAGAAGATCTACTGTGAGTTGGAGGGCTAGCAGAATGGAAAATATTCCTACAAAACTGCAGTGAAGTGAGATCACCCCCATAATGTACACTGGTAAGCAAAAAAAGGGAACGTAGAACTAGGGAAAAAGAGAGAAAGCAGCGAATTCAGGACTGGAGACGGGACTGAAGCAAATGTGCAGTTGACTGCAGGAGTGAGATGGTAACTAAGACCAAGGATGAAACCATCCAGCAGGCAGAGATATAGAGCTGCAATTAGAAACCTTATTAAGGCGTTTGCTAAGTGTGGAGATATTCACCAGCTTCCTGGGGAAATCCAACAATGAAATTCACAAGCTAGCTGCCTTGAGATCCTCACATCAGAAGAAATGGTCCAATCACTGAGGGGAAAAAAGAATATCTGCCCCCAAGGAACAAGCATTTAATAAAACGTGGGGGAGGGAAAAAATTTGACTTCGGTGTCTTTCACAGAAAAACAGACTAGGAGCATACAATTAAATCAGAAACAGCGCCATAAACTACGAGATTGCAGTGCACACAGAAACGCCATACACACCAGCGAGCTGCAATGCAAGGCACAAATTCAGTTTACATCTCGGCTGGATAGAGTCAGTCTGTATAGGGGTTTTTGCAGTCTCCTCTAGTCTGCAATAGTGCAGAGGTAAGTAGAAGTAGAAATTCAGCCACAGCTTGGAAGACAGGGAGCTGCTTAGAAAAGGTGCCAGAAATCAAAGCTAGGCTGCCTGAGGACTTGAAATGGAATCTGCTAGCTACAGTACCTTTCTGGCTTTGAGGTGCGCTGATGAGGTCCAAGGAGCTGCGGGGAGTGCCATGGTGACCCCAGCAGGGGCAACTAGGAGCCTATGGAGAGAAGAGGGGTAGAAGATTATATTTAGTCAGGGGACAAAAGAAGGAGGCAGGGACAGATAAACTGAGCAATTAACTGGGAGGGATGGACAGAAGTGATTAGCTTGGCAGGGAGGGGTACTGAAAGTAGGCGGAGGGGCAAAAATCAGCAGTACAGATGAGAAAGGAAATCCCAGTAGATGTTAAGATGTTAAGAAATAAAAATCCTACCCTAAATTATTCCTTAAACAGTTAATTGGTGAGAAGTCAGCCAGTACATTCTAAGAGTTTAAATCCTTCCCTCATTAATCATAGAATCATCCGAAATATACAGTTAATTACTAAATGCACAAAAGAAAATACAGTAGCACTTAAATTAAATGATTTTAAAATTGACTTCAGTGTCTCTCACAGAAAAACAAGCTAGGGGGCGCTAATGAGCCGACAAGACTAAAGCCTCATCCTTCCCTCGCTCTCAATACCACTGCAAAATAAGCAAATAAAACTGCTGTTTATCGGTAATATTTTTTCAGAACGAAATAAGGGAGCAGTGGCGGATTTAGGATGGATGATTTTGTGGTGTCTACTGATGAAAAGCTACATGAACCACCAGGAACTTCGAAGAAGCAACTGCCAACTTCACAGATGGAAAACGCAGGCCACATCTCCCTCTCGGCCGCAGAAGTCAGCGCATTAGGCAGTGAGGTCACCCAGCAAGTTCTTGCCACCTTGAAGCCTAAACTTACCAGCTTGGCCACCAACTATGACTGCAAATTGCAGGAGCTTGTAGATTTGCATGCTACACATGCCACCAGGCTGAATGAAGCTGAGCAGCACATCTCCGATATAGAAGATGCTACTTCACCTTTGCCTGAATAAATCATAGCACTACAACGGGAACTTGAGGAATTTAAAGACCTCTTCGATTATCAGGAGAATTATCAACGTCGACTGAATTTGCGGCTGTGGGGGCTGCCCGAGGGCATGGAGGGACTGAATGTGCTTGACGTCTGTGCTAAAACCTTGCCTGAACTCCTCAGACTTTCCCCAAAAAATGTCAGTTTCAAATTGGAGAGGGCTCATAGGGCGGTCATGCCTAAACCTGCACCCAGCCAGCCCCCGCGATGAATAATTATGAGATTTCACAACTACACTGATAGAGAGAGCGTCCTGAAAGCATACAGGGAGAACTCTGGTTTACAATATGAAGGACATAAAGGCCCAGACATTCAAACTGCGCCCAAAAAGTGCGCAATAGCAGGAGCAAGCGCAAGTCTATTGCGCCCATGTGCAAGAGACGCGATATTCAAAAACGGAGCAGGCCAAACTGCGCTTACAGCCGACGACTGAATATCGCACCACCTGCGCCATAGCACAACTGGGGGGGGAAGCTGAGCAGATCTGATGAGCCATAGCGCAACAAGGGATGTGCAGCTGAGCTGTCCAGAGGTGCCATAGCGCAACCAGGGATGCCCCCCAGCAACAGAGCAATGTAACTGCACAACCAGGGAGGTAGGGGCCCACCACCCATGCCACAGATGGGCACAGGAACACACAGAACAGACATCGTCCCCCCACACCCCATGCACTGCACAACTGGGGGATGGCTGGAATAACCACTGGCCCATGGAGCCAAGCAAACAACCCACAGTTGGGACATGGTGCCCCATCACACCTACCGGCAAGCTGTGACTGGCACACAAGGAGGGCTGACCACCACGTGCCACACCACCCCCAATGCAGAGCACACCCTGCACTGTGACCCCCAGACATCCCCCCATGAGCATTGACCACCACAGCAGGAAACCCCATGCATGCCACCACCCCCACTGTGACACTGCAACCCTGTGCACCACAGAACCATGCAAGCCAGCCCCACCACGAGCACCCATCAGCGGGTGGCAGCACACAGCAATGCAACAACGGCAGACACAGTGCCACCATGCACAGTCCCCCCGAGGTACTGCTGAGAGACCAACCATGTGTCGGCACATGAGGTACCCCACACGGGACAGGGCGTGCCCTTGACACCACCACCAGTGGTACAGCACCCTGCACAGTAGTCCAATGTCACACCCCGACCCACCACTGGCCACAACAGCCAGCATAGCCACCCACAGTGGTGTGTGGAAGCCTGCACCACACCGGATGCCACACAGTGTATGGACAGACACCCACCCATACCCAAGGGCACAACAACACAGGGACTCAGTGGTGGGGCAACTAATCCCCCATTGTGGGCCCATGTAAACTGTGTACACACAACCCGCAGTCCTCCATGGCACTGGAGTGCCAGCCACCCTGCGTAGGCACTGTGGACCCGTACACCACCATCAGTCGCCCGGAGCACTAGTCACAGACAGTGGGGCACATCCCCTGCAACACACACAAGGCATAGCATGGAGGTAGGACAACAACTGTGGTGCCCACAGTGCCACCCGAGGCAGGCATGCACCACACCAGTGACAGGAGGCAACCCAGCAATGTGACGGGTACAGTGGCCACCCTGCAGGGACTGCCACCACTGACATGCCAGTGGACAGTGCAGGTCACAGACATGCATGTGTGTCAGCTGCACAGGCCACGGACGGGCCGATGGGTGCACCATGGACACAGAGTACGCACCATGGACCACTGCACACAGTCATCCAGTGCACAGGGCACAACACACACACACCACAGACACTGACTGATAGCTACCCCTACACCATACTCACCTCCACATGGACACACACACACACACATCCATGACCGCACCACCCCTGACGCCATGCACACCACTGCAGCTGGGCACCTATAGCCTGCTGCAAATCAGAGACCACCACAGTATTCATATCAAAATTAAATTTATTGAAAAAATATATAACAATCAACTATATACAATATTACAAGAACTATATACAATATAACATATAAACTATATACAAGGTTGGGGGCCACAAACAAGGTAGCGGTGGGTAGAGGGCAGGGGTGGACAAATGGGATGGGGAAGGAGGGGTGTGAGGGTGGGTCCAGGGGGGTAGGGGAATACTGGGACCAATCTATCCCTAGCAGGAACACCTCTCCCCGCTCTGGCTCCTCCGGGCCCTGTGCCTCCTCAGGACCCCGGTCTCGTCTATGTGTTGCAGGATGTACAGCGACAACCTTGCCACCAACAATATCTCCCGCAGTGCCTCATGGATTTCAAGAAGCTGGCAGGTACCTAGAACAAGGGAACACGTCAATAGGTGTGAATGCACAACCCCATACAGCCCGCCCACTGTGCATGGCATATGGCCGTGGGACATACCTCTGTGATGGTGTGTGACCACCTGCAGTGATCATGTCCACATGACCTGCCCACCCAGGCGCATACAGCCATGTGGAACACTGCACACACCCACCGGCCAAGTCACGCACAGCACCACCGTGGCCGTTTAGTGACATGGCTATGTGGTGCAAAGGCAGTGACACAACCATGTATCTGGTGCAGGCATGGACCACCATTGACGCACTCCCAGACATGCATTGCCACTGGACAGCGTTGACTGTAACAAGTCGCGTGCATGGCAGTGGTGTCGATGGATGGTGGTCATGCCCCGCTGCGCACTCTGTCACACAGCATGCAATAGTAATCATGGATGTATGGCACTCACCTTCATCGGGCCGGTCAGATGGGTGGTAAGGGCCCTCGCCCCGCCTGGCTGCACCATGTTCCTCCCGCTGCCGCTTTTCCCACACACGGTGGCGTTCCTCCGGGCCTGTGAGGCAAACATGGAGAGAGGAACATCAGTACAATCCCATAGCATAGTTCCCCTGCCCCCAGGTGTGTGCCCTCTCACCCAGCCAGTCCCACCCACCACACCCTGTGAACACCACCACAGCCAACCGCGAGGTCCCTCCCTATGTGCTGGACACATGCAACACTGTTACCCATATGGATGATGAAAGTGTGTTGACAGAACCCCTACCTGGCTGTGGCACTGTGCCCCTCCTGGCACATGCCTGCAGGCATGCCAGTAGCTCGGCTCCCTCCTCCACAGGTCCCCGTATAGGTGCCTGCACTGCTCTTCACTCATCCCCCATCCAGTGGCCTCCTCAAGGGCAGTGGCCACCTCCTGCCACAGCTGGGTCCTGACCCTGTCCAGGGGTGCCTCCCCGAACAGAGGCCCAAGGTGTGGCTCCACAATGGCCACTAGGTTGGCCAATTCAATAGCAGATCACTGGGCTGCCCTTCTGTGTGCCATTCTCTGTTTCCTAGTTGGCAATATGGCGCTGTGCAGTGTGGCTCCCCATATGCAGATGCTGCACAGTACAGCGCTGCCATTCCCTATCGCGCTGTCACCAAACAGCTCGAAAGAGGTGCACCCATACCTCACGCATGGTGCCTAGGGGGCAAAGGTTGGGCACAGGGTCAAGGGTCTCTGGTGCATGGACACGCACAGCGCCATTGGAACACAATGCATGTAGCGCAATTGGCTGCCTGTGAGCGAGCGCCATAGCAGCCTACCGTGCAGTTGGCCCATTGTGCCTATGATGGCCCAGTGCCACAGCGCCATGTAGTGACCATTGCTATAGCACCACTGGCACAATGGTGGCCATGCCCTGCATTGCCTACCGTGCACAGCACATCATCAGTGTGGCAGATGCCTGCGTCAGCAACCCGAGCATGCGCAGTGAGGTGTGTACTACGCATATCACAGAACTGTGCCATTGGCTCAGCACGTTCAACACAATTGCGCAATGCGCAACAGCGCAATATTCAGCCGTCCTATGCAGATCATCTAATCAGCCATTCAATGGTGCAGCACTGCAATTTGCATCTACTTAAAGTTGCTCCTCGCCTCATTTGCATGGGTTGCACTATAAAAGTGTGACATCGTGCTGCAGTGGCCATAGTCGGTCACTGCAGTCCATTGGTGAGTTGCATGTTGTTTGGGAGTGTGGACTGTGGATTTAGGGACATGCATGGGACTGCACAGTCACAGGTAACAACTGCCATTCTTACAGGCTACATAATGACTGAGCAGGTTGTTGGAAAGGAGAAACACAGTGGTGGGAGGAGGAGGCCTAACTTTACAAAGGCCGAAACCGAGGCCCTGTTCGAGGCCTATCTGGATCAGGAACCACTTCTCAGTGGATGGCGGGGAACACCTCAAGCCCGTGCTGCTGCATGGGAGGAGGTGGCATGTGCTGTGAACCTGCATGGCAGCCACCAGCGCTCAGTGCAGGAGTGTAAGAAAAAAGATGGGCACGGACAGGAGGAGGATAAAGGAGAAGGTGGCTGCCATCAGGGCAGCACGTGCTGCAACAGGTGGGGGACAGCCAGAGGTGGTACAGCTGACCCCACAGGAGGAGAGACTTGCTGGAAACATGCAGCGCAGTGCCATTGAGGGTGTTCAAGGAGGTGGCTTCCAGATGGGTGGTGGCCCATCACTGTATGGTAAGTCATGGTCTGTCTATGGGGGGGACAGGGTAGGTCACATGCAGTAACACGACTTTGCTTTCCCTTTCAGATCCTGAGCATCTGCATGGGTCAGCAGTGCTGGGCCTGTCCACTGAGGACAGTCAGCTGGAGATGGAGGAGGGCCCATCCACCTCCACAGGTATACGTGGAGCATTGCGACAGTGGGGCCGCCTGGCTGTCCACACTGATATCGTTGTAACAGGTGTGGAGGAAGCCCTGCCTGTGTCCCAGTGTGCTGGCATCCACGGATGCCAGCATGCTGTGACTGTGGCCGGTGCAGAGTCCGTCACCGGTGATGATGACGCTACCATCATGGGCAGTGACACGTGTGTGCCATGGAATGGCCACACAGCAGGGCAATTTGCGCCCACGGCTGTGGGTGGTGCTGCCGTGGAGGCCTGCATCTCAGCACAGTCCCAGCCTGTGCCTGTCAGCACCAGTGGGGCAGCACTGGTGTCTGTTCAGGACAGTGGGACTGTTGCGGCCACTGTGGCGGCACCACTGAGCCCTGGGGAGCAGCAGCTGGAGGGGCAGCATCAGCAGCCGGCCAATGGGCTTGGGGGTACAGGGTTCAGTGGCGGCATCTGTGCACCGTCTGTGGACATGCCCGGACCTGGTCCTGGTGCACAGCACCCACCCTCAAGGAGTGCTGATCATCAGGGCCATGCACATCCTGAGGCACTGGATGCTGAGGAGGCAGATGACCTCTTGGACGAGCACACCCACCTACTGCAAGCATCAGTCCAGCAGCAGATGCAGCTTGCAACATCTGTGGATGCACTGCGTGTGGCTCTGGAGCAGGCAGAGGAGCGTCGCAGCAGGGACACCACTCTGATCCAGGCAGGGATGGACCGTTTGCGGAAGAATGTGACCACTGCCATTGACAGGCATGCACAGGCATTCACTGCTGTCATGGCCACAATGGGCACACAGTTAGGTGCCCATGCATCGCAGACACCACGCAGTGCACTATCCACCCACCGTTCCTGGCGTCGTGCGACTCCCACCCTGTCGACACCGGGTTCAGCTGTGGGCATCCCGAGCACTTCTGGCGCAGGCATGTTCGGTGTGCTGCAGACCCCTGCATGAGCATGGTCGTGTTCACACAGTGGAACCCTTGGGGGACCTTCGGTACCACCCCATGAGGCCAGTGGTCAGCCTGTCAGTGCTGGCAGGTCTCGGCGGGGCCGCCCATGCATCTGTGGCGGCCGGGGCACTGTGTCACGTGACTGACCTGTCTCCCAGCATGGCTACTGTCTGGTGCTGCCCTGTGTGCATTGTGTGTTTCAGTGGGTAGTGCACACGGGTGGGTACCCGACCCTGCACGCGGACACACAGTCCACCTGCACACCCGCCCGGCTACTGTCCACAGCTGCGTGTGCATGATGATGCCTGCATTGCGCTGTACACCAGTGTGCAATGGTGCTCAGCATCTGACACACGCACATAGACAGGCAGTGGGCATGGTGGCCTGTGGACTTGTGTGTTGCTAGGGTTGGCGTTCTGGGTCGGTGTGCCTCCTGCCCTCTGTGCACATTTGGTGCATTGGTGTGTGTGTGTGTGTGTGTGTGTCCATTCACGTGGCATGTTAATCCTCACCCATCCCTGGTTGTGTGTGTGCTTCTGTGCCCTGCCACTTCCCTTGATGGCATGCACCTCTGGTGTGTGTCCATGCGTGTTTGTGGGTTGTGCCTTAGCAACTGGTGGTTGCACATGGCCCCATGACTTACCTGGGTTGGCTGAAGTGCTCCTCCATGATGGTGTCCCGGTGCAGCTGTGCCAGCCGGATCAGTCGGGGGTCCTGTCGGCCAAGGGGGGGCTGCCCATCACCATCATCACCGGCGACCTCATTGTCGCCATCTCTTTCCCCCTCTTTGACCTGTATGACTATCCCACATTCGTTGGCCATGTTGTGCAGGATGCAACAGGCCAGGAATAGCCCGCAGGCCTTTGAGGGGCTGTACTGTAGGGCACCGCCAGAGGTGTCCAGGCAACGGAAACGTGCCTTCAGCATCCCGAACACCCGCTCGATGACATTACGTGTGGTGGCGTGTGCCTCATTGTAGCATTGCTGCGATGCGGTCGCGGGGCCACCGGTAGGGTGTGAGCAGCCAGGGACGGAGTGGGTATCCACTGTCACCTGTGTGTAGAGGGCAGAGGTTAGTTTGGTGATCAGCATCACCCTGCCCCAGGCCATGTAGGCCACTACCCATGTTACCTCTGGCCATGCCCCCCCAGGCCCTATGATTGTCCATGTGGTTTGCATACTCACCCACTAGGTGTCCAGTGGGGATGTCCCCACTCTCGAATCTGTGGCACAGTGCTGACTGGTGCCAGATGAAAGAATCATGTGCTCCCGCAGGGTGCATGGCACAGACATTGATTATGCACCCTCTGGCATCGCACGCAACTTGGCAGTTGATGCTGGCATAGCCCTAGCGATTGATGTATGCGGCCCCCTCAGGGCCAGGTGGGGTGCGTATGGCCACATGGGTGCAGTTTATTGCCCCTAGCATGCCAGGCATATGTGCTACCCTGTGGAACTCCTGTATGTTTGCTGTGTGCTCCGCCGCTGTGCTGGGGAAATGGATGTACTCCGCAGCATGTGGCAGCAGTGCGCTGAGGAACTGGGTGAGGTGGCATGACGTGGCCGACTGGGTTATGCCTGTGGTGTCCCCAGTTGGTCTCTGGAAGGTACCCATGGCAAGCAAGCACATGCAGGCTGTTACCTTAGTCTCCACTGACAGGGCATGGCTCTGTCGTGTGGGTGCCTGCATCACATCACTGCACAGCTCACAGAGCCACCTCAGAATTGCCCTATTCAGGCAGTACCAGCCTACAATCTCAGTATCAGTGTACAGCTCAAAGCTGGTGCGGGCTTGGTACTGTCTGTTGGGGGCATACTGCCGACGGGCCCTTCCACGGTCACGCCCCCCTGCTACCCACCTTCTCACCCCCCTCATAATGGCCTCCATCTGGAAGGTGGCCCTAGCCATGTCCCTGGCTTGTGTTCACCCCTCCCGGCAGCTGTTGCTGTATTCCCCACACTGTCCTCCCTGCTACTTCCCCTGCACCGGGAACACCTGCCTGTGCTGGCCTCTGTGCTGTGTGGCTCCCCACACCTTCCCTGTGCCTGGTTGTATAGAGTGCCCTTTCCCTGGCCTGCCCTGTTTGTCCCTCCTGCCCTGTCTGTCTGCCTAGGGTTCTGCCTCATGTGGATTCCCTGTAGCGTTCTTGTGCCTCTCCCTTGCTCCTTTTTATTTTGGATCATTTCCGCTATGGCGCAACTTCTGCTTGCTCCCCTATTGCACATGGCGCAAGTTGTTGAATATCGCACTGCGCCATTTATGCATGGTTCCTCCCCCTTTGGTTGCACATGCCTTCATTATCATTGCACTGTTGCTCAGTATGATTTCGGGGGCGCAACTGCCTCCTGCTGAATATCGCAGAATGGCGCAATTTTGGACTTGCACAGGCGCAACCCTATTGCGCATGGCTCAACTCTTTTGAATATCTGGGCCAAAATGTTTTTATCTCAGAAGTATTCTGCCCGGCTCCTGAAGCACCGTCGGGATTTCAATCCTGTGATGCCGCAGCTACAAGAGGCCAAAGTAAAGTGTTACATGTTATACCCAGCAACGCTGAAGATTAAACATGAGGGGGCTGTTTTTTCCTTTTGGGAAGGTCCAAGACAGAGGTGTTCGTTCGAGACCTTAAAAAGAAAATGGGGTGATGCTGCTTGGTGTTGGTTTGAATGGAATTCTTTATGATGTGGATCTCATGCATTTCTACGGACCTTAGTGGACTGGGAGATAACGTACTTGGCTGGGACACTGATTCATGGAGAGATTGGAAACAAGGGGACTTTTTGTTGAATGAAGAGATTTATAGTTTGTCTTTTTATTTTAAAGGATGGCGACTGAAGAAAATAGACTAATGTGAGACATTTGGAAGGGGTAGGGAGGCTATACAGTCTGAAGTGGGCCTGAAGTTCCTATGCATCCTGGGATTAAATAGTTTTTGACAGCTGTCTCCTTATACCCTTCCCTTTTTTGTTTTTCCTGCAGGTTGTCTGTTTACCCTCCTTGAACATAGATGTAGCAGATATGAGGAGGAAGGTTTTGGGAGGTATTCACTCCCGATTCAGGACTGAGACAACTTGCTTTCTTTTGATGTCTTCTTGCTTCTCCCTACCCTCTGCTTATGTCTTATGAGGGGAAGCAGAGGGCCAGTTTAAAGCAATACAGAATATAATTCCAGAGGGCACCTTTTGTTTGCAGGGCAGGGGAATTGAGGAAGAAGGAGAGGGAAAACGGGGGGAGGGTGGCCGCAGGTGGAAAATGTGGCGCTTCTGTTGAGTTTTGCACTGTGTCCTCGTCGTCTGGGTGTGCTCTGCCCTGACTCATGTGGGGATCCCTGGCATACATGACCCTCCCTCCAATTGCCATACTGAAGAGGTCTGTTTGATTGGCGGCAGGGGAATCGCATAATTGGAGTATTCGTTTTTACCTCCCCTTCTCCATTTAGGTTTTAGGTAAATTTCTATGCCTGCAATACAGATGGCTTGGAGAAAGGGGAATGCCAATGCAGTTATAGTACTATAGAGTATAACTAATTGTGGCGGGTGGGTGAAGAGGGATATGTCTAAGTCTTCCAATGGGGAAGGGATGTAAAATTTCTGCTTCATGGCAGCAACTGTTACAATGGAGTGGAGGAAGTGAGGAAGGGGAGAGAGGAGACAGATCTGTATATAGTTATGTGTGTGTTTGTTATTCTACAGTTTGTTATTAGTTGTTGGATCCAAATGTATAGCCAATCTAAAAGCTTTTATGGAGAAAGGGAATGGGAGAGGTGGGGCGGTCTGTGGGGGATACCGGTGGGGAAAGTATACGGGCTGAATTATGGCTAGTTTAAAAGATTTGACAATCATTTCATGGAATGTCAGGGGAATAGCCACCCCAATTAAACACATGATGTTGCTGACTGCCCTAAATTGACAAAATGCCCAGGTGGCCCTCCTTCAGGAGACCCATCTTACAGAGAAAGAACATGGGAAACTGAAGAGGTGCTGGGTTGGGGACTGCTACACGGCTTCTTTTAACACCAATAAAAGAGGGATGGCTGTTCTCCTGCATAAGAAGTTACCATTTCAAATGTAACGGGTGGTACAAGATCTGATGGAAGGGTGCCACGTATTTGTGGTAGGGAATATCCAAAGGGAAAAGGTCACATTTGGGAGTATATAGGCCCTGGCAGTTCATGTCCCCCTATATTATAGAGCTCTCCTGGATTTGCTAACTGAAGAACAATTTCCAAACTTGATAATGGGAGGAGACATGAACTGCCTGCTTGATCCAGTGTTGGACCACTCAGAGGGAAAGGGAAAGTCTAAAGAGGGCCATTCGGGGATGGATAGAAGGCATGACTGATTTAGATATTATTGATGGGTGGCAGACAGCCAACCCCACTGTGAGAGAATACACATTCTTCTTGCATCCCCACTGCACTTGGTCCAGGCTGGACTACCTTTTTCTGCCCCGGGAATTGTATTTTCGTCTCACATGTATTAAACATAGCCCAATTTATATTTCGGACCACGCTATAGTCATAATGACCTTAAACTGGGGGAGGGCAGAATGTTTACATATAGAATGGAGATTTCCTAATTACCTGTTAGCAAACAAAGAATTTAAAGAATATTTATAAGAGCAGTGGAAGAGCTACGTACATACTGATATAGAGACAGCGCCTTCTAAGGCGACCTATTGGGATGCTGGGAAAGTGTACATGAGAGGGGCCATAATCAGCTATGTGGCCCACCACAAGGAGAAAGTTAAGGAACGTAGGGTGAATTTGGAACAAAGGCTTAGAGTGTTAGAGAGGAAGCTAGCTCAGGGGGAAGGGGGAGCTAACGTATGTCTGTTAGTGGCAAAAACATGGGAAGCATTGAATAATTTACTGATGGATGAGGGGAAGAAAACCTGCCTTTTTGTGAGAAAACATTTCTATGAGTGGGGAAACAAGCCTGGAACTATGCTTGCAGATTTAATAAGAGGAAGACATGGAACTCATTTGAAACATGCTATTAAGGGAGAGGATGGTACGCTCCAAAAAGATAAAAAATCTATTGGGGAGAGATTTATGAGATTTTAACAGGAACTATATCGCTCTCAAGGTGGGACAGGGGAACAGGAAATGTCTGCTTTTTGAATAGGCTTCACTTGCCTCAGATTAAGGAGGCCCAGAGAACTTGGCTTGGCTCCATCCTAACTATAGAAGAAATTGTTAAGGCAATTGTAGTTCTTAAGAGAGGGAAGACTAGTGGACCAGATGGTTTCCCAGACGAGTATTACAAGCTTATGCAAGATCACTTGAGTGAACACCTGGAGGCAGTGTTTAAGGAGGCTAGAGAGGAGATGGCAGAGTTGACACATTCCTGGGGGGAGGCCACTATTTGTCTAATTCCAAAGCCAGGGAAGAACCTATATGAGTGTGCCTCCTTTAGACCAATATCCCTTTTAAATTGTGATTCCAAAATCATGGCTAAAATTATGGCTATTCAGTTGGAAAAATTATTACCGGGGATAATCCACACAGACCAGACTAGGCTCATCAGGAACAAGCACTCATATCATAATATGAGAACCCTCTTAAATGTGCTATGGGGCAATGGAAAAGGATGGGAGCTGGTGAGTATAATATCAATGGACACGGAAAAAATGTTTGATAGAGTAGATTGGCCATATTTGATGGAGGTCCTGGCCCAGTTTGGTCTGGGTGGAGAATTTACTGATATGGTATGGCAGATGTATAGGAGCCCTTGGGCTAGGGTCTTAATTAATGGCACTTTCTCTGATAGTTTTGCACTAGGTAGAGGTACTCGACAGGGATGCCCACTGTCACCCCTCCTATTTGCTTTGGTACTTGAGCCTTTGGCTATAGCTATCTGGGTCAACTCAGATATCTCGGGGGTTGTGGGTAAGAAGGGGCGAGTGTAAATTATCATTATACGCTGATGATATGCTGTTATGTGTAACCAAACCACCTAAATCTATACCCCACTTATTAACATTAATTGACACCTTCTCTAGATTCTCTGGTTACAAATTAAACTTAGACAAGTCGGAGGAGATGAGAATTGGTGGGTCTGCAGACCCAGAGATGAGACAGGGTTCGGAGTGGGGCTTCAAGACAGTTCAAGGGGCATTTACTTATCTGGGCATTAAAGTGGGGTGCAATATTGGAAGTTTATATGGTCTTAACTACACCCCTCTTCCATAAACTATAATAGCAGACTTGACTAGGTGGCACAAACTCCCTGTTTCATGGCTGGGGAAAATAAATGTAATCAAAATTAATGTCCTCCCTAGACTGTTGTATGTCCTTCAAATGCTGCTCATAGGGCTACGAAAGATTGATATTTAAAAAATGGAGTTCAAAGCATTTTTGAGTTTTATCTGGCAGGGCAGATGTCCAAGAGTGAACCTGGCTTGGCTTAAAGCCTCTGCAGAAAAGGGAGGGTTCCAGTTCCCAGATTTGGAAGTTTATTATAGGGCTATACAATTTCGCTACATACAGGATTGGATTGGTAAACCTAGGGAGGCAAGATGGCTTGATTTAGAAAAGAGGGAGGATGTCCAGGCAGGCAATCAGCATACCTGTCTATCAGAGGTTGGCAAGCATATCATAACTTGCTGGAACCGAACCCAATGGTTATGGCAGTGTTAAAAAGCTGGAGAGGCCTGTGTAGGATACTCTGCTTCTACCCCTAGGGGGAAACCCTTTTTTGTGCCGGGACTAGAAGATGTCGGATTTCGGGAATGGGGAGAAAGAGGAGTCTTGTGTCTAAGACACCTTTTCACCCAGACAGGGCTGGACTCTTTTGAGAATTTACAGTTAAGGACAGGTTTGGGACATAAACATTATTTTAGATATTTACAAATCAGGGCATATTGTGGATCCCTTGGAAGACTTCACCAGATGAACTCCACATGGGACCAACTAGAGCATTCTATTCTGACAGGGCAGAGGAACCCGAAGGGAATAATTCATAGGGTGGCAAAAGAAGGGAAAGATTTGCTCCCAGACAAAACAGAAAAGACCAAGCAGCTATGGGAGAGAGATCTTGGGTTTTCCACATCAAATGAGAATTGACAGACAATATCCCAACTCCATCAAGGTATATTGTTGTGTAATAAATTTAAAGAATCTTATAAGTTTTGCCATGGGCTGTATCGTCTGCCAGCTGTGGTTCATAAATATAACCCTGCAGTATCCCCTATTTGCCCCAGATGTAGTAACAACCCTGCAACCTATTATCATTACTTTTGGACTTTCCCTATTTTACAAAACCTTTGGGGAGATGTAGCAAGAGAACTGTGGGATATTACTGGCAGGCCGTTTCCAATGTCCCCTTTGCTATTCCTATTTGGAATTGAGGATGATGGGGAAGAGGAATGGAGCCCTGTTCAGAGGTGGCTTAGAGTGGTATTGTTTATGGCTAGACATTGTATCCTTAATACGTGGGTCTCGGCTGTAAAACCTACCATCGCCCAGTGGAAGGGCCTGATCTTGCAGGCACTTACCTTGGAGTGCCTGTCCTATGTTATAAGATAGAGAAGAGCTCTTTCATAAGACATGGCAACCTTACCTGGCATCCTTGTCAGTAGCAGATAATGTAATGCTGAGTAAAGGCTGGCTCTGAGACTTTACTAATTTCTCCTGGTGGGACGGGTATTTTCAAATGGAAACGGAATTGATTTTATCTCTCTGACTCTAAGGATTTGAAGTGGATGAATTTGGCATCTGATGGGTTTTTTAAAGACTGGCTATATATCTTTTTTATATTTTTGAGAATGTAATCTACTGATGAAAATGGATCCTGATGTATATAAGTTGTGGATTTATGTTTATGTATGTCTTATATGTTGTGTGTGTCACACATACTGAAAACATTCAATAAACAAATGATGCAAAAAAAGAAAAATAGGCTAGGAGCATACTATTAAATCAGAAACAGCACCATAAACTCTGAGACTGCAGTGCACACAGAAATGCCATATACACCTGGGAGCTGCAATGCAAGGCACAAATTCAGTTTACAGCTCAGCTGGACAGAGGCACACTTAAGTCAGTCTGTAAAGGGTTTTTTGTGGTCTCTTCTAGTCTGCAATAGTGCAGAGGTAAGTTGAGGTAGAAATTCAGCCACAGCTTGGAAGGCAGGGAGCTACTTAGAAAAGGTACCGGAATTCAAAGCTAGGCTGCCTGAGGACTTCATAGATTTCATAGATTATCAGAGCATTAAAGACATTAGTCCATGAGCTCGCCAGTCCATAATTATGTATACCCTCTAATATCCCTGCTTATCAGAAATCTATCAAGCTTTGTTTCAAATTCTGACATTGTTTTACTCTCCACCACCTCACTAGGCAATAAATTCCAAATCTCAGTCACTCTGTTGTTTAGCCAAAATCTCCTTTTATTGGTTCTATTTCTTTCTTTTACCAATTGGTAATGGTGAGCTCTGGTATCATATGTTTGACTCCTATGCATTAATCCCAAAAGATCCCATATATTAGTGTCTGACAGGGCCCTAAAGATCAAACACATGTCCCCTCTCATTCTACGGTACTCCAATAAGTACAGATCCAAAAAAGGCAACCGCTGCTCATAACTCATACCTTTGGTCCTCTTAATTCCTTTGGTTGCCCTTCTCTGCACCCTTTCCATTGAGTCAACGTCCCCACTTTTGTAAGGTGTCAGAACTGCACACAATACTCCACATGCAGACGCACCAGTACAGTGTACAGGGGCAACACCAACTCCTTATCCCTACACTTAATATGTTTCCGTATACAGTATGTTATGCTGCTAGCCTTTTTTATAGCCTTATTACACTGCATACCAAAGCTAAGGTCTCCACTAGTAGTAATCCCTAGATCTCTTTCTTCTATTACAGTTTTTAATACAGTGCCTCCCAGGGTATATTGAAACTGCTTATTATTTTTCCCAAAATGCATAACTGTACACTTGTCGATATTGAACACAGATTGTTTTTGGGTTGCCCATAATTCAAGGTTATGTAAAGTAGTTTGTAGAATACCCTGATCTTCTTTATTGTTTATTGGACAACCTATTCTGGTGTCATCTGCAAACTTTGAGAGCCACACCCCTGTATCAGCCTGCACTGATGAAATATATAAATTAAATAGGCATGGTCCCAATACAGAACCTTGTGGGATACCACTGGTCACTCTAACCTGGCCTGAGGATTCTCCCTGTATACAGACCCTCTGGGTTCTATTATTCAACCAAGTCTTGACCCACTGAGGAACCCAACTAGGGAGACCTGACTCCCTTAGGGCCTTCACAAGTTCTTCATGGGGAACTTTGTCGAATGCCTTGGCAAAGTCGAGGAAGACAACATCCATGGAATCACCCATATCTATAGATTTACTAACCTTATTATAGAATTCCAAAAGGTTAGTCTGACATGACTGAAATGGAACCTGCTGGCTACAGTACCTAGCTGACTTCAAGGTGGGCTGGTGAGGTCCAAGGAGCCAAGTGGAGTGCCACGGTGACCCCAACAGGGGCGACTAGGAGTCTAGGAAGAGAAGAGGGGTAGATGATTATATTTAGTCAGGGGACAAAAGAAGGAGGTGGGGACAGACAGTCAGACTGAGCAATTAACTATGAGGGATGGAGAGAAGTGATTAGCTTGGTAGGCAGGGGTACTGAAAGGACCACCAGAGATATAGGGGTTCTTTTATTTTACAAATGCCTATGATCAGGCATGGGGGGGGCGCCGCCAGGTGCAGATGGAGCTCGGGTGGCCATCTACAGGTGGCAGCTGCCATGTTACGACCTGCAATGTGGCAGCTCACCTGTGGGTGGCCATCCGTTGTTCCTTTTTTTTTTGGATCAACTTTGTGCTGGCGCAGGTAGGGGTTGCGCATGCATGGCTCCGCACATCCCGGGCTGAATATTGGGCTGTGCAGAGTATGCATGGGCACACCCCCCCCCACCTGCGCCTGCATACATTACTGATGCGCTCCGGCGCATCGGGATTTGTGCCGCGCACTTTTCCCTTTTGAATATTGTGCCGGGGCGCCATGCGCAACCCGTTTGAATATCTGGGCCAGAGGGTGTTAGTACATGGTATCCAAATCGAGGTGCAACAAACCTAAGCATTCCACATAACATGTCTGGTCTTGAATGTCAAGGCACCTGTGCTGAATTGCTCTTGAGAATGTGCAACAGTGTTGAACTGTAATAGCCTTCAACTTCACTGTCAGTTACTAAAAGATGAGGTGATAAGTACCTATATAGTCTGCAGATAAAGCATAAACCAGGAGCTAGTATCTCAAAGTGCCAGGCCTCAAGAGTCCAGATTAGCAATGAATGTAACATGCATCACCAGCTGGCAAGTGTGAATTACTACCTACTTGGCAATGTAGACACAAGAAATGAAAATTCAGATGGGGGAGAGCTATGAAACAATGGAATGCAGAATTCCACACAAACCCTACCCGAACCGAACCATTTGACACAGATACATTCAATAACTCAGTGAGGCATCCACGGAATGTTCACAATGTCGGTCCTACCATTGCAATGGCAAAGGGGTAATATTTGAGGCACACAATGATTTATAAAGTACAGAGACTATTACCATGTGTCAGGTTATGGTGGTTACTGAAACATAGAAACAGACGGCAGATAAGGAACGCTTAGCTCACTTAGTCTGCCCATTTCCCTACCTACAGGATCAGCTTCAGATCCTTGTTAACCAACAGTCTATTTTTTCCTACCCCCCCCCACAAGAATTACCTTATGACTGTCCTATGCATTCTTGAATTCTCCCACAGTTGTAGACCCCACAGCCTCCTCAGGAAGGCTGTTCCATGCGCCCACCACTCTCTGTGAAAATATACTTCCTCACATTGCCCCTGAGCCATTCCCCTCTATCTGCAAATTGTTCTCCCTTGTTCTTGCACATCTCTTTTTCTGAAAGATGATACCCTCTTGGCCTTTGATTCTAATGTCTCCCCTCACCCTCCTTTCCTCAAGGGTATACATATTAAGCTCCTTTTGTCTCTCCTCGTATGGCTTCTCTTGCAGACCCTGAACCATTTTTCTTTCCCTCCTCTGGACTGCCTCCATCCTCTGACCTTGTGGAGATGGGTTATCCAGAACTGGACGCAGTACTCTGGGGTGTACAATCATGTGTGTTTGGGGGGTAGGGAGGGGAGAGAGAAACCTACTCATACTCGGAGGGTGGTAGTTGGTTGGGGGGGGTTGCTAGCCTCATCCCAAAGGTGGGTTACTAGTGTGGTTCCCCGTGGGTCAGTGCTGGGGCCACTCCGGTACAATGCCTATAAGGAAGTGGATCAGGACTGAAATTAGTCTCTTTGCAGAGGACTCAAAGCTGGGTGGAGTGGTGGATGCTGACGACGGGAGAGTGGTCTTTCAGGAGGACCTGGAGGCTCGGTAAAGGTGGTCAGGAAAATGGAAAGTAAAATTCAGTGTGGGGAAGTGCAAGGATCTGCAGCTGGGAGTCAGAAATCCAGGTAATGGGTGGAGCCAAAAATCAAGTGTCACCACAGCCTCTCCCAAGAGACCCCCCCCTCCATCTGCCTAGTGCCTGCCTATAATGCTGTTCTTTTTAATATCTACAGCACTCCCTATAGTGCAGCTGTCTCTAAATCAATAGTCAGACCATGATTTTAAAATGCACCGCCTTCTTTTTTGACTGTGGTGAGGATGGCACTGGCAGGCAGAGGCAGGTGAGAAAAACATATGATTTGAGAGACAGAGACAATGCAGACAGTGCCATGCTACTCTAGTTGTCCATTCAGAAAATCATGTTTTTACACATTAATTGTCTAATACACAGGTAGTTGTTTCACCAGAGCTGTGCTTGCTAAAGCCTGGTAAACGGTCAGGAAAAAAGTAGCTGTCACCAAAACTCCAGCTGCAGCACACCTCATTTATTTAAAGTGCAAATACATTGTGCAAAAAATTCATAGTATATACAGATAATCTCGTGGCATCAGTCATTCTGGCACAAAATGACCCTACTTGGACTCCTAAGGCGGTTGCATGATACAGTACTAAACGCACAGTGAATGTATTATTCACATCAGCAGATCGGCTGTTTTGCCTAAGTAGCAATTCAGAGACAGTCAGGGTTATTATACAGCTCTAGTGAGACTCAGGCTGTGTGAAGAGATTGGCAGCTATTTTTGGACTGTAGTAAGGGGACTGCCTGTAAACAAACTATGCCACCTGACCCTCTGCTCCAATCTGGAGCATGAACTGTTAGTGAGTGGGTCTTAGAAAAAGTGTGTGGCTCTTTAAAGCACAGCCAATGAATTCACAGCACCGAATCAGCTGTTTTGCCCAGGAAGCAACTTGCAGCCAGTCACGCTCATTATGTAGCTATGGTGGGACTCTGGCTGTGTGGGGGAGCTTGGCATCTGCTTTTGGACTATGTTGGGGGTTGCCTGTGAACAAACTCTGTCCTCAGCAACCATCTGCTCCAATCAGGAGTGTGAACTGGAGGAAGGATCCTGCATGCAGGAGTTCTAGGCTTCAGCCTAGCGGTCCTCCTCTACAGTCTTTAAGCTGAAGCGCTACCGCTTAAGCATACTAACCTTAATAACTAAGGGATAATTGAATAGGGACACTATCTTTTAATTTGGGAATGTCATGAAATGCTTTAACTGAATCTGCATGCTTTCTTATATAAATTGGGTGCACATTCACAATATAGCAAACAAGCCATCAGCCAATACTACCCTTTTAAACAAAAGCGCCCTTTGAATTGGTCCCTGATTTTTAACTCAGTTTGCAAAACTGGAACACTGATACCCCTATGTGCAATATGCAATCATCAAAATCTTTTTTTTTTTTTTTTAACTTGTTCTTACCAATTTGTGCTGTATCATGGGGCAGCAGGCTCCTTCTCTTTCTGGCTGCCTGGTGTGTGGTGGGCTGGGCGGGCCAGCTGGTGTGCTCCCTCCAGAGCTCCCCAATCCCGGTGCAGTTTTTGCCATGCTCCAGCTGAGCCTCTGACTGTCTGACTGACCTCATGTTTCAGTTCAGGGACCACAGGTGCACCCTCCCCTGCTCTACGGTAGCTTGCGTCAGGCTGGAGGCCTGGGGGAGCATAAACACCCTGCTGCAGTCCTGTCCTTCCGGCGCTTGCTGGCAACAAGGTAACTGGAGCCAGAGGGTCTCTGTAGGCCAGGGCTTGCACCTTGCAGCTGCTTCAACAGCAATTTCCAACCATTGGCACTAGGGAGGATACCGAGTGAGCTATGCTGCACTGGGGGCGAGCTGAGCCGTACGGCATTTGCTAAGAGACCTATCAGGTCAACAAGGCTTTTCTGCCTCAGGTCAGTGTGTGTGGCACAACTTCCAAATACTGGCAAAACAAAACTTGATCCCAAATTACCAGACCAGAACCCTCCACATGGCTTGGTGACACCTATAAGCAAGATGCTGTAACTTACAACTTTTAACGATAACCTTAATAACCTGATGCCACCCAAAGAAAAGCAATCAATACTGGAGGAGCTTTAGTACACAAACACTACCTCTCCCCCGCACATACAAATGAGAGACAGAGACCAATGAAGTGGAGTCTCCTCTAGCCTAATCTTAACAGTTCAGGAAGAGTACTCTCAACTTCCACAAGTTTTGAAAAATAATCTCTCATACTCGGTGAGTAGATGTGCAAGGACACCAGCAGTTGCTAAATGGGGGGAGTATTTACAAATCTATCACTCTTTGTTGCAGTCTGTAGGATGACTGCATGAACTATCAAACACTTTACATGTTTGTTACTGGGGGGATGTTGAAAAACATACACACACAAACATATGCGTCAATTAATTTCCCCCACCCCCTGCATTGCTTCCTTACCACGATGAGAGTGTTGTTCCTCTGCTCAGCCGTGGCAGACTCCGGGTCCTGCTGCTGCTGCTTGCTTTGCTGCTTACTGGCCGATTTCTTGGCCCTCTGCTCCAGGTGCACTGACAGAGATTCAGCTCCAGTCTCCAGCTGCTCGACTTGGACTTGCTGGTACCTGCTCGCAGCTGACATGATGCCTGTGACAGGCTGACTGTCTGGACTCACTGGTGTTCATCTGAGTCTTGAGTGACAGTAGCATGGGAAACTTATAGGGACAACCATTGCTGGAGCCAGGCAGGCTTGCTGCTCAAAGAAAGCAACTGCAGCACATATGTACAAAAGTATCCAATTGCTCTGCCGCCACCTACCTGTCTCATTAAATTCACTTGCTATGGCATCATGGTTGTCCAATTCATATCCCCCAATGGCTGACAAAGGTGCTAAAGTTTGAGACAGGCAGCTTATTACAAATAAAAAATGTAAATATAAATGGGAGACCTTTTTTGTATGCAGTGGCGATAATAAGTATGCAGGTTACGCCACTGCTGTCACTGCACTGAGCCATCACGGGTGAGCTGCAAGGTGTAGCCAGAAATTTCAGATCTGCACACCAAGTGGACTCACTGCTACCCCCTATTGTTTGTGTCAGCTACCCTGCCCCCCACTGTCAATGCTCTGTTCGTGCCCCTCACCCGATGCAAGCATCATTTTCTGTGTTGTATACCAGCACACCACTAACCACACTACCACCAACAGTTGTCAGACAGAGACTGGCTTTTGGTTACAATACTGCATTGTGACAAGACTTTGTACCACGTCAAGGTAGCCAGTCCCACTGAGGTCCATCCACACACCACTAGCCACACTACCATTTGTCAGACTAACAGAGTGGCTTTAATTACAAGATTGCATTGGGACAAGCCTATGTACCACATCAAGGTAGCCAGTCCCGCTCCCAGAGATCCATTCACACACCACTAACCATGCCGCCACACACTAGCCACACCATTCACACACCACTAACCATGCTGCCAGCCACTAGCCACACCATTCACACACCACTAACCATGCCGCCAACCACTAGCCACACCATTCACACACCACTAACCATGCCGCCACACCACTAGCCACACCATTCACACACCACTGACCATGCCGCCACACCACTAGCCACACCATTCACACACCACTAGCTATGCCACCACACCAACAATTGTCAGACTAACAGACTGGCTTTTAGTTATAAGCCTCTACCACATTAAGTTAGCCAGTCCCACAGAGGTCCATTCACACACCACTGGCCACACCATTCACACATCATTCACACACACACACACACACACACACACACACACACACACACACACACGCACACAATTTCATGAAACTGAAGGATGCCTAGCAGAGTGGTCTGATAGTCTTCACTCCAGTTTTTTCGCCAGCTGAAACACAGAAAGAGTTGCATTTCAGAACAAAACACTGCATAAAGTACATTTTTTCACATCTATACTTTATCTCATATCTCTATAAAAGGCAACTCTTTCCTTTATCTTCACTGCACCATATTGACAGGACTCTATTCACCAATATGGGCCTCAATACACAGGTTGTTTAATCGCATGTAAGTTACAGATTTAAGCAGAATAGTGGAGTACAGAAATAACCAATTTGTGATGTGTCATTTCCAGTTTTTTTTTCTGCATTGAAAATGTGAAATTATACATACTGTATGCTCTGTTATGTTGTGGCATATCATCCATATACCAGTAGTTAGTAGCAAAGAACATACAGCAGGTATCATTTTAAATTTTAAGAAATTGATGTGAATAACAGAAGCCCACCAGTATGGGTCAGAGCAGACAAATGTGAAGTGTTGCCTTCAGTTTATAGAGATGGAATGTTTCAATGCCAAAAGAAATAAGGTATGTGGTGGAAAAAAATTATACTGCATTCATTTGTCTGCTATGAAACACCATTCCTTACTGTTCATTCATTAATACACTAAACATAACACACTGCTTTCCCTTGACTTGCACCACAGGGTACTCAATCTCTGATGTATGAAACTTCATCTATCATAATCTGCCACCTCTGCTTCTCAGTGCTTCCTCCAGCAGCCAACTGCATTACTGGCTGGAAACTTGGCAAAGTGACATTTCTCCTCGCATAAGCTTTAAACAAGAGAGAAGCAAAACAAATTAAGACCATTTATTCAACATGTTATAAAAAGCTACTTTGTGAAAAGTAATTGTGCAGAATAAGATTTTAAAACTAAATTGGAACATCTAATACTGACCTTCTTCTGTATATCCCCCAATATCTGAGTCTAAATTTTACTTAGAAAAAAAAAACGAACAGCATCAGGATGGAAAACAGGAAACCTACAGTATTACTTTATATACCCCAGGCTCCTCAGTTGTCTGTTTTCAGTCTGACTCTGTACAGAGTTTTGGTCCTGCTGTCCCCCTGTTCAATGTCTCAGCGGCTGCCTGGTACTGTAGTGCTGCTGGTGATGTCTGTTCAAATCTGAGTAATCACCCGACGCAAGGATACTCCCGTCCACACAACCAACCCTAATCCAACTAGTTCACCACTAACCTGACAATGCAGAGCAAGCAGGCAGGCGGCAGGCTCCCCCCCCCCCGACTGGCTCCCTCCACTCCATCAACCGCGCTTTCTCCTGTACCAGTAGTAGTCTGCTTGTAGCTCCTGCTCTGGCTACCATGGTGTGCTGCAGTAGTCCATACGAGACTCACAAAGTGCTGTACTGCCCTGGCCGGCTGGCTCCTCAATCATCAAAGGACTGGTGGCCTCTGGTGTCTGTGGAGTGTGGATTCTGAGAGGCAACGAGCAGACCAAGAGGACTTGGGCACCCGGCGCAAGCAACACAAATCAGAAAGTCATCAGTGGCTGAAGAAAGAGCAAGGAATCAAGGCAGCGCCACAGAGATGCTAGAAAAAAAAGTGAATTACAGCTCTTTTTACTGCTGCCCGTGCCTGTACATAGCTTGCCTTCACAGTCGATCAGTTCTTCTTGCCACTGCACTGACAACTGCTGTGCCTCTGTTCCCGTGAACTACTACTGCAGTCAGCGGTGTGCACTCTTGTTGGAGTCTGCGGCTCAAGGGCTGCTCTTGGTCTGGACTGTGGTGCTGTTCTCGTCTCTGACTGTCCCAACTGAGTCTCCGGCATCCAAACTAGCCTGGCTTGACTTGAGTGGTTCTTGCTCCTCCTGAACACTCACACTGGCCCCAAATAATTCTCCTCACAGCTGGCTGCCTGCAAGACTGTAACACATGGTAGTCACCTGGCAAATCTTCCTCCGGCTTCAAGTAGAAAGGTACAGTAGTGTACCAGGGCATTTAAAGATGGTGCCCCCTTGTAGCCATGCATCCCTATCACCAAATCAGACCATCATCAAATTGCAGCACTACTGCAAACCTGATTCAGAACTTGTACCAGTATTTCTCAGTCAGGTCCGCCCACGCACGTTGCGCGTACCCCCTCACTTTACTGTCACAGCTACCTGCCAGAGATTACACTGTACACCTTCACACACACTCACACAGTGACCCAAAACAACAACAAAAAAAACCTTGCCCTGCAAGGGAGAGCGCCATGGGAAGTGCTGAACGAGTTGTTCTGCTGTTCACAGGATGGCGTAGATAGTCGGAAACCAAGGCGACTGCAACACTGACAAGTGAATCAACAGACCAAGAACACACAGTGTATACAAAGTCGTTGGTACCGGGCAATAAATGCTTATATGATGTCACTGAACAGATCCAGAGGAGCAAAGCGAGCCATTTTTAAACGCTACGGACGCTGGGAAAGGTATGACTCATCAGCTGTGAACCAATGAAAGTAAAGAATGAGTGGCCAATTGGTGAAGCTCTGAGACTGAAAACGTTGCCTAGGAGACTGAGCCAAACAAGGTAGCAGCAACACTGAAGTGAATGGGGAGAGATACAGGTCGATTCAACGTCATTTTCCGTCGCAAACAGGAGTGCATGACAGGAAAGCGCCGGGGACAGCAAGAGGAAATGGCGAGACCCAGAACAGGGCGGGGACTGAATGAACAGACTCGGGAGAATGGTAAAACTTTATTTTCGGTGCAGAGGGCATCGAAAGTTAATGGAGAGTTTTTAAGCATTTCAGGCGATATTATAGAGGCATCTAGGGTTGCTACAGGGTGCAGTTTTCCTTTAAACAGTTAACTGGTGAGCGGTCAGCCAGTACATTCTAAGAGTTTAAATCCTACCCTTATTAATCATAGAATCATCAGAAAAATGCAGTTAATTACTAAATGCACAAAAGAAAAATACAGTAGCACTTAAATGAAATGATTTTTAAATTTGACTTCAGTGTCTCTCACAGAAAAACAGGCTAGAAGAATACAATAAAATCAGAAACAGCTCTATAAACTCCGAGATTGCAGAGCACACAGAAATGCCATACACACAGGGAGGTGCAATGCAAGGCACAAATTCAGTTCACAGCTCAGCTGGACAGAGGCACATTCAAATCAGTCTGCACAGGATTTTTGCAGTCTCCTCTAGTCTGCAATAGTGCAGAGGTAAGCTGAGGTAGAAATTCAGCCACAGCTTGGAAGGCAGGGAGAAACACAGAAAAGGTGCCAGAATTCAATGCTAGGCTGCCTGAGGACTTGAAATGGAACCTGCTGGCTACAGTACCTTGCTGGCTTTGAGGTGGGCTTGTGAGGTCCAAGTAGCCGTGGGGAGCACCGCGGTGACCCCAACAGGGGTGACTAGGAGCCTTGCTGTCTTTGAGGTGGGCTGGTGAGGTCCAAAAAGCTGTGGAGAGTGTCGCTATGACCCCAACAGGGTGACTAGGAGCCTTGCTAGCTTTGAGGTGGGCTGGTGAGGTCCAAGAAGCCGAGAGTGCGGGTCCTACCAACAATTAAGCATTCCATGTGATTTGTGGGGCATGTCTCGAGTATGGACACATCAGTCTGTACTAGCCCAACCCATACTGGTGTAATTTGTGCAAAGGGCTAGATCATTCTTATTGCCAGTGTTCATAGGCAGCCTGTAACAGGGAGGATGAGCTGAACCAGGACACAGTTCTAAAATATGCTAAACAAATGGGGATCCGCAGAGAAGAAGGAGAAGTGGTGGAAGTCGCCCCCCATCAGTTAGGTCACTGGAGGATAGTTCCCCTCAAAGCAAAGATTCAGTTCTGCTAGGACATGCCACACCCTCTTGCTCACTTCCATCAGAGTGATTTTAACCCCTTTCTCCTCCTCCAGAAAGGACAGGAATGGTTCCAGACACGTGGGTTGTCCAAGGACCAGGAGCCTGGGCAGGCACCAGTTACAGCTGTCACTGAGCCAATAGACCCTCTCTATGACTCCATGGAGATCATTCCCCTTCCACTGGAACCTAGATCAGCAAGGGCTGACAGACGTGGGGTACGCAGAACAGCATATCTGAAGTCAAAACTCCAAAAAAGCTATAGTTTAGCTTTACAGACACAGAATCAGTTTAAACCGCTGTCCAGAATGGCTCAGTGGGGTAACTCTGGCAGTGAGGGGAAGATTTCGGAGGCCTCTTCAGTAGTATCTTTGCAAAAGGAGAGTCCTTCCGATATGGACAGCTTGCTGTCCAAGCCTTTAAGCCCCAGGAAGCGAACTAGTTCTAGTTCCCATCTAGTTCCCTTCTTAAAAGTGTTAAAAAGTGATGGGTGGTCTAGTGTTTTTTTTTTTTCCTTTTGAGGATGTGGCATTAGTCCCACTACAGTGGCCACTAATGTTAACAGTGTAAAGAACCCCACTTGTAGGATGATGACATTGTCCTGTTTAAAGGGTACTATGGCGGATATTATTTGTATCCAAGACACAAGGCTGAGATCCCTGCAGGGTATATCCAACATGCAGAGGTCCTGGCTCTGGGGACCTTCCTTTTGATCGATGGGTGATAATCTTTGCTCTGAGGCAGAGATTTTTTTTCACCAGTACTGATTTTTCAGTAACTCACCTCCTCGATCTGATCTTGGGAAGGATGTTTCTTTTGAACATCTCCTGGCATAATATACAGCTGCAGGTTTTTCCAGTATACTGTATGTGCCCAAATCAAGGCCACACAGGTGGACTGTTTCAAGGCCATCCAGCTTTATTTACACACTCGTAGGAAGGGTCTTCTTTGCAGGATCACAACTGCAGTTTGTCCTGTCTGGGCAGACAGAACTGAAAGAAAGCTGTTTGCAATTCTTTTTCTTGAAGAATATGATGGAAACCGCAGCCTTAACAGACTCATACAGGTCACTACATATGGATAGGGTCATTCTTACTATAGGGCTGCACATTCCTCCAGGATAGACTAAGGGCTGCATTTTCAAAGAGCCCTTTGAGCAACACAAGTTGTGTCACTCTAGGGCTGTGGCACACTTCAGGTGTGTCAGGGACCCTGCACCCAATTTTATAAAAGGGAGGGGTCTCTGCACCAAAACCCCAGGAGTTGCCACAGCCACAAGCTAGCGCCAAACAATTGGCGCACCTGCAGGAATTGCCACAGGGATTTGCACCCCCACCTGACACAACACTGGAGGGTCTGGGATGGTTGGGGTAAATCTGCTTGCCAGGAGGGGTCCGAGGCAGAAGGGCACAAGGGGATGCCATAGGGGTGTCAGAGAACAGCAGGCACGAGAGAGAGTGATGTGGCACCTGGCAGGAGTGCCATTTGCATAGCCATACAGCCCATGGGATGGGACTGCTTTGGGGGGATGACCAAGGACAGGCAGTGACATAGCCCCAGGTGGGCACAGCCCTGGCAGCTGCCCCATAGGTGGCCACCTTGCATAACCTTGTAGGTGAGAAGCAGCCTGACACAACGTGGGAGGGTGGACGTGAGTGAACTGTGGTGGTGCCTGGAGAACATTACCCCCACCAATGGCATCCCTCATCCTGCAGCTTCAGAATACTTTCTACAGGGTTATGGGAGTTGGTCAACTATGGGGCAGCTGCCTGGGCTGTGCCCATCTGGGGCCATGTCACCATCTGTCCCTGGAACCCCCCCAAAGTGGTCCCATTCCATGGCCTATACGGCTATGCAAATGGCACCCTCCTGGTACCACATCACTCTTATGCCTGCTGTTTCTTCGACACCCCATGGCACCCCTGTGCCCCATCTGCTCCCAGCAGCCCACTTTCAGACCCCTCTCCCTTCACCACAGTGTGTGTGGCACTGACACAAGTCTCTTAGACCACCACCTGGCTGTTCTTAGTGAAGCCCTTCCCTGCATCCACAGTGGGGCTTCCAAAATTGCAAAAAAGAGGATGCTGAAGCCCTGCCATGGTGCAAGCCCCCTTGAGACCTGATGCACCCTGATTTTGGTCACAAAGCTGGTGCAGTGCCAGTTTGATGCAGCAGCTCCTCTTTTCGACACAGACTGTGTTCAAAAATCCTGATTGCTGCTTCTTTTGATGCAAGGTGCCACTTGCAGCAATTATGTTATGCAGGCACCTTGAGACATACTCTGGGCTTTGAAAATCGAGTCCTATGTCTTCAATTCTCATAGTTTATCTCTGCAGTCTGAGGAGGTTATATTGATCGTAACCTCGGATCACTTGATGTTATGTTGCACATTGTCTTTTGCACAGACACCTGTACGGGGGATGGGGGTGTAGAGACTAAGGGCTCGATTTTCAAAGAGCTCCTTAGAGGACACAAACTGTATCACTCTAGGGCTGTGGTGAACTCTGGGTGCTTCAGGGACCCTGCATTCAATTTTATAAAAGGGAGGTGCCTGCACCAAAAAAACAGGAGATCACGCAGCCGTAGGCTAGCACCAAACAATTGGCACACCTGTGGGAATTGCCACAAGGATCTGGCCCCCCACTCGGTGCAACACTAGAGGGGCTAGGATGGTTGGAGGTGGTGGTGAATCTGCTTGCCAGGACAGAAGGGGCATGGGGTGCCATAGTAGACATTGGAGAGACAGCGGGCATGAGAGTGAGTGATGTGGCACCCAGCCAGGGTGCCGTTTGCATAGCCATACAGCCTACGGGAAAGGACTGTTTTGGGGGGGATCCAGGGACAGACAGTGCATGGCCTCAGGTGGGCACAACCCTGGCAGCTGCCCCATAGGTGGCCACCCTGCACAACCCTGTAGGTAGGAGGCAGTCTGCCACAACATGGGAGGGTTGGTACGAGGGGACTGTGGTGGTACCTGGAGAATGTTACCCCCACCACTGGCATCCCTCATTCTGCAGCTCCAGCTTACCACCTACAGGGTTATGCAAGGTGGCCACCTATGGGGCAGCTTCCAGGACTGTGCCCACCTGGGGCCATGTCACTGTCTGGCCCTGGAATGGCCCCAAAGTGGCCATCCCATGGGCTGTATGGCTATGCAAATGGAACCCTGCCAGGTGTCACATCACTCCCTCTCATGACCATTTCTCCTTTAGACACCTTTCTGTTAGATAGACAGGGACTTGGGCTATCTTTAGCTGATGAGGTTTCCCTGATTGCTCCTATAACTGTTCAAGAAGTGTGAGAGGTCATAGGCTCACTACGTAATTGTATGGCCCCTGGTCCAGATGGGCTGTCAGTGGAGTTTTATAAGGCAGGTAAGGACTTTCTTGCTCCAGATCTGGGGCAGTTATACAATGAGATCCTTGCTTCCCTCACTCTCCCAGGGCCAATGGGTGTTTCATTTTTGATGTTTATGTTTAAAAAGGGGGACCATATGGTGCTGGGTAACTTGAGGCCAATTAGCCTCCTAAATGTCGACATGAAGATTGCCCTTAAGATAGTGTGTATCAGAGTGGCCAGGATTGCAGGTCCTATGTTATTACCAGTGCAAGCCTGTGTTGTACCGGGCTGTAGTATAGTAGATGATGTGGTAGCAACAAGGGAAGTTTCTGAGAGAGGGAACAGAGGTTTACTCAGTGGTCAGCTCTTCTCTAATGACCAAGAGAAGGCATTTGACCAGGTCTTGCATGACTATCTGTTCTCTGTCCTGAAGTTTTATGGCATTCCAGGAGGGTTTGTAGACTGGATTCATTTTTTTATAAGGCGGTCACAGTATGGCCAATAGTTAATGGATACAGAAGACCATTATTACATCTACAGAGAGGGGTGCATCAGGGTCATTCCCTGAGCCTCTTCTTGTATGTTTTTTGCATTGATGTTTCTCTTCACAGAATTCAGATAATTGAAGAAGTAGAAGTTCTAGAGCTCTGTCACTTAAATCCCACACTGAAAATTCTGGCACATGCAGATGATGTGGCTCTGTGGCAGACAAGGCTTCCGAGGCAGGCCGTATCCATTTAACAAGATTTTCAGGGATAGCCAGGTACAGATTAACTTCACTAAGAGCTCTTTTGTTACACTTGGGCTCCGGCTGGTAGTGAATTGCCCTTGAATATCCATGGTAAACCTCAAATGGACACAAATGTTCGACTTCTAGAGATATACTTTGATAAGGGTGACATGGGATTTGAATTGGGAACAAAAATTGGTACAATGTGAGGGAAGGTTGCAAGGTGAAAAGCATGGCCCTGTTCAAATAAAATGGTGTTTTGTTGATGAAGACCTTGCTATTGCCGATTTTTTGTATATAAGTGCAGTTTCTCCCCTGCCTTTGGAAACTAGACTGTACAGTGTATTTTTCTGGCTCTTGTGGGAGAGCAGACTGAATAATGTAAATAGGAATTATACATATTTTCTGTTGAATCAGGAAGTCTAGAGGTGGTGAAGCTAGTGTTTTTTTCAGGACGGTGTTTATTTTAGAATATGAACTCATACTTTGTTCTGGGGCACAATTATGGGGCTTTAGATGTCACAGTGGATACATGTTTTCCAGACCGCTTCAGAAGGAAGGTATCAGAAACTCCTGACACAGACCTGGTTAGGTGATGTTCCTTTGTATGATAAGTAGTTCTACCAGAATATAAAGAGTTGGAAGATATCCCAGATTGGATACAACAGAATAGTCACCAGATTGGTTACCAGAACATTATGGTCATACATTTCTTTACCCCTCTGCCCAGTGGGAAGGGAGGGGGAGGCAATGAGACTTTTACAGGACTCATGGATTCTGATGTATTTATGGGACATAATGTGTCTGAGTTGCCACGGCCGTTTGGGGGGTTGTGCCACTCATAAACAAAAAAGTATTTCTGAATAATATTTACCCTGGGATGTCTGTGAGGGGCAATTGGAGACTCAGTCCCATTTGTTTGTCACCTGCCTGTATATTCTGGTGTTTTGGAACCTGTTAACACATCAATGGAAGGAACCCAGATTTTGGGTTATTACATACAAGGCTTTATTGTTTAATTTGGCTCTGCATTCCTGGGTGGGTTTTCATGCAAGCATTTTGAGTGTGATATTTACTGTGATTAGGGTTGTCAGAACTAGTTCTAAAATTATAAGAGCCCTTTTAGTACAGAGGGATTCGAGTTCTAATTTAGAACTAGAACACCCATGGACTCTTAAGTATTAAGGCTTCTAAATGTTAAATAAAATGGTTTTGTGTTCAGACATTTCACGAACTAATTATTGGGAATTACATACTAAAATGTTTTAAAGAGACAATATGAAAATGTGCCACTCGTATGCAGATGTGTCAACTGCGTGCAATTGTGATGCTTGACCTTTGCATTTTGAAAGGCACAACAAAGAGTCCGAGTTCTAAATGTAAGCACACTCTGGGAGGTTACCAGTTAACTTCAGTTGCTAAGTGCAGCTAGGCTGGTTACTAGATGTAGCTAGGCAGGAAGAGCTAGTGGTGCCGGTAAGTCTGGGATGTGGGCCTCCCTGCTGACATCAGTTGGAGCCCATCCTAGATGGTATAAATAGGAGCTAGATAAGAGTTTGGGAGGAAGCTTCCAGAAGAAGAGAGAGAAGTCAGGAGGGGGTTCAGCCCAAAAGTTCGGCTGGAGGGTCGCGGTGGGCTGCTTGCAGCCCTGGCCCTCCTCCCTCGAAGACCCGTGTATGAAAAGTGCTGCAGTTTGGGCCGGTAGGGAGTGAGATCAGAAGCGAAACATTGGAGCACAAGTTTGCGGGCCTGTCAGTGCATGTGGGCGGAACCGGGAAGAAAAGAAGTATGGAGGCCCTCCAAGTGATCTCTGGCACCTTGGTAGGGTAAGCACCAAGTGGGGGTCCTGTATTTTAAGTAGTCTCCCATGGGCGAGTGCTGCCTGTGGGTCAGCATGTGTCCTGGGAGCAGGCCTGATCTGGCAGTTTGGGCCTGGGGCACGGTTCAGAGGTGGCAGTCTGAACTGTTGTGGGTGTAGTGGTGGCAGCACACCCCTTTCCCCCAGCTGGTGGCTGCTACAGTGTTGGGACCCTCAGGTTGGGCAGCCTGTGGAGGCAGGGAAAGGTCCATGTGGAGAATGGTTGGTTGGTTCCCCGGTGGGGTGGCAGACTGTCCGGGTGCTCCACATGGCACAAGCAGCAGTCCTCTGGGTGAAGGTAGTCTAGAAATTGGAATCACTGCATGAGCGGATGTACTGTTGGTTTCCAGATCAGGATGCAGAATTCCCTGGGAAACCATTTTAGGCACGTGGCATCAGTGACTGGATGTCAGGAATGTCTTCAGTGGTTCAGTTCTTGCTAAGAACACCATTTTGACTTGTTAGATCTTGATGTAAAGAAAACGCTCCATGTATTGTAAGACCTCCCTGGTGGAGAAAGGTTAAGGAAAGTCTACATTTGGAAATGGGATTGGGACAGTAGAAATGTCTTGTGCTGTCATAGTCCCTAGTATATTTCTAGTTTATGAGAATCAGAGAGGAAAATGGCGAGTGCCTGCGTAAAGACCAGATTGAAATGAAGGGATATGAAATGGGAGTGCTGCTAAGTACAAACTACCTCCGAATGTGGCCTGGTTCAGTCCACCGTATTGCTGCTGTCAGGCATGTAGCCCTTTTGACTCAAGGGACTGTCTACATGCAAGCTGAATCAATCTGCTGGCAAGAGACTGTTGCAGAGCACATGTCTGGGGCCCACCTTTAAAGTAACCCTACCGTGAATTGTTTAGCCCCCTGCTCCATGGAGTGACTGTTCCTGTCTATCAACTGCTCATTAAACGGGATCCCTGGTTTTTACATTTCTGGTGTTTGCCTTGTTTGTTGGAGAAACTGTTTTGCTGTTGAAAGAAGTTTGCCCCCACAGCCAGCCACCAGTGTGTTACAGGATGTAATCCCCAAGAACCATTCACACCATTGAGGAGGGCCTCGAGAGGCCTGTCTGGTGAAGACTGCCTACAAAGGCCTGTGGGCGAAGTTGGCAAGGCCAGGCAGGTGAAGGTCTGTGTCAGCCCACCAGTGCACCATCCCCGCATTGTTTGGTGGTTCATGGGCACCTCTGATGGAGCTAATCCATCACCTACAACACCCGAGGGAATTCAGGTACTGTTTTTCCTGTTATTATTTCTGGGCTGTTATCTTGGCTGTGTAGCGCCCCCAGACATTTACCATCTGGATAACCCTAGACATGAGAGGGGTCTACATGAAGAAGATTGGAACCCTAGAACTATTTGCAAAATTCTAGACAAGAACCAGAAGCCAGAACTTCCATAGGTTCTGAGTTGAAAACCCTAAGTGTGATAAAATACCAAATTTGACACCATTGTTGTTTATGGCTGTTGCAGCAGATATATATATATATATATATATATATTGCAACAGGACTGAGTGAATAAGCTTACTAGTTCCCCTTGTTTTAGTCACAGCTCAGAGATAGGGTCTCTGTTGTCATCCCAGGTAGACCAGCTCTGGAGGAATGTGCACTGGGTTCGGTGACTACTGGATGAAATTTTACTTTCCTTGTTGGGTGCTCCTTTCTGTGACTACTGTTTTTTTTTCTTTTGTTTCAGTTCCTTATTATATTTTCTAAACAGGCCACAAAGGGCATTCTGTTTTGTACTATGGTAACTGACAGACCTAGAAAGGGGGGATTTCTTTCATATGTGTATTTTCATGCATGATCTCGAAAAATGTTTCTGTATGTAAATATTTTGTTTGATGTGTCATATGTTCTTCAGATAAAAAAATTCCCCTAATCTTTTTGAGAAGTGCCATGGGATTTAACGTTCACTTGAACAACCACCAGAAGAGGCAGACAGGGCTTTGGTTTATCATCTCATCCGAAATACGGCACCTCAGGAGTGCGGCACCCCTGTCATGCTGCACTACATTGTCAGTATTCGGGTTTACGCTGAATTCCTGGTGTGGTACTAGAACCCACAACCTTTAGATCTTCCAACCTCAGAGACATGTGTACAATTGCTGAGTCACTGACACATAACTATTTCTGCAAGGAAAACCATCTAAAGCTTACAGCAGCCTCTCCAAACCAGACACATACCACACATTCAGACCCCTAAACTATCGCATTAGGAAAGGGAACATTGTTTAACCAGGAAAGGGAACATTGTCTAACCAGGAGTAGCACACTAAGCCAAAGCTTGTTTCCTTTCCGATGCGACCTGGGAGCACAAGGAAGTTAAGTGACTTGCTTAGGATCACACAGTATGCACCTAGGTGGCTGTGGGATTCAAACCCAGGTCTCCAGATCTGCAGCTCAGAGCTTTAATCCACTGTGCTATACTGCCTCCTTAACGTGTTGCCCCCTTCTTATTGATGCCATGGTGGAGGAGTCTCTCGCATTATCTCTAGTTCAGGACAGAGGACTGCACTGAGCCTTAAGCGCTACTCCAGCAGTGCTGACCAAAAAATTTTACTCTGGCTAGAGACAAAATGGCTGCTAATGAATGTGTTGCTTGTAATTTAGTATGTCTAAACATCCAAGAGCCTAGTGAGGCTCCTGATTGGCTACTGGATCAGTCATTAATATCTTAGGAATGACCAATCCAGCTGCCAACTGATGCAGTGTGGTACACAATGTCTTAAAAGTAGGATGTTCTCTTGTCACACTGCTCGCACCACACCACTAAAATGGAAACAGTAAATAAACCCTCTAAAATAAAGTTGTTATTGCGATTAGACTTAAAATTGCAATAACAACCTTGAAGCTGGTTATTTCCTTGAATTAGTGACTGGCCACCCATCCGCCAACCAGATGTTAATCCCTTGGAAATGGCTGGCTTCTTGGTTGTTATTGCTTAAGTACTTGTGTTACCATTATGGAATAATCCCACACATAGTAACCCACTGGGTTGTTGGCCGCTCTAATCCTTTGGCACAAAAAGTGTTTGGAATGATGCTGTTTAAAAGGCCTGGGACTCCAGGTTCAAGAGTTTTTTCTTTTTTCTTCAAAAGTTTATTGAAATTTCTAGAAATGTCATACAAAAAGAATTCATACAGTTTATTAAATGTTCAAGAAATGTCATACAAAACAAATAATTCATACATTTCAATTCAAAAATCAGATGTTGACTAAATTCCTAAAACATATTTTCACAAGTTTTTGAAAACAGAAAAAGAAAATAGGAAGGATAGGGGAAAACAGTACATTTATCAGCAACTACATTACGGGATGGGTGGACCCGAAAAAGTCCTGACCCTTATTAGCAGGAGCAGGACCCAGGCCAAAGTCCTGATTAGTTCTGATTTAAATCAGAACCTTTTGTAAAATGTGAGGAAAACTGAAAATCTGCCATAAAATTGCGTAAAAAGGCACTGAGATTTATGACACACACACGGAATTGTAAACAGCGTTTCAAGAAATGAAAACTGTGAGCTTATGGCACTGATGTTCTATTCAATTAAATATATGGCAGTCGTGCAGCTGACCTTTCTTAGTCTGTTCCCTGTCTCTGCAGCGGTGTACAGTAACTGTAAATTGACCTGCCTGACCTGAGAGGGGGATCCCATATCCATTTAGAAGTATACAATAGACATGGAGTTTTATATATTCCAATTGTCCCTATTGTTCCTTAGCTGCTTTTTCCTATGAAATTAAGGCACTAGTATTCAGTGGCAGTCTGGCAGCAGAGGTTTAAAGTAACTGTCTGGCAACATGGCAAGTGCCAACAAGTTCAGCAGCTAGCCAGCCAGCCACTTACAAATTTCAGCAAGCAAGACAAGCTGAAGCTCTGTCTGTTGGCTTTCCTTTCTCAGCTTTCCCCAGAAATGTTTTTATTTTTTTTAAATCCCCTTCTTCTTGTTTTTTTTTTTAATTGCTTGCCTGGCCTGCCTTGTTGTTTAACTTGTTTCTTTAGTAGTGCAGAGCTCTTGTGGCCTACTGACGTTCCCCTATCCATTGCCTTCCCGAATCCCGACCATTCCGGCCTCCCCTCTGCCAAGTGGCCATGTTTTCCTCTTAAATAAACCCGTTTTTTATGTGTGTTTCTTGTTGCATTACAGCTGCAGTCTTTGCTAATGAATGATAATAGGATGAGCACCATACACACTCAGGCAATGTCATTGATCTGAGTTGCTCCCTCCATCTGCACTCTGCAGTGACTTCCTCTCAATGACGGATTTCCTTCCCGCCACATAATCTTTTCAGCGCAACAATCAAGTGTATCAGCTGACCTGTTAGCAGATGGTCAGGTAACTGATGACTGAGTCTGATGTGGTGTGCAAGCTTGGTACTACTCCTTGGCCTCTGGCTCTGATAGTGCCCTTCCCCCACAGCTGAGCTGAGGAAAAGAAGTGGCACCTATCCAACACCACATCAGCAAGCTGGTGGTAAGTTACTCGCAGCTGATGTAGTAAACATTAAGTTTAAGGAGATGAAAAAGGCAAAGTTAGGCTGCCTTATGGCAACTGCCAGTGCCACCACCACCACCCTATTAGGCAGGCATGGCAACTGAGGCAGTTAATTTGGTAAGTTGGAAATGGGGGGAAAAGAATGGGAGGGCGGGGCTCCTTGAGCCGTGGCGGGAGTCATGGAGAAGCACACAGAACACTGACTGAGACAGAGTCTTCTGAGCGAGAGAGACAGAGAGAGAATGGCAAAAAATAGTGCTTTTTTTTTCTAAACATTACTATTTTTGCCATTCTCTCTCTCTCTCTCTCTCTCTCTCTCTCTCTCTCTGTCAACATTACTATTTTTGCCATTCTCTCTCTCTCTCTCTCTCTCTCTCTCTCTCTTAGAGTCTGTTTCACTCAGTGTGCTGTTTGCTCCCCACGTTTGACTCCCAGCACAGCTCAAGGTGTCTGCTTCTATCCTTTTTTCACCATCTGCCAACTTACCACATAACTACTACGCTTACTGACCCCTCATCGAACTTCCAAACTCCCTGCTGTTTTTTTCCATATTTAAATAGCCACATGCGGCCAGTGGACCCAGACTTGGTACATTTAAACCAATGGTTCTTACCGATCCGGGTCCACCAGAGCGCATTGGATCTTGGGGGTATGATTTTCAACGGGTTGGTCCGCACATCCCTAATTACTATACATAAGTAACATGTAGAGAAATGGTTAATAATACATATTTTCCTTCCTTTTCCATATTAATATCTTAAATAACGTGAAAACATAAACTATGATGTTTGGGACAAATGTAAGACTTAAGGGGGTGAACCAGGATTTAATGGTTAAATATGCTGATGGAACCTATTTCAAAAATGTGGATAGTATCCAATATTGTATTATTGGATGCCACATTAAGTTATGAATTATATTTTACTACAGTAGCTAATAAGATACATTCAAAGGTGGCACTGTTATACAGACTGCACTCTTACTTAACTAATGGTTCTAAGATGCTTATTGCCAAGCAATGCTTGACTCCAGTTGTTGGGGGGCAATCTGGGCAGACTAGGTGGATCGTACTACGACATGTTCTTATGTTCTTAATATCAAGGGTGGGAGTTTTTTTCCACTTAGAATGAGAGAAAGGAGTCCAAACGGTGTCAAATTGTTCCATTTCTTATTTAAACCATGTGCAATCATTTCATTGTTTATAAGATCACTCAGTCTAGTGCTCCACTTCTGCAGAGACGGAGGTGATGGAGATTTCCAGTGATTAAGGAGTAGCCTTTTAAGTACTAAAGTGGTTGCCCATATGACAACTTTTTGATTTTTATTCAAATGAACAGCCTCGGAACCAATTATCAATATATCAAATTCGGGTGTGAAAGGGATGTAACTTTGTGGACAGATTTGGATAATCTATGAATTTCATGCCAGGTGTGTGAGATTAGGGGGCAGCTCCAGAGCATGTGTAATAAATTAGCATGCTTCCCCTGCCATCTCCAGCATGAACCATCATTTAGATAACACATACCTTCACATCTGTGGAGGGAGTAACATAGAAACACAGAATTTGATGGCAGATAAGGCCCACCTGGCCCACCTAGTCTGCCCATTTCCTTCCCGCTGTATAAACTCCAAATCCTACTTGATCTGCAGCCTACCTCCTCTTTCCTGTCCCTAGTGTTGCCTTCTGCCTGTCCCATGCATTCTTGAATTCACCTACTGTTGTTGCCCCCACAACCTCCTAAGTGAGGCTGTTCTGTGCACCCACCACCCTTTCTGTGAAAAAATACTTCCTCATGTTGCCCCTGAGTCTTCCCCCTCCAGCCTCGTATTGTGACCCCTTGTGCTTGTACATCATTTCTGAAAGATGCTGCCCTCTTGAACTCTATTGACCCCCTTGAGGTATTTGAATGTCTCTATCATATCCCTCCTCTTCCTGCTTTCCTCCAGTGTATACATATTGAGTTCCCTCAATCTCTCCTCGTATAGTTTCTGGTGTAGCCCCTCATTACCCTTCTCTGGACTGCCTCCACCTTGCCAATGTCCTTTCAGAGATGAGGTCTCCAGAACTGCATGCAGTACTCCAGATGAGTCCTCATCAACTGCTTGTACAGCGGCATCACCATCTCCTGTTTTCTACTGGTGATACCTCTCCTTATGCACCCCAGCTTCCCCCCGGCTTTCCTCACTGCCTTCTCACATTGTTTGGCTACCTTTAGAGCTGAACATTGGCAAATGCAAAGTTATGCATATGGAAAGGAGGAACTTGGGTTGGTCATATGCACTAGGAAACCATTGTTTGGAAGTTACAGCTGAGGAAAGGAATTTGAGGGTGATGATTAGTAATGATTTGACCTTTAACACACAGTGTGATACAGCGATCAAGAAGGCAAATGGTACACTAAATTGCATCCGTAGGCAGATAGGAAGTAGAAGCCCTGAGGTGCTGATCCCACTTTATGGCTCACTTGTGAGGTTACAGCTGGAGTACTGTGCCAGGGTATGGGATCTGTACAGGAAACAGGATGTATGTAGGTTGGAGGGGGTACAGTGAAGAGTCACAAAATCTATAGAAGGACTGCAACATCTACAATATGAGAGCAGACTGGAAGCACTAAACCTATATACCCTTAGCTATAGGAGGTTGAGGGGTGATACGTGTCTGTTATACAGAGCTTTCACAGACCAAACAGTATGGGATGACTTGGCTTTAGAACTAAAAGTGAGCATCATGATACCAGAACTCGCGTATTACAATGAAAAGCACTTAGATGGAATTCATTAAAAAGAAAGAACTGGTACACCCAAAGAGTGGTGCCAATGTGGAATTCACTGCCACTGACTGTGGTAGGAAGCCAAAATATAACTGCATTTAAAACAAATTTAGATAATTATTATAAAGAAAAAAAATAGAATACTATAATATAACAAGTGGCAGGAAAAATGGATGAAAGTCTGGAAAGCCTTGTATGATCTATATGTTACCTATGTGTTATGACTACCTCCAGGTCTCTTTCCAATTTGCTTTTGTTAGTACCTCCAGCCCCACTTATTCCTTCACTGGGTTTTTGTTTCCCAAGCGCAAGATTCTGCACTTCCTGGCACTGAATCTGAACTTCTAGAGTGTGTCCAGCCCAGCCAACCTCGGTATAAACAAATGGTTTATTCAGGGAATAGCCCAATACCAATCAAGGCATAGTAACACAAAATCAGATTGGTATGATGAACCCACTCACCCAATAATTCCTATTTCTCAATAGGTATTTATTGTTTTTATCTTTTTTGTATTTGTTTTTCTCAATACAGTGTCTAAATTCATATTTTTCTGAACAAAATCATTCTTTAGTGAAAACACTATCATTTTCTAAAAATAAAATGTAAAATTACATAAATATATATTTTATGTAACTTTACATTTTATTTTTAGAAAATGATACAGTGTTTTCACAAACACAAAAAAGATAAAAACAATAAATACTTATTGAGAAATAGAAATTATTGGGAGAGTTGGCTCATTTCATAACAATCTGATTTTGTATTGAATCCAAGCTGCCACACCCCTGACCAATCTTCCAACTTGGCTAAGTCTCTCCTCATCTTCTCTACCCCCCTGGAGTGTCAGCCCTATTGCAGATCTTGGTGTCATCTGTAAACAGGCATATCTTTCTTTCAAGTCCCTCAGCAATGTTGCTAATAAAGACATTAAAGAGGACTGGTGCCAGTACTGAACCCTGTGGCACCCAGCTGGTTACTCACCTTTCTTCAGATTGAACTCTGCTTACCACCACCTCTGTGTCCCATTGCTAAGCCAATTTCTGACCTAGTTTTCCACCTTGTGACCCACTCCCAGATTGCCCAACTTGTTTCTAACCTCTTGTGTGGAACCGTGTCAAATGCCTTGCTAAAATCTAGGTAGGCCATGTCCATCACCCTCCCTGATCTACTACCCTTGTCACCTAGTCAAAAAATCTATCAGATTCGTTTGACAAGACCTTCCTGTTGTGAATCCATGTTGCCTTGGGTCCAGTGCCCCGCTGGCTTCTAGATATTCCACAATCCTTTCCGTTAACAGTGATGCCATCATCTTTCCCACCACTGAGGTCAGACTGACTGGTCCATAGTGTCCCCTTCTACTTTACCTTGCTTCCACTTTTGTGAGGGGTATCATGTTCACCCTCCTCCAGTCCTCTGGTACTACTCCCTCCTCCAACGATTTGTTGAATAGGGCTGTCAGTGGTGTCAGTAGTACCTCTCTGCATTCTTTTAGCATTCTGTGATGTATCCTGTCCATTCCTATCACCTTGTCCACCTTCAGTTTCAAAAGTTCCTTTAGGATTCTCTCCTCTATGAATGGTTTGGTGTCCACCCCTCTTCCCTTTGTGTGTCTACTGGATAAATAAAAGTAATGCAATATCTGAAACTTGAATGGCCTTTTCTTGCACTTCTTTACTAGTTTAATAAGCATTCTTTCAGGTGGTAGCCCACTCCCCTAGGGTTATATTTTCCCCAGACTCTTCTTCCCATTTCTCTTTTGCTCACTGGGTCAAGAGAGAATGATCTGTTGACTTTAATAAAAACTTGTAAGTCAATTCAGCACTTTTCCTCATATTGGCTATTCTGTATAACTGCTGCCATTCTCCACATGGGCGGCAGGCTTGGCTGTGGGAGATGGTATGCCTAGTCACACCGGGTATAACATTTTAGTGCAGCTGTGCAGAAAACACATCTGCAAACTGCTGTAAATTTGGGAGACCATTGTAAACTGGCTCTGTCTTGGAGAATTTGGCACATGCAGGAAAACCTGCAGCTCCATAAGTGAAACCCTGCTTGTGGCAGTTTTTCTCTGCACCAGCCTCAATTTCAGGCATTTTGAAAATATAGCCTCTGGAGTGCCTTTCTAAGCTGTAAGTATAATACAAATTGAAATATATGTAATTTAAATTTTGCCTTGAGACCTTCAAAGGACATGAGTCCCCCATCAGATCTGAGAAGATCACCTATATTGGTGATTCCTGCCAGTCTCCATCCAGGGTCTTCTAAGGGACTATCATTGTACTTCACTTCCAAATTATCCCAAACTGGCATACACCGCAATGGTAATTCCTGAATTTGATATATCAAATGGACTCACTTTATGGAAAGGATGGCATTAGAGATATAATGGTTATCTTTAACATTTGAGTGTAAAGAAACAAACAGAAAATATGACAGTTCATCTGGGGCAACACACTGTTTTTCAACTTTTAACCAAAAGGGGGCGAACATGTTTTCTGCAGGCTCTAAATATAAAACTGCATGTTTGAATAGGAAGGCTAAATGGTATTTCTTCCAGTGAGGAAGGGCAAAAAACCCCTTCTGGCCATGGAACCTGCAATTTCTATAGGGGCAGTCTGGGTGGAGAGTCACCCCACAATATTACAATATGTAGCATAACAAAGAATGTTTTTTTTTATTTTAACTGGTATGTTGAAAAACAAAATAATTCGGGGGGCTATATGCTATTTATCTCAAACTTCAACTTAGTGATTTTATTAAGAAGTTCTGGTCTCCCTGATGGATTCCATTTATAGTCCTGTGCTAGCATATAAAGCTCTGCTTCTTTCTTGGACAGATCTTTAAGGAGTTCCCGCTTTTTGGAGGTTGAGAAACTAATTATTCTCTCACTCATAAAGGCTTTAAATAAGTCCTTCAGGCAGGACAAGGAGACCTCTCCATTGTCATTTATAGTAAAGAAGCCTCGACTTCCTGCTCATCTTAAAGGTCTTGCCCCACAGGAGAGAACCTTAAATTGCCACCTTAAAGAACTGCTTTGGGTTTTTTCTCTGAGATCAATACCTCCTTTAATGGGACATGGTCTGACAGGGTCATTTCTCTGATGTCAGCTGGTACAAAGACTGAGGCAAGGCTTTTAGAGAGCATGACATGGTCTGCTCTGCTATATGAATTATGCCTAGCTGAAAAAAAGTATAGCCCCTACCCTTCAAGCGCCAGGTGTCTATCAAGTTCAAATCATTCAGACGTTTATGTAATGCTTTTTGGGAAGTGGTCCTATCTAGGTTATTTGAAGACTCATATCGGGAAAGGATTCTGGAACTTCATTAAAGTCCTCTCCAACAATAAAGTTATGGTCCTTCTTGAGACTTAGCCTCAAGTTCAGAGCATTGAAAAAGTCTGCTTGGGCTGAACTGGGGTATACACATTGCAGATAGTAATATTATGGCCATCAATGGCTCCTGTCAATATTTGAAATCTCCCTGCAGGATCAACAAAGTGGTCAGATTTAATAAAATTGACCCTCTTTCTGATTAGGATAGCAGTTCCATGTTTTCTTGAATTAAAAGTACTAAATTCAACCTTCCCCACACATGATTTGCTAATTTCTCTGCTTCCTTGTCCATTAAGAGGGTTTCTTCAATTAAAGCAACATCAGTTTATGCTTTTGCAAGTAACAAAGAATCTTGTTTCTTTCAATTGGAGATCCCAAACCACTGACATTCTGGGTTCCAAATGATAAATTATTCATGTTTGATTTGCAATAAATATTGGGAATGTATGTTAGATCTTATATTAACAGTACAGAGGGATGGAAAAGGTGAACAGTAACAGGTAGGTAGAGACAAAAGTTATAGAAACAAACTGTGGTCAGAGCCACTATGGCTGCTAATGTATTAACTTGATCAGGGTGATTCATGGACTTAAATGTAAAGATGAATTGCTTTAGTCAGCTTTGTGTGTAAATTTCATTGTTGGTAAAGTTAGATTGTTTATCTGGTTGATCCTGTGTTTCTCATGTGCTTAAAATGCGAGTGGGGAGTGCGTCTTGTACTATGTGGGGAAGGAGAGGGACCTCCGAACAAAAGCCTTCAAGTTATGGTAGAAGAAATGGTGTAGAGAGGAGAGGTATGGTTACAATGGACACTGCAGGCCAACCTGCAAGGATAAGAGCCTATACCAAGGTGATGGCCAGCTACCATTAAGGAGGGAACCATAGTCCTCAGTGCATAGTTGAAATGTTACTTAGATGGACTTTTAAAGTAGCCAAGAGGGGTGATGGAAGAAATGGGGGAGGCAGAAAGTGGGCCAACACAGGCTGAGATAGAGAGTAGGAAGATCCCAAGCAGGGGGTTAGCAAAGGAGGAAGGGGAGAAAATGAACAGTCAAAGAAGAAAGGCGAGGAATGAAGAACAGTTGGGAAACAGAGAAAGCAACAAGAAGAAAGCTGAGGGATGTCAAAATGGTGCAAGGCCTGCATCAGAAGCCCTATGAGAGGAAACTGGAAGAGTTCAATATGTACACCCTGGAGGAGAGGAGGGAGAGTTGAGATATTATGGAGCCATTTAAATACCTCACAGGAGTTAATAAGGTACAGAAGGGAGGTGTGTTTCAGAGAAAAAGGTTCTGTAGAACAAGGTGTCATGATATGAAGCCAAAAGGATGTAGATTCAGGAGAGCTGTGAGGAAGTAAAGCTTCACAGAAATGGTGGTAGATTTCTAGAACAGCCTTCCATGGGAGGCAGTTGGGGTGAAACCAGTGGTGGGTTTCAGAAATGCCTTGGATAGGCACAAAGGAACCCTTGGAGGAGGGATGGGTATGGAAGAGAAAGTGCTGTAGATCAAGTTGGATCTCCAGCAAAACTGATCCTAATTAAACATGGGTCGACTAGATGGCCCAGCAGTCATTAACTGCCATCAGTTTCTATGTTTCTGTGTATGACAGGTGATACTAGTCCAACGGATACAGTGTAAAATTATAAATATGCACAATGTTGATACTGTAAACTGTGTGGTACAAATAATTCATGTACTATGCTACACAGGCATGATAATCAAATTAGTAGTAATATATGCATTGAGCAAGTGAGAAAAAAATCAAGAGAACATGTGTGAAGGAATATACTACTCACAGAGTTGTGACACCATGATAGGTACATACTGTATGAATTTACTGTATTATGATGGTACCCAGTTGTATACCAATGTTGAGTAAGCTACAATATGGGATTTTATTTACTTTGTTTTATTTTAAATAATCCAGAGAGTCTATACCGAGGTGATGGCCAGCTTCCATTAAGGAGGAAACCATAGTCCTCAGTGCACAGTTTAAATGTTAACTTCAATGGACATTTAAAGTAGCTGATGGGGGGGGTAATGGAAGATTTCATAGTAGAACCAAAATGCATGCTAATGGTGTTACTATACCCAGAGTTGTTTTGTTTCAAATCCTTGACCTACTCTTACTGTATACTCTCTGAACTTTAGAAACACCTTCAAACAATGTGGCCACTCATGATGCCGCATTCTCCTCCCCTCCCACTGTGTAATGATGTTTTATTTGGGGGGTCCTGAGTCCAGGAAAGATGCAATGGGAGCTGCTCAAGGACTGTAAACAAACATGTTTTGATGGATAAGAACCTGAGGTCATGAGTTGAAACTGGTGGGGTGAAGGTTTAAGAGGGATGTGAGGAAATTCTATTTTACAGAAAGGGTGGTGAAGCTGTAGAACAGTCTGCCAGCAGAGGTGGTGGGCACCAAGATAATAAAATGGTTTCAGCCATAGCTGGGATTGAGTGAAGGGCTTGGTGGTTGCTCAGATCAGCTGCATTAAGGAGGGGAGCAGGGGATACTCTGTATGGGCAATAGATCCCAGGGCAGATAGGGAAGTCTAGACAGATTAGATGGACTTTTGAACTTTTCTGCTGTCATTGTCTATGTAATAATATATATATTGAGCAAGGGAGAAAAAATCAAGGGGGGCATGTGTGAAGCAATATACTACTCATAGAGTGGTGACACCATGATAGGTACATACTGTATGACGTTACTGTATTATGATGGTATCCAGCTATATATCAATGTTGAATAAACTACAATACTGTATGGGATTTTATTTATTTTTATTTTATTTTTAATAACCCAAACATTGTCTACACAGTATTAACACACAGCCTATTATGCTGCTTACAATTTGAGACCTTGTTTTTTTTAATCACTATTCATTTTTGGGAAATCACTTGTAACATGACTGCAATTCTGTTCATGCAGTTAACCTTTGGTTTATCTATGCATGCCTCTTACAAAAGAGTACTGTATGTATTAATGCCAGTGCACAATATGACCCTTAGGACAGGTGGTGGAGTGCATTTGAATAGATATAAAAATTGTGACACTGCACTGTATGTCAAGTAAAAATGGTGTCTCTGATTGTGAGCATTTATTCCTGATTTTACTGGCAATGTCCATCATTTTGGTCCTGGCAGGGTGAGGGGTATGCATTCTGGGACAGCTGGGTGTTGCAGTTGACACCATTATGATTTCTTTGCAGTCCCATATGATGCCCCTTGCAATGCCTGGAAACCCTTAAACATTAGCTGCCTAGCATTTACCCCTCTTACAAATAAAAAGCCATGAGAGTTGCAGTTCCACTTGACCCTTATTAATAACTGAGATGGATAAGGAACAAGACCTCTCACTTTTTTCCCTTAGTTTTTATTTTAAAGGGGTCACTGTCAGCCCTTTTGCAACATATTATTTCTAGTTGAAAACACATATTTTCAAATTGCTTACCTTTTCTAAAATTCATTAATGTTGCTGGTAGTTTTATCTGCTCCTTTCATATTAGAACTGAAATGCATGCTAATGGTGTTACTATACCCAGAGTTGTTTTGTTTCTGATCCTTGACCTACTCTTACAGTATTCTCAATGAACTTTAGAAACACCCCAAACAATACAGCCACTCATGATGCAATATTATCCTCCCCTCCCACTGTGTAATGATGTTTCATTTGGGAGGGGGTCCAAAGTCCAGGACAGATGCAGTGGGAGTTGATCAAGGACTGTAAACAAACATGGTTTGACAAACAAGAACCTGAGGTCATGAATTGAAACTGGAGGGGTGAGGGTTTAAGAGGGATGTGAGGAAATTCTATTTTACAGAAAAGGTGGTGAAGCTGTAGAACAATCTGCCAGTGGAGGTGGTGGGCACCAAGACCATAAATGGTTTCAGACATGACTGAGATGGAGTGAAGGGCTTGGTGGTTGTTTGGGTCAGCAGCATTAACGAGGGGAGCATGGGGTGCTCTGTATGGACAATAGGTCCTGGGGCAGATAGGGAAGTCTAGACAGACTAGATGGACCTTTGATCTTTTTCTGCTGTCATTGTCTATGTAGTAATATACGCATTGAGCAAGGGAGAAAGAAATCAAGGAGAACATGTGTGAAGAAATATACTACTGATAGAGTGGCGACACTGTGATAGGTACATACTGTATAACACTACTGTATTATGAGAGGTATCCAGCTGTATACCAGTGTTGAATAAACTACAATACTGTATGGGATTTTATTTTTTTGTTCTATTTTTAATAACCCAAACATTGTCTACACAGTAATATCACACAGCCAATGATGCTGCTTACAATTTGAGACCTTGTTTTTTTTTTAACCACGTTATTCATTTTTGGGAAATTACTTGTAACATGGTTGAAATTCTGTTCATCCTGTTAACTTTTGGTTTACCTATGCATGCCTCTTAGAAGAGAGTACTGTATCTATTAATGCCAGTGCACAATATTACCCTTAGGGCAGGATGTGGAGTGCATTTGAATAGATGTAAAAATTGTGACACTACACTGTATGTCAAGTAAGAATGGTGTCTCTGATTGTGAGCATTTGTTCCTGATTTTACTGGGCAGTGTCCCTCATTTTGGTCCTGGCAGGGTGAGAGGTATGCATGTTGGGGTAGCCAGGTGTTGCAGTTGACAAGCTATGATTTCTTTGCAACTAACACTAACAATTAGCTAGATCCAGAAAGGGTTCACATAAACCAGCTCTTCAGAGAAGATAAATCATCCCCCCACACACACATACACACACACACACACACACACATACTCACATTTGGGAGTCATAACGTAATTTGAAACTCCTCTGTAATTTTCTCTAAATGCTTGGTGCCTCTGTTGCAAATTATGCAACTGGACAGCTCTCTCCATGTCTCTCTGTCTGTCTGTCTGTCTCCCTCCCCGTAGCTGGTTATTCCAGCAAGGCTTTTGACACTAGTATGGGAAAAAAATTCTAATTGCACTGTTGCAGAGAGTTAAACTGCTTCAAAGAAGTGGTGTGAATAACTTGCCTTTGTGCCTTCTTGGACTTGGAGACACTAGCTTTCAGGTCACTTAAAGTAAGCATGAAGAGAATAGCTAACAAGCTGAAACTAGTAACAACATTTCATTCTGTGTTGATCTGAATGGAATGTGAACCTCGTTCTTCACTAGAAAACACTAACTGAGAAAAAACAGTGTGGTAACAGACTGCTGAGTAGAGGGATTGCTATAAAACTCAAATTTTAAAAAGTCTGCTAGTAATCTGATGAGGTCCATTTTTCTATGTAATAGTAAAATGTATGCAGAGCTCTGCCCTGCAGCCATAAAAAGGGATATGCCATTGTTACAGTGACACATTTACAGTGACTGTACTGTCAGTGAGCTGTTTGTGCTGTCGACAGGTGTATTACTTTGACCGGTGTGCCACCGACAGCGCCATGGAGTTTATTATTTTAATATATGGGGAGGGGGATGGGGAGGAGCTCCCCACATTTTCAGTTCAACTGTTATGTTTGTTTCCTCACTGTTACATTGGCTATATTTGTAGCTGTGCTGGTGTGTTGGTTCAGTCGGCTGTCACAGTGATGTTGTCAATGTAGAGGTTGTTGTTTTTTTTCCTGTCAAAACAGCTTGGTGAAACCAGAAAAAGGTGTAGCCTGTAAACCAGTTAACTCAGTTTACCCCAATACAAAAGATAAAAGTCAATCAGTTAAAGCTTTCAAGTAGTCAAATTTAGGTTTAGTAGGTATATAGACAAATGAAATTGATTTTAAAGTTAAACAACCCAATAATCTAGATGGCTTAAATATGCAGAAAAAATACTATATACATAAAAATGTAAGAAACAATTAAGAAATAGTCCACTGGACTAGTAGGCTGCTAGCTCTGGAATACCAGGGTTAGAACCCAAGGTGCCTGCAGAAGTTACATAAGTTAAATTAATGCAGCCATATTGAACTGACCGGCACTCCCCTTCAAGGAGAGTATTCCTTAATCTAGTCAGTTTCCAGGACAAAGATCAGCCTGTAATATGTTTTGAGCCTGAATAATACAGACAGTCAGACTATGGCTGCAGGATTAGGTCTGTGACACTAAACCCAAGGTTACTGTAGTATGTCAAATGAAGCAGGGTGCAAAATATTTAGCTCCTGGTCAGGCTGCACTGATTAGGGATAGTTGCTGACAAGAACTCTCCAATAAACCGATGAGAGACATAATGGAACCTCACAATATATAGAATAGTGTATGGGTGGCCATACACAACAATGCTGTGTTTATATTGAGGGGATGTGATGATGGCATACAGACCTCGAGAGCAAAGCTCGAGAGGTCTGAATGATGTCCTCACATCCCAGAGATAGAAACATAGCCTTAGTTGTGTATGGCCATCCATACACTATTTTGTATAGTATATGGTTCCCAAACTGTAGAAAACTTTACTTTCACAAGGATTCATACATTGTGTTGTGTTTATGTGCTCTAGGCCCACAGTAAAGTCTTGCTATGCTCCCGACTCTAAACATGCGTTCCTTGGTGCAGTGCCACTTTGCTCTCGACCCCGATGATCTACAGTGCCAGTGATTAAAAAAAGAAAAGAAAACTGCCACACTGGTGGTTTGGACACACAAACCAACTATGGCAGTCAGTGTCCAAACTACATGAATCCATCACTCTCCAAGTCGCTCGCTAACCTTCACCACCATTTTACTCTGTTTTTTTTTTTTTGAAATTACTATTTATTCCTCCTCCCCAGCCTGCCACCTCCGACCCTTCAGGGGGGACAACTGGACATCCCACTGCCCGGAACCCTAGCCAAGCAGACCCCTAGGCCCCATGGAGCCGTGGATTACCCACCGGGCGGGGACAAGGTGGGGGGCTCAGACCCCGTTACTTACAGTTCGTCGGTCTGAGGTCTGCTGGGCGGGCACAGGCAAATCGTGGGCACAGCCATGGTCCTCCCATCTTCCCAGCTGAGGCAGGCTTGTTTCTGCATTTTCTCCTTCCCCAAGCAGCAAGTAACCTCCCCCGATGTCATGACGCATGCGCCGACGTCCATGCTGCTCAATGGCCGCCCATCCCCAAGTGGAGCCTGTAGTTCCTCGAGCCTCCACTCGGGGTCATGCAAGTGTCGGGCATCGGCCGAATCCCTCCCCGGGGAAGGCAAGCTGTCATTGGATGCTCCAGCCTATCTCCCCCGGCCCGACCACCGATGACCCGAGTCGCTCCCGGGCCAGGTCGCCCGGGCGTCAGTGCGGTGTTGGTCAGCGGCTTCAACCCTCAGCGCCCGGACGGCTACTCTGTTGTTTTGAGTACAGCACTGTTTGGGCCAATCAGGCAGTAGCTCAAAGGGGGAAAGTCATTGTAGTATTGTCATGACATCAGAACAATACTACAACAACTTTTATTGACCTTTGAACTGCCCTACAACAGCTTTTGGAAAGCCACCACTTTTTATCCACAATAAACCCTAACCATATACTATATATAGAATAGTGGATGGGCGACCATCCACAACAAGGCTGTGCTTCCCTTGAGGGAGTTGATGACATCATTGAGACCTCAAGAGCGAAGCTCGAGAGGTCTCACTGATGTCATCCATTCCTGAGAGGAAAACACAGCCTTAGTTGTGGATGGTCGCCCATCCACTGTTTTATATAGTAAGCTTCAAAACAGTTCAATGCCAGACAGGCCATGGAGACCAAATTATAAGTTAATAGAAATGTACACCAAAATATTTTTAACTCTCAGCACATTATGAATGGTTATGTTTTAGATGGAAAAATTGAGGTAGCCTGTAATGCTATGTTAGTATTATTGTTTTATAAGGTATAGCGCCAAACAAACAGAAAGCCTGCAAGCAGCTGTCCAAAGTAATTTTCCAAATTAAACGGACAAAAAAACATATATACCACACCAGTGTGAATAAATGGGGTAAATCTATCATGTTATTTTGGGGTAAATATTTATTTTCACTTAGAACATTTATTTCACTTACAGTACAACATAATTTATTTAACTTAGAACATGTTATTTCACTTTGAATCTGTAAATAGAATGCAGAGAACAATGGGCCAGATAGAGAACGTACAATGAAAAGAAAGGCAGTTTTAAGGTAAAACACCAGTAAAACATTACAAATGGTGTGGCATATATACAATACATAATGGGTTGCAGTGGAATAACACATTCATCTCCACACATGAGTAGTAAGACCTTTATAACTAACTTGTGGCTTTGCCACTTGTGAGTTATAGGTCTTAGCACTCACTAGTGGAGATAAATGTGTTATTCCACTGCGATCCATTATATTCCATATATATATATATATATATATATATCGATAAATATATATATATATATATATATATATATATATATATATATCTATGTTAACCTTTAACCCTGCAATCTGAAACACTAGCATCCAGCAGCCTGTTAAGGTAAAGGGTCATTGGTGGGCTGCAGCATGTAAACAGTTAATAAGATGTTCATGTGATCTACTAAAATGATCAAGTCATTGGTTGAAAGTAGGTTAATGTTTGATTCAGCTGCATTACTCGCATGGTGTGAGATGCAGATTGAATGTTTACTGAACCAACCTTGTTAGAAGGAAGACATGGGAACAAGAGTATCCTTATGTAACCCCCCTGCAAATGAGGGTTCCCAAAAGACTTCCAGGAGCTTGCTTGAATGCTCCAAGCCTGAATGGTGTTTGGCATTTAAGCCATTTATCAGTGAGTGTTTTTAGAGCCTCTGGTACTGTCTCTTTAAGAGCTGTCTGCTTGCAGACATAATTAGTTTGTATGGGGGGACTGTGTGCTTCTCTGAGTACCACTCGAGCTGCTGCCAATTCACTTAATTTTTGCAGTCACTAGGAGTGCAAGGGAACCTATCTGAAAGATGTAACTGTTTGCCAGAAATTATTTAGAGTAATAATGAAATTACAGTTTGTCTAACCTGCTTTCTTTGCAGTCAGAACTGTGTCTGCTAGTTCCCCATTCTAGTTTTGAACTGCTGAACTGGACCAATCAGTGTGGGGTAAGCTAGCTCTAAAATGGTGCCTTGGACGAATCAGAACTTGGACTCATAATCTGAGCCAGCCACAAGAGGATTGTATGGGCAGTGACTCTGGGAGATGTAGTTTAGACTTCAGTGCCTTTTGGACCAACAGCAGCAGTCTATTGTGAGTGACAGCCAATCCAGTCAAGAACTGGGAGGAACTCAAAGGAAGTGCCGGTTTTGTCGGTTGGAGTTTCAGTTGAGCTTTGGCAGTGAAGAAGGAAGGAGCCCTGTGCTTTTCAGTGTGCAGTTTAGTCAAAAAGTGTGTAAGGCCAGAGCTCCAGTCTGCAGCTTGTTAGGACTGAATCCGTCCTGTGAAAAGAATCAAAGGATCTCTGAAGAGTAGAAACCAGGCTCACCCTGTAGAAGACTGGAAGAATTGCTGAAAATTGCTTTCGGTCTGTCAGGAACTGAATCTGCTGTGTGTTCTCCGGGTATTGTGCAGTAATTGCGATCGGGATACAGATGCAGCCTGCCTGGTATAGTGCTTTCTTTTATATGGATGTGTGAAGAGGTTTGTGTACCTCAAGTGAGCCCTGCTGACATTGAAGGACCCTATCTTATTTGGAGGTCGTGAGTACTAATTCAGGGTCGCTCCCTGTTGAATTGCCACATTAAATCCAAATGGAATTACTGTACTGCTGACTGTTTAATTCTCCTTTTCTCTGTGTGAAAGGGCCCCAGCTGCCACAGTTTGGACTAGCCACTAGGGCTTGGGTACCCAGGGACAATAACTGATAGGGATAGGCCTGTGCACAGAGCCATAGGTAGATTATTAGAGTGATAAGCTAATTAACCTGATTTCCCCCTGTCCTTGTTATATCCCCCTAAATAAATCAGAGCTGCTTGTTTCAGCAAAGTTATACTGCCTGAGGTATTTGTCTATGTTAAAGTACTGTACTGTGATTGTTGCACTGTATCTCATTTCACAGGAGGTCCCAGTGCCGGAACCAGTCCTGGGGGTAAGTGTATACTGTGAAGGTAATTCTGATATATTGTGTGGGCCACTAGTGGGAAGAAAGGGGGGTTGCAGTGTCCCAGAGGGCTGTGACCAAGTTAGTTTAACTATTGCAAACCCTGACCTCTGGGTGGAGGCACCCGCCATTGGATCCAGGCCCCTCAACCTGTTAGTGGCAAATCAGGCAGGGGTAGTAGCCCCTGGGATAAGCGCCATCTAGGGGTTACATCTTGGAGGCTCACCGCTGGGATTGTGTGTCCTCTGGTGGCCATATTCTGAACCACTGTTAAGAAAAAATGGGTACCCGACAGAAGTGGCTGTGCACGGCTGGTGGAGTGGTGTACTGGGGAGGAGATCGACCCCAAAATGCTATGCTTATCCTGGACATCCCCTGGGTATCAATACGGACACTGTGCAGGAGTACTTTCCAAGGTGGAAGGTTTACAAACCCTGTGGTGGTGGGTCGGCATGCTAATCTGCTCACCCACACTTTCCTGGCCCTAGTAGAGTTTAAGGATCCCATAGATAGCTCCAAAGTGCCACAGATCATTACCCCAGAGGAGCCCTCACTGCTTGGAGAGTGATAACTAAGGACAGTAAAGACCCGGGGGGGAATCAGCCCCCACCACTATCTGAAACTTTTGAGGAGAAATTTGCTGAATGGTTGCTGGGAGAGGGGAAAACTGTGGAGGACTTGAAGAAACTATTCTTGCCACCTGGGGGTGTTCCTCCCCCAACACCCTCTCCTGCTCCAGTGCCCGTAATGGTGGCTGAACCAATGCAGACTCCTATTTCTGCACCTGCCATTAGTCACGACTCTTACCAAAGGTTGAGGATCTTCTCTGGCACCCTCCCAACCCCCCAAGGGGAGGATGACTGGGAGATCTGGATAGACTATGTTGCCCCCCAAGTGCTAGAATGGCAGTACTCGGGAGGCAAGCGAAGAGGTTAGTGAGAGCCTCAGGGTCCTGCCCTGGCTACCATCCGTGCTAAACGGGCCAGTAACCCTGAAGCGACTGCACAGGCCTATCTTGAGGCCTTGGAGAATGTGTATGGGAGCCCAGATTCTGATGAGGACCTATGGTGGAGAGTAAGAAATGCACAACAGTACCAAGGGGAGTTGTTGTCTGTGTATGTCTCTCGGATGGAAAAATTGTTGCAAGAATGCCTCAGAAAGGGTAGTTTGCCAGCGATTGAACTGGACCGAACCAGACTGGACAGAATCCTTAAGTCTGCCCCCTTCTCAGAACTGCTGTTGCTTCAGTTACGCCTGGCAAATCGACTGGAATCCCCACCTCCCTATGATGAGTTAATGAGAGAAATTCGAGGAGTTGAGAAAGGCGACCTCGGAGGTACCTGCACCAACAGCTGTGGCTCGACCCGAGTGACTGAGGGTGACCCATCAAGTGAAGTTCAGGGCAGAGGTTGACAGTCAATGAGTGCTCTGACAAGGAAAAAGATATGCCACAATGGGGCGAACTGTTGAGAGAGATCCGGGAATTCAAAAACAGTCCCTTTATGAAGGCCACGCCTGCAAGTACGGGCCCTGACCTATATCCGACTGCATCTGCTATGGGGGTGGGGTACCACCCATGTATCTCCTGCTGATAACAGCTCCAAACTCAAATCCTTGACCATGGAAGTGGAGAAACTGACGAGATGTCTCCAAATGTTTATCACGCAGGACACAGAGATGGCACCCAGGTTTCCAGTTAGTAATACCCGCGCCTGGCTCCCAGTGTGGCGCCTCGGCCAGCTCAAACTCCAGAAAGTATGTTTTGCTATAATTGTGGGAAAGATGGGCACATGAAAAGAGAATGCCAGTCCCCAAAGACACTGACAAAGTTGCATATAGGCTACAAGGAGGCTTGGAGAAGAAATCAGTGGTTAAGAGGTGCACACATGATCCCAGTGAGGGCACCAAAAATGCTAATTCCGTCCTTTGTGGCAAGGTCAGTTGCCCAGGCCCCCACCACCGCCTCCAGACTGGTCCAGAATAGTGGGTCCCTCCATGGAGACCACTGTAAAGGTGAATGGAGTGTCTACAAGAGCTGTATTAGACAGTGGCTCCCAAGTGACAATTATGTTCCAGGATTGGTATCGAAGCATTTGTCAGACATACCCTTACAACCATTAGAAGGACTGCATGTATGGGGTTAAGTGAGAGGCCTACCCTATTCCGGGTATATCCGAATTTGGCTGTCTTTCCCCACCTCCGTGGCTGGAGTGGCCGAACAAGTAGAGACCCTAGCCTTAGTGTGCCCCCCACTGGACTGTATGATGGTGTCCCTTTGTTGATTGGAACAAATGCTCATATGTTCGGAAGGCTGGCACAGTTGTGTTATGAAAACAGGGGTCAAAGACTAGTAGAGCTTTAAGAGTTCCGGCTTTAATTAAGAAGGCCTATGAGGCACAGAGATGCTGAAAAAACAGAACCAGAGGAACCGGTCGGAATTGTATGGAAGAAGGATCCTGAGTCTCTGATCCTGGCGCCAAATGCCCAGTGTACCTTACAGGAGAGGTCCGTATCAGAAAGGATGTTAAGAATAAAATATTAATGTTGGATGCACCAGGCGATGGAAAATTGCCAGAGGGACTGCTGGTCAAGCCTAGTATTTTGCCCGCTAGAGCCCATGCTTATGCCAGAAGGGTAATGGTCCAAGTTCATAATGTGTCTGAAAGAGACATTCGAGTAAACAGAGGGTTGCATCCTGGCTAATGTGCATTGTGCAGACACTGCAGTGCTACCCAGCAGCAAGAGTTCAAGGAAGAATGACAGAGTAACGCCTGACTTGTTTGATTTCGGCGACTCCCCGCTGCCAGCTGAATGGAAAGTGAGGATCAGCGAGAAGCTTGCCCAGAGAGACCAGGTGTTTTCTTTAAAGGAATGGGATGTAGGATGCGTGCAAGGAGCTGAGCACACTATCCGGCTGCATGACGAAAGACCATTTCGTGAGAGGTCTCGACGCCTGGCACCTGCTGACATAGATGATGTGAGGACGGCATCTGCAAGAGATGTTAGCTGCTGGTGTAATACAAGAATCAGAAGCCTTATGCTTCCCCATTGTGGTAGTGAGGAAAAAGAATGGAACAGTAAGGATGTGTGTGGATTATCGCACCTTAAACCGGCGGACTATCCTGATCAGTACACAATGCCCGCATTCAGGATGCTTTGGACTGCCTAAGCGGGAGCAAGTGGTTCTCTGTGCTGGATCTCCGCATGATGGGTACTACAGATCCCGATGGCCCCAGAGGACCGTGAGAAGACAGCCTTTATCTGTCCGCTTGGCTTCTATGAATTCATGAGGATGCCTCAAGGGATTTCAGGTGCCCCAGCCACTTTTCAACGATTGATGGAGCGTGCAGTGGGGGACATGAACTTACTAGAGTGCCTGGTATACCTAGATGATGTTATTGTGTTTGGCAGCTCACTGGAGGAACATGAGAGCAGATTATTTAAGGTATTGGACCGACTGGAGGACTTTGGCCTTAAACTGTCCATTGATAAGTGTCAATTCTTTCAAACATCAGTAAAGTATGTGGGACACATAGTATCCACCGAGGGAATAGAGACCGACCCAAGTAAAGTTGAGGCCTTGACCACCTGGCCACAGCCCAAAAATCTAAAAGAACTGCAAAAATTCCTGGGATTCTGTGGTTATTATCGGCGCTTCATCAAGGACTATTCAAGAGTGATCCGCCCTTTACTTAACCTTACTCAAGGGTATCCCCCAACCCACAAAAAATACCAAAAGTCAGCGTCCCTCAAGACTGAAAGAGTGTATTTTCATCCGAGTGAAGTATTTGGGGCCCGCTGGACTCCTGATTGTGAGACTGCTTTTCATGAGATCATATATCAACTTACCCATGCTCCAGTGCTGGCCTATGCCGATCCAAGAAAACCTTACGTCCTGCACACTGATACTAGCTTGCAAGGGTTGGGGGCTGTGTTGTACCAAGAGCACGAGAATGGCCTGAGACCAGTGGCCTTTGCCAGTAGAAGCCTGACCCCATCCGAAAAGAACTATCCTGTACATAAGTTAGAGTTCCTAGCTTTGAAGTGGGCTATTGTTGACCAATTCCATGAGTACTTGTATGGGGCTAAAATACTAGTAAAAACTGACAATAATCCTTTGACCTATGTGCAGACCTCAGCTAAGTTGGATGCCACTGGCCATAGGTGGCTTTCTGCATTATCTACATATGACTATGCTCTCGAATACCGAGCAGGTCTGAACCACATAGATGCTGATGCTCTCCGGAGGCTGTTCCCCAGAATGATTGGGTCCGATTGGCAGAACCTGACATTGGGCACTCTGCCGAAGTTTGACAGGGAGGAACAAATGTCCACGGACGCAGTGGACTGCATGGTGGATTGCTTGGGAGCCTCTGAGAATTGCATACCTGCTGCTTATTGCCACTTTTCTGCAATAGACATTGGTGCACTGCCTCAGCTGGACAATGACAGTATTCATGGCTCAACTCACATCCCATGATCAAAGCAGCTTTAGAAGCCCTCTATGCAGGAAAAGATGTGTCCAAATTACGCCTCCACTGATTTGAGAACTGCACTGTTATACAAAGAAGGTCCTAAGTTGAAACTGATCAATAAACTGTTATACAGAGAAACAGTAGACAGAGGGGACAAGTAGACAAACAACAACTAGTGCTGCCCACTGCCTTTGAGACTCAGTACTGAGGTCCTTGCACAACCACATGGGGCACCTTGGTATAGACAGAACACTTGACTTGGTGAGATCCAGATTCTATTGGCCTAAGATGGGGCTGATGTGGAGCAACACATTCGAACATGTAGTCGCTGCTTACAGAGGAAAGCTTTGCCCAGAGGGCTGCCCCTTGTTAACATCACCACCAGTGCACCCATGGAGCTGGTCTGTATTGATTTTCTGAGTTTGGAGTCAGATCAAAGAAATATCAAGTAATGTGCTGGTGGTCACTGACCATTTCACGAGATATGCCCAGCTTTCCCCACCAAAGACCAGAAAGCATCCACTGTGGCCAAAGTACTTGTAGAAAACTTTTTGTTCACTATGGGGCTCCACAAAGAATCCATTCTGATCAAGGGAGAGACTTTGAGAGTCGTCTGATCAAAGAGATGCTTTCTCTGTGGGGAGGCGAAAGTCCAGAACCACTCCTTACCACCCCAAGGGGGACCCACAGCCTGAACGTTTCAATTGCACTTTGCTAGATATGCTAGGCACCCTGCACCCAAAGGACAAGCCTAGATGGAGCCAACAAATTAGCACCCTGGTACATGCTTATAACTGCACCAAAAGTGATGCCACTGGAGTCTCCTCCTACCGCCTGATGTTTGGAAGAGAAGCTCGACTACCAGTAGATGTGTGTTTTGGGGTCTCTCCTGATGGGGTTCAAGCTGACAACTATTTACAGTATGTGCAAAGTTAAAGGCCCAGCTAACTCATGCGTACCAACTGGCTCAAACCATGGCTGCCAAAAGAAATCTGGCCAACAAAGAAAGGTATGATAAAGGTGAAAGCACAGGAACTCCAGGAGGGAGATTGGGTATTGCTAAGAAATCTGGGACTGCATGGCAAGCACAAGATTGCTGACAGATGGCACCATCTCCCTCACATTGTAGTGGGCAAACTAGATGATCTGCCAGTGTACAAAGTAAGGCCTGAGAATAATTCAAAAGATGTAAAACAATGCATAGAAATCATTTACTGCCCATTGGACAAATCTTAATTGAGTCTGAGCCCTAGAAGATGCCCCTCTGGACCAGTGACTAGAGCTGCTGCTAAGAAAGATCAAGAAAGTCTGCACCTACAGAAGCAAAGTTAAAGTGTTCCCTCCACAAGTCCCAGTTGAGCATGACTGTCAGTCCATATCGGAAGAAAGTGAGAGTGACTTTGAATACTGTCCTTCTTACGAACTGAGTCAATTGTTTGAGGGCAATCCCTAGTCAATACTGGAGATGAAGCTGGGCCTTCTGGACTGTCTAAGCCCCAGCTTCGTCCCTGGAGCCAATGCTCCCAGAAAGTGAAGTGCAAAGCATCAGATCAGATGAAATGGAATCTTGTGCATGGTTGAACTGTTTGAGCTTTCAGGAGGAAAATGATAGATTAGGGCAGACTGGTGATACACCCAACAAGAAGAGTATTTTGAGTGCCCTGACAGTCCACTGCCAGTGTCCGAAAGCTCTCCATGCGAGCCAAATGTTGTGGACTCAGAAACTGTAACTCCTGGAGCTGAAAGTGCCCCAAGTTCTAGCCTCTCTACCCCCATGGAGACTCCCTGACAAGTGAGGACAATGCTGAAAATGAGGCTCAGAGTGCAGAGACTATAACAGTTCCCCCTAGAAAGACTGGTCGAGCTGTAAAGCCTGTGGTGCACCTCAGTTATGATTCACTTGGGAGGCCTGTGGACTTGCCTCTCAATGTTGTCCATAAAGGAGTGTATGTGTCCCCGAGCTCATTGCCCAAACTGAGCATCAGTGCTAACTCCAAGTTACTTGTGTTGCCCTCTATATGGTGCCCTTGCCCCATCCAGCCCCAAGGTAACTGATAGGAAGGGCCCCTCTCTTCAGGTTTCATGTACAAGAGGTAATAACTTGAGTTATGGTACAATGTGTATGTAATACTGTGAAAGAGTGACGTACTGCAATGTTTCAGAAATGTGTTCTTGGTAGAATGATATATTGACTGATGATTACATGTGCGAGCCTAATGCAAATGTATATGGTTGCAGTTGAAACTTATGGGTACTTGCTTGACGTGGACGTCAAGCTTTCCCAGGCCAGGAAGGGTGTAACCCCTGCAAATGGGGGTTCCCAAAAGACTTCCAGGAGCTTGCTTGAATGCTCCAAGCCTGAATGGTGTTTGGCGTTTAAGCCATTTATCAGTGAGTGTTTTTAGAGCCTCTGGTACTGTCTCTTTAAGAGCTGTCTGCTTGCAGACATAATTAGTTTGTATGGGGGACTGTGTGCTTCTCTGAGTACCACTCGAGCTGCTGCCAATTCACTTAATTTTTGCAGTCACTAGAGTGCAAAGGAACCTATCTGAAAGATGTAACTGTTTGCCAGAAATTATTTAGAGTAATAATGAAATTACAGTTTGTCTAACCTGCTTTCTTTGCAGTCAGAACTGTGTCTGCTAGTTCCCCATTCTAGTTTTGAACTGCTGAACTGGACCAATCAGTGTGGGGTAAGCTAGCTCTAAAATGGTGCCTTGGACGAATCAGAACTTGGACTCATAATCTGAGCCAGCCACAAGAGGATTGTATGGGCAGTGACTCTGGGAGATGTAGTTTAGACTTCAGTGCCTTTTTGGACCAACAGCAGCAGTCTATTGTGAGTGACAGCCAATCCAGTCAAGAACTGGGAGGAACTCAAAGGAAGTGCCCGTTTTGTCGGTTGGAGTTTCAGTTGAGCTTTGGCAGTGAAGAAGGAAGGAGCCCTGTGCTTTTCAGTGTGCAGTTTTAGTCAAAAACGTGTGTAAGGCCCAGAGTTCCGGTCTGCAGCTTGTTAGGACTGAATCCGTCCTGTGAAAAGAATCAAAGGATCTCTGAAGAGTAGAAACCAGGCTCACCCTGTAGAAGACTGGAAGAATTGCTGAAAATTGCACTGGGTCTGTCAGGAACTGAATCTGCTGTGTGTTCTCCCGGATTGTGCAGTAATTGCATCGGGATACAGATGCAGCCTGCCTGGTATAGTGCTTTCTTTTATATGGATGTGTGAAGAGGTTTGTGTACCTCAAGTGAGCCCTGCTGACATTGAAGGACCCTATCTTATTTGGAGGTCGTGAGTACTAATTCAGGGTCGCTCCCTGTTGAATTGCCACATTAAATCCAAATGGAATTACTGTACTGCTGACTGTTTAATTCTCCTTTTCTCTGTGTGAAAGGGCCCCTACCAGCTGCCACAGTTTGGACTAGCCACTAGGGCTTGGGTACCCAGGGACAATAACTGATAGGGATAGGCCTGTGCACAGAGCCATAGGTAGATTATTAGAGTGATAAGCTAATTAACCTGATTTCCTGTCCTTGTTATATCCCCTAAATAAATCAGAGCTGCTTGTTTCAGCAAAGTTATACTGCCTGAGGTATTTGTCTATGTTAAAGTACTGTACTGTGATTGTTGCACTGTATCTCATTTCACAGGAGGTCCCAGTGCCGGAACCAGTCCTGGGGGTAAGTGTATACTGTGAAGGTAATTCTGATATATTGTGTGGGCCACTAGTGGGAAGAAAGGGGGGGTTGCAGTGTCCCAGAGGGCTGTGACCAAGTTAGTTTAACTATTGCAAACCCTGACCTCTGGGTGGAGGCACCCGCCATTGGATCCAGGCCCCTCAACCTGTTAGTGGCAAATCAGGCAGGGGTAGTAGCCCCTGGGATAGCGCCATCTAGGGGTTACACTTACATCCACAGGCAGGAGGTCAGAAGAAAGGCTTTTTTCCATTTATGCCACTCCGAGATTCGATGCTGTGGCAGTCCGGGTCGGGAAGCACCGGGTCATGGTGCACCAGAGGTGACATGTTATAGAGTTCCCAGTTTGTCAACAATAGACAGGGACCAATTAGGAGAGACAGCTTAAGTGTGTCATTTCCTCTGAGGGCGGGTCTTTCACAGTCTCATGTACTGGGGTCCTGTGTGGAGTAGAATTAGAGTGAAAAGAATATTTATAGTCTCAACTGTGGCTCCTAGTTCTTCTTTTTAGGGTTAGTTTTAAAATTCTGCTGAACTCCATAGCCAGAGGATCGAACCAGAGGTCTACTTTTCAATGAGACTGTGACATAGTCTTGCCTCAGGACATTTGAATCAGTAGGTAAGTGTTTGGTCATTGAGACATACGTGGGGAAGGGGGTGGTTTTCTTGAAGGTGCTGTGAGAGAAGTGTAAGAGGGTGTTTGTAGGACTAAATCTCGAGCCACAACATGGAAGACAGTGAAACTCTGCTAACATTCCGTGGCTCAAGTAGCATTTTGGTTTGAACTGGGGGCCTGTTGGGGGGCAATCGGAATAATGTCTATTAGGGGTCCCCAATTGCCTTCAAGTATTTCCTATGCCATTTCTGGGGTAGAGCAATGTACTGGGGACTCATTTTTTCCCTGAATGACTAAGGTTGCAAGATATTTCATGATGTAGTGAATACCCTTTAATGCTTGTCTGACTTCAGTAAATTTTATCCACTTCTCTACAATATCTGCCAAGAAATCCAGAAAAACTGAGAATCTGTTTCCCCTCCATGACAACACCCTCCTCTAAGTTGCTAAATGCAGTAGCTCCTCTTCCACAGAGACCTTTAAAAATAAGCAGCCACAGGACAGGGCTTGACTCCTTTTTGGGGCTTAGGGGCTAGTGAGTGATGCACCTGCTCTATTTCTATTGGCCACTGTCCCTGCAGAGGGAACAGTTCAATAAAAACATGTTGTAGGAATACAGCCATGTTGTTCCCCTCCACTCCTTCCTGTAACCCCACTATTCTAATATTATTTCTCCTCTCCCGATTCTCCAAGTTATCAAGTTTCTCTAATATGTATGACAGTTGCTTGTCATGGTATTCAGAGGAGTCCTGCAATTGTGAAATATTTTCTTCAACTATGGATAACTTGCTTTCCGTTTCCTCCATACGTTGCTTGGTATTTTCTGATTCCTGCTACAGTTTGGCCAGTGACATCTTGAAGTCTGTAATGTTTAGCTTAATATATGCAAGCATTTCTTTTATTGTGGCTGTCCAATTTCTTTTGTTGCTGGTTAAGACTGTCATGAGAAGAGAACACCCTGCCGAGTGATACTTTCAGGCTGGTCGCTTTGATTTCTGCTGGTGACATGCTAGAGAGAACTCACATTAAACTGTTTCTTAGGAAAAAATAATAAAAACAATTGCCGATTCCCACCAAACTTAAGAATTCATTAGCTCAGGAGTGCTTTTATGAATAAAGTTGAATTGGGAGGATTTTAGGCAAAATTAAGGTACTTAGATGGGTTTTGGATGAGTGCTGGTCAGAACTTGACAGTCAGGTGTCCACTTCAGTCAGCATCGCATGTGCTCCCCAGGTTCAGGAGATTTCTATCAGTTTACCCCTTTGGGGGATGGTGTGTGTATGTTAAAGAAGAATGGGGTAGGAGAAATGGAACTGTCTGCCTACACAGACAACTGGCACCCTTTTCAAACAGAGACATGTTCACCCCCCCCCCCACAGCTCATGGACATGTTCATACTTTACACTACATAGACACCTGGCACCCTTCTCAGACAGAGGCATGTTTACACCGCCACAGCTCATGGACATGTTCATATTCTGCACCACCCAGATGTCTGCATAACCAACTACACAGATGTCTGTACACTCCACTGCATATACACAGATGCTAGAATACAGTACTATACATACACTATAACACACCCCATTAACACACACACACACACACACACACACACACACACACACATATGCACGCACACACACATAGTCTCCTTAGGCAGACTTTTTATTCCTTTTTATGTTGTCTTGCGCTTGAACAAGCAACAACTTGTGGTAGTAGGAGAAATGCAGAGGTGTGTCAGTGTTGGCAAATGCAGGGCACGCTTTAGTAGGTATGTCCCTCATTTCCGAATTAGCCAGCATGCTAGCACTGACACAAGTTTTCTGTAAAGTGGACACAACTTGTAAGAAAAGTGCTGCTGCAATCAGAGACAAGCTCGTCATGCAGAGGCACAGATGACATGCCTCCCGTACTTGCTTTTCCTGGTAAAACATTTCAATAAACATGACGGCTCCTGCTGTCTGCCACACAATCCCCAGAAAGCTGACTTCGGGGGGTGACCAATCCCTTTGTCAGCATGTCCCCCCTCCCCCAGTTCAATTTGTTTGCTGACGGGGTGCCCAATCCCCATCAGCATAATGCCCCCCTCCCAGTTTAATTTGTTTGCTGATGGGGGTGCTCAATCCCTGTCGGCATTGTGGCCCCCTCCACACACACACTTTCTTTGCTGACAGGGGTGCCCAATCCTCATCGACTTCAGTCCTCCCAAAAAAAACTCATGTGGCATACTGGGAGCCCACCCCAGTGTGCCCAAATGTGCTTTTTTGTAAAACCTGCAAATAAAAACCCTTCTCCCCGACGTGTTTTTTTTTTTTTTGTCCCTGTAAAACAGAAAATGGTCACTCGTTGTCAGGATGCCCCTCATCTCCCAACCCGCACCCACCCTCTGTGCACCCCACCTCCCCACAAACCCCCCATCCCATACTTACCTCCACAGGTCCGTCTGAACTCTTCAACAACTGACCATGAACTGAAGAAAATGATAAGCTGTTCAACTTAGATGGATATCTCAGCCATTATTTTGAATTTTGGCTCCAAATTTTTAACATGGGGTTCTTGGGACCCTGCCTCATGAAAACATGCACTGTCATTTCGTTATTCGGTCCGAAAAGATGATTTCGCAGTCACTGCACAGAATCATCTTTCAGGACCGCTTAATGAAATGACAGTGCCACTGTTCATGAGGTGAGGTCCCAAAAAGCCTATGTTGCAAATTTGTTAAAAAAATTCAAAAAAATGACTGTTACGAGCGTGTGTTGTGCAGTTTCCATGGACGCTCTTAACTTCAGCAGTTTTTAATATTTTCACTCCAGATTTTCAACATTGCCATTTTTTCACATCTCTTTATCAACAGTATAGCTGTAATTTTTCACATCCTACCCAAAATGTGTTTTCGCACATCTGGCGCACAATGGAGCGTTCGTTGTGGGAAATCAACATTCCGGACAGATTAACACAATTGCAGTGCCACTGTTCATGAGTGGAGGTCCAAAATGCCTATGTTGAAAATTTGGTTAAATAATCCCCAAAATAATTGTGTTACGGGCATGCGTTGCGCAGTTTCTATGCACGCTCATAATTTCACCAATTTTTCATATTTTCACGCCAGATTTTGAACATTGCCATTTTTTTACACCTCCTCATGAACAGTACAGCTGTCATTTTTTACATGCTGCATGAAATGTGTTTTTGCACCTGTGATGCCAAATGACATAGTCGCTGTGCAAAATCACCTTTCAGTTAACAAACTGATAGTGCCACTGTTCAAGAGGTAGTGTCACAAAATGTCCATGCTGAAAAATTGGAGTGAAAATGCCCAGGGTGTTAGGGTTTCCAATCGTAACGCCCCACACTGTAGAGAATGATGGATGACAGGGGTGTGACTTGGGATTTTCGGCTGTAATGCTCACACCATTCCACCCAACCCCTACCCTGCAGCCAGTGACAGGCATCAAGATGTGCCTTGGACTCTTTGACCCCAAAGTTCACCCCATTCTCCTATACTGCACCCATCTCAGTGTATTTTCTTATGGAATGGGGTGAGCGTAAGGCCTGAAGACACCAAAGCACACTGCAACACTTGTCGGTGTCTGCAAGGTAGAGTGGGGTGAAATGGCATGAGCATTATGGCTGATGACCCAAAGATACACCCCAACACTTGTCAGTCTCTGCAGGTTGGGGGTGGGTTGGTGTCAGTTCACTACTTCACTGCCATTCCTGTCATGTATCTCTCTAACTCCTGCACTATCAACGTCATTGCCAGCAAGCAAACATTCAGCATTTTTTTTCCCAATTGGTTAACCAGGAGTAGCACACTAAGCTGAAGGCTTGTTTACAGGTGCGACCTGGGAGCACAGGGAAGTTAAGTGACTTGCCCAGGGTGACACAGTATGCAAGTGGGGGCTGTGGGATTCAAACCCAGGTCTCCAGATTTGCAGCTCAGAGCCTTAAACCACTGCGCTACACTGGCTCCCCAAATGACATTACCAAATGCTTGTTTGTCTTAGTCTTTTCTTTCCCTTTTTCATATTTTTCCTTTTTTCTTTTTTTGTTCCCCTGCCTGGCTTCAGGCTAAAATCTTGTTCCACACATTGTCTCCCTCAGGCAGCCTCATATTTATTCTATTCTTTCACTTTTTTGCTTACTGCGGTTTGTTTTATTCTCTTAATTTGCAATTTCTTGTTCTTGCTACCACCTTCCCTAACCCACTCCCAGGTTGCCATACCAGCACTGGCCATAGTTGCCACTGTCCCTACTGCTGCCTCATGATGCCACCTGTTCCTGCTGTGAGTTCCCTTCCCGTTTATCTCATTCCTTGGAATAGCACTGAGCCGCCACTCCATCATGCTTTAGACTCCAGTTTGTGCATGTGCAAAACATGAACAGGAGTTCACACTATTGTGCGTGCTGCTCAGTTGCCTGCCCACCTAACATTGCCTACTCATGCCAGTCATATGAGAAGCATGCAGGGAGAAAATCAGGCATGCAGGGAGAGTAAAAATGCCACATGGCAAATCTGAGCCGAGCAAGCAGAGTTTTGCTCAGCCAGCACAAAACTGAGCCAAATGAGTTTAGAGTAGCTCAGTTATTGTGCAACAGGATTTGGCCCATAGTTGTAACAGAGTAACATATAAACATAGCAGCATACACCGGCAGTTACATAGTACCATAGGAACACAGCAACATAATACAATAGGAGTATATTAGTGCCGTAAGAAAAAGTAACAGAGTACTATAGTCAAATTATCTGACCTCAGTTGTTGGTAAACTTATGGAGACCATCCTTAAGGAAAGACTGGTAGGGCTTCTGGAGGCAAATGGCAACAGGACAAGAGGCAACATGAGTTCATGGCAGGAAGATCCTGTTAAACTACCATAATCTGACTGGCTTCTTTGACTGGGTAACATGGGCAGCAGATAGGGGCCATTTGTACTTGGACTTCGGCAAGGCCTTTGACTCAGTGCTCCATAAGAAGCTGATCAGGAAGTTGGTGGAACTAGGGCATGAGCTAAGCTAATTAGGTAAGTGATAGTTTGGGTGGGAGGACCCAGAGGGTGGCAGTGGGGGTGATCTCTTCGTCTTGAGGGAAGTCATCAGTAAGGTACCAAAGGGCTTGGTGCTTGGCCCAGTGTTGTTTAACGTATTTATAAGCAACATTGGAGACAGCATAAAGGTGAAGATCTGCCTCTTTGAGGATGACACCAAGCACTGTGGGAGAGTAAACACTGCTGGGGGGATAGAGGACCTTAAAGTGGGAGTCTGGTCATAAGTGCTACTTTGCATAATTAGAATAAGCATGCCTTCAATAAATTACATACCAAAAATTAGGTTTCTACGTTACTTCATTTTAAAGTTATGAGCTATTTTGTAATCCTGATTTCACTACCTATTCAAAAGAGCCAGTTTCAGTGAAGAGCCACTAATAATGTCATCTCCTGAACTCACAGACTAGTCCTCCCTATCAGAAACCTTATAGGACCTATTTCTTCAAAGTTATTGTAACTGCGGCTGTAGTATTTATTTAAAAACCAAAAACTGACACAGGATTGCCTGCAGTGCTTGCATTTCTAGAATGTTCAGATGCATGGTACTGTACTTTAGAACACGTCAGGAGGTGGTTTTGGAATGCAGTGCTGAATTAAGGTATAGACTGTCAAAGTGGTGCACAATTTTAGAATGTTGGGGTGAGGAACATATAATCTCGGCATATTGAAGGGATGTGCCATCTTGCAGTGTGGTGGGACACTCAATCTCAGAATGTGACAGGGACACACATCAAATAATTTAATAGGGACTGGCAACTCTGGATTATAAGAAAGGATGTACTCTGTCGGAATATGGCAGGACACAGCATTTTATTTTGAAACAGCTTGTCCTTGCCACATTCCAGAATTGTATACTTATATCACATTTTAACATTCTGCATCACATCTCCACCACAATCCAACATTGTGTGTTCCAGCCATATTCCAAACTAGCGCATCCTTGACACATTTCAAAATTGCACATCCACACCATGTTCCAAAGTTGTGTTTCAATGCCACATTCTGAAACTGTCACCATCACATTCCAAAATTGTGTCATTACCACATTCTGAAATGGTGCATCACCACCACATTCTGAAACTGCACATTACCGCCACAATCCAAAGTAGTGTGTCACTGCCACATTCCAAAGTTGTGCATCACCGCTGCATTCCAAAGTCGTGCATCACCACCACATTCTGAAGTTGTGCGACACCACCATATTCTGAAGTCGTGCATCACTGCCACATTCTAAAGTCATTCATCATCGCCACATTCCAAAGTCATGCGTCACCACCACATTCCAAAGTCACGTGGCACCACCAAATTCTTAAGTTGTGTGGCACTACCACATTCCAAAATTGCATGGTACCACCACATTCCAAAACTGCACGGTACCACCACATTCCGAAACTGCATGATTGTGCATCACCATCTCATTCTGAAACTGCACACCACTGCCACATTTTGAAACTGCATCACTGCCACATTTCAAAACTGCATGCCACAGCCACAGTCTGAAACTGTGCATCATCACCACATTCAAAAACTGTAAGTCAGCATCACCACCACATTCCTAATTGTGCATCATTGCCACATTCTGAAATCGTGCATCAGTCACATTCCAGAATTGTGTGTCTGCCGCGTTCTGAAACTGCATGTCAGTCACATTCCAAACTGCACGTCAACGTATTCTGAAACTGCGTGTAACTGCCACATTCTGAAATTGTGCATTATCGCCACATTTTGAATTTGTGCATCATCACCACATTACGAAATTGCGCATCAGTATCACATTCCAAAATTTGTGTCACCACCACATTCTGAAATTTGTGTCAATGCCACATTCCAAAATTGAGCATCACTGCCACATTCCGAAATTGCATGTCTCTTCTACATTCTAAAATTGTACCTGCCTGCCACATTCTGAAATTGTCTCAAAACTTCCATGCTCCAGTATTGCCTGTCATTGTCACATTCTGAAAATGTGCATTCCTACCATATTCCAAAACTGCACATCCCCACCACATTCTGAAAATAAGTGTCACAGCCACATTGAAAAATTGTATGTCCAAGTTACATTCTAAAATTATGCATCCTTGCCTCATTCTGAAATTACGTGTGGCTACCAGATTCTGAAACTGCATTACTGCCATTTTCTGAGATTTCGTGTCCATGCCACATTCTGAAATTGAATGTTGCCACCACAATCTGAAATCAAGCATATGAACCACATTTTGAAATTTTGCATCACTGCACCACATGGCAAATTAATTCATCCAAGTCATATTACGAAATTACATATCCCTACCACCTTCCACAACTATGTATCTCTGCCATATTCTAAAACTACATGACACCACCACACTAAGAATTTTAGCATTCCCACCACTTTCCAAAATTGTGTGTCCCACCTACTTTCTGAGATTGTGTCATTGCTGCATTCCACAATTGCAGTCTGGTGACATTTCAAAATCTCATCCCTGCACTATTACAAAAATTGTACATATTTTTGTCATGCTAAAGCCATGTTTTGCCACTGTATTCCAACCCCCCGTCACATTCTTAAGTACTGTACCTTGCACCTGAACATTATGCAAATGCATTCCGACTCACCCATTGTCAGATTTCCTTTCCAGATGTTTAATACAACTGCAGTTTTATGTAATGTGGGAGAAATAAGTCTTGTAAGGTAGTTTGCAAGAAGGACTAGGCTGTGAGTTCTGGTTGTGACATCAACAGTAGTTCTTTAATGAAACTAGCTTTTTTGAACAGGCAGTAAATTTAGGGTTACAAAATGACGTAACTTTCAAACAAAGTAACTTAGATATCTCATTTTTGGCATGAGGCTGACTGGGAATATGCTGATCCAAATTCTGAATTTACTGATGCTAGAAATTTTGGCCAGATTCCATCTTTAAGAAAGATCTAGCCAAACTAAAAAGGTGGTCTGGAATATGACAACTCAGGTTCAGTACAAAGACACGTAGGGCTCAATTCTGAAAGCACTTAGGCTGCCACAAGTCCCTGGTGCAGCAAACACACAGTGCAGGGGGGGTTGCAGCATTCCTTTGATGCAGATCACAATTTTCTGCCGAGTGCACCAAATGCAGCAAGTTAGACCACCACCACCACCCTGGTCTAACTTTGCACAATTTGGGGACCCTTTTTACAGGGCGTGTGCCAAACATTTGGCACAAGCTGCCATAAATCATGGCAGGTGTCACAGCTGTGCCCAATGTACTAAAATTGGGTGCAGCTGTGTCAAAGGGGTTTGATGCAGTTGCACCAAGCATCGGGGTTGACACGGGGTTGACACAGGCCCTGCATCAGCTTTTGAAAATCAGGCCCATGAAGTCATACATATAGGAAGTAAGAACCTGAGGGCCAACTGCTATATGGGGAAGGGGGGTTCCAGGTCATCAGATCAGAAGAGGAGAAAGACTTTTGGGTAGCCATCACAAGGGACCTGTTAATACAGTGCAAGAAGGCAGTAGCTAAAGTGAACAAAATGCTTGGCTGTATTGCGAGGGGTGGGGGGGAGCACAACCAGGCAGGAAGAGGTTTTATTATCACTGAACAGATCCTTGGTGCTGCCACACCTGAAGTATGCCATACAATATTAGCCTGCTAGAGGTGGTCCGGAGGAGAGCAATGAAATGGTCCAGGGACAACAAGACAAGGCATATGAGGACAGGCTAAAGCACCTTAACGTGTACTCGGTAGAGGAAAGGAGAGAGAGTTGGGACAAGAGTGAGATCTTCAAGTACCTCAAAGGTGTCAACAAGACGGATACAGGGGACCTCTTCTGTTTTAGTGGGACCAAGACCACAAGGGAAAATTGTTACAAGCTGGCAGGGGGGAGGTTCAGAAAGGAGGTAAGGAGACACTTTTTCACACAATGAGTGGTAAAAGGATGGAACAAACTCCCAGAAGAGGTTGTCTCTCTGGGGATAGCAAATGGATGATTCAAGAGAGGTAGGGCAGGGTGAAGGGGAGAGTCAGGGTCACTGCGGGAAGACAAAAAAAGTGCAAAAGGGGGGGTCAGGGTTCACGGGGCAGGGGTGAAGCCCACAGTAGTTGCTAGAATTGGGCACCACAAACTGAGCAAGCTAGATAAACCAATAAAGCTTCTTCTGTTTGCTACTTTTGTATGTTCACATAGTAACATATTACTATAGTTACATAGTAACACAGTAATCTCATAACATAGGCATTTATTAAATGTTACATCAAAATGGTTGCCTCTGATTGGCTAAACCCTGGTCACATGACCAAAAATAGCTGGCCTTATGGCCCTGCTTTACTTTGGCAACAGGCAATAGTCCTGGCAATTGGTAATAGTTCAAAAACTGTTGCTCGCTAAATTGATTTTTAAAAAATGGCACTGGTCAATGATTTATTTGTTTATTTATTTATTTGTTTACTGGGTGGGTGCACTGATCCAATGGACCATTTTCAGGCATGACCCAGGCCAGTAAGATGGCACAAGCGTGAAAATACAATTACAGGACACAAGATACAGTACAGGAAAATGGTACATAAGAATACAGTACATTTCAATACAGTGCAGGAAAACCCCCGGAGCAGGAGCTACAATAAAACAAATACAATAAGGTGAAAAACAAAGAGATTAGTTCTGTACAAATATTATTTTACATACAGAGGTGAAGTTCCGTAGTAGTAGCTGAAACATGGCTACACGATAAGTAAACAAAGACCTGGTACACAATATCATGGGGGCTTGGGGTTTATGTGGTAACGTCATCAAGGACATACTGGGGATAGCAATCTCAGCTGGTTCAAGAGCTAGTTGGGGTGGCACTGGTGACAGTCAGCCAGGGGGCAGGTGTAAATGATACTGAGTGCTAGCTACTTTTATTTCTTTATTTTGCCCCCAGGTAGTCTAGGACCCCTCTCCCAATCAAAATAATGGCCTCCCAGCCCCCACACACCTCTAGATGGTGAGTGTTTTTTACCCTCTGCTCACTTCCACTACCAGCCACCATCTCTGGTCCTTGCTCCCCTTGCTGCCTCGCTCTAATTAAAAAAAACTAACTCACTCATGCAATGTACTTGTGCCCCCGCCCCCCACTGTGGAGACATTGCTCCTCACCACCTCAAGATGCTGGCCATTTTTACCCTCCACTCACCTCAACTAGCAGCCCCTGTCTCTTGCCCTCTCTTACCTGACTGACTCACTCTTATTTTATGTTTTTTCAAACCTGATCTGACCTGACTCACGTGTTGGTAGATAGGTGTTCCTTATGAAGCTGAGAATCGCTCCCTTGATCTATAATGCTCCTAGTGAAAGGTGAGGCTGAAGCTGATTGAGCCAAATAAATGATATTCCTGGTAGGTAAGTATTCCTGGTAGGTAAGTTTCTTTTGATCAATAAAGTTTAATAAAATGTATATTGACCACATTACTTCAGTCAATAGTATAAAACCAGAACCCCTCAAGGATGTTCTGTTGGCTGCTAATTGTCAGATTGCCCTCAGCCTTCGGCTTCGGGCAATATAACAATTTGCAGTCAATAGAACATCCCTTAGGGGTTCTGGTGTTACACTATTGACCTCAACTCTGTGTCACAGGGTGTGGGAAAGGTAACACAACACAGGATTTTGGTGTAAAACACACTGGAGTGTGATATTTATTTTCTTATAAGTATTTCAAAAATAATAAATTAAAATAAAAAAAAAACTGCAAAATAATAAACTGCTATTTCAGGTAGCTTTACACAGTCCAAGATCTATACAATTCAATTCAATTCTTTATTTAACCAGGTGAGCACCCTTGGAGAAACTCATTTTCAAGGTGGGCCTGGATTGGTTCCCAAGTGTCGCACAGCATGTACACATGATACAATAATTGACATACAAGAGTACAAAAGCTGGTTTGTACAGTATACCAACGTAAGAAGACACAAATGATTCATGCAGGAGTACAATGCATGTGAAAAGTAAACAACAGTATGTACATTATAACAACGAATACAGCAAGCCAGATAGCATCAGTACAAATACAAAATTATGAATCGGTCTCGCTGACAAGGCCTTTGGTTGCCTCTTATCCTCCCTCCTACCCCCTTCCCTGCCTGCACCTCCCCTTCTTATAACAATTGCCCCTTCCCTGCCATCACTTTTACTGCACTGAGTACAACTGACTTCCTGGCCGCCATCTATACTGCTCTGGATGACTACTAACCTTTCCCCTTTCCCGGTCCTCCCCTCCTCCATCTCCCTGCCTCCCTTATCCCCTTCCCTCCATCCTCTTCCTCCTCATACTCCCCCTTTTTCTTTCTCCTCCCCTCCTCCTCTTTTTTCTTGTTGTTCACATGACAATGCCACCTGGCAGCAACTTTCACCTTACTTTCTACTATCTGTCCTCCTCCCTACACTCTCAACTATCTATTTCAGTACTAATGACTTCCTAGTGTGCTTTGTAATGACTTTTTGTTGTACATTTTAAACATCTTGCATTGTAAATGACTCCAGACTGTTCACTGTAATTTATTTGTTTTCATTCTCCTTGTCTTTGTACTACCCTTCCAAAAATGACGTGGAACCTTTGTAAATGAGCTGTTCTGTGCTCAAAGGTATTGTAATCTGAGAATGAATAAATGTTATATCAGGTGGGAGCTGAAAACAGTACAGCATACAGGCCATACGTACAGTACAACCCTAGCAGGGATGCATGAGTTCAGAGTGGGCAACAAGTAGAAACAAGCATTTGTCAATGCCAAATGTTGTCTCGCTGGCATTGGCATTGGTAGTGCAGGAGTTAGAGATGCATAATAGGAGTGGCAGTGAAGTATTGAACTGACGCCAACCTCACCCCCACCCTGCAGAGACATATTTTCAGCTTATTCAGTTTGGGACCTCCCCTCATGAACAGTGGCACTGTGATTTTGTTAATTTGTCCCAAAAGTTGATTTCCCACAAGGACCACGCCATTGTGCACCACAGGTGCTAAAACACATTTTGGGCAGGATGTGAAAAATAACAGCTGTACTGTTCATAAGGAGGTGTGAAAAAATGCCAGTGTTGAAAATCTGGCATGAAAATATTGCAAAGTTGGCGAAGTTACAAGGGTGCGTGGAAACTGCGCAACGCAAGCTTGTAACAAAGTCATTTTATGGACATTCATCACCAAATTTTCAACATAGGCATTTTAGGACCTCTGCTCATGAACAGTGTCACCATCATTTCCTGAAACTGTCCCAAAAACTGATTTAGCACAGCGACCACACTATATTGTGCCGGATGTGCAAAAACACATTTTGATCAGGATATGTAAAATGACAGCTGAACTGTTCATAAGGAGGTGTGGGAAAATGCCAATTTTGAAAATCTGGAGTGAAAATATTACAGATTCACCAAGTTACGAGCGTGCATGGAAACTGCGCAATGCACGATCATAAAACAGCCATTTTGGGGATGTTTGCCATCAAACTTGCAACATAGGCTTTTTGAGAGCCCACCTCATGAAAAGTGGCACTGTTTTGTTTTGTTAATCGGTCCCAAAAGGTGATTCCGCACAGTGACCGCGAAATCACCTTTCTGGACCGAATAATGCCATGACAGTGACTGAATTCATGAGGAGGAGTCCCAATGACCCCATGTTGAAAATTTGGTGCCAAAATTCCCAAAAATGGCAGAGATATGCACCAAAGTTGAAAAAACCCTATTTATGCCATCATACAGCTTACCGGCTTTTCTTCAGTCCACGGTCAGCTTTGAAGAGTGCAGACGTGTTTCCGGTCCACTGAAGATCATCGCGCCAGGCTCCAGAGGTAAGTATGGGGTAAAGGGGGTGTGTGGGGAGGCAGGGTGAGCAGAGGATGGGTGTGTTTTGGGGGAGGGGCCGCCGGACTTGACGAGGGACCATTTTCTGTTTTACGGGGGTAAAAGGAAAAAAAATCATTGCGGGATTTGTTTTATTTTAGGGACATTTGGCATGCTGGGGTGGGCTCCCAGTGTGCCACCTGAGTTTTTTTTTGGGGGGGCCTGTAACCGACAAGGATTGGGCACCCCCATTGACTAATACCAATTGGGGGCGGGAGAGCCGAGGGGGATTGGGCATCCCCCTTAGCACACAACAAATGGGAGGGCATTACGATGCTGGGGATTGGGCTCCTCCATTGGCAGATTGAACTGGGAATGAGGGGACTGAAGCCGATGGGGATTGGGGTCCCTGTCAGCAACAAAAGACTGTTTAGGGGGCACATGACACAGAGGGGGGATTGGGCACCCCCTCAACACACAGTTGCAATGGGAGGGGGGACATTATGCCAATTATATTGTAATAGGCGGTGGCAGCAATCACTGCCGCCATGTTTTTTGGAATGCTTCACCAGGAAGGGCACATCTGCTGCATGACGAGCTTGGCTCTCATTGCAGTGGACCTTTTCTTAGATCTGGACACCACATTAGGTATGCCTGCTGTCAGCGCCTGCAGCTAGCTTATTGGGAATGAGGGACACACCTTCTAATGTGTGTCTGTATTTGCCCACGGTGATCACACCTCCAAATCTGCTACTACTGCAATTTGTCAGCTGGCACGCAAGTGCGAGCCAACATAAAAAGGTAAGGGAGAGTAGTAAACCAGGTAAGGTGGACATAGAACATAGAGGGGTAGAGGTATAGGGGCATGTAGAATTGAGGAAGGGGTGCAGGAGAAATGATGACTGCATGGGCAGTGACCAGAGATTGAAATTATGGACAGTAGTTTATCACTGAATGATAGGAAGACAATGATTAGAAGCTTAAGAAAAGGAGTATTAGCTTAGGCAGAGGGGAGAGGGGGTAGACTTAGGAAAAGCATGTGCAGTATTCCTGGAGGTACTGACTAAGGAAGGTTTCAAATTTTTCTAGACTGACAAAGTTTGGGATTTTAAGGGATTTTTGTATGGTGTTCCAGATGGTAGGAAGAGTATGGCTTATAGCGTGAGAGCCGTGTCATGTTCTTACTCTCAACTCTTAACTAGTGAGATATAGGAATATCTCCTGAGTGAGTAGCTCCCATGCGAGATTGTCAGAAGGTAGCAGATGTAGTCTGGCAATTTATTTGTTAGGGCTCTGTAGGTCCAGGAGGCTATGTTCCTTAGTCTTCTAGTTTTGAGTGACTACCAACCCATCAGTGGGTGGAGGGAGCAGTGATGAGTGTTTGAGGAGGCCCTGGTTATAAATCTCATAGCCTTACGGTACAAGGTGTCCAGTTTTCCCAGGCAGTACTAGGACCATGACTATAGATAAGGTTGGCGTAATCCAGAAGCGGGAGGAAGGTAGACTGAACCAGCCAGATTTTGGCATCTTGAGTTAGTAGACGTCTAATGCGAAAGAAGAGGCCCAGTCTCTGTCTACTTTTTTTTGTTAACTCTTCAATGTGCACCATAAAGGAAAGTTTACAGTCAATCCACATGCCCAGATATTTAAGTCTGTCCACGGATTCGAGGTTTTTACCCAGAAGCATAGTGATCCATGGCAAGACCACCCCCATAGACAGAGAATTGGTAGTATGTAGTTGGGAAGAAAAAAATATGGATTTTATTTTTTCCGCATTAAGTAGCAGTTTTAGCTTCAGAAGGTTATGCTGCAGAGTGTTAAATTCATGCTGCAGCGTAATCGGTGTTTGCTCAAGGGAGGGCTTGGCGACATACATCACGGTATCATCTGCAAAGAGATGGGATGATGCGTTCTTTACACCAGAGCTGAGGCTGTTAATGTAGATCACAAATAGGAGTGGACCCAAGTGTGGATCCTTGTGGGACTCCCCTATGTAATGTTTTCAGGGCGGGGTGAGAAGTCACCTTGTGTTTTAATTTGCTACTGATGGTTAGTCAAGTAGTACTGGAACCATTTCAGAACTGCACTGTCAACACCAATTTTGCGTAGTTCAATTATGAAGTCAATGTCAACTGTATCAAAGGCCTTGCTTAAATCTAGGAGTACAGCACCCACGTATTTGTTAGAATCCATAGCTAGATGCAAGTCATTGGTCACTTTGGCCAAGGCTGTTATAGTGCTATGTTTAGGTCGAAAACCAGACTGTACTGTGCTAATCTTATTGTTGGTTTCTAGGTAGTTATGCAATTGCATGTTGGCAGTCTTTTCTAGGAGTTTAGAGAGGGTAGGTAAGAGAGAAATTGGTCTGTAATTGTTGAAGTCTGAAGGGGCCCCAGATTTAAGAAGTGGAATGACATGAGCGGTTTTCCATACATCTGGAAGGGAGCCTGTAATAGGGGTAGTGAGCATGCAGTATTCCAGTTTAAGGAAAAAAGGGTCAAGGAGTTCTGCTCCCACACTTTTTTTGGTATCCAGTGCTAACAGCAGGTCCTCAACTGCTTTGTAAGATACTGGGGAGAAGCTGAAATTGTCGAGATGAGCCGTATCCTTACTTAACTGTTCAGGCTTGTCAGCTAGACTATGGTGAGAGAGAAGTTTACTGGCTGGAGATGAGTCAAAGACCAGATCAGCTGTTGCAAAGTGAATATTGAATAGGTCTAATATACGAGACTTGTCAGAGGTGGTTTGGTCACCCGTTGTGATTTTGGTAGGAATGGAGGAGGGAGGGTGATGCCCTTCAATGTCTCTCAGTGTTTTCCAGAAGTAAGCAGGATTAGAGGAAGTGTCGTCCAAACTGGACACAAAGAATTTAGATTTCTCTGTCCTAATTAAGTTGGTACATTGGTTCTGCGCTTTTCTGAAGGGCCCCCAGTCAGAAGATAGCTTTGTCATACGGGCTCATTTCCAGAGGAATTCCCTGTTTTGGAGGGCAGATTTTGTATGGTCATTGAACCACAGGTAGGATCTTTTCCTTGTTCTAATGTTAGTTAAAGGTGCATGTTTGTTAATTACTTCTAACACAAGATCCAGGAATAGTTTATATGTTACCGACACAGATTTTGGCAGGTAAAAATCTTGCCACCTCATATTGCCTAAATCCTTCAGGAACCTGGTGCTATTCAAGTTTCTGTGGTTCCTTTTATAGCTGTATGTAGAGGTTGAGGGGAAACTGGGAGTTGTATGCACACAAGCTATGGTGCAATGATCAGTTATGTCCTTAAAGAACACTGCAGCATGGGGGAAGTTGTGGCGTTCACTTACTAAGATTAGATTGAGAAGAGTACTATTTGCCATTTTTTTTTGTCATTGGGATGGGTTGGCTCAAAGATAAACTGGGTTAAGCCATGTCTATCACAGAAGTTTTTTAGTGGCTCAGAACATGGGGAGAGCCAGTCGAGATTTAGGTCTCCCATGATTATCACTTCTGATGTCTGGCTATCCAGCAGACGGTGGAGGTGGTTTAGCAGTTCGAGACCCCCTGAAGGTGGTTGATAGCACCCAGATAAAAGTATAGATTCGGAAGCGGATAGCTGTATCCTGACAGAGACAGATAGATTTGAATTGCTTAGGGACAAAGGAGGATTCGACTAGGGGACTGAGAATTTGTCCTTGATGTAGATTGTGACTCCCCCCACCCTTAATTGTCAATTCACTCTATACACATTATATGAGGAAAAGTTAATTTCATGGTCCAGAGTTTCTTTCTTTAGCCAAGATTTATGCAATAAGGCACAACAGGGTGTTGATTATTGGGAGATTTACCCACGCCTTGTATGGTGTGTCACGAGGCACTGCCGAGTGACTTAACCACACAAGAAGTGGGTAAATCCCCAAATAACCCAAGCCCTGGAGTGCCTTATTGCAATTATACAATGGACCCATGTGTAAAATAAATTTTAAATGTGTTTAAATATGTTTCTTATAAATGCCATTTCTCAGCTGTGGGTTATTGCAGGATATACCACAGTCATGTGATGTGTTTTGACCAATGAGGTTACAGGATTTTCATACCCCATTGTATAATCTGATATAATGAGCACATCAGGCTTGATGTGGCAGAACCAAGACTGGATAGAGTCAAATTTCTTCAGCAGGCTACAGGCATTCATATGAAAAAACTTATTCCTTTTAAATTGGCTAACTCAGAGGGGGCTACGACAGATAATTGGGGCCCTGGGTTGACTTCAACATTACTTGAGCAGATTAGTAAAAAAGAAGAAAGTTTATGAGGGAGCTTAATAACATCCTAAGGAGTTGGACTCTCCACCTCTTCGTAGGAGATAATGTGGTAGGTTGCATATCCTGGGCAGTTGGGTAAACTTTGGAAGTGGAGGTAAAGAGGAGTACTCTGGTAGAGAGGATGAGTGGGGCGTGGATCCATGGCGGTTGGAGAAGGAATGCAGTAGGTAGCTTATGTGCTTGGCAATCAGTACCATAGTGGATGGAGAACTGTAGTGTTAGGTTGCTGCTGTTAGTAGATACGTGCGAGTAGGTACCATGTGCAGGATCACAAACAAGATGAATATAACCTAGCAGGAGGGCACAACTAAGGAAGGATATAAGGACAATGCCTCCCACTAGATAACATTTTAGGAAGAGCAGAATGGGCAGATGGTAGAATTAAATGAGAGAAAATGCCTGAGCACCACCAGATCTTCTTCTTCTACTTTCAGTACAGAGCTATACCTCTGATAGTACCTTTCACTACTGTCAAGGCTCATCTGTCATATCTTTCCAACAGGAATGGTTTTTATACAGTCTGCCTGGGTCACCTGACCTGACCCTTAACTAATACAACAAGGTTTCTCTCTCTACAGCTTCTGTATTCAGGCAGGATGACCCACTATAACAACATGAACAGTATGTGCTATAGTTCTTGTATGAAAATAAAATACATCTGTACTTTGTATGAGTAGATCAGGTCATGCATACATAATGATCCTTAATCAGGGCACAGCCCCTACTGTTTTTCTCTGAATGACAGGTAACATTTTCATAAAAGGGGTCTCTAGAGGGAGCTGTTCCCCTATAGGTACCAGCTCATTCCACTGTACTGTTCAGGTAAGTCTAGTTCAGGAGTACCAGTCCAGACAACAGGATATCACTCTTAGGTAGTTTAAACAACAATACTTTGCTTTTAGACTTAACCCAACTGCTATTTTTGGTTTCTGATGCAAGCTGCCATGTGAGACTGAGGGAGGAGCAAGGTGCAAGACGGCAGCAATGCTGAGCTGCAGTTTGTGAGCGCCTAGTAGTGAACACTTGCCCCCTGTAAAAGTTTATCTTTTTGCTATCTCTCTCTTTGGAGAGCCACTAATTTGGTGTTCTTGTTTTCTGGCCATTTTGCTGATGACCAGAATTCCAAAAATGTTTTAGTGTGCAGTTAGGGAGTTAGCTTAGGGTTTTATCACGAGGTAGGGCCGGTGAGTAAGCTAGTCCAGTGAGTTAGCTTTCTTGTTTTTTAGTAAGTTTTTCTGAAACTGCTGCTTGCCTGCCTTCAGCATCCACCCTGCAGGATTTAGTGCTGCCCCGGGACTCGACAACCTAGCTGTGTTTTTGTTCTCCAGTTGCGTAACTGTCAGACATTAGTTATCAGTGTCGGACTTCCTAATTCACAGACCTAACTCGCTGAATATTTAGGTGAGGTATTTTTCTGTGGCAGAGAGTTCTTTCTGGACAGAGAGGCTGAGGACTGAGGACTATGAGCTGAGGACTGAGGATCAAAATTGTTCCAACCAATGCTAGTTCTCTGCTCTCAGAACGGACAGTAGCTGAAGACCATCGATCTCCCCAAAAGAACTTCAACATCTCCACGAGAAGGCCGATGGCATGGTGTGGATCCTGCTTGCCACCCAGATGGTATTCCTGGGAGAACGCGGTGCTGAGGGTGCATCTGCGTGTTGTCTTCCAGTGTATAAGTGACAAATTGTGCTGACTTTTGACCTTCGGTGCCTTTGCTGCCAGCTTGTTTGTCCGTGGATCTGAATGTTTTGCGTGTGCCCTACTGGATTATTGATTGAGGGCCAGTCGTTGGTTTCTGGCTTTACTCTCTTGGACCCCAGAACTGGTGGGAGCAGTTCTGTGTATACCCCGGGATTTATCCAACATGACTGGTATCTTGGAAACTGGTTCAGCATTCTGCAGTGACTGGGGGTAGTGAGAGAACCCTCAGCCTCTAAGCAGTGGGCTGGAATCTTTCTTTTTCTAGTGGCATAATATTTTGCATTTAACTGTTTTAATTTGTCCTGTCTTATAGGACCTTTTGTTGAGCTGCGGATAGTGTACTCCTAATTTTCAAGAACTTCTTCTGGATTTGCTGTTGTTCTCCTTGTGGGTGTGGGGTTGTGGAGGTGTTGGTGGGCTTAGGAAATTTAAAGTTTAGGTGTGTGTTGTGTGTATGGTACTAGGTTAGTCTCATTAGTAGTGTGTGGCTAGATGAGCAAGTGTTTATTTAATGAGTATTGTATTGTTTTGGGGACATTACAGTGAGTCAGGATGTGTTTAGGGAAGGTTGAGGGCCTGGGGCATGCCAGGATTGTGTACAGGGCATCCCAACTGCGTGATCTGCAGCCCTTTTCTGACTTGCCAGTTACCACCATTACATCACAGTGCTGTCGGGAGGTCAGAATTAGAAGGAACCGCATTGATCGATTGTGGTGGGGTGCCTCACGTACGTTGGAAGGGTGCATGATAGGGGCAGTTAGGTGCAGAAGGCACCCTGGGTTCATTGGGCCCAAGGGAGAGGCCAGACATGTTTGGTCCCCATCCTCAGGGTTTCCATTAGACTGAGTGGGCAGGTAGCCAGAAGGCTGCATTGTCCACCAATCCCCATGGGTAGTGCTGTGCAATGCCAGATCGATTAGAAACAAGACTGCAATTATAGGGGACTTGGTTTCGTCAGTCGATCTGGCTTGCATTACCGAGACCTGGGTGGGTGACGATGCTGGGCCAGTTTTTGAGCCCACTGCCCCCCCCCAGTTACTCTGTTGTGCACCGCCCCAGAGTGGAAGCAGGGGCAGGGGAATCATCACCTGTTTTAGATCCAAGCTGGGATTCACCGTGCACCCAGTGAGAAGACCAGGTTCCTTTGAATGTGTGGCCATTTGGGAGGGTCCGGGCACAGGCTGCAGAATTTTCCTAATTTATCGCCCTCCTGGAGTAGCAGGAGAGTTTCTGCAAGAGGTAGCCAATTTTGTCGATGAAACATTAGAGGCCCCCAGATGTTTATTTCTGGGGGACTTCAATGTTTCAGCTGGTGATGAATCATATAGGCTTGGTTACAACTTTCTCCAGACCATGTCATCACTGGGCCTGTCACAGAAAGTTTCCCCCGTGACCCATCAGGGTGGTCACATGTTGGACCTGGTCTTCTTGCTGGGGCTTGAGTTCAAGAACCTCAAGACTGATCGGGGTCAGTTAGTCTGATCATTGCATGGTGGAGTTCTCATTCGGGGAACCCCCAAGAGCCCTCCCCCTGCTGAGATGGTAAGATACTGCCCTTTGAGGGATCTGACCCCTGAGGGTTTTCTGGTGGTAGCTGACCTATCTAGTGTAGACATTACATGTGAGGAGGGTATGTGTGCCACAGTTGCTGCCTATAATAAGGTGTTATCTGGGGCACTCAACTCCCTTGCACCAGTCTGTGTATGACCCAAATCTTCTCACTTGAGGTCCCTGTGCTTTGATGGGGGAACTTAAGGCAATGAAAGTTTTGGGTTGGAGGTTGGAGCACTGCTGGCAGAGGATGGGCCTGGAGATGGACAAGCTGGCCTTGTGTGCTCACTCTGGTGAGTACCAGGGAGCAATCAACTGTAAGAAGGTAGAGTTCCTGTCCAGGGAGATTGCTGCCGGGGAACATTCGACCAACTGTGCTCTTTCAGACTGTAGAGAGGCTATTAAATCCAGCCTGTCTCCAGCCAAAAAAGCCTTTTTGGTTGCTTTATGTGAAGAGCTTGCTCAGTTCTTCTCAGACAGAATGTCCGCCATCAGGCAAGGTATTCCGCCAGTGAGTCAATTTTTGGCCATCAATGATCACCTCAGATGCCCGGAGAGCACTCCACCAAACTGGGGAAAGTTTAGACCCATGGAGGTGACTGAGGTCATTGGGTTGCTTCAAAGCTGAGGCACACATATTGTGAACTAGACCCAGTGCTGACATGTTTCTTGATGGGATGTGTCAACTCTGTTGGCCTGGTGTTTGCCTTGATTGTCTGGTGTTCCCTCTCAGAGAGAATCTTTCCCGATGCCTTGAAGAAGGCATTTGTGGGACCCCTTCTGAAGAAACCATCTTTGGACACTGACATCAAAGCAAATTACCATGCTATCGCCAACCTTCCATTCTTGGATAAGGTTGTTGAGAAGATTGTGGCGCTGCAGCTTGAGGAGCTCCTCATGGCCTTTGATCTATACAAGCCTCTCCAGTCGAGGTTTTGGGTGAGGCACAGCATGGAAACTGCATTAGTTTGGGTGCACAATGACCTTCTCAGGGTGAGAGATCGAAGGAAGGGGACAATTCTCATTCTCCTTGATCTCTCCTCAGCTTTTGGCATGGTGGACCATTGTGTGCTACTTGACAACCTGAGGGAATTTTGTGAACTTGCCGGCACAGTCATCTGCTGGTTTGAGTCCTTTCTCACAAACAGGAGGCAAAGGGTAGTGGACCCCCCTTCTATTCTCCTTATTTACTGTATAAACTCCCTTCCTTCAGACAGTCTCAGCTGCCACTCTGTCCTCTACGCTGATGACCATGTACTCTTCCACAATAAACAAATCCACTGCCAGCATTTCCACAGCTCTCACTCAAAACTACACTGCGGCCCACAACTGGTTCACAAAAAATCTCCTCTTGGTAAATGCCAAAAAAACAAAATCTATGTTGTTCAGATCTAAGCCCTTCCTTGCAAAATCCAGAACTCACTGCCACCTAAACATTCTCTCCCCTGATGGACCATCCCTGGAGGGCATCAACACTTTCAAATACTTAGGAGTCTTACTTGACCCCTCCCTCACCTTCTCTGAGTACATAAATTCCCTAGTTCGCGGGTTCCATCAAAAACTGGGCATAGCCTATAGATTCCGGCAATTCCTTACCCCGGAGGCCAGACTAGCTATTGTCCAGGGAAATATTCTCCCAATACTGGACTATTGCTCCACTATCTATGCCAGGGCATCTGTAACCACTACAGCCAAGCTCTCCTCTGCCTACAACAATGCCTGTCATTTTGCCTTGCTGGCCCCTTTTTCTACCCACCACTGCATCCTCTACAACTCCCTTGGATGGCTCCCACTGCAAGGTCGCTTTGACCTCACCCTCTGCTGCCTGGCAGATACTGTTATCTGTTCTGGTCAGGAATCCCCCCTTGCGGCTCTCCTCAAGATCCAAACTCTCCGCTGCTGCCTCCGCTCAAATAGCACCCCCACTCTAGCAGTTCCTAGGGTACACACAAATATGGGTGGCAGAGCTTTGTCGGCAGCATCCCCTACTCTGTGAAACAAACTGCCACCTGTACTCCACTCCACCGACACACACTACAGTTTCAAATCCCACCCCAAAAGTTGGCTCCTAGCAAATTCTGCCTGTCACTGTTCCCCTGGGTAGGTCACCTTTTTGCAAAACTTGTCCACTCACCCGCTGAGTCTCATTTTTGCCTCCTTCCCCTAATTTTCCCTCTGTTTCTCTCTTCATCCACTCACTACCAATGCATTTTTTTGCTTTGATTGCAGGTAATGTACTCATACTGTCTACCTGCCAAATGTACTTATGTAAAATTACTTATATATATATATATGTAATAACTGACTTATGTTATCCAATCTTGTCTTACTTGACTTATGTATCCAATCTTGTATTATTGTAACCTGTATCACAGTTTTTACTGTTTGTTTGTTTGTTATGTTTTTTTTATTTTATTTCCTGTTCTATGTTATCTGTGCCATTTTGTAAATGGCCCGGGTCGTACCTGAAAACGGTCCCTGGCATCAGTGCACCTACCTGGTTATCAAAGTCACAAATAAAATAAAAAAAGTGAAAAAAAAAAATGAAGAATTTTTCCGCCCTCCCCAGTCTCCTGTCTTGTGGAGTACCCAAGGGTTCGGTCTTGTCACCAATGTTGTTCGCCATGTACATGCTTCCCCTGTGAGGGCTCATTAGAAAATATGGCTTGGGTTTTCATTGTTATACTGATGATACCCAGCTGTATAGAAACTTAGAAACATAGAATTTGATGGCAGATAGGACCACTTGGCCCACCTAGTCTGCCCATTTCCCTACCTGATGGATAAGCTGCAGATTCTAGTTAATCAATAGCTTACTTCCTCCTACCCCCCCACTAGAATCACCTTATGCCTGTCCCATGCATTCTTGAATTCTCCCACTGTTTCTGACTCCACAACCTCCTCAGGAAGGCTGTTCCATGCATCCACAACCCTCTCTGTGAAAAAATACTTTCTAACATTACCTCTGAGCTGTCCCCCCTCTATCTTCAAATTATGCCCCCTTGTTCTTGCTCATCTCTTCTTCTGAAACGTGCTACCCTCTTGTACTTTGTTAATTCCCTTGAGATACTTGAAAGTTTCTATCATGTCCCCCCCCCCTCCTTTCCTCAAGGGTATACATATCAAGCTGCTTTAGTTTCTCCTCATACGTCCTGTGGTGCAGACTCTGCACCATTTTGGTTGTTCTCCTCTGAACAGCCTCCAATCTGTCTATGTCTTTGCGGAGATGGGGTCTCCAGAATTGCATGCAGTACTCCAGATGGGGTCTCACTAACTGTCTGTACAGAGGGATAACAACTTCCTGTTTTCTACTGTTGATGACTCTCCCTATGCATCCCAGTATCCCCCAGCCCTCCTTACTGCCTTCTCACATTGCTTGCCCATCTTTAGGTCATCTATATGCCCACCTTTAGGTCATCTATATGTATTGTTCTTTTGCACCAGGGACATCCAGTGCAGTGGACATGCTTAACAACTGCCATGCTGAAATCAACGACTGAACCCCGATAAGACAGAGGTACTGGTAGTGGAGACAAACAGAGGGCATGACAGGATGGTCTCGGGTGCAGAGACAGGACTTGTCTTGAGTTGTGTGCTTTTGAAAGCCCTCTCCAGGGTATGTAACCTGGGTGTTATTCTGGACAGCAGTTTGACACTTGAGACTCAGGTGTCGGCCGTAGTCCATGTCAGCTTTTACTATCTGAGAAATATTACCAGGATGAAGCCCCTGGTTCCACCCCTGGACCTCCCTACCTTAGTGCATGCCTTCGTGATGTCAAAGCTTGATTACTCTAATGCGGTCTAACTCTGGGTCTCGGGAGGTATCCTCCGCTGACTTCAGCTAGTGCAGAATGCAGCTGCCAGGTTGCTGACAGGGCAAAGTAAGTATTGCCATGTCACCCCAGTTCTGCATGAACTGCACTGGCTGCCGGTCAGGTGGAGGATCCTCTTCAAAGTGGGCTTGCTCACCTTTAAGGCCCTACATGGGCTGGGCCCTAGTTACCTGGTGGACCTTCTTATGCCTGCTACCTCAGTCCGCTCCCTCCATTCCTCCTTGAGGGTCCTCCTTGCAATTCCCAGGATGAGGTTAAAAACTGCCTGCGATGGAGCTTTTAGCATTGCTGGCCCCATCCTGTGGACTTCTCTTTCTCCATCAGTAAGGGAGGCTCCTTCGGTAGAGGTATTTAAGGCATGCCTCAAGGCCTTCCTGCTTGAGCAGGCTTTTCCCAACTCAGCATGGTGAATATTGCCCAATACTGACTTGTCATATTACCTGTCCCGATTTCTTTTCTTTCTTTATTTATTGAACTCTATTTAATTGTATTGTAGTTTTATGATTATCTTATTTATTGATGTTGCATTATGTTGGTTTTATGTAGGGAGCCCAGAGCTTCTGGGATTGGGCATCTTTTAAATAAAATTTGCCTTGCCTTGCCTTATTTTAATAGGGGCATTTCTGTAAAGCATCACATTGTGTCCACTATCTAACAGCATTCTTTATGTCTATAAAGATCATTTATGACTCGGCCAGGGACCTATGGATGTCTACTTATACTTTGTTTTAAGACTGGGCAGCAGTTGCGAGCAGAGCGGCGGCTGAAATGTACAAAGAAAATTATAAGACGCCCGCTCTACTCAGCTGCTGTGTCACGGGTTTCCATGAGAGAGACATCGAGGAGTAGAAACGTTCAACTTTACTGGATTAAGCTGTCTCTCTCTAGTTATATTGACTGCAACATTCTTTTTTAATGATCTCTAAGCCAGGAATACCTCCCGGGCAACCTCGTCTATGAGAGGAACATTAGGGAATAAAATTAAGAAACCAGGGTATCCTTTCTTGTTCATGGAGCTGCTCCTGGACAATTAATTAACATAACGTTCTGTGAAACAGTGCATTGTTAAGAAGACCTTAGGTTAAATACCCGAATGTAACCATGGTCTCCTATTTTCTATCTTTTCTTTCTAAACACGGAGTGGTTTTAATATCACTTTAGCGGGAGTCAAGTGTTCTGTTCTAAGACATGGAGTGGTGGCTGCAGGTATAAAAGTGAATGTTTTGCCACTCCATTCTGAACCGCACTCCCGGTGCAGCTTTGATTAATTTTCAAATTCAATATACTTTATTGAGTTTTATCAATTTTCAACAATTAGACACTGTTGTTGTACAGAAGACATATGATAAACACATCTTGCATAGTCATAACATTCTGTTAGGGTCAGAATTTAACAGAGAAGTTATAAAGATGGTCCTGGTTAATAAGGATAAATTAAGGACAACAGTAAACAGTCAACAAACTGCAACCCACTGCCCTCCTCCCACCTTCCTCCCCCCAACACCCATTTTCTCCCCCCCAGTACGCAGCACGATATCATATGACTAGAAAATAGATATACATAGCAAAGTTAGTAGAGAGACTTTAACATTTTAGAATATGCTGAACAGCATTTATACTATAATTAGATGGTAAGTAAGGTATGCAAAGGGGCCCATACCCTTTGGTAATATTATGATCTTCTAGACATTTGAGCTATAAAATTCTCCACTTGTAAGGCAAAGAGAACCTCATGTAACCATTCTGTTAGGGAAGGAACCTCTTGGCCAAGCCAGTGGCATAGTATTATTTTTATAGCGCACAGCGACACAGTGGCCATGTGCTTGCGTTGATTGCCAATCAAGGACCCCCCCGTAGTCCCCCAGGATACAGATTTCCAGATTAAAGGCCTCAGAGAGACCCATTAAGGGATCAATTTTAGACTTAATGGCCATCCAGAATGGAGAAACCTTTTCACACTCCCATAGTATGTGTAGTAACATACCAGGTTGAATCCCACATCTGGAACATAGGTTGGAAGAAAGCTTCTCTAATTTATGCAGTTTGACGGGGGTGTAGTAGAGATCATGAATTACAAAAAATTGTAGTAGACAGTACCTATCCCACTTTACATTTCTATATAGATGGGACCATATTTTGGACCATGACCTAGGTGTTTATGAAAAGACAAGTAGTACCCGGTCCCATATATAATGTGGCTGACCACCTAGTTCATTTAATGCATCCCTCAGAAGATGGTAGAAAAATGAGATGAGATGCAATGTGGGAAGAGATGAACTGGCTGATAATACAGGACCTATTAAGTTCTGACCCCAAGGCCCTGTTCCGAAGTGGTGAAGAAGCATGAGTGAGAGCTGGAAGTACTTAAAACAGTATGAAGTGGGAAGATTGTATTTGAGACACATTTCCTGAAATGTCAACTATGTATGCTTCTTCAACAGATCAGCAACTTTAAGTTTGGGTTTGAATAGCCAGAAAGTTTCCATAAGAGGCTTGCCTCCAATTTTAAAATTAGGATTTCTAAGCATGGGTTGTGATACATCTTTCTCTGTGGAGACCTGGGTCGTAGCACATAGCTGGGCATGCACTTGGAGAGTGACCTTAATGGGTGTGGCAAACAGACCCTTGGGGATGTTCTTAAGGGGAACATATATAAGCATTCTGAGATCAAGACCCTGAGAGGAACAAAGAGTTTTTTTCAATTTGTAGCCACTGAGGAAAGTATACCTGAGAATCCGTAGGTGCCGCTTCCTTAATACATTACTGAAGAACCGAACATGTAGCAGAAAAGATGTAGAGAAGAAAGTTAGGTAATTGTAAACCCCCTATGGTCTTACTGCATTGTAACTTAGAAAGGGCCCTTCTAGGCTTCTTGTTACCCCATATAAAGTTAAATATTATTCTATGCACCTGTGTAAACCAGAATTTTGGTAGAAAAAGGTTAGTCATTTGCAAGGGGTATAATAAACGAGGAATAACATTCACTTTTTTATTTATACGCCCCCAGAGTGATAAAGGGAAGAGGGCCCAAAGGGTTAGACTTAAACTTAATAGGTCCTGTTTACTTTTTTATCAAGATTATATTGCTTCATATGAGAACTAGAAGAGGTAAGGGAGATATTTCAAGTTGTCCCTAACCCATTGGAGGCCCAGATGGGATACATCAAAAGAGAATGTGTGGATGTTCAGGGGCATTTTTTCCATTTTAGCTACATTAAGCTTATAGTTGGAGAATTTAACAAAGTCTTTAATAATAGACAATGTAGCAGTAATTGATGCCGAGGGGTAGGACACGTGGAGAACTATATCATCAGCATAAACTGATAATTTATACTGATGGGGCCCAACAGTGATCCCTGCAACTGAAGAAGAAGCATTAATACTATGGATAAGTGGTTCCAAATAAAGATCGAATAGAAAGGGAGAGAGCGGGCATCCCTATCTAGTGCCCTGTTGCAAGTCAAAGGACTGTAAAAGCAGACCACTGCAAAGCACACAAGCAGTGGGATGCATATACAAAATCTTTATCCCATTAATATATTGCAGAGGGAATCAGTATTTGGGCAAAAGATAGAAGAGATAGTCCCAGGAGACTCTATCAAAGGCATTCTCTGCATCCAGGGAAACTAACGCAGATAGAATTACGGAGTCCCTGGATGCAGAGATAAGATATGCCAGTTTACGCAAGTGGTCTGAGGAATATCTCCCTGCTACAAAACCAACCTGTTCTGGACTTATCAGACATTGCCACACCTTTGCTAGTCTACTAGCTAAAATCTTAAGTAGTATTTTAAAATCTCCATTTATCACGGAGATAGGATAATAGTTAGAAACAAGGAGAGGATCCCTTCCTGGTTTGGGAAGAACTACTATCGGGGTTTCTGTAAGAGAGCAGTCTGATATACCATGTTCATAGATATAGTTATATGTGTCTAATAAAATCGGGGCCAGTTGCTTTTTAAAGGCTTTGTAGAACTCTGTAGTGTATCCATCTGGGCCTGGTGTTTTGTTTAATGGCAAAGTATCAATGGCAGAGCATATTTCGGCTACCGAAAGGGGGGCTTTCAGTTCGGTTATCTGGCGCTCCTCTAGGGGTGGGAGCTGAATAGACTGTAAAAATTGATCTACGTCCCCTGAACAAAATGGAATGTTTAGACAAGAGTAAAGTGTATGATAGTAATCCCGAAAACAGTTAACTATTTCCTGGGGGGAGGTAACAAGATGACCTGTTGAATTACAAATGGAAGAGATTATCCTGTCCGCAGCATGGGTCTGTAGCCCGAGGGCCAATAGCTTACCTACCTTGTCCCCCTGGTCAAAATATCAAATCTTACATCGCTGGAGGAGATGTTCAGCTTTTTCTGTTAACAATAGGTTATATCGATCTCTAAGAATTTGGTACTGGGATCGTCAGGAGAGGGAGGGAGGGAGTGGAAAGTGACAGTTCTGCTCTTCTTATTTCCTGGAGAAAATGGTATGTGACCTGGGAGAGTGGGAGGCAATCTTTTTCCTGATGGTAGCCAGTCGAATAATCTCACCCCTTACTATATAGTGCACTTTAAGACTCCCCAGAATACGTCTAATTTGGGCATGGTAGGAGAGGTAATATCCAAAGAAGTGGTGAGAAAAGTACCGAGATGAGATTTGAGGGAGTCAGACCTCAGTAATTGGTAGCTGAATCTCCAAACTATGTCCTGGACAGTGGGGGGCCCCGGGTTCCAATGCAGTAAAGTAGGATGATGATCAGAGATAACTTTAGGCAGATAGGTACACGACAAAACATGAAGAAAGGTGCCCAATATCCAACAAAAAATAATGAATCCTGGAGAATGAATTGTGAGGGATAGAGTATTCTGTCTGAGAGGGGAAGAGGGCTCTCCATGGGTCAGTTAAACCCAATGTGTCCATCATTTTCCTGATGGACAACTGAGCAGGGGAGAGAGAGGAGTTATTGACTCTAGAATGATCTAAAATATTACAATAGACCAAATTCCAATCCCCACCCAGCAAAAGGGGACTAGAAGACCACGGGACCAGTTGGGCCATAAGCCTCGTGAAAAACTGAGGGTCATCTACAGTGGGACCATAAATGGACCCAAGCACTACCTCAAAGTGACCTAGTAAGGCCTTAGCTAGGATAGACCTGTCCTGAGCATCCACTATGGTATCCAGCAATTGGAAGGGCAGTGTACATGCTACTAAGATAACAACTCCCCCTCTTCGAGTACTAGGCCCTGTTCCCAATGCTTGTCCTACCCAGGTCCGCCTAAACTGGATGATCTGGGATGAGGACAGGTGAGTTTCCTGAAGAAAGGCAATGTCAATTGCTAACTTACGAAGATGTAGCAGTATTTTTGCTTGCTTTACAGGAGAGTGGGCACCCTTTACGTTCCACGAACAAATTTTACAACTGGTCATTTAAACCACTTATTAATACAATATCCTCTATTAGCAGATCGGTGTAATAACACATGTGTCACTCCATGTGAAGAAACTTTACTACTAGTTCCACTGCGTACCATTTCCCTAAACCCTCCCACCCCCTGTATAAACCCGGCCCAGGATTAAAGCTGACCCTGAGAAAATTAAGTAGAAGAAGAAAACATTAAGTCTAGATTCCCCAAACTTTATACAAGCACACTCCCTGATTTTCTTACCACACCCTATGGAGCAGACAGATGTACACACAAAAACAAGATTGTGGGGGGAGGTGAAACTTCACACCCCCCCTTTATCCAATACTCATTGTCCACAGCATAGCAAGTAAAACCCTTACTGGGCTGACGTAATGCACGGCCTGCTAAATACTGCAGCCCAAGGAAATAAAATAAACTAAAAACTAATATTGTGGAGTGTGCACATGAACTAGCTGTGGATGCCCCCCTCCCTCTACTACAGCACATAATTCCCTGCTGAAACTGCAAAAAACTTCCACTAACCTGTCCCCCCACCCCAACTTTCACATTGTAATTAACTATACTAGCATTTAACTATACAAGCAGTAAGCAAAAAGAGAGCAAATGCTCAGATCATAGACAAAGAAAGTGCTCCAGAGAGAGAGAAAAAAAATGATTTATACAGCCTGGAGCAGTAACCAAAATCTGTGGCAGTCAGACTGTGGGCAACTTGTGACTGCTGGTCCCAGCACAAGAAATCTGTCTCCCACCATAGCATAGGAAAAGGGAACTGAGTTGAGCACTTGCACGATGGGATCCATTTCCAATTTGGGGGTTTGAAAGTGCACAAAAAGTCCCACCGAAACTGTCCATATAACTGTTGGTTTCAGCCCAGCTTACCACATTAACAGACTGTAATGTCTGGAATCAAGGGCTGTCACACTAGACAGAAAAAAGAACAAACAAGCAAATTAATAGACATTCCCCTGGAACAGCAGATATATAACTAGTCAAACTGCAGACAGTGTTTTAGAACAAAAAACAACAATCTGATTCAGCAAAATTAACAGGGACCTTTTGTGTTTAAGCTGATCAGATGCTTTTACAATTTAATTCTTTGCTGCCCCCTTATGGTCGGACAATGCAACTTCAGACTGTCACACAGAATAATGCGCACATTTGTGCAGAGTTTTACAGCTATCGTACAGGACCTACTGATTGCAGACCATCAACGAACAAAAAAGAGATCCGAGAGCAGGGCCTGCAGTGCTAGAAGGGATTGCTGAGCGGTGTCGTAATTATGCCAGGATCTTGAGGTAAATACAGAGAGCCATGAAGGATATTGAACCCTGTATTTAATTCCAGCCGCTATACGCTTGGTCACTATTTGATGATATTCCACCCTTCTTTGCCTGACAGTGGCAGTTAAATCTTGAGAAAATCTGAGTTGCTGACCTTCCCATAACACTTGTTGGAGCTCTCTGACCTACCCAAGGATGTGGATTTTGTCCAGATAATTCAGAAATTGCCCATTTAACAGCTAGGGCCTCTTTTTCTATAGTGGAATATTTCTGCTCCCTATCATGGAGATTGCGGGATATATGAATCAATAGGTGTTCTTCTCCAGCCACGGTTTGACTCAGAACAGCCCATCCCTGTTTCTGAGGCATCCGTGTGTATTTCAAAGATTTGTTCAAAGCTGGGACTTTTTAGAACGGGGGATGAACAAAATATGGCCTTTATTGTTTGAAAAGTCTCTTCACACTCTGGGCTCCATTTTACCTGGTTTCCACACTTCTTTTTTGTGAGATCTGTCAAGAGGGTGGTGATAGATGCAAAATTGGGTATAAAGCATCTGTAATACCCAGCGCAGCCCAAAAATGATCTGACATGTTTTTTGGTAGTTGGAACCGCACAGTTTGCCACTGCTTCCAATTTGTCAATTACAGGTTTCACCTGTCCGCTCCCCAACAAGAAACCGAAGTAGAGAGTTTCTGTCATCTCTACGCTCATTTTTGTGGGTTTATAGTAAGACCTGCTGTCTTAATGGAGTGAATGACAGCGGCTGAGTTCACCAAGTCAGTACTCCAATTAGGACTATATACGACCACATCATCCAAATAGGCCGGGCAGTAACCAGTATGTGGGGTCAATATATAGTCCATGTACCTTTGGAAGGTCCCCGGGGCACTGTGAAGTCCAAGGGCATGGTAACAAATTCATAGAGTCCCACTGGAGTACTAAACGCTGTTTTCTCCCTTGCCTCTTTGTCTAGGGGTATCTACCAATAGCCTTTTATCAGATCGGGGTAGTAATGTACCGGGCATTCCCTAGTCTGTCAATGATGTCATCGATGTGGGGCATGGGGGAGGCATCAAACTGGGATCCCTGGTTCAGTTTCCTGAAGTCCAAACACAGGCATATCCCTCCCTCCTTTTTTGGCACCACAACAATGGGGGACCCCCAAGCACTTTTAGAGGGTTCAATTATCCCCAGCTGTCTCCGTTGGTTTATTTCCTGTTTCACACTCACCCAAACTCTTTCAGGTAGATGATAGGGTTTCTGTCTGATAGGTGGGGAGTCTGTTCTTATGGGGTGCTCAACCCCAATTGCACTCCCAGGTATGCTGGTGAATGTGGTGGAAAATGAGTGTATTAGTGTTTCCACTTCCTTCCTTTGTTCAGGGGTCAGAGCAGGGTTAAGAAAGATTTCCTTTACAGCTTCAATCTTTTCTAGACTATGATAGGCTACATCGAACTCTGACTCTCTATTTTCATGGATAACCACCATACCCATAATTAACTCAGACTTTAAATTCCACTTTTTCAGTAGATTAGCGTGGCATATCTTTTTTCCTGGGCATTTATCCGGGTTTCAAGTTCATAGTTAACAGGACCTGTTTGCCTTACCACAGTGTAGTGCCCCTGCACATTCTGGTAAAAGGACTCAAAGGAAGATAAAGAAAAAGATAAGTACAGAAAAGAATGAAAAAGTAGAGGAGATAGGAAAGGGCTGCCATAGGTGGCCAACCTACTGCAGCCTGAGGTACAGTTTAGTCAGATACAGGGATACTACTGCACAACAGATTTGAAGAATGAAATAATCATAGAGGAAAGAAAGCATTTCCTATGGTCTTATAACAATCCTGGTGGAACACAGGTCCACCGCACTCTGGTCAATATTTATATAATAACAGGTAGAAGTAGTACTTCTAGAACACTATTGCACTTGACCCCAGCACGTGTTAAATACCAAAGTACAAAACAGCTTACCTTCGCTGTATCAAAATCTTTTCTTTTGTGAAAAAACATGTACTCAATCATTTTCGCAGTCCATCTAACAAAGTGCTAGTGCAAAATAAATAAAATCATTGGTGGATAGTCACTCGTAGCTACACAAACAAACACACGCAGGCACTCATTGAGTGCTCCCCACAGCCATTGCTTGCCAGCAGCGTTTTGTCTGCCCCACGAAAAATATGAGCAATAGATAGAAAAGCAGCTATCAAATAAAACATATTACAAGCAGTTATCATCAAGTCCCACAGAACAGATAAAGGAGAGAGCTCATAGCTTTGTTGCATATGGAGAAGAATTCCAACATTTAAAATCTGAGACAATGTGAATATTTAAAAAAAAGACAGAATCCCATAAAACCTTGCATTTATCTGTTACGTAAGCTCTGCAAAGACCCCAAAAATCCGCTAGGCAGACCAATTGTAGCTGTAATTCGGTCATCAATGGGACCATTCTCACAGTTCATAGATTGCCATTTACAACCTCTAGTTTTGAAATTAAAGTCCTATGTCAGAGATATCAGTGACATGATTTGTGCCCTGACAGAAGTTCAAGCTAATCCAGAAACTATTCTTGTGACTTTTGATATTGAGAGCCTCTATTCCAATGTACTACATGAAGGAGAATGTGCAGCTTTGAGACAGTACCTAAACCAGCGTGGGGAATCAGCAAAACCAGAAACAGGATTCCTTATCGATATGGCTCAGATGGTATTAGAATCTAATTATTTCATGTACCAAAATAAATTCTACGAGCAGATTAATGGAACGGCCATGGGCACTACCTTTGCCCCCAGCCTGGCAAGTCTTTATGTGGGTAACTGGGAGGAAACCTTTTTGTACAACAATACACATTTCAAGCAATATGCAGCCTTTTGGAGATGATATATAGATGACTGGATTATGTTCTGGAATGGACCCTTAGAGGAGCTAAATATATTTTTTCGATTAATGAATCAGGCAATCTTAAATATGAGGTTCAGTATGGAAAACAGTGTGGATACAATAAACATTTTGGACATAACAGTTTACAAGGAGAGTGGCAATATTCAAACTATGATGTATCGAAAACAAACAGATCATAACAGCCTGCTACACTACACAAGCAGTCACCCAAGGACTTTGAAAACGAATATACCAGTAGGACAAATGTATCGGGTGAAACGGATTTGTAGCAAGGAAACAGAATTTGACAAACATGCATAGGAAATGGTGCAGAGGTTTGTAAAGAGGGGGTACCCTCCAGAAAAAGTGGTGAATGGTATGGAAAAGGCAAGAATTCAGGATCAAAAGAAGTTACTAACACCAAAAACCAAGACATCAGAGACACCACCAATCACCTTTGTTACAACCCACTGCAATCAGAGCAATGCCATCTCAGCTGTAATAAAGAAAAATTGGTCTGTGCTACAGAGTTGTGAAACATTTAAAAATAAAGAACTAAGAGTAACATTTCAAAGAGGTGCTAATTTGAAAGACAAACTAGTGCACAGTCTGTATGAACCAACAAACGTCCAACACAGGATGTGGTTACCATCAGTTCTGAAGGGAAAGTTTCAGTGTGGCCATTGTGTACAGTGCAACAACACAGCAGACTCCCCAGAATTTAAACATCCAAGACCTGGAAAAAAGTTTTCCATAAATTCATTCATAAACTGCTCAACAACTGGCATAATCTATTTGCTGACATGTCCGTGTGGCTTAGGGAACATGGGTCAGACAAAATGCACCCTAAGGGAGAGAATTTGTGAACACAAATCTGTAATTCATAATAATGTGGAAACTAGCGCAGTAGCAAGACACTTTGTAGTACCAAATCATGGATCACCAGCAAATCTCTGTTTTATAGGAACAGAGAAGGTGGAGCTGGGAATAAGAGGAGGAGATTTTTTGAATAAACCGTCAAAACGAGAATCTTTCTGGATTTTTAAGCTAGAAACATTGACCCCGAAGGTGTTGAATGATTGAATGAAGAACTACCTTTGCAGTGTTATTTGTAATAAGTTTTGAAAAGAAGGATGAATTTCAATGTTTTGGTTATTTGTCTATATGTATGTATGTCTTGTGGTCGCATGCTGTTGACGCCCATGTCATGAATATGTAGCAGTACATGACATAGGAGTGAATGAAGGTATTCAGCCAATCAGCTCTGACGAAGCTTTTCTGGTGAAACGTCAGCTGATTAGCATGCAGCACAGATGTTCGCACTGCTGCTGGCAAGCAATGGCTGCAGGGAGCACTCAATGAGTGCAGGCATGTGTTTCTTTGTGTAGCTATGAGTGACCATCTGCTGATTTTATTTATTTTGCACTAGCACTTTGTTAGATGAACTGCAAAAATGATTGAGCACATGTTTTTTCACAAAATAAAAGATTTTGATACAGTGAAGGTAAGCTGTTTTGTACTTTGATATTTAACAAGTGCTGGGGTCAACTGCAGTAGCGTTCTAGATGTACTACTTCTATGTGTTGTTTGCATCTGTTTTTAGCTACTTGCAGCAAACTGGACATTGTAAATGTGAACAGCACCGCAATTTGTTGCTTTTTGTATGCAGTATTTGTATAATACCACAGGGAAATAGCATCATAGTACTACAGTAGCATATTACCATAGTGACATAATACCATAGTAGCACAGTAATGTTGTAACATAGTACCGTAGGAAAATAGTAACATAGTAGCACAGTAACATATTACCATAGTGGAATAGTAACACAGTCATACAGTAACATAGTACCAGTTCCGTAGAAACACAGCAATGTAGTACTAAGTATGAATCTAAGGGTGTCAGAAATACGTTTTTGGAAAAAAAAATAGACATGATGAAATTTTTTGATGACTAACAAATACAAAAGCTTTAAGTACAGGGAGGCAAAATGACTTACTCAGGATCACACAGCAAGTTTTAATTGTTGAATTCATCTATGGTTCTTCACTCTTTTTTTAATTTTGTATTTTTCAAACTAATCCCCCAAAAAAAAAGGAAAACATAAAATCAAATATTGTAAATACATTTGGACTCTAAATATGAGAGGACAAGGAAAACACAAGGGTAGTAGCAATGGAGGATCAGGAATAAGATGGAAGGGGGTGTTCCTTAATGCCAAGAGCCTGGGTAACAAACTCGGCAAGCTTCAAGTGCTGATGGTGGACAATGAGGTGGACTTAGTGGCTATCACAGAAACATGGGCTTCAGAAAATAATGACTGGGACCTGATGGTTCCTGAGTACTCATTGTTTAGGGATAGAGGAACAGGTAGAAAGGGAGGGGTCACCTTTTTTATCAAGGAGGACAATGAGATAGCAGAAGATGGGTGCATCAGGGGTAGTAATGGAGACACTAAGTCACCATGGGTACAACTCATGGCAGCCTCAGATAACAAACTGTGCTTGTGGGTGATCTATAGACCTCTGGGGCAAGGGAAGAGAGAAACGGAGAGCACTGGGAAGAACTTGTAAGAGGGGTGGTAAAGGAAGAAGTAGTGGTGGTGGGTGATCTGAACCTACCAGACATTATATTTGTTTATTTACAATGTTTTAAACAGGAAACCAGAAGGTACTTGGGGTAATACCCATAACTGACACTGTAATGCTGTACTGGTGGAGTGCTGCTTGAGGTGCCATCCTTCTGAAGAGACATTAAACCAAGGTCCCTTCTGCCTTCTGTGGTCACTGCTCAGGTGGAAGTAAAATATCCCATGGCAATTATTGATGAAGAGTGGGGGAGTTTCCCCAGTGACATAGCCAACATTCCCCCATCAATAAAACAGATTGATGTAACCAACCCCCAGGACACACTGGTCAATAAATGAGAGAGAGAGAAAAAGAAAGAAAGAGAGAGAGAGAGAGAAAGAAAGAAAGAGAGAGAAAGAAAGAAGGAAAGAAAAGCAGGAGGAGAAGAATGGAGAGAATACATACTGAAAAATAGGGAGGCAAATAGGGGGGTTGGGAACATGTGGTGGGTAGAAGAAGTGTTGGGTTAGTGGTATGGTGCAGTGAGCTGGCTGGTATGGACCTGTACTGCCACACCCTCAGCAGGTGTGATGGCAAGGGGACACTCTTGGTTCTAAGTAGGTGGATGGAGTCACACGACAAGGAGAGGCAGGAGTCGTATACAGAGAACAGATGCTGAACAGAATTTATTATCACCAAGAAGAGGGAAAAACATGGTCCCAGGGAGCAAAATGAATTGGTCACAACACTCAGGATACTCTGTTTACTTTAGGATTACTAGTTTGGATACTCTAAGCAGCTACATATGTAACTAGTAATTCTTATAAAGTACTAAACACACAAATAAACTCTAGAGTTACCTAAGAGGTGCACCTCGGCCTAGAATCGCGGAGTACTCCAACCTACAGAGAACTAGAAATCACTAATTCTGCATATGAATTTCATACTCTACATTAGTACAACTCTATTAAGCATACAAAGTTCAACAATTTAGAGTCCTTTTGGCAGCTGAAGAGGACTGTTTAGTACACTTCAAGCAAAGAAGAAAGGTTTTAGGGAATGACAGAAAACTGACTTATGGAATGGAATGCTGTGACCAGACAGGACTTCATGGGGGTAACTGTGGATTAGGAGAGGCTTTTAAACAGGCCATAGGTTCATCGGCTACACCCCTTCTCCTGGGTTGCCGGACACACCAGCTCAATAAGGAGAGCATAAAGGGATCTTCAGCACTAACCCTCCAATGGGCTGCCCGGAATGAGACGACTGAAGCTGAAGACAGAAGATCCAGCCTGAATCTTCCAGTTGACTGCCAGGATGAGATAACTGATGCTGAAGACTGAAGATTCAGCCTGAGTCCTACAGTGGACTGCCGGGATGAGACAACTGATGCTGAAGATAGAATATCCGGCTTGAGTCCTCCAATAGACTGCCAGAACAAGACGACAAGAAGAGATGAGAAGACTCATGTAGAGTAGGTGACCAAGGTGATGGGAATTTTCAGACAAAATCCACTCCAGATATCCTCTGAAGCCAATCCAGGCTGCTGACCTCTGGATGCCAACACCAGACGAAACCTGAAAGGAAAAGCAAAATAACAAATGGGGCTTCGAATCGTGGATAGGGTTGGAAGAACCTATGAAGGGAAAAGTAACTAACAAGATGAGCATCAAGACTTGCACGGAGCCTGGAAGAAACCTGTGAACAAGTGGAAAACAACTAATGGCATGCTTGAGAAGTGCAGCACATAGGAGAAATTCTTCTAGAAAGAGCACACTCAGAGAGGAGACCTTTAAATCCGAGAAACATGAGTGCAGCTAGACTGGATGGTGGAAATGCTGAATACAGCTGCTGGACACTTCTCTCAGTTGACTGGAGACTGATGCTGGATGATGTGTATTTGAAGCCACAGGCACACAGTTTAAGACAGTTTAGATTTGGCATACAATACCTTCAGTTCAGTGCAATTGAAGATTGCAGGATGTAAAGTACACAGTTCTAGGGCAGTTGAAGGTTGCAAGGCACCAAATACCAGTCCGGGGTAAGTGCAGGTAACAGGATGCAAAGTACACAGTTCTAGGGCAACTGCAGGCTGCAGGGGCAACAAATGCTAGTTCAGGGCAATTGCAGATGGCAGGATGCAAAGTAGATAGTCCTAGGGCAATTGCAGGTTGTGGGGACAACAAATACAGTTCGGAGCAATTGCAGATAACAGGATGCAAAGTACACAGTTCACAGTTCTAGGGCAACTGCAGGATTGCAAGGGCAGCAAATGTCAGTTTGGGGCAATTACAAATAGCAAGATGCAAAGTACATAGTTTTAGGGCAATTGCAGGTTGCAGGGGGCGCCAAATGCCAGTTTAGGGCAACTGCAAGCAACAAGATGCAAAGTACATAGTTCTAGGGCAATTACAGGTTGCAGGGGCAACAAATGCTAGTTTGGGGCAATTGCAGATAGCAGGATGCAAAGTACACAGTTATAGGGCAATTGCCAATTACAGGCACAGAACACACAGTTCAGGGCAATTGCAGGTTGCAGGGTACAAAACACTCAGTTCAGGGACAACTGCCAATTGCAGGGCATGGAACACACAGTTTGGGGCAATTACAACACTTCAATAGATCAGTACAGGATCAGTACTATTGCCACTCTAAATTGCCCTGATCCACCCTCTCTCTCTCTCTCTCTCTCTCTCTCTCTCCCTTCTGGCCCTTGTGGTGGATTTGCTAGCCTAACTAGCACCCGGCAGCCTCTAAGTGCAGTCCGAGGAGGAATACCTAACAGCCCCCTCCCACCAAAGCAACCTTGCTGCTGGCACAGTGCCCTGAGTTCAAGTTATCTAGACAGTAGATAAAATGGCTTGCATGTCTACCCACTAGCCCACTTGGTGCCTACTTGTAGGGGAGAGGAGCAAAACACCTGGGCTTGCTACTCCTTTCTTCCCTTAGTCCAGCTGGGCTCTTTAGTGTAACTGGGGCTTGCCTTGCCCCTTTGTTCTGCCTCCAGGAGCTTTCTTATAAATATTTATTTAATTACAACAGAGCCTGATGCCTTTAACTCCACCCTTGCTCCACCTCCAGAGCTCCCTCTTAAATATTTATTTATTTAGGTTAGAGTCATGTGGACAAGAGTGGACACTGACAGGAGGGAGGCTCAAAAAGGACATGAGGAAGTATTATTTTACAGAAAGAGTGGTGGCACTGTGGAACTGTCTGCCTACTGAAGTGGTGGGTGTCCAAACTGTTGATGGGTTCAGCATGGCTGGGATAGAATGAAGGGTTTAGTGGTTGCTCAGGATGACAGAAGCTGGGAGAGGAATGGAGGGGGGCAGGATGGGCAGGACTAAGACCCCAGAGGGACAGTAGGGCCCCAGGGTAAAATAGAGAACTTGGGCAGACTGACTGGACTGTTGGACTTTTTCTGCTGTCATTGTCTATGTTTCTATATCACAAAACAGAATAAACTGGATAGCAATCAAACTTATAGTTATAAAATATTCCTAAATTAAACGCTTTAGTCTAGAAAATACAAAACAGACAAAAGAAAACAAACACTTGCATATCTCACCGTAGATGAGGACAGATTGAACACCAGCCAGTCATCAAGGAGGCTGACAGAAACAAGAAGAAATATAAATACTGACTGACAGATTTGGTTAAAAATCTCACACTTCATGGTTTACTGTGAAATATGAGTTTTTGAAACCACCAACAAAATGAGGTAACTATGCATTATACAGTACATACAATAAGTAACTCCCCAAGTGTTAAGAACAGGCCGATTCTTAACAGGGAATGTGTTTCATGACATCATGTGAGCACAAAAGTGAAGCTGAAGAGCTTCTAATGTCACAGAACCCACGGAGTGTTAAGATCAGTATGTTCTTAACACTTTGGGGGTTTATTTTATACACTATAATGACTGGATCATGTCATGTAAAAAAGGTTTTAGTTGTAGTTTCAAATGTACACAGTAGCTGTGTACGCTCGTGTTTTGATTAGTTGAATGACTTGTAGGTGAAGGGGTAAAATGTCATACCTCACAGTTTTAGTGACGTGATTGACATATTTTATTCAAACATCTTGTGCTTCTCAGTTTACTGTCAAGTATGAGTTTTTGAAACCTGCAGCAAAACAAGATTAGCGCTGGTCTATCTGTGCAGTGGTATCGTTACTGCTTACAATGTCGGTGAACCACGTTCGGGAACAACACTGGAAGTCAGACTCCATACACAGACAAGGCTGTCTCTCAATTGAGAGGTTGCCTTGGCAGCCAGAGACCTCGAGAGTGCAGCTCAAGCAGTCCCCTGGTTGCCAAAACAACCTCAAGATTGAGACACAGCCTTGTTTGTGTGTAGAGAACCATACACAGTCTTTTAAGGTGTATGCATTTCCATACACAGATACCATTGTGAGTAAGTAGGGTTTCAGCTTGTAAGAAATGGAAAAAAAAACATGACAGTAATGATTACTGACACAAGGCTTCAGACAATTAGTCACACGGGGAACATTTGATGTTGTTGTGCTGCAGCAGTGACATCACTAGTACAGCACAACAGCATAATGATGTACCTACTGTAGCACAACAAGGAAATTCCGGTGATGGATTTCTGTCTGCAACAGTGCTCCACCAGTCACTATAAGGATCTTGAGCAGACTGATTTTTATACAGAACAAAGGCTAAACATCTACTATCAATAATTATCAGTAACATAGCTGATAAACAAAGTAGGGTCATCATTAATACCTAAGGGTTACAATTATTAATTCAGGATTTCTCAAGATTTCTGCTAAATTATTTTGCGTGAACTGCTTTTTTGCCATATGGCAACAGTACATTTTCTCCACCAATAGAATGTGTTACACTTATCATTTGGCCAAACTGCCTCTACTCTAGTAGCCATATTACGATTAGGTTTTGTGTGCAAATCCTATATAGTTACATGACATGGCCACCATAACAAGAATTTTGGCCACTAAAGAGTTTGGGCACCAAACAGGAAGATGATTTTTTTACACCTTGTGCAGAATGGAGCTGTAGTAAGGCCCATTGTCATGGCTAGAACAAACATGGTGGTGGAACAGATGTAGGGAAAATATGTCACTTTTTGCAGGAAGCTTGCATGTGCAAACAAACCCTCTACAGTTACATTAGGCAACTCTGTCCTTGAAACGTTAAACCGAGATCCCTTCTGCCCATATCTGGTCACTGTCCAGATTGAAGTAAAAGATCCCATCGCATTTATTGAAGAAGAGCAGGGGAGTTTCCCCTGTGTGAAGGCCAACATTCCCCCTGTCAATTAAACAGGTTTTTACAACCCACCACTGAGGACACACCTGGAAATAACCCATCACAGCTTACTTTGTGTTTTCTGATCAGAAATGACACATAAATCAATAAAACTCGTGAAAATGGTGCATTCCAACTGGAGTTCCTGTATTTGATAAATTGATAAACTCCAGGGAAAAATTTATGGGCAATTTGTACCATATCCAGAATTAATCATTCTGATCTGGGGCTATTATCCATCAATGGTTGCTCAAATACCCTGGATAATTGCAATCTTAGGCACAGATTTTGTCCTGACTAGATGATGAGGTATTCTGGTCCTTATCCTAATATAATACATAGTCAACAATTACACATTTTTAAAACCCTGACTCCTAGACCATTATAATCAGTGAGCAGTGACATAATCCTTGATAACTGGCTAGTTCTGATGACAGAACCACAGTAGCTAACAATAGATAACAGAGCTCGTCACTGCTCTCAAATCTTAATGGCATATTGGTAACCTCTAACTTCTCACCACCATCACAAAATGACATATTATAACTAGGCAATTCAAGGCATTTGTTTCCATATAGGTTTTTATCTCCTTGAGGAAGAGGAAGAGGAAGAGGAGAGGCCTCAGCTAAGAGCAAGGATGGGAGAGGAGGTGGACAGCAGTTTATTCAAAGAGGAGCGAGTCCTAGAAGAACTTAGAAAGTGGAGGGTGGATAAGGCAATGGGACCAGATGGGATTCACCCTAGAATATTGAAGGAGTTGGGGGAGGTAATAGCAGTACCACCACTGGCTGCACTATTCAACAAATCACTGGAAACTGGAGAGGTTCCAGCAGGCTGGAGAATGGCAGACGTGGCCCCTCTCCACAAGAGTGATAACAGGGAGGATCCTGGAAACTATAGACCTGTCAGCCTGACCTCAGTGGTGGATAACACTATGGAATATCTGCTAAAGGAAAGGATAGTACAGCACCTTGATATAAGTGAAGCACAAGATCTGAGGCAGCATGGATTCACATCAAGAAAGTCATGTCAAACTAATCTGACTGATTTCTTTGATTGGGTCACTAGTGAGGTGGATCAGAGGGGAGTGATGGATGTGGCCTACTTTGACTTCAGCAAGGCGTTTGACTCCGGTTCACATAGAAGGCTAGTGAACAAGCTGGGCAGGCTGGGACTGGGACACAAGGTAGTGAACTGGATTAGAAATTGGTTGAAGGACAGAACACAGAAGGTGGTTGTGAACAGGGTTAAATCCAAGGTATGGGGGGGTGACCAGTGGGGTGCCACAGGGGTCAGTTCTTGGGCCAGTACTGTTTAATATCTATATCAGCGACATTGTTGAGGGGCTGGAGTGGAAGGTGTGCCTCTTTGCAGATGACACAAAGATCTGCAGTAGAGTGGACAGTCCAGGAGGGGTGGAGAGAATAAGGAGGGACCTAGCTAAAATGGAAGAGTGGTCCAGAGTGTGGCATCCAGGATTCAATGTGAAGAAATGCAAAATCATGCTTGTGTGCCGCTGGAACCCAGAAGAGGATTACGTGATGAGGGGGGGAGATATTAGCAACCATAAATCAGGAAAGAGATCTCGGGGTCATCATATCTGATGACTTAAAGGTGGCCAAACGTGTGCCAAGGCAGTGGGGAGAGCCAGTGGAATGCTAGGGTGCATAGGCAGAGGTATCACCAACAGAAGAAAAGAAATCATAATGCCACTATACAGGTCATTGGTGAGACTTAATTTGGAATACTGCATCCAGTTCTGGAGGCCACATCTCCAGAAGGACATAGACAGGGTGGAGACAGTTCAGAGAAGGGCAACAAAAATGGTGCAGGGCCTGCACCACAGGTCATTCAAGGAGAGATTGGAGGAACTCAGTATGTACATCCTGGAGGTGAGGAGGGACATGATAGAGACCTTCAAGTACCTTAAGGAGATGAATAAGGTGCAGGAGGGCAGCATCTTCCAAAAGAGAAGCTGCTCTAAAACAACAAGAGGGCATGACATGAGACTGGAAGGGGGTAGACTAAGGGGCAACGTGAGGAAGTACTTCTTCACAGAAAGGGTGGTGGAGGCTTGGAATGGCCTGCCCCAGGAGGTGGTGGGGGCTAGCAGGGTGGGGAGATTTAAGCACGCATGGAATAGGTATAAGGGAACCTGGGGGAAGGGAGAGGCAGCAGCTAAGAACCAAGTAGGGTCAGCAGCAGCTATTTAAGAGTAGGGTATAGTGGCAGGCTGGATGGGCCTGGTGGTCCTTATCTGCTGTCAATTTCTGTGTTTTTATTGTCCCTACCATCATCATAGGGATATACCCTGTTGTCAGAGATATTGCTTGCTTTCATGTGATGCACACTGTCATTCAGACAGCATTGTTTTTTACTTCCCTGTTGTCTCCCACAGTCCACCACCCCCTGTCCTTAGCGTGGACTGTGCCTGTCAGCCTCAGTGGTGTAGCTCATGTCCTGTGGAAGGAGCAAGCTCCATGGTGCACCCTCAAGGGTTGCTGCACACCACAACCTGCTGCCACACCTCCCCATCAGAGGTGCGCTGCCCTCCGGCAGCTACCTATGGCCTAGCCTGTGTTTTGATGCATCAACCCGAGTCTGTTCCTGAACCCGGGTCACCTGCATTGGGTCATCAGGGCAGCCCAAGGCAAGGCATTATCTGTATAGCATCCTATCCCAATTGCTCAGGGCACTTCACAGAAAATAATATTAAATCATACAATAAATAAATGGCTACATCAGAGAACAATAAAAAAACGTATAAAAAGCTGAGGAAAACTGCAATAGACAGTCACCAGTACCAAAAGCTAATGCAAACAGATGAAATTTAAGCCCATTTCTAAACACCTCTACTGAAGGGGAACTCCTAAGGTTGTGTGATAAGGAGTTCCAAATGGATGGGGCCACCACCAAGAACACCCTGTCTCCAGACAACGTAAAGCATGACCTGTTGATGAACAATAGAAACTTCTTGGTGGAGCGGAGTGAGTGTCTGGGAATACATCAGGCCAAGAGGTCTTTAAGGTTGCTAGGACCTAATCTGTGCAGGACTTTGTACATAAACAAAGCAATCATCATGTTTGTGACCACCTAATTGGTAGCCAGTGTAGATGCCACAGCACTGGTGTACATATGCTGACTGGAGATCAATCTTACTGGGGCATTCTACACCAGCTACAGGCAGTTCTACAACCTCCCTGATAGCCCCAGGTACAGAGCGTTACAGTAACTGAGCCTTGAGGTAATATATGTATGTATCAGAATCACCAGGTCCTCTTGCATCAGATAAGGTTTAATGCAGTAGATATTATGAAGTTGAAAAAAAAATCCACCGTGGACCATGGCTGATACACGTTCAAGTGTTGGCCCAGAGTCCACAGTAACACCCAGATTTTTTACCGTATCCACAGCAACCAAGATGGTGCCATTTAATGATGACATGATTATGGCATCTCATGTGGTCCTGACCCGTGAGGACCTTTTTACACTAATGGCAACTCAGTCTTGATTGGATTCAGTCTCAATCAGCTGGAGGCAAGCCTGTCCATGATCTTCTGCAGGCATAGTTCCAGCACCATGACTGCCCCTTTCCAGTCAGGTGTAAAGGACAGGTTTAGCTGAGTATTGCAGTAAAAACTTTCACTGTACTGCCTAATGACCCATCCCAGAAGAAGCACATGTAATGTGAATAACATGGAGGACAGAACTGACCTCTGAGGAACACCACAGCTAACCACAGCTGGCTGTGAAGAGGAAGATCCCATCACAATCTGCTGTAATCTGCCGAACAAGAAGAACTCAAACCACTTCAACACTGTCCTGTTGAGTCCTCCATATTCCTCAAGGTGCTCCATCAACACCCCATGATCCACAGTGTCAAATGCTGATGATAGAACAAGGAAAACACCAACAGTCTGTTCTGCCCTCTATCATTTGTTTTGTGTAATACATTGGGGTAGTCCCAAAGAGCTTTGTTGTTACTTTTATTGGGGATTTTAAAAATGTCCAGCACTGCAGGAGTTAACTTATGTAACTAGTGTGCTGAGTGGAAAAGGATTAACTGATGTGTATGTTGAGGGCACAGAAGAGTAGAAGGTCTGGGACTGGTAATGAGTACTGTAGGTTAAGGGCAAGAGCAGGAGGGGAGAGAAAGTTTCAGAGAGGATCTGAAAGCTAGGTAAGAGACAAGTGGCAGAGGGAGATTGGAAGATTATTCAAAATTGATGGGAGTTGGAATGAGAAAGCAGATTGTCCAGAAGAAGATTTGACAGGCAAGAACAGCTAGACTGCAAGAGTCAGAGGAACAGAGGGAACAGTTGGAAGAAGTTATGTAGGACAGGAGACAGCTAAGGTAGGGAGGAAGAGAGAAAAACCATAACATAGAAACATAGACAATGATGACAGAAAAAGATGGACGGTCCATCTAGTCTGCCCATACTACCCTATCATACCTCCAGACCTATTGTCTCTCTGGGGTCTACACTTACACTATTCCCCCTTTTTTTCTCTGTGTTTTCACCTCCCTCATCCTGCTGGGTAACTACTGTACCATTAGTGCTATCTCAGCTGTGTTGGAAGCCGTTTATGCTTTAGAAACCCACCACCTCTGCCAGCAGACCATTTCATGGCTCAGCCACTCTTTCTATAAAATAGTACTTCCTCACATTCTTTTTAAATCTTCCCCCATTAACCTTAATGCATGGCCCTGTGTCCTAGCTTCTCTGTTCCTCATAAATAGGTCTTCACAGTTCACCTTGTTTATTCCTTTCAGGAACATGAAGATCTCTATCATATCCCCCCTCTCTCACCTGGTTTTGAGTGAATAATGTTTTGCACCTTTAGCCGATCCTCATAGGATCTACCCTTCTGGTCCTGAATCATCTTGGTCACCCAGTTTACCATCTCTAGCCTGTAACTGTCCCTTTTTAACTGGGGACTCCAGAACCAGGCACAGTACACAAGGTGTGGCCTCATCAATGACCTATACAAAGGTAACAGTACCTCCTGTTTCTTACCATCAAACCCCCTCCCAATGCAACCTAGCATCCTGTTAATCTTGCCGAAGGCCTTGTTACAGTGTCTGGTTGGTTTAAGGGAGTCATTAATGCTGACTCCTAGGTCCCTTTCCTCTGATGCTGTCTCCAGCTGAACCACTCCCATCCAACAGTCTATTCTGGGTTTTTGTTCCTGAAGTGCATCACTTTGCACTTCTTGGTATGAATTTCAGTTACCAGATTTTGGACCAATTTTCCAGCCGTTACAAGACTCTCTGCAATTCCCTTATCACCTCAATGTTGTCAACTCTACCACACAGTTTAGTTCCATCTGTGAAAAGGCACAGTCTGCCCTGGATTCCCTCTCCTACAGTATGTCACTGTTGAACATATTGAAGTGGACTGGGCCCAGGACAGATCCTTGTGATACTCTGCTGGTGACCCCTCTTTCCACTGATCTGATCCCATTCACCACAACTCTCTGCTGCCTTCCCTCCAATGAACTCCCTACCTACTTTACTATTTCCCTAGCTATACCCAGATCCCCTATCTTCTTGAGCACCCTTCGGTGTGACAACGAGTTGAATTCCTTGCTGAAGTTATAGTATGTCTACTTCATGCCCCTTGTAAATTATTCTAGTTACCCAGTCAAATAATACTATCAGGTTGATCTGATACAACCCCCCTGCCACAAACCTATTCTGCTTACTATCCTGAGGTCCATTGTTCTGCAGGTATTCCACTAGGTCCTTTTCGACTAGTGTCTACATCGGTTTCCCTACCCACAGAGGTAACGGTGATGGGTCTATAGTTTTCTGCCTGTTTTTTGTCCCTTCCCTTGTGTAGCTGAACTACAGCCGCCATCCTCCAGTCCGTGGGAGCCACCCTTTGCTACAAAAAGCTATTGAATAGCCCTGCAAGGGGTTTGGCTAACACCGATGTCAGTTCCCTTAGTACCCTCAGACCAGGGCCTTGTTTACCTTCAGGGCTGCTAACCCTTTTCTGACTCTTTGCTGTTGCTAGCCTTGCTTGTAGAGCAGAAAGCAGTTAACTAAAAGAAGCTACATTTTCTTATTAATTTAAAACTTATATCTCAGCAGGAGTCAGAGTCTGTTGAGATTAAGTAGACAGATACTTTATTAGAAGTAGAACGGGTCTTATTTAGGGTTAAAAGAAAGAAAATAAAGAAAGTTAGTGTGTGTTCTGTGCTGGGAAGGGTACTGTATCAGCTGACTTTGCTAAACCAGTAGGAGGAAAGAGAGCTTAATTGGGGGTGTGGCTTAGACAATATAAATGCAGGTGACTCAAATTACAACTTCCTGTTGCTAGCCTTGCTTGTAGAGCAGAATGCAGCTAACTAAAAAAAGCTACATTTTCTTATTAATTTAAAACTTATATATCAGCAGGAGTCAGAGTCTGTCAAGATTAAGTAGACAGATACTTTATTAGAAGTAGAAGGGGTCTTATTTGGGGTTAAAAAAAGAAAGAAAAGAAAGAAAGTTAGTGTGTGTTCTGTGCTGTGAAGGGTACTGCATCAGCTGACTTTGCTAAACCAGTAGGAGGAAAGAGAGCTTAATTCAGGGTGTGGCTTAGACACTATAAAAGCAGGTGACTCAAATTACAACTTCCTTTTGCTAGCCTTGCTTGTAGAGCAAAAAGCAACTAACTAAAATAAGCTACATTTTCTTATTAATTTAAAACTTATATCTCAGCAGGAGTCAGAGTCTGTTGAGATTAAGTAGACAGATATTTTATTAGAAGTAGAAGGGGTCTTATTTAGGGTTAAAAAAGAAAGAAAAGAAAGAAAGTTAGTGTGTGTTCTATGCTGGGAAGGGTACTGTATCAGCTGACTTTGCTAAACCAGTAGGAGGAAAGAGAGCTTAATTGGGGTGTGGCTTAGACACTATAAAAGCAGGTGACTCAAATGACAACTTCCTGGTGCTAGCCTTGCTTGTAGAGCAGAAAGCAGCTAACTAAAAGAAGCTACATTTTCTTATTAATTTAAAACTTATACCTCAGCAGGAGTCAGAGTCTGTTGAGATTAAGTAGACAGATATTTTATTAGAAGTAGAAGGGGTCTTATTTAGGGTTAAAAAAAGAAAGAAATGAAAGAAAGTTAGTGTGTGTTCTGTGCTGGGAAGGGTATTGTATCAGCTGGCTTTGCTAAACCAGTAGGAGGAAAGAGTGCTTAATTGGGGGTATGGCTTAGACACTATAAAAGCAGGTGACTCAAATTACAACTTCCTGTTGCTAACCTTGCTTGTAGAGCAGAAAGCAGCTAACTAAAAGAAGTTACATTTTCTTATTAATTTAAAACTTATATCTCAGCAGGAATCAGAGTCTGTTGAGGTTAAGTAGACAGATACTTTATTAGAAGTAGAAGGGGTCTTATTTAGGGTTAAAAAAAGAAAGAAATGAAAGAAAGTTAGTGTGTGTTCTGTGCTGGGAAGGGTACTGTATCAGCTGACTTTGCTAAACCAGTAGGAGGAAAGAGAGCTTAATTGGGGGTGTGGCTTAGACACTATAAAAGCAGGTGACTCAAATTACAACTTCCTGTTGCTAGCCTTGCTTGTAGAGCAGAAAGCAGCTAGCTAAAAGAAGCTAGATTTTCTTATTAATTTAAAACTTATATCTCAGCAGGAGTCAGAGTCTGTTGAGATTAAATAGACAGATACTTTATTAGAAGTAGATGGGGTCTTATTTAGGGTTAAAAAAGAAAGAAAAGATAGTTAGTGTGTGTTCTGTGCTGGGAAGGGTACTGTATCAGCTGACTTTGCTAAACCAGTAGGAGGAAAGAGTGCTTAATTGGGGGTGTGGCTTAGACACTATAAAAGCAGGTGACTCAAATTACAACTTCCTGTTGCTAGCCTTGCTTGTAGAGCAGAAAGCAGCTAACTAAAATAAGCTACATTTTCTTATTAATTTAAAACTTACATCTCAGCAGGAGTCAGAGTCTGTCGAGATAAAGTAGACAGATACTTTATTAGAAGTAGAAGGGGTCTTATTTAGGGTTAAAAAAAGAAAGAAAGGAAAGAAAGTTAGTGTGTGTTCTGTGCTGGGAAGGGTACTGTATCAGCTGACTTTGCTAAACCAGTAGGAGGAAAGAGAGCTTAATTGGGGTGTGACTTAGACACTATAAAAGCAGGTGACTCAAATTACAACTTCCTGTTGCTAGCCTTGCTTGTAGAGCAGAAAGTAGCTAACTAAAAGAAGCTAGATTTTCTTATTAATTTAAAACTTATATCTCAGCAGGAGTCAGAGTCTGTTGAGATTAAATAGACAGATACTTTATTAGAAGTAGATGGGGTCTTATTTAGGGTTAAAAAAAGAAAGAAAAGAAAGATAGTTAGTGTGTGTTCTGTGCGGGAAGGTACTGTATCAGCTGACTTTGCTAAACCAGCCAGTAGGAGGAAGAAGTGCTTAATGGGGGTGTGGCTTAGACACTATAAAAGCAGGTGACTCAAATTACAACTTCCTGTTGCTAGCCTTGCTTGTAGAGCAGAAAGCAGCTAACTAAAATAAGCTACATTTTCTTATTAATTTAAAACTTACATCTCAGCAGGAGTCAGAGTCTGTCGAGATAAAGTAGACAGATACTTTATTAGAAGTAGAAGGGGTCTTATTTAGGGTTAAAAAAAGAAAGAAAAGAAAGAAAGTTAGTGTGTGTTCTGTGCTGGGAAGGGTACTGTATCAGCTGACTTTGCTAAACCAGTAGGAGGCAAGAGAGCTTAATTGGGGTGTGGCTTAGACACTATAAAAGCAGGTGACTCAAATTACAACTTCCTGTTGCTAGCCTTGTAAGAGCAGAAAGCAGCTAACTAAAAGAAGCTACATTTTCTTATTAATTTAAAACTTATATCTCAGCAGGGTCAGAGTCTGTTGAGATTAAGTAGACAGATACTTTATTATAAGTAGAACGGGTCTTATTTAGGGTTAAAGAAGAAGAAAAGAAAGAAAGTTAGTGTGTGTTCTGTGCTGGGAAGGGTACTGTATCAGCTGACTTTGCTAAACCAGTAGGAGGAAATAGAGCTTAATTGGGGGTGTGGCTTAGACACTATAAAAGCAGGTGACTCAAATTACAACTTCCTGTTGCTAGCCTTGCTTGTAGAGCAGAAAGCAGCTAACTAAAAGAAGCTAGATTTTCTTATTAATTTAAAACTTATATCTCAGCAGGAGTCAGAGTCTGTTGAGATTAAATAGACAGATACTTTATTAGAAGTAGATGGGGTCTTATTTAGGGTTAAAAAAAGAAAGAAAAGAAAGAAAGTTAGTGTGTGTTCTGTGCTGGGAAGGGTACTGTATCAGCTGGCTTTGCTAAACCAGTAGGAGGAAAGAGTGCTTAATTGGGGGTATGGCTTAGACACTATAAAAGCAGGTGACTCAAATGACAACTTCCTTTTGCTAGCCTTGCTTGTAGAGCAGAAAGCAGCTAACTAAAAGAAGCTATATTTTCTTATTAATTTAAAATTTTTATCTCAGCAGGAGTCAGAGTCTGTTGAGATTAAGTAGACAGATACTTTATTAGAAGTAGAAGGAGTCTTATTTAGGGTTAAAAAAAAGAAAAGAAAGAAAGTTAGTGTGTGTTCTGTGCTGGGAAGGGTACTGTATCAGCTGACTTTGCTAAACCAGTAGGAGGAAAGAGAGCTTAATTGGAGGTGTGGCTTAGACACTATAAAAGCAGGTGACTCAAATTACAGCTTCCTGTTGCTAGCCTTTTTTCTTACTTATTGCCCTCCATCCCACCCCTCCACCCATCCACCCTAAGCCAGTTCTACTTTTATAGCCACTGGATTTGACTGTCAACAGGAACTTCCTGTTTGGCAGTAGGAAGGAAGGATCATAGAGAAACATTGGTTTTGTCAACCTAAAGCAAAAAGTAGTTCACTCTCCCCCAGCTGCTGGTGGTCTGACATTGAGCAAGGAAGAAGGAGGCTACTGAAGAAGATAGGAAGTTGCTGTCCCAGAACAGGAAGGGTGAGAGCTGTAAGGAGAGGAGAGAGTAAGAATACAGAGAAACAGTAGAGGGGACACAAAATAAGACATGATAGGAGTGGTGCAGTGCAATGGCTGTGGGGCGGCAGTGTTCTGGGAGACATTCTGGAGACTGTGATGCTGCCCTATTTTCAAGCACCTCTTTGGTCTGAGAGAGGAGGTTGCCCATCTCCAGGCTGACCTAGCTAGGATTCGTGAAACCTCCTCCCCACCCAGGGACCACCAGGGCCAATGTCACTACCTCAGAGGTTGCCAAGAAAGAGGAGAGGCTGGACCAGGGTGGGCTCAGGGAGGGAGAGGATGGTGGAACAGAGTTGCATCCCTCCAGTTGTACCTCTTTACAATTCATTCGCTCTTCTGGTGGATAGTGGTTCCTCTATGGAGGCACCTGCAGTGGAGACCAAGGAGGTTGCTGGGAACCTTCGCAAAGGAGACCCACAGGAGGCTGGCATGGGACCCCACAGGAAGGAAACAACTCCTGGTGGGGGACTCCAATCATTAGGGGGTAGAAATGGGGAGGAAGGGAGAGGAGGTAGGTGCCTTCCTGGCACCACGGCTTGGAGGGACAGGAAGCGAATCCTCAGGATTGTGGGAGGACCTGCACGAGGGAGGGAGCTGGATGTCATTGTCTGCCTAGGGACAAATGACCTGGCTAGGAATGGGATCAGAGCAGTGTAAGAGGAGTTTGTAGAGTTGGGGAGGGGCCTTAGACAAGTAGCGCATACGGTAACCTTCTCAGAGGTGCTGCCTGTCTATGGCAAGGGTGATGCTAGGGCATTCCTCACCAGGGAATTCAATGAGTGGTTGAAAAACTGGTGTGGAGCTCAGAGTTTTGGCTTCATTGGGGACTGGGGAGCCACCTGGAGGGATGCAGACCTATACTGGTGCGATGGTCTGCATCTGTCCGGGGGGGGCCAGGAACCTAGGTGAGAGGTTTAAATGCTTCATTGGCAAGCATTTAAACTAGCCAAGGGGGGAGGCACTGAAAAGGAGCAAGGAAATCCCAGCCTCACCCCACAAAACATGGCAATTAGTGAGGTAAACACCAAGGTAGAGAAGTTATTATCGAGCAGAACAGAGGTAAATGTAAAAAAAGGCAAAGGCAGTAAGGACAGGAATGGGGCTAAAAGGGGTAAGGCTATCAAAAAGTGGAGGGTGATGAGTACCAATGCCTGTAGTCTGTGTAACAAGCTCCCTGAACTAGTGGCCTTGATGGAAGAGGGTTGCCTGGATATTGTGGCAATCACAGAAACATGGTACACAGAGAACCATGACTCGGATGTCAACATACCAGGATACACAATCTACAGGAAGGACAGAGAGGGTAAAGAGGAGGAGGAGTAGCTCTCTATGTAAAGGAAGGGATCAAAGCAACAGAACTAAAGAGTAAACAGGGAGGAGATGAGGCACTCTGGGTCACCCTGGAGACAGGAAATGGCACCACAATCCGCATGGGGGTTGTATACAGACCCCCATCTCAGGGGGAGGGAATGGACAAGGAAATGATAGAAGGCTTCCTTAAAATGGCAGAAAAAGGGGAGATATTGTTGATGGGGGACCTGAATATGCTAGATGTTAACTGGAGCACCTTTGCTGCATGCACATCCAAGAGCAGGATCATTCTTGATGCCCTACAGGGGGCATGCCTCAGACAGCTAGTATTGGAGCCCACTCGGGAGGGAGCAATCTTAGACCTGATACTCTCAAATGGGAACGGAGAAAGAATCTCAGATTTAGAAGTGGGTAGCCATCTTGGAACAAGCGATCACCAAACAGTGTGGTTCACGATAAACACAGCCATACAATCAAGCCACACAAAAGCAAGAGTACTGGAGTTTAGGAGGGCTGACTTTGGGAAAATGAGAGAGTGCCTCAGAAAAGCACTAGCAAACAGGCAAGAAGGAGGGGTAGAGGAGCAATGGGGAGCAATCAAAACAGCCATCACAGAGGCAACAAGCCTTTATGTAAAGCAAATCAATAAAACACAATGAAGGAAAAAACTGCTATGGTTCTCAAAAGAGGTGGCAGGGAAGGTTAAGGAGAAAAGGATAGCATTCAGGAAATATAAGGAAACACAGAAGGAGCAGGACAGAGAACTTTATCAGTTAAAGCAGAAAGAGGCTGGGAAGGCAGTCAGAATAGCAAAGGCCCAAACCAAGGAAAGGATAGCCAATTCTGTTAAGAAGGGGGATAAGACCTTTTATAGGTATATTAGGGAGTGAAGAAAGATGAAAGGAGTGATACTGAGGCTTAATAAAGGGGAGGGAATGTGGGTAGAGGGTGACAGTGAAAAAGCAGGGATACTGAATGAATATTTCTGCTCAGTATTCACAAAGGAAGAGGATGGGGAGGTACCTAAACCAAACAAGAGAAACACTCTGAAGTCGGGGGTCGATACCAGTCCATTTACAGAAGAAAGGGTTCTGAAAGAACTAATAAAATTGAAGGTGGACAAAGCAATGGGGTAGAACTAGTGACACTGCTGACTACTCTCTTTAACAAATCATGGGAGGATGGCGTGGTACCCGAGGAATGGAGGAGGGCAGATGTGATTCCTCTTCACAAAAGTGGGAGCAGGACAGAGGCAGGAAACTACAGACCAGTTAGTTTGACCTCAGTGGTAGGGAAAATGATGGAATCACTTCTGAAGGAAAGACTTTTTGAGTACCTAGAGGCCAATGGGGCAGAGGACCCAAGACAGCACGGATTCACGATGGGAAGGTCGTGTCAGACGAATCTAATAGATTTCTTTGACTGGGTGACCAAAGTAGTAGACCAGGGAGGGGCTGTGGACATGGCCTACCTAGATTTTAGCAAGGCATTTGATACAGTCCCACACAAAAGATTAATACACAAGTTAGCCAGCCTTGGAGTGGGTCCCAAGGTGGTAGCCTGGATAAAATATTGGCTAGATAACAGGATGCAAAGGGTAGTAGTAAATGGAGTACACACTGAAGAAAGGAGGGTTACTAGCGGGGTACCACAGGGTTCAGTACTGGGACCGGTCCTTTTTAATGTCTTTATAAGTGACATTACAGAGGAACTGGAAGGAAAAGTATGTCTCTTTTCAGATGACACAAAGATCTGCAACAGGGTTGATACACAAGATGGAGTGGAAAGGATGAGAAGGGACTTGGCAAGGTTGGAGGAATGGTCAAATGTATGGCAGCTCAGATTCAATGCAAAGAAGTGCAAGGTAATGCACATGGGAAACAAAAACCCAGGGGAAGCATACACAGTGGGGGTTGAGAGACTGACAACAGTAAAAATGGAAAGGGACCTGGGGGTAATTATATCAGATGACCTAAAGGTGGGCAAGCAATGTGAGAAGGCAGTAAGGAAGGCTGGGGGGATACTGGGATGCATAGGAAGAGGCATCAATAGTAGATAGTAGAAAACAGGAAGTTGTTATCCCTCTGTACAGACAGTTGGTGAGACCCCATCTGGAGTGCTGTGTGCAGTTCTGGAGACCCCATCTCCGCAAAGACATAGACAGAGTGGAGGCTGTCCAGAGGAGGGCAACCAAAATGGTGCAGGGTCTGCACCAGAAGACATCTGAAGAAAGACTAAAGGAGCTTAATATGTATACCTGAGGAAAGAAGGGAGAGGGACATGATAGAAACTTTCAAGTACCTCAAGGGAATCAACAAAGTCCAAGAGGGTAGCATCTTTCAGAAAAGAGATGTGCAAGAACAAGGGGCATAATTTGAAGATAGAGGGCGCTCAGAGGTAATGTGAGAAGTATTTTTCACAGAGAGGTTTGTGGATGCATGGAATAGCCTCCCTAGGAGGTCGTGGAGTCAAGAACAGTGAAGGAATTCAAGAATGCATAGGACAGACATAAGGCAGTCCTAGTGGGGGGGGGGTAGGAGGAAGTAAGCTGTTGGTTAACTAGGATCTGCAGCTTATCTGTTAGGTAGGAAAATGGGCAGACTAGGTAGGCCAAGCGGTCATTATCTGCCGTCAAATTCTATGTTTCTATGTTTCTGTGTTTCTTTCACTAGTATACTTCCACAGCCTCCTTCCTGGGATCCCTCTGTCAGCTGCCTTTATGCCTCTGTCTGGCAAGGGCCTGCTTTTTCATTTTTATTTTATACTGAAAAGCCTGTGAACAAAATTGCCCATTTCCACAAGCATCCTGTTATCCGTAGTGAATACCGAGCAGATGTAGTCATTCAGCACAGCTGCTTTCTGCCTGTTTTCATCTATTTCCCTGCCCCCTTCTTTAGCCTGACAATTCTCCTCCAGCCATTCTTTTTTCCTTACATATCTAAAAAACTGTTTTTCCCATCCCTTTAAGCCTCCACAATATGCAGCTTTGTGTCTGCCTTTGTGATCTTCACTGACCTCTTAGCCTCTCTAGTTTTTTCCTGATACTCATCCCATTCCTTATCCCCCTGTTTTTCTTTGTACCTTTATAAAGGCCTTCTTTTTGACCCTCACTGCATCCCTGGCCTTTTTAAGGAAACACAATAAAGTAGACAATGGGAGCTTGAGGATGGCAGGGAAAGGATTTGATAGAGGTAGTAGTGATGAGTGAGAAAAGGGGAGTTTGAGGCAAAGCGGCAGTCCAACCTGGCCATATGGATTTCTGGAGCAGCCTCATAGACCACGTCCATGTAGTCAGACACTGGCAAGATAATTTTTAGAACAGTTTCCCTGCAGACTGGGGGTGGAAGGCACCTCTTATGACGGTAAAGGGCTCCACATTTAGGACATAATTTATTAAGAATGGCATCAATATGTATAAAAAAATCACAGTCATGCGCAAGCAATACACCAAGGTATTTAAAGGAGGGGACATCCTCTAAAGAGGAGCCATCAAGATTGTTGAAAGAGGGGTAGAAGGAAAGCCTACCTAGTTTTTGCGTAGTACCAAAGGGCATGGAAATAGTCTTTTTAACATTGAGTAGGAGTCATTTTTTGAAGAACCAGCAGTAAACATTATCAAAAATATGTTTAAGCAGTAATTTAAGCTCTGATGCGGGGCAACCAGTACCAGAGAGCACTATGTTATCCACATACATGCGTATGTTGCCACTAACACAGATAGAAGCTGGTCATTAAGAAAGAGGGAGAAAAGAAAAGAATAGGACCAAGAATGGAACCTTGTGGGACACCAGTATGGATGGGGGGGGGGGCTGAGCCACCACCCTGAACTGACTGGTGATGGCCAGAGAGAGATAGGAGCAGGACCAATTCACTGTTGGGAAAGAGAGAGGCCTACAAGCATCAATTCATCCAACAGAAGAGTGTGGTCAACAGAGTTAGAAGCCTTAGCAAGGTCAATAAAAACAGTGGAGGTGATAAAGCCCTGATCCATTCCTGTGAAGATGGAGTCAGTGACTCTGAGAAGAGAGGAAACAGTAGAGTGATGTTTCCAGAAACCAGACTGGCACTTAGAGAGATAACAAGAGGAATCCAGGAAGGAAGAGAGCTGGTTGAAACAAAGCATTCCTGTAACTTAGAAAGAGATGGAAGAAGGGAGATGGGACAGTAGTTAACTGGGGAGGACAGGTCACTGCACACTACCTTTGTGCAAAGGGAGGGCTTTGGACTGCTTTCTGAGTTGTGGAGAAATTAAGTAGAACAGAGATAGGAAATGCACTAGCAGTTGCAAAGAGAATGGCAGTTTGGTGTGAAACCCATTGAGACTATAACCTTTGGAGATGTTTAAGTACAATAAAGCAGAGTGTCAGAATGACTCAAGAGAAAGAGAAAACACAAGGAGGGACATCAGTGGAGAAGAAAGGAGAGGTAGAACAGAGGGAAGAAGAAGAGGGGAAGGGGGAGGAAGAGTGGAAGAAACTCAGGAAGTGAAAAAGTCATTAAATGCAGAAGCAAGAGATCCAGGGTCATAGATACATATATCACCAGAGGTTAAGCTAGGCATAGAAGATTGGGTGATGGGATCAAAAAGGGTGTGGACAACTTTCCACAACTTACTTGGGGAGTTAAGGTTGGTCTGGAGGTTTGTAGAGAAGTAATGTAATTGATCATCCCTGACAGATTTAGTGCAGGTGTTACAAAGCAGTTCGTAAGCTTCAGATCAAAGAGGAGTCAAATGCCTTATGTAAGAGCCAAGCAGAGTTTGAAGCCTTTCAAAGGTCAATGACTTCCACTGAGTTCCAGGGCAAGTGGAAACTCTGGACCCGATACTGGTGGAAAAGGGCGTGTTCATCCTAAACTGCAGTCAATTTAGTGTGAAAATAAACAAGAGCCTCATACATATCTGTGAACATACAGAATGGAACCTACTCATTATTTCCAAATCAGCAAGAAGGGCAGCCAGTTTAAGAGAGTTGGTTGCCCTAATCCAAATAAACTTTGAGGGAACTTTAGGGTGACAGATTTTCTGGACATAGTAGGTCATCCAGTGATCGCCGAAGCTGTCTGGTAGAATACCAGTAGAGAAATGCGGATGGAAAGAGAGAACCCAGTCTGTTAGCCAGTGATTGGAGGTAGGATAACTGAGGCAGGTGGGCTCAGAGATAAACTGAGGAAGATTCAGTTCCTCAATTTTGTGAACTGTATAACAAGAGTAGGGTGACAGACAGTCCTGCCGTATCCAGCATCAAAAGCTCACCAGAAGAGCAAGATGTTTTGATTTTACCTCTTACTACAATTAGATTGGTTGAAGCACTAGGAGTCGAAAAGATTTGCTCATGCTCACATAATAACCAGCTCCAGTGAGATGTAAACCTGGGTTTTCTGGTTCACAAACTTCTGCTCTGATCACTAGAGAAGAATGCCACACTTGAAATAAATTTTGGTGAGGTAGTATTGAGGTGAGGTAGTATTGGCTACACAGCTGCCTTTCAGGAAGGCATGTGGGCTTCTCTGTTGTGCCTCATCCACAGCCAGGAAACTACCAGTTACCATTACCATGTTTCTTGATTATATCCTAATTGTTAGATTGTGATGGGGGCTTCCAATAGCCCACCCAGGTTACAGAGCTGTTCTGCGGCCATCTACCCTGGCAAGGCTTTCTCAATTCATATTTTGTAGGGACAGCCTTTCAATTGCCTGCCCAGGTCCAGTTCGCACAACACTCTTCCCCCTTTCCAGGGAAATGGGACAAGTAACATCATGCTACCATTTTTAGAATTTGGAAAGGAAGGCTATACATATTTACAAGGTATGCAATGATCTGAATTAAAATATGCAGTTCATCATCACTTATGAGGAGGAAGGACTTTCAGAACTCACTTGTGGCTTTGCCACTCATGCGATATGGTCCTTCCCCCTTACACATGAAGATAAATGGACCCCAGTTACATTCAGTTTTGGTGCACCAGCCAGTTGCGCACCAGATCTCCTGTCTGCCTGAGCAGCTATGCACCATGGGCAGTCTGAGATTGTGCCAGGGGGAATGCCTGCATTCCATGCGATTCACTAAGGTGCTGGGCTGGGAGAATTTATACCACTGGGGACCCTGCAGTGTGTATGCACCCCCCCAATGATTACCAACAGAACACAACAGCAATGGGATCCCCTGCACACTGCTGCCCCAGCCCACTGGGCTGCCAGGGTAGGCTGGGGGCAGCCATTTCAGTGAGTGCCTATACATTTACACATCTCAGTCCTGCGCCTTCCCACATCCATGGCACTGCTCTGCACCTGTCTGCCCCCATGGTCCTGCATGCCAGGAGGCAGAGCCACAAACAGGTGCCCTGTGAATACTTGCGATCATGAATCCATGTACCCTGCACCTGTCCGCAGCCACATAGGCATGCAGGCAATGTACGTGTGCATTGCACATACACGGTCACTTTTATGCATAGCTCCCATTGTAATTTTGACCATTACACACTCTCACACATAAATATTAATAAAATGGGTAAGAAAAATGCTTAACTACCAGTGGTGCAAACCCATCACAAGATTGTGCATTACTCCATAACAGCCCCACACACCCCTACACTTTTTTCATGTGTTTCCCCCCATGTATTAATTTTGTGTGTATTTTATAAGTGTGTTAACACATTTCAGAGTGTGTAGTTGCATCTGACATATGTACTTCTTGGATGGAGGAAAGTACTGTACTTTTTTTTGTACCTCACAACACACCCAAGGCATGTGTACTGTATCACAGCGTGACCGCACACCCTATTGTATGTTAGGTATGCAAGAAGACTCTCCAAGGTGTGTAATTATGCTGTAATAATTGCATGGCTCCAGGGTGTTGTTAGGCATGAGGCGCTTATGCCTAATGCCTTTAAACACCTGAGAGAAAAGAGCAATTATCACATATAGAATAATACATGGGGTGGTGTGTGTAACAAGAATTTTACACCCCCACCCCCACAGAGGTGTTGAATGCCACATAAACCCTGAAAGAGGGGTTTATCTAGACATCTAACACTGAAGGTGTGTGTAAAATTTGAGTTTCTGCATTACCCCATGTTTTACTTTATATAATTGCTGGGTTTCACTTTTTCTCCACAGCAATTATATGAAATAAAATACGTTACTGTGTGTTCGCAGATCAGTTAGGGTTTTAGTGCGGTCCGCAGTCGCCTGCCGAAAGTTAACTTTGTTTTCTGGTAGTTGGTTTCTTTCAAATGTTTTAGAGCAGTGATTTTTTTTTTAAAATAACACCGCCAAGTCTGAGTGTCGGTGCAGTCTCTGAGTCTCTGGCAGCAGGACAAAGTGGCCAGCGGTCAGATTGGAAAAGATGTGGCTGACGCATGCATGGAGCGAGGGAAACCTGGTGCATGTTTGCCATTATAAACACTTCTTTATAACAACAAATTATGCAACGGGTTTCCTTATGGGAATAAGTAAAACCGAGTTATTATAGTATAATTACACATCTCTGGAGTGTCTTATTGCACTTGTAATGTGTAGACAAATTGTTAAAGCTGTAACATTAAAAAGTAAACCAATTATAATACTGCTTGCAAAATATTTTAATTTATTATTGTAATAGCATTTGGACATGAAGAAGTCATTTTTTGTTAACTCAGCTAACTCTTATTCTAGTTATAGTTGCAGCAGTATAACAGCTAATATGCTGAGTTACACACAGCATCAAGGAATTCTGGCAAGATTATAAAGTTTACTTACATTTGCCTTACTCAGAGGTGCAGTCTCCTCTTTTTCTCTACAGTGGTGACTGCAGTATAGCACCTAATATGTAGATGTTCATAGCAAGGCATTGTGGGTATAATATGAAGATGTCTTCTGTTTTCCTAACTGAGAGGTGCATTCTTCTATTTTTGTAGTGGTTACAAAAATATAAGATCTCAGATGTTTATTTTCAAAAGAAGGCATTGTGCATACAGCATATAGCTGTCAAGATGTCTTTACTGAGAGATGTAGTTTCCTAGTTCTGTAGTGAGTACAGAAATATAATAGCCTGTATACTAATTTACATAGTGAGGCATTGTGGGTACAGCAAATAGCTGATTTTTCTTTTTCACTATGCCAGTGGTTCTCAAATGGTGAGGCTAGCCTCCCAAGGGAGGTCCCAAACTGTCCCGGGGAGGCCTAGTCAAGCCTGAGAATGTACAGTATAAAGTGTTGGATGTTTTGTGTGAAGGGATAAAGCAAATTAAATATGGATAATGGCAGGTAACTTTCTTTACTTATGCACAAATTAGTGATCCGGAATGACCCACTGAGCCAAATCTGTCTCTGAGAGTGTATGTACATATAAATTGGTGACTGGCAAAAGCACACTGAGTCAAGGCTTGTTACTATAGTAGGTGTCCATTTACATGTAAACTGGTAACTGGGAAAGGTACACCGAGTGAAGATATGCTTCCACAGTAGGTTATACATAATTTGATGACTGGGAAAGGCACACTGAGTCCAGGCTTGTTTTCAGGAGTGACTTAGGATAAAGGTATAGGAAGTTGTTTAACAACAGGATCAGATAAAGGGAGAAACAAAGCAACAGGGTCCAAGAGTCAGAAAAGTGGAGCGACAAGGATAACCTGGGGTATGGGGTTGGGGGGGGGGTAATAAGTTGATTAAAAAGAGAATATACTCAGGCAACTTTATTAGTCTCACTTTTTTGCTGGTGTACTGTGCTAAGTACAGTGAAGCCCACCAGGATGAAGCGCAGTGTCAGTTTCCATATGATATTTTTCTGTGAGCAGGCCCAAGATTATTTCCAAATTTGAGGGAGGCTCAGAATCTTTTTCATGGCTTGGGATAGGCTCACGATATCAAAGTGTGAGAACTAATGTACTATGCCTATCACTTTTTATTGTGTTGTGTTTTTTTGTTATGTTGTGTTTTTTTTTGTCTGCATTCACTTTTTTGTTGTGTTGTGATTTTTGTTTGCATTCACTTTTTAGTTGTGCTGTGCTTTTTGTTTGCATTCACTTAAATTCTCTACATTTATTTTTGTTTTGTTACTTTATTTGTGGCATGATACTTCACATTTGGTTTTGTTGCTTTATTTTTTGTTTGGATTTTATTCTTTCAGTTGTTGCTCTACTTATTAGATTGCATTTCATTGTTTTGGTGTGTGTTTTACAATTAGGGGACACCATACAACACCGCCTCCACATTGTCATGGTCTTATCTGTGGATCAAGTAGTCAGGAATGGTAACCACGCCATCACTGACCCTAGAGGCCAGCCAGGACTCAGTAATAACCAGGATGTCTGGCTGATGCTGGAGAACCCTAGAGAACCCTGGAGAACCATAAGCAGGCTATATTATACATCCACTAGGGGCGTTTCATCCCTTCTTGCGTAACTTCTCTGCCATATCCCAACAGATCACAAAAGCTGCATGTTTCTTTTATACCACTAGGGGCTTCTTCCAAAAGGGGTCTTTCTGCCTTCCTAAATCACTGCTCTGCCAGCTCAGTGCCACCTGCAGCCTCCCCCTATATACCACGTGTTTACCCACTAGCTCCTAGCTGAGTCTACCTCTCGATCCCACCCCCCACGCAGCCTACCACCCCTCCCCTGACTTGACGCTCTAATAGGGTCCCCCGTCCCTGAGTAGGGCTGCACACTTCTGGTGTCATGGCTCCCCTCACTCAGGCTGGTCCCATGGCCAGCAGACTGGGTCCTCTGGCGCACTCAGTCTCTTTCAGTCCTCCACCTGCCTGGGGGATGGCCAAAGGGCTAAAGATAGCCCACTTAAACATTTGCAGCCTCCTACAAAATCATGTGGCGCTAACTGCCTGGACTGCGTTCTACGAGCCTGACATCCTGTGCATCACAGAAACGTGGCTCAAACCTCGCACCCCTGACTCTGCCTGCTCCCTCCCGGACTCACGGCATGGTCCGACCCGAGCAGGGCCGGCAATAAAAGGGGCAGGGGGTGTGCTCATTACCATAAGGTCCACTTAAACATCACCACTGTACGCACAAACCCTGGGACCTCACCTGCGAGTTTCTCCACACCTGCTTCTTGGGCAACACCAAGAAGGTGCACTAGTGTGAGCATACAATCCTCCCAAGGGGGGTCTACCCAGACTCACCACGCTACAGAGCTACTCCGGGATAAAATGGGCTCAAGCAAGCTCCTCGTCCTTGGTGACCTAAACCTTAATTGGCTGGGGCCCAGTGCCAACTTGTTTGAGCCAATGCTCTCAGGCCTCTCCCTCAGTCAGGTATCATGGAACCCACCAGGCTCTCCTATCGTGGTGACAAGGGGATGCTCATTGACTGGGTTCTGAGCAACTGACCTGACAAAATCATCAACTCGGGGCTCCTGCCTGACTCTATCTCTGACCACTCGCCGATCTACTGCATTTGGGGCTCGAACCTAGCCAAAGCTCCCTGGAGAGTTATACAAATGAGGGACTACTCGAAACTAGCAGTTCCAAACTACCTGGAAGACCTACAGCGAGTTGACTGGTCCCACGTCATGGCAATGCGGGACCCCGTCGAAGCCCTCGACCTGTTCATTGCAGCATTTGTCCCGCTTCAAAATAGGCATGCTCCCCTATCTAAGAGGAGGGTCAGAGGCTCGGTCACAAATTGGCTTCACAGTGAGCTCCTCTCACTTATGAAGCAGCGAGACAAGTCCTGGGCAAAATACAGGGCATCCCGCAACCAGAAAGACCTCCAGGAGTACAGACAGCTAAGGAACTCCTGCAAATGGGCCATACAAGCTGCGAAAAGTGAGTACTGTAGTGCAGCACTAGTTGCCACTGCAAACGACCCGCGACGTTTCTGGAAGAAAGTAAAAAATCTGATCGGTGGTTCTACCAAAGTACAAGTCACCGACATGAACACTGGTAAGGCCAACTGCAATAACCTCCATACCATTGCCTCTTCATTTAACCACCTCTTCACTGACCTGCCGGCTGCAGCCCCCTCACAGTCCTCCGCCCCAACTCACTTTTACGGGTCCCCACTCTCTCGCCCGCCTTTCTACCTCAAAAAGATCACTGTGGGTGAGACCCAGGCTCTCCTTGCTGGTCTTTCTCACCACACAGGAGCGGGTCAGGATGGCCTGGAACCTAGACTACTCAGCCTGGGTGCCCCCTTCATCGCCCGTCCCCTTGCCCACATATTCAATGCATCGCTTATCTCAGGGGTCATCCCTGACATATGGAAAGTTGCCAGGGTTGTCCCCGTCTTGAAAAGTGGTGACCCTAAGGATATAAACAGTTACCGCCCTATTGCAATACTATCGGCTGCCTGCAAGCTGTTGGAAAAAGCGGTTGCGTCACAAATATCCCACTACCTACAGGGATATGGTGTCCTCTCCTCATCTCAACATGGCTTCCGTAAAGGCCACAGCACCTCAACGGCACTTGCTGAGGTCACCACTAGGATCAGGACTGCAATGGATCAGGGCAAGCTGATGGGGGCTATATTTGTTGACCTATCCAAAGCCTTTGACCGGGTGGACCATCCCCTCCTCCTCTCCACACTCCAGACCCTTGGCTTCTCCCTCCATGCCCTTGACTGGTTCTCGAACTACCTCGGGGGCAGGAAGCAACTTACCTGTTTCAATCTGACCCTCTCACCCCTCTTACCCGTGAACAGTGGGGTACCACAAGGATCTGTCCTTGGACCTATCCTGTTCTCCATGTTCATCAATGAGCTACCCTCGGTTGCCACAAAAGGGTACCTAACCCTGTATGCTGATGACCTGGTCATCTTAGCCAGCACTCCTGATGCCGCCAGCATCAATAACCAGCTCAACCCGGACTTCTCGCGTATCAGAGCATGGCTGGATGGTCATAAACTCACAGTCAACTTGAAGAAAACCCAGGCCATGCTATTTGGCACAGCGGCCAAAATCTCCGCCTGCACCATGCCCCTCAAAATCCATGGGTCCAGCAACTCCCTCTTGCCGACAGTCAGCTCAGCTAAGTACCTGGGGGTCACCCTCGACCCTCACCTTGACCTCTCCGGACATGTCAGAAACATTTGTAATGCTACCAATGGCAAACTCGGCCTAGCTTATAGGGCAAAAGACTGCCTTACCCACGCAGCCCGGTTGGCCATAGCCAAGGAGATATTACTTCCCACCCTTTCATATGGTCTTGCTGCCTTTGCCGCCATCCCATCCTCAAGCCTTGCTAAGTGGGACACCACGTACAACAATATCTGCCGCTTTGCCCTCTCGGCCCCCCATCTCACACACCAATGTACACTCTACTCGCGACTGGAATGGCTCCCCCCTGAAAAACATCGGACCTATATCATGGGAAACTTCATTGACAGCATAATTCATACAGCCACTCCTGCCTCTCTTGCCCTCCCCCTTAAACATGCCTCCCCCATCTACCACCTCAGGTCTTGTGTGTCCCAGACCCGCCTGGTCCCCAAGACCCGTACCCTCTCAGGTGATCGGGCGTTCACCACCCATGCCACAAAGCTGTGGAACTCCCTTCCCTTACAAGTTTGTGCATCCCCTTTTCATTCCACCTTCAAAACCTCCCTCTGGAACTTCCTGAAACCTGCTGCGCCTTGCCTGTGTGCCACTTAACGCCCAGTCTGACAGCCCTCCCTCCCTCAATGGTACCCCAGCTAGGCTCTTTCTGCCCCGCCACCTTGGTGCGGCACCTTACGTGAGGTTATGCTATGTATTGTCTATTATCACCGGGGGTCCTATACCTTTGCTGCCCCTAGGCCTGTATGTATCCTATGATACCCGACCCACTAGTGTTGCATATACGCTTATCTCTATACTATGTACTACTGCTTTAATGACCATTGTTGATTCACTCCTGTGTTGGAGCATGCTGCTCCAGGTTTGTACTGTGACTATGTATTTCTCTTATGTAAACCTTGTAACTCTCCCAGGTCGCACCTGAAAATAGGCACCAGCTGTCTAGTGTGCTTACCTGGTTACCAAAAGCAAATAAATAAAACCCAAAGCCTGACCTGGTCTAATTTTAGAAGAAGGCTACAGGAGTTGACATGGAAGATCCTTAGGCCTTTAGGAAGAGAAGAAGAGGGAAAGAGAGGATTGGACCAGGATTAAGAGCAACATCTCTAGTTAGATGGATTAAAATGTAACCCCCTTGTCACATGGGGGTTATTAGAATCGCAGTAAGACCTAGTGGTAGGCAGGGAAGGCAGCTTGTGAAACTCCAGTTAAATGGATTTCACACTGTCTCACTCCGTTCTCAGTCTCAGCTGAGACTGAGGGATGACATCACCATATAACTATCGCAGCTGTATGAGCCACAATGGAATCTGCAGAAGGGAGTTAGAGTAGAATGTTGGGAGGTTTGAACAGTCAGTGTTCAGCTGGAGTTTGGTGATTGTTGTGAGAGGAGCACAGCAGCTCTGTGCTCAGGCTATTGGAGCCTCAGCCCTGAAATAGGGCTAGGTTTAGGGAAAGGTGTGTGCTTCCACCTGAAGAGAGACACAGTAAGCTGTTTTTAGTGGTGGAGGCCGCTGATGTAGGTCTCTGTGCCCCATCCCTCAGAGGATGGGGCAGAAAGGTTTGCCTGCTATTCCAGGGGCAACCCCCTGGCTACTGCTAGAGAAAGAAGCTGCCTTATTTTGTCCATGCGTGTGGAGTATAAGAAGATTTCGTGATTCGCCTGTGGGGCACCTGCAACCAAAGGGTGAGTTCTGCTCTTTCTAAAGGGCCCATGTTTCATCCTGAACTGTGTTAAAGTGGGGATTGGACTACTGAAGTAGTGGGAGGCCTAGAGCAATAGGCTTAGCCAAAAGTAAAAGTATGTTCAAGTCCAGCACATAGGGGAAGTCAAGACATGTAGAGGAGATGTGACATACGTCTACCCAGTAATCTACATTGCCAAGCTTTCGGAAAAGAGTTGTTTAGTTTCCAGAGAAATGGCTGCGTATGGATTGTGGGAGCTGGAGGTGGGAGACCCCCCATCTTTAGTAACCAGGTCCACCTCTACGGATTTGCTCTGTGGATTTCTACTTTGCCTCATGCACTTGGCCAGTGATGAGGGGAAGTACCCAGATGTGGGATTGGAAGGAAAATTTAACTTTAGGAGTCGAAGGCTCTAAGGTGGTTTGGGGAGCCACCAATAGGAAAACTTGTTAATTCCCTTAATGGACCGCAGATCAAGTGGCCGGCGGAGGAGCCGGGCCATGGGGAAAACCCAAGTAGTGTACAAGTCGGGCTGTGTACCCAAAGCTGCGTGCAAGTCCGGGCTGTGTGCCTGGTGGATTTAGAGCCTGAGGGCTGGAAATGTGAAGAAGTGTTCTGTTGTCTCTAATCTGCATTACCAGGAATGAAGCCCCGTGGGGGTCTGTCTATGCTTTGTTTGTTCAGTTTGGATGTGAATAAAAGCCACACTTTAGAATCCCATTCCTGGTTGGACACTACAGTTATTGCTTCCTGTGTTCGGATTTACTTGGGTGCCCCTATGCAGAGTAGCCAAACCTAGGCCCCCTGTGCTGAGTAACCTAGTCCTCCCCGAACCCAGTCCCCACCAGGTACTGCTGTCAGCTTCAACAGCATGCCACCTGTCGTTTTGCAAAAAAGGCAGGAGTCCGGGGGTTACAAAAAGAACAAACAACTAACAGAATAAAAGGTCTATGGTGTGTATAGAGAGAGAATGTAGGGCTGGGGCGAAGAAAGTGATGAATTAGCACTTTAGGGCGGAGAAAGGATGATGATAGGATGCTGGAGTGAATAAGATGAGAAACAAAAGCAGGGAGAGAAAGGAGAAGAGGGGGAAAGAAGAGGAAGCAGAAAGAAAAAGGGGGAGGAGGAGACCACAAGAGGTCTGGGGAGTTGTAGCACTATCAGCAAAAACAAAAAGTGAGCATGGTAATGAGAACAATAGGGAACAGGTCAAACAAGTCTGCTAGGTAAAAGTTAGAGCAGGAATGCTGAATACATAAGGATGTGGTCATTTGTTAATTAGTGTATACACACACACACACACACACACACACATACAGGACAGATAGAGGTTCCAGCGGGGGTGGAGTGGCTCTCTACACTAAATCCACACTGTCTACACTAAAGTTTTCAGTTAGTGACATTCTCTGAAATCAAAACCAAAGGAATATGAGATTGTATCTCTGAAGCTCCACCTTCCTTCCACGGATTGCATTACTGTTATTGGTTGTTATAGGCCCCCAGCTGGTGGCACTGATATCCTTAATATCCTTAAATCTCTCACCACCTCTGCCAATACTGAAACAATAATCCTTGGAGACTTCAATATGGACTGGCTTACCCCTAAATCGCTCAGCCTGAAATCCTTCCGTGATGAATTCGGTCTTGGCCAGCTAGTTAGTGAACCCTCTAGAATCAATACTTCAAATACTGCCAGTAGTTCACTACTTGATGTTATATTAACCATGTATCCCCACAAAATCTCGCACTCTGTGGTCTTCCATAATGACATGAGCTACCATGGGGTTGTTATTTGTATAAGATCGCAAGCAAAAGCTCACCACCAGCCTACGTTCATAACAATATGGTCCTATCGGAAGTTCCATGCATCAAATTTCTTGTCTGACTTAGGCAACATTAGATTGCAAAATCTCTATGTCGCTAAAACCGCTGATGAGGCTGTCACTGTCCTTAATGACAAACTCACAGCCCTTGCTAAAAAGCACGCCCCTTTTATTAAGGTTAGGATGCGCAACACCTCTCACTCCTGGTTTACTTCAGATCTCAAGACCGCACTGACAAAGCGTGATAGAATTTGGGCTCAGACTAGGAGAACTAAGAGTCCGGCAGACTGGCAGACTTTTAGAACAGCTAGGAATGCCTGCGTCAAATGCATTCGCGCTGCCAAAGCAAACTACTATGTTTCCACCCTGGAACAGGCAAATGGGAATCCCCATAAAATCTGGAGGACAATTAAGTCCATTGAAGGATGGCCTGCTGCTCCCTCCATTCCAACCAAGATACACAGCAATGGTAGGGTTGCTGAAAGTAATTGCCAAATCCTTGAAGAACTTAACTCCCATTTTGTCACTGCGGGCCTAGCCTTCGACTCATCACCATATGCAGGCTGTGCTAATTATCAAGCCAGTCCTCTCACCACCCCACAAATCACGACTTGTCCCTTTCAGCTCCTCCCATTAAATTACAAAGAAGCTGAAGATTCGCTCATCAACCTAGATACCAAGAAAAGCACAGGGGACGATGGTCTTGAACCTTTTTTCTTAAAATTAGGCTACTCCTATCTCACTGCCCCCATTCTTCATATATTCACTCTCTCTATCACCATGGCCACGGTTCCTACTTTCTGGAAATCCACCCACATCCTTCCCTTATTTAAATCAGGGGACCCATGTGTCCTAAACAATTATAGGCCCATCTCAATCCTGGCCATTCTCTCAAAAGTCTTTGAAAAACTGATTTATACTCAATTAAAATACCATATAGAAACCTTTTCACTTCTTAATCCGGCACAATCTGGCTTTCGCACTAATCATAGCACTATCTCTGCATTGGCTAAAGTTACCAATGCCTGGGTATCTGCTATGGACTCCAAGCAGATCACTGGTGCAGTCTTCCTCGACCTCAGTAAAGTGTTCAATACCGTTGACCACGATCTGCTAGTTAGCAGCCTCATTAAATTAGGTGCCACTCCATCCACCACCCAGTGGTTCACTAAAAGGAAGGACACAGAAAGTCAAAGCAGAAGGCCTATTCTCAGCCTCCTTGCCAGTTGCCAGGGGAGTCCGGCAAGGCTCCATCCTTGGCCCTATACTTTTTTTCCTGTACATCAACGATCTTGACTCACATATAACCAACTCCAAACTGCATTTCTTTGCAGATGACACAGTACTGTGTGCCTCTGGCACATCAGTGTCTGAATTAAGGGACGTGCTCCAAGCTGACTTTGCCCAACTTGAATGTAATCTTAATAATGCTAAACTCCTTCTCAATGCCAAGAAAACCAAGGCTATGATCTTCATTCTTAATACCACCCCTGCCATCCCCCTTGACATCCCTAAAGACTTTGTTGTCACCTCCTTAGGTAAACCACTGCAAGTCACCTCTAAATTTAAATATCTTGGCATTTGGTTAGATAACAAACTCTCCTTTAATGACCATCTCAATGACCTCTCCACGAGATTAAAAGCCAGGTTAAGTTTCTTCTTCTGAAATAGGGCCCTCTTTCCGATAGAGACTAGAACCAGGCTTGTTCAAGCCACATTCCTTCCTCTACTCGACTATGTGGACCTAATTTACACTTCTTCTGCAAACACAAGCCTACACAAATTGAATGTCCTCTATCATCACGCTCTGTAGTTCATTACAAACTCCCCATACTAAACCCACAATTGCGACCTGTTTGCAGCCATTGGTTGGACATCACTTACCGCTAGACGTATGCTTCATGCTGGTATTTGGACTCTCAAAATACTCCTGAACAAGCTACTGAACTACATTACATCTCTTATCCACATCTCCCTCAGTGCATACACACTTAGGAAATCTTATTTTATCTTTCTTGATGTGCCTAGGACTCGCACCACCTTTGGCAATCGGGCCATATCATGTGCTCTCCCAACCAACTGGAACCAACTTCAAGCTACACTGAAACTATCTAGCACTGTCTCTGTTAACTTTTACAAAAAGCTAACTGCATCTAAATTTAAATATATTTATAACTGTTTTTAAGTCTCTTCTCCACCTATATTTTTTTTCTCCATGCCCTCCCAACTTACTGGATTTAACTCTAGTCCTGTTGGAATCCTTCTAGAACTTGCCCAGACTATTACTCCAAAATGTCTACTGTGGCTAAACAGAATGATCCTTTCAGCTGATCTTAAGACTCTCTTCTACCCTTATCTTCATCACTCATCCCATTCTCCCTCTTACCTTCCCTAACCCTTTTCCTGCTCCCCTTTCCTCTATTTTTCTCTTAAAACTCTTCTCTACCCTTATGCTCTCCATCTATATCTTCCCCCTTACTCCCTCCAGCCCTTTTCCTACTCCCCTGTAAGTTTTATCCTCAATTCTTGTTCCTATGTAATTACTCTCTCCCAATGGCTGTACAATCTCAACTACTAATGTTTCTTACCAGGTTTATGCAGTTTATATCTACCTTGTTAAGTCTTAATTTGAGCACAATGTACCATATGAACCTAAACTGCATCTTATGTACTGTGATTTTTTTTTCTATGTAATGTATTCCTGACTGTATACATGCTCCAGGACCTCCTTGTGAATGAGCTTGCTCAACGGAGTTTTCCTGCAATAAACTTGAACTTGAACCTACATATATATATATATATATAGAGAGAGAGAGAGAGAGAGAGAGAGAGAGATAGACTTGATTAGTAGGATATTGTAGAGTAATGATGTCAGAATTGATTACTTAGTGTATTTTAGTTTATAAGCTGGTAAACATGCACTTTTTCTATGATGGAAAAAAATTTACGCATGTATTTACACCTCTTGACTTTATATAAATGTCACCTGACTGCTGTGAACTCAGAATGTATTTTTATTGTGTTGCTGCAGGAACAAAAAGCAGTAAAGGAAATCTTCACAAGAAAGTTCCATCTAGAAATCAGATCAGCAGTATTGTACATCACTTTAATGAGAGAAGGTGGGGACAGTTTGGAATCTACAACTTGATAGTTCTAACAGCAACTACCTGAAAACTGTGTGTCATTCAAGCAAGTCCCAGTCAAATTCTTATCATCATAGCTGGCGAAACTGGGTTATTGTCTTGATCAAGTTAATCACAGAATTGTATTTATTTTTTTCACACTGAAGCCCGCAGAACAATTTTCAGTTTTTGCTTCTAGTCATATCTGAACTGTCAGCTAAGTTTCTTCTCAAGTCCTTTGTGTGCCAGAACTGAAGAATGAACTCTTCAACCATAAGAGACACAGTAACTGTACCTATAAGTATATACCAGCATACACAACTATAAATATTACAAGTGTGAGGTTAGGCCTGGTGTCTTGGTCTGAAGCTACAAATCCAGATGTTCTGATTTATAGACTGTGGGCACAATTAGTACATTTATTTCTTTATTTATTTATATCAATAAGCACTGCATTTTTACATACATTGATGCACTGTTAAACTTATATTAAAAATACTTCATGGGGCTGACAAGGGGTATGTTAAATGCAGTCGTCAGGGCAGAACAGAGTCAGCACTCTGGAATATTTAACGAAATGTTGTACTTTGAATTGCTATCTTAGAGTATTGGACATGAGTAAAGAAAGATTACCCAAGCTATGCTGGGAAAAACCAAAAAAATTACATGTAAAAAAATTGCCATGCCCCTTGACTGGAGAATACTGAGAGAACACTTGATCACATTGTCTTGGGAAGCTGGTGGTTGTGGTCAACCAAGAATATAGTTGTATCAACAAAATACTTGTAAGTAAATAACATTTTGTTTACAGGAAAAAGAATGCATACACCATCCACTCAAGCAGCAATATCAAACTGTTCTTTTTAAATCATAGACAGTTTTATTACTAGTACCATAGACAAAGGCAGTAACAGCTTATGTTTCACCCTGCTCTCAGGGCTTCCTCAGAGCAGGGTGCAACGTAGGCTGTTGCTGCCTTTGTCTATGGTACTGGTAATACAACTATCTATGATTTAAAAAGAAGAACAGTTTGGTATTGCTGCTTGAGTGGATAGTGTGTGCATCCTTTTTCCTGTGAATCAGATATCCTGCCTTTATTGAACTGCACCACCACCTTGTGCTTCACCCATCCTTTTCTTTCTACTAAGTAAAATGTTATTTGTACAAGGTACCCTTCCATAGCCCAGGGTGCCTTTACATCATACTCACACAGATTAAAACACATTAAAATAGCACAACTGTTATCAACACATAAAACTTAAAATCCTAAGTTCCTTCAATTTCTAAAAAGGTGTGTCTTAAGGGAGTTTTTAAACCCTTCTACGGTCAGGCTGTCTCGTATCTGAGATGTTTTGTGTAAAGAGATGAAGCAAATTAAATATGGATAGTGGCAGGTGACTTTATTTATGCACAAATTGGTGATCCAGAATGGCTATTTGTCTGTGATTAAGTAAGTAAGCAGCAAGACACAACAGAGCATTAGTTATCAGGGGTTAATGCCCAGGTGCATAATTAAGTAATAAGACATGACAGGGTGCATGTTGTGGTGGGATTCTGGCACGCCTCAAGTGTGTTGTGAAGCATGAGACAGCACTGAGTGCTTTCAACCACCCAAGAAGTGCTGTTATCCTACCACAAAGCACACTGTGGAGTGTTTTATTGTGATTATAAAATGGGTTCACATTTTTTTTTGTTTTTGGGGGGTGAAAAAATGCAAAAAAAGTTAAACATCTTAATGATTTTTTTTTAAATCTTTCATCCACTCTAACAAATTAGTCCCAGCACATCCCAGCATTGACATGCCATCTCAGATTCAAAATACATGGTTTTTAATTAGACCTTAAACCCTTATTTTCTCCAACCAACCCCCATTTACCTGTTTCCTCACCTTTCTTTCTTCTTTATATTATGTGCTCCCTTTTCCTTACTTTGTTATTTGGCTGTCTTTCCTACATTCAAGAGACACAGGGCTCGATTCTCAAAGCCTCCCGGAGTGACGCAAGGGGCTTGCACCACAAGGAATGGCACAAGGTGTGGCTTGCACCAAAAGATGTGCCAGGAGCAATTCTCAAAAGCAGCCTGTGTCAAACGCTGGCAGCATGCACCAAAGGGGGACTTGTACTGTCCTTGCAGCACAAAATGGGCTGCAGCATGATGCAAGGAGCCACTGTAATACCGCAACATCCCTTAATCTGGTATTCTCAAAAGTAGCCAGTGCAGATGAAACAGACACCCCTTAGACCAGCCAGGGTTGGTTTAAGAGTCCATGCACCACCCACAATAGTAGCTAACGTAGATTGAGTACAGATGTATATGTACTTGTTAAAGATGTTTCAGAACCCAGTGATATAATTATAATTCAAAATAAGACCCCCCCTTCCCTTACAGGCTTTGCATGGCACGCTCTTGAGTAATGATGGCATGTTAAACAGCACAACTATGCCTGACCATGCAGTATATAGTATTTTCCCTACTGGTTTCACTATATTAGAACATGTTTTAATCTTGCAAAAGGGGGTCAATAACTGGCAGTTCACAAACACAGGCACATATAGCACTCTACTTGAGATGGTCCCCTGTATTCCTGAATGAGACTTACTATTACAAGGTGGTATTAATAGTCATTTAACAGACATATTGGGTACAATATCCAGTGGGAAAGTGACAACACATCTAATGCTCATAGATGTATGGTGCCTTAGAGAGGACAGAAAAGCATTTCTATGTATCAGCTGTTTGTTTGCAGAAATTGTATTTATTCCCCTAAATTACCTGCATTTAACTGTACCTGAATAAAAAGTGATATGAAAAACTGTATTCTGTATTGCTTTGTTTTTAGGGGCAGCATTCTGTTACAGTTCTCTTCCTGGAACCTGTGATCTGGTGTTTTAACTATGTCACGGTTTGTGCACAGAACTCTGAGTAAGCTTCTGATAGGTCAATAGCACATAATTAGCATTCTGTACACACATCAAGACACAGTAAAAACTCCAGACTACCAGGTGTGACAGGGTTGAATAAGGCCCTGTCCCAGTTGTTATGGAGAAAGAGTTTAAATACAAGGATCTGTTCCATTCTCTAATTTTCTGTCTACTGTCTGTCTGGTTACACAACCGAATTTTCTCATGAGACCTAGGACGTGAACACCCTGACGGTCTTGCAATTCTCTGCCTCTCGCTATCTCACTGTCTTCACTTGTTGTTCTGTCTTCCACCCCCCCCTTGCATATCTGCTTGTATAAAAATATATTTGACTCATTAGGTGGAAATGTAACTAATACTGGGATCCCTTTGTTTAGAAATGTATATAGTTTTACTGTTGAAATGTATATAGTTATACTATTGAAATGATTGCAAAAAGCTATTTGGAACTCAAAAGGTTAACATGAGAAGCTGGTTTGCAAACTCTCTGAGAAACTGTAAGCAAGAGGTCAGTTCTGGGTCACAATGTTCTTTTAGCTGCACTTGTTGAAACACATAAGGACACTGTGTGAGAAGCATGCTGTTTTCTTAATGAGCGGAGTTGCAAAGGCTTATAAAAACAGAGCTGCAATTTCTTGCAAGAGAGAGACACCAAAACACAGAGACTGAGATAGGAAACAGAGAAGAAAACCAGATGGACTTTCTCTGTTTATACTGCCTTTGTAAATGTTATACTGAACATTTTTTTTTAAATTTATTTTACTATTAATAATAAATCACTTGTTGCGAATTTTACAACTGCTCCTGGTTTTCCTGTGCTTCCTGACCAGTGTCTCAACGACACCAGGTCCGTGAAAAGAACCACGCAACATGTTGCCCATGAAAAGAAAACAACTGAAAACAGTTTTCACATCTGCGTTTATTCAGGTAGCGTTAAATGTGGATCATTTAGAGATATGAATTTCATTGTTGTCAACAGGAACATTACTAACTGCTTCCAATTAGCACACGTTTCCTGTCCCCTTTAATTCAGATAAATATATTACAATAATCACCATATCCCCTGACTATATGTGGAAACTAGGGTTGAATCAAATAACACAATATATACAACAATGACCAACATTATACAAATAATAGCAAATGTTAATGCCTGTAGATAGCATCGGATACGTAATGATGAAGGTCTGTTAGAGCAGAAACAGCCTGTAGTAAAATATCCAACTCTGGTATTAAACTGATGGGACTAGAGGTGTGCAGAACCTCTCTTCCTGATACCAAGCCACTTCAAACTCACACAACTTGCTTTTCATCAGACCCAAGCTGAACCTTGCCACCTCGGATCTCGGATCTGTGCATATTTTGCAAATTTCCAGCTCCCACAGCCTCCCAGCTTACATGCCTGCTTGTCATGTGACAGGCTTAAGGCATGCTATGAGAGGTCAAAGAGTGTGGAGGGGAGTTGATGCACAACACGGCTCAGATCTCAGTGCCACTGCCTGTCAGCCAGCGTTGGGGAGGGAGCACATCTTTGCCAGCAGGAACGGCTGGGTGGGAAGGGAATCTCTGGACATTTTACACTGACGTTACAAACTTTTAGATCTTCTTCAAGACAGTCTCTTGCAGCAGGTCATAACACATGGGATATCAGCCACAGGCACCATTTCCTCCGGATGACTTCTCAGCAGTTGACCCTGGGATCTCCCCCTAACACTACCATGTGGTGTCTGTATGGTAAGTATAAAAGAAGGACGTCCCCGCTACTCCTCAGTTCTTTTCAACCGCAACGGGTGTCTCATTACCCCCCAATCAAGCATTGGTCTTATGGACCGAAATCAATGCTTTTCTCTCAAAACAAACCATCGAACCAGCCTACTGGGACACTATTTTGCACACTTGATAGAGCATGTCAAAACCACGCAACAGGAACAGCGTGGTAGGAAAGAGTGAGAAGGTGCAAAATGGCAAACGGGTGTATGCATGGTAGTGCACCGTCTCACTCTTCCCAGGTAGAGGATAAGACCTCTGTTGGGAGGAGGGTCCAGCAAGCAACTGCCGTGGCTTGACAGGATGAGCCACAGACAGCAAGGGAGACAGGCAGTGCATTTGGGTCCAGGTTTCAATTCCCAGTCCCAGATGCATGGAATTCTTTTATTTTTCACACTTTATGCAAATTAAAGTGTTAACTCCCCCAGAGTTGGTTATTTTAGTTGGGGTGGTTCGGGAGCACAGCCCTGCAGAACACAGACATATGTCGCTGGCAATATATTGCACTGTATTGGCAGCGCAGTATATTGCTGTGGCATAATGTCTTGCAACATTATGACCTCGTGCCTTGAACTAGTTCCCCTTCCTCAGAAGGGTACGGGATTTTACTCCCATTTTTTCCTGGTTCCCAAATGGATGGGGGACATATGCCCCATTTTAGATCTGAGGTGTCTTAACCTCTACATCAAATACCAAAAGTTCAGGATGGTGTCTCTTCCGACACTTCTCCCCTTACTGAGCAAAAGCGATTGGCTCTGCTCTCTGGATATGAAGGATGCATGCCTCCATATCCTGATGCACCCTGCTCACAGATGGTTTCTCCTTTCATGTTTCAGGGTCATCATTACCATTTCAGGGCCCTCCCATTTGGCCTTTCCTCAGCCCTGAGGGTATTTACAAAATGCCTAGTGGCAGTCAGAGTGGTCCTCTGAAGGGAAGGCCTCTATGTCTTTCCCTACCTGGATGATTGGCTCCTGAAAGCATCTTCCAGCCAACAGCTATTGCTCATGCTTTCTCGAACCCTGCAGTTGTTCGCCCAGGTGGGGATAATGGTAAACAATCCAATGTCCATGGACCCTGCACAGTGCCTCCACTATATCGGAGCTGTGTTAGACTCCTCCGTGGGGATGGCTTATCTGCCCATAGCTCAGGCAGATGCCCTGATTGCTTTGGCATGCAGATTAGAGTCCAGCAGATTGGTCTCGGCACGAGACTACCTCCACCTCCTGGGACATTTGATGGCCATGATACCGATGGTCCCCAATGCCAGGTTAAATATGAGGGTCCTTCAGTGGTCCCTCAGAGTCCAATGGGACCAGAAGGAGGATGATTTTGATGCCCCGGTCCTGATGTCTTCCCCAGCTCTTCAAGCTCTACAGTGGTGGAAGTCCAGGGATAACTTAATGCGAGGCATGCCATTTCATTCTCCTGTCCCGAGTCTCATTCTGACTACAGACACCTCCTTGACAGGGTGGGGTGCTCACCTCCTGCATGTCAGGATCTTGGATGCCAGTGGAGACCCGTCTCCACATCAATGTCTTGGAGCTGAGGGCAGTTCTGTATGTCTTTCAGGCATTCAACACTCACCTTCCCCCAGTTGCTTTCAGGTGCACTCAGACAGTTCTATGATAGTTCACTACCTAAACAAGCAAGGAAGCACCCATTTCTACCCTCTCTGCAGAGAATCATTGAGGGCATGGTTTTGGGCAATCCAGAGAAATATTTATCTTCTGGCAGTGCACATCCCAAGGGTGTCCAACACCCTGGCGGATGCCCTGAACAGATCCATGGCCCAGGCCCATGAGTGAGAAATCTTACCTGATGTCTTAAATGATGTCTTCTGCCTGTGGGGCTGACCAGAGTTGGATCTATTTGTCTCTCCGCAAAAATGCAAAACTGCCACTTTACTGCTCTTTCGAGCGAGGTCCTGGTACTGAGTGATGGGCCACATTATCTTTTTCCTGGACAGGAACATTTTTTTATGCCTTCTCGCCCTTTCCTCTCATTCAGAGAGTACTACTCAAACTGGTCAGGGAAGGGGCATCCATGATTATCATAGCACCATTCTGGCCAAGACAGTTTTTGGTTCCCACTGCTTCTACAGCTCTCAGAACTGGATCCCCTACTTCTGCCGATTTGCCGGGCTCTGTTGTCACAAGTGCAAGGCACCCTGATACACCCGGACCTTCACTTCCTCCATCTGCATGCCTGGTTCCTGAGGAAGTAGTCCTCTCATGCTTCTGGGTGTTCCCAAAGGTGGCGGAAGTTCTCCAGGCTGCTAGGAAGCCGTCTACTCAATCTTCCTATTCCATGAAGTGGAAATGCTTCTCCATTTTGGGTGGCTACACTGGACTTAGATTTTTATTTATTTATTGAAATGTTTCACCAGGAGGGCACACTGAACAACAAGTTGCTCATCTCACGGTGTGACCTGGGGGGAGAGTTTACATAGGGTTGTGAAGGATGAGCAGTTACAATAGTATGTGGGTAGTACAAACAATACAACATTGTAAGATTGTGCAGCAGCTGGCACACAAGGTACTGTACAATAAACAGTAGTGGAACATTGGGTAAATTACAATACATGTCCAAAATCATACAAAAGAACATAGAAATGTACAAAACAGTAATAATGCAAGAGAATCATTTATAGTGCATGAGTGTACCAGGAATAGGCTTGAGGTAGTACGCAAGTGCTGTTGGAGTAAAAAGGATGAGGTTAGGTTGTGCACACTGGTGACCCAGAAGGGCAGGTGGAGAAGGGGGGGGGGAGGCAAGAACTGAATATGAGGAGAAGGGGTAGCCATTTCCTGATTTCCCCCATTAGGATGTTGAGAACCCTGCCGGGGGGGGGTCATGGTAGGAAGGCAGAAACTGGGGATAAGTATTAAGGTGGGTTAAAGCAGGAACAGCTAAGGAAAAGGTAATTGTGTAGGGCAGAGGTAAAGGAGTAGTTGTAGGAGAAGTGTCATATTTCAGGGGGGAGGGAATTCCAGATTTTAGGGAAATGATGGGCAAAATCCGTCTGACTGATGAGGGTGGAGAGGCAAGGGAGCGTCAAGGTGCGGGTGTCATTTGATTTGAGAGAGTGGGTGGGGGAGGTGGAGTGGAGAGAGAGGATGAGAGATAAGAGGGGAGCCCCCAAACCAGAATTTGGAGGTTAGTTTGGCAAAGTAAGAGATGCATCTGTGAGATAGTGGAAGGAAGGTTAGAGAGCGATAGAGTTCACAGTGGTGGTGAGATTCTTATGAGTGTTCCCCCTCAGCGCATCTTAGACTATTTACTCTCCTTGTCGGACGGTGTACTGAAATAGTGCTCTGTAAAAGTCCACCTTTCGGCTATTGCCGCATTTCATTTACTTGTGGGCAAAATTTCATTGTCCCAGTTACCTTTGATTCAAACCTTTTTAAAAGGTATTCTGCACCTTCATCCCTCAATCTGGGATCCAGTTCCTGTGTGGGATTTGAACTTTACTAACATACTAACATGCCAGCAGAGTAGGCCTAATGGTCTATTGTGTCTGCTCAGGAGTCAGTCCCCTGAACAGGTACCGTCTCTGTCTTCATCAAAGTTTTTCTCCCTTGGAAAAGCCTTCCCTCGCTTTTCCCCCCCACCTTAGCCTGTCCCAGCCCCTTTTGAACCCTTCCACCATACATACCCCTACCAGCTTCTCAGGCAGTGCATTCCATGGTTCCTCCACTCTTTCAGTGAAGTACCACCTCCTCCTTTCCCCCTGCAGTCTTCCTCCCTCCAGCCTCCAGCTGTGTCCTCTGGTGACTCCTCCCTCCTTCCTCTGAAGTAGACCCCTTAGGCTTACCTTATTTATTACTTTCAGGTACCTAAAGACATCGATCATATCCCCCCATCCCTCATTTTCTCCAGTGAGACAAGGTTGAGCTCCCCAAGTTGCTTTTCATATGTCCTATCCCCCAGCCCCCAGATCATCCTAGTTGCCCTCCTCTGGACCTGCTCCAGGAGCAAGATGTCCTTCCTTTGGTGTGGTCTCCAAAACTGCATGCAGTGCTCGAGGTGTGGTCTAACCAAGCTGTTGTACAGTAGCAGAATCACCTCCCTACTTCTACAGGTGATCCCCTTGGTGATGCAGCCCAGCATTCTATTTGCCCTGGCTGCGGCCCTCCGGCATTGTTCAGAATTATTCATTTCGACATGCTTCAGAACCCTTAGGTCTTTTTCCCCAGGCGAGGCCTGTATAATGTCCCCGTCAGGGTGTATACATGTTATGGGTTTCTACTCCCTAGGTGAAGCACCTTGCATTTACTGGAGTTAAATTTCAGTTTCCAGGTGTGTGTGACTACCCCTCCAGGGTATCCAGGTCACCCTGCAGGGCCATCCTGCCCTCTTCCCCCTCCACTATCGCCCCAAGCTTAGCATCATCCACAAAGAGGCTCATTTCACACTTGATACCCTCCCCCAATATCAGAGACAAAGGCGTTAAAAAGGAGCGGACCTAGAACTGATCCCTGTGGGACCCTACTCATGACCCTCCTGGAAGACGAGACCACCTCCCCCATCACCACTCACTGGGTACATCCAGATAATCAACTACTAATCCATCTGACCATTTGTGTCCCCACCCCCATCCCAACCAGCTTCTCCAACAGGCCTATGTGTGGGACTGAATCAAATGCCTTGCTGATGTCCAAGAAGAGGACATCCACTGGTTATCTTGATTGAGTGCCACCATCACCCCCTCATAGAACTCCACAAGGTTAGTCTGACACAATCTGCCTGGGACAAAGCCATGCTGCCTATCATCGAGGAGTCCCTGTTCCCCCAAGAATGCCCCCAGCTTCTCCTTTAGGATGGCTTCCATCAACTTCCCCACCACCAATGTCAGGCTTACTAGTCTGTAATTCCTTTTCTCCTCCCTCGAGCCCCCTTTGTGGATGGGCACTATATGCACCTGCCTCCAATCCCTGGGCACCCTTCCTGTCTGTGGAGAAGCATTAAAAAGGTCCACCAGTGAGGCAGCCAGGACATCTGCTAAGTCCCATAGTAACACAGGGCCATCCACCTTTCTACTTTAAAACTATCTCGGAGGTCCTAGCCAAAAAACAACTGCTCAAAGTGCTTGGGAGGTCCCGATTCAGTGCCGACTCCCTAGACCTGAAACTCTTTGCTCTCACCATTGACAAAGTCCTGACCCCACTCTCCAAAATCCTCAACCGATCCCTAATGCTTTCTCAGTTCCCCCAAATATGGAAATCTGCTGTTGTGATGCCAATTCACAAAAGTGGGGATAAGACCCTAACCTCTAGCTACAGACCCATCTCCATTCTTCCCCCTCTCTCGAAAGCACTGGAGAGAATAGTTGTCAATTAACTTACAAAATACCTTGCTAACCACAACCTGAAATGTCAGGAGCAGCATGGTTTTCGAAAAGAACAGAGTACCACCATAGGCCTCCTTGAATTCACCATTTACATCCATAATGCTCTGGTTCAGGGACATCTTGTCAGCACCACCTTCATCGATTTGACAAAGGCGTTTGACACTGCCAACCACTCTCTGCTATTTGAACAATTATCTTGCCTTGGCCTCTCAGATGATATCGCACGTTGGTTCCAAAGCTACCTTAGCGACCAAACCCAACAGGTCAGAGTCGGTGAGTCCCTCTCACCATCCTGTCCGATTCGCTCTAGAGTTCCCCAAGGATCCACCTTGGGTCCCTTGCTTTTCAGTATTTTTCTGAACAATCTCCCTGCATCATGCCCTAATAGACTCCTGTTATATGCAGACGATGCAGTTATTTTCACCTCCCACCCTGACCCCTCCGTCCTACAACTGCAACTGCAGACAAGCTTTACGCAAGTGGAAATATGGTTTAAATCTCAAAAACTCATACTAAATCACAAAAAAACTAAAATAATGATGTTTCATGGCATCCATAACAAACATAAAAACAAATGTCTATCTATCACAAACAGTGAAGGGACGTTGCTCGAACATGTTCAACTGTTTAAATACCTAGGGGTTACCCTCGATAGCACCTTGTCTTACTCTGAACACATTGAGAGCATTGTCAAGATCGTGAACACCCGCATAGGACTTCTCTTTAGACATAGGAGCTGCCTCACCAATGAAGCACTAAGCATTGCCATTTAGAGCTCTGTTATATCAATAATCGACTATGGGTTTGTGATCTACGGCTCTGCCACTGACACAGCACTTCGACAAATAACCTTTGCCCTTAACAAGGCATGTCATCTACTAATCTCTACTCCATGTCACTCACATACCTGTGACAGCTACAAGCAAGCAAACTGGCTCCAACTCCCCGGCAGACTCAAGTACCAGACCTGTATGCTAGCAAAAAAGATTACCTTAAATCTACCCTCAAGGATGCAGTCCTAACTGGCCTCCAGCTGCGGGCCCCGCCTAACCAGGATCTCAGAATATCTTACTTTTTCTGTTACATGTTGCCGCACTACCCAAGGACAACGCTTCTTTACATACAGAGCCTCATCTTGGTACAACTCGCTTTCACCTGCTGTTACCAATGACACTACCCTGGGCACTTTCAAGTGCTACCTACGTCAGCACCTTGTCACAATGGCCTCCTGTGAATGTTTCTCCTAACTAAACTTACTCTCGTTCCCTCTAATTTCCCCCCCAAGTCCCTCTCACCTTTACCCCCCCGCTATCTCCTCCCTTTTTATTTCCCCGCTATTATCGACATTCTCTCCCGTAGCTTCCTCTACATGTATATACCATCTCTCCTAGCAGTTTCAAATTTATTCTAGTGAACCATATTACAACTGTTTTTTTATTGTACATATGTTCTTGAATAATATACACAAATTACTGTAACTTAACATACATGCTGTGAATCATTGCACATATTACAGTAATTCCATATGAAAGCTTTAATGTACCCAACAAAGCCTATGGCTGCTTGAAACTACTGTACTTGTTATTGCCCTCACTATGTTCTGTATTGTTTCCCCGACATGGAACCTTTGTAAAAGAGCCTTGGCTCAAAGGTGTCTTCCGAAATAATAATAAACTAAACTAAACCCTGGGGTGGATACCATCAGGACCTGGGGTTTTGTCCTTTTTTATGGACTTGAGGGCCTCCCACACCCTGTCTAAAGAGATTTCCTCCTCCGTACCCCCACATGGCAGACTCAGTGTGCCCCCTCCTGCTCTGGGCCGCTCCCTCATCTTCCTGAGTGACGGTAGATAGCTCCTTAAGCCAGGCCTCCACCCCTTCAACCACCTCCCATTTTCCCCTGCCCTGAAGCCCTTTGACATCTTCCCTATTGAAGACCAATGCAAAGTACTCGTTGAGCACTTCCACCTGTTCATCAGCCTCCTCCGCCCACCCTCCTTCTGTCCTCAACTTACTGAACTGCCCCTTCACTCTCCTTCTCTCCCCGATATACCTACAGAACCCTCCCCCCGATCCCCTGCGCCAGACTCTGCTCCTTTCTAGCCTTGGCCCCTCTAACCACTCTGGTAACCTTCCTGGCTGTCAGAATATACTCCTCCCTATCCAAGACCCCTCGGGAGCTTTTGTACCTTCTGTATGCAGCCCTCTTCTCTCTAACTGCCTCCTGAACCTCCTTTGTCCACCAGCACGGCTTTCTAGACCTACCCCCCTTACAACTCACTTTTACACAATCCCTGGTAGTCTCCTATATCCCTTTTTTGATAATTTCCCACCTACATTCCACATCCATGCCTGGTTGTATTTCCTCCAAGTGACCCTCAAGCAGTTCCCCCATTTTCCTAAAGTCCAACCCTCTAAAATCAACTACCACCATTTTTGAACGAGCTCTTTCCTCCCCTGGGTCCAGTAGAAACCAGACCGTGTTATGGTAGCTTCCAGTTAGGGGGTCCCAACTTCAATGTCCCTTACTAGGCTACTATCAGCCAGGGCCACATCTAAGATATGGCCCTCTCTCATTGGGTCCATAACCTGCTGAGTTAGGAAAGCATCCTGGAAAATGTGCAGCATTCTCCGTTCCCTAATCAAAGGGGGCATCATAGTTCCCCAGCCTGTAGCAGGCATATTTAGGTCACCCAATATCACCACCCCTCCCCCTTTCTTTCCACAGTGATCCCCAATATCAGCCAGCAGGAGATCCTTCAGATTGTCAGCCAGCATGGGGGGCCTATAGATCACCCCCATTTTGACCCTGTTCCCCTCTGTGGTTTTCAGGGTGACCCACAGAGCCTCCACATTACGCTCTGCCTCCTCCACTTTGATGATCCCTATGCTGTCCTTTATGAACTATGCTACCCCCTTCCCACCCCCTGTCTTTTCTAAATGCAGTATACCCACTCAGATTTAGGTCCCAGTCATGTCCGGGTGACACATGTTTTGTGACCGCAGCCATGTCCACATCTTCCTCCACCAGCATAGCCTGGAACTTGGGCATCTTATTCCCCAAGCTCCTGGTGTTTGTCAGAACCACCCTCCAACCCTTTTCCCTCCCCCTTCCTATTTTCTCCCTGAGAGGTTATACACAACCAGTCCCTGTCCTCCCCCATGGTGCCTTCTGCCTCTCCCATTTGGGGTAGAAGACTGAGCCCTGCCATTCCAGTTTTGCTGGGAGCAGCCACACTGTCCCCCCCCCTTCACAAGTTTAAACCCCATCTAGCCAGGATGAATTCTGTCAGTTTCTGCTTAAATACCTCCTTCCCCAGCAGGTTTAGATGAAACCTATCCCTGGCATACAGCCCCTTGTCCTCCCAAATCTCTCCCCATTCTCCACCACCCCAACCCCCTGAGTTTCACCCCACCCCTTGAGCCACTCATTAACCTCCCTGATTTTCTGTTTTTTCTGTACACTGGCCCTTGGTATCATCAGAATTTCCGAGAAGGTTACCGAGCAGCCATTGTCATGGCAAACCCTGGCCAGCTCCCGGAAACTGGCCTGAATTTCCGGCACGCTACTTCTTTCAATATCATTTGTCCCCAGGTGTACTAAGAAGTCAGGTGAGCACCCACAACTCTGCACCAGTTCATACACCAGGAACCTTTCCTTATGCACAGTCAGGCCTGACATACTCTTGACCCTAACAAGACTAGGTGTGACCCCTCCCTGCCCCTCCCACTGGATACCCCTAATCATGGAGTTCCCCAACATAAGCACCTTAACCTCTGTCGTACCCTTAGGCCCATTCCTATTGTAGGCTATCTCCCCTCTCCCTGGCAATTTCCACTTCTCCCCTTAACCTACTGACTGCTGGCCTCCCTATGTAAGAGCTACTTTCAGCCCAATCTCTCTTATCCCTACTCACCTCCCCTACTGTTACCTTACCCCCTAATTCATCCCCTACCACCCCCCTAGTTGAGGCAACTCCCCAGCCACCCCCTTTGCTTCCAATTCAATAGCACTAGGTTCCCCCCAACCATGCCCAGCTTAAGTATGTCCTCCTCACATGCTGCAACATCTATCCCACTTTTACCCCCACCTTGCATACCTCCTGAGCTCCCAGACCTTCCTCCTCTCTCCTGGTAGAGACCCCATCCCTGTGTGATGATTCCCCCCATCACAGCTCCCACCCCTTTCCTGCCCCAAGTCCCTCCAAAAGCCTGGAACTCCCATCTTCAAGATCATTTCCACCCTCATCCTTTCTAAGAGTACTTCTGGTCTTCTCAGTGTCCCTTGCATTCCTACTGGCAAGCTCCTTATCATCCCTGAGAGTGTTCCTTACCTTTTCAGTGTCCCTCACATTCCTACTGGCAAGCTTCTTTTCATCCCTGAGAGTGTCCCTTACCTTCTCAGTGTCCCTCAGCAAACTCATCCTCTCGCCTCCTCTGTCCCCCTCCCCTCCCACTCCTCCGAGATCCTTTTTAATTGGTTTGCAGACCTCCCAAGCTCCTCCTTCCCCCCTTGCCCCTGCTACTTACCATCCAACTCCCCTCTTCCTCCCCTCACCTCCCCTCTGTCATCCAATGTACTCAGCAGTTTAAAACTATTATAGCTCTCGAATCCTACCCCCGTACTCCGCCCTGGTTTAACAGGACGCCCACCACTGGATTTCCCTTGACCCTTACCAGCCCTTCTGTTCCCCATCAACTGTTATCTCTTTTTACTCCTTCTTCCATCTGCCCCCCCAGGAAGAGTCACCATTAGTCCGAGTACCTTTTCCCTCCCCTCCGCCTGATGGGATGGCTCCCGACACTATCCTGCCAGTGCCAACATGCCCCACACAGTCCCCCCCATCCTGCCCACCTCTCATCTCCACCAGCTGCCACCCGATATTGTTGATTGCCTCCCTGAGATGTGACAGCTGTCAGCAGACTGGGCAACCTCCCATCCTCCAGGCCCAGTTAAGAACCATGGCAGCCCCACACCCTGTGCACCCCACCACCCTGCCAAAGATGCCAGCTGTGATATCTGAAGGCCCCCTCCATGCCCCAGACCCAAACATTTGTTGATGTCCCCCCTTGTCTATGTCCTGGCCCATGGGGTCACCCCCTCTCAGCACCCTACTTTCAGCCATTCAGCCTATACAGCAACAGGTTAGAGCAAAAGCTTTACATAAAAGCAACCCTCCCTCCAAGGTCCTCCCACTTCCAACAAGTCCCAAATCCAGCCCAGTCTTTCAAAACAATGATCCTGCCCCCACCTGGCTCCACCTCCCTTGAGTATTTAACAGAGATCGGGGACAGGGTGGGTGGCAAGGGACAAAAAGTGACACAGCTCCATCAGTAGTTTTGAAAGCAGCTGGGCTCTCCCCTTAAATAGCCCAGCTGTGAGTGTGAATTTGTGTGCCTTGTCATCCGATTGGGTGCCCTCCTTCATCCACACAGCTCCCTCTGGCAATAGCCCCGGCCTCCAAACAGCCCTCCAGTCAATCCTGCTGCCTCTGGTTGGCCCTCTGGTCAATCCAGCTGCCACCGATGCAGCCAGAAATGTCTCGGTTGCCACCCTTCAATCTGCCGCACCTCTGGTCTCCCAGCTGCCGATTGCGGCCCGAACAGCTCCTGGAGGCTGCCCCTGCAGTCTGCAGGTCCCTCTGTTCTCCCCAGCCACCGACCATGGCACAATGCACAAAGCAACACAGTTTTGTGCTGGAAAAATTGACTACGAGTCCTTTTGAGCCCGCTGAATCCAGTGAGCTCCGTTATCTTTCTTGGAAAACTATATTTTTAGTTGCCATTACATCAGGTAGATGTATTTCAGAGTTACAGGCACTAATGTGCAAGCCTCCCTACCTACAATTTCATAATGATAGGGTGACTTTATGCACCAACCCGTCGTTTTTGCCAAAGGTTGTTTCTGAATTTACTTTAAATCAGGCTATCCACTTACCAGTGTACTATGCAGAGCCTGTGAATCCAGGGGAATCCCTGTTTCATACTCTTGATGTGCATAGAACATTGAGTCTTTATCTTCTCCACACCTCACAGTTGTGAAAAACTGAGCAACATTTTGTTTCTTTCTCTCCTGGAAATCAGGGCGTTCAGGTTTCAAAGCAGTGCTTCTCCATATGGTTGGCCAACTGCATTTTATTTATCTATACAAAATACAACAAAACTCTCACGGGAGATGTAAAACCCCATTCTACCAGAGGCATGGTATGTTTCTGCTGCATCTCTGCCTCAGAAATCTACGAAGCAGTCACGTGGTCTACTGTACATACATTCATGAAACATTACAGTCTAGACTTTGTTTCCAAAAAGCGAACTGCTTTTGCACAGGCCGTTTTACAAGGCCTCCTGTCCTAAGTCCTGATAGTTCTCTTCCTCCTCCCAACTAGGCATAATGACTGCTTGGGAATCTTCCCATATGTTATGACCTGCTGCAAGAGACTGTCTCGAGGACGATAGTACAGTTGCATAAGAACCTACCGTAACAGTTGATCTTCGAGAGTATCTCGTGCAGCAGGTCAGGCAGCCACACCCACCGTCCCCCTTGCTGTTACTTCAGAAGGGTTTCTTGCTCCTGTCCTTTTACGACTTCACAAGCTACTGCCTTATTTCCCTCTTTGGTTCCCATCGGAGGCCTGAGAAATGGTTTTTCATTCGGTTGCTAAGATAGAAAAGAACTGAGGAGTAGCTGTGACCTCCCTCTTTTATACCTACCATACAGACACCACAAGGTAGTGTTAGGGGGAGGTCCCAGGGTCGACTGCTGAGAAGTCATCCAGAGGAATTGATGCCTGCAGCCGATATCCCATGTGTTATGACCTGCTGCAAGAGCTCCTTCCGAAGATCTTCTGTTACAGTAAGTTCTTACACAACTCTACTTTCGCTTGTTGTTTACCAACAAGAGAGGGAGGAGTTGGGATATGTATTCAGTCGCTTTACCTCCAAATGTACAAACATGGGTGTTTTCTATTTTTTTATTATCACCATGGGTTTACTTTTAAACCCTGATGCGATGCAGAGCTGTAGTATCCAGAAGAAAGTGAGGTGTGTGTCACTGGGGTTCCTAACTTCCTGCTCCCTTTATTGGTTATACCAATGTGCTGCTAAAGTGACCATTTTGTAGATTGGGGTAGAACAGGGCTAAATATGTATTACATGTTTGAAATAAAAAACTAGGGAAAGTCACTGTTTCGGTCTGCTAGCATGGGAAGGGGATCTGTCAGGCATGCAATGTATGCACTATCTAGTGGACTAGACATTAATAAACAAAACAGTATTTCAGTGTGGCACACAATAATGGCTGCCATACACTTCATTAATTAAAAAAATGGATTGGCACAGCTAGGAATAAAAACCAAACAAACTGGGATTATGTGTATAAAATGAACCCAGCGGTGTGTTTTTTAGAGTAGGGTGGATTTGAGGCTTAGTGGTGGTTGACACTGCACCTTAGAATAGTCCCCTGTAACTTTACCGTATACTCCCACATCTGCTGGGAATGTACATTGACTATTTTTTTGTTGTTTGCAATGAGCTCAGAATCTCACCTTCTCATTTTAGCACTCTTTTAATGTATTCTAGTCTTTCTGTGTAGCAGAACCAGCCATTTCCCACACAAGCACAGGATGATTTTTCTTTTGAGAATCTCACCTTCTCATTTTGGCACTCTTTTAATGTATTATAGTCTCTCTCTGTAGCAGCACCAGCCATTTCTCACACAAGCACAGGATCATTTTTCTTTTGAGACTCTCACCTTCTCATTTTGGCACTCTTTTAATGTATTGTCACTCCTCTTTACGGCAGCACCAGCCATTTCCCACACAAGCCCAGGATCATTTTTATTTTGTGTAGTCCTTAAAAACATGTAAACTGTGCAAGCAGAGCCAGTAAACGTTTATGTTACCTGTGAAACCCTTTGTTGGAGGCAGGGGCAGCCTTTGACAGTGGCTGTGAGTCCAGAACCCAAACCAGAGATGATCTGGCAGAACCAAAACCTCCTTGTTTTGCACACCTCTAGATGGGATTATAATATTGCACTCTTTGCATGTCTTTGCTTTAAGCATACATTACAGGCAGTACTAATGTGCTGGACTAACTTATTTCACAAAGACGACCTATAAACTATATGTATACAGACTATTAAGAAGTGTTACACATTTAGCATGCAAACTGTACTGTATTTTTCACCACAATCAAACACTTTTCTACCCTACCAATAAAGGAAAACACACTATGTCCACATTGATCCTTACAAGCTGGAAATCAATCTAATCCTTCCCTATGGAAGAGCAAGGATCCATCTTTAGAAGATACTTCAAGACCTCCTCAGGTGTAAGAGATCTGAAATAAAATTTTGGTTGGGCCGGATCCATGATACGAGAAGGGAAGGGTAGCCAAATCCAATTTTTCAGCAGGTGTATACTTTGAAAGTTCTGAGCAGAAATTATCGAACTCCTGTGCAATCAAATGTGACTCAGTCATAATCCCTGCTGGAGTTTTTGGGCACTGCATGGTAGTAGAACATTTTTTGCTGGTGAGCTCAATAATTAGCTTCCATGTTTCTGAGGTACTTTTATCTGTAAATTCTGTCTGCCTTTCTACAAAATGATTTCTCATTAATCTCCTTACTAACGATTTACATTTATTTCTGCAGCTTTATAGGCAGTGAGTGTGGCATGACTAAATGTTTTCCTATCAATTTTCCATAGCTTATCTCTCATCAATTCCAGAAGCACATGGGTGACCCATTGTTGTTTGTCACCCCTGATCCTGGACTTTTTCAGAGGGACAAACCTATCACAAACCAGCTTAAAAAGAGAGCAAAATACAGATCATGCCTCATTCACCTCTGATGATTACTTCACACCGGACCAGTCAACTGCGGTGACAGCAGTCCTGAATTTATTAACATCCAATTTTTTAAGTTGCAAGATAAAATAAACACAGGAGGAACCATTTTCATTTTTGCTGTCCAACAGCAATAGACAGGACTATGGTCACTGACACCATCTGACAAAACTCCAGACTGTACAATCTGCTTGGTGTCAGAGACCAAAATCCAGTCTATTAAAGATGTATAACCAGTTTTATAATGAACTCTAGTAGGGATATTGATTAGTTGTGTTAACCTATGATTAGTAACAATCTCTCTAAACTTCAATGAATCCCTGCCCAGCCAGTTCATGTTCAGGTCTCCCAAAAGTATTTAATTCCTTGCTTATAGGAAGTGTACCCCTAAGTGTCTCTATTAGATCCAAACCCTCCTCCTGTGAACCTGGAGGAGCATGCACAACAACAAGTGTAAGAATTTTTTGATCACCTAAAATAAGTGATATAGACAGGTAATCACAGGAGGTTGAGTCAAACACAGGAACATTAGGAATCACCTTATAGTGATTCCCGATGTAAAATAAACAGCCCCTCCCCATTTAACTCTTCTATCACATATATAGATTTTGCAATTATCTAAATTAATCATTTCATCTGTGGCTGTACTTGAAAGCCAAGTCTCAGATAAGGCAATAATCTCAGACTGATGTCGAATAGTCCAAGCTGTAAAATTATCCCACTTTGCAAGTAGACTTTGAACATTTAAATGTGCAATTTTAATTGATTTTTTTGGAAAGGAAATCATGGAAATGTTTTCTTTGATGGGGCCTGCATTAGGGTGAACTGTACTTGACATGAGAAGTAATAATATCATATTCCTCCTTAATGAAATAGAATAATGTTGAGATTTTAGACAAATCATCCCTGAATGAACATGTATCTGTCTGACTGGTGGGAATAAACAGTCGAGGGTCTGTAGTTGTATAAACTGAAATAAAAATCGAGTATCTCGCTCAGTAGTACATTTACATAACAAATGAGGAATCAAAGTGGGGTGGGGCTGTGCTCTTTATCTCGCGAACCCACTCCAGGGTCTTGTTCTCCACACCTCTATACCTCCTGCAGTCGCCCAGGGCTATTAAAGTTGCTATCGACAGTGCTGGTAAATCCATTACAGTACTATCCACCTTTACCCCCCCCCCCAATACCAAGTCTGGATTCGATGCCATTCTTGAATATTGCACAATGCTACCAAATAACTCGGAGGTGATCCTCTTCGGGGACTTCAGCATTAACTGGTTGGCCCCTGCCTCAGCCCAGCATAGAGATGCTGCATCAGCACTCAACCTCACACAACTTGTCACCTCACCTACTAGAATAATCTAGAAAATGGGTATTAGTACTCTAATCGACCTAATACTCACCAACCGCCCAGAGCAACTCTCAAACACCACTGTCCTCCCTGACTCAATGAGTGACCATTCCCCTACTCTCTGCCATTGGTGCAACTGCTACAAAAAATCCTTCCTGAAAATCACATATCAACATATACTTAAAAAAGGCATGCTAGGAAAATTCCGTGATTACCTTCTCATTAGTGACTGGTCTCTCTTAGATTCTGCCACCAACGTAGATTATGCCCTTAATTCTTTCATCTCTACATTTAATACTGCCTATGATATCTTCGCTCCCTACTCAAAGCGTACAATCACGAACCTGAGTAATCCCTGGATTACCCCCTCTCTACTTAAACTAATGGCTGACAGGGATAGCCTGTGGCATAAGGCCCTTGCTGCTGGAAAACCTGCCGACAGGCAAAATTACTGGGCTGTATGAGATGCCTGCGCCAGAGAAATCTGTCATGCTAAGGTTGATCACTTTAAAGAGAACCTTGCCTCCTCCTGGGGTTAAGGTAAGCAATTCTGGACTATCATAAAGGAACTCATGGGGAACTCTAACACTGGCCCTCCCTCCTTCCTTAACATTAATAGAGCCATCACCCAGGACCTTCAGGTTATAGCTGATACATACAACCTGGCCTTTACTGATCTGAGTGGGGTGCTTCCTTCTGACTTCTTCAATAAGCGGGCCTGTCCCTCTCCCTTGGCTGCTCCAACTTACTCCCCCCCCCTTCCATTTCAGGTTGATCTCCACTACTGAAGCAAAAACTTACCTCCAGAGAGTATTGGGTAAGTTGAGGTTCAGCAGCTACTCATTAGACCTGAAATTACTGCATCTGGCCCTTGATGCTGTACTTCTCCCCCTCAACAAGATCCTTAATCTCTCCCTTCACTGTAGTCAATTCCTTACCCTATGGAAATCCGCTATTGTCACTCCTATGCACAAGAGTGGTGACAAAACTGCCCGCAGCATCTACCGCCCTATTTCCATCCTTTCACCCATCTCCAAAGCATTGGAAAAAATTGTATTAGATCAACTGTCTGACTACCTAGCAGATCACACCTCCTGTGTGCCTAACAGCACAGTTTCCGTAAGGGACACAGTACCACAACCTCTCTCTTGGAATATACCGGCTTTGCTCACAAACATAGAAACATAGACTTTGACAGCAGATAAGGACCTCTTAGCCCGCCTAGTCCACCCATTTTCCTAGCTATTGGATAAGCTGAAGATCCTAGTTAACCAACAGCCTACTTCTTCCCTTGATCAAGGATAATTGATAGGGTCTGTGTACACTGACCTGATAAAGGCATTTGATACTCTTGACTCCAACCTTTCCTTTCAAGGCCATGTTGACTTAGTCTGCAAAGTTGTTAATACTAGGATCGGCCTCTTGTATAGACATAAAAAATGCTTAACTAATGACGCACTCCATCTTGCTGTCACCAGCTCAGAACTCTCCATAGTAGACTACAGCATAGTAATCTATGGCTCCGCATTGACACTGCCCTCAACAGGATCAAAGTCTCTCTTAACAAAGCTTGAAGGCTTGTTCTTGGAGCCCATTGGCTTACCCACACCTGCAACCTTTACCAGCAAGCACACTGGTTGGACTTTAAAGGTCGGCTAACATACCATACTTGCTTAATAGCCAAGAAAGTCTTGTCCTGCCACCCCCCCCCACCGATCCTTAATTTCCTGACTCCCATGCCCTCTCTGCACACTACCAGGAGCACCTTAAAAGGCTCATACCTTGTTCCTTTCTGTAAAACCGCCCTTGGGCAGCATGCCTTTCCATACCGGGCCCCCTACCTGTTGAACAGCCTGCTGCATGATATCCTGGCCACTGACAAACTTGGTACTTTTAAAACTAGATTTCACCAGCACCTCCTCTTGCTGAACTGCTGCAACTGCTCATAATTCTCCCCACTCCACACTGTCTCCACTTACAATTTTCTTACCTCTCACCTATCCCCCTCACCCACTCACCCTCCTACTTGCCTTTTTCTGACTGCCTTTGTATTTTTCTCTCTCCCTAATGCGCTTTTCTGCCCACTAATGGCACTTAATTGTAAATATAATCTTTATGTACTCGAATTGTATTTTTATACCATCTCTGTTAGTGGTTTAGCCTTTCCTGTGCACCGTATCTTGACTCCCAATCTATGTTTTGTAGTCATGTCATTTTGTATCACTGTATTGCTGTAACTCAATGTTATTACCCTGTGTATACCTTTACAACATTCTGTATTCTATGTATGACGTGGAACCTCTGTAAAAGAGCCTCTGGCTCAGAGGTATATCTGATATTTCAAATAAAATAAAAGAATAAAAACAAAGGGGATTGGTGTCCATCCATTTGAAAACTAAATAAACAAGTACCCAGAACCAAGTTTTGCCTGTTTTCAATTTCAAGTAAAACATTAACATGATATTGAGAAGTGTGAGATAAGGATCCATCCAATGTAACTAAACATACTAAAAAGCCTAAAAGCAACATGATCAGTCAATTGATGGGGGCGTGTCCCAGCTCTCACTTCAGCAGGGTTTTATAAGATGCTCTGGAAGACCAAAAACGAGATACCCGGCATTGGCTAGAGAACTGCCTCTTCTCAGGCCCAATAGAGGCTGAAGGTATCAAGCAGGTGTAGGCAGAAGCAACTATATGTGATACATAGCTCTGAGACAATGGTGAAGACTGCCACTCATCCACCAGTCTTCAGTGCAGATGTGTTAGATTCAGACTCATCCTCTGCCACTGGAGGAACCTGACCAAACCAAATTATTTACTTATAACTATCCCCACTGAAGCAATAAGAAGAGGAAATGTCCCCAAATGAGAGCCATAAAATGCTATACTCACCCAACCAAAAGGTGTCTTGCCTCCCACCCAGTCTGACTATTTTAATTTATTAAAATTGATTCAACAGGTACAGTAAAGCTAACACTTCATAAACATTAAAATTAGTCCTGTGGTGCTTGCACCACTCACGCTCACGCCCACACTTATGTGAGCCACGCAGGGTTTTAAAGGCTCTAGCCCCACCTCGTGGGAGGTGTCAATGGCTGCCGACTCTGCGTCCACTTGCCTGCTGTTGTAATCGGGGCACTGTTCTAACAGCAGACACAGCACGCAGTAGTATGTTGAGCAGCAACAACAGACTAATTTGCCCACAGTCTCTGTGATGACACCTTGCATAGAACAGCAACAGTTCATGTTCGTCCCAAGGCAACACAACAGCAGGTGAGTTCTCATACAATCTATGTGTTACAACAGCAGGCGAGTTCTCATACAGTCTTTGTGTTGACAAAAGATGCTATTTGAATGGTATACCTGCCAAATGATGATTTGAGCTGCTGCAGGCGTCTCTGGTGGTCTATGATGTTAACTGACTTCCTCACATCCTTTTTGAATCTTCCCCCATTAACCTTAATGCATGGCTCTGTGTTCTAGCATCTCTGTTCTTGGTGAATAGGTCTTCACAGTTCACCTTGTTTATTCCTTTCAGGAACTTGAAGGTCTCTATCATATCCCCCTCTCTCGCCTGGTTTTGAGTGAATACATGTTTTGCAACTTTAGCTGATCCTCACAGGATCTGCCCTTCTGGCCCTGAATCATCTTGGTCACCCAGTTTTATACCGTCTGTAGCCTGTAACTGTCCTTTTTCAGAATGGTACCCCAGAACCGGGCACAGTTCTCAAGGTGTGGCCTCACCAATGACCAATATAAAGGTAACAGTACCTCCCATTTCTTTACTGTTGACCCCCCCCACCAATGCAACCTAGCATCCTGTTAATCTTGCTGAAGGCCTTGTTACAGTGTTTGTTTTGTTTAAGGGAGTCACTATTGCTGACTCCTAGGTCCCTTTCCTCTGATGCTGTCTCCTGCTGAACCACTCCCATCCAACAGTCTGTTCTGGGGTTTTTGTTCCTTACGTGCATCACTTTGCACTTCTTGGTATTGAATTTCAGTTGCCAGATTTTGGACCAGTTTTCCAGTCTTTGCAAAACTCTCTGCAATTCCCTTATCTCTTCTATGTTGTCAACTCTACGACACAGTTTAGTGTCATCTGTTAATAGGCATAATCTGCCCTGGATTCCCTCTCCTACAGTTTGTCGATGAACATATTGAAGTGGACTGGGCCCAGGACAGATCCTTGCGATACTCCGCTGGTGACCTCTTTCAACTGATCTGACCTCATCCATCACAACTCTCTGCTGCCTCCCCTCCAACAAACTCCCTACCCACGTTACTATTTCCCTAGCTATATCCAGATCCTAACTGACTTCCTCACATCCTTTTTGAATCTTCCCCCATTAACCTTAATGCATGGCTCTGTGTTCTAGCATCTCTGTTCTTGGTAAATAGGTCTTCACAGTTCACCTTGTTTATTCCTTTCAGGAACTTGAAGGTCTCTATCATATCCCTCCTCTCGCCTGGTTTTGAGTGAATACATGTTTTGCAACTTTAGCTGATCCTCACAGGATCTGCCCTTCTGGCCCTGAATCATCTTGGTCACCCGGTTTTATACCGTCTGTAGCCTGTAACTGTCCTTTTTCAGAATGGTACCCCAGAACTGGGCACAGTACTCAAGGTGTGGCTTCTTGAGCAGCCTTCGGTGTGACAATGGGTCAAATTCCTTGCTAAAGTCATAGTACATCTACTGCATGCCCCTTGTCAACTACTCTAGTTACCCAGTCAAATAATACTAACAGGTTAGTCTGATATGACCCCCCTGCCACAAACCTACAGTATTCTGCTTACTATCCTGAGATCCATTGTTCTCCAGGTATTCCACTAAGTCCTCTTCAACTAGTGTCTCCATCAGTTTCCCTACCACAGAGGTAAAGCTTATGGGTCTATAGTTTCCTGGCTGCTTCTTGTACCCTCCCTTGTATAGCTAAACTACATCCACCATCCTCCGATCCTTGGGAACCACCCCATGTTGCAAAAAGCTATTGAATAGCTCCACCAGGGGTGGGGCTAACACCGATGCCAGTTTCCTTAGTACCCTTAGACCAGGGCCTAGTTTACCTTCAGGGCTGCTATCCCTTTTCTGATTCTTTCGCTAGTATACTTCTGCAGCCTCCTTTCTGGGACCCCTCTATCAGCTGCCTTTATACCACTGTTTGGCAAGGGGCCACTGTTATCCATAGTGAATACCGAACAAACATAGTCATTCAGCATAGCTGCTTTCTGCCCATCTTCATCTATTTCCCTGACCCGTTCTTTGGCCTAACAATCCTCCTCTCATCTTTCTTTTTTCCTTACGTATCCAAAAAACTGTTTTTCCTGTCCCTTGACCCCCTCCACAATGCATAGCTTTGTGTCTGCTTTTGAGATCTTCACTGTCCTCTTGGCCTCTCTGTTTTTTTTCCCCAATACTCATCCCATTCCTTATCCTCCTGGTTTTCTTTGTACCTTTATGAAGGCCTTCTTTTTGGCCCTCACTGCATCCCTGACCTTTTCAAGGAAACACAGTAAAGTAGACAATGGGAGCCTGAGGATGGCAGGGAGAGGATTTAATAGAGGAAGCAGAGATTGAGTGAGAGAAGGGGAGTTTCAGGCAAAGCAGCAACCCAACCTGGCCAGGTGGGTGTCTGGAGCAGCCTCATAGACCACATCCATGTAGTCAGACACTGGCAAAATAATTTTTAGAACAGTTTCCCTACAGAGTGGAGGTGGGAGGCACTCCTTATGTTGGTAAACGGCTCCATGTTTAGGACATAATTTCTTAAGAATGGCATGAAAGTGTAAAAGAAATCATGGTCATGATCAAGCAATACACCAAGGTATTTAAAGGATGGGACATCCTTCAAAGGGGAGCCATCAAGATTGTTGAAAGGGGCAGTAGAAGGAAAGCCTAGCTAGTTTTTGCATAGTACCAAAGGACATGCAAACTGTCTTTTTAACACTGAATAGAAATCGGTTTGAGAAGAATCAGCAGTGAACATTATCAAAATTCTATTGGAGCAGTGATTTAAGCTCCGATGCGGAGCAACCAGTACCAGAGTGCACTATGTTATCCGCATACATGTGCATGTTGGCATTGACACAGACAAAAGGGGGTCATTAAGAAAGAGGGAGAAAGGAATAGAACCAAGAATAGAACCTTGTGGGACACCAGTATGGATGTGGGGGGGGGGGGGACTGAACCACCAACCTGAACTGACAGGTGATGGTCAGAGAGATAGGAGCAGGACCAAGTCACTGCTGGGACAGAGAGGCCTACAAGCATCAATTTATTCAACAGGAGAATGTAGTCAACAGAGTTAAAAGCCTCAGCAACTATGTTCCCCCAAGGTGTAAGCATGTGCGCCCGCACAGCAGTTAGAAATAACCCGCACACAGCTTCAGTAGTAGCGCACAAAGCTGCTGACAGGGATCCTCATGTTCATGAAGTAGTGACAACAATCATCACTTAGATTTAATACTCAGACAGTAGGACATGAAAGTGAATGGGAAATAAACATTGTATGCCCACCCCCGAGGCCACAACCCATTAACTTTAACAAGCCAGCAGTTAACAAGCCAGACATCTCTCGCTCTCACTCCAGTTATTGAACAAAGGAACCGATCGGCAAAATTCCAACCAATCGGCTTTCCAGTAACAGCAATGTTTTCCGCTTGACACTTCTTTTCAGTAAGACAGTACTTGGTAATGAACAGTATTCCCCTGCTGTTCACAGAAATGGCATGTTTTATTTGTTTGGTCGATGCCCCCCAACAAAGCAATGCGAGAGATTCTCTGACATAGAGTGTATATTATATTATTTCAGTTTTAAAGCTGCACAACTTCAGTGTAATCTGCCTCCTCCCCAAGCAGTGTCTCACATATAAAATGTGTTTATAATGGATTTAAAGTCTCACCATTGAAAGCGTGTTCAATTTTTTTCAGTACAAAAAATGGGAAAACTATAGTTTTTGTTTATAATAAAAGCATCAAAGCAACCTACTGTCTGTTTCCATGTCATTTTTTTATGTATTTGTTGGGGGCTAGGATGGGTATAACCATCTCAATTAGCAGGCTGAGACATTGATTGTACATATATCTAGAAAGATGAGATTGCACTTCTCTTTAAAACGGGGTCTCACATTATATACACATTTGAGATTCAATGAATCAGTGCTTGTAAAAGGTTGCCCATGTTGGCTACATGGGGATAGTAATTCTAAAGTGGACAGCAAGAAATGGCAGCGCAAAAAATTTCCTTTTCATTTAATTTCATAAATTCAGATTGCGCTTAGTATGGATCAGGAGCGGAATAGAAATAGTCTCCTAAATGTATCTCCTCTCTCATACCACATTGACTCACTCACTACATTGCAAAAATACATTTTAAAACCCCCACGGAGCTTGACAATACCCAGCATAGTTATTGTAAACCATACCTAGGGTAAATTACATCACATACAATTATGCAGGCATCCATCAAATATCTCATTGCTAAGTACCGCTTTAAGAAGTTGTCCGACCCTGAATACCACATTGCCATAACAGTATTGAATGATGTACTTTTGGAGTTGGCAGAGTTGTCTAAGATGTTTCAGAAAAGTGGTCTAACACCAGTTGAAGCTGTACAGATTGCTAGGGCAAAAATAAAAAAGATCAGAAGCCAGTACCTGGGTGAAACTGTCTACTGGAGCCAACCAGTGAAACTGCTTTTGGCTAATTGCACAGTTGAGGTAAGCACAACAGCAATTTTGCAATTCATTAGCCTGTTATGTGACCACCTGGACAGTCAATTTCCTGCAGGTGAACTTTCTGACTGATCTGCCTTTGATTTTGCAGCAATGCCACATTGCAGCTTTGAGTTTGGCTTATCAAATATTGAGAGACTGTACAGCAAATATCAGGACTATTTATTTTCAACAGTGGACCGGGCAGAAATTGTTAGCCAGTACAATGACTTAAGATTTATAGTTGCTGAAGAAATAAAGGGAGGATCATTAAAATCCTTTACTGACATGATCCACTTTGCTTTGACTAACGTGCAGTACAGCATGGTGGCTAAACTTATTGATGTATGTGCTACATTCCAAGCTAAACATGAAGCTATCATGTATAGAGGTTCCTACACAGTCTTATCATTCCCCAGAAGTGATTCTCCATAGGGAGGTGCAGAGTGAGAAGGATACGATAGCACAGAGAAAAATCTTGGGAGTGATAGAGGATCCTGTACTGAAGCAGAGAGAAGGATGGCTGAGTAGGACCATAACTATCTTTGGGTGAAAGGTTTCCCTCAAGGATTCTCATAGGAAAGTTAGGGAAGATTTGTTGCTGCTCTTGGGAAGAGCATTAGGATTTTATATCTCCAGAAACATGGTGTAGTCCATAAAGTTATATGGTGATCCTGAGCCCAAAACACAGATTGATATTACATTTAAAAATCCTCATACAGCTAGCAGCTTGCTTTCTCTGGCCAGCAGGCTGGATTGTTTGGGAATACATTTAGTTAACTTTAGACTTGGGCAAAGTCTTTTCCGGGTTGACACAGACTAAGGATAGTCGAGAATCAATCTTAGAGGCAGATAACCCCCTGATTGACTTTGGAAACCTAATTGATCAATACCTACTCGCTGCTGACAGTTATTGATTCAGCCTGACAAATGCAGCTTGTAGATAATATCAAACGAATGAACTCTGAATGCCAGCTAGATTTGGGTAAGGAAGCTGGGGATCAAGATGTGGATGCCCTTTCTATACTTTCATGGAATATTGAGGGCATCCATCTTAAAATAATTGGCCCTGAAGTAGTGAGATTTCTGGATAATTTTGATATTACTGGACTGCAAGAAACATGGTGTACAGAAAATGTAACTCCCAAATTGGCTAGATATTCTGTCTTTACTCTGCCAGCAACTAAAGATAAAAACTTTGGAAGGTTTAAAGGGGGTATTTCCTTTTTTATCAAAACTTTGCTAAATTTTCAGATCACTAACATTTCTACTAAATCAGAGGGTATTTTGGCTGTAATGATTAGCAAGGGACAAGAGAAGATCATTATCTGCAATATATACTTTACCCATTCCAAAAGAGCTACTGATCCCACTGACCTTTTCATACAGTATCTGAAAATGACACTTGATGAATTGTCAGATAAGAGTATATCTTGTCCTATAATTATTTTGGGAGACTTTAATGCCAGAATTCCTTCTCGATTCTTGGAGGATGTATATTGAGATATGATCCATACAATATCTATAATTAATCCAAATATCTCATACTAGGACTGCTCAGGATCTAAAATCTAACCTCAGAGGTAGGGATTGCTAGTGGGCCTGGCCAGTAGAAATTTCTGTATTTTAAATGGGAGAACTCAGGGAGATCTAGTTGGATCCTTAACATATAGAGGGCCTACTGGCTCTTCAACCCTTCATCAGGTTTGGACCAATTTGAAAGCAATAAAGCTGATCCAAAAGTTAGAGGTCATGGATAGCGTGGAATCAGCACACTGTACCATTGTAATTAACATCAAATGCCCTTTTGGGACTTTAAGGAGTGAAGCACAACAGGAAAAGAGTCTGGAAGTCATAAACGAGAGAAGGATTAGACGGGGGCCGATTCATCAAGCTAGTTTCAAAAAAATTCTTAGTACAGGAGTCTTTGGTGATATTTACGAGTTGGTCCTGGACAAAAGTAAGGCCTTTAATATTTTGGAGAATTGGGAAACTATTCATTCTTTACGTGGACCTAGATGTAAAACAACGTACTGTCCTAGGTCCCTTTATAAAAAGTCTTGGTTTAATTCAGTATGCCTACAGGCAAAGAAAGAGTTTGGAGGAAAACTAAGACAGCATAAGAAGAAAAGAAATAAGTCTGTAGCAGATTTTAAATTGCTAAAGACTGAAAGAGAAAAATATAGGAAAATTCTAGAATGGAAGAGACATAAACATACCCAGGGACTTTGGGAAAAACTGAGGCAGGCTGTTTTGGATAGGGATGGAAGGAGATTTTGGAATATTGTTGCCCAGGTATATAATAGATATGCCAATGGGATTGAAGCCTATATTACATCTGAAGTTTAGGCATCTCATTTCTCTAAGCTCTATTATTCTCATGAAGAGCAGGAGACAACTGATGCTTTCACAATACAGGAGGATGACATTTTTTCAAGACCTATCTTGATCACAGAAGATGAAATCTGGAAGGCACTGATTGGGCTTAAGGCAAATAAAGAGCCTGGGCCAGATGGGGTCCTAGGCGATCTCTATAAGGTTTTTACCAACTGGTGGATTCCTTTTCTTCTTTTGCTGTTTAATGGCCTGGTTCAGGGATACTCTTACCCTGCCAGTTGGGCAGGTAGTGTTATCTTAAAAAAGAGGATCCAAATGACCCAAGGATGTATAGGCCTATTCATTTGACAGATGTTTCACAGAAGATTTTCTCTAGTATAATTTTGGGCAGATTGCTGTCGTGGGTCAAGGAGAACTCAGTATTGAATGGGGCACAGAACAGTTTCCAGAAGGACTGTTCTACAGTACAACACTGTTATGTGCTTCAGCACCTGATCTGGAAGTATGCTAAAGTGAGAAAAAGCAGATTATATTGCTGTTTTGTGGACTTCTCCTTAGCCTTTGACAGCATTAGTAGAAAAATCCTTTGGGCTACATTAAGGGATCTGAAGTTGGAGGCCTCACTTCTTGATGTTATTATTAGACTCTATGAAAATATGTGGGCAAGGGTCCAGTATAATCAGTACGGTCATCTAACTGATAGATTTGAGACAAACGTGGGGGTCAGAGAGGGGTGTATTTTGGCCCCCACGCTCTTTAACATCTACATTAATACAGTCTTGGATCAGCTTGGTGACCCAGATTTTCATGCTCCAAAAATTAATGATGAAAGGATTGAATGTTTAGCATATGCAGATGATTTAGTCTTGCTCTCTACTTCAGTCCTAGGTCTTAAAAGAAAATTGGCTTACTTTGAATCTCTCTGTTCTCAAAGGAAACTAAAAGTTAATCTCGGCAAGACCAACATTGTAGTTTTTGGCTCTCAAACCAAGAATATGGTAGGTTTTAGGCTAAGCGATAACCATATAGACACTGTTAAGTGCTATGACTGTTTAGGTGTCTGTTTTGCCTTTAGAAAATGGGCTTTTTATTTCCTGGTCTCTGATTAGCTGGTACCCCTGCCAGGGGTACATTAACTTTCAATAGACGACCAGGAAATAAAAAGTGCCAGCCTAAAGTGCCCCTTCACCCAACTGAAGTATCTTGGTGCCCACCCTGTGCCTTAATTGGCTAAAAGAACCTCATTTAAATTTCAAATTGCCACTATTTTTCTCTCGCTTAGCGAGAGATACTGTTTCTGCAATACCTGTTGCCTGACCTTACGGCACCCAATCTCAGCTGTGCTCATTTACTGCATTTCTTGTTTTGTTTGTTTGTTTTTAGCCAGACAAAAGCCTGAGACAGTCCTACCACACACATACATACTCACTCCCACACATACCCTGCCCAGGGTGCCAACCTATGATACATGCCTCCCATCAACTATCTCCACTTGGGTCGCTTCTCCTGACACACTCAAGTTTATGAACAATACCCTGTCTCCCAGCTGATCACAGAAACACATACAACTTCCTGTTTTTTGCCTCCCAGCTCTGGTGACCCACATCCTTCCAAAATCTACAGACCTTCTGCCCATACTCAACAGCTCCATGATGTGGCTGCCCACAACCATCGCTCTTCACCGATGTCCCAAATGATTCACTTGCCGACTCATAGCACCCCAGAACAACAAACACAGACAAAGCAAAGAATTTCAAATCGCCGCCAAGAGTATCTAGCAGGCTTACTTTTTCTTTGTTTCCTGACAGCTCGCCCACCCATCAAAAGTGCTGTTTTGTAATTCTGCAGCTTGATCAATCACTTGCTCTTCAGCTCCCAGCTCATTACTGCTCTATTTTTAAAAAAAAACAGCAAAAATAGAAACCACGGGCAGCAGCACCATGGAGGTGCATAGAGGGATGGGAGGTCTAGAGTTAAAGAGTAGCGGGGGGTCAGGCGAGCTGCAGATTAAAAAAAAACAGCTCTGGAGAAACAGTTAGGTCATTTCATTATTTGGTCGTTTCTGCCTGCAATTTTTAATATGAGGAACTCAGCTGGCTAAAATGTTTCTTTGCAGCATGGAAACAGCCCAATGGGGGAACAGTGCTAGCCACGGTGGTCGGTCTATTTAGAGCTATGCAGCTGCTCCAAGGGACAAGTCCCTAGCTCAGACAAGAGACAAAAAAAAAAAAAGCATTGCAATATAGGTGGAGGAACTATTTTATTACAAAAACCTATTTTAAATTATTTTTCTAATTCACATCTTAACTAACCTTTTTTTATGACTGTGCCCATTTTCTAAGCACAATAATACCCTCCAAAGTGGGCGGTATTGGGCTATACCAAACCTTCCAAGGGCTATAAGGCCCTCTGCCTGCGGCATCGGGCCTCATTACACCCCTGGGTGGTCCGGTATAGCCCAATACCACCCACCCTGTCAGGTATTATTGCTTACATAGCCTATCTTGGACCAAACATTTGGAGGCTATTCGGTTTAAAATGGGATCTTTGGTAAATGCCCTAAAAATATTTAACAGCAAGATGGGGAAGTCTTCGATCAGAGGGGTATTAAGAGTTGTTAATGCCAAAATAAGAATAAGCATGTTATATGCCTCTGAAATCTGAGGTTATACTAAGGTTAGAGAATTAGAAATAATTCTGAATAAACTCTATAGATACATCTTAATGTTGCCAAATGGAACTCCAAGCTGTATTCTTGCCTTGGAGTCAGGACAATGTTCCTTGACTTCTCTCATCTGTGAACGACAGATTCTCTTTCTGTTGAAACTTTTTCTTTTGCCCCAACAAAGATAACCCAGAATGTATGTAGAGGAAGCCATCAAATTGGCCAGCATGGGATATGTACATCCCTTTATTTCAACTTATTAAGGAAACAATAATGCCGGCCGAATTGGGCTACCTCTTAAATAAAATTGACATGAGACCATTTGAGGAGATTAGGCAGGATGTCAAATTAAGGCTTATTGATTTAGACATAAATCCTTGCTATCTTCAACTCTCCAAGCTTAAGTTATATGGGTTTTATAAAAAAGTAAAAATTTCATGGGGATATGAGCCATATCTCTCTTTTTTAACCTGTCCTAAACAAAGGAGAATCTATACAAGATTCAGAACTGAAAACTATAATGCTCAATGCATTCATTTCAGACAAAAAAAGAGAGGGGGTACTTTCTCCATATTATAAATGTGGAGTGGGGACTACAGATGATCTTAAACAGGTGGTACTCTTGTGTCCTAGGTATGAATCAACTAGGAAACAACTGCTGGGTGGATTGTTAGGGGATCTCAGCCTCCCCTTGGAGGCTCTTTTGGAATATTTGTTTACTATGAAAGAGAAGAACATGGTAGAGATCTTTGCAAGATTTTTAATTTCAACTCATTTGTAAAGTTTATTGGTGGGGACTTGAAGTTCTGTGGAGGTTTTTTTATGTGAAAAGGTACTCAAGGAACACTGTTAAATTGAATTGCACTGTAAAGATATTTAAGTTCCTTGTTGATTTATTTATTGTGCATTTGTATTTACTATGTATTTTGTCCTGATTTTAGTATATTGCAACTGCTTTATGCTGAACAATAAATTGTACAGTACTACTACTACTACTACTACATTCCAAGCTTCTAGTGCTGACTGTGAAAGACGCTTCAGCCTCATGAACTGTATTAAGAGCAAACAAAGAAACCACTTGGAAGAAAGCCATTTAGATATGCTGATGTGAACAAAATTGTTTTTAGCTTCTGGTGGAAAAATGGATCTTAATAAAATATATGTCCACTGGCAGAATGGGAAAGACAGGAGAGAAAAACAGTATATGTTTATTTCTTAGCAATGCGTCATCAGCAGCACCCCTTTTAGATGCATGCAAGACTCTTTAAAATGTACATAGTTTGCACGTTTCCAGTTCAAGGTTCTTTGTCTTTTAAACAGTTTTTTATTTTTAATGGGTTCACCACAATATATCCCAGGCACACTGCCTTAGGGATAGCTGGTCCTTTCCACTGGGGTGTCAAATAGACGAGGCATACTGATGAGTCCTGGTAGGACGAAACACGTGTCTATGTCTTCTGTTAGCACCCTTTGCAAACTGTGTGAGAGGCCTTTCGGCACCATGCAATTCTGCTTAAAGTTGGACCAGCATAACATTCTGTGGTGATTTGCATATGCAGCCCATGATGCTTTGCATTGTGGGGGCATGTGTGATTTCATACTGTTATGGTGCACAATGCACATTCAATCTTCGGACTGTGTCAGAATGTATATTTATACTTTGCATTGAGTATTTGAGTGTTTGGTTATGTTTTCTACTGTTTATTGGCAATAAAAGTATCACTTGTTTGGGACATCCAATTTATGCACATGAATCAATTTTTTTGCACAAAGTGCCACACACACATATCAGTCGCCCACCCATAGAGACTGAAAATTAGAGGGAACATTGCTCAGCAAGGTTAATAAAAACAGCGGAGGTGATAAAGCCCTGATCCATTCTTGTGAAACTGGTATCAGTGACTCTGAGAAGACAGGAAACAGTAGAGTGATATTTCCGGAAGCCAGACTGGTACTTAGAGAGATAACAAGAGGAATCCAGGAAGGAAGAGAGCTGGTTGAAACAAAGCGTTCCTGTAACTTAGCAAGGGATGGAAGAAGAAAGATGGGGCAGTAGTTACCTGGGGAGAACAGGTCACTACCTTTGTGAAAAGGGAGGACTTTGGACTGTTTTCTTAGTTGTGGAGAGATGAAGTAGAACAGAGATAGGAACTGCAATAACAGTTGCAAAGAGAATGGCAGTTTGGGGTGAAACCCATCGAGACTATAATCTTTGGAGGTGTTTAAGTACAATAAAGCAGAGAGAGTGTCAGAGTGACTCAAGAGAAAGAGCAAACACAAGGAGGGACATCAGTTGAGATGGAAGGAGAGGTGGAACAGAGGGGAGAAGAAGTGGGGGAGGAAGAGTGGAAAAAACTCAGGAAGTGAAGAATTCATTAAATGCTGAAGCAACAGCTACAGGGTCAGAGATACATGTATCACCAGAGATTAAGCTAGGCATAGAAGATTGGGTAGTGGGATCAAAAAGGGAGTAGACAACCTTCCAAAACTTACTTGGGGAGTTAAGATTAGTGTGGAGGTTTGTAGAGAAGTAATGCAATTGATCATCCCTGACAGATTTAGTGCAGGTATTACAAAGCAGTTCGTAAGCCTTGGATCAGAGGGGGAGTCAAACGCCTTATGTAAGAGCCAAGCAGAGTTTCAAGCCTTACAAAGGTCAATGACTTCCACTGAGATCCGGGGTAAGTGGAAACTCTGGACCCGAGACTGATGGAGAAGGGCATGTTCATCCCAAACTGCAGTCAATTTAGTTTGAAAAATAAACAAGAGCCTCATACATATCTGTGAACATACAGAATGGAACCTACTCATTATTTCCAAAATCAGCAAGAAGGGCAGCCAGTTTAACAGATCTGGTGGCCCTAATCCAAATAAACTTTGAGGGAACTTTAGGGTGACAGATTTTCTGGACACAGTAAGTTATCCGGTGATCGCCGAAGCTGTCTGGTAGAATACCAGTAGATAAATAGGGATGGAAAGAGAGAACCCAGTCTGTTAGCCAGTGATTGGAGGTAGGATAACTGAGGCAGGTGGGCTCAGAGATAAGCTGAGGAAGATTCAGTTTCTCAATTTTGCGAATTGCATAACAAGAGTAGGGTGAAAGACAGTCCTGCCATGTCCAGAATCAAAAGCTCACCAGAAGAGCAAGAAGTTCTGATATTACCTCTTATTACAAATTGGATTGGTTGAAGCACTAGGAGTCAAAAAGATTTGCTCACGCTCACACAATAACCAGCTCTGGTGGGATGTAAACTTGGGTTTCCTGGTTCACAAACTTCTGCTCTGATCACTAGAGAAGAATGCCACACTTGAAATAAATTTTGGTGAGGTAGTATTGGCTACACAGCTGCCTTACAGGAAGGCATGTGGGCTTCTCTGTTGTGCCTCATCCACAGCCAGGAAACTACCAGTTACCATTACCATGTTCCTTGATTATATCCTAATTGTTAGATTGTGGTCGGGGCTTCCAATAGTCCACCCAGGTTACAGAGCTGTTCTGTGGCCATCTACCCTGGCAAGGCTTTCTCAATTCATATTTTGTAGGGACAGCCTTTCAATTGCCAGCCCAGGTCCAGTTCGCACAACGTTCTTCCCCCTTTCCAGGGAGATGGGACGAGTAACATGATACTACCCACCTCAAACAATCGTTTGACAGACCAGTTTAGAATTTGGAAGGGAAGGCTATATATATATATATATTTATGGAGTATGCAATGATCTGATTCAAAATATGCAGTTTATCATCACTTATAAGGAGGCAGGCCTTTCAGAACTCACTTGTGGCTCTGCCACTCATGAGATGCGGTCCTGCCCCCCTACACATGAAGATAAATGGACCCCAGTGACATTCAGTTTCGGTGCACCAGCCGGTTGCGCAACAGATCTCCTGGCTGCCTGGGCAGCTATGTGTCACTGGCAGTCCGAGGGTGTGCAAGGGGGCATGCCCGCACTCCATTCGATTCACTAAGGTGCAGAGTGCTGGGCCAGGAAATTTTACACCACAGGGGACCCTGCCATGTGTATGCACCCCCCAATGGTTACCTGCAGGGCACGACAGCAATGGGATTTTACTTATTTATTTCATTTTATTAAGGTCTTGGATTAACACCTTTGAGTGCAGGTGATCATTTACAAAGGTTCCATGTCTGTGAGAAGGGATTACATACATTGAGGGGAAGACTAACAGAAGAATACTAAAATGCATGAAACAAGTTTACTTTACATATAGATTCAGTCATATTTAGGTATACACTATTAAAATTGCAAAGGGAGGTGATAGGGTCAAAGGGGAAGTAAGGGTGGAGCAGTGAGAGATAAGAGGGAAGGTAGAGAGAAGCAGCCAAGGACCTTGTCAAGTTAAGCTCTGGGAGAGGGAAAGTAGGCAGAGGGGTTGAGGCGGATAGGTAGAAGGGGGCAGGGGCAATCAGGGCCTTGACATGCTAACCTCCTGGAGCAAGTGAAGAACGTGGTCTGGCACAACCATGGCGAATGTAGTGCTAAGCTAAGGTGTAGTGGGGGGGGTAGAAGGAAAGGGGGGTAGAGGGAACAAAGAAACAAGCATTTGTCAATGCTGAATGTTGATTGTGTTGGTCCGTTGAACTTGCTCACTGCCCCTGTGTTACTCGCTCATTCTGTTTCTCCCGGTGCTGCAGGCTGGTCTTTTTGTACTGGGCTCCTGCCTGTGTTGGCACGTTTTTCTGCCCACAAAGAAATCTGCATTTGTTCTGACAGAGCTCTGTTGAGGTGGGTCACTCCCATTCTCTCACTAGCTCATTCTGTTTCTGCTGGCGCTGCAGGCTGCCCTTTTGTACTGGGCTCCCACCTCTGTTGGTATTTTTTTCTGCCCACAATGAAATCTGCAGCTGTCCTGACACAGGTCTGTTGAGCTAGCTTACTCCCCTTCTCTCACTCATTCTGTTTCTGCTGGCACTGCAGGCTGACCTTTTGTACTGGGCTCCTGCCTGTGTTGCCACCTTTTTCTGCCCACAAAGCAATCCGCAGCAGTCACAATAAAGGTCTGTTGAGCTCGCTCACTCCCCCTCTCTCACTCGCTCATTGTGTTTCTCCTGGTGCTGCAGGCTGCCCTTTTGTACTGGGCTTCTGCCTGTGTTGGCACCTTTTCTGCCCACAAAGAAATCTGCAGCTGTCCCGACAGAGCTTCATTGAGGTCGCTCTCTCCGCCTGTCTCACTCGCTCATTCTGTTTCTCCTGGTGCTGCAGGCTGCTCTTTTATACTGGGCTTCTGCCTGCATTGACACATTTTGCTGCCCACAAATAAATCTGCAGCTGTCCTGACAGAGCTCCGTTGAGGTGGGTCACTCCTCACCTCTCTCACTCGCTCATTCTGTTTCTGCTGGCACTGCAGGCTACCCTTTGTACTGGGTGCTGTTTCTGTTGGTGGATTTTTCTGCCCACAAAGAAATCTGCAGCAGTCCTGACACAGGTCCGTTGAAGTAGCTCACTCCCCCTTTCTCACTCGCTCATTCCGTTTCTGCCAGCGCTGCAGGCTGGCCTTTTGTACTGGGCTCCTGCCTGCGTTGCCACCTTTTTCTGCTCACAAAGAAATCCAGAGCAGTCATGATAGAGCTCTGTTGAGCTCACTCACTCCCCCTCTCTCACTCACTCTTTGTTTCTCCCGGCGCTGCAGGCTGCCCTTTTGTACTGGTCTTCTGCCTGCATTGGCACCTTTTTCTGCACACAAAGAAATCCGCAGCTGTCCCAACAGAGCTCTGTTGAGGTTGCTCACTCCGCCTGTCTCACTCGCTCATTCTGTTTCTCCTGGCCATGCAGGCTGCCATTTTGTAGTAGTCTCCTGCCTCTGTTGGCACCTTTTTCTGCCCACAAAGAAATCTGCAGCAGTCTTGACAGAGCTCAGTTAAGTTTGCTCACTCCGCCTGTCTCACTCGCTCATTCTGTTTCTCCTGGTGCTTGCAGACTGCTGTTTTATACTGGGCTCCTTCCTGTGTTGGCACATTTTGCTGCCCAAAAGAAATCTGCAGCTGTCCCGACAGAGCTCTGTTGTGGTGGGTCACTCCCCCTCTCTCACTCACTCATTCTGTTTCTGCTGGCGCTGCAGGCTACCGTTTTGTACTGGGCTCCTGCCTCTGTTGGCGGCTTTTTCTGCCCACAAAGAAATCTGCAGCAGTCCTGACACAGGTCTGTTGTGGTAGCTCACTCCCCCTCTCTCACTCGTTCCATTTCTGCCGGCACTGCAGGCTGGACTTTTGTACTGGGTCCCTGCCTGCGTTGCTGCCTTTTTCTGCAAACAAAGCAATCCGCAGCAGTCACAACAGAGGTCTGTTGCGCTCACTCACCCCCCTCTTTCACTCGCTCATTGTGTTTCTCCTGGTGCTGCTGGCTGCCCTTTTTTACTGGACTTCTGCCTGCGTTGGCACCTTTTTCTGCCCACAAAGAAATCTGCAGCTGTCCCGACAGAGCTCCATTGAGGTCACTCTCTCTGCCTGTCTCACTCACTCATTCTGTTTCTCCTGGTGCTGCAGGCTGCTCTTTTGTACTGGGCTTCTGCCTGTGTTGGCACGTTTTGCTGCCCACAAAGAAATCTGCAGCTGTCCCGACAGAGCTCCATTGAGGTCGCTCTCTCCGCCTGTCTCACTCACTCATTCTGTTTCTCCTGGTGCTGCAGGCTGCTCTTTTGTACTGGGCTTCTGCCTGCATTGGCACATTTTGCTGCCCACAAAGAAATCTGCAGCTGTCCCGACAGAGCTCCGTTAAGGTCGCTCACTCCCCCCCCCCTCACTCGCTTATACTGTTTTTGCTGGCACTGCAGGCAGCCCTTTGTACTGGGCTCCTGCCTCTGTTGGTGGATTTTTCTGCCCACAAAGAAATCTGCAGCAGTCCTGACACAGGTCCATTGAGTAGCTCACCCCCTCTCTCACTCGCTTCCATTTCTGCTGGCACTGCAGGCTGGCCCTTTACACTGGGCTCCTGCCTGCACTGCACCTTCTGCCCACAAAGAAACCACAGCAGTCATGATAGAGCTCTGCTGAGCCCGCCCGCCTCCCCCTCTCTCACGCACTCATTCTGTTTCTCCCGGCACTGCAGGCTGCCCTTTTGTACTGGGCTTCTGCCTGCATTGGCACCTTTTTCTGCCCACAAAGAAATCCGCAGCTGTCCCGACAGAGCTCTGTTGAGGTTGCTCACTCCGCCTGTCTCACTTGCTCATTCTGTTTCTCCTGGCACTGCAGGCTGCTGTTTAGTAGTGGTCTCCTGCCTCTGTTGGTGCCTTTTTCTCCCACAAAGAAATCTGCAGCAGTCTTGACAGAGCTCCGTGGAGCTCGCTCACACTGCCTGTCTCCCTCGCTCATTCTGTTTCTCCTGGTGCTGCAGGCTGCCCTTCTGTACTGGGCTTCTGCCTGTGTTGCCACCCTTTTCTGCCCACAAAGAAATCTGCAGCAGTCATGATAGAGCTCCGTTGAGCTCGCTCACTCCCCCTCTCTCACTCGCTCGTTCTGTGTCTCCAGGCGCTGCAGGCTGCCCTTTTGTACTGGGCTCCTGCCTGTGTTGTCGCCTTTTCCTGCCCATAAAGAAATCCGTAGCAGTCCTGACAGAGCTCAGTTGAACTTGGCCACTCCCCCCCCCAGTTGCTCAATCCTAATCTGTCCCAAACACTGATTTCCGACAGCGACTGCAGTATTCTGCGCCGGAAGTGCGGAAACACATTTTGGCCAGGATGTGAAAAATGACAGCTGTACTGTTCATAAGGAGGTGTGAGCAAATGCCAGTGTTGAAAATCTGGTGTGAAAATATTACTAATTTTCAACATAGGCATTTTAGGACCTCTGCTCATGAACAGTGTCAGTGTGATTTTCTTAATATGTCCTGAACACTGATTTCCCACAGCGACCGCGCTATTGTGCGCTGGAAGAGCGAAAACACATTTTGGCCAGGATGTGAAAAATGACAGCTGCACTGTTCATGAGGAGGTGTGGTAAAATGGCAATGGTGAAAATCTGGAGTGAAAATATTGCAAAGTTCTGAAGGTATGAGCGTGCATGGAAACTGCGCAATGCACATTCCTAACACACTCATTTTATGGACCTCTGTCACCAAATTTTCAACATAGGAATTTTAGGACCTCTGCTAATGAACAGTGTCACTGTCATTTTCATAATGTGTCCAGACATGGATTTCCCACAGCGACCACGCTATTCTGCGCCGGAACTGTGAAAACACATTTCGGCCAGGATGTGAAAAATGACAGCTGTACTCTTCATAAGGAGGAGCAGAAGTATGGCAATGTTGAAAATCTGGAGTGAAAATATTATTAATTCGTGAAGTTAAGAGCGTGCGTGCAAACTGCAATGCACGCTCGTAACACAGTCATTTTATGAAGTATCATCATCAAATTTTCAACATAGGCATTTTAGGACCTCTGCCCATGAATAGTGCCACTGTCAGTTTCTTAATCTGTCCTGAACACTGATTTCCCACAGCGACCGTGTCTATTCCCTGCTATCCCTGCAGCGTGCCTCCCCCTTAGTCTCCAACCTCAGCACTGTCAAAACTTCCCTTATTGTCCCCAGGGTAAGGACCTCTATGGCCCAGAGATCTTTTTGCTATCTGGCTCCCTCCTGGTTCAGTTCTCTCCCAGCCAATATAGCTGGCTCGACTAAGCTTGGTCCTTTCAAGGTCTCCCTCAGAAGCCATCTGACAAGCACTTGCTGCTGCAACTGCACATAATCCCCCACCTGCCCCTTACCCTCACCCCTAGGCTGGGTCTGCCCTGTCTACTTTTGCTGTATATACCTGAGGTCTCATGCAACATCTGCTGACTAATGTAATAAAATATCTCTGGTTGATACCTGACGTGGTACTCATGTACCTATGTTATGACTATTGTGATCTACCTATTACCAAGCATGTACCACCAGTGAATGCCTGTAACACTGGTTGCTTTTTTAATCTAAGTGTTATGTACTGTATTGTTTTGTTTGCTGTGATGTATTACTCTCTTGATGAGGTACCTTTGTAAATGAGTCTATGACTCAAAGGTCCATAAACCGATGATAAATAATAAATAAATATTCTGCGCCGGAAGTGCGAAAACACATTTTGTCCAGGATGTCAAAAATGACAGCTGTACTGTTCACAAGGAGGTCTGAAAAAATGTTAACGTTGAAAATCTGGCGTGAAAATATTGCAAATTCGCAAAGTTATGAGTGTGTGTAGCAACTGCTCAACGCAAGCTCATAAAAAAGTCATTTTTTGGATTTTTCCCACCAAGTTTGCAGTATAGACTTTTTGAGAGCCCGCCTCATGCACACTGGCACTGTCATTTCGTTAATCGGTCCCAAAAGGGGATTCCACACAGTGACCGCAAAATCACCTTTCAGGGCTAAATAATGCCATGACAGTGCCAGAATTCATGAGGAGGGGTCCCAAAAACCCCATGTTGAAAATTTGGTGCCAAAATTCCAAAAAATGCCTGAGATATACCTTAAAGTTGAAAAAACCCTATTTATTCCATTATACAGCTTATGGCATTTCCTCAGTTTGCGGTCAGCTTTGAAGAGTGCAGACGTGTTCCCGGTCCACCGAAGATCATCGCACTGGACTCCGGCGGTAAGCATGGGGTGAGAGGGGTGTGAGGACGCAGGGTGCACAGTGGGTTGGCACGGGTTGTGGGAGGGGGTAGGGAGACTGCCAAAGGACTATTTCCTTTTTTACAGGTTAAAAAAAAAAAGATATTAGGACCATTTCTGATTTTACAGGTGCATGTGGCATGCTGAGGTGGGCTCAGCGTGCCAATGGAGTCTTTTTTTGGGGGCTGTAGTCAATAGGGATTGGGCACCCCGTTGCACACAACAAAAAGGGGTGTTACATTATGCCGACGGGACTGGGCAGCCCCATTGGCATACAACAAAGGGGGTGATATTATGCCAACAAGGATTGGGCACCCTGTCTGCAGACAACAAAAGCTAGGGGTTTACATATACTGATAGAAGTGGGCTCCCCGTTTGCTATAAACCATTTTGCACTGAAGTTGGCCGAGTTGGGGCCCGATCGCGCAAATAAACACGGTGGGGGCCACATGCTGCTGAGGAGATTGGGCACCCCTCGGTGGGATAATATTGTTAGGAACACATGGCAAGCCGCCATGTTCAAGGCAAACAATATCAGTGTTTCAAGGTCCCGCCCTGCCATGATGGGTTGCTCCTCATTGCAGTGAATGGCTGAAACTGCAATGACAAAGTGGCCTCTGATTGCAGCGGCTAAAATTTTACAAGTTGGTGGCACGTTGGCTGAACTAGTGTCAGCAACAGCATGCCATGGCATTGGGGGAAGTGGGTCAAGCCTTTAAAGGCTGTGGGGGCATTGGCCACAACAGTGCCATGCCTCCACAACCTGCTTCTGGGAAAAGCTGCCACAATATGTTTCTTGTGCATGCTCGCAAACAACATAAAAAGGGGGTTGAGAGTAGGGGAAGGATAGGGGGAGTGGAGCACAGGGAAAGTTAGGCAAGAGTAGCAGCTAGGTGAGGATAGGGTGGGATCCCCCTGCACAGTCCTGCCCCAGCCCACTGAACTGCCAGGGTGGGCTGGGAGCAGCCATTTGGGTGAGTGCCCACATTTTTATACATCCCAGTCCCTTGCCTTCCCACACTCCCCTGCACCTCTGGCACTGCTCTGCATCCATCTGCCCCCATGATCCTGCATGCCGGGGTGAGTAGCTACAAACAGGTGCCCCATGAATGTTTGTGGTCATGAATCCGTGCATCCTGTACCTGCCCGTGACCACATAGGCATGCAGGCAATCTACGTTTGCATTGTGCATACATCGGCCACTTTTATGCATAGCCCCCATTATAATTTCGACCATTACACACTCTCACACATAAATACTAATAAAATGGGTAAGAAAAATGCTTAACTACCAGTGGTGCAAACCCATCGCGTGACTGTGCATTACTCTATAACAGCCACACACCTACACTTTTTTCATGTGTTTCCCTCCATATATTAATTTTGTGCATATTTTATAAGTGCAGTAACACATTTCAGGGTATGTAGTTGCATCTGACATATGCACTTCTTGGATGGAGCAAAGTACTCTGCTTTGCTTTGTACCTCACAACACACCCAAGGTGTGTGTACTGTATATATCACAGCATGACCGCGCACCCTGTTGTATGTTACGTATGCAAGAAGACACTCCAGGGTGTGTAATTGTGCTGTAATAATTGCACAGCTCAAGGGTGTTGTTAGGCAAGAGGCACTTGTGCCTAATGCCTTTAAATACCTGACAGTGAAGTACAATTATTACATACAGAATAATATATGGGATGGTGTGTGTAACAAGAATTTTACACATCACCACCGAGGTGTTGGATGCCACATAAACCCAGAGAGAGGTGTTTATCTAGGCATCCAACACCGAAGGTGTGTGTAAAATTCGAGTTTCTGCACTACCCCATATTTTATTGTATATATAATAACTGGTCAGCAATTTCTCTCAATGTACTGACCAGGTTGATATTTTCCATAACAACCGGCTGGTTGTTATGACATTCATGAGCCATGCCAGTCAAACTATGCTGCTGCCTCATTGGCCAGCATTCTGTGTATGGGCGGGCCAAACAGTCTCACAAACTGCTGGAGAAAAATTGCTGGCCCATTATTATAAAAAATAAAAGATGGGTAGATATATATAATACTTACCTTGTTGTTGGATGCTTGATAAACCCCTCGGACTTCGCCCTTGGGGTTTATGTAGCATCCCACAACTCGGGTGTGCATTAAATTCCCATATTAAACCCTTCACCATCTATTATTCTCTATATAATTGATAGGTTTCACTTTTTCTCCACAGCAATTATATAAAATAAAAGATGTTTCTGTGTGGTCATGGATCGGTTGGGTTTTAGTGTGGTCCACAACTGCATGCCGAAAGTTAACTTTTTTTTCTGGTAGTTTATTTATTTATTTGATTTTTGTTTACCGGGTAAGTACACTAGACAACAATGTTGCCTATATTCAGGCACGACCCAGGAGAATACAGACAGGGGAGAACAGAATCAACATTAAAGAGTATTTCATGGTGCAGCATGAGGTGAGAACAAACATTTGAACAGTATACAGCCAGGTACATTCATTATCAGTGATGGCAAAGAGAAACAGATAACAGTACATTAATTATTTTCATCTGATGATACATCAATGACTAAATTGAAATGACAAACAGCAAACAAAACTTAAATGAAGTAGCATTATAACAATAGGATTTCTGCTGGGTGTGGGAAACTTTCAGATTTTGGAGACCAGCAGGAAATCAATAAGTGCCATAGGGAGGAGAAAATGCAAGGAGAGAGGCTTGTTACAGCACAAGAGCAGCAGTCGGATTCTAATAGGTGTGCCCGAAGACCCAGTTTAAAGGCCTTGTGGGATCTGGAGAGTTTGATGTGGGAGGGAATGGAGTTCCAGGAGTGGGGGCAGATATGGCGAAGGATCGTTCTCCTTTTTTTGTGAGATATCTGGGAATTTCAAGTTGGGTTTGAGCAGATGCCCTGAGGAGGTATGCTTGGGAGAGCTGAGCTAATAGTTTGGCAGGGTATTTAGGGGACCCCGTTCTGATCATATTATCAATTGTACAGCCCGCAGAATAGTGTCTGAGCGAGTCTGGGGAGAGCCAATTTAGTTTCGAGTAGAGCAGGCAATGATGGGTAGGTCTGTGAGCAGAGAGAGCAAATCTACATATACTGTTACAGCAGGTGCTCCATTTCTGGAGCGCTCCTTTGCTAGCTTTAAGGTAAACCTGAGAGCAATATGTCAGAGCAGGGAGGAGAAATCCTTGTGCAATAGCAAGCCGGGCAGCATCATTGAGGGAGGACCTAATTTTAAAGACAAGACCAAGTTTTGAGTAAACTGTCTTACATGTAGCCATAATGTGGAGGTTAAAGTCAAGAGATGGGTAGAGAGTGACTCTAGATACCTGAAGGAGGTAACGAATTCAAGAGGAGTCATCTAGAGAATGTATCAATAAGTCTGGAGTAAGAGATCTGATTCGTGATGGGGGCCAAAAGTGTAGTTACAGTTTTCTTAGCATTCATCAGGAGCCTGGTTTGTAGTAACCACTCCTGCAAGCAGAAGTCTGCTTGAAGATGTGCTCTTACTGATAAGGGATCTTTACCACTGGAGAGAAGCACCATGTCATCAGCATAAAGGATCAATGAGGAGGAGTAGGGAAGGGGGGGCAAGTTGTTAATGAAAAGGGAGAAAAGTAGTAGGCCAAGAATAGATCCTTGGGGGACACCAACAGAGGTAGGGGAAAGATTTGAGACGGCGGATTCAATTTAGACAAATTGAAACCTCCCTGAGAGGTTTCTTTCAAATGTTTTAGAGCAGTGATTTTTTTTTTAATAACTTACTGCCAAGTCCAAGTGGCGGTGCAGTCTCCAGTAACAGGACAAGGTGGCCAGTGGACCGATTGGAAAAGATGTGGCTGGTGCATATGCGGATCGAGGGAAACCTGCTGTATGTTTGTCGTTATAAACACTCCTTTATAACAGCAAATTACACAAGGAGTTTCCTTATGGGAATGAGCAAACCCAGTTATTACAGTATAATTACATATCTCTGATATGTCTTATTGAACTTGCAATGTGTAGACAAATTGTTAAAGCTGTAACATTAAAAACTAAACCAATTATAATACTGTTTGCAAAACATTTTAATTTATTATTGTAATTGCATTTGGACATGAAGTAGTCATTTTTTGTTAAATCAGCTAACTCTTATTCTAGTTATAGTTGCAGCAGTATAACAGCTAATATGCTGATATACACACAGCAACAATGAATTATGGGAAGATTATAAAGTTGACTTGGATTTTCCTTATTCATAGGTGTAGTTTCCTCTTTTTGTGGTGGTGACTGCAATATAGCACCTAATATGTAGATGTTCATAGCAAGGCATTGTGGGTATAATATGAAGCTGCCTTCCATTTTCCTAACTGAGAGGTGCAGTCTTCTATTTTTGTAGTGGTTACAACAATATAAGATCTCAGATGTTTATTTTCAGAAGAAGGCATTGTGTCAAGATTCTTTACTGAGAGATGTAGTCTCCTAGTTCTGTAGTGAGTACAGAAATATAATAGCCTTTATACTAATTTACATAGCGAGGCATTTTGGGTACAGCAACTAGCTGATTTTTCTATTTCACTTATATTTTTGCCTATCACTTTTTCATTGTGTTATGGTTTTTTGTTATTGTGTTTTTTTGTTGTGTTTTTTTTTTTGGTCTGCATTCACTTTTTTGTTGTGTTGTATTTTTTGTTATATTGTTTTTTTGTTTGCATTCACTTTTTAGTTGTGCTGTGCTTTTTGTTTGCATTCACTCTTAAATTCTTTACATTTCCTTTTGTTTTGTTGCTTTATTTGTGGCATGACTCTTCACATTTGGTTTTGTTGCTTTATTTTTTGTATTTTTGCATTTCATTCTTTTGGTTGTTGCTCTACTTATTAGATTGCATTTCACTTTTGTGGTGTGTGTTTTGCACTTTGGGGTCACCATACAACACCGTCTCCACATTGTCACAGTCTTATCTGTGGATCAAATAGTCAGGAATGGTAACCACGCCATCACTGACCCTAGAGGCCAGTCAGGACTCAGTAATAACCAGGATGTCAGGCTGATGCTGGAGGACCCAAAGCCTGACCTGGTCTAATTTTGGAAGAAGGCTATGGGAGTTTAGATAGAAGATCCTTAGGCCTTTAGGAAGAGAAGAAGGGGGAAGGAGAGGATTGGACCAGGATTAAGTGCAACATCTCTAGTTAGATGGATTAAAAGAACAAACAACTAAAAGAATGAAAGGTCTACAGTGTGCATAGAGAAAGTAGGGGTGGGGTGAAGAAAATGATGAATTAGCACTATAGGGCAGAGACAGAAAGATGATAAGATGCTGGAGTGAATAAGAAGAGAAACAAAAGCAGGGGGGAGAAAGGGCACAAGGGGGAAAGAGGAGGAAGCAGAAGGAAAAAGGGGGAGGGGAAGACCACAAGAGATCTGGGGAGTTGTAGCACTATCAGCAAAAAGTGAGCATGGTAATGAGAATAATAGGGAACGGGTCAAACAAGTCCTCTAGGTAAACGTTAGAGCAGGATTGCTGAAATGAGTAAGGATGTGGTCATTTGTTAATTACTATATATATATATATATATATATGTAATAGATAAACCATTCTGAGGTGTTCGGTCACACTCTGATATACGCACGCCTTGGTGTGCGTTAATCACACAAGACGTGCGTATTTCAGTGCGTGACCGCACATCTCAGAGTGGTTTATCTATCTTATAAAATGTCAAAATTGTTTTGGGGGGGGGTGAAAGTGCAGGTGTGCGGTCACACTCTGAAATACGCACGGACACCGGATGGTCTTTCACCAATTCATTAGCTTCTTTTTTCAAACCCATTTTATAAATATATATATATATAGACTTGATTAGTAGGATATTATAGAGTGATGATGTCAGAACTGATTACTTAGTGTATTTTAGTTTATAAACTGGTAAACATGCACTTTTCCTATGGTGGAAAAAGGTTTACAAATGTATTTTACACCTCTTGACTTTAATATATAAATGTCACCTGACTGCTGTGAACTCAGAATGTATTTTTATTGTGTTGATACAGGAACAAAAAACAGTGAAGGAAATCTTCACAAGAAAGTTCCATCTAGAAATCAGATCAGCAGTATTGTACATCACTATAATGAGAGAAGGTGGGGACAGTTTGGAATCCAGAACTTGATAGTTTTAACAGCAACTACCTGAAAACAGTGTGTCATCCAAGCAAGTCCCAGTCAAATTCCTATCATCACAGCTCGCAAAACCGGGTTATTGTCTTGATCAAGTCAGTCACAAAATTGTATTTATTTTTTTTTCACACTGAAGCCCACAGAACAAGTTTCAGTTTGCGCCTAGTCATATCTGAACTGTCAACTGAGTTTCTTCTCAAGTCCTTTGTGTGCCAGAACTGTAGAATGAACTCATTAACCATAAGACACAGTAATTGTACCTATCAGTGTATACCAGCATACACAACTATAAATATTACAAGTGTGAGATTAGGCTTGGCAGCTTGGTCTGAAGCTACAATTCCAGGTGTTCTGATTTATAGACCGTTGGCACAATTAGTACATTTATTTATGTATTTCTATCACTAAGTACTGCATGCATACATACATTGATGCACTGTTAAACTTATATTAAAATATGTAATGGGACTGGCAAGGAGTATATTAAATGCGGCAGCCAGGGCAGAACAGGGTCAGCACTCTGCAATATTCAACAAAATGTACTTTGAAATTTTGGCTTAAATTATGCAACTAAGTAACGAGACTACCCATGCTATGCAGGGAGAAACAAAAAAAATTGCATGTAAAAGAAATTGCTGTACCCATGGCTGGAGAATACTGAGAAAACTCAAAATCACATTGGCTTGGGAAATTGGTGGTTGCAGTCAACCAAGAATGTAGTTGTATCAACACAATATTTGCCTGTGATTAAGTAGGCAGCCAGACACAACAGAGCATTGATTATTAGAGTTTAATGCATGACCAGGTGCATATTTAAGTAATAAGACATGACAGGGTGTGCGTTGTAGTGGGATACTGGCATACTTTGGGTATGTTGTAAAGCACGAGGCATCACTGAGTGCCTTCAACCACCCGAGAAGTGCTGTTATCCCACCACAAAGCACACTGTGGAGAGTTTTATTGTGATTATAAAATGGGTTCAACATTGTTTTTTTTGGCAGGGGGTGAAAAAAATGCACATGAAAGTTTTAAATCTTTCATCCGCTCTAACAAAATAGTTCCAGCACATCCCATCTCAGATTCAAAATACATATTTTTAATTAGACCTTAAACCCTCTATTTTCTCCATCCACCCCCATTTATCTGTTTCCTCACCTTTCTTTCTTCTTTATATTATGTCCTCCTTGTTCCTCATTTTTTTATTTGTCTGTCTTTCCTACATTCAAGAGACAGAGGGCTCGATTCTCAGAGCCTCCCTGACTGACGCAAGGGGCTTGTGCCACAAGGAATGGCGCAAGATGCGGCTTATGCCAAAAGATGTGCTGGGAGTAATTCTCAAAAGCAGCCTGTGTCAAATGCAGGCTGCAATCCGGGGCTTGTACAGTTCATGCAGCACAAAATGAGCTGTGGCATGGCGCAAGCAGCCTTGCATCCAGCAATATCCCTAATCTGGTATTCTCAGACGTGACCGGTGCCAACAAAACAAACACCCCTTTGACCAGCCAGGATTGGTCTAAGGGTCTGTGTGCCACCCACAAAAATGGCCAACATAGATTGATTACAGATGCATATGTAGCTGTTAAAGATGTTTCAGGACCTAGTGGTAGAATTATAGTTAACAATCCCCCCCCCCCCCACTTGCAGGCTCTGCACGGTATGTGTTTGAGTAATGAGGGCATGTTAAACAACACAACTACGCCTGACCATATATTTATTTATTTAAAGACTGGTATCTGGGAAAAGCATGCTGAGCCGAGGCTTGTTTCCAGGTGCAACCCGGGGGAGGTGGTGGGAACAGGAGTTACAATATAAAGAAACAGTTGTAAACAAATTATAATATACATACAGATTCTATATATACAGAGTAATACAGAATGATGTACAAATTAGTGTCATACAGTTTACCTCAGAAGTTATATTTCAGAATACAGAATGAATAACGTACAAAACATATAAAATAGTTTGCAATAAATAGTCAGAGAGAAAATAGCAGTGTAAAGTGGGATATAGCAAGATTGGAAAAGAATTGGAGAAAGGTATTATAATTTAAGGTAACAGGGGCCTCAGGAACAGCAGCAGGTTACTGGAGGTGGTCTAAACAGATGCTTTAGAGCTAGAGAAGTAGGTGGTGAGGCGAATAGAGGAGAGTAGTTTATACCAGAGAGCTAGAAGGCTGATGGAGAAGGCACATTTGCCTGCTTCATTGTGTGCACGGGGGATAAAGAAGGTGTGGGGTAGATGAGCAGAGGGGTAGGAGGGGGTGGTGGTGAGGGAGAAAGTGAGGAGAGGTGGGATGGGAGGAGTTGAACCAGAATTTGAGAAGATGAAGTGAGGCTGTGAGCCAATCTTCTCTGTTGGAGGGAAGGCAGAGTGAGGAGTAGAGATCACAATGGTACGTGAGTGGAGGGTAATGGGAGGTAAAGTGACAGAAGGCATTGAAGAGAATAAAGCTTTGCAAGGGAGGAGGAGGGTGGTGAGCTGTAGATGATGTCATCATAATTAAAAATCCTGGGAGAATCCATTTGGTAATAAGTTCACAATGGACCGGGAGGGAGAGGCTGTCCTTGTGCCTGTAAAGCTGACCTAGTTTAGTGTGAAGTTTTGTGTCCATAGCAGTGATGCGGGCAAAGAAATCTAAGGATGGGTTGAGCCAGATGCCTAGGTATTTGTAGGTAGAAACTGTTTCAAGGGGTGCCAGAGAGTGTGGTGAATGCAGGGCGAGGTAATAGTCTGGTTAGTTTTTGCCTTGAACTGAAGGTAATGGTGACAGTTTTTTTGGTGTTCATTTTAAGCTGATGATTTTGGAACCAGTCACTAAGTGCAAAAAAATCTTGTTGGAGAGGAGTCTGGACATCAGAAACTGTGGGTCCGGGCAGGTAGATGATGGTGTCATCGGCATACATATGTGTGTGGGAGTGGGAGCAGACTGAGGGGAGATCATAAATAAAGAGAGAAAGGATGACTGGTCCAAGGATGGAACCCTGTGGGACACCAGATAGGATTGGGAGGGGGAGGAGAGGATATTATGGATTTGAGCGGCCTGCTGCATATTAGTTGAGTGAGATTCAAACCGTTTTACTGCTGGTGGAGACAGTCCAATTGCCTGTAGTTTGTTTATGAGGAGGGTGAAGACAGAGTCAAAAGCTTTGGTGATGTCGATGAATACGGCAGAGGTAAAGTGACCAAAATCAGTAGCAGAGAGTATGGAGTTGGTGAAATGTAGTAGGGAGGAGGTGGTGGAGTGAGATTCTCTGAAACCTAATGGAGGGTGCTAGTGGATGTTAGGAAATCCTTTATTAGAGTGGGCAATGGATTCTTGGAGTTTGTAGGTAGGGAGATAGGCTGGTAGTTGCCTGGGGAGGAGGGATCGCCATCTTTGTGGGGGGGGGATCACTTTGGCATATTTTCAGGCAGATGGGACAGAGGATGAGTCAAAAGAAAGGTTTAAGAGATGAGTGAGGGAGATTACAACGGAGGGGGCAGAGATTCTAAGTAGTTTAGGGTGGAGACCATCAGGGCTAGACTTGATTGGGTTTAGGGGCATGATAGCCCAATAGACTTCTAGTTGAGAAACCGAGGAGAAGTAGAAACCATTTGACTAGGGGGAGGTGGAGATGCAGTTAGGGTACTTGAGGTGTCATCACGGAGCACATAGGTGGTGAAATATTTATTTAGAAGATCAGCAGTTGTTGATGGGTCGGAGTACTGGACACCAGACTCCTGAAGGATGTGTGTTTGGGAGTTCAGAAGGAGGGTGAAAGAGTGAGTATAGGTCATTCCAGAAGGAGGAGGAGGTGGAGCGAGAAGAAGATTGCAGGCATGATTTGAAAAAGGTTGCTTTGGCTAGGCAGACTGCTTTGGTGTAACTATTTGGCAGAGCCCTATAGTATCGAAGATCTGTGGTGGACTGGGAGGCCTTGAAATGAGCCTAGGCATGGTCATGAGATTTTCATTTTGTGAGCAAATCAGGGGTGATCCAAGGATGGTGACAACATTTAACTCCTTTTTTTTTGGGGTGGTGGACATTTCATATTCTAAGGAAGGTGTTAGTGAAATGGGTGAGGGCAGAGTCGATGTTGGTGGAGGAGAATATTGGAGACCAGTCAATTGAGGCAAGGTCATGGAGTAGGGCAGTGGTTGTCAACCTTTTTTGGTCCAGGGCCCCCCTGGCCAGCTGTCAGTCATGTCAAGGACCCCCTACCAACAGGCTACCGATTGGGTAGATCGCTGCATGTTTTGTACATACGTTATACATACCTGCATTGAAAGCTAGGTGTGGGGGCAGCTTTCCACTTATAACAACTGCAATACTTGAAGAGCTCTCATTAGTTCTATAATTGAGTGGTACTACATTCCTGTAAGTCATTAGTGCGTTCTTTGAGACCACAGTCAATAGTCTACTACTGCGGGGGGGGGAGAGGGGGCAGCATTCCACTTATAACAACTGCAATACATAAAAAGCACTCTCATTAGTTCTAATAGTTCTAATATGTCTCTATAATACAGTGGCACTGCTCTCCTGTAGTCATTAATGCTTTCTGAATGACTGCAAGTCACTGATCTACTACTGCTGTATGTATTTCTGTATAGCTGCATTCTGTCAAATGTATGTACCCAGCTAACTGACAGAGCTAACACAGAAGATAAAACACTGGCACTGATATTTTTTGGTCTTGATCTTACTCAGTATTTATAGGTATGAACAGATAGCAGGCAGCAGGTGTAGCTATGACTCCGTGATTGCGATCTCACGTTCTTAAACTGAGCGGAGAGGGGCAGCATCGGGTGATTTTTTTTTGCCGCTCACTGAGAAAGCACCAGCTAGGAGAGAGGAGCAGAGAGAGGGGAGAGAAATCGGCAACAAGTGCATGGGGATTTTATATCTACTGGGCTGTCACTGAACCAGGAAACACTAATGAGACACAAGGTGATCGACTGCATTTGAAGTGTATAGCGAGTGCTTGTTTTAAATTAGTGCTATCGCGAGCAAACAGCAGACATAAAAAAAGATTTAACCGTGGTTGCAATTTCTCGGGGTGTTCTGCAGACCCCCAGGCAGTGTTCAGACCCCTGTGGGCTACGACACCCTCGGTTGAAAATCACTGGGGTAGGATATGGATATTTAGTATTCTGAGAGGATGGTGCCAAATATATTTGGGGAGAATGACAGGGGGGCAGATTTTCCTAATGTAGAAAATGAGGCAATGCACATATGGGAATGTGCCTGAGAGATTTTTCGATGGGGGTGTGATGAGAGGATCCAGTCCAGTAGTGAGTGGTTTTGGGACTGTATATTTAGGCGGGTAGTTGCTGTGATAAGTTGAGTCAGGTTCAAGGATTCAGTGCTGAGAATGGAGCTGGTAGAGGAGGGGGAAAGCCAGTTCAGGTTAAAATTACCTAGCAGAATAAGTTCTCCTGAGGTAGCATGAGTGGTGATTGTGGTAATACAGGAGACAAGGGAGGAGGGAGAAAGCTTGGGGGAGGACCACTACGAAGAATGGGGTTGAGGAAGGGAAGGAGATTTTATCCAGGAGGAATTAGTGGGATGATGGAGTGGATTCGCAGTGAGTAATTTTGCAAGAGACAGTATTGTGGGTGTAGAGGGCTACATCACCTCCTCGTTTGCCATGATCCTGACGGTGGAGGCTGTATTCAGGTAGTACCAGTAGACTGTCTGGGATCTTTGAGGAAAGCCATGTTTCAGAGATGGAAAGATGTCAGTGGTGTGTTGAGTAACCCAAATTCTGACATTATGTAGGCTTCTGGCATTTGCGTAGAAAAATTTCATTTCATTAGATTTTATTGTTTATACTGGGAAGAATTGTGAGCAAAATTGTTCATTTTCACACATGAGCAGTGACAAAATATGGTGCAATAATACATATTGGTAAACGTTAAATAGTTTTTTTTTTAGTTTGTTAACCGGGTAAAGACACTGGGCAAAGCCCTTTTCCGGGTCTGACCCGGACATATAACAAACAATACAAACTGTTACATACAATCAATCAAAACAATTGTAAACTTCTACAGATAATAAATATTTTTTAAATTTTGCCTTCAACCCAGTCAGGGAACTAATAGATCTAAAAGATACGGGTACATCTTTCTGCAATCGAGCTGCTGAGGACACAAAAGAACGAGAACCATAGTTATTTTTAACCACATTTGCTTTCAAGACAATTCCTAGATTAGATCGCAAATTTACTTGGGAGTCCCTATATTCAGGTAGGTCAGATAATGGAGAAAGATTCTTTGCATATATGGCCTGATGAATCAAGATGCCGCAGGGAAATGTGAATTTCAACTTGGGAGACAGCCAACCCAAAGAAGAGTACAAAACACAATGATGTGTAAGTACAGGGGCACCAAGGACAAATCGACAGATGTTATTATAAGCCACACTCAAAACCTACCCTCCCTTATTCCTAGATTGCAATACAAAGGAGAAACATAGTTAAGGTGTGGCAATAAAGTGCCCACTGCAAAGGACTTTTGAGACTCATATGACAAGAAGACCTTAAATTTATATAACAACCCCAATTTACAATGTATGGTCTTTCTAACTGCTTTAACCTGAGAAGTAAAAACTAAACAAGGATCAAGAAGGACTCCCAAATACTTAAACTCTTTTACTTGCTCAAGTAAGTTACCAGATCTATCATAAATAAACAGACTAGGGTTCTCCTTTAATCTGGGAGTGCTACCAAAGTTTGGAATGAGAGTGCATACAAAATTGGTCGATAACACATATTGGTGAACATTATGTAACTCCCTCCCTTCCTGCCCCGTCTAGGGGCATACTTTAACTCATCACAGGTGGTCCAGGCAGGAAGGAAGAAGCCACTCAAGAACTAGCATATGAGACATTATGACACTGGACCATGGAGAACTGATGGTCCTTACCTGATGATGTCTTCACGGCTTTTGAAGTACTGTACCTCCTGAATTCTCAGAAAAATGGATTCTCTTCCCGAGCCACCAACCGAACCTGGACCTCCGGATTCTTCCCTGGAGATCCCATGGAGCCCCTGCAGCCTCCAGAGATTGGACTCTTTCCCTGGAATATAACTCATGATGAATTAATCAGATTGTACTAATGGGAGAGGAGACAAGCATTCTATTTCATTAAAACTCCCCTTTCACTGTCAAATAAGGCTCAAACCAGTGTTTCTCCCCAACTGGCTTTTATTTTCACCTGCACGGCAAATGCTTTCAGAGATACAGGGGTCACTGTTCCTTTATAGAAATATATACATATACATATATATTTTGGCCTGGACTTAATAGACAGCAGAACAAGTGATTTGGCAAACACCAGGACACTCACTCACTCTTCTACCTTCCTACTCCTGGGTGTTCTACACCAGAACCTGGATCCCTGAAATCTCCTGGCATATAAGGATCCAGTAAGCCAGATCTTCCATTTACTTGTTTTCCCTACGGGTCCTTTTTCTCTATGGCACTGGTCACCCCCCTTCTCCGGTGCAGGCAGGCTGCCTCCCCACCTGGAACCCTGTGACTAGGCTACTCCACAGGGCATCGAGGATTTTTTCCAATGAACCAGGCCCTGACCCTCCTTACAAATGGCTGGCTCTACAATACAGGCTGTGGCCACTTCTCTGATCACTTGCCTCAACCTCAGCCCTCCATGGCCCCCACTTCTCTCCAGGGTTGTTCCAGTGCCACCACCTCCTTCCAATTGGGAGTACCTGCCAGGCCTACATCCCTACACTGGCTCCTGGGCATGAGTTAAGCACCAGCATGGGGACCACCCTCCAAGGACTACCAATCATTTGGGTCCACAGCCCACTCAACCTTACTGGACCGGTGGACCAGGACCTGTCCCTCCAAATAGGCCCCTTAAATATATGAAAGGTTCCCCAGCTCCCTCGACCCCCCAGGCCACCCTGCCACACCGGGTATGAAGAGAACCTCTGCCACCTGTTCCCCTCCTAAGAGGTCCCTGCCACAGCCCTCACAGCCCTGGCAACCTGGGAAAAAACACACCTTTTGGTCTTCCTAAGGGCTCCTACAGCTATATGGATGGGCTTGCTAAAGCCTCCCTAATGTACTAGCGCCCTCGATGCAGGACCTGGGTATTTGTATCCCCACTGAGCTTCAACCCCCACTCCTCATTGGCCATGATGCATACCCATTCTGACTGCTCTTTACTTTGGGGGGGTCCCCACTGGCCCTACTGGACTACCAAGCTCCCTCACTTGCCCATCTGTTCTGGTCCCGGTTCTACTCTCCAGCCTCCCCCTCCAGCCCCAGGCCTAATGCCCGGGCTGGAAAGGCTCAGATACTTCCTCTATGCTCCCTTTTGTACCCTTTTTGCCACCCTCTGCTGCCACCTTGAGGCATCCAGAGCAATAACCCCCAAAGCACTAAACCCATTTCCTAGTTCAGGGGTGGGGGGTAGGAGGGGAAGGGGTGCCTAAACATGGGAATATAAGACCCGCTTTGCAGGGGGCTTACACGCCTCCCGACTCCAGGAAATCGCTCCTCCTGGGAATGATGGTAAGGGTCCAGTGATGGTCCACTCCCATCAGGCCAAGTATGCGAACTCCCCAGCCCTTTGGTGGTGAACATACCATGTCTGACCACCAGACAACACCCAACCTACCTACCTAGCCCAAAAACTATACCTTAAATCTAATTCCTAAATCCTGCCTGTGCCAGGAGATAAATCTAAAGTGCTAGTTACAGCCATCATTATTTCTTTTTAAACAGTATAAACAATCACCTTCTTTTATAACGATTATGCATTTCAAAATGATTTTCCTTAAACTTTGGCTAAACATTATCAATGAGGTAGGAACAATCCTTAGATACCTCCACCAACATTTTTAAAATAAGTTTCTGTGTACAAACCCCAATCCATACATCAATCAACTGCAGACCTTGTTTCTACCAGTCTCTCGAAACATTTTGTCATGATACATAAAGCAGTAACTATAACATTTTCAATTTAAGAGCTTAATCAATACATGGAATTAAAGTCACCACATCAGTTCTGTAGAGCAAGAGTCCTGGCGCAGTCCACATGTTCATAATCCAGGATGCCTAGGTTGCAGGTCCCCCACCTGGAGGGAAATGTTACGCTGGGTCCGGCTTAGTGGTCACCTCTCCAAACAAATCTTGGTCCAAAATGTAATATTTGGTCTGAGTCCCATTTAAGTCTTGGACTACAGCAAAGTGTTTGAAAATGGTTAGTCCTGACCAAGTACCTGTATGGTACATCAACCGTGCCCTCTGGAACAACTGTTGAGATGGGGCACTTCCTCCTCCTGCACGGTTCTTCAGCCTCTCCAACTGCTCTTTAAACATCCATTCCTCCCTCATCTCCTCAATAAAGTGCCAAATCCTTTCTGGCATGCATAGATAGTTCAGGTTTGGATATTCTACCCTCAGCCTCCTGCGAACCCACCTTTTGGCCTGACTCCATTCGAGAAGGTCCTTCACGCTGGTTCTCCTGGCTTGACCTCGGGGTAGCCGGCCCATATCTCTTGTCAATATTTCAGATTCAATGGGTCATTTGGGTTTAACCCATCCATCTGGGTCTGGAGGGTCTTGGCCCAGACCGGGAGCTATGGGGTGGTATATTTGAAAGTGAAAACCGGGCAGTGGTAGGGCCTAGGGATTGCGCTGACCACCACGTTGTCCTGGACCTGGAACTGGCTGCCCACATATTTTTTTCTCATTCAGCTCTCTTGGTTCTTGGGGGTCACCAACCTTTTCTCTGACTGACACTGGTGGAGGTACAGACTTGGGGCCACTCGATGGTTCTGGGTTTGCTTCTGGCACCTAAGACAAGCTCCAATTTGCTGGGCAATGCCTGTGGGCTACTGCTGGACAGAGGCCGTGGTGGGGTCCCTGGGCCCTGGAGGATCCCCAGCCAGTTGTCTGATGCCCCTGCCCCTCCCTCTGCCAGTGGGATAGCCGGTAGCAGGTAGTGGAGAGCTGGGCAGATGTCTGTGCTCTCCATCTCCTCTGTCTCTTTCTGGTACTCTTGCACCCTCCTCTTCCACAGCCTCCACTATCATGTCCAGGGATTCACATCAGGTCTCGTCCAGCTGGATACGTGTGCTTTCTCCCAGGGACAATCTCTAAACCTCTTCCCCCCCAATCTCTGCCAGCTGGGGACCATGGGATGAATAAGCTCGCAGTAGAACTGGAAGTATACATCCCTCTACTTGGCACTGGTAGACTACTTAAACAGTAAGGGCATATGGGCAGCCTGGTTACAGCTTCTTCCACAAATCCACACCTCACACAATGTTCATGTCTCTTGCATTGTCCCTGAGCCTTCCAAAGCCAGGAAAGAAGTGAGGTTGGAACTGTAGTCAGGGGTTCCTCCTGAGGGGTTGCCTCAGGCCTCTGTGCCCCTCACCCTGCTACTACTTGCTGCCAATCCATTGGGATGCCTGCACTTGCTTTTCCTACCCTCGCAGTCCCACCATCACTTGGAGCCCACAGTTCTCTACTCCAAAATAATGCACCCAGTTCACTTGCCAGCTTCTCAAATAATGCACTCCCGAAGCAATCTCTTTTGCTCTGCTCTCGCTGGTGCTATTCATCTTTTCTGCTTCACTACTGTTGCTGGTCTCTCTCTCTCAGCTCACTCACTCTGATCCCCAAGATGGTGCTTCTTCATACAGCCGCTATAGATCCCTTTGCCCATCTTCCAATCAGAACCGCTTCTGAGGGTCATGTGACCAGCCAGTCACACGCACACACCACACCAGCAGTCCAGGCCTAATGCCTGCTCCAGGCCTACCCCATAGTAATTTTAAAGTGTGCCACAGGGTCCAACCAGGCCGGGAAGCCTGCACACTGTGGACCACATGGCTAGGGGTCCGGCAGCAATTTTTAGTGTTCAGGGAACATCCCTGATGAGTAACCCCCACAGTGTAACCCTTCAATTCCTGCCCCATCTAGGGGCATACTTTAACTCATCACAGGTGGTTCAGGCAGGAAGGAAGAAGCCACTCAAGAACTAGCATACGAGACATTATGACACTGGACCATGGAAAACTGATGGTCCTTACCTGATGATACCTTCACGGCTTTTAAATTGCCTCCTGAATTCTCAGAAAAATGGATTCTCTTCCCAAGCTGCCTGGACCTCCTGATTCTTCCCTGGAGATCCCACGGAGCCCCTGCAGCCCCCAGAAGTTGGACTCTTTCCCCTGGAATATAACTCGTGACATATTAATCAGACTGCAACAATGAGTGAGTAGGCAAGCATTCCATTTCATTAAAACTCTTCTATCACTGTCAGATAAGGCTCAACCCACTGTTTTTCCCCAGTTTGCTTTTATTTTCACCTGCATTGCAAATTAATTCAGTGATACAGGGGTCACCATTCCTTTACAGAAATATATATATATATTCAGCTCCATGGGGCAACAAACTTTTTACACTTGGCCTGGACTTAACAGACAGCAGGACAACTGATTTGGCAAACACCAGAAGGGCACTCGCTTTTTCTACTCTCTCACTTTTGGATGTTCTACCCAAGCTGTGGTGGTCGTGAGGGCCCTTGGTTGCTTCGCCCTCCCCCCAAGCCGGACCCCCGCCGACTCGATTCCCCGCAGGGAACAAAGGAACAGCTGTGGTGGTCGTGAGGGCCCTCAGTTGCTTCGCCCTCCCCCCAAGCTGGACCCCTGACAACGCGACTCCCCACAGGGAACAAAGGAACAGCTGTGGTGGTCGTGAGGGCCCTCGGTTGCTTTGCCCTACCCCCAAGGCGGACCCCTGCCGACTCGACTCCCCGCTGGGAACAAAGGAACAGGTACGCATACACAGAGCTCAGCTGTGCCTACTTCGGTGGACTGCTGCCAGTGGAAGACAAAGGCTCCTGGATCTTTGGCGCCATTTTCAAAAAAAAAAGACCTGCTGTATTTTAAGTCACCAGAGTAGTGGAGATAGTTTTTTTAACACTATAAATCTGCTAAGCTTGTACAGAAATCTCATTGTTTGCACAGGAACCTTAAGTGTAATTTAATTTCAGACTGTCAAATCTCCTGGGTACCTCTGGTGCCTTAATTTCAACCTGCACAGCATAAGAAATAGTAGTTAACTGCCTAACTAAAGCTGCCATAGTCTCCGTTTTTCCCCAGGTGCTTATAATTAATTTGCACAGGAATTTCAGACTGTAAAACCCCTCCGGTGGCTCTGGCGTCTTAATTTCAACCATAGTCTCCGTTTTGTCCCGTTTTGCCCCACTCCCCCTGTCTCACTTGCTTGTTCCATTTCTGCCAGCGCTGCAGGCTGCCCTTCTGTACTGGGCTCTGCCTGTGTTGCCACCCTTTTCTGCCCACAAATAAATCTGCAGCAGTCACGATAGAGCTCCGTTGAGCTTGCACCTCCCCCTCTCTCACTCGCTCGTTCTGTGTCTCCCGGTGCTGCAGGCTGCCCTTTTGTACTGGGCTCCTGCCTGCGTTGTCGCCTTTTCCTGCCCATAAAGAAATCTGCAGCAGTCGCGACAGAGCTCAGTTGAGCTCGGTCACTCCCAGTCTCTCGATCCTAATCTGTCCCAAACACTGATTTCCGACAGCGACTGCGGTATTCTGCGCCAGAAGCGCAGAAACACATTTCGAGTCTTTGTAAATGAGTCTATGACTCAAAGGTCTGTAAACCAATGATCTAATAAATAAATAAATATTCTGCGCAGAAAGTGTGAAAACACATTTTGGCCAGGATGTGAAAAATGACAGCTGTACTGTTCATAAGGAGGTGTGAACAAATGCCAGTGTTGAAAATCTGGCATGAAAATATTACTAATTTGCTAACTTACAAGGGTATGTGGAACCTGCACAACACATGCTCGTAACACAGTCATTTATGGAGTTTCATCACAAAATTTTCAACATAGGCATTTTTGGACGCTGCTCATGAACAAGCGTCAGTGTGATTTTCTTAATATGTCCCAAACACTGATTTCCCACAGTGACCTTTATTATGCGCTGGAAGAACAAAACACATTTTGGCCAGGATGTGAAAAATGACAGCTGCACTGTTCATGAGGAGGTGTGGCAAAATGGCAATGCTGAAAATCTGGAGTGAAAATATTGCAAAGTTCTGAAGATGCAATGTGCGTGGAAACTACGCAATGCACATTCTAACACACTCATTTTATGGACCTCTGTCACCAAATTTTCAACATAGGAATTGTAGGACCTCTGCTAATGAACAGTGTCACTGTCATTTTCATAATGGATTTCCCACAGCGACCACGCTATTCTGCGCAGGAACTGCGAAAACACATTTCGGTCAGGATGTGAAAAATGACAGCTGTACTCTTCATAAGAAGGAGCAGAAGTATGGCAATGTTGAAAATCTGGAGTGAAAATATTATTAATTCGTGAAGTTAAGAGCGTGCGTGCAAACTGCGCAATGCACGCTCGTAACACAGTCATTTTATGAAGTATCATCATCAAATTTTCAACATAGGCATTTTAGGACCTCTGCTCATGAATAGTGCCACTGTCAGTTTCTTAATCTGTCCTGAACACTGATTTCCCACAGCGACCGCGCTGTTCCCTGCTATCCCTGCAGCGTGTCTCCCCCTTAGTGTCCACCCGCAGCACTGTCAAAACCTCCCTTATTGTCCCCAGGGTAAGAACCTCTATGGCCTAGAGATCCTTTTGATATCAGGCTCCCTCCTGGTTCAATTCCCTCCCAGCCAATATAGCTGGCTTGACTAAGTTTGGTCCTTTGGTCTCTCTCAGAAGCCATCTGACAAGCACTCGCTGCTGCAACTGCACATAATCCCCCACCTGCCCCTTACCTTCACCCCTAGGCTGGGTCTGCCCTGTCTACTTTTGCTGTATATATCGCATGCAACATCTGCTGACTAATGTAATAAAATATCTCTCATTGTTACCTGACGTGGTACTCATGTACCTATATTATGACTACTGTGATCTACCTATTACCAAGCGTGTACCACCAGAGAATGCCTGTAACACTGGTTGCTTTTTAATCTAAGTGTTATGTACTGTACTGTTTTGTTTGCTGTGATATATTGCTCTCTTGACGAGGTGCCTTTGTAAATGAGTCTATGACTCAAAGGTCTGTAAACCGATGATCTAATAAGTAAATAAATATTCTGCAACGGAAGTGTGAAAACACATTTTGGCCAGGATGTGGAAAATGACAGCTGTACTGTTCACAAGGAGGTCTGAAAAAATGCCAATGTTGAAAATCTGGCATGAAAATATTGCAAATTCACAAAGTTATGAGCGTGCGTAGCAACTGCGCAATGCACGCTCATAAAACAGTAATTTTTGGGATTTTTCTCACCAAGTTTGCAGTATAGGCTTTTTGAGAGCCCACCCCATGAACACTGGCACTGGCGTTTTGTTAATCGGTCCCAAAAGGGGATTCCACGCAGTGACTGCAAAATCAACTTTCAGGGCCGAATAACACCATGACAGTGCCAAAATTCATGAGGAGGGGTCCCAAAAACCCCATGTTGAAAATTTGGTGCCAAAATTCCAAAAAATGCCTGAGATATGCATCAAAGTTGAAAAAACCCTATTTATTCCATTATACAGCTTACCAACATTTCCTCAGTTCACGGTCGGCTTTAAAGAGTGCAGATGTGTTCCTGGTCCACTGAAGATCATCGCGCTGGACTCCGGAGGTAAGTGTTGGGTGAAGGGGGTGTGAGGAGGCAGGGTGCGCAGTGGGTGGGAGCGGGTTGTGGGAGGGGGCAGAAAGATTGCCAAGGGACCGTTTCCTTTTTTACAGGTTAAAAAAAAAAAAGACATGGAGGACCATTTATGATTTTACAGGTGCATGTGGCATGCTGGGGCGGAGCTCCCAGCGTGCCAATGAATCTTTTGGGAGGCTGCAGCCGAGCGAGGATTGGGCACCCCATTGGCACACAAGAAAGGGGGTGACATTATGCCGACTGGGATTGGGCACCCGTCTGCAGACAACAAAAAGCAGGGGTTACATAATGCCAATGGGAGTGGGCTCCCCGTCGGCAACATAAACCTTTGGGCACTGAAGCTGACGAGGATTGGGGTCCCGTTGTCAAACAACGGTGGGGGCACATGCTGCCAAGAGAGTTAGGCACCCCCTGAGCAGGGGGTTAATATTGTTTGTGAACAGGCGGCAAGCTGCTGCCGTGTTCACAAACAATATCAGTGTTTAAAGGTCCCACCCTGCAATGACGGGTCGCTCTCTCATTGCAGCGAATGGCTGACGCTGCAATGACGAGGCTGCCCCTGATTGCAGTGGCTAAAATTTCACAAATTGGTTTCACGCTGGCTGAACTAGTGTCAGCAGCAGCATGCCATGGCATTGGGGAAGCAGGCCAAGCCTTTAAAGGCTGTGGGGGCATTGGCCACAACAGTGCCATGCCTCCACAACCAGCTTCTGGGGAAAGCTGCCGCAATATGTTTCTTGTGCATGTGCGCAATCAACATAAAAAGGGGGTCTGGGAGTAGGGGAAGGATGGAGGGAGTGGAGCACAGGGAAAGTTAGGCCAGGGTAGCAGCTAGGTGAGGATAGGGTGGGATCCCCCTGCACACTCCTGCCCCAGCCCACTGAGCTGCCAGGGTGGGCTGGAAGCAGTCATTTGGGTGAGTGCCCACATTTTTACACATCCAAGTCCCTTGCCTTTCCACACTCCCCTGCACCTGTGGTGCTGCTCTGTATCCATCTGCCCCCATGGTCCTGCATGCCGGGGGGTAGCTATAAACAGGTGCCCCATGAATGCTTGAATCCATGCATCCTGTACCTGCCTGTGACCACATAGGCATGCAGGCAATCTACGTTTGCATCATGCATACATCGGCCACTTTTATGCATAGCCCACATTGTAATTTTGACCATTATACACTCTCACATATAAATACTAATAAAATTGGTAAGAAAAATGCTTAACTACCAGTGGTGCAAACCCATCACATGACTGTGCATTACTATATAACAGCCACGCACCTACACTTTTTTCATGTGTTTCCCTCCATATATTAATTTTGTGCATATTTTATAAGTGCAGTAACACATTTCAGGGTATGTAGTTGCATGTGACATATGCACTTCTTGGATGGAGCACAGTACTCTGCTTTGCTTTGCCTCACAACTCACCCAAGGCGTGTGTACTGTATATATCACAGCATGACCGCACACCCTGTTGTATGTTAGGTATTCAAGAAGACACTCCAGGGTGTGTAACTGTGCTGTAATAATTGTACAGCTCGAGGGTGTTGTTAGGCACGAGGCACTTGTGCCTAATGCCTTTAAATACCTGAGAGTAAAGTACAATTATTACATATAAAATAATATATGGGATGGTGTGTGTAACAAGAATTTTACACATCACCACCGAGGTGCTGGATGCCACATAAACCCGGAGAGAGGAGTTTATCTAGGCATCCAACACCGAAGGTGTGTGTAAAATTCGAGTTTCTGCACTACCCCATGTTTTACTTTATATAATTGCTGGGTTTCACTTTTCTCCACAGCAATTATATAAAATAAAACATGTTCCTGTGTGGTCATGGATCGGTTGGGTTTTAGTGTGGTCCGCAATTGCATGCCGAAAGTTAACTTTTTTTTCCTGGTAGTTGGTTTCTTTCAAATGTTTTAGAGCAGTGATTTTTTTTTTAATAACTTACCACCTAGTCCGAGTGGCGGTGCAGTCTCCGGCAACAGGACAAGGTGGCCAGTGGTCAGATTGGAAAAGATGTGGTTGGTGCATGTGCGGATCAAGGGAAACCTGCAGTATGTTTCTCGTTATAAACACGCCTTTATAACAGCAAATTACGCTACGGGTTTCCTTATGGGAATAAGCAAACCCAGTTATTATAGTATAATTACACATCTCTGATATGTCTTATTGCACTTGTAATGTGTAGACAAATTGTTAAAGCTGTAACATTAAAAACTAAACCAATTATAATACTGCTTGCAAAACATTTTAATTTATTATTGTAATTGCATTTGGACATGAAGTAGTCATTTTTGGTTAAATCAGCTAACTCTTATTCTAGTTATAGTTGCAGCAGTATAACAGCTAATATGCTGATTTACACACAGCAACAAGGAATTCTGGGAAGATTATAAACTTGACTTACATTTTCCTTACTCATAGGTGTAGTCTCCTCTTTATGTAGTGGTGACTGCAGTATAGCACCTAATATGTAGATGTTCATAGCAAGGCATTGTGGGTGTAATATGAAGCTGACTTTCATTTTCCTGAGAGGTGCAGTCTTCTATTTTTGTAGTGGTTACAACAATATAAGATCTCAGATGTTTATTTTCAAAAGAAGGCATTGTGTCAAGATTTCTTTACTGAGAGGTGTAGTCTCCTAGTTCTGTAGTGAGTACAGAAATATAATAGCCTTTATACTAATTTACATAACGAGGCATTGTGGGTACAGCAAATAGCTGATTTTTCTACTTCACTGTTATGCCTATCACTTTTTCATTGTGTTATGGTTTTTTATTGTTGTGTTTTTTTTTTTTTTTGGTCTGCAGTCACTTTTTTGTTGTGTTGTTTTTTTGTTTGCATTCACTTTTTAGTTGTGTTATGCTTTTTGTTGTGTTGTAGTGTTTTGTTTGCATTTACTTTTTAGTTGTGCTGTGCTTTTTGTTTGCATTCACTCTTAAATTCTTTACATTTCTTTTTGTTTTGTTACTTTATTTGTGGCATAACACTTCACATTTGGTTTTGTTGCTTAATTTTTTTTCTTGCATTTCATTCTTTTGGTTGTTGCTCTACTTATTAGATTGCATTTCACTTTTTTGGTGTGTGTTTTGCACTTTGGGGTCACCATACAACACCGCCTCCCCATTGTCATGGTCTTGTCTGTGGATCAAGTAGTCAGGAATGGCAACTGAATGACCCTAGAGGCCAGTCAGGACTCAATAATAACCAGGATGTCAGGCTGATGCTGGAGGACCCAAAGCCTGACCTGATCTAATTTTGGAAGAAGGCTACGGGAGTTTAGATAGAAAATCCTTAGGCCCTTAGGAAGAGGAGAAGGGGGAAGGAGAGGACTGGACCAGGATTAAGCGCAACATCTCTAGTTAGATGGATTAAAAGAACAAACAACTAACAGAATGAAAGGTCTACAGTGTGCATAGAGAGAGAAAGTAGGGGTGGGGTGAAGAAAGTGATGAATTAGCACTCTAGGGCAGAGACAGAAAGATGATAAGATGCTGGAGTGAATAAGAATAGAAACAAAAGCAGGGTGGAGAAAGGGCACGAGGGGGAAAGAGGAGGAAGCAGAAGGAAAAAGGGAGAGGGGGAGACCACAAGAGATCTGGGGAGTTGTAGCACTATCAGCAAAAAGTGAGCATGGTAATGAGAATAATAGGGAATGGGTCAAACAAGTCCTCTAAGTAAAAGTTAGAGCAGGATTGCTGAATACATAAGTAAGGATGTGGTCATTTGTTAATTAGTATATATATATATATATATATATATATATATATATATGTGTGTGTATATGTAATAGATAAACCATGCTGAGGTGTGCGGTCACACTCTGATACACGCACACCTTGGTGTGCGTCAACCGCCCAAGAAGTGCATATTTCAGAATGCGACCACACACCTCAGAGTAGTTTATCTATCTTATAAAATATCAAAATTGTTTTGGAGGGGGGGTAAAAGTGCAGGTGTGCGGTCGCGCTCTGATATATGCACGGTTACCTGATGGTCTTCACCAATTCATTAGCTTCTTTTTTCAAACCCATTTTATAAATATATATATATAGACTTGATTAGTAGGATATTATAGAGTGATGATGTCAGAACTGATTACTTAGTGTATTTTAGTTTATAAACTGGTAAACATGCACTTTTCCTATGGTGGAAAAAGGTTTACAAATGTATTTGACACCTCTTGACTTTAATATATAAATGTCACCTGACTGCTGTGAACAGAATGTATTTTTATTGTGTTGATACAGGAACAAGAAACAGTGAAGGAAATCTTCACAAGAAAGTTCCATCTAGAAATCAGATCAGCAGTATTGTACATCACCTTAATGAGAAAAGGTGGGGACAGTTCGGAATCCAGAACTTGATAGCAACTACCTGAAATCAATGTGTCATCCAAGCAAGTCCCAATCAAATTCCCATCATCACAGCTGGTAAAACTGGATTATTGTCTTGATCAAGTCAATCACATAATTGTATTTTTTTTCACACTGAAGTCCACAGAACAAGTTTCAGTTTGCGCCTAGTCATATCTGAACTGTCAACTGAGTTTCTTCTCAAGTCCTTTGTGTGCCAGAACTGAAGAATGAACTCTTTAACCATACGACACAGTAATTGTACCTATAAGTATATACTGTACCAGCATACACAACTATAAATATTACAAGTGTGAGATTAGGCTTGGCGGCTTGGTCTGAAACAGCAATTCCTGGTGTTCCAATTTATAGACCGTTGGCACAATTAGTACATATATTTGTTTATTTATTTCTATCACTAAGTACTGCTTGCATACATACATTGATGCACTGTTAAACTTATATTAAAAATATGTAATGGGACTGGCAAGGAGTATATTAAATGCGGCAGCCAGGGCAGAACAGGGTCAGCACTCTGCAATATTTAACAAAATGTACTTTGAATTTTTGGCTTAAATTATGCAACATGAGTAACAAGAGACTACCCATGCTATGCAGAGAGAAACAAAAAAAATTGCATGTAAAAGAATTTGCTGTACCCATGGCTAGAGAATACTGAGAAAACTCAAAATCACATTGGCTTGGGAAATTGGTGGTTGCAGTCAACCAAGAATGTAGTTGTACATAGATACATAGATACATAGACAGTGTCGGCAGATAAGAGCCTGTGGCCCACCCAGTCTGCCCATTTGAGCTTGTAAGTTCAGTTTATGTTTTCCTAGAAGTCTGTTGCCCCTTACCCCTGACCTCCAGAATTCCTTTATGTCTATCCCATGCATTCTTAAATCCCGTGATTGTTTCAGCCCCCACCACTTCCTCTGGCAGGGTGTTCCACTTGTCCACCACCCGTTCTGTGAAGAAATTCTTCCTCACATTTCCTCTGAATCGTCCTCCTCAACTTCATCCCTTGCCTCTGGTCCTGGAACATCTTTTCACTTAAAAATAGTGTATTCCTGCACCCTGTTCCTCCTTTAAGATACTTGTGTGTTCTATCATATCCCTCTCTTCCTCCTCTCCTCAGGGAGTACATATTCAGTTCCTTCAACCTGTCCTCATAGGACTTGTGATGCAATTCATGTGCCATCTTTGTTGCCCTCCTGAACCTTCTCTACCCTGCCTATGTCTTATGTGGTAAGGTCTCCCAGAACTGTACACTGTGCTCAGGTGGGGCCTCACTACTGTCTTGTATAGTGGAATTATGACCTCCCTTTTCCTGCTGGTGATGCCCTGCCTATGCATCCCAGCATCCTGTTTCTTTACTTGCTGCCTTGTCCACTGTTTCCCTACCTTGAGGTCATCAGAGATGATAACCCCAAGATCCCTTCCTGCTTGGTGCATGCTATATCCTCACCCCCAACTGATATATTGTGCCAGGTTTTGTGCCCCATATGCATTATCTTGCACTTCTTTGCATTGAATTTCAACTGCCAAACCCCTGACCATTCTTCAAGTTTCTGCAGGTCCCTTCTCATTCTGTCTACACCCTCTGGTGTGTCTACTCTGTCACAGAGCTTTGTGTCATCAGCGAACAGTGAAATTCTGCCTTCTAGGTCCTGCACAATGTCACTGATGAAGATGTTGAATAGGACCGGTCCCAGCACTGATCCCTGTGGTACTCCACTGGTCACTCTTCCCTCTGTGGAGTGATAGCCATTTACCACCACCCTCTGTGTCCTGCCGCCCAGTCAGTTATCTACCCACCACACTACTGTCCTGCCCACACCCATATTCCCCAGTTTGTGTAATAGTCTTCTATGTGGCACAGTGTCAAAGGCCTTGCTGAAGTCCAGATAGGCCATGTCCACTGCCCTCCCTGATCCACCTCCTAGTCACCCAGTCAAAAATTCAACAAGGTTGGTCTGACATGACTGCCCTGGTGGAAACCATGCTGCCTTCGGTCCTGTGGTCCATTGACAACCAGATGTTTCCACCAGTCTCTCCTTCAGTAGTGCTTCCATGATCTTCCCCACTACCGAGGTGAGGCTGACTGGTCTGTAGTTTCCGCTTCCTCTTTGTTCCCACTTTGTATAAGGGACTACATCTGCTGTCCTCCAGTCTTTGGGTACCTCCCTGTTTCTAGTGATCAACTAAACAGGATAGCCAAACTTCAGCCACCACCTCTCTTAGTTCTTTAAGGACCTGGGTGCACCCTCATCTGGCCCCATTGCTTTATCAACTCTTATTACTTCCAGTTCCTTCAGGACCCTTTCTCGGGTTAAGGGACTTGTGTCCATTTCTGCACCATTCTCACCCCTTGTACTCTCTTCAGACCCATTACCCTCCTCTTCCTCAGTAAAGACTAAGCAGAAATACCTGTTCAATATGTCAGCTTTACTGTTGTCATCCTCCACGTGGCCCCCATCCTCCCCTTCAGTCTCACTACCCCTCCCTTCGCTTTTCTTTTTTCACTTATACACCTGTAAAAGGTTCTGTCCCCTCTACCCACTGATTTTGCAATGTATTCTTCTGTCTGAGCTTTGGGTTCCCTTACTGGCCTCCCTGCCTCCCTTTGCTTCTCCTGGTACTTCTCCCTATCCCCTTCTGCCTGTGTCTTTTTGTATTGCCTGAATGCAATCTTTTTGGCTTTCACTTTCTTTGCTACCTCTTTGGAAAACCATAATGGTATCCTCTTCCTTTTCCTCTTGCTAACCTGCTTAATGCATAATTCTGTTGCTCTTGTAATCCCCATTTAAATACCACCCTGTTCCTCAACCCCTGATTCACCTTTATTCCTTAATGCCTCTTTCAAGTATCTCCCCATTTTCCAAAGTCTGCCCCTAAAATCCAGGATACGTGTTTTTGTGGTTTTGGTTCTGCTCTTTCTGTGATTTCAAACCACAATGACTGGTGGTCACTGTTCCCAGGTGCTCCCCACTGTTACCCCATCACATTGTCCCTGTTTGTGAGCACAAGGTCCAGTATTGCCTTCTGCTGAGTTGGTTCCATGACCAGTTGCTTAAGGAAGGCACCCTGAAGGAGTCAGGATAAATCTGCTCTAGTTGATGCTGCTGCTGGGATGCTCCAGTCCACGTCTGGAATATTGAAGTCTCCAGCCAGTACTACCTCACCCTTGTCTGCCATCCTTTGGATGGCTAGCATCAACTCTATCTGTTTCTTCCTCCTGGGCTGGTGGTATATAGACCACCTGTGCGGATGGCTGGCCCCATTTTCCTTTCCAGCTTAACCCACAGTATCTCTTCCCCATTTTGTTCCTCCTGGATCTCTGTGGCCTTTATGTCATTTTCACATACAGTGCCACTCCTCCTCCCTTTCTACCTGCCTGTCTCTTCTGAATATGTTGTAGCCAGTATGGCCATCTCCCAGTCGTGGTTATCATTACACAGGTTTCAGTGATGGCCACAGTGTCCAGGTCTGACTGCACCATGACAGCCTCCAGATCTTCCATCTTGTTGCTAAGGCTCTGGCATTGGCACACATGGCTTTCCATGATTTGACCTCCCTAGACTGTTTCGCTGTTCTACTCCAGCCCCTTCCTTGGTTGTCCTTTATCCCTGGTTCTCCTTGCTGTCTGCTGTTCTGCTGAATTTTGCCCCTTTTCTGCCGAGCCACCTCTTGGGCACCAATCTCCATCTTTTGCACACTGCTTTGTAGAGATAGCCACTCCTCCGGTTCACTGGTTCCACTGCTAGCTGTGGGGGTGAGCAAGTAGGTACCCTCCTTGCTCTCCTGCCACCCCCCCTTTGCTAGTTTAAATGCTTGTCAATGTAGCATTTAAACTTACCATTGAGTGCTTGGATTCCCCTCCAGGATGGATGCAGGCTGTCAGGCTTGAACAAACCTCCATCCCTCCAGGTGGGTCCCCAGTCACCAATGAATCCAAACCCTTCCTCACAGCACAGTTCTTCAACCATGAGTTAAAGTTCCTGGTGCATGCACCCCCTAATATACTCCTTTGCCTCTCTGGTAGTACTTCTGAGAAAGTGACAGAAGTAGCTACTTGCTTGAAACCCCTCCCCAATTTCCTAAACTCTTCCTGAACTTCCTTTGGCTCCCCATTTGCCAGGTCATTAATACCTAGGTGGATAATGACATCCAGCTCACCCTCCCATCTTGCCTTCCCAGTGATCCCCAGGATCTTCCTTCTATCCCTCCATGCCGTGGCACCTAGTAGGCACCTCACCTCCCTGTCCTCCCCCCTCTTGTGTTCCTAGCTGGACCCCTCTTATGATGGAGTTCCCTACTAGGATTCACTTCCTCCACCTCTGGGGTCTACTGCTCTCCCCGCTGAGGTCACCTCCTTGGCTAACCTCCATATCCTTTCCTTCCACTTCTCTGGGTACCTCTATTTGGTTGTCCCCATTTGCCAGTGTGGCATACGAGTTGTTGAGTGGAATAGGATCTGGGATGTGCCTCTGCCTGACCACTGTAACCCTCCCTGAGCCCACTGTCATCCAAGTGCTCCTCATTCTCGGTATCCTTTGAGGCAGTTGCATTGGACTGGGTGGTCTCTGGATAGGGGTGATGGTACTCCTGACCCAGTTTACTTCCGCTCTGAGTCTGGCTACCTCATCCCACAGTCCAGAAGATGCAGGCAGGTAGGGCAGCACTTCAGTGTCCAGAGGTCTGCCTGAATAGCTGCCCACACCACTGCATTGCACCACTCCCACATTATACTGCAGTTCCACTACTTGTCTGTTACTGAAGCTCTCCTAGTTCCCTTTTTATTAATTTACTGTCCTAAAAATCCTGCCACTGATCCTCAGATACTTTTCTTTTTTAAAAAGAAAATAAACCAATAAATAAATAAATGAGTCAAAACACTTGTCATGCTGAGGGTGAGCTTCTTCCCCTTATGCCCCTCCTACTCCACACCCCTTACTATCTCCTGTGTTTAGCTCCTGTCAATCAGATTTAACAGGTATATAATTAACAGTTGGGCGAAGGGGGGAGGGAGAAAATTCAGCAATTAAAGACAGCAAAAGAAATACACCACTACGCTTTTAAATTTTCAACAGCCCAAAACAATTCTAAGTAAAGACAGCAAATAAATTACAGTGTCACTAAAAGCCCACAATCTAAGTTTAAAAGAAAAATAGCAATTACCAGTTACTGTAAAGCACTGAATTGAATATGTTTCCTTCCCCTTCTGGCTTCTTCTGAGAAAAGAAAACTTACCTGCTACCTCAACTCTGACTAAGTTCCACCTCCACTTATCATGTAGCTGAGGTCAGAGGCCAGACAATTAACACCCCTCACCCAAACTACAGGGCAAGTCAGACAAGCCAAGACTAAATTTGCAGCAATTAAAGACAGCAAAGAAATACACCACCACTACGCTTTTAAATTTTCAACAGCCCAAAAACAATTCTAAGTAAAGACAGCAAATAAATTACAGTGTCACTAAAAGCCCTCAATCTAAGTTTAAAAGAAAAATAGCAATTACCAGTTACTGTAAAGCACTGAACTGAATATGTTTCCTTCCCCTTCTGGCTTCTTCTGAGAAAAGAAAACTCAATTGCTACCTCAACTCTGACTAAGCCCCACCTCCAGTTATCATGTAGCTGAGGTCAGAGGCCAGACAATTAACACCCCTCACCCAAACTACAGGGCAAGTCAGACAAGCCAAGACTAAATTTGCAGCAATTGAAGACAGCAAAGAAATACACCACCACTACGTTGTAAATTTTCAACAGCCCAAAAACAATTCTAAGTAAAGATAGCAAATAAATTACAGTGTCACTAAAAGCCCACATAATATTTGCCTGTGATTAAGTAAGCAGCCAGACACAACAGAGCATTGATTACTAGGGTTTAATGCATGCCCAGGTGCATAATTAAGTAATAAGACATGACAGGGTGTGTGTAGTAGTGGGATACTGGCATACTTCAGGTATGTTGTGAAGCACGAGGCATCACTGAGTGCCTTCAACCACCCGAGAAGTGCTGTTATCCCACCACAAAGCACACTGTGGAGCGTTTTATTGTGATTATAAAATGGGTTCAACATTTATGTTTGGGAAGGGGTGAAAAAATGCACACAAAAGTTAAACATTTTAATAATTTTTTTAAATCTTTCATCTACTCTAACAAAATAGTTCCAGCACATCCCATCTCAGATTCAAAATACATATTTTTAATTAGACCTTAAACCCTCTATTTTCTTCATCCACCCCCATTTATCTGTTTCCTCACCTTTCTTTCTTCTTTATATTATGTCCTCCTTGTTCCTCATTTTTTTATTTGTCTGTCTTTCCTACAATAAAGAGACAGAGGGCTCGATTCTCAGAGCCTCCCTGACTGACGCAAGGGGCTTGTGCCACAAGGAATGGCACAAGATGCGGCTTATGCCAAAAGATGTGCTGGGAGTAATTCTCAAAAGCAGCCTGTGTCAAATGCAGGCTGCAATCCGGGGGGGCTTGTACAGTTCATGCAGCACAAAATGAGCTGTGGCATGGCGCAAGCAGCCTTGCATCAGCAATATCCCCTAATCTGGTATTCTCAGACATGACCAGTGCCAACAAAACAAACACCCCTTTGACCAGCCAGGGTTGGTCTAAGGGTCTGTGTGCCACCCACAAAAATGGCCAACATAGATTGATTACAGATGCATATGTAGCTGTTAAAGATGTTTCAGGACCTAGTGGTAGAATTATAGTTAACAATCCCCCACTTGCAGGCTCTGCACGGTATGTGTTTGAGTAATGAGGGCATAGTAACAACACAACTACGCCTGACCATATATTTATTTATTTAAAGACTGGTATCCGGAAAAGCATGCTGAGCCGAGGCTTGTTTCCAGGTGCAACCCGGGGGAGGTGGTGGGAACAGGAGTTACAATATAAAGAAACAGTTGTAAACAAATTATGATATACATACAGATTCTATATATACAGAGTTAATACAGAATGATGTACAAATTAGTGCCATACAGTTTACCTCAGAAGTTATATTTCAGAATACAGAATGAACAATGTACAAAACATATAAAATAGTTTGCAATAAATAGTCAGAGAACAAATAGCAGTGTAAAGTGGGATATAGCAAGGTTGGAAAAGAACTGGAGAAAGGTATTATAATTTAAGGTAACAAGGGCCTCAGGAACAGCAGCAGGAGGTTACTGGAGGTGGTTTAAACAGATGCTTTAGAGCTAGAAAAGTAGGTGGTGAGGCGAATAGAGGAGGGTAGTTTATTCCAGACAGCTGGAAAGCTGATAGAGAAGGCACATTTGCCTGCTTCATTGTGTGCATGGGGGATAAAGAAGGTGTGGGGTAGATGAGCAGAGGGGTAGGAGGGGGTGGTGGTGAGGGGAGAGAAGTGAGGAGAGGTAGGATGGGAGGGAGTTGAACCAGAATTTAGAGATGAAAGTGAGGCTGTGAGCCAATCTTCTCTGCTGGAGAGAAGGGAGAGTGAGGAAGGAGTAGAGATCACAATGGTAAATGAGTGGAGGGGAATGGGAGGTAAAGTGACAGAAGGCATTGAAAAGAATAAAGCTTTGCAAGGCAGGAGGAGGGTGGTGAGCTGTAGATGATGTCAGCATAATTAAAAATCCTGGGAGAATCCATATGGTAATAAGTTCGTAATGGACCGGGAGGGAGAGGCTGTCCTTGTGCCTGTAAAGCTGACCTAGTTTAGTGTGAAGTTTTGTGTCCATAGCAGTGATGTGGGCAAAGAAATCTAAGCATGGGTTGAACCAGATGCCTAGGTATTTGTAGGTAGAAACTGTTTCAAGGGGTGTGCCAGAGAGTGTGGTGAATGCAGGGGCAGATAATAGTCTGGTTAGTTTTTGCCTTGAACTGAAGGTAATGGTGACAGTTTTTTTGGTGTTCATTTTAAGCTGATGATTTTGGAACCAGTCAATAAGCACCAAAAAATCTTGTTGGAGAGGAGTCTGGACATCAGAAACTGTGGGTCCGGGCAGGTAGATGATGGTGTCATCGGCATATGTATGTGGGAGTGGGAGCAGACTGAGGGGAGATCATAAATAAAGAGAAAAAGGATGACTGGTCCAAGGATGGAACTCTGTGGGACACCAAATAGGATTGGGAGGGGGAGGAGAGGACATTATGGATTTGAACGGCCTGCTGCATATTAGTTAGGTAAGATTCAAACCGTTTTACTGCTGGTGGAGACAGTCCAATTGCCTGTAGTTTGTTTATGAGGAGGGGTGAGAGACAGAGTCAAAAGCTTTGGTGATGTCGATGAATATGGCACAGGTAAAGTGACCAACATCAATAGCAGAGAGTATGGAGTTGGTGAAATGTAGTAGGGAGGAGGTGGTGGAGTGAGATGCTCTGAAACCTGATGAAGGATGCTAGTGGATGTTAGGAAATCCTTATTAGAGTGGGCAATGGATTCTTGGAGTTTGGCTAGGGAGATAGGCCGGTAGTTTCCTGGGGAGGAGGGATTGCCACCTTTGTTGGGGGGATCATTTTGGCATATTTTCAGGCAGATGGGACAGAGGATGAGTCAAAAGAAAGGTTTAAGAGGTGAGTGAGGGAGATTACAATGGAGGGGGCAGAGATTCTAAGTAGGTTAGGATGGAGACTATCAGGGCTAGACTTGATTGGGTTTAGGGGGCATGATAGCCCAATAGACTTCTAGTTGAGAAACCGAGGAGAAGTAGAAACCATTTGACTAGGGGGAGGTGGGGGTGCAGTTAGGGTACTTGAGGTGTCGTCAGGGAGCACATAGGTGGTGAAATATTTATTTAGGGGATCGGCAGCTGTTGATGGGTCAGAGTACTGGACACCGGACTCCTGAAGGATGTGTGTTTGGGAGTTCAGAGGGAGGGTGAAGGAGTGAGCATAGGTCATTCCAGAAGGGAGAGGAGGTGGAGCGAGAAGAAGATTGCAGGCATGATTTGAAAAAAGTTACTTTGGCTAGGCAGACTGCTTTGGTGTAACTATTTCGAAGAGCCCTATAGTATTGAAGATCTGTGGTGGACTGGGAGGCTTTGAAATGAGCCTAGGCATGGTCATGAGATTTTCATTTTGTGAGCAAATCAGGGGTGATTCAAGGATGGTGACGTTTAACTCTTATTGTTTTTTTTTGGGTGGGTGGACATTTCATATTCTAAGGAAGGTGTTAGTGAAATGGGTGAGGGCAGAGTCGATGTTGGTGGAGGAGAATATTGGGGACCAGTCAATTGAGGCAAGGTCATGGAGTAGGGCAGTGGTTGTCAACCTTTTTTGGTCCAGGGCCCCCTGACCAGCTGTCAGCCATGTCAGGGACCCCCTACCAACAGGCCACAGATTGGGTACATCGCTGCATGTTTTGTACCGCCGTTATACATACCTGCATTGAAAGCTAGGTGTGGGGGGGGGCAGCTTTCCACTTATAACAACTGCAGTACTTAAAAAGCTCTCTCATTAGTTCTATAATTCAGTGGTACTACATTCCTGCAAGTCATTAGTGCTTCTTTGAGACCGCAGTCAATAGTCTACTACTGCGGAGAGGGGCAGCATTCCACTTATAACAACTGCAATACATAAAAGCACTCTCATTAGTTCTAATAGTTAAATGTCTCTATAATACAGTGGCACTGCTCTCCTGTAGTCATTAATGCTTTCTGAATGACTGCAAGTCACTGATCTACTACTGCTGTATGTATTTCTGTATAGCTGCATTCTGTCAAATGTATGTACCCAGCTAACTGACAGAGCTAACACTGAAGATAAAACGCTGGCACTGATATTTTTTGGTCTTGATCTTACTCAGTATTTATAGGTATGAACAGATAGCAGGCAGCAGGTGTAGCTATGACTCCGTGATTGCGATCTCACCGTTCTTAAACTGAACGGAGGAGAGGGCAGCATCGGGTGATTTTTTTTTTATTTGCCGCTCACTGAGAAAGCACCAGCTAGGAGAGAGGAGCAGAGAGAGGGGAGAGAAATCGGCAACAAGTGCATGGGGATTTTATATCTACTGGGCTGTCACTGAACCAGGAAACACTAATGAGACACAAGGTGATCGACTGCATTTGAAGTGTATAGCGAGTGCTTGTTTTAAATTAGTGCTATCGCGAGCAAACAGCAGACATAAAAAAGATTTAACTGGGTGGTTGTACTTTCTCTGGTAGCCCTGGTAGACCTCAGGCAGTCGCCCAGACTCCCCCCAGGCTGCAGACCCCTGGTTGAAACCGCTGGGTAGGATACGGATATTTAGTATTCTGAGAGGATGGTGCCAAATATATTTGGGGAGAATGAGAGGGGGGCAGATTTTCCTAATGTAGAAAGTGAGGCAATGCACATATGGGAATGTGCCTGAGAGATTTTTCGATGGGGGTGTGATGAGAGGATCCAGTCCAGTAGTGAGTGGTTTTGGGACTGTATATTTAGGCAGATAGTTGCTGTGATAAGTTGGGTCAGGTTCAAGGATTCAATTCTGAAAATGGAGCTGGTAGAGGAGGGGGAAAGCCAGTTCAGATTAAAATTACCTAGCAGAATAAGTTCTCCTGAGGTAGCATGAGTGATGATTGTGGTAATACAGGAGACAAGGGAAGAGGGAGAAAGCTTGGGGGAGGACCACTATGAAGAAGGGGGTTGAGAAAGGGAAGGAGATTTTAGCCAGGAGGAATTAGTGGGATGATGGAGTGGATTCGCAGTGAGTAATTTTGCAAGAGAGGGTATTGTGGGTGTAGAGGGCTACACCACCTCCTCGTTTGCCATGATCCTGACGGTGGAGGTTGTATTCAGGTAGTACCAGTAGACTGTCTGGGATCTTTGAGGAAAGCCATGTTTCAGAGATGGAAAGGATGTCAGTGGTGTGTTGAGTAACCCAAATTCTGACGTTATAGAGCTTTGGTAGTAGGCTTCTGGCATTTGTGTAGAAAAATCTTCATTTCATTAGATTTTATTGTTTATTTTGGAAAGGCATGTGAGCAAAATTGTCCATTTTCACACACGAGCAGTGACAAAATATGGTACAATAATACATATTGGCAAACATTATATAGTTTTCTTTTTTTTTTTTTTTAATTTGTTAACCGGGTGAAGACACTGGGCATAGCCCTTTTTCAGGTCTGACCCGGACATATAACAAACAATACAAACTGTTACATATAATCAATTAAAACAACTGCAAACTTCTACAGATAATAAATAGTTTTTAAATTTTGCCTTGAACCCAGTCAGGGAACTAATAGATCTAAAAGATACGGGTACATCATTCTGCAATTGAGCAACAGAGAACACAAAAGAACGAGAACCATAGTTATTTTAAACCACATTTGCTTTCAAGACAAATCGTAGATTAGATCGCAAATTTACTTGGGAGTCCCTATATTCAGGTAGGTCAGATAATGGAGAAAGATTCTTTGCATATATGGCCTGATGAATCAAGTTGCCACAGGGAAATGTGAATTTCAACTTGGGAGACAGCCAACCCAAAGAAGAGTACAAAACACAATGATGTGTAAGTACAGGGGCACCAAGGACAAATCGACAGATGTTATTATAAGCCACACTCAAAACCTATCCTCTCTTATTCCTAGATTGTACACAAAGGAGAAACATAATTAAGGTGTGGCAATAAAGTGCCCACTGCAAAGGACTTTCGACACTCATGTGACAAGAAGACCTTAAATTTATATAACAATGCCATTTTACAATGTATGGTCTTACTAACTGCTTTAACCTGAGAAGCAAAAACTAAACAAGGATCAAGAAGGACTCCCAAATACTTAAACTCTTTTACCTGTTCAAGTAAGTTACCAGATCTATCATAAATAAACAGACTAGGGTTCTCCTTTAATCTGGGAGTGTTACCTAGGTTTGGAATGAGAGTGCATACAAAATTGGTACGATAACACATATTGGTGAACATTATGTAACCCCTCCCTTCCTGCCCCGTCTAAGGGCATACTTTAACTCATCACAGGTGGTCCAGACAGGAAGGAAGAAGCCACTTAAGAACTAGCATATGAGACATTATGACACTGGACCATGGAGAACTGATGGTCCTTACCTGATGATGTCTTCACGGCTTTTGAAGTACTGTACCTCCTGAATTCTCAGAAAAATGGATTCTCTTCCCAAGCCACAAACTGAACCTGGACCTCCGGATTCTTCCCTGGAGATCCCATGGAGCCCCTGCAGCCCCCAGAGATTGGACTCTTTCCTCTGGAATATAACTCATGATGAATTAATCAGATTGTACTAATGGGAGAGAAGACAAGCATTCTATTTCATTAAAATTCCCCTCTCACTGTCAAATAAGGCTCAAACCACTGTTTCTCCCAATTGGCTTTTATTTTCACCTGCATGGCAAAAGATTTCAGAGGTACAGGGGTCACTATTCCTTTATAGAAATACAAACATATACATATATATATATATATATAGTTTTTTTTTTTGGCCTGGACTTAATAGACAGCAGGACAACTGATTTGGCAAACACCAGAAGGACACTCGCTCTTCTACTTTCTTACTCCTGGGTGTTCTACCAAAGAACCTGGATCCCTGAAATCTCCTGGCATATAAGGATCTGGTAAGCCAGACCTTCCGTTTACTTGTTTTCCTACGGGTCCCTTTTTTCTCTATGGCACTGGTCACCCCCCCCTTCTCCGGTGCAGGAGAGCTAGCTGCCTCCCCCACCTGGAACCCTGTGGCTTAGGCCTACTCCACAGGGCATCGAGGATTTTTCCCAATGAACCAGGTGCTGACTCTCCTAACAAATGGCTGGCTCTACAATACAGGCTGAGGCCACTTCTCTGATCACTTGCTTCAGCCTCAGCCCTCCATGGCCCCCACTTCTCCCCGGGGTTGTTCCAGTGTCACCACCTCCTTCCAACGGGGAGTCCCTGCCAGGCCTACATCCCTACAGTGGCTCCTGGGCATGAGTTAAGCACCAGTATGGGGACCACCCTCCAAGGACTACCAATCTTTTGGGTCCACAGCCCACTCAACCCTACTGGACTGGCGCACCAGGACCTGTCCCTCCAAACAGGCCCCTTAAACATATGAAAGGTTCTCCAGCTCCCTCGACACCCCCAGGCCACCCTGCCAAACTGGGTATGAAGGGAACCTCTGCCACCTGTTCCCCTCCTGAGAGGTCCCTGCCACAGCCTTCCTAGCCCTGGCAACCTGGGGGGGGGAAAAAACACACCTTTTGGGCTTCCTAAGGGCTCCTACAGCTATATGGATGGGCTTGCTAAATCCTCCCTAATGCCCTAGCGCCCTCGATGCAGGACCTGGTTATTTGTATCCCCACTGAGTTTCAACCCCCACTTCTCATTGGCCATGATGCATAACCATTCTGACTGCTCTTTACTTTGGGGGTGGGGTCCCCACTGGCCCTACTGGACCACCGAGCTCCCTCACTTGCCCATCTGTTCTGGTCCTGGTTCTATCTCGGCTCCCCTCCAGCCCCAGGCCTAATGCCCAGGCTGGAAAGGCTCAGATACTTCCTGTATGCTCCTTATATACCCTTTTGCCACCCTCTGCTGCCACCTTGAGGCGTCCAGAGCAATAACCCCCAGAGCACTAAACCCATTTCCTAGCTCAGGGTGGGGGGTAGGAGGGGAAGGGGTGCCTAAAGCGGAGTAATATGCCCGCTTTGCAGGGGCTTACATGCTTCCCACCCAGGAAATCGCTCCTCCTGGGAATGATGGCAAGGTCCAATGATGGTCCACTCCCATCAGGCCAAGTATGCGAACTCCCCAGCTCTTTGGTGGTAAACACACCATGTCTGGCCACCAGACAACACCCAACCTATCTACCTAGCCCAAAAACTATACCCTAAACCTAATTCCTAAACCCTGCCTGTGCCAAAGGATAAATCTAAAGTGCTAGTTACAACCATCATTATTTCTTTGTAAACAGTAAAAACAATCACCTTTTTTATAATGATTATGCATTTCAAAATGATTTTCTGTAAACTTTGTCTAAACATTATTAAAGAGGTAGCAGACAATCCCCTTAGATACCTCCCACCAACATTTTTAAAATAAGTTTCTCTGTGTACAAACCCCAATCCATACACTCAATCATGCGCGCGCCTTGTTTCTCTCACCAGTCTCTCGGAAACATTTTGTCATGATACATAAAGCAGTAACTATAACATTTTCAATTTAAGAGCTTAATCAATACATGGAATTAAAGTCACCACATCAGTTCCGTAGAGCAAGAGTCCTGGCGCAGTCCACATGTTCATAATCCAGGATGCCTAGGTTGCAGGTCCCTCACCTGGAGGGAAATAATTCGCTGGGTCCGGCTTAGTGGTCACCTCTCCAAACAAATCTTGGTCCAAAATGTAATACTTACTCTGAGTCCCTGTTAAGTCCTGGACTATAGCAAAGTGTTTGAAAATGCTTAGTCCTGACCAAGTACCTGTGTGGAACATCAACCGTGCCCTCTGGAACAACTGTTGAGATGGGGCACTTCCTCCTACTCCACGGTTCTTCAGCCTCTCCAACTGCTCTTTAAACATCCATTCCTCCCTCATCTCCTCAATAAAGTGCCAAATCCTTTCTGGCATTCATAGATAGTTCAAGTTTGGATATTCTACCCTCAGCCTCCTGCGAACCCACCTTTTGGCCTGACTCCATTCGGGAAGGTCCTTCACACTGGTTCTCCTGGCTTGACCTCGGGGTAGCCATATCTCTTGTCAATATTTCAGATTCAATGGGTCATTTGGGTTTAACCCATCCATCTGGGTCTGGAGGGTCTTGGCCCGGACCGGGAGCAATGGGGTGGTATCTTCAAAAGTGATAACTGGGCAGTGGTAGGGCCTCGGGATTGTGCTGACCACCACATAGTCCTGGAACTGGAACTGGCTGCCCACATATTTTTTATCATTCAGCTCCCTTGGGTCTTGGGGGTCTCCAACCTTTTCTCTGACTGACACTGGTGCAGGTACAGACTTGGTGCCACTCGATGGTTCTGGTTTTGCTTCTGGCACCCAAGACAAGCTCCAATTTGCTGGGCAATGCCTGTGGGCTACTGCTGGACAGAGGCCGTGGTGGGGTCCCTGGGCCCTGGAGGATTCCCAGCCAGTTGTCTGATGCCCCTGCCCCTCCCTCTGCCAGTGGGATAGCCGGTAGCAGGTAGTGGAGAGCTGGGCAGATGTCTGTGCTCTCCATCTCCTCTGTCTCTTTCTGGTACTCTTGCACCCTCCTCTTCCACAGCCTCCACTATCATGTCCAGGGATTCACATCAGGTCTCGTCCAGCTGGATATGTGTGCTTTCTCCCAGGGACAATCTCTAAACCTCTTCCCCCAATCTCTGCCAGCTGTTTACCATGGGATGAATAAGCTGGCAGTAGAACTGGAAGTATACATCCCTCTATTTGGCACTGGTGGACTACTTAAACAGTAAGGGCATATGGGCAGCCTGGTTACTGCTTCTCCCACAAATCCACACCTCACACAACGTTCATGTCTCTTGCATTGTCCCTGAGCCTTCCAAAGCCAGGAAAGAAGTGAGGTTGAAACTGTAGTCAGGGGTTCCTCCTAAGGGGTTGCCTCAGGCCTCTCTGCCCCTCACCCTGCTACTACTTGCTGCCAATCCATTGAGATGCCTGCACTTGCTTTTCCTACTCTCCCAGTCCCACAGTCACTTGGAGCCCACAGTTCTCTGCTCTGAAATAATGCAGCCCAGTTCCTTGTCTAGCTTCTCAAATAATGCACTCCCAAGCAATCTCTTTTGCTCTGCTCTCGCTGGTGCAATTCGCCTTTTCTGCTTCACTACTGTTGCTGGTCTCTCTCCCTCTGCTCACTCACTCTGATTCCCAAGATGGTGCTTCTTCATACAGCTGCTATAGCTCCCTTTGCCCATCTTCCAATCAGGACCTCTGCTGAGGGTCATGTGACCAGCCAGTCACACGCACACACCACACCAGCAGTCCAGGCCTAATGCCTGCTCCAGGCCTACCCCATAGTAATTTTAAAGTGTGCCACAGGGCCCAACCAGCCGGGAAGCCTGCACACTATGGACCACATGGCTACGGGTCCGGCAGCAATTTTTAGTGTTCAGGGAACATCCCTGATGAGTAACCCCCACAGTGTAACCCCTCAATTCCTGCCCCATCTAGGGGCATACTTTAACTCATCACAGGTGGTTCAGGCAGGAAGGAAGAAGCCACTCAAGAACTAGCATATGAGACATTATAACACTGGACCATGGAAAACTGATAGTCCTTACCTGATGATACCATCACGGCTTTTAAATTACCTCCTGAATTCTCAGAAAAATGGATTCTCTTCCCAAGCTGCCTGGACCTCCTGATTCTTCCCTGGGGATCCCATGGAGCCCCTGCAGCCCCCAGAGGTTAGACTCTTTCCCATGGAATATAACTCGTGACATATTAATCAGACTGCAACAATGAAGAGAGGAGACAAGCGTTCCATTTCATTAAAACTCCTCTATCACTGTCAAATAAGGCTCAAACCACTGTTTCTCCCCAGCTTGCTTTTATTTTCACCTGCATGGCAAATGAATTCAGCGATACAGGGGTCACCATTCCTTTATAGAAATATATATATATATTCAGCTCCATGGGGCAACAAACTTTTAGCTCTTGGCCTGGACTTAACAGACAGCAAGACAACTGATTTGGCAAACACCAGAAGGGCACTCGCTTTTCTACTCTGTCACTCCTGGGTGTTCTACCCAAGCTGTGGTGGTCATGATGGCCCTTGGTTGCTTCGCCTTCCCCCAAAGCCGGACCCCTGCTGTCTCGACTACCCGCAGGGAACAAAGGAACAGGTATGCATACATGGAGCTCAGCCGCGCCTACTTCGGTGGACTGCTGCCAGTTGAGGACAAAGGCTCCTGGATCTTTGGGGCCATTTTCAAAAAAAGACCTGCTATATTTTAAGTCGCCGGAGTAGTGGAGATAGTTTTTTTAACACTATAAATCTGCTAAGCTTGTATAGAAATCTCATTGTTTGCACAGAAACCTTAAGTGTAATTTAATTTCAGACTGTCAAATCTCCTGGGTACCTCTGGTGTCTTAATTTCAATCTGCACAGCATAAGAGATAGTAGTTAACTGCCTAACTAAAGCTGCCATAGTCTCCGTTTTGCCCCAGGTGCTTGTAATTAGTTTGCACAGGAATTTCCGACTGTAAAACCCCTCCGATGGCTCTGGTGCCTTAATTTCAACCATAGTCTCCATTTTTGCCCTAGATGCTCTAAATTAATTTGCACAGGATAAAACAGACTATCCAAGCTGCCAAAGCCATAGTTCAGGCCAAATTCCAATCAATACAGTACTGCACGCTTTGTCTCCTTTTTTCTCAGCCCCTCTTTCTGCCTACCTGTGTATAAATTCGGTGCCTTTTTTCTCTTCCTTCCTTAGCTGTGGTGGTTGTGAGGGCCCTCGGTTGCTTCGTCCTGCCCCCAAGCTGGACCCCTGCCCACTTGACTCCACGCAGGGAACAAAGGAACAGGTACGCATACACGGAGCTCAGCTGTGCCTACTTCAGTGGACTGCTACCAGTGGAGGGTGGACTGCTGCCTGTGTTGGCTCCTTTTCCTGCCCACAAAGAAATCCGCAGCTGTCCCGACAGAGCTTCATTGAGGTCGCTCACTCCCCCGTCTCACTCACTCATTCTGTTTCTCCTGGTGCTGCAGGCTGCCCTTTTGTACTGGGCTCCTGCATCTGTCGGCATCTTTTTCTGCCCACAAAGAAATCTGCAGGAGTCCCGACACAGCTCCGTTGGCCTCACTCACTCCCAATCTCTCACTTGCTTGTTCCATTTCTGCCGGTGCTGCAGGCTGCCCTTCTGTACTGGGCTCCTGCTTGTGTTGCCACCCTTTTCTGCCCACAAAGAAATCCACAGCAGTCACAGTAGAGCTCCGTAGAGCTCATTCACTCCTCCTCGCTCACTCGCTCGTTCTGTGTCTCCCGGCACTGCAGGCTGCCCTTTTGTACTGGGCTCCTGCCTGCGTTGTCACCTTTTCCTGCCCTTAAAGAAATCTGCCGCAGTCCCGACAGACCTCAGTTGAGCTCGGTCACTCCCCTCCCAGTCGCTCGATCCTAATCTGTCCCAAACACTGATTTATAACAGCGACTGCAGTATTCTGCGCCAGAAGCGCGGAAACACATTTCGGCCAGGATGTGAAAAATGACAGCTGTACTGTTCATAAGGAGGTGTGAACAAATGCCAGTGTTGAAAATCTGGCGTGAAAATATTACTAATTTGCTAACTTACAAAGGTGCGTGGAACCTGCACAACACACGCTCGTAACACAGTCATTTTATGGAGTTTCATCACAAAATTTTCAACATAGGCATTTTTGGACCTCGGCTCATGAACAGTGTCAGTGTGATTTTCTTAATATGTCCTGAACACTGATTTCCCACAGCCACCACGCTATTGTGTGCCGGAAGAGCGAAAACACATTTCGGCCAGGATGTGAAAAATGACAGCTGCACTGTTCATGAGGAGGTGTGGCAAAATGGCAATGCTGAAAATCTGGAGTGAAAATATTGCAAAGTTCTGAAGGTATGAGTGTGCATGGAAACTGCACAATGCACATTCGTAACACACTCATTTTATGGACCTTCGTCACCAACTTTTCAACATAGGCATTTTAGGACCTCTGCTCATGAATAGTGCCACTGTCATTTTCTTAATCTGTCCTGAACACTGATTTCCCACAGCGACCGCGCTATTCCCTGCTATCCCTGCAGCGTGCCACCCCCTTAGTCTCCACCCGCAGCACTGTCAAAACCTTCCTTATTGTCCCCAGGGTAAGGACCTCTATGGCCCAGAGATCCTTTTGCTATCGGGCTCCCTCCTGGTTCAGTTCCCTCCCAGTCAATATAGCTGGCTCGACTAAGCTTGGTCCTTTCAAGGTCTCCCTCAGAAGCCATCTGACAAGCACTCGCTGCTGCAACTGCACATAATCCCCCACCTGCCCCTTACCTTCACCCCTAGGCTGGGTCTGCCCTGTCTACTTTTGCTGTATATACCTGGAGTCTCATGCAACATCTGCTGACTAATGTAATAAAATATCTCTGGTTGCTACCTGACATGGTACTCGTGTACCTATATTATGAATACTGTGATCTACCTATTATCAAGCGTGTACCACCAGTGAAGGCCTGTAACACTGGTTGCTTTTTTAATCTAAGTGTTATGTACTGTACTGTTTTGTTTGCTGTGATGTATTGCATTCTTGACGAGGTGTCTTTGTAAATGAGTCTATGACTCAAAGGTCTGTAAACCGATTATCTAATAAATAAATAAATAAATATTCTGCGCTGGAAGTGTGAAAACACATTTTGGCCAGAATGTGGAAAATGACAGCTGTACTGTTCACAGGGAGGTCTGAAAAAAATGCCAATGTTGAAAATCTGTTGTGAAAATATTGCAAATTTGCAAGTTATGACGTGCGTAGCAACCCTGCATAATCTTAGCTCATAAAACAGTCATTTTTGAGTTTTTCCACCAAGTTTGCAGTATAGGCTTTTGAGAGCCACCTCATGAACACTGGCACTGTCGTTTCATTAATCGGTCCCAAAAGGGGATTCTGCGCAGTGACTAGGAAATCACCTTTCAGGGCCAAATAACTCCTTGACAGTGCCAGAATTCATGAGGAGGGGTCCCAAAAACTCCATGTTGAAAATTTGGTGCCAAAATTCCAAAAAATGCCTGAGATATACATCAAAGTTGAAAAAACATTGTTTATTCCATTATACAGCTTACTGGCATTTCCTCAGTTCGCGGTCGGCTTTGAAGAGTGCAGACGTGTTCTCGGTCCACTGAAGATCATCACGCCAGACTCCGGAGGTAAGTGTGGGGTGAGGGAGTATGAGGAAGCAGGGTGCGCAGTGGGTGGCCCAGCGGGTTGTGGGAAGGGGCATTGAGACACTTGAGGACCGTTCCTTTTACAGGTTAAAAAAGAAAAAAGACATCGAGGACCATTTCTGATTTTACAGGTGCATGTGGCATGCTGGGGTGGGCTCCCAGTGTGCCAACAGAGTCTTTTGGGGGCAGCTGCAGCCGACGAGGGATTGGACACCCCCGTTGGCACACAACAAAAGGGGGGGTGTTACATTATGCTGACGGGGATTGGGCACCCCCATTGGCACACAACAAAAGGGGGGGTGACATTATGCCAATGGGGATTTGGCACCCCATCTGCAGACAACAAAAGTGAGGGGGGTTTACATAACACTGATGGGGAGTGGGCTCCCCCGTTGGCAACATAAACCCTGGGGCACTGAAGTTAATGGGGATTGGGGCCCCCGTTGGCAAATAAACATGGTGGGGGGGTACATGCTGCCGAGGGAGATTGGCAAGCCGCCACCATGTTCACAAACAATATTAGTGTTTCAAGGTTCCGCCCTGCAATGATGGGTTGCTCTCTCATTGCAGTGAATGGCTGACGCTGCAATGACAAGACTGCCCCTGATTGCAGCGGCTAAAATTTCTCAAATTGGTGGCATGCTGGCTGAACTAGTGTCAGCAGCAGCATGCCACGGCATTGGGGGAAGCGGGTCAAGCTTTAAAAGGCTGTGGGGGCATTGGCCACAACAGTGCCATGCCTCCACAACCTGCTTCTGGGGAAAGCTGCCGCATTATGTTTCTTGTGCATGCACGCAATCAACATAAAAAGGGGGTCTGGAAGAAGGGGAAGGATGGGGGGAGTGGAGCACAGGGAAAGTTATGCAAGGGTAGCAGCTAGGTGAGGATAGGGCGGGATCCCACTGCACACTCCTGCCCCAGCCCACTGAGCTGCCAGGGTGGGCTGGGAGCAGCCATTTGGGTGAGTGCCCACATTTTTACACATCTCAGTCCCTTGCCTTCCCACACTCCCCTGCACCTGTGGCACTGCTCTGCATCCATCTGCCCCCATGGTCCTGCATGCCGGGGTGAGTAGCTACAAACAGGTGCCCCATGAATGCTTGCGGTCATGAATCCGTGCATCCTGTACCTGCCCGTGACCACATAGGCATGCAGGCAACCTACGTTTGCATCGTGCATACAACGGCCACTTTTTTGCATAGCCCCCATTGTAATTTCGACCATTACACACTCTCACAAATTAATACTAATAAAATGGGTAAGAAAAATGCTTAACTACCAGTGGTGCAAACCCATCACATGACTGTGCATTACTATATAACAGCCACGCAACTACACTTTTTCATGTGTTTCCCCCCATATATTAATTTTGTGCATATTTTATAAGTGCAGTAACACATTTCAGGGTATGTAGTTGCATCTGACATATGCACTTCTTGGATGGAGCAAAGTACTCTGCTTTGCTTTGTACCTCACAACACACCCAAGGCATGTGTACTGTATATATCGCAGCATGACCACACACCCTGTTGTATGTTAGGTATGCAAGAAGACACTCCAGGGTGTGTAATTGTGCTGTAATTATTGCACAGCTCGAGGGTGTTGATAGGCATGAGGCACTTTGTGCCTAATGCCTTTAAATACCCGAGAGTAAAGTACAATTATTACATATAGAATAATATATGGTATGGGATGGTGTGTGTAACAAGAATTTTACACATCACCACCGAGGTGTTGGATGCCACATAAACCCAGAGAGAAGAGTTTATCTAGGCATCCAACACCGAAGGTGTGTATAAAATTCGAGTTTCTGCACTACCCTGTATTTTATTGTATATAATTGATAGGTTTCACTTTTTCTCCACAGCAATTATATAAAATAAAAGATGTTCCTGTGTGGTCGTGGATCAGTTGGGTTTTAGTGTGGTCCACAATTGCATGCCGAAAGTTAACTTATTTTTCTGGTAGTCGGTTTCTTTCAAGTGTTTTAGAGCAGTGATTTGGGAAGGAAGACTTGGTTTGCTGGCCAAGGCACCTAGCTTCACCTGAGCTCTTTCCTTCTAAGACTGCTTGAAAGGCAGAGTAGAGAAACTTGCCAGAGCAAGGGAGAAGGATTAAGACTTAGTTTGGTTAAGCAGATTTACTGTGTGGTGGTGTTTTTATATTTTTACTCACAGGGATTGCTACTGTTTGTTGCTAACATTTCATTGCTTTATTTTTTCTCTGATTCAAATTGTTGTTGCTGGTATACCTTCTTCTGCATTATTACAAGGTGTGCCTACAGGTGTGTGCTAACAGATTACTGCTGTAATCTTCTGAGTCAAATTGTCTTTTGCAAGGTATATCTTCTGTTACTGCTTTATTTTTCTCTGGAGCAAAGTGTTTCTTGCAGGGTATATATTCTCTGAAATTATTACAGGTGGTGCTTTACAGGTTTTACAGTTTTATCTAACATTAGGATAAGCTTTCAGGGTTACTGCATTTGTTGTTGACTGATTGTTTCTGCTCTTACCTCCTTGTTCTTTCGTCCGTGGTTCTTCTTTTAGGCAGGAAAGGGCCCAGCCACCCACCCATCCCCAACCACCCCACACACTCCTTTTATAGGGTACCACAGTTGTGACATTTCCTGTGGCAGAGCAGGAAGGCGGATCAGTGGGGCCTCCACAAGGTGATCTCATTTACAGGGGCACTAGTAATTTAACTTGTTATAAAAAGTTAAACAAAGCACAATTAAACAATTACTTGCATTTTTTTCCTTCTTTTTTTCCTTCTAATTATTCTGACTAGGTTACAAACCCAGCAACTTATTTGGAATGGATTTCATTAACTGCAAGTACTGTGGAACAATTTTCAGAAGGACAGTCTTACAGGATTTAGGACACTGTCCTACATGCTGGGCCTTGGAGATCTTAGGTCTCAGTTCCGGGCAGCATGGGCAGAGATTGCACACCTCAAATTTCATATTGAAGAGGAAATACATTATAAGAACCACCCGCCATTTCCCCAGCATCCAACAGAAAAACCTCGACCGCAGAGGGTTGTTGGTCCAGGTGGTTGGCAGGTGGTTAGGAGGAGCAAATCAGGTGCCCCATCACTCTCTGCTCTCCAACACATTACCTCCAAAAACCATATAAACACTACAAACAGGTATCTGCCTCTATCTCTGAAATCATATAAAGAGGCAGAAGACACTGCAGAGCAGGACACTCGGCTGACAGGAGCTAGCACAACAATACTCACCCAAATCAGAAACCAAAACTAAACAAGCACAAAGGAAATCCAAAAACTTCTGATCATAGGAGACTCCATGATTCGGGAGTTGATACCCATCTCCAGCCAGGGTGATGGTCAGATGTCTCCAGGTACATCAGCATGGAGAGACACTGAGCGCATTGCTAAAATTGTTCACAAAGCAGGAGAAAACATTGATGTCCTAGTACGTGAGGGACTATGATCTTGCCAGCCCGGTCAGTAGTGGGAGACCAAGGAACACCTGACTAGGCTGGGTGACAAACTATCATCTATTTCGTCCGGCATCTCCTTCTCTGAGATCCTGCCAGTCTGGGAGAAGGGAGCAGATGGACGGAAGGTCAGAGAAGGAGAGATAGGGGAGCTAAACACGTGGCTCAAGGACTGGTGCCAGGAAAAAGGACACAGATTTGTAGGGAACTGGAAACAGTTCTGGGAGCGAAAGTTCTTTAAATTTGATGGACTGCATCTGACTAAAGAGGGAGTCAGTGCATTGGGGCAGAAGTTTGGCGTCTTTGCAGAATATTTAAACTAGCAAATGGGGAGGGGTGCAGCACCCATACGTCAAATGGGAAGAACACCCCTCCCCTCAGCTAGTGGTCAAACAGGAATTAGCGTGTTTGCCGCTCATTTGCATCACCAGGTAAGAAAAAGGTTTGTCTCCCCATATGATGCACAGGGTAATGCCAAACTTCACCCAACAACCAACACACCAAAATCTGGCCAATGGAAAATCATGTACATAAATGCTCACAGCCTGGGAAATAAGATCCCAGACCTGCAGGCAATAATGTCAGAGGCTAAACTGGACATAGTAGCAATTAGTGAGACGTGGTTTACCAGTAACCACACTTGGGAGACTTCAGTACCTGGCTATGTATTGTTCAGAAGAGACCGAGGTGCAAAAGGGGAGTGGCCTGTATGTTAATGAAAATATCAAAGCTACAGAAAGTCAGAATAAACATAAGGAGCCAGAAGAACTGTGGGTCACCCTGGAAACAGGAAATGGGACACATAAGAACTGGGGTTGTCTACAGGCCCCCAGACCAGGGGAGGACATAGACACATTACTGTTAGAAGATATACAAAACATGACAGCTAAAGGGAGGTTCTGATAATGGGAGACTTCAACATGCCAGATACAGATTGGTCAATACCAGCAGGAACATCTGCAGAACTAGACTCATAGTGGATTCCCTGCAGGGGAGGGCCTCAAACAACTGGTACAGCAACCCACAAGAGACAGGGCTATCCTAGATCTAGTACTGACTAACAAAGAAGGATCACAGATCTCCAGGTAGAAGGTCACCTGGGGCCAGTGACCATCACATGGTATGGTTCAATTTGGCTACTACATCTAAATCATCCCATTCCAAGGCAAAAATATGGGACTTCAGAGGAGCTGACTTTGATAAGATGGCCAACAGAGTTAAGCTAGCCCTGGCAAAAGAAACACAGGTGAGGAGGTACAGGCAAAGTGGGCAAGCATTAAGGATGCAATACTTGAAGCAACATCCCATTGTGTTAGACAGAAAAGGAAGTGCAAAGAAGAAGGAAACCACTTTGGTTCTCAAATACACAGTAGCAGAAAAGGTCAGAGCCAAAGGCTGGCCTTCAGGAAATATAAGGAACACAGCGGGATGAAGATAGGAGGCATACCAAACTGCCCCAAGGGAAGCAGGTAAGGCAGTAAGGCAGGCAAAGTCCCAAACTGAGGAAACACTAGCACGAACAGTAAAGAAGGTGACAAGACTTTCTATAGATACATTAGTGAAAGGAGAAAGTCCAGAGGGTATTGCTAAGCTTTAATGGAGAAAAGGAGCAAGTGAGGAGGAGGACCCTGTAAAGGCATCTATCCTAAATAGATACTTTTGCTCAGTATTTACTGAAGAGAAGGTAGGGCAGGGCCCACAGCTCAGCATCATGGACACAGGGGAGGAGGTGAGCACTACTCCCTCACAAAGAAAGGGTCCTACAAGAGCTTGCTAAGCTCAGGGTGGATAAGGCAATGGGACCTGATGGCATACATCCCAGGGTACTTAAGGAGCTAAAGAAGGAACTAGCAGAGCCATTAGCAGAATTGTTTAGTGAGTCTCTGAGCACAGGAGAGGTCCCAGAAGACTGGAGAAGGGCTCATGTGATCTTGCTCCACAAGAGTGGTAGCAGGGAGGAGGCGGGGAATTACAGACCGGTCAGTCTTACCTCAGTAGTGGGCAAGATTATGGAGGCACTCCTTAAGGAAAGGATAGTGCAACACCTGGAATCCATAGGGGCACAGGATCCAAGACAGCATGGGTTTACAAAGGAAGGTCCTGTCAAACTAATCTCATAGATTTCTTTGACTGGGTAACCAGAGTGGTGGACCAAGGGAAGCAGTTGATGTCGCCTACCTTGACTTCAGCAAAGCTTTTACACTGTTCCACATAGAAGATTGATAAATAAGCTAGGTAGGCTCGGGTGGGTCAGAAGTTGGTCAACTGGGTGGCAAATTGGTTGACTGGCAGAAAACAGAGAGTGGTGGTAAATGGTATACAGTCAGAAGAGATGCAAGTCACAAGTGGGTACCTCAGGATCAGTCCTGGGGCCAGTCCTATTCAATATCTTCATTAGTGACCTCGCAGATGGACTAGAGGTAAGACTTGTCTGTTTGCAGATGACACCAAGATCTGCAACAGATAGATGATCCAGATGGGGTGGGCAGAATGAGAAGAGATCTGGATAAACTAGCAGAATGGTCAGAACAGTGGCAACTGGGATTTAATGCAAGAAGTGCAAAATCATGCACATAGGGAAGGAAACCTGAAGCCACTTATAGGCTGGGAGGAGTTGCTAGCAGTCACAAAGGAAGAAAGAGACTTGGGCATCATCATCACTGATGACCTGAAATCATCAAACAGACCTCTAAAAGCAGTAGGTAAGGCTAGGGGGTGTTGGGGTGTATTAGTAGAGTATCACAAGTCGAAGAGGAGGTAATAATCCCTCTGTACAAGACATTGGTTAGGTCCCATCTGAGTACTGCGACAGTATTGGAGGCCACACTTCAAAAGGACATTAACCAAATTGAGGCAGTACAGAGAAGGGCAACCAAAATGGTGCAGGACTGCATCAGAAGACATATGAGGACAGATTAACGGAGCTCAATATATGTATACCCTTGAGCAAAGGAGGAGAGAGGATATGATCGAGGCATTCAAACACCTTAAGGGCATAAACAAGGTGAAAGAGTCTAACATGTTTAAATATAAGAAAATAGCAGGACAAGAGGACACAGCATGAGATTAGAGGAGGCCGATTAAGGGAATGTGAGAAATTTTTTCACAGAAAGGGTGGTAGATGCATGGAATGGCTTACCACAAGAAGTGGTGGCTATGAATACAGTGCAGGGCTTCAAACAGGCATGGGATAGGCATAAGGGAGCATTACAAATGACTATGAATAGATAGGTCACTGACAGAGCAAAGGCCAATGGCACATTTATAAGGTAGAAAAAGAAATGGGCAGACTGGATGGGCCTTGCGGTCCTTATCTGCCGTCAACTTCTATGTTTCTATGTTTCTATTTTTTTTTTAATAACTTACCACCAAGTCCGAGGGGCGGTGTAGTCTCCGGCAACAGGACAAGGTGGCCAGTGGTCAGATTGGAAAAGATGTGGCTGGTGCATGTGCGAATCGAGGGAAACCTGCTGTATGTTTGTCGTTATAAACACGACTTTATAACAGCAAATTATGCTATATGTTTCCTTATGGGAATAAGCAAACCCAGTTATTATGGTATAATTACACATCTCTGATATGTCTTATTGCACTTGTAATGTGTAGGAGGAGCAGGGAAGGGGGGGCAAGTTGTTAATGAAAAGGGAGAAAAGTAGTAGGCCAAGAATAGATCCTTGGGGGGACACCAACAGAGGTAGGGGAAAGATTTGAGACGGTGGATTCAATTTGGACAAATTGAAACCTCCCTGAGAGGTTTCTTTCAAATGTTTTAGAGCAGTGATTTTTTTTTTAATAACTTACTGCCAAGTCCAAGTGGCGGTGCAGTCTCCAGCAACAGGACAAGGTGGCCAGTGGACGGACTGGAAAAGATGTGGCTGGTGCATGTGCGGATCGAGGGAAACCTGCTGTATGTTTGTCGTTATAAACACGCCTTTATAACAGCAAATTACACAACGGGTTTCCTTATGGGAATGAGCAAACCCAGTTATTACAGTATAATTACATATTTCTGATATGTCTTATTGCACTTGTAATGTGTGGACAAATTGTTAAAGCCGTAACATTAAAAACTAAACCAATTATAATACTGCTTGCAAAACATTTTAATTTATTATTGTAATTGCATTTGGACATGAAGTAGTCATTTTTTGTTAAATCAGCTAACTCTTATTCTAGTTATAGTTGCAGCAGTATAACAGCTAATATGCTGATTTACACACAGCAACAAGGAATTCTGGGAAGATTATAATATTGACTTGCATTTTTCTTACTCATAGGTGTAGTCTCCTCTTTTTGTAGTGGTGACTGCAGTATAGCACCTAATATGTAGATGTTCATAGCAAGGCATTGTGGGTATAATATGAAGCTGCCTTCCATTTTCCTAACTGAAAGGTGAAGTCTTCTATTTTTATAGTGGTTACAACAATATAAGATTTCAGATGTTTATTTTCAAAAGAAGGCATTGTGTCAAGATTTCTGTACTGAGAGATATAGTCTCCTGTTCTGTAGTGAGTACAGAAATATAATAGCCTTTATACTAATTTACATAACGAGGCATTGTGGGTACAGCAAATAGCTGATTTTTCTATTTCACTGTTATGCCTATCACTTTTTCATTGTGTTATGGTTTTTTGTTGTTGTGTTTCTTTGTTGTTTTTTTTTGGTCTGCATTCACTTTTTTGTAGTGTATTTTTTGTTGTGTTGTTTTTTGTTTGCATTCACTTTTTAGTTGTGTTGTGCTTTTTATTTTGTTGTGGTGTTTTGTTTGCATTTACTTTTTAGTTGTGCTGTGCTTTTTGTTTGCATTCACTCTTAAATTCTTTACATTTCTTTTTGTTTTGCTACTTTATTTGTGGCATGACACTTCACATTTGGTTTTGTTGCTTTATTTATTATTTTTTTTTGCATTTCATTCTTTTGGTTCTTGCTCTGCTTATTAGATTGCATTTCACTTTTGTAATGTGTGTTTTGCACTTTGGGGTCACCGTAAAACACCGCCTCCGAATTGTCATGGTCTTATCTGTGGATCAAGTAGTCAGGAATGGCAACCATGCCATCACTGACCCTAGAGGCCAGCCAGGACTCTATAATAACCAGGATGTCAGGCTGATGCTGGAGGACCCAAAGCCTGACCTGATCTAATTTTGGAAGAAGGCTACGGGAGTTTAGATAGAAAATCCTTAGGCCCTTAGGAAGAGAAGAAGGGGGAAGGAGAGGATTGGACCAGGATTAAGCTCAACATCTCTAGTTAGATGGATTAAAAGAACAAACAACTAACAGAATGAAAGGTCTACAGTGTGCATAGAGAGAGTAAGGAGGGGTGGGGACAAGAAAGTGTTGAATTAGCACTATAGAGCAGAGACAGAAAGATGATAAGATGCTGGAGTGAATAAGAAGAGAAACATAAGCAGGGGGGAAAAGGGGACAAGGGGGAAAGAGGAGGAAACAGAAGGAAAAAGAGGAAGGGAGACCACAAGAGATCTGGGGAGTTGTAGCACTATCAGCAAAAAGTGAGCATGGTAATAAGAATAATAGGGAACAGGTCAAACAAGTCCTCTAGGTAAAAGTTAGAGCAGGATTGCTGAACACATAAGGATGTGGTCATTTGTTAATTAATATATATATATATATATATATATATATATATATATATATATATATATATATATAGTAATAGATAAATCATTCTGAGGTGTGCGGTCACACTCTGATATACACACGCCTTGGTGTGTGTCAACTGCCCAAGATGTGCGTATTTCAGAGTGGGACCGCACACCTCAGAGTGGTTTATCTATCCTATAAAATGTCAAAATTGTTTTGGAGGGGTTCAAAAGTACAGGTGTGCGGTCGCGCTCAGATATACGCATGGTCATCTGATGGTCTTTCACCAATTCATTAGCTTCTTTTTTAAAATCCATTTTATAAACATACATATATAAACTTGATTAGTAGGATATTATAGAGTGATGATGTCAGAACTGATTACTTGGTGTATTTTAGTTTATAAACTGGTAAACATGCACTTTTCCTATGGTGGAAAAAGGTTTACAAATGTATTTTACACCTCTTGACTTTAATATATAAATGTCACCTGACTGCTGTGAACTCAGAATGTATTTTTATTGTGTTGACACAGGAACATAAAACAGTGAAGGAAATCTTCACAAGAAAGTTCCATCTAGAAATCAGATCAGCAGTATTGTACATTACCTTAATGAGAGAAGGTGGGGACAGTTCGGAATCCAGAACTTGATAGTTTTAACAGCAACTACCTGAAAACAGTGTGTCATCCAAGCAAGTCCCAGTCAAATTCCTATCATCACAGCTAGCAAAACTGGGTGTATTGTCTTGATCAAGTCAATCACAGAATTGTATTTATTTATTTTTTTTCACACTGAAGCCCACAGAACAAGTTTCAGTTTCCGCCTAGTCATATCTGAACTGTCAACTGAGTTTCTTCTCAAGTCCTTTGTGTGCCAGAACTGAAGAATGAACTCTTTAACCATAAGACACAGTAATTGTACCTATCAGTGTATACCAGCATACACAACTATAAATATTACAAGTGTGAGATTAGGCTTGGCAGCTTGGTCTGAAGCTGCAATTCCAGGTCTTCTGATTTATAGACCGTTGGCACAATTAGTACATTTATTTATTTCTATCACTAAGTACTGCATGCATACATACATTGATGCACTGTTAAACTTATATTAAAAATATGTAATGGGACTGGCAAGGAGTATATTAAATGGGCAGCCAGGGCAGAACAGGGTCAGCACTCTGCAATATTCAACAAACTTTGAATTTTTGGCTTAAATTATGCAACATGAGTAACAAGAGACTACCCATGCTATGCAGAGAGAAACAAAAAAAATTGCATGTAAAAGAAATTGCTGTACCCATGGCTAGAGAATACTGAGAAAACTCAAAATCACATTGGCTTCGGAAATTGGTGGTTGCAGTCAACCAAGAATAAATTTATATAACAACCCCAATTTACAATTTATGCACTTACTAACTGCTTTAACCTGAGAAGTAAAAACTAAACAAGGATCAAGAAGGACTCCCAAATACTTAAACTCTTTTATCTGTTCAAGTAAGTTACCAGATCTATCATAAATAAACAGACTAGGGTTCTCCTTTAATCTGGGAGTGCTACTAAAGTTTGGAATGAGAGTGCATACAAAATTGGTACGATAATACATATTGGTGAACATTATGTAACCCCTCCCTTCCTGTCCCGTCTAGGGGCATACTTTAACTCATCACAGGTGGCCCAGGCAGGAAGGAAGAAGCCACTCAAGAACTAGCATACAAGACATTATGACATTGGACCATGGAGAACTGATGGTCCTTACCTGATGATGTCTTCACGGCTTTTGAATTACCTCCTGAATTCTCAGAAAAATGGATTCTCTTCCCGAGCCACCAACCAAACCTGGACCTCTGGATTCTTCCCTGGAGATCCCATGGAGCCCCTGCAGCCCCCAGAGGTTGGACTCTTTCCCCTGGAATATAACTCATGACAAATTAATCAGATTGCAACAATGGGAAAGAAGACAAGCATTCTATTTCATTAAAACTTTCCTCTCACTGTCAAATACGGCTCAAACCACTGTTTCTCCCCAATTGGCTTTTATTTTCACCTGCATGGCAAATGATTTCAGAGATACAGGGGTCACTATTCCTTGGAATAGGCCTGGACTTAATAGACAGCAGGACAACTGATTTGGCAATCACCAGAAGGACACTCGCTCTTCTACCTTCTTACTCCTTGGTGTTCTACCCAAGAACCTGGATCCCTGAAATCTCCTGGCATATAAGGATCCGGTAAGCCAGACCTTCCATTTACTTGTTTTCCTATGGGTCCCTTTTTTCTCTATGGCACTGGTCATCCCCCCCTTTCTCAGGTGCAGGAAAGCGAGCTGCCTCCCCCACCTGGACCCCTGTGTCATAGGCCTAATCCACAGGACAGCGAGGATTTTTCCCAATGACCCAGGGCCTGACCCTCCTTACAAATGACTGGCTCTACAATACAGGCTGAGGCCACTTCTCTGATCACTTGCCTCAGCCTTAGCCCTCCATGGCTCCCACTTCACTCCGGGGTTGTTCCAGTGTCACCACCTCCTTCCAAAGGGGAGTTCCTGCCAGGCCTACATCCCTATAGTGGCTCCTGGGCTTGAGTTAAGCACCAACATGAGGACCACCCTCCAAGGACTACCAATCTTTGGGTCCACAGCCTGCTCAGCCTTACTGGACTGGCACACCAGGACCTGTCCCTCCAAACAGGCCCCTTAAACATATGAAAGGTTCCCCAGTGCCCTCGACCCCTCAGGCCACCCTGCCACACCGGGTATGAAGAGAGCCTCTGCCACCTGTTCCCCTCCTGAGAGGTCCCTGCCACAGCCCTTCCAGCCCTGGCAACCTGTGAAAAAACATACCTTTTGGGCTTCCTAAGGGCTCCTACAGCTATATAGATGGGCTTGCTAAATCCTCCCTAATGCCCTAACGCCCTTGACGCAGGACCTGGCTATTTGTATCCCCACTGAGCATCAACCCCCACTCCTCATTGGCCATGATGCATAACCATTCTGACTGCTCTTTACTTTGGGGGGTCCCTACTGGCCCTACTGGACCACCGAGCTCCCTCACTTGCCCATCTGTTCTGGTCCTGGTTCTACTCTCCGGCCTCCCCCTCCAGCCCCAGGCCTAATGCCCAGGCTGGAAAGGCTCAGATACTTCCTGTATTCTCCCTTATATACCCTTTTTGCCACCCTCTGCTGCCACCTTGAGGCGTCCAGAGCAATAACCCCCAGAGCACAAAACCCATTTCCTAGCTCAGTGGTGGGGGGGTAGGAGGGGGGAAGGGGTGCCTAAACATGGGAATATAAGACCCGCTTTTGCAGGGGGCTTACACGCTTCCCCGACCCAGGAAATCGTTCCCTCCTGGGAATGATGGCAAGGGTCCAGTGATGGTCCACTCCCATCAGGCCAAGTATGCGAACTCCCCAGCTCTTTGGTGGTGAACACACCATGTCTGGCCACCAGACAACACCCAACCTACCTACCTAGCCCAAAAACTATACCCTAAACCTAATTCCTAAACCCTGCCTGTGCCAGGAGATAAATCTAAAGTGCTAGTTACAACCATCATTATTTCTATATTTAACAGTAAAAACAATCACCTTTTTTATAATGATTATGCATTTCAAAATGATTTTCCTTACACTTTGGCTAAACATTATCAATGAGGTAGCAGACAATCCCCTTAGATACCTCCCACCAACATTTTTAAAATAAGTTTCTCTGTGTACAAACCCCAATCCATACACTCAATCAAGCGCGCACCTTGTTTCTCTCACCAGTCTCTCGGAAACATTTTGTCATGATACATAAAGCAGTAACTATAACATTTTCAATTTAAGAGCTTAATCAATACATGGAATTAAAGTCACCACATCAGTTCTGTAGAGCAAGAGTCCTGGCGCAGTCCACATGTTCATAATCCAGGATGCCTAGGTTGCAGGTCCCCCCACCTGGAGGGAAATGTTACGCTGGGTCCGGCTTAGTGGTCACCTCTCCAAAATGGAATACTTGGTCTGAGTCCCAGTTAAGTCCTGGACTACAGCAAAGTGTTTGAAAATGGTTAGTCCTGACCAAGTACCTGTGTGGAACATCAACCGTGCCCTCTGGAACAACTGTTGAGATGGGGCACTTCCTCCTCCCGCATGGTTCTTCAGCCTTTCCAACTGCTCTTTAAACATCCATTCCTCCCTCTTCTCCTCAATAAAGTGCCAAATCCTTTCTGGCATGCATAGATAGTACAGGTTTGGATATTCTACCCTCTTCCTCCTGCGAACCCACCTTTTGGCCTGACTTCATTCGGGAAGGTCCTTCATGCTGGTTCTCCTGGCTTGACCTCGGGGTAGCCATATCTCTTGTCAATATTTAAGATTCAATGGGTCATTTGGGTTTAACCCATCCATCTGGGTCTGGAGGGTCTTGACCCAGACCGGGAGCTGTGGCGTGGTATCTTCAAAAGTGATAACCGGGCAGGGGTAGGGCCTAGGGATTGCCCTGACCACCATGTAGACCTGGAACTGGAACTGGCTGCCCACATATTTTTTTCTCATTCAGCTCCCTTGGGTCTTGGGGTCACCAACCTTTTCTCTGACTGACACTGGTGCAGGTACAGACTTGGTGCCACTCGATGGTTCTGGTTTTGCTTCTGGCACCCAAGACAAGCTCCAATTTGCTGGGCAATGCCTGTGGGCTACTGCTGGACAGAGGCCGTGGTGGGGGTCCCTGGGCCCTGGAGGATCCCCAGCCAGTTTTCTGATGCCCCTGCCCCTCCCTCTGCCAGTGGGATAGCCGGTAGCAGGTGGTGGAGAGCTGGACAGATGTCTGTGCTCTCCATCTCCTCTGTCTCTTTCTGGTACTCTTGCACCCTCCTCTTCCACAGCCTCTACTATCACGTCCAGGGATTCACTTTGGGTCTCGTACACCTGGACATGTGTGCTTTCTCCCAGGGACAATCTCTCAACCTCTCCCCCCCCCCAAATCTCTGCCAGCTGGGGACCACGGGATGAATAAGCTGGCAGTAGAACTGGAAATATACATCCCTCTATTTGGCACAGGTGGACTACTTAAACAGTAAGGGCATATGGGCAGCCTGGTTACTGCTTCTCCCACAAATCCATGCCTCACACAACGTTCATGTCTTTTGCATTGTCCCTGAGCCTTTCAAAGCCAGGAAAGAAGTGAGGGTGGAACTGTAGTCAGGGGTTCCTCCTGAGGGGTTGACTCAGGCCTCTCTGCCCCTCACTCTACTACTACTTGCTGCCAATCCATTGGGATGGGTGCACTTGCTTTTCCTAGCCTCCCAGTCCCACAGTCACTTGGAGCCCACAGTTCTCTGCCCCAAAATAATGCAGCCCAGTTCACTTGCCTGCTTCTCAAATAATGCACTCCCCAAGCAATCTCTTTTGCTCTGCTCTCGCTGGTGCTATTCGCCTTTTCTGCTTCACTGCTGTTGCTTGTCTCTCTCCCTCAGCTCGCTCACTCTGATCCCCAAGATGGTGCTTCTTTATACAGCTGCTATAGCTCCCTTTGCCCATCTCCAATCAGGACCTCTTCTGAGGTTCATGTGACCAGCCAGTCACATCCACACACCACACCAGCAGGCCAGGCCTAATGCCTGCTCCAGGCCTACCCCATAGTAATTTTAAAGTGTGCCACAGGGCCCAACCAGTCGGGAAGCCTGCACACTGTGGACCACATGGCTAGGGGGTCCGGCGGCAATTCTTAGTGTTCAGGGAACATCCCTGATGAGTAACCCCCACAGTGTAACCCTTCAATTCCTGCCCCATCTAGGAAGGAAGAAGCCACTCAAGAACTAGCATACGAGACATTATGACACTGGACCATGGAAAACTGATGTTCCTTACCTGATGATACCGTCATGGCTTTTATATTACCTCCTGAATTCTCATAAAAATGGATTCTCTTCCCAAGCTGCCTGGACCTCCCAATTCTTCCCTGGAGATCCCACGGAGCCCCTGCAGCCCCCTGAGGTTGGACTCTTTCCCTGGAATATAACTCCTGACATATTAATCAGACTGCAACAATGAGAGAGGAGACAAGTGTTTCATTTCATTAAAACTCCTCTATCACTGTCAAATAAGGCTCAATCCACTGTTTCTCCCCAGCTTGCTTTTACTTTCACCTGCATGGCAAATGAATTCAGTGATACAGGGGGTCACCATTCCTTTATAGAAATATATATATATATATATATATATATATATATTCAGCTTCATGGGGCAACAAACTTTTTACACTTGGCCTGGACTTAACAGACAGCAGGACAACTGATTTGGCAAACATCAGAAGGGCACTCGCTTTTCTACTGTCTCACTCCTGGGTGTTCTACCCAAGAACCTGCATCCCTGCAATCTCCTGGCATATAAGGATCCGGAAAGCCAGACCTTCCATTTACTTGTTTTCCTCTGGGTCCCTTTTTACATTCACTTGCACGAATGTGCAAGGAATGTTTTGGGAGAGTAGCACACTTTGGAGGTGTGCCTCTCCCATCCAATACACTGCTCCCTTGAGCAGGCGTGGCGGTCCTGCACCAATGGGTGCAGGAGCTCTATGACAGCGGTGCTCCTCTGCTTCAAAGGCCGCTGCCATACTGAGCACCCGTCTCCCCCTCAGCTTCACGCGCTCCCCACCGTCGTCACGCCGCCCCAAAGCTTTGGTGCCACGCTGGAGCCCACCCAGCGTTGCAAGCGTTGTTGCCAGCGGGGTGCCCAATCCCGATGGCTCCACGGTGCCCCAAAGCCATCCTGCTGCCATGCTGGGCTCCACTCAGCGTGGCAATCACTCCCTTTGTTTTGCCGACGGGGTGCCCAATCCCCGCCAGCTCCTCGGCCCCGCGTAGTTTGCTGCCATGGATGCCCAATCCTGTCGGCTCCTCGCCCCCAGTCATCTTCTGCCATGCTGGGAGCCCACCCCAGCGTGGCAAATATCCCATAAATCGGTTTTGTTTTAAAAACTGTTTTAAAAAACCTGTAAAAGAAAAAGCGGTCCTCTGATGAAACGTCTCCCAGCCCCCACAACCTGCACCCACCCACTGCGCTCTAGCCTCCCCACACCCCTCACCCCATACTTACCTCCGGACTCTGGCGCAACAATCTTCGGGTGGACCGGGAACACGCCTGCACTCTTCAAAGGCGACCGCTTGAACTGAGGAAATGCCGGTAAGCTGTATAATGGGCTGAGAGGGGTTTCAACTGTGCATATCTCAGGCATTTTTTAGATTTTTACCAAATTTTCAACATGGGGTTTTGGGACCCCTTCTCATGAATGATATCACTGTCATGGCGTTATTCGGGCCCGAAGGTGATTTCGCATGCACTGTGCAGTCACTCGTGAGGAAATCACCCTTTGGGCTTGAATAACACCATGACAAGACATCGTCATGAAAGGGAGTCTAACCATGAAAGCCAGTGAACAAATCAAAAATGACTTTGTTCTTAGCGTCGTTGTGCAGTTCTATGCGAGGCTCGTAAGTTCGCGAATTTCAATATTTTCACTCAGATTTTCAACATTGTCATTTTATCACACTTTCTTATGAGTTGTATAGCTGTCATTTTTCACATCTCACCCAAAATGTGTTTCCACCCATGTAGCGCACAATGGCGCAGTCAGTGTGCGAAATCAATGTATGGGACACATTAAGAAAATCACAGTGACACTGTTCATGAGCAGAGGTCTTACAATGGCTATGTTGAAAATATGGTGAAAAATTCTAAAATGACTGTTTTCAGCGTATGCGTTGCGCAGTTCCACGCACGTCATACGCTTGAATTTTCAATATTTGCACTCAGATTTTCAACATTGCCATTTTATCATACCTCCTCATGAGCAGTACAGCTGTCATTTTTCACATCCTGCCCAAAATGTGTTTCTGCCCATGTAGCGCACAATGGCGCAGTCGGTGTGCGAACTCAATGTATGGGACACATTAAGAAAATCACAGTGTCGCTGTTCATGAGCAGAGATCTTAAAATGGCTATGTTGAAAATTTGGTGAAAAAATTCCTACAAATAACTGTTTTACGAGCGTGCGTTGTGCAGTTCTTACGCACGCTCATAAGTTTGTGAATTTCCAATATTTTCACTCCAGATTTTCAACATTGTCATTTTACCACTCCTCCTTATGAGCAATACAGCTGTCATTTTTCATATCCTGCCCAAAATGTCTTTCCGCCCATGTAGTGCACAATGGCGCAGTCGGTGTGCAAAATCAATGTATGGGACACAGTAAGAAAATCACAGTGACACTGTTCATTAGCAGAGGTTTTAAAATGGCAATGCTGACAATTTGGTGAAAAAATTCCTAACAACTATTTTACGAGTGTGCATTGCACAGTTCCCACACACGCTCCTAGGTTTGCGAATTTTCAATATTTCCACTCCAGATTTTCAGCATTGCCATTTTACCACACTTCCTTATGAGCAGTACAGCTGTCATTTTTCACATCCTGCCCAAAACGTATTTCCGCCTATGTAGCGCACAATGGGGGTAACAAAAAGGTCATGCTGACAATTTATTGTGCAAATACCAGCAATCGCACAGGGCATTAGGATAAAGCACCATACATGCCAAACACCACTGCAAATACCTGCAAGCGAACGTTCGGCATTGAAAAATGCTTGTTTCTGTTTGGCACTGGTCATCCCCTCCTTTCTCCAGTGTGGGAAAGCGAGCTGCCTCCCCCACCTGGACCCCTGTGGCTTAGGCCTACTCCACAGGGCATCGAGGATTTTTCCTGATGACCCAGGCCCTGACTCTCCTTACAAATGGCTGGCTCTGCAATACAGGCTGAGGCCACTTCTCTGATCACTTGCCTCAGCCTCGGCCCTCCATGACTCCCACTTCTCTTGAGTTAAGCACCAGCATGAGGACCACCCTCCAAGGCCTACCAAAACTTTGGGTCCACAGCCCGCCCGGCTTTACTGAACCAGCACCCCGGGACCTGCCCCTCCAAACAGGCCCCTTAAATGGGTGAAAGGATCCCAGCTCCCTCAATCCCACAGGCCCCCCCCTGCCACACTGGGTATGAGGGGGACCTCTGCCACAGGTTTCCCTCCTGAGAGGGCCGTGCCACAGCCCTCCCAGCCCTGGTGACCTGGTAAAAAACACACCTTTTGGGTTTCCAAAGGGCTCTTACATCTATACGGATGGACTTGCTAAAGACTCCCTAATGCCCTAGCCCCTTTGAAACAGGACCTGGCTATCTATATCCCCACGGAGCTCCAAACCTCCACTCCTTGTCAGCCACGGCACATAACCGTCCTGACTGCTCTTTACTTTTGGGGGGGGGCTTACAATTACATCGTCCGGAGTAACAGTCATACTAAGGGGACAGAACATAATAGGGAAGGTACTGTTAAAGATAACATAACTATATAATAAATTTGGTTTTACTATCATGCTGTGACACCTTTCCTGGTGACATCCCCGACAGCGACAGACACAATACCGAGTGTTGGCATTGTTCTGTCAGGGATGTCTCTGTGTTTTCTTCGTGGGGCTGCGACCCCCTAACCTACCATGTGGGGGGATCCGCCCCATCCCCCCTGGTTTCTATATATACAACTCCGAATCGGAGTTGTCTCGGGGAGGGGGCGCAACACTGGGAGACGTACGGCCAGTGTATGCAGGGACCAGCACAGCGACCCAATGATTTCAGGCTAAATCTGTCGCTGTGCTAGTCTTCACAGTCACGGTGTCACCCTATGGTCAGCATACCAATGAATTTAAAGATAAAGGAAAAAAAATCCTGAGGCCTTTGGGAAGAGTGCCGGGGGGGTGAAGGGGGTAGGAGGGCCTGGGTTTAGTTCAATATCACCACCTAAGAGTAGTAGTAGGAAGAGAAGGGGATGGAAGAATGGTAACCATTTACATTTAGTATGGCATAATTGTCTGGGAGGGGAATAAAGAGGGAGTAAGTAAATAAGTGGTGAGTGCCTTCATAGTTTAGTAGGGTGGAGCTTAACAGCCCTGGGTGAGTAGCTAGTGATGATAAGAGGGGGGTGGTTGAAAGGGGAGGAAGAGGCGAGGTTGAAAGGAGTGTAGGAAGTGAGATTAGGATAGGGGTAGGGGTTGGTGGTTGTTTGGGGGCAGTTAGCATGTGAGGTGACGAGGAAGGGGATGGGGTTGTATGAGTAGTGAAGCAAAGAGGGTAGTAAGGCAGTAGGTAAGGGAAGTCATTTAGGGAGGAGATGGTAAGAGTGGTTGGTGAAAGGTAGAGGTGAGAAAAATAGAGGGTTGGTGGTAGGATTCGGTGCTGGGATACAGTGGGGAGATATGTTTGAAAAAACTATAAAGAGGGGTGGTAGGATGGGGGGTTGCTGCTACTTAGTGTGGTGGGGGAGGTTGGTGGAGTAGCAATTGAGGCAGAAAGCAATGAAATTAAGGAAGTATGCCTATGATGCAGTAGCGATGATTGGGTGTAGGGAAGTATAGTGGGGGGAGATGTTTGGTGTTGTGGACAGTGTTAAGTGAATGGAAATGGTTGGTGGAACTGGCGATGAGGAAGAAGGGGACAGGGGAGAAGTGAATAAAGTTTGAATGCCAAGCTCAGGTGGGAGCGGTGGTAGGAGCGGTGGGGGAGGCGGGTGGGTAGCACCTTGCAGCTGGATGTTGGAGACAATCAGTAGCTGTTAGCCAACAGAAAATAGCTACTAGGATCCAGGTGTAAACAGTTTAGGGGAGCTCCCAAAACTTAACGCTGAAGTGGTGTGGTCCTGGTGGTTTCTTTACTGGTTTCACTATGTTAGAAAATGTTTTAATCTTGCCAAAGGGAGTCAATCACTGGCAATTCACAAACACAGGCACATATGGCACTCTACTTGAGATCGTACCCTGTATTCTTGAATAAGACTTATTATTACAAGGTGGTATTAGTAGTCATTTAGCAAACATACTGGGTACAATATCCAGTGTGAAAGTGGCAACACATCTAATGCTCATAGATGTATGTTGTCTTAAAGAGGACAGAAAAGCATTTTTAATTATCAGCTGTTTGTTTGCAGAAATTGTATTCATTCCCTTAAATTACCTGCATTTAACTGTACCTGAATAAAAAGTGATATGAAAAACTGTATCCTGCATTGCTTTGTTTTTAGGGGCAGCATTCTGTTACAGTTCATATCACGGAACCTGTGATCTGTTGTTAAATCATGGTTTGTGCACAGAACCTGGAGTAAGGTTCTGATAGGTCAATAGCGCATAACTAACATTCTGTATGCAAATCGTAAAGACTTCAAACTACCAGTTCCGCAAAAGGGCTGCACAGCAAGTTGCCCATGAAAAGAAAACAACTGAAAACAGTTTTTACATCTGCGTTTATTCAGGTACAGTTAAATGTGGAACATTTTAGAGGTATGAATTTCATTGCTGTAAACAGAAGCATTTCTAACTGCTGCCAATTAGCACACGTTTCCTGCCCCCTTTAGTTCAGATATATACTACAACAATTGCCATATCCCCTTACTATATGTGGAAACTGGGGTTGAATCAAATAATGCAACATTCTGAGGCAGTAAAAGGAGGTGGGGGGAGGAGTGGATATAAGGGAAGTCTAGATGTGCCGGTGTGGTCCTTTTGTGCCGTCAAATTTCTGTGAATCTGTGAATGACCAACATCATACAAATAATAGCAAATGTTAATGCCTGTAGATAGCATCGGATACATAATGATGAAGGTCTGTTAGAGCAGAAACAGCCTGTAGTAAAATATCCAACTCTGGTATTAAACTGATGGGACTAGAGGTGTGCAGAACCTCTCTCCTGGAAACCCAGCCACTCCAAACTCACACAACTTGCTTTTCATCAGACCCAAGTTGAACCTTGCCTCCTCGGATCTTGGATCTGTGAATATTTTGCAAATTTCCAGCTCCCCCAGCCTCCCAGCTTACATGCCTGCTTGTCATGTGACAGGCTTAAGGCATGCTATGAGAAGTCAAAGAGTGTGGAGGGAAGTTGGCATGCAGCACAGCTCAGATCTCCGTGCCATTGCCTGTTAGCCAGCAGTGGGGAGGGAGCACATCTTTGCCAGTGGGAGCAGCTGGGCGGGAAGGGTACCACTGAAGGTTTTACATTGAAGTTATGAACTTTAGTTTGCTTGTTGTTTACCAACAAGATAGGGAGGAGTTGGGATATGTATTCACTTTACCTCCAAATGTACAAACATGGGTGTTTTCTCATTTTTATTATCACCATGGATTTACTTTTAGACCCTGCTGTGATGCAAAGCTGCAGTATCCAGAAGAAAATGAGGTTTGTGTGGCTGGGGTGCCTAACATCCTGCTCCCTTTATTGGTTATACCAGTGTGCTGCTAAAGTGACCATTTTGTAGATTGGGATATAACGGGGCTAAATATGTATTACACGTTTAGAATGAAAAACTTTGCAAAGTCGCTGTTTCAGACTGTTAACTTGGGGAAGGGGATCTGTCAGGCATACAATGTATGCACTATCCGTATACTGTTGTAACAGTGACACTGTTACAGTGAATCCCCCGCAGCGACACCACCCCATTGACACCTGCAGTGTCGAATGGGTTTTTGGAGCGATGAACGATTCATTGACTCCTGGGTTTGGCAGCTCTCCCCCGATGTCCACCCCCCACCCGGAGTTAACACCGACCAGGTGTCGGTGTGATCCCCGGTCGTGGTCAGGATCTGGCATTGTTCGGGATGTCAGTGACAATGTGTCGCTGTGGGGAAGCCGGCAGAATTCTTGTCACCGCAACTTGATGGAACCTGCACTATCAAGTGGACTAGACATTGGTAAACAAAACAGCACTTCAGCGTGGCACACAATAATAATGGTCATACACTTCATTAACTAAAAAAATGGATTGGCCCAGCTAGGAATAAAAAAACAAACAGGGATTATCTGAATAAAATGAGTCCAACAGTGTTTTTTTTAGAGTAGGGTAGATTTGAGGCTTAGTGATGGTTGACACCACACCTTAAAACAGTCCCCTGTAACTTTACCATACTCTCCCACAACCGCTGGGAATGCACATTGACTAGGTTTTTGGTTTTTTGTTTGCTTGCACACATGGTCAAGAAACATAGTGCCATCATCCAAGTTTTTGTAGGTGTAGCACCCTATCTTCCAATTCAGTCAGTGTGTTTGTAGGCGTGGCCACAGTTCACCAATGAATGCTGCAGCTGTCTATGACAGCAGTTGAAAATACAGTGGCATACAGTTGAAAGGGAGAGACCGCTTCAGTGAGCAGTGATAAGATAGTGTTGATTAGCATATTGCCGGCAATCCTGCTTATATACGTCTCTGCTTTCTCTTCCTGGAACATAAATTCAGTTTGAAGTGAACTTTTCCTAAGACTGTCTTTCCGGGAGGAGGCAAGTGACTAAAATGGCATCCTTGGAATGATTCCAAAAAAGATCTAATTGCCATTCTTAAAATGTTGAGTCAGAGTTCAGGGTAGGAGTGGCATTGACAAAAGTAAGAAAACAGAACCCCAAAGAGACTGAAAATGTAGACGCAGTTGTTGTCTGTTGGCACACCTGATCAGTATTGTAATAATATTCCCCAACCCTCTGAGTGTCTCTGAATAGCTCTCCCCCTCCGCCCGCCGCACTCTGTATGGCTGACGGGGTGCCCAATCCCCCATCAGCTCTGCACTCCCCCTCAGAGTTCTAGGTGCCATGCTGGGAGCCCACCCCAGTGTGGCATAAGTGAGAATGGTGACGGGGTGCCCAATCCCCTGTTGGCTCAATTAACCCCCCCCAAAGAAACAGACTCCCAGTTGTCACGCTGGGAGCCCACCCCAGTGTGGCACACACCTGTATGGCCAACAGGGGTGCCCAATCCCCTGTTGGCTCCACAGACTCCCCCCCCAAAAAATATCCCAGCTGCCATGCTGGGAGCCCACCCCAGCGTGGCACAAGTCCTGCGTCGTCTTCCTAAAAAGAAAACAAACACCTGTAAAGAAAAAAATGGTCCCTCATTGATTGTCTTGACCCCCAACCCATGCTCACATGCTGAGCATCCACCTCCCCACACCCCCATCTCACCCCATACTTACCTCTGGAGGCCGGCGAGACAATCTTCGATGGACCGGGAACACATCTGCACTCTTCAAAGCCGACCACGAACTGAAGAAATGCTAGTAAGCTGTATAATGGAATAAATAGGGTTTTTTCAACTTTGATGCATATCTCAGGCATTCTTTGGAATTTTGGCACCAAATTTTCAACATGAGGTTTTTTGGACTACTCCTCATAAATTCTGGCACTGTCATGGGGTTAATCGGCCCCAAAAGGTGATTTCGCAGTCACTGCATGGAATCACCTTTCGGGACCGATTTATGAAGTGTCAGTATAGTATCACAGTTCATGAGATAAGCCCCCAAAAACCCTGTGTTGAAAATTTGGTGAAAAATTTCCAAAAATTACAGATTTATGAGCGTACATTGCGCAGTTCCTATGCACGCTAGTAAGTTCGCAAATTTTTTATATTTTCACTCCAGATTTTCAACATAGCCATTTTACCATACCTCCTTATGAGCAGTACAGCTGTCGTTTTTCACATCTTGCCTAAAATGTGTTTCCGCGCATGTAGTACACAATGGCACAGTTGGTGTGCAAAATCAATGTTCAGGACAGATTAAGAAAATCACAGTGACACCGTTCATGAGCAGAGGTCTTAAAATGGCTATGTTAAAAATTTGGTGACAAAAGTCCATAAAATGACTGTGTTACAAGCGAGCATTGTGCAGTTTCCACGCACCCTCGTAAGTTCATGAATTTGTAATATTTTCAGTCCAGATTTTCACCACTGGCATTTTTCCACACTTCCTTATCAGCAGTACAGATGTCATTTTTCACACCATGGCTGAAATGTATTTTCACACTTCTAGCGCAGAAATGCGTGGTTGCTGTGGGAAATCACTGTTTGGGACAGATTAAGAAAATCACAGTGACACTGTTCATGAGCGGAGGTCCCAAAATGCCTGTGTTGACAATCTAACGTAAAAATCCCCAAACTAATTATATATAACGGGTGCATTACAGTTTCTATGCACGCTTGTGACTTCACCATTTTTTAAATATTTTCACTGCAGATTTTCAACATTGCTATTTTTACACCTCCCCATGAACAGTACAGCTGTCATTTTTCACATCTTGTTCAAAATGTAAGCTGCACCTGTGGTGCCAATGGCGAGTCGCTGTAATCAGCTTTCTTCGCCAACTAACTGATATTGCCACTGTTCATGAGGTGGGGGGGTCACAAAAAAAAATGTTGAAAAGTTGGAGTGAAAATACCAATGAACGCCTCAGGCGTTAGGTTTTCCGACCATAACGCCCCACCCTGTAGAGGCTGGCAGGCATCAGGGGTGTGACTTGGGATTGTCGCCTGTAATGCTCATATCATTCCACCCCCACCCACACCCTGCAGCCAGTGAGAGGCATCGAGGTGTGCCTTGGACTCTTCGGCCCCAAAGTTCACCCAATTCTCCTATACAGCACCCATCTCACCATATTTCCTGATGGAATGGGGTGAACATAAGGGCCAAAGACCCCAAGGCACACCATGACACTTGGTGTCTGCAGGGTACGGTGTGGAGAAATGGTGTGGCCGTTATACCTGACTACCCAAAGGCACACCCCACTGCCTGTCAGTATCTGTCAGTATGGGACAAACATAATGCAATTTTTGTGGGGGGTAGGAAGAAATAGGCTGCTGGTTAAATAGGATCTGCAGCTTATCCTCTAGGTAGGGAAATGGGCAGACTAGGTGGGCCAAACGGTCCTTATCTGCCGTCAAAGTCCATGTTTCTATGTTTCTATCTGCAGGGTGGTGGTTGGGTTGGCTTCAGTTCAATACTTCATTGCCGCTCTGTAACTCCTACACTACCAATGCCAATACCAGCAAGCAAACATTCGGCATTGACAAATGCTTTTTTTTTTTTTTGTAATGAGCTGAGAATCTCATGTTCTCATTTTGGCACTCTTTTAATGTATTCTAGCCTCTCTCTCTGCAGCAGCACCATCCATTTCCCACACAAGCACAGGACCATTTTTTTTTGTGTAGTCCTTAAAAAACCTAAATTGTGCAAGCAGAGCCAGTAAAGGCTTGCGTCACCTGTGAAACCCTTTTTTGGATGGAAGGGCAGCCTTTGGCAGTGGCTGTGAGTCCAAAACTAAAACCAGGGGGGATTTGGCAAAACCAAAACCTCCCAGTTTTGCACATCTCTAGATGGGACTATAATGTTGCACTCTCTGCATGTCTTTGCTGTAAGCATACATTACAGGCAGTAGTAGTGTGTTGGACTAACTTATTTCACAATGACGAAATATAAACTATGTGTACACAGACCATTAAGAAGTGTTACATGTTTAGCATACAAACTATACTGTATTTTCCACCACAGCCAAACAGTTTTCTACCCTACCAAGTGTGCTGCCTGACTGCTCCACAGCTTGCATCAAACCTGCTAGATGTGCCGTCTTTCTGGCGCATGGCCACAGTTGCCACAGGCTGAGTGACTTTGCCGCCAGGACCCTACCAGATAGAGAATCAGGCACAGGGTCCCTGGCGCACCAGCAGTTGGCACAAGCTACTGTTGGTACAGCTTGTGCCACTCTTTGAGAATTGAGACCAGAATGTTTAACATGGATGGAATACAAGAATTCAAATCTCCGCTTATGTCTACTGGCAGAATGTTCACCCCCACAGTAACATAACAAAAGGCCTTAGATGGAACCAGGGCTTTTATTGCAGGTTAACAGAGGAGAGTTCACTGATAAGCAGGTAAGGATATGAGGGGGATTTTTTGCGGTCAGCAAAGAAACACCAGAAATTAAAACTGTAAGTACTGTAGTACTTCATTTTTAAATTTCTGTGTGTATGTAAGAAGAGGATTAAGAGGGCAAATAACATTTTATTATCGTTTTTTTGTTATTTATTTATTTTTTTTAATTTATGGAAGTTTTATTTTTAGGGCCTAGTTAAAGGTCACTAGTGAGTAAAGGTGGCAGCCATGATTGTGATGGCAGTCAAGGATGTGTGGTTAATACTGATTTTATTGTGAAGAGGCTGCAGGATCTTTATCAAGTGCTGTTCTGCTGAGATAGCAGCACTGGTAAAGAGGAGCATCAGCCAATCAGGTTTCATGATTTTTTTTAAACTCATTATACAATAAGGCATGATGAGGTGCTTGCATTGAGTGCCTTTAGCCCCTCTCTGGAAGTGCATTAATCTCAGACAACCAAATACCTGCCCTTTGGAGTAACCCTTGCCTCAGTGCTTTTGCACTGAGGTTCTTTGTCAAATACCTGAAGTGTCTTATTGTGCCCAATCCTAGCTGAAATTGTTTGGGGTTCTTTGGAGAGGGAGTCTTTCCTAATCCTCTCAAGGAGGCGGTCATCTGACCACTCCTTAAAAAATCTTCCTTAGATCCAAACCAATTAGTTAACAATAGGCCTATTTCTAACATGCCTTTTGTAAGCAAGTTTATTGAAAGGGTGGTGGCATCACAACTGGAGGATTACCTGGGATCTCACGGTATCTAAGAGGTTCTCCAGTCAGGATTTAGGAAGAGACACAGTATGGAGACCACCCTCATCCAGGAATTGAATGACCTACTAGCGAGAGATCAACAGGTGCATACCATCTTGGTCCTTCTTGATCTCTCAGCAGCATTCAGCACTGTGGCCCATGGTGTGCTTCTGGAGCACCTGTGCTTTCTTTGTGGACTATCGGGTGTAGTCCATAAGTGGTTTCAATCTTTCCTCATGGCCAGATCTCAAAGGGTTGTCACAACAATTTATTCCTCTGACACCCTCCCTCTGTTTAATGGGGTTCCACAGGGCTCTATTTTGTCACCCATGCTGTTCACAGTGTACATGCTAGGGGGTTTGTTTATTTTTAAAATCGCACTATGCACTTTAAATGACTATTGTTGTATGTTGAGTATTGTTGAGTATTTGAGTTTGTATAGTCAACTGATATTTCTATTTAAAACTGTATTTTGTACTTAAATGTATTGTATAGTATGGTTGTTAATTGTCTAAACCCTTTTGTACAGGACCATCTTGTAAACAGGACTTTGCCCTAATGATGTGTTTATTCCATCTATTTCCTGTCTATAAATAAAGATTTTTACTTACATGCTGCCATTAGGAGATATCATCAGACAATGCAGTTTGAGATTTCACTGCTATGCAGATGATACTCAGCTGTATTTGTCTTTTCTACCCGGACAGGAGGATGTGAGCTCCGTCTTTAACAATTATCTCGCTGAAATCAAAGACTGGATGAGCACCAGCTGGCTGAAATTGAATCCAGATAAGACTGCGGTGTTAGTCGTGGACCCATGCCGCCTGGAGGTAGGTTTAGGGGCTGGAAAACCATCAGGCGTATGGCTTGTTGGCATCCAGCTGTCCACCTCAGACCGGGTGAAGAACCTTGGTGTTATTTTTGATAATGGTCTGACTCTGAAATCTCAGGTGTCGGCCATTGTCAAGTCCTCTTTTTACCATCTAAGGAATATCTCCTGGGTGAAATATCTGGTCCCCCAGGATGATTTAGCTACTTTGGTCCATGCTTTTGTCACCAACCACCTTGATTATTGTAGTGCCCTCTACCTGGGGCTTCCAGAGGTTGACTGATATTCATTGCTTGCAGCTAGTGCAGAATGCCACGACCAGGCTTTTGAGTGGCACATCTAGGGCCAGTCATATTATGCCTGTGCTGTGCAAACTGCACTGGCTGCCTGTTCAGTGGCGAACCACCTTCAGGGTTGGCGTGCTAACCTTTAAAGCCCTACACAGACAGGGACCTGGCTACCTGAAAGATCTTCTAACTCCCTACTGTCCCCTCTGTCCTCTCTGATCTGCCGATAAGGGATTGCTACTGATTCCCGGGGTGCATTTGAAAACCTCTGGCACCCAAGCCTTTTTGCATGTGGCACCTACCCTGTGGAATTCTCTACCTCGTCAGTTAAGAGAATGTCTGACCGTCAAAAGTTTTTAAAACTGAACTAAAAACCTATCTTTTTCATCAAGCATTTTTTGATAGTCTTTTAGTCGACTCTTTTAGATTTTAATGATTTATAACTTATTTGATGTAATTTAACTTTTATATATATGTTTATTTCTGTATTTATATTTAACTGTGTTTTACTGTTGAATTGTACAGCACCTTGGAATTTGAAAGGCACCGTATAAATAAAGTTTACTTATAGCATGGGCAAACTGAGAACATAAAATGCAATTTTTAATTGAAAACAGGTATTTTATTTTGTTAAAATTAACTGAAGTAGTCCTTCCTCACATGTCAGTTGGCTGTCTTTTCACTCATTCAATAATGCAATGTTTGTTTATTATGGAAACCAGGGATTCAAACTGTTGCAGAATTCCTCTGGCAGAACTTTACTGCCTCACACACAACAGGAGGCCTTATATGGAGTCCAGGGGCTAGATATTCAAAAAGGCGCTAAAGCAGAACACAAAGCTTTGTATTGCGCCTGTGCCTATGCCCAACCTGGAGGGTGATATATTCAGTCAGATAGTACACTGGCATTGTCTGACTGAATATTGGGCCATGTTGTGCAGTGCAAAGTCAAGCACCGCCCTGACATAGGTCTGGGCTATATGCAACCCACAGGAAGTTGCACCTTCGAACTGGATAGCACCAGGAACCGAGGCGCAAAATTCATCCACAGAATGCAAATGAGTCCATTGGGCATGCAAGGCACTAAGGGGCCATATGCATGCCCATTATGGGCTCATTTGCATGGGAAACAGCAGCAGGGTTGTGCCCATCCTGTGGTCACCAGCCATGTCAGTCAAGGTGGCAAACAGCCACCCCTAGACCCTGAACACCCATCCCTTCTGTGCTAACATACTCCCTGGTGTCTAGTGGCACCCCCACTCTGCAATCATCTGCCCAGGTATAGTCAACATCCTCCCTGGTATCTAGTGGCACTCCCACCCTCTGCTCACCTGCCCCAATATTGGATAACTCCTCCCTGGTGTCTAGTGGCACCTCCCACCCTCCAAGCCCCTGGTCATATCCATGCCATGTACATGCTGGTATCTAGTGGCACCCCTGCCCATCAATCACCCATCCTGATGCCTGCACAAGAGTTCCTGGTGGCTAGTGATACTCCCCATCCCCCAAACACCCTTCTCCTACCTGTTGATGGATGCCGGTGCCCTAATGCTAGTTGTCACACAGACCACTGAACAGTGACAGTGCCATGTCCCCCCCGCCGGCCCAGCCCACTCCCAGCATGGCATCCACCCCAACCTCCCATTACCCTGCATGGTGGGACTGTGTGGTGCATTGCACGATGGTGACTGGCACAGCCTTTTGCTCAACTCCATAGCCAGCTGCTATATGACCAGCAGGGAGTGCGCAGACAGTATACTGTACTGTATGCATGCTCCCTGCAGCTCATACAGCTGCAGGTCAAGGACATGAGTGGAGGGCTAAGCCGGCCACTGTAGTATAATGCACTGCACGGTCTCACCATGCATGATAAGGGGGGGTGGTTGGGGTGGGTGCTGTGCTGGGTGCAGGTGGGGGGGGCCAAGGCACCACTGCTGTTCGTCGGGCTGCATGATAACCAGCATTCTGGGGGGGTTATCACTGGACATCAGGGCATCCACCAGCAGGTTAGAAATGTGCATACAGTGGGTGGGGGTATCTCTAGCCGCCAGGAGCTCTCATGCAGGCATTGGGATGAGTGATCAGATGTTAAGGGGTGCCACTAAACAACAGAGAGAACTTTTCCAATAATGGGGTGACAAGTTTGTACAACCCTCTGGGAAGATGTACCTACCCACTACCCCAACCACTAGTTCACACGTGGATTACCATGTAAAGATTTACCTTGAATTCAGTAGTACATTTATTAGTGATAGCTAATACGTACTGGGTCAATATGTTGAATATATAATGACACAAGACAAAACCGCAACAGTAACAGTGCCTGTTCCCGAGTTGCCCCCCCCCGAGGAGGTTATCTTAATGTGGGATTTCCCAATGTAATGGGGGGTATGGAGGCAAAGACCCCTGCAGAAAGCAAATATTTCACTGTATTCCTTGTTTGCTTGTTGTTTTAACAGCACAGTATAGTGCCGTGCTGTTTTTGTATGCGACAAAATGACCCCGTGCCTAGCTAATAATATGTTCACAGTGACTACACTTACTAACAGGATTCTGGCTACTGTGACACACCCTGTATACCTACAAGAAATGGTTATTAGCAATAACAATGCACTTTATAGCTAGACACAGTAAACTGGCACTCAGTAATAATATGCTCATGGACAGTGTTAAAGGGGAACTGTCAGCAATATGAGCCACACACCCAAGTGTGAGGCTCAGCCCAATTAGCCCTCGGTGTGCAAAACCACTTTTTTTTACTTACTGATAACTGCAGTGTAGCAGATTGTAGCAGGCTGATTGCAGTGATTTGTAAGCTGACATTTCCTGTAACCAGAAATGCCAGACTCCCATGCAGCTGACATCAGAGGAGAGCTGCAGCAGTAGGAGATTTCATAGCCTGCAGTAAATGTCAGAGTTTTTTTATAAGCTATTAATCTTCCTTTTTCTGGTCTGCTGTTCTCCTGGTGCTAGGTTCAGTCACAGAGGACAGTACTAAGCCCCATGAGCACAGCAGGACCACCAAACATCTGATTTTAGCTTACAAACTTTTTAGCATGTATACTGCAGGCTACTGAATGTCTCAGCTCTGCAGCCCTCCTCTGATGTCAGCTGCAGGGGATTCTGGGATTTCTGGTTACAGGAAATGGCATCTTAGCGGTCAGCAAAATTAGCTTAATACAGTGTACTATACTGCAGTAAACAAAAAGGTTTTGTACACAAAGAGCAAATTGGAATCAGCCTCACAGTTGGGTGTGAGGCTCTTATTGCTAACAGTTCCCCTTTAACATTAACAACAAACCTCATTTATTAGGTGGATAGACAATGGTGTAAAGGGGTACAAATTAAAAGCTGGGTATTTGTGTTTCTTTTGGTTTGGCAAAGCATTTAAACAACAATTAGCAGTCCACAGGGACAGTCCCAGTTAGCTTCACTGTGTACCCAGACTATAACCATTGCAGGCCTGGCACATTGCAGTTGACTGGTGTTAGTGTACATAAACAAATAATTTTATTTATTTCTGTAACATTGCAGTAGAACAACTGGCAGAACTTTTAAGAAAACGGGCAATTTGTATTTCCCAGGCCCGATGCAGCAAACTTGGAATTATGCAACTTGGTTGCAAAGGCAACTTGAAATTGGCTGCAGGGACAAGCCCTGAAATTACTCACCGTAGCTCGTCAGGCTGGAAACTGAAGTCAGGTTGCTCTAGCCTGCAGTGGGATTCGAACCACTGACACTTTGCTGTGGACAGAAGGCTTCTGCTATCTGGAACAGGACCAGCATACAGGAACCAGGGCTGGCAAAACCCAACAACACATCCAGGCATCCACTCTGTGTGGGCCACGAAAATGATGCAGTCTCTTTCTTGTGTGGCCGACTCCCCGATCTGGTCTGAAAACAGCTGTAGTTCAAAGTCAGGATGCAGAAACAATCTCTGGAGCCACTTAAGATGCAGACTCTGCATAAGTAATACAGTCTCTGACACAGTTTCAGTTAGGTACACAGCTTACCCAAATGACAGGTTGCAGTCTCAGGCAATACACTGCAAACTTTGTTTCTAAATCTCCTCCTTTTCCAGTTAGGCAGGAGACAAATTCTGCAGACACAGGCTCTAACTTTATTTTTTTATACTCATTTACTGATGTTTCATGTATAAAATATACATTGTATAGCATACTACATCTTTCAAGTTTTACAGCTTTGAAGTTCTCCTGTTTTTTTCCCATTCAATTACAGCACCGAAAAGCCTGCACTAAATATCCTGGTATAAAGTCAGTTTCGTTCCAGTAAATACATGCAACTCTCTTGGAAAGCTGTTAATTCAATATGAATAAAAAGAAAACTTTTAACACAACTTTAAGCTACTGGTGTTCTTTGTCTTATTTCAAGTCTTTTAAGTTCTATACTTACACTAATAGTTCATGCTACATACTTTTATATACTTTCATGCACGGGGCTGAAATTTTATTTATATATTCCTAATTTAATTGGCTCCCTCTGTTTCTTCTAATTAATCATTTTCCTGATCAAAGGTGTGCATCTTCCCCACGACTCATTATTTCCTTCTCCTGCCCTAACTGTCTGGAGAGGCTAGCAGTTCCCATCTAGTCCAGATATTATTAAACTGATCTTTTCTCTGATTTATTGTCCAAGTTATTCTTTCCACCTCCTGTATTTGGTGTACAATCTCAAACCATTCTGTTCTTTCTGGAGGGGTCACCTGCAGCCATCTTCTCGTTATGGCTTTCAAAGCTGCAGCAACAAGTGCATTCCAGAGATGTCTTTCATCTCTTCCTTTCATTTCCCTAGGGCTCAATCCCAGTACTAGATGTTCAGGGCCTAACTCTGTATAAAACATAAATACTGTCTTCAATTTATCTATCACTTTGTCCCAGAAGGGTCTCAACTTGGGACACTGCCAAAAAACATGTGCTAGTGCAGCTCTATCTGTTTCACATCCCCACCAACAAGATGTGCCAGTTCGCCGATCCCATTTGGCCACCTGAACAGGAGTCAGAAAGTATCGAATTTGTACTTTCCAACAAAATTGTCTCCAATTCGGAGAGGAGGTGGTAGTCCATGTCTGTCTCCACATTTCAGACCACTCTTTATCAGTGAGGGAGATATCTAAATCTTTCTCCCACTTTTTGAGAATAGGCATGGTGGAAACCGAATTTCCCATATTATATGCATTATATAGTAAAATGATTGCTTTCTTACCATGTGGTGAATTCCATATTTCCCTGAACGGTATCTGTACTGTTCCAGACCCCTCTACCATAGCCCCTTGTTTTTGCAGTTATCTAATGTAATTTCTAATTTGGTAGAATCTCAGCCGATCTGAGTGTGCCCACCCATAAAGATACTGTGCTTGTTCAAAAGAGAAACTCTGTGTTCCCTGCATTAGCTGATACGGGGATGTGATTTTTCTTTCTGTGTCTCAGAAACCATTTGTCCTGTGTTGCTGGAATAAACTCAGGGTCACACACCCACCATCGAAACATCCACAAATCTTTTTGTATTTTCTGCCCAATACCCCCCCAACTCTCAGTACTGTCTTAATACCTGTAAGGTATGTTTGGCAGTTGAATTTAATTTTAGGTTGGAAAATAATAGCCCTCAGAGGGGGATCAGTCTGATCTGAGGCATCTATTATTTTCCACAATGTATCGTAATTTCTGTTTCCCCGTAATACAGCTATTCTCATTTGAGATGCTATCCAGTATCCTGCTAGATCTGGAAAAGCCATCCCTCCTTACCTTTTTGGCAAATATAATATTTTTCTTTTAATTCTGGGACATGTCTTTCCACACAAATAGGTGAGTAGTATTTGTTGCCAATTTGCTAACCTAGCTTGTGAGACCTCACATGGAACACACTGAAATAAGTATAAGAAATGGGGTAGAGCATTCATTTTCAGAGGCTGCACTTTAGCCCCAAATGATAAGGGCAAAAGTTTCCAACGCAAAATGTCTGCTTTTAATTGGGTAATCGGGGCGCATAATTTAGATTATATAGTTCCTCTGAAGTCTTTCCTATAACTATCCCCAGGTACCTCATACTAGAGAGATCCCACTTCATTGGGAATCTTTCTCTAACTGTAACTGTAGGGATATAGTGGAGACCTAGTGTTTCTGTTTTATCCTTATTTAAAATGTACCCAGAGATTGTTGAAAACCCATCTAGTTGCTTCGTCAGCTGCGGAAGGGATTCTTCAGGCCTGGACATATACACCAAAATATCATCGACGTACAGCGCCACTTTATTCTCTCTGTCCTTCATCTGTATCCCATGTATCTGGGGATCCTGTCTTATTCTGTCTGCCAGGGGCTCAATATATAGGGCAAAAAGAAGTGGTGAGAGGGGGCAACCCTGTCTTGTACCCCTCTCAAGAGTAAACCCTGTGGAGATATGCCAATTTGCTCTTACATATCCCATAGGTCTTTTATATAGTTTAAATAAGTTCTTAGTGAAGTCCTCGGGGACCCTGAACCCGGAAAGGACCCTCCTCAGAAAAGACCACAAGACTTTATCAAAAGTTTTTTCAGCGTCAAGACTCATTAATAGGGATGGAGTTTTACAATGATTTATGTGATCTACTCTATGTATAGTTCTTCTAAGGTTATCTTGGGCCTGTCTGCCAGCCAGGGGCAAATCCCATTTGATCTAAGTAAATCAGTGAGGGCAGAACTTCCTGCAATCTGCGGGCAACTATAGACGAATATAGTTTATAGACATTGTTCAAGAGGGAAGTGGGTTGGTATGAAGTACATTTTGAGGGGTAAAGAAACACCAAAGTAGAGCACACACACCTCATTTAATACAAGGGCACAGGTCTATTAAAGAAAAACTTTAATAAGCAAATGCCACCAACCTGAAGCATTTTGGATGTTAAAACATCCTTTCTCAAAGGTAAAACACCGACAATAAAATGTCTCTTAAATACTCTAACAAACGAGATTCAAGCAGGTGTTTTTTATGACTATAAGTTGTAGTATGGTAGCACCACTTCCTAGTGCTAACTCCACAGCATTTTTGACATTTTGAGGGGTCCTTTCCGGGCTTGGGAATCACCGAGATAACCGCTTGTGCCCATGGAGGGGGTGGTTCTCCCTTTTCCTTAAATACTTCTTGCATAGTTTGAAATAAAAAGGGTTGCACCAAATCTATAAAGATTTTATAGAATTCGGCCACTTGGCCATCATGACCTGGGCATTTTTCTGTCTTCAGCCTTTTTATCTCTGTTTTGAGCTCCTGATATGAAAGGGGTTTAGTGAGTTGTATTTTCTGCTGCACTGTAAGCCTTGGAAATGTTATTTTCCCCATAAATTCTTCTGTCTGGGTATTTGATACTGAGGGACTAGCTTTGTATAACTTAACGTAGTATTCCTTGAAGGATTCTGCAATGTCTTTTGTTTTTGTCATCCTCTGCCCTGTATTTTGGTGCTGAAGCTGACTAATTGTGGCCTTCGTTCTTTGTACTCGCAATCTGGTTGCCAACAACTTTAAAGAATGGGGCCACCTTCATAACATTTCTGCCTTAAAAAAATCAGTTTTTGTTCTATCTGGTAGTCAAGTAAGTTGCCTAATTGTTTTTTAAGACCTAGCAACTCTTTATGTCTATCTCTCTTGTATTGCTGTTTTTGTTCATCCTCCAGTAATTTTATTTTCTTTTGTAAGTCTGATTTTACTGCTTCCCTTTCTCTTTTCTTTTTTGCAGCTATCTCAATAAACTTTCCTCTCAGGATGGCCTTCGTCGTATCCCACAGTATATGCGCTGAAATGTCTGGGGTGTTGTTCTCCTCTAGGTATCTCTCATATGTGTCCTTTATAATTTTCTGTACCCCCTCATCTTTAAGGAGAGACACATTAAGCCTCCAGATTGTATTTTTTTTTAAATCCTGTAGGTCCATGGAAAGGAAAACAGGGGCGTGGTCTGATAGGACCAGGTCCCCAAACCATACAGAATGTATTCGTTGCATCTCTTCTTTATGTAAAAAAAAAAATAGTCAAGTTTGGAATATGTCCAATGAGGGTTTGAAAAAAAGATATAGTCTCTCCTATTCTTATTGGTCTGGCACCATATATCTACCACCTCCATCTCCACCAAAAGCTTATGCAGCTGTTTGGCTATTCTGTTTGATTGTCTCAGGACCTTAGAAGTAGTGTCCAGAGTGGGCTTGAAAGCTAGGTTAAAGTCTCCCCCACAAATTAGCGTTCCCTCTGCCCAGGTCTGAAGTTGCAAGAAAAATTCTTTATAAATCCTATATTCAGAGCCTAGAGGGAAGTATACTGATACCAGGGTAATTCTCTGGCCCCTGTATAAACCCTTCAGTGCTGTATATTTGCCCTCTTTATCGATCCAAATATCTTTCTTTTGGAATTCCGCCCCTTTTGAAACCAATATTGCCATACCTCTTCTCTTCTCCTCTTTATACGTGGAGGCAAATACCCGCTCAAACCCCATCCTGGATAGCTTTTCATGTTCACTCTTTGAGAGATGGGTTTCCTGCATACGTGTAAAATCCACTTTTGTCTTTTTAATATATGCCACTATCTTACTTCTCTTAACAGGGTTAGTGAGCCCATGTACTTTGTAGGAACAAATCATCATGTTCCTATTATTCATCTTGATAGATAAGAAAAAATTGTTCTGATCTTATACTAAACCTTCTCCCCATGGTGGAACCTCTGTTTTCTGAATAGTAATCTGTTTTCTCAATGACATCACATCCGGTAGCTATAAACTTACAAGCCAACAGGGCCATAATAACATAATAATTATGTGGAATTCCCATAACCAACTGGACCATGCAGAATTCTCAACCTCTTTATTACTCCCAAGGTAGGAAACCCTACTTTCTGGATTTCTATTCTCAGTGAGAGTCCCCCTCCTCCTTCCCACTAGGGGATGTCACTAAGTAGGGTTATGAGTATTCTCTCCTCAAACTGAGGTTCTCTCTCTCCCAAGCCACTTCTTCTTAACATAATCAGCTCATAAAGAAGCAATAATGCACCACAGATCTTCCCAGTACTTTAAGTCAACCGTTTCCCTCTCTGGCTACCCCTTCCCCCCGACTCTATAGATGGTTTATAACTATTCCATGTGCAGCTTCCCCAATTTCTGTTTGTCTAACAAAAAAAAAAAATACTTCCTGATCAATTTTTATGAACAAATGCAGAAATTAAACATGTATATATTTCCCCCAGTTCAGCTGATTTGCTTCCCCTTGGTTTTCCATCGAACAGAGATTCAGTAGTCTGCATGAGAAGGGGCAACAGCCCTTGAAGGAAAGAGTATGGTTGCAGCCATTAAAGGGGGCACACGCTGCCTCCTACGTAGCAGTCTTATAGTTCGTTATAGCGACCTGTGGCACATAGTAATAACAATCCTCAGTGTTTCTCACTTTGGTTTGTGTATGCGCGACTTCAATGGCGCTACATTCCCCTCTCTCTTCCCTCATCCCTCCGAAACTAGTATCCTCATACAGCAACTCGAGCAAGTGCTTGTCGATGAGGTTAGACTCTGGAGCTCAATTGAAATCAGTATCTGGTTTTAAAGTCAAACTTCTTGTTCCACATTAGGAAGCAGTTTGTCTCCTCTCTTCTCAACATGGTAGAGCAACGTCGCAACACATCTCATCACTTCCCTTGCGTTCAGCCGGGTATTGTCCTTGTTTCTCTGGTGTGCCACCACTTGCCAGTCCAGGTGGAATCGCCTTCCCATAGGTTTTCATTCCTGAGGCAGATCTGGTATTCTCAGGCCTCTTTTCAACATATCCTGTCTCGCCTCCTGGGCAGATCCATATATCACAGCCCCAGTATCCCAGACAACTCTCAGATGTGCAGGGAATGGAGTCTGGAATTTAACATTTTGTTCTCTGAGCACCTTTGAAATGGGTGAGTATTTCTGTCTGGCGTTCTGTATTTCTGGTGGATAATCATGGTCCAACGTAAGTTTAGAGTCTAAGTATTTCAGATCTTTTTGGGACCAGGCTCAGTGCAATATGTCCTCTTTCACTTTATAGCTAGCACATTTAATTACTATTGATCTAGGATGAGCCTCTGGGTCTGACGGTTTCTTTACCAGCAATCTATGGGCCCATTCAGTTTGTAAGTTATACCCCGCAGGGAGGTTCAGAATGTCAGTAAGCAGATTTTCCATGAATTCAGCCATCGGATATGTCTCTGCTCCTTCTTTCAGTCCATAGACTCTTAAATTATCCCGCCATGATCTGCTTTCCAGATCTAGTGTTTTAGCATATAATTCTGCCGTTTGGTGGAGGAGGAGTTCCAGAATACTGCGTAATTGTTGTGTATTACAGGGAGGAACAGGGTGCAGGAATACACTATTTTTAAGCAAAAAAGATGTTCCAGGACTAGAGGGCATGGGATGCAGTTGGAGGGAGGATGATTCAGAGGAAACGTGAGGAAGAATTTCTTCACAGAACGGGTGGTGGACAAGTGGAACACCCTGCCAGAGGAAGTGGTGGGGGCCGAAACAATCACGGGATTTAAGAATGCATGGGATAGACATAAAGGAATTCTGGAGGTCAGAGGTAAGGGGCAACAGACTTCTTCGAAAACATAAACTGAACTTACAAGCTCAAATGGGCAGACTGGGTGGGACATAGGCCCTTATCTGCTGACACTGTCTATGTATCTATGTATCTATGTATGATCCTCTGTAGTCACAGCTCACTCTTCCCAGTTGTCCATATGGGTTTCCACTTTTGGTAAGTTTATCCAACAAGCTTTTAAATTCCTTCTGATTTTCCATTCTGGAGCTTTGTATCTCACTAAGGAGAGTTTCAAATTGACTGCATGATAGTTGTTCCAGCTCCCCATCACTGTCATGTTCAGACCCTCTAGTGCTGGAGGGGGATCTATTTCTCCCTCTAGGCCTGCAGCCCCTGTTCGATCCATCTCCCTTTCTACATATAAAACTCTTTTTGGGATTCATTTTTGGACCTCTCCTGCCCTTAGGCCCTCTGTTTGACATTTTCTTCATTTATTTATCACTTTAACCTTTCTACGGGGATTTTTATTTAAGTTGTTGAGTCGGGTGGTGCAGAGCCGCTTCTCCCAAGTCCTTACAAATCCATGGTGGAACTGGAAGTCCAGGCTCTAACTTTAAACAGCAGTCTCTGATAAAGAATTCTCACTTCACAGCTGTCCAGCTTTACTGTCACCAACAGTCTTCAATGCAGTTCAGGCAAACTAGAAGAATTTGGCTTACAGGTAAAGCATTTTCTCTCCTCTCAAGAGTTTCAGCAATTGCTGCAGATACTGGCATCAAGAAGACCCTTTCTAGGTTATTTGGCTGTGGAGACCCAGATATGCCTCCAAACTTTCTCTCAGAGCACAGAATCTGAGCCTTCTCACTCTCTGGAAGCTCCCTCAGAACTGCCCAGAGTAACCATGCCCCCTTAACTGAAGACAACGCAATACTGAAATCCAATTGGGAGATGAGGCTGTAAATTACTGTTCCAGCTCTCTGACTGGCTGTAGGAGGGCACCAAACACACAGTTCTCTATTTCTACACGCTGTCATCAAGGCATAAAATAAACGGGTTCGCATCGCAATTTGTGATCCAAGAATAGGGAAATGCAAGTCAAATGTGGCAATGATTAGCAGCCATTGCTAATCATTGCCAACTGGCCCTTGGTCCTTTAAAATGCCCTTTTGGGCCTGTTTGGGAGCAGGTTTCTTTAAATTTTTTTGTTTGTTTGTTTTTCCCCTTCCTTCTCCCCCGCGCCATTCCCCATCTGTCCTGATTTTCCAGCTGCTCCTGCTCCCCCTACATGGGGTGTATGTATGGGAGAAATGTGAGAGCATCCTCTTGGAGCCCGTCACCTCAACAAGCAGGTCCAGGAGTTCCAACTGCAGCAGAAAAGGTAAGTTCAAGGCCATTACCTTTTTCCATTTACTAGACTTATTGTTTTTTTCAGGTGGAGTCCAGTATTTAATGTTGCTTTTTGTTCTGCAGGGAGGAGGATCACTGGGTCGTGGGCCACTTGAGAGGAACCGCTGGCCGGCAGCGAGAAGCAGAGGAGGCTGAGTGAGAGGGGACCTAACTGGGACTAGACAGGGCAGGCATCATGGTGTGATGCAGATTTGGTGCTGAAGCAACTGGCTCAGCAGCAGCAGTAGCAGACTGGATGAGCGGGAATCTCCAAAAAAGTAAAAACTTTTCAATTTATATTGTTGAGGAGCCTGGAGGAGGAGTGAACTACGGAAGGGCATGGACTGGGCAGTGGCATGACTCTGGGGGGATGGATGGGCACTGGTGGGCATGTCATGGATTCTGGCCTGCAACTGGGGGGGGCTGCTGTAGATGATTGGGGGACGCTCAGCTCAACAAGCAGATCAATAAGAAAAGACATTAAGTGTTGTGCCCTGCAAGTTGCAGTGATTGGGAAAGTCATTTAAAAGTAATTAACCCTGCTTCATAGGTGCCAGGTTGTATGGGCTTGTGGGACACTGGCCCCAGCAATATTTTTTGATCTGGGCTGAGCCCCAGCAATATTTTGCCACATGCTGCCTTTTTTAAGGCATCCCCCCCCAGTTTCTCTGTGTGTGCCTCTGCTGCTGACTGTGAGTGTGTAACCACATGGCTGCACCCCACCAACTCCTGCCGCCCCCCCGCAGTTTAATTAGGCTGGCCTCAACTGGCATTATTTAAAATTCACACCTTTGCCTTGCTGCCTCTCTCCTTTTCCCTTAGTTAGTGCTCTCCCCCCTAGAAAATCATTGGGGCTCAATCAGAGTGCAATTTCTCATCATGCTGCACTGTGATTGGTGGCAGCTGTGGGGGGTGGGGGCTTGTATTAGACGCAATATGCATCCATGCGTGGGGGCAGTTCTGTGTGTCAGTGTGAGGGGGCGATGGCTTCAATTGTGTGGTGGCGGGAGAGAGTGAGCGGTGGGCTGGCCTGGAAGAAAAGAGTGGTGGTGGTCCAGTCATCCAGCCAGAAGAGAGAGGAGCTGCACTGGAGAGAACAGCCAAAGACTGGTGGTGGTGCAGCAGGAGTTGGTAGTCAGATGGGAGTCCTGGACAACACCACACCTGCAGCAACCAGGCATCACAGCAGGCCAGTTGTAGTCCGAGGAGTTTGGCTGGTGATGAGTGAGAGGGAGGAGGACCCAGGTGGCTGGGGAGTGAAACCATCCAGGCCAGCTATGGATGTGGTCTCTGGCAGGCAGCAGCAACAGTCAAGCACAAGTAGGCTGAGCAGCAGACTAGTGCTGCAGAGGGGATGGAGTAGAGTGAGTGGGTGACCTGAGCATGCTGGTTGGGATTAGGGAGGTTTGGGCAAGTGGCAGGACTACAAGTGACTGGGTGGGGTCTTTTGGTCCAGGCAGCCAGCAGCAGCAGCAGACAGCAAGTCATCTCGAGGAGCAGCAGAGAAGGAAAGCAACAGCCAGCAGAAAAAAGGTAAACCACCAGCAGCAGAACTGTTCAGTGGGGTGCACATTCAATCACAGTAAGAGTGTCTCCTGGCAATCAGACTAGAAAACTAACCCTGCTCCTCAGGCACTTCAGCTCATGGTATACCCTGAGCTGCTTAACCCATGCTGGAGGAGAGGCTGGCCTGGCACATTTACACAAATTTTATGGGTGGGATGCTGATATTTCCTATGATGGGATTGATGGGAAGGATGCTGATGTTGCCTCTGTGGTGATGATGGGAGGGATGCTGATGTTACCTCTGTGGGGTTGGATGAGATGGATGCTGATGTTGCCTCTGTGGGGATTGATGGGAGGGATGCTAATGTTGCCTCTGTGGGGATTGACAGGAGGGATGCTGGTGTTGCCTCTATTGGGATGGATGGGAGGGATACAGATGTCATCTCTCTGGGGAAGGATGAGAGGGATGCTGATGTTGCCTCTGTGGGGATGGATGGGAGGGATGCTGATGTTTCCTCTGTGGGGATAGATGGTAGGGATGCTGATGGTGCCTCTGTGGGGACTGGTGTGAAGGATGTTGATGGTGGCAGTGCCTCTGTGGGGATGGATGGGAGGGATGCAGATGTTGAATCTGTGGAAACTGAGGGATGCTGATGGTGGCAGTGCCTCTGTGGGGAGGGATAGGAGGGATTCTGAAGGTGATGGTGAATCTGTCAGGATGGATGCTGATGCTGCTTCTGTGGGAATTGATGGGAGGGATGCTGATGCTGCCTCTGTGGGGACTGATGGGAGGGATGCTGATGTTGCTTCTGTGGGGATGGATCAGAGGGATGCTGATGTTGCCTCTGTGGGGATTGATGGGAAGGATGCTGATGTTGCCTCTGTGGGGATGGATGGGAGGGATTCTGATGTTGCCTGTGTGAGGACTGATGGGAGGGATACTGATGTTGCCTCTGTGGGGATGGATGGGAGGGATGCTGATGTTGCCTCTGTGGGGATGGATGGGAGGGATACATATGTTGCCTCTCTGGGGATGGATGAGAGGGATAGAGATGTTGTCTTTCTGGGGATGGATGGGAGGGATGCTGATGTTGCCTGTGTGGGTATTGATGGGAGGGATGCTGATGTTGCCTCTGTGGGGTTGGATGGGACGGATGCTGATGTAGCCTCTGTGGGGTTGTTTAGGACGGATACTGATGTTGCCTCTCTGGGGATGGATGGGAGAGATGCTGATGTTCCTTCTGGGGGATGGATGGGAGGGATGCTGATGTTGCTTTTGTGAGGACTGATGGGAGGGATGCTGATGTTGCCTCGGTGGGGATTGATGGGAGGGATGCTAATGTTGCCTCTGTGGGGATGGATGTGAGGAATGCTGATGTTCCCTCTGTGGGGATGGATGGGAGGGATGCTGATGTTGCCTCTGTGGGGATGGATGGGAGGGATTCAGATGTTGTCTCTGTGGGGATGTATGGGAGGGATGCTGATGCTGCCTGTGTGGGGATGGATGGGAGGGATACAGGTGATTCCTCTCTGGGGATGGATGGGAGGGATGTTGATGTTGCCTCTGTGGGGATGGATGGGAGGGATACCGATGGTGGCAGTGCCACTATGGAAACAGATGGGAGGGATGTTGATGTTGCCTGTGTGGGGATGGTTGGGAGAGATGCTGATGGTGGCAGTTCCTCTGTGTGGATTAATGGAAGGGATGCTGATGGTGACAGTGCCTCTCTGGGGATGGATGCTGACATTGCCTCTGTGGGGATGGATGGAAGGGATGCTGATGGTGGCAGTGCCTCTGTGGGAATAGATGGGAGGGATGCTGATGTTGCCTTTGTGGGGATGGATGGGAGGGATGCTGAGGTTCCTTCTGTGGGATGGATGGGAGGGATGCTGATGTTGCTTTTGTGAGGATTGATGGGAGGGATGCTGATGTTGCCTTGGTGGGGATGTATGGCAGGCATGCTGATGCTGCCTCTGTGGGAATGGATGGGAGGGATACAGATGGTTCCTCTCTGGGGAGGGTTGGATGGGAGGGATGCTGATGTTGCCTCTGTGGGGATTGATGGGAGGGATGCAGATGGTGGCAGTTTCTCTGTGTGGATTGATGGGATGGATGCTGATGTTGCCTCTGTGGGGATGGGTGGGAGGATGCTGATTTTGCCTCTGTGGGGATTGATGGGAGGGATGCTGATGGAGGCCGAGCCTCTGTGGGGATGGATGGGAGGGTTGCTGATGGTGGCAGTGCCTCTGTCGGGATGGATGGGAGGGATGCTGATGTTGCCTCTGTGAGAATGTATGGTAGAGATGCTGATGGTGGCAGTGCCTCTCTGGGAATGGATGGGAGGGATGATAATCTTGCCTCTGGAGGATTGATGGGAGGGATGCTGATGTTGCCTCTGTGGGGATGGATGGGAGTTATGCTGATGGTGGCAGTGCCTCTGTTGAGATGGATGCTGATGTTACCTCTGTGGGAACTGATGGGAGGGATGCTGATGGTGGCGGTGCCTCTGTGGGGATTTACAGGGAGTGATGCTGATGTTGCCTCTGTGGAGATTGACAAGGGGATGCTGATGTTAGTAGAAATAAAAAAACACCACGCATTCCAGAGAAAGGAGAACAGAAAGTCCTCCAATGAAGATAGTCACAAATTGTCACAAATCCAGTTTACTGTTTGTTTACAAAAATACCAGTTTTATTAAACAAATATGAGAAGGCACAACAATTATGTGCAAGGTTCCCGGTGTTTTGCAAATTAAGGCTTCATCAGGGAGATAAGTCTTGCAATATTCAATCTCTTTTTTATACCAATTACTTTCAAAACCCGTGACATCCCAGTGCCTGTCCATAAAACTAGCAATTATTCAAATAAAATAATTGGTAATAAAGAAAAAATGTAACACATTAGTTCATGATAATGGTAGTAACCCTTTTACATATCAAATATTTCAAAAGTGTAAAGTCAGTTGTATCAGCCAATCAGATCACTCAATACAAAATGTATTATTTCTGAGGACCAAATTTTTCCTGTTAGCTAGTGGAGAAATATACCACATATTAAACCTCAAAATCTTTCCAAAATTAATATTAAAAATGGGTTTATCAACCAAAACTTTGTACGACCAATCAGATTGTTGTATTTCAGAAACATTACATTTATAATAGTTCTCTTACTAAGTAGTTATTGATGGGTGATAAACTGTATTATATCAAAAATCCTCAAATGAAACAACCTTATTTAGGCAATTACAAAAAATAATTGTTTGCAGATGTTGCCTCTGTGGGGATAGATGGGAGGGATGCTGATGTTGCCTATGTGGGGATTGATGGGAGGGATGGGAGGGATGCTGATGTTTCTTCTGCGGGGTTTGATTGGAGGGATGCTGATGTTGCCTCTGTGGGGATGGATGGGAGGGATGCTGATGTTGCCTCTGTGGGGATGGATGGGAGGGATGCTGATGTTCCTTTTGTGGGATGGATGGGAGGGATGCCGATGTTACCTTTGTGAGGATTGATGGGAGGGATGCTGATGTTGCCTCTGTGGGGTTGGATGGGAGGGATGCTGATGTTGCCTCTAGGGATGGATGGGAAGGGATGCTGATGTTGCCTCTGTGGGGATGGATGGGAGGGATGCCGAGGTTCCTTCTGTGGGAAGGATGGGAGGGATACTGATGCTGCTTTTGTGAGGTTTGATGGGAGGGATGCTGATATTGCCTTGGTGAGGATTGATGGGAGGGATGCTGATGTTGTCTCTGTGGGGATGTTTGGCATGGATGCTGATGCTGCCTCTGTGGGGATGGATGGGAGGGATACAGATGATTCCTCTCTGGGGATGGGTGGGAGGGATGCTGATGTTGCCTCTGTGGGGACTGATAGGAGTGATGCTGATGGTGGCAGTTCCTCTGTGTGGATTGATGGGAGGGATGCTGATGTGACAGTGCCTCTCTGGGGATGGATGCTGGTGTTGACTCTGTGGGGATAGATGGGAGGAATGCTGATGTTGCCTCTGTTGGGATGGATGGGAAGGATGCTGATGTTGCCTCTGTGGGGATGGATAGGAGGGATGCTGATGGTGGCAGTGCCTCTGTGAGGATGGATGAGAGGGATGCTGATGGAGGCAGTGCCTCTGTGGGGATGGATGGGAGGGATGCTGATGTTGCCTATGTGGGGATTGATGGGAGGGATGGGAGGGATGCTGATGTTGCTTCTGCGGGGTTTGATTGGAGGGATGCTGATGTTGCCTCTGTGGGGATGGATGGGAGGGATGCTGATGTTCCTTTTGTGGGATGGATGGGAGGGATGCTGATGGTGGCAGTGCCTCTGTGAGGATGGATGAGAGGGATGCTGATGGAGGCAGTGCCTCTGTGGGGATGGATGGGAGGGATGCTGATAGTGGCAGTGCCTCTGTGCAAGGGGATGGGAGGGATGCTAATCTTGCATCTGAGGGGATTGATGGGAGGGATGCTGATGTTGCCATTGTGGGGATGTGTGGGAGGGATGCTGATGGTGGCAGTGCCTCTGTTGGGATGGATGCTGATGTTACCTCTGTGGGAATTAATGGGAGGGATGCTGATAGTTGTGGTGCCTCTGTGAGGATTTAAAGGGAGTGATGCTGATCTTGCCTCTGTGGGGATTGACAAGGGGATGCTGATGTTAGTAGAAACAAACAAACACCACGCATTCCAGAGCCAGGAAAACAGATAGTCCTCCAATGAAGATAGTCACAAATTGCCACAAATCCAGTTTACTGTTTGTTTACAAAAATACCAGTTTTATTAAACAAATTTGAGAAGGCACAACAGTTATGTGCAAGGTCCCCTGTGTTTTGCAAATTAAGGCTTCATCAGGGGTATAAATCTTGCAATACTCAATCTCATTTTTATACCAATTAGTTTCAAAACCCATGACATCACAGTTACTGTCCATAAAACTAGCAATTATTCAAATAAAATAATTGGTAATAAAAAAAAATGTTACACATTAGTTCATGATAATGGTAGCGACCCTTTTACATATCAAATATTTCAAAAGTGTAAAGTCAGTTGTATCAGTCTATCAGATCGCTCGATACAAAATGTATTATTTCTGAGGACCAAATTTTTCCTGTTAGCTAGTGGAGAAATATACCACATATTAAAATTCAAAATCTTTCCAAAATTAATATTAAAAATGGGTTTATCAACCAAAACTTTGTATGACCAATCATATTGCTGTATTTCAGAAACATTACATTTATAATAGTTCTCTTACTAAGTAGTTATTGATGGGTGATAAACTGTATTATATCAAACATCCTCAAATGAAACAACATTATTTAGGCAATTACAAAAAATAATTGTTTGCAGATGTTTCCTCTGTGGGGATGGATGGGAGGGATGCTGATGTTGCCTGTGTGGGGACTGATGGGAGGAATGCTGATGTTGCCTCTGTGGGGTTGAATGGGATGGATGCTGATGATGACTCTTTGGGGATTGATGGGATGGATGGGAGGGATGCTGGTGTTGCTTCTGTGGGGATTGATTGGAGTGATGCTGATGTTGCCTCTGTGGGGATGGATGGGAGGGATGCTGATGTTGCCTCTGTGGGGATGGATGGGAGGGATGCTGATGTTCCTTCTGTGGGATGGATGGGAGGGATGCTGATGTTGTCTTTGTGGGGATGGATGGTAGGCATGCTGATGTTGCCTCTATGGGGATGGATTGAAGGGATGCTGATGTTGCCTCTGGGGGGATGGATGGGAGGGATGCTGATGTTCCTTCTGTGGGATGGATGGGAGGGATGCTGATGTTGCCTTAGTGGGGATTGATGGGAGTGATGCTGATGCTGCCTCTGTGGGGATGTATGGCAAGGATACTGATGCTGCCTCTGTGGGGATGGATGGGAGGGATATAGATGATTCCTCTCCGGGGATGGATGGGAGGGATGCTGATGGTGGCAGTTCCTCAATGGGGATGGATGCAGATGTTGCTTCTGTGGGGATGAATGTGAGGGATGCTGATGGTGGCAGTGCCTCTGAGGGGATGGATGGGAGAGATGCTGATTTTGCCTCTTTGGGAATTGATGGGAGGGATGCTGATGGAGGCAGTGCCTCTGTAGGGATGGATGGGAGGGTTGCTGATGGTGGTAGTGCCTCTGTTGGGATGGATGGGAGGGATGCTGATGTTGCCTCTGTGAGAATGGATGGAAGAGATGCTGATAATGGCAGTGCCTCTGTGGGAATGGATGGGAGGGATGCTAATCTTGCCTCTGGAGGATTGATGGGAGGGATGCAGATGGTGGCAGTGCCTCTGTTGGGATGGATGGGAGAGATGCTGATGGTGGCAGTGCCTCTGTTAGGATGGATGCTGATGTTACCTCTGTGGGAATTAATGGGAGGGATGCTGATGGTGGCAATGCCTCTGTGGGGATTTACAGGGAGTGATGTTGATGTTGCCTCTGTGGGGATTGACAAGGGGATGCTGATGTTAGTAGAAACAAAAAAAGACCACGCATTCCAGAGCCAGGAGAACAGACATTCCTCCAATGAAGATAGTCACAAATTGCCACAAATCCAGTTTACTGTTTGTTTACAAAAATACCAGTTTTATTAAACAAATATGAGAAGGCACAACAGTTATGTGCAAGGTCCCCAGTGTTTTGCAAATTAAGGTTTCATCAGGGGGATAAAGCTTGCAATACTAAATCTCTTTTTTATACCAATTAGTTTCAAAACCTGTGACATCACAGTTCCTGTCCATAAAACTAGCAATTATTCAAATAAAATAATTGGTAAAAAAGATGAAATGTTACACATTAGTTTATGATAATGGTAGCAACCCTTTTACATATCAAATATTTCAAAAGTGTAAAGTCAGTTGTATCAGTCAATCAGATCGCTCGATACAAAATGTATTATTTCGGAGGACCAAATTTTTCATGTTAGCTAGTGGAGAAATATGCCACATATTAAAACTCAAAATCTTTCCAAAATTAATATTAAAAATAGGTTTATCAACCAAAACTTTGTAAGACCAATCAGATTGCTGTATTTCAAAAACATTACATTTATAATAGTTCTCTTACTAAGTAGTTATTGATGGTTGATTAACTGTATTATATCAAAAATCCTCAAATGAAACAACCTTATTTAGGCAATTACAAAAAAATAATTGTTTGCAGATGTTGCCTCTGTGGGGATGGATGGGAGGGATGCTGATGTTCCCTGTGTAGGGATTGATGGGATGGATGCTGATGTTGCCTCTGTGGGGATTGGTTGGAGGGATACTGATGTTGCCTCTGTGGGGATGGATGGGAGGGATGTTGATGTTGCCTCTGTGGGGATGGATGGGAGGGATGCTGATGTTGCCTCTGTGGGGATGGATGAGAAGGATGCTGATGTTCATTCTGTGGAATGGATGGAAGGGATGCTGATGTTGTCTTTGTGGAAACTGATGGGAGATATGCTGATGCTGTCTCTGTGGGGTTGGATGGGAGGGATGCTGATGTTGCCTCTGAGGGGATGGATGGGAGGGATGCTGAGGTTCCTTCTGTGGGATGGATGGGAATGATGCTGATGTTGCTTTGTGAGGATTGATGGGAGGGATGCTGATGTTGCCTTGGTGGGGATTGATGGAAGGGATGCTGATGTTGCCTCTGTGGGGATGGATGGGAGGGATACAGATGATTCCTCTCTGGGGATGGATGGGAGGGATTCTGATGTTGCTTCTGTGGGGATTTATGGGAGGGATGCTGATGGTGGCAGTTCCTTTGTGTGGATTGATGGGAGGGATGCTGATGGTGACAGTGCCTGTCTGGGGATGGATGCTGATGTTGACTCTTTGGGGATGGATGGGAGGGATGCTGATGGTGGCAGTGCCTCTGTGGGGATGGATGGGAGGGATGTTGATTTTGCCTCTGTGGGGATTGATGGGAGGGATGCTGATTGAGGCAGTGCCTCTGTGGGGATGATAGGAGGATTGCTGATGGTGGCAGTGCCTCTGTGGGGATGGATGGGAGGGATGTTGATGTTGCATGTGTGGGGATTGATGGCAGGGATGCTGATGTTGCCTCTGTGGGGTTGTATGGGATGGATGCAGATGTTGCCTTTGTGGGGATTGATGGGATGGATGGGAGGGATGCTGATGTTGCACCTGTGGGGATTGATTGGAGGATTCTGATGTTCCTTCTGTGGGATGGATGGGAGGGATGCTGATGTTGCCTGTGTGAGGATGTATGGGAGGGATGCTTATTTTGCCTCTGTGGGGATGGATGGAAGGGAAACAGATGTTTCCTCTCTATGGATGGATGGGAGGGACGCTGATGTTGCCTCTGTGGGGATGGATGGGAGGGATACAGATGTTACCTCTCTGGGGATGGATGGAAGGGATGCTGATGTTGCCTCTGTGGGGATTGATGGGGTGATGCTGATTGTGGCAGTGCCTCTGTGGGGATGGATGGGAGGGATGCTGATGTTGCCTCTGTTGGGATGGATGGGAGGGATACAGATGTTGCCTCTCTTGGGATGGATGGAAGAAATGCTGATGTTGCCTCTGTGGGGATGGATGGGAGGGATGTTTATGTTCCTTCTGTGGGATGGATGGGAGGGATGCTGATGTTGCCTTTGTGGAGATTGATGGAAGGGATGCTGACGTTGCCTCTGTGGGGTTGGATGGGAGGTATGCTGATGGTGGCAGTGCCTCTGTTGGGATGGATGGGAGAGATGCTGATGTTGCCTCTGTGGGGTTGGATGGGAGGGATGCTGATGGTGGCAGTGCCTCTGTTGGGATGGATGCTGATGTTACCTCTGTGGGAATTGATGGGATGGATACTGATGGTGGTGTTGCCTCTGTGGGGATTGATAGGGAGATGCTGATGATAGTAGAAACAAAAAAACACCACGCATTCCAGTGCCAGGAGAACAGATAGTGCTCAATGAAGATAGTCCAAATTGCCACAAATCCAGTTTACTGTTTGTTTACAAAAATACCAGTTTTATTAAACAAATATGAGAAGGCACAACAGTAATGTGCATGGTCCCTGGTGTTTTGCAAATTAAGGCTTCATCTGGGGGATAAATCTTGCAATACTCAATCTCTTCTTTATGCCAATTAGTTTCAAAACCTGTGACATCACAGTTCCTGTCCATAGAACTAGCAATTATTCAAATAAAATAATTGGTAATAAAGAGAAAATGTTACACATTAGTTCATGGTAATGGTAGTAACCCTTTTACATATCAAATATTTCAAAAGTGTAAAGTCAGTTGTATCATCAATCAGATCACTCGATACAAAATGTATTATTTCTGAGGACCAAATTTTTCCTGTTAGCTAGTGGAGAAATATACCGCATATTAAAACTCAAAATATTTCCAAAATTAATATTAAAAATGGGTTTATCAACCAAAACTTTGTACGACCAATCAGATTGCTGTATTTCAGAAACATTACATTTATAATAGTTCTCTTACTAAATAGTTATTGATGGTTGATAAACTGTATTATATCAAAAATCCTCAAATTAAACTACCTTATTTAGGCAATTTCAAAAAATAATTGTTTGCAGATGTTTCCTCTGTGGGGATGGATGGGAGGGATGTTGATGTTGCCTGTGTGGAAATTGATGGGAGGGATGCTGATGTTGCCTCTGTGGGGTTGTATGGGATGGATGCTGATGTTGCCTCTGTGGGGATTGATGGGATGGATGGGAGGGATGCTGATGTTGCCTCTGTGGGGATGGATGGGAGGGATGCTGATGTTGCCTCTGTGGGGATGGATGGGAGGGATGCTGAGGTTGCCTCTGTGGGGGTGGATGTCAGGGATGCTGATGTTCCTTCTGTGGGATGGATGGGAGGGATGCTGATGTTGCCTTTGTGGGGATTGATGGGAGGGATGCTGATGTTGCCTCTGTGGGGTTGGATGGGACAGATGCTGATGTTGCCTCTGTGGGGATGGATGGGAGGATGCTGATGGCTGCCTCTGTGGGGATTGATGGGAGGGATGCCGATGTTGCCTCTGTGGGAATGAATGGGAGGGATGCTGATGTTGCCTGTGTGAGGATGTATGGGAGGGATGCTTATGTTACCTCTGTGGGGATGGATGGGAGGGAAACAGATGTTTCCTCTCTGTGGATGGATGGGAGGGATGCTGATGTTGCCTCTGTGGGGATGGATGGGAGTAATGCAGATGTTCCCTCTCTGGGGATGGATGGGAGGGATACAGATGTTGCCTCTCTGGGGATGGATGAGAAGGATGCTGATGTTCCTTCTGTGGAATGGATGGGGGGATGCTGATGTTGCCTTTGTGGAAACTGATGGGAGAGATGCTGATGCTGTCTCTGTGGGGTTGGATGGGAGGGATGCTGATGTTGCCTCTGAGGGGATGGATGGGAGGGATGCTGAGGTTCCTTCTGTGGGATGGATGGAAGGGATGCTGATGTTGCTTTGTGAGGATTGATGGGAGGGATGCTGATGTTGCCTTGGTGGGGATTGATGGAAGGGATGCTGATGTTGCCTCTGTGGGGATGGATGGGAGGGATACAGATGATTCCTCTCTGGGGATGGATGGGAGGGATTCTGATGTTGCCTCTCTGGGGATTGATGGGAGGGATGCTGATAGTGGCAGTTCCTTTGTGTGGATTGATGGGAGGGATGCTGATGGTGACAGTGCCTGTCTGGGGATGGATGCTGATGTTGACTCTTTGGGGATGGATGGGAGGGATGCTGATGGTGGCAGTGCCTCTGTTGGGATGGATGGGAGAGATGTTGATTTTGCCTCTGTGGGGATTGATAGAAGGGATGCTGATAGAGGCAGTGCCTCTGTGGGGATGGATAGGAGAATTGCTGATGGTGGCAGTGCCTCTGGGGGATGGATGGAGGGATGCTGATGTTGCCTGTGTGGGGATTGATGGCAGGATGCTGATGTTGCCTCTGTGGGGTTGGATGGGATGGATGCAGATGTTACCTTTGTGGGGATTGATGGGATGGATGGGAGGGATGCTGATATTGCATCTGTGGGGATTGATTGGAGGGATTCTGATGTTCCTTCTGGGGGATGGATGGGAGGGATGCTGATGTTGCCTGTGTGAGGATGTATGGGAGGGATGCTTATTTTGTCTCTGTGGGGATGGATGGGAGGGAAACAGATGTTTCCTCTCTGTGGATGGATGGGAGGGATGCTGATGTTGCCTCTGTGGGGATGGATGGGAGTAATGCAGATGTTGCCTCTCTGGGGATGGATGGGAGGGATACAGATGTTACCTCTCTGGGGATGGATGGGAGGGATGCTGATGTTGCCTCTGTGGGGATTGATGGGGTGATGCTGATTGTGGCAGTGCCTCTGTGGGGATGGATGGGAGGATGCTGATGTTGCCTCTGTTGGGATGGATGGGAGGATACAGATGTTGTCTCTCTTGGGATGGATGGAAGGAATGCTGATGTTGCCTCTGTGGGATGGATGGGAGGGATGTTGATGTTCCTTCTGTGGGATGGATGGGAGGATGCTGATGTTGCCTTTGTGGGATTGATGGAAGGGATGCTGATGTTGCCTCTGTGGGGTTGGATGGGAGGGATGCTGATGGTGGCAGTGCCTCTGTTGGGATGGATGGGAGAGATGCTGACGTTGCCTCTGTGGGGTTGGATGGGAGGGATGCTGATGGTGGCCATGTCTCTGTGGGGATGGATGGGAGAGATGCTGATGTTGCATCTGTGGGGATGGATGGGAGGGATGCTGATGGTGGCAGTGTCTCTGTTGGGATGGATGCTGATGTTACCTCTGTGGGAATTGATGGGATGGATACTGATGGTGGCGTTGCCTCTGTGGGGATTGATAGGGAGATGCTGATGATAGTAGAAACAAAAACACCCGCGATTCCAGTGCCAGGAGAACAGATAGTGCTCCAATGAAGATGATCACAAGTGCCACAAATCCAGTTTACTGTTTGTTTACAAAAATACCAGTTTTATTAAACAAATATGAGAAGGCACAACAGTAATGTGCATGGTCCCTGGTGTTTTGCAAATTAAGGCTTCATCTGGGGATAAATCTTGCAATACTCAATCTCTTTTTATGCCAATTGGTTTCAAAACCTGTGACATCACAGTTCCTGTCCATAGAACAACAATTATTCAAATAAAATAATTGGTAATAAAGAAAATGTTACACATTAGTTCATGTAATGGTAGCAACCCTTTTACATATTAAATATTTCAAAGTGTAAAGTCAGTTGTATCAGTCAATCAGATCACCCGATACAAAATGTATTATTTCTGAGGACCAAATTTTTCCTGTTAGCTAGTGAGAATATACCACATATTAAAACTCAAAATCTTTCCAAAATTAATATTAAAAATGGGTTTATCAACCAAAACTTTTACGACCAATCAGATTGCTGTATTTCAGAAACATTACATTTATAATAGTTCTCTTACTAAGTAGTTATTGTTGGTTGATAAACTGTATTATATCAAAAATCCTCAAATGAAACTACCTTATTTAGGCAATTTCAAAAAATAATTATTTGCAGATGTTTCCTCTGTGGGGATGGATGGGAGGGATGTTGATGTTGCCTGTGTGGAGATTGATGGGAGGGATGCTGATGTTGCCTCTGTGGGGTTGGATGGGATGGATGCTGATGTTGCCTCTGTGGGGATTGATGGGATGGATGGGAGGGATGCTGATGTTGCCTCTCTGGGGATTGATGGGAGGGATGCTGATAGTGGCAGTTCCTTTGTGTGGATTGATGGGAGGGATGCTGATGGTGACAGTGCCTGTCTGGGGATGGATGCTGATGTTGACTCTTTGGGGATGGATGGGAGGGATGCTGATGGTGGCAGTGCCTCTGTTGGGATGGATGGGAGAGATGTTGATTTTGCCTCTGTGGGGATTGATAGAAGGGATGCTGATAGAGGCAGTGCCTCTGTGGGGATGGATAGGAGGATTGCTGATGGTGGCAGTGCCTCTGTGGGGATGGATGGGAGGGATGCTGATGTTGCCTGTGTGGGGATTGATGGCAGGGATGCTGATGTTGCCTCTGTGGGGTTGGATGGGATGGATGCAGATGTTACCTTTGTGGGGATTGATGGGATGGATGGGAGGGATGCTGATATTGCATCTGTGGGGATTGATTGGAGGGATTCTGATGTTCCTTCTGGGGGATGGATGGGAGGGATGCTGATGTTGCCTGTGTGAGGATGTATGGGAGGGATGCTTATTTTGTCTCTGTGGGGATGGATGGGAGGGAAACAGATGTTTCCTCTCTGTGGATGGATGGGAGGGATGCTGATGTTGCCTCTGTGGGGATGGATGGGAGTAATGCAGATGTTGCCTCTCTGGGGATGGATGGGAGGGATACAGATGTTACCTCTCTGGGGATGGATGGGAGGGATGCTGATGTTGCCTCTGTGGGGATTGATGGGGTGATGCTGATTGTGGCAGTGCCTCTGTGGGGATGGATGGGAGGGATGCTGATGTTGCCTCTGTTGGGATGGATGGGAGGGATACAGATGTTGTCTCTCTTGGGATGGATGGAAGGAATGCTGATGTTGCCTCTGTGGGGATGGATGGGAGGGATGTTGATGTTCCTTCTGTGGGATGGATGGGAGGGATGCTGATGTTGCCTTTGTGGGGATTGATGGAAGGGATGCTGATGTTGCCTCTGTGGGGTTGGATGGGAGGGATGCTGATGGTGGCAGTGCCTCTGTTGGGATGGATGGGAGAGATGCTGACGTTGCCTCTGTGGGGTTGGATGGGAGGGATGCTGATGGTGGCCATGTCTCTGTGGGGATGGATGGGAGAGATGCTGATGTTGCATCTGTGGGGATGGATGGGAGGGATGCTGATGGTGGCAGTGTCTCTGTTGGGATGGATGCTGATGTTACCTCTGTGGGAATTGATGGGATGGATACTGATGGTGGCGTTGCCTCTGTGGGGATTGATAGGGAGATGCTGATGATAGTAGAAACAAAAAAACACCACGCATTCCAGTGCCAGGAGAACAGATAGTGCTCCAATGAAGATAGTCAAAGGTGCCACAAATCCAGTTTACTGTTTGTTTACAAAAATACCAGTTTTATTAAACAATATGAGAAGGCACAACAGTAATGTGCATGGTCCCTGGTGTTTTGCAAATTAAGGCTTCATCTGGGGGATAAATCTTGCAATACTCAATCTCTTTTTTATGCCAATTAGTTTCAAAACCTGTGACATCACAGTTCCTGTCCATAGAACTAGCAATTATTCAAATAAAATAATTGGTAATAAAGAGAAAATGTTACACATTAGTTCATGGTAATGGTAGCAACCCTTTTACATATTAAATATTTCAAAAGTGTAAAGTCAGTTGTATCAGTCAATCAGATCACTCGATACAAAATGTATTATTTCTGAGGACCAAATTTTTCCTGTTAGCTAGTGGAGAAATATACCACATATTAAAACTCAAAATCTTTCCAAAATTAATATTAAAAATGGGTTTATCAACCAAAACTTTGTACGACCAATCAGATTGCTGTATTTCAGAAACATTACATTTATAATAGTTCTCTTACTAAGTAGTTATTGTTGGTTGATAAACTGTATTATATCAAAAATCCTCAAATGAAACTACCTTATTTAGGCAATTTCAAAAAATAATTATTTGCAGATGTTTCCTCTGTGGGGATGGATGGGAGGGATGTTGATGTTGCCTGTGTGGAGATTGATGGGAGGGATGCTGATGTTGCCTCTGTGGGGTTGGATGGGATGGATGCTGATGTTGCCTCTGTGGGGATTGATGGGATGGATGGGAGGGATGCTGATGTTGCCTCTGTGGGGATGGATGGGAGGGATGCTGATGTTGCCTCTGTGGGGATGGATGGGAGGGATGCCGAGGTTGCCTCTGTGGAGGTGGATGTCAGGGATGATGATGTTCCTTCTGTGGGATGGATGGGAGGGATGCTGATGTTGCCTTTGTGGGGATTGATGGGAGGGATGCTGATGTTGCCTCTGTGGGGATTGATGGGGTGATGCTGATGGTGGCAGTGCCTCTGTGGGGATGGATGGGAGGGATGCTGATGTTGCCTCTGTTGGGATGGACGGGAGGGATACAGATGTTTCCTCTCTTGGGATGGATGGGAGGAATGCTGATGTTGCCTCTGTGGGATTGATTGGAGGGATGCTGATGTTTCCTATGTGGGGACTGATGGGAAGCATGCTGATGTTGCCTCTGTGGGGATGAATGGGAGGGATGCTGATGTTGCCTCTGTGGGGATGGATGAGAGGGATGCTGATGGTGGCAGTGCCTCTGTGGAGATGGGTGGGAGGGATGCTGATGTTGCCTCTGTGGGGATTGATGGGGTGATGCTGATGGTGGCAGTGCCTCTGTGGGGATTGGTGGGAAGGATGCTGATGGTGGTATTGCACAGACAGTTGGTAAGACCTCATCTGGAGTACTGTGTACAGTTATGGAGACTCTATCTCTTCAAAGACATAGACAAGGTGTAGGCTGTCCAGAGGAGGGTAGCAAAAATGGTGCAGGGTCTGCACCACAAGACATATGAAGAAAGATTAAAGGAGCTTAAGATGTATAGCCTCAAGGAAAGGGTGAGAAAGGGGACATGATAGAAACTTTCTAATATCTCTAGGTAATCAACAAAGTCCAAGTGGGTAGCATCTTTCAGAAAAAGATGTGCAAGAACAAGGGCACAATTTGAAGAAGATAGGGACGGCTCAGAAGTAATGTGAGGAAGTATTTCTTCACAGAGAGGGTTGTAGATGTATGGAACAGCCTTCCTGAGGAGGTCATTGAGTCAGAAACAGTGGGGGAATTCAAGAATGCATGGCACAGACATAAGGCAGTTCTAGTGGGGGGGTAGGAGGATGTAGTCTGATGGTTAACTAGGATCTGCAGCTTATCCATTAGGTAGGGAAATGGGCAGACTAGGTGGGCCATGCAGTTCTTATCTGCCATCAGATTCTATGTTTCTATGTGGCGTTGCCTCTCTGGGGATGGATGGGAGGGATGCTGATGTTGGCTCTGTGGGAATTGATGGGAGGATGCTGATGGTGGCGGTGCCTCTGTGGGGATGGATGGGAGGGATGCTGATGTTGCCTCTGTGGGGATGGATGGGAGGGATGTTGATGTTCCTTCTGTGGGATGGATGGGAGGGATGCTGATGTTGCCTTTGTGGGGATTGATGCAAGGGATGCTGACGTTGCCTCTGTGGGGTTGGATGGGAGGGATGCTGATGGTGGCAGTGCCTCTGTTGGGATGGATGGGAGAGATGCTGACGTTGCCTCTGTGGGGTTGGATGGGAGGGATGCTGATGGTGGCCATGTCTCTGTGGGGATGGATGGGAGAGATGCTGATGTTGCATCTGTGGGGAGGGATGGATGGGAGGGATGCTGATGGTGGCAGTGCCTCTGTTGGGATGGATGCTGATGTTACCTCTGTGGGAATTGATGGGATGGATACTGATGGTGGTGTTGCCTCTGTGGGGATTGATAGGAAGATGCTGATGATAGTAGAAACAAAAAAACACCACGCATTCCAGTGCCAGGAGAACAGATAGTGCTCCAATGAAGATAGTCACAAATTGCCACAAATCCAGTTTACTGTTTGTTTACAAAAATACCAGTTTTATTAAACAAATATGAGAAGGCACAACAGTAATGTGCATGGTCCCTGGTGTTTTGCAAATTAAGGCTTCATCTGGGGTATAAATCTTGCAATACTCAATCTCTTTTTTATGCCAATTAGTTTCAAAACCTGTGACATCACAGTTCCTGTCCATAGAACTAGCAATTATTCAAATAAAATAATTGGTAATAAAGAGAAAATGTTACACATTAGTTCATGGTAATGGTAGCAACCCTTTTACATATCAAATATTTCAAAAGTGTAAAGTCAGTTGTACCAGTCAATCAGATCACTCGATACAAAATGTATTATTTCTGAGGACCAAATTTTTCCTGTTAGCTAGTGGAGAAATATACAGCATATTAAAACTCAAAATCTTTCCAAAATTAATATTAAAAATGGGTTTATCAACCAAAACTTTGTACGACCAATCAGATTGCTGTATTTCAGAAACATTACATTTATAATAGTTCTCTTACTAAGTAGTTATTGTTGGTTGATAAACTGTATTATATCAAAAATCCTCAAATGAAACTACCTTATTTAGGCAATTTCAAAAAATAATTGTTTGCAGATGTTTCCTCTGTGGGGATGGATGGGAGGGATGTTGATGTTGCCTGTGTGGAGATTGATGGGAGGGATGCTGATGTTGCCTCTGTGGGGTTGGATGGGATGGATGCTGATGTTGCCTCTGTGGGGATTGATGGGATGGATGGGAGGGATGCTGATGTTGCCTCTGTGAGGATGGATGGGAGGGATGCTGATGTTGCCTCTGTGGGGATGGATGGGAGGGATGCCGAGGTTGCCTTTGTGGGGATTGATGGGAGGGATGCTGATGTTGCCTCTGTGGGGTTGGATGGGACAGATGCTGATGTTGCCTCTGTGGGGATGGATGGGAGGATGCTGATGGCTGCCTCTGTGGGGATTGATGGGAGGGATGCCGATGTTGCCTCTGTGGGAATGAATGGGAGGGATGCTGATGTTGCCTGTGTGAGGAAGTATGGGAGGGATGCTTATGTTACCTCTGTGGGGATGGATGGGAGGGAAACAGATGTTTCCTCTCCGTGGATGGATGGGAGGGATGCTGATGTTGCCTCTGTGGGGATGGATGGGAGTAATGCAGATGTTCCCTCTCTGGGGATGGATGGGAGGGATACAGATGTTGCCTCTCTGGGGATGGATGGGAGGGATGCTGATGTTGCCTCTGTGGGGATTGATGGGGTGATGCTGATGGTGGCAGTGCCTCTGTGGGAATGGAATGGAAGGATGCTGATGTTGCCTCTGTTGGGATGGATGGGAGGGATACAGATGTAGCCTCTCTTGGGATGGATGGGAGGGATGCTGATGTTACCTGTGTGAGGATGTATGGGAGGGATGCTTATGTTGCCTCTGTGGGGATGGATGGGAGGGAAACAGATGTTTCCTCTCTGTGGATGGATGGGAGGGATGCTGATGTTGCCACTTTGGGGATGGATGGGAGTAATGCAGATGTTGCCTATCTGGGGATGGATGGGAGGGATACAGATGTTGCCTCTCTGGGGATGGATGGGAGGGATGCTGATGTTGCCTCTGTGGGGATTGATGGGGTGATGCTGATGGTGGCAGTGCCTCTGTGGGGATGGATGGGAGGGATGCTGATGTTGCCTCTGTTGGGATGGATGGGAGGGATACAGATGTTTCCTCTCTTGGGATGGATGGGAGGAATGCTGATGTTGCCTCTGTGGGATGGATTGGAGGGATGCTGATGTTTCCTATGTGGGGACTGATGGGAAGCATGCTGATGTTGCCTCTGTGGGGATGAATGGGAGGGATGCTGATGTTGCCTCTGTGGGGATGGATGAGAGGGATGCTGATGGTGGCAGTGCCTCTGTGGGGATGGGTGGGAGGGATGCTGATGTTGCCTCTGTGGGGATTGATGGGGTGATGCTGATGGTGGCAGTGCCTCTGTGGGGATTGGTGGGAAGGATGCTGATGGTGGTATTGCACAGACAGTTGGTAAGACCTCATCTGGAGTACTGTGTACAGTTATGGAGACTCTATCTCTTCAAAGACATAGACAAGGTGTAGGCTGTCCAGAGGAGGGTAGCCAAAATGGTGCAGGGTCTGCACCACAAGACATATGAAGAAAGACTAAAGGAGCTTAAGATGTATAGCCTCAAGGAAAGGGTGAGAAAGGGGACATGATAGAAACTTTCTAATATCTCTAGGTAATCAACAAAGTCCAAGTGGGTAGCATCTTTCAGAAAAAAAGATGTGCAAGAACAAGGGGGCACAATTTGAAGATAGAGGGGACGGCTCAGAAGTAATGTGAGGAAGTATTTCTTCACAGAGAGGGTTGTAGATGTATGGAACAGCCTTCCTGAGGAGGTCATTGAGTCAGAAACAGTGGGGGAATTCAAGAATGCATGGCACAGACATAAGGCAGTTCTAGTGGGGGGGTAGGAGGAAGTAGTCTGATGGTTAACTAGGATCTGCAGCTTATCCATTAGGTAGGGAAATGGGCAGACTAGGTGGGCCATGCAGTTCTTATCTGCCATCAGATTCTATGTTTCTATGTGGCATTGCCTCTCTGGGGATGGATGGGAGGGATGCTGATGTTACCTCTGTGGGGATGGATGGGAGGGATGCTGATGTTGCCTCTGTGGGGATTGATAGGAGGGATGCTGATGTTAGTAGAAACAAAAAACCACCATGCATTCCAGAGCCAGGAGAACAGTTAGTCCTCCAATGAAGGTAGTCACAAATTGCCACAAATCCAGTTTGCTGTTTGTTTACAAAAATACTGGTTTTATTGAACAAACATGAGAAGGTGCATCAGTTATGTGCAAGGTCCCTTCATCAGGGGCATAAACCTTGCAATACTCAATCTCTTTTATTACCAATTAGTTTCAAAATCCGTGACATCAGTTAGTAACTTATTAGATTGTTCCTTTCCATAAAACTAGCAATTATTCAAATAAAATAATTGGTAATAAAGAAAAATTTTTACACATTAGTTCATGACAATGGTAGCAACCCTTTTACGTATCAAATATTTAAAAAGTGTAAAGTCAGTTGTATCAGCCAATCAGATTGCTCGATACAAAATGTTTTATTTCTGAGCACAAAATTATTCTTGTTAGCTAGTGGAGGAATATATCACATATTAAAACTCAAAATCTTTCCAAAATTAATATTAAAAATGGGTTTATCAACCAAAACTTTCTATGACCAATCAGATTGCTGTATTTCAGATGCAATAAATTTATAATAGTTCTCTTACTAAGTTGTTATTGATGGTTGATAAACTGTATTTATATCAAAAATCCTCAAATGAAACAACCTTAGTTAGGCAATTACAAAACAGAATTGTTTGCAGATGTTGCCTCTATGGGGATTGATGGGAGGGATGCTGATGTTGCCTCTGTGGAGTTGTATGGGATGCATGCTGATGATGCATCTGTGGGGACTGATGGGACGGATGCTGATGTTGCCTCTGCGGGGATTGATTGGAGGGATGCTGATGTTGCCTCTGTGGAGTTGTATGGGATGCATGCTGATGATGCATCTGTGGGGATTGATCGGAGGGATGCTGATGTTGCCTCTGCGAGGATTGATGGGAGGGATGCTGATGTTGCATCTGTGGAGATTGATGGGAGGGATGCTGATGTTGCCTCTGTGGGGATGGATGGGAGAATGCTGATGGTTGTCTCTGTGGGGATTGATGGGAGGGATGCTTATGTTGTCTCTGTGGGGATGGATGGGAGGGATGCTTATGTTGACTGTGTGGGGATTGATGGGAGGGATGCTGATTTTGCCTCTGTGGGGTTGGATAGGACAGATGCTGATGTTGCCTCTGTGGGGTTGGATGAGATGGATGCTGATGTTGCCTATGTGAGGATTGATGGGAGGGATGCTGATATTGCCTCTGTGGGGAGGGATGGATGGGAGGGTTGCTGATGTTGTCTCTGTGGGGATGGATGGGAGGGATGCTGATGTTCCTTCTGTGGGATGGATGAGAGGGATGCTGATGTTGCCTGTGTGGGGATTGATGGGAGGGATGCTGATGTTGTCTCTATGGGGTTGGATGGGACAGATGCTGATGTTGCCTCTGTGGGGATTGATGGGAGGGATGCTGATGTTGCCTCTGTGGGGATTGATGGGAGGGATGCTGATGTTGCCTTTGTGGGGATTGATGGGAGGGATGCTGATGTTGCCTCTGTGGGGATTGATGGGGTGGATGCTGATGTTGCCTCCGTGGGGACTGATGGGAGGGATGCTGATGTTGCCTCCATGGGGATTGATGGGAGGGATGCTGATGTTGCCTCTTTGGTGATTGATGGGAGGGATGCTGATGTTGTCTCTGTGGGGATTGATGGGAGGGGCACTGATGTTACCTCTGTGGGGATGGATGGGAGGGATTCTGATGTTGGCTCTGTGGGGATGGATGGAAGAGATGCTGATCTTCCTTCTGTGGGATGGATGGGAGGGATGCTGATGTTGCCTTTGTGGGGATTGATGGTTGGGATGCTGATGTTGTCTCTGTGGGGTTGGATGGGACAGATGATTATGCTGCCTCTGTGGGGATTGATGGGAGGGATGCTGATGTGGCCTCTGTGGGGATTGATGGGAGGGATGGTGATGTTGTCTTTGTGGGGATTGATGGGAGGGATGATGATGTTGTCTCTGTGGGGTTGTATGGGATGGATGCTGATGTTGCCTCTGTGGGGTTTGATGGGAGGGATGCTGATGTTGCCTCTATTGGGATTGATGGGAGGGATGCTGATGTTGCCTCTATGGGGATTGATGGGAGGGATGCTGATGGTTGCCTCTGTGGGGATGAATGTGAGGGAAGCTGATGTTGCCTCTGTGTGGATGGATGGGAGGGATGCTGATGTTGTCTCTGTGGGGATGGATGGGAGGGATGCTGATGTTGCCTCTGTGGGGATGGATGGGGGGATGCTGATGTTGCCTCTAAGGGGTTGGATGGGAGGGATACAGATTTTGTCTCTCTCTGGGGATGGATGGGAGGGATACAGATGTTGCCTCTCTGGGGACAGATGGGAGGGATGCTGATGTTGCCTCTGTGGGAACTGATGGGAGTATGCTGATGATGGAAGTGCCTCTGTGGGGATGGATGAGAGAGATGCTGAAGTTGCCTCTGTGAGAATGGATGGGAGGAATGCTGATGTTGCCTCTGTGGGGATGGATTGGAGGCATGCTGATATTGCCTGTGTGGGGATGGATAGGAGGGATGCTGATGTTGCCTATGTGGGGATGGATGGCAGGGATGCTGATGTTGCCTCTGTGGGGATTGATTTGAAGGATGCTAATGTTGCCTCTGTGGGGATGGATGGGAGGGATGCTGATGTTGCCTGTGTAGGGATTGATGGGAGGGATGCTGAGGTGTCCTCTGGTGGATTGATGGGAGGGATGCTGATACTGCCTCTGTGGGGAGGGATGGATGGGTGGGATGCTGAAGTTGCCTGTGTGGGAATGGATGGGAGGGATACTGATGTTGCCTCTGTAGAGATTGATGGGAGGGATGCTGATGTTGCTTCTGTGGGGACGGATGAGAGGGGTGTTGAATCCAATGAATTAAGTGGGCCTGGTGGTCTGCCTCTGCAGCAGTGTGTGACTAATCTGATGTGTATGGGGGTGGACTCTGTCTCTGGCAGCTCTACAATGTATGATGCATAGGGGTGAACAGCCTGGGTAGCTTCAGGATGGGAACAGAGACCTAGCCTACTGATTAGCTTGCTAACATGCTTGCTGTCTTGCTGAAGCCTTCAACAAGCAAGTAAGTAAGCTAGTCAGTTTGCTAGGTCTCTGTTTCCATCCTAAAGGCCCTGTCATGCGGTAAGCAGCAATACAGCTGGGGCATGTTTATTCTCTCCTGGAAATACAAGAACAAAGTCATGTTGTACTAGTAGTTAGTTTCTGAAATATGAGCATCCTTTTCCTTCACTGCCAGTGCAGTCATAGCCCTAATCAGATCATTGTTTTACTGTGCATCTGCCTGATCTCATATTCAACTAACAAATTATTGCCACCACTACTGTGATTAATATGTGTTTGCTTATCAGTTTTTTGAAAATATCACAAGGGAAAAGAAAAAATACTTAGCAATAAAAAATGAAGATTATTTTTTCAAGGTGTCAGCCTCAAGGGGCAGAAAATAAACTGTGAAATTCTAATTAAAGGTTACGGGCTTATATGATACATGTGAAGTATGCATCCCCTGATTAAACAGAATCTTTCCCATGTTTCAGATTATTGACAAAAAGTTGGGGAATCCACTTAAAGATATAATCGATCATTACAGACTTGTTCCCAGTGGGACATGTGCTAGTGAAATGAAATAAACCCCAGTTCAGTGATATTTCTGTTGGGCTGAAAACTGCGCATTGTAAACATTTTTTGCTAAAGCATTTGTCTACATTAATTGACAAGAGATTTGGGGGAGTTAAATAACCTGGGAGAAGAAAGTGGTGTGGTGATGAGATGTGGGCACAAATGTGACTTGAGAGGGGTCGAAAAGCCCAGTTGGAGAGTATGGCCATTGTAGCATAATGAGAAAGTAAAGAAACAAAACAGCTGCATTCCTCATTAAACTGCACAGGGAAGCATTAAAAAAGCAACACCTGCCAGTCATCTGAGTTATTTCTAGGGTTCTTACTTCTTCACTGTTGTTATGTGGCCCTGTGGCTACTGAAAAGCAGGTTTACTGTATATTATGGCTCTTGGATTGCTAGGACACAACTATGCCACTGGAAATGTCTGTTGGACCAGTTTTCCCATTCACTAGCCCTTTTGGCTACTGGCTGCAAAACTTAATGTTGACCCCTGGTCTTCTATGGGTTTATGGCCATGTCCAAAAAAGCATATATAAAGTATCTGTTCAGGAAAAATACAGTAATATATCTATATATGATATAAACTTTATTTGGACATGGCTGGCCATGGGCACATAGAGTCTCTGACTCTTTATAACTTACCTACCTGGTGATTATGGCATATATGGGTAAGCAGTGAAATGCAGTGCTGACTCCATTTATGTCACACTATGGCTCTCCCGACCTCTGCTAAACACCTAGGGCAACCCGGAAGGGGATGCACTGTGCTAAGAAATTGTGTGAGTGACTTGATGTGGGGAATCTGGAGGGTTGAGGGGTTGGGGATTTTCTTATTACTATTAGCTCCTCTACTAGGCTACAGATAACAAAACCTAGTGTATCCTGCTCTGTTTATGACTTTGTTCACTGCAGGGGTTGGAGCCTTGACCCCTGGGCCAGGGGGCATAGCCTTGACCTCTGGTTCAGGGGTGGGGCTTGACCTCTGACCCCTGGACCCCACCATCAATTTTACAAACCCAGCTTCTATGCCCTGCTTTTGCAGAGGTCATTCGAAGACATAAGTAAACCACAAAGAAGTCATTGTGCCCTGCAGTTAGTGATGGGAAAGACATTTTAAAAGTAATCGATGCCCTGCCTTGCAGAAATGTGAAATGATAACTAAGTGAAGTGCCCTGTAGTTTTTGCAATGATTGGAAATACATTAAGTACTTGTGCCCTGCATTTGCAGAGATGGGAAAGACATTTAAAAGTAATCTGTGCCCTGCCTTGCAGGGATGTGAAAATGATAACTAAGTGTTGTGCCCTGTAGTTTTTGCAATGATTAGAAAGATATTTAAAAGTAATTGTGCCCTGCATTTGCAGAGATGGGAAAAGACAATAACTAAATCACAGTTGTTCCCCTGCTAAGCTGCAGTAGCTTTTGCAGTGTCGAGAAAGACATTTAAAAGTAAATCAGTGCCCTGTTGCACTGCCCTTGCAGAGATGAAAAGTTTACATGTTGTGCCTTGTAGTTTTTGCTGTGATTGGAAAAGACATTTTAAAAGTTTAATGTGCCCTGCTTTGCAGAGATGGGAATTAAGACACTAAAAAAAACAAGCAGACCAGTGAGAAAGGACTGCTCTGCAGCAAATTGCAGAAGGGACAATAACAAAAACCATAAAGTGTGTCCAGCTGGGACATGATTTTTAACAACAAGTGATGTGCCCTGCTGGCAGAGAATGGGAAAGACATAAAACCCTTACAACAAATATGTGCACATATGGGAAAGGACATTTAAAAGTGTTCTGCCCTGCTTAGTTTGCAGAGATTTTTAACTTGATGACTTGTGCCCCTGCTTAATTTGCAAAGATATGTGCCCTGCTGTGTATTTGCTGATCCATGGGGGAAAAGAGAACTGTGCCGCTTTACTTTATTGGAGTGTTCCACTCTGTGGACTGTCATGTCTTAAGTTTATTGACAGTCCACAGAGTGTGAAAATTTAAGTAAATACTGTGTCCTTGCTGTTGCTTGATCCATACTGGAAAGAACTGTGCTGCAGTGCTTCACTATGGATGTTATTAAAGAGCCACTGATGCGGAAAGTGCTACATTGCAGAATCTGAATAAGCATACCCCTAGTAAATTGCTACACCAAAACTAAGTTTCTACGTTACTTCATTTTAAAGTTATGAACTATTTTGTAACCCTGATTTCGCTACCTGTTCAAAACTACCTGTATCAGTGAAGAGCTGCAGCTGATGTCATCTCAGAACCTCACAGTCTAGTATTCCCTGTCAGAAAGCTTATAGGACCTGTTTCTCCAAAGTTTTAAAGATCATGTGCAATAGTTGCCTAAAGTAAAACAGGCAGCACCATTCAAAAAACATTGTTATAAAAACTATGTGTTTCAGGTTTTGCAATAAAGTTGACAAAATTGTACTGTATAATGCCTTTTAGTGTGGTTCATTTCTCAAGGGTTGCTGGATGCTGAGTCAGCATGCCTCTAGGCTGCTGAAGCCATTTGGAGTTTATTTTATTTTATTTATTTATTTTATTTAAATGCTTAGGATACAACCTTTGAGCATTGTGCTCTTTTACAAAGCTGCACATCAAGGAAGCAAGACATAATACAGTACATGGAAAATATATAAGATGATAACAAAAAAATCAGAGGATACCTGAGACAAGCTCAGAGAGACAATATAACAAGTATGCAACTAGTTCCTTCAACTGGTCAAAATAAGGGACTGTGGATTGTTGCAGTGCAGCCCATCATGAAGGCCTTGTCCAAGAGAGTACTAGTGAAAAAGTAGAAGACAGTGAGGAGATGGGTGGAACCAAGAAGGCAAAAGTGAGGTTCGGTGACTGAGATTGTAGCTGGTAGTAGGGAAAGACTGAGTAGACAAAAACAGTAAGAGATGCAGAGCAGGAGAGTCAGGGAGAGTAGAGGGCAGGGATGGAGGGATAGGAAAGGGTGTAGGAGCAGAGGGGATGCAGTGGGGGGGGAATGAGTGCATGATAGGCCTGATGGAGTCCAGACAGGGGGAGGGTAGCAAGTAGGGGTACACATGTAAGGATAAGCTAGGTGAGGGAGAGAAGAGTATACAAGAGGGAGTATAGGAACAGGTACTGGCAAGAATGAGCAAAGGGCAGATAGAGGAGTACTTGGGGGGAGCTATGTACATTAAAGGCAAGCACATGCACCATTACAGATGAGGTGCTGTTTAAGTTTAGTTTTAAAAGCCCGGATATTAGCAATACCAAGAGTAGCAAGAGGAACCTTGTTCAGCCAAGGAGGGACCCTATATGTAAAGGAGTGCTGGCTGTGTGCAGTTCTCTGAATGGGAACACTGAGTGTATTCTTAGCGTTGTCTCTAGTGTCATAATGGGGGTGAGCTGATATGAGAAGTTCGGAGATGCTAGGAGGGGGTTAGTCCAAGCATGGCTTTTTTCCCCAAGGAGGCAGGTTTGAAACTTTATCCTGTTTATCAGGGTTAGCCAGTTAGTTTGTACTACTCTACTGTGCCTGTTAGGAAGTTGAATTGCTGGTAGTATTGTAATGTTGGTAACTTCACTGCTGTTTGTCAGTGTCTGCTTTACAATATGTTTTAATAGGGGCCTTATATGTGTTAATTACTACTAGGGGTGGAAGTGTTGGCTCTGATAAAATGATCATTTTAATTTAGAGTAGAACGTAGATGAGCCTGAATGTAGGTCAAAACAACCAGACAGGGAGAACACATTGTGTTGACTAAATTAGGAACTCCTAGTAAGTTTTCAAAACAACATTACCTCTCCCACACTCATTGACAAGGAAATGGAATAATTGTTTTAAAGTGCCATTTGTAGAAATCACATCAATTGAATGACAGGTGTGAATGATCTCAGCCTTTCCACCACATCAGATACTTATTAAGTGTGCATACCTCACAACAGTGTTATATGATCCAACATCCAGCAACCCTGGACAAAAGGACCACAACAAAAAGGCACATAAACAAAATATTGTCAGCTTTGTTATAAAACCTGAAACACACAGTTTTTAAAGCAATGTTTACTGGCTGATGCTGCCTATTTACTCATGAAAACCATTGCACATGATCTTTACAACTTTGGAGAAACAGGTCCTATAAACTTGCTGACAGGGAGTATTAGACTGAGAGGTCCTGAGATGACATCAGCAGCAGCGTTTCACTGAAATAGACTTTTTTGAACAGGCAGTGAAATCAGGGTTGCAAAATAGCTCATAGCTTTAACATGAAGTAATGTAGAAATCTGTTTTTGGGATGAGATTTACTGGGGGGTATGCTTATTCTAATTCTGCAATGTAGCACATTTGGGCAGATGGTGTCAGTTGCTCTTTAAATTTATTGGCAGCCATGGGGGGGGCTGGGGGTCAGAAGCAAATCTGCTGAGCTATCCATTATTCTTTGGTACTAAGCCACTGAAATGTGTTAATTCACACCCAACAACAGCACCCTTGTTTTGCTGATTTCAAACTTTTTAATAACTGTAGTCTGCAACATGGCTGGAGTAAAATTAACAACTGTAGAACGATGGCACCAAAAAATGATTCAGAAAAAAATTGGCTATGGATAAGAAGTGAGGGAGACTTTGCAGTGCGTGTTAGCTGCAAATTGTGCAGTGAGTACAGAGATGATCTACGTGGGTTGAGGAACTTCAATGAGGTATTACAGGCCCCCAGCTAACAGCTGACACAATCCAGAAACATCTTCTGACAGAGCAGCGCAAGAAAGCTGTTAAAATTCTGAAATTTGGTAGAACAAGGTCACCACTTGATATATATCGCCATACCACAATTGGTAAGTTTAAAACAGTGAGGGGAAGGGGTTTGGACCCAGATCTAAAACACTTCTAATTTAGTTGCAGGGAGAGCTTTCAGTAATGCAGAGGAACAGCATAGAATGATTCTAGGCAGGCTGATGGAGATCCTGTATACGATGGCCAAAGAGGACGTCTCTATTAAAAAGTTTGAAGTGATAGCAGAACAAGAGATGCACCATGGAGTTCATTTGTGCAATAAATACATTAACAACGTTAGTGGGAAGCAACTCACAATGTGTATTGGCAAGAACCAAGAAGAAAACCTAGTGGCAACTGTAAAAAATGCTAATTTGTTTTCAGTGCTTATGGATGGTAATACTGACAGTGGTGTAATCGAAAAGAAACTGATTTACGTAATTTATGTAAATCCCATCAATGGTCAAGTGGAGACTAACTTTTTATGAATGAAAGCTATATCAGATGGCTCAAGTAGGGATTGAAAAATCTCTTTTAGACATTTTTACAGAGTGTGGCCTTAACGTGAACATGGTTGGGTTTGGGGCTGATGGGGCATCTGTCAACTTGGGTGTAAGACGGGGTCTTGCTGCTCTTTTAAGGGAAGACATGCAGCGGTTAGTGGGTGTTCATCGTTTCTCACACAGATTACAGTTGGTCATAAAAGATGCTTTGGATAACATCTATTTCAATGATGTTTCAAGCTTTCTGACCCAACTGTTTTATCTCTATCAGAAAAGTTCTAAAAGACTCAGACAGTTATGGTCCCTTGTCCAGGCCATGGAGATGTCAGCTGAAATGCCCAAGAAGGCCCCTGGCACACGTTGGATGCAGCATAGAATCTATGGCCACAGATCCAACTCATGGCCAGTCAAAGCCAAGGGAGTGTTGCAAATTATGACTAAATTCCAAATGGTGGCACATCTTTTGTATTTTGAACAGCTGCTTCAGCCACTTGCCAGGTTCTCGCTAGCACTTCAAAAAGAAGTTGTTGAAATGTCAGAGCTACTTAACTCTGTCGAATCTTTGAGAAACTCTCTTGACCATGCTGAGCAGAGTGGTCCCACAGGTGGCAGTGAACTTGACATTCTCTTACAAAATGGGTCTGATGTTCTTTCAGGATCATGTGCTCAAGTCACGTACAAGGGTGTGAATTAACACATTTTAGTGACCAAGTTGTTAAAACTTTTAAACAGCAAACTAAGAAATACATTACAAACATTGAGAACTGTTGTGAACAAAGGTCCGGGTTGACTGATTAAAGTAATATCTATAACCGTGCAGAAGTGTTAGAAACCAGACTTTGGCCAGCAGACAGAAAGGAACTGGAGCTGTATGGTAACAGTGACATTACTGCAGTAACTGACCACTTTTCAGCACTTTTGCAGCCTGTCTGTGATAACACTCTGCTACTTGCAGAATGGCAAGAGTTTGAGATTTTTGCTCAAACCAATTTCATCAATCTTTCTGCCTCTGCTATCTGGTCAAAGCTGGCATGTGATTTCCAAAATTCTTATCCAAATTTGTTAAAGCTTGTCAATGTGTCGAGAGTATTTTCTGAGTCTAATGCAATTGTAGAAAGGTGTTTTTCAACTATGAACAAGGTGAAAACTGACTGGAGAGCAAGTCTGGCAGAGGATACTATAGAAACATTGATTCGCATTAAAAAGCAGGGCCCCCATCTAGCTGAATTCAACCCAGACAGGGCTGTAGAAATATTTTTTAGTGCTAAACCAAGACATCCTGGTGATTTTTCAGCTCAGGATGGTGGTCCTCCACCAGGCCCCAACCCCCCAAAATAGACCAGAATTACTGGCTACATGCCTGGTGGAGAAGAGTTGCAACCAAGTCCTTGTGTTGGAGTTTATTGTCAGTGACTGTCCCAGGTGGAGTAGTTTTATATGGGGTATGGGTGGTTCATTTTAAATGTATATTTGTCAGGCCAGCACGTTGGCACAGAGGTGGGATTTTCACTTGCGATGCCGGCGACCCGGGTTTGGGAACGGACTCAGGTCACTGGAGGGCCGGCAGGGGGGAGAAGGATGGAGTGTCCCGTGGACTACACTCCTTCTCTGGGGAAGGGTTGGGACTCCATCTGGTGCTTGACAGACCCCTGGCAGAGGCTGGGGGTACCTCAGCTACCCACGCATAGTAGAACTCCAGGGGGCAGGGTAGATGCAGGACGTCATTGCATGTCCAGGCCCCCCAGAAAACCAGGAAAATGGAGAAGCTGCCAGCTGCCCTAGATGATGCTCACCATGGGCTTCAATTAGCTCACCAGGCTGGCCCTCTGACCATTCCCGAGTCTGCGGTGCTAAGCTGGGGTACCGCAGCCCCGCCACAGGGGCAATCTGGGAGGTATCAGAGGGTTGCGGCCATTGTGGGGGGTGGAAGCTCCACAGTCTGTGACTGAGCAGGTGGCTTGGGGAGAGAAAGACAAAATGAAATGTAAAAAAAAAATTTTGTCACTATTCACGATCACGCTTCACGAATTTCATGAATTCATGGCCTGCTTTGGCAGACATCCTTCACAGCTCTTAAAATGTATTTGTGCTGCTGCACAATTGCTGTATTCTCTGAATGGTTAAATAAAACAGTATCAGTCTCAGAAACTTGAGTACAGTGTGCATTTTATCAATATGGAGCACGATAAGTAGATTTTCTGGGGTTTTGAGCAAAAATATCAATTTTTGGTTATTGCTAATCAACTTCAGTCAATTGCTAATCATTTTGTTACTTTGATTAGCAATGGCCACTGATCAAGTCTCTGACACTAATGTATGCCTTGGCCATAGCTGAAGGATCCTTCTGGACCCTTTCAGTTCCAACTGGCTGAAAAAAAAGGTCAAAGTAACAACATGGCAGATAGATGAGCAGTCCCATTTTAAAGTCCATTTCTATAAAAATCAGTTTAGCTTTAGAAATAAACATTTACAACATTCAATAAGGCATTTGCATATGCAGCCCATGATGCTTTGCATTGTGGGGGCATGTGTGATTTTGTATTTTCTTGAAACTTGGCTTCCCAGCCAAATGCCCTTTGGGGTAACCCTAGCCTCAGTGTTTGCGCACAGAGGTTCTTTGTCTATTCAATAAGGCTCCCTCTGCACTATTACCTAGTGCAAGAGTAGAGTCGATAGGGTACCATGTGATAACAGGACCACCAGAAAGAGAGCCGTACCAAACGGTGACTACATATTGCCAATGGCAATAATAGCAATGGACACCACAGCGCCCTACAAAATAAGTGTTCATAAATTCATTTCCACAAAAATAACATAGAAACATCATTCTATGTGGGGGGGCTACACCCCCAACACACTCCTTTGTGGGGGGCTTTGCCCCCAGCATCCCCCATAACTGATATAATCTACTCTTGGGAGGGGGTGACACTGGGGTAAAGAGGAAATCACAGGATGGAGGCTACACCATGGAGGGGTGACCGCCTGTGCACAAGGGGAGAACATTGGGGAGGGGAACAATGTCAGGAGAATGAGACATCTATAAAAAAGAAAAAATACTAGAAACACCAAAAACCTCAAAAAAATGGAAGCACCACTTCAGTCTCAATCCCCAGTCCACCAGCATCACAGAGTGTCACCTAACCCACCATGCTAGATGGCCAGCTGGAAGCAGCCCTCCAAAACCCACCCACTGTCCTTCATGTAATACTTCTGCCTAGCTATTCACTATGTAGCTGTCCTTTATGTTTGCTGTAATTTGCCTCGCTATTTATACTAAGGTTCATACTAAGGTTTGTAAAACCTAGGGTTTTTTTGTGCCCATAATGCTCTTTAAAGACACTAATAATAACCAATAAATTTACCGGATAGTGTGTACTTATCAAGGTGATGTTTAAACATATGTTTGGAACTGCTAATAACAACATTCTCAGGCAAGGAGTTCCAAGGTTTTAGTACACGTAGGGAGAAGAAAAATGTCCTTGCCATCAGATTAAATGTTTTGCCATATAATTGAAGTGGACGGCCTCTTGAATTATATAGGTTCTGTTTCAACTCAAATCCCAGCTCAGTAATTAAGAAAGGGTCTTGCATAATATCCTACATAAACAGGAGCTCACCCGGCGCACGTCTAACCGCTAGTGACATCAGATTCAGCGATACATGCCTAGATTTATAAGGGTCATCATATAATCCTTTAATATGTTTAGTATATTTACACTGGACCTTTTCAAGCAAACTAATGTCTGATATCTTAAAAGAGCTCCATAGTTAGGAGGCGTATTCCAAGTGGGGCCTAACATAGGCTCAAAACAGGGGCATTAAGACTCTTCTGTCTTTAGATTTAATATTAAGCCTAATGGACCAGATTACTTTATTAGATTTTGCGATCTATATTGAAGGGCAAAAGTCAGAAGATATATTTACTCCCAAATCCCTTTCATTTGTTGAAATATTAAGTTTTTTGCCAGCTAGGAGATAAGTCGCTTGGTGGTTTAATGCACCCAAATCCATAACCTTGCATTTTTCAGGATTTAATTGCATCTGCCATTTAGTAACCCAATTGGATATTTTATTGAAGTCTAACTGGATGATGTCCATTTGATCCATAGTTAGACATGGTCCTCCTATTTTTACACCGTCTGCATATTTTATTGCAGAGGAACAACAATCTTTAGTTAAGTCACTTATAAAAAGTTGAAATAGGCAAGGTCGCAACACAGATCCCTGTGGAACGCCACTGGCAACGTAACCAATTTCGGAGAAATGGCCATTAATAATTACATGTTGGTTTCTTTTAGTTAGCCAATTAGAAATCCAGTTGATAATAAGTCTGTTGATTTTTAGGTCATATAGCTTTTTAATTAAGGCCCAAATGTGGCATGGTATCAAAGGCCTTACTAAAGTCAATAAAAATAACATCATATGGTATCTTCTTATCAAGTGAATAACTAACATTTTCATAAAAACACATCAAGTTTGTCAAACAACTATGACTTTTAAAGCCATGTTGGGATGAATCAGATAAATCAGAAATAGGGGAGATTAGGCTTTCCAACATTTTACAGAGAGGTGACATTAGACCAATGGGCCTATAATTCGCCAGTTATTTTTTGGTACTGTTTTGTAAATTGGTATTACAAAAGCTGTTTTCCATGAACCAGGGACGAAGTTCTGTGCTAAACAATTATTAAATAGTAACCATAATGGAACTGCAAGAGAGTGTCTTAGTAAAAATAAATAATGACCTGCTAAGAAGTCAGGAGAGATACTAGTTTTACCTTTCTGCAGGGCTAATTTAAGTAAGATATTCTCCTTTGAGATAGTAATGGGTAGATCATTACTTGTAACAGGAGAGGACATATCCTTAGGTGGTTGAAATAGCTCACAAAAGTTGATGCTAAATACTTTCGCCATATCACGAGGGTCATTTATTATCTGATCGTTGTATTGTAAAGGACCAACTTGGCAGGATGTTTTTTTGAGTGAATTCACATATGAAAAAAATGATTTTCTATTGTGTTTGTTAGCATTAGCAGCTAAATTATGTTACCATTTAATTTTTGCTTTGCTTATTGCCCTTCTGCATTTTTTTTGACTAAGCAAATATAAGTTCCAATTATCAATAGTTTTATTTTTTAAGTACTTAGAGTGTTTTATATTTTTGTCTTTAATACTGTTTTTTAATGATTTATTCATCCATTTAGGGTAGTGCTTATTATATGAATTGTTTTCTTTATGTGGTACATATCGATCTCTTAAACCAATTAATGTAAAATGTAATATATCACAACATTTATAAATGGGACTTGTTTTTAAAACACTCCAAATCATATTTATTTAATTCTAAAGTAATTGAATCAATATCTGCACTGTCACAGAAATAAACAGTTGATTCTGATGTAGTGTGATGTACCATAGTTTTTGACATAAACATGATGGTGTTATGATCACTATTACCCATTGGGGCTGCAACTTCAATGTTCTCTAAAGACAAACTTGTGTCATGAATTGCAACATCCAGGATATTATCTCCTCGAGTAGGTTGCCGAATACTTTGAGTTAGGTTACATTTTTGACAAAAGCTCAAGAATTTTTTACTTGACCTGAAATGGCGAGTGAATTCTCCCAACATATATCTCCTAGATTAATGTTGCCTAATAGAACAACTTCACTCAACGTACATGCTTCATCAATTTCACTCATAATAGCTTCAAGTATATCAAGCAGAGATCCAGTGGGACGATAACAAACACCTAAAACTATTGCATGTATTTTATCTATTACCAGTTTAATCCATATGGATTCAGGGGTGTATTGTAATTTCTTGATATTTTGAGATATATCACATGACTGTAAATAATCTTTTATAAAAAAGGCAACTCACCCCCTTCTTATGGACTCTATTTAATAAATAAGGAGTATATCTGGGTACCACATTGTTCCAATTTGACTTATAATCACCCCATGTTTCAGTAACAGCTAGTACATCAATGTTATCAGTAGCTAATCTAATATTTAGTTCATCTAATTTATTAGTAAGGCTTCTTGCGTTTAAATATAAAAATGTAAGATTCTTTGCAATGTATTTTGAGGTCTTAGATCTACTCCTATTCAGAGAGGAAGGAACATTCTTCATCTCCCCCAAAATGATTAGTTTAAACTAGAGGTTAAGAAGTCCATGATGTGCTTTGCAAGAATAGAGGAATCACGCTGACTTAGATGAAGTCCATCACCACAGTACAATTCAGTCCTAGATGAGAATTCTTTCCAGTGTGTAATACATTTATGAGTCTGCTTCAGACACCACTTTCTGAGCCAATTGTTATAGCTTTTAATTTTCTGATTAGTCAAATATGATGCTCTAGGGATTGGAAATATTTCAGAGAAGCCAATTTCGCAGCCCAACTCCACAATAATATTGGCCATGGCAACAGTGTCTTTTTCAATATCAATAAGCTCATCATGAATAATGTTATTAGTGCCAATGTGTAAAATAACCAGTGGATGTGTTCCCCTGTCTTTTAAAATATTGGGGAGCATAGCTGTGATATCAGTAATACAAGCACCTCGAAAACTAGAGCACACTCTGTTAACTTTATCATGATGGCAAGTGACTCTGTCCAAGTGTTTTGTGATAGAATCCCCAATAACAAATATCTGTCTTTGGCTAGAATTAATAAGAGTATTTTGAGAGTGTTCCATGGGGGATATCACATTAACTAAAGAGGGAAGAGTAGGAGTGATATTGTGGTCAGAAACCAGAATAGAGGTATTATTTAATGGGTTCACCACATTTAAAGTAGGAGCACTGTCACAGTTATTTGAATCAGATAAAGTCTCAAGTAAACCAAATTTATTTTGAGTGTCCAATGTAAACACTGAGGCCATACGCCCTTTTTTAAACACTCTTTTACTCTGCACATCATACCATAAATCGTCATTTGTACATTCAGGATCCCTAGGGCGTTTCTTGTTACATGTACTATTGTTGGAGGGGATAGCATATAAGGTTTTATCCTGACCCTATTCCTGAGTAACCACATTACTTATGGCCTCAGGAAAATTAAAACTTTATCCATACTCACTGTTTCCACAGTCGCTCAAATTGAGTAGCTCATATTGAGTCACTCAATTTGAGTAGCTTGTATCATGTGATACCATTAATAGGAGTGTTCCCTGGCCAGTCATGAGCTCCGGATTACTCGGGCCCAGCACAGGCTATGGACACTAAATACAGATACTGAGCTTCTTAAGGCTACAGCGCGACGGCGCCAGCTCACACATTCAGGCAGGAACTAGGGATACAACATCACTTTACATGGATTTATACTCTTTGCTGGATTTCCACTCAGGCTCAAATGGGCAGAACACAGGGTTGGGCATGGCCAGACAGAGGGCAAAGGAAGTGCCCGGGGAGACAACTTAAGGTAAGTCCCACAATTTTGGGGGGGAGGAGTTACATTAACCAATTTGAAGCAGTAAATCTCTAACATCTTACCAGTTTCTTGAAATTTTTCATAACTATCTGATGGGAATGATTAGTTATGATATTCTATTTGGAATGAAATCTTTCTTCATTGATAGCAATAAGATAAGGAGGAAGAAATTACTACAGCACATTTGATGACACTATTCATTATTCCAATTGAAACTTTTTTCTCAGACTGTTTATCCTCCTCAGGCTGGGCCTGTATAAGGCCCATCCATCTAAGCCCCATCACCTCAGTATCCCATGGATTTACCATCAGCTCCCTTTCTCCCATTAGCCTCCCCCCATGGCAGGGGCCGCCCCCAAGGTCATTAAATGGGTCCTTGATTGGAAGTCAGACCATGCCATCAAGTGTAGGTCCTGTGGAGAGTGAAGTCCTTCATCATGCCCAGTTGTTATTTCTGTTCCTGGTTTTCTCTCCAGGAGGAGCAGACTTGTTATGCCACCTAAGACAGTCCACATGCAGTATATCAGCAGCCCCTGCTCCTCCCATTCCCCTGTGCTGCAGTCCCAGGCTGCCTAGTCCCCAGCCACTGCTATGAGTCAGGCTTACACCAGGCACCATGTCCCTCCCTCTGCAGAGGAGGAGAGCAGTCCAACAAATGCTCGATACTCCTACCCTAGGTCGACCCTCCAATGTCATAAGTTTGCTCCTGAACAAACATCATCTGCACTGCACACAGAAGCGCTACTGCTGCACTAGTGCACCAGCTGTTCTGTTGGGAACTTAGAAAAAGATCATGACACTAAATTATGGTCTGAGACCCTCAAATAGTCTACCCGTTCTTCACTTGATATTTTCCCATCTGTCTTTTTTATAATTTTATACTTAATACGTTAATTGTTTTCATTATTAATCTTTCACCATTAAAGTACAGTATTTTGGAAAAAGAATCTATTTGCATATTGTAAAGTCTGAGTTAATGAACAGCATTGTTGAATTTGAAGTGTGGCTATAGGAACAAAAAAAAAAAAGATATTTTCACAAGATAGTCCCATTTGTTGATCAGATATTCTGCAGTATTGTGCATCACCTTACTTAGAGGAGGTGGAGACTGCTCAGAAACCACAGCTTGATACTTCTAACATACCTGCCTGAAAACAATGTGTGATCTAAGCAAGTCCCAATAAAATTACCATCATCACGGCAAGTGAAACCTTGTTATTCTTTCGATCAAGTGAATCATAGAATTGTATTTACTTATGTTTTTTCACAATGGAGCCCATATAACAAGTTTCATTTTCAGCCTATTCATATCTGAATTATCAGCAGTATATGCATCTATAAATACAACAAGTGTGGGATTAGGCCTGGCAGCTTGCTCTGGGGGCTGCAGTTCCCGGCACTTCGATTGATAGACTGCAGTTCAAACAGTAAGTTGATTTGTTTATTTATTTAAATCAATAAGCATTACATTCATACATGCATACATATATACATGTATCCATATATATATATATATATATATATATATATATATATATATTTTTATGCAATAGGGTGGACATATATTCGATTGTGATAAATGTGTTTATCTGACTGACTGTATGTATAAATAAACTTATACATACAGTGACCATTTATACACACAGTTACTATCTCACAAATCTCTTTAGAATTCGTTTAGAATGTTCAGCCTCATAGGCAGTACTAACCATATTCAAATGGGAATAACTTTAAAACGAAAAAAGATAGCATGGTACTGTGAGCACGAAAATTGTTCAACACAAAATTATCTACAAAATGAGTGGTGTTTCATGTATAGATACCTTATAGATTTTTTACAATTAGCAAAAAAAACAGAAGAAAATTTAATTTTTTGTTCACTTTTTTGACAAACAAATGTAAATAATGTTAAAACAAAAAATGACAGCTGGTACTGTGAGCATCAAAAATGTTCAGCACAAAAATATCTACAAAATGAGTGGTGTTTCATTTATGGATACGTTTTAGTTTTTTTTATAATTAGCAAAAAAACAGCATAACATTCTATTTTCTTTTCCCTTTTTTGACAAACAAATGTGAATAACTTTAAAATGAAACAGGTAGTATGGTACTGTGAGCATGACATTTGTTCAGCAAGAAGTTTTCTACAAAATGAGTGATGTTTCATTTAATAGCAATCACTATACTAGGTGGACATATTCTACGAAAGTTAACCAAAACTCCTGGAAATTATCATTTAAAAAAAGCTAAACAGTCAAAACCAAATATTCCTGCAGTGACAGAAAGCATCCCTATTGCATAAATGAAATATACAATGGTGAGCTTTCAGATAAATGATTTATCTACACTTGTGCTGTTTGACCTCGGACACCTTACTCGTGGCTTGCGCCACTCATAAGGTTACCTGAGGTCAAACAGCACTTGTGTAGAGAAATAATTTATCAGACAGCTCACCATTGTATATCCCTTCCAACACGCAGCCCCTATGTTATGGAACCAGCTCCCTCTGGACCTCAGGCAAGCACCCTCGCATCCCTCTTTCAAACGTGGGCTGAGACTACACCTGGCCATTTCAGATTCATGCACCTGCTTTGATCCTACCTGATCCCTGAATCTTCCCTGCCCCTACTCCCCCCGCCCCTGCTACTGGTTTCCATACTACCCTCCTTTTGTTCTCTCTCCCCTAAATCCAACCCTCTCTCAAACTCACCTATCGTTATCTTAAATTATAATTATGTATAGGTTTTATGAATGTATGCACTTCTTACTACTACCTACATTACTGTTGTGTCTTGTACTGTTTTTATCCTCTATCCTACCTAGGACTGCCCAAACTTGCCACAGGTGGATGTTGGTACTGAAGGCCTCACCTCCTCCCTCCCCTTCACTTGTCCTCCATTACACATAAGATGTCCATGGCCAGCGACTGCCACCGGCCCTTATGTCCAGCCTCGGAACCATGAGCTCGGCTGCACCTACCCGCCTCCTACCGCTAAAGCCGTATTTCAAGTCAGCCTTTACTCCCACCCACCTTCCATTTCTTCTTCCTGACAGTGGTACCATGAACCTGGCGTTCCTCTAGCCTGCCCGGGATGTCTCCTGACATCCTCTCTTACTTCCTGGGCACCCTACTGCTGCTCTGGCTGGCTGCTGACGGCTGACAGAATCTGGCTCCTTCCACCCTTCCTCCCGTCTCTTATCCTCTCTCTACCTAGGCACTGCCCAAACTTGCCACAGGTGGATGTTGGTAAATAAGGCCTCACCTCCTCCCTCCCTTCTCTTGTCTACCATTTGCCGCAGGATGTCCAAGGCCAGAGAACTGCACCGCCCTCATGCCCAGCCTCAGAACCACGACCCGGCTGCACCTACACACCTCCTACCGCCAAAGCCATATTTCATGCCGCCCTTTCCTCCCGTCCACCCTCCCATATTCTTCATCCCTGACTGTGGGGCCATGAATCTGGCATCCCTCTAGCCTACCACCGGGATGTCTCTGGCATCCTCCCTTCTTCCCTGGGTCCCCTGCTGCTGCTCAGGCTGGCTGTTGCCGCCACCAGGTTCTGGCTCCTTCTACCCCTCCTCCTGACTTTTCTCGCTGCTGGGTGCTCTATATGTTTCCCATATGGCGCCCCTCCCTGATATGCACTGCCGACTACTTCTCCCGCTATTCCTGTTGCCTGCACCCTTCCTGTCACTCCACATCATCCTGCCTGGCTGGGAACCACAAACCCGGCAGTCTCCATATGCATTCCCCGCTAAAGCTGTAAGCAGTCCTTTTGGCCCTATACTCCCTTCCTTACCCCTTACCTGTACCAACATTCCCCTGTAAACACCTCCTTCCTCTTGGCCTGCTGGTCACTGCTTAGTATAGCCTAAATCATGTTAGACTAGCTGGAACCGCCTCTATATGTCTGGAATGTACTTGTATGGTTGTTGCCTCAATTGTATTGTTGCTTCCATGTGTTGTGATGTATTGTACTCCCGGTGTGCCTGAAAATAGTCACCTGTTGGCCAGCACACCCTACCCGTAAACAAAAACTAAATAAATAAATATGTATAGGATACATGATGGGCTGAGGGGATATGTAGAATATTGTCACTCTTGCAGAGTGAGATATCCATGCCTCACGAGGCAAAAGTGACAATATTTTACATATCCCACTCAGCCCCATCATGTGTTCAATTTATACAATAGGGTAGGTTTGGTAGGTGTTGCTGAATAGCATGTTTTACTGATGAAAATGGGTGTTATTTTAGGTATCAGTGGTGCTCCGTTGTAATGAGGCTGCTTTGGTTGTGGATACTGACGTTTTCTATGAATGGATGTTGTTTCTCCTCTGTGATTCGGTATTATAGCATTTGCTGAATTGTCATTGGTTAATGTGTGTGAAGTGGGGTAGAAATGCAGCTTATTGGTTCTTGTTGTTGTGCAATGATCGGTTGCTGCTTGTGAGTGACAGCTTGATTTCTACTTTGATAGGTTTATTTTGTGTGAGTGGGCGTGTACTTAGATTAGTTCTCTGTATACAGCGTATCGCTATGTGCTTACAGTGCAGGGAACAACTTTATTTACTTTAAGTTTAGGTTTGTGCACTTTATTTATATTTGTATGTGGTGCTTGTGACACTGTTTTGTGACTTCGTGATAGGACCCATTGACGCCTTTGGACTTCGGACATTTTGACTGCCGTGCTTCTCAGATAACAGGTTCTAATCCGATGTGCCATCTGAGAACATCTACTTAGCTTTCTTGTGAGGAGGGCTTTCTTTTGGGTGACCTGTAAAAATAAAGATATTTGTTAACATGTGTAGTAATTCAGGTGTTACTGATTTTTACAATATTCCTTTCCTAATTTACTGTGGTATTAAGTTTTACTGCTTACTGTGATATATATTGAATGTAATGTTTGTAGCAGAAATTGTAGGATTGCTGAAACACGTGGAGAATGATTTGTATATTTGAAATTCTTTCTCAGTTTCTTGTATGCTTTCTGATTTTCTGGAACTCGTGGTATGTGGCACAGAAGCTGGCATTTCATTTTGTAGGATAGTTGTCTTGTGCTGTTCCAGTGCACGTTCACATTCAGCAGAGGTAGACGGCTCTGAGTCACTGTGGTTGCTGAGTAGATTAGAGATATTTTTCTGTTTTTCTACATTTATTTTCAAATAATCGTTAAGCGATTGCAGTTGTTTGTGCCCCGAGATCTGTATTACCTCCGTCGGAGGTACATTACTATCAACTAGTTTCTGTACCAGGTGTTTTCTTATGGAGTGGTTGGTAAGCCTGCTGTCTGTTTGGATGCCTGCAGTTTGTATCATCGTTTTCAGTATGGTAGCGATGGTATTTACACCTAGTGCGTGTTGTTTGAACCATGAGTTGTTACTTGCCACTTTATATTGGTGGTTTACTGCTAAAAAAAAGGGGGCCAAATCATAATTGAATTTGGCAGGTCTTTTCCCATATAAAACATAAAGTTTGCCACAGGACACTTCTTTCTATTAGCAATGGGATATGCCCATGGTTTTAAGATGCGAGTGTCTTTTGGGTTACTGCCACTCCTTGTTTTAGTTTGTCTCTCCTGGGAATATTCTATGTATTTGTCTCCTTTGTCATCCGAGCATAATTTTATATCTCCCCACTTCAAATTCCTACATTCAGAGTTTCCCCGGATACCAAAGAACATTGTTGTATTGAGCCACATAGTATTTAACAGTGACTGTGGAGTTCTTGGTCCCAGTACATCTTTTTCATAAAGATCATGAATTAAGCTGTCAGTGAGTTCGTCAACCGCGAACGGTCTATTGCCTTTACCATCCTCCTTTAATTTTTTTTGTTTAGAGAGCAAAACATCTCTACACTTCAGAAATGCAGGGAAAGTGGATAGAGATTCAAGATACTGGTGCTTTTTCAAGTGTCTCTCAAAACTTTGAAATTTTGCTCTCAAGCTCAATGGTTCATATTGAGAGCCGTCTTTTTTTTGGCACTGAATAAAGTAATGGCACAAAAGGTTGTTTAAATCATGTGCAGGCAGAAATTCCATGGGTGTTGTGATATTGAAATTCTCTTTGAGGTACTTCTGCAAATTGCTAACATCACATTCCGTTTTACGGCGTGTATTGTTATTTTTGGCTGATTCAATATACTCATCAATGTAATTAGTGTCTATAAATACTGTTGAAGATGTAGTACGATTTGCTTGTGGATCGCACACATTCGCTATGGATTTCTCTACTGCAGTTGGCTCTAACAGTGGCTGTGTATCAAACTCGAATTGCGAGCAGCATAAAAATGTTTCCTGTTGCTCGTTTACATGGTCTGCATTTTCTTTGGCTTTCGTTCCATTCAATACTTCAGTATCCCATTGTAATGTGTTGGTTTTTACATAGTTATCCATGGCTTTCCAATCTTTCTGATATGCTGTAGTGTATATATATTTTCTGTTTGAATGACTATCGTCTACTGTTTCACTTTGGGGCTTTTAGACGTTTTTAATAGTGTTGTGTGAATTACTAACAGCTGTGTAATGCGCAGCATGAAAAAACTCGCTCTACTTTTCTAAGCCTTTCATGATTCTGACAGGTGATTCTCATTTGTTTCAGTTGCTAGGAAACAGAGCTGCCTGCACTTTTTACTCTTACTGACTTAGCAACTGTGAGAATATCAGTTGCTGACATAGGAACTGTGTGTGTAAATCTGCATATCTACCACAGTTCCTACGTCAGCAACATTTATATCACTCTTGTGAGAATACATGTTTTTATCTGCAACGTTTATCAGCCACCCCTATTATATAAATATATATATATATTTTTTGTTTGTTTGTTTGTTTGTTTACTGGGTAGGGTGCACTAGCCAATAGAATGACTATTTTCAGGCACGACCCGGGAGGTTACAGAGTAAGAGTACACAACACATAACAACAGCAACAACAATACATAATAGCAGCAATTCTCAGCAGTTGGCATTAGAGCAGGATACAATAATCAAGGATGTAGAGTACATGAAATAGGGCAGCTTAACAACAAACATATTGTACAGGTAATAAAAGGCAAGTGCCATCACAACAATACACAATCAAGGAAGTAAAGTAAATGAAACAGGTCAGCTTAACATCAAGCATAATGTACACGTGATAAGCAAGAAGTGCCAACACGATAGAGGTAATGTTAGGCTTACAGTGGTGTCAGATAAGGAGTTATTAAGTGAATACCAGTAAAATGCAAGTAAGACAAGCATGGTAATTGTGGGAAAAAGCACAGCAGCTAGGTAGGGTCCCAGGATGAGTTCAGAAGTTATAGGAGCATACATGGAGATTGGAAAATATTAAACAGGGAGGTAAACGGCAAGGATATCAGGCAGGAAGGCCAAGGATGGCTGGACAATGTAATGTCATAGAAGGACCACCGAACAGCAGTGATGCTGTGTCCCCCCACCAACCCCGCCTGCACCCAGCACAGCACCCACCCCGACCACTCCCCTTGCCATGCATAGGGTGACCGTGTGGTGCATTGCGCTACAGTGACCGGTATAGCCCTCTGTTCCCATCCTTGACCTGCCACTGTATGAGCTGCAGGGAGTATGCATACAGTACAAAATTGGTGCCCCCATAATGGAGTATATGGGGGTGATTCCCCATGAGAAAGCAAGTATTTCATTGTATTCTCCTTGTTTGATCGCTGTTTTAACAGCGCGGTATAGTGCCGTGCTGTTTTTGTATGCGACAACATGACCCCGTGCCTAGCTAATAATATGTTCACAGTGACTACACTTACTAACAGGATTCTGGCTACTGTGACACATCCTGTATACCTGTAAGAAATGGTTATTAGCAATAACAATGCACTTTATAGCTAGACACAGTAAACTGGCACTCAGTAATAATATGCTCATTTACAGTGTTAAAGGGGAACTGGCAGTAATAAGAACCTCACATCCAAGTGTGAGGTTCAGCCAATTAACCCTTTGTGTGCAAAAACACTTTTTTTTTTACTGACTGTTTGCTGCAGTGTAACAGATTTATCAAGCTAATTTCATTGATTTGTAAGCTACATTTCCTGTAATCAGAAATGTCAGACTCCCCTGTAGCTGACATCAGAAGAGGACTGCAGCAGTGGGAGATCCAATAGCCTGAAGTGAATGTCAGAGTTTTTTTATAAGCTGTTAATCTTCAGTTTGCTCTCTGCTGTTCTCCTGGTGCTAGGTACAGTCACAGAGGACAGTACTAAGCCCCATGAACACAGCGGGACCACCAAATGTCTAATTTTAGCTTACAAAATCTTTAACATGTATACTGCAGGCTACTGAATGTCACAGCTCTGCAGCCCTCCCCTGATGTCAGCTGCTGGGGATTCTGGGATTACTGGTTACAGGAAATAGCATTTTAGAAGTCAGCAAAATTAGCCTAATACAGTCTACTACACTGCAGTAAACAAAAAGGTTTTGTACACAAAGAGCAAATTGGGATAAGCCTCACAGGTGGGTGTGAGGCTCTTATTCCTGACAGTTCCCCTTTAACATTAACAACAAACCTCATTTATTAGGGGGATAAACAATGGGGTAAAGGGGTGCAAATTAAAAACTGGGTATTTGTGTTTCTTTTGGTTTGGCAAAGCATTTAAACATCAACTAGCAATCCACAGGGACAGTCCCAGCTAGCTTCACTGCGTACCCAGACTATAACCATTGCAGGCCTGGTGCATTGCAGCTGACTGGTGTTAGTGCACTTAAGCAAATAATTTAATTTATTTCTGTAACATCGCAGTAGAACAATTGGCAGAACTTTTAAGAGAACAGGCAATTTGTAATTCCCAGGCCCGACGGTCTGCGCAAACAGTCTAACAGCAAACTTGGAATTATGTAACTTGGTAGCAAAGGCAGTTTGAAATTGGCTGCAGGGACAAGCCCTGAAATTTCTCACGGTACCGTAGCTCATCAGGCTGGAAACTGAAGTCAAGCTGCTCTCTCCTGCAGTGGGATTTGAACCGCTGACACTTTGCTGTGGACAGAAGGCTTCTGGCATCTGGAACAGGACCGGCATACAGGGACCAGGGTTGGCAAAACCCAACAACACAGCCAAGCATCCACTCTGTGTTGGCCACCAAAATGGTGCAATCTGTTTCTTGTGTGGCCGATTCCCTGATCTGGTCTGAAAACAGCTGTAGTTCAAAGTCAGGATACAGAAACAATCTCTGGAGCCACTTAAGATGTGGATTCTGCATAAGATATACAGTCTCTGACACAGTTTCAGTTAGGTACACAGCTTACCCAAATGACAGGTTGCAGTCTCAGGCAATACACTGCAACATTTATTTCTAAATCTCCTCCTTTTCCAGTTAGGCAGGAGACACATTCTGCAGACACAGGCTCTTACTTTAAACAGCAGTCTCTGATAAATAATTCTCACTTCACAGCTGTCCAGCTTTACTGTCACCAATAGTCTCCCTGTAGTTCAGAACAAGCATTTGTCAATGCCGAATGTTTGCTTGCTGGCATTGGCAGTGGTAGTGTAGAAGTTACAGAGCTGCGTAATAGGAATGGCAGTGAAGTATTGAACTGAAGCCAACCCCACCACCACCCTGCAGAGAGTGACAGGCATTGAGGTGTGCCTTTGGGTCGTCAGGCATAATGGCACGCCTATTTCACTATCCACCCCATCCTGCAGACACTGACAAGTGTCACGGTGTTCCTTGGGGTCTTTGGTCTTATGCACACCCCATTCCATCAGGAAATACGGTTAGATGGGTGCAATATAGAGAATGGGGTGAACTTTGGGGTCAAGAGTCCAAGGCATACCTCGATGCCTCTCACTGGCTGCAGGTGGAATGGTATGAGCATTACAGGCAAGAATCCCAAGTCACACCCTGATGCCTGTCATTCTCTACAGGGTTGGCGTTATGGTTGGAAACCCTAATACCTCAGGCATTCGTTGGTATTTTCACTCCAAATGTTCAACATGCTTTTTTTGTGATCCCACCTCATGAACAGGGGGAATATCAGTTTGTTAGCCGAAAGCTGCTTATGCACAGCGACTACGGCATTTAGCACCACAGGTGCAAAAACATTCCAAACAGGATGTAAAAAATGACAGCTGTACTGTTCATGGGGAGGTGTAAAAAATGGCAATGTTGCAAATCTGCAGTAAAAATATTTAAAAAAATGGTGAAGTCACAAGCGTACATAGAAACTGTGCAACGCACACCCGTAATATAATTAGGTTGGGGATTTTTTTACAGCAGATTGTCAACTCAGGCATTTTGGTGCCTCCGATCATAAACAGTGTCACTGTGATTTTCTTTATCTGTCCCGAACAATAATTTCCCACAGCGACCACGCATCTCTGCACTGAAAGTGTGAAAACACACTTCGGCCATGTTGTGAAAAATGACAGCTGTACTGTAAATAAGGAAGTGTGGAAAAATGCCACTGGTGAAAATCTGGACTTAAAATATTACAAAGTCATGAACTTACGAGGGTGCGTGGAAACTGCGCAATGCTCACTCATAACACAGTCATTTTATGGACTTTTGTCACCAAATTTTCAACATAGCCATTTTAAGACCTCTGCTCATGAACAGTGTAACTGTGATTTTCTTAATCTGTCCCAAACATTGCTTTCGCACATCAACAGCATCATTGTGCGCTACATGTGCGAAAACACATTTTGGGTGGCATATGAAAAATGGCAGCTATACTGTTTATAAGGAAGTGTAATAAAATGGCAATGCTGAAAATCTGGAGTGAAAATATTAAATTCGCAAACTTATGAGCATGCATAGGAACTGCGTAACACACGCTCGTAAAACAGTCATTTTTAGGAATTTTTTCACCAAATTTTCAACATAGCCATTTTAAGACCTCTGCTCATGAACAGTGTCACTGTGATTTTCTTAATGTGTCCCATAATTTGATTTAGCACGTCGACTGTGCCATTGTGCGCTACATGGGTGGAAACACATTTTGGGCAAGATGTGAAAAATGACAGCTGTACTGCTCATAAGGAGGTGTGGTAAAATGGCAATGTTGAAAATCTGGAGTGAAAATATTGAAAATTACTAACCACGATAGGCATGAGAACTGCGCAACGCACGCTCGTAAAACAGTCATTTTTAGGAATTTTTTCACCAACTTTTCAACATAGCCATTTTAAGACCTGTGCTCATGAACAGTGTCACTGTGATTTTCTTAATTTGTCCCTTACATTGATTTCACACACCAACTGCGCCATTGTGCGCTACATGGGTGGAAACACGTTTTGGGTGAGATGTGAAAAATGACAGCTGGACTACTCATAAGAAGGTGTGGTAAAATGGCAATGTTGAAAATCTGGAGTGAAAATATTGAAAATTTGAGAACTTACAAGCGTGCGTAGGAACTACACAATGCACGCTTGTAAAACAGTCGTTTTTGGAATTTTTCGACCAAATTTTCAAAATAGGCTTCTTGAGAGCCCACCTTATGAACACTAGCAGTGTCATTTCATTAATCGATCCTGAAAGGTGATTTCACGCAGTGCCTCCGAAATCACCCTTCAGACCTGAATAATGCCATGACAGTGACAGTATTCATGAGAAGGGGTCCCAAAAACCCCATGTTGAAAATTTGGTGCAAAAATTCCAAAAAATGCCTGAGATATGCAACAAAGTTGAAAAAACCCTATCTATCCCATTATAGAGCTTATCGGCATTTCCTCAGTTCGCGGTCAGCTTTGAAGAGTGCAGATGTGTCCCGGTCCACGAAGATTGTTGGCCAGCTCGGAGTAAGTATGGGGTGGGGGGTGTGGGGAGGCAGGGTGCACAGTGGGTGGGTGTGGGTTGTGGGGAGGGCAGGAAGACTGCGTGGGACCGTTTTTCTTTACAGGTATTTAAAAAAAAAAAGATGACGAGACATTTGCCACGCTGGGGTGGGCTCCCAGCGTGGCAGAAGAGATAGGCTGAGGTGTGGAGCCAATGGGGATTGGGCACCCCTGTCGGCCATGGCATTTGTTGCCACGCTGGGGTGGGCCCCAGCGTGGCACCCTGTACTCGGGAGACAGTGAAGCCACGGGGATTGGGCACCTCCGCCGGCTATACCGATGAGTTGCTACGCTGGGGTGGGCACCCAGCGTGGCATTTGAAAGCTTTGGGGAGAAGCAGCACAGCCAATAGAGGATTGGGCACCCCGTCGGCTGGCCATAGTGTGCGTGGGGTGGAGCACGTGAGTATGTGCGTGTGTGTGTGTGTGTGGGGAGCTGCGCAATGAGCAGTCGATTTCTTATGCTGCTCACTGAAGCGTAGCTCCCTCTTTCAACTGTATGCCACTGCATTTTGGAGCTTGTCATAGACAGCTCCAGCATGCATTGGTGGACAGGGGCCGCGCCTGCCAACACACTGACTGAATTGGAAGAGGGGGTGACACACCTCCGAAAACTCGGTTGATGGCACTATGTTTCTTGCACGTGCGTGCAAGCAAACATAAAAATTACAAGAATTTGGCTTACAGGTAAAGCATTTTCTCTCCTTTCAAGAGTTTCAGCAATTGCTGCAAATACTGGCATCAAGAAGACCCTTTCTGGGCTATTTGGCTGTGGAGACCCAGACAGGCCTCCAAACTTTCTCTCAGAGCACAGAATCTGAGCCTCCTCACTCTCTGGAAGCTCCCTCAGAACTGCCCAGAGTAACTGTCCCCTCCTAACTGAAGAAAACACAATACTGAAATCCGATTGGGAGATGAGGCTGTCAGTTACTGTTCCAGCTTTCCAAATGGCTGTAGGAGGGCACCAAACACACAGTTCTCTATTTCTACCAGCAGCCATCAAGGCATAAAATAAGCAGGTTTGCATCACAATTTGCGACCCAAGAATTGGGAAATGCGAGTCAAATGTGCTAATCATTGCCAACTGGCTCTGGGTCCTTTAAAAGTGCCCTTTTGGGCCTTTTTTGGTGCATGTTTCTTTAACTTTTTTTATTTGTTTGTTTTTCCCCTCCTCCTTCCCCACGCCATACCCCATCTGTCCTGATTGGCCAGCTGCTTCTGCTCCCCCCACCCAGTGTATGCACAGGAGAAATGTGAGAGCATCCTCTTGCAGCCCATCACCTCAGGAAGCAGGTCCTGGAGTTCCAACCACAGCAGAAAAGGTAAGTTCGAGGCCGTTATCTTTTTCCATTTACTAGACTTATTTTTTTTTAGGTGGTGTCCAGTATTTAATATTTTTGTTTTGTTTTGCAGGGGGGAGGAGCATCACTGGGTTGTGGGCCACATGAGAGGAACCACAGGACAGTGAGGAGCAGAGGAGGCTGAGTGAGAGGGGGACCCGACTGGGACTAGGCAGGGCAGGGATCTCGGTGTAACGCAGATTTGGTGCTGGAGTAATTGGCTCAGCAGCAGCAGCCTGGACACTTGGGAATCTCCAAAAAAGTAAAACCTTTTCAGTTTATATTGTTAGGGAGCCTGGAGTAAGGTTACGACCCGTCCCGTTTCCCACGGGACAGTCCTGCTTTTCATGGTGCCGTCCTGTCTCCCGCACCTGCCAGCTGTGGGGCTCTAAATGTCCAACTTTCAGCCCATGTAACGCTAGACAGCAATACATAACAGCACTTACATTATTTCTTTCTACCTGCTAAAGTAGTTCTTCCAGGCAGCACGCAGTTTCCCCATTTCCCTATGTTCTTCAGGCTTCTATATCACTGCTGCAGCAACTCCCTCCAGCCTCCTACAGTACTAATAACCCTTCCTTCCAATTGGTTGGTCGCAACAATGCCATGGTTAGGTGGGCGTCCACGGTGAAAATGAACACGCTATGCTATAGCAGCCCCACCGTAGCTTGATGTCCGTCCGACTCCTTCAGTGGCGAGCCCTTTTGATAGATTTCTCGGACTTTTTTAGTCAATCCCAGGGCTTTCTGTGAAGGGGGGAAAGGGGTGGAGCTGTCCACTCCACTCTCAATCAGGTCTGCACCATGACCTGGTGATGTCTGTGTGTGTTGGGTGATGACTGCATTGGCTGTATAGTCATCAGGAGGTGGGGCTACCAGGTGGCAGCATGTTTAAAAGCCACCAGGTAAAAGAGACACCAGCAATATTTTTGAGAGAAAGCGCCACAAGTGAGTGAGAAGGACTGAGCGAGCAGCATGGCTAAGAAGGCAGAAGCAAGCCCAGAAGAGAGAGATAGCAGCTGGAGAGATTTGATGATCGGAGAGAGTCGGGGCAGCACGGCTAAGAAGGCAGAAGCAAGCCCACAGCCCAGAAGAAGGAGACAGCAGCTGACTCTGGAGAGATTTTATCGCAGAGAGTCGGGCAGGTGTTCTCCTCACCACAGGCTGTAGCAGGAAGCAACTGGACACTGTCATTCATTGGGATTGGGTCGCTGCCATCTGTTTTACTTTTCAGCCTCAAGTAACAAAGCGACTTCTCTGCCAAACAAGATATTGGAGGAAAAAGAGCTGTAATCACTTTGGTGGTGCGTGTGAGTGAGTTTGGGGGCAGGTCTCATCATCACTGCAGCAAATTTTCAGGCAGCATATTCCAATTTGAATCAATCTGGACCACACTGGCTGAAATTCCATCCCATCACTTTACTGGACTGAGGAGGACTGTGTGTCTGCTGGCTGGCTGTGTTTGTGTTTCACTACTGAGGAGGATCTGGAGTGTGAATTCTGCAGTCTGTCAGGTAAGGGCTTCTAGCCAGTACTTTAAGTTTATTTACTACGCTACTGTCTCAAGTCAGATAGAGGTAACCTTAGTAGATTCCACCCCCCCCCCCCGTGGTAGGTTATAATATAATGGGGCAAATACATTTTGTTTTGTTTTTTGGATCTATCTCTCTCCCCCCTCCGATGAAAGACTGATTCTCTCCCCCCGGTAGGTTATAATATAATGGGGCAAATAGATGATCAGGCGCAGCAAACACAGACAAGCAAGCAACCATAGCAGTTTGTACAAATGCAGTTCTCTGGCCTGGGCAGCAGAGAAGCAATGTTAATTTATTTTGAATACATCAGTAACACAGTCATTATAATGCCCAACTTTGCTGTAATGGTCTCTATGACCATAACTCCCAAGGGCTGCATTATTTTGGAACACTAGGTGAATTAGCCAGCTGTTGAGTGTTTCCTGGCATGTTAGCTAGTGTTGGGATAATTTATCATAATGACAGCCTGTTGGAGGGAAATCAGTCTTTCATTTATGTACAGCGGATGTTTTGACAAGGACACTCCATCAAAAATAAAATGGCACATGACACAACGTCATGTAGTGCAGCGTGCTCAGCACTGCTGTCTGCTTCTGCTAATCAAGCTCAAGGATCTTTGGTGAAATTAAAACACTCAGCAAGTTCCTGTAGTCACACAGGCGCTAGATGAGTGTTTCACCACAGATTCCAGAGACTGGCATAGAGGTGACAGCTTACTGCGCGGAGCTCATGCCATCTGTTACAGAAGAATGTACTCGGCACTTTCTTAGTTTACACCTCCGTGCCTTCTTGTTTGGTAGTGTCAGCTATTAATGAATGTTTGCATTGTTTTTTATTGACCCACACACTACATGTGATAACGAATGACAGTATATTGAACAGAGAACAACAAGCCTGATTTGATTTTTGTGAACATAATTTTATTTCGCATAACACAAATTGATTATCATGTGCATGCTCTAGTCATTCTTTTATGCCCCTAGAAACTGTTGAACAGATTGTGGATGTGCATGTCTATTTAAAGCAGCAATACTATGTAATAATAAATACAGTCTGTGCTGTTTTGTCAGTTTATTCCTTGTGCTCTGCTGATCATGTACCCTTTCCCACTGGCATTGTACGATTCTCCCCCCCCCACCACCAATTTGCTTAGTTATTCCTTGCATTTGTTTACATTTTGCACTGGAACCCCCTCTGCTGCCAATTGCACATGTGTTTGACTGTCAGTACTACACAGGGGGCACATGATCCTACAGCAGTAACCAAAAGACAAGATGTGATTTGTGGGGGATTCGCAGCTGAAAATTAATCAGCCACCAGATTAATTGTGGTGCCACAAATTCAAATTGCAAATATCTTAAAACAAACAAACAAAAAAAATAAAGCTGACTGGGGGAAATATTTACAGATAAGGGAACTGGAACTATAGTCGCATGCTTACATCACTGCCTGATTTGGTAGTACTGCTGCTTTTAGTAGTTGGAGACAGTTGACCAAATGACAAATGTGCTTTGAGCCATCACAGGTGCTGCCTACTGCCAGAACTAGAAAAGAAATGAAGTGGCTCAGCTGTGGCTTTCGTGTTTTGGTGTTTTGCTTATACTAGTACTACTAGTTGGACATTGTCGTGGCCACCTGGTGTCTTTTGTGGAGCTTTTCTATGTTCTTTCTGTTTCTGTATTTTGGTAGATGGGGGAATCAAACCAGTTAAGAAAATGCTGCTGGTTGTACAGTGCCAAGCTCATTACTCCATGCAGATATTCTACCCATGTATCTTGGGCCTGCAGTTGGTCATTTGCAACCGAACATACAAAGTGGGGCAAGCACCTAGCAGTACAGACTAGGGCTTGGACCATCTGAGACTGTCCGAATCTGTAGTCTGTACTGCCAGGCCTGCTGCCTTTCCCAGTTTTTACATCTTGGTTGCAAAGAACCATCTGCAAGGCCCAAGGTACGTGGGAAGAATATATCGCCATGGTTATAAATGCTGTCCACTGCCTGCCACGGCTAATGAGCAATGTCATTTTTAAGCTGTGAATTGTTCAACCCTGTTTAATTTAGGGATTCTTTTTCATGCTTGCAAGCCTTGTTTGGCTGCAGTGTATGTGCGTTGCATTATGCTTTCAAATCAAGGGCCTAGGGGTGCATCATTGAACAACCTATATTCCCTGCTGTTCACTGCCTCTGTAGCTGCTCCAGTTCCAGTGTTGTTACATAACCTGTAGCCACAATTGCACTGGCTTGTGGTGCTTGGTTTGGCTGCCGTGCACAGGAGTTGCATTGTGCTTTCAGACCATGATTGGCACACATGTGATAGTGCTCCAAGTAAGAAGACACATAGTGCACCAGTTTAATTGTCACTGAATATGTGCTAAAAGCACATTGCAACATTTGTTAACTGCACAGTAAGTAACGGGGCTCAAAGAATGAAGCGATCTGCACTGACTGCATCATCTTCCAACAATAAAAGACTCTGCAAGTGGCAAGATGTGTGGAAGATAGAGTTCAACTGGGTCGAGAAGTGCAGCAACACACTGAAAGCCTTCTGCAGGTGTTGTAGACGTGAAATCCTGGTGTCACATGGCGAGCGGAATGACCTAACAAGGCATGAAAGCACAGAGCAACACAAGACGGCCATCCAGCAAGTCAAACACAGCCATCTGATGACAAAGTGGACCAGAACAACTAATCTGGATGGAACAGAGCTGAAGGTGACTGCAGCTGAAGCGGCTGAAGTTTTTCATGCAGTGCCGTACAACAACTCGTATAATTCCTTGGACTGTGGACTCAAGCTGGCCAGCCAGCTGTATCGGGACTCTGAGATTGCTAAAAAACTTGCTTGTGGATGAACAAAGGCAGAGGCAATTGTAGAGAATGTTCTTGGACCACATTCTCTGGAATGTCTCATAAAAGACCTCCAAAGGCCAGGGGTATAATTTTCAATTGCTTCAGATGCTTCCAACAAGGGCAGCATAAAATTATTCCCATTGGTAGTGAGGTATTTCACAAAGGAAGAGGGGGTTGTTCATGCTCTTCTGGACTTTTATGAAGACCCAGATGAATCTTCTCAGGCCATAGCTGACCAGATTTCATCAATTTTGCAAAGGCATTAATTGCCATGGGCCTCTGTGTCTGCATATGGTGCAGACAATGCCAGTGTGAACTATGGCAAGTGATCAGGAGTGTATACCAGACTAAAAGAGAACAGTCCATCACTCTAGAAGGCAAACTGCCCAGCTCACATCCTTCACAATGCTGCAAAGAAGGCAGCAGCAAAACTTACTTATGATGTGGAAGTGTTCGTCCTGAAAATGTTCAGCCATTTCTCTGGCTCTGCCACAAGAACAAAATATTTAAAAGAGTTCTTTGATTTTTGTGGCATGGAATACGAGACCCTTCTAAGGCATATGCCAACCAGGTGGCTATCATTGCTGCCAGCAATTGAAAGAATTGTAAAAAATCTTGCTGCACTGCAGTCCTATTTCCTGTCACAAGGAGAGGACACACATCGGTAAATCTGGCAATACTTTGCAGATAATGAACATGGTGAGGGCACACTTCCAACGCTGCCACAGTGCTATCTGTATTTTCTCAGTGCAGTTCTGGTTGATTTTAATGAACATATAGCCACCCTAGAAAGGAAACAACTGACCGCTATGGAAACCTTTGCTGTGATGTCCTCACTAAGACAAAAACTTGAAATTAGAGCAGCAGACAAGTTTTTTTGGGAGAAGCTCCATACAGTCATGAAAGATATGGACACTGTCTCCTGTAAAAAGTTAGAGAAAGATTTTATCATTTTCCTTGAAACTACTGTCAAATACTTAGAGCATTGGTTTGACTTTAGTAACAATAATTACCTAAAGAAAATGTCTTGCTTGGCTTTAAAGCAGGGGTGTAGCCAGGGATTTCAGATCTGCACACCAAGTGGACTCACTGCTACCCCCCCTTGTTAGGGTGAGCTACCGCCCCAGGGTGTAGCCAGATAATATATAAATGTACACCCGGACCGTGTTTGTTGCCTCATGCAGCACAACAAATACAACTTTTGTATCTCATGTTAGTGGGTGTTGCCGTGCATGGGTAAATACAAATGCCATGCATTGTTCCCTAAGACACCCACATACCAGCCCAGAGCCTGTAAAGCGTATTATCCTTGGTATGCAAAAAGAGTATTAGTGACCAGTCCTTCTAGTTTTGACTCCTATGAATAAAATTACAGAAAGGTTCAGTATTTTCTTAGTTAGTTTTCATGGAAAAAGGAAGCAGTTCAGAACATATCTGCTACCCCCTTAAATGAAATTGCACACCATGGAATGCTTGGAGTATGCCTGCCTACACCCATGCTTTAAAGGAACCCTTTGTCTTTCATGATTTGTTGCATGTTGTTACTGCTCTTTCTCTGCAGGAATCCATAGGTACAGACAGACTGTTTCAAGATTATTCAGTCATTAGGCCTCTCGTGCTAGACTTGTGTAGACCGGACCTATCCCCAGAAGAAAAGTGGCATAAGATTTTTATGGATGCACCAGACCTACCTGCTCTGTATCCAGTAATTGCACAAATCATGAGCATCCCACCTTCAAATGCTTTTGCTGAGAGAGTCTTTTCTCTTCTAAAAAACAAGTGGACTGATTCAAGAAACCGTTGCAGGGTGGAATTGATAAAAGCCGAACTGATGTTCACCATAAACTATCGAATGAAATGTGGTGAATTCCATTTGAGTGGAACAGATCCATTTTCCATGCTGTTAAACCGAATGCTAAGTATAATTTCAAAGCTAAGAAATGAGGTATAGAGCTGGTTTGAGTGAGAAAGAGGTGGAGTAGTTTTGAGTTGTTTTTTTTTTTTTTGCTTGAAAATGTCCTTGCTGCTTGAAAATGTACTTGTTGCTTTACTATTTCTTTTTTTAATAAAAAATGCATTTTTTTGCAGTATTGCAATGTCTGGTTCCTGATTTCAACTTGCCAAAGGTTATGATCACAGACAATTTTAAGGTTATTCCATGGGTGAACATGCAAAGAATGCTAAATTGAGGCATACATGGGGTGGGCAGTGGCATATGACACAGCATCCCAAATATCCTGATTAGTACCCTGTGTGGTAAGGACGCCATGGACCTGTGGCATGTGCAGTTGGCTGCCAATAGCCAGGTCACGTACTTTTGTCCCACTTTGGGCCTCTGAAAAGGTGGTAACCCTAGCCTGGAGGAAGAGTGAACTACGGGAGGGCACGGACTGGACAGGTGCACAACTCTGGGGAGATGGATGGGCACTGGTGGGCATGTCATGGATTCTAGCCTGCAGCTGGGGGGGAGCTGTTGCAGATGATTGGGGGTTGCTCAGCTGAACAAGCAGATCAATGGGAAAAGACATTGTGTTGTGCCCTGCAAGTTGCAGTGATTGGGAAAGTCATTTAAAAGTAATGTGCCCTGCTTTTGCAGAGGTCATTCAAAGACAACTAAACCACAAACAAGTCATTGTGTCCTGCAGTGAGTGATGGGAAAGACATTTAAAGGTAATCTGTGCCCTGCCTTGTAGAGATGTGAAATGATAAGTAAGTGTTGTGCCCTGTAGTTTTTGCAGTGATTGAAAAAAGAGATTAAGTATTTATGCCCTGCATTTGCAGAAATGGGAAAGACATTAAAAAGTAATCTGTGCCCTGCCTTACAGAGATGTGAAAACAATAACTAAATGTTGTGTCCTGTAGTTTTTGCAGAGATGGGAAAGATATTTAAAAGTAATCTGTGCCCTGCCTTGCAGAGATGTGAAATGATAACCAAGTGTTGTGCCCTGTAGTTTTAGCAGTGATTGGAAAAGACATTTTAAAGTAATTGTGACCTGCGTTTGCAGAGATGGGAAAAGACAAGAACTAAACCACAGTTGTGCCCCTGCTAAGCTGCAGTAGTTTTTGCAATGATGGGAAAGACATTTAAAAGTAAATCAGTACCCTGTCGCACTGCCCTTGCAGAGAAGAAAGGTTTATATGTTGTGCCTTGTAGTTTTTGCAGTGATTGGAAAATACATTTTAAAAGTTGAATGTGCCCTGCTTTGCATAGATGGGAATTAATACACTAAAAACACATGCAGAACAGTGGGAAAGGACTGCTGTGCAACAAATTGCAGAAGGGACAATAACTAAAACCATAAAGTGCGTCCAGTTGGGATGTGATTTTTAACAACAAGTGTTGTGTCCTGCTTGCAGAGAACGGGAAAGACAGAAAACCCTTACAACAAATATGTGCCCAGATGGAAAATGACATTTAAAAGTGTTCTACCCTGCTTAGTTTGCACAGAGTTTTAACTTCATGACTTGTGCCCTGCTTAATTTACAAAGATATGTGCCCTGGTGTGTATTTGCTGATCCATGGGGAAAAAGAGAACTGTGCCACCCTACTTTATTGGAGTGTTTCACTCTGTGGACTGTCATGTCTAAAGTTTACTGGCAGCCCACAGAGTGTGAAAATTTAAGTAAATACTGTGTTCCTACTTTTGCTTGATCCATGCTGGAAAGAACTGTGCTGCAGTGCTTCACTGTGGATGTTATTAAAGAGCCACTGACACGAAAAATGCTACATTGCAGAATCCGAATAAGCATACCCCCAGTAAATCTCATACCAAAAACTAGGTTTCTGCATTACTTCATTTTAAAGTTATGAGCTATTTTGTAACCCTGATTTCACTACCTGTTCAAAACTACCTGTCTCAGTGAAGTGCTGCTGCTGATGTCATCTCAGAACCTCACAGTCTAGTATTCCCTGTCAGCAAGCTTATAGGATTTGTTTCTCCAAAGTTTTAAAGATCATGTGCAATAGTTGCCTAAAGTAAAACAGGCAGCACCATTCAAAAAACATTGTTATAAAAACTATGTGCTTCAGGTTTTGCAACAAAGTTGACAAAATTGGAGTTTATGAAGCCTTTTAGTGCAGTCCATTTCTCAAGGGTTGCTGGATGCTGAGTCAGCATGCCTCCAGGCTGCTGAAGCCATTTGGAGTTTTATTTTATTTATTTTATTTTAATTCTTCAGATACAACCTTCGAGCATGGTGCTCTTTTACAAAAGTTCCACATCGAGGAAGCAAAACATAGTACAGTACATAGAAAATATATAAGATGATAAGAAAAAAAATCAGAGGATACCTGAGACAATCTCAGAGGGACAATATAACAAGAATGCAACTAGTTTGTTCAACTGGTCAAAATAAGGGACTGTGGATTGTTGCAGTGTATCCCAGCATGAGGGCCTTGTCCAACAGAGTACTAGTGAAGAAGGGGAAGACAGCCAGGAGAGGGGGGAGGAACCAAGAAGGCAAAAGTGAGGTTCAGTGACTGAGATTGTAGCTGGTAGTAGTAGGGAAAGACTGAGTGGACAAAAACAGCAAGATAAAGGGTGCAGGGTCAGAGGGGGTGCAGTGAGGGCAAGAGGGGGAATGAGTGTATGATAGGGCTGACAGAGTCCAGAGAGGAGGAAGGTAGCAGGTGTGGGGTACACATGCAAGGATAAGCTAAGTAAAGGAGGGAAGTGTATGAAAGAGTGAGTATAGTAACAGGTACTGTCAAGAATGAGCAAAGGGGAGGTAGAGGAGTACTGGGGGATGGGTTGTGTTCATTACCGGCAAGCACATGCACCATTAGAGACAAAGTGATGTTTAAGTTCAGTTTTGAAGGCATGGATATTAGCAATACAAAGAGTAGCAGGAGGAATCTTGTTCAACTAAAGAGGTGACCTATATGTAATGGAGTGTTGGCTGAGTGCAGGTCTCTGAAAGGGAACACTCAGTGTATTCTGAGCTTTGCCTCTAGTGTCATAATGGGGTGAGCTGATATGAGAAGTTCAGAGATGCTAGGAGAGGTTAGTCCAAGCATGGCTTTTTTCCCCCAAGGAGGCAGGTTTGAAACTTTATCCTGTTTATCAGTGTTAGCCAGTTAATTTGTGTTACTCTACTGTGCCTGTTAGGAAGCTGTATTGCTGTTAGTACTGTGATGTTGGTAACTTCACTGCTGTTTGTCAGTGTCTGCTTTACAATGTGTTTTAATAGGGGCCTTATATGTGTTAATTCCTACTAGGGGTGGAAGTGTTGGCTCTGGTAAAATGATCATTTTAATTTAGAGTAGAACACAGATGAGCCTGAATGTAGGTCAAAACAACCTGACAGGGAGATGGGAGAACACATTGTGACGGCTAAATTAAAAACTCCTAGTAAGTTTTCAGAACAGCATTACCTCTCCCACACCTATTGACAAGGAGATGGAATATTTGTTTTAAAGTACCATTCTTAGAAATTGCATTAATTTAATGATAGGTATGAATGACCTCAGCCTTTCCACCACATCAGCAACTTATTCACTGTGCAAACCTCACAACAGTGTTATATGATTCAACAGCCAGCAACCCTGGAGAAAAGAACCACAACAAAAAGGCACATAAACAAAATATTGTCAGCTTTGTTACAAAACCTGAAACACACAATTTTTAAAGCAATGTTTACTGACTGGTGCTGCCTGTTTACTCATGAAAACCATTACACATGATATTTACAGCTTTGGAGAAACAGGTTGTATAAGCTTGCTGACAGAAAGTACTAGATTGTGAGGTCCTGAGATGACATCAGCAGCAGCTCTTCACTGAAACAGGCTTTTTTGAACAGGCAGTGAAATCAGGGTTGCAACATAGCTCATAACTTTAAAATGAAGTAATGCAGAAATCTGTTTTTGGGATGAGATTTACTGGGGGTATGCATATTCTAGTTCTGCAATGTAGCACTTTTGGCCAGATGGAGTCAGTTGCTCTTTAAGTTTATTGGCAGCCACAACCTGGGGGCGAGGGGGTGCTAGGAGTCAGAAGCAAATCTGCTGAGCTGCCCATTATTCTTTAATACTAAAGCACTGAAATGTGTTAGTTCACACTCAGGGACAGCACTCTTGTTTTGCTAACTTCAAACTCTGTAATAATTGCAGTCTGCAACATGGCTGTAATAAAATTAGCAACTGCAGAAGGATGGCTCCAAAATATTATCCAGAACAAAATTGGCTGCAGATAAGAAGTGAGGGAGACTTTGCAGTGTGTGTTAGCTGCAAATTGTGCTGTGAGTACAGAGATGAGCTACATGGGTTGAGGAACTTCAGTGAGGCATTAATTGCAGGGATTACAGGCCTCCAGCTAAATGTTAACACCATCCGGACACATCATCTGACAGAGCAGCACAAGAAAGCTGTCAAAATTTTGAAATTTGGTAGAACAAGGTCACCACTTGATATATATCGCCATACCACAATTTGGTAAGTTTAAAATAGTGAGGGGAAGGGGTTTTGACCCAGACCTAAAACACTAACTTTATTTGCAGGGAGAGCCTTCAGTAATGCAGAGAAACAGCATAGGAAGAGTCTAGGCAGGCTGATGGAGATGGTGCATATGATGACCAAAGAGGACAACCCTATTAAAAAGTTTGAATTGACAGCAGAACAAGTGAAGCACCATGGAGTTCATTTGGGCAATAAATACATTAACGCTGTTAGTGGGAAAGAACTCACAATGTGTATTGGCAAGAACCTAGAAGAAAACCTGCTGGCAATTGTCAAAAATGCAAATTATTTTTCTGTGCTTATGGATGGTAGTAATGACAGTGATGTAAATGAAAAGCAACTGGTTTACGTAAGGTATGTAAATCCCATCAATGGTCATGTGGAGACTAACTTTTTATGAATGAAAGCTGTATCAGAAGGCACAAGTCAGGGACTGAAAAATCTCTTTTAGACATTTTTACAGAGTGTGGCCATAATACAAAAAACATGGTTGGGTTCGGGGCTGATGGAGCATCTGTCAACATGGGTGTAAGACGGGGTGTTGCTGCTCTTTTAGGGGAAGACATACAGCGGTTATTTGGTGTTCATTGTTTCTCACACAGATTAAAATTGTCCAAAAAAATGCTTTGGATAACACCTATTTCAATGATGTTTCAAATTTTCTGACTGGGGTGGGAGAAAGCGGGATTTTCTGCCTGGCGAAATCTCCGCAGAAATCAGATAACTTTCATGGAAGTTTCCAAACTTCCACCCATGGCTGAGCGGAAAACTTCTGCAAATTATATGCAACATTTTGCTCGGTTACCCACTTTCGTTCACTAATTATGTTGCCCAACTTGCCCAACAGCCCCATGGCAAAAAATTACCCAAACCCTGGTGGCTTGTGGCCCCTACCCCTACCCAACCATCTGCCCATGCCCCTCACAGTATATTACTGTTCCCTCCCCCCCATGCTATCCTCATCCTCTGACCACCGTATAATAATTTTCCCTAGTAGTTTAGTAGTAAAATTACCCTCACTCCCTCCCAGTCCCCGAATCCTGATCACCAGTATTTTTTTAAATGTCCTTGCTTATGCTTGTGGTCTAGTGCCCTCCCCCACAGCACCCCTCCTCGTCCCAAAACATAGCTGCAGCAGTTCACTGGCACAGCCCTCCGCTCTCCTCCTAAGCCGGCGGCCCACTGAAATTTGTGAATGCATGAATGAATGAGTGCATGCGCATGTGCTCATTAATTAATTAATTCACAAATGTGGGCCACCAGCCGAGGAAGAGGAGGAGAGCAGAGGGCTGTGCCAGTGGCCTGCTGCTGCTGCTGCGTTTTGGGATGGGGTGCAGAGAGGTGGGAATCTATGTATTAGCGTGGGAGGGTGGTGCGGGGGGCCACTAGACCACAAGCCAAGAGGATAATCAAGGATATTTAAAAAATACTGGTGATCGGAATTCGGGGACTGGGAGGGAGGAATTTACTACTAGACCACCAGGGAAAATTATTGTATGGTGGTCGGAGGATGGCTCGGGGGGGGTAAACAGTAATATTATACTGGGAGTAGGGGTCACTACTACTAGCCACCAAGGTTTGGATATTTTTTTTTATTTGATTGTGGGGCAATGGAGGAAGCAGGCAGAATTTCTATGAAAGATCGGAAATTTATTTCCGAACTTTCACAGAAGCAAAAATCAGACTTTCACTTATGTTTCACCTGCAGAAGATCTTTTTCGCACACCCCTATGTCTGACCCAACTATTTTATCTCTATCAGAAAAGTGCTAAGAGATTTAGAGAATTACAGTCCCTTGCCCAGGCCATGGAAACATAGAAACATAGAAATATAGAATTTGACGGCAGATAAGGACCGCTTGGCCCACCCAGTCTGCCCATTTCCCTACCTAATGGATAAGCTGCAGATCCTAGTTAACCAGCAGCCTACTTCTTCCTACCTCCACCCCCTAGAATTGCCTTATGACTGTCCCATGCATGCTTGAATTCCACCACTGTTTTTGACTCCACAACCTCCTCCAGAAGGCTGTTCCATGCATTGACAACTCTCTCTGTGAAAAAATACTTCCTTAAATTACCTCTGAGCCACCCCCCCCATCTTCAAATTGTGCCCCTTGTTCTTGCACACTTCTGTTTTTGAAAGATGCTACCCTCTTGGACTTTGTTGATTCCCTTGAGGTACTTGAAAGTTTCTATCATGTCACCCCTCTCCCTCCTTTCCTCGAGGCTGTACATATTAAGCTCCTTAAGTCTCTCTACATATGTCTTCCGGTGCAGACACTGCACCATTCTAGTTGCCCTCTTCTCTGGACAGCTTCCATCCTGTCTATGTCTTTGCGGAGACTGGGTCTCCAGAACTGCACGCAGTACTCCAGATGGGGTCTCACCAGCTGTCTGTACAGAGGGATAACAACTTCCTGTTTTCTACTGGTGATGCCTCTCCCTATGCATCCCAGTATCCCCCCAGCCCTCCTTGCTGCCCTCTCACATTGCTTGCCCACCTTTAGGTCATCTGATATGACTACCCCCAGGTCCCTTTCCATTTTTGTTGTTGTTAGTATCTCACCCCCCATTGTGTACTCTTCCCCTGGGTTTTTGTTTCCCAGGTGCATTACCTTGCACTTCTTAGCACTGAATCTAAGCTGCCATACATTTGACCATTCCTCTAACCTTGCCAAGTCCCTTCTCATCCTTTCCACCCCACCTTGTGTATCAACTCTGTTGCAGATCTTTGTGTCATCTGCAAAGATACATACTTTTCCTTCCAGTCCCTGTGCAATGTCGCTTATAAAGACATTGAAGAGGACCGCCCTAATACTGAACACTGCGGTACCCACTAATAACCCCCTTTCTTCAGAGTGGACTCCATTTACTATTACCTCTGTGTCCTATTCTCCAGCCAATTCTTTACCCAGGCTGTCATCTTGGGACCCACCCCAGGCTGGCTAACTTGTATATTAATCTTTGTGTGGACTGTGTCAAATGCCTTGCTAAAGTCTAGGTAGGCCATGTCCACAGCCCCTCCTTGATCTACTACTTTGGTCACCCAGTCAAAGAAATCTATCAGATTCATCTGGCATGACCTTCCCGCTGGAATCCATGCTGCCTTGGGTCCCGTGCCTCTGGCCTCTAGATACTTGACAATTCTTTCCTTCAGAAGTGATTCCATCATTTTCCCTATCACTGAGGTTAAACTAACAGGTCTGTAGTTTCCTGCTTCTGCCTTGCTCCCACTTTTGTGAAGGGGAATCACATCTGCCCTCCTCCAGTCCTCGGGTACCACCCCATCCCCCCATGATTTGTTAAAGAGGGTAGTCAGTGGTGTCACTAGTTCTACTCTTAGTTCTTTGAGAATTCTGGGATGAATCCCATCAGGGCCCATTGCTTTGTCCACCTTCAGTTTTAAGAGTTCTTTCAATACCCTTTCTTCTGTAAATGGGCTGGTATCAACTTCTGTATCCAGAGTGTTTCTACTGTTTGTTTTAGGTACCCCTCTCATTTGTAAATACTGAGCAAAATATTTGTTTAGTATATCTGCCTTTTCACAGTCACCCTCTGCCTACCCTCCTCCTCCCTTTATTAAGCCTCACTATCCTCCCTTGGTCTTTCTTCGCCTCCTGATGTACCTATAAAAGTTTTATCCCCCTTCTTAACTGAGTTGGCTATCTTTTCCTCGGTTTGGGCCTTTGCTGTTCTGACTGCCTTCCCAGCTTCCTTTTGCTTTAACTGATACAGTTCTTTGTTCTGCTTCTTCTGTGATTCCTTGTACTTCCTGAATGCTTTCTTATTCTCTTGAACCTTCACTGCCACTTCCTTTGAGAACCATAGTGGTTTCTTATATCGTTTTGTTTTGTTTATTTGCTTCACACAAAGGCTTATTACCTCTGTGATGGCAGTTTTTATTATTCCCATTGTTCTTCCACCCTCCTTCCTGCCCATTTCCTAGTGCATTCCTTAGGCATTCATCCATTTTGCAAAGTCAGCCTCCTAAAGTCCAGTACTTTTGCCTTGTATGGCTTGACTCTATTGCTGTGTTTATTGTGAACTATACTGTTCGATGGTCGCTAGTTCCCAGATGGCTACCCACTTCTACATCTGTGATCCTCTCTCATCTCCATTTGAGAGAACCAGGTCTAAGATTGCTTCCTCCTCGACTGGGCTCCAATACTAGCTGTCTCAGGCATGCCCTGTAGGGCATCTAGAATAACCCCACTCTTCAAAGTGGCTGCTGCAACTGCACTCCAGTTAACATCTGGCATATTCAGATCACCCATCAGCAATATCTCCTTTTCTGCCATTCTAAGTATGCTTCCATCATTTCCTTGTCCATTTCCTCCCCTGAGAAGGTTGTCTGTATACAACCCCTGTGTGGATTGTGGTGCCATTGCCTGTCTCCAAATTTACCCACAGTACTTCCTCCCTGTTTACCCTTTGTGCTGTTGCTTGATTCCTTCCCTTATGTAAAGAGCTACCCTCCTCCTCTTTTACCCTCCCTGTCCCTCCTGTAGATAGTGTATCCTGGTATGTTTACGTCCCAGTCATGGTTTTGTGTGTACCATGTTTCTGTGATTTCACGATATCCAGATGTTCCTCCTCCATCAAGGCCACTAATTCAGGAAGCTTGTTACCCAGACTACGGCATTGGTACTCATTGCTCTCCATTTTTGATGGCTTTACCTTCTGTGATCTGTGTTGCAGACTCTTCACTGCTGAGCAGTTTTTTTTTTTTTACCCATGTGTAAACCACATTTTACACATAATTAAGAGCCAATCAGATTACATAAGTTTACCCTGCCATTTTAAAATAACAAATTACACACTCAGAAGATACATAAATTACAAGTCCCTAGTTTTCTCCCTTCATGGTTCTGAAGCGTTTCTCCAGACAGGAGTGTGGCGAACACCTACACTCCAGCAACTGACCCATTTGCTTCCAGCTGGGAACGGAGCACCTCCCCTCTGATGTAATCTTGGTGCTTCACAGGTGGCAGCAGTGCCAGTCTAAGGCCTGACATTGCAAAACTGTGGGGCCTTCATGGTGCCTGGTGTCACAGGCAGCAAGAGCTATTTTGATCTTCTTGGGAACTGGGGAAGGGGGGGGAGAGACAGACTTCCAACAGAAATCAAGCAAATTTACAGTCCAAGTCTTGTGAAAAGGTAAAACTTTAAAAAGTTAGTGCCTGTACAGCCTTTTTTTTTTTTACATGAAGGAACTTTGTTTAAAGAGCAGGTATTTACTTCTAATAAACTGACAACTTTACTGTATTTTCACGTGTTAGTAATCACTTTATACTTTTATAATAAATTATACAATGCTAAGAAAAAAATCTTCAACTCCGATTGGTCAGTCTTGGGCTGGACCAGTGGTGTTATCCCAGTACATCACGGGTCTAGTCTCAGCACTAGTGTTGGGCGAAACTGGAATATTTCACCAGGCGAAATATTTCATGTAAATAGCGCATTACATACTAAAAAGCCAGCAGAATAGGTCAAATGGTCCATCTTGTCTGCTCGAAAGCCAGCAACCTAATGGCTGCCCAGCTCACCACCCCCCCAGCCCCCAAGAGAGTCTTCTCTAGATTCAGTTTCCCCTTATACCTCTCCCACCCCTTCCTGAAGCTTTCCACTGTGCCCTCCTCCACCAGCCTCCCGGGAAGCACATTCCACGACTCTACCACCCTCTCAGTGAAAAAATGCTTCCTACATTCCCCCAGTAGTTTGCCACCTCCAACTTCTACTCATGGTCCCTGGTCACTCCCCCCTTCTTCAGCCTAAACAACTCCCTGGCTCTACTCCTAATTATTCCCTTCACCTATAATAGCACCTGCCGCTATGCCTCCGTTTACCCACATTACAAACACCATAGCCAGCTCTATGCTGACCTTAAATGGCCCGGTCCCTCTACCCACCGACTCCAGTCTTTTGGCGCTCTAATTGATTGCATCGCCAGATCAGGCCTCCCCCTATCCCTTGCCTCCCTGCTGCACTCACAACCTCTCTCCTATGAACTGCGATCTACAGACGAAGCACCTCTTCACATCCCTAGATGCAGAACAAACATGGGTGCACGTGCATTCTCTTACACGGCTCCCAAATACTGGAACTCCCTACCCCACACAATTTGTCAAGCAACCGCCCATGTCAGTTTCAAGAAACTGCACCATGAGCATCTGCTGGCTACCAGCCCCTGCAACTACTTTAATCCACCTTAGACCATCCTTTCTCTGTCCTCTTCCAAGTTAATCCACCCTTTGACACCTCCTTCCCACCTATCTTACACCCTCCTTTCATGTCCTCTCTCCCTCCTGTTTCAAACCCTTTTCTCCATGCTCCCACCACTCTTCCTTCTTCACCAACCACAACCTGGCACTTAAATTGTTTTATTGTTTTTATTTTGTTTTATGTATGCTATCACTTTGCACTGCCTGTATTTCTCAAAGTGTTTTGAATTGCATTTACCAGTACAACTGTATTGTAGCTGCATCACCTGTAAACTTGTGTACTTTGCTTGTGCTCTATTACCGCATGTGCTGCATCACATGCACACCTATGTATTTTTCAAACTGTTCTCTCCTGGGTCGTGCCTGAAAATAGGCATTCTCATGCCTAGTGTACCCACCCGGTTACCAAAAGCAAATAAATAAATTCCCTTTACATAAATGAAAACCTCTATCGTGTCTCCCCATCCCTCCTCTCCTCCAGTGAGTAAAGCCCAAGCTCTTCCAGTCTCTCCTCATAAGGCCTCCCCCTCCATGCACCGAATCATCCTGGTCGCTCTCCTCTGGACCCTTTCCAGCAGCGCTATGTCCTTCTTCAGTTGAGGTCTCCAGAACTGCACACAATACTCAAACTGCGGCCTGACCAAGGCAGTACAGAGAGGGAGGATCACCTCCCTGCTTCTGGATGCAATACCCCTGGCTATGCAACTCAATATCCTGTTTGCCTTGGCTGTAATTCTTCTACAGTTTTCAGAGTTATTCATTTTGACATCTACCACCACCCCTAAATCCCTTTCTCCCAATGTGGCATGCAGTGTGACCCCCCCCAGTGTATATACATGGCCCATGTTTTTGACCCCCAAATGAAGTACCTAACATTTCCCAGCATTAAATTTCAGTCCACACCTCCTTGACCACCCCTCCAGGGTATCCAGATCCCCTGACTGTCTCCCTCGCTTCCTCACTATCCACCAGTGCTCCCAATTTTGAATCATCCACAAAAAGACTCAACCTACTCCTAACCCCCTCCTATATCCGAGACATAGGCACTGAACAAAAGTGGCCCCAATACTGAACTTTGAGGGACTCCACTGATTAACTTTCTGGGAGAGGATATTATCCCACCCACCATTACCTCTGTAAATGCCCCAAAGCCAATTTTCAACCCAATTTAGCTTCTGTCCTCCCACCCCCATCGCCCCCATTTTTGCAATCAGTCCATTATGAGGTACTGAATCAAATGTCTTGCTAAAATCTAGATATAGGACATCCATCGGCTCATGCCTATCCAAGGCACCCCGTCATCCAATCATAAAACACTACGAGGTTGGTCTGACACGATCTCCATGGGACAAAGTCATACTGTTTATTATCCTGGTGTCCTAATCTTTTCAACTGCCTCCCAAGCCTCTCCTTGATAAAGCCCTCCATTACTATGCCCACTACAGACGTCAGACCGACAGGTCTATAATTTCCCATCTCCTCCCTAGACGCCCCTTTATGTATAGGTACCATATAAGCCACCCTCCAGTCCTGTGGCACCCATCCCATCCGCAGAGAGATGTTAAAGAGTGCAGCCAGTGGGGCTGCCAGCACATCTGCCAATTCCTTCATAACCCTCGGATGTATTACATCCGGTCCCGGCACCTTATCGGTTTTCAGATTCTGAAGGGCCTCACTCACCCTATCCACTGTGATTTCTCTCCCCCCAAAACCACTCCCTCATGTAACTTTCCTACTCCTTCTTGGTCTGGTCTAGCCTGTGCCCCAGTCTCTTGCCATCCTATGGACTCAGACTGAGACTGACCTCTCGCTTTTACTGGCTTCTTATCTCTCCCATCAGGCTGTAGGGATCCCTTATCACCCTCTGCAAATATTGAGGCCAAGTACTCATTTAGTACCTCTGCCTGTTCCCCTGTTTCCTGAGCCCATCTCCCCACAATCTTAATCTTGGTGATCTGTGTCCTTTCTTTTCTCTTCTCTCTTATATATCTATAGAATACCTTCTCCCCTTTCCGGATATCCCTAGCCAGGTTTTTCTCCATCCCTGCCTTAGCGCCCCTCACCACTCTGGTGACCTTCCTGGCCAATAGTTCATACTGCCCTCGCTCCTTATTCCCCCCTATAACTTGAAATATTTCACCGGTGAAATGCAAAATTCACTCTGGTTGTGATTGAAATTTCACCCCAAGCCGAAAATTTTTCCACTGCAGGTGAAATTCTGCCACTGTTGGCAGAATTTCTCGCCACCTGCAGGTGAAATCTCGCCATTGTTGGTGGACTGTTCAGAGGGAAAAATTGCGGGCGAAATTTTGCCACAATTTCGCAAAATATTTCATGTGGCAAAACTGCCCATTTCACCACAATTTCACTGCATCCCTACTCAGCACTGCGAACCTCTTGTTTGCATTTGCATGATTTTTTTGCATCTTCTCTTTAAAAACAAAACATTTTTCCATACTAACAAAAACTTTTTTAATTTTTTGGTATTCTGTATAACAAGCCATTGTATAATATCAATGATGCCCTCCAGGGTGTGTGTCATACTGGAGTAACATCACGTCTCAGGTATTGGATGCACTCGGCCTGCGGCCTTGTGCCCAACCACCGGAGGCACGTTATCCCAGCACAACACACACCCTGTCGGGCATTACTGCTTAAATATTAGGGCTGTAAAAGAAAAAATTACTCACCTTAGAAATTATGTTTCTTCTATTAGAGTCTTGCTATATTCTCACAAATGCAGTCAGCCCCAGCCTTCAAACGAGATGTCAGTTGAAAAGCCCTAGAAGGCCCATGGCACATGTTGGGTATAGCATAAACTTCTTGCCACACGTGCTGTTACCAAATCATTCCCTGTAATTTATGCCCATTTAGAATCTATTGCCGAGATCCAACTCATGACTAGGCCAAAGCCAAGGGAATGTTGCAAATTATGACTAAATTCCAAATGATTTGCACACCTTTTGTATTTTGAACAGCTGTTTCAGTCACTTGCCAGGTTCTCACTGGCACTTCAAAAGAAGTAGTTCAAATGCGAGCTACTTAGCTCTACTGAAACTTTGGGAAACACTCTTGACCATGCTAAGCAGAGTGGTCCCATAAGTGGCAGTGAACTTGACATTCTCTTACAAAATGGGTCTGATGTTCTTTCAGGAACATGTGCTGAAGTGACTTACAAGGGTGTGAAATTAACACGTTTTAGTGGCAAAGTTGTTAAAACCTTTAAACAGCAAACTAAGAAATACATGCAAACATTGAGAAATGTTGTGAGCAAAGGTTCGGGTTGACTGATGAAAATAATATCTATAACTGTGCAGAAGTGTTAGATACCAGACTTTAGCCAGCAGACAGAAAGGAACTGAGCTGTATGGTAACAGTGACATTACTGCAGTAGCTGACCACTTTGCAGCACTTTTGCAGCCTAACTGTGACAGCACTCTGCTACTTGCAAAATGACAAGAGTTTAAGATTTGTGCTCAAACCAATTTCATCAATCTTTCTGCCTCTGCTATCTAGTCAAAGCTGGCATGTGATTTCTGAAATTCTTATCCAAATCTGTTGAAACTTGTCAATGTGTTGAGAGTATTTCCTGTGTCTAATGCAATTGTAGAAAGGTGTTTTTCAACTATGAACAAGGTAAAAACTGACTGGAGAGCAAGTCTGGCAGAGGATACTATAGAAACATTGATTCGCAATAAAAAGCAGGGCCCCCCTCTAGCTGAACTCAACCCAGACAGGGCTGCAGAAATACTTTTTAGTGCTAAACCAAGACATCCTGGTGATTTGGCAGCTCAGGATGGTGGACCACCATCAGGTCCCCACCCCTTAAAAAAAAACAGGCCAGAATTACTGGCTACATGCCTGGTGGCAAGAGTTTCAACCCAGTCCTTGTGTTGGAGTTTTAGGTCAGTGACTATCCCAGGTGGAGTAGTTTTATATGGGGCATGGGGGGTTCATTTTAAATTCATATTTGTCACGACTCACGATCTCGCTTCACGAATTTCATGAATTCACGGCCTGCTTTGGCAGACATCCTTCACGGCTCTTAAAATGTATTTGTGCTGCTGCACAATTGCTGTGTTCTCTGAATGGCAAAATAAAACAGTATCAGTCTCAGAAACGTGTGTACAATGTGTATTTTATCAATATGGAGCAAGATAAATAGATTTTATGGGGTTTTGAGCAAAAATATCAGTTTTTTGGTAATTGCTAATCAACTTCGGTCAATTGCTAATAATTTTTTACTTTGATTAGTGAAGGCCGCTAATCAAGTCTCCGACACTAATTTATGCCTTGGCCATAGCTGAAGGATCCTTCAGGACCCTTTGAGTTCCAACTGGCTGAAAACAAAGGTCAGAGTACAACATGGCTGCTGGATGGCAGATAGATGAACAGTCCAATTTTAAAGTCCATTTTTATAAAATAAATCAGTTTAACTTTAGAAATAAACATTTACAACATTCAATAAAGCTCCCTCTGCACTATTATCTAGTGCAAGAGTGGAGTCGATAGGGTACCATGTGATAACAGCGCCACCAAAAAGAGAGCCGTACTAAACGGTGACTACAGATTGCCAATGGCAATAATAGTGATGGACTCCACAGTGCCCTACAAAATAAGTGATCATGCATTCATTTCTTCAAAAATAACATAGAAACATCATTCTATGTGGGAGGCTACACCCCCCACACATCCCTTTGCAGGGGGCTTTGCCCCCAGCATCCCCCATAACTAATATAATCAACTCTAGAAGGGTGACACTGGGAGGAAAGAGGAAATCATAGGATGGGGGCTACACCATGGGGGGGCTGCCTGTGCACAAAGGGAGAACGTTGGGGGGAACAATCTCAGGGGAATGGAACGTCTATAAAAACAAAACAAAGCAAAAAAGTGGTGTAACCCCACTACAAGTGGGGGTTCTCGAAAAGTCTTCCTTGAGCTTGCTTAAATGCTCACTGCCAGGCTGGTGTCCTGCGTTTTAGCAGTTTAAATGTATTGCCAGAGAGTGACTGTATAGCCTCTGTGTACTGTCTCTTTAAGAGCTGCCTGGATTGCAGTCATAATTAATCTGAGAGGGAGCTATGTTGGAAGATGTACTTGTTTACTGATCATGTGTTAGAGTAGTAATAATATTGCAGTTTGTTCTAACCTGCCTTCTTTGCAGCATGGACAATTCCGTTTGTTTCCATCATCTTGGTTCTGGGCTGCAGAATGGGCCAATCAGTACATTTGTGACCCCAAAATAGAGCCTGCCTACAGGGGCTTGGTGGGGCCAAAACTTGTAGGAATGTAGTTTTGGGCTTTTGGTGCCTAAAAATAACCTGGAGGGGGAGCCCTTGTTGTGACTGACAGACAGATCAGCCAACCGAACCTTTTGGATCTTGGGGAAAGTCCCACACTACTAGGAGTTTCAGTTAGATCTGAGTCGGGAAGTGAAGAAGTAACAGCTCGAGATAGTTTGAGCAGCAATCCATAGTGGATTCACACAGGAGAACTGTAGAAAGGCATGAGTTTGGCCTGCATGCCTGCCTGCTGTTCCTGAGAGGGAACTCGTGCTTCGGACTAAATCCCAATTTGGAGAGCGAATTAAGCCACTGAATTGTGACCAGGCATTAACCTGAAGAAGACCGAAGATTTGCTGAATGTGATTAGCCTGTCAGGACTTCCAGCTACCTCTGAACTCCCAGATTGTGCAGAAGCTCTGTAATTGCGACCGGAGAGCCATTTACCTGGTACAGTGGAATTTCCTTACACGTGAATGTGCTGTGTGCTTATAGTGGGTCGTGATTTGGTTCCCCACTATATGTCTGAACTGTGTTTTGCTTGCTGGAGGCTGTATCCAGCTCCACGGACTGAACTGTCATCCATTTCTGTTTGCCTGGGCCCTGCTACACTGGCCCAGCCAGAATACATGCTACGCAGAGACTGGCTGGAGATCAGCCCCTGCTCAACACCTTGAACAGGAACGATGCCTCGTGATTCGTGTGGGCCCTGTTTCTCCGGCACTCCAGCTCTACAACCTGAAGTCTCGATTTTGTCCTGCCTGTGTCCAGTATTGGGTATTGTGAGTAAACATCAGGTAGCTCCCTGCAACAACAGCTAAATCTAAAAGTGTTGTCATCTGATTTTCTTGTTGCCTTTTCTTTCACGAACTGAGCCCTCCGGCCCAGATTACAAATAGTGTGTGTTGTGCATGTTGCTTTCTTCCATCACAGGGCCCCAACCAGCCACAACATTCCTGGCTAGCCTGCCATTTTCTACCTGGGTACCCAGAGTGTGTGACTGTGTAGGGACTCAACTGCATGCATAACTGTCTGATTAATGTAGCTTTTAAGTAAATCAACCTTATTACATCCCCCCCCCTTGTTCAAGTCCCCTGAATAAATCAGATCTATTTTATTTATTTTATTTTATTTGTACATCAGTTTACAACCTTTGAGCCAGAGGCTCATTTCCAAAGGTACCTCGTCACAAAGAGGACAAATACATTACAACATTTAGTTACATCATTGCGGTTACAGCCTTGGCAGTCACAAGCAGTTATTTCTTTGTTACATCATTATGTTTGCTTGCACGCATGTGCAAGAAACATAGTGCCATCATCCGAGTTTTCGGAGGCGTGTCACGCCATCTTCCAATTCAGTCAGTGTATTGGCAGGCGCTGCCCCTGTCCGCCAATCGCATGCTGGAGCCACCATGACAAGCTCCAAAATGCAGTGGCATACAGTTGAAAGGGAGCTACACTTCAGTGAGCAGCGATAAGATATCGCCTACTCATGTGCAGCCTCCACACACACACACAGAAATGCACTCCACGCCATACTGCGTGCTCCTCCCCCTGCACACCATTGTGGCCAGGGGTGCCCAATCCCCATATCGGTTTGTGCTGCGCTCCCCAAAGCCTTCCACATGCCACGCTGGGTGCCCACCCCAAGTGGCAACTGAGTAGAAAAGCCGATGGGTGCCCAATCCCCCATCGGCTCCACTGTCCTCACCCCAGTATGGGTGCCAGCTGAGCCCACCCCAGGCTGGCAACAAATGCCATGGCCGACAGGTGCCCAATCCCCGTCGCTCCATCGGCCAGCGATCCTTGTGCCATGCTGGGAGCCCACCCCAGCGTGGCAAACGCCCCGCTTTTTTTTTTTTTAATCCCTGTAAAGAAAAACGGTCCCACGCAGTCTTCCTGCCCTCCCACAACCCGCACTCCACCCACTGCGCACCCAGCCTCCCCACACCCCCCACCCCATACTTACCTCCGGAGCTTGGCGCGACGATCTGCGGTGGACCGGGAACACGTCTGCACTCTTCAAAGCCGACCGCGAACTGAGGAAATGCCGGTAAGCTGTATAATGGGATAGATAGGGTTTTTTCAACTTTGTTGCATATCTCAGGCATTTTTTGGAATTTCTGCACCAAATTTTCAACATGGGGTTTTTGGGACCCCTTCTCATGAATGATGTCACTGTCATGGCGTTATTCTGGCCCAAAGGGTGATTTCGCAATCACTGTGTGAAATCACCTTTCAAGCCTGATTAATGAAACGACACTGCCAGCGTTCATAAGGTAGGCTCTCAAGAAGCCTATTTGGAAATTTGGTGGAAAAATTCCAAACAATGACTGTTTTATGAGTGTGTGTTGCGCAGTTCCTACGCAGGCTCGTAAGTTCATGAATTTTCAATATTTTCACTCCAGATTTTCAACATTGCCATTTTACCACACTTTCTTGTGAGTAGTACAGTTGTCATTTTTCACATCTCACCCAAAACGTGTTTCTGCCCATGTAGCGCACAATGGCGCAGTCGGTGTGCGAAATTAATGTACAGGACAAATTAAGAAAATCACAGTGACACTGTTCATGAGCAGAAGTCTTAAAATGGCCATGTTGAAAATTTGGTGAAAAAATTCCTAAATGACTGTTTGACGAGCGTATGTTAGCAGTTCCTACTAAGACGCCTTAGAAGTTCGCTAATTTCAATATTTTCACTCCAGATTTTCAACATTGCCATTTTACCACACCTTCTTATGAGCAGTACAGCTGTCATTTTCACATCTTACCCAAAGCATGTTTCGCCCATGTAGCACACAATGGCGTAGTCGTGTGTGAAATCAATGTACAAACAAATTAAGAAAATCACAGTTACACTGTTCATGAGCAGAGGTCTTAAATGGCTATGTTGAAAATTTGGTGAAAAATTCTAATAATGACTGCTTTACGAACGGGCATTGTGCAGTTCCTTGCGACGTCAGAAGTTCGCGAATTTTCAATATTTTCACTCCAGATTTTCAACATTGCCATTTTACCACACCTCCTTATGAGCAGTATAGCTGTCATTTTTCACATCTTGCCCAAAATATGTTTCCACCCATGTAGCACACAATGGCGCAGTCGATGTGCAAATCAATGTATGAGACACATTAAGAAAATCACAGTGACACTGTTCATGAGCAGAGGTCTTAAAATGGCTATGTTGAAAATTTGGTGAAAAAAATTCCTAAAAATGACTGTTTTACGAGCGTGCATTGCGCAGTTCCTATGCATGCTCGTAAGTTTGCGAATTTAATATTTTCACTCCAGATTTTCAACATTGCCATTTTATTACACTTATGAACAGTACAGCTTCCATTTTTCATATGTTGCCCAAAATGTGTTTTCGCACATGTAGCTCACAATGGTGCTGTTGGTGTCCGAAAGCAATGTTTATGACAGATTAAGAAAATCACAGTTACACTGTTCATGAGCAAAGGTCTTAAAATGGCTATGTTGAAAATTTGGTGACAAAAGTCCATAAATGACTGTGTTACGAGTGAGCATTGCGCAGTTTCCATGCACCGTAAGTTCATGACTTTGTAATATTTTCAGTCCAGATTTTCACCAGTGGCATTTTCCAATCAGTACAGCTGTCATTTTACATCCTGTTAGGAATGTTTTTGCACCTGTGGTGCTAAATGCCGTAGTCGCTGTGCATAAGCAGCTGTTAACAAACTGATATTCCCCTGTTCATGAGGTGGGTGACAAAAAACATGTTGAAAATTTGGAGTGAAAATACCAACGAATGCCTGAGGTATTAGGGTTTCCAACCATAATGCCAAACCCTGTAGAGAATGACAGGCATCAGGGGTGTGACTTGGGATTCTTGCCTGTAATGCTCATACCATTCCACACCCTGCAGCCAGTGAGAGGCATCGAGGTATGCCTTGGACTCTTCGGCCCCAAAGTTCACACCATTCTCCTATATCACACCCATCTCACCGTATTTTCTAATGGAATGGGGTGCGCATAAGGGCCAAAGACCCCTAAGGAACACCGTGACACTTGTCAGTGTCTTCAGGTGGAGTGTGGTGAAATGGCGGTGTATGCCTGACGACCCAAAGCCACACCCCAATGCCTCTCACTCTCTGCAGGGTGGTGGTGGGGTTGGCTTCAGTTCAATACTTCACTGCCATTCCTGTTACGCAGCTCTGTAACTTCTACACTACCACTGCCAATGCCAGCAAGCAAACATTCGGCATTGACAAATGCTTGTTTATGTTTAACTTTGCATTTAATCTGGCTGTGGTTCCAGTTTGTGCCAAAAGTATTATACTGTTGCTATTTGCTGTGCTTAACCTTGTTTTCCAGGGGGTCCACAGGGTGAAGCTAGAGGAACCAGCCCTGGTGGTAAGTGCAGTGTGGGTAATTGCCTGGTGAATAAGGATCATTGTCAAAGTAATTATTGTATATTGTTCAGGCCACTAGAAGGGAAGGAGGGGGTTTACAGTGTCCTGGAGGGCTGTGTCCAGGTTAGCTTGACCACTAACAACCCTGACCTCAGGGTGGAGGCACCCGTTTCATTACCCTGGCCCCTTAACCTGCTACTAGCCAAGTAGGCAGGAGTAGTAGCCCTTGCGATAGCACCACCTAGGGGTTACATCTTGGAGGCTCACCGCTGGTATTTTGTGCCTTCTAGTGGCCAGAAATTATGAATTATTGTTAAAGATTAATGGCTACCCTAGTAGAAATGGCTGTACACCAGTTGGTGGGTGGTGTACAGGGCAGGAGATCGACCCAAAATGCTCTGCTTATACTGGATATTCCTGGGTACCAGTAAGGACACTGTAGAGGGAGCACCTCCAAAGTTGAATGTTTAAAAAACCCTGTGGTGGTGGGTCGACAGGCAGATTTGATAGCCCAAACTTTCATAGCCTTGGTAGAGTGTAGTGACCTCTTGGACAGCTCTAAAGTGCCACAGACTATTGCCTCAGAAGGGGTCCTTGCCAACTGGAGGGTGATAACAAAAGACAGCAAAGACCCTGGGGAGGATGAGCTCCCACCATTATCTGAGACTTTTGAGGAGAAATTTGCTAAGTCGTTGCTGGAGGAAGGGAAAACCGTAGATGACTTTAAGAAACTATTCCTGCCACCTGGGGGTGTTCCTTCCCCAACACCCCGTCCCACTCCAGCACCTGTTACTGCCCCACCTTCTGTGCCCGTGCCAATGCTGGCCCCTATATCTGTACCCACCATTAGTCACGATGCCTACTGAAGGCTGAGAATCTTCTCGGCACCCTCCCCACCCACCAGGGGGAGGATGACTGGGAGACCTGAATCAACTATGTTGCCCCTTGGTACCCGAGTGGCAGTGTGCAGAGGCTGAGAAGTGGAAAAGAATCATACTAAGTTTGAGGGCCCGCCTTTGAAGCCATTAAATTTTTGAGGTCCACAACCCTGATGCATCTGCTCAGAAGTACCTATCTGTACTTGAAGGCAATTTTGGGAGCATTGAGTCAGGGAGACTTTGATGTGGAAATTCAAGGTACCAAACAATGGAAGGGAAAGTTTGTCTGTATATGTTACTCATCTAGAAAGAGCTCTGCAGAAAGCTTACTGGAAAGGTGGGTAGCCACCAGTGATCTGAACCTGTGTGATTGGGGCACATACTGCAACATGCCAAGCATTCTAAACTACAGATCATCCAGTTAAGGCTTCAGGATAGGAGAGATAACCCACCTGACTACTGTGACTTGATAAAAGAACTCCGGGAGGTAGAAGGTGAAGAGGAGATTGTAATTATGGGGTGAGTGCAGCCCAAGTGACTATGGCACCGAAGGCCCTTCCTAAATGGAGACTACTACGAGTGTTCTCGCGTGGCTAAACAGTGGGGCAAGGAGCTGCTGAAGGAAGTCAGAAAAGTACAACCGGTGCGCTTTGCTGAGGTATCCTTGGCTGAGAGAGACCCTGGCCCCGTCAGGATGTGACTGTTATGGGGGTAGGGTTGCACCCTCAGGCATTCTTTACTGAGGGTGGCTTTCAGCTGAGCTCAAGGAATTGACTGCCACCCTAAAGAAACTTTTGAGGCATGGTACACTACCAGCAGAAATCAGATCACAATCTCCGTCAATGCTCCAGCATCCCCTGCTATGTTTTCCCAGGATGCCCTGAGAGACTGTCATTTGTCACAATTATGCAAGGATGGCCATATGAAGAGGGAATACCGTCTCAGAAGGACTTAGAAAAGTGGTGAACCAGCTTCAAAGAGAGCTTTGGAAAATGAGTCAGTGGCCAAGGGTGCACAAATGACCGCAGTGAAGGCTTCGGCCATCCTAACTCAAACCCCTCTGTGGCTAAATTATCTGTCCAGGCCCCTGCTGTTGTCCCTCCAGTCTGGTCCAAACAGTGGGCCCTTCAATGAAGACTACTGTGGCTGGGAAGGTATTCCTGCTCAGGTTGTGTTGACAGTGGGTCACAAGGACCGCTATTTCAGGATTGGTATGACAAACACTTATCTGATGTACCATTACAATCCCTGGAAGGCCTAATGTGTGGGGGCTGAGCGACAAGTCTTATCCCTGCCTAGGATATGTCCGTCTCTGGTTGTCTTTTTCCAGCAACTGTAACTGGTGTAGAGGAGCAAGTAGAGACACTGGCCCTAGTGTGTCCTCCCACTGACTGTATGATGGGGTTCCCTGTTAATTGGAACAAATGCTCACATGTTTGGGAGACTAGCACAACTCTGCCATGAGAAACAAGGGCAACTGACTGGATGGGCCCTAAGAATTCCAGCCTTAGTTAAAAGGGCATATGACTTACAATAGAAACCCAATGAAAAGGACCCAGATGAGCCAGTGGGATAGTGTGGAAAAGGAACCTGACTCCTTGGTACTGGCCCCCAACGCCCAGTGCACAATCCATGGAGAAGTCCGCCTAAAGAGAAACCCAAAGAACAAAATATTAATGTTGGATGCACCAGGTGATGGAAAGTTGCCTGAAGGATTATTGGTTAAACCTAGCATCTTGCCTGCCCATGCCCATGCCTATGCACGATGAGTGATGGTCCAGATTCGAAATATGTCAAATCAGGAGGTCTGGGTGAACAGAGGGTGAACTCTAGCTACAGTACGCTACATAGACACTGCAGAATTACCCAATAACAAGTACTCTGGCCACAAGGAGAGAGTGACCCCGAACATATTTGACTTTGGTGATTCTTCGCTGCCAGCTGAATGGAAGGCTAGGATTAGCAAGAAATTTGCCCAGAGAGAACAAGTGTTTTCGTTAAAAGAATGGGACGTGGGGTGTGTCCAGGGTGCAGAGCATCATATATGCCTGCATGATGATTGGCCATTTTGAGAGAGATCCCAATGCCTCAACCCAGTGGACATAGATGATGTGGAGAGACACCTGTAGGAAATGCTCACTACTGGTGTGATACAGGAATCAAGGAGCCCATATGCCTCTCTCATTGTGGTTGTGCATAAGAAGAATGGGTCAGTGAGAATGTGTGTTGATTATCTAACCCTTAACCAGTGGACCGTCCCAGATCAATACACCATGCCCCGTATACAAGATGCCCTGGATTGCTTGAATGGGAGCAAATGGTTCTCAGTATTGGATCTTCGCAGCAGATATTACCAGATTCCAATGGCCACGGAGGACCATGAGAAAACCGCCTTCATCTGTCCTTTGGGGTTCTACAAATTCCAAAGAATGCCACAGGGGATTTCGGGTGCCCCGGCCACCTTACAATGACTGATGGAATGTACGGTGGGAGATATGAACTTGCTGGAATGCCTAGTGTACCTAGATGATGTCATTGTGTTCGGACGCACATTAGAGGAGCATGAGACCTGACTGTTTAAAGTCCTAGACCAATTGGAAGACTTCGGCCTCAAGCTGTCCATTGACAAGTGCCAGTTTTTTCAAACCTCTGTGAAGTATGTGGGGCACATAGTATCTGCAGAAGGGATAGAGACCGATCCCAGTAAGGTCAAGTCACTGACTACTTGGCCCCAGCCCCATAACTTGAAAGAACTAAAACGTTTCCTGGGGTTCTGTGGCTACTACCACAGGTTCATAAAAGACTATTCCAAGGTGATTTGCCTGCTCCTGAATCTCACCCAGGGTTACCCCTATCAACCGTAAATACAAGAAAGGGTCTGTCAAAGAACCCAAGAAAGTATACTTCAGAACAGGTGAACCTTTGGGCCCCATTGACACCCAATGTGAAGCAGCCTTCCACAAAGTCATATACCAGCTCACCCATGCCCCCATCCTCGCCTATGCTGACCCTACCAAGCCCTATGTGCTGCACACGACCAGTCTGTAGGGTCGCAGAGCTGTGCTGTATCAAGACCATGAGGATGGTTTGAGACCAGTGGCTTTTGCCAGCAGGAGCTTGACCCCCAGAACGAAACTATACTGTGCACAAGTTGGAGCTCCTTGCCCTAAAATGGGCCATTGTTGACCAGTTTCATGAGTACCTCTATGGGGCAAAGATATTGGTGAAGACCGACAATAACCTATTGACCTATGTACAGACTTCAGCTAAGTTGGACACCACTGGGCACCGGTGGCTCTCTGCTCTATCAACCTATGATTATGCTGTTGAGTACAGGCCAGGACTGAACCATATTGATGCTGATGCCCTGTCACGAAGGCCAGTCTCCAAGAGTGATTGGGTCAGGTTGTCTGAACCTGACATCCGAGCATTGTGCCAAAAGTTTGATAGAGTTGAACAGATGCCTACGGACACAGTGGACTGTTTAGTAGATTGCTTGGGCCCTCCTGATACCTGCATACCGACTGCCTATTGCCATTTTTTCTGCTCTAGATATTAGTGCACTACCTCAATTTGACAGTGACAACATCCAGTGGGCTCAATCCCCCAGATCCTATGACTCAGCCAGCACTTGATGCCCTGCGTTCAGGGAAAGATGTGTCCCAGTTGCGTTCCCCTGACTTGCGAACTGCCCTATTGTTTAAAGAAGGCCCCAGGTTGAAGTTACAGAATCAGTTGTTATACAGAGAGACAGTGGATCACAGTGGTTGAGTAGACAAGCAGCAATTGGTCCTGCCCATGGCCTTTAAAGATTTGGTACTGAGGTCCCTCCACAATCACATGGGGCACCTCAGAATTGACAGAACTCTTGAGCTGGTACGATCTTGGTTCTACTGGCCCAAGATAGGGGCCAATGTTGAGCACCATGTAAAGACCTGCAGTCGTTGCCTGCAAAAGAAAGCCCTGCCTCAGAGGGCTGCCCCCCTTGTCAATATTACTACCAGCACATCCATGAAACTGGTCTGCATAGATTTTTTGTGTTTAGAACCTGATCAGCGGAATATTGGCAATGTGCTAGTGGATAATGGATCATTTCACACAGTATGCAAGCTTTTCCAACTAAAGATCAAAAGGCCTCTACTGTGGCCAAGGTGCTAGTGGAAAATTTCTTTGTCCACTATAGTGCCCCCTAGCTGATCCACTCTGACCAAGGCAGAGACATTGAAAGTTGGCTAATCAAAGAAATGCTCTCTCTGTGGGGGTGTGTGGAAGTCAAGAACCACCCCCTATCACCCGCAGGGGAACCCTCAACCAGAACGTTTTAACCGCACCCTTCTAGACATGCTGGGTACCCTCCACCCAAAAGACAAGCATACAGTAGAAGCCAGAGACACTGCCAGATATTTCCTGAAATTTCTGTAATATTTCCAGAAATATCTCATGCTTTCTCCATTTCCACAGTAGGGGCAGCAGAGAGAAAATTTAGAAATTTCAACAAATATCTGGAAATAGCTGGTAATGGCTGTGGCTACTACTGTAAGTGGAGCCGCAGATTAGAACCTTGGTACACATGTACAATTGCACCAAAATGACACTACTGGGTTCTCCCCCTACTGCCTCATGTTTGGGAGGGAGGCCTGCCTGCCAGTTGATGTCTGTTTTGGGGTCTCTCCAGATGGAGTCTGAGCTGAAAACTACCTGCAGTATGTACAGAAACTGAAAGCTCAATTGAACCATGCATATCAACTGGCCCAGACAATGGCTGCTAAAAGAAATCTCGCCAACAAAGAGAGGCACACAAGAAAGTAAAGGCTTAAGAGCTACGGCCTGGAGACCGTGTATTGTTACACAATTTGGGACTACATGGCAAGCACAAAATTGCTGATAGGTGGCACCATCTTCCTCATGTAGTAGTTGGAAAGTTGGATGATCTACCAGTATACAAGGTACGCCCAGAGAATAACTCCAAAGCTGTCAAGACCATGCACTGTAACCACTTGCTGCCTATCGGCCAAGTTATTTTTGAAGCTAAACCAGCAGACATTGCCTCCCCTGGGCCAGTGACTCATGCTGCTGCAAAAAAGAGACAGAGTCAACCTACCCCAGTAGTTACAGAGTTAAGGTTTCCCCTGCAGCAAGCCCAGAATGATAGTGACTGTAAATCCACCTCTGACAATAGTGAGTGTGACAATGCCTATTACCCCTCCCATGAATTGAGTCAGTTGTTTCAAGGTAACTCTATGACTAATTGTGGGGATGAAGCTGGGCCTTCTGGACTGCCTAAACCCCAGTTTCATCCTTGGAGTCAATGCTCTCTGAAAGTGAGGTACAAAGTATTACATCTGAGGTTGCAGACTCTCTTGTGTTTTGTGGAACTGTGTGAATTGCCCGAAGAAGGGGCTGATGGTCTGAGTCTCCCTGGTGACACACCAGAACCTGAAGAACAATGTGAGAGTGTTGACAGCCCCCCTTCAGTGCTGCAAAGCCTAATTGTGCCAGAACCTTCTCTAAATGAGCTAAGTGTTATGGAGACAGAGCCTACAGAGCAAGAAGCTGACAGTGCTCCCAGTTTGAAACATAGACTTTGACTTTGACGGCAGATAAGGACCACTAGGCCCATCTAGTCTGCCCATTTCCCTACCTACAGGATAGGCCGCAGATCCTAGTTAACCAACAGCCTATTTCTTCCTACCCCCCACAAGAATTGCCTTATGTCTGTCCCATGCATTCTTGAATTCTCCCACAGTTTTAGACCCCACAACCTCCTCAGGAAGGCTGTTCCATGCATCCACTACCCTCTCTGTGAAATAGTACTTCCTCACATTGCCCCTGAACCGCCCTCCTTCTATCTTTAAATTGTGTCCCCTTGTTCTTGCAAGTCTCTTTTTCTGAAAGATGCTACCCTCTTGGACTTTGTTGATTCCACTGAGGTACTTGGACATTCTCATCCATGCAGAGGCACCACTCATGACCGACAAAAGCTCCAAAGTTAGTGCTGAAAATACAGAGACTGTGGCTGGTCCCCCCAGAAAGACTGGCCGAGCTGTCAAGCCAGTATTGTGTTTCAGTTATGATTCTCCCAGGAAGCCAGTGGATTTGCCTCTCAATGTGGTTCACAAAGGTGTTTATACTTCTCAGAACTCACTACCCAAACTGAGCTTAATGGCCAATTTGAGGTTGATTGTTCTTCCTTCTCAGTATGGTACCCCTGCCCCATCCAGCCCCAAGTTAGCTGATTGGGAAGGGTCCCCTCCTACATTGTAGTTATAACATGAATCAGCATTCTGATGTTACAAGTATGTTAATCATAGTGGAATCAGTATCACATGTATGAAACATGCATAAGCATTGTCATTATGGATAGAGTATTGTGAAGTGTAGTGAATATGTATAGTAAAGTAGTTTATGTTAACTGATGCATGTTGGTACGGACTTGACACGGACGCCAAGTTTTCTCCAGGCAGGGAAGGGTGTAACCCCTACAAATGGGGGTTCCCAAAAGTCTTCTTGAGCTTGCTTAAATGCTCACTGCCAGGCTGATGTCCCATGCTTAGCAGTTTAAATGTATTGCCAGAGAGTGCCTGTATAGCCTCTGTGTACTGTCTCTTTAATAGCTGCCTGGATTGCAGTCATAATTAATCTGAGGGAGCCTGTTAGAAGATGCACTTGTTTGCTGATCATTTGTTAGAGTAGTAATAATATTGCAGTTTGTTCTAACCTGCCTTCTTTGCAGCATGGTCAGTTCTGTTTGTTTCCATCATCCCGACACTATCAGTCTCCTATCAAGTGCTATTGGTCTAACAAATTTATCAAGCCCCCTGCCAGAACAATCACAAGTAGAGTTCTCTTCCGTGGTCACCTGCAGCCACTAAAGTCTCTCCTCCGAAAACAAGACTGGTCTTACATTGAAACCGCTCCTGATATTGACACTGCTCTACAATACTTTATTGAACTTTTAATGAAGCCTGTGACATCCACGCCCTTTAGGACACGAGGGATCAGGGATTTGATAATCCCTGGATCTCTTTAGCCTTCTGGCTCAAATGAAAGATCATGACCACCTCTGGCATAGGGCCAGGACCTCTGGCAGTCAACCTGACATACAGGCCTATAAGATGGTCAGGAACGCGTGTACTAAGACTACCCGTGAGCACAAAGTGCGTTACTATAAGAACATCCTTGCCAAGACCTGGGCTGATGGGAAAAAATGCTGGGAAAACCTTCGGAAATCATTGGGAAAGCATCCAAATAGGCTCCAACTATGTAAATGTTGATGGGTCTATCACCCATGACCCCGTATTAACTGCCAACACATTTAATTGATCCTTCACAGACCTTAGCCAAACTCTGCCCCCAAATTTCTTTGAACCACCCAGCACAGCTCCTACATCCACCAAATCAGAAGAGGCCTCTACCCACCCATATTTCTACTTCAAAGCTATCTTGGAAAGCGAGACCAAGACCTACCTACATAAAGTTCTAGGAGGAACAAGGGCAAACAGTGATTCCCTTGACCTAAATTTTCTTACCCTAACTCTAGATGAAGTCCTATCCCCCCTCACCAAGCTTCTCAATCGCTCCCTCATACTTTCACAATTCCCCCGGGTATGGAAATCTGCTCTGGTTACACCAGTTTTTAAGAGTAGGGACAGATTACTACCTGGGAATTATAGGCCAATATTTATTCTTCCCCAGCTGTCCAAAGAACTTGAAAGGATTGTTGCTGACCAGTTTGTGGAGTACCTGGAAAAATGCAACCTACAATGTGTCCGACAACATGGTTTTCGGAAAGGGCACAGCACATCTACAGTCCTTCTGGAATTCATAGGTTTCATTCACCATACACTTGATCAGGGTCAACTTGTTGGTGCAACCTTTATTGACCTGTTTAAAGCATTTGACACAGTCAATCACCATTTGCTGAACATCAACTTGCTGGGCTTGGTATATCTTCAGAAGCCCTAAAGTGGTTCACCAGCTATCTAGCAAACCGCACACAGCAGGTGAGAATATGGTCTGCCCTTTCTGCTAAACTGCCTGTCTGCTCTGGGATTCTTCAAGGATCGATACTGGGACCCTTCTATTTAGCACCTTCCTCAATAATTTTCCATCATCCTGTTCCAAACCAGTACTCCTCGCTGATGATGCAGTCATTTTCTCAAAGTCTGCTGACCTACTCTCCTTCAGGCCCAACTTCAGAAAAGTTTTACTGAAGCTGAGTCCTGGTTCATCTCTCATAAGTTGGTGCTTAACTGCAAAAAACTAAGGCCATGCTCTTCCATGGTACCCACAGCAAGCACAATCCAAACAACTGGTGATTAAAAACAGTGCGGTGTTATCCTTGATCAGACTCAATCTTTTAAATACCTAGGAGTTACTCTGAAAGTATGCTCTTCACTCCAACCATGTTGAGAATGTTGCCAAGGTAGTTAACATTCGCCTAGGCCTTCTACACAGGCATAAACACTGCCTTACTACCAAAGCCCTCAGATTGGCTATCCAAAGTTCAGTTGTGTCTATTATTGACTATGGTTTGGTCATTTATGGTTCTGCCACAGACACAACCCCTACATCGGCTCACCACAGCTCTGAATAGGCATGCCGCCTGCTAACTGGTGCAGCATATCGCATCACACTTGTGACCTTACTTAACAAGCAAACTGGCTTCAACTCCAGGCCCAGATGGAATATTAAGCCTGCCTTCTGGCTAAGAAGGCAGATCTTGTCTCCTACCACCAGGTTCCCTTCAGCTTTTCCGTCCCTTCTGGGGCACTTGGAGCACACAAAGTTCTGTGAGCCAAACTTTTGCTGTCCCTTGTTGTTGAACCTCACTCCAACAGCAATCCATTGCAGTTAGAGCTGCTAATTTATTTAATTCCTTCTCCTGAGATTGTGACGACTGCAACCTTGGGACCATTAAGCGGAAGCTGCATTAATTCTAGTTTCCAGAGCTTCTTGTGACTGCTATACCTAATCTCTGCTGACAGCTAAATGCACTGGGACCTCCCTCTTTTACCATTTGCCTCTGTATAGCCTTATGCTGCTGCTGCGTTATTCCACTCACAGCACTTCCTCCCTTATCCCTTTCTCATTCCTGCCCTCTTTTCATTCTACCTTATCCCCTCTCCTTACCCCTCCACTCCCACTTCCCTCTTCTCTCCTCTGTTTCCTCACTTTGTTCTCTCTCTCACCCCCACCCTGTGGGTCTTTCCTGCTTAAGCTTCATTGTGTATCTCCTCCTTGCTCTTATTTTGCTCCTTCCACCTCCCCATTCCACCCCTGTACTTCTCTCTTTGTAAGCCCATTTACCCTCTTCAGACAAGGCCACTGGCTGCACTTGACACAATATTTATCTTGCCATATTGTTCTTTTGTTTATGTAATTACTTTTCTCATGTTGTACTACTTAGTGAAACTGTTGTAATTTGCTATTCTTGTGACTTGATGTGGAACATCTGTAAAAGAGCCCCTGGCTCAAAGGTCTTTCAGAGTTGTTAAATAAATAAATACATCTTGGTCCTGGACTGCAGAATGGGCCAATCAGTACATTTGGGGCTCTAAAATGGAGCCTGCCTACAGGGGCTTGGTGGGGCCAAAACATGTAAGAATTATAGTTTTGGGCTTTTGGTGCCTAAAATAACCTGGAGGGGGAAGCCCTTGTTGTTACTGACAGACAGATTAGCCAACCGAACCGTTTGGATCTTGGGAAAGTCCCACACTGCTTGCAGTTTCAGTTAGATCTGAGTTGGGAAGTGAAGAAGTAACAGCTCGAGATAGTTCGAGCAGCAATCCATAGTGGATTTACGCAGGAGAACTGTGGAAAGGCCTGAGTTTGGCCAGCATGCCTTCCTGCTGTTCCTGAGAGGGAACTTGTGCTTTTTTCGGACTGAATCTGAATTTGGAGAGCGAATTAAGCCACTGAATTGTGACCAGGCTTTAACCTGAAGAAGACTGAAGGTTTGCTGAATACGATTGGCCTGTCAGGACTTCTAGCTACCTCTGAACTCCTGGATTGTGCAGAGACTCTGTAATTGCGACTGGAGAGTCATTTTCCTGGTACAGTGCAACTTCCTTACATTTGAATGTGCTGTGTGCTTATAGTGGGTCGTGATTTGATTCCCCACTGTGTGTCTGAACTGTGTTTTGCTTGCTGGAGGCTGTATCCAGCTCCACAGACTGAATCCGTGTCCATTTCCATTTGCCTGGGCCCTGCTACACTGGCACAGCCAGAATACCTGCTACGCAGAGAAAGTCATTGACAAGACCGGCCTGGGGATCAGCCACCTGCTCAATGCCTTGAACAAGAACAATACCTCGGTGATTCGTGTGGGCCCTGCTTCTTCAGGCACTCTAGCTCAACTGCTTGCAGTCTCGATTTTGTCCTGCCTGAGTCCAGTATTGGATATTGTGAGTAAACATCAGGGTAGCTCCCTGCAACAACAGCTAAATCTAAAAGTGTTGTCATATGATTGTCTCGTTGCCTTTTCTTTCACAAACTGAGCCCTCCGGCTCCAGATTACAAATAGTGTGTGTTGTGCATGTTGCTTTCTTCCATCACAGGGCCCCAACCAACTGCAACATTCCTGGCTAGCCCGCCGTTTTCCTACCTGGGTACCCAGAGTGTGTGGCTGTGTAGGGACTCTGAACTGCATGCATAACTGTCTGATTAATATAGCTTTTAAGCAAATCAACCTGATTGCACCCCTCCCTTGTTCAAGTCCCTGAATAAATCAGATTTAACTTGTTTGCATTTAACCTGACTGTGGTTCCAGTTTGTGCCAAAAGTAGTGTACTGTTGCTATTTGCTGTGCTTAACCTTGTTTTACAGGGGTCCCCAGGGTCAAGCTAGAGGAACCATCCCTGGCAGTAAGTGCAAACAGTGTGAGTAATTGCCTGGTGAATAAGGGTCATTGTGAAAGTAATTATTGTATATTGTTCAGGCCACTAGAAGGGAAAGAGGGGAGTTACAGTATCCCAGAGGACTTTGCCCAGGATAGCTTGACCACTAACAACCCTGACCAGTGGGTGGAGGCACCCGTTTCATTACCCAGGCCCCTTAACCTACTACTAGCCAAGCAGGTAGGGGTAGTAGCCCTTGGGATAGCGCCACCTATGGGTTACACTAGAAACACCAAAAACCACAAAAAACAGAAGCACCACTCCAGTCCCAAACCCCGGTTCACCAGTATCCCCGACCATCACCTAACCCACCAAACTAGACGACCAGCTGGAAGCAACCCTCCCAAAACCGCCCTCTGTCCTTCACATAATACCTCTGCCTAGTTACTCACTAAGTAGCTGTCCTTTACTTTCGCTGTAATTCCCCTCAATATTTATCCATACTTACTGTCTCCACAGTCGCTCAGATTCAGTAGCTCAATTTGAGTAGCTCGTACTACGGATTCCTGTCGATAGGAGTGTTCCCTGGCCAGTCATGAGCTCTGGATTACTTGGGCCCAGCACAGGTTATGGACACTAAATACAGATACTGAGCTTCTTAAAGCTACAGCGCAACAACACCAGCTCGCACATTCACACAGGAACTAGGGATACAACAGCACTTTACATGGATTTATACTCTTTGCTGGATTTCCGCTCAGGCTCAAATGGGCAGAACACAGGGTTGAGCATGGCCAGACAGAGGGCAAAGGAAATGCCCAGGGAGACAACTTAAGGTAAGTCCCACCATTTTGGGGGGGGGGTTATATTAACCAATTTGAAGCAGTAAATCTCTAGCATCTTACCAGTTTCTTGAAATTTTTCTTGAATGTCTGATGGGAATTATTAGTTATGATATTCTATTTAGATTGAAATCTTTCTTCATAGAAAGTAATAAGATAAGGAGGAAGAAATTACTACAGCACATTCGATGATACTATTCATTATTCCAACTGAAACTTTTTTCACAAAAACCCTGGCACAATATATCAGTTGGGGGGTGAGGATATAGCATGCACCAAGCAGGAAAGGGATCTTGGGGTTGTCATCCCTGATGACCTCAAGGTAGGGAGACAGTGTGACAAGGCATCAGGTAAAGCAAATAGGATGCTGGGATGTATAGGCAGGGGCATCACCAGCAGGAAAAGGGAGGTCATAATTCCGCTATACAAGACACTAGTGAGGCCCCACCTGGAGTACAGTGTACAGTTCTGGAGACCATACCCACGTAAGGACATAGACAGGGTAGAGAAGGTTCAGAGGAGGCAACAAAGATGGTGCATGGGTTGCATCACAAGTCCTATGAAGACAGGTTGAAGGAACTGAACATGTACTCCTGGAGGAGAGGAGGAGAGAGGATATGATAGAGACATACAAGTATCTTACAGAGGAACAGGGTGCAGGAAAACACTATTTTTAAGCGAAAAAGATGTTTCAGGACTAGAGGGCATGGGATGAAGTTGGAGGAGGACGATTCAGAGGAAACATGAGAAAGAATTTCTTCACAGAACGGGTGGTGGACAAGGAACACCCTGCCAGAGGAAGTGGTGGGGGCTGAAACAATCACAGGATTTAAGAATGCATGGGATAGACATAAAGGAATTCTAGAGGGCAGGGGTAAGGGGAAACAGACTTCTAGGAAAACAAACTGAACTTACAAGCTCAAATGGGCAGACTAGGTGGGCCATAGGCCCTTATCTGCCGACACTGTCTATGTATTTATGTATCTATGTATCTATGTATCTATGTATCTTAGACTGTTCTTCCTCTTTAGACTGGGTCCGTATCAGGCCTGACCATCTTAGCCCCTTTACCTCAGCATCCCATGGACTTACCATCAGCTCCCTCCCCCCCCTTAGCCTCCTCCCATGGCTGGAGTGGCCCCCAAGGCAATGAGATGGGTCCTTGATTGGAAGTCAGACCATGCCACCAGGTGCAGGTCCTGTGGAGGGTCACGTCCTTCATCACGCCCAGTCGTTATTTCTGTTCCTGGTTTTCTCTCCAGGAGGAGCAGACTTGTTATGCCACCTAAGACAGCCCTGTGCATGCTTCCACATGCAGTGCATCATCAGACCCTGCTCCTCCCATTCCTCTGTGTTGCAGTCCCAGGCTACCTAGCCCGCAGCCGCTGCAATGAGTCAGGCTTACACCAGGTGCACTTCCTGTGGAGGGTTACGTCCTTCATTACGCCCAGTTGTTATTTCTGTTCCTGGTTTTCTCTCCAGGAGGAGCAGACTTGTTATGCCGCCTAAGACAGGCCACATGCAGTATGTCAGCAGCCCCTGCTCCTCCCATTCCTCTGTGTTGCAGTCCCAGGCTGCCTAGCCCCCAGCCACTGCTAGGAGTAAGGCTTACATCAGGCACCATGTCCCTCCCTCCCCAGAGGAGGAGAGCAGTCCATCAAATGCTCGATACTCCTACCCGAGGTCGACCCTCCAATGTCATAAGTTTGCTCCTGAACAAACATCATCTGCACTGCACACGGAAGTGCTACTGCTGCACTAGTGCACCAGCTGTTCTGTTGGGAACTTAGAAAAAGATAATGACACTAAATTATGGACTGAGACCCTCAAAGAGTCTACCTGTTCTTCACTTGATATTTTCCTGTCTGTCTTTTTGTAATTTTATACTTAATGCAATGTTAATTTTTTTAATTATTAATCTTTCACCATTAAAGTACAGTATTTTGGAAAAAGAATCTCTTTGCATATTGTAATGTCTGTGTTAATGAACAGCATTGCGGAATTTGAAATGTGGCTGTAGAAACAAAAAACAATGAAAGACATTTTCACAAGACAGTCCCATTTGTTGATCAGATGTTCTGCAGTATTGTGCATCACCTTACTTAGAGGAGGCGGAGACTGCTCAGAAACCACAGCTTGATACTTCTAACATACCTGCCTGAAAACAATGTGTGATCTAATCAAGTCCCAATAAAATTACCATCATCATGGCAGGTGAAACCTTGTTATTTTCTCGATCAAGTGAATCATAGAATTGTATTTACTTATGTTTTTTCACACTGGAGCCCATATAACAAGTTTCATTTTCAGCCTATTCATATCCGAATTATCAGCTCTATATGCATCTATAAATACAACAAGTGTGGGATTATGCCTGGCAGCTTGCTCTGTGGCCTGCAGTTCCCGGCACTTCAATTGATGGATTGCAGTTCAAACAGTACGTTGATTTGTTTATTTATTTAAATCAACAAGCATTATATTCATACATGCATGCATATATATATATATATATATTTATTTTTGTTTACTGGGTTGGGTGCACTTGCCAACAGAATGACTATTTTCAGGCACGACCCGGGAGGTTACAGAGTAAGAGTACACAACACATAACAACAGCAACAACAATACATAATAGCAGCAATTCTTAGCAGTCGGCATTAGAGCAGGATACAATAATCAAGGACGTAGAGTACATGAAATAGGGCAGCTTAACAACAAACATATTGTACAGGTAATAAAAGGTAAGTGCCATCACAACAATACACAATCAAGGAAGTAAAGTACATGAACCAGGTCAGCTTAACATCAAGCATAATGTACAAGCGATAAGCAGGAAGTGCCAACACGATGGAGGCAATGTTAGGCTTACAGTGGTGTCAGATAAGGAGTTATTAAGTGAATACCAGTAAAATGCAAGTAAGACAATCATGGTAATTGTGGGAAAAAGCACAGCAACTAGGTAGGGTCCCAGGGTGAGTTCAGAAGTTATAGGAGCATACATGGAGATTTGAAAATATTAAACAGGGATGTAAAAGGCAAGGATATCAGGCAGGAAGGCCAAGGATGGCCAGACAATGTAATGTCATAGAAGAACTGAGTGAGTGAGCATAAATTTGGGAGGGGAGAGAGGAACTTGGTGAGGGGAACAGGAAGCAATTGGTGTATATACATATACATATATATATATATATATATAAAATATATATATATATATATATATATATATATGATATGCAGTGGGGACCAGTGGAATAAATGATTTATCTGCACAAGTAACCTCTGTAACCTCATGAGTGGTGTAAGCCACGAGTGAGGTGTCTGAGGTCAAGCTGATTGAGTGCAGATTTATGCAGTAGTGTTTTGCTGAGCTTTTATTTAATTCTTTTTTTTTTTCATTTTAATTGTCATTTTTCTTAATAAATAAGTGGAATTTTTTTTTATGGTCTTCTGTGTGTTACTGCGTGTTTGAAACCTTGTTGCTTGAAGTTGGCATGCTTGACATAGAGGTGAGATCACAAGGTTTAGTGTGCATGTTTTGATTGGTTGCTGCATTGATATGGGTGGGCCACATATTTTCAAGAACATGGCATCCGTTTTTCTCGCTTAGTAAGAACTTGATATTGATTTAACCTGTGCCGTTATTTTATTTTAGCAGTGATTGAGTAGCTGTTAAATATCTGGTTGAGCTTGCGTCTACTATTATTTCTGTGGATGATGTTCCATTGGATCATTTTAATTTATTGGTCCTGTGAAAGAAGTGGAAGACAGTGGAGAGAGCTCGGCAAGATGGTAGCACTGTGGGGTGGCTGGAGACTGAAAGGAAGAAGAGACAATCGAGGAAGTGGCAGATGAGAAATATTTTAAATAAAAAGGCATTCTTGCTTTGGAAAGTTGTAATAATGGGACAGGATTTCTTAAGAAGTCACTGTAGCCGGAGGCGAGGGGGGGGGGGCCCAAGTCGAGCTGAAGAGACGCTGCCATAAGCTGAAGCAGCTTGTGCTAGAAAGAGATTTAGGAGGGACAAGTTAAAACAATCTGCTAAGAGCCTGAACATTGCACTATGAAAATTCAATGCAGGCAGGTGAGTCTTAGTGGCAGCAGCAGTTTTCATTTGTGATTGGTGTGCAGGGGTAAAATAGTGTGAGGTGAGCTACTGTATGTGAGAGAGGGAAAGAGAAAGCTGGTGGAAGTAGTGCCAGCGAGGGGGGGACGTAGTCACGTAGTAACTGTGTGTATAAATGAGTGACTGTCTGTATAAATACATTTATACACAGTTACTCAGATAAACAGATTTATCGCACACTGTTTATCTTCATAACTATTGCATATATATATATATATACACACACACACACATATACATACATTCTTTGCAAAAAAACTTTGTTAATGGACCAAAAGTAGGGAAATTACATCTTAGGGTTCTAAATCCTAAGAACCCTCCCCTACCCTCAGTTTCCAACCCTAACACCCCATCTTGAATGCAGAAACAGGTGTGAGGGGTGTGCTTTGGGGTTGCAAATCCTAATGCCCACCCCATTCCAACAGTAAGTAAGCTAAGATGGGTCCAGACTAGGAGAATGAGGTGAGCATTATGGTTCCCAACCCCAAAGAACACCTCTCACACTTGATCCTGCACACAGGGTGGAGGTGGGGTGTTAAGTTTGGAAACTGAGGGTGGGGGTGGGGTCTTAGGGTTGGGAATTCTAAGATGTAATTTCCCTACTTTTGACACAGGAACCTAATGGTCCAATAACAAAGTTTTCTGCTGAAAATTTCCCTTCTTTTTGAGAAAGTATAATCATTAGGAACCCTAATGGTGCATTAATGAAGTTTTTTTGCAGAGAATTTCCTTATGTTTTGAGGAAATATAATCAGGATCAATTATATTTAATGGGGGCACACACAACAGAAGGTGTACATCAGCACCTTGAACAATATCAGATATGTGCCCCCCATTAACTACAACAGATATATACTCCTGGAAGCCTTCCAGGATGGCTTCCTGGCACAGGTGGTTTCCAAGCTGACTAGGTTGGGAAATACACTGGCTCTAGTCTGTCTAATGGGGCGGCTGTAAGAGAGGTGTTGGTGGAGGACCTGCTGTCTGGGAGTGACCACCACTCGGTGTGGTTTGCGTTCAACATGAGCAGGGAGTGGTGGGTACAGGGACCAGGGTGGTTGACTTTAGACAGGCTGATTTTGGAAGGATGGGTGAAATTTTAGGGGGGCACCTGATAGGAATTCAGCCACACTGGGATGTGAACCAGAGATGTGAAAAAATCAAAATGGGGCTTGTGGAGGCTACTGAGACCTGTACCACATCACAGAGCAAAAAGGGAAGGTCTAAGAAACCAAGCTGGATGAGTAAGGAAGTCTTAGAAATGGTAAGGGGAAGAAAACGCAGCATTCAGGAGATACAGGATATCAGGGAAGGGGGTGGATAGGGATGAGTATGTGAAGAAGTCCTAAAAAGTTACTAGGGGAGTCAGGGTAGTCAAGGCTCCATGTAGTTGAGACTGGCACAGGGCATCAAGGACAGTAAAAGGAGTTCTTCAGATACACATGGGAGAGAAGGAGCTGCGAGGACCAGATAGTGAGGATCAGGAAGGACAGGGGCTGGGCAGAGAAAGGGGTGGACCAGGCAGAAACATTAAATGAGTACTTCTTGTAACCCCTAGGTGGCGCTATCCCAAGGGCTACTACCCCTGCCTACTTGGCTAGTAGCAGGTTAAGAGGCCTGGGTAATGAAACGGGTGCCTCCACCCTGAGGTCAGGCTTGTTAGTGGTCAAGCTGCCCTGGGCACAGCCCTCCGGGACACTGTAACCCCCTCTTTCTCTTCTAGTAGACTGAACAATATACAATAATTACTTTCACAATGACCCATATTCACCAGGCGATTACCCACACTGTTTGCACTTACCACCAGGGCTGTTTTCTCTAGCTTGACCCTGGGGACCCCCTGTAAAACAAGGTTAAGCACAGCAAATAGCAGCAGTACAATACTTTTGGCACAAACTGGAACCACAGTCAGGTTAAATGCAAACAAAGTTAAATCTGATTTATTCAGGGGACTTGAACAAGGGAGGGGAATAATCAGATTGATTTGCTTAAAAGCTATATTAATCAGACAGTTATGCATGCAGTTCAGAGTCCCTAAACAGTCACACACTCTGGGTACCCAGGTAGGAAAACAGTGGGCTACCAGGAGCGTTGCAGCTGGTTGGGACCCTGTGATGGAAGAAAGCAACATGTACAACACACACTATTTGTAATCCGGAGCCGGATGGCTCAGTTCGTGAAAGAAAAGGCAACGAGACAATCAGATGACAGCACTTTTAGATTTAGCTGTTGTTGTAGGGACCTACCCTGATGTTTACTCACAATACCCAATACTGGACACAGGCAGGATGAAATCGAGACTGCAGGCTGTTGAACTGAAGTGCCTGGAGAAGCAGGGCCCACACGAATCACCAAGGCATCGTTCCTGTTCAAGGCGTTGAGCAGGGGGCTGACCCCCAGGCCGGTCTCTCGTCGATGACTTTCTCTGCGAAGCAGGTATTCTGGCTGGGCCAGTGTAGCAGGGCCCGGGCAAACAGAAATGGATATGAATTCAATCCATGGAGCTGGATACAGCCTCCAGCAAGCAAAACATAGTTCATACACACAGTGGGGAACCAAATCATGACCCATGATAAGCACACAGCACATTCACATGTAAGGAAATTCCACTGTAGAAGGCAAATGGCTCTCCGGTCACAATTACAGAGTCTCTGCACAATCCGGGAGTTCAGAGGTAGCTAGAAGTTCTGAAAGGCCGATCGCATACAGCAAATCTTCGGTCTTCTTCAGGTTAAAGCCTGGTCACAATTCAGTGGCTTAATTTGCTCTCCAAATTCGGATTCAGTCCGAAAAAAGGCACAAATTCCCTCTCAGGAACAGCAGGCAGGCAAGCTGGCCAAACTCCGGCCTTTCCACAGTTCTCCCACACAAATCCACTATGTATTGCTGCTCAAACTATCTTGAGCTGTTACTTCTTCACTTCCCAACTCAGATCTAACTGAAACTGCAAGCAGTGTGAGGCTTTCCCCAAGATTCAAAAGGTTCGGTTGGCTGATCTGTCTGTCAGCCACAACAAGGGCTTCCCTTCCAGGTTATTTTAAGCGCCAAAAGCACAAAACTACAATTCCTACAAGTTTTGGCCCCACCAAGCCCCTGTAGACAGGCTCCATTTTAGAGTCCCAAATGTACTGATTGGCCCATTTCAGCAGTCCAGGACCAAGATGATGGAAACAATCAGAACTGTCCATGCTGCAAAGAAAGCAGGTTAGAACAAACTGCAATATCATTACTACTCTAACAAATGATCAGCAAGCAAGTACATCTTCTAACAGAGCTCCCTCTCAGATTAATTATGACTGCAATCCAGGCAGCTCTTAAAGAGACAGTAGTCAGAGACTATACAGGCACTCTCTGGCAATACATTTAAACTGCTAAAACCCAAGACACCAGCCTGGCAGTGAGCATTTAAGCAAGCTCAATGAAGACTTTTTGGGAACCCATTTGTAATGGGGTTACATTCTGTTCTGTATTTATGAGGAGAAGGCGGGCAACTACCTCATGGGGTGGGAGGTGGGCAGGGAAGGGTAACGGACGGGTGATCACTGAGGGCAGGGCATTGAAGGTCTAAGGGCTCTGAGGGTGGATAAGGCACCGGGACTAGACTGCATACATCTCAAGGTGCTGAAGGAAATAGCGGAGGTCTTGGGTGGGTCACTGGCAGACCTATTCAACACCTCCCTAGACACTGGGTGCATACCACATGACTGGAGGATGGCCCACTTGGTAGCCCTCCATAAATGTGGCCCAAAGGATGAACCGGGCAATTACAGACTAGTAAGCCTAACATCCTTTGTGGGGAAGCTGATGGAGACAATTCTGAAGGAGAGGCTGGTGTCCTTTCTGGAAGGCAATGGGCTCCAGTACAGTCCTCAACATGGGTTTGTCTCGGGAAGATCCTGTCAGACTAACCTGGTTGAGTATTATGACTGAGCAATGAGGGAACTGGACAAGGGCCATGCTGTTGGTGTCATATATTTGGACTTCAGCAAGGCCTTTGATTCAGTGCCACATGGCAGGTTGGGGGGAAAGTGACATATTTGGGGGTGGGGACTAAGATGGTTAAATGGATTGAGACTTGGCTGCAGGGGAGACAGCAGAGGGTAGTGGTGGGGGAAGCTCTCATCTCCGAGAGCTTTGATGAGTGGGGTGCCACAGGGATCAATACTGGGGACGGTGCTGTTTGGGATATTCATAGCAGACATCTCACAGGGCATCAGGAATAAGATCAGTCTGTTCGCTGATGACACCAAGTTGGGGGTGGTGGTGGACAACATAGCAAGATGGCAGGGGCTGTAGGATGACCTGATCAAACTTGTGGAGTGGTCAGAAGCATGGCAGTTGGGGTTCAATGCTAAACAGTGCACATTACTGCACTTTGGAGCAAAGAACTCAGGGAGGAGTTATCAGCTGAAAGGAGTGCAGCTAGGTACCACCAAGAAGGAAAAGGATCTAGGGGTGGTTGTAATGGGAAAAATGAACAATACAGAGCAATGTAAGAAGGTGGCGGCAAAGGCCAACAGGATGCTGAGATGTATTGCGAGAGGAATCTCTTCCAGAAGCAGGAAGGTGATCCTGCCTCTCTACATGTCACTGGTCAGACCACACCTGGAGTACTGCTTGCAGTACTGGTGCCCATATCTGAAGATTACTGGAAGGGGTACAATGCAGAGCAATGAAGATGATCCAGGGATTGGAGGACAGACCATATGAGGAGAGGCTGAGTGAGTTGAATATGTACTCCCTGGAGGAGAGAAGGGATCAGGGGGATATGATTGAGACCTTTAAGTACTTAAAAAGGATAAACAGGACATGTACTGAAGAGATATTTAAGCTACGGAGGGGAAGGGACACGAGAGGGCACAGTCTTATATTGGAGGGGGGAAGATATAGGAGGGAAATAAGGAAACACTTTTTCACAAAGAGGGTTGTGGCAGAATGAAACAATCTGCTGGAGGAGGTGGTATCCTGTAAGACAGTGAGTAGTTTCAAAAGGGGATGGGACAGGCTGTGGGGGGATAATTGCTAGGGTGGGGGGGGAGCAGCTGCAAGGTAAGGGTGCTAACTGCACACCAAGCAGACTTGATAAACTATGTGGCCTGTTTCTGCTGGCAAATTTGTATGTTCATATAACCTAACCCAAACCCGAACCTGTGCGAATGCAAAAATTCCTATAGAATAACATTAGAACTTTCACAGGCCATAGCTTGCTCAGTATTTGGAGTTAACTGTATCACTATATATATATATATATATATATACATGAAATAAAAGATCTCACTGAGTACTACAGCATGAATGCATCATACCACGGACAGTCATCACAGGGTACCCACAGCATCCCAATATTTACACCAAAATTAAACATGTTGCCAAATGCAGTGTTCAAGACTGATCTTCATCAAACATTACATACACGTGTAGCTCCTCTTGGACAATAAGCTCACCAAGCTTCAGACAACTCCCTTAAAAATTGACAGAGTTATGCCCTTAAATCCCCAAATCAAATTTTTATCCATAATTCCTAAACCACTGGGAGTTAAGTGTAAACCTAAATATATGTTACTCTTTGGGGTGAGCCCCATAGACTGAAGGGGTCAAAGCCCCCCTCCTACCCTTTCCAGAATGTACACATTTTCCTTAATCATAACAGTAACCCCAACCTTAACCTTAATTCCTAAACTACCGGGAGTTAAATGTCAGTCAACATATATATTACTCTGTGCATCAAGCCACAGAAAGTGTAGGGGGGAAGTCCCCCTCCTAAGCTTTTCTGCATGTACACATTTCCCTTAACCCTCCATAATTTTTTTAAGAGATTGTAATTGTATCCTTATTTCTCTGTGGGAGCACAGGGCCCTGTGCTCTTATCATGCCATACTCCTCTGTGTATTTGTGTGTGAGAGTGCAGGACCCTGTGCTCTGATCACTCCATACTCCTCTGTGTATTTGTGTGTGGGAGTGAAGGACCCTGTGCTCTGATCACTCCATACTCCTCTGTGTATTTGTATGTGAGAGTGCAGGGCCTGGAGGGCCCTGCGTTGCTGTCTATCGATCAGTCCCTAGTAGTATCCGATCCATGCATTACTCCTTAATTGTATCTGTATTTGTGTGGGTGCGTAGGGCTCCCATGCATGAAGTGACGAAGAAACGCTTGGGTGCACCTCACATTACAATGTAATCCTATGGGAAATTAATCAAAATGTAAAGCTGCAGAATTCCAGAGCAAAATTATATATTTTCACCAAACCAGCAAAAGAGACATCTGTGAAACAAGCCCTCGGTACCCTGAAAATTTTAGAGCAAAATTACAAAGCGTTTCATAACTCCACAGTGACAAAGAAATTGCTCTGTAAACCTCCCAGTGCAATGTTGTCCTATGGGAAAGCTATCAAAATTCAGAGCCACAGAACTCCAAGCCAAAGTAATATATTTCCACCAAACCAGCAAAAGGCGCATTTGTGAGGAAAGCCCTTTGCCCCCTGAACATTTCAGTCCACAATTCCAAACCACTTCTTTGCTATGAGGTGACAAAGAAACAGCTATATAAAGTTTCTTACAGCACAAAATGCGATCAAGAATCCTGTTTCACAATTAAAGAATTCTGTTTTGAGCCTCGCATCTAAATTTCCCCATGGGAAATAATGGGAAGCTTTGAAATTTAATAACTTTTGAATGGATTTCTATTTTTCACCAAACCCTCAAAAGGCACATCTGTGACCCAAGACCTATATGCCCTGAAAATTTCAGACCAAAACCTCAAGCCATTTTTACGCAGTGGAGTGATAAAGAATTTGACAAAAGGTGGTAATTACATTTTATGTTACGCATTCATGTAGCCAACATCTTGCAGTAGTGCAGATTTGGAGGCACGGTCACTGTTGGGCTACAGGGCACACATTAGTAGGTGCGTCCCTCATTCCCCAATCAGTCTGCATGCCAGCGCCACACCATGCATACCTAATGTGGCGATGAGATCAAACGAAAGGTACCCTGCACTGCGAGCTAAGCTCATCATAAGCAGTGGACCTCCCTACGTGCTTTCCCTGGTGGTGAAAAAAGAAAATCTAAATGGCGGCATACTGCCGGCTTCGGGGGTGCCCAATTCCCCTGTTGGCATACTCTGGCTCGATGTATATGCCAATGGGGAGCCCACCCGCTGGCATAATGCATCCACCCCCATTTGTTATGTGCCTAGGGGTGTGCCCAATCCCTCAGCTCTTGCCCCCACTTCTAGGTGCCAACAGGTGCCCAATCCCTGTCGGCTATAGCATCCCCCCAGAAAACACTTAGGTGACACGCTGAGAGCCCACCCCAGCATGCCAAAGCCCCTGCAAAAACAAAACTGTCCCTCGATGTTTATTTTTTCATTTTTTTTAACCTGTAAAAAAGAAAACTGTCCCTCGCAGTCTCCTTCCTGCCTACCACAACCCGCGCCCACCCACTGCGCACCCTGCCTCCCCACACCTCCCTCACCCCATACTTACCTCTGGAGTCCAGCGCAATGATCTTCAGTGGACCGGGAACACGTCTGCACTCTTAAAAGCCAACCGCGAACTGAGGAAATGCCGTAAGCTGTATAATGGCATAAATAGGGTTTTTTTTCAACTTTGATGCATATCTCAGGCATGTTTTGGAATTTTGGCACCAAATTTTCAATATGGGATTTATGGGACCACTCCTCATGAATTCTGGCACTATCATGGCATTAATCAGCCCCGAGTGGTGATTTTGCGGTCACTGCGTGGAATCACCTTTCAGGACCAATTAATGAAACGACAGTGCCACTGTTCATGAGGGGGGCTCTCAAAAAGCCTATGTTGCAAATTTGGTGGGAAAAAATCCAAACAATGGCTGTTTTACGAGCGTGCATTGCACTGTTTCCACACACGCTCGTAACTTTGTGAATTTGTAATATTTTCTCTCCAGATTTTCAAAATTAGCATTTTTCCCTATCTCCTGATGAACAGTACAGCTGTCATTTTACATATCCTGGCCAAAATGTGTTTCGCATGTCCGGCGCAGAATAGCTCGGTCGCTGTACAAAATCACTTTTCGGGACAGTTTGAAAAAATGACGGTGACACTGTTCATGAGCAGAGGTCCCAAGCCCATTGCCTCAGGTGGAGGCTATACACAGTCCATGAGCAATGCATGTTGCTATATAAAGGGATCTTTGGCTTCTGCCTCTGCTTAGCTGCCCCTTTTGGCCATGTTGATGGGGCCAGGCAGGACAACAATGCCCCCTTCCATCTCCTCCCCAATTCATATTTTGTTCTAGGAGAAAGGGATGTAAAGGCATCCCTGGCTCCACCCCTAAGCACTGATGTCACGCATAGGGCTTGCTGTCAGCTGTTCTTCCACTACCACAGCAAGACTTTGATTGGTTGCCTCCTCTCATGTTAGGGGGCGCCTTGGGGCTTTTTCGACAGGTAGAAGAGACCTCAGACTGAAAGGAGCCTTAGCACAGCACAGGTGCAATAGGAAGTAGAATGGGGTACAGTGGAGTTGCTTCCTCATGCTGACTGGTGTTACTCAAGATACCTTTCTTGTCTGTTTTTCACGATTACAAATACAATTTTTCTGTCATGTAGTCACTTTATTTATTTATTGGAATCTCAGATTAACACCTTTGACCTAAAAGCTTGTTTACAAAGGTTCCACGTTGTAACGCAATAGACAAGGTACACAGATATTACAAAACAGATAGGGGTATATACAGCAGGCAACTACATATGGTACATACAGATACAGATTCAAGCAGGTACAGTTAAACTACATCAGGTAGGAGAGGTCAACTTTATTGCAACAGTACTTATAGCATACCTAAGGTGGACAAGCAATTTATAGTGGTAGCTGAGCTTTAGGGCATGCAGATAAAGTTAAGGAGAGTCAGAAGTGGTGGTGACCAAAGGAGGGGGAGAACAGACTAGATGAGAGCAGTGGAAGGGTGTGGGCAGAAACAAAGGGGGTGACAGATAAGGGGGTAGAGTTGTCGGAGGGGTGGGACTGGATAGGAATCTACCATGGTTACGTAAGTAGGTGATAGGGGCAGGGCTGGTAATGTAGGGGAGAGAGATATGGGAAAGGGTTATAATGTGGGGGTGAGGTGAGGGGAAACCAAGGGGAAGGGATGAATATGGGGTAATATTTGTGAAGGAAAGCAGGAAGGCAGGGGGGATAAAGAGGGGGTGTGGGGGTAAGTGCTCAGTGGGGTCACACCAGGCAGGGGAGGAAGTGGGGGAGGGAGATGGGTGCTATGCAAGATCAATAAGCTATCAAAAACCGTTGGAGTGGCCAGGTACTGCAGCAGCTTGGCTTTAAATGGGTGTAGTTTTGTTTCCTCAATCAGCTCAGAGTTAAGGGAATTTAGCCAAAGCAGATGTCTTTGAGATGGTCTTGCTCAGTACAACTGTCCCACAAAACGATCAAAAAGGAGCACAGATGGTGGAGTTAAAAAGAACCCTCGTTGTCTCATTTGTTCATATCTTGTATGTAATTTCTGATTTCATGTTCTGTGTATACTGTTAAAAATGTAATAAAGAGCTTTAATTTAAAAAAAAAGAACCCTCTACCATCCAAAAGTGTCCCAAAGGTACTTAAAAATAAAATTCCAAATCAGCTTTAAAATGAAATGATGGTGACATTTTGATTCAGTTTCATTTGGGTGGTAGATTGAGGTCTATGACAGCCTTTTCCCCTGTCTGCAGTCAGGGGCTTTCCCTCATGAGAAGACAATGTTATTGTAATGTCCAAAATGCACATGACTGCTGACAGGAAATTGCTATAATACAGTTTGTTAATATTGGGAAGCTGTCCTGGGTGTACGAAAATTTTTAAACTGGTGATGGCCACTTTCTTTGCTGTTCAATAAGATACAGAATTCCTTTCCAGGATCATCATATCATTTATTTTTCAAGATCACAATGTTTCTTCACCCATACACTAGGGGCTTCCTCAAGGGACACAATCTGTAGGATCATTTAATAAAATATAATAAGTAGAAATAAAAGCATACTCCATTTTTCATACAAACTATATTCTAAACATCGAATTACCTTATATTTCATGAAAATGTTGACCTTTATGTAAATTTCTATACAAGTTCAATGTTTGTGAATACAGTTCATCATAACTCTCAACCTCCTGACTCATAAATCAGGGACAATACTTAAAAAAAAATCAGGGACAAAGGACCAAAATCAGGGACACATCTTCAAAATTAAATATATCCACCCTAAAGCTGGTAGAATATGAGGCTTAGTAAAAAACGCATTTTCTAAAGAACAACAAATCTGTAACTTTAATGCTTGACATTGTTTTGTGCTTACAGTCCCCACTGTTTAGCCACAAAAACACGCAGTTTAGGAGGGACAGAGTAAAATTTTGAGGCAAAATCAGGGACATCCTTGAAAATCAGGGACACTTGAGAGGTATGCAGTTCATATTTACACAATAAGGCATGACAGGAGGTGCGTTATGGTGGGATAACAGCCTGCCTTGGGTGGGTTGAAGCACGAGGTGAGGCCGATGCCAGGTCAGCAACAGGTAAGCAGGGGCGGATCCAGGAGTCCTGTAGATGGGGGAGCTCAAGTCAGAGAAAAAAAAAAAATAATAGGCCAGGGGTCTGGTAGGCTGCCTAGGCCCCCAGAAATTTTTTAACATTTTGGTGCAATCTGGTGCATTTTGGAGGGTATTTCTAATGCAATTTCTACTCATTTCCTCCCTCCTCTTGCTTTGTTAGTTGCACCCTAGCACCATCCCCAGAGTCCCAACAGTCCATATGACAGTATGTTGCCCAAAATACCCTCCCACCCCCAAAACAAAAAATACCAAAAGACTGCAGCTGGGCAGCAGCACATCCGAAACACATAAAAATGAGAACAGTTGAAAGAGACTTGGTGATAAAGACAAATTGCAGACAAATTAAATGACAAGCCAAGTAAACAAGTTCACAAATGTCACTCACTCAAGCACATTATGACATTACCATAAAGCCAACCCATCCCAATTTGTCCTGCAGTACAGATCAATGTATCCCCCAACCTTATCTCAGTAAAAAAAATAATACAATAACTATAGAAATATGGGAAGAAAGTCACTTTGCTATCTAGTTTCTGAAAATATCATTTCAAGTCTGCTTGCTATTTTTGCAAAACATATGTTATTCTGTAGAACAATTTATTCCAAAGAAAATACATTTTTAAATAAATCAAACATGTTTTATTGTTTTAAAATGTCCTTTACTGGGATAACCCCATGGTATGAGGCATCTCAATTTTATGATAGGCCCAAGAAGTCAGTAAGCAGACAGAAAAACAGTTTGTAAACAAATATAAAATGCATTTTTTTTATTAGCAACAGCACTTGCTTGGGTACATCACAACTTGCACCCCCCCCCCAATTCAACACATAGAACTACATAAACCAAATATTTGATTCTATCACTTTTTTTCCAGTTTTGTAACTGCTGTGTCAATGAGCCAAACAAGGTCCCATGACTTCTGTTGCCAGTTTTGCTCCCCAAGCATGCAGAAGCTTCTGCACATGCCATGACATACAGCAGAACACCTTCAAAGTCCCCATGTCTATTAATTCCCTCTGTGCTCATTCATACTGTACAACCACGACTGAAAAGACCCCACAGATTAGACATACAGTACATGCTGAAGTTTTTACCTAAGTTCAAAGGTCTCATGTACCAGTTTCTGCCTCTCCTGGTTCATGCTGTCGCTGAGACCAGACCTGCCCCAGCATTAGTTTTGTGTCATTCCTAGCATGCTACAGGAAGGTATGGGTGTAGACAGGCATACTCACGGTGCACATTTGTGTACAGTTTTGCTGAGTGCCTGTTCCAAATCATATGCCTTTTTGTTAACATTATCAATCTATTCTGTAGTATTTGCTTGTGCAGGCATCTGAGCAGTGTCTCTGTTCAACCTTTTATTGTTTAGGTGATAGATATGTGTACCACCTACTTAGAGATTGGATGAGTCATCTGACAACAATCTCATTTGTTTATGGGGCAGCATTTAGAGAGGATGTGTACATTGTTTTAATGGGGGGTAGGGGCAGCAGTTGGGTGTGTGTGTACAAAACAGAAATTTCTGGCTACACCCCTGCAGCCGGGCACTACTCTCCAACTCCCTCTCCTGCAAATCTGCATCAAAATCAGTTTGCCACATAGGACAAAACTTGCAGTGACCTTAAACAGTTTTAATGTCATGAATTTAAGCTCCCCATACTAGAAATTAATAACACTAGTACTACATTTATTACACACCCAGTTTGATGGAACACTAATGTCCTGTCCCATCCCAGCAGCTGCCCCCCACCCACCATAGTTTGTGACTGTGAAAGTATTTTGTTTTTAAAGCAAGAAGTACCTGATTAAATGAAGACTTGATCAATCTTCAGCAGGTTGAAGTCTACGTGCCCCTACTTGAGTACTGTTTCCGGTCACCTGGCTGCTAAACCCTCTTTAGATAACACACACTGATCCCATGACTCCTAATGAGCAGAGCTCTCAGCTACAGCTTGCTTCAGCTACCAGAAGATGACCTGAACCTCATTGCAACTCCTTGTGCTGATTTGCCAAGGCCACACCGACCCCGCGTTACTGGACTACTGCCGCCTGAAACCTCAGGCTTTGCTCTTCACTTGTGGGCATCACTCTCTCTGTAGCCGCTTTTACACACACAGTCTTACAATGGAATAAGCATTACGGAAGGACCCTACTGGTCCATCCCATGCTGTCTAAATGCTTTTTGTTCCGTTTTAAAACGAACGTTCGCCTGAACCGCATTCCCTGGCGCCGGTGGTTTGTCCCTAGCTGCGTTACAGCAGGCAGTGTAAAGCGCCCATTCCGGCTCAAGACCTCCAGCTCTTCAGTTATTGTGTCACAGCCACTGTTCTACCCGGCAAGGAGTACTGCACTGATATGGAGGGCTGGGCAATGTTGTGGTGGAACAGGAGCTCGTCTAATCGGGACGTGAAGCGCAACAGGCTGTATTGGAGCCGGACAGGTAACGCTGGTTTTGGTACAGTAGTGTGTGTGTAAAAGTGCCTTGTGTCTCCTCCTCAGTAGTACACTCACTCTTTTACTCCAACATTAATCTTCTGAGTTAATGAATTGCAGCTCACTCTTGTTTCAGCAGCCCAGATATTTAAAGAAGGCGCCCCTTGCTAGCCACATCCACTACTGGACACAACAGCAAATCAGGAGCAGTGAGCACCAGGCGACCTGGTTGAGATCTGTATTGTTAAGGTCCACTCTGCTTTGCTGCAGCTGTACCCCCCCCCGCACGAACTTCCCCTCTGCGCATGAACAAAGGAGCTGCACCAAGCCTGCAAAGTAGAGAATGAATGCTCAGGCTCACCAAAGCAAGACCAACTGCTGCCACAGAGCTGAGACTGGACCACATAGAGCAGGATGAACGTTAGTAAGAAATTCATGCCGGCTTTCGGGTTTGGGGGGGGATCAACTATGAAATGCAGGTGGGGTGGTTGTTTACTGCACTACCAGGACACTGGAGGACAGGGCAGGCCTTATCCATGCTGGGCCCCTGTGCAGCCCGCTGCCGGGCTCCACAACTCCATTCCCTGTGGGCCCCCCACACACACATCCAACATTTACACCTAACTAACCCTCCTGTCCTGTATTAATAAAGCAGTACCAGGTCTACTAGTTTAACCAGCATCTTTTAATTAGTGCCATTGACTGCACTGAATTATTTGACTTCACCACTGGAAATGAATCTGACTGAGCCTGGAGCAAGAACTTAAGTGAGTACGGTACTACTACCGTATTCATTTATGTAAGGACAGAAAAGAAGAAAAAAATTGCAAAGAAGTGCAAAATAATGCACCTGGGAAACAAGAACCCAGGGGAAGAATACACAATGGGTGGGGAGGTAGTAACAACAACAAAAAAGGAAAGGGACCTGGGGGTAATCATATCAGATGACCTTAAGGTTAGCAAGCAATGTGAGAAGGCAGTAGGGAGGGCTGGGGGTATACTGGGATGTATAGGGAGAGGCATCATCAGCAGAAAGCAGGAAGTTGTTATCCCTCTGTACAGACAGTTGGTGAGACCCCATCTGGAGTACTGGGTCCAGTTCTGAGACCCCATCTCGCAAGGACATAGACAGGATAGAGGCAGTCCAGAGGAGGGCAACTAAAATGGTGCAGGGTCTGCAAGAGAAGCCGTATGAGGAGAGACTAAGGAGCTTAATATGTATACCTTGAGGAAAGAAGAGAGGGGACATGATAGAAACTTTTAAGTACCTCAGTGGAATCAACAAAGTCCAAGAGGGTAGCATCTTTCAGAAAAAGAGACTTGCAAGAACAAGGGGACACAATTTAAAGATAGAAGGAGGGCGGTTCAGGGGCAATGTGAGGAAGTATCATTTCACAGAGAGGGTAGTGGATGCATGGAACAGCCTTCCTGAGGAGGTTGTGGGGTCTAAAACTGTGGGAGAATTCAAGAATGCATGGGACAGACATAAGGCAATTCTTGTGGGGGTAGGAAGAAATAGGCTGTTGGTTAACTAGGATCTGCGGCCTATCCTGTAGGTAGGGAAATGTGCAGACTAGATGGGCCTAGCAGTCCTTATCTGCCGTCAAAGTCTATGTTTCTATGTTTCTATGACAGGGACATCATCACTGGACACTCACCCCTCAGATACTCTGATTTGCAAACAAGTTAAATAACTTAACTTTTCTGGTGGCGTGAGTGAGACAGAATGGAGAGGATTATCATGGGACACCAGTAAGGTTGCCAGTTGTATTTTTTTTTACCTGGTGATCAGGTTTTCAGGGTCCCTATCAGGAAATATGGTTTTGCTCTGTGCTGGTCATGTTTTTGAGTCATTTTGAGTGCTTACATACTTTTGAAACATATTTTGTCATATCATTCATTGTTTCACCTACATGTCCAGGTTACAAACAAGTTCTCTTGTCTATATAGCCATTTGTTTGTGAAAGTAGTCCACCAGGGAGGTGTAAAGTATGGCCATTAACACCATTAGCACTTACTTAACCAAATCTTTTCCACTGCAGCAAAGCTTCCCCCACCTTTTGTAACAGTAACAGAGCCAGTTGTCTTCCACTTTCGTTTGCTGGTAAATATTTTCATCTCTAACAGCATTTAGGCATTTTTAAATGTTTTAAATAATTTTTTTTTCCTCAAGAAAAAAGCATGGGCCCCCAAGGTGCAGGGGCACAGTCTGCACCTAGCTAAGGCCAGCTCTGCTGGTGTACAGATGAGACCTGTGTGGCTCAGGCAGCTTTCATGATTAAGAATACAGCACAGTGTGCTACTAATAGAGGAGCTCCATGATGGGGGAGCTATAGCACCCTTAGCCCCCCTTCTAAATCTTTCAGATGAGACGTTAAACCGAGGTCCCATCTGCCTGGATTGGTGGTAGTTCAGGTAGATGTTAAAGATCCCATGGCACTTATCGAAAGAGTAGAGAATTTCCCGCTGTCCTGGCCAAATTTCCCTCATTCACTAAAAATACCACCAACAGCTTAATCTGGTTCAAGGCCAGTTGGCATTCATCTGTATCCCCCTCCCCCGGGTCGTGCCTGAAAATAGGCAGGATTTGTGTAGTGCACTTACCCGGTCAACAAAAGCTAAAAAAAAAAAAAAAATCCACCTATGGGTGTGGGCATTTTCTCAGAGGGAAGTTTCTCAGAGTGGATACTGCGTCTTGTTTGCCAGAAGCTACTTTTAGCCGGGTTATTGTGCTGGAATCACATCCCAGCTGAAAGTACCTCTCAGCCATTCAGGATTCAGGATTTTTTCTACTCATTTCATAATTTTTATTAAAGTATTTATATTCAGCAAAGCAACTGCAAAGAAACTGAATCTAAGTCTAAGCTGTTCACTGGCTGTGTCTCATAACACATGTGAGAACTAGCTAGTAACACTTCTCAATAAAGGACAGTTTACAGACTTAGGAGATCACTACTTGGTTACATATATGCTCCTCATTACTTTGCCTTATCCCGGGAAAGTGAGCTAGCTAGTTAGATAACCTCTAATGATACACTACTTTTAAACAGATGGATCTTGTGAAATGGCTTATGTACCTGCTCCATCTCTGTAACTTTACTTACTTTATTATGGTCGGTATACTTATTGTGTTACAACATTGATATATATTGATATATATACCAACTTTATCAATATGATTTGTTTCCTGATAACTACGTAAGGACATAGACAGGATAGAGAAGGTTCAGAGGAGGGCAACAAAGATGGTGCATGGATTGCATCACAAGTCCTATGAGGATAGGTTGAAGGAACTGAACATGTACTCCCTGGAGGAGAGGAGGGAGAGAGGGGATATGATAGAGACATACAAGTATCTGACAGGGAGGAACAGGGTGCAGGAATACACTATTTTTAAGTGAAAAAGATGTTCCAGGACTAGAGGGCATAGGATGAAGTTGGAGGGAGGATGATTCAGAGGAAACGTGAGGAAGAATTTCTTCACAGACAGGGGTGGACAAGTGGAACACCCTGCCAGAGGAAGTGGTGGGGGCTGAAACAATCATGGGATTTAAGAATGCATGGGATAGACATAAAGGAATTCTGGAGGTCGGGGTAAGGGGCAACAGACTTCTTGGAAAACATAAACTGAACTTACAATCTCAAATGGGCAGACTGGGTGGGCCATAGGCCCTTATCTGCTGACACTGTCTATGTATCTATGTATCTGTGTATTTATGTAACTAATTCTGAGTCACCCTTGAAAAAGGGACTCTTGATCTCAGTGGGCCAACCCAGTCAACAAGATCCAATATATAAATAAATAAATAATATAGCATTTTTAAACACCACATACTACCCACAGCATGTTCATGTACTGTGATTCTCTTTACTTTTATTACTGTATTATACACGCTGCTATGCAGCTTCAAGTGACAATTCTTGGGTGCCTACAAGTAATAACCGCAAATAATTTAGCATTTGGGCTTCAAAGTTCAATTTACGGATGGGTTTGGTCTCAGTGAGTGACTTACTCAGTTTAGCACCATTCTCCTGCTTGTCAGACAGCAAGAGGCATTCTGAGGTGAAGCTTCTTGTACCCACAGCGTGGACACATGGTGGCGTCAGCACTGATAACACCAGGATGTGCACAGTGTCCATTGCTAAGCAAGCACTCAGCAGTATCAATACACCACAACCTTCTCTGCAGGTATCTATTCAGTCTCATAGTTTAATAATATACTACCATGCTTGTGTTAGAATTCTTAAAACTGGATGACATAGTGACAGATCGTGTCACTCAATAATCGGGAGTGGGTACAGTTTCTGCCAGAGGAAAAATGGCGGACAAAATTTGGGGTCATGGGACAGACATAAGGCAGTCGTAGTGGGGGGTAGGAGGAAGTAAGCTGTTGGTTAACTAGGATCTGCAGATTATCTGTTAGGTAGGAAAATGGGCAGACTATGTGGGCCATATGGTCCTTATCTGCTGTCAAATTCTATGTTTCTATGTTTCTATCCCAGAGTCAGCTGAACTGATTGGGGGCTATGCCCCCCCCAACAGCAGATTGGTTAGTTTCGGGGGTATGACCCCCCCGAGCCCTCACTTGCTGCCAAATCCCTTAACTCCTACCACTACTTTGCTGTGGATCCATCACACCGGTTCGACAAAAATGATGTTGCCCGACATCACAGAGACGGATTTATGTCAACAGTAAGTTGTGGTCGGCATAAATCTGTCAAGTGACCTTTCTTTTTTTTCGGAGGCCTTTGCCCCCGAAACCTCAATGTGGGGGGCTCTGCCCCCTGCACCCCCCATCCTTTAGGATTATCAACTCCAAGTCGGAGCTGATTCTGGGTTGGGTGCAATACCCCGACAAAGCAGTGCCGGGTCCCGTGGGTACATTACAGTGGCAACAACCAACTGCCGCTGTAATGTCATTCACTGTGCAATTGTCACCATTCAGTCAGCATACCCTTTGCTGTTACTCTAATAGGTGACATGACATCACTACTAATACTACTACTATTGCTACTGTAACCCCCCTACAAATGGGGGTTCCCAAAAGTCTTCCTTGGGTGTGCCTAAATGTCCACTGCCAGGCTGGTGTCCTGTGTCCTAGCAGGTTTAAAAGTGTTTGCATGTGAGCGCCCAGATAGCCTCCGTGCCTGTCTCTTTAAAAGCTGCCTATCTCATAGTTTATAATTACTCTGAGTGGGGGCCGGGTGTTTCTAGGCTCAAATCCAGTGTGGGCTGCAGTACAGCTGCTTCATTCTGCCATCGCCAATTGTGCAGAGGGAGCCTTACTAGATTCTGTGATTGTTTGCTGATTATCTGTTTTAATAATGATAATGTAGTTTGTCTAACCTGCCTTCCTTTGCAGCATGGACATTTCTGTTATGTACCACCATCTTGGTTCTGGACTGCCAGTCTACACCAATCAGTACCTTTGGGGGCACTAAAATGGAGCCTGCCCCCAGGGGTCTTGTGGGAGTAAATTTCTGTAGGAATTGTAGTTTTCACCCTTTGGCACCAAAATGGATCTGAAGGGGGAGCTCAGGCTGTGACAGACAGATGGATAAGTGAACTGAATCTTTTGGTTCACTAGGACGCCCCAGTGCTGCCTACAGTAGAAGTCAGTAGTGGAGTAAGAGTTGAGAGAGTGAGGAGCTCAAGGAATTCATGCAGCTGCTCCTGCACAGTGCACAGGGAAAATCGGCAGGAAAGTTGTGTCTCCTCAACCTGCAGGCTACTGTGCAGACAGGGGTAGTAACCCTTGTAGTAGCGCCACCTAGGGGTTACACTACTAATAGTTCAGAAGTCAGCAGACAAGACTTGGGTATGACACTAAAAGCTCATCTAATGACACATTTCAGGTGGGATGAGTTCCAATTAGTGCAGAGATTTCAACGTCATTTAACATGACTTCTATCATGTCTGATGACATTGAGATCTCAGCCACCATTTTGTATTCCGCAAAAACTGCATCTGAGCCATGAACTTGCCAGAGGAAAAAAAAAAGTGAAGGGCCCCTTATGGTGTAATGCAGGATAAGGGTAACACTGCCAGAAATGAGATGCCTTAAAGAGGGAGTTAGTATAGAAAAATAAAGAAAGAATCGAACCGGGGAAGGTGGGAAATGAAATCTGTAAGAAAAAAAAAATAGGTTGGGCTAGAGGGAGAAAAGAAAGACAAAGCTAGTTCATGCGGTTCCTAAACAAGACCAGTAGTTTGATTTCAGATCAGTTCCTAGTGAACAGGGATTCACTTCAACAAATATCACAGCAAACTATTTGGCAAAATATTCGGCATTTGGTGCTTGACATCTCTGTCCCTGGAAAATCTATATGTAACCCCCCTGCAAATGGGGGTTCCCAAAAGACTTCCAGGAGCTTGCTTGAATGCTCCAAGCCTGAATGGTGTTTGGCGTTTAAGCCATTTATCAGTGAGTGTTTTAGAACCTCTGGTACTGTCTCTTTAAGAGCTGTCTGCTTGCAGACATAATTAGTTTGTATGGGGACTGTGTGTTTCTTTGAGTACCACTCGAGCTGCTGCCAATTCACTCCATTTTTGCAGTCACTAGAAGTGCAAAGGAACCTATCTGAAAGATGTAACTGTTTGCCAGAAATCATTTAGAGTAATAATGAAATTACAGTTTGTCTAACCTGCTTTCTTTGCAGTCAGAACTGTGTCTGCCTAGTTCCCATTCTGGTTTTGAACTGCTGAACTGGACCAATCAGTGTGGGGTAAGCTAGCTCTAAAATGGTGCCTTGGACGAATCAGAACTTGGACTCATAATCTGAGCCAGCCACAAGAGGATTGTATGGGCAGTGACTCTGGGAGATGTAGTTTAGACTTGGTGCCTTTTGGACCAACCGGAGCAGTCTATTGTGAGTGACAGCCAATCCAGTCAAGAACTGGGAGGAACTCAAAGGAAGTGCCGGTTTTGTCTGTTGGAGTTTCAGTTGAGCTCTGGCAGTGAAGAAGAAAGGAGCCCTGTGCTTTTTCAGTGTGCAGTTTTAGTCGGAAGCGTGTGTAAGGCCCAGAGTTCGGTCTGCAGCTTGTGTAACTGCTTGTTAGGACTGAATCCGTCCCTGTGAAGAGAATCAAAGGATATCTGAAGAGTAGAAACCAGGCTCACCCTGTAGAAGACTGGAGAAATTGCTGAATTGCACTGGTCTGGCAGGAACTGAATCTGCTGTGTGTTCTCCTGGTATTGTGCAGTAATTAGATCGGGATAGAGAAGCAGCCTGCCTGGTATAGTACTTTCTGTTTTACCATATAAATGTGTGAAGAGGCTTGTGTACCTCAAGTGAATCCTGCTGCCATTAAAGGACTTTTGCCTGTTACTGTTCACCATATAAATGTGTGAGGAGGCTTGGTTAGCTCAAGTGAATCCTGCTGCCATTAAAGGACTTTTGCCTGTTGCAGTTTGCCATATAAATGTGTGGAGTCTCGTGGAGCTCAAGAGTAGCCCTGCTGACATTGAAGGACCCTATCTTGTTTGGAGGTCGTGAGTACTAATTCAGGGTCGCTCCCTGTTGAATTGCCACATTGAATCAAATGGAATCACTGTACTGCTGACTGTTTAAACTAATTTTCTTTTCTCTGTGGGAAAGGGCCCCTACCAGCTGCCACGGTTTGGACTAGCCACTAGGGCTTGGGTACCCAGGGACAGTAACTGGTAGGGATAGGCCTGTGCACAGAGCCATGAGAATGATAGTAAAGTGATAAGCTAATTAACCTGATTTCCCCGGCCTTGTTATATTCCCCTAAATAAATCCGAGCTGCTTGTTTCAGCAAAGTTATACTGCCTGAAGGTATTTGTCTATGTTAAAGTATTGTACTGTGATTGTTGTACTGTATCTTATTTTACAGGAGGTCCCAGTGCCTGAACCAGCCCTGGGGGTAAGTGTATACTGTGAAGGTAATTCTGATATATTGTGTGGGCCACTAGTGGGAAGAAAGGGGGATTGCAGTGTCCCAGAGGGCTGTGACCAAGTAAGTTTAACTATTGCAAACCCTGACCTCTGGGTGGAGGCACCCGCCATTGGATCCAGGCCCCTCAACCTGTTAGTGGCAAATCAGGCAGGGGTAGTAGCCCCTGGGATAGCGCCATCTAGGGGTTACATATAGTTCCTGTGTTGCCCTTCACTTGAGTTTTGCCACTTACAGTTTCTTCTTTTACCTGGGATCTCCCAACTAAGAAATTACATCTTACAGTAAGCAGTCCCATTTTTGCCCAGTTTTACAGCTGCTAAGGACTGAAGCACTGAGGGAGGTCAAGAAACTTGCTCAGTGTCATGAACTAAGACAGCCACTGTGACAGGATCTGAACCAGCAATGCCCTGGTTCATTCATAGCTACTGTTCTTTTTAACCAAAGACCACACTGCCCTAGAGGCATGCAAGACTTGAAATGTTGCAGAAATTCCTAAAGCTTTTTGTGTAGTCTGACACTCAAAGTCAATCCTTGGAGCAATTCTTGGTTCCAAGTCAAACTGTACAAAATGTGAGAATTTGAAGATTTTTCTGGGGATTTTTAATAATGTCTATGAAACCTGGAGCAGGATCTAATCTGCAACTGAACTGTCACAGCATTTCACCATTTTTACGAAGAAGTAGGGATCAGCTCCACAAACAAAGCTGCGCAGTATGTTGCTCATGGAACTATAAATTAAGAGAGCTCATTTATTTATTTATGTAAGAGTTTCACCAGGAAGGCATACTGAGCAGAGTACCGCTCGATTCCAGATATGCCCTGGGGGAGGGGGTTACACAGGGTACAGTAATAAAGACGACTACATACATAAACATGTGTGGTACAATACAATAGAGGAGACAAGTCATATATACAAATAGCAGGTTTACAGATAGGTGGTATGATATGCCCAGGGGACATTGGGATAGGCAGGGTACAGCATTTATATACATGTTCAGTACAGTAGAAATTTAGGGCTGACAAAATCAAAAGTACAAATAGAAGTAACCAGACAGGTGGTAACAGAGGGGAGTGGCATGCCCTGAAGTATGGAAATGCCCAACTGCACATTGTAAGCAGTGGTTGGCAACAGTGGGAAGAAACAGTTTTGGTAGTAATCTGCTGGCAGTTAGGTTGTGAGGATTCAACGGGGCAGGATGCAGGAGCAGGTGGTAGAGAATGAGTCTTAAGAAGGGCATTCGGTGTGGAGTGCTTGTGGCGTATCTAATATCGGCTGTCAGGAGTTCCATAATTTGGGCAACCTGAAGCTGAAGGCAACCTGGCCAGACCGGGTGGATCTGTGCGGGATGTGAAGGAGCCAAGAATCAATGTTTCTGAGAGTGTATGCTGGTGGTGGAAGGGCATTTAGGGAAGACGACAGGTAGGAAGGGAATGACTGCGACTAGAATTTGGCAGTAGTTCTGGCACAGTGTAGCAATCTCCAATTGTGGAGAGAGGGGAGGTCCAAGGACTGGTAGAGGTCACAGTGATGAGTACTAGAAGAGCAGTCCAGGGAGAACCGGCAGAAGGAGTTGAAGAGGGGGTCAAGCCTGGACAGGGAGGTTTGAGGGGCAGCATAATAGACTACATCGCCGTAGTCCATAATTGGGAGGATCATCTTTTGGACGACTGCTAGTCGTGTTGGTAGGGGGATGCAACTTTTGTTGCAGTAGAGAGCGCCCAGCATGGGATGCAGTTTCTTGTATAAAGCATCAATATGCACAGAGAAGTCAAGGTACTGGTCTAGCCAGACACCGAGATATCTGTAGGAAGTGCAGACCTCCAGTGGGGAGCTATCCAGGTGTAGAACGTGGGGGGGGCAGGAAGGCGGGACAGTTGGCCCAAGACCGAAGGTGAGGAGACAGTTTTTGGGTTTAAAAATAGTTGATTTGAGAGGAACCAGCGTTGGATGGAGTCAGAGTCCTCCTGTAGACAGGCTGCCACGGCATTGGGGGATGAGCCAGAGGCAAACAGCACCATGTTGTCGGCATACATGTGGATAGCAGTATGTGGTCAGGCAACAGGCAGATTGTTGAGAAAGACAGAGAATAGCAGAGGGCCTAGTACAGACCCTTGGGGGACTCCACTGGTGACTGTGAGTGAGGTGGAACTAGCTGAGCCAATACGGACAAACTGGGACCTACCTGACAGGTACGATTAGAACCAGTTGTTGGCAGACACTGTCAGTCCAGCTTGAGCGAGTTTAGATGGTAACAGGGCATGCGAGACCGTGTCAAAGGCCTTGACCAGGTCGATAAAGATAGCCGCAGTTATCTCCCCTTTATCCATACCCATAAGGATGGTGTTGGTGAGATGAAGGAGAGAGATGGTGGTGGAGTGATTCTTTCTAAACCCGGCCTGGAAGGTGGTGAAGAATGATATGGAATCTAGATAGTGGTAGAGCTGGGCTAGTACAAGGCACTCGTGAATTTTGGCTAGGATGGGGAGCAGTGATATGGGACAGTAGTTGCATGGGGAGGAAAGGTTGCTCCTTTAGCTAGGGGAATGTCTGTGGCTTGTTTCCATATTGTAGGGACGGACCCGAGTCTAAAAGACAGGTTATAGAGCGTGGCTAGAGGGTAGGCTATGGCAGGTGCAGAAAGCAGGAGCATTTTGGAATCAAGGCCCGATGGGCATTTACCTTTGGATGGATTAAGTGACTGAAGTATTTTTAGTACCTCACCAGGTGTAACTGGGCAGAGCGAGAAAGAGGCTGGAGAAGCGACTGCACGGGGGACAATGGGAGGGAGTGGGGGATGGGAGGAGAGTAGAGAGGATGTAGTGGTGGTGAAATACAAGTTAAACTCAGTGGCAACTGTGCTAGGATCCGTGATGATACTTCCACCTATGTTGAGAGTGGGGTTGGGCCGGGGGGGTGAGAAGGGATTTTATTGATTTCCAGAATTGTGTAGCATGAGCAAAGTTATTGTAGAAAGCAGACTTAAAGTAATTGGATTTGGCCTGATGTATGAGTCTTGTGCAGGCATTTCTTAGCGAGCAGTAGTGTTGCAGAGCCGTTTGAGCACCTGTTGCCTTGAAAGATTTCCAGGCTCGGTCTCTGGCTTGTAGTTGTTCCAAGAGATTAGCTGTTACCCAAGGTAGGTGGGATCCTCTTACTCTGGATCTTCTGAGTGGCGCATAGAAGTTCCAGATAGCCAGGAGGTTGGTCGTGAAAAATTTGAGGGCCTCATCCATGGAGGTGGCCCTAGGGTGAAGGACCAGTCGATGCTGGTGAGGTCATTTAGGAGTGTGGTCAGATCAAGGGATTTGTAAGCTCTGTTGTATACAGTGCGGGGGGGAGGGGCCTTGGGTCTAAAGATTTTCCGTACCATATAAATCATATGGTGGTCACTAAGGGAGTCTGGTAGTAGGCCAACTTTAATTATCCGATGGGGTGGGTGGTGAGGCCCAATCCAGTAGAGTATGCTTCTTGGATTTGTGGTTTAGGCAAGTGGGTTCCGTTATTTGTTGGGACAGGTTTAGAGCATTTGTTTGACAGTGCGTTTGGTCGCTGCCTAACCAGTTCTGGTTGAAATCTCAGAGGATATGGAGTTTGCCACCTGCCGTAAAGGACCTCAGATTGCCAAGGTGGTCTGGGATGTTAGACAGTGGTGTGTCTGGGCGGGAAGTATGATCCTGCTATGTGTGCGGGGATAGAGTGTGGAAGGAGATTTTGATTAGAAGGAATCTATTGATTGTCTTGGTACAGTAGGTGTGATTGTGGAGAACTGGAGTTTAGAGGAGATGTACATGGCAGTGCCGCCACCCTTCTTAATGCCCTGTCGGTCCTGGCGGATTAAGGAGTACCCGGGTATTGAGAATTCAGCATCAAGGTTGTGGGACTTCAGCCATGATTCAGTAATGATTACGATATCAGGGTGAAGGGATAGAACAGTAGTTTGTAAGGCTGCTATTTTGTTCAGGATGCTGCATATGTTTAGGTGGATTATTCTTGAAATCTCTTGGGAGGTGAGTAGCCGGTGCGGGGAGTTGCCCATACATTGGGGAGGAGGGACCAGGGTTACGTTCTACGTCACCGGCTATAAGGAGTAAGAGAGCCAGGATGTGCTTTGCTAAGCGCATGGTCTTTTTAGATGTCCAGCGGAAAGGGAGATGGTTATGAGTCAGGGAGTTGAGCGTAGGGTCTAAGTAGTAGGGGATATATAAGGTAGGCAGCGCTGGGTGGAAAGAGGGAGGAAGGTTAGTGGCCCCAGTGACCAGTTATGCCAGTGGTGCTGAGTGTGGTCCACTAGGGCAGATGAAGAGTGAGGGGGGTGGCTTAGCAGCCACAGGGATAAGGGAAGAGAGCTAGGTTGAATTGGGTAGGACTAGGTGGAAGGAAGATATGGTTGAGTATAGCACAATAATTATTAGAGGGAGATATAGCATTTTGATAGAAGTTTGAAAGCTACTCAGGGGTGGCCACTATTGGCTGAAGAATATAAGAAGCTAATGGGAAAGTGGGCTGATTGGTTCACACACTCATGCGGTCAACCCTACAAAAGGAGGAGCTCACCAAGGGTGGTGGCGGGGTCGGCGGGGACTCACTCTGGCGCAGTCAGCTGTAGCTGCTGCAAGCGTGGAGTCGCTACCTGGGTGCTTTTTGGCTCGTTGCTCCACAGGGGTTTCAGTGGCTGTGGGGAGGGCTGTACCAGCTTGCCCTCACGACCTCACTGCAGATAAGGGACAGAAAAGCAGCTTAAGTACAGGTAGGAAGGGAGGAGGAGCTAACAGCAGGTACGTTAATGGAGGATTGCTTGCAAATGCAGAGAATCTAATTTGTTCAGTATTAAATTATTTAAAAAGGAATTAATTGCAATACAGTTTGAAGAAATCACTGAGCGTGCTGCCTGCAGCCTAAGAGCCCTTAATATGGCTCTGGTAATTATGTTGTATCCCCTTAAGGCTCAGAATAAATTAATTTCCCTTAAGGTACTGTTCCCCTCAGTGCAAATCCTATGTCGGTTGTGAGAGCAGTGAGCAGTGGAAAAAAACAATCTACAGCACTCCACCGACAGAAAAGGCAACAGTCTTTGTATGGTAAAAAAGGCGCCAAGTTCACTCTGGCACAGTCAGCTGTAGCTGCTGCAAGCGTGGGGTTGCTACCTGAGTGCTTTTTCAGCTCGTTGCTCCGCTTGCTTGCCCTCGCCCTTGCCATCATGTCACACCCCAGGGAATCACAATGCTTCAAATGCATGTGAGACACTCATATTCCCGTAACAGTGTCTCATGTGCTGAGGCACTATATCTGACGTTTCATTGGCTACTTTCACCATTAACATTCAGATAAAGAAAAAAGGTAATATAAATAGTTAGCATGATCTAGAATAAACGTATGGGTCTGGTTGGAGGGCCTCATATGGATATATGAGTGTTGCTTCTAATTCCTTAGGACATCAATACTGTACACCTTCAGTTTGTAGTTCTCTTGTCCTTAGAATGAGTGAGGCAATTTTCCTGCAGTATATCCATAAGAGGAAACACAGAAAGGCTCCACAAGGAGTAGTGATGCTCCAATCAAGTAATGCAAGTCACTCTGTTCAAGATTGGCACTCACCAACCACTGTAGAAATCACACTGGCTCCAAGGTTCCATAGAAATAAAGTTTATTCCAAGACACACATGGTCTGCACGCTTGACGCATTTCAGACGATGGTCCTTTATCAAAAGCTAATGCAGACAGACAATTCATGCAATAAGTATTAAAAAAAGGTGTGATATCATAATGACATCATTTTATAAAAGCTGATATAACTGGTTAATAAGCATCACATGCTATATGTGTAATCGGCAAAGAATAAAGAGGTAGAATAAGAGGGGGGATGGAATAGATCAAAACAGAAGGGCCTAGGATACCAGGACAGGGCTTCATGGATGACTTACCTTACACCATTGCTTACTGGTCATGCTTTGCATGCATTTGCTAGAATGGATGAGGAGGACTGTATGTACTATGACAAAGTTAAAAGGGTGTTTTTGAAATGTTTTAAACTGATTCCCAAGGTTTATAGGCGAAACTTCAGAGAATTAAGAAAGGGCCCAGGAGACAGTTATGTAGAACTGCATATCCAAATGTGTGCCTATCTAGATAAATGGATGGATGGGGCTAAAGTCAGAACTGTAGAGCAAATAAACAATTTCTTAAAATTGTACCTAACGACCTGCGCATATGGCTACTGGATGAGGCATGCAACTCCGCGAAGGAGGCAGCATAAAATGTTGATTTCTATGTGGCCAGCAGACCATACATGCAGCATAAGAATAATGGGGGCAGGGCAGCACATGGTTTTAAGGGGACAGGGGGGCAGCCTAAAGTAAACCAGCCTACTCCCAAACCCAAAACAGAACCCACTAGTTCTAAGGGGAACAAGGAGCTGGGGGCAAAGGAATGGTGGACTTGCCAGAAAGTATGGCATCTGTCCTACAACTGCCCTAAAACAGGGGCAAGGGCAAAAGCCTGGAGAAGGGGTGACCAAGACTGTACTCAGTAGTTGGTAGGCTGCACACATACTGGGGTGCCACCAGACTCTACCAAGCATATGCACGTTGAGCTTTTTGTTGTCTGAGGTGCTCCCAGATTGCACTAGCCCTGTGTTAACTTGCCCCTCGCAACTGATTTTTTGCTCACTTTGCTCTGGTAATGTTCCCCCATCTTTATCCTCTCCTTTCCCCAGCTGGTTTCCCCCTGTCTACCCCTCTACCCTCCTTGATGTCCCCTCACTGCACCTCATTCATTCAATAATTGCTAAATAATCTGCCTCTTAACTGTGATCCATTCCTGCAAGGACATGGTTCCAAGGCTACACTAAATTTCTGTACTATGTTCCTCGGATATGCCACTTGTAATTAAATGCATATTCCATAGGTATGATATATTTAACTGTATGTTACGTCACAAATGTGATTGTATGATTATTTATGATATTTTTTTAACTATATGTCTTGTTACAGATATAATTAAATGTTTAATTTCTTGGATTAAATGTTAAACTGTATGTCTAATTCTTCATCCAATGCCCCCAGTCACACCAGGAGAGAGCAACTTGTTGTTCAGTGTGCCTTCCTGGTGAAACATTTCAATAAATAAATAAAACCCTATTCTAGTCAATGGGACAGTAACACAGGGAATGAGGGACACTGGCACCTCCATCTCCATGGTGAGGCAGGATCTGATCCAGGTGGAACAGATTCTGTTAGGACAGTTTTCAAGATTTGGGGAGCACGGGTCCAGTGGTCCAAGTGTCAATGGCTCTGGTTTTCCTGCGCTGGGAAGGTGGCCATGAGGTACGGGGCATATTTGGGGTGGGAAAGCAGTGGGAAACTGCCTTTCAAAGGGGTGAGACCATTCCCCACAGTCAAAAGGAATACATTAGGGAGCTGATGGGTCATATCTCTCTCTCTCTCTCTCTCTCTCTCTCTCTCTCTCTCTGTCTCTCTGTCTCTCTGTCTCTTTCCCTCTCTAACACTCAACAGCTGTAGGCAAGATGGCCATGCCAAGGACTAGCTGAAGGGTAAGACAGCACAGTTAGAGAAAGTGTCTTTTGCAGTTAGTGGCAGGTAAAGCAGTCTAGGTGAAAGCTCAAATTTTTCTATACATCAACTATCAGTGTAACTTGCTTTATTTTCTGTTCTTAGTAAACTGGTAATCCTTTTGTTTACTGTAAATATATCCTGTTTATAAATACTTGTAGTTCTTCTAGTAAAGAATCTATTTTTGATAGCACTAGTGACTGCCTGTTTATTTAGAAAGGTGATTTTATTATTTCTGCTGGACTCTGTGTCTCCGAAGGGCACTCTACCAACAGTTATTGTGTTCACCTTCCTGACCTTGCGCAGGAGGTAAAGGGTGGCTTCCTGGTTCCAGGTAAAAAAATCAGGTGATGACAATGAATTATAATTCCCTGACAGAGAACTGCCTTGTAAGCGAGGGGCCCAAGGGGCAGTTTTGTCTTAACTGGTAACAGTGGTGAGGCATCTCTGTCACAGCACCACAGAGTATCTAGTACCCCAGGGCTTCTGGGGGCCCTAACAGCCCCCAGACCCCTGGTCTATAAGCCAACAGGCACAGCAGCGAGGTAGTATAATATCCAGCCAAACACAGCTAGTGACTCTATGCCTCAGGTAAAGTACATTGACAACATCTAGCTAGCCTCAGGCACTGAATACACATACATAGTATTCAACTTGCAGCCAGCCAAATAATAATTATTTTCATTAGAGCAAAGCATATTTTTTTAGTTGCATATTTTTTCCTGTTACTTGGCTGGGGGTTGTATCTATGGTTCTCCCCCATCCAGCTATCACCTCGGCCCTGCTTCAGCTGCAGCCAGAGCTCCGAGACCCCTATGTCCTGCCCTTCTCCAGCCACATCACGGCGGGTACTTACCCCGCTCACCACAGAAGACCAGGGGGAAGACACACCAGGGATCTTACTAGGTGCATCTGTTGTGGTGCTGCCAGATCCTGTCTTCATTATGCTCATAGGGATTGATTTTTGATACATTTCCCTGCCACACAGCACAGACTTGCAAGGCATCAAGGACCCAGCCATGTGCACTACCACGCACTACATGTCCGACACCATCCGTGTCATCCCCTATTACAAACCGCCACATGCACCGACCCCCAGCTACCACCAGGAGCCAGTACAGCCACGGTTTCCCCAACCTACCCTCCCCGGAGGAGGAGTGCAGTTCCTAGGACGCTCAAACCTCCTCCCCCCAGCCGACCCTCCGACACCTGAAGTCGCTCCCGACCTTGGGTTGTCGGCATGGCGTGAGGTGTGGCATCCAGTGCCTCAACCCTCAGCACCACCGGGCCATCCTAGAGCTAAGCATTTTGAAGCTTATTTTGAAGCTAAATAACTAATCTCTGAGCTCACCTCCATGATAGAGGAGAGCTCAGAGGTTACTTCTTTAGCTTCAAAATAAGCTACAAAATGCACCACAGAGCATTTAGTACCTTAGGGCCTCAGAGGGCCTGGTGGTCCCCAGACACCTGGCATTTATGAAAAAGAACAGCCTGCTAACTTGCCTAGCCCCTCCCAAAATTTCACACTGATTGCACCCATTAACTGGAATTGAGTCATGGACCCTGAGTCCAGGAGGCAGTAGCGACAGCCATTCAGCTAAGACCAATGTTCCTTTATCTGAATGGTTAGAGCTGCTACTTTTGAGACTCAGGGTGTATGGTTTGAATCATACCATGTGGTCTTGGTGAGTCTGCCCACTGCACATGCCGGGAATAGCATGGAAGATATAACTTCAATGTTTCATTCCTTTAACCAGATCTGCTTAAGGATTCAGTTGTCGCACCTTTTTTTACAGTCTTTAATTAATACATTTTGCTAATTATAGACACTGATAATGAGTTCATGAGTGCATGTTCCCAATAATTTGATTCTCAGGATGAGACAGCGCATACAATGGACTTTGGAATCAGACCACATAAATGCGTCAGTAAATATTGTTTTTTTACTGCCATTGCTAGAAATAAACACGTTATCATTAACAGGAGCCATTATATTTATTTACAGAAAAGTGTATAAGCAGAGATGTAATGATTTACTAGTGGAGTCAGAGAAACCAGAACCTGGAAAGAGGAAATGAGTCATTAAGATCTCAATGATAAGATAGGTCAAGGTGAGACCCCCCCCCCCCGGCAGGTAAATGCTGAGTTTCCAAAACTTTGCTTGTAAGTGTATGAGTAGTGCTTTTTTTATGTATGAAAATTAACCCCTTTAAAAGTGCTGTTGTGCAAGTTCGAAGTTGTTGTGTATGTTTTCAAAAAGTTGCACACATTCTAAATCAATTTCACTGTGTCTGTTCGCAATGTCTCCCGCTGCGCTTTGCTCAGAAACGAAAAATTAAAGTAAAAGCCATGGCACCTGTGGTATTTTAAAAAAATTACAAAAACATAAAAATGAAATTATTCAGCATCATATACTGCAAATATTAAACTATTCACTCTCGAAGTCTGTATGCTGATATCTCAACCCCTTTATGGAAACACATGCTTGCTGTGTATAGTCTCAATTATTCCTGATATTTTCTCTGGGTGTTTTGTCATATTTTCACTCCATCCCAAGTAACTCACCTCAGTCCCCTCCCCACACTGTCATACCTACAGGCCATTCTCCTGTGTCCTGATGTCTCCCTATACTAAACCATCCTATGCATCTGGCTCTTTTTTTGACTGGACATCCCAGGGTGAACATGTGATAGATGGCCCAGGACTGAAGGGGACATTTCTGTGGGCTGGGTACTAGATGCTGGAATTTTCAGGGGTGCGTGCTGCTGTGATGGCCTTGCACAAGTGCTCTGGATGTACATCCTGAGATGGCCTTTCAGTAAAGTGACCACTCCATCCCCAGTCAACTGGTTCTATGCTCACTGCAAGTGACAGCTTTCCCAGCCAGTCCCAGTCATCCAGGATATCTGGTGATGGAAACACCTTGTACAAACCAGAAGCACACAGGTCTGCAACTGTTCCTCCTTTGAGTAATTTGAGATCCCCTTCCCATGGGTATAAAGAGATTTGTTCCAGTCCATAAAGTTACGCCCAATCTCCTATTCGTCATATCAACAACACAACACCAGCTGCTAGTGTCTGCACCTCTAGCACCACCACCGTCACCTCTGTGCCATGGGTGTTGACAATTGCTGGCAGTATAGTCTAGAGGTAAGAGTAACAACCAATAAATCAGCTTGGTACATCCAGCAGACATGGGTTTGATTCTCACAACCTCTACTTGCATACTGTGTAACTCTGAGCAAGTCACTTAACCTCCCCAGTGCTCCCAGGTCACCCCTGAAAACAGGCAATTGTACCTAGTAGGCCTTATCTGGTTATCAATGAACAATAAAAGCAAACTGTCTTTCTGCTCTGAGGCACTGTGTGATGCCTCCCTCCTCCCCAGCCCCTGAATCAGGTATCAACAACAGTAGTAGCAGCACCAAGCCCAGTGCTGCTGTCTAGTCATTTTGTGAGTAAGGAGACAGTAAATTGGGGGCTAGCACTGATACTACAGTTATCTTTTCAAAAGCAAAATTTGTGCACCTGTTCCAACTGAGGGAAATGAATTCCCAAATAAAGTGCCGGAATCAAAGGTGACATACACACAAACGTTTTATGTGCCGCAAAGTTTTTGGTCCAAGTGTCAGCACATAACAGATTATGAGCTTGGTTTTCAAAGGGTGATGAAGGGCTTGCTTCAACTCCTGTGTCAAACTCTTTCTTTGGTGAAGCTGGCCCAATCAACTTTCCTGCAGCTGCACCCAATTTTGGTAGGTTGGGTACATTTGTGACAATTTACCCAACTTACAGCAGCATACACCAATTTGTTTGGTACAAGACCCATAAAAAAAAGGGAAAAGAGTCCCTGGGGTTGCCACAAGCTAGACCAAAAAAAGGTAGTCTAACTTGTTACAATTGGTGCACGGGATTGAAAATCCCAATCGCCGGCTGGGTGATTGCTGCAAGCCCTGTGCACCTCATCTTCAGTGCACCCGGGGCTTGCAGCAAATGAGGGCTTTCCAAAATCGAGCCCCATGATTTAGGCAAACAACAGAATGGAGAACACTTACATAAGTCATGACTGTACCACCCCAGTGCTTCACTCCAAACAAGCTTCCTCAGGGGGTGTGGCGTGCTGACAAACTCTGCCACCGACCTCCTTTTAAATGCTAAAAATAAATTTTAATATAAAGTACAGCTGCAAGTGCTTTGATGTTACATGGCCTAATTACAAAATCTGGCATGGCAACTCTACTGGATCCCAAATATAAAGACATGTGCATTCCCCCAGATGCATCCATTAGATCAAGCAGGAATTGTTATGTGCACTTCTAATGAAGCAGTGCAGACAATGTGAAGAAACAACCAAGAATCAACCTCCTCCTGTTCGTACTGCTCATAGAATATAGAAACACAGAAACTGTGGGCAGATAAGGACTGCAAGGCCCATCTGGTCTGCCCGTAGGCCCTACACTTGTCTACGTCTTCTGACCCTATCTGGTCAGTGCCCTTTCTGCACTCCTGCCCACCTCCAAGGTTCCATTATTCCTATCCCAGGCATGTTTAAATCCCTCCACTGTGCTCAATCCCACCACCTCCTGTGGCAGACTATTCCATGTGTCCACCACCCTCTCTGTGAAGAAGAACTTCCTCACATTTTCCCTTAATCTGCCCGCCCAGCAATTTCATATCATGGCCCCCCTTGTTCTTGTATTCCCCTTAAATTGGAAGAGGTCTCCCCCCTGCACCTTGTTTATGCCTTAAAGTTTATTGAAAGTTTCTGTCATGTCCCCCCCCACTCTCCCTTCTCTCCTCCAGCGAGTACATATTGAGGTCCTTTAATCTCTCCTCATATGTTTTCTGGTGCAAGCCCTGCACCATCTTGGTTGCCATTCTCTGGACTGCCTCCACCATGTCAATGTCCTTTTGAAGATGCAGCCTCCAGAACTACACACAGTACTCTAGGTGAGGCCTCACTAGTGTCTTATACAACCATGGCATCACCACCTGCCACCTTCTGCTAGTGATACCTCTGCCTATGCACCCCAGCATGCATGCAGCCTTTGCACTCTGCTTGGACACCTTTAGGTCATCAGAAATGATGACCCCTAGGTCCCTTTCTTCCCTGGTGATCGTCACCAACTCTCCCCATTTTGTAACTCTCTCCAGGGTTCCCTCATCCCAAGTGCATAATATTGCACTTCTTAGAATTACATCTCAGTTACCACACTTCAGATCATTTCTCAAGTTTCCCCAGGTCCCTCCTCATTCTTTCCACCCCTTCTGGAGTACCCACCCTATTACAGATCTTGGTGTCATTTGCAACAATCCTTCTTCTTGGTCAGCTTTGCACGCTTCCAGTGACAGGCGTCAGTGTGGTGACATGGAGGTTGACTTGGATAGTGACGATCTGAAGACAACAAAGGACACTTGGGAACTTTTTGACACTGACTGCTGGCACCTTGCAGACATTATTGAAGAAGGCACTGACATCACAGTGGAATACATGATGGAGGCTTATCTAGCAAAGTCTCTCTCTAGCCAAAGTAGTGATCTCATCAAATTTCAGGGAATTGGCCTCCATTGCTAAAACTGGCTTTGCATTTTCGTGGATGCCCTCCAGCATCGGTCGCTTCAGTAAAATATTTCAGCACAACTGGGAATAGTGCCTCACTGCGTCGCTGCAGGCTCAATCCTGGGAATATTGAATTATCATTTCTCAAACTCCGTGTATTATGGATCAGCTTCAGTTATCCATTTGATTATTCCCATGTCCATCAAGTCTCATCTACTGCTATTTCCACTCCTACACCTCCTACTGGGAAGTCTCCCTGGACTCCCATTATCACTGGTAGAACAGCCTTCTACAAACATAGAAACAGAATTTGATGGCAGATGAGGACCACTTGGCCCACCTAGTCTGCCCAATTTCCCTGCCTACAGCAATATCGCAGACCCTACTTAATCTCTGGCTTTACCCTGCCCTTTCTATCCACTAAGGTTCCCCTATGCTTAACCCATGCATTCTTGAAACCCATAATAGATTTTGCCCCTACCACCGCCGCTGGGATACTGTTCTGGGTATCCACCACTCTTTCTGTGAAGAAGTACTTCCTCATGTTTTCCCTGAGTCTATCCCCTTCAGCTTCATGGCATGATCTCTAGTTCTTGAGCTTCTTTTTTCTGAAAAATGCTTCCCTCTTGTACCTTGTTTATACCTGTGAGGTATTTGAAAGTCTCTATCATATCTCCCCCCTTTCCTACAGGGTGTAAATATTGAGGTACTTTAGTCTCTCCTCATAGGGCTTGCAATCCAGACCCTGCACCATCTTAGTTGCCCTCCTCTGGAGCATCTCTACTCTGTCTATGTCTTTCCAGAGATGTGGTCTCCAGAATTGGACACAGTATTCAGGTGAGGTCTCACCAAGGAGTTATACAGCGGTATCACCACCTCCTTCCTTCTGCTAGTGTAGAGATGGATGAAATCCACAGATTTCATTCCGTGAAATAGTTTGTGAATTTTGCGCATTTCGTAAAATATTTCACGGGTGCAAAATGTGAAATTCCACCCGTGAAATGCAGTATTTCGTGAGTAGAATGTGGCATTTCACACCCATGAACTATTCCACGAAATGCACAAAATTCGCAGAATATTCCACAGGGCAAAATTCCCAATTTCGCAGGAACTTTGCCAGCAAAATAAAATTTTGCTGCATCTCTGTGCTAGTGATACCCCTCCCTATGCACCCTAGCATCCCACTAGCTCTCCCCACTGCCCTTTCACACTGTTTAGCTACCTTTAGATCATCAGATATGATTACCCCCAGGTTTCTTTCCTGTCTGGTGATTGTCAGTACCACTCCCCCCATCTTATACTCCGCCCCTGGGTTTCTGTGCCCCAAGTGCATGATAGAAACATAGAAACATAGAATTTGATGGCAGATAAGGACCACTTGGCCCACCCAGTCTGTCCATTTCCCTACCTATTGAATACGCTGCAGATCCAAGTTAACCAACGGCCTACTTCCTCCTACCCCCCCCCACTATAATTGCCTTATGTCTGTCCCATGCATTCTTGAATTTCCCTACTGTTTTTGACCCCATGACCTCCTCAAGGAGGCCATTCCATGTGCCTGCCATCCTATCTGTGAAAAAATACTTCCTCACGTTGCCCCTGAGCCATCCCCCCCTCTATCATCAAATTGTGCTACCTTGTTCTTGCACAACTCTTTTTTCTGAAATATGATACCCTCCTGTACTTTGTTGATTCTCTTGAGGTACTTGAAAGTTTTTATCATGTCCCCCCTGTCCCTCCTTTCCTTGAGGGTACATATTAAGCTTCTTTAGTCTCTCTTCATATGGCTTCTGGTGCAGACCCTGCACCATTTTAGTTGCCCTCCTCTGGACTGCCTCTATCCTGTCTATGTTCTTGCAGAGATGGGGTCTCCAGAACTGCATGCAGTACTCCAGATGGGGTCTCCCCACTGTCTGTACAGAAGGATGACAACTTCCTGTTTTCTACTGGTGACGCCTCTCTCTATACATCCCAGTATCCCCCCAGCCCTCCCTACTGCCTTCTCACATTGCCTGCCTACCTTTAGGATCTGATATGACTACCCCCAGGTCCCTTTACATTTTTGTTGTTGCTAGTAGCACCCCCCATTATGTACTCTTCCCCTGTTTGTTTGTTTTCCCAATTGCATTACCTTGCACTTATTTGCATTGAATCTAAGCTGCCATACTTCTGACCATTCCTCCAACCTTGCCAAGTCCCTTCTCATCCTTTCCACCCCTCCTTGTGTATCAACCGTGTTGCAGATCTTTGTGTCATTTTCAAAGAGGCATACTTTTCCTTTCAGTCCCTCCACAATGTCACTTATAAAGACATTAAAGAGGGCTGGTACCAGTACCGAACCCTGCGATACCCCACTAGAAACCCCCTTTCTATGGAGTGGACCCCATTTACTGTTACCCTCTATGTCCTGTTGTCCAGCCAATTTTTTACCCAGGCTATCACCCTAGGACCCACCCACTCCCAGTCTGGCTAACTTGTTTATTAATCTTTTGAGTGTGACTGTGTCAAATGCCTTGCTAAAGTCTAGGTAGTTAATCAAATTGGATGTTTCCCTTGGTTCCCTTATTGTCTTTTTGTAGTGGAAGGGGAGGGGGGAGGGCGCCACAGATGGAACTGTTTAAATTATTGAAAAAGGATGTGGCCTTCAACCCCTAAATTCAGGAGGCAGATTTCCATGTAAAAAGTTTCCATAATTTATTGCTGTTTTTACTTCTCCAACACAATAATTAATGTCCACATATGTTTCCATATAGGTATCTCATTTTCACAAGCTGTTTAACTTATACCAGCCTCTATTAATCTTTTCTGGCTCTCCCTCTTTCATTTATCACAAATAGTTACATTTCAGGACCACCATGTCCCTTCATCAGACCACAGAGCTGCTCAGTGTACTGGCTGAAAAATTAATGAAAACAAAATGTTAGTACTCTGTCTCTAAATTTATTTTTACTACAAGAAATCATTTTAATTATGATTTTTTAAAGTTTTAAATTTTCTAAATGTCTTTAGGTAGGAACAGACCTCTGTAAGTAATCAAACACTGGCTTGTTTTCAGCTCAGTGAATCCAGGAATGATTTGCCTGGTTTAATCCCTCCGAAAGTCCAGTATCCTTGCTTTTGTATGGCTTGACTCCATGGCTGTGTTTATTGTGAACCACACTGTTTGGTGGTTGCTTGTTCCCAGATGGCTACCCACCTCTAAATCCAAGATCCTCTCACCATCCCCGCTTGACAGTACCAGGTCTAAGACTGCTCCCTCCTGAGTGGGTTCCAACACAAGCTGCCTGAGGCATCTCCCTGTAGGGCATTGAGAATGACGCTACTCTTGGATGTGGATGCAGCAAAGGTGCTCCAGTTAACATCAGGCATATTCAGGTCCCCCATCAACAGTATCTCCCCTTTTTCTGCCATTCTAAGGATGCCTCCTATCATTTCCTTGTCCATTTCCTCCCCCTGAGATGGGGGTCTGTATGCAACCCCTGTGAGGATTGTGGTGCCATTTCCTGTCTCCAAGGTGACCCACAGTGTCTCCTCTCTTCCCTGTTTACCCTTTAGTTCCATTGCTTTGATCCCTTCCCTTATGTAGAGAGCTACTCCTCCTCTTCTTTTACCCTCCTTGTCCCTCCTGTAGATTGTGCATCCCAGAATGTTGACATTCCAGTCATGGTTCTCTGTGAACCAGCTTTCTGTGACTGCCATGATATTCAGGTGTTCCTCTTCTATTAAGGCCACTAGTTCAGGAAGCTTGTTACCCAGACTACAGGCATTGGTACTCATCACTCTCCATTTTTTGATGGCATTACCCCTTTTAGCCCTATCCCTGTACTTACTGCCTTTGCCTTTTTCTGCATTTATCCCTGCCCTGCCCCCTATTGACCTCTCTACCTTAGTGTTAACCTCACTAACTACCCTGTTTTGTGGGGGGGAGGCTGGGAGTTCCATGCTCTTTTTCAGTACCTCCCCCATTGGCTAGTTTAAAAGCTTGCCAATTAAGCATTTAAATCTGTCACCTAGGGTCCTGGTTCCCCTCCCAGACAGATGCAGACCATCGTGCCAGTATAGGCCTGTATACCTCCAGGTGGACCCCCAGTCTCCAGTGAAGCCAAAACCCTATTCTCCCCATCAGTTTTTCAACCGTTCATTGAATCCCAGGGTGCGGAGTACCCTAGCTTCACCCATGCCATAGACAGATAGCACCTCTGAAAATGTTACTGTGCATGCTACTTGTCTAAGGCCCCTCCCCAAATACACAAACTCCTCCTGAACAGCTCTGATCCCATTCCCAGCTAGTCATTTGTCCCTAGGTGGACAATGACATCCAGCTCCCTCTCCCATGCATCTGCTCCCGTGATCCTGAGGATTCACTTCCTGTCCCTCCATGCCATGGCACCAGGCAGGCATCTTATCTCCCTCTCCCCTCCCCCCCCCAGTTCTACCCCCTAATGATTGAGTGCCCCACCATGAGTTGTTTCCTTACCCTGTGGGATCCTATGCCACCCTCCTGTAGGTCTTTTTTGGAGGTTCCCAGCATCCTCCTTGGTCTCCACTGCGGGTGCCTCCATAGAGGAACAGCGTTCCCCCAGAAAGGCATATGAATTGTGGGGAGGTACAGCTGGGGGGATGTGCCTCTGTTCCACCACCCTCACCTTCCCTAAGCCCACCATAGTCCAACCACTCCTTATTCTTGGCAACCTCTGAGGCAGCGGCAGCAGTCCTGGTGGTCCCTGGGTGGGAGAGGAGATTTCCCAATCCCCTGCCAGGTCCTGGGTGGAGGACATTTCCCTACTCTTTGCCTGGACAGCCTGGAGACAGGCAACCTCCTCCCTCAGAGCACAGAGGTATCTGCAAATAGGGCAGCATCCTAGCCTCCAGAATGTCTCTTGGAAGACTGCCGCCAAACAGCCAGTGCATTGCACCACTCCCCACATGTCACTCTCCCTCCCTGTTGATACTGTGGTTTTTCTTTTCGCTATTAGGGAACCACACTTCCCTCTAGGAGTGTAACCCTTTTCCAAGGGACTATGTACTAGGACCCCCCAAGTTTTTTTTTGTTTTTTTTTTTTTAAATAGCAATCACAAGAAGATATGCTCCTAGCTTATGCAACAATGCCTGGCTGCCTTCTGTGACACACCCCACCCTGTTTTGTGTCTGAGCAGAAACTGCTTTGAACTTCTTTACATTGAAACTTTGTTTCCACACTCTTGACCACTTCTCAAGCTTTCCTAGGTCTCTTCACTTTTTCCATCCCCCCTGGAGTGGCTGCCCTATTGCAGATCTTTGTGTCATCTGCAAGAAGGCAAACCTTTCCTTCTAGCCCTTTTGCAATGTCATTAATAAAGACATTAAAAGGGGCTGGCCCCAGTACTGATCCTTGAGGCACCCCACTGGTCACCCTTCCTTCCTCGGAGTGAACTCCATTTACCATCACCCTCTGTCTCCTATCCTCAACCAATTCCTTACCCAGTTTACCACCTTTGGACCCACTCCCAGGCTACCTAGCTTGTTTACCAGTCTCCTGTGTGGAATGATGTCGAAGGCCTTACTGAAATCTAGGTAGGCTATATCACTGCAACTCCCTGCTCTAATTCCCTAGTCACTCAATCAAAGAAATCTATCAGATTTGTTTAACGTGACCTCCCAGCTGTGAATCCATGGTGCCTCAGGTCCTGTAAGCCACTGGATTCAAGATATTTCACAATCCTTTCCTTCAATAGTGATTCTATTAATTTTCCCACCACTGAAGTCAGGCTGACTGGCCTGTAATTGCCACCCTCCTCCCTGCTACCACTTTTGTGAAGTGGGACTACATCTGCCCTCCTCCAGTCCTCCGGAACCACCCCTATCTCCAGTGAGTGGTTGGACAGGATCATCAGAGATACAGCCAGCTCCTCTCTGAGCTCTTTCAGTATCCTGGGATATATTCCATCTGGCCCCATTCCTTGTCCACTTTCAGGTTTGTGAGTTACTTCAGGACTCTCTCTCTTCTGTAAATGGACTAGTGTCCACCTCCCTTCCTGCATTGCTCCTATCACTTATCTGTGGTCCCTCACCTCTCTCTTCCTCTGTGAATACTGAACAAAAGTATTTGTTCAGGATGTCTGCTTTCTCCTGGTCCCCCTCCACACACTCCCACCTTCCTCCCTCAGCCTTACAATCCCTCCCCATATCTTTCTCCTTTTGCTTACATACCTAAAAAATGTCTTGTCCCCCTTCTTTACTGCCTGGGCTATTTTCTCCTCCTTTTACACCTGTGTGCTCCTGACTGCTTTCCCTCTGCTTTTCCTGATACACTTCCCTATCCTCTTCCCTCTGTGTCTCTTTGTACCTCCTGAATGCTAACTTATTTGCCCTTACCTTCCTGGCCACCTCTTTTGAGAATTGTAGTGGTCTCTTTTTCCTATTGCTCTTGCTTACTTGCCTGATGGAGAGGTTTGTTGCCTTCACTATGGCCGCTTTTACTTTTGCCCATTGTTCCTCTACTCTACCCAAGTCCTCCCCCCTGCCAGAGCATCCCTGAGGCATTCCCCCATCTTTGTAAAGTCAAGTCAAACTTTATTTGTACAGCACCTTATCCCTGTGGCTCTAAGTGCTTCACATAAAAATAATAGTGGGAGCCGGCCCGGTGGCGCTAAGGGTTGAGGCGCTGGATGCCACACCTTGTGCCATACCAGTGACCTGGGTTCAGGAACGAGCCCAGGCCATCGGTGGTCGGCAGGGGAGGGAGAGGATTGAGCATCCAGAGGACAACTCTCCTCTCTCGGAAGGGGGGGCAGTGTTTGGCGCTTGACTGGCCTCTGGCGGAAGCCGGGGGCACAGCTAGCATTGAAAACACATCGAGGGATGGGGACTGGCAATGTTGGCAGTGATGCCTTGGCATCTGGGTGCAGGCCACTCCCCCACGAACATGGAAAAGGCCCCGCAGGCTCCGGGGAGATGGAGCGCCAAGGCAGTCTCCTCATTGTCCCCACCTGCCTGATTCCATGGTCCCCAACAAAACCAGGATTGTATGGGGTGTAACCTGCCCCACCTCGTCCCCACCCGGGGGTAGAGCTTCGGCTCCATGGAGGTTAACCATGGGAATCAGGTTGATGGCAGAGGTGGGGGACAGGTCTCAATGGCATTCCTGATGATGTGGTGCCTGCAGGGGTGGGGGTGTATAAAGAACAGTGATTTAAAAAAAAAAATAATAGTGGGAGCATGCATTTTATAAAAGCATGATGCATGGTTAGAATTCAGATTTCGGCCAAATTATCAGCAAAGTCTGCCGATAAATATTAAAATTTTGTCTAAAAGTATTAAAAATTAATGGACATCAAATGCCAGATAAAACAGAAGGGCTTTCAAGCCCTGCTTAAATGAATCCACGGAGGGCACATCCCTAAGAACTCTAGGTAAAGAGTGCCATAGAACTGGTCCAGCCACTTCAAAGGCACGGTCCCCTGATGTTTTCAGCCGCATCCTAGGGACCACAAAGAGGCCCTCAGTGGAAGACCAAAGTGAGTGCACCAGGCAGGCAGGTGGTAGGAGGTCAGCCAGGTAGCCTGGATTCGAGTCATATGGGGCCTTATAGGTGAGCAAACCCACCTTGAAGGCAATCCTCCATCTGTCCGGCAGCCAGTGCAAGTCACACAAAACCAGGGTTATATGAGCAGACCTCGAAAGACCCATCAACAACCTGGCTGCAGCATTCTTCACCAGCTCCAGCCAAAGGAGGTTACCTCCACTGAACCTGAAGTAAAGAGTCGGCCCTCCTGAAGTCCAGGACCCTGGCCTTTGTGTGGTTCAATTCTGCCACAGTACTTATATTGAACCACACTGTATGGTGATTACTGGTCCCCAAGTGGCCACCCCCTGTGATGTCTGCAACACTGTCACTGTTGGTGAGTACAAGGTCCAATATTGCTCTCTCACGTGTGGGCTCTTTTACTAGTTGCCTGAGGAATGCCCCCTGCAGAGAGTCCAGGATGTCCTATCTCCTAGCTGAAGCCCCCATCAGCAGCACCTCCCCTTGTTTTCCATCTTTTGGATGGCTTCCACCGGAACCTTATCCACCTCCTCTCCCTGTGCTGGAGGTCTGTAGATCAAACCAGTGCAAATAGTAGCACCATTCCCTGTCTCTAGGGTGACCTACGGTATATCTGCCCTTCCCTGTATTCCCTGTGTCTGTTGCTTTAATGCAATCCCTCAAGTAAAGAGCCACTCCTCCTCTTTCTTACCCACCCTGTCCTTTCTGAACAGAGTATAGTCTGTTATGGCTATATCCCAGTCATGGTTCTTATTGCACCATATCTTGGTAATTGCCACAAAGTCCAGGACATCCTCTACTATAATGGCCACACAGTCTGGGATTTTATTCCCTAGATTTCGAGCATTTGCACACATAACCTTCCAAATTCTGCCACCACCCTTCTTGTCAGCTTCCTTTTTCCCTTTTGCCTACTCTTCTTTTTCCCTCTGCCTTCATTTCCATCCTTCTTCATTTCTACTATTTTGTTTTTCTTGTTGCTAGGTACTGTTGGGGATTTCTCATCCATAGAGTTCTCTCTACTGACTTCTGGCCTATCACTCCCAACAGTGCTGGAAACATAAGAAGTATAACACACATCACCACCACATGTCCTCCTGAAGACAGGAAAATGTTTGCGTTGTCATCACATGGAAGCTCAATGTGATCATGTGTGATGCTCACATTGAGTCATTATCAGTTAAATAAGATGCATTACATCACCCAACGTACCATCAAGAGATAGTGACTAGGACCCCAACACCAAAGGTGTCATCAGTGATGGCCATGCATAGATACACACATTCCTCGGTCTTGTGATCGCATGTAATCCATTGACTACAACAAGCTTGGTTGCCAGGAGGCAGCAGCTGTGTACACCCTCTCAGAAGTGTGAGGCTTACCTTTTATCCCCAAGGATCCCTGTCCAGACTGCTGATGCCATATTCTTGCTCCTTCCAGCCCTAAGGACATACTTTTTATAGTAGGAGACTGGAGGAGAGCTGCAAAGGAGGGAGGATGTTAGGAATCTTTGGTGTCTGGAGATAACACCAAAAGTGCATCCTGCCTCATTTTGAAAGGCAGCTTCCCATGGCTGACAGAGCAAGTGACTGAGTTCACAACAGGGCTGGGGGAACTCACTGATCAAAGGCCTTGCCTGACTAGACAGTGGAGCGCAAGTGTGCTAAATGAACAGGGGGTATCAGTGACTCTTAGCAGGGCCAGAGCCCAGTTAAAGTAGATATTAGGAGCTAGTGCCCTTCCACAAAGCAAGGCATCACCACCTTTGTGTAACCTGATCCTATGTCTCTGGCATCAGGGGTCACAGGTTGCACCAACCACCAATTAAGAGGCAGGGCCTGAAAAGAGAGCCACAGCGGCTCATGGACTACAGGTGGATCTGATTAAATCAGGCACCCTTCCACCAAACAATCGCCTGTCATGGATCAGAACTCCAGGACTGCCTGGTCTAATTCACAGCCCTGGGGACCAATGAGATTTGTTGTTCCCTCAGAGAAGTGTTAAGATTAAACTGACTATTAGGCAGATCTGTGAGAGATTTTGCCAGTGTAGGACTACTGTCTAGGAGAGAGCGAGCTGTGCTGCGAGAGACTGCAAATATGCTTTTTTGTTGAACTGTGAGTAAAGCAGTATTCATTGCTTGAGAAAAGAGAAGCAGTTGCATGCCAGCACATTGTCTGACATTGCGCAGAGAGGGGCCAAAGAGTGACATGTGAGCTGCAGCCCAAGACTGCTGCAGTGTTTGCTAGTGGGTATCATAGCCTGGTATTAGGCTGCTTCTACCCTGAGGGTGCAGTGACCTAGAAGTGTGGGTTGACGTGGATGTGTAGTGGCCTGATTGACCAGAGGACAACCGAGTCTCCACCTACATCACCATCACAGATGCCAGCATCAAGAGAGTGAAAGAGGTAGAACAATCTAGTCCTACCAACTGAGAGGGCTCACTACAAGGAGTGACTGCAAAGGCCTGCCAATCGAAAGAAAGTCTGGCAAGTACCAAAACAGGGAGTAAATTCAGGACTTGGCTAGTGGTGTAATTTCACAAGAATCATAGGTGTTGCAAATTTCCACAAAATCATAGGAGTTGCAATGCTCCCCATGCACCAGATTTTCTATAACCAATCCTTAGCAAAACCTTGTGTTAGGGGTTCATAGTTGCAAGAGGCATCACGGGGGTCTCAACTGAAACCTCTGGTTACTCCTAAATGATACCCCTGGGCTCTGCCCTCCATCTTTGCCAAGGCTGGGATTTGTGAAACTGTTAAATTGCATTTGATCTTTGGGTCTGGAGCTTACAAATACCTCACTTTGAGTTCTGAGCTATTATTGAAATTGTGCAGGCTTTGAGTTTAGGTTTAAGTCCTCATTTCAAGTATTGCTGTCATTTAACTAAAAGTGCACCACCAACAGTCAACCAGCTGCGCAATCTAAAGACCTACGGTAACTTGTATGGGAGCTCCCTAGATGTTAAAAAGGGTGAAACTTACTGGTACCAGTAGGAAGAGAGTATTGCCTCCAGTACAGGAGAGTGATATCACATGTTGTGCTGCACTCTGTGGTGTGGAGGCAGGCTAACTGTCAGGGCTATGACCAGAAGAACCTTTCTTGGGACAGTTTGGGAATGAATTAATTTGGCTGCATCCACTCAGGACATATAAGGAGTAGTCGGTCACTGTTTTAGGCCAGACTTGGGTAGGGCACTGGAAGACTAACCATACTGCTATCTCACATTGCAAACCAACTCACTTCCTTCCTTAGGATACATCCCAAAATAAAATTGCATTTTGTTCAAAGTCGTTGCTCATTATTGTCTACACAGAGTAGAAGTGCATGCTAATTGGAGGAAACTGCTTGCCATTGGCTGGGGTCTGCAGGAGGGGTGACCACAGTGGGGAGGTGTGTAGGTACAGCATCAGAGGGCATTTCTGCTGGGACCTTGCACTTGTCTTTTTTTTATCTTTTTTTTCTGTACAGGTTTTTTTCTCTTGGGTCAGCACAGGCAGGCTCTCAACCCTGTCTCCATCCCTTCTCACCTGGCACCCACCACACAGTTCACTGAGCCCCTGTATCCCTCACAGATTCCGCCCCCATGATGCGGCTGGGAAGGGGAGGGCCATCCTCCCCCCACCCAGTGACACAATCCAGATTGTGGGATAGGTGAACAGAAATTGGCATGGGACGGAGGTGACAGGCAGGGCTTCATATAGCCTGCACTGATTCATTTTCCACTTTTCTCCCTTTGTCCCCCTTGCCACAGTGGCATGTAAGTGCATGCACATGGAGGTGTACTCATGCTATGGAACCACGGCCCCTTCCTTAGTGTCACTCTGGCTGACAGAGCTGCCCCCAGGCCTCCACCACGGGGGCAGCCAAGGGCCAAGTCGGCAAACCTCCTATCTCAGGAGAGGAAAGTTGTCTGTCGGATACTTGATCCTTTTCCTACCTAGCCAACCCCCCCCCCCCCCATTACCTGAGCTCCTTCCTGAACCCAGGTCACCGTGTGATAAGAAGGCGATAGTGCTTCAGCCCTCTGTGCCACTGGTTTTTTTTTCAGTTCTATTTTTCCCTGGGCACTCCTGGCCAAGATCTTCTTCAGCCTCTGCCAGCGCCATCTCCATCTGCTGAGGCTCCTTTCATGTGGTTATCCTTGGAACACCATGGGCCACTCACGACTCACCACTGCATTGCCCTCTCAGATTAAGCTGCCCACTGTGGAGGTGAAGCCTGGGAGTGGAATCTGGAGCCTGGCAAGTGAGCACAACAGTGGACATAGAAGGCAGGAAGGGCAACATCTTTTCCGGCCAGTCAGCATTTTTTCCTGCCACTTGGCTTTATCCTGGAATGCAGCCATGCTGTGACATGCATAGGCTTGCTCCCACACATGCTCAGCTGGTGCTGCCATCAGCAGCATCCTGTCCCTCCCTCACTCTGACACCCCTAGCCCTGCCACTACCCAGCCTTTCACTAAGTGGCAGTCACATGGCAGACTGTGTTATGCACACTTCCTGAAGATAAAGAGCTGTCCTTAGGATACTCAATCCTTCTTCCTCCAGTTGAGCCCCGATGACCCAAGCGCCTTTCCTAATGCAAGGGACTGGCATAGTGAGCACTAGTGCCTCTGCTGCACAACTGGACCAGACCCTTACTGTTGTCTTAATTATTTCAGTTAAAAAAATATAAAAAAAAAATTTAAATACATTTTACTTTGCTAATCTAGATTTTATTGAACTTTTACAGCAGTCTGCAGTAAATAGGACAAGGAGTAATATAGGTAGAAAAAAGTATGGGTGGTGTGTGTAACAAGAAGTTTACACACACTTGAGGAGTTAGATGCTACATAAACCCCAAGAGTGAAACTCAAGGGGTTTGTGCAAAGCATCTAACCCCAAGGGTGTGTGTAAATTTCGAGGTTACACACGCCACCCCATATTTTATTTTATGTAATTGCTGGGTCTTCCTTTTTGGCCACAGCAATTATATATATATAAAAAAAAGGTGTTCTTGACTCTGCCTTGTGCGGCTGCGGTCCGCTTTGGGTCAAGTGCGTGCTCCTTTTCATTTCTTTCTTTCTTTATTCAAATGTTTTCATTTTTCTCTGCCAGCAGGCAAATGTTTTATTTTTAATGTTTTGATTTTGTTTCTGGGGACTTACCGCTGAGTCTGAATGGCAGTTCCATCTCCTGTGCAATGACAAGACAGTCAGCGGTCCAGGAGGAAGTTCTGTGGTGGGCGCATGCACAGACTGAGGGAAAACCGTGTGCATGTTTGCCTTAATAAACACTCATTTATTACATCAAATTACGGTACGGTTTTTCTTTGGTAAAGAGCAAGACCCATTAATTATACAGAGCATTACAGATGGGCAACTAAGAGGTTTACAGTAAAATCTAGATTGAAAAAGGAAGGCTAACCTGATACAGCATGTGTTCATCACTGAAGAGACCTCCTCTCTTGGGTACAGCTGAGAGGAGGACTGCTAGGCAAGTACATAAAAATCTTGCAAGTTTTAGCCATCAGAAAGTCTCCTTGTGGTGTAGGGAGGGATCCCCAACAGGGAAGGGGGCAGCTGAGCTTAGTCTAATATAGGGGCAGTCCTTGATGGCCTCTTCATATACCCAGGAGTGATGTCAACATGGGGCAGCAGTGGCTATGGCAGGGGAAAGAAGTCACCAGCCCAGCCGCTGCAACACCCTCCCTGTCTAAGGGACCAGGATCAGACAAAAAAATTAAAATACTAAATGCAAAAAAAATCTCCACTCCACATCCATGCATGCATGATGTATCATTGGAAGATAAATATAATGCCTTAAATTTATTGCCTTTTAAGTTGTGTTTCTGTTCTTGGATGCATTGCTGTTTCTGTGGGAGGAGTTGCTATAAATGTTGGTAGTGAGTCCAGCTCATCAGAGATTGGTGGGGGGGGCAGCATGCTTCACTCTAACATTGTCTCTGAGGTGACCATAGGTGGATATACAGCGGGAACCTTGAATTGGGAAGGGGATGGTCCCTGGCAGAAGACGTAAGCACATCCAGCTTGCACACATCAGGCTGTTAGCTCCACAGAGCATCCGAGGTTTGGGAAGAAAAATAGAGGAAAGAGGCACTGTCTGTGGCAGGATGGTGCTTGCGGTTCCCTGCAGACCTCATACCACCTACTGGGCCCAGGGTTGGTCAACCAAGTAGAGAGGTCCAGAGGGGGCTTTGGGTACCCCCAATGGCCCTGCCTCAAGGAGTAAGTTGTGGAGGAACAGATGGGTCCCAAAGGTAAGTTCCAGAGACAGCAGGTGATAGTGTTGGAGGACACCACTAAGCTGAAGGGGGCCAGTGAGGTGGGTTGGGGAAGAAATTACATGGGGCCAGTGAGAAGTGGCATGGAGGTAGAACAGTGACCATGGGGGGCTTGAGCTCAGCAATGAATACTAATTAGAACTGTACGAAACAAATACACACAAATACTGCACATTTTATCAATACAAATACCACTCTTTGTATTTGTGCTGTACCATATAAAATAGAATTAGACCTGAGCTGAGGCTCAGTGACACACATATTACTACTACTGCTCATTACATATGTGCATATGCGACTCCCCATCAGAGGAAAGGGGGGTAAATAGCGGAGTGCCACAGGGGTCAGTGCTAGGTCTGATACTCTTTATTATTTTTATTAGTGACATATCTGAAGGCCTGGAAGGTAAGGTGAGTTTGTTTGCAGATGATACAAAAATGGGCAACAGGGTAGATACTCCAGGTGGAGCGGAAAAGATGAAAAGTGACCTATGGACACTGGAACTATGGTCAAAATCACAGCGACTAAACGTCAATGCAAAAAAATGTAAGATCATGCACCTTGGAAGAGGAAACCCAGGAGAAGAATATTACCTCGGAGGAGTAAAACTGGAATCCACTAAGCAGGAAAGAGATCTAGGAATAATTATTATGGATGACCTGAAAATGTCCAAGCAATGTGAAAAGGCAGCACTAAGGGCAAATGGCATGCTGGGCTGCATAGGAAGGGGGATTACCAGCAGAAAAAGAGAGGTCATCCTGCCACTCTCCTTACAAAAAGTTTTCCGGAATACCACTGTAATACCACTCATTTGCCATTGCAATACCACTGTGATTACCACTGTACTACCATTAAGGTTTTCATGGTATCACAGTGGTTTGTTTTAATTCCATTGTGATACCATTGTACCACTGTCCTACCATATCAACAAAAATAATCAAAATTTAAACTACCATATGTAACCCCAAGGGGGTGTTAAATCAAGGGCTTCTACCCCTGCCTGACTTGTCGCTAACAGGTTGAGGGGCCTGGATCCGATGGGGGGGTGCCTCCACCCAGAGGTCGGGGTTAAGACAGTCTGATATGACTTGGTCACAGCCCTCTGGGTCACTGCAACCCCCCTTTCTTCCCACTAGTGGCCCCACACAGGTCTATCACGGTACCCCTGCAATATACACTTGCCCTCAGGCTTGGGTCAATCAGCTGGCTCTGGGGACCCCCTGTAAAGTAAGATGCAATTAGACAATGACCACCTGTACAGTAATTCAACATAGACCACAGATCAGTCAGTATACCTTTGCAAAACAACCAATCTGATTTATTTAGGGGTAATATATATATATATATATATATATATATATATATCACACACACATATATATATATATATATCTAGGGCACTGTGTACAGGCCTAACCTGTAAGTCACTGTCTCTGGGTACCCAGGCAATAGGAGGCTAGCCTCTCGATGCAGCTGGTTGGGGCCCTGACATAGAAAACAAGTATTTCATTCCTAAGAAGATTAAGTAGTGCCAGCAGGCTCAGTTCGTGTAGCCAGTAAAGAAGCCAGACAAATCTTGCCCTCACTATGGACATCTGACAGGGAGCTACCCTGATTTAGTACTCACGACTCCAGCTGAAAGATCGCTCTCACACCACTCGCAGGACCGAGCCTGGAATTCAAACACTTCTCCACACATTAATATGAAGAGCAGAGGGATACCATACCAGGCAGCTGCTGTACAATCCTGATTGCTACTGCTACAGAACACTGGCCCAAACGACAGAGCTTCACTTGTCCTGACAGACCGAGCGCAATTGAAGCAGATTCTCCAGTCCTCTACAGGGTGAGCCTGGTAGGCAGCTGTGCTTTTGCACAGCCTCCTCTGACCACTGCCTAACGGAGTTTGTCTGACACTTGCTGGCATTCAATCCACCGAAATCTGGCCTTCCACACCTGCTTCCTGCGTGAAAACTCAACAGCGCAGGAGCCCAGAGCTCCTTCCTCGCTCACAACCACAACGACTCTGCCCTTGGCAGTTTGGGCAGGGACTCTCAGTTCGGGCGCCACCCAATCCCATTGTTGGGCTGCAGATGCCAGTCACTTATTTCAGCCCCCCCCCCATTGGTGCAAAAAGGCGCCGAAGTCCAGAACTCCATGTCCCAGAATTACTGACTGTATCCCCTATGGCCAGCCGGCTCCCAAATGAGTCCTGATTCTGGTTGGCTCAAATGGTCTCCATTTTAGTTACCCCTCTCTCACCATTGGCCCAGTTCAATAGTCCAGGTCCAAAATGGAGGGGCCAAGCACACAAAGTCCCAGCTGAAATGAAAGCAGGTGAGACAAACTGTAATTTCACTAACACTCTAAATCATTATAGCCAAACAGTTACATCTATCAAAAGGTTTCCCTTTGCGCTTACAGCGACTACAAAATTGGAACGATTTCACTGCAGCTCAGGCGGGATTCGAGCAGGGAAACCCCAGTCCCCCTTGTACAAGCCACTGGAGCCAGCGAGCAGGCAGCTCTTAAAGAGACAGTACTAGAGGCTTTAAAAGCACTCACAATGCCCACATCTAGCAGCATTACGCCACCCCCCAGTTAGGCAGGGAGCATTTAAGCAAGCTCTGAGGAAGGTTTCTAGGGACCCCCATTTGTAGGGGGGTTACACATAGTACAACCAGGGTACCACTGGGTAGTACCATTGCACATTTTGTAGCTCACCACTGTGTTGCCATTGTGGTGCTTTGGTGTTGCCATTGTGTCACATTTGGTAAGGGTCTATAGATCACTGGTGAGGCCACACCTGGAGTACAGCATCCAGTTCTGGAGGCCGCACCTTAAAAAGGATATGCACAGACTGGAAACAGTGCAAAGGAGAGCAACACAAATGATACAGGGAATGCACAGCAAAACTTATGACAAACAGCTGCAGAACCTAAACATGTATACCCTGGAGCAGCGAACAGAGAGGGGAGACATAATAGATACCTTCAAGTTACTAAACGGAATAAACAAGATACAGGTTCAGGACCTGATTCGGATCAAGAATCACACCAGAACCAGGGAGCCTAATATGAGGCTGGACTGGGGCAAATTCAGGGACAACACACGCAAGTTCTGATTTACAGAGAGGGTGATGGATGCATGGAACGGCCTTCCACGGGAGTGATAGAGGTGAAAACAGTGGGAATTTTCAGAAATGCTTGGGATAGGTACAAGAGCACCATAACTCTGAATAGCAGTTAAGGAAGGGGGGTTGGAACAAGGGCAGACTAGATGGGTCGTATGGTCCCCTTCTGCGGTCACTTTCTATGTTTCTATGTCACTTTCTATATTTATCGATAAACCTGCATATTTCATAGATGGTTGTTAAACCCTTGGTCTTGTGCCATCATTAACAATGGAAATGCGAAATGTTAAAAAAAAATGTTTCCGAAACATGAGTATGCAAACAAATGCAAAACAGAGATACAAATTCAACTGTATCTTTACATTTTTATTTCATTTATTTAACAAATCGGAAAGACCTTTGAGCCAAGGGCTCTTTTATAGAGGTTCCATGTCAAGTCACAAGAATAGCAAATTACAATGGTTTCAGTAAGTAGTACAACATGAGAAAAGTAATTACATAAACAAAAGAACAATATGACAAGATAAATATTGTGTCAAGTGCAGCCAGTGGCCTTGTCTGAAGAGGAGTGAAAGGGATTACAAGGAGACAAGTTCAGTGGGTGAATTGGGGGGGTGGAAGGCGCAAAATAAGAGCAAGGAGGGAGATTCCACAATGAAGCTTAAGCAGGAAAGACCACGGGGGTGGCCACAGGGCCGGGGGTAGTGGGGAGAACAAGGTGAGGAAACAGAGGAGAGAGGGGGAAGTGGGAGTGGAGGGGTAAAGGAAGGGGGATAAGGTAGGATGAAAAGAGGGCAGGAATGGGAAAGGGATAAGGGAGGAAGTGCTGTGAGTGGAATAGCACAGCAACAGGATAGGGCTATACAGGGGCAAAAGAGGGAGGTCCCAGTGCATTTAGCTGTCAGCAGAGATTAGGTATAGCAGTCACAAGATGCTCTGGAAACTAAGAATTGATGCAGCTTCTGCTTAAATGGTCCCAAGGCTGCAGTTGTCGCAATCTCAGAAGGAAGGGAATTAAATAAATTAGCAGTTCTAACTGCAATGGATCGCGGTCGGAGTGAGGTTCGACGCGAGGGACAGCAAAAGTTTGGCTCACAGAACTTTGTGTGTTCCGAGTGCCCCGGAAGGGTCTGAAAAGCTGAAGGGAACCTGGTGGTAGGAGACCAAGATCTGCCTTCTTAGGCAGAAGGCAGGCTTGATATTCAATGTGAGCTTGGAGTTAAAGCCAGTTTGCTTTTTTGTAAAGGTCACAAGTGTGAGTACGATCCGCTATGCCAGTTAATAGATGGCATGCCTTATTCAGAGCTGTGGTGAGCCGACATAGGGTTGTGTCTGTGGCAGAACCATAAATGACCAAACCATAGAACCGTAGAATTTGACGGCAGATAAGGATCGCTTGGCCCAGCCAGTCTGCCCATTTCCCTACCTAATGGATAAGCTGCAGATCCTAGTTAACCAACAGCCTACTTCTTCCTACCCCAACCCCCTAGAATTGCCTTATGACTGTCCCATGCATTCTTGAAATCCACCACTGTTTTTGACACCACAACCTCCTCAGGAAGGCTGTTCCATGCATCTACAACCCTCTCCACGAAAAAATACTTCCTCACATTACCTCTGAGCCGTCCCCCCTCAATCTTCAAATTGTACCCCCTTGTTCTTGCACACCTCTTTTTCTGAAAGATGCTACCCTCTTGGACTTTGTTGATTCCCTTGAGGTAGTTGAAAGTTTCTGTCATGTCTCCTCTCCTCCTTTCCTCAAGGCTACATATTAAGCTCCTTAAGTCTCTTCATATGTCTTCTGGTGCAGACCCTGCACTATTTTAGTTGCCCTCCTCTGACTGCCTCCATCCTGTCTATGTCTTTGTGAGATTGGGTTCCAGAACTGCATGCAGTACTCCAGATGGGGTCTCACCAGCTGTCTGTACAGAGGGATAACAACTTCCTGTTTTCTACTGGTGATGCCTCTCCCTATGTATCCCAGTATCCCCCCAGCCCTCCTTACTGCCCTCTCACATTGCTTGCCCACCTTTAGGTCATCTGATATGACTACCTCCAGGTCCCTTTCCATTTTTGTTGTTGTTAGTATCTCACGCCCCATTGTGTACTCTTCCCCTGGGTTTTTATTTCCCAGGTGTATTACTTTGCACTTCTTAGCATTGAATCTAAGCTGCCATACATTCGACCATTCCTTCAGCCTTGCCAAGTCCCTTCTCATCCTTTCCACCTCACCTTGTGTATCAACTCTGTTGCAGATCTTTGTGTCGTCTGCAAAGAGACATACTTTTCCTTCCAGTCCCTCTGCAATGTCGCTTATAAAGACATTAAAGAGGACTGGTTCCTAGTACTGAACCCTGCGGTACCCCACTAGTAACCCCCTTTCTTCAGAGTGGACTCTGTATACTATTACCCTCTGTGTCCTATTCTCCAGCCAATTCTTTACCCAGGCTACCATCTTGGGACCCACTCCCAGGCTGGCCAGCTTGTATATTAATCTTTTGTGTGGGACTGTGTCAAATACCTTGCTAAAGTCTAGGTAGACCATGTCCACAGCCCCTCCTTGATCTATTACTTTGGTCACCCAGTCAAAGAAATCTATTAGATTCATCTGACATGATCTTCCTGCTGTGAATCCATGTTGCCTTGGGTCCTATGCCCCACTGGCCTCTAGGTACTCAACAATAATAGTCAATAATAGACATGACTGAACTTTGGATAGCCAGTCTGAGGGCTTCAATAGTAAGGCAGTGTTTATGCCTGTGTAGAAGGCCTAGGTGAATGTTAACTGCCTTGGCAACATTCTCAACATGGCGGGAATAGGAGAGCGTACTATCCAGAGTAACTCCTAGGTATTTAAAAGATTGAGTCTGATCAAGGATAACACCCGCACTGTTTTTAATCACCAATTGTTTGGCTTTGTGCTTGCTGTGGGTACCATGGCTGAGCATGGCCTCTGTTCTTTTGCAATTAAGCACCAACTTATGAGAGATGAACTAGGACTCAGCTTCAGTAAAACCTTTCTGAAGTTGGGCCTGAAGGAGGGTAGGGTCAGCAGTCTTTGAGAAAATGACCGCATCATCCGTGTAGAGGAGTACTGGTTCGGAACAGGATGCCGGAAGATTATTGAAGAAGGTGCTAAATAGAAGGGGTCCCAGTATCGATCCTTGAGGAATCCGAGAGTAGACAGGCAGTTTAGCAGAAAGGGCAGACCCTATTCTCACCTGTTGTGTGCGGTTTGCTAGATAGCTGGTGAAACACTTTAGGGCTTCTGAAGATATACCAAGCCCAGCAAGTTGATGTGTCAGCAAATGGTGATTGACCATGTCAAATGCTTTAGACAGGTCGCACCAACGAGTTGACCCTGATCAAGAGTATGGTGAATGAAACCTGTGAATTCCAGTAGGGCTGTAGATGTGCTGTGCCCTTTCCGAAAACCAAGTTGTTGGACACATTGTAGGTTGTATTTTTCCAGGTAACTCCACAAGCTGGTCAGCAACAATCCTTTCAAGTGCTTTGGACAACGGGGGAAGAATAGACATTGGCCTATAATTCCCAGGTAGTAATCTGTCCCCACTATTAAAAGCTGGTGTAACCAGAGAGGATTTCCATATCTGGGGGAATTGTGAAAGTATGAGGGAACGATTGAGAAGCTTGGTGAGGGAGGATAGGACTTCATCTAGAGTTAGGGTAAGAAGTTTTAGGTCGAGGGAATCACTGCTTGTCCTAATTCCTCCTAGAACTTTACGTAGGTATGTCTTGGACTTGCTTTCCGAGATACCTTTGAAGTAGAAACATGGGTGGGCAAATGCCTCTTCTGATTTGGTGGACGTAGGAGCTGTGCTGAATGGCTCAAAGAAATTTTGGGGCAGAGTTTGGCTAAGGTCTGTGAAGGATGAATTAAATGTGTTGGCAATTAACGTGGGGTCATGGGTGATAAACCCATCAACACTTAACATAGTTGGAGTCTGTTTGGATGCTTTCCCAGTGATTTCCAATAGGTTTTCCTAGAATGTTTTCCTGTCTGCCCAGGTCTTGGCAAGGATGTCTTTATAGTAACGTGCATTGTGCTCACGGATAGCCTTAGTATATGCGTTCCTGGCAATCTTATAGGCCTGTATGTCAGGTTGACTGCCAGAGGTCCTGGCCCTATGCCAGAGGAGGTCATGATCTTTCACTTGAGCCATCCGAAACTGTATCTGTTATCCACTTGTTAATCTTATCATTCTAATCTGCATTTACTGTTATGTTATCTGCTCTGTACCCTGTACCTTTCTGTATTTACTGAGCTGTTATCTGCTCTGTACCCTGTACCTTTCTGTACAACTGATCACTTGTGACAAAAGGCTGTGTTGTTCATCTGGCCCTCTGGTATAAAAAATAAAAATGAAAGGAAATACAAATACCAGCGACGCAAATACAAATACAGATATAGGGGATGTGTCAAGGGTATTGTGGAAATAAACAATTTATTTTTTGCTTCAGGTTTGACCTCTATAGACCTCCCGAGTGGTGAAGCCATGAGTGAGGTCTATAGAAGTCCAACTCTGAAGCAAAAAATATAGAGGATAATGTATGGGTCCCGATCGATAACCTACTTGTTAACTGTTGAGAGGTTGCCATGGTGATCGTGTAACCCTTGAGTGCGAAGCTCGAGAGGTTTATGTCACCACGGCAACCTCGAGACCGTTAACAAGTAGGTCACCGATCGGGACCCCATACTTTATAGTGTATGGCTGCCATAAAGAAGAAAGAAAAGAAGCAGGTACCTTAACTGAAAGTGATTTATGCCACTGCAGGTCAAGTTCTCACCGCCGTGGCCATTTTGGGGAGCCACTCGCTTCCTCTATCAAGCATGCACAGATCGATCCTGGTTGTTATTCCAATGATGTGACGTACCTTCGATGGGTTAACAACAAAGTGACGTCACATCGATGGCATAACAACCATGGGAAAAGATAGATTTTGGTAGATAACAATGTTCTACCATACATTATAAATCATTTATTTTCACACTACCCATGCCATATTTCATTTATGCAGTGGACAAACTGTTGATTTTAATAGTGAGAATACGGTGTCCTTCCGTCTCCTACTTTCAGTGTCAGCGATGAGAAATCAGCGTCACCTTGGAGCTACCGTAGTTTTTACGGTGACAAGAGGCAGAGCTGTTTTTAAGGTATTTCCTTGTTTTCAGCAGCACAGGACTGAAATGTTCATTGGGGCATAGCTCACTGTGTGAGACTAAGACAAAGCTTGTGTCTAGAAAACGGACATTACAAACTTGATCCAGCTGTGCACAAACTTTGCCCGTGCCTCGTGCCACTCTCAGTGTTCTTTACGACGCAGCTGCAGTGGAAATAAATGCTGATGACATGCCTGGAATATAAATAAATTATTTATTTACACCCCAGGTGCATCATCACTGCAAAGAAGCATGTTTATTTCCCAATTCTTATTCTCTTTCCCATTGCATAAATCAAAATTCAGCCTCATGCACAGCCCTAATACTAATGCTTACTATAGCTCTGAGCTGAGATGCAGCAGTTGTACCCATTGCGGACTGTGCCACACCATCACAAACACACCAGTCTCCAACAGTGGCATGCAAACGCCACCTGCCACAAGTGAGCTGTAGCAAATAATAGTCATTGCTAGCCTCAAACCCCCCTACAATTTGGAGTCTGTTTTACCCTACACAAATGACTGCATTGGGAGCCGAAGTGGGTCAATCTAATTAATGAAGCCAAACCAAATTTTAGGCCCCAGGTCAAAGTCAAATCAAAGATGTCTCTGGTCCACTTCTCTCACCCTTACTGCAGGGTGTTGTCACTCCTCCGTTTGGAGGCAGCATGTGCTCGTCACACTGTACCTCAATCTGCCTGCAGTCCTCCCTGGGACTCAGGATTTGGGATGGCATGTTTTTGTGTAATTAATTAGTAAATCAATTAACATGAATTGTCCCCTCAAAAAGAAACAGGCAAGAAAGGGCGGATGCTGATTTTGATTGCTCTTTTTAAGCAATATCTGTATATGGTAGGGATGCATAGAATATTGTACATATGCAATGTCTGTCTATGGTAGGGATGCATAGAATATTGTGTGTATGTAATATCTGTCTATGGTAGGCATGCATAGAATATTATGCATAAATAAAGCGAGGTGTCTGCTCTGTGGCGTTGAGTGATAGGGGATCGCTTGGCACGCTGGCAACCCGGATTCACACCGGCACCTGGGATGTCATGAGCAGAGACTGGTGGGGAGAGTTAGGAGCATCCGTCAGATGCTCTCCTCCCTGGAGGGGGGGAGGGAAGGAGGGGACAAGCCTGCACTGCTTTACAGGCGGCTCCTGCAAGCCCGTAGTGGCAACACACTCTGCAGACCTCTCATCAACTAATCTCAAATGGAAAGCATCTGTGTGAGAGGTTGTTTCAGCACCAGCATGAGAAAATTCAGATGGAGATCTGAGGAGGGTGGAGCTATGAGACGCAGCTTACAGCTCAAATTTACTCTAGCTGTGATTGAAACATCAATTCAGAATTGCTAGCTTTCTTCCCCAAAAGACCCCAGAGTGGGCTGTCTTGCAGTACTCAGATGTACAACATATTCAGAGAGCAGAGTTGTCTTCATGACTGTGGGTCTGAGAAGAGCCACACCAGTTCTTCTAGAACCCTGCCACTTGGATTCATCTCAGTAGATTTGCCAGCTCAATCCCTGAATCCCAACTCTATCCCTGAATCCCAACTCTATCCTTGAATACCAACTCTATCCCTGCGCGTCTGCTGCAATTTGGGGTGGAGAAAAAAAGGGACCACACTGGAGGAAGATGATGACAAGGGACAGACCGCAGGGTGATCCACTTTTAGTATTTATTTATTTGAAAATTGGTAACCGGGAGAGACACACTGAGCCGAGGCTTGTTTTCAGGTGCAACTCGGAGTAGGGGAACAGAGCAAGGAACAGCAGCACAATACACATAAATAAAACATTTAAAATAGCACACAGTACAAAACTGGTACAAAATTAGAATAACTACTAACCAATTGTATGTGCAGAAAGTAAAGTGCGATACAGCATAGTTTGAAACACCAAGCAAGTGCATATTCAGTAGTGGCAGCAGATACTTGGTGAACCTGAACAAAACTGAACAGTTGATTGACCTGACTTTAGCCTGCATCTTGCTGAGAAGCCTGGACATAGAAAACTACAACAAGGGGGACACTCCTTATCTGACACCTCACTGCCTCTTAGGCTCGCTGACTCCATCCTTACTGGGAGGGATAATGGCCTCATCACCTCTGCCATCTTTGTCGACTTCACCAAGGCTTTGAACACAGTCTCCCATACCCTCCTTATTGACTCCCTTATGGCTGCTGGTTTGTCTACTCCTGCTTTTACCTGGTTTAGAGCTTACCTCACAGGCAGAGCACAATCAGCCAGGATTCAGAATGCAATCTCTCCACCCCCTCTCAATCTCCACAGGAGTCCCGCAGGGCTCTGTGCTTGGCCCCATCCTTTTCTCCATCTTCCTAAATTACCTTCTCTCAGTCTGCTCCCCCTCCTATCCTATCCATATGTATGCCGATGACACCGTCTTGTTCACCTCTGTCTAAACCACCATTGATGTAACAACCGCTCTATAGCATGACTTCCACCAGGTTCAGCTCTGGTTTGCCTCATATTAACTATTCCTAAATGCCAAAAAAACAGTCTCCATGACCTTCGACACTAGACAGAGACTCTCTAGTCTCCACCCCTTACCCTCTTTCCACATTCTTGATGGGACCATCCTTGAGGACACCCCCTCTTTCAGATACCTTGGGGTTTGGCTGGACCAACCCTTTTCAGGAACTGTAGCTGCATCCCTCCTACGGCCCAGCGAGAACTTGTCCAGAAGATGATCCTCCCAATTTTTGACTTCTGTGATGTAGTCTATGGTGCTGCTCCCATATCTTTCCCTTACCAGACTGGACTCTCTTTTCAACTCCTTCTGTCAATTCGTTCTTGATGCCCCATCTTGAACCCATCATTGTGACCTTTACCGAGCCCTGTCCTTCCCCCCACTTGCTAACAGACACCTGGCTCACTGTGCTAAGCTAAATTCCAAACTTTGGCTTGGTGTAATTCCTTCCTACCTCTCATGCTCCCTCCCTGCCTCCTTGACTTCCTCCCATTTCCTCAGATCCTCCGACACTCGCACCCTGCTAGTCTCCCGTCGTACCACCCTCATCAGCCAATCAGGCTTCTCCCATCACTTCCCTAAAACCTGGAACTCCCTCCCACCTCAAATACGACACTCTTCCTCCTCCCACTCCCTTGCCTCTGCCTTACATAACTTTTTCTCTGCTTGCCCCTGCTGCAATCCTCCTTAACTTGTTCCCCTATGAGCCTGCTTCAGCTTCACACCCACCTCTTTCCTGCAAAACCCTCCCCCTACATCCTCCCACCAGCACCCCTTACTTTCCACCTTACTCCAACCCCCCATTCCCTCCTCTGTACACCAGCTTATCCTCACTACCCACTCACTATTGCTTGGACTAGGCCCCTGGCAGGGTTCTCTGCGTCCTGGAGGGGTCCAGAACCTAGGCAAGCACCTTCTTCGCCTCAGCTAACCCCTAATCTCTAAAGCACTTATAGTTAACCTTGAACTTCTGTTACACCTTGCAAATTTTGTTCTGTCTGTGTCTCTCTTCGCAATCTTGCCCTAGCTCAGCCTCCTTGTATTCTATCTAGCCATTTTCTAACTACAAAGCTATGTCCCACCAAGTGTTCGCCAAAAATATTTGTGCCGTCGTATCTATCTAGTTCAAGACTGTTAGCATTGTATCCAGCTAGTTCATACCTGCAAGCATTCCTCCTTTTCAGTACTTCTGTATAGGCTGCTCACTTTATTGAATGGAATCAAATTGTATATCTATATTGCGTACCAAATCTCTGTATACTATCTGTTCCCCTACCCCCAGGTTGCACCAGGAGATGAGCAACTTGTTGTGCAGCGTGCTTTGCTGGTGAAACATTTCAATAACTAAATAAAAACACCTGGTAGAGACTGCTGCCTAAGCAGAAGGGCACGAGTAATGACTGGAGCCTTGCCCTGCAGCTGTGTGGAAATGAGTTAACCAGATTATTTCAGCCAAACAGAACTTGAGCAATTCCGTATGACCCTAGTTAAGGCCCAGAAGACAGTTACAGTTTAAAGCTACCAGAGGAGAGGGAATGGGGGGTTGCAGTACCAAAGGGGGGAATTGCCACTAGGCCAAGGCAGAATAGTTAGGTGGAGTGGGCAGACTGGACAGGCCAAGCCTTTTTCTGCATCTATGAATCTATCGAAGTATAAAGACATTTGCAACTCTTTATTTTAATGTTCCCTCGAGGAATTGCTCCAAGAAATGTATGATTTAATTCGTGTTTCAGTGGGATGCTTGTGTTTCAATTAATGTTTCCCATCCAGCGAACGCTGCAACTCTTCTGCTTAACAGGCCTGGAATGTGCTCACTCATAGGCATGCATACATGGACTGTGGGGAGCTCCCTGAGAATAATAGAAACATGGAATTTGATGGCAGATAAGGACTGCTTGGCCAATCCAGCCAGCCCATTTCTCCCTACCTACACTATTACTACAGATGTTGCCTGATCTACAGCTCTTTCTCCCTCCCTCTTCCTTTCCACTATGATTCCTTTGTGCTTATCCCATGCATTTTTGAACCCCACCACTGTTTTTGCCCCCCCCCACCTCCACTGGAAGGCTGTTCCAGGAATCCGCCACTCTTTCTGTGAAGAAGTACTTCCCCACATTTCTCCTGAATCTGCCCCTCTCCAACTTCATAACCGGTCCCCTTGTTCTTGAGCACCTTTTTCTGGGAAAAATACTCCCCTCCTGTACCTTATTTACCCCCGTGAGGTATTTAAAGATCTCTATCATATCTCCCCTCTCCATCCTCTGTTCCAGGGTGTACATATTTTGAGGTCCTTTAGTCTTTCCTCATAGGGCTTTTGATGCAGGCCCTGCACTATTTTAGTTGCCCTCCTCTGGACCGCCTTCACTCTGTCTATGTCCTTCTGAGATTTAATCTCCAGAACCGGACACAGTACTCTAGGTGGGGTCTTACCAGCGATCTCTACAGAGGCAACACCACCTCCCTCTTTCTGCTGGTGATACCCTCTGTATGCAACCTAGCATCCCACTCGCCCTCCCTTGTCACACTGACTGGCCACCCTTAGATTAGCCCCTGAGGATATGTTTACTGTTGTTTTCGCCATTAATTCTTTTCACTGAGAAAATCTCAAATAACACTCAACAGTACAATACAACTGGCAACACAATGAACATAGACCAAGGAATCCAATTGCATTGAATTCCGGGGAATACATCCTGAGAGATTATTGCAGACAGGTACAGATATTTATTAGTTATTTATTGGAAATGTTTCACCAGGAAAGACATACTGAGCTACAATAGCTCGATTCCAGATGTGTCCTGTGAGAAAGGGGACGTGGACACAATGATACAGACTCAGAAAAACTACATAGAGCAAGTCTAGGTATAAAACATTTTGTAATAACATGTTAATTCAGTATAGTATGTAAGCATAAACATACCCACAGCAACATCAACTGAAATATTTGCTTTGAACACTAAAGGGAAGAAAGTGAGACTAGCGTAATAATAGGGGGATGGGTACAGGCTGGATAGCAGAAACCTGCACCCCTCCGAGATGTAAACCCTGCAAGGGGAGATGGTAGAGAGGAGCAAAAATACAGGGTGGATTGGGCCTGCACCCCTCTGGGGGAAATAGGCAGAGAGGAAAAAAATAGGGATGGCATTAGGCTTGCACCCCTCCGGGATATAAACCCAGCAAGGGGAATGGCAGAGGGGAGTAAATAGGAAGGATTAGGGGACAAAATAATAGCAAAAGAAAGAGGTAGAACTGCCTAAAACAGTGGAAAAATAGAAAAAGGTAGTTGATATATGTGAACAAGACAAGGGGGGATACGGATAGGAAAACAGCAAAAGGGAAGAATTAAGAGAAGTGAGGAGGGGAGGCAAGCCTTACCCACGGGATCGATAAGATGAATTGATTTTTAACACTAATACATATTATATGCATACTAAGAGGTACAACCACAAACTGATACACGTTAGTATCCACAATTAAATAAGACATCAGGTACACACTCACTTAAGTTATCCAGGGGGAGTCAGAGATTGACCTGATGAGAAGTGGTTGGGGGGAGGGAAAAGGGCATTTAAATATGCATTTATTTAACTAGTTTTTGTTAACCAGGTAGGTACACTAGACAGAAACTACCTGTTTTCAGGTACGACCCAGGAGAATTACAACAAAAAGGATGCGACATCTGAAACAGTTTACAGTATACAGCAAAATACAACAAATGCTCAGATAAAAGTAAACAATAGACAGGATGCAAACATTTTTTTTCTCGATATGTATTTTATGGTGTTTTTTCCATTTTCTCCTCATAAACCAGCCCCCTACCTCAGACGCGTGCATGCATGTGGAAATGTAACCCCCAGGTGGCGCTATCCCAAGGGCTACTACCCCTGCCTGCTTGACTACTGACAGGTTGAGGGGCCTAGGTTCTATGACGGGTGCCTCCACCCAGAGGTCAGGGTTTGTAGGGGTTAGACTAGCTTGGTCACAGCCCTCTGGGACACTGAGACCCCCTTTTATTCCCTCTAGTGGCTCACATAGTACACAGGAGTTACAGTCCCAATACCCCACATATACACACTGTTCACTCATAAGGTACCACTTACCCTCGAGACTGATTCTGCAGCACGTCTCTGAGGACCCCCTGTAAAACAAGATTAAGCAACATACACAGCAAAAGGCAATACTGTTGCCATAAGTACCAACACCACAGACAGCATACAGTATAGTATAATAACAGCAAATCTGATTTATTTAGGGAACAGTAACACAGGAGGGGGCAATCAGGTTGATTAGTTTTGGCCAAGTTCAAATCACAGTACTGTGCACATATATATAGGGTTCAAAATGTCATTCTCTTGGTACCCAGGATGGGGGGTGGCTAGCCAGGTCCGTTGCCCGGGATTGGCTGGCAGGTGCAGATGGATGGGGCCCTGTAGGAAGAAAATATATACACAACACCCAATTGTAATCCGGAGCTGGATGGCTCAGTCCATGAAGAAGTGAAACAACAACAATTAAATGACACACTTGTAATTGATAGCAGGCTGCAGGGGAATACCCTGATTTGTATTCACAACACTCAAGCTGAGAACCTGATGGTGGATGTTCTTCTGGATTGCCAGAAACAACAAGGCATGGAGACAAGGTCCTTGTAACTGGACCCCACTGCAGTTGATAGCAAATGGATTTAGTCTGACACAAGCTGGGGTTTGCTTCCAGCTTCAACACACAGCACACAGTACAGGGGATTGGAAATAGCGATTCCCCACAAGCACTACGCACATTCATATGTAAAAGGAAAGTACTATACCAGGCAGGCTGCTCCTCAATCCCGATCGCAATTACTGCAAAATACCTGGGAGCACACACAGCAGCTTCAGTTCCTGACAGACTGAGAGCGATTCAGCAATTTCTCCAGTCGTCTACAGGGTAAGCCTGGTTTCCACTCTTCAGACTTTCTTCTTTCTCCTCACAAATTGGATTCAGTCCGAACTGGCACTTACAACGGCTGCAGGCTGAACCTCAGGGCCTCACACGCACTTCCCGCACAAAACTATACACCGCAGAAGCACAGAGCTCCTTCTCTCTTCACTGTCACAACTGATCTGAGCTTTCCAGTAACAGAGCAGGGCATTTCCTTTATCTCCACACCATTCTGTTGGCTGGTTCAGCTGTCACTCACAATAAGACTCCCCCTGTTGGTGAAAAAAGGCGCCAAGGTCAAAACTACATTTCCCAGAGTCACTGCCCATACAATCCCCTTGTGGCTGGCTCAAAATTGAGAGTCCAAGTCCCGATTTGTCCGTAGGCTCCATCTTAAGGTCTCCCTGTCATCCTGATTGGTCCAAGTCAGCAATTTAGGACCAGAATGAAAGAGCTACACTGAAACAGTTCATGCTGAAATGAAGACAGGTTAGACAAACTACATTTTCTCAGTCACTTTAAATGATTTCTGGCAAACAGTTATATCTTTCAACAAGGCTCCCTCTGCACATGTAGCGACGGCAGAGACGGAGCAAATTGACAGCAGCTCGGGCGGGATTTGAGCATTAAATACACAGTCCCCCCATACAAACGAATTAAGTCTGCAAGCAGACAGCTCTTAAAGAGACAGTATGTGGAGGCTCAAATAGCACTCACTTGGAACCACATTTAAACAGCTCAGATGCCGAACACCGCCCAGATTTGGAGCATTCAGACAAGCTCCTGGAAGACTTTTGGGAACCCCCATTTGCAGGGGGATTACAGAAGCATGCGCACACCATGTCTTGAGGTACCCACCTGCCACATGTCACCAATCCCTAGAGAGGAGAGCTGCCTTCTGGCTGCTCAGCCTTGCTCTGACCCTCCCCCCATGCTGGCTCCTCAATGACCCGAGTTCATTCCTGAACCTGGGTCGCCGGCATGGCGTGGGATAAGGCATCCAGCACTTCAGCCCTCAGTGCCACCAAGCCAGCAGGATGCAAACATTTTAGGACAATGTAAGCAAGTGTGGCATAAGGTGTGTAGCACCTACAACAGATAAAGTGCTAGATATGATGGTGAGAGAGACACACATAGCAAAACAGTACATGCAATGTTATAATCCATTGGCAAAAGTATAAGGGGAGCTACAGAAGTATGCCAACCAGAAACCACCTTTAGTGGGGCATCATATCTGGGTGGGTAGAAGGGAAAAACAGGTGGTTAGGGGAGAGGGTGGGGGTTTGGAAGTGGTTCCACACTGTTTCCAGCCCTCCCAAAGAGATTAAGGGTGGAGATATGGGGTGCTACATGTTAATTATCCATATGCAGTGAGTGGGGGAAGGAGACGAAGTATCACGGGGGAACAGGAGCCATTCTTATAATTGTTTACTAGTGCACCAGTGGGTGGAGGATATTGTGGACCTGAGGGGATGCCTGGGATTGCTGAGTGGTGGGATCAGTATATATTATTTCTGTTACTGGGCTTATGAGCATACCATTTGTAATTACATTTTATGTGCCTTTTTTTAGGGCTGCTAGTTCAGTTCAGTTCTAAGAAAGAATCAAACTCAGCTTCAGGTGCTTGATTCCTTCAGACTATGGTGACTGAATCAAATAGGCGGACTTTTGGCTCGACTGGTTCACCTTGGTCCAAAAGGTGGATACCAGGTGAATCAGTCAGATCATGAACCAGACTTTGCACTTGAAACAGTTAACTAGGCAGAGTGTGAGTCACAGCCTTGTTTTGGTGCAAACTTAACTCTACGGAGTAAACCAGTGTGAACTTCACTCGCGCACTCGTCGTCAGACTGATAGGCAGCTCAGACAGGTCTGTGATCAACTTCTAGTTAAAACCGCTAGAAAATACCTCAAAAGCCATGTTTAGACAGCTGCAGAGCTCTGAGATTTGCATCTCTCCATTCCTGCTCTGATCACTCTAGCAGGCTCAATTAACTATTTACACAGTCCACCCTTGTGCTGACGCAGGTTGTTCTGGAGAGTGGCTGTGGAGCCAGGTTAGGAGCAATGGAGGAGTCTGGAAGCAGTTGCTTTTATCAGAGTGAGTATCACAGCACTTTTACATGGCTACATAATACATTTGCTCTGATAAACCTACTCACTCCTGTGTCAGAACAAAAAGAGATTCTGAAGTGCTCCTAGTATGGTCTGGTAAGTGATCACACTGTTGATTTTGCAGTGCATCAAACCATGCACACACGTTGATGTGTTGCAAATGCAAAGGTGGCAGTGTAAACAATATGCCTAAAGAGTCAGGTTGAGCAGTGCTTGTAAAGCAGCTGGCTGCTGGGACCAGGGTTTGCCTGAAGGGGAACTGTGAGGGGAGACACTGGACTCTGGAGGAGTGTGTATGGGCAATGGGCAAGAGGGGCATGAGGTGGCAGACTGCCGTTGCCCACTTTTCTTATCTCATCAGCACACAGTCTTTTTGTGCCAGACTGGATAATCATTTTTTTAATTTTTTTAATGTAAGACTAGCACTTTAGCAGGGCATACAGGAAGACTTGACTGAGGCCCCGGCCTGAAGTCTGTGATTTTGGAGTTACTGGGCACCAGGTGTGCACCAGCTGACAGAGTGCCAGACCGGTGCCCAGCCACTGGAGGTTAGCACCTTGGTGGCATACCATAAATAAAATAAAGTAAAATATAAAAATCTCCACATTCCCCCCAAGATGCTGACGTTCCTGTCTTCCCCTCGTCCTCCTGCTCATGAGTCCTGAAGCAGCCTGTGTGTGTTGTTCTAAGCTGTGCTGTTGTAGTGTGATCTTAGCAATGGCCAGCAAGTGCCAGCCGGCAGTGAGCCAGTGCCTGGTGACTGATAGCCTTGGTGTTATTCCATAAAAAAATAGTAAAATAAAGACATAAAATAAAAAGATACACTAACAAGAGGCTTAGCCCAACTGGTTGAAGTTCCTCTTTACTCCTAGCAAGCTCTAGGAAATGGAGCAATGGAGAGGACAAGGAGATGGTGGCATTGGACCATCCAGTTGCGTCAATGAAAAATCAAAGTGGAGTGGGGTTGGTCAGAGACCCTCTGCCTCAGTGGAAACTGCAAGTGTAGAGGAAGATGACAGTAGCTGAACAATCTGTGAAGTATCACACGTTGTAAGTACTACTAGCAGTGGCACCGCAAAGGTTGCAACATGAGCAAGAACCAAGGGAAAATAAGGAATGTGTCAGGCCGAGGAGGAGGAGCCAAGGGATTGGGCAGAGCTTGCGGACAGAGAAACCGTTCCTGATTATATACCTGATAAAACTAATAGCAGCAGCAGTTCCGGGGAGGAAGAGGTGGACAGGTGGTATTCAAATTCAGGGCAGCTGCAAGTAAGATAAAAAAGGCCAAAGTGGTGGTAAAAAAAAAGAAAATAAAAAGGCCACAGAATGACAAGGGGAAACACAACAGCAAGGATTTGAAATTACAGCAGATAAAGACACAGGCAAGACTGGTGGCCCAGGACACATGGTAGAGATGCAGAAGATCCATTCCCTGACTCTGAAGAACTGGTGGAGGAAGAGGAGGAGGAGGATGATGTGGAAGCTGGCCACAGTAGCCCACCCATTAGGCCGAAGCAGAGAGTGCCAGTGGAAAAGACCAAACTGGTGATGTCGGTAATGTGGGATTTCTTTTGACTGGAAAAAGAATCATGCACACATGTAGTGTGTCTTTTATGGGCTCTACCATGCCGGTTCGACATCTTTTACATCCTGGCCGAAATGTGTTTTTGCTCTTCCTGTACAGAATAGCGCGGTTGCTGTGGTAAATCAGTGTTCGAGATACATTAAGAAAATCACACTGACACTGTTCATGAGCAGAGGTCCTAAAATGTCTATGGCTAAAACAGTGGAAAAATAGAAAAAGGTAGTTGATATATGTGAACATTCTGTACTCCATGGCAGGCTAGTCAGCAAGCTGGGGGACCCGGAGGTTGGGGAAAAACTGTTGAGTTGGGTAAAGAGCTGGCTGACAGACAGGAACCAGAGATCAGTGGTAGCGGGTGAGTTGCCCAAACCCAGACCAGTGACCAGTGGTGTCCCACAGGGTTCGGTGCTGGGACCTGTGTTGTTCAATGTATTCATTGGTGACATAGCAGAGTGGATCAAGAACAAAATCTGTTTTTTTGCAGATGATACTAAGCTGTGTGGGAGGGTGGACACAGAGAATGGGAGGGAGGACCTAGTGAAGCTGGAGGAATGGTCTGGCATCTGGCAGCTGGGTTTTAATGCTAAAAAATGTAAGGTGATGCACATGGGAGCAAAAAATCCAAAAGAGAGGTACTGGCTAGGGTGTGTCCAGGTGACAGTATCAGAGGAAGAGAATGACTTGGGGGTTACGGTAAGGGGTGACATGAAACACTCAGCACAGTGCTGTAAGGCAGCGACCAAAACAAATAGGATGCTGGGTTGCATAGCCAGAAGCATCACCTCTAGGAAGGAGGAGGTTAATTTACCGCTAAATAGGTCACTGGTGAGAACACACCTGGAGTACTATGTCCAGTACTGGTGCCACTACCTTAAGAAAGATATCAAATTACTGGAGAAAGTACAGTGGAGAACAACCAAATTTGATTCAGGGCAGGGGGGACAGATCATACGAGGACAGACTGAGGCATCTGAACATGTTTTCTCTGGAGGACAGGAGGGTGAGAGAGGACATGATTGAGACCAGCAAATACTTAAAGGGAATAAAGAGGACCAGCATCGAGGGCATCTTTACTCTAAGGAAGGAAGGAGTAACAAGGGGACATAGCTTGAAGTTGGTAGGGGACAGTTTCAGGAGGGAGATGAGGAGGTACTTCTTCACAGAAAGGGTGGTGAAGGGGTGGAATGAGTTGCCAGAGAAGGTGGTAGTCGCAAGGTCAGTGATCTGCTCTAAGAAGGGCTGGGACAGGGTAAAGCAGAAGATTAGACCAGCAGGGCCCATGGGGAAGATGGACTGCAGTGAAGGGAGAGGGGAGGGGGGACAGCTCCAAGAGGAGTGGAGGGGCAGCTACCTAGTATAATTAGCTGCACACTCGAGCAGACTGGATAGACCCTTGTGGCCTGTATCTCTGGTGATTTTGTATGTTCATAACTTCCAGGGGAGCCCCTGCTGTGGTTTATTTCATCAATAACTTGTTCCTCTCCAAGCCCAGTTCTCTGGTACCAAACAACATGGCCTTATTTATTTATTTTAGTTTTTTTGAGTTTAAAATTCTCTCAGTCGAAAGCAACCAGTTTTCAAGCATGCTAAAGTCCACCTCAGGCCTGAATCTACATGTGTCAAATCAGAGTTACTTCTATACAGCACTGCATCATCAGCATAGAGCAGCACTTTGCTCCCTCCCCCCCTCCAATTACCAGATCAATCAGTCACAAACAGGGAGAAGAGCACTGGGCCCAAAATGGAGCCCTGGGGTACTCCATCAGTGGTATCTTTCACTGAGGATAAGCTACCCACCCACTTGACCATCATTCTGTTTATGGTCAGTAAGGTAGTTTCTAAGCCAGATCTCAGCATGAGAAGTCATGTCAATGCATTGCGTAAGCAGCAGCAGCACCAGGCAGTGAAGCAGACGATGATGATGGGTGGGTGGAGGAGAATGTTATGGGACCAGATAGACAGAAAGAGTAAAACAATTATTCAAGTGGTAGCTGATGAGCAACTCCAACATCTCCCATTCATAGGTTCTTTAGCCCATTGACTCCCACACCTTCGAGGGGCCAGAAATCCTCAGCTACCTCCACACTCATGATTGGCAAAAATAGGAGGCACCAGACATGTTCTAGAAAAAAAGCACTCAACTTTCACTGGTCAAATCCCTGGAAATGGCCAGAAATATAAAGCCAACAGACCAGAGGTGAAAAAGTTAACGAGCAATTGTGGAAGTGCTAACCACCAACTTGTTGCCTTTCTCATTTATGAGCAATGTTTTGTATTGATGACGCAAGTTGCAGTTTCAAGGTATTAAGTGCCCATCCGTGCCTACATTTCCACAGTGGTTCTTACTGATTTGTATCAAGAGCGTCTAGAACACTGTGTTGCATGGCCTGAAAGCATCAGTTTTTCCAGTGGTTCACATCACTACTGACATGTGGACCAGAGGTCAGACTACTGATTACATCACAGTGACTGCCCCTTAGGTCAATTTCTATTCCTCCACTTCCTCCTTTTTTCTCTGGGTTACGTGCCAGCAGCAGCAATAGCAATAGCTGCAAGTCACTGGGGTCCTGCAACCTCCACAAGCAGACAGTTTTATGTATTGCTGGCTTTGACAGTGACCATCGCACAGAAAACGTGCTGGACTTCCTTCTGCAGAGGTTTGATGACTGGATGACACCACACTCATAAACACCAGATTTTATAGTATAAGATAATGCAAAGAATGTTGTAAAGGCAGTTGATGATGGGGATTATACACATGTTACATGTTTTGACCATTGTATACATCTGGTAGTTCAGGCACTGTTAAGTGATGAAAGCACCACTATGCAGACCTGTGTAGGTCTAACCAATAACGTTTATGATCATTTTAGCTATTCTGTAAAGATACAGAAGCTGTTTGAAACCTTCAGCATCTGAACTCCCTTGCCCTCCACTACTTGAAACAAAATGTGGTGACAAAGTAGAATCCCACCCCCATGATGCAATGGCTACTAGGACAACAGAAGGCTATGCACCAATATGCCACTGAGCATGGTATTAGCAAGGGAGGGGTACACATCAGCCCAAATCAGTGGCACCTAATGGAGACCCTCTGCACTGTGCTGAAGCCCTTTGAGGAGTCCACACGGGTGGCAAGTGCTGATGCAGCTGGTCTAGGCCAGGTGGTTTCCCTCATTGACCTGTGACTTGTTTGCATAAAAACTCAATATGAGAACAACGAGGATCCCACCGCTGTTAATCTAGTAGAAATGATAAGAACACACTTGTGATATGACACACTCACTTAGTAGAGCTGATCACTACATCCTGGCCACTCTTTTGCACTCTCAGTTCAAAGATGCATTCCAGACATGCTTTGATGCACAAGAATGTGGTATGGATCAGCAGTCCAATAAAGCCTGGATTGTCCATCTGGACTCTGTGTGTATGGCAGAAACCAAGGCCAGGAACACAAGTACAGCACAAGAAGAAGACTCACAGTCCCTTGCAGTCCCACTGACAGATCAAAACAAATGGGGATAGGAGAGCTCAACCACTTTTTTTAACCCTCCTCCCCCCAAAAAACTAAAAACAGACAGGCCTTTTATTCCATCTGCCCCAATGTTTTACCCAACGGTTTCTTCAGGGGACTTTGCTTCTGTGATTTTAACACAACAGCCTTGTTTTTGTGTTCTTTCTTTTTGTATACATTATTTTCATAGTTACAGAAATATCTCACTTTCTGACAGCATGCTGTAGCTATTCCCACTCATAAGCATGGTTTCTTTTCTGATGATTACAGTACTTCCATGTAATTTATACTGTCCAGTCCTTTAATCTTCCCAATATGTTAACTGCTTAGGAGCTGAATATTCAGAGCTGCACATGAAGCAACAGTGATGCGCCTACGTGTAACCAACCAATGCGCCCTAGCACGATATTAAAAGGGGCATGTTGCGATGCGCAACCCCCGATGCACCAGGGCGCATCAGTAACATATGCAGCAAAAGTGCGGGGGGCATACCCATGCATATCTGGCACATCCTGATATTCAGTTCGGGATGTGCAGTGCATATGCCGGCACAACCCCGCCTTGCACCACTCAGAAGGATGCCAAGATGTGCCTGGTAAAACCAGGAACAAATCCTGGCCACCCACAGGTGAGCTGCCATATTGCAAGGTGCAACACAGCAGCCGCCATCCATGGGTAGCCACCCGCCCACCCAGAACACTGTCTATAAGCCTCCTGCCTGGGAGCGTTGCCCCCCACCCCACGCCATTGCCCGATCGCAGGCATCTGTATTAAAAAGGTCCCTGGTGGCCCAGTGGATTCCTCCCCTTTGCCCGATCACGGGCGTATATACATTTTAAGTCCTTGAAAACCCCCATCACTCAATCGAGGGTGGAAATAGCACTAGATACTCTGGTGGTTCAGTGATACTCCTCTCCCACCCACCCACTGAGGGTCCCCGCTATCCAGCAACCTCCATCATCGGTGGGCGGCAGCACCCTCCGCATGCCACAAGGCCGCCCGCCCGAATGACAGCTCACAGTGCTCAGCCTGTATGCTGTGGTCCACCACGTGGACCAATGGGCATGCAGACCATATTACTATTATACAGGTTCGATTGTGAATGAACATGTTCATTCACAAATCGGCCTGTGTCATACAGTATTCATTCACATATCGGGCTCAGGTAGTACAGTATGGTTCTGTATGCCCATTGGTCCACACAGTGGACCAATAGGAGTACAGGCCATACTGTATGCTGTCATTCGGCGGGCGACCAGGTGGCATGCGGGCAGGGTGATGCCACAAGCCGATGACAAGGGTGGGTGCTGGGTGGTGGGGGAACCTCAGTGGGCAGGTGGGAAGGGGGGGTACCACTGGACCACCAGGGTATCTAGTGTTATTTCCACCCGCGATCCGGCTGTAACCCCTAGGTGACACGATCCCAAGGAATACTACCCCTGCCTGCTTGGCTAGTAGCAGGTTAAGGGGCCTGAGTTCTGAAACGGGTGCCTCCACCTGGAGGTCAGGGTTGGTTGTGGTCAAGATAACCTGGGCACAGCCCTCCGGGACACTGTAACACCCCTCTTTCCTTACTAGTGGCCAGAACAATACACAATAATCACTTTCACAGTACCCCTGATACACCACACAAGTACCCACACTGTTTGCACTTACCACCAGCGCTTTCCTCTGACCTGGCCCTGGAGACCACCTGTAAAACAAGGTTATACACAGCCAATAACAGCAGTACAGTACTCTTGCACAAACTGGAACCACAGTCAGGGTAAATGCAAAAAAGAGTTAGATCTGATTTATTTAAGGGACTTGAACAAGGGAGGGGTGTAATCAGGTTAATTTGCTTAAAGGCTGCATCAATCAAACAGTTATGCATGCACTTCAGGGTCTGTAAACAGTCACACACTCTGGGTACACAAATGGAGAATGGTGGGCTGGCCAGGAATGTTGCAGCTGGTTGGGTCCCTGTGATGGAAGAAAACAACATGCACAACACACGCAATTTGTAATTCGGAGCCGGAGGGCTCAGTTCGTGAAAAGAAAACAACAAGGCAATCAGATGACACACTTTTAGATTAGGCTGTTGTTGCAGGGAGCTACCCTGATGGTTACTCATAATACCCAAGACTGGATACAGGCTGAATGAAAATCAAGACAGCATGTGGTTAATCTTGGGTGCCAGGAGAAGCAGGGCCCACATGAATCACCGAGGCGTCGTTCCTGTTCAAGTATGGAGCAGGGGGCTGATCCCCAGGCAGATCTCTCGTCGACGGCCTTCTCTGTGCAGCAGGAGTCTGGCTGGGCCAGTGTGACAAGGCCCCGGCCAAATGGAGACAAATTCGGATACAGTCTGTTTTGGGCTGGATACAGTTTCCAGCAAGCAGAACACAGTTCACACAGTGGGGAACCAAATCACGATCCACTAACAACTCACAGCACATTTACATGCAAGGAAATTCCACTGTACCCGGCAAACCGCTTTCCGGTCATGATTGCAAAGTCTCTGCACAACCCGGGGATTCAAAAGCAGCTGGAAATCATGATAGGCCGATCGCTTTCAGCAAGATCTTCTGTCTTCTTCAGGTATGAGCCTGGTAAAAAAATCAGCGGCTTACTTCGTTCTCACAAACTTTGATTTAGTCCATAATAATTCTCTTCTCTTCTCTCCCTCTCAGGGGAAGCAGGTAGACACACAAGCCAAAACTCAGGCATTTCCACAGAGACTGTATTGAGCTCTTGCTTCTTCAGCTCCCAACTTAGATCTGCCTCTAACAGCAAGCAGCTTGGGAATTTCTCCAAGATCCAAAAGGTTCGGTTGGCTGATCCTCCTGTCAGTCACAACTAAGGCTCCCCCTTCAGGTGCAAAAAGGTGCAAAAAGCCCAAAACTACAATTCCTACAGATTTTGACTCCAGACAGCTCCTGCAGTCCGGCTCTGTTTTAGGTCCCACCAGAACTGATTGATCCAATTCGGCAGTCCAGGACCAAGATAGTGGAGATAAACAAAACATTCCTTGCTGCAAAGAAGGCAGGTTAAACAAACTACATTATCATTCTAAATGATTTTCAACAAATAGTTATGTCATTCAACAGAGTTCCCTCTCGATTACTTATGACTGCAATTCAGGCAGCTCTTAAAGAGACAGTACACAGAGGCTATACAGGCACTCTCTGGCAATCACATTTAAACTGCTAAAACTCAGGACACCAGCCAGGCAGTGAGCATTTAGGCAAGCTCGAGGAAGACTTTTTGGGAACCCCCATTTGTAGGGGGGGTTACACCCTTCCCTGCCTGGAGAAAAGTTGGCATCTGCATTAAGTCTGTACCATCATGCATCAGTTAACATAAACTTATTACTTTACTATATATATATTCACTACACTTCATGATACTATATCCATTCTGACAACACACTGTGCATATTTCACACAGGTAAATTGAACATTACTATACTGAATCAGGTAATAACTTCTTGTACCTTAAACAATGCAATAGGGGGCTCTTCCCTATCAGCTAACTTGGGGCTAGAGGGGGTAGGGGTACTATGGTGAGAGGGAAAGACAAGTAACCTGGAATTGGCTGTCAAGCTTAATTTGGGCAGTGAGCTTGGTGAGACAAAAACACCTTTCTGTACCACATTGAGAGGCAAATCCACTGGCCTCCCAGAAGAATCATAACTGAGGCATACTACTGGCTTGACAACTCAGCCAGTCTTTCTGAGGGGGACAACTACAGTCTCTGTACTCTCAGCACTGGTCTGGGGACTCTTGTCACTTGTGAGGGGTGCCTCTGCCTGGGTGGGAACATCCAAACTTGGGGCACTGTTGGCTCCTTGCTCTGCAGGCTCTGTTTCTGCAACACTTGACTTATTTTGTGAAGGCTCAGGCACAATCAAACTTTGAGGCACTGAAGAGGGGTGGTCAGCACTCTCATAGTGTTCTTCAAGTTCTGGTATGTCACCAGAAAGACTCAAACCCTCAACCCCTTCTTCAGGCAAATCATGCAGTTCCACAATACACAGAGACTCAACATGTTCAGACGTGATACTTTGCACTTCCCTTTCTGGGAGCATTGGATCCAAGGATGAAGCTGGGGGGTAAGGCAGTCCAGAAGGCTCAGTTTCATCCCCACAATTTATTAGGGGTTTACCTCGAAACAGCTGACTCAGTTCATAAGAGGGGTAATAGGCATGGTCGTATTCACTTGCGTCAGAAGTGGACTGACAGTCACTATCATTCTGGGCCTGCTGCGGAGGAAACCTTAAATCTGTGACCACTAGGGTAGGTTGACTCTGTCTCTTTCTTGTAGCAGTACGAGTCACTGGCCCAGGTGGCTCAATTTCTGGTGGTTCAGCTTCAATCATGACTTGGCTGATAGGTAGCGAGTGGTTACGGTTCATGGTCTTGACAGATTTGGAGTTGTTCTCTTGGCGCACCTTGTACACAGGTAGATCATCCAACTTTCCAACTACTACATGGGGAAGATGGTGCCACCGATCAGCAATTTTTTGCTTACCATGCAGTCCCAAATTGCGTAACAACACACAGTCTCCAGGTCGAAGCACTTGAGCCTTTACTTTTTTATCATGCCTCTTTTTGTTGGCTAGATATCTCTTGGCGGCCTTTGTCTGGGCCAGTTGATAGGCATGGGACAATTGAGCTTTCAGTTTTTGTACATATTGCAAGCACTTTTCGGCTCGGATCCCATCTGGAGAGACCCCAAAACAGACATCAACTGGCAGCCGGGCCTCTCTCCCGAACATGAGGCAGCAGGGGGAGAACCCAGTAGCATAATTTTTTGTGCAATTGTATGCGTGTACCAAGGTGCTAATCTGCTGGCTACATTTATGCTTGTCTTTTGGATGGTGGGTGCCCAGCATCTCTAGAAGGGTGCGGTTAAAACGTTCTGGTTGAGGATCTCCCTGAAGGTGATTGGGGGTGGTTCTTGACTTCCACACCCCTCATAGAGAGACAGCATTGCTTTGATTAGCCGACTCTCAAAGTCTCTGCCTTGATCAGAATGAATCTGCTGGGGGCACCATAGTGAACAAAGAAATTTTCCACTAGTACCTTGGCCACAGTAGATGCCTTTTGATCTTTGACGGGAAAAGCTTGTGCATACCGTGTGAAATGATCCATAACCACTAACACATTGCCAGTGTTTTGCTGATCAGGTTCTAAACACAAGAAGTCTATGCAGACTAGTTCCATGGGGGCACTGGTAGTAATATTAACAAGGGGGGCAGCCCTCTGAGGCAGGGCTTTTCTTTGCAGGCAGCGACTAGAGTTTTACATGGTGCTCAACAATGGCCCCCATTTTGGGCCAGTAGAAGCGAGATCATACCAGGTCAAGGGTTCTGTCAATACCGAGGTGCCCCACGTGATTGTGAAGGGACCTCAGTACAGAATCTTTAAAGGTCATGGGCAGGACCAATTATTGCTTGTCTACTTTGCCACTACAATCTACTGTCTCGCTATACAACAACTGATTGAGCAACTTCAATCTGGGGCCTTCTTTAAACAAAAAAGCAGTTCGCAAGTCAGTGGAATGTAACTTAGATACATCTTTCCCCACACACAGGGCATCAGGTGCTGGCTGAATCATAGCATTCAGTGGGCTCAATCCCAAGATCCTGTCAACGTCAAATTGAGGTAGTGCACTAATATCTAGAGCAGAGAAGTGGCAATAAGCAGCTGGTATGCAGGTGTCAGAAGGGTCCAAGCAATCTACTAAGTAGTCCACTGTGTCCGGACATCTGTTCATCTCTATCAAACTTTTGGCACAATGCTTGAATGTCAGGTTCAGACAGCCTGACCCAATCACTCTTGGAAGTGGGCCTTCATGATTGGGCGTCAGCATCAATATGGTTCAGGCCCGGTCTGTATTTGACAGCATAATCATAGGTTGATAATGCAGAAAGCCACTGGTACCCAGTGGCGTCTAACTTAGCTGAAGTCTGTACATAGGTCAACGGGTTATTGTCAGTCTTCACCAATATCTTTGCCCCATAGAGGTATTCATGAAACTGGTCAACAATGGCCCATTTTAGCACAAGAAACTCCAACTTATGCACAGGGTAGTTTCGTTTGGACGGGGTCAAGCTCCTACTGGCAAATGTTACTGGTCTCAGGCCATCCTCATGGTCTTGATACAGCACCTCACCTGTACCCTGCAACTAGCATCCGTATGCAACACATAGGGTTAGGTTGGGTCAGCATAGGCAAGGATGGGGCATGGATGAGCTGGTATATGATCTTATGGAAGGCTGCTTCACAGTCGGGTGTCCAGCTGGGCCTGAAGAGTTCACCTGGGTGGAAGTATACTTTTTCTGGTTCTTTAATGGCCCCTTTTTTGTGTTTACGATTGGTAGGAGGGTAACCCTTGGTAAGGTTCAAGAGTGGGCGAATCACCTTGGAATAGTCTTTTATGAACCTGCGGTAGTAGCCACAGAACCCCAGAAAATGTTGTAGTTCTTTCAGATTATGGGGCTGGGTCTAAGTAGTCAGTGCTTCAACCTTACTGGGATCAGTCTCTATCCCTTTTGTAGATACTATGTGCCCCACATACTTCATGGAGGTTTGGAAAAACTGGCACTTGTCAATGGACAGCTTGAGGCTGAAGTCTTCCAGTTGGTCTAGGACTTTAAACAGTCAGTTCTCATGCTCCTCTAAGGTGCTCCCAAACACAATGACATTGTACAAGTACACCAGGCATTCCAGAAAATTCATATCTCCCACCACATGCTGAAAGGTGCCCATCAGTCAATGAAAGGTGGCCAGGGTGCCTGATATCCCCTGTGGCATCCTCAGAAACTCATAAAACCCCAATGGACAGATGAAGGCTGTTTTCTCACGGTCTTCTGTGGCCATCGGGATCTGGTAGTATCCGCTGTGAAGATCCAACACCGAGAAACATTTGCTCCCATTCAAGCAGTCCAGGGCATCTTGTATAAGAGGCATAGTGTATTGGTCTGGGATGGTCTGGCGGGTCAAGGTTCGATAATCAACACACATCCTCACAGACCCATTCTTCTTACGCACAACCACAATGGGAGAGGTGTATGGGCTCCTGGATTCTTGTATCATGCCAGCAGTGAGCATTTCCTGCAGGTATCTTCTCACATCATCTATGTCTGTTGGGGCTAGGCATCGGTACCTCTCTCGAAATGGCCATTCATCGTGCAGGAGTATATGATGCTCTGCAACCTGGACACATGCCACATCCCATTCCTTCAACGAAAACACTTTGTCTCTCTGGGCAAGTCTCTTGCTAATTCTAGCCCTCCATTCAGCTAGCAACGGGAAGTCACCAAAGTCAAACAAGTCTGGGGTCACTCTCTCTCCTTCTCACTAGGGTGCTTGTTGCTGGGCAATACTGCAGTATCTGCACAGTGTATTGTAGCTAGGGTGCACCCTCTGTTCATCCGGATCTCCCGATCTGACACATTGTGAATCTGGACCATCACTCATCGTGCATAGGCATGGGCATGAGCAGGCAAGATGCTGGGCTTGACCAATAATTCTTCTGGCAATTTTTCATCGCCTGACGCATCCAACATCAATATTTTGTTCTTGACATCTTTCCAGAGGTGGACTTTCCCTTGAATGGTACACTGGGCATTAGGAGAAAGTACCATTGAATCGGGATCCTTCTTCCACACAATCCCCACCGGTTCATCCTGGTCTACTTCCTCAGGTTTCTGTTGCAAATCATAGGCCCTCTTGATCAGAGCCGGAATTCTCAGGGCTCTACCAGTCCGTTGCCCTTGTTTCTTGTGACAGAGTTGCACCAGTCTCCCAATCATATGGGTGTTTGTCCTAATTAACAGGGGAACCCCATCATATAGTCCAGTGGGGGGACACACTAGGGCCAATGTCTCTACTCGCTCCTCTACACCAGTTACAGTTGCAGGAAAAGACAACTAGAGGTGGACATACCCTAGGTAGGGATAAGACTTGTCACTTAGGCCCCACAAATGTAGGCCTTACAGGGATTGCAAAGGCACATCAGATAAGTGTTTGTCATTCCAGTCCTGGAATACAATGGTTACTTGTGACCCACTGTCAAGCACATCCCGAGTATGAATATCATTCACAGTCACCGTACTCTCCGTTGAAGGGCCCACTATTTTGGACCAGTCTGGAGAGGCAGTAGCAGAGGTCTGGACAACGATTTAGCCACAAAGAAATTTGAGTTAGGGTTTCTCGAACCCTCACTGCGGTAATTTTGGGCACTCCTTGGCCATTGATTTGCTTTTCGGAGCTCCCCTTGGAATCTGTTTACTACTCTTTCTAAGTCCTTCTGAGACTGGCATTCTCTTTTTATATGGCCATCCTTTCCACAGTTGTGACAAATGATAGACTCCTGGGTCATCCTAGGAGAGAACATCGTATGAGGAACGAAAGCAATAGTAAGAGATTGTGGTCTAGTATCTGCTTGCAGTGGTGAGAGTGGTGCAATGTGTCTTAACAGTTCCTTTAGAGTGGCAGTCAATCCGGTGATCTCAGCCTTGGAGCCACCCTTGGTAGCGGATGCCTGAGGGTGCACCCCCACCCTCATGGCAGCCACGTCCTGAAAGGGACCAGAATCTTGTTCTATCAGGGAAACCCTTGCAGAGGCATCCATCTTCAACTCTCAGGCTTCCTTTAGTAACCCATCTTTCCAATGCTGGGCCCAGGGCGGGAAGTCCTTTGCATTCTCAGAGTGCTCGTTAAGTGCCGACTTTTGCCCCTGAGCCTCACTTGGCTGATCACTCTTGGTCACTTGTGCAGCAGCAGCAGATATGGGTGCAATTCCCCCACTGGGTCGCCTGTGCTCAACCCCCTAAATTTCTTTCATTAGCTCGTCATAGGAGGGGTGCGATTCCAGTCGGGTGGCAAGGTGCAACTGAAGCAGTAACAATTCTGAAAACGGAGCAGACTTAAGGATCCGGTCCAGCCTAATTCGATCTAATTCATTTGACGGCAAACTACTCTTTCTGAAGCACTCTTGTAGCAGCTTTTCAAGCCATGGTACATACACAGACAATGGCTCCCCTGGGTACTGCTGAGCCTTTCTTACTCTCCACCACAGATCCACATCTGAATCTGGGCTCCCATACACATTCTCCAATGCATCAAGATAGTTCTGTGCAGTTGCTCCAGGGTTATTGGCCCACTTGGCACGGATGGTAGCCTGAGCAGGACCTCAGATGCTCTCACTCAACCTCTTTCATTTCTCTGCTTCTGAGCATTGCCATTCAAGTACTAGAGGGGCAACACAGTCTATCCAGGTCTCCCAGTCATCCTCCCCTTGGGGGGAGTACCCGAGAAGATTCTCAGCCTCTGGTAGGAATCATGACTAATGGCAGGTACAGATATAGGGGCCAGCATTGACATGGGCACAGAAGGCGGGGCAGTAACAGGTGCTGGAGTGCGAGGGGGTGTTGGGGAAGGAACACCTCCAGGTGGCAGGATTAGTTTCTTACAGTTCTCTACGGTTTTCCCTTCCTCCAGCAACAACTTAGCAACTTTCTCCTCAAAAGTCTCAGATAATGGTGGGAGCTCATCCTCCCCAGGGTCTTTACTGTCTTTTGTTATCACTCTCCAGGCAGCTGAAACCCCTTCCGGGGCAATAGTCTGTGGCATTTTAAAGTTGTCCACAAGGTCACTACACTCTACTAAGGATATGAAAGTTTCGGCTATCAAATCATCCTGTCGACCCACCACCACAGGGTTTTTTAAACATTCAGCTTTGGAGAGTACTCCCTCTACAGTGTCCTTACTGGTACTCAGGGGAATATCCTGAATAAGCAAAGCATTCTCGGGGTCGATCTCCTGCCCAATACACCACCCCACCAACTGGTGTACAGCCATTTCTACTAGGGTAGCCATTAATCTTTAACAATGATTCATCATTTCTGGCCACTAGAAGGCACAAAATATCAGCAGAGAGCCTCCAAAATGTAACTCCTAGGTGGCGCTATCCCAAGGGCTACTAGCCCTGCCTGCTTGGCTAGTAGCAGGTTAAGGGGCCTGAGTTCTGAAACGGGTGCCTCCACCCAGAGGTCAGGGTTGGTAGTGGTCAAGATAACCTGAGCACAGCCCTCCGGGACACTGTAACCCCCCTCTTTCCTTACTAGTGGCCAGAACAATACACAATAATCACTTTCACAGTACCCCTGATACACCACACAAGTATACACACTGTTTGCACTTACCACCAGCGCTTTCCTCTGACCTGGCCCTGGGGACCACCTGTAAAACAAGGTTATACACAGCAAATAACAGCAGTACAGTACTTTTGCATAAACTGGAACCACAGTCAGGGTAAATGCAAAAAAGAGTTAGATCTGATTTATTTAAGGGACTTGAACAAGTGAGGGGCGTAATCAGGTTAATTTGCTTAAAGGCTGTATTAATGAAACAGTTATGCATGCACTTCAGGGTCCCTAAACAGTCACACACTCTGGGTACGCAGATGGAGAATGGTGGGCTAGCCAGGAACATTGCAACTGGTTGGGGCTCTATGATGGAAGAAAACAACATGCACAACACACACTATTTGTAATCCAGAGCCGGCGGGCTCAGTTCGTGAAAAGAAAACAACAAGACAATCAGATGACACACTTTTAGATTAGGCTGTTGTTGCAGGCTGCTACCCTGATGATTACTCACAATACCCAAGACTGAACACAGGGCCCACACGAATCGCGGAAGCGTCATTACTGTTCAAGCGTGGAGCAATTGGCTGATCCCCAGGCAGGTCTCTCATCGATGGCTTTCTCTGTGCAGCGGGTAGTCTGGCTGGGTCAGTGTGGCAAGGCCCACGCAAAATGGAGACAAATTCGGATACAGTCCATTTTGGGCTGGATACAGCTTCCAGTGAACAGAACACAGTTCACACAGTGGGTAACCAAATCACGACCCACTTACAACTCAGAGCACATTTACATGCAAGGAAATTCCCCTGTACCCGCAAACCGCTCTCTGGTCATGATCGCAAAGTCTCTGCACAAACTGGGGATTCAAAAGCAGCTGGAAATCCTGACAGGCCGATCACATTCAGCAAAATCTTCGGTCTTCTTCAGGTATGAGCATGGTAAAAAATCAGTGGCTTACACCGTTCTCACAAACTTGGATTTAGTCCGAAATAATTCTCTTCTCTCTCTCTCAGAGGAAGCAGGCAGACATGCAGGCCAAAACTCAGGCCTTTCCACAGAGACTGTATTGAGCTCTTGCTTCTTCAGCTCCCAACATAGATCTGCCTCTAACAGCAAGCAGCTTGGGAATTTCCCCAAGATCCAAAAGGTTCGGTTGGCTGATCCTCCTATCAGTCACAGCAAAGGCTCCCCCTTCAGGCGCAAAAAGGTGCAAAAAGCCCCAAACTACAATTGCTACAGATTTTGACTCCAGACAGCTCCTGTAGTCTGGCTCCATTTTAGGTCCCACCAGAACTGATTGGTCCAATTCGGAAGTCCAGGACCAGGATAGTGGAGATAAACAAAACAGTCCTTGCTGCAAAGAAGGTAGGTTAGACAAACTACATTATCATTATCACTCTAAATGATTTTCAGCAAATAATTACATCTTTCAACAGAGCTTCCTCTCAGATTACTTATGACTGCAATCCAGGCAGCTCTTAAAGAGACAGTACACAGAGGCTATATAGGCACTCTCTGGTAATCACATTTAAACTGCTTAAATGCAGGACACCAGCCTGGCAGTGAGCATTTAGGCAAGCTTGAGGAAGGCTTTTCAGGAACCCCCATTTGTAGGGGGGTTTACCAGGCAATGGGGGGGGTTCCACTGGGTCACCAGGGACTTTACATGTACATATGCCTGCGATCGGGTGAAGGGGGGGAATCCACTGATCCTCCAGGGACCTTTTTAATACATATGGAAGCAGTCCAGAGGAGGGCAACTAAAATGGTGCAGGATCTGCATCAGAAATCTTATGAAGAGAGACTGAGAGAGCTTAATACTGTATGTATACCCTTGATGAAAGGAGGGATGGGGAGGACATGATAGAAACGTTCAAGTACCTCAAGTGAATCAACAAAGTCCAGGAGGGTAGCATCCTTCAGAAAAAGAGATTTGTAAGAACAAGGGGACACAATTTAAAGATAGAGGGGAGATGGCTCGGGAGTAATGTGAGGAAATTGTTTTTCATGGAGAGAGTGGTGAATGCATGGAACTGCCTTCCTGGGGAGGTTGTTGGGGCTAAAACAGTGGGGGAATTCAAACATGCATGGAACAGACACAAGGCAGTTGTAGTGGGGGGTGGCAGGAAGTAGGCTGTTGGTTAACTAGAATCTGCAGCTTATCCAGTAGGTAGGGAAATGGGCAGACTGGGTGGGCCAAGTGGTCCTTATCTGCCATCAAAGTCTATGTTTCTATGTTTATATGGCTATGATTGGGCAAAGGGGTGAATTCACTGGTCCACCAGCGACCTTTTTAATATATATGCCCGCGATCGGGCAAAGGGGGGGTTTCCACTGGACCACCAGGGCATCTGCATTTACTTCTACCTGCGATCAGGCTTAGGGAAGCGGGAGTCCACCATGGATCTGCACTGCGTCGGTCCCCGACGGCTGTAGCCTGGCCAGGCACCAGGCGCAAGTCGCCGGGGATTGGTGCACTGCCTGCAAATGGGGCCATAATGACATGTAAATGGCCCCATATGCACTGTGAAAGCATAATGGCCACATTTGCATGCCCAGTGCCGAATATCAAGGGTGATGCACCTAGCACAACTGCACTTGTGCTGGTGAATCCCCCTGCTCCCTTCTGCCACTTGCGCTGGCACAGTGCCACTGCACCGTGCACAGTGTGTGTGCCCTCAGTGCCATATTCAATGGTGCTGAGCCATGGTGCAGCACCATTGAATATTGCCTGGTCCCTGCCCTGGGGCAACCCAGTTGCGCTGCTCCCAGGCTTGCCCCCTGCCTGACGCAGTCTGAATATCCAGGCCTGAGTCTTTTTGCTCTGGCATACTGCATGCTGTTAATATACTGAGAGAGAATATGGATCTGTCCTGGGACCTACACTTTTTGGTATCTTCATTGGGGACATGCTAACAAATCTTGTAAACAGCATGAGTAAATTTGCTGATGGTGCTAAATTATGTGCTTGTGTAGACACTGTTGCAGGATATCAGTCTTTGTTGTCAGACTTTAAAAATTTTGAACAATGGGCTAAGAGTAACAAAATGGAATTCAACAGCTACAAATGCACTATACTGCACCGGGGTATGAATAATCCCAAAAAACATACAGTTTACATGAAGTACCATTAAAGTCAGTACAAAGTGAATGGGATCTGGGAATTATAATTAACAAGGCACTTATGCCAGTAGATCACTGTAAAAGGATAACCTTAACTACAAATAGAAAACTAAGAGAACAGTGTCAGTGGCTCAGCAGGTAGCACACTCTCCTCTGAGGCTGGGCAATTAGTAGGCTGTGGGTTCTATCCCCATGCCAGGCACTTGGGTTTAATCCCAATACTGACACCGTTGTGCAGCATGAGTGGGGTACTGCACTCCTGAGGTGCCGTCTTTAGGATGAGACATCAAACTGAGGTCCCATCTACCTGTTCAGGTGGACGTAGAAGATCTCATTGTACTTCTCAAAACAAAGAGTAGGGAAATTTCATATGGTCAGTTTCTATGTCACTTTCTATATTTATTGATAAATCTGCATATTTCATTGATGGCTCTTAAACCCTTGGTCTTGTGCCATCATTAACAATGGAAACGTGAAATGTAAAAAAAAAAAAAGTTTCCTAAACACGAGTGTGCAAATAAATGCAAAACAGAGATACAAATACAACTGTATCTTTGTATCTGAAACTGTACCTGTTATCCACTCGTTAATCTTATCATTGTAATCTGTATTTACTGCGCTGTTGTCTGCTCTGTACCCTGTACATTTCTGTACAACTGATCGCTTGTGACAAAAGGCTGTATTGCTCATCTGGCCCTCCGGTATAAAAAATAAAAATGAAAGAAATTACAAATACCAGCGATGCAAATACAAATACAGATATAGGGGATGTGTCAAGGGTATTGTGGAAATAAACAAGTTATTTTTATGTTTGCTTGCACGCATGTGCAAGAAACATAGTGCCATCATCCGAGTATGTTTGCCTGCACGCATGTGCAAGAAACATAGTGCCATCATCCGAGTTTTCCCGAGGTGTGTCAGCCTCTTCCAATTCAGTCAGTATGTTTGCAGGCGGGGTCGCAGTGCGCCAATCACTGCTCCAGCTGTCTATGACAGCTGAAAATGCAGTGGCATACAGTTGAAAGGAGACTCCGCCCAGTGAGCAGAGCTCCCTCAACACGCACGCACGCATATTGCGTGTTGACGCCGCCCCTGCACATACTGTATAGCCGACGGTGTTGCCCAATGCCCCGTCTGCTCCATGCCCTCCAAATAAAGCTTTCTGGTGCCATGCTGGAAGCCCACTCCAGCATGGCACATCATCCGTATGGCCGGCGGGGTGCCAAACCCCGTCGGCTCAACCCCAAACATGCCCGGCTGCCACGCTGGGAGCCCACCCCAGTGTGGCACATCGTCCTGTATGGCCGATGGGGTGCCCAATCCCCATCGGCTCCAACCCCCAAGCAGCTCTTCTTCAGCTGCCATGCTGGGAGCCCACCCAGCGTGGCAAACGCCCCGCCTTAGTAATAAAAAAATGTAAATTAAAACGGCCCTCGCAGTCTCCCCTGCCACCACCCGCACTCCACCCACTGTGCACCCTGCCTCCCACACCCCCTCACCCATACTTACCTACGGAGTCCGGGCGCGACGATCTTCGTGGACCCGGAACACATCTGCACTCTTCAAAGCCGATCACGACTGAAGATATGCCGTAAGCTGTTATTAATAGATAGGGTTTTTTCAACTTTGCTGCATATCTCGGCATTTTTGGAATTTTTGCACCAAATTTTCAACATGGGGTTTTTGGGACCCTTTCTCATGAATGCTGTCACTGTCATGACGTTACTCAGGCCCGAAGGGTGATTTCGCAGCCACTGCGCGAAATCACCTTTCCGGAATGATTAACAAAACGACACTGCCTGTGTTCATAAGGTGGGCTCTCAAAAAGCCTATTTTGAAAATTTGGTGGAAAAATTCTTAAAATTACTGTTTTACTAGCGTGCATTGCGCAGTTCCTACGCATGCTCGTAAGTTCGCAAATTTTCAATATTTTCACTCCAGATTTTCAACATTGCCATTTTACCACACCTTCTTATGAGCAGTAAAGCTGTCATTTTTCACATCTCACCCAAAATGTGTTTCCGACCATGTAGCGCACAATGGCGCAGTCGGTGTGCGAAATCAATGTACGGGACACATTAAGAAAATCACAATGATACTGTTCATGAGCAGAGGTCTTAAAATGGCTATGTTGAAAATTTGGTGAAAATATTCCCAAAAATGACTGTTTTAGGAGCGCACGTTGCGCAGTTCCTATGCACGCTGGCAAGTTTGCAAATTTGTAATATCTGCACACCAGATTTTCAACAGTGCCATTTTACTGCACTTCCTTATGAGCAGTACAGCTACCATTTTTCACATCTCGCCCAAAATGTGTTTCAGCACATGTAGCGCCACAATGGTACAGTCGGTGTGTGAAAACAATGTTTGGGACAGATTAAGAAAATCACAGTGACACTGGTCATGAGCAGAGGTCTTAAAATGGCTATGTTGAAAATTTGGTGACAAAACTCCTTAAAATGACTGTGTTATGAATGAGCATTGCGCAGTTTCCATGCACCCTCGTAAGTTCATGAATATGTAATATTTTCAGTCCAGATTTTCACTAGTGGCATTTTTCCATACCTCCTTATGAACAGTACAGCTGTCATTTTCCACTACATGGCCGAAATGTGTATTCACACTTTCAGCACAGAAATGCGTGGTTGCTGTGGGGAAATCATTGTTCGGTACAGATAAAGAAAATCACACTGACACTGTTTATGATCGGAGGTCCCAAAATGCCTGTGTTAACAATCTGCTGTAAAAAAATCCCCAGACTAGTTACATTACGGGTGTGCGTTGCACAGTATCTATGCACGCTCGTGGCTTCACCAGATTTTTTAAGATTTTCACAGCAGATTTTCAACATTGCCATTTTTTACACCTCCCCATGAACAGTACCGCTGTCATTTTTCACATCCTGTTCGGAATGTGTTTTTGCACCTGTGGTGCCAAATGCCATAGTCGCTGTGCAAAAGCAGTTTTCTGCTAACAAACTGATATTGCCACTACTCATGAGGTGGAGGTCACAAAAAAAACATGTTGAAAATTTGGAGTGAAAATACCAACGAATGCCTGAGGCGTTAGGGTTTCCGACCATAACGCCTCACCCTGTAGAGAATGACAGGCATCAGGGGTGTGACTTGGGATTCTTGCCTGTCATAGAAACATATAAACATTGAATTTGATGGCAGATAAGGACCGCTTGGCCCACCTAGTCTGCCCATTTTCCTACCTAACAGATAAGCTGCAGATCCTAGTTAACCAACAGCTTACTTCCTCCTACCCCCCCACTAGGACTGCCTTATGCTTGTCCCATGCATTCTTGAAGTCCCCCACTGTTCTTGACTCCACGACCTCCTCAGGGAGGCTGTTCCATGCATCCACAACCCTCTCAGTGAAAAAATACTTCCTCACATTACCTCTGAGCCGTCCCCCCTCTATCTTCAAATTGTGCCCCCTTGTTCTTGCACATCTCTTTTTCTGGAAGATGCTACCCTCTTGGACTTTGTTAATTCCCTTGAGGTACTTGAAAGTTTCTATCATGTCCCCTCTCTCCCTTCTTTCCTAAAGGGTATACATATTAAGCTCCTTTAGTCTTTCTTCGTATGTCTTCTGGTGCACACCCTGCACCATTTTGGTTGCCCTCCTCTGGACAGACTCCACTCTGTCTATGTCTTTGCGGAGATGGGGTCTCCAGAACTGCACACAGTACTCCAGATGGGGTCTCACCAACTGTCTGTACAGAGGGATAACAACTTCCTGCTCATACCATTCCACCCCCACCCACACCCTGCAGCCAGTGAGAGGCATCAAGGTGTGTCTTGGACTCTTCGGGTCCAAACTTCACCCCATTCTCCTATACCGCACCTATCTCACCATATTTCCTGATGGAATGGGGTGCGCATAAGGGCCAGGGTAGGGTGTGGTGAAATGGCGTGGTCGTTATGCCTGATGACCCAAAGACACACCCCAATGCCTGTCACTCTCTGCAGGGTGGTGGTGGGGTTGGCTTCAGTTCAATACTTCGCTGCCATTCCTATTATGCAGCTCTGTAACTTCTACACTACCAATGCCAATGCCAGCAAGCAAACATTCGGCATTGACAAATGCTTGTTTGCTTCAGGTTTGACCTCTATAGATCTCCCGAGTGGTGAAGCCATGAGTGAGGTCTATAGAGGTCCGACCCTGAAGCAAAAAATAAATCATTTATTTTCACAATGCCCATGCCATATTTCATTTATGCAGTGGACAAACTGGTGATTTTAATAGTGAGAATACAGTGTCCTTCCATCTCCTACTTTCAGTTTCAGTGAGGAGGAATCAGCGTCACCTCAGAGCTACTGTAGTTTTTACAGTGACAAGAGACAGAGCTGTTTTTAAGGTATTTCCTTGTTTTCAGCAGCACAGGAGTAAAATGTTTGTTGGGGCATAGTTCACTGTGTGAGACTAAGACAAAGCTTGTGTCTAGAAAACGGACATTACAAACTGGATCTGGCTAAGCACAAACTTTGCTTGTGCCTCGTGTTGCTCTCAATGTTCTTTACAACGCAGCTGCAGTGGAAATAAATGCTGATGACATGCCTGGAGTGTAAATAAATTATTTATTTACACCCTGGGCCATCATCTCTGCAAAAACGCATGTTTATTTCCTCGATTTCTGTTCTCTTTCCCATTGCATAAATCAAAATTCAGCCTTATGCACAACCCTAATACTAATGCTTACTATAGCTCAGAGCAGAGACGCAGCAGTTGTACCCATTGCGGACTGTGCCACACCACCACAAACATACCAGTCTCCAACAGTGGCATGCAAACACCACCTGCCACAAGTGAGCTGTAGCAAATAATGGTCATTGCTAGCCTCAAAATCCCCACAATTTGGAGTCTGTTTTACCCTACACCAGTTACTGCATTGGGAGCTGAAGTGGGTCAACCAAATTAATGAAGCCAAACCAAATTTTAGGTACCAGGTCAAAGTCAAACCAAAGATGTCTCTGGCCCACTTCTCTCACCCTTACTGCAGGGTGTTGTCACTCCTCCCTTTGGAGGCAACATGTGCTCATCACATTGTACCTCAATCTACCTGCAGTCCTACCTGGGACTCAGGATTTGGGATGGCATGTTTTTGTGTAATTAATTAGTACAGTATTTATAACAAAATCAATTAACATGAATTGTCCCCTCAAAAAGAAACAGGCAAGAAAGGGCGGATGCTGATTTTTGATTGCTCTTTGTAAGCAATGTCTGTCTATGGTAGGGATGCATAGAATATTGTGCATATGTAAAGTCTGTCTATGGTAGGAATGTATAGAATATTGTTAATATGCAATGTCAGTCTATGGTGGGCATGCATAGAATATTATGCATAAATAAAGTGAGGTGCCTGCTTTGTGGCGCTGAGTGATAGGGGATCGCTTGGCACGCTGGTGACCTGGGTTCATGCCTTCATCCTGGACGGCGGGAGCAGAGATCAGTGGGGAGGGTTAGGAGCATCCATCAGATGCTCTCCTCCAGTGGGGGGGGGGCTAGCCTGCACTGATTTACAAGCACCTCCTGGTGACCTGTAGTGGCAGCACAATTTGCAGCATGGGTAACCAGGTGCCAAAAGTGCATCTCCCCGGCCACTGCCTGTGTGCAGTCACAATATGAGTGGTGGGTGGTATGAGGGAGAAAACAGAAAATCGCTTGCTTGGCCAACCGGTTGACAGTCGCCAGATCCCCTCATGCCACACAGCCTAGGTGAGCACTTTCTACAGCTGATCCTCCACTGTGTGCCAGGTGTAGCGGATTCGCAGTCTCCCCTCCTGTGGGCCCCGGGAGAGCCTCCCAGTGAAGGAATACATCGGGCTACAGGGGCACAGCACATTGGGGATGATAAGGATGACCGAGAGGGATGGCTTAGGGGGCCAAAGGGGGTCTCTAGGCAGGCCTGAAGGAGTAGCCAGTTGTGGGGCACAGGGCAGCATAAACAAAATGAAGTAAAAATAAAAAAAAAGCAAGGTGAGAACCTCTCAACATCAGCCAATCATATTGTGTATCTGTAGGGCCTTTGTAGGAGGTAAATTGGCTTCTGGTAAACCAGAAGTGGCAGGAGAGCTGATCAGGCCGAGTGACTCATGGCCACACATATCCAAGAAGTGGCATCTCAAAATGGAGCAGTGCACCAGTACACTCCTGCATACCCCCCAGTCACTGCAAGTCGTCAGAACAGGCAGCTGAGACTGGGAGCAGCAAAAAACAATCGCCAGAAACCACATCATGGGAACAACCTTCCCTGCTAAAAGGTACCAAAAGTTAAGAATAAAGAGAAAGCCCAGAAGAGCAGGGGCAGCACCATTTTAGATGCCTCTGACCCACTGAGACTGCAGCTGGTGTCAGGGGTCACCAGACTGAACCTGTGCATTGAATCAGTGCTGAGATAGCAAGATCCCCACATGGTCCCGGGGGACCGCAGTAAGCTTCTTTAAATATTCATGGGAGATTTAATCTCAGCAAAATGGGCAGACGTGGAGAGCCAAAGAGAAGGCAGGACTGAGAAAGGGACCACTCATCAACTAATCTGAGATTGAAGGGATCTGTGTGAGAAGTTGTTTCAGCACCAGCATGAGGGAATTCAGATGGAGATTTGAGGAGGGTGGAACTGTGAGAGGCAGCTTACAGCTCAAGTTTACTCTAGCTGAGATTGAAACATCAATTCAGGATTGCTAGCTTTCTTTCCCAAAAGACCCCAGAGTGGGCTGCCTTGCAGCACATGAGTACAGCATATTCAGAGAGCAGAGTTGTCTTCATGGCTGTGAGTCTGAGGAGAGCCACACCAGTTCTTCTAGAGCCCGGCCACTTGGATTCATCTCAGTAGATTTGCCAGCTCTATCCCTGAATCCCAACTCTATCCCTGAATCCCAACTCTATCCCTGAATCCCAGCTCTATCCCTGAATGCCTGCTGCAATTTGGGGAGGAGAAGAAAAGGGACCCCATTGGAGGAAGATGATGACAAGGGACAGACCGCAGGGTGATCCACTTTTATTATTTACTTATTTGAAAATTAGTAACCGGGAGAGGCACACTGAGCCGAGGCTTGTTTCCAGGTGCAACTCGGAGTAGGGGAACAGGGCAAGGAACAGCAGGACAATACACATAAGTAAAACATTAAAAATATCACACAATACAAAACTGGTACAAAATTAGAATAACTACTAACCAATTGTATGTACAGAAAGCAAAGTGCGATACAGCATAGTTTGAAACACCGAGCAAGTGCATATTCAGTAGTGGCAGCAGATACTTGGAGAACCTGAACAAAACTGAACAGGCGATTGACCTGACTTTAGCCTGTATCTTGCTGAGAAGCCAGGACATAGAAAACTACAACAAGGGGGACACTCCTTATCTGACACCTCACTGCCTCCATCCTTACTGGGAGGGATAATGGCCTCATCACCTCTACCATCTTTGTTGACTTCACCAAGGCTTTCGACACAGTCTCCCATACTCTCCTTATGGCTGCTGGTTTGCCTACTCCTGCTCTTTCCTGGTTTACAGCTTACCACACAGGCAGAACAAAATCAGTCAGGATTCAGAATGCAATCTCTCCAGCCCTCTCAATCTCCACAGGAGTCCCACAGGGCTCTGTGCTTGGCCCCATCCTTTTCTCCATCTTCCTAAATTACCTTCCCTCAATCTACTCCCCCTCCTCTTCTATCCATATGTATGCCGATGACACCATCTTATTCACCTCTGGCAAAACCGCCATTGATGTAGCAACCACTCTATAGCATGACTTCCACCAGGTTCAGCTCTGCTTTGCCTCATATTAACTATTCCTAAATGCCAAAAAGACAGTCTCCATGACCTTCGACACTAGACTCTCTAGTCTCCACCCCTTACCTTCTTTCCACACCTTTGATGGACCATCCTTGAGGACACCCCCCCTTTCAGATACCTTGGGGTTAGGCTGAACCAACCCTTTTCAGGAGCCGTAGTTGCATCCCTCCTACGGCCCAGCGAGAACTTGCCCAGAAGATGATCCTTTCCATTTTTGACTACTGTGATGTAGTCTATGGTGCCGCTCCCATATCTTCCCTTACCACACTGGACTCTCTTTTCAACTCCTTCTGTCAATTCATTCTTGATGCCCCATCTCGAACCCATCACTGTGACCTTTAACGAGCCCTGTCCTTCCCCCCACTTGCTAACAGTGCCTGGCTCACTGTGCTAAGCTAAATTCCAACTTTTGGCTTGGTGTTCTTCCTTTCTACCTCTCATGCTCTCTCTCTCTCTCTCTCCCCCCCTTGACTTCCTCCTACTCCCACAGATCCTTTGACTCTCGTACCCTGCTAGTCCCCCGTTGTACCACCCTCATCAGCCAATCAGGCTTCTCCCATCACTTCCCTAAAACCTGGAACTCCCTCCCACCTCAAATACGACACTCCTCCTCCTCCTCCCGCTCCCTTGCCTCTGCCTTACATAACTTTTTCTCCGCTTGCCCCTGCTGCAATCCTCCTTAACTTGTTCCCCTATGAGCCTGCTTCAGCTTCACGCCTACCTCTTTCCTGCAAAACCCTCCACCTACATCCTCCCACCAGCACCCCTTACTTTCCACCTTACTCATATCCCCCATTCCCTCCTCTGTACACCAGCTTATCCTCACTACCCACTCACCGTTGCTTGGACTAGGCCCCTGGCAGGGTTCTCTGCATCCTGGAGGGGTCCAGAACCTAGGCAAACACCTTCCTCGCCTCAGCTAACCCCTACTCTCTAATGCACTTATAGTCAACCTTGCACTTTTGTTACACCTTGCAAATGTTGTTCTATCTGTGTCTCTCCTCGCAATCTTGCCCTAGTTCAACTTCCTTGTATTCTATCCAGCCATTTTCTAACTACAAAGCTATGTCCCACCAAGTGTTTGCTAAAGATATTTGTGCTGTCGTATCTATCTAGTTCAGACCTGCTAGCATTCCTCCTTTTCAATACTTTCTGTATAATCTGCTCACTTTATTGAATGGAATCAAATAGTTTATCTATATTGCGTACCAAATCTCTGTATACTATCCTCTTGTTCCCCTACCCCCAGGTTGCACCGGGAGATGAGCAACTTGTTGTGCAGCGTGTTTTCCTGGTGAAACATTTCAATAACTAAATAAAAACACCTGGTAGAGACTACTGCCTAAGCAGAAGGTCACGAGTAATGACTGGAGCCTTGCCCTGCAGCTGTGTGGAAATAAGTTAATCAGTTTATTTCAGCCAAATAGAGCTTGAGCAATTCCGTATGACCCCAGTTAAGGCCCAGAAGACAGTTACAGTTTAAAGCTACCAGAGGAAGAGGGAAATGGGGTGGTGGGGTTGCAGTACCAAAGGGGGGAATTGCCACTAGACCAAGGCAGAATAGTTAGGTGGAGTGGGCAGACTGGACAGGCCAAGCCTTTTTCTGCATCTATGAATCTATCGAAGTATAAAGACATTTGCAACTCTTTATTTTAATGTTCCCTTGAAGAATTGCTCCCAAGAAATGTATGATTTAATTCGTGATTCAGTGGGATGTTTGTGTTTCAATTAATGTTTCCCATCCAGTCAGCGCTGCAACTCATCTGCTTAACAGACCTGCAATGTGCTCACTCATAGGCATGCATACATGGACTGTTGGGAGCCAGGGCCGTTTTTGTGCATAGGCTAACTAGGCTGCAGCCTAGGGGTGCCAGCCATTTAGGGGCACCTGCAAAATTAGGCAGCAAAAAAAAAAAAGTAAAAAAAAAAACATGTTTTTTTCTGGGCTGGCTGCTTGTGTTGTCTGCCAGTATGTCTTGCTAAAAACAAAACAAAAAAAAAGACACAAAAGTCTAAAGATGTTCCAGTTCAGACTCCTACTAAGGGACCCCCTGCTGGCGTCATTTAAACAATTGGCTCTCCGCCCTCCCCTTTTTAGTGACAGACATAAATGTTTATTACTCCTGCTGTTGTGCTGATGACAAGCCCCCCTTTAGGCAATGGATGACGTGACATCAATGTACATGACTGCTGGCGCCCCCCACTTAGGCAACGGTGGACCTGACCCTGACTGACACCGACATCAATGTACTTTCTCTGACTGTTGGTGCCCCACCAGCCCGCTTGCTCTACCCCTCCCCCGTATGAAACTATTATCCCCCTTTAGCCTCGGCTACTGGTGGGCTCAGCTGCCCTGGACATCCTGCCCTGACCACCGTGGAACACTGTCCCTGAGGCAACAAAGCCTCGGCTACTGGTAGGCTCAGCTGCCCTGGACATCCTGCCCTGACCACCGTGGAACACTGTCCCTGAGGCAACAAAGGTAATTTCGTCAACCTTTCAGCGCCTCCTTGCTTGCCCCTGCTTTGTTGAGACTTTGAATTTTGGCGCCTTTTACTCGGGACTGCCTGCCCGGCGTTTGAATCAGGAACTGAGACGGATCCACAGACGTTCCCAATTCTGCACTGTTTAAACCGAGTACAGCAACCGAAAGCTCTACCTATTGGAATGAAAGATCACTGCTTGTACATAGTGGAGCTACATTTAATTTTTAGCTGCCCCATTCCTAAGCTGCTTGTACATAGTGGAGCTACATTTAATTTATAGCTGCCCCATTCCTAAGCTGCAGAGCATCCTAAGCGCCTCAGCATTTGTAACCCTAATATTCCACGAAGCTGCAGAGTGTCCTTAGCGCCTCAGCATTTGAATCCTCTTTATTTCCTCCGGTTTCCGATATAACCCCTTGGCTGCAGAGCGCGCCTGTAATTTGCTAGTGCACAGCTGTAATCAGTGGGGCTAGAGTAGCGTGGCTGAAAACTGCTAAAGAAAAACAAGCAGCTTGTTTGAACTGGGAGGTAGCCGGTGAAGCCGTGATTGTAACCGCGAGTGCACTAGGCACTCTCACCAGAACTGCCTGCCCTGTGCAATAACTGCTGTTTGAGCTGGGACCAGGTCACAGGAAGGTTTTCTGCCCTGTACTATACGTTAGTTTGAATCCCTACAGGGGACCTCAGTGAAACTGCGTCGAACTGTGTAAAAGTCACCTGTTACTCCAAGTTGTTATTAGTGGCTCTAATTAGATACTCATGCCATTTTGTCGTGTTGAACCTGAACCTGATTGTAAAACCTGCATATTCTCTATGTAACCCTGATTTTTGCATTTGCTGAAACGCCTTTACAGCATTAAGCTCTGTTCTCTTTGTCTCTGATTGTACCGCCTACTCGCCTCTCTCTCTCCACCCTTCCCCCAAACCTTCTTAGTACTAAGCTCTGTGTCCTCCCCCTCCCTATAAAATCAGTCTGCTTACTCTTTTCTCTTCCCCTTTAGCCTCGGCTACTGGTGGGCTCAGCTGCCCTGGACATCCTGCCCTGACCACCGTGGAACACTGTCCCTGAGGCAGCAAAGGTAATTTCGTCAACCTTTCAGCGCCTCCTTGCTTGTCCCTGCTTTGTTGAGACTTTGAATTTTGGCGCCTTTTACTCGGGACTGCCCGCCCGGCGTTTGAATCAGGAACTGAGACGGATCCACAGACGCTCCAATTCTGCACTGTTTAAACCGAGTACAGCAACCTAAAGCTCTACCTATTGGAAAGAAAGATCACTGCTTGTACATAGTGGAGCTACATTTAATTTATAGCTGCCCCATTCCTAAGCTGCTGGTACATAGTGGAGCTACATTTAATTTATAGCTGCCCCATTCCTAAGCTGCAGAGCATCCTAAGCGCCTCAGCATTTGTAACAATAAATATTCCACGAAGCTGCAGAGTGTCCTTAGCGCCTCAGCATTTGAATCCCTCTTTATTTCTCCGGTTTTCCGATATAACCCCCTCGGCTGCAGAGCGCGCCTGCAATTTGCTAGTGCACAGCTGTAATCAGTGGGGTTAGAGTAGTGTGGCTGAAAACTGCTAAAGAAAAACAAGCAGCTTGTTTGAACTGGGAGGTAGCCGGTGAAGCCGTGATTGTAACCGCGAGTGCACTAGGCATGCTCACCAGAACTGCCTGCCCTGTGCAATAACTGCTGTTTGAGCTGGGACCAGGTCGCTGAAACCCCGCAGTCGCCGGCGACTGCTCCCCACCCGCCCCCACCACGCCCACCCTTGTCCGGCTTTACTTTTATAGGCTGTAACTCCACCCTCAAACACGCCCAGTTGACAAAATTAACTATCTCCTCTCTTTTCCATTAGCAGCCTATACCTTTAGACTGCTAGAGGGCGCTTGATTGCTCTTATATTTTACTAGTGCCCTGACTGTACCTTCACTCTAAACTGCTTGTGGGCACTGAATTTTATCTTTTATCTTTGTTAGTGCCTAGACTGCACCTTCTTTTATTTTACTCCCACTTATTCCTATAATCCCATTGCCACTTATAACTATACCATAATGGCATCTCTCCCTGTTTCGTTCTTTTAATAGCCTCTACAGCTCTCTGCCTCATATGGCTCCCTACACTCTACTACTGTATATCCTTTAACTATTACCACTCCTACCCTGACCACTGCAGGTTATTTCTTACACGAAAAACACTACAACTGCCTCCTGTCACCTTCCCCCTGCTTTCATTACAAACTCATCTATCACTTATCCTACACTCTGAATAAACCCAACGTACCAAGCATAACCCTATCCATCTCCCGCATCTGTCGGAAACTCTTACATCTATCTCACCTAACCTTGATGTTAGCTGGGGATATTGAGAAAAACCCTGGACCTCCATGTAACCTATCCTGTAAAGCTACAACCTGGCATGACACCAAGGGCATCCGTATTGCCCACCTAAACATTAGGAGTCTGCTTCGCAACAAGGCTGAACTGGAGGCGTGGGTTTCTCAGCACAACCCAGATATCCTCTGTTTATCTGAAACCTGGCTAAAACCCTCCACCCCTGATCATCTCAGCTCGCTGCCCAACTACAACATCATTCGGCAGGATAGGCCATTAATAAGGCGGGCCGGGGGGTTGCCATTTTTTTCAAACCTCACATTCTTTTGTCCCCCAATGCCCAACCTTCCCTATCCTACTGTGAAGCAATCTATGCTACCATAAAGCTTGGGTCTAAGAAACTTCACTTGGTCTGTGTCTATAACCCTCCAGCTGGTGGCACAGCTGGGCTAATGGAACTGCTATCTCAGGTTGATAAGGCTATTGGTCATAATGAAGTCCTCATTCTTGGGGACCTGAACCTAAACTGGACCAGTAAATTAAACCAGTCCTCTCACACTATTGTCCAAGGACATAATCTTCATCAACTTATTGCAGACCCTACCAGGGTCATGCCCCCCTCGGGCTAGTGCTCTTATAGACTGGGTCCTCACAAACCGTCCGGATAGCATAGCATGTGCAGGGACCCTAGCTGACTCAATCAGTGATCACTCCCCAATCTTCTGCACCTGGCGTGCATCAAGCAAACCTACTCCACCTCCTAAACTCATCACCTTCCGAAACCTGGCTAACTTTAACCAAGAACATTTCTTACATGATCTCGCACTGATCGACTGGTCCCCCATTCACACCTCTAATAATGCTCAACTGGCATTAGACCATTTCCTTGCTAAATTTCATCTGCTCCAAGACACCCATGCTCCCTGTGTCACTCATCGGATCCGTGGATCACAGACGAAATGGCTCTCTAAAGACCTACTTGCATTGATTAGGTCCAGGGACAAAGCGTGGTGCCGCTTCAAAACCACTGAGCTAACGGCTGATTATAATAATTACCTAGCCCAGAGAAATATATGCAAAAGGCAAATTCGATTAGCTAAAAGCTCCTTCTGTAAAAATCTGCTAACTAAAACAGCGGGTAACTCGAAAAATTTGGGCTACAATAAAACCTCCTTGGAGCAAATCAAACGGCACATACAAATGACATGCTGATTAACGGCATACACTGCAATAATCCTACTACTATAGCTAACTCTTTTAACCACCATTTCTGGACCTCACCAGTTACCAGGTTCCACCCCTAATACGATCGCCTTCACACAACTACAACGTTAAACCTCAATTCACATATCCCCCCTTCAGGTTCCAGAATATCTCAAAATCTGAAGTTCTGAAGCTTTTCCTCTCCGCCCCAGACCATACCAGTGTAGGGTCTGATGGGCTGGAGCCTAACCTTCTAAAGACCGCCGCCCCGTTTATAGCCTCTCCCCTTACCAGAATCTTCAATCTATCTCAACGTCATGGCTCACTCCCCAACATTTGGAAAATAGCCAAAGTCACCCCCATTCCAAAAAAAGGTGATCCCAAATTAATCTCGAACTACCGCCCTATAGCTATCCTCTCCCTCCTCAATAAAATCCTCGAAAAACTTGTGGCAACCCAAACTCTTGATTACCTGCAGAAGCATAACCTCTTGTCTAGCTCTCAACACGGTTTCCGCAAGGGGCACAGTATGACTACTGCCCTCCTCGAACTCATCAATGATATCTTTTCTGCTATGGACTCTGGCCTCCTGACTGGTGCTATCTTCATTGACTTAACGAAAGCTTTTGACCTGGTAGATAATTCCCTTCTTCTTTCTAAACTTCGCTTCCTCGACTTCTCTACTGATGTAGTAGCCTGGTTTGACAGTTACCTGTCCGGTAGACAGCAGACCGTTGTCTTCAATTCCGCCTCTTCTGATCCCTCATCTATCCAAGTTGGTGTGCCCCAGGGTTCCATACTTGGCCCTTTGCTTTTCTCCATTTTCATTAATGACATCTCGCTGCTTGCTTCAACCTGCTCAACCCTCCTTTATGCAGACGACCTAGTAATTTATCACAGTGCTAGGAACTCACTTGACGTCAACCAACCTCTTAACTCAGACTTCACGTCCATTCAGTCGTGGCTGATAGAGAACAAACTCGTTCTCAACATTAGTAAGACACATTCCATGCTCTTTGGATCGCTCGCCAAACTCAAAGTAAACCCTGATGCCCTAAAAATCACCTGTACCGACGGCTCTTCACTTAACAGCACCAAATCTTTCAAATACCTGGGCATCACTCTAGATGAATCCCTTAACTTTGACCTACACATAATCAACACCTGCAAATCTGTAAATGCTAGATTAGGTGGTGCCTACCGCACCAGCTATGCCCTTACCCCTTCGGCTAGACTTGCTGTGGGTCAAGGCTTTTTACTCCCCGCCCTGGCTTATGGATCAGCCATGTATCTATCTGCCTCTAAATCCTCCCTCCAGAAGTGGGACACCACCTATAACAATATCTACCGGTATGCCTCTGCATCCCCTCGTTTTACACACCATTGCCAACTTTACTCTTACCTTAACTGGCTTTGCCCCTCTGGCCATTGGCTCCAATTCCTTGGGTCTCTTATTGACAATACAGTCCGCACTGGCATTCCATCTTCACTCGCCTGTCTGCTCCACTCACACCCTCTGCCCTACGAGCTCCGATCCGCCAACCTAGCCCCCTATCACATTCCCAGATGTAAAACCAAAATGGGCTCGCGTGCCTTTGCACGTAGGGCCCCAAAATACTGGAACTCATTACCTCCAAACATTCGTGGAGCACCTACCCATGCTAGCTTTAAAACTTGGCACCGAACATCTACAATCAATCAGCCAATGCACCTGCTTTAATCCACCTTAGACTTCATCATCTCCCCTCTCACTATATTACTTTACTCTTCACGCCTCTTTCCCACCTCCTTATCTACCAATCTCTCCTCCCTCACCCTCACCTCTCCACCTTTCCCTCTCTCTTATCATCTCAATCTCAATTGGCACTTACTGTACTTCGTTTTGTATAAACCTTTCGTTGTTAATGCTTGTTTCACTCACTGTGTAACTCTAGTTGTGCACGTTACCTAGATGTATTTCTCCAGCTTTGCCTCCATTGCAACACTCCCTCTTGTGAACTACTCTTTCAATTTATTGTTCCAGTTTTATTTAGCTGCCTGCATTCCTCACTGTGTTTCACCAATATCATGTGCTGCGTCACATGTATGCATCATTTTGTATGTCTTAAACTGTCTTCTCCCGGGTCGTGCCTGAAAATAGGCATTGCTATGCCTAGTGCACTTACCCGGTTACCAAAAGCAAATAAATAAATAAATAAAATCCTCAGCAAGTCAGCAGCGCCCCGCGGACCTTGTGATTTAGGATTTCAATCAGGTCCGCGGTGGTGATACTGTGCTGCATCCTCAGATTGGCTGTCGCTTCAAGTAAGAGGGGTGGCAAGTTTAAATGGCTCCAGTACAAGTACACCAAAGTACTTGGAAGATAGAAGGAGAACTGTATCAACCGCCACTCTGCCAGCTGGAATTGGGAGGAAGAGAGAGAGAGAGAAAGAGAGAGAAAGAGCACCACAAGCCACAAGCCACTGTGTCTTCAAGTCCACTGGGTCTCTGTCTAGGAGAGTCACCATCGCAGAGACAAGACAAGTGTGACTGCATAGGAGATTCGGGAGTTGGAAGCAAGCAGCAGATGCAGAGCGGTAGTACTAGTCTGGAGCAGCTAGACCAGCCAGCTACAGCTACTTAATTTTAGTCCAGCTAACTGTATTGTGGACTGAAGTGAAAGAAATTCAAATACTCCGTCCTCTCCTGACCTGACTGAGTGAGCGTGGAGGAGTCAGGTAGGCTGGAGTGCAAAGACTGAAAGGGACCTTCCTTGCCAGACAGTGAGTGCAGACAGTGCCACCAGCCCAGTAGTCATGGCCGGTCTGGTCAGGGAGAAGTTTGAAAGCAAGTCGAGAGGTCACTGAGACTCGCACAGTTAGCACCAGACCCACTTTACTTTAATAAGTAAACAGAACTGTTCTTCATCTTTTTGAGTGAGCAATGCCAGCCAGCGTGTGTGTGAGGTGAGCTGTAGACTAGGTGTGTTCCAAATCAATGCATATGCATCATTCATCACTAGTCGGACAGACTGGGTCGTTGTGTCCTGTCGGTCAGCTTCTCTGGATAAATAACTGCTGTTTGCAACTTCTGCCAGACTATTTACCTTCCCACAGAATCATTCAAGGCATATCAGGTACCATTTTTGCTTTATTGCACACAATGTCATCTGACAGTTTGTTTGAAGCTTATCTTATTTTATTGTCTGTGTTATGTAGTAACAAAAACAAATGCTGCTCCTGGTTGATCTGTAGTATATCCATTTTTTTTTAGAAAGTTCAGGATGCATGCTACCTCCCCAACCCCATGACCTGCAGTGAATTTGAAGGGGTTTTTTTCTCCTGTAAATTAAATTGATAGCAGCAGCTTCAGAGTTCAGACTGTTTACCCACAGGTTCTGTATTATCAGACAGTGACACTGACTGGCACTGCAGTAGCTTTTATTCTTAAATAATGTTATCACCACACCTAGTAATAAAAATGCTGCCCCCTGACCTTCAGACCACTTGGATAAAAAAAGTTTAACCATTAGCCTCCATTTTAAAATGATACCCCCCAATACCTGCACATTTTTTTTCCCTCTAACTCCTAAAGAAGTTAAAACGGGGAGTTTTGGGCAGTGCATTTATACTTGCAGCTTGTCTGTTATGACACTAACTTTAGTTTAGCCTCAAAATGCTACCCCTAAATGACTTGCAGTGATTGAACTCAGACCATTTAGGTAAAAGTGACTTTTGTTCTGTTCAGTGTATTACTTTTCTCTAACTAGGGAGACTCTGAATAAGAATGCACACTGTTTGGCCTTGTTCAGATCAAATGCATAAATAAATGGGTGTTTGTGCTTGCTTGTGTGCAGATGGACTGTTTTTTTGCCACCTCTAAATAAGTGTAAACAGTTTATTAAAAGGAATTTTAACATTTTGACTGTAAAAATGTTCATATTCTGGAAAAGTTTTATACAAGTTTAGCTTTGAAAAGGGTATGAGTGGGATCAGGCAGGGACTCTGTGGTGTGGATGTAACTCAGCAGCACATGGTAGGGAGGCGTGTGTGTGTGTGTTGGGGCACACCTGTTGCACACTGGGTGCACAAGTCAGTGGTGGGGGCACCTGAAGTTTCAAGCCTATGGACACTATCTATGTAAACACAGCTCTGTTGAGAGCTCCCTGAGAATCATAGAAACATAGAATTTGATGGCAGATAAGGACTGCTTGGCCCATCCAGCCAGCCCATTTCTCCCTACCTACACTATTACTACAGATGGTGCCTGATCTACAGCTCTTTCTCCTTCCCCCTTCCTTTCCACTAGGATTCCCTTGTGCTTATCCCATGCATTCTTGAACCCCACCACTGTCTTTGCCCCCCCCCACCTCCGCTGGAAGGCTGTTCCAGGAATCCACCAATCTTTCTGTGAAGAAGTACTTCCTCACATTTCTCCTGAATCTGCTCCCCCTCCAGCTTCATAGCATGTCCCCTTGTTCTTGAGCACCTTTTCTTCTGCAAAAACGCTCCCCTCCTGTACCTTATTTACCTCCGTGAGGTATTTAAAGATCTCTATCATATCTCCTCTCTCCGTCTTCTGTTCCAAGGTGTACATATTTTGAGGTTCTTTAGTCTCTCCTCATAGGGCTTTTGATGCAGGCCCTGCACTATTTTAGTTGCCCTCCTCTGGACCGCCTTCACTCTGTCTATGTCCTTCTGAGATTTAATTTCCAGAACCGGACACAGTACTCTAGGTGGGATCTTACCAATGATCTCTACAGTGGTAACATCACCTCCCTCTTTCTGCTGGTGATACTCTCCGTATGCACCCCAGCATCCCACTCGCCCTCCCTTGTCACACTGACTGGCCATCCTTAGATTAGCCCCTGAGGAATTGTTTACTGTTGTTTTTGCAGTTTATTTTTACTGAGAAAATCTTAAATAACACTCAACAGTACAATACAACTGGCAACGCAATGAACATAGACCAAGAAATCCAATTGCATTGAATTCTGGGGAATACATCCTGAGAGATTATTGCAGACAGGTACAGATATTTATTAGTTATTTATTGGACAAGTGTCACCAGGAAAGACATACTGAGCTACAATAGCTCGATTCCAGATGTGTCCTGTGAGAAAGGGGAAGGGTATACAATGATACAGACTCAGAAAAAGTACATAGAGCAATTCTATGTATAAAACATTTTGCAATAACAATATGTTCATTCAGTACAGTATGTAAGCATAAACATACCCACAGCCACGTCAACAGAAATATTTACTTTGAACACTAAAGGGAAGAAAGTGAGACTGACGTAATGTATCGGATAGTGTATGGTTACCCACACACTACAAGGCTATTCTTTCACCGAGTGGATACAATGCCAACTGATGACCTCGAGAACGAAGCTTGAGAAGTCTGCAAGTCGGCATTGTATCTACGAGGTGAAAGAATAGCCTTGTAGTATATGGGTAACCATAAACTGTTCTTTATAGTGTATGGTGCCTGAAAAAAAGACAAAAAGAGACTCACTTTTCCATATTTTCACTCGGTTCTGCCGAGGCCGTCGATTCACAACTACCGCTGCCCAGCACACTCGCGCACCCCTCACACACAGCAAGGGACGAATGAGGACATCTGCTGTAGCCTCTTGTATTATGACATCCTCACTAACACAGAATGAAGTCGTTCTGCATTAGTGAGAATGTCACTACTGCAACAGAACAACTTTTTGCGGTGTATGGATTTCCATTTACAACTGCATTCCACCATACACTATAATAGGGGGCCGGGGATAGGTTGGATGGCAGATACCTGCACCCCTCCAGAATGTAAACCCTGCAAGGGGAGATGATAGAGAGGAGCAGACATAAAGGGTGGATTGGGCCACCACCCCTCTGGGGGAAATAGGCAGAGAGGGAAAAAAGTAGGGATGGCATTAGGCCTGCACCCTTCCAGGATATAAACCCAGCAAGGGGAATGGCAGAGGGGAGTAAATAGGAAGTATTAGGGGACAAAATAATAGCAAAAGAAAGAGGCAGAACTGGCTAAAACAGTGGAAAAAGGAAAAAGGTAGTTGATATATGTGAACAAGAGAAGGGGGAAGGGATAGGAAAATAGCAAAAGGGAATAATTAAGAGAAGTGAGGAGGGGAGGCAAGCCTTTCCCACGGGATCAATGAGATGAACTGATTTTTAACACTAATACATATTATATGCATACTAAGAAGTACAACCACAAACTGATACATGCTAGTATCCACAGTTAAATAAGACATCAGGTACACACTCACTTAAGTTATCCAGGGGAGAGTCAAGAGACGGACCTGATGAGAAGTGGTTGGGGGAAGGGAAAAGGGTATTTAAATATGTATTTATTTAATTAGTTTTTGTTAACCAGGTAGGTACGCTAGGCAGAAACTACCTGTTTTCAGGTACGATCCAGGAGAATTACAACAAAAAGGATGCAACATTAGAAACAGTTTACAGTATACAGCAAAATACAACAAATGCTCAGATAAAAGTAAACAATAGACAGGATGCAAAACATTTTTTTCTATATGTATTTTATGGTGTTTTTTCCATTTTCTCCTCGTAAACCAGCCCCCTACCTCAGACGCATGTATACATATGGAAGCATGCGCACACCGCGTCTTGCGGTACCCACCTGCCACGTGTCACCACCCCCTGCAGAGGAGAGTTGCCTTCCGTCTGCTCAACTTGCCCTGTCCATTCCCCGAACCCAGGTCGCCAGCATAGTGTAAGGCAAGGTATCCAGCGCCTCAGCCCGCAGCGCCACCCGGCTGGCCAAATGCAAACATTTTAGGACAAGGTAAGCAAGTGTGGCATAAGGTGTGTAGCACCTACAACAGATAAAGTGCTAGATATGATGGTGAGAGAGATACACCTAGCTAAACAGTACATGCAATGTTATAATCCATTGGCAAAGGTATAAGGGGAGCTACAGAAGTATGCCAGCCAGAGACCACCTGTAGTGGGGCATCATATCTGGGTTGGGTAGAATGGAAAAACAGTTGGTATGGGGAGAGGGTGGGGGTTTGGGAAGTAATTCCACACTGTTTCCAGCCCTCCCAAAAGAGATTAACTGGGTAGACTGGATAGGCCTTGCGGTCCTTATCTGCCGTCAATGTCTATGTTTCTATGTTTCTATTAAGGGTGGAGATATGGTGTGCTACAGGTTCATTATCCATATGCAGTGAGTGGGGGAAGGAGACGAAGTATCACAGGGGAACAGGAGCCATTCTTATTATTTTTTACTAGTCTACCAGTTGGTGGAGGATATTGTGGACCTGAGGGAATGCCTGGGATTGCTGAGTGGTGGGATCAGTATATATTATTTCTGTTACTGAGCATTTGAGCATACCATTTGTAATTACATTTTATGTGCCTTTTTTTAGGGCTGCTAGCTCAGTTCAGTTCTAAGAAAGAATCAAACTCAACTTTAGGTGTTTGATTCCTTAGGACAATGGTGACTGAGTCAAACAGGCGGACTTTTGGCTTGACTGATTCATCTTGGTCTAAAAGGTGGAGACCAGCTGAATCAGTCAGATCACACACTTTGCACTTGCACAGATGGACTTTGCACTTGAAACAGTTAACTAGGCAGAGTGTGAGTCACAGCCTTGTTATGGTGCAAACTTAACTCTACGAAGTAAACCAGTGTGAACTTCACTCATGCACTCGTCGTCAGACTGATAGGCAGCTCAGGCAGGTCTGTGATCAACTTCTTGTTAAAACCACTAGGAAATACCTCAAAAGCCATGTTTACACAGCTGCAGAGCTCTGAGATTTGCATCGCTCCATTCCTGCTCTGATCACTCTAGCAGGCTCAATTAACTATTTACACAGTCCACCCCTTGCGCCGATGCAGGTTGTGCTGGAGAGTGGCTGTGGAGCCAGGTTAGGAGCAGTGGAGGAGTCTGGAAGCAGTTGCTTTTATCAGATCGAGTATCACAGCACATTTACATGGCCACATAACACATTTGCTCTGATAAACCTACCCACTCCTGTGCCGGAACAAAAACAGATTCTGAAGTGCTCCTAGTATGGTCTGGTAAGTAGTCACACTGTTGATTTTGCAGTGCATCAAACCATGCACACACGTTGATGTGTTGCAAATGCAAAGGTGGCAGTGTAAACAACATGCCTAAAGAGTTAGGTTGAGCAGTGCTTCTAAAGCAGCTGGCTGCTGGGACCAGGGCTTGCCTGAAAGGGAACTGTGAGGGGAGACACTGGACTCTGGAGGAGTGTGTATGGGCAATGGGCAGGTGGGGCATGAGGTGGCAGACTGCCGTTACCCACTTTTCTTATCTCATCAGCAAACAGCTTTTTTGTGCCGCACTGGATAATCATTTTTTTTATTTTTTTAATGCAAGACTAGCACTTTAGCAGGGCATACAGGAAGACTTGACTGAGGCCCCGGCCTGAAGTCTGTGATTTTGAAGTTACTGGGCATCAGGTATGTACCAGCTGACAGAGTGCCAGACCGGTGCCCAGTCACTGGAGGTTAGCACCTTGGTGGCATACCACAAATAAAATAAAGTAAAATAAAAAAATCTCCACATTCCCCCCAAGATGCTGACGTTCCTGTCTCCCCCTCCTCCTCCTGCTCGTGAGTCCTGAAGCAGCCTGTGTGTGTCGCCCTAAGCTGTGCTGTTGCAATGTGATCTTAGCAATGGCCGGCAAGTGCCAGCCGGCAGTGAGCCAGTCCCTGACGACTGGTAGTCCTTGGTGTTATTCCATAAAAAAATAGTAAAATAAAGACATAAAATAAAAAGATACAATAACAAGAGGCTTCGCCCAACTGGTTGAAGTTCCTCTTTACTCCTAGCAAGCTCTAGGAAATGGAGCAATGGAGAGGACAAGGAGATGGTGGCATTGGACCATCCAGTTGGGTCAATGAAAAATCAAAGTGGAGTGGGGTTGGTCAGAGACCCTCTGCCTCAGTGGAAACTGCAAGTGTGGAGGAAGATGACAGTAGCTGAACAATCTGAGAAGTATCACACATTGAAGGTACTACTGGCAGTGGCACCGCAAGGGTTGCAACATGAGCAAGAACCAAGGGAAAATAAGGAGTGTGTCAGGCAGAGGAGGAGGAGCCAAGGGAGTGGGCAGAGCTTGGGGAGAGAGAAACCACTGCTGATTGTATACCTGATAAAACTAATAGCAGCAGCAGTTCTGCGGAGGAGGAGGAGGAGGAGGTGGACAGGTGGTAATAGAATTCAGGGCAGGTGCAAGTAAGAGAGAAAAAAAAGGCCAAAGTGGTGGTTTAAAAAAAGAAAATAAAAAGGCCACAAAATGACAAGGGGAAATACAACAGCAAGCATTTTAAATTACAGCAGATAAAGACACAGGCAAGACTGGTGGCCCAGGACACATGGTAGAGAGGCAGAAGATCCATTCCCTGACTCTGAAGAACTGGTGGAGGAAGAGGAGAAGGGTGATGTGGAAGCTGGCCACAGTAGCCCACCCATTAGGCATAAGCAGAGAGTGCCAGTAGAAAAGATTAAACTGGTGATGTCGGTGATGTGGGATTTCTTTTGACTGGAAAAAGAATCATGCACGCATTGTGTGTCATTTATGGGCTCTACCATGCCGGTTCGACATCCTTTATGTCGACTGACATCTAGTCAACAGGAATCACGTCGACCGCAAGTTGTGGTCTGCATGATTCCTGTGTATCTCCTGGTCCTGTTTTTCCATTGGGGTGCTTTGCCTCCCGAACTCCGCCTTCAGGGGCTCTTCCCCCTCCCCCCATCTCTTTATTATTCTCAACTCCAGTTTGAGTTGATTTGGGGCAGGGGTGCAGGACCGGGAGACAGTAGGCCCTGTCTCGGGCAGACCAACACAGTGACCTGTTGGCAAAGTGTCGATTTTGCCAACAGGTGTCTATTTCACTGTGTTGGGTTCGCCGTAAAGGTGGCATACCTCTTTGATGTACCGACAGCCTGAGTCACAGTAAGAAGGGGACAAAGCTGGGAACATCTACTCTGAAAAAGCATTTGCTGAGGTCCTACAGATATTACGTATAGAATAAAGAATAGGGTGATGAGTGTAAAGAGAAGTTTACACACCCAAGGGGTTAGATGCTGCATAAACCCTGAGAGCGAAGCTCAAGGGGTTTATGAAAAGCATCTAATCCTGAGGGTGTGTGTAAGCTTCTCGTTTACACACAGCATCCCATATTTTATTTTATATCATTGCTGAGTCTTCCTTTTTGGCCACAGCAATGATATAAAATTAAAGTAAAAAATGACATTCCTGAGTCCTGTGCGGACACAGTACTCTTTGGTTGGAGTGCGTTGTCCCGCTGTTGTTTTTATTTATTATTTATATTTTTTTATTTATTTCTATCCTCAGCTTAAAGTTTTGCTCTTTAAAGTCTGTTTTTTGTTTCTTTTCACTGACCCTTGAGTTTGAGTGGCAGTTCCGTCTGCTGTCGAGCGACGAGGTGGTCAGCAGTCCGGAAGGAAGAGCTGCAGCGGACACATGAGCAGTCCAAGGGAAAACCGTGTGTGTGTTTGCTGTAATAAACACTGCTTTATTACAGCAAATAATGTCACAGGTTTTCTTCGTTAAAAAGGAAGACCCAGTTATTATATATAGAATAATACATGGAGAAGTCTGTATAACGAGGATACTATGCACACTCGAGGTGAGCGATGCCCCATAAACTCTGAGGGTGGAGACCGAGGGGTTCATTAAGGCATCGCATACCAAGGGTGTGCATGAAATCTGAGTTTCCACACTTCCCCATGTTTTATTTTTTATATTTGCTGGTTCCTTTGTTATGTTATAATTCCTAGTCTGTGGAACAATAAATAGAGCATACTTGATAGGCAACTATGCACAACCAGTGTAGATACATAGATACATAGACAGTGTCGGCAGATAAGGGCCTATGGCCCACCCAGTCTGCCCATTTGAGCTTGTAAGTTCAGTTTATGTTTTCCTAGAAGTCTGTTGCCCCTTACCCCTGACCTCCAGAATTCCTTTATGTCTATCCCATGCATTCTTAAATCCCGTGATTATTTCAGCCCCCACCACTTCCTCTGGCAGGGTGTTCCACTTGTCCACCACCCGTTCTGTAAAGAAATTCTTCCTCATGTTTCCTCTGAATCATCTTCCCTCCAACTTCATCCCATGCCTTTTAGTCCTGGAACATCTTTTTCACTTAAAAATAGTGTATTCCTGCACCCTATTCCTCCCTGTAAGATACTTGTATGTTTCTATCATATCCCCTCTCTCCTTCCTCTCCTCCAGGGAGTACATGTTCAGTTCCTTCAACCTGTCTTCATAGGACTTGTGATGCAATCCATGCACCATCTTTGTTGCCCTCCTCTGAACCTTCTCTACCCTGTCTATGTCCTTATGAGGTATGGTCTCCAGAACTGTACACTGTACTCCAGGTGGGGCCTCACTAGTGTCTTGTATAGTGGAATCATGACCTCCCTTTTCCTGCTGGTGATGCCCCTGCCTATACATCCCAGCATCTTATTTGCTTTGCCTGCTGCCTTGTTGCACTGTTTCCCTACCTTGAGGTCATCAGAGATGATAACCCCAAGATCCCGTTCCTGCTTGGTGCATGCTATATCTTCACCCCCCAACTGATATATTGTGCCAGGGATTTTGTGCCCCACATGCATTATCTTGCACTTCCTTGCATTGAATTTCAACTGCCAAACCCTGACCATTCTTCAAGTTTCTGCAGGTCCTTCTCATTCTGTCTACACCTCTGGTGTGTCTACTCTGTTACAGAGCTTTGTGTCATCAGCAACATTGAAATTCTGCCTTCTAGGTCCCAAGCATGTCACTGATGAAGATGTTGAATAGGACCGTCCTCAGCACTGATCCCTGTGGTATCCCACTGGTCACTCTTCCCTCTGTGGAGTGACAGCCATTTACCACCACCCTCTGTGTCCTGCCACCCAGCCAGTTACCTACCCACCACACTACTGTCCTGCCCACACCCATATTCCCCAGTTTGTGTAATAGTCTTTATGCGCACAGTGTCAAAGGCCTTGCTGAAGTCCAGATAGGCCATGTCCACTGCCCTCCCCTGATCCACCTCCCTAGTCACCCAGTCAAAACATTCAATGAGGTTAGTCTGACATGACCTCCCCCTTGTGAAACCATGCTGCCTTGGGTCCTGTAGTCCATTGACAACCAGATGTTCCACCAATCTCTCCTTCAGTAGTGCTTCCATGATCTTCCCCACTGCAATTCTGCCACAGAGTGGTTCTGATTCCCTCTGACCTCGAGAGCAATCCTCAAGATGTCCATTGGAATCAGAACCCTGAGATGACAGAACACACTGGTTGTGCATAAAGTTGCTCGTCCTATATTTTTTATAGTGTATAGTTTTATGCGAAATGTGTGCATTGTGTTTTTTTCTCTTTCACAGTGAAACTGACTTGTGCCGTCTCTAGAGGTCCTAGAATGCTGTTCTACCACTGAAGAGTACAATCACATTCCATGACCTTTGCACTGTGGTGCAACAGCATTTTGAAAAGGATGGATTTCTATATGGAACAATGCTCTACTATGCGCTATAATGAAACAGTACATGGCTCATAGTTAGAACCAGACGTACTTTTCAGTGAATATGTGAAGTTAGCCATTAGGTTGTTAAGCTGAGAAATAGGAACATTTGTAAATTGTGTGGTTAAGATGAGATGTGGCAAGACTTACAAATTCTGTGCACTCACTGACATCTGAGAGATACTTGTTGAAGAGCTTGACCTCGCTCTCTGTTTTCTCGAGGGTGTTTTTATTTTCTTGTTGCTCTATGAATTTCTGCTGCTCAGCTTAGGTGTTTAGGTGCCTGAAATCTTTCTCACTGTGCCATTTTTGATGTTGTCAGTAATGTGAATGTACGGTATTAGGTGGTAGAAGCACTGTTTATTTTCCATTTTCCTTTGAGGAAAATGCTACACTGATGGTGGGTAGTTTCAGAGAGTGAGTGTGAGAGAGCTGTCGGTGTGAGGGGATGCGTATTTAATTAAAGAGAAAACTGATTAAAGAGAAGAAATGTATGTACAGTTTGTAAGGGCTGGGCACCTCCTGCATCTAGGGGCTGATGGCTACATATCTCATCCAGAGGAGCATTCAGCCATGAACACTGTACCTCTGCTTTTTACCTTTTGCCACCTCAGGTCAGGGAGAATGCTACACACGTGGTGGGTGGTGTTAAAGAACGAGCGTGAGGGAGCTGTCAGTGCATGGGGAGACCACGAGGAAGCAGCCATGGTGGCATGCCAGGTATTTTAAGAATTTTATCAAAAGCTGATTAATCAAACTTCGTTATACACAGTTCTTTCTACACACATGTGTATAACGGAGTTTAAGAGGTTCTGCCAGCAGGTGGTAATCAATAATAACCAGTTAATATATTTATTTATGGGATTTTTATGACTGGGTAGGCACACTGAGACAATACTGTTCCTTTTTCAAGAGCAACCTGGAGTTAGTTGCGTACAGAGACCCTAATACAAAGAATGAATTTGGTATGCATATAAGTTACAATGACAAAAGGGGTTTGCAATAGTGCAACAACATAAATTACACTTCCGATAATTAGTTACACAGATCAAGGTACACAGGAGAGAGAATGCGGCAGTACCTGAGGTACAGATGTAGGAACAGCTGATACATAAGCAACTGTGTAACTCTCAACGATGGCAACTACATTGCCTACAATCAAGGAGATGCTTCTTATGGAGTTTCTCAAAAGTCATAAAGGTGGAGCAGTCTTGAACTGGAGGAAGATGCTTGGTCCACTGATCACAGGCTGTTTGTTATTCAGAGGCTGACAATATCCTGGGAACCATTAGAAGCAACCAGGAGGAAAAGCAGAGGAGTCTTCTGTGAGGTTTTTTGCTTGAGAGTATTCTTGCGGTTGGGGGGAGCCTTCATTATTTTGCAGACCAGACAGAGCAGTGGACAACTAAGTCTTTCTTCAAAGGATGGCCAATTTAGTGAAGTAAGGACAGTACAGTGGTGCTACCTGCTTTTCACTCATGCAGCAAACCGATATACCCAGTTGTACAGTATATTAATCTGTTGTGCACTGTTTCCCTCAGGGAGGAGAGGACAGGTGCCCCAAATAGCATGACTAAGAGCAGAATGCTACTAGATATTGTCAAACATGCCTCTTTGGTGAAGTAAGCCCTGAGCCTGTAGAATAAGCTCAGTTTCTGGTTAAGGGTTTTTGCCAGATGTTCAAGATGAGGTCTAAACAAAAGCTCCTGGTCCAGTAGGACACCTAGGTACTTTGTACACTCAACAACTGTATGGACCTTTTCAACATCTCACTCAAGATGGGGGGTATCACTCAGGACTGGTGGACAGCTCATGTGGTGCCTATCCACAAGTGTGGCCCAAGAGATGAGCCAGGAAACTACAGGCTGGTCAGCTTGACCTTCATAATGGGCAAGTTAATGGAGACCACTCTGAATAAACAACTTATGTCCTTCATTGGAGACAATGGTCTCTAGAATGACAGGCAACATGGGTTTGTCAGATGGTGGTTATGTCAAACCAACATGCTGGACTTCTACGAGTGGGTCATGAGAACTATGGACAAAGGGCAGGCCATGGACATACTTTATCTGGTCTTCAGCAAGGCTTTCCACTCTGTACTCCATGGCAGGCTGGTCAGCAAGCTGGGGGACCTGGAGGTTGGGGAAAAACTGCTGAGGTGGGTAAAGTGCTGCCTGACAGACAGGAATCAGAGATTAGTGGTAGTGGGTGAGTTGTCCGAACCCAGGCCAGTGACCAGTGGTGTCCCACAGGGATCACTGATGGGACCTGTGTTGTTCACTGTATTCATTGGTGACATAGCAGAGGGGGTCAACAGCAGGGGTCAACCTTAACCTTTTTTTGCACTAGCCAGCAGGGCAAGTTGATTCATAATTGCACTAGCCCACAGATGGTTGCACTAGCCCTTAATTATAATGGTAAATTGTAATCACTTATACAGGAAACAATGCAAGCAAAGCCAAGAAATACTCTGATTATTGCACATTTTTCCTACTCCCGCACTGCTTCCAGCTCCCCAGCAGAAAAAAAAGACTGCAATGCCATCCATCACAGATAGTGAGCCCTCCTCCTATTGTTTTGTACCATGGCCTCTGCTCTTCCTCTTTCTCTCCCCCCCCCCAACACAGACCAAACAGAGAGAGGATATCACAAGAACAAATGTTCAGTTAAGCAGTCCTAGCTCTGCACACACAATACCTGGCATCATCACGCACCTCACCACACTGTCACCACCACCCACAGGGCAATGAACAGAGTCAGGCAGAGAAAGACACTTGCGGTCCCCACCCTATAGTCAACTGGAGACCTGCACTTTTGAAAGTTTTTGTAAAGTCTCAAGAGAGCCAGGAGCACATCTAAGGTTTCTTTGGGGTGAGGGTTAGACAAACCTAAAGGGCGTGGGAAATAGAAAACTATGACAATTTTATTTGTAAAAGCATTGATTTTAATATGCTCTGTCCCAACAATAACAGATTTTTCTTTAACATTGTCCTTTCATCAGCTCAGGGGAAACAGTACACAGGCATAACACTATACTATCTCTATTTCTGTATGGGATGATCTATGCACCCCAGGAATGCCTATTTCAAGGTTTCAAATTATGTATTTTATCAAGGTTTATTTTTGTACCATACATGGTCCAGAGCTTTGTTTTTACACTGAAAAGACATGCTGAGTGGGATAAGGGTGGAACTGTATGGCTGGTGATGGCTGGCATGGTCCATTTAGAAGAGATGAGGACCCCCTACACTTGCCAGTAATGGCAGCTATGGATCTATGGATGGTCACTTCAGAATCTGGTCTGCAGTGGTGTCCAAGGAAAGAACAGAGTTAAGAGATTTGGGAGAGGGAAGTTATGGTGAGGCTGGGATAAAACCCACCACCTGCAGGCCTGATCCTGTATACCTCTTGCATTTAGTCACTGAAATGTTGGATACAAACACTCAAAATGTAGAGAAATGAGGGACACTGGTCTTAATAATATTGGACTAATTGTTAGATATAGACACATTCAGAAAACTGGAACCTAGTAACTTAACAGCACTCTACCCTTGATCACACCCTGGACACTAGCTGAAGTGGAGTGATAATGACTCACGTTGAGTCTTTTGTGGGATCCCTCTCTTGAACTGACAGATAATCGCAGCTTTTAATGAGCTGTTAATCACCCCGGCCATCTGGAACATTGAGAGAGATTAGCATGAGGGCTAGAGAATGCTAAAGTAGAGACTTTTTTAACTTCATTAACAGCCAAGAAAATCTGCACTAGTCAAGACGGGCAAGTAGAGAGTTAGCTGCACTAGCCCTGGTCAATTTGCACTAGTGTTTGGGCTAGTAAAACAATGTTAAGATCGACCCCTGGTCAAGAGCAAAATCTGTCCTTTTGCAGATGATACTAAGCTGTGTCGGAGGGTGGACACAGAGGAAGGGAGGGAGGACCTAAGGGAGGACCTAGCGAAGCTGGAGGAATGGTTTGGCATCTGGAAGCTGGGTTTTAATGCTAAAAAATGTAAGATAATGCACATGGGAGCAAAAAATCCAAAAGAGAGATGCTGGCTAGGGGGTGTCCAGGTGACAGTATCAGAGGAAGAGAATGATTTGTGGGTTACGGTAAGGGGTGATAAGAAACACTCAGCACAGTGCCATAAGGCAGCGACCAAACCAAATAGGATGCTGGGTTGCATAGCCAGAAGCATCACCTCTAGGAAGGAGGAGGTTTTTTACCACTATATAGGTCACTGGTGAGAACTCACCTGGACTACTGTGTCCAGTACTGGTGCAACTACCTTAAGAAAGATATCAAATTACTGGAAACAGCACAGAGGAGAGCAACCAAATTGATTCAGGGCAAGGGGGGACAGATCATACGAGGACAGACTGAGGCAGCTGAACATGTATTCTCTGGAGGACAGGAGGGAGAGCGGACATGATTGAGACCTTCAAATATTTAAAGGGAATAAACAGGACCAACATCGAGGGCATCTTTACCCTAAGGAAGGAAGGAATAACAAGGGGACATAGCTTGAAGTTGGTAGGAGGCAGTTTCAGGAGGGAGATTAAGAGGCACTTCTTCACAGAAAGGGTAGTGAAGGGGTGGAATGAGTTGCCAGAGAAGGTGGTAGTTACAGGGTCAGTGATCTGCTATAAGAAGGGCTGGGACAGGGGCAAAGAAGAAGATTAAACCAGCAGGGCCCATGGGGAAGATGGACTGCAGTGAAGGCAGAGGGAAGGGGGAACAGCTTCAAGAGGAGTGGAGGGGCAGCTACCTAGTATAACTAGCTGCGCACTTGAGCAGACTTGGTAGACCCTTGTGGCCTGTATCTGCTGGCGATTTCGAATGTTCATAACTTCCAGGGGAGCACTTGTGGTGGTTTATACCCTCAATAACTTGTTCCTCTCCAAGCCCAGTTTTCTGGTACCAAACAACATGGCCTTATTTATTTAGTTTACTTTTTTTAGTTTAAAATTCTGTCACTCAAAAGCAACCAGTTTTCAAGCATGCTAAAGTCCACCTCAGGCCTGAATCTATATGTGTCAAATCTGAGTTACTTCTACACAGCACTGCATCATCAGCACAGAGCAACACTTTGCTTCCCCCTCCAATTACCAGATAAATCAGTCACAAACAGGGAGAAGAGCACTGGGCCCAATATGGAGCCCTGAGGTACCCCATCAGTGGTGTCTTTCACTGAGGATAAACTACCCACCCACTTGACCAGAATGGTCAGAAGTATGGCAGCTAGGATTCAATGCAAAGAAGTGCAAAATAATGCACCAGGGAAGCAAGAACCAAGGGGAAGAATACACAGTGGTGGGGGGGGGAGTAGTAACAACAACAAAAAAGGAAAGGGACCTGGGGGGTAATCATATCAGATGAACTTAAGGTTAGTAAGCAATGTGAGATGGCAGTAGGGAGGGCTGGAGGTATACTGGGATGCATAGGGAGAGGCATCAGCAGCAGAAAACAGGAAGTTGTTATCCCTCTGTACAGACAGTTGGTGAGACCCCATCTGGAGTACTGCGTCCAGTTCTGGAGACCCCATCTCTGCAAGGACATAGACAGGATAGAGGCAGTCCAGAGGAGGGCAACTGAAATGGTGCAGGGTCTGCAAGAGAAGCCGCATGCAGAGAGACTAAAGGAACTTAATATGTATACCCTTGAGGAAAGAAGGGAGAGGGGGGACATGATAGAAACTTTTAAGTACCTCAGTGGATTCAACAAAGTCCAAAAGGGTAGCATCTTTCAGAAAAAGAGACGTGCAAGAACAAGGGGACACAATTTAAAGATAGAGGGTGGGCAGTTCAGGGGCAATGTGAGGAAGTATTATTTCACAGAGAGGGTTGTGGATGCATGGAACAGCCTTCCTGAGAAGGTTGTGGGGTCTAAACCTGTGGGAGAATTCAAGAATGCATTGGACAGACATAAGGCAATTCTTGTGGGGGGTAGGAAGAAATAGGCTGTAGGTTAACTAGGATCTGCGGCCTATCCTGTAGGTAGGGAAATGGGCAGACTAGATGGGCCAAGCAGTCCTTATCTGCCGTCAAAGTCTATGTTTCTATGTTTCTAACCATCATTCTGTTTATGGTCAGTAAGGTAGTTTCTAAGCCAGATCTCAGCATGAGAAGTCATGTCAATGCATTTCGTAAGCAGCAGCAGCACCAGGCAGTGAAGCAGACGATGATGATGGGTGGGTGGAGGAGAATGTTATGGGACCAGATAGACAGAAAGAGTAAAACAATTATTCAAGTGGTAGCCGATGAGCAACTCCAACATCTCCCATTCATAGGTTCTTTAGCCCACTGACTCTCACACCTTCGAGGGGCCAGAAATCCCCAGCTACCTCCACACTCACGACTGACAAAAATAGGAGCCAGCAGACATGTTGTAGGAAAAAAGGCACTCAACTTTCACTGGTCAAATCCCTGGAAATGGCCAGAGATATAAAGCCAACAGACCAGCGGTGAAAAAGTTAACAAGAGCAATTGTGGAAGTGCTAACCCACCATCTTGTTGCCTTCCTCATTCGTGAGCAACGCAGGTTTTGTATTGATGATACAAGTTGCAGTTCCAAAGTATTACGTGCCCATCCGTGCCTACATTTCCACAGTGGTTCTTATGATTTGTATCAAGAGTGTCTAGAACACTGTGTTGCATAGCCTGAAAGCATCAGTTGTTCCAGTGGTTCACATCACCACTGACATGTGGACCAGAGGTCAGACCACTGATTACATCACAGTGACTGCCCCTTAGGTCAATTTCTACTCCTCCTCCTCCTCTGCTTCCTCCTTGTTCCTCTGGGTTAAGTGCCAGCAGCAGCAATAGCAGTAGCTACAAGTCACTCAGACCCTGCAACCTCCACAAGCAGACAGTTTCATGTATTGCTGGCTTTGACAGTGACCATCGCACAGAAAACATGCTGGACTTTCTTCTGCAGAGGTTTGATGACTGGATGACACCACACTCATAAACACCAGGTTTTATAGTATAAGATAATGCAAAGAACGTTGTAAAGGCAGTTGATGATGGGGATTATACACGTTACATGTTTTGATCATTGTATACATCTGGTAGTTCAGGCACTGTTAAGTGATGAAGGCACCACTATGCAGACCTGTGTAGGTCTAACCAATAACGTTTGTGATCATTTTAGCTATTCTGTAAAGATACAGAAGCTGTTTGAAACCTTCAGCATCTGAACTCCCTTGCCCTCCACTACTAGAAACAAAATGTGGCAACAAGGTAGAATCCCACCTCCATGACGCAATGGCTGCTAGGGCAACAGAAGGCTATGCACCAATATGCCACTGAGCATGGTATTAGCAAGGGAGGGGTACATATCAGCCCAAATCAGTGGCACCTAATAGAGACTCTCTGCACTGTGCTGAAGCCCTTTGAGGGGGCCGCACGGGTGGCAAGTGCTGATGCAGCTGGTCTAGGCCAGGTGGTTCCACTCATTGCCCTTATTAACCTGTGATTTGTTTGCATAAAAACTCAATATGAGAACAATGAGGATCCCACTGCTGTTAATCTAGTAGAAAGGATAAGAACACAGTTGTGACATGACACACTCATTTCAGAAATGTGTAGAGCACTTCACTACATCCTGGCCACTCTTTTGCACTCTCAGTTCAAAGATGCATTCCAGACATGCTTTGATGCACAAGAATGTGGTATGGATCAGCAGTCCAATAAAGCCTGGATGATCCATCTGGTTTCTGTGCATATGGCAGAAACCAAGGCCAGGAACACAAGTAGAGCACAAGAAGAAGACTCACAGTCCCTTGTAGTCCCACTGACAGGTCAAGACAAATCAGGGTAGGAGAGCTCAACCACTCCCCCAAAAAAAACCCCAAAACAAACAGGCCTTCACACTGCAGCCATTCTTTCTTATATCACTTTTATTGCATCTGCCCCAATGTTTTACCCAAAGGCTTCTTCAGGGGACTTTGCATCTGTGATTTTAACACAGCAGCCTTGTTTTTGAGTACCTTCTTTTTGAATAGATTTTCATAGTTACAGAAATATCTCAGTTTCTGACGGCATACTCTAGCTATTCCCACTCATAAGCATGTTTTCTTTTCTGATGATTACAGTACTTCCTTGTAATTTATACTGTCCAGTCTTTTAACCTTCTCAGTATGTTAATTGCTTGGGGGCTGGATATTCAAAAGGGTTGCACACGGCGCAACAGTGATATGCCGTGCGCAACCCACCAATGCACCCCAGCACGATATTAAAAGGGCATGTTGTGATGTGCAACCCCCGATGCGCTGGGTTACATCAGTAATGTATGCAGTACAAGTTCAGGGGGCGTGCCCATGCATATACAGCACATCCTGATATTCAGTCCGGGATGTGCTGCGCATATGCTGGCACAACCCTACCTTGTGCTGCTCAGGGGGATGCAAAGATGTCCCTGGTAAAACCAGGAACAAATCCTGGCCACCCACAGGCAAGCTGCCATATTGTGGGGTGCAACACAGCAGCCGCCACCCATGGGTAGCCACCCGCCCACCCAGAACACTGTCTACAAGCCCCCTGCCCTAGAAGCATTGTGCCCCCCCCGGCCCATCGCCCTATCGCGGGCATCTGTATTTAAAAGGTCCCTGGTGGACCAGTGGATTCCCCCTTCATCCGATCGTGAGCATATGTATTAAAAAGGCCCCTGGTGGACCAGTGGATTCCCCCCCTTCGCCCAATCATGGGCACATGTACATTTAAAGTCCCTGGTGGTCCAGTGGAAACCCCTCCCATCGCTCGATCATGGATGGAAATAGCACTAGATACCCTGGTGGTCCAGTGGCACCCCCTCCCCACCAACCCACTGACGGTCCCCGCCACCCAGCACCCCTTCCCCGTCATCGGTGGGTGGCAGCTTCCCACCCGCATGCCATCTGGCTGCCCACCGAATGACAGCATACAGTATGGCCTGTACGCCTATTGGTCCACTGTGTGGACCAATGGGGATGCAGACCATACTGTACTACACAGGCCTGATATGTTAATGAACACGTTCATTCACATATAGGGTCTGTGTAGTACAGTATGGTCTGCACGTCCATTGGTCCACTGTGTGACCAATAGGCTACAGGGCCGCACTGTGCACCTCTCATTCAGCGGTGCCGGGTGGCATGTAGGTGCTGCTGCCCCGCCAGTGACAAGGGGTGCTGGGTGGTGGGAACCCTCGTGGGCGGGTGGGAAGGTTGGTACCACTGACCACCAGGGTATCTAGTGCTATTTCCACCCATGATCAGGCTGTAACCCTTAGGTGGCACTATCCCAAGGGCTACTACCCCTGCCTGCTTGACTAGTAGCAGGTTAAGGGGCCTGAGCTCTGAAATGGATGCCTCCACCTGGAGGTCAGGAAAGGCTGTGGTCAAGATAACCTGGGCACAGCCCTCTGGGACAGTGTAACCCCCCTCTTTCCTTACTAGTGGCCAGAACAACACACAATAATAACTTTCACAATATCCCCGATACACCACACAAGTACCCACACTGTTTGCACTTACCACCAGGGTTTTCCTCTGGCCCAGCCCTGGGGACCCCCTGTAAAACAAGGTTATACACAGCAAATGACAGCAGTACAGTACTCTTGTACAAACTGGAACCACAGTCAGACTAAATGCAAAAAAGAGTTAGATCTGATTTATTTAAGGAACTTGAACAAGGGAAGGGCATAATCAGGTTAATTTGCTTAAAGGCATTATCAGTCAAACAGTTATGCATGCACTTCAGGGTCCATAAACAGTCACACACTCCGGGTATGCAGTTGGAGAATGGTGTGCTAGCCAGGAACATTGCAGCTGGTTGGGGCCCTGTGATGGAAGAAAACAACATGCACAGCACACACTATTTGTAATCCGGAGCCGGAGGGCTCAGTTCCTGAAAAGAAAACAACAAGACAATCAGATGACACACTTTTAGATTAGGCTATTGTTGCATGGAGCTACACTGATGATTACTCACGATATCCAAGACTGGACACAGGATGGACGAAAACCGAGACAGTATGTGGTTAATCTGGAGTGCCCAGAGAAGCAGGGCCCACACGAATATACGAGGCATCGTTCCTGTTCAAGCGTGGAGCAGGGGGCTGATCCCCAGGCAGGTCTCTTGTTGATGGCTTTCTCTGTGCAGTGGGTAGTCTGGCTGGGCCAGTGTGGCAAGGCCCCAGCAAAATGGAGACAAATTCGGATACAGTCTGTTTTCGGATGAATACAGCTTCCAGCGAGCAGAACACAGTTCACACAGTGAGGAACCAAATCACGATCCACTAACAACTCACAGCACATTTACATGCAAGGAAATTCCACTGTACCCAGCAAACCACTCTCCGGTCATGATCGCAAAATCTCTGCACAAACCGGGGATTCAAAGGCAGCTGGAAATCCTGACAGGCTTCTTTAGTTATGAGCCTGGTAAAAAATTGGTGGCTTACTTCATTCTCACAAACTTGGATTTAATCCAGAATAATTCTCTTCTCTTCTCTCCTCTCCCTCTCAGGGGAAGCAGGTAGACATGCAGGCAGCAGGATAAAACTCAGGACTTTCCACAGAGACTATATTGAGCTCTTGCTTCTTCAGTTCCCAACTTAGATCTGCCTCTAACAACAAGCAGCTTGGGAATTTCCCCAAGATCCAAAAGGATCGGTTGGCTGATCCTCCTGTCAGTCATGACAAAGGCTCCCCTTCAGGTGCAAAAAGACGCAAAAAGCCCAAAACTACAATTCCTACAGATTTTTACTCCAGACAGCTCCTGTAGTCTGGCTCCATTTTAGGTCCCACCAGAACTGATTGGTCCAATTCGGCAGTCCAGGACCAAGATAGTGGAGATAAACAAAACAGTCCTTGCAGCAAAGAAGGCAGGTTGGACCAACAACATTATCACTATCATTCTAAATGATTTTCAGCAAATAGTTACATCTTTCAACAGAGCTCCCTCTCAGATTACTTATGACTGCAATTCAGGTAGCTCTTAAAGAGACAGTACACAGAGACTATACAGGCACTTTCTGGCAATCACATTTAAACTGCGAAAATGCCGGACACCAGCCTGGCTGTGAGCATTTAGGCAAGCTTGAGGAAGACTTTTTGGGAACCCCCATTTGAAGGGGGGTTACACCCTTCCCTGCCTGGAGAAAAGTTGGCGTCCGTGTCAAGTCTGTATCATCATGCATCAGTTAACATAAACTTATTACTTTACTATACATATTCACTACACTTCATGATACTATATCCATTCTGACAACACATTGTGCATATTTCACACAGGTAGATTGAACATTACTATACTGAATCAGGTAATAACTTCTTGTACTTTAAACAATGCAAGAGGGGGCCCTTCCCTATCAGCTAACTTGGGGCTAGAGGGGGCAGAGGCACCATGCACCATGGTGAGAAGGAAAGACAGATAAACTGGAATTGGCTGTCAAGCTCAATTTGGGCAGTGAGCTTGGTGAGACAAAGACACCTTTGTGCACCACATTGAGAGGTAAATCCACTGGCCTCCCAGGACAATCATAACTGAGGTGTCCTACTGGCTTGACAACTCGGCCAGTCTTTCTGAGGGGGACAACCACAGTCTTTGAACTCTCAGCACTGGTCTGGGGACTCTTGTCACTTGTGAAGGGTGCCTCGGCCTGGATCAGAAAGTTCAAACATGGGGCACTGTTGGCTCCTTGCTCTGCAGGCTCTGTTTCTACAACACTTGACTCATTTTGCGCAGGCTCAGGCACAATCAAGCTTTGAGGCACTGAAGGGGGGTGGTCAGCACTATCACAGTGTTCTTCAAGTTGTGGTATGTCACCAGAAAGACTCAAACCCTCAGCCCCTTCTTCAGGCAAATTATACAGTTCCACAATACACAGAGACTCAGCATCTTCAGACGTGATACTTTGCACTTCACTTTCTGAGAGCATTGGCTCCAAGGACGTAGCTGGGGGCGGGGGGTAAGGCAGTCCAGAAGACCCAGATTCATCCCCACAATTTATTAGGGGATTACCTTGAAACAGCTGACTCAGTTCATAAGATGGGAAATAGCCATGGTGGTATTCACTTTTGTCAGAAGTAGACTGACAGTCACTATCATTCTGGGCCTGCCTTGGAGGAAACCTTAAATATGTGACCACTAGGGTAGGTTGTCTCTGTCTCTTTCTTACAGCATCATGAGTCACTGGCCCGGGGGCTCAATTTCTGGGGGTTCAGCTTTAATCATGACTAGGCCGATAGGTAGCAAGTGGTTACAGTTCATGGTCTTGACAGCTTTGGAGTTGTTCTATGGGCGCACCTTTTACACAGGTAAATCATCCAACTTTCCAACTACTACATGGGGAAGATGGTGCCACCGATCAGCAATTTTGTGTTTACCATGCAGTCCCAAATTGCATGACAACACACGGTCTCCAGGTCGAAGCTCTTGAGCCTTTACCTTTTTATCATGCCTTTCTTTGTTGGCTAGAATTCTCTTGGTGGCTATTGTCTGGGCCAGTTGATAGGCATGGTCCTGTTGAGATTTCAGTTTTTGTACATATTACAAGTAGTTTTCGGCTCAGACCCATCTGAAGAGACCCCAAAACAGACATCATCTGGCAGCTGGGCCTCTCTCCCAAACATGAGGCAGTGGAGGAGAACCAAGTAGCATCATTTTTTGTGCAATTGCATGCATGTACAAAGGTGCTAATCTGCTGGCTCCATTTATGCTTGTCTTTTGGGTAGAGGGTGCCCAGCATGTCTAGAAGGGTGTGGTTAAAACGTTCTGGTTGAGGGTCTCCCTGCGTGTGATTGAGGGTGGTTCTTGACTTTCGCATCCCCAATAAAGACAGCATTTCTTTGATTAGCCGACTCTCAAAGTCTCTGCCTTGATCAGAATGAATCCGCGGGGGGCACCATAGTGGATGATGAAATTTTCCACTAGCACGTTGGCCATGGTAGATGCCTTTTGATCTTTGGTGGGAAAAGCTTGTGCATGCCGTGTGAAATGATCCATAACCACTAACACATTATCAGTGTTCCGCTGCTCAGGTTCTAAACACAAGAAGTCTAGGCAGACTGGTTCCATGGGGGCGCTGGCGGTAATATTAACAAGGGAGGCAGCCCTCTGACGCAGGGCTTTTCTTTGTAGGCAGCAACTACAGGTCTTTATATGGTGCTTAACATTGGCCCCCATTTTGGGCCAGTAGAAGTGAGATCATACCAGGTCAAGGGTTCTGTCAATACCGAGGTGCCCTTTGTGATTGTGAGGGGACCTCAGTACCAAATCTTTAATGGCCGTTGGCAGGACCAATTGCTGCTTGTCTACTTTGCCACTATGAGCTACTGTCTCTCTATACAACAACTGATTGAGCAACTTCAATCTGGGGCCTTCTTTAAACAATAAAGCAATTCACAAGTCAGTGGAATGTAACTTAGACACATTTTTCCCCGCATGCAGGGCATCAGATCCTGGCTGAATCATAGGATCTTGGGATTGAGCCCACTGAATGCTGTCATTGTCAAATTGAGGTAGTGCACTATTATCTAGAGCAGAGAAGTGGCAACAAGCAGCTGGTATGCAGGTGTCAGAAGGGCCCAAGCAATTTACTAAACAGTCCACTGTGTCCACAGACATCTGTTCATCTCTATCAAACTTTTGGCACAATGCTTGAATGTCAGGTTCAGAAAGCCTGACACAATCACTCTTGGAAGTGGGCCTTCATGATAGAGCATCAGCAGCAATATGGTTCAGGACCGGTCTGTATTCAACAGCAAATCATAGGTTGATAATGCAGAAAGGCACCAGTGCCCAGTGGCATCTAACTTAGCTGAAGTCTGTGCATAGGTTAATGGGTTATTGTCAGTCTTCACCAATATCTTTGATCCACAGAGGTATTCATGAAACTGGTCAATGATGGCCCATGTTAGCGCAAGGAACTCCAACTTATGCACAGGGTAGTTTCGTTTGGATGGGGTCAAGCTCCTACTGGCGAAAGTTACTCATCTCAGGTCATCCTCATGGTCTTGATACAGCACCACTCCTGGACCCTGCAGACTAGCATCCATATGCAGCATATAGGGTTAGGTTGGGTCAGCATAGGAGAGAATGGGGGTGTGGGTGAGCTGGTATATGATCTCATGGAAGGCTGCTTCACAGTCGGGTATCCAGCGGGCCTGAAGAGTTCACCTGGGTGGAAGTATACTATTTCTGTTTCTTTAATGGCCCCCTTTTTCTGTTTATGATTGGTAAGAGGTTAACCCTGGGTGAGGTTCAAGAGTGGGCGAATCACCTTGGAATAGTCTTTTATGAACCTGCGGTAGTAGCCACAGAAACCCAGGAAACTTTGTAGTTCTTTCAGATTATGGGGCTGGGTCCAAGTAGTCAGTGCTTCAGCCTTACTGGGATCAGTCCCTATCCCTTTTGTAGATACTATGTGCCCCTCATATTTCACGGAGTTTTGGAAAAACTGGCACTTGTCAATGGACAGCTTGAGGCTGAAGTCTTCCAGTTGGTCTTTGACTTTAAACAGTCAGTTCTCATGCTCCTCTAAGGTGCTCCCAAACACAGTGACATTGTCCAAGTACACCTAGCATTCTTGCAAATTCATATCTCCCACCACACGCTGAAAGTTGCACATTAGTCGCTGAAAGGTGGCCGGGGTGCTTGATATCCCCTGTGGCATCCTCAGAAACTCATAGAACCCCAATGGACAGATGAAGGCTGTTTTCTCATGGTCTTCCGGGGCCATCAAGATCTGGTAGTATCCGCTGCGAAGATCCAACACCGAGAACCATTTGCTCCCATTCAAGCAGTCCAGGGCATCTTGTATACAAGACATAGTGTATTGGTCTGGGATGGTCGGCCAGTTCAAGTTGCAAAAATCAACACACATCCTCACAGACCCATTCTTCTAAACACACAACCACAATGGGAGAGGTGTATGGGCTCCTGAATTCTTGCATCACGGCAGCAGCGAGCATTTACTGCAGGTGTCTTCTCACATCATCTGTGTCTGCTGGGGCTAGGCATCGGGACCTCTCTCAAAATGGCCATTCATCATGCAGGTGTATGTAATGCTCTGTACCCTGGACACGTCCTACATCCCATTCCTTCAATGAAAACACTTGGTCTGTCTGGGAAAGTCTCTTGCTAATTCTAGCCTTCCATTTAGCTGGCAACGGGGAGTCACCAAAGTCAAACAAGTCTGGGGTCACGCTCTCCTTCTCATCAGGGTGCTTGTTGCTGGGCAATACTGCAGTGTCTGCGCAGTATACCATAGCTAGGGTGCACCCTCTGTTCACCCAGATCTCCCAATCTGACACATTGTGAATCTGGACCATCACTCATCATGCATAGGCATGGGCATGAGCAGGCAAGATGCTGGGCTTGACCAATAATCCTTCTGGCAATTTTCTGTTGCCTGGCGCATCCAACATCAGTATTTTGTTCTTGACATCTTTCTGGAGGTGGACCTCCCCTTGAATGGTACACTGGGCATTAGGGGACAGTACCATTGAATCGGGATCCTTCTTTCACACGATCTCCACCAGTTCATCCTGGTCTTCTTCTTCTTCAGGTATCTGTTGCTAATCATAGGCCCTCTTGATCAGAGCTGGAATTCTCAGGGCTCTCCCAGTCCATTGCCCTTGTTTCTCGTGACAGAGTTGCGCCAGTCTCCCAAACATATTGGCGTTTGTCCCAATTAACATGGGAACCCCATCATACAGTCCAGTGGGGGAACACACTAGGGCCAATGTCTACTCGCTCCTCTACACCAGTTCTAGTTGCAGGAAAAGACAACCAGAGGTGGACATACCCTAGGTAGGGAAAAGACTTGTCACTCAGGCCCCACACATGTAGGCCTTACAGGGATTGCAAAGGCACATCAGATAAGTGTTTGTCATACCAGTCCTGGAATACAATGGTCACTTGCGACCTACTGTCAAGAGCAGCCCGAGTATGAATACCATTCACAGTCACCGTAGTCTCCTTTGAAGGGCCCACTATTTTGGACCAGTCTGGAGAGGCAGTAGCAGAGGCCTGGACGATGATTTAGCCACAAAGACATTTAAGTTAGGGTTTCTTCAAGCCTCACTGCAGTCATTTCAGGCACCCCTTGGCCATTGATTTGCTTTTCAGAGCTCCCCTTGGAGTCTGTTTACTACTCTTTCTAAGTCCTTCTGAGACCGGGATTCTTTTTTTATATGGCCATCCTTTCCACAGTTGTGATAAGTGATAGACTCCTGGGTCATCCTGGGAGAGAACATTATATGAGTAACCGAAGCAGAGGTAAGAGATTGGGTCTAGTATCTGCTTGCAGCGGTGAGAGTGGTACAATGTGTCCTAACAGTTCCTTTAGAGTAATAGTCAATCCGGTGATCTCAGCCTTGGAGCCACCCTTGGTAGCGGATGCCTGAGGGTGCACCCCCACCCTCATGGCAGTCACATCCTGAAAGGGACCAGAATCATGTTCCGTGGGGGAAACCCTTGCAGAGGCATCCATCTTCAGCTCTCAGACATCCTTTAGTAGCTCATCTTTCCAATGCTGGGCCCAGGAAGGGAAGTCCTTTGCATTCTCAGAGCGCTTGTTAAGTGCCGGCTTTTGCCCCTGAGCCTCACTTGAGTGATCACTCTCGGTCACTTGTGCAGCAGCAGCAGCAGCAACAGATATGGGTGCAATTCTCCCACTGGGTCACCTTTGCTCAACCCCCCCAAATTTCTTTCATTAGCTTGTCGGATGGCAAGGCGCAACTGAAGCAGTAACAATTCTGAAAACAGAGCAGACTTAAGGATCCAGTCCAGCCTAATTCAATTTAATTCATTTGACAGCAAACTACCTTTTCTGATGCATTCTTATAGCACCTTTTCAAGCCGAGGTACGTACACAGACAATGGCTCCCCGGGTACTGCTGAGCATTTCTTACTCTCCACCACAGATTCTCATCTGAATCCGGGCTCCCATACACATTCTCCAATGCATCAAGATAGTCCTGTGCAGTTGCTTCAGGGTTATTGGCCCACTTGGCACAGATGGTAGCCTGAGCAGGACTTCAGAGGCTCTCACTCAGCCTCTTCTGTTTCTCTGCTTCTGAGCATTGCCATTCAAGTACTAGAGGGGCAACGTAGTCTATCCAGGTCTTCCAATCATCCTCCCCCTGGGTGGTGGGGAGGGTGCCTGAGAAGATTCTCAGCCTCCAGTAGGAGTTGTGACTAATGGCAGGTACAGATATAGGGGCCAGCACTGGCATGGGCACAGAAGGCAGGGCAGTAACAAGTGCTGGAGTGGGAGGGGGTGTTGGGGAAGGAACAATCCCAGGTGGCAGGAATAGTTTTTTACAGTCCTGTACGGTTTTCCCTTCCTCCAGCAACAACTTAGCAAATTTCTCCTCAAAAGTCTCAGATAATGGTGGGAGCTCATCCTCCCTGGGGTCTCTACTGTCTTTTGTTATCACTGTCCAGGCAGCTGGAACCCCTTCTGGGGCAATAGTTTATGGCACTTTAAAGATGTCCACAAGGTCACTACACTCCAGGCTATGAAAGTTTTGGCGATCAAATCATCCTGTCGACCCACCACCACAGGGTTTTTTAAACATTCAACTTTGGAGAGTACTCCCTCTACATTGTCCTGACTGGTACCCAGGGAAATATCCAGTATAAGCAGAGTATTTTGGGGGTCGATTTCCTCCCCAGTACACCACCCTACCAACTGGTGTACAGCCATTTCTACTGGGGTAGCCATTAATCTTTAACAATAATTCATCATTTTGAGCCACTAGAAGGTACAAAATCCCAGCGGTGAGCCTCCAAAATGTACCCCTAGGTGGCGCTATCCCATGGGCTACTACCCCTGCCTGCTTGGCTAGCAGCAGGTTAAGGGGCCTGAGTTCTGAAATGGGTGCCTCCACCCAGAGGTCAGGGTTGGTAGTGGTCAAGAGAACCTGAGCACAGCCCTCCGGGACACTGTAACCCCCTCCCTTTCCTTACTAGTGGCCGGAACAATACACAATAATAACTTTCACAATACCCTGATACACCACACAAGTACCCACACTGTTTGTACTGACCACCAGCGCTTTCCTCTGGCCCTGCCCTGGGGACCACCGGTAAAACAAGGTTATATACAGCAAATAACAGCAGTACAGTACTCTTGTACAGACTGGAACCACAGTCAGGGTAAATGCAAAAAAGAGTTAGATCTGATTTATTTAAGGGACTTGAACAAGGGCAGGGCGTAATCAGGTTAATTTGCATACAGGTTGTAATAATCAAAGAGTTATGCATGCACTTCAGGGTCCATAAACAGTCACACACTCTGGGTACCAGATGGAGAATGGTGGGCTTGCCAGGAACGTTGCAGCTGGTTGGGACCCTATGATGGAAGAAAACAACATGCACAACACACACTATTTGTAATCTGGAGTTGGCGGGCTCAGTTCATGAAAAGAAAACAACAAGACAATCAGATGACACACTTTTAGATTAGGCTGTTGTTGCAGGGAGCTACCCTGATGATTACTCACGATACCCAAGACTGGACACAGGCTGGGCGAAAATCGAGACAGCAGGTGGTTAATCTGGAGAGCCAGGAGAAGCAGGACCCACACAAATCACTGAGGCATTGTTCCTGTTCAAGTGTGGAGCAGAGGACTGATCCCCAGGCAGGTCTTTCATCAATGGCTTTTTCTGTGCAGCGGGTAGTCTGGCTGGGCCAGTGTGGCAAGGCCCTGGCCAAATGGAGACAAATTCGGATACAGTCCGTTTTGGGCTGGATACAGCTTCCAGTGAGCAGAACACAGTTCACACAGTGGGGAACCAAATCACGACCCACCAACAACTCACAGCACCTTTACATGCAAGGAAATTCTACTGTACCCAGCAAACTGCTCTTCGGTCATGATCGCAAAGTCTCGCCACAAACTGGGGATTCAAAAGCAGCTGGAAATCCTGACAGGCCGATCGCATTCAGCAAAATCTTCAGTCTTCTTCAGGTATGAGCATGGTAAAAAATCAGTGGCTTACTTCGTTCTGACAAACTTTAGTCCAAAATAATTCTTTTCTCTCCCTCTCAGAGGCAGCAGGCAGACATGCAGGCCAAACCTCAGGCCTTTCCACAGAGACTGTATTGAGCTCTTACTTCTTCAGCTCCCAACTTAGATCTGCCTCTAACAGCAAGCAGCTTGGGAATTTCCCCAAGATCCAAAAGGTTCAGTTGGCTGATCCTCCTGTCAGTCACAACAAAGGCCCCCCCTTCAGGCGCAAAAAGACACAAAAAGCCCAAAACTACAATTCCTACAGATTTTTACTCCAGACAGCTCCTGTAGTCCGGCTCCATTTTAGGTCCCACCAGAACAGATTAGTCCAATTCGTCAGTCCAGGACCAAGATAGTGGAGATAAACAAAACAGTCCTTGCTGCAAAGAAGGCAGGTTAGGCAAACTACATTATCATTATCACTCTAAATGATTTTCAGCAAATAGTTACATCTTTCAACAGAGCTTCCTCTCAGATTACTTATGACTGCAATCCAGGCTGCTCTTAAAGAGACAGTACACAGAGGCTATATAGGCACTCTCTGGCAATCACATTTAAACTGCTAAAACGCACGACACCAGCCTGGCAGTGAGAATTTAGGCAAACTTGAGGAAGACTTTTTTTAGGAACCCCCATTTGTAGGGGTGTTACAGTGCAATGGGGGAGGTTCCACTGGACCACCAGGGACTTTAAATGTACATATGCCCACGATCGTGCGAAGGGGGGAATCCACTGGCCCACTAGGTACCTTTTTAATACATATGCCCATGATCGGGCCAAGGGAAGAATCCACTGGTCCAACAGGGACCTTTTCAATACATAGTCCCATGATCGGGAGAAGGAAGGGTTCCTCTGGACCACCAGGGCATCTGCATTTACTTCTGCCCACGATCGGGCATAGGGAAGCGAGAGTCCGCCATGGATCTGCAGGGCATTGGCCCCCATCGGCTGCAGCCTGTCAGGGCGTCAGGCACAAGTCGCTGGGGATCGGCTCTCCAAATGCAAATTGGCCCATAATGACATGCAAATGGCCCCATTTGTGCTGTGCATGCATAATGGCCAAATTTGCATGCCCAGTGCTGAATATTGTGGGTGATTCGCCTAGCACAACTACACTTGCGCTGGTGAATCCCCCTGCTCACTTCTACCACTTGCACTGGCACAGTGCCACTGCGCCGTGTGCATTGCGTTCGCCCTCAGTGCCATATTCAATGCTGCTGAGCCATGGCACAGCACTGTTGAATATTGCCTGGTCCCTGCCCTGGCGCAAACCAGTTGCACTGCTCCCAGTCTTGCTCCCTTGCCTAGCGCAGTCGGAATATCCAGGCCTGGGTCATTTTGCTCTGGCATACTGCATGCAGTTAATATGGTGAGAGAGAATATGGATCTGTCCTGGGACCTACACTTTTTGGTATCTTCATTGGGGACATGCTAACAAGTCTTGTAAATAGCATGTGTAAATTTGCTGCTGGTGCTAAATTATGTGCTTGTGTAGACACTGTTGCAGGATATCAGTCCTTGGTGTCAGACTTTAAAAATATCGAATAATGGGCTAAGTGTAACAAAATGGAATTTAACAGCAACAAATGCACTGTACTCCATCTGGGAAAGAATAATCCTAAAAAACATACAGTTTACACAAAGTACCTTTTAAGTCAGTACACAATGAATGGGATCTGGGAATTATAATTAACAAGGCACTTATGCCAGTAGATCACTGTAAAAGGATGACCTTAACTGCAAAAAAGAAATTAAGAGAACAGTGTCAGTGGCTCAGCAGGTAGCACACTTGTCTCTGAGGCTGGGAACTTAGTAGGTCATGAGTTCTATCCCACACCAGACACTTGGGCTCAGCATGAGTGGGGTGCTGCACTCCTGAGGTGTTGTTTTTCAGATGAGACATTAAACTGAGTTCTTATCTACATGTTCAGGTGGATGTTAAAGATCTCATGGCACTTGTCGAAAAAAAGAGTAGAGGAATTTCATATGGTCACTTTCTATATTTATTGATAAATCTGCATATTTCATTGATGGCTCTTAAACCCTTGGTCTTGTGCCATGATTAACAATGGAAACGTGAAATGTAAAAAAAAAATGTTTCCTAAACATGAGTGTGCAAACAAATGCAAAATGGAGATACAAACACAACTGTATCTTTGTATCTGAAACTGTACCTGTTATCCACTTGTTAATCTTATCATTGTAATCTGTATTTACTGTGCTGTTGTCTGCTGTACCCTGTACATTTCTGTACAACTAATCGCTTGTGACAAAATTGTATTGCTCATCTGGCCTCTGGTATAAAAATAAAATGAAATACAAATACCAGCGACACAAATACAACACAGATATGAGGGGAGGAAACAGGCATTGTGAAAATATTGTTATTTTTAGCTTCGGGTTTGACCTCTATAGACCTCCCGAGTGGTGAAACAATGAGTGAGGTCTATGGAGGTCCAACCCTGAATCAAAAAATAAATCATTTATTTTCACACCGCCCATGCCATATTTCATTTATGCAGTGGACAAACTGGTGATTTTTATAGTGACAATATTGTGTCCTTCCGTCTCCTACTTTCAGTTTCAGTGACGAGGATTCAGCGTCACCTCGGAGCTACCGTAGTTTTTATGGTGACAAGAGGCAGAGCTGTTTTTAAGGTATTTCCTTGTTTTCAGCAGCACAGGAGTGAAATGTTTGTTGGGGCATAGCTCACTGTGTGAGACTAAGACAAAGCTTGTGTCTAGAAAATGGACATTTCAAACTTGATCCGGCTATGCACAAACTTTGCCTGTGCCTTGTGTCGCTCTCAGTGTTCTTTACGACGCAGCTGCAGTGGAAATAAATGCTGATGACATGCCTGGATTGTAAATAAATGATTTATTTACACCCCAGGTGCATCATCACTGCAAATAAGCACGCTTATTTCCCGATTTGTGTTCTCTTTCCCATTGCATAAATCAAGATTCAGCCTCATGCACAGCCCTAATACTAATGCTTACTATAGCTCTGAGCTGAGATGCAGTAGTTGTACCCATTGCAGACTGTGCTACACCACACTACCACAGACACACCAGTCTCCAACAGTGGCATGCAAACGCCACCTGCCACAAGTCAGCTGTAGCAAATAATAGTCATTGCTAGCCTCAAACCCCCCACAATTTGGAGTCTGTTTTACCCTACACCAATTACTGCATTGGGAGCTGAAGTGGGCCAACCTAATTAATGACGCCAAATCAAATTTTAGGCACCAGGTCAAAGCCAAACCAAAGATGTCTCTGGCCCACTTCTCTCACCCTTACTGCAGGGTGTTGTCACTCCTCCTTTGGAGGCAGCATGTGCTCATCACACTGTACCTCAATCTACCTGCAGTCCTCCCTGGGACTCAGGAGTTGAGATGGCATGTTTTTGTGTAATTAATTAGTACAGTATTTAGAACAAAATCAATTAACACGAATTGTCTCCTCAAAAAAGAAATCGGCAAGAAAGGGTGAATGCTGATTTTGATTGCTCTTTTTAAGCAATGTCTGTCTATGATAGGGATGCATAGAATATTGTGCATGTGCAAAGTCTGTCTAAGGTAGGGATATATAGAATATTGTGCATATGCAAAGTCTGTATATGGTAGGGATGTATAGAATATTGTGCATATGCAAAGTCTGTCTATGGTAGGGATGTATAGAATATTGTGCATATGCAAAGTCTGTCTATGGTAGGGATGTATAGAATATTATGCATATGCAAAGTCTGTCTATGGTAGGGATGTATAGAATATTGTGCATATGCAATGTCTGTCTATGGTGGGCATGCATAGAATATTATGCATAAAAAAAACGAGGTGCCTGCTCTGTGTCGCTGAGTGATAGGGGATCGCTAGGCACGCTGGTGACCTGGGTTCATGCCCTCACCCGGGATGACGGGAGCAGAGACCGGTGGGGAGGGTTAGGAGCATCCATCAGATGCTCTCCTCCAGTGGGGGCAAGCCTGCACTGCTTTAGAAGCAGCTCCTGGTGACCTGTAGTGGCAGCACACTTTGCAGCATGGGTAACCAGGTGCCAAAAGTGCATCTCCCAGGTTGCTGCCTGTGTGCAGTTGCAATATGGTTGGTGAGTGGGTTGAGGGAGAAAACAGAAAATCGCTTGCTTGGCCAACCAGTTGATGGTCGCTAGATCTCCGCATGCCACACAGCCTAGGTGAACACTTTCTACAGCTGATCCTCCACTGTGTGCCAGGTGTAGCAGATTCGCAGTCTCCCCTCCTGTGGGCCCTGGGAGAGCCTCCCGGTGAGGGAATACATTGGGTTACAGGGACGCAGCACATTGGGGATGATGAGGATGACCTAGAGGGATGGCTTAGGGCGGCAAAAGGGGTCTCTAGGCAGGCCTGAAGGAGTAACCAGTCACGGGGCACAGGACAGCTTAAGAAAATGAAGCAAAAATAAAATAAAGCAAGGTGAGAACCTCTCAACATCCGCCAATCACATTGTGTATCTGTAGGGCAGCATGAGTCACTGGCCCATGGGGCTCAATTTCTGGGGGTTCAGCTTCAATCATGACTAGGCCAATAGGTAGCAAGTGGTTACAGTTCATGGTCTTGACAGCTTTGGAGTTGTTCTCTTGGCGCACCTTTTACACAGGTAAATCATCCAACTTTCCAACTACTACATGGGGAAGATGGTGCCACCGATCAGCAATTTTGTGTTTACCATGCAGACCCAAATTGCATAACAACACACAGTCTCTAGGTCGAAGCTCTTGAGCCTTTACTTTTTTATCATGCCTCTCTTTGTTGGCTAGATTTTTCTTGGCAGCCATTGTCTGGGCTAGTTGATTGGCATGGTTCAGTTGAACTTTCAGTTTTTGTACATATTGCAAGTAGTTTTCAGCTCGGACCCCATCTGAAGAGACCCCAAAACAGACATCAACTGGCAGCTGGGCCTCTCTCCTGAACATGAGGCAGTGGAGGAGAACCAAGTAGCATTATTTTTTGTGCAATTGCATGCATGTACAAAGATGCTAATCTGCTGGCTCCATTTATGCTTGTCTTTTGGGTAGAGGGTGACCAACATGTTTAGAAGGGTGCGGTTAAAACGTTCTGGTTGAGGGTCTCCCTGCGGGTGATTGGGGGTGGTTCTTGACTTTTGCCCCCCCCATAGAGAGAGCATTTCTTTGATTAGCTGACTCTCAAAGTCTTTGCCTTGATCAGAATGAATCCACTGGGGGGCACCACAGTGGATGATGAAATTTGCCACTAGCACTTTGACCATAGTAGATGCCTTTTGATCTTTGGTGGGAAAAGCTTGGGCATACCATGTGAAATGATCCATAACCACTAACACACTGTCAGTGTTCCGCTGATCAGGTTCTAAACACAAGAAGTCTAGGCAGACTAGCTCCATGGGGGCACTGGTAGTAATATTAACAAGGGGGGCAGCCCTCTGAGGCAGGGCTTTTCTTTGTAGGCAGCAACTACAACTCTTTATGTGGTGCTTAACATAGGCCCCCATTTTGGGCCAGTAGAAATGAGATCATACCAGGTCAAGGATTCTGTCAATACCGAGGTGCCCTTTGTGATTGTGAAGGGACCTCAGTACCAAATCTTTAATGGTTGTGGGCAGGACCAATTGCTGCTTGTCTACTTTGTCACTATGATCTACTGTCTCTCTATACAACAACTGATTGAGCAACTTCAATCTGGGGCGTTCTTTAAACAATAAAGCAATTCGCAAGTCAGTGGAACGTAACTTAGACACATCTAGGATCTTGGGATTGAGCCCACTGAATGCTATCATTGTCAAATTGAGGTAGTGCACTAATATCTAGAGCAGAGAAGTGGCAATAAGCAGCTGGTATGCAGGTGTCAGAAGGGCCCAAGCAATTTACTAAACAGTTCACTGTGTCTGCAGACATCTGTTCATCTCTATCAAACTTTTGGCACAATGCTTGAATGTTAGGTTCAGACAGCCTGACACAATCACTCTTGGAAGTGGGCCTTCATGATAGAGCATCAGCATCAATATGGTTCAGGACCGGTCTGTATTCGACAGCATAATCATAGGTTGATAATGCAGAAAGGCACCAGTGCCCAGTGGCGTCTAACTTAGCTGAAGTCTATGCATAGGTCAATGGGTTTAGCCAGTCTTCACCAATATCTTTGACCCACAGAGGTATTCATGAAACTGGTCAATAATGGCCCATTTTAGTACAAGGAACTCCAAATTATGCACAGGGTAGTTTCGTTTGGATGGGGTCAAGCTCCTACTGGCAAAAACTACTCATCTCAGGCCATCCTCATGGCTTGATACAGCACCACTGCTGGACCCTGCAGGCTAGTGTCCATATGCAGCACATAGGGTTAGGTTGGGTCAGCATAGGCGAGGATGGGGGCATGGGTGAGCTGGTATATGATCTCATGGAAGGCTGCTTCACAGTCGGGTGTCCAGCAGGGCCCAAAGAGTTCACCTTGGTGGAAGTATACTTTTTCTGTTTCTTTAATGGACCCCTTTTTGTATTTACGATTGGTAGGCAGTTAACCCTGGGTGAGGTTCGAAAGTGGGCAAATCACCTTGGAATAGTCTTTTATGAACCTGCGGTAGTAGCCACAGAACCCCAGGAAATGTAGTTCTTTCAGATTATGGGGCTGGGTCCAAGTAGTCAGTGCTTCAAGCTTACTGGGGTCAGTCTCTATCCCTTTTGTAGATACTATGTGCCCCTCATACTTCACTTGAGGTTTGGAAAAACTGGCACTTTGCAATGGACAGCTTGAGGCTGAAGTCTTCCAGTCGGTCTTTGACTTTAAACAGTCAGTACTCATGCTCCCATAAGGTGCTCCCAAACACAGTGACATTGTTCAAGTACACCAGGCATTCCAGCAAATTCATATCTCCCACCGCACGCTGAAAGGTGCACATCAGTCGCTGAAATGTGGCCGGGGTGCTTGATATCCCCTGTGGCATCCTCAGAAACTCATAGAACCCAAATGGACAGATGAAGGCTGTTTTCTCATGGTCTTCCAGGGCCATCAGGATCTGGTAGTATCCGCTGCGAAGATCCAGCACCGAGAACCATTTGCTCCCATTCAAGCAGTCCAGGGCATCTTGTATACAAGGCATAGTGTATTGGTCTGGGATGGTCCGCCGGTTCAAGGTGCAAAAATCAACACACATCCTCACAGACCCATTCTTCTTACACACAACCACAATGGGAGAGGTCTATGGGCTCCTGGATTCTTGTATCATGCCTGCAGCAAGCGTTTCCTGCAGGTGTCTTCTCACATCATCTATGTCTGCTGGGGCTAGGCATTGGGACCTCTCTTGAAGTGGCCGTTCATCGTGCAGGTGTATGTGATGCTCCACACTGAACACATCCCACGTCCCATTCCTTCAATGAAAACACTTGGTCTGTCTGGGAAAGTCTCTTGCTAATTCTAGCCTTCCATTTAGCTGGCAACAGGGAGTCACCAAAGTCAAACAAGTCTGGGGTCACGCTCTCCTTCTCCCCAGGGTGGTTGTTGCTGGGCAATACTGCAGTGTCTGCACAGTATACCATAGCTAGGGTGCACCCTCTGTTCACCCAGATCTCCCGATCTGACACATTGAGAATCTGCACCATCACTCATTGTGCATAGGCATGGGCATGAGCAGGCAAGATGCTGGGCTTGACCAATAATCCTTCTGGCAATTTTCTGTTGCCTGGCACATCCAACAACAGTATTTTCTTCTTGACCTCTTTCTGGAGATGGTCCTCCCCTTGAATGGTATACTAGGCATTAGGGAGAGTACCGATCCCCACCAGTTCATCCTGGTCTACTTCTTCAGGTTTCTGTTGCAAATCATAGGCCCTCTTGATCAGAGCCGGAATTCTCAGGGCTCTCCCAGTCAGTTGCCCTTGTTTCTCATGACAGAATTGCGCCAGTCTCCCAAACATATGGGCGTTTGTCCCCGTTAACAGGGGGACCCCATCATACAGTCCAGTGGGGGAACACACTAGGGCCAATGTCTCTACTCGCTCCTCTACACCAGTTACAGTTGCAGGAAAAGACAACCAGAGGTGGACATACCCTAGGTAGGGAAAAGACTTGTCACCCAGGCCCCACACATGTAGGCCTTCCAGGGATTTATTTTTTTATTTTATTTTATTTAAACAGCAGTTTGGAAAACCTTTGAGCCATAGGCTCATTTACAAAGGTACCTTGTCACAGTAAGACAAACCAAAATACACAGTATAGCAGTACAACACATAAGTATAACAGTAAATTAAGACATAGATACAAACAAGCTGGTACAGGTAGGATGGATGCAAACAATACCAGAGTTATGTCATCCTTAGCAGCTTAGTAATAAGCTTTGTTATAAGTATTGAGTACGGCTTTGACTAGTGGCAGTTACAGCATCGGATGTTAATAAGGTGGTTATGTAAGGAAGTTTTGAAGCACGATATAGTTGGAGCTTCGGAGATGGAGGGGGGCAGTGTCAAATTGCAAAGGCACATCAGATAAGTGTTTGTCATACCAGTCCTGGAATACAATGGCCACTTGCGACCCACTGTCAAGCACAGCCTGAGTATGAATACCATTCACAGTCACCATAGTCTCCTTTGAAGGGCCCACTATTTTGGACCAGTCTGGAGAGTCAGTAGCAGAGGCCTGGACAGACTATTTAGCCACAAAGAAATTTGACTTGGTTTTTCTTGAACCCTCACTGCAGTCATTTCAGGCACCCCTTGGCCATTGATTTGCTTTTCAGAGCTCCCCTTGGAGTCTGTTTACTACTCTTTCTAAGTCCTTCTGAGACGGCATTCTCTTTTTATATGGCCATCCTTTCCACAGTTGTGATAAATGATAGGCTCCTGGGTCATCCTGGGAGAGAACATCATATGAGGAACTGAAGCAGTAGTAAGAGATTGGGTCTAGTATTGTTGTCTAAACACTCTTGGTGTGTAGGGTAAGCAATAAAAATAATAATAATACAGATTCTTGTGTCTCGGAGTCTGCCAAGAAACATTCGTAAACAAGCATGGAGTACTAATAAAGTTTATTATGCTACTTACGCCAAGCATGTGACAAAGAAAATCACAAGGGAGATAGGTTTCTCACCACTCCGGAAGAATGTACATAATCTCCAGAATTGTAGATCTTAGGTTCTCTAAGATCTTGTTCTATCTCTCCCCACGCTCCAGCTCTCTGCCCTTCTAAAGAAGTTACAGTAGTGTTTCCAGAGCGCTACAATGGGTTGCAGACAGCTAAATACTACAGATAACAGCATAGCAACAGAGATTACAACATAGTTACAGATATCAGAAGCAATATGTATTGGTCCTTAGTCATTTTCAATTGGATAATGACTGAGGAGACAGAATTACTAATGAGTATCATATGAGACATAATATGCTTCCATTAGCATTATAGCTTGGACAAAAGAAATGCTGACTGTTCAAACTATATTTCTTGCTTATGTACAATATAAAACATAGAGACATAACAAAACTGTCTCTCTCTGTGTCAGCTTGCTTAGACAAAGAGAACTGCTGACAGGCCTATTACATGGCATATCTGAGTGTAAAATACACTACATATAATTATGAGAATATAAGTATACAATAATCACTGATGATCTCTCTAAGTCATCTTATCAGTGATTAGATAGATTATATATGGAATATATGAAAAAGACAAACTAATCTAGATAAATGTATTATAGTGAGGTATAATATATAATGCATGACAATATTATCATATCTTAGCAGTAAAGCACATTCCTAGCACCCATGCTTATATGATTGGTGCTCATAACTATAGGTTAGAGCAAAATAGCAGTATCACAGTACAATAGACCAGGAATACAGTGTGAGGTTTTTGTGAGGTGTATGTGGGATGATAGGGGCATAACCCAGGCGCAACAGTATCTGCTTGCAGCAGTGAGAGTGGTGCAATGTGTCTTAACAGTTCCTTTAGAGTAGCAGTCAATCCGGTGATCTCAGCCTTGGAGCCACCCTTGGTAGCGGATGCCTGAGGGTGCACCCCCACCCTCATGGCAGTCATGTCCTGAAAGGGACCAGAATCATGTTCCATGGGGGAAACCCTTGCAGAGGCATCCATCTTCAACTCTCAGACTTCCTTTAGTAGCTCATCTTTCCAATGCTGGGCCCAGGGCAGGAAGTCCTTTGCATTCTCAGAGTGCTCGTTAAGTGCCGACTTTTGCCCCTGAGCATCACTTGGCTGATCACCCTTGATCATATGCACAGCGGCAGCAGATATGGGTGCAATTCCCCCATGGGGTCGCCTTTGATCAACCCCCCAAAGTTCTTTCATTAGCTCGTTGGATGGCAAGGCGCAACTAAAGCAGTAACAATTCTGAAATTGGAGCAGACTTAAGGATCCAGTCCAGCCTAATTCGATTTAATTCATTTGACAGCAAACTACCTTTTCTGAGGCACTCTTGTAGCAGCTTTTCAAGCCAAGGTACGTACACAGACAATGGCTCCCTTGGGTACTGCTGAGCATTTCTTACTCTCCACCACAGATTCTCATCTAAATCCGGGCTCCCATACACATTCTCCAATGCATCAAGATAGTCCTTCGCAGTTGCTTCAGAGTTATTGGCCCGCATGGCATGGATGGTAGCTTGAGCAGGACTTCAGAGGCTCTCACTCAACCTCTTTTGTTTCTCTGCTTCTGAGCATTGCGATTCAAGTACTAGAGGGGCAACGTAGTCTATCCAGGTCTCCCAGTCATCCTCCCCCTAGGTGGTGGGGAGGGTGCCTGAGAAGATTCTCAGCCTCCGGTAGGAATCGTGACTAATGGCAGGTACAAATATTGGGGACATCATTGGCATGGGCACAGAAGGTGGGGCAGTAACAGGTGCTGGAGTGGAAGGGGGTGTTGGGGAAGGAACACTCCCAGGTGGCAGGAATAGTTTCTTACAGTCCTCTACGGTTTTCCCTTCCTCCAGCAACAACTTAGCAAATTTCTTCTCAAAAGTCTCAGATAATGGTGGAAGCTCATCCTCCCCTGGGTTCTTTACTGTCTTTTGTTATCACTGTCCAGGCAGCTGGAACCCCTTCTGGGGCAATAGTCTGTGGCACTTTAAAGTTGTCTACAAGGTCACTACACTCCAGGCTATGAAAGTTTTGGCGATCAAATCATCCTGTCAACCCACCACCACAGGGTTTTTTAAACATTCAACTTTGGACAGTACTCCCTCTACATTGTCCTAACTGGTACCCAGGGAAATATCCAGTATAAGTAGAGTATTTTGGGGGTCGATTTCCTGCCCAGTACACCACCCCACCAACTAGTGTACAGCCATTTCTACTGGGGTAGCCATTAATCTTTAACAATAATTCATAATTTCTGGCCACTAGAAGGTACAAAATCCCAGCAGTGAGCCTCCAAAATGTACCCCCAGGGGGTGCTATCCCATGGGCTACTACCTCTGCCTGCTTGGCTAGCAGCAGGTTAAGGAGCCTGAGTTCTGAAATGGGTGCCTCCACCTGGAGGTCAGGGTTGGTGGTGGTCAAAATAACCTGGGCACAGTCCTCTGGGACACTGTAACCCCCCTCTTTCCTTACTAGTGGCCAGAACAATACACAGTAATAACTTTCATAATACCTCTGATACACCACACAAGTACCCACACTGTTTGCACTGACCACCAGCGCTTTCCTCTGGCCCTGCCCTGGGGACCACCTGTAAAACAAGGTTATATACAGCAAATAACAGCAGTACAGTACTCTTGTACAAACTGGGACCACAGTCAGGGTAAATGCAAAAAAAGAGTTAGATCTGATTTATTTAAGGGACTTGAACAAGGGCAGGGCGTAATCAGGTTAATTTGCTTAAAGGCTGTAATAATCAAAGAGTTATGCATGCACTTCAGGGTCCATAAACAGTTACACACTCTGCGTACCCAGATGAAGAATGGTGGGCTAGCCAGAAACGTTGCAACTGGTTGGGGCCCTATGATGGAAGAAAACAACATGCACAACACACACTATTTGTAATCCGGAGTTGGCGGGCTCAGTTCATGAAAAGAAAACAACAAGACCATCAGATGACACACTTTTAGATTAGGCTGCTGTTGCAGGGAGCTACCCTGGTGATCACTCATGATACCCAAGACTGGACACAGGCTGGGCGAAAATCGAGACAGCAGGTGGTTAATCTGGAGTGCCAGGAGAAGCAGGATCCACACGAATCACTGAGGCGTCATTCCTGTTGAAGCGTGTAGCAGGGGACTGATCCCCAGGCGGGTCTCTCACTGATGGCTTTCTCTCTGCAGCGGGTAGTCTGGCTGGGCCAGTGTGGCAAGGCCCCGCCAAATGGAGACAAATTCGGATACAGTCCATTTTGGGCTGGATACAGCTTCCAGTGAGCAGAACACAGTTCACACAGTGGGGAACCAAATCACGACCCACCAACAACTCACAGCACATTATCATGCAAGGAAATTCCACTGTACCCGGCAAACTGCTCTCCGGTCATGATCGCAAAGTCTCTGCACAAACTGGGGATTCAAAAGCAGCTGGAAATCCTGACAGGTCGATCGCATTCAGCAAAATCTTCAGTCTTCTTCAGGTATGAGCATGGTAAAAAATCAGTGGCTTACTTTGTTCTGACAAACTTTAGTCCAAAATAATTCTCTTCTCTCCCTCTCAGGGGCAGCAGGTAGACATGCAGGCCAAACCTCAGGCCTTTCCACAGAGACTGTATTGAGCTCTTACTTCTTCAGCTCCCAACTTAGATCTGCCTCTAACAGCAAGCAGCTTGGGAATTTCCCCAAGATCCAAAAGGTTCAGTTGGCTGATCCTCCTGTCAGTCACAACAAAGGCCCCCCCTTCAGGTGCTAAAAGAAGCAAAAAGCCCAAAACTACAATTCCTACAGATTTTGACTCCAGACAGCTCCTGTAGACCGGCTCCAATTTAGGTCCCACCAGAACAGATTAGTCCAATTCGTCAATCCAGGACCAAATAGTGGAAATAAACAAAACAGTCCTTGCTGCAAAGAAGGTAGGTTAGACAAACTACATTATCATTATCACTCTAAATGATTTTCAGCAAATAGTTACATCGTTCAACAGAGCTCCTGCTCAGATTACTTATGACTGCAATCCAGGCAGCTCTTAAAGAGACAGTACACAGAGGCTATATAGGCACTCTCTGGCAATCACATTTAAACTGCTAAAACGAAGAACACCAGCCTGGCAGTGAGCATTTAGGCAAGCTTGAGGAAGACTTTTCAGGAACCCCCATTTGTAGGGGGGTCACAGCATGATGGGGGGTTCCACTGGACAACCAGGGACTTTAAATGTACATATGCCCACGATCGGGCGAAGGGGGGGAATCCACTGGTCCAGCAGGGATCTTTTTAATACATATGCCCACGATCGGGCAAAGGGGGGGGAATCAACTGGCCCACTGGGTACCTTTTTAATACATATGCCCGCGATCGGGTGAAGGGGGGAATCCACTGGTCCACCAGGGACCTTTTCAATACATATTCCTGCGATCGGGAGAAGGGGCGGGTTCCACTGGACCACCAGGGCATCTGCGTTTACTTCTGCCCATGATCAGGCATAGGGAAGCGGGAGTCCACCGTGGATCTGCAGGGCATCGGCCCCCATCGGCTGCAGCCTGGCAGGGTGTCAGGCACAAGTCACTGGGGTTCGGCGCTCCAAATGCAAATTGGCCCATAATGACATGCAAATGGCCCCATTTGTGCTGTGCATGCATAATGGCCAAATTTGCATGCCCAGTGCTGAATATTGTGGGTGATTCGCCTAGCACAACTACACTTGCGCTGGTGAATCCCCCTGCTCACTTCTACCACTTGCACTGGCACAGTGCCACTGCGCCGTGTGCATTGCGTTCGCCCTCAGTGCCATATTCAATGCTGCTGAGCCATGGCACAGCACTGTTGAATATTGCCTGGTCCCTGCCTTGGTGCAAACTAGTTGCGCTGCTCCCAGGCTTACCCTCCTGCCTAGCGCAGTCTGAATATCCTGGCCTGGGTCTTTTTGCTCTGGCATACTGCATGCTGTTAATATACTGAGAGAGAATATGGATCTGTCCTGGGACCTACACTTTTTGGTATCTTCATTGGGGACATGCTAACAAATCTTGTAAATAGCATGTGTAAATTTGCTGCTGGTGCTAAATTATGTGCTTGTGTAGACACTGTTGCAGGATATCAGTCCTTGGTGTCAGACTTCAAAAATATCGAATAATGGGCTAAGAGTAACAAAATGGAATTTAACAGCAACAAATGCACTGTACTCCATCTAGGAAAGAATAATCCTAAAAAAACATACAGTTTACATTAAGTACCTTTTAAGTCAGTACACATTGAATGGGATCTGGGAATTATAATTAACAAGGCACTTATGACAGTAGATCACTGTAAAAGGATAACCTTAACTGCAAAAAAAAAACTAAGAGAACAGTATCAGTGGCTCAGCTGGTAGCAAACTTGTCTCTGAGGTTGGGAAATTAGTAGGTTGTGAGTTCTATCCCCACAGCAGGTGCTTGGGTTCAATCCCAATACTGAGACTGTGCAGCTGAGGGGTGCTGTTTTTTGGATGAGACATTAAACCGAGTTCTTATCTACCTGTTCAGATGGATGTTAAAAATCTTATGGCACTTCTCGAAAAAAAGAGTAGAGGAATTTCATATGGTCACTTTCTATATGTATTGATAAATCTGCATATTTCATTGATGGCTCTTAAACCCTTGGTCTTGTGCCATCATTAACAATGGAAACGTGAAATGTCAAAAAAAAAAAAGTTTCCTAAACATGAGTGTGCAAACAAATGCAAAACAGAAATACAAATACAACTGTATCTTTGTATCTGAAACTGTACCTGTTATCCACTTGTTAATCTTATCATTGTAATCTGTATTTACTGCGCTGTTGTCTGCTCTGTACCCTGTACATTTCTGTACAACTAATCGCTTGTGACAAAATGCTGTATTGCTCATCTGGCCCTCTGGTATAAAAAATAAAATGAAATACAAATACCAGCGACACAAATACAAATACAGATATGAGGGAGGTGTCAAGGGCATTGTGAAAATAATTAAGCTATTTTTAGCTTCAGGTTTGACCTCCATAGACCTCCCGAGTGGTGAAACCATGAGTGAGGTGAGGTCTATGGAGGTTCAACCCTGAATCAAAAAATAAACCATTTATTTTCACACCGCCCATGCCATATTTCATTTATGCAGTGGACAAACTAGTGATTTTAATAGTGAGAGTACAGTGCCCCTCCATCTCCTGCTTTCAGTTTCAGTGACGAAGATTCAGCGTCACCTCGGAGCTACCGTAGTTTTTATGGTGACAAGAGGCAGAGCTGTTTTTAAGGTATTTCCTTGTTTTCAGCAGCACAGGAGTGAAATGTTTGTTGGGGCATAGCTCAGTGTGAGACTAAGACAAAGCTTGTGTCTAGAAAATGTACATTACAAACTTGATCCGGCTATGCACAAACTTTGCCTGTGCCTCATGTTGCTCTCAGTGTTCTTTACAATGCAGCTGCAGTGGACATAAATGCTGATGACATGCCTGTAGTGTAAATAAATGATTTATTTACACCTCGGGTGCATCATCACTGCAAATAAGCACGCTTATTTCCCAATTTTTGTTCTCTTTCCCATTGCATAAATCAAAATTCAGCCTCATGCACAGCCCTAATACTAATGCTTACTATAGCTCAGATCTGAGACGCAGCAGTTGTACCCATTGCGGACTGTGCCACACCACACCACCACAAACACACCAGTCTCCAACTGTGGCATGCAAACTCCACCTGCCACAAGTGAGCTGTAGCAAATAATAGTCATTGCTAGCCTCAGACCCCCCAAACCCCCCCACAGTTTGGAGTCTGTTTTACCCTACATCAGTTACTGCATTGGGAGCCGAAGTGGGTCAACCTAATTAATGACGCCAAACCAAATTTTAGGCACCAGGTCAAAGCCAAACCAAAGATGTCTCTGGCCCACTTCTCTCACCCTTACTGCAGGGTGTTGTCACTCCTCCTTTGGAGGCAGCATGTGCTCATCACACTGTACCTCGATCTACCTGCAGTCCTCCCTGGGACTCAGGATTTGGGATGGAATGTTTTTGTGTAATTAATTAGTACAGCATTTAGAACAAAATCAATTAACATGAGATGTCTCCTCAAAAACGAAATAGGCAAGAAAGGGCGGATGCTGATTTTTATTGCTCTTTTTAAGTAATGTCTGCCTATGGTAGGGATGCATAGAATATTGTGCATATGCAAAGTCTGTCTATGGTAGAGATGTATAGAATATTGTGAATATGCAATGTCTGTCTATGGTGGGCATGCATAGAATATTATGCATAAATAATGCATGGTGCCTGCTCTGTGGCTCTGAGTGATAGGGGATCACTGGGCATGCTGGTGACCTGGGTTCATGCCCTCACCCGGGACGGCGGGAGCAGAGACCAGTGGGGAGGGTTAGGATCATCCATCAGATGCTCTCCTCCGGGGGGGGGCAAGCCTGCACCAATTTACAAGCAGCTCCTGGTGACCTGTAGTGGCAGCACACTTTGCAGCATGGGTAACCAGGTGCCAAAAGTGCATCTCCCCAGGCTGCTGCCTGTGTGCAGTTGCAATATGGGTGGTGGGTGGGTTGAGGGAGAAAACAGAAAATTGTTTGCTTGGCCAACCAGTTGACAGTCGCCAGATCCCCCAGTGCCACACAGCTTAGGTGAGCACTTTCTACAGCTACTCCTCCACTGTGTGCCAGGTGTAGTGGATTCTCAGTCTCCCCTCCTGTGGGCCCCGGGAGAGTCTCCCGGTGAAGGAATGCATCGGGCTACAGGGGCACCACAAATTGGGGATGATGAGGATGACTGAGAGGGATGGCTTAGGGGGGCAAAGGGGGTCTCTCGGCATTCCTGAAGGAGTAGCCAGTCGAGGAGCACAGGGCAGCATAAAAAAATGAAGTAAAAATAAAATAAAGCAAGCTGAGACCCTCTCAGCATCAGGCAATCACACTGTGTATTTGTAGGGCCTTTTTAGGAGGTAGATACATAGATACATAGATACATAGACAGTGTCGGCAGATAAGGGCCTATGGCCCACCTAGTCTGCCCATTTGAGCTTGTAAGTTCAGTTTGTTTTCCTAGAAGTCTATTTCCCCTTACCCCTGACCTCTAGAATTCCTTTATGTCTATCCCATGCATTCTTAAATCCCGTGATTGTTTCAGCTCCCACCACTTCCTCTGGCAGGGTGTTCCACTTGTCCACCACCTGTTCTGTGAAGAAATTCTTTCTCATGTTTCCTCTGAATCGTCCTCCCTCCAACTTCATCCCATGCCCTCTAGTCCTCAAACATCTTTTTCGCTTAAAAATAGTGTTTTCCTGCACCCTGTTCCTCCCTGTAAGATACTTGTATGTCTCTATCATATCCCCTCTCTCCCTCCTCTCCTCCAGGGAGTACATGTTCAGTTCCTTCAACCTGTCTTCATAGGACTTGTGATGCAACCCATGCACCATCTTTGTTGCCCTCCTCTGAACCTTCTCTACCCTGTCTATGTCCTTACGTAGGTATGGTCTCCAGAACTGCACACTGTACTCAGGTGGGGCCTCACTAGTGTCTTGTATAGCGGAATTATGACCTCCCTTTTCCTGCTGGTGATGCCCCTGCCTATACATCCCAGCATCCTATTTGCTTTACCTGATGCCTTGTCACACTGTTTCCCTACCTTGAGGTCATCAGAGATGACAACCCCAAGATCCCGTTCCTGCTTGGTGTATGCTATCTCCTCACCCCCCCAACTGATATATTGTGCCAGGGTTTTTGTGCCCCATATGCATTATCAGGTACACTGGCTTCTGGTAAACCAGAAGTGGCAGGAGAGCTGATCAGGCCGAGTGACTCACTGCCACACATATCCAAGAAGTGGCATCTCAGAATGGACCAGTGCACCAGTACACTCCTGCATACTCCCCAGTCACTGCAAGTCCTCCGGACAGGCAGCTGAGACTGGGAGCAGCCAAAAACAATCGCCAAAAACCACATCATGGGAACATCTTTCCCTGCTAAAAGGTGCGGAAAGTTAAGAATAAAGAGAAAGCCCAGCAGAGCATGGGCAGCACCATTTTAGATGCCTCTGACCCACTGAGACTGCAGCTGGTGTCAGGGGTCACCAGACTGAACCTGTGCATTGAACCAGTGCTGGGACAGCAAGAGCCCCACATAGTCCTGGGGGACCGCATTAAGCTTCCTTAAACATACATGGGAGGTTTAATCTCAGCAAAATGGGCAGATGTGGAGAGTCAATGAGAAGGCAGGACTGGGAAAGGGACCACTCATCAACTAATCTGAGGTTGAGGGCATCTGTGTGAGAAGTTGTTGCAGCACCAGCATGAGGAAATTGAGATGGAAATCTGAGGAGGTTGGAGCTGTGAGAGGCAGCTTACAGCTCAAATTTACTCTAGCTGTGATTGAAACATCAATTCAGGATTGCTAGCTTGCTTTCCCAAAAGACCCCAGAGTGGGCTGCCTTGCAATACTCAGATGTACAACATATTCAGAAAGCAGAGTTGTCTTCATGGCTGTGAGTCTGAGGAGAGCCGCACCGGTTCTTCTAGAGCCCGGTCACTTGGATTCATCTCAGTAGATTTGCCAGCTCTATCCCTGAATCCCAACTCTATCCCTGAATCCCAACTCTATCCCTGAATGCCTGCTGCAATTTGGGGTGGAGAAGAAAGGGGACCCCATTGGAGGAAGATGTTGACAAGGACAGACCGCAGGGTGATCCACTTTTATTATTTATTTATTTATTCGAAAATCAGTAACCGGGAGAGGCACACTGAGCCGAGGCTTGTTTCCAGGTGCAACTCGGAGTAGGGGAACAGAGCAAGGAACAGCAGCACAATACACATAAATAAAACATTTGAAATAGCACACAGTACAAAACTGGTACAAAATTAGAATAACTACCAACCAATTGTATGTACAGAAAATAAAGTGCGATACAGCATAGTTTGAAACACCGAGCAAGTGCATATTCAGTAGTGGCAGCAGATACTTGGTGAACCTGAACAAACTGATCAGGCGATTGACCTGACTTTAGCCTGTATCTTGCTGAGAAGCCAGGACATAGAAAACTACAACAAGGGGGACACTCCTTATCTGACACCTCACTGCCTCTTAGGCTCGCTGACTCCATCCTTACTGGGAGGGATAATGGCCTCATCACCTCTGCCATCTTTGTCGACTTCACCAAGGCTTTCAACACAGTCTCCCATACTCTCCTTATGGTTGCTGGTTTGCCTACTCCTGCTCTTTTCTGGTTTAGAGCTTACCACACAGGCAGAACACAATCAGTCAGGATTCAGAATGCAATCTCTCCACCCCTCCCAATCTCCACAGAAGTCCCACAGGGCTCTGTGCTTGTCCCCATCCTTTTCTCCATCTTCCTAAATGACCTTCCCTCAGTCTGCTCCCCTTCCTCTTCTATCCATATGTATGCCGATTACAACATTTATTTATTTAGCTTTTGGTTACTGGGTAAGTACACTAGACAAGTAATATGCCTATTTTTTTTTTTCACCTCTGCCAAAACCACCATTGATGCAGCAACCACTCTACAGCATGACTTTCACCAGGTTCAGCTCTGGTTTGCCTCATATTAACTATTCCTAAATGTCAAAAAGATGGTCTCCATGACCTTCGACACTAAGCAGAGACTCTCTAGTCTCCACCCCTTACCTTCTTTCCACACCTTTGATAGGTCCATCCTTGAGGACACCCACTCTTTCAGATACCTTGGGGTTAGGCTGAACCAACCCTTTTCAGGAACCATAGTTGCATCCCTCCTACGGCCCAGCGAGAACTTCCCCAGACGATGATCCTCCCCATTTTTGACTACTGTGATGTAGTCTATGGTGCCGCTCCCATATCTTCCCTTACCAGACTGGACTCTCTTTTCAACGCCTTCTGTCAATTAGTTCTTGATGCCCATCTCAAACCCATCATTGTGACCTTTACTGAGCCCTGTCCTTCCTCCCACTTGCCAACAGATGCCTGGCTCACTGTGCTAAGCTAAATTCCAACCTTTGGCTTGGTGTTGTTCCTTCCTACCTCTTATGCTCCCTCCCTCCCCCCTTGCCTTCCTCCCACTCCCTCAGATCCTCTGACACTCGCACCCTGCTAGTCCCCCGTTGTACCACCCTCATCTGTGAATCAGGCTTCTCCCATTGTTTCCCTGAAACCTGGAACTCCCTCCCACCTCAAATACGACACTCTTCCCCCTCCCACTCCCTTGCCTCTGCCTTACATAACTTTTTCTCTGCCAGCTTCCCCTGCTGCAATCCTCCCTAAGTTGTTCCCCTATGAGCCTGCTTCAGCTTCACGCCTACCTCTTTCCTGCAAAACCCTCCCCCTACATCCTCCCCCCCAGCACCCCTTACTTTCCACCTTACTCACACCCACCCCATTCCCTCCTCTGTTAACCAGCTTATCCTCACCACCCAGTCACCGCTGCTTGGCATAGGCCCGTGGCAGGGTTCTCTGCATCCTGGAGGGGTCCAGAACCTAGGCAAACACCTTCCTTGCCTCGGATAACCCCTACTCTCTAATGCACTTATAGTCAACCTTGCACTTTTGTTACACCTTGCAAATTTTGTTCTATCTGTGTCTCTCTTCACAATCTTGCCCTAGTTCAACCTCCTTGTATTCTATCCTGCCATTTTCTAACTACAAAGCTATGTCCCACCAAGTGTTTGCCAAAGATATTTGTGCTATCGTATCTATCTAGTTCAGACCTGTTAGCATTCCTCCTTTTCAGTACTTCTGTATAGGCTGCTCACTTTATTGAATGTAATCAAATTGTTTATCTATATTGCGTACCAAATCTCTCTATACTATCTGTTCCCCTACCCCCCAGGTCGCACCGGGAGATGAGCAACTTGTTGTGCAGCGTGCTTTGCTGGTGAAACATTTCAATAACTAAATAAAAACACCTGTTAGAGACTGCTGCCTCAGCAGAAGGTCACGAGTAATGACTGGAGCCTTGTCCTACAGCTGTGTGGAAATTAGTTATCCAGATTATTTCAGCCAAATAGAGCTTGAGCAATTCCGTATGACCCTAGTTAAGGCCCAGAAGACAGTTACAGTTTAAAGCTACCAAGGAGGTGGGAAATGGGGGGGTGCAGTACCAAAGGGGAGAATTGCCACTAGGCCAAGGCAGAATAGTTAAGTGGAGTGGGCAGACTGGACGGGCCAAGCCTTTTTCTGCATCTATGAATCTATTGAAGTATAAAGACATTTGCAACTCTTTATTTTAATGTTCCCTCGAGGAATTGCTCCAAGAAATGTATGATTTAATTCGTGATTCAGTGGGATGTTTGTGTTTCAATTACTGTTGCCCATCCAGCCAGCACTGCAACTCATCTGCTTAACAGGCCTGCAATGTGCTCACTCATAGGCTTGCATACATGGACTGTTGGGAGCTCCCTGAGAATCATAGAAACATAGAATTTGATGGAAGATAAGGACTGTTTTGCCCATCCAGTCAGCCCATTTCTCCCTACCTACACTATTACTACAGATATTGCCCGACCTACAGCTCTTTCTCCCTCTCCCTTCCTTTCCACTATGATTCCCTTGTGCTTATCCCATGCATTTTTGAACCCCACCACTGTTTTGGCCCCCCCACCTCCACTGGAAGGCTGTTCCAGGAATCCACCACTCTTTCTATGAAGAAGTACTTCCTCACATTTCTCTTGAATCTACCCCCCTCCAGCTTCATAGCCTGTCCCCTTGTTCTTGAGCACCTTTTCTTCTGCAAAAATGCTCCCCGCCTGTACCTTATTATCCTCCATGAGGTATTTAAAGATCTCTATCATATCTCCCCTCTCCCTCCTCTGTTCCAAGGTGTACATATTTTGAGGTCCTTTATTCTCTTCTCATAGGGCTTTTGATGCGGGCCCTACACTATTTTAGTTGCCCTCCTCTGGACCGCCTTCACTCTGTCTATGTCCTTCTGAGATTTAGTCTCCAGAACCGGGCACAGTACTCAAGGTGGGATCTTACCAATGATCTCTACAGCGGTAACACCACCTCCCTCTTTCTGCTGGTGATACCCTCCATATGCACCCCAGCATCCCACTCGCCCTCCCTTGTCACACTGCCTGGCCACTCTTAGATTAGCCCCTGAGGAATTGTTTACTGTTGTTTTTGCAGTTAATACTTTTTCTGAGAAAATCTCAAATAACACTCAACAGTACAATACAACTGGCAACACAACGAACACAGACATCCAATTGCATTGAATTCCGGGGAATACATCCTGAGAGATTATTGCAGACAGGTACAGATATTTATTAGTTATTTATTGGAAATGTTTCACCAGGAAAGACATACTGAGCTACAATAGCTCGATTCCAGATGTGTCCTGTGAGAAAGGGGAAGGATATAGAATGATACAGACTCAGAAAAATTACATAGATCAAGTCTATGTATAAAACATTTTGCAATAACAACATGTTAATTCAGTAAAGTATGTAAGCATAAACATACCCACAGCAACATCAACTGAAATATTTGCTTTGAACACTAAAGGGAAGAAAGTGAGACTGACGTAATAATAGTGGGGTGGGGATAGGTTGGATGGCAGATACCTGCACCCCTCCGGAATGTAAACCCTGCAAGGGGAGATGGTAGAGAGGAGCAGACATACTGGGTGGATTGGTCCGCCACCCCTCTGGGGGAAATAGGCAGAGAGGGAAAAAAGTAGGGATGGCATTAGGCCTGCACCCCCCAGGATATAAACCCAGCAAGGGGAAAGGCAGAGGGGAGTAAATAGGAAGGATTAGGGGACAAAATAATAGCAAAAGAAAGAGGTAGAACTGGCTAAAACAGTGGAAAAAAAGAAAAAGGTAGTTGATATATGTGAACAAGAGAAGAGGGGTATAGGGATAGGAAAATAGCAAAAGGGAAGAATTAAGAGAAGTGAGGAGGGGAGGCAAGCCTTACCCACGGGATCAATAAGATAAATTGATTTTTAACACTAATACATAATATATGCATACTAAGAGATACAACCACAAACTGATACATGTTAGTATCCACAGATGAATAAGACATCAGGTACACACTCACATATGTTATCCAGGAGAGAGTCAAAGACTGACCTGATGAGAAGTGGTTGGAGGGAGGGAAAAGAGTATTTAAATATGTATTTATTTAGTTAGTTTTTGTTAACCAGGTAGGTACACTAGGCAGAAACTCTCTGTTTTCAGGTACGACCCAGGAGAATGACAACAAAAAGGATGCAACATCAGAAACAGTTTACAATATACAGCAAAATACAACAAATGCTCAGATAAAAGTAAACAATAGACAGGAAGCAAGCATTTTTTTTCTATATGTATTTTATGGTGTTTTTTTCCATTTTCTCCTCATAAACCAGCCCCCTACTTCAGACGCATGTATGCATGTGGAAGCATGCGCACATCGCTTCTTGAGGTACCCACCTGCCACTTGTCACCACTCCCTGCAGAGGAGAGCTGCCTTCCATCTGCTCAATCCTGCTCTGTCCATTCCCGAACCCAGGTCGCCAGCATAGTGTAAGGCAAGGTATCCATCGCCTCAGCCTTGAGCGCCACCCAGCTGGCCAAATGCAAACATTTTAGGACAAGGTAAGCAAGTGTGGCACAAGGTGTGTAGCACCTACAACAGATAAAGTGCTAGATACAATGGTGAGAGAGATACACCTAGCAAAACAGTACATGCAATGTTATAATCCATTGGCAAAGGTATAAGGGGAGCTACAGAAGTATGCCAACCAGAGACCACCTGCAGGGGGGCATCATATCTAGGATGGGTAGAATGCAAAAACAGTTGGTATGGGGAGAGGGTGAGGGTTTGGGAAGTGGTTCCACACTGTTTCCAGCCCTCCCAAAGAGATTAACTGGGCAGACTGGATTGACCTTGCGGTCCTTATCTGCCATCAACTTCTATGTTTCTATGTTTCTATTAAGGGTGGAGATATGGGGTGCTACAGGCTAATTATCCATATGCAGTGAGTGGGGGAAGGAGACGACGTACACAGGGGAACAGGAGCCATACTTATAATTGTTTACTAGTGTACCAGTGGGTGGAGGATATTGTGGACCTGAGGGGATGCCTGGGATTGCTGAGTGGTGGGATCAGTATATATTATTTCTGTTACTGAGCATATGAGCATACCATTTGTAATTACATTTTATGTGCCTTTGTTTAGGGCTGCTAGCTCAGTTCAGTTCTAAGAAAGAATCAAACTCAACTTTAGGTGTTTGATTCCTTCGGACTATGGTGACTGAGTCAAATAGGCGGACTTTTGGCTCGAGTGGTTCACCTTGGTCCAAAAGGTGGAGACCAGGTGAATCAGTCAGATCACACACCGGACTTTGCACTTGAAACAGTTAACTAGGCAGAGTGTGAGTCACAGCCTTGTTATGGTGCAAACTTAATTCTACGAAGTAAACCGCTGTGAACTTCACTCGCGTACTCGTCGTCAGACTGATAGGCAGCTCAGGCAGGTCTGTGATCAACTTCTAGTTAAAACCGATAGGAAATACCTCAAATGCCATGTTTACACAGCTGCAGAGCTCTGAGATTTGAATCGCTCCATTCCTGCTCTGATCACTCTAGCAGGCTCAATTAACTATTTACACAGTCCACCCCTTGCTCCGATGCAGGTTGTGCTGGAGAGTGGCTGTGGAGCCAGGTTAGGAGCAGTGGAGGAGTCTGGAAGCAGTTGCTTTTATCACAGCACATTTACATGGCCACATAACACATTTGCTCTGATAAACCTACCCACTCCTGTGCCGGAACAAAAAGGGATTCTGAAGTGCTCCTAGTATGGTTGGGAAAGAGTTCACACTGTCAAATTTGCAGTGCATCAAACCATGCACATGGGTTGATGTGTTGCAAATGCAAAGGTGGCAGTGTAAACAACATGCCTAAAGAATCAGGTTGAGCAGTGCTTGTAAAGCAGCTGGCTGCTGGGACCAGGGTTTGCCTGAAGGGGAACTGTGAGGGGAGACACTGGACTCTGGAGGAGTGTGTATGGGCAATGGGCAAGTGTGGCATGAGGTGGCAGACTGCCATTGCCCACTTTTCTTATCTCATCAGCACACAGTCTTTTTGTGCCAGACTGGATAATCATGATTTTTATTTTTTTTTATATTTTTAATGCAAAACTAGCACTTTAGCAGGGCACACAGGAAGACTGACTGAGGCCCCTGCCTGAAGCCTGTGATTTTGGAGTTACTGGGCACCGGGTATGCACTAGCTGACAGAGTGCCAGGCCGGTGCCCAGCCACTGGAGGTTAGCACGTTGGTGGCATACCATAAATAAAATAAAGTAAAATAAAAAAATATCCACATTCCCCCCAAGATGCTGACGTTCCTGTCTTCCCCTGCTCCTCCTGCTCATGAGTCCTGAAGCAGCCTGTGTGTGTGTGTGTCATCCTAAGCTATGCTTTTGCAGTGTAATCTTGGCAATGGCCAGCAAGTGCCAGCTGGCAGTGAGCCAGTGCCTGACAACTGGTAGTCCTTGGTGTTATTCCATAAAAAAACAGTAAAATAAAGACATCAAATAAAAAGATGCAGTAACAAGAGGCTTCACCCAAGTGGTTGAAGTTCCACTTTACTCCTAGAAAGCTCTAGAAAATGGAGCAATGGTAAGGGCAAGGAGATGGTGGCACTTGACCATCCAGTTGCGTCAATGAAAAATCAAAGTGGAGTGGGGTTGGTCAGAGACCCTCTGCCTCAGTGGAAACTGCAAGTGTAGAGGAAGATGACAGTAGCTGAACAATCTGTGAAGTATCACACATTGAAGGTACTACTGGCAGCGGCACCGCAAGGGTTGCAACATGAGCAAGAACCAAGGGAAAATAAGGAGTGTGTCAGGCAGAGGAGGAGGAGGAGGAGCCAAGGGATTGGGCATTGCTTGCAAACAGGGAAACTGATCCTGATTATATCCTGATAAAACTAATAGCAGCAGCAGTTCTGCGGAGGAGGAGGAGGAGGAGGTGGACAGGTGGTAATCGAATTCAGGGCAGGTGCAAGAAAGAGATAAAAAAGGCCAAAGTTGTGGTTAAAAAAAAGAAAATAAAAAGGCCACAAAATGACAAGGGGAAACACAACAGCAAGCATTTTAAATTACAGCAGATAAAGACACAGGCAAGACTGGTGGGCCAGGACACATGGTAGAGAGGAAGAAAATCCATTCCCTAACTCTGACTAACTGGTGGAGAAAGAGGAGGAGGGTGATGTGGAAGCTGGCCACAGTAGTCCACCCATTAGGCATAAGCAGAGAGTGCCAGTAGAAAAGACCAAACTGGTGATGTCGGTGATGTGGGATTTCTTTTGACTGGAAAAAGAATCATGCACATGTGTGTGTCTTTTATGGGCTTTACCATGCCGGTTCGACATCCTTTATGCTCGACTGTTCAAGTCAACAGGAACCGGCGTCAACCCAAGTTGTGGTCTGCATGATTCCTGCAGTATCTCCCGTCCTGTTTTTCCACTCGGGGCTTCTGCCCTCTGAACTCCGCTTTCAGGGGCTTCTGCCCCCGCCCCCCATCTTTATGATACTCAACTCCAGTCTGAGTTGATTTGGGGCAGGGATGCAGGACTGGAGACAGCATGCCCCTATCACGGGCAGACCAACACAGTGACTTGTCAGCAAAGTGTTGATTTTGCCAACAGGTGTGTATTTCACTGTATTGGTGTCACCGTAAAGGTGGCATACCTCTTTGATGTACCGACAGCTTAAGTCACAGTAAGAAAGGGACAAAGCTGGGAACATGTACTATGAAAAAGCATTTGCTGAAGTCCTACAGATATTACGTATAGAATAAAGAATGGGGTGATGTGTGTAAAGAGAAGTTTACACACTCGAGGGGTTAGATGCTGCATAAACCCTGAGAGCGAAGCTCAAGGGGTTTATGAAAAGCATCTAATCCTGAGGGTGTGTGTAAACTTCTCGTTTACACACAGCATCCCATATTTTATTTTATGTCTTTGCTGAGTCTTCCTTTTTGGCCACAGCAATTATATAAAATTAAAGTAAAAAATGACATTCCTGAGTCCTGTGCAGATACAGTACTCTTTGTTTGGAGTGCACTGTCCCAAGGTTGTTTCTATTTATTATTTATATTTTTTCATTTATTTCTATCCTAAGCTTAAGGTTTTGTTCTTTAAAGTCTGTTTTTTGTTTCTTTTCACTGACCCTTGAGTTTGAGTGACAGTTCCATCTGCTGTCAAGCGACAAGGTGGTCAGTGGTCCGGAAAGAAGAGCTGCGGCGGACACATGAGCAGTCCAAGGGAAAACCGTATGTGTGTTTGCTGTAATAAACACTGCTTTATTACAGCAAATAATGTCACAAGTTTTCTTCGATAAAAAGGAAGACCCAGTTATTATATATAGAATAATACATGGAGAAGTCTGTATAACGAGGATACTATGCACACTCGAGGTGAGCGATGCCCATAAACTCTGAAGGTGGAGACCGAGGGGTTCATTAAGGCATTGCATACAAAGGGTGTGCATGAAATCTGAGTTTCCACACTTTCCCATGTTTTATTTTTTATATTTGCTGGTGCCTTTGTTATGTTATAATTCCTAGTCTGTGGAACAATAAATAGAGCATACTTGATGGGCAACTATGCACAACCAGTGTATTCTGCCACAGAGTGGTTCTGATTCCCTCTGACCTCGAGAGCAATCCTCGAGATGTCCATTGGAATCAGAACCCTGAGGTGACAGAACACACTGGTTATGCATAAAGTTGCTCATCCTATATTTTTTATAGTGTATAGTTTTACGTGAAATGTGTGCATTGTGTTTTTTCTCTTTCACAGTGAAACTGACTTGTGCCGTGTCTAGAGGTTCTAGAATGCCGTTCTACCACTGAAGAGTACAATCACATTCCATGACCTTTGCACTGTGGTGCAACAGCATTTTGAAAAGGATGGATTTCTATATGGAACAATGCTCTACTATACGCTATAATGAAACAGTACATGGCTCATAGTTAGAACCAGACGCACTTTTCAGTGAATATGTGAAGTTAGCCATTAGGTTGTTAAGCTGAGACATGGGAACATTTGTAAATTGTGTGGTTAAGATGAGACGTGGCAAGGCTTGTAAATTCTGTGCACTCACTGACATCTGAGAGATACTTGTTGAAGAGCTTGACCTCGCTCTCTGTTTTCTCGAGGGTGTTTTTATTTTCTTGTTGCTCTATGAATTTCTGCCGTTCAGCTTAGGTGTTTAGGTGCCTGAAATCTTTCTCACTGTGCCATTTTTTGATGTTGTCAGTAATGTGAATGTACGGTATTAGGTGGTAGAAGCACTGTTTATTTTCCATTTTTCCTTTGAGGAAAGTGCTACACTGATGGTGGGTAGTTTCAGAGAGCGAGTGTGAGAGAGCTGTCGGTGCGAGGGGATGCGTATTTAATTAAAGAGAAAACTGATTAAAGAGAAGAAATGTATGTACAGTGTGTAAGGGCTGGGCACCTCCTGCATCTAGGGGCTGATGGCTACATATCTCATCCAGAGGAGCACTCAGCCATGAACACTGTACCTCTGCTTTTTACCTTTTGACACCTCAGGTCAGGGAGAATGCTACACTCTGGGTGGGTGGTTTTAAAGAACGAGCGTGAGGGAGCTGTCAGTGCATGGGGAGACCACGAGGAAGCAGCCATGGTGGCATGCCAGGTATTTTAAGAATTTTGTCAAAAGGTGGTTTGTCAAACTCTGGTATATACGGTTCTTTATACACATGTGTGTATAATGGAGTTTGAGAGGTTCTGCAAGCAGGTGATAATTAATACTAAACAGTTAATATATTTATTTATTGGATTTTGATGACTGGATTGGCTCACTGAGACAATACTGCTCCTTTTTCAAGAGCGACCTGGAGCTAATTACATACAGAGACCGTAATACAAAGAATGAATTTGGTATACAGATAAGTCACAATGACAAAAGGTTTCGCAATAATGCAACAACATAAATTACACTTCTGATAATTAGTGACACAGATCAAGGTACACAGGAGAGAGAATGCAGCAGTACCTGAAGTGCAGGTGTAGGAGCAGCTGATACCATACCTCTCAACCTCCTGCCTCATAAATCAGGCACAAGACTTAAAAACATCTGGGGCAAAAGACCAAAATCAGGGACACATCTTCAAAATTAAAGATATAAACCCAGCAAGCTGGTAGAATATGGGGCTTAGTGCAAAATATATTTTCTGAAGAAGAACAAGTCTATAACTTTAATGCTTGACATTATTTTGTGCTTACAATCTCTACTGTTCAGCCATGGAAACACAAATTTTAGGAGGGACAGAGTAAAATTTTGAGACAAAATCAGAGACACTTGAGAGGTATGGCTGATACATAAGCAACTGTGTAACTCTCAATGATAACAGCTACATTGCCTACAATCAAGGAGATGCTTCTTATGGAGTTTCTCAAAAGTCATAAAGGTGGAACAGTCTTGAATTGGAGGAAGATGCTTGATCCACCAATCATGGGCTGTTTGTTGCTCAGAGGCTGACAATACCCTGGGAACCATAAGAAGCAACCGGGAGGAAGAGCAGAGGAGTCTCCTCTGAGGTTTTCACTTGAGAGTATTCCTGAGGTTGGGGGAGCCTTCATTATTTTGTAGACCAAACAGAGCAGAAGACAACTAAGTCTTTCTTCAAACGATGGCCAATTTAGGGAAGTAAGGACAGTACAGTGGTGCTACCTGCTTTTAACTCATGCAGCAAACCGATATACCCGATTATACAGAATCTTAAGCTGTTGAGCTCTGTTCCCTCAGGGAGGAGAGGACAGGTGCCCCAAATAGCATGACTAAGAGCAGAATGCTACTAGATATTGTCAAACATGCATCTTTGGTGAGGTATGCCCTGAGCCTGTACAATAAGCCAGCTTTTGGCTGAGGGTTTTTGCCAGATGTTCAATTTGAGGCCTAAACAAAAGCTGCTGGTCCAGTAGGACACCCAGGTACTTCGTACAGTCAACAATTGTTCAGACCTTTTCAACACCTCACTCAAGATGGGGTGTGTCCCTCAGGACTGGTGGACAGCTCATGTGGTGCCTATTGACAAGAGTGACCCAAGAGATGAGCCAGGAAACTACAGGTTAGTCAGCTTGACCTCCATAGTGGGCAAGTTAATTGAGACCACTCTGAAGGAACGCCTCGTGTCCTTCGTTGAAGACAATGGTCTTCAGGATGACAGGCAACATGGGTTTGTCAGATGGTGGTCATGTCAAACCAACATGGTGGACTTCTAAGACTGGGTTACAAGTATCTTGGACAAAGGGCAGGCCATGGATGTACTTTATCTGGACTTCAGCAAGGCTTTCAACTCTGTGCCCCATGGCAGGCTGGTCAGCAAGCTAGGGGGACCTGGGAGTTGGGGAAAAACTGCTGAGGTGGGTAAAGAGCTGGCTGATAGACAGGAACCAGAGAGAAGTTGTGGCAGGTGAGTTGTCTGAACAGAGGCCAGTGACCAGTGGTGTCCCACAGGAATCGGTGCTGGGTCCTGTGTCGTTCAATGTATTCATTGGTGACATAGCAGAGGGGGTTAACAACAAAATCTGACCTTTCATAGATGATGCTAAGTTCTGTGGGAGGGTGGACACAGAGGAAGGGAGGGAGGACTTAAGGGAGGACCTAGTGAAGCTGGAGGAATGGTCTGGCATCTGGCAGCTGGGTTTTAATGCTAAAAAATGTAAGGTGATGCACATGGGAGCAAAAAATCCAAAAGAGAGATGCTGGCTAGGGGTGTCCAGGTGATAGTATCAGAGGAAGAGAAAGACTTGGGGGTTACAGTAAAGGGTGACATGAAACACTCAGCACAGTGCCGTAAGGCAGCAGCTAAAGCAAATAGGATGCTGGATTGCATAGCCAAGGGCATCACCTCTAGGAAAGAGAAGGTTATTCTACCACAATACAGGTAGCTTGTGTGACCACACCTGGAGTACTGTGTCCAGTACTGGTGCCCCTACCTTAAGAAAAATATCAAATTACTGGAGACAGTACAGTGAAGAGCAACTAAATTGATTCAGGGCATAAGGGACAGATCATATGAGGACAGACTGAGACAGTTGAACATGTATTCTCTGCAGGACAGAAGGGGAGAGAGGGGACATGATTGAGACCTTCAGATACTTAAAGGGAATAAACATGGCTAGCATTGAGGGCATCTTTATGCTAAGGAAGGAAGGAGCAACAAGGAGACATAGTCTGAAATTGGTAGCGGGCAGTTTCAGGAGGGAGATGAGGAGGCACTTCTTCACAGAAAGGGTGGTGAAGGGGTGGAATGAGTTGCCAGAGGAAGTAGTAGCAGCAAGGTCAGTGACCTGCTTTAAGAGGCACTGAGACAGGCTAAAGAAGAAGATTAGACCAGCAGAGCCCATGGGGAAGATGGGCTGCAGTGAAGGGAGAGGTGAGGGGGGACAACTCCAGGAGGAGTGGGGGGGGGCAGCTACCTAGTATAACTAGCTGCACACTCGAGCAGGCTTGATAGACCCTTGTGGCCTGTATCTGCTGGTAATTTCATCTGTTCGTAACTTCCAGGTTAGCACCTGCGGTGGTTTATACCCCTCAATAACTTATTCCTCTACAAGCCCAGTTTTCTGGTACCAAACAACAATGGCCTTATTTATTTCTTTTAGTTTAAAATTCACTCATTCTAAATCAACCAGTTTTCAAAGACCACCTCAGGCTGAATTTATATGTGCCAAATCAGAGTTACTTCTGTACAGCATTACATCACTGGCACTGAGCAGCACTTTGCACCCCCCCCCATTACCAGATAAATCATTCATAAATGGAGAACTGTGTTACATGGCCTGAAAGCATCAGTTGTTCCAGTGGTTCCACATCACCGCTGACATGTGGACCAGAGGTCAGACTACTGATTACATCACAGTGACTGCCCTTTAGGTCAATTTCTATTCCCCCACGCTTCCTCCTTTTATGTTTGCTTGCGCATGTGCAAGAAACATAGTGCCATCATCTGAGTTTTCAGAGGTGTGTCAGCATCTTCAATTCAGTTAGTGTGTTTGCAGGCGTGGTCACAGTTCTCCAATCACTGCTGAAGCTGTCTATGACAGCAGTTGAAAATGCAGTGGCATACAGTTGAAAGAGGGAGCTACGCTTCAGTAGAGCAGCTCCTCCCCCTCCCCACACACACAGAGATCAACTGTGTCGGTTGCCTGATAGAATGGTGTAGTCTTGTCTCAGCTTAGAGACAAGCCACACATCATTACTTAATAAACTGTTCCTGCCAAAGCAGGACCACCAAAATGTGTGGGTGCCTAACAGTCCTTACACACGCCAGCTCTCCAAAGCACACCTTCATGGACTCCATGGGTTCTAATCCTCCAGAAAAAAAATACTTCAGCATTTGATGTGAAAACTCTGACTTCTTTGTATGTGTAATTCCAAGTGTTTTCTCTTACTAGACTCTGTCAATGTGAACTCCTCGCAGCTAAAACCTATGCAAACGAACTTGAGCGTACTGTACTACCTGTAGCTGAAGCAAAGAACAGCCATAATACACAAAGGAGAACATACTGCTATGCATTTCAGCAGCAGCCAGTGGGGGAGGTTTTCATGACTGAAGCACTTTAATGCACCTTTTAGTGCTGTCATATACACACCCCTGTGTGGTAATTCACTAAACTGCACACACAGTCTGGTAATGCAGCTTCAAAATATTTTTTTTTCTCTGAATTGCCGTGAGCTGGCATTTAGATAGAATCACACAGCTCTTTCTCAAATCAGATGCTCAATGAAGTCACATCACCTTGTGACCCTAAACATCTTAGGGTTGGACATGTGCCCTAACAAAATAGCGAAAACTAGGTATAGAAAAAGAAAACACATATTCAACCGTAGCTCACAATCGAATCCACCCTTTTCTCCGGTGAATCTGAAGCCGCCTAACAGCCCACCCCTGGGTGTTCATGCACTCCCTCCACCCGCACAACATATGGCCAATGGAGGTGCTGTTGCATTTTATTTCATAATTTCCTGATCCTGTTGCTGCCACCATACTAATACAGTAATACTTTTTATGGCTCGAAAACTGCTTGACGTTAGTTGAATTATAAATGGCATCCCTGTTTGACGCTGTGGTGCGGAATATGGTGGTGCTCAAATTTTAAGCCAAGTATTACATGAAGATATGTTGTTATTGACTCATGTCACTTACCATTTTATACATCTATTGATTTTTTCAATTCACTTTTACTGACAAATGTTGATCGCAGGGATTCTAGTGTCACAATTCAGTTCAGCGACGTGTAACATCTTAGTGCAGATGCTAAGTAACTGTTTTAAAATGCTGAAAAAGTTAACAGCGATGAAAGTGCATGAACTTCTTTCTTCCATGTCTGGAGTTGTAGTGGTGTTATTGGCAAGTGCATGTCCCTTTGCTCCAGATCTATCAGTGAGATGTCTATTCTGTGCAATGGACAGTGGCTGAATGTTATCAGCTGACAGTTTTCATTCATTATCAACAGATAAATATTCAGGGCTTTGCAAATGCAACTTTGCTGGTAGCACAGTTTCATGCCCCCAAGTGTCTCATCAGTTAGTGGTTATATCTTAACCAATGATCACAAAAAGTATGAAAAAGATTTGCCGCTGAGTAATGTAAATGCCACTCCACCTAAGCACCTTTAGGCTGCAAACAGAATTTAAACATATAGGGATTCTGGACCAGTGTATCGCTCCTTGGCACAGCAACGGTTAATAAGTTTAAGCACTTTCTCAGGACATTGTTTCACCTGCCCCCTCTCCCCACTACGATCCTGGTCACCTGAAATAAACCTGACATTTTAGTGTCTGTTTTACATCTTGGCTCAGTTAGGCAATCAGCGCTGTGAGAACATAAATGGACATATATATGGGGACTATAAGAACATGCCGTGGGTGCTTCTGCCTTAGCCCAGCTGTGCAACAACATCCTGAAGCTCAGGTAGAGCTTACTGTCTACCACTTTGTTCACCCCCCCCCATGTACCTGTACCATTTCACATCCTCACTTGCCTTAGTCCAGCTGTACTACATCAGCCTGAAGCTCTGGTAGGGCTTACTGTCTACCACTTTGTTCACCCCCTCATGTACCTGTACCATTTCACATCCTCCCTTGCCTTAGTCCAGCTGTGCTACATCAGCCTGAAGCTCTGGTAGGGCTTACTGTCTACCACTTTGTTCACCGCCCCCATGTATCGCTGTGCTACATCAGCCTGAAGCTCTGGTAGGGCTTACTGTCTACCACTTTGTTCACCCCCCATGTACCTGCACCATTTCACATCCTCCCTTGATCTACAGTGAGTGGATCCCTCATTCATACATCACATATGCACGCACAAAAAAGAAAAAACGGTCTTCAAAAATTAAGATACATTTGTTATGTTTGTTATGTTTGCTTGCACGCATGTGCAAGAAACATAGTGCCATCATCCGAGATTTCGGAGGTGTGTCACCCGCTCTTCCAATTCAATCAGTGTGTTGGCAGGTGCGGCCCCTGTAAGCCAATGCATGATGGAGCTGTCTATGACAAGCTACAAAATGCAGTGGCATATAGTTCAAAGGGGGAGCTACGCTTCAATGAGCAGCGATAAGATATCGCTTGCTCATGCGCAGCTCCACCTCCACACACCACGCAGCATCACGCGGCGTTTCCGCATGCAGCACACACTGTATAGCCAACGGGGTGCCCAACCGCTGTCAGCTGTGCCAAGCCCCGCCCCTGTAAACCCTTCCAAATGCCATGCTGGGTGCCCACCCAGCGTGGCAACTCATGATATAGCCGGGGTGCCCAATCTCCGTCGGCTCCACTGTCCTCACCCCAAGTACTGGGTGCCACGCTGGGAGCCCACCCCAGTGTGGCAATCGATGCTTTGGGCGATGGGGGTGCCCAATCCCCCATCAGCTGAATGCCCCCCCAACCGTCCTTGTGCCATGCTGGGAGCCCACCCCAGCGTGGCAAACGTCCTGCGTCATCATTGGAAACAAAAAGAACACCTGTAAACAAAAAACGGTCCCACGTAGTCTCCCTAGCCCCACAACCCGCACCCACCCACTGCACACCCTGCCTCTCCACACCCCCCCCACCCCATACTTACCTCTGGACCTTGGCGCAACGATCTTCGGTGGACCGGGAACACGTCTGCACTCTTCAAAGCCGATTGCGAACTGAGGAAATGCCGGTAAGCTGTATAATGGGCTAGATAGGGGGTTTTCAACTTTGTTGCATATCTCAGGCACTTTTGTGGAATTTTTGCACCAAATTTTCAACATGGGGTTTTTGGGACCCCTTCTCATAAATGATGTCACTGTCATGGCGTTATTCTGGCCCGAAGGGTGATTTCGCAGTCACTGGGAAAAATCACCTTTCGGAACCAATTAATGAAATGACACTGCCAGTGTTCATAAGGTGGGCTCTCAAAAAGCCTATTTTGAAAATTTGGTGGAACAATTTCAAAAAACGACTGTTTTACTAGTGTGCGTTGTGCAGTTCCTATGCAGGCTCGTAAGTTCACAAATTTTCAATATTTTCACTTCAGATTTTCAACATTGCCATTTTACCACACCTTCTTATAAGCAGTATAGCTGTCATTTTTCACATCTCACCCAAAATGTGTTTTCGCCCATGTAGCGCACAATGGCGTAGTCAGTGTGCTAAATCAATATATGGAACAAATTAAGAAAATCACAGTGACACTGTTCATGAGCAGAGGTCTTAAAATGGCTACATTGAAAATTTGGTGAAAAAATTCCAAAAAATGACTGTTTTTCGAGCGTGCGTTGTGCAGTTCCTACGTATGCTCGTAAGTTCGTGAATTTTCAATATTTACACTCCACATTTTCAACATTGCCATTTTACCACACCTCCTTATGAGCAGTATAGCTGTCATTTTTCACATCTTGCCCAAAATGTGTTTCCGCCCATGTAGCACACAATGGCGCAGTCGAGTATGCGAAATCAATGTATGGGACACATTAAGAAAATCACAGTGACACTGTTCATGAGCAGAGGTCTTAAATGGCTATGTTGTTTCAGAAATATTCCAAAATGACTGTTTTACGAAAGGCATGCTATGCAGTTCCTATGCATGCTCCGCAAGTTTGCAAAATCTAATATTTTCACTACAGATTTTCAGCATTGCCATTTTATTACACTTCCTTATGAACAGTACAGCTGCCATTTTTCATATGCTGCCCAAAATGTGTTTCGCATATGTAGCGCACAATGGTGCTGTTGGTGTGTAAAGCAATGTTTGGGACAGATTAAGAAAATCACAGTTACACTGTTCATGAGCAGAGGTCTTAAAATGGCTATGTTGAAAATTTGGTGACAAAAGTCCAAAAAATGACTGTGTTACGAGTGAGCATTGTGCAGTTTCCACGCACCCTCGTAAGTTCATGACTTTGTAATATTTTAAGTCCAGATTTTCACCAGTGGCATTTTTCCACACTGCCTTATTTACAGTACAGCTGCCATTTTTTACAACATGGCCAAAGTGTGTTTTCACACTTTCAGCTCAGAGATGCGTGGTCGCTGTGGGAAATTATTGTTCGAGACAGATAAAGAAAATCACAGTGACACTGTTCATGATCGGAGGCACCAAAATGCCTGAGTTGACAATCTGCTGTAAAAAAATCCCCAACCTAATTATATTACGGGTGTGCATTGCACAGTTTCTATGTACGCTCATGACTTCACCATTTTTTTAAATATTTTTACTGCAGATTTACAACATTGCCATTTTTTACACCTCCCCATGAACAGTACAGCTGTCATTTTTTACATCCTGTTCGGAATGTTTTTGCACCTGTGGTGCTAAATGCTGTAGTCGCTGTGCATAAGCAGCTTTCGGCTAAGAAACTGATATTCCCCCTGTTCATGAGGTGGGGTCACAAAAAAACCATGTTGAACATTTGGAGTGAAAATACCAATGAATGCCTGAGGTATTAGGGTTTCCGACCATAACGCCCAACCCTGTAGAGAATGACAGGCATCAGGGGTGTGACTTGGGATTCTTGCCCGTAATGCTCATACCATTCCGCATCCTGCAGCCAGTGAGAAGCATTGAGGATGGCTTGGACTCTTCGGCCCCAAAGTTCACCCATTCTCTATACGCACCATCCACTGTATTTCCTAATGGATAGAAGTGCGCATAAGGACCAAAGACCCCCAAGGGACACCGTGACACTTGCCAGTGTCTGCAGGGTGGGGTGTATTGAAATGGCGTGGCCATTATGGCTGACGACCCAAAGGCACACCCCAATGCCTGTCACTCTCTGCAGGGTGGTGGTGGGGTTGGCTTCAGTTCAATACTTCACTGCCATTACTATTACGCAGCTCTGTAACTTCTACACTACCACTGCCATTGCCAGCAAGCAAACATTCGGCATTGACAAATGCTTGTTTCTCTGGGTTACGTGCCAACAGCAGCAATAGCTGCAAGTCACTGGGGCCCTGCAACCTCCACAAGCAGACAGTTTTATGTATTGCTGGCTTTGACAGTGACTATCACACAGAAAACGTGCTGGACTTCCTTCTGCAGAGGTTTGATGACTGGATGACAGCACACTGATAGACACCAGGCTTTATAGTATAAGACAATGCAAAGAATGTTGTAAAGGCAGTTGATGATGGGGATTATACACGTGTTCCATGTTTTGATCGTTGTATACATCTGGTAGTTTAGGCACTGTTAAGTGAGGAAGGCACCACTATGCAGACCTGTGTAGGTCTAACCAAAAATGTTTGTAATCATTTTAGCTATTCTGTAAAGATACAGAAGCTGTTTTGAAACCTTCAGCATCTGAACTCCCTTGCCCTCCACTACTTGAAACAAAATGTGGTGACAAGGTAGAATCCCACCTCTATGACGCAATGGCTGCTAGGACAACAGAAGGCTATGCATCAGTATGCTACTGAGCATGGTATTAGCAAGGGAGGGGTACACATCAGCCCAAATCAGTGGCACCTAATGGAGACCCTCTGCACTGTGCTGAAGCCCTTTGAGGAGGCCTCACGGGTGGCAAGTGCTGATGCAGCTGGTCTAGGCCAGGTGGTTTCCCTCATTAACCTGTGACTTGTTTGCATAAAAACTAAATATGAGAACAACGAGGATCCCACTGCTGTTAATCTAGTAGAAAGGATAAGAACACACTTGTGGCATGACACACTCATTTCAGAAATGTATAGAGGCGATCACTACATCCTGGCCACTCTTTTGCACTCTCAGTTCAAAGATGCGTTCCAGGCATTCTTTGATGCACAAGAATGTGGTAAGGACCAGCAGTCCAATAAAGCCTGGATTATCCATATGGTCTCTGTGCGTATGGCAGAAACCAAGGCCAGGAACACAAGTACAGCACAAGAAGATGATTCAAAATCCCTTGCAGTCCCACTGACAAGTCAAGACAAATCGGGGTAGGAGAGCTCAACCACTTTTTTTAACACCCCCCCCAAAAAAAAAAAAACCTTCACACTGTAGCCATTCTTTCTTAAATCTATTTTATTCCATCTGCCCAAATGTTTTACACAAAGGGTTCTTCAGGGGACTTCGTATCTGTGATTTTAACACAGCAGCCTTGTTCCTGTGTCCTTTCTTTTTGTGTAGATTATTTTCCCAGTTACAGAAATATCTCAGTTTCTGACTGCATGCTCTAGCTATTCCCACTCATAAGTGTTTTTTCCTTTCTGATGATTACTGTACAGTTAACGCCACTTATAGCGCCCGTGGATACACAAGGTGGTCGGTTTCTGCGGGCGCTTTCTTGAAATCATTTGTCGTTTCCATTGATCTCACTATAAAAATTGGACTTTAAAACGGATGTTAGCTGCCTTGTAATTTGGCCATTTTTTATCTGTTTAGTACTACTCTTGCAGACATTTTAGTCTCTATGGTTCCAGTACTGTAATGTAATTGGTTTCAGATGTTTTTCAATGGCATGTAATTTACATGTAATTTGGACCAATTACTTCCTCACTGCTGTAATTGACATCACCTTACCTCCTAAGCACATAAGTTCTACAAGTTGTCTGCTCCTAATCGTCTTGCTAGTTCATTCATATGTGTTCTGTGGAACCCGAAGAGGAACCTGAAGATGTGGTTGACGGAGACATGAAAGCTCAGTCTGCTCTACTAACTTTGAGGGCAGCAGTGGAGCAGAACAAAAATCACAGACTTCTTTGGCGAAAGGAGCTGGGTCACAGTAGGACTCTAGTGTTTTTTCCCTCGCAGCACCTTTTGTATGTTCTCAATTTACTTTGCTACTGAGAGCGCTAGCTATTTGTTTTAATTTAATGTTCTACCTTCTGACTGTGTAGCTAATACAATAGTACTTTACAACAAACAATGCTAGCTGTTTTTTTTTTTATTTCTTTTAATCTTCTCAATATATTAATTGCGTGGGTCTTTTTGCTCTGGCATACTGCATGCAGTTAATATACTGAGAGAGAATAGGGATGTGTCCTACGATCTACACTTTTTGGTATCTTCATTGGGGACATGCTAACAAATCTTGTAAACAGCATGTGTAAATTTACTGATGATGCTAAATTATGTGCTTGTGTAGACACTGTTGCAGGACATCAGTCCTCGGTGTCAGACTTTAAAAATATCGAACAATGGACTAAGTGTAACAAAATGGAATTTAACAGCAACAAATGCACTATACTGCACCGGGTAAGACTAATCCTGAAAAAAAACATACAGTTTAGACAAAGTACCATTAAAGTCAGTACAAAATTAATGGTATCTGGGAATTATAACTATTCGAGGCACTTACGCCAGTAGATCACTGTAAAAGGATAACCTTAACTGCAAATAGAATAAGAGAACAGTGTCAGTGACTCAGCAGGTAGCACACTTGCCTCTGAAGCCGGGAGATCAGAAGGCTGTGGGTTCTATCCCCACACCAGGCAATTTGTTTAAATACTGACACTGTAGTGCATGAGGAGGGTGCTGCACTCCTGAGGTGCCGTCTTTCGGATGAGACATTAAACCGAGGTCTCATCTGCCTGTTCAGGTACATGTTAAAGATCTCATGGCACTTCTCGGGGGAAAAAAGAGTAGGAGAATTTCCCAGGTGTCCTGGCCAAATGTCCCTCCATTCACTAAAAATACCACCAACAGCTTAATCTGGTTCAAGGTCAGTTGGCATTCATCTGTATCCCCCTCCCCAGGTCATGCCTGAAAATAGGCAAGAATTTGTCTAGTGCACTTACCTGGTCAACTAAAATAAATATGATAATGTAACCCCAGGTGGTGCTATCCCAAGGGCTACTACCCCTGCCTGATTGACTACTAACAGGTTGAGGGGCCTAGGTTCTATGGCGGGTGCCTCCACCTAGAGGTCAGGGTTTGTAGGGGTTAGAGTAACTTGGTCACAGCCCTCTGGGACACTGAGACCCCCCTTTATCCCCTCTAGTGGCTCACACAGTACACCGGAGTTACAGCCCCAATACCCCACATTTACACACTGTTCACTCATATAGATACCACTTTCCCTTGAGACTGATTCAGGTGCACATCTCTGAGGACCCCCTGTAAAGTAAGGTTAATCAACATACACAGCAAAACACAGTACTGTTTCCATAAGTACCACCACCACAGACAGTATATAGCATAACAACAACAAATCTGATTTATTTAGGGGACAGTAACATGGGAGGGGGAAATCAAGTTAATTAGTGGCATTAAATCACAGTACTGTGCACACATACAGGGTATGAAAAGTCACACTCTGGGTACCCAGGTTGGAGGGGGCTAGCGAGGTCCGTTGCCCAAGGTTGGCTGGCAGGTGCAGATGGATAGGGCCCTGTAGAAGAAAATATATGCACAACACCCAATTGTAATCCAGAGCCGGAGGGCTCAGTCCATGAAACAGTGAAACAACAAGAATTAGATAACACACTTGTGATTGAAAAAACAAGCCGCAGGGGAATACCCTGATTTGTACTCACAACACCCAAGCTGAGGATCAGATGGAGAATGTCCTCTGGATTGCCAGAAGAGCAGGGCATGAGGACAAGGTCCTTGTGACTGGACCCCACTGAAGTAGATAGCAAACGGATGTAGTCCAAATTAAGCTGGAGTTTACTTCCAGCTTCAGCACACAAGTCACTGTACAGGGGATTTGAAATAGCGATTCCCCACAAGCACTACGCACATTTATATGTAAAAGGAAAGTACTATACCAGGCAGGCTGCTCCTTGATCCCAATCGCAATTACTGCAAAAATACCCGGGAACACACACAAAAGCTTCAGTTCCTGACAGACCGAGCTCGATTCAGCAATTTCTCCAGTCTTCTACAGGGTGAGCCTGGTTCACACACTTCTAGAGCATCTTTCTCCTCACAACTCAGATTCAGCCCAAACTGGCACTCAGAAAGGCTGTAGACCAAAACTCAGGGCCTCACACGCGCTTCCCGGGCAAAACTATACACTGCAGAAGCACACAGCTCCTTCTCTCTTCACTGCCACAACTGATCTGATCTTTCCAGTCACATAGCAGGGCATTTTCTTTAGCTCCACACTATTCTGTTGGCTGATTCAGCTGTCATTCACAATAAGACTCCCTCTGTTGGTAGAAAAAGGCGCCAAGGTCAAAACTACATTTTCCAGAGTCACTGCCCATACAATCCCCTTGTGGCTGGCTCAAATTAAGAGTCCAAGTTCTGATTCATCCACAGGTTCCATTTTAGGGCTCCCTTAACCAATTGGCCCCGCACAGCAGTTTAGGTCCAAAATGGAGAGGTAACACACACAGAGTCCCAGCTGCAATAAAGGCAGGTTAGACAAACTACAATTTTGCTAATGCTTTAAATGATTACAGGCAAACAGTTACAGCTTTCAGATGGGCTCCCTTTGCACTCTTAGCGACTGCAAAAAAGGAGCAATTTGACAGCAGCTCGGGCAGGATTCGAGCATTAAATACATAGTCCCCCCATACAGACTAATTAAGTCTACAAGCAGACAACTCTTAAAGAGCAATACCAGAGGCTCTAAAAGCACTCACAGATAAATGGCTTAAACGCCGAACACCATTCAGGCTGGGAGCACTTAGGCAAGCTCCTAGGAGGCTTTTAAGGAACCCCCATTTGTAGAGGGGTTACAATAAAAAAAACATTTATTTCCAGGAAAGAATATTGCATAATTCCTTTGTGTTAGGCCCCACCTTGACTACAGGTCTCCTTTCTGGCTTCCTTACTACAAGAAGGATATTAATCTCCTAGAAAGCATCCAGAGAAGAGTTACTAAACTTATACCAAGTCTGAGAGAGAAAACCTACTTGGAAAGACTAACAGAACTGCACCTATTCAGTCCTGAAGAGAGAAGCCTAAGAAGGACTGTTCTGTTACTGTACAGAATACTCAATGACCCAGATCTTGCTGAACAATGTAGTATCCTTTGTGTTACTCGTCAGGTGAATCTTGAATCCCATAGCAAGCAACTTTCTATCAGCAGAGCTTATACAAACAAATGTGACAAATATTTTACAATAAGGGTCCCAAGGGCTGGAATAGTTTATCCTAATACATAGTGGATTTGACAGATTTTGACAAGTTCAAACTAACTTTTGATAAGTACTTGAATACTGTAGCTCTAAAGGGACATGATCCCACAAGGTGGGAGACAGTCTCGATGGGTCTTAGCCCCCTTCTGTCTACAGAACTGCAGTGGTGTCACCAGGCTGTTTTTGGGGAGGCTGAAGACCCCCTAATGTAAGCTGAAGCCCCCCAATCATTTTCCCTGAAAAATTAAAAGACTTACAGTTTCACTTCCTTCTGAGAAAAAAAACAAACAAACATGGTTTAGAGTCAGCACTTTACAGCTCTACCACATGGAGCGCACTTTCCTTTTTCTTTGCCTGGCCCGGGTCCTCCGGATCCCGCTGCTAACGTTGGTGGTGCTAGTGGTGGAGGTTGGGGAGCTCTGCTCCCACCCAATGCTTTGGTTGCCCCTGAACAGTGGCAGGGTGGAACTTTAGTGGTCCAGGTACTGGTTTCCACCCAGACACACTTTGCTGCTGCACCTCATGGCCCATCTGCCCAAACTTGTCCCCTCTTGGTAAATGCTGCATGGACCACAATCAGCTGGGTGTCCAGGTCCGCGACTGCAGTGGCACTAATTTACTGTGGAAGGGAGGTGGGGAAGAGAGCTGAGCAGGGGAAATCCATCACCAATGACCACCAAAACAGATGCCGTCACTTCATTCGGGGGCTACAGGAGAAGGACCACAGTCGGGAGTCATCTCAGGGGACTGGAGCAAGAAAGGGATTCGAGGAGCACACAAAACAGATAAAAATAAAAACAAAAAAATGGCAAAACTGTAGGCAGAAAATAAAGAGGCCCCCCCAAATAGGTACCACACCCCACAACCAGCACAGAAGGCCAGGCAAAGGAATGGGAAGCAACCTAGAGCCCCTACAAAGGGGAAGAGAAAGAAATTTAACAAAACAAAGAAGAAAAGAAAGTAACCACTCCAGCAAAGCTGGGCAGGGCAACAGTCTGCAGACCAGCAAGTGGCACTAGAGGCGGTAAACATGAGGAGAAGGACAGGGGACTGCAATGGCAGCCCCATGTGTGGCAACACCCAATGTCAATGCCAGAAAAAAAAAAACAGCCAGCATACTGGAGAGGGGAGACAGGGGAACTGCAATGGCAGCCTCAAAAAAACACAAACCATGCCACACTTATTCTACAAAATAACAGGAAGCAAACTAACAGACTTGCTCAGCCATATTTTTATTCGAACAAAAGAGAACCTGGGTGCGCATTACCCTTGACACTTTGCTCTGAAATGAGATGCTTGTGCTACATGCACTACTAGGCACCCAGCATCAGGATACCCCAGAAAAACCCAATACAAAAACTGCAAACCAAAGAAGTAGACAACTAAAGGGAGCTCACCCTATGGAATTGGCTGCTGCTGGCCATCTGGAGGACTGCTGGTCCTTTTCTGGAGCTAAGGTGTGACTGCTGCTGGAGACCCCCAAGGACCACTGGCTATAGAAGAGCAGCCACCCAGAAGCTACGAAACCGAGCTTCAGGTAAGCCTCCAGGCATCCATACTACTGTGCTCTCTACTCTGTCAGTCACACAGTCCAGAACTGCCACTGGCTAGCAGGGAAAATAATTCCTAGCCTAGAGGTGGACCTGGCTTATGGATAGGTGATTGGGTATATGGGGCTAAGATCAGCCCATTTGGCTGATTTATGGCCCCTTTAGCACTGGCTGGAGACCTGACCTGGTCAAGACAAAGGATCCAGCACCAGAAGGGGGGGGGATAGAGACAGGAAATGGTTAGCCAGTCAGTTTGGTCAATAGCCAGCTGGCTATACATGGGGTGGGTGGGGAGTTAACCCTTTCCCTCCCAGAGTCCTCTTGGGCCTTCTTGCCTGGCAAACTTTGGGGCACTACACTCATCCACTCACAAGTATGATGGAGAAAAAAGAAAGTAAGTCTCATGAGTGGACTGAGTGCATTGGTGGCTGGCTGCTGTGTACTGTACTGTTGACAAAGAGAACATTGGGACAGGAGTCAGGACGTCACCTTGGGAGAGTTCAGAGCTTGGGGCAGGGATTTGTTATCATCACTCCCAGGTTAGTTGGATCCTAATCTGACAGGGAGCACTGGGGGAGGGTGGGGTTACAACAAATGCACTCTGCCTCCGCTAGTCTCTTGGACTCTGTTCAGTGGGTTCAGAAGCATGAGAGATTTGGCATGCCTTGCCTTGTAGGAGGGAACACCTGGACAGGACTGGGAGCGATTGACATCAATTGAGATTGGGATTAGTGACCACCTTTTAGTAATTGCCATGCCAACACAGTCAGCATTGCTTGTGTAACCCCTAGGTGGCGCTATCCCAAGGGCTACTAGCCCTGCCTGCTTGGCTAGTAGCGGGTTAAGGGGCCTGAGTTCTGAAATGGGTGCCTCCACTCAGAGGTCAGGGTTGGTAGTGGTCAAGCTAACCTGGGCAAAGCCCTCTGGGACACTGTAACCACCCTCTTTCCTTACTAGTGGCCTGAACAATATACAGTAATCACTTTCACAATACCCCTGATGCACCACACAAGTACCCACACTGTTTGCACTTACCACCAGGGCTTTCCTCTGGCTCGGCCCTGGGGACCCCCTGTAAAACAAGGTTATACACAGCACATAACAGCAGTACAGTACTCTTGCACAAGCTGGAACCACAGTCAGGGTAAATGGAAAAAATAGTTAGATCTGATTTATTTAATGGGCTTGAACAAGGGAGGGGCTTACTCAGGTTAATTTGCTTAAAGGCATTATCAATCAAACAGTTATGCATGCACTTCAGGGTCCATAAACAGTCACATAGTCTGGATACCCAGATGGAGAAAGGTGGGCTAGCCAGGAACATTGCAGCTGGTCGGGGCCCTGTGATGGAAGAAAACAACATGTGCAACACACTATTTGTAATCCGGAGCCGGGGGGCTCAGTTTGTGAAAAGAAAACAAGAAGACAATCAGATGACACACTTTTAGATTAGGTTGTTGTTGCAGGGAGCTACCCTGATGATTACTCACGATATCCAAGACTGGACACAGGCTGGACGAAAATCAAGACAGCAGGTGGTTAATCTGGAGTGCCAGAAGAAGCAGGGCCCACACGATTCACTGAGGCGTCGTTCTTGTTCAAGCGTGGAGCAGGGGGCTGATCCCCAGACAGGTCTCTCGTCGGTGGCTTTCTCTGTGCAGTGGGGTAGTGTGGCAGGGCCAGAGTGGCATGGCCCAGGCCGAATGGAGATGAATACGGATTCAGTCCGATTAGGCTAGATAAAGCTTCCAGCAAGCAGAACACAGTTCACACAGTGGGGAACCAAATCACGACCCACTTTCAATACACAGCACATTTACACGTAAGGAAATTCTACTGTACCAGGCAAACCGCTCTCTGGTCACAATCGCAAAGTCTCTGCACAAACTGGGGATTCAAAAGCAGCTGGAAATCCTGACAGGCTGATCGAATTCAGCAAATTTTTGGTCTTCTTCAGGTTAAAGCCTGGTCACAGTCCAGCAGCTTAAATAGTCCTCACAACTCGGATTCAGTCCGAATAAACTCTATTTTCCCTCTCAGGGAGAGCAGTCAGACAGGCAGGCCAATACTCATCCCTTTCGCAGTTCTCCCATGCAAAACTACACAGAACTGCTGCTCAAAATCACTTCAGCTGGTACTTCTTCACTTCTCAGCTCAAAACTGAAACTAGCTGCAGCAGCCTGGGAAATTCTCCAGGATCCAAAAGGTTCAGTTGGCTGATCCTCCTGTCAGTCACAATAAAGGCACAAAAAGCACAAAACTACAATTCCTACAGATTTTAACTCCAGACAGCTCCATTTTAGGTCCCACCAGTACTGATAGGTCCAATTCGCAGTCCAGGACCAAGATAGTGGAGATAAACAAAACAGTCCTTGCTGCAAAGAAGGCAGGTTAGGCAAACTTCATTATCATTATCACTCTAAATGATTTTCAGCAAATAGTTACATCTTTCAACAGAGCTCCCTCTCAAATTACTTATGACAGCAATCCAGGCAGCTCTTAAAGAGACAGTGCACAGAGGCTATACAGGCACCCTCTGGCAATCACATTTAAACTGCTAAAACGCAGGACACCAGCCTGGCAGTGAGCATTTAGGCAAGCTTGAGGAAGACTTTTCGGGAACCCCCATTTGTAGGGGGGTTACATCTGCACAGCAGGTATATTTTTCAGACAGGCACAGATGTGGTACACATCTAAAAGGCTGTGCAGAATGAGTCTTTACACAGTTGTTTGGCAGTTTAGAGAAGGAAGATCCGTGCCTGTGGCTCGTGTGAAAAGACATTCTGATTTATAGAGCATTTTTCTTACAGACTGTATTCCTGAGTGCTTTACAAACCAAAGAGGGAGGAAGAGAATTTTGCTGCCTTTTTATATAGCAACCTACATAGACACAATCATACAGGTCATCCCCAAACTCCTTAGAATCCAGGAAAAGGGTGAGGGAAGGGATAACTTGCAGTACATAGGGAGATGCAAAGACTACAGAAATTGACGAGAGAGAAAGAGAGAGTGGGCATGCAGAGAGATTAAGGGCAGAAATGTTAAGTGACTAGTTCAGAATTATGCAGTGTGGAAGTGGTGGCTGTTTGCTCTGATGCTCTGGGGTCCTGTAACCTTCCCAGCAGATCTGCTGGGATAATGGTGCCTGGTTGGTCTCTTATTTGCTCTGGGGTCCTGTAACCTTCCTAGCAGATCTGCTGGGTTAATGGTGTCTGCTGGCAGGTCTTTTACTTGCTCTGGGGTCCTGTAACCTTCTCAGCAGATCTACTGGGATAATAGTGTCTGGCTGGTCTCTTACTTGCGCTGGGGTCCAGTAACCTTCCCAGCAGATCTGCTGGGATAATGGTGTCTGAATGGTCTCCTAATTGCTGTGGGGGACTGTAACCTTCCCAGCAGATCTGCTGGGATAATGGTGTCTCTCTTTCCATTGTTCTCACTGGTCCAGTAACCACATTTTTGCACATGTACCATTTAATAGATGTCATAATAACCAGGATTCTCAAACATATATTTTACCATTCAAATGCAGGAAAAACCACCATTTGAAGGTAAAAATCTCAAAATGTTCTGGGGGGGGGGACATGCCCCCAGGCTCCACTAGCTTTGTTAATATTTTGACTGTGGGGCATTAGCCCTCCCCCCAACTTTATACCTCTGGTGATGCCCCTGCAGAACTGAGTAACTGAGTAGCTGAGCAAAAAGCCTAGAGGAAAGCATTGCTTCTCCTTGCTCCTCCAGGGTTGAATAGAGAAACTCCAGATGCCAGAAATGAAGGCATACCACAGTTTTCCTGCTCTGATGGGGGCAGACAATAACAAGATCCCCACCTGGGCGGCACATAAGAAAGAGAGTAGTGGTGGGCCTGCTCTCAAAGGAGGTCAGCAGCTGCTCTGTGGGCCAACTCCCAGCTCCACAAACAGACTGAAGCTCAGCAGTCCACCCCTAGCAAAATGCAGGTAACCAAGGTAAAGAAAGGACCCTGAGTGTCCCTCCACAGAGACTGGTAACACATTGGTACATGTCGGGTGATGTGTGGGTAATCGTAATGCCACAGATGTGCATGGAAAGCGTTAGGGTCAGCCAAGTCCCGCATCCATTGGGCTGGACTAAATGTGCCAGCATTAGGTTTGTAGAGTTCATATGGCACAAGTGAGGCATCATGCAAGGGCTGGACCAACTGCGTTCTGTGTTGTAAAGGAGCCATACTCTGGTCCCACGTTCATTTTATGTGTCAAAGGCCAGCACTCCAATTAAGCATGGGCATTTTCTCCCAGTATAGTGCCTTGCCCTGTTGTGGGCAGTCTGTTTGTGCTTAGTCTCTCTGTTAACGATGCCCTAAGACTGCAGAGTTTCTGATCCATCCCCATCTCTCTGATCTCTGGTGGCAAGGTACGGTGCAAATTTGTCTGTAGCTTCCCTGCATCAATCCACTCCTAGACACAGGGCAGGAAGCAGTTGCACTTGTGTTAGGTGCTATGTTTTATACCTAAAATGGTCAGTCAAAAGTAAATAAAAAAAAATACGTAGGCGGAGCCCAGAGCCACTGGCCTACTGTGAAGAAACAGGACAGTGGGCCTATAAGATCTACAAAAAAGCTAAGGTACAGAAGACTCTGGTCTACAGTAAAATGAAGAACCAGAGGAACCCTGGGTCTGCTAAGAAGTAAAGGGACGGAAGGCTCTGGGTCTGTAATGAAGAAAATTAACAAAGAACAGTTGGTCAACAGTGAAATAAAGGGGCAGAGGGACCCAGATCAGCACTTCAGTGAATGGGCAGCAGGCCCTTGGTGTACACCAAAGTTAAGGGACAAAGGGCTCTGGTCTACAGAAAAGTGAATGGACCAAGAGCTTCAGGGTTTACAGTGAAGAAAAGGATGGGGAGGGGCCTGGTCTACCATAAAAAGAAGGAACAGAGGGCTTCTGATAAACACCGATGTGAAGAGACAGAGGGTCGCTGGTCAACAATGAATTGAACTGAAATGAAAGGACAAATGGTCCTAGTCTACAGTGAAGAGAAGGGACAGAGTCCCTAGAGTCCGTGGAGAAAAGAAGGGACTGGGAGCCCCTGCTCTATAGTGAAAAAGGGGACGAGCAGATCACATTCTACAATGACATGAAGGGAAAGAGGACCCCAGGTATGCAGTAAGGTGAAGGTAAAGAGGATCCCTGGTCTATAGCAAAATCAGTGGTGGAATTCAAGCATGCATGGGATAGTCATAAGGCAATTCTGGGGGGTGGGGGTAGGAAGAAGTAGGCTGCTGGTTAACTAGGATCTGCAGCTTATCCAGTAGGTAGGGAAATGGGCAGACTGGGTGGGCCAAGCGGTCCTTATCTGCCGTCAAATTCTATGTTTCTATGTTTCTATGTTTCTATGTTAAGAAAAGGGGACAGAGGCCCTAGGTTGAGAAGGGAAGGGAAGAGATGAGATGGAGGGCCCTGCTCTATAGTGAAAAAGGGGGCTAACAGACCATGTTTTACAGTGACATGAAGGGCAAGAGGGCCCCAGATATGCAGTAAATGAAGGCAAAGAGAATCCTTGATATACAGTGAAGTGAAGAGACAGAAGGCCCCTTGGTCTACAGTTAAGAGACGGGGCAGAAGGCCTCTGGTCTATAGTGAACAGAAGGAACAGAGGGCTGGGTCTAAAGTGAAATGAAGTGATAAAGGGACACAGGTCAATAAAGAAATGAATGGATAAAGGGCCCCAGGTCAATATTGAAGTAAAGGGACAGTCGGCCTCTGCTTTACAATGAAGTGACAGAACAGAGGGCCCCTGGTCTGTGGTGAAGTAAATGGACAACAGGGCCCTGGTCTGTGGTGAAGTAAAGGGAAAGCAAGCCCCTGGTCTATAGTAAAGTAAAGGACAGAGGGGCCCTTGTCTACAGTGAAGTAAAGAGACAGATGCACATCTGGTCTACAGTGAAGAGAAAGGTACAGAGATAGAGAGAAAGTACCCATCAGTTTATCCCGAGGTCTCTGGCACTCAAAAAATGCTCACAGCACTGAATTCTGTGTAGAACATTTCTACAATGAATTGACATAATGCATTGGGAAAGAACACCTCTGGTTTTTGATGAAGAAAGAAGAAATTTCTTCATACTTATCATAATTTCATTTTCTGTTAGCTTCTACATTGTCAATGGGTAATTATTACAAATGAGTATTGCATACCCCTACTGGGGAATGGTACAGCCCAAAGGCTGAATCGGCCTAAAATGTTGGGCGCATGAGCATTCCAGACAGCAGCAACTCTCCAGTCACTAGTGTCCTAGCAGTGCCTCTGAATATGGAAATAAATGCCATACTGGTTGACTTGACACAAAAAGCACATAGTTAGCTGTCTATACAGATATAACTCTAGCCAGAATAAAATATAGCAAACAGTGACCTACCTTGTCAAATGACGGAAAGTGAGTGATCGAGGCTTGTCTTCATAATGTCTATGCCTTGGATGGTCTTGCAGAACTGAAAAACGTGAAAGAAAACAGACTTAATAAAAAACAAAAGAACTGCATGCAGTTTAAGCACGCGTCTGCAACAAAGGAGGCACCCTTGGTTAACATCAAATTCAAACCTGTTAAATCTGCATGCTAGCAACTAACATTCTAGTATGGAACTCTCTATAACTTTTTTTTTTAAAACATCTATATAAACAGACACATAGCAGGTGAACTATATAGGGATATACAGGCAGACGTATAATCAGATTTTAAAATGGAACATAGAAACGTAGAATTTGACAGCAGTTAAGGATCGCTTGACCCACCTAGTCTGCCCATTTTCCCTGCCTACTATAACACCACAGACCCTACTTGATCTCTAGCTTTACACTCCCTTTCCTTACCACTAAGGTTTCCTTATGCCTGTCTCATGCATTCTTGAATCCTGTTACAGTTTTTGCCTCACCACCTCCACTGAGAGGCTGTTTCAGGCATCCACCACTCTTTCTGTGAAGTACTTCCCCACATCTCCCCTGAGTCTACCTACCCAGCTTCATAGCATGACCCCTTGTTCTTGAGCATATTTTTTTCTGAAAAATGCTTTTCTCTTGAACATTATTTATACCTGCGAGGTATTTGAAAGTCTATATCATATTTCCCCCTTCCCTCCTTTCCTCAAGGGTGCACTTATTGAGGTCCTTTAGCCTCTTCTCATAGGGCATTTGATGCAGGCCCTGCACCATTTTAGTTGCCCTCCTCTGGACCACATCTACTCTGTCTATGTCCTTCCAGAGATGTGGTCTCCAGAACTGGACACAGTGCTCTAGCAGAGGTTTCACCAGTGATCTATACAGTGGTATTCCTACCTCCCTCTTTCTTCTGGTGATACCCCTCCCTATGCAACCTAGCATTCCACTAGCTCTCCCCACTGCCTTGTCACTCTGTTTGGTCACTTTTAAGTCATCAGTTATGATTACCCTCAGGACTCTTTCCAGTTTGGTGGTTGTCAGTACCACTTCCTCCATTTAGTACTTTACCCCTGAGTTTCTATGCCCTGAGTGCATGATTTTGCATTTCCTAGCATTGAAACTTAGTTGCCACACTCTTGACCACTCCTCAAGCTTTCTTAGAACTCTATAAATTTTTTTTCACACACCCCTGGAGTGTCTACCCTATTGCAGATCTTAGTATTATCTGCAAAAAGGCATATCTTCCCTTCTAGTCCCACTGCAATGTTGCTAATGAAGTCACTGAAGAGGACCAGTCCCAATACTGATGGCACCCCACTGGTCACCTTCCCTTCCTTGGAGTGAACTCCATTTACCACCAGCCTCTGTTGCCTATCTCAAATCAACTCCTTGCCCAGTTTACCAACTTTGAGTCCACTCTTAGGCTGCCCAGCTCATTTACAAGTTTCCAATGTGGAACAGTGTCGAAGGCCTAACTGAAATCTAGGTAGGTCACATCCACCACTCCACCGTGATCTAATTCCCTGGTCACCCTGTCAAAAAAATCTATCAGATTTGTTTGACATGGCCTCCCCCCAGTGAATCCACACTGCCTCAGATCTTGTAAGCCACTGGATTCAAGATATTCCATAATCCTTTCTTTCAGTAGTGATTTCATTAATTTCCTCACCACCAAAGTCAGACCGACTGGCCTGTAATAGTCAGTCTCCTTCCTGCTACCACTTTTGTGGAGTGGGACTAGATCTGCCCTCTTCCAGTCTTCCAGAAACACACCTGTCTCCAGTGAGTGGTTGAATAGGACTGTCAGAGGTGCACCCAGCACCTCTCTGAGCTCCCTCAATATCCTTGGATGTATCCCGTCTGGCCCCATTGCCTTGTCCACTTTCAGATTTGTGAGTTCCTTCAGGACTCTCTCCTCTGTAATGGACTAATGTCCATCTCCATTCCTTCAATGTTCCTGTTACTTATCTGTGGTCCCTTGCCTTCCCCTTCCTCTGTGAACACCGAATTTGTTCAGGATGTATGTTTTTTCCTGGTCCACCTCCACACACTCCCTCCTTAGCCTTACAATTCCTCCTCTGGTCTTTTTCTTTACACTTATGTACCTGAAAAATGTCTTGTCTCCTTCCTTTACTGCCTGGGCTGTTTTCTTCTCCATTTGCGCCTTTGTGCTCCTGACTGCTTTCCCTGCCTCCCTCTGCTTCTCCCGATACACCTCCATATCCTCCTCCCTCTGTGTCTCCTTACACCTCCTAAATGCTAACTTTTTCACCCTTACCTTCCTAGCCACCTCTTTCAAGAACCATAGCAGTCTCTTTTTCTTCTTGCTTTTGCTTACTTACCCAATGCAGAGGTTTGTTGTTTTCACTATGCCCTCTTTCACTTCGCCCACTGTTCCTCCACTCCACCCAAGTCCTCCCCCTCTTGCCAGAGCATCTCTGAGACATTCTCCCCATCTTTGTAAAATAATTTGACCTGAAGTCCAGGACCTTCACCTTTGTGTGGCTAGATTCTGCCACAGTACTTATATTGAACCACACTGTACGGTGATTACTGGTACACAGGTGGCCATCCACCATGACATCTGCAACACTGTCCCCACTGGTGAGTACAAGGTCCTATATTGCTCCCTCATGAATGGGCTCTCTTACTGCTACTAGTGTCCTATGAAATGCCCCCTGAGGGAATGCAGCATTCGGCTGATTGAAATCCCCCAACAGCAGCACCTCCCCTTATTTGCTATCTTTTGGATGGCTTCCACCAGAACCTCATCCATTCCCTCCCCCCCCATGATGGCAGTCTGTAGATCATGCCAGTGAATAACAGCTCCATTTCCATTTCTAGGGTGACACACAGTACCTCCACCCCTCCCTGTATTCCTTGTGTCTCCATTGTGTTCATGGTATCCCTCACATAAAAAGCCACGCCTTTCTCCTTTTACCAACCCTGTCCTTCCTGAACAGCATATATGCTGGTATGGCAATATCCCAGTCATTGTTCTCGTTGCACCATAATTTGGCAATGGTGACAATGTCCAGGTCAGCCCCTGCCCTAATGGCCACTAGGTCCGGGATTTTATTTCCTAGACTTTAAGCATTTGCACACATGGCCTTCTAAATTCTGCTACCAACCTGCTTATCAACCACCCATTTTCCCTTTTGCCTTCTCTCCTTAAACACTCTGCCCTCATTCCCATCCATCTTCCTTTCTACCATTTTGTTTTTCTTGATAAAGGATTATTCTTAATCCAAAACACATCAGGTATGCACAGTGAGTCTACTGTGTGTTTTTTTTTTGTTTGTTTGTTTTTTTATAATTTTTTTTTTATTTTGGTTTTAGTTTTTGTTGACAGGGTAAGTACACTAGACAAATTCTGCCTATTTTAAGGCACGACCTGGGGGAGAGGGGGATATAGATGAATGCCAGCTGACCTTGAACCAGATTAAGCCGTTGGTGGTATTTTCAGTGAATGGGGGGAATTTGGCCAGGGCACCGGGGAAATTCCTCTGCTCTTTGCTAGAGGGTGCTGTGGTGGAAGCTGAGTGATCAGTTGCTTGCAACTAAGCAATGGAGGAAGACATCCAGGGGGTTGAGGAGCACGCCTCCTCCTCAACCTCTGTACCGTGAGAGTCTCCGATGGAGATTGAAAGTACTCCGATGGAAGACTCAGTTTACGTGGTAGACAAACCAGAATGGCAAAAGGTGGAGATCCAAAAAGAAACTGCAAGTACAGGGATGCACAGAGAGGTTGAAGAGAAAAAGATTTCAGCAGAGGAGATTCAACGGATGATTGAGGTAGAAGAGTGACTTTCCTTGGAGAGAATAAGGGCCTGTTAGAACAAGCTCTGTTATGGCAGACGACAGCAGTAGAGAAGTGGACAGTTTCTGTGTTGCAGGAGACCAGGAATGTATTACAGCAACCAAAGGAGAATCGGCAGCAGGAAAATGGACAACAACCGGGAGAAAATCAGTTTACTCAGACTACAGTCTCTTCGAGCCTGCAAGTAAATAAAATTACAGTGGCAGTTGTATTGGATGGGAGCACAAGATGTTTGTTCTACAGCATGGAGTGAGCATTTGGTGGGAAGGGGGGGGCCCAGTTACACAAGTAGATCCCTTACAGCCTAACACCCAGAACACCGCGCAGTTACTGAACATTACTTGTTGTGGGAGAAATGTATCCTTTTCAGTACTGGAGTGTCTATTGGGGGGTCTTTAAGAAAATTGCCAGTGAAAGAAGGTGGGGGGAAATGAGTTAAGGGGAAACTGAAGTTCTCTGATGTCCAACAGGAGCCTGTTACCCCCCCCCTCCTGGTTCAGCAGGCTTGGGTAGCACAATCCTTGCAGAGTGCAAGCTGGAAATGTAACTTGGATGGAGTGGGATGGGATGCTGATCTCCTGACTTCATTAGGGGGAGGTGGTGGCACTAACAGTTTGGTGACTGAGGAAGGTCAGGAGGTTGGAGGAACAGTTTCTAAAGTGTTTCAGATTACCCCTGGTCAACTGCAAATGACTGTGACAGGAGCTTCCCCTGATACTAGTTTTAATCCTGTGCTGGAAAACATCATAGGGTTAGAAGAAGGGGTACCCAAGGATTTGGTTGAAATAACCCATCCCCACAAGGCGTGAGACATGAGAATATCCGGAGTGTAAATGGAGATCTACCATCCAGACAGGATGTTGATACATCTGTTGCTACAGGGCATGCTGCAATACCTTCTAGACCTACCCCCAATGTATGGCATACCTATGTGAGAAATAGGTTATTTCCTGAGAATATACAGAATACAGCTGCCCCAGCAGTAAGACGTAATGTGGTGCATCTTAGATACATAGGGGACATGACAGACCTTCCAGATGCCCTTCGTGGGGAGAGCTTTACTCAAGGAAAGCATGAAGTAATATGAGTATGAAGTGTACGCTTTAATACACATGCTAAGAGATTCAATCTTTGACATTAGTTTTAAGCATCCAATTGGCCTGGATAGGTTTTGAAAACTGTATTTAGACCTGAAAAATACTACGCTATGGAACCCCTTCCTGGCAATACCACTGATGAAACCCAGGTTTAAAAAAATAACTGTTCTCTTCAAAACAAAGGAGTGAATATGGCAGATATCACATATTGACTTAAACAAAATTGTATGGTGAATGGCGCTCTGGAGCCAGTCTTGGGCAAGGAACATTTATGGACTGGCGGCTGGAGATATAAGGGTTATATTACATCAAGAATTTGGCATCACTGAGCATTTACCAAATTGTCTATCCTTGGGAAGGGACAGGGGGGTGATCTTTTACCCAGTCAACCCTGGGCTTGCGATAAATGCAGGGAGGTGGGTCATCTTAGCAATGTCTGTGAAAAATAGAAATGTGGGTTGTGTGATTCTATAGGGCATATAGCTGCTCATTGTCAATTGCCTCCAAGATGTAACTTATGGAAGAACAAGGGCACACACATAGGACTTGTTCCTGGGTAATCCCTAATAGTCTAGATAACACATTGCAACTTGAACAGGATGGCTATGTGGCTAATGAGCAGAAGGAAAGGCTAAGGATGCTAGAACTCATGTCACAAACCAGAGTGGAGATACCGCAGCCCCAGAGAGTACTGCACACAAGAATATTGGGGCCTATATCTGAAACAAGCAGGGATCGAAGTCCTGGGATAACATCTCAGCCAGTCCCATTGGAGCAAGAATTAGAAAATGGAGCTTATGTGGGTACACTGAAAGAGGTGGATGATCTAATGCTTGAGCAAGAGATGCGCGTGAACTCCCCCCAAATTAGAGGCGGCAGGGCCTTCTAACATGGCAGATCCCACTCTGGGGGTGAAGGTAGCTAAGGACATGTTACCCCCAGAATCGAGAAGTGACTGTTCCCCTCCAGAGAGTAACCAGATCAAAAGCAGCATGTCACCTTTTGGAGGCTTTGCCTGGAGCAGGTAAGACAGAAAGCCTTCCAGTGACTAATTTATATGAGGTGCTAGTAGAATGGAAGTAGAAGATCATGACATGGGGGGATGGACTCTGATGTGTCCTCAATCATTTCAGTGCATCAGGATACAGGAGACTCTATGCCAAAGGAGAAACCAAAGCTGAAGAAACAGAAAAAGCAAACATGATTAGTGTCCATTTTGTTGATTTATTGATACCTAAGTCTTCCTTATGGAAGTGTGGTGTTTTTACTTCTTCTTTCTTATGGCAGGGGGAATTACCAGTATAAAAGTGAATGTAAACAGCATAAAATCATAGGTAAAAATAAGTATTATGTTTGCTAGTTTAAAGGAAGGGAAGGGGAATGAGTTTTTTGTACAAGATGCTTGGCTTCATACTATATGAGAGATGATGGCTGTACAAAAGGAGTAGAGGTGGGGTCCCTCGCTTTGGTCGATTGGTGAGGATCAGTGTTCCAGTTTGAGATTTATGTTTATGGGTCTTAATGTAGTGGTTTTGAAGGTTTTATATCTTTACCCAGGGAGAGCCATGTTGATAGGTGTTCTACACAATGAGGCTTATAGATTAACAATTATGTATCACAAACTAAGGCAGAAAGATCAACTTTGTTCCAGACCATTGCCCTGTATTTACATAATTCAAAACAGGTTATATGAGGGGGGTGATTTTAATTGTGGGTTGGCACATAGAGATTGGGGGAGGCAGACTACAAAGATATATAGTGATACCAACACTTTAATTAAAATTTTGAACACATATCAGTTACGGGATGTTTGTGACACACTTCATCAGTCTCCAGGACATACATTTTATAAGGGATCACTCTCCACGAGAATAGATATTTTCTTTATGTCTTTTAGAGTAGAACCTCTTATGGCATCAGTGCAACCATTAGAGATTTCTGACCATCTAGCTGTGAAAGCAATGATAGGGCATCAACTGGTGACTTCTATTAATAGAGGTTATTGGAAAATGAATGTGGAATTGTTACAAGAAGAAGAATATCGAAGGGAAATTCAGGAATTTGTAGAAGTGAGGAACAATATACAATTGCTATATGACACTCTGATTGGTGTGAGGACACAAAAAAGGATTTAAAAACGTTATTTATATCACTATCCTGTCATACAACTAGGACAAAATACTTACAGTGTTTGAGTCTGAGGGTGAGATATTTGAAATTACTGACACAGATGAGGACAACATGACAAGATCTTAGGACACAACTCTCGGAGGTTAAAGCACAAATGTACAGCTACGTTACAGAGAAATAAAAGATCACTGCAAAACAGCAACAATTTCTGACTAGAGGGACAAAAGAACAGGTTAATCCATTTGGTACAGAATCCCAGACGTTATCTAGAGTAACCATGATGGCCTTAGCTAATGGCACAGGACAAATCTTTCAAGATAGATGGGAGATGCAATAGATAATTCAGGAACATTTACAGGCTACTTTCCAGAAGGACAGAAGGGGAGATGGGAGTTCTTTACTCTAACACACACACACACACACACACACACACAAGTACCAAAACTGACAAACCAGGAAGAACAGGAACTAGCAACTCCTTTCAGTTTAGAAGAAATTCAAGAAGCAGTGTCACACTTATCGTCTCATACTATGCCAGGAAAAGATGGTACACCAAATTATTTTTATAAATCTTTTATTGATATATTGGCTCCACAGTTGCAGTTGGTTTTCATGACTATACAGCAAGAAGAGCGGTTAGCCCCCAGCATGAACAATGGGGTGGTCACGTTCCTAAATAAAACAGGAGATCAGCAAGATATAAGGAAATGTAGACCAGTAAGTTTACTGACATCCAATTATAAGATTCTGCAAAAATCTTGACTGTCAGGCTAGCAAAAGTGGCCAAAAAATTTATCAATCAAGCACAAACTTGTGCAATACCAAGGAGGACTACTGCACAATATTTGAGTTATGTTAGGGAAATCATGGAACTAGGCTTGGTGAAGCAACTAGAGGGGTATATTATGACATTGGATCAGGAGACAGCATTTGATGTGATGAGACAGGAGCATATATGGTCCACTCTTGAACAATATGGTATTCCTGTACAGGTGTGTCAGTTATTACAGACAATATATAGAGAGGCTCAGGTGACCCCACTTGTTAATGGACATTTTGGGCTACCCATTTTTTTTAAAAATGGGATTCGCGGGGCATGGCTTGGCCGCCAAGGAAGATGGCAGCTTAGACCCTGAGCTCGGTCCCCAGCTTTTCCAATCCAAAGTAATATGCCAGCATCTAGTGATAGTCTGCCTCCCCAAGGCATGAATATGCCTTCTTAACCCCTTCTCATTTGCTCAGCACCAGTTTATTGTGTTCAGTGCTCTGGCTAATCGTCCTGTGGCGCCGGTTACTATGCGAACCTCTGTGGACCTGAGTAGGCCTTGCAACCCCGACCTCTCTCAATGGGCTCCCTATAGCGTCTTCACAGCGGCAGATCACTGCTTTCCACTAATTGCGGCTGTTACAAAGCCTGCGGTGTGAAAGTATCCAAGATTTAATATCACCCAGTTCCTGATACCGGGTAGTAGCTCTGCCCCAACTATGGTATGGCCTCCTCTAATCACCCTCAGGATGGCCCAGTTACTAATCACGTGGAGCCCCCCCAACCAGTGGATGTGGGCAGCTCTCTACAGTACATCACAACCATGCTAGAGATGCTACTCACCAGGGTAGATTCAATATTGGACACTCTGTCGGGCATAGTTGCCAAGGTGTGAGCATTAAACGACCGGATGAATGTTGCAGAGCAAAGAACGAAGGACCTGGAGTCCAGCCAGGCCAGAATCCTGCAGCAGCTGCAAGAGCATGAAGATAAACTGACCACACTCTGGCGCAGGGCTGAGGATCAAGAAAATCAAGGGCACTGCAACAACATCAGAATCCTCTGTATTCCTGAGGGTTCGGAGGGTCAGAATACCGAGCATTTCTTGAATGAAGAAATCCCCAAAATGTTATTGGACAGATGGAAAGGGCTGGTCAAAATAGAAAAGGCCCATTGCATTCCCAGTGGATTCTGGTTTACTACTGCATCTTCTCGACCCATTATCGCATACTTATTAAGGTACTCCACTAAAGAAAAAGTGTTAAGAGCAGCCCGGGACAGAGGTGAGATATCGTGGCATGGGGCTAAGGTGTCCTTCTTTAGAGATTTTTCTTCCGAGGTGGCGGCTCACAGAAAAGCTTTCATCCCCATAAAAAAACTTTTGGCAACACAAGGCTTTAAATATGGTTTTAGAAACCTGGCCTACCTGTATGTGACCCATGAAGGCAGGGACATAGTAGCTGAGTCTCCCCGGGAGATAGAAGCATGGGCCTCTAAACACTGGCCCCAGATATCTCTTAGAACTACCTCTCCCAAAAGGCTGTGGGTCCCAGGGCAACACTCACAAGGAAGGGGGAATCATCATTCTGGTAACAGTTTCAGGAAGAGGACCATAATACTGGCCAGATGACTCCACAAGTAGATGCTTCCCCCAGGACCTCATATGCTATGAATCCCCCGGGACTTACATATGGTAGAGATACTACTCAGTCTCTGTCAGCAGGTATCTCTGCTACTCCCTTACCACAGTGGGGAGCAGGCCAAGGTACTCGCATCAGGCAATGCTCCTCTAGTGATCAAGATTCATCCTCTGAGGGCCCAGCAACTGCCCCACCAGCTAAGGTAACCAAAGAAGAGCATCCCACTGCGAGTCAATCAGAAGTTGCTTCCACCCTGGACAAACTCTCCATGGAAGTTTCTGGTTCCCACTCCTGGGCAGACTCACATTTGGACCTGGAAGACTGTGAAGAGTTGGCAAATATACCTATTAAACCCAGGTTACTGACCTTCACTGAAGTGGTCTCTCAGGAATCAGCACGCTCAGCATCATGTCAAACTGCCACTGTGGAATTGGCTATTAAGGACTGAACTTATTTTGTCTTTTGCTTTTTATTTTCTTCTCTGCCATAAGGGCACTACCAACCCTTATCTATGGTGGCATCTTTAATGGGGTGGGACCTACCGCTGGTAACACATTAGGATCCATGGGCAGGGACCCTTGGGTGTGACACTAGAGGGAATCCGCCCCACAAATATGGGTGTACCTGTTTGGATCTGTGCAATGTACATGGGTCAGACAACTCCCATGCTACAGCTCCTCCAACCACACATGGCCTTCTCCCTTCTGGGTAGGCAATACCACCCTGCTACAGTTAGGTTCCCGCAGTGCTGAACACCCTATAGTGCTGATGGAGGTCACCTCCCTTCTTATTCCTTATCCCCTGCAGGATACTGAGGGCATTATGTCCTGCTCCGGAACCTGCAATCTTAGGGGAAAGGTCAGAACCCTATGTCAGGTCTTCGAGCCTCTTAAAGGATTTAAGCTAATGAGAAATTACCCTTCCTCTCCCAGGTTCTTCTCCTCTCCTTTCCTTCTGGTCCACTCTCCCCTCTCCCCTCTCCCCCCTTTTTCTCCCCCCTTCTGCTTGTTGCTTCACCCCTTTGGGTGCTGATGCTAGACATAGATTAAGGTATTATAGCTGGGGATGGAGTTTCTAGTTGGTTAATCTCCTTACTTCCCCACATAGGTGACTGGTTAGCGTGGCTGAGTGCTCCTCTCATTGTTTGTTGAGGATTGGCACCTTTGCACATACTCCAACTCGCCTTTAGATTTTGCTTATCTAATTGCTCATAGATTTGGATTACTTGGGAGTAAACAGGTTTATTAACACATATTATGGCTCACTTTTCAGTGGGTGTATCTTTGAAAATGTGGCTTAGTGTTATATATAGTTGCACTTTCTGTCAACTGGTGTACCTAATACAGTTGTTTTTTTTTTGTTTTTTTTTTTACTAGGTCAATCTTGTTATACCTCTCACTGGCTGGTTTAACCTGTTCTTCTCTCAATCGATATCTATTCTTACATCTCAGGCAATCTGTCTGCTCCCTCCTATCTGTCTCTGTCGGGCATCTGTGGTGAGTACATATAATTCAATTGGTTCTAGGGACCAGGATGCAGAACTCAAGGGTAGGGATTAAACTTATATCCTGGAATGTAAAGGGCCTTAACCACCAGACTAAACATTCTAAGGCCTTCAAGCACTTACACTCCTTGCAGGCGGCTATTGTACTTATCCAAGAGACACATCTCACTGCAAGAACTGTATGGTGGCTCAAAAAATACTGGGTGGGTAGAGTGATTGCCAGTTCAGCAGAGACTAAGTCTAAGGGGTAGCCATCTTGATTTGGAAATCTTGTCCTTGCATAGAAGAGAAGGTGGCCTCTGATACTCAAGGCAGCTGGGTAGCGGCTAGGTTCACATTCCCTGGGGGGCATGCTGTGCTGGTCAATGCATATGGTCCTAACATAGAGAGTCCGGAGTTTTTTCTGGATCTTAATCAGGCCATAGAGTCTCTCACTGCTGGTCACCCTCACATCCCCATTATGATAGGAGGTGACTTCAGCCTAACCCTGGATATATTTCTGGACAAGTCCAAGCCCACTCCCCAAACGCATCCCAAAGCGGTGTTGACCTTGCAAGATGTGATGAAGGAATGGGGATTGGTCGATGTATGGCAGCATGACCATCCTTCAGGGAGGGATCACTTCTTTTTTTCCCCCAGTACACACTACATATAGCCGAATCGACTTCTGGCTGGCCAACTCCCCAGCAGCCCATGATATTATCTCCTCCTGGATTGATAATACCCTTCTTTCAGATCATGCTTCTGTCTCCTTCACCTACTGTACATACCATCAGGGCAGGTTGGCTTGGGCACCAGGTGGCATTGCAACCCTCTACTCCTTCAGAACCCGAATTTTCAAGACATGGTACGGAACGTAGCCAAGGATTACTTCGCTAACAATTCTGCCACTGACACATCCGCTACTATGGTTTGGGAGGCATTTAAGGCTGTCCTACGGGGACATATTATTGCCTATGCAGCTCAGAAAAACAAAGCTAGGAGGGCAACTCTGAGTCATCTTCAGGCTGAGCTATCAACCCTGGATTCAAGGCCTCCACAGTCCACAACTCTGATCCTTCGCGCCTAAGGGAGATAATAAGATTAAAATACTACATAAATACAATGCTTCAGCAACAGGCCGAATGGATGCAGGCTAGAACAAAGCATACATACATATTGAGAGGGAGGTGACAAAGGAGGCAAACTCCTGGCCTTTCAGTTGAGGAAACAACAGGCCACCTCCAGTATTCATGCCCTTAGGAACTCTATAGGTACAGTAGTCACTGATCCTAAACAGATCAATGAATGTATGCAACAGTTTTATCAGCAGTTGCACCAATCACATGCCTCCCTTGATCAAGGACAATTGGAATGTAATTTAGAGGATTTTTGCTCCACCTCCAACATCCCCCAACTATTGGTGCCCATAAGGACCGCTTTAGATAAACCCTTCATGGTGCCAGAATTACAGGCTGCCCTATTTCAACTCACTAAAGGCAAGCCACCAGGGCCTGATGGCATGACTACAGAGTTGTATCAGCTCCTGAGCTCGCAAATCAGTACTCCCCTCTTAGCGCCCTTACAAGAGGCCCATGGGGCCGGCACCCTTCCTCCTACTATGCAAGAGACTCTGATTACCCTTCTTCCTAAAAAGTCGGACAACCTGCTAAGCTGTGCCAATTACCGCCCCATATTCCTTATCTCGGTAGACACTAAGATTGCAGCCAAGATACTAGCCAATCGGATGGTGGAAGTAATTCCCTCTATTGTACACCCATCCCAAGTAGGATTTACCAAAGGTAGGGCAGCGGTGAACAACATTAGATTGGTCCTCAATCTTAAATGGCTGGTATTGCATTCTCCCACTCCTATGGCAGCAGTGGCAGTAGACTTTTCTAAAGCATTCGACTCCGTAGAGTGGCCCTACTTGCATGAGGTTCTCTGACTCTACGGTTCAGCCCATACTTCGGTCAGTGGATTCAAGTATTATACAATGCACTGCTAGCTAGGATCCTTACTAACAAGGACATCCCCTCTCCCTTCTCCCTACAGCAGGGTACATGGCATGGCTGCCCCTTCTCCCGCTTGCTATTCCCGGTAGTACTGGACCTGCTTACCCGGAAGCTCTTGGCCTCCGAGGAGATTAAGGGTATACAGGTGGGGAAGCACTCATATTTAACTGCTTCTTATGCAGATGACCTACTCCTTATGCTAGCTCATCCTCAAGAATCTGTCTCCAGAGTCTTGGAGATCCTGTGGATGTTTGCCCAGGTGTCTGGATTGCAGATCAACTGGAAAAAACTAGCGTCACCCCCTTAAATGCAGCCTGCACCAAAGATTGTTTGCAAGGCTCAGGGTTAGCCTGGGCTCCCCATAGCCTCTCCTATTTGGGCATAAATATCCCCTTCGACTGGAAGCAGATAGAATCCAGTAACTTCTCCCCTCTAATATCCCAACTCTCAGTCGAGGTGAACCGATGGCACCGACTTAATCTCTCCTTCCCGGGCAAAGTAGCTGTGATTCGCATGTTCCTCTTACCTAGAGTAGCATACCGTCTCAATAACCTCCCCATCACTCTGTCAGATAAAGTGTTCTGCCCCCTAGATAAACTGATCTCCTTTCTTCTCTGGGAGTGCAAGAAGCCACTTTGGTGCCTCAACAAGTTGCGGGATCACTGGTCGAAGCGGGGCCTGGGACTCCCCTGGCTACAAGGTTACCATTGGTCCTACCTATCAGCCCAGGCCACCAAATGGTTTGTTCCTCCCCCTCCTCACCTACTTTATGGGTACAGCTTGCAACCCAAGTTCTACAAGGCATCCCCCTAGCCTGTTATTATCAAATGCCCCTCTACCCCCCCAAATAAGCTCACTCCAGTAATGGCCAAGACTAGAAAAGCATGGTTCAGGCTTATGGCTGTAGCCAGGACAACGAAGGTGGCGCAACCATTGCCACTCCAGTACCTTAGTCTCTGGCAGAACTGGCTTCTGGCTGTTGATAACAAGTCCCTCTATTGTCCATTATGGAAAAAAGGGGATTTGAATTGTCCAGGATTTATTTATGCCTAACTCCTCTACACTTATGCCATTCAACCAGTTAAAAACTCGTTACTCTTTCCAGTCTAAAGACTTCTGGAGATATCTGCAACTTCGAAGTGCGGTGCAAGCCCTTAAACTGACACACCTCTCTGATCCTAAATGGCAATGGTTATCCACCTTGCATTTAAAATCCTCCTCTCAGGGCTTAGCTGGGCAGTTCTACTGTACCTGGCAGGTGAGGAGGCACAGCCTGATGACACGGAACCCTGCAGAGTTGCATGGAATCATGACCTAAATCATTCTACTATGCCAGAGGCATGGTCTAGAAGCCTGCACCTAGCCCATTCCGCATATAAAGATGTTAGGAGCCGGCTAATCCAACTTAAGATTCTTCTTCATTGGTATCTCACTCCAGCTGCTCTTCATATGTGAGGCATTCTTCTGCATGCAGAGAGCTGGAGATGTCAACAAAGCCCGCCCATATTTTACATCTCCTGTGGCAATGCCAAGCCCTGGTCCCTTTCTGGTCTACTGTGGCACTGGACTGCTCTGGGGTGCTGGGGCAACATATTGACCTCTCCGACCCTATGCTCCTTTCGGGAGACCCTACTCCCCGAGGCCAGCTATCACCGGCACACAGGAACTGGATTTTAGTAGTCCTATTGGAGGCCAAAAGGCTCCTACTACTACCGACCTGAAGGTAGACCTTACATCCCACCATCTCTTCATGGCATCCCGCCCTGGCCAGGCTTGCTACTTTTGAAAGGCTCACTTATGCTAATAGAGGGCAGCTCCCCTTGTACTATCACAAATGGGAAGCATAACTTAACTCCCCTATCTGCAGGGCCCCGCTCCCTCCTCCATGTAATCCCCCATCTAAAGATTTTACCCCTTAGGGAGTATTTTATGGAAAACACTGCTCTTGTGAACTCTATGCACCTCTGGCTCGCCCTGAGTTCTAGAGCTCACCTATGCCTTTTTCTTTCTTTCTTTTCCTCCTTCCTCTCCTCCCATGGCCTATTTGCCTCTCTATGCCTCTTTATACGTTGCCAGTTGAGAGATCTGGATTCTCATATACATTGGTTATCATGTATCAGCCTTTATATTCTCTTCCCTACGGGGGTTCCTACAGCACTGAATGGTTGACTATAGATTTGAGGCTACAAGGTTTTAGGACTATGCATGACTGTAATGTCGACACTTACAAATGTATATTTACCATTCGGTTAAAGTCTTAAGACATATGTTAGCTGGATTGTTTGTTTCAAGTGTGCCATACACTAATCAAAGTGTGTATGCATTCTCCTGCTAATGGAATACAATAAATAAAGAAAAAATTATTCTATGATAAAAAAAAAGGGGTTTGCCAAGGATGCCCTATCAGTCCGCTGTTATAAATCTTTGGACTTGATCCAATATTGAGACTTAAAGAAGACACGGCAGTAATTAGACCAGTAAGTACTACAGCAGGAATTGATTTTGGAAAAATGACTGCTTATGCAGATGACTGCACTATAGTTGTGGCATATTTAGAGTCAGGGAGAGAGGTGCTCAGGCTGTTAGAAGGTTTGACAGACACTACGGGAATTAAGTTAAACAAGGGTATAAGTAAATTAATGGGATTAAGAAAGGTACATGGACAGGCCGATTTCCCCATCCCAATGGTAACAGGGCAGATAAAAATCTTAGGCCTAATGTTCCGTACATGGGCGGTAGAGTTATTGAATTGGGAATTAGCATGCAATAAAGCATTGGCCAATGTGTAGAGATGGAAGTCATGGGACATTACAAAAAAGAAAAAGGTATATTTGATAAGGGGCTATGTAGCTCCTTTATTTTTACATGTTTCCCATGTGTACCCATTCCCTTATGCTATGCATACAAAGATAATGGGGTTGTTTTTTCTGCTTCTATGGGGCTGCCATCTTAACCCTGTAAAAAGAGCACACACTTATAGGTCATGGAAAACAGGTGGCCTGAATATGCTACAACCCCTGTTTTTTTTGTTTGGAAATTATTTTTATTTCACTATTAGGCCTCTAATACTGGAAAAGGAAGGTATGGGGAAAAATGTATGGAACTATGGGGTAGCCAGTTTCTTGCAGCATGGAGGAGAGGGCGGTGGCATTGTACAGAGAAACATTTACCAGGTTATGTACAACTCACCTTGAAGTATGTTAGACAATGGGGTATTGAACTTTCTGATTTCATTTCCAAAGAGAAAAAAAAATGATGCTTCAATAGTGGAGAAATGTTATTGGGAACAACCCATATTTCATGTACAGAATGGGTTGTCTGTGAAGACATAATTAGTAGTATGACAGAACCAAGGATTCCATTAAAAATGCAGGATGTGGCATGGCTTTGTGGTCACCAGAAGCTTAATGTGAAGACCAATCAGAAACACCAAAGGGTGGAATAAAGGATTTGTGGGGAAGAGTAGTGTGCAGGACAGATAGAAACCATGTCGCATTTATTTTTTGAATGTGTACCTGTTCGAATTTTTGGGAGGGATTTGGCTGCCTTTTGGGGTGAGAGAGTTTTTCAAGATATTGAATATGAAATATTGATATTGGAACAAATGCCAAGGGAATGGGGAAAGTGGAAGAAGAGCACAATCTGTGTTATCCTAGCCTGCATTAAATGGTCCTTGTGGCAAGTTAGGTTTTCAAGGGTTCTTCAGAATGTAGAAACTGGAAGACAGGATGTGCTTTTCAAAATGCAGGTTGAACTTGATAAGATTTACCAATATGAACACAATACAATGGGGCACGATGTATGTGATTATTTATGGAAAGATGTGACTTGGGTGGGATGATCAGCAGGGGTAGGTTACACTGTGTGTAAAGGGTCATATACTGGCCTAGTGAGAAAACAGCAGTTTTTCTTTTCTACATATTTGGAAATAGATTTTCCAGATAACTTCTCCCTCTCCCTTTTTAAATGAGCAGGGGAAGTCTTTCTGATTTTGTTGGGAAAACTGTAGTTTACTTATGTGGGACATTGTTTTTTAGTATGTTACTTATGTATGTTATGATTTCTGTTTTTTGAAGTTATGCTTTTGTATGAAGTATTACTGTTTTTTTTTTTTTTGTGTTTTTGTGTATTGAATGAAAAATTCCCCATGTCTTTCAAGAGGGGGGAGCTGCTGTCTGTTTGGATGGCTGCCGACAGTGCCAGAGTGGAGTTGGCGGTGGAGGAAGCAGGAGATTTTGCTCCCCCCTTTTGCTTCAGGCCTTATAGGAGCTGTGGTTTGTGGGATGGCAAGGAAATGTTCACTGCCTACGGATGAGAAATGAGAATGTGGATTAACAGTTCCAAAATCACTGGAGGATATAGGGGATGATCTCTTCCTCGAATTGGAGTGTAAGAAATGGCAGCTGCAGTGTGTCATTGCTGAACAGTCCGCTATGTTGTCCCAGAGGTTGAGTCAGAATGGAAAAGGAGATCGGAGTTTGGAGGAAGGAGTGTCTGTGACAGAGGAATGGTCTGCGGAGGGTCCATGTTCTACATGGATGACAGACCATGGTTCCTCACAGATGGAAGAGGATGGAGATGCATTGCTTGAAACGGCACTTGAGACTGGGACTACAGCTAGTTAAAGTTTTTACCTTTAACTTTCTGGCAGAGTGCCCTAGCAAAAGTGAGGTGGTGGAAAGAGGGAATACAGGGGAGCCGCATCCTATAGGGCTGCATGGGGATGTACTGCACTCACAAATGGGCATTTCAGGACTGAGTGAGACTGCTTCAGGGTTTTCAGGGCAGGGGTTGGACGAAACGCCCACCTCCCATGATTTTGATAGGAACCTGTCTTGTATGGGGGGTCACTATCGTTGATGCCTTACAAAACACAGGCTGGGTTAGGCCACATGGGAACCAGCCATGGATGTCTCCTGAGAAATGCATGACATATGGACAGTCTTGCATGGAAGATGTAGAAGATCCTTTATCTTTATCTTCTACATTGCAGCTAACGCAACATCCTATGCTCGCTTTACCACATTGCATGGCATTAATAACTGAGGAGCACTGCAGTACCCCCCCCTTAACGACTGTGAGAGACAAAATCTCCTGAGAGACCAGAGCCCCCAGTCCACACATACTTTTCCCCCTCCCAAGAGGGACAGGCCAGATCAGGCAATGGGACACACTGGTGGGATACCCCCACTGGCCTCTGCTTGAGCTGGTTCAAATGCCAGAATGTATGCGAGTCTGTTTCAAACCCGCCTGAGTTTGCTAAATGCAGAAATGCTGTACACATTAGGTATCGGGGAGGCCTTGAAGACTTACCTGGACAGACTGTATGTGGGGAATGTTCTCGTTTTGGAAAATATGGGATTCTCTGCTATGGAATTGTATGCCCTAATTCATACCTCAGGGACCCGATTTTTGACTTATGTTTTAAGACAGCCAATGGGCTGGAATCCTTCTGGCAAAAATATCCAGAGGTGAAGTACACTTTGTTATGGTCTCCGTTCGTTGCCATCCCCCTTTCCAAACCGCCTTCCAGATGATAACTGTCCTGTTTAGAAATGAGGGGGTGGTTATTGGAGATATTCTATATTGGTTGAATCCAGATGTACAGTTTTGGGGGCTCCTGACCCTATTATGGATTCCCTACATATCTGAACAGGGGGTTGGCATATTCGTGTGCGCCCGTAATGGCTCAGTTCAGCACCTCCCTAGTTGTTTTTTTCCGAGAAGGGACAGGGGTTTTCTATTTTATGTGGGCCAGATCAAAACATGTTTTTGTTATGGAGCATACACGCACTTGAAAAGTGCATGTGATAAACTGAAATGTTTCCTGTGTGGGGGCATTGGCCATACTGGCATTACCTGTCCAAATCCTATGTTTTGTAATTTGTGTGATGATACACAACACACCTATGCCAACTGCCCCTGGGCCACACATAACTCCCTTGCTAAGGATGGGGAGCCTCAGGATGACGTGGTTACTAAGGATCAACAGAATGTGGCCACCAAACAACTTGTACTTAGAACGGCAGTCCCTTCACCGTTGGACACAGGAACTCCTGCCCGGGCTACAGGAGGCCAGGAGGTTTTGATCCTGCAGTCTCAGGACTCTGACATTCTTTTATCTTGTCCAGATATTCAGGAGATACTCCCAGGTGAAGCTCCTCCAAGTAGGGATCTTGTGGACTTAGATTCCACTATGGATGCCATGCAGGGTCCTGAGGGGATAGAAGATCCCAGTGTACCAGTACAGGAGCCTGTTACCTTACTGGGTAATGAGATGCTTCCTCTGATTGAACCTGCATGGGAACAAAAGAGGGGCAGATGTCCCCGTATGGGTTCTGGGGCTCATGTGTCCCGGGGGGACACCGGGCATTATCCACGTGGGTTAGTACCAGAAATAAATTTGCAATCCTGGCAAAGAGGAAGCAGCCACTGGAGTCAGAAGAGGATTCAGATGTCTCTTCAGTGGTGTCCTCACAGCCTGAGGGAACGACAGACACTGAAGGCATCTCCAGTGACTCCCGCTCCTCTAGTAGGAAGCAGTCAAAGGTTAAATCTCCCCAGTCATAAGTTTATGGTTTTGATACTCTTTAGCCCATGTTGGCATTTTCTTTGACCTGTGGTCAATTGAATACGAACAGTATAAAAATCACACAGGAAGAGGCTTGCAACCTTTTCTGTTTTACGGGACCTACAGAAGTCTGTATACTTTTTGCAAGATACAAGGTTGCATACCTTGCATGAAATTACTGTTGTGCCTCGGGAATAGTTTAGTGGGTCATCTTTTTGGTCTCTGGGGGAGGAAATGTGCACTGGAGTAGGAATATTTTTAACAATCGTCGTGGAATATCTGTGTCTAGATTGGTTGACTTGGTCCCTGGCCATGCCTTAATTTTGGACTCGGTTTACCATAGGCAAGAGTATAGATTTATTATTTATAACCCACAGTCAACATTTTTGAGACTTCAGTTAATGAAAGCTGTATGGCCATACCTTTACATAACTAGATCAGTGATTTTAGGTGGGGATTTTAATTGTGTCTTGTCATTCACAGACAAGACAGGAGCTACTGTGAAATTGTATAGTGATACCAACTTCCTTAAGGGAATGGTTACATCTGCCCATTTGGCGAAAGGTGCACTTTCTGGGAAAAATCCACTGGATCATACCTTTCGCAAAGGTTGTTTATCTACCAGGATTGATTTTTTATTCTTATCGAAATGGTTGCCTTGTGTAAAATATGAAGTTGTGCCTGTACAGTCTTCGGACCACAGCGTGGTTGTGGCCCATCTTGGGTTTTCTGAGAATAAACCTGTAACCCATAATTGGTGGAGGTTGAATACATCCTTATTAGCAGACTCCTCATCAGGGTTGGCCTTACAAGCACTTATGGAAGTCAATATTTCACTTTTTTAATTCTATTCCTATCCACTTTTTTTGGTGTTGGGATATGAAAGTGGATGTCCAACATTTCTTTCGATATGTGACTAAACACACGAGTCGGTCCAATTATTTTAAATATTTAGAGTTACGTAGACATTTACAACAGTTAATGTCACTTTTGGCCAAGATGGGCCTGGATTACTCTTCCCAAATAAAACAGGTAAAACTTGATGTGTGTACATATCAATATGACAGAGGGAATTCTTTATTTTTGGAGCAGAAATTTAGCACCCAAGGGGCAGCATATACAGTAAATCTGTGTGGTGATTGCAATAATAGGGTGGATTCAAAATATATGGTCCAATTGAAATTGGACTCAGGGGAGGTGGTAGATTCCAATATGGAAATACTGAAGGTAGTAGTAAAACATATGGATGCACTATTTGGGCACAGGCTTCCAGCTAATAATACCCTGGTGGAATTTCTTTGGGGCCTGTCGGTGCCAACCTTACAGAATGAAATGATACAACACCTGATACTTCCAATAACTCAGGAGGAGGTTAGGCTGGCAATAACTAACTTGAAATGTAAGACTGCCCCGGGCCCTGATGGGCTACTGGGAGAGTTTGATCAAAAAATGGTGGACACTATAGCACCCCATTTGACAATGATTTTTAATACTATTGCGTCGGGAGACTTTGCTTTGCCTCCTGTGTTGGCGGATAACTTATTGATATATATCTTCAAAAAAGGGGATAAGTTGGATTTACATAATTGGAGACCATTAAGTTTAATTAATGTTGATTGGAAGATTTTGTGTACAATTCTTGGTACCAGAATTTTCTGGGTAGCTGCTATTTTGATATCAGAAACCCAAATGTGTGCTATCCCTACACACATGATGATGGACAACTTAAAATCATTAAGAGAGGTGTATGAAAGTACAACCACTAGTGGGTTCATCCTAAGTTTGGATCAGAATAAGGCTTTTGATCAGGTGTCTCATGATTATCTGTTCAAAGTTCTAGAGCATTATGGTACCCCCATGTTTTTATAAATCTGTGATAAGGCCACCACATGCCCTTTCGTAAACGGGATTAGGGGTAGCCACATTGTCATTAGATGAGGAGTAAGGCAGGTGCCCCTTGAGCCCCCTAATCTATGTGTTTGCAATTGACCCCCTTTTGAGGAAACTAGAGATTGACCAGGCAATTCGGCATATGTTGACTACTTCTGGTTGTCGGTTTCCATCTACTCTGGCATATGTGGATGACATCTGCCTGTTGGTGGTAGATGAATGTTCTGCCAGACGGGCCTTGGATATTGTTCAGTCATATTCTGAAAGCTCGGGCATGACACTTAATCAAGGGAAAAGTAAAGGAATACCCCTTGCCCTAGGACAAGCTCCACAACCCAGGGAAATAGCTGGGATTAGGATACTGCCAGGGCTAATACGTATTCTGGGACTTCTGTTTGGGGGTCTGGACCCTGCTGGAGAGAACTGGGCTTCTGCCATGACTGTAGCAGATTTGAAAGTACAGAAATGGAAAGTATTTCCCATGACTAGGGCGAAACGGATCTTTATGTTAAAAACTTTTATAGTTCCACTTTTTTTTGACAATTAGCTATATATTCCCTTTGTCACAGAGTCTAGAAGTAAGACAGTGTAACCTTTTCTTTCAGCTGTTATGGGGTAGTCGGCTAAATCCAGTAAGGAGATCAGTCACATATTGGCCTATTAAGCAGGGGGACTTGAATATAATTAATCCCATGGTGTTTATCTTTATGATTTTTTTATATGCAAATATAGTGCCAATTCTTCAGGGTAACAATTTTGTGTGGTGTGTTCAGTTACGTTACAGGTATTTTTATTTTTTCCAGAAGTGAGATAATGCTCCCAGATGGGGGCCCTTTTGGGCCATATCATCTGGCACTGCACTGTACTTAACTTGATTTCTTCAGAAAGCTTAAAGCATGGCAGCTCTCTGAACATGATGTGTTAAGTAACACCAGGAAAGGTATGAATGTTTCAGTGTTAAATAAACAGTTTTTGGTGTCCCCCTGTTTCACCTGTCTGCCTGATATTAGGGAACTTGATTTACAGAGACAACTAACTGAGATGAGAGTGCCACAAAAAATGTGGGACACCCTGTGGTTGTGTTGCCACAGTAGACTAAATGTTCGGGCTAATCAAAAGTATGCCAGACAGATATTGTTTCACACAGGGTGTAGTGATACATTGGAAACTATGTCACATTTGTTTTTTGAGTGTACATATATAAAGCCTTTTTGGATCAGATGTCATATGAGGTCTTGGTATATGGCTACTTTGATGGAGTGTGGCTATATATTACCCAGGTACATTGAGAGTGCTTTTCACAGTTCTTAAGTTGACAATTTGGCAGGTTCATTGCCAGCACGCTCTGCAACAGAAATGCTTTGTGGATTAATTAAAAGAATTCAGAAGGAAGTGCGTGACTTATGTTAAAGATCTTGCTAACCTGCCTGTTCCAGTCATGACCACCTGATGAAGGCATATTCCTATACAGGTGGCATGGGATCCTGGATAGATTGCAGAATGTATGTATTTGGATTTGTTTCGCTAATATGATGCTAGACGGTCTGAGTATCAGGAATGCAGCTTATTAGGATGTTTTAGTATGTTTCTTTTTTTTTCCTCTTTCTGTATTTCCTTATGTGATGACGAGGGGTCTGAGGAGCATATGTTTTGTTTTCATTTCATGACCGATTATTATAGAAATTTGTTTCCTTTTTTCACATGGTGATGGGATTTGTTGGTGAATGTTGCACACTGTCTTGTTTTTTTTCATTATATTTTGATGTACTTGTGTTTGCCTTGTTATACTTTTGCCAATAAAAAAATTCTCTCTACTCACAGGAAGGGGAACCTTTAATATCCTGGCTCCTAGCCAAGATGGTGTCCATTGTGGAAGGAGAGAGGTTGGATGTTGTGAAAATGGGGCAGTGGGTCTCCTCTCCTGTCTCAGCTCAGCTAGAGACCCCTGCAGGACATATGAATGTGGATGTGTAATTACCTTTGATGGAACAAAGAAAGAGATATGGTCCAGCAGATTGTCCTTCGGATGTGACTGGAAGCCTGACTGAACTTCAGCCTGGCTTAAACAATGACATAAGACCTATGGATTTGCAAATTGCAAGCCCTACCTTGAATGACCTGCTACAGGAAGAAGACACAAGACATAACACTAAAGGAACAGCCTTGCTTGCGCAAATAGCAGAGCTGGGGTGCCGCACAAAAGTAACTCATCAACATCAGTTCTGCCAGTTGCTATGGAAAAAGGACTTCAGACTATGGAGGATGTCGCAATAACTGTGACTGCTATGATGAATGCAACTCTGGCAGAGGATGCAAGGGCTTGTACATAACATACGTCTTCTATTACCATTGAACTAAATTGTAATGTGGGACCCTCATTGGGAATGGCACAAACGGATGTTCAGTCTGACCTAAGACACCCCACAGTTCAACCCATGAACATTTTAACTCCAGAAACCTGGTCTATAGGGAAAGCTTTGCAGTCTGCGGGGTGGGAGGGAGAAGCTACTAAAATGGGTCAGTGAGTCTCAGGGGATTCACCAATACACATTCCAGGGGCCCTGCATGATGTTCAGGTTGTGACTTAAAGTGAACAAATCCAGGGAGCAGATTCCCAGGATATGGAACATCCAAATGACTTAGACTTCACACAAAACCCAGTTTTGCAATGGCTTGGTGTTTTCACAGATCCAATAAATACCACCCTGAGGACACAACTTCCAGAGGTAGCCCCTACGGAAAATCAGACAAATAGACAATCATACTCTGCACGACTGTATGCATCTTTATTTCGCACCCCTATGCAACCTGTGAAAAGCCACAATACAGTATGACTCAAGTATATAGAGGGCATGTAGGAGGCCCCAGACAGACTTTATGTTGCCAGAGTACTCATAAAAGTTCTTTGCAATGAAATCCATGCCCTTATTCATGTCTTGGGGGAAACTGTATTCGACATCAGTTTTAAAACTCAACCGGGCCTTGAACGTTTCTGAATCAAGTATCACAGATGAGAAACATTCCCTTATGGACTCCCTTTTTAGTTCTCCCCTTATCTAGGCCTACACAGAAAACAATAACTGCCTTCTTCCGCTGTAAAGGAGTGAACATGAATGATTTGCTACACTGGCTTAAAGCACGATGTACTGTTCTTCCAGATTCTGATGTAATATTTGACTCAGAACAAATTTGGACTGGGGGTTGGCGCGTGAGAATAATGTTGAAATTAAGTCACACTGGAGTGATGCATCTGCCCAAAGGTTTTTTCTGGGTAGAGATAGGGGAGTTCTCTTCTACCTGGGACAACCTAAGGCATGCTACAGATGTGGCTTGGTTGCACATCCGAGTAGAGCCTACAACCAGCTAAAAGGTACTACATGTAGAGAAGTAGGACATCCTGGGGCACACTGCACAGAAAGAGAGATGCAACTTATGTGATGTGGTCAGCCATAATTTCTAATCTTGCCAGTGGGTGGCACACAATAAACCTAATTTGGCAGATGGGGCCGAACAACGTCTGTACATTACCTTGGCTCAAAAAAAGTAGATTTTTGCCTGGAATGAACCCAGACCTGGGGAGAGCATGGTGCACACTAGCGCAGTACCTGAAGACACTCCAGGCACATCAGAGTCAGGAAGGGACACTAGTTCTCCAGTGCAGGCTCTGATGAGGCCTCATGGTGAGTCCTCACCCACTCAACCTAACATGGAGACAGATGCTGGGGCTGGAGAATTCAAGATTGCACCTGAAACGATTTCATAGAAACATAGAAACGTAGAATTTGACGGCAGATAAGGACCGCTTGGCCCACCTAGTCTGCCCATTTTCCTACCTAACAGATAAGCTGCAGATCCTAGTTAACCAACAGCTTACTTCCTCGTACCCGCCACTAGGACTGCCTTATGCCTGTCCCATGCATTTTTGAAGTCCCCCACTGTTCTTGACTCCACGACCTCCTCAGGGAGGCTGTTCCATGCATCCACAACCCTCTCAATGAAAAAATACTTCCTCACATTACCCCTAAGCTGTCCCCCCTCTATCTTCAAATTGTGCCCCCTTGTTCTTGGACATCTCTTTTTCTGGAAGATGCTACCCTCTTGGACTTTGTTAATTCCCTTGAGGTACTTGAAAGTTTCTATCATGTCCCCTCTCTCCCTTCTTTCCTCAGGAGTATACATATTAAGCTCCTTTAGTCTTTCTTCCTATGTCTTCTGGTGCAGACCCTGCACCATTTTGGTTGCCCTCCTCTGGACAGCCTCCACTCTGTCTATGTCTTTGCAGATATGGGTCTCCAGAACTGCACACAGTACTCCAGATGGGGTCTCACCAACTGTCTGTACAGAGGGATAACAACTTCCTGTTTTCTACTATTGATGCCTCTTCCTATGCATCCCAGTATCCCCAGCCTTCCTTACTGCCTTCTCACATTGCTTGCCCACCTTTAGGTCATCTGATATAATTACCCCCAGGTCCCTTTCTATTTTTACTGTTGTCAGTATCTCCACCCCCATTGTGTCGCTTCCCTGGTTTTTGTTTCCCATGTGCATTACTTGCACTTCTTTGCATTGAATCTGAGCTGCCATACATTTGACCATTCCTCCAACCTTGCCAAGTTCCTTCTCATCCTTTCCACTCCATCTTGTGTATCAACCCTGTTGCAGATCTTTGTCATCTGCAAAGAGACATACTTTTCCTTCCAGTTCCTCTGCAATGTCACTTATAAAGACTTTAAAAAGGACCAGTCCCAGTACTGAACCCTGCGGTACCCTGCTAGTAACCCTCCTTTCTTCACTGTGTACTCCATTTACTACTACCCTTTGCGTCCTGTTGTCTAGCCAATTCTTTATCCAGGCTACCACCTTGGGACCCACTCCAAGGCTGGCTATCTTGTGTATTAATCTTTTGTGTGGGACTGTATCAAATGCCTTGCTGAAATCTAGGTAGGCCATGTCCACAGCCCCTCCCTGGTCTACTACTTTGGTCACCCAGTCAAAGAAGTCTATTAGATTCATCTGACACGACCTATCCATCGTGAATCCATGCTGCCTTGGGTCCTGTGCCCCACTGGCCTCTAGGTACTCAACAATTCTTTCCTTCAGAAGTGATTCCATCATTTTCCCTACCACTGAGGTCAAACTAACTGGTCTGTAGTTTCCTGCCTCTGTCCTGCTCCCACGTTTGTGAAGAGGAATCACATCTGCCCTCTTCCAGTCCTCGAGTACCACCCCATCCTCCCATGATTTGTTAAAGACAGTAGTCAGTGATGTCAGTAGTTCTACCCTTCGTTCTTTTAGAATTCTTGGGTGAATCCCATCAGGCCCCATTGCTTTGTCCACCTTCAATTTTATTAGTTCTTTCAGAACCCTTTCTTCTATAAATGGACTGGTATCGACCCCCCGTTTTCAGAGTGTTACTCTTGTTTGGTTTAGGTAACTCCCCCTCCTCTTCCTTTGTGAATACTGAGCAGAAATATTCGTTCAGTATCCCTGCTTTTTCACTGTCACCCTCTACCCACATTCCCTCCCCTTTATTAAGCTTCAGTATCCCTCCTTTGGTCTTTCTTCGCTCCCTAATGTACCTATAAAAGGTCTTATCCCCCTTCTTAACAGAATTGGCTATCCTTTCCTCCGTTTGGGCCTTTGCTATTCTGACTGCCTTCCCAGCCTCTTTCTGCTTTAACTGATAAAGTTCTCTGTCCTGCTCCTTCTGTGTTTCCTTATATTTCCCGAATGCTGTCCTTTTCTCCTTAACCTTCCCTGCCACCTCTTTTGTGAACCATAACGTTTTTTTCCTTCGTTGTGTTTTATTGATTTGCTTTACACAAAGGCTTGTTGCCTCTGTGATGGCTGTTTTGATCACTCCCAATTGTTCCTCCACCCCTCCTTCTTGCCTGTTTGCTAGTGCTTTTCTGAGGCACTCTCTCATTTTCCCAAAGTCAGCCCTCCTAAAGTCTAGTACTCTTGTTTTTGTATGGCTTGATTGTATGGCTGTGTTTATTGTGAACCACACTGTTTGGTGGTTGCTTGTTCCCAGATGGCTACCCACTTCTAAATCTGAGATTCTTTCTCCATCCCCATTTGAAGGTACCAGGTCTAAGATTGCTCCCTCCCAAGTGGGTTCCAATACTAGCTGTCTGAGGCATGCCCCCCTGTAGGGCATCAAGAATGATCCTGCTCTTAGATGTGCTTGCAGCAAAGGTGCTCCAGTTAACATCTGGCATATTCAGGTCCCCCATCAACAATATTTCCCTTTTTCTGCCATTCTAAGAAAGCCTTCTATCATTTCCTTGTCCATTCCCTCCCCCTGAGATGGGGGTCTGTATACAACCCCCATTCGGATTGTGGTGCCATTTCCTGTCTCCAGGGTGACCCAAAGTGCCTCATCTGCTCCCTGTTTACTCTTTAGTTCTGTTGCTTTGATCCCCTTCCTTTACATAGAGAGCTACTCCTCCTCCTCTTTTACCCTCCCTGTCCCTCCTGTAGATTGTGTATCCTGGTATGTTGACATCCCAGTCATGGTTCTCTGTGTACCATGTTTCTGTGACTGCCACAATATCCTGGCAACCCTCTTCCATCAAGGCCACTAGTTCAGGGAGCTTGTTACACAGACTATGGGCATTGGTACTCATCACCCTCCACTTTTTGATAGCCTTACCCCTTTTAGCCCCATTTCTGTCCTTACTGCCTTTGCCTTTTTTTACATTTAAATCTGTTCTGCTCCCTAATAACTTCTGTACCTTGGTGTTTACCTCACTAATCACCATGTTTTGTGGGGGAAGGCTGGGATTTCCCTGCTCCTTTTCAGTGCCTCCCCCCTTGGCTAGTTTAAATGCTTGCCAATGAAGCATTTAAACCTCTCATCTAGGATCCTGGTCCCTCCCCCGGACAGATGCAGGCCATCGCACCAGTATAGGTCTGCATCCCTCCAGGTGGCTCCCCAGTCCCCAATGAAGCCAAAACCCTGAGCTCCACACCAGTTTTTCAACCACTCATTGAATTCCCTGGTGAGAAGTGCCCTAGCATCTCCCTTGCCATAGACAGGTAGCACCTCCAAGAAGGTTACCGTATGCTCTACTTGTCTAAGGCCTCTGCCCAACTCTACAAACTCCTCTTGCACTGCTCTGATCCCATTCCTAGCCAGGTCATTTGTTCCTAGGTGGACAATGACATCCAGCTCCCTCCCTCGTGCAGCTGCTCCCACGATCCTGAGGATTCGCTTCCTGTCCCTCCAAGCCGTGGCACCAGGAAGGCACCTTACCTCCCTCTCCCCTTCCTCCCCTATTTCTACTCCCTAATGATTGAGTCCCCCACCAAGAGTTGTTTCCTTCCCCTGTGGGGTCCTATGCCACCCTCCTGTGGGTCTCCTTTGTGAAGGTTCCCAGCATCCTCCTTGGTCTCCACTGCAGCTGCCTCCATAGAGGATCCACTATCCACCAGAAGAGCGAATGAATTGTGGAGAGGTACAGCTGGAGGGATGCAACTCTGTTCCACCACCCTCTCCCTCCTTGAGCCCACCCTGGTCCAGCCTCTCCTCTTTCTTGGCAACCTCTGAGGTATGTTTATGTCTATGTTTCTATGTTTTTAAACTATTTCGACAGTAGACAGGGAAAAGGAACAGGCTATAGTGGAGCCTATGCCTGTGATCATTCCAGATAATACTGTTATGAGCCCCCCCCCCCACTGCAACACAGTTCAGGCCACTAGAAGCAAAATATTGCAGGACTCAGCCAGACCTACACAAGCCCTACTTGAGTCCGACTGTACAAAATAAATTTGAACTACTACAGACTGATGGTGATGCATCTGAAAGTGACTCTGACACTTCTTCTATTCAGTCCTCGATCCCTGAACAAACCACAGACACTGAGGTGCCAATGGAACAGACAGGTCTTCAAAAACGGAAAGCTAAGGCTAAATATAAACTTTAAGAGTCTGTATCACGCAGAGGGAGACTGAAGTGACTGGGGGTGTATTATTGTAATCCTCTTTTCATGGTGGAATATGAACATTTTGCATGTCATACTATTAATTTGAATAGTATAAAGAACATGGATAAATTGGATTTAGTGTTTTCATATCTCACCATGTGTGCTTTAGGCATTGTGTTTTTACAGGATGTGAGGTAACACATGCTGTACAAAATAACACAGGTTGAACTGGCCTGGTATCCTGGGCCCTCTTTTTGATCCATAGGCCAAGAAGCATGCTCTGGAGTAACTATTTTGTTTAACCTTCTGGAGACAGAGCTGGTTCAGCTAATTGATTTGGTACCTGGGACAGTTTTAATATTAGATGTAAAAATTCACCACATATTATACAGGCTAATAAATATCCACGCCCCACAAACCAAAGCACTTCAGGTTGACCTTCTTAAGATGATTCAGCCTTTTTTACACACTTCCAAGTTTATTATTTTTGGAGGTGACCTTAATTGTGGTCTTTCTTTAAAGGACAAGACTGCTACCTCCAAAACTTCTAAGATTTTCTGTGACTCCAATTTTTTATCTTCTGTGTTAAAAACATCACATCTAGTGGATGCCTAGAAATCTCATATGAACTTACATATACCTACATTTCACAAGGGTAATTTAGTCGCCCATATATATTTTTTTTTTATCCCAACATATACCTATAGTGAATGCAACAGTAAATGTTGCGGCATTCTCAGACCACAATATTTTAACAGTCACCATAGGGGCTGTAAGTTCTATTCAGAAAGGCCCTGGTACATGGAAAATGAATACCTCCTTGTTACATAATGAGAGGTTTGTGTCCCTACTAAGAGAGTTTTTGGGGGTCAAAAAATCAGTGTTCATTTTGTATGATAACATTGTACAGTGGTAAATAGACACCAAGCAGGATTTGTGTCATTTTTTTAAAACAACATAGTAAGTCAGTGAGTATGACTACATATAAAAAGTAGCTAAGCAGAACTAGACTGCAACGGCTTATGACATTGTCTATCACTACAAAACATGATTACATGGCACAGATTCAGGTTTTAAAAAATCAGCTCTGATGTTTCCATATGGAAAAGGCCCTCCCCCTCAAACACCAGCAGCAGGTTGGCATTGCTGGACCATATGCATCTATTTGCCCCTATTAAGCCTGTCAGTCTCGGGTAGGGAAAAAGGAAACTACTGCACTGTATAGTCAACAGGATGAAGTAAAAAAGACTAATGATGGTATTATGGAGGTTATTACTAATTACTCCAGAATTAAATATGGTCCTGTTGAATTTGATGCTGCACAAGCTGAGTCCATGTTGTCTTGCATTAATTTCCCGGTAACCCCACAAACTGAGAGTATACTGTTGGAAAGGCCTATACAAACCTTTGAAGTTATGGAATCCATTCACTCTGAAAAATAATATGGCCCCCAGCCCAGATGGTTTGCCATCAGAAATGTATAAATTTGTCTCTACTGAATTAGGTGAGGAACCGAATCAAGTGTTTAACTGTATGCTGGAGGGTCAGGATATTCCCTTGAAAATGAATATGGGATCGCTCATCTGTTTACATAGAAAAGGGGATACAAAAGCTATACAGAATTGGAGACCAATCAGTGTGTTGAACACAGACTTTAAGATCATAAACAGAATCTTGGCCAAAAGATTGATGGGGGTACCTGAATCAGTAATTTCAGAGACCCAAGCCTCCTCCATTCCAGGTCGGTGCATCCAGGATCATCTGTTTTTACTGAGGGAACTGATTAAAAAAGGGAAGACGGTCACCTTGATGGATTCATATTATCATTAGATCAAAGGCAAGCATTTGATTCTGTTAGCCACGATTTTTTATGTTTGGTTCTAAAAACATTTCAGACTCCGGTTAAATTTATACAGTGGATCAAGCTGTTATACAATACTGCAACTGTATTTCCAGTGGTAAATAGGTGGTGAGGACCCCTAATTAGTATTATACCATGGACCTCATGCAACAGTCAAAGTAGCAGGCTGGCACCTTACCTGCGTTGTAAATCCACCAATAATCACTGCAAAAGGTGCCAGGCAGCCACATGTTTAAAAAAAATCCTGACCCCAAATCACTGAACTCCGACTGCCATCTTGTTTCTCTGCTAAGTATAGATCACAAAAACACAGCTCCATACATCAAAGGGAAGCAATGTCGAATTCGCACAGACAACACAGTGACTGTAGCAGCGAGACACACAAAAAAAAGGAAAGAAATTCCACGCTTCACAAAGCTATTTTTTCCTTCCTCACCAGAACCTTGTAACCCGAAGCAGCAGCTCACACATGCACATCACATGGGCTGCCTGCTCAGACTATTTACTAGACAAAAACAATACCTCACCTTAAAATCAACAAATATTTTTTTTTTCACTTTCTTAATAATGTTTTTTTAATATTTTTTTTTATCCTTATGGTATAATCACAATAAACCACTCAGGGGATCTGGGTTATAAGGGGATTTACCACAGCTTGCAAGGATTTATCCACTCGGCTGTGCCTCATGGGCAAACCACGCCAGCCATGGTAAATCCACCAATAACCCACACACCTTCATGGCTTATTGCTTAATTAAGCATGGGGTTCATCAGAGGTGCCCCCTGAGTCCAGTTTTGTATACTTTTTTCTTAGATCCATTATTACGGATTATTAATGATTTCCGATTGCTTATTCCAATTACTGATACTTCTGGTTTGAGTGTTCAGAACACAATTGCCTATGTAAATTGTAACAACATAACTTGTTATACAAGAAACTTTGACTTAACATGACACAATTGCCTATGCAGATGACATGTGCCTCTTGTTACAAGATGAAGCCTCAATAGTGGAAGACTTAAGACTGTGTTCAGACTTTGTGGGAGCCACAGGGGCTGCTCTTTATATACAGAAATGTGTGGGCAGGATATTAGGGAATGACCCATGGGCTCCAGATAGGGTGGGAGATATATTGATTACGTATGAATCCATTAAAGTTTTAGGAATAATGTTTGGAACAGAGCATTCAGATATTTTGAACTGGGAAGAGAAATTAGATATAGCCCCCAAAAAAGTTTCTGTTTGCAATAAGTGGAAAATGGGGAAGAAAACGATAATCTATTTAATCAAAACCTATTTGATACCTTTTTTTTGTTTCTTAGTTATGTGCCTTCCCCCCCCCGAAAAGCATAGAGGCACGTTTGTTAAGTGTGTTTTCTCAGGTGGTGTGGGGGAGCCAGCTTAACCCCTTAAAAAAAACAATACATTGTATCTTTCCCTTAGACAAGGACTGAACATGGTTCAACCTTTATAGCTAACTTAAGACCCACTTTAGTCCACACAGAGAAAGGGTGGGAACCATGGATATATATGATAAAATTAAGATCTGGTTTCAGTTATGTGATAGTAGGGAGTTAAGAATAGTAAAACAACGACAAAACATTCCACTACATTGAAGAAAGAGTTTCACTAGACTGAGGCAGTGAAATGTCACTACTCAAATGATTATTTCATTACAGAGGAAAGGATTATATACTGAACTTTTAAACACAGTGTGTGAGGTTTCCTTGGCATTTGAACATTGTCCAGAGGGTAGCAGGCAAGCTCTAACAACCTTATTAAGAAACCCCAGGATCCCCCCTCACATGTGGGACCTTCATTGGCTCAACTGTCATGGGAAAATTAATATCAAAGGTAATCACAAACATAAAGAGGCAGTTGAAAGACTGTGTAGTAGACCTGAATGCACTGAACAGGAAGAAACCATTGAACACCTTTTCTTCCATTGTTCATTTATTAAAGAATTTTTGGCCTTTCTTGCCAGAGCATGGTTGGCTCCGACCTTTGCTCTGGTATCCTATGACAGCTTGATGTATGGGGGCATATCTGGACCCAGGACGGTGTGGGATATAGAAACTGTTGCAGTGATTTTTACAGTTTGCAAATGGCAAATTTGGAATGCACGTTGTCTTTTTACGTTTCAACAGAAACAAACTACATATCTTGAAATATTGGGGAAAATTAATAAAGATTTAAAATGAATTTGTATAAGGGAAAAAGCTCTTTTACAAGAACACCTCTGGTTGACAAAATGGCATAATTTACCCTGGATAACGGACTCTGATACTCCTATAACATGAATGATGGTCAGTGATAATGTGCAAGAGGGAGCAGTTTCGTAGGTTCAAGGGACATTATTATTTTTCCCACGGACTAAGAGTATTAATTTTTGTGTATGTATTTTTCCTTGTGCCCATTTCCTCTACCTTTCTGAATTTTATTAGCCTCTGAATTAAGAGTTATGTAGTATGTATTCAGTTTGATTTTGCTTTCAGTGCATGTAATGTATTATTTGTTTATGGTTTTGCTTATGTATGAATCTATTTTAGTTCTGTATTCAATAACATTCCCCCTACTCTTTTTGAGAAGTGCCACGAGATCTTTAACATCCACCTAAACAACCACCAGAACAGGCAGATGGGACCTCGGTTTAATGTCTCATCTGAAAGATGGCACCTCAGAAGTGCAGCACTGGCTGGCCTGGTGTTGCTGAGGGTTGAGGCACTGGACACCACATCTTGTGGCAACGCCAGTGCCCCAGGTTTGGGAGTGATTTTGGGTTGTCAGGGGTCAGCCGGAGGGGAGAAGGATTGAGCATCCCCAGGACTGCTGTCCTTCTCCGGGGAGGGTGGGCAAGGGACTCCCTAGAACATGCTGGCTCCTGGCAATGGCTGGGAGGTGGTGCTGGTAGCAGAGCAACAAATGGGATGGTGCAAGTCTATGTCAAATGTATGGCATATGGGAGCACGCACCATAACATCCTTGGCATCCCTGCATGCCAGCACCATGGGGGAGAAACAGGTGAAAAATCCAGCTGAATCTTCGGCACGTGTGAGGATCCACCTGCAGTGCTGCGCCGGATACTCCAGGTGCTCCATCAGCCCTGATTCCCATGGCCTTCCATGATGGGTGCCCATGACATGGCCGTGAGAGGAGATGAGGAAGGTTGAGACTCTGGCTCAGTGCCCAGTGTAGGAGTTGCCAGCGGACCTGATAGGAGACCCAAAGGACCACCCCTGCCAAGGAGGTAAGCACCAAAAAAAAAAGAGTGCAGCATCCCCCTCATGTCAGTACTGGGTTTTAACCCATGTGCCTGGTGTTGGGAGAGATCCCATAGCCTTCTGATCTCCTGGCCTCAGAGGCAAGTGTGCTACCTGCTGAGCCACTGACACTGCTGCTGAGCCACTGACACTGCATTTTAAGAACTCATTTTAAAATAGTTCTAGCTGTGGGTCCTCTTTATAATAAAGCTGGTGAAGTGCCCGATTTCTTTATTTTACTCAGATTGCATTGAGTCTCTGGCCTTGCTGGCTGGAGGGTACCAGAACAATTGCCCCGATTTGAGAGAGGTGGTCCATGGTCTCTAAAACTGATTGTCTCTTCACAGGGTCCTTTGGCACCAGGGTCAGCAGGTATCACTCTTTTGAGGGAAATGTAGAAAATTCGACTGCATAACCTAGAGCCAGAATTTCCAAAACTCAAGCATCTGATGTTATCTTGGCCCACTCTGTGTAAAAATTGTGCAGTCTTCCACCAATGCAAGGGAGGCAGAGATAGGCCCACGTACCCTCATTGTGAAGTGCCTGCCTTTCACCCTGGGCTTCCGCTGCATCCTTGGGCAAGGACTCCTCAGCTACTATTGCTCTTGAAACCAGAATAAACTCCTACTACTCCTCTGGTTCCCAAAATTCCAAAAGGGATGAAAACCCCCTCGAATAATACTACTACCTCTGTTAGTCACCTCCTTCACCTTTTAGAGTTGAACCAGCCTTTTGCTGTTGCTTTGATACTGGAAAGTGACCCTTTTCATCCTGGATATCTTTCAAAATATTATCCAGGCCGGAATCAAATAACAAGCCTCCCTGGAAGGCTAAGTTCAATAGCTTGGTCTTCGAAACCAGATCAGCGACTCAATGTCGAAGCCACACTCCTCGCGTAGCAGACACAATATGATAAGTGGAGTAAGCTGACATACACACATTCTCCAATGTAGCATCCCCTAAGAAGATGGAGGCCATACATACCAATTGCAAAATGTTCACCCCCGCCAAATCCGGGGGAACAAAGCTGCCCAGGATCATAACCCACAAATTCAAAGCTCTGGCAACAATAAAGGAGGCATAGGAGGTGCGTAGATTTGCATCGTTGGAGGCAGTGGCTGTTCTACGTACAGCATCCACTCACTTGTGCAAATCCATTAAGGCCAAGGAGCCTTCAGTAGGAATAGTGTTATGTCTGATAGAATTATGAACTGTCTTATCCGCCAGAGGAGGGGATTTCCACTTGTGAGTATTTTCCTCCAAAGAAAGGGAAATGCCATACCTTAGGTTTCAGTAGATATTTTCTTTGGTCTGCACCTGCCTATTCTTGTTCAATAATTTGGTCCTAGTGAATCAAGTTCGGAAAACACTTTGGAGTGGAGAAGGCTATGGACAGAATAGGACTGACATCCACTGCTTCCACCTCCTTGAGTCGCAACGACCTACATGCTTCAGTCATCAGATAGGACAAAGACTTGGCATTCAATAGGAAAGGGATAGGGATCCTCCTCTTTGGCTCTGTCCACTCCCCTTCCTCCTCCTCCTCCTTCTCAGAGGCCTCATCCTCCTCATCATAAAGTATATATATATATGTGTAACATGTTTTGTCATTTTATGCCCACGGACCCCATTGTAAATGAGTCTAGGCTCAACTGGGTTATCACTTTCTGAATATCAGAATAACATTTTCACTGCTAAAGTAGTTTGAGCTCAAGTAGGTAGGGAAATTAGAGCAGACTAGGTGGGCCAATAGATCCTTATCTGCTCACAATTTCTACGTTTCTATGTTTTCTAGGGTCAGAATTTTCCCTAAGATCCCCAATATCTTCATCCTAATGCTCTGTATGGTCAAGGTCTGGGTCTCCCTGCATATTCATATTAGTAGCTCTGTCCTGCTGTGACACACCTGGAAGTGCCTGTGTGGGCCCCCCTTGACCTGAGGGGTCCAGTTTGGAGTTGGATGTGTCTCATGGGATGTTCTGTGGAACATCAGAGCCCAAAAGCTCTCCTAAGAGCAACAAGAAAGATTGACGCAATTCTGCTTTGCCACTGCCAGCTGGTATACCAGGTGCACCCTAGCTCAGAGGTCTGACTTTGGGGGACTGTAAGTGACATATTAGCTTGAGAAACACAATGGGGGCAATAAAAAAACCATCAGAGAGGGTCACATTATCCTTTTGCAGGTCTTACATCTTTTCAGAATGAGAGGTCTCCGATAGACCATGGTGCCAAGAAAAATTGCCCAGCAGGTGCCCAAGGTTTGAAAAACTGAGGCATGGAGACAATATAGCGTAGTGGTTAAGGGCATTGAACTGCAAACCTGGAGACCTGGGTTTGATTCCCATCGGCCCCTACTTGCATACTGTGTGACCCTGAGCAAGTCACTTAACTACCTTGTGCTCCCAGGTTGTACCAGGAAACAAGCTGAGGCTTTGTGTACCTTCCCCTTTCCCTTTCTTTCCTTATCCCCAAATGAAAAATAGGATACTACTGCCATGATCCCTACCTCCAATTGTGGGGAAAAGGAGAGGAGCCTGCAAAAAGTATGCCTCTCAGCCCTTGAAACTTACTGTGACAAGGAAAACAACTATAGAAGCAGAGCTGCCACAGGAAGCACTGTGGAAGTGCAGGCGCATGCATGCTCTCTCAGAAAGTGTGCGCGAGTAACATCATGACACCATGCATGACATTGGCACACCAGAGATGTGGCACACATACAACACAGGCATACAAACAGCATGCTAAGCCTGGTAAAAAGCTGTTGATGGAAGGAGTTCACACCCAACAGGATTTAGAGTGGCAAGAAAATGGAGGAAAGCTGCAAGCTCAATCGATGCCTGAAACTGCACAAACCACTTGAAGGGCAGAAAAATGGACTGACAGCCCACCGAAAAGACTGACAGCAACCAGAGTCTAAATAGCAATTACAGCACAAACCTGTCCTTCCTCATCTGCTATTGAAGAGACTTAAAGGAGAAGTATCCCAGAGAGTCAGAGAGACAATGCACAAAGGGAATGTTCCTACAAAAAAGGCAACATTTATTTATTTATTTAAACTTTGGTAACCAGGAAAGGAACACTGAGCCAAGGCTCATTTTCAGGTGCGACCTGACAGGCAAAAAAACACCAAAATAGACTCTAACAAGCATTTTTCAATGCCGAATGTTGTTACCCTGGCATCGGCAGTGGCGAAGGTGGAGACGCATAGTGCTGTGATTTTGTTAATGTGTCCCAAAAGGTGATTTTGCACAGCAAGTACGCCATTGTGTGGCAGAGCTGCGGAAACGCATTTTGGGCAGGATATGGAAAATGGCAGCTGGACTGTTGATAATGAAGTGTGCACAAATGCCAGTGATGAAAATGTGGCATGAAAATATTGCAGATTGACGGAGTTACAAGGGTGCGTGGAAACTGCGCAATGCATGCTTGCAACACAGTCATTGTATGGACTTTGGGCACCAAATTTTCAACATAGGCATTTTAGGACCTCTGCTGATGAATAGTGTCACCATCATTTCCTCAAACTGTCCTAAAAAGTGATTTCGGACAGCGACTGTGCAGTTCTGCACTGGACGTGTGAAAACACATTTCAGCTAGCTGTACTGTTCATAAAAAGGTATAGAAAAATGGCAATGATGAACAGCTGGAGTGAAAGTATTACAAATTCACAAAGTCACGAGCATGCGTGCAAGCTGTGCAACGCGCGCTCATAAAACACTAATTTTATTGACTTTCGTCCCCAAATTTTCAACATGGGCATTTTAGGACATCTGCTAATGAACAGTGTCATTGCCATTTTCATGATGTGTCTCGAACATGGGCTTTCCACAGAGACCACGCTATTGTGCGCCAGAACTCCGAAAACAGATTTTGGTCAGGATGTAAAAAATGACAGCTGTACTGTTCATTAGGAGGTGTAGAACAATGGCACTGTTGAAAATATGGAGGGAAAATATTATAAGTTTGCGAATTTACGAGCGTGTGTGCAAACTGCGCAATGCACGCTTGTAACACAGTCATTGTATGGAGTATTGTCACCAAATTTTAAACACAGGCATTTTAGGATGTCTGATCATGAACAGTGTCAGTGTCATTTTTGTAATGTGTTCTGAACAGTGATTTCGCACAGCCACCGTGCTATTCTGCGCCAGAAGTGCGAAAACACATTTCAGCCAGGATGTGAAAAATGACAGCTGAATGGTTCACAAGAAGGTGTGGTAAAATGCCAATGTTGAGATTCTGGTGTGAAAATATTGTAAATTCTCTAACTTACGAGTGTGCGTAGCAACTGTGCAATGCACGCTCATAAAACAGTCATTTGTTGGATTTTTCCCACCAAATTTGCAACATAGGCTTTCTGAGAGCCCCCCTCATGAACAGTGGCACTTTCATTTCATTACTCACCCCTAAAAGGTGATTCTTTGTAGTGGCTGCGAAATCACCTTTCGGGCCTGAATAATGCCATGACAGTGCAAGAATTCATGAGGAGGGGTCCCAAAAACCCCATGTTGAAAATCTGGGGCCAAAATTCCTCAAAATGCCTGAGATATGCATCAAAGTTGAAACAACCCTATTTATTCCATTATACAACTTACCGACATTTCCTCAGTTCGCGGTCGGCTTTGAAGAGTGCAAATGTGTTTCTGGTCCACCGATCGTCGTGCCAGACTCGGAGGTAGAGAGTATGGGAGTGAGAGTGGGAGGCAGGGTGTGCAGAGGTGGGTGTGGGTGGGGGCCAGGGACACTACGAGGGACTGTTTTCATTTACAAGTGGAAAAAAAAAAACATTGAAGTGAAAGTTTTGTATTTCAGGGACTTGGCACACTGGGGTGGGCTCCCAGCATGCCACCTAAATGTTTGGGGGTCTGTAGCTGATGAGGAATTGGGCACCTCGTTGCCACTACAACAGGTGGAAGAAGTTATGCTGACAGGGATTGGGCACCCCATAGCACACACAAAACAAAGCGGGGGGGACGAGCTTTGCTCAGATTGCAGCAGACCTTTTCTTAGATGTGCTCACCACATTATGTATGCATGGTGTGGTGCCGGCATGCAGGCTGATTGGGGAATGAGGGATGCACCTACTGGTGCATGCCCTGCATTCGCCCAACAGTGACCATGCCTCCAAAGCTGCACTGTCCCAAGATGTTGGCTGCGCAAGCGCACCAACATAAAAACTGAGGAAGAGGGAGAAACTGATGCCCAGAGATGGAGGGGAGCATCCAGGAGTGCCCTTGGCTAAAAAACAAAAAACAAAAACAGGCACCTTTTTTTTTTGATTAATTGAAATTAGAGACCCGAGAAAATACACACCCCTGCAATAATGCGGCAGACATGGCCCCCAGTCCAAGCACAGGCACTGGAAATGGAGGGGGCAGGTTAGCCAATTTGAAAACCGCTGCTTAATAGGAATGAGTTTAATTTAGGGGCACTTCTGTTGCCAGGTAACCTCAACTTGCTATGCAGAATTGTAGTCCCAAGGCCTAGAAGCTGATCTGATCTTCAGAGAAGCTTGATAGATGTTTTCCCTTCAATGGCACAGCTAGGACTGGAGAGTTACTGCTGTCCGGAATGCTCTCATGCCCAACATTCTAGGCTGATTCAGCCTTTGGGCTGTGCCATTTCCCCTAATAGGGGTGCACAATGCCCATCTGTAATGATTACCCATTGACACTGTGGAGCTCTACAGAAAAGGGACAGAGGGCCCCTAGATTGCAGTGATGTGAAGGGACAGGAAGGTACCCGGTTTACAGTGAAGTGATGGAACAGAAGAGTTCCTGTTCAGCAATGAAGTGAAGGGGCAGAGGGACCCTAGTCTACAACGAAGGAAAGAAACATCAGTCTGCAGTCTTCAGTGAAAAGGAGGGTCCATGTGCCTGTGGTCTACATTGATAATAAGGGACACAGAGGTCCATGGTCTAAAGCGAAATGAAGGGACAGCAGAACTCCAAGTCTACTGTGAAATGAAGGGACAGAAGGCAAGTGGTCTATAATAAGTTGAAGAGCTAGAGAGCCCATGGTCTGCAGTAAATATCAGAGACAGGGGGCCCCTAATCTACAAAAGAATATGAAAGGGCAGGGAGATACCCACTCTACAGTAAAGTGAAGGTATGTAAAAGATGCTGGTCAACAGACCCCTGCTCTGCAGTGCAGAAAAAGGACAGAGGTCCAGGTCTGTAGTGAAGAGGAGGAAAAGAGGACCCCTGATCTACACAGAAGTCAACAGAGAAATCCCAGGTCTTTAGAAAAGTGAAGGGACAAACTTTAGGTCAACCTGGTCTACAGAGAAGTAAACAGACAAACGACCCCAGGTTTGCAGTAAAGTGAAGGGACAACAATGAAGTGAAGGGACAAAGGATCACTGGTTTGCAGCAAACTGAAGGGACAGAGGTGTCCTTGGCTACAGTGAAGTTAGGAAACAGGTATTCTTGTCTACAGTGAAGTACAGAGACAGAATGCCCCTGTTTAATAGTGCAGAAAAGGAACACAGGACCTCTGTTCTATAGTGCATAGAAGGGAGGGAAGGCCTCAGTCTACACTGAAGTGAAGGCATTGAGGGTTTCTGGTCTATAGTGAACTGACAGGATGGGGATCACAGTCTATACTGAAATGAAAGAACAGAGGGTCCCTGGTCTGAAGGGGTGGGGTGGCCTGGTCTACACTGACATAAAGGGACAGAGGGCCTATACCTTCACTAAAGGTAAGGCACTGAGGCACTGATCTATAGCCAAGAAAGGGGACAGAGATCCTAGGGTCTGCAATGAGGGAAATGCAGAAGGAGGCACTGGGCATGCTCCCTGCTCACAAGGGTGAGCAGGGAGTTACTAAAACCGCCAAATCACCTGACTTTGTTTGGGTTCCCTTTGGGAGTTTTCACAACCTCATTTTATGATCTTATGATTATGTGCTTAAAAAAATGCAAAAAAATGTTTCCATTCATCTCAAGTTTGTCATGATAATAAAAATAGCAAGGGATAGAAACGTTTGTGCTTGTGGCTCTAAACCTCACCACTGTTGAAATGCCATAATACCCCCGAACGTGTTCCTTATCTTTATGTTACAATTACAAGGGAACTGCTGGGCTTCCTCTTAATGCTCCTTGCAGACCAGAAAGGAAACCAGCTGAGGAGCTGTTTCTTGCTAGACGGAATTGTATATTATTTATGGTGCCCCACACACATAAGCAGTAAGATCTGGTGCACAGTATCATGGTGGGTGTTCCTCACAGAGTGGATAACTCTCCAGTCATGAACTGAGGCACTCTCAAGTAGTGAGAAATCAGTCTCTAGCAAAGTCTTAATGCATATGCATATCACTTCCAAATTTATAGTGCAAAACAGAGCCAATAGCAAATTAAAAAAAGACATGCCACTTACAGAGCACAGAGAGCTCCCACCATTGAGGGCATGGTGGGAGTCCTTTGTGCTCTGTGAGTGCCACTTTTTTATTTGCTATTGGCTCTGTTTGCACAATAAATTGTGGGATTATATACCTATGTACTAAGACTTTGTTTAAGACTGATTTTCTTACTACTAAAGTTGGACTGGCCCACTGGGGTACCTGGGAATTTCCAGGCAAGACTCCCTCTGTTGGGTACCTGGCCACATTCTAAAACCCTGGAAATCTTTGCATTTATCATCTGTTTTTCTAATTGCAGTAATTGGGGTATTTTGGGCCCTGCAAGTAAATGTAAGATGGCAACACAGACCTAGAGTATAACATTTAAAAGGAATACTGATGCGAGTGTTTCACCCTGGGTCCTCCTCTATTGATTTTCCAGGTGGGCCACTGTACTGACTTTCCAGGTGTGCCCCCATTCTCTGGCCTGACCCTGCTTACTGCCTGGAGTGCACTCAGTTCTTAGCTGTTGCTGAAGGGCCTTACAGCATCTGGAAGTGAGGTTATCCCCCAATACCACGCACCCTGAAAGGTCTTATTGTGTTTAGAAAATGGGCCTTTGCAGTAAAAAAATGTAAGAAGTATTTTAAAGTAAAGAAAATGTTTTATATGTGAAGTAGCCCTTATGCTGGAACAGTGTAGGCTGTTTTTTAGAGGGTTCTGTTGGCTGATAAACATATGGCTCAAGAATGCAGTCATTCAGTCAGGTTTTAGGATTTACCTAACCCATTTTCAAATGCAATATATTGGATTCCCGAGTCCTGTATTCGGATTGACTGAAAACGGTATACATCACTGACTAGGTGCCAGAAAAATAGATAGTCTCTAGTCTACAATGATGTAAAGGGACAGAGGGCCCCTATGTCAGCAGAGAACAGAAGGGATAGAGGGCCTCCGGTTTACAGTGAAGTGAAGTGACGGAGGGCCCTGGATCTGCACAGAAGAGAATGGACAGAAAGCCCCCGCTTTATACTAAAGAGAAGGAACAAAGGGCCCTGGGTCTATAGAGAATAGAAGGGACTGAGGGTCCCCACTTTACAGGAAAGTGAAGGGACGGGGTCTTGTGATCTACATTGAAGTAAAGGGCCAGAGGGCCCCTGGTCTGTAGTGAAGTGAAGGGACAGATGTCCTCTTGTCTACTGTGAAGAAAAGGTACAAAGGGCCCCTAGTCTGCAGTGAAGTGAAGTGATATAACACTCCTGGTCTACAGTGATGGGAAGGGTGCAAAATTAGAGAGCAATCACCCATCCACAGCGAGTTCTCTGACACTTAAAAAAAAAAAACATGACTAAATTCTGGGTAAAGCTTCTCTACAGTGAAGTGGAGGAAATAAATTCCTGCTCCACAATGAAGTGAAGGGAAAGAGGCCCCCTGCACTATAGTGATGTGAAAGTCACTGGTCAGCAGTGGAGTGAAGGTACAGAGGGCCTCTAGTCTACAGTAAAGTAAAGGAACAGTGGGCCCTGGATCTGCAGAGAAGAGAAGGGACAGCGGGCCCCTACTTTACAATAAAGTGAATGGACAGAGGGCCCCTGATATACATTGAAGTAAAGGGACAGAGGGCCCTTGTCTGCAGTAAAGTGAAGGGACAGAGGGCCCCAGGTCTACGATGAAGTGAAGGAACATAGAACACCAATCTACAGTGACGTGAAGGGGCAGAGAGCCCCTGGCCTATAATGAAGTGAAGGGACAGAGGGCACCTGGTCTGTAGTGAGGTACAGTAAATAGAACAGACCCTGGACTACAGTGAATTGAAGTATATGACATTCCTGGTCTACAGTGCCAAGAAGGGTGCAAAGATAGAGACTGAACACCCATCCATGTTGAGTTCTCTGGCACTAAAAATGCTCACAGCACTAAATTCTTTGCAAAACTTTTCTACAGTGAAATGGGGAAAGCATATCCTTGGTCCACAGTGAAGTGAAAGGACAGAGGCCCCATACACTATAGTGATGTGAAGGGAAAGGGGGTACATGGTTTACAGTGAAGTGATGGGACAGAAGAGTCCCTGGTCAGCAGTGAAGTGAAGGGGCAGAGGGCCCCTAGTCTACAATAAAGTAAAGAAATGCAGGATCCTGGTCTGCAGTAAAGAAAAAGACCCCTGGTCTACACTGATGTGAAGAGTCAATGAGGTCCATGGGCTAGAGTAATATAAGAAGGACAGAAGAACCCCAAGCCTACAGTGAAGTGGATGAACAGAGAGTCTGTTATGAAGTAAAGAGACAGGTCCCCTGATCTACAGTGAAGTAAAGGGACAGAGAGCCCCTGGTCTGCAGTGAAGTGAAGGGACAGAGGGCACTTAATCTGCAGTAAAATGAAGGGACAGAGGGCCCCTGCTCTGTAGTGAAGTGAAGTGAAGAGACAAAGGGTCTCTGGTCTGCAGTGCAGTAAATAGACAGAGACAAAGGGTCCCTGGTCTACAGTGAACTGAACTGATATAGCACTCCATGTGTACAGTTAATTGAAGTGATATAGCACTCCTGGTCTATGGTGAAGAGAAGGGTGCAAAGATGAAGGCCAAGCACCCATCCACCCTGAGTTTTCTGGCACATAAAAAATGCTCACAGCACTGAATTCTGTGCAAAGCCTTTCTACAGTGAAGTGCGGAAGGAGTATCCCTGGTCTACAATGAAGTGAAGAAAAGAGGCAGAGGCCTCCTACGCTATAGTGATGTGAAGGGACAGGGGGGTACATGAATTACGTGACATAATGGAACAGAAGAGTCCCTGATCAGCAGTGAAGTGAAGGGATGGAGGGTGCCTAGTCTACAGTGAGTTAAAGGAATGGATGGTCTTGGTCTATAGTGAAGAAAAGTATTCCTGGTCTACAGGGATATGAAGAGTCGCTGACATCCATGGTCTAGAGTGAAATGAAGGGCGGAAGAACCCCAAGACAGACAGCAATGGGTCTATTGTGAATTGAATAGAGGTTCCTTGGTTTACAGTGAATTAAAGGAATGGATGACCCTGGCCTGCAGTAAAGATAAGGGACAGTGTGCCATGGGTCTACAATGAAGTGAAGGGACATATGTGCTCTGGCCTGCAGTGAAGAGAAGAGACAGAAAGTCCTGGCCTACAATGAGGTAAAAGGACAGAGAACCCCTAGTCTTCAGTGAAGCAAAGGAACAGAGGACCCCTAGCCTGCAGTAAAGTGAAAGGACAGAGGATCCTGGTCTACAGTGAAGCTCAGAAACAGAGGACCCAGCCTGGTGGTGCTAAGGGCTGAGGTGCTGGATGCCTTACCTTGTGCTACGCTGGTGACCCGGGTTCGGGAATGACTTTGGGTCACCAGGGATCCAGCATGGGGTGGTGGGAGTAGGACTGAGCTGCCTTACAGTGGCTGTCCTCTTTCAGGGAGGCAGGTCACCCTCACGCAGACCTGCCACCTCCGGGTGGAGGGCTGGTGGCAGTGCAAGCGGGTATGGGTGACCGGTGGGGGGGTGACTTGCAGTACATGATGCATGCATCCTCCACATGTGTGTGCTCATGCCAAGTATGAGAGGGTGGACAAAAAATGGGGAAAAAAATGGATAAATACATAATTAAAAAAAAAAAACAGGGGACCTGTGATCTACCGTGAAGCTGAGTGAAATAAGACCCCTGTTCAGCAGCGAAGAGAAGGGACACTGGTCTACAATTATGTGAAAGGACAGAGAACCCCTAGTCTTCAGTGAAGCAAAGGAGCAGAACGCCCCTGGTCTGCAGTAAAGTGAAAGGAGAGAGGGTCCTGGTCTACAGTGAAGTTAAGAAACAGAGGACCTACGATCTACAGTGAAGCAGTGTGAAGTAAGACCCCTGTTCAATAGTGAAGAGAAGGGACAGAGGGTCCTGGTCTACAGTGATTGGAAGGAAAAGGCACTGTCTGGTCTGCAGTGAAGTGAAGGGACATAGGGACTCTGGTCTGCAGTGAAGTGACAGGACAGAGAATCATAGGGCTACAGTGAAGTGATGGAATGGAGGACCTCTGGTCTGCAGTGACGTAAACAGAAGGCCCCCTGGTCTACAGTGAAATGAAGGGATAGAGGGCACCTAATCTGCAGTAAAGTGAAAGGCCAGAGCCCAGAGGAAGAGATAGCGGAAGAAAAGAGGTAATACTTCCCCTCGACAAATCCCTGGTGAGGCCTCACGTAGAGTACTGCACCCTGTTCTGGAGTCCTCACCTCAGAAAGGATAAGGATAGGTTGGAGACAGTGCAGCGCAGAGTAACAAACATGATTCAGGGCCAGCAGGGCAGATTTTATGAGGAGCGCCTCAAGGCATTAAATATGTACTCACTTGAGACCAGAAGGGAGAGGGGAGATATGATAGGATCTTCAAGTTCCTTAAAGGACTTAACAAAGTGAACTGCAGGGAACTATTTAGCCTGAATACCAATTTGCTAGTGTTGCTCAGATAGTGCTTTTGTGGATCCTACCACTATCTGTCAGATAGTGCTGGTATCCTACCCAGGATCCCACTAGAAATCCTACTAAAGACAGATGTAGGATCCAGGGTAAGATAATAATGATGGAGCCTAGTTAGGATCCAGGGGATCCTAGGTCAGATAGTTAAGATCCAGGGTCAGTTGGTGATGGAACCTAGGTCAGATCCAGGCATCCTAGGTAAGATAGGATCCAAGCTGGATCTGTTGCTAGGATCCACAGGATCCACAACATTTATAGGATGCTTGCACTGGATCATAGAGGGTAGGATCCAAGGTCAGATATCACTACTGTCCCACCACAGCAACAATCTGTCCAAATGGGAGGTATCTGTTGGTATCCTAATTTCTAGGATACTATCTGAGCAACACTACAATTTGCGGTCACGTTGACATGAATGGAAATTAACAGGAGGTAGGTTCAAGAGGAATGTAAGGAAGTATTACTTTAAGGAAAGGATGGTGGAACCTTGGAACAGTCTGTTGGCTGAGGTGGTTGTTGCAAAAACAGTCAGGGGATTCAAGCAGGGCTGGGACAAAATGACGGGAATAATGGTTACTGGAGGCGACAGGACCAGGGAGGAGAATAAAGACATAACGAAGAGGGTTAGTACCTTGGAGGAACAGTCAGTTCCAGGGATTATAGGGAACTTGGGCAGACTGGATGGAGCTCTGGTCTTTTTCTGCCATAGTTGTCTATGTTTCTATGACAGACATCCCCTGGCTGCAGTAAAGAGAGGGAGCAGAGAATCTCTGGTCTTCAGTGATGTAGAGGGACAGGAGGTCCCTGTTCAACAGTGAAGAGAAGATACAGGAGGCTCTGGACTATAGAGAAGTTCAGGTTGGGGGCTAGAGGGCACTGGATATAAAGTGAAGAAAAGGGACAAAAGCCCACAGGTCTACAGTGAAGTAATTACAGAGGGAGGCACTGGCTGTGCAGTAAATATATATGACAGTGGGGAAGCACCAAAACAGTCAAAATACCTGACTTTGTTTGGTTCCCTTTTGAAGTTTTCAAACCTCATTTTATGATCTTTTGGTCACCTGCCTAAAAAACAGAAAAAAATTTTCCATTCATCTCAGGTTTATTATCATAAAGGTAGAGATGGATGGAGATTGTAAATGGGTAATAAATTACCTTTCTCAGGTTCTTGTTGGAACTGCACAAAAGGAAGAGGTGACAGACAAGTGGTATCCAAATAATAAATGTCATTTATTACTGGTAAATAAGAATAGTACAGGCATATAACCAACAGTGTAAAAATCACCAGGAGAGTATCCAGTTTTCTTACCTATAGGTGCAGTCAAGTCTCTCTGAGAGAAAATACAGGGTACAAAGGGTCTTATACCCTGATAATTGCTATGGCAACTATAAAAGAAGATACATAAAAAGTAAGTAAGTGGCTAAAAAACTGGTGGCCAGAGAGTAACCATCCTTTCTAGCATGGGAAATTTCCTTAGCTAGCAGAAGACAAAATATGAACAATAAGGCCTGTGATGCTTCCCAAGGTCACTTGCAGTTACAGTTTGCACAAGCACTAAAGATGGCACTGTTGCATAACTAATGATTATACAATAAAAATATACTAGAAAACCTCTCCCAGTGGTACAATATATTGTGAGAATATAGTGAAGCATAATATGCATTACAAAAGTACAGTAGAACTCTAATCTTGACACTTGTTCTTATACAACAAGTGTCTGTGCCCTAAGGTTAGTACATATACCTACATATGTATTGCTGTCCAAGAGGTGGGGGTACAATCAGGGGTGCTGGTCCATAGATAACATTCCCTCCCTTGTTGCCTCAGAAGGGGCAACAATCCCAGGAAAGTAGTGGGATGCAGTTAAAAAGTCTTTTACAAGCCTGACGCACGAGCCTTGTAAAGGAATTTAAGTTGTTCTCGGTGTTGTCTTAGAGTACAAATTAGAAAAGTAATCAAAAATGCTTGAATAATAACAAAAGCTTTAAAAGTCATTTTCAACCAAGTGCTGGATAGAGCAGTACTTAAATCCTCATCATTAATAAGGGAATTAAGAATATCGCCAGCTTTAGAAATATTATTGCTAATATGTATCAAATGTGAATCCTTCCTAGCTAAAAGAGATAGCAAGGAAAGGGTTAATGAGCATGTTAAACATGGGCAAATACTGAGACAAGGCAAGCAAGTATTGCAGATCAGTATTAATAACATCTGGTTCAGGGAGAGGAACGGAAGTTATCACAGTGTGACTTTTAACAGTTTTCTGCTGTGGAGTAAAACAAAAGTTAGGTGCTTCAATAACACAATATTTATGACCATAAGTGAATGACTTATGATTGGTAACAACGCAGTACTGGCCATCGGAGTTATACGTGACTCTGAAAGATGGGATCCTCCATCACTGTAGACGTATCGGGCAGGCAAAGGACTGGTTGGTGAGCTGTGAAGTGAAGCGATGTAACTCCTCTATATAGCTTCAGGATGTAGCTGTTTCGGCATCAACCACAGAAGATGCAGCTCGTGGAGATTCAGATTTGTCATTCTCATCATCAGTAAGGTTCAATGGCAATTCATCACCCAAGGTAAAGGCCCAGTCAAGGTGTTCTGGAGCGTAGCCACACATTGGTTTCACAATGTCGAAGATGTCACAGCGGTACAGGTAGTAATATCCTTTATTGGCGCAACAGTTTATGTGGGGTGCCACCCAAGCTTGAAGCACAGCATGGTAGACCAATAAAGATGGAAGGTCGGTTCTTTCACGATAGATGTCAGCATCAAGATGTCAAATGGAATGAATTTCAGAAAGTTTATCAAAGACAGATGTAATGGGGTTAAAGCAGAGCAATGACACCGTAAATGTAACAAACATGTTGTCATGTATAGAACAAGTCTTGGTAAAATAGCAAGGTGCTTGATTTGGATATCTGGGGACATAGTCAAGATTTCTAACTGTAGGCATAGAAATATTAATAGAATTTGCTAAACACATATTACTACGACCAAGAGATTTGCAGTGAGGACAATACCATTTACCCATTTGTTTATCATGGATAAGATCTGGGATGCGTCCTGTTTTTAAGTCCTGGAAGAGATTGTTAACGGTGGAAATTACGTAAGAGCCATAAGCAGAGCATAAAAGTTCACGGCAATGTATTGCTTGTCTGCCTCCTTATTGTTCTGAAAAATAAGTTCATTAATCTTAGACTTGGTATCATTGAACCCTTTAGCAATTTGCTGCATGTTGCACACTGTAAAATGTTTCTCTTTACTTAAACCATCTACACCAAGTAATAGTGGGGGTAATATATCATTTTTAACTGCTTGCTGAAATTTAAGAGTTTGTGCTTTGACAGCAGCTATGTCTGCTCTATTCCAAATAGATATGCCTGAGCCAAAAGGGCCAGAAATGGTGCCTGCTGCACCGGTGACATCTGCAGTATCACGCCTAGTGCGTGGTCTAGCTTTAGCATTAGGTGCAGATCGAAAGACTCCTACATGATCAGTGGTGTGGAGGCCACTGACTGGATCATTAGTATGTGTCTGATAAGAAGATACAATATCTGTAAGCATCATACGATAAAATTTAGAATATTGGTTGTGTGACAGAGACCAATCTCAGCCATATTCTAATGTGTAAGATTGAAAATAACTGGTACATGTATAAATTGGACATTATTAATCAGGGCACCTGGAAGGGAAGTGGAGGTCAAACCACTAGGAGGACCTTCCTCCTGGGGAGGACAGTCAGTTAATTCTTCTTCAGTGGGTAGGACTACAGAGAGAAAAAGAGCTTCAGTAGCTACATAGTTATGAAGACAGGAGGCACGTTCCTCCTCAGAGGTGAGGCGGTCACACCAAGCAGGATCTATGAGAGCAGTAAGATTGGTAACGACCAGTATGTCTGGGGGAAGTCTGTTGAATAGAAAGAATACCATTTTTAGATCTGTCATTGTTAGGCCATCCGTGGACTGTACCTTTGGATAGGCAGGCTACAGGGAATGTGTAGCCATTTAAGTCAGTTTACCATTGGATAGACAGGCAGGACCTGTCTGGAGCAACTATCATGGCATTAAGATAGGCATCTGAGCCTTCCTTAACAGTAATCATTTTGTCAGGTACACTAATATGAACTCCCATTGGGGCTGAATGTTCAGTTTTACTTAGGTGTTCTACACGTTGTTTATGTCCAGTCAACAGAGGTTTTTCTGAGAGTCTGTCAGAGGAAATAGTAGTTATAGTCCCATCAAGGTGAGGAGGTGTAAGATAGCCATTTTGCCAGTATACCTAAGATAAAACAGAAAAGGTTTAAGTGCGGGGGTACTATTCCGCCCTAAGTGGGTTGGGAAAAGTAAGTTTAGTCACCTTTGTACAACTTGAGCTGATTAGCATGGAACCACTTGTCGGTGGTCTTTTTTTTGCTGTTTAACTCAGACCTGATACACAGCAGGGCTGAGTTTGTTGACAATGGGGTATGGGCCTTCCCATTTGCTGGCAACAAAATGAGTTGGTTGTCTGTATTGAAGGAGCATAACTTGGTCTCGGTTGACTTCTTTGACATGCTTATCAAAATGAGTTTTAGCTTGTTGTTGAGCCTTACCCATTTGATTGGCAGTGAACAGGTGTGTCTTCATGATGTCATCAAGAAGCTTTTCAACATACTTGTCTACAGATACTCGATCTGCAGTGGGGGGTGTTGAGATCAATCAACAGGTGCTCAGGTAGTCTCATAGCTCTACCAGTCATAAGCTCATAAAGTGTACGCTGAGTAGTGGCTGCAGGGGTACCCCTAATTGCCATCAGAAGTAGTGGCAAGAGGGAATCCCAATCCTTGGGATTGTCATTGATGACTCTGCATAACATCTGTTTGATTCTTCTGTTGACTCTTTCTTCCTGGCCTGAGGATTGAGGATGGTAAGGGTTGTGGAATGTCTGATTTACTCCAAGTAACTGGAGTGTCTGCTTCATCAGCTCAGCTGTAAAACTGGTTCCCTGGTCTGAATCTACCTTTAAGGGTAGGCCCCACCTGGAGAACAATTGATCCACCAGGATCTTGGCAGTTACTTTTGCCGTGTTACTCCTAGTGGGAAATGCTTCCACCCACGTGGAGAACAAATCTGTGACAACAAGTACATACTTGGTCTTACTGGAGTTGGTAAGGGGGCCAATGAAATCTATTTGTATCACATTCCATGGTCCAGTTTGCCTTTGGGGCAACAATTTGGCATTTCTTTTTACCGAAATTGGATTGTTCTGGGTACACACTATGCAGTTGTCCACATAGTGTCCTAGATCCTTGGCCATGCCAGGCCACCAGATGACTGTTTTGAGTCTCTGGAGGGTGTTTTTTGCCACCTTGTGTCCACCAGTGGGAGTATTGTGAACCATGTGGATGAATATGGCTCATAGGGATTGTGGTGCAACCCACAATGTGTCACCTGTATCTTGTTTTCAATATCAGATGAGCTTCTGATCACTGGACAAGTGTGTATTGTTCAACTGTCTCTTGTATGGACTATGAACAGGTAGTGGTTGTTCAGTTCCTTTGTCTAGGAATTTGAACACATCTTTTAGTTCTGGGTCTGATTTTTGTGCAGCAGAAAGATCCAGTGGAAGTTCTGGTGCTGGTTTCTGCCTGTGTTAGCAGCTACTATAGCTGCCACAGCTATTGGGTGTGTCATTGTCCATGTCTCCCCCTCGAATGCCTGCTTTGGCAAATGAGTTCACTCGATCATTATATTCATGGTAAGGGTCAGATTTACAGTGAGCCTTTACCTTGTGTATGTACAGTTTGTGAGTAAATTGTTGTGTCAGAGTGTGTATATATACAAACAGATCTCTATATTTTACAGGTGTGCCATCAGAGGATGTAAAATTGTTTCTCTCCCAGAATGATAACAACTCAGTAAGGGATGAGCAGACCCAGTTGGAGTCTACAAAGATGATGGCATCCTTGTCACCATGGGGCATGACCTCCAAAGCACAGGCCATAGCTGCCAATTTGGCATACTGTGAGAAGATAACAGTGCACTTCCTGGAAATGCACCTGAAATCACCTTCTTTGTCCAGAATGAGCACTCCAAATCCTGTCACCTGCTCTCTGTCCACATAGGAGGTGGTGCCATCTGTAAAGATATGATAAATGCTGGTATCTTCCAGAATTTCAGGTGTAGCCAGTAAGAATGGTCCTGGCTTAGGTAAGTCAGGAGGTTGAAGGGCACAGTCATGAGGCTTACCTGTGTAGAGTAGGCCATGGGCCAAGATGGAGGGCATTTTAGCAGGCAGTACTTTGATGTCCCTGTCCTGCAAAAGCAAAGACCAATGGGTTAGTCTGGTGTTAGAAACTGAACCATCTTTTACTTTATCTGAAAGCAAAAAGTTAGTTGGGGTGTGGCAGGTATGCAAGACAACAGAAGCATACCCAATAATGTAAAGAAAGTGCTTGACAGCCTAAAAGGTTGCCAAGAGTGTCCTTTCACAGTGACTGTATTTCCTCTCTACTGGGGATAACATCTGAGATGCACTGGCAATGGGCCTGTTGTACCCATGGTACTTTTGTGCTAGCACTGCAGACATGGCCACATCAGAGGTGTCAGTTTCCAAATGGAAGGGAAAGTTTGGGTTTGGATTGATCAGTATTGGGGCTGAGGCTAAGGCCTGCTTGAGCTGTTAACAGCTTCAGTGTGAGTGGGGTCTCATGTCCATGGGACATCTTTTTTCAGAAGTTCATACAAGGGCACAGCCTTTAAGGCAAAATCAGGGATAAAGTCCCTGTAGTAATTTACCATTCCTAAAAAGCATCTGTGTGTTGCCATGCTAGTAGGAAGTGGCAGATCTTGCAAGCCCTGGATCTTCTTGACAGATGGGCTTTTGCCTTGGTGTATGATCCATAGGCCAAGGAAAACAACCTCTTTTTCACACAGTTGTGCTTTAGAGGGGTTGCACTTAAGGAGACACAGTACTTCATCTAGAAGTGCCAAATGTTCTTCCTTTGTGGTGGTTGCCAAGAGCAAGTCATCCAAATACTGCAGAAGACACTGAGGTGTGGAGAACCCCTGCAGAGCATCCATCATAGGGAGATGGAAGTGGGAGGGGCTATTATGGAAGCCCTGGGGAAGGCAGGTCCAGGTGTACTGGCGCCCATCAAAGGTGAAGGCAAATTTGTATTGACTTACCTGTGCTAATAGGAGTGGCCAAAACCCATTAGAGATGTCAAGAGCTGAGAACCAGTTTTTGTCAGAGGTCAGTAACTTTAACACATCAAGGGCCAATGCCACTGTTTGGGTACAGCTGGGGGTAACTTGATTAAGTTTCCTGTAATCAATTGTAAGTCTCCAAGCTCCATTTGGATTTTTCACTGGCCAAATAGGTGAATTGACAGTGGAAACACAAGTCCTAATCACTCCTTGTTGTAGCAGTGATTGGATGGTCTCCCTCAGTCATGGCAAGGCTTCTGCAGGAAATGGGTACGGCTTCTGCCTCACAGGAATAGGTCCTGGAATCTCAGTAGTGGTGTGCATCCTACCACAATCATGCTTGTTGGTAGCAAACTCATCAAGATGTTTTTGCAACAAAGGTGCAAGTTCAGAAATAATAATAATGTAGTTTATTTATTGTGCGCCTTTCAAGTTTCAAGGCGCAGTGCAATAAGATAAAAATACAAAAATCAGCATCATAAAACCCAACAAAATCAAATCAGAAAACAATACAACCATAGGCTTTTTCCCAAAGGAAAGATTTCAAAGCCTGTTTAAAACTCCCCACAGTCGTGCACTCCCTACTCCGATGGGGTAGAGAATTCCAAAGGGAAGGGGCTGCAAACATAAAAGCATTGGCCCCAGCTGATTTTAAAATCATCTTTGGAATCTCTAGCAACCCCTCATTGGCAGAGCTGAGCGATCTCACAGGGTGGTAAGGAATCAGTTCTTTCAGGTAATCAGGACCCAGATCTTGCAGGGCTTTAGAAGTCAGTAATCCGACTTTGAAGGTGATCTGCCACTGAACTGAACACCAGTGCAGATCCCGCAGCACTGGCACAATGTGAGAAGATCTAGGAGTACCCACTAACACCCATGCTGCAGAATTCTGCACCAGCTGCAAGCAGCAGATATCAACCCTCGGAAGTCCAAAGTAAAGTGACTTTCAATGGTCTAGGTGCAAGGTCACAAAGGCATGGTTTAAAGTTGGCAGATCACCAGATGGAACAAGGTGCTTGATCCTGGCCATGTTTCTTAGATGGTAGATGACTTAACCACTGCTGACACCTGGGACCAAAGAGTCAGCCCCGCATTTAATATCACCCCCAGGTCTTGCACCCATTCAGGGACCTGTAGCTCGACATACCCAAAAAACAGTCCAGATGGGGAGCCAGCCACAGGTCCCCCTATCCAGTGATCTGAATCCAAAACCAACACCTCTGTCTTCCCAGAGTTCAAATTCAGCCAACTGGACCTCATCCAATCCTGGATTTCATTGAGGCAGCTGTTAAATTCTGAGATAGCTCCTTCCTGGTTGGGTGTAAAGGACAGGTATAGCTGGGTATCATCAGCATAACAATGAAACCTCAGCCCATACTGTCTCACAGTGTCTCCAAGGGGAAGCATGTACACTGCAAACAACATGGGGGACAATATAGAGCCCTGAGGAACCCCACAAAACAGAGAGATGGGATCAGAGGAAAAAAACCCTGAAACCACCCTTTGAGTTCTTCCGGTGAGGTATGAAGTGAACCATCTGAGAACAGTCCCAGAAAGCCCACAAATACATCTCAGGTGCTCAAACAGAACCCCATGGTCAACTGTGTCAAATGCTGATGACAGATCTAATAGTACCAAAATGAACCATTTTCTCTGGTCTCTCACCATCAGGAGATCACTGAGCACCCAAACCAGCACAGTCTCAGTACTATGCCTCTTTTGAAAACCTGATTGGAGAGGTTCATAGATGCTATGGATGGTCAAGTGGTTCTCCAGCTCGGCCGCTACTACTTTCTCGATCACCTTTCCCATAAAGGGGAGGTTCGAGATAGGCCTGTAGTTGGCAAGACCGTCTGGATCCAAAGAGGCTTTCTTCAACAAGAGTGTCACCACTGCCTCTTTCAAGGAACATGGATATTCACCAGAGTCAAGGGGGCACCAGACTATCTGTGCTAGAACCAGGAGAATAGACTCCCCACACCCCAAAATTAGGGAGGTAGGACCTGGATCTAAACTACAGCAGGTAGGGTGCAACCCTTGGACAATTCGCATAACATCCACGATTTATAGGCGGTCGAAGGTACTCCAGGAAAACGAAGGGGTGGTGACCAACTCCTGACCAATAGCAACCCGCACAGAATGTGTCAAATGGATCTCTGACCTAATGTCAGCCACCTTATCAGCAAAGAACCAAGCAAGCTCATCACACTGTAATTGTGAAAATGCTTTACGGAGCTGTAGACAGGTTGGGTTGTGCAATCTGTCCACAGTTCTGAACAGCTGAGCTGGTCGGTTCTGAGCAGCAGAAATTTCCCCGGACAGGAACTCTGCCTTCTTATGAGAAATTTCTGACTGATAGAATAGATAATGTTCTAACAGTCTAAGATGGTCGGCATACAAGCAAGATTTCCGCCAACAATGTTCTAACCTGCATCCAAGTCACCGCAACTCCCTCAAGGCCCCATGATATCATGGAGCCCTAGGTTGAAGGGAGAGAGGATGCACATGAACTGGAACAATAGAATCCAGGGCAGAGGTGATGGCATTATTATAGGCCACAACCAATGCCTCTGGATCACTGCAATGCACAGGGAATTTTGATAGGTCAAGGACCGCAGCAAGGCCATTGGAAGAAATATTCTGCAAAGGGCAGTACTTGACCATCTCCCCAGGGGTTGGCCTACAAGGTGGGGTGCCACAATGGAATCTCACAGTGTAGTGATCAGACCAGCCGACTGGTTCCACCCCCATGTCAGAAGCCTCAATTCCCCAGGAAGAAGACCAAATCAAGAGAGTGGCCACCTTTATGAGTGGCAGTGGTAACCACCTGTGTTAGGCCCAGTTTATCCATTAACTAGAGGAAGTGATGTCCAAATTGCGAGAGTTCATCGTCGATCCAGGCATTAAAATCACCCAGGACCATCAGCCTGGGAGACTCAAAAGCCATGTCGACGATGAAGTCCGCTACTTCCTTAAGGAATTACTTCTCATTTCCGGGTGGACAGTAGATGAAAGCAATTCAATAGCCTACACCTGCCACAACAGCACACTCAAAAGAGATAGTCTCCTCAACTGGAACACTAGTGAGTGCCAATTGGGTCTTAAAACAGACCCCCGCAGTCCAACCTTGGACGATGTATCACCGTATACCTGGCTGGAAAACAGGTCATGACTTTTGAACAAAGACATGATGTCATACCATTTGTTGTTATGGAAGATGGCTGCCACCACACGTGAATCTGGGATGGTGACAGAGTGACATTGTCCTTTGATCTGGAGAAGTAGTCTGCTGGCTAAGTCCACTACACAGCCATGCAGTGCAAGGAAATCAATTCCAAGTATGCTGGGGTGATGAAGTAATACCATGAGATCAAAGGCAAAATCAGTCCTGAGGTGGCTTACCACCACAGACAAAGACACAGATCAGTAGGTGTGTGGCTGAGCACCATTATACCCTGTGCACTGGTCTTCCAGCTGGTAGACCAGTCAGATGTGGTTGGGTTCTCATCATGAAGAACAGACATGGTTGCTGCGGTATCCAGAGGCATGTCCAGTTGGTGGCCCCTAACCGTGGCCTTCACACAAGGCTGTCCATTCATGTCAACTAGCAAGTTACTCACAATCCAGAGGACCGGTCCTCTTCAATGTCTTTATAAGCGACATTGCGGAAGGACTGGAAGGAAAAGTATGTCTCTTTGCAGATGACACTAAGATCTGCAACAGAGTTGATGCACAGGGTGGGGTGGAAAGGATGAGAAGGGTCTTGGCAAGGTTAGAGGAATGGTCAAATGTATGGCAGCTTAGATTCAATGCTAAGAAGTGTAGTAATGCACCTGGAAGCAAAACCCAGGGAAGAGTACACAATGGGGGGTGAGATACTAACAACAACAAAAATGGAAAGGGACCTGGGGGTAGTCATATCAGATGACCTAAAGGTGGGCAAGCAATGTGAGAGGGCATCAAGGAGGGCTGGGGGTTACTGGGATGCACAGGGAGAGGCATCACCAGTAGAAAACAGGAAGTTATTATCCCTCTGTACAGACAGCTGGTGAGACCCCATCAGGAGTACTGTGTGCAGTTCTGGAGACCCAGTCTCTGCAAAGACATAGACAGGATGGAAGCTGTCCAGAGGAAGGCAACTAAAATGGTGCAGGGTCTGCACCGAAGACATCTGAAGAGAGACTTAAGGAGCTTAATATGTATAGCCTCGAGGAAAGGAGGGAGGGGGGGACATGATAGAAACTTTCAAGTACCTCAAGGAATCAACAAAGTCCAAGAGGGTAGCATCTTTCAAAAAAGGGGTGCAAGAACAAGAGGCACAATTTGAAGATGGGGGCGGCTCAGAGAATTTAAGGAAGTATTTTTCTCACAGATAGGGTTGTGGATGCATGGAAACGGCCTTCCGGAGAGGTTGTGGAGTCAAAATCAGTGGTGGAATTCAAGCATGCATGGGACAGTCATAAGGCAATTCTGGGGGGTGGGGGTAAGAAGAAGTAGGCTGCTGGTTAACTAGGATCTGCAGCTTATCCAGTAGGTAGGGAAATGGGCAGACTGGGTGGGCCAAGCGGTCCTTATCTGCCATCAAATTCTATGTTTCTATGTTTCTATGTAATCCAGACTGGGGCCTGTAATTGTCAATCTGTGCAATTCTCAGAATTTTCATCATCATCCTGTTCCTGATATCTGAGGCCTGCAGGATCCCATTGGGCTTCCTTGATGTCCTGCACAGGATACGGATATTGTACCTGTGACATCACAGGTGTGGTAGTGGCTTGCTCAGTTGGTTCCTCCCTGGTCATCACATCGGTCTGTCCAGTACCCGATACCACAAAGGAATTCTTTCCTCAGCTGCTCAGTTGTGCAGTAGCTGAGGGCAGGAATGGATTTTTGTTGCTGACTGGTGCAAGGGCAGCTATGGTATGCATAGATGTGGCTTCTTTTCTGGCATGGGCCTCCTCCAGTTGTTTACAGAGGGTGTCATTCTCATCCTTAAGGATTCGATAGCTGGGACCGTTATGGTACTTGTCATCGGATTGGGCATTTGGATTTTTTCAATTGTTCCTGCTCCTATTTCTGTTGCCTCTATTGTTCTGGTCCCCCCATACAACTGCTTGTCATCAGAAGGGGCCTCCTGGTTCTTGTTATTGCCTTCCACAGTGTAGTGTGTTGGTGGAGGGTGCACTGCAGTGACTTGGGCTGAGGCTACCTGAGCCATCAGGGTTTGGAGAGTGGCCACCTTGTTTTTACCGGAAGCAAGGTTACGGAGGTAGACCTAAAAGGCACGCTCCATCTTGATGAGGATCTCGGCAAAGGTGTCATTCTCTGGTTAAATGTTGAGTTCAACCTTTTCCTGAAGGCCCAGAGCCATATTCCAGATGTACAAATACTTGTACTCGATTTGGTCCCCTGTGTGCAAGCTCGCCCTCTAGGCCCTTTCCAGACTCGTAGACTGAGCCACAACCATTGATGGTAAGCCGCTGGACTTTCCTACACACTCTGCTTAACCTTGTAGTCCAAGTGGGCTCCAATGATACCCGGGGCATTGGCAACAAGGAGTGCCTGAGCGATATCATTGTAGGCAAGCATCTTGCAATTCTGGATGGCGTCTGGGAGCTTGGCCCAGAGAGTAGGTTTGATGGTCTGTCGCAAGACTTGAACCTGGTACTCAGGTTGGAGAGAAAGCTTCTTGCAGAGGGAGAGCACCTTCTCCAAATGACAACTGAGGTTAATGGTCAGAACCATCTGTCCAATGCTTTGAGCAATTTGCTGAACAGAATGAGTGACCTGAAGGGGGTTGGTCATATGGGGAATTGTGTTCAATTCCACGTGACCCATAGCACCGCAGAGGGCAGCTTCCACCACTGCATCAGCAACTGCTCTGAATACATGGTCCTGTGTTACAGTATCTTCAAACATGTGGTCAGTTTGGTCTTGGATGGTCCTGTGACCCTCCGGTGTAACCATATTAGTAAAGGCTTCTTGTATCATGCTGCGCACATCCGAATTGTCTTCCTGGAAAGAAACCAATGGAAGCACAACACTGGGGGTCAGTTGGCCTCCTGTGCCATGGGGACTGCCATGTTTGTGTTGATGTAGCAACATAAGGGGGGGGCAATGTGGCTGCTATCTTGTGGATGGCTGGTAAATGCGACCGCTCTGTCGGGTGTGGACTTGGGTGTAACGAGTTGACCCAGATCTTCATAATCAGAGTCGTCATCATCTGATGACGCAATGTCAATGGGCATATACTAAAAACCATTCATAGCTTTAACATGCCCAGTGAGAACCTCTTGCTGATGGTGCATTTTCGCCATCTTTGCTCTACATTTCTTATGACAAACTCTTCCAGTGCCCTGCTCAATACTCTTCTCAACCTCCTGCTGCAATACTCTGTACATGGCACACAAAAATTAGACGTTCTGCCTAAGCTCTTTGTCTAGCTCATGCATCAACCTTTCATTCTCCTCTTTCAACTCAACATTATCCTCTCACAAACTTTCATTCGTATCACTCAAGATATCATTCAAATATGCTAACTGTTTCTTGTCACATTTCAACCTTTCACAATCATCTCTCAACATGAAAGTTTAATGCTCAGAGTCTTGAGCAGTACAATGCAACAGTCTATTATTGTGATCATGGAGTGCCTGTGTCTCCTCTGTTAGTTTCTGTTCCCTTTTTTGTAACTCTGATGTCTGCAAGCCCATCTCTTTTTTTAGAGATGCATTTTGCAGTTCAAGGAAGGCACACTTCACTGTGAGACTCTCAACAGTGGTATGTAGTGCCGCAACCAAGAGACCTTTAAGGTTGTATTTCTTGGATTTAAGTTTGGACTCTAAGTATTGGTCTGAAATTAGCAGTGATAGGTTGTCTGCAGACTTCGCGTCCAGCGCAAAATCTGTCCATCCGCCATGGTATGCGAGGTAGTTTGAGACATTCAGTCTCAATTCTGTGCAAAGTTCAGGCATAACAAATGAGAGGTAAACAAACAAACAAAGAAGCAGTTGGAAACTGGATAAAATCCTTGGCATCATTACCCAACGGCTTTCCGGTCCCCCCCCAGGGCAAACAGTGGTGCCAAGGCAGTTTGCTATCACTTGTAGAGGGAGGTGCCATGCCTGAGACCAGGATGGAGTTTGACTGTCACAATAACAACCACTGTAAGTATGAGTAGGTCCAAGTAGGCAAGAAAGGCACAACTCTGCTCAACATTCAAAATTAATTGAAAGAAATCCTCCTTTGTACATTTCAACCAGCACATGGTCGCCAAAAGTAACTGGATAATAAATTACCTTTCTCAGGTTCTTGTTGGAACTGCACAAAAGGAAGAGACATCAGACAAGTGGTGCCCAAGTAATAAATGTAATTAATTACTGGTAGATAAGAATAATACAGGCTTATAACCAACAGTGTAATAATTACTGGGAGAGTATCCAGTTTCCTTACCTATAGGTGCAGTCAAGTCTCTCTGAGAGAAAATACATGGTACAAAGGGTCTTATACCCTGATAATTGCTATGGCAACTATAAAAGAAGATACATAAAAAGTAAGCAATTGGCTAAAAACAGGTGGCCAGAGACTAACCATCCTTTCTAGCATAAGAAGGTTGCTTAGCTAGCAGAAGATAAAATACGAACAATAAGGCCTGTGATGCTCTCCAAGGCCACTTGCAGTTACAGTTTGCACAAGCACTAAAGATGGCACTGTTGCCTAACTAATGATTATACAATAAAAATATACTAGAAAACCTCTCCCAGTGGTACAATATATTGTGAGAATATAGTGAAGCATAATATGCATTACAAAAGTACAGTAGAACTCTGATCCTGACACTTATGCTTATACGACAAGTGTCTGTGCCCTAAGGTTAGTACATATACCTACATATGTATTGCTGTCTGTGAGGTGGGGTACAATCAGGGGTGCTGGTCCATGGATAACAAGATCTTTGTGCCTGCAGCTCTAAGCCACACTAGTGTAGGAAATGCCATAATACCTTGTAACGTTCCTCATCTATACTTTGTAATTTCAAGGGAACATGGGGCTTCTCCTTATTGCTCCCTCCAGACCACAAAGGAAACCATCTGAAAAGCTGTTTCTTCCTAGATCTAATTAGATATTGTTTGTAGTAACCATCAGCCCCCAATGCAATATATTGTATCCCAGAGACCTACAATCTCATTGGTTGAGAAGGGTATCCATCAATGGCTAAGTGCAAGAAGGGACAGAGAGCCTCAGGTCTACAGTGAAGTGAAGGGACTGAGGGCTCTGGTCTACACTCAAGAGAAGTGACAGACAGCCCTGGTCTACACTGAGGAGAAGGGACAGAGGGACTTTTGTTTGTATATTTATTTATTTAATGGTATCAGAATTGCAAACCTTTGCATCAAGCACTCATTTACAAAGGCTCTTCATCATAGTACAAAGACAGGTAAACAAACAGTCACAGGTGCAACATAGTGTCAGTGTTAACATAAAAGGAGATATAACTTTTCTATACAAGTATGTACACAATAGAGCTTTAAGTAGTATCCTATACAATGCGGTAGTTAATCATCAATGCACGTAACAACATAAGGCATACATTTAGTTTACATAAGCAGTTACAGGTAGAATAAGGTGCTGGGACATTGGGGGGAGGGGATCCTGGTGAGGTGTGGTCATACTAGCTATGCACAGGTACAACAGCAGGTGATGATCAGGTGGTTCCTAAGGGCAGTTTTGAAAGGCCCAAGCCTTTGTACTGAGGATATATCAGAGAGGTGGGAGTTGATCCAGGATGGGGCTCTGTAAAGAAATGACCTTTGGGCCAGTGACGTCCTGAATCTGAGCACATAAAGTGACCATTTGCAGGAGCTCCAGGTGGAGACAGTAGAGACGGAGGGGCTGAGTATAGTAGATAGGCCAGGAGGTGATAATCCAGTTACTATTTTCTTGGTGAAGAGAAATGTTTGGTAGTGCAATCTCTCCTCAAAGTTGAGTATATCTGCCTGTGCATATAATGTACAGGAGTGGGTGAATCTGCTGGAACCAGTAGGTAGCCAGCAGGCCTTGTTGAGAGACATTTTGATTTTGTTGAGTGCTGTTTTGTCTGCTGCACCCTATACTAGAAGGCCATCGTCCACTAGGGATAGGACTGAGGAGGTGATGGCCAGCCTCAGGGCTTCAGGGAGGAGGCAGTTCTTGTGGCAGTAGAGCAGGCCAACATGTGAGTTTACAGCAGATGCAAGGGTGCGTGTATGATTATGAAAGGAGAGAGCAGAGTCAAAGGTTATGCCAAGGTATTATTAGGTGTTGACTTCTTCAAGGGGAAGGAGTGTACTAGATAGAACAGAAAGAGGGGCATCCTTGTGCATGTTTTGATTGTGTGAGAAAAGCGTGCTCTTAGTCTTTTTTAGATTGATTACAAATTTTCAGTCCAGGAACCAGGATTCAGCCTGGTTAAAGGAGCTTTGGAGGGCACTTTGGAGGTGGGTTGGGACCTGATGGGATGTGAAGAGGACAGCATCATCTGCGTAAAGGAGTATTTTTCCGGAACAGGATTTGGGGAGCGTGTTTAAGTACAGAGTAAAAAACAGAGGTCTGAGGATTGAGCCCTGCTGGACTCCCGAGCAGATCTGCTGATTGCTGGAGAGGGTAGTATTAATTTTCACATACTGTGAGCGGGAGGTGAGGTAGTCTTTCGGATGAGACGTTAAACCGAGGTCCCATCTGCCTGGATTGGCGGTAGTTCAGGTGGATGTTAAAGATCCCATGGCACTTATCGAAAAGAGTAGAGGAATTTCCCCGGTGTCCTGGCCAAAATTTTCCCTCATTCACTAAAAAAAAAAATACTACCAACAGCTTAATCTGGTTCAAGGTCAGTTGGCATTCATCTGTATCCCCCTCCCCCGGGTCGTGCCTGAAAATAGGCAGGATTTGTCTAGTGCACTTACCCGGTCAACAAAAGCTAAATAAATAAATAAAAAGTTGGTGAACCAGTCCAGAGGACCTTTCAAGATACCTAGTTGAGAGAGGGTGGATATGAGTAGTGGGTGGCTGACGGTATCAAAGGCTTTTGATAGGGTTGATGCAAACAGCCCCCATGAGGATCCCTTTATCAAGGGCTTTGTGTGTGTATATAGTTGGAAAATTCAAGGAGGGCAGTGGTGGTACTATGCCTCCTGTGGAAGCAATGCTGCTCCACACAAAGGAGATTGTGTTTGGTGAGGTAGTCGGTTAGCTGGTCTGCAACAATCTTTTCTAAGGCTTTTGGGGGAGGGAGATCGATATTTGTCTGTAGTTCCCAGGGGAAGTACGGTCCCTGCTTTTGTGTATTGGTGTGATCACAGCAGTCTTCCAGGCATGAGGGAATTGGCCTAGGCAGAGGGAGCGATTGAGAAGGCTGGTAATGTTATGTTAAAATTTTATTTTTATACAGGAACAAATGATTAGTTCCATAGGCACTGTTTTCAACCAAAGTTCTGTGTAATAATGTTAGTCCATGAAAATACAACAATTAACATACATGCTCAAAACTATACAATTAGACGTACAATATCAATATCAACCAAAACATGTACATACAGGCCCAGATATTCAAAAGGGTTGCTCCATGCGCAACAGGGTTGCGCATGCGCAAGTAATACATTGCGCCATTCTGCGATATTCAGCAGGAGGCAGTTGCTCCACTGGCAACAGGTTGCGCAAAAGAGCAATGCAAATGAATGCATGCTCAACCGGAGGGGGAGGAACCATGCATAACCTGCGCAACCCGATATTCAGTCGGGTTGTGCAGAGTTCTGCATGCTAACCCCAACCCGCGCCTGCACAACCATTCAACCAAAAAAGGATCAAGTTGAGGCCACCACAGGTGAGCTGCTGTATTGCAGGCGCAACACAGCAGCTGCTACCCTGGCTGGCCCAACTCAGTCCTACTGCCCCCCCCACCAGCCCGATCGCGGGCATAGAGTAACACAGACACCCCCGCCCACATCCCACAGCCCGGTGCGGGCATCCACAGTACACGAAACCCCCACACATCCGAAGCCCGATCGCGGGCAGTACAGTCATGAAACCCCCGCACCCACTCTCCACAGCCCGATCGCGGGCAGGCGTATATGAACCCCCTCCAGTGCCCGATCGCGGGCGAATGTAATCCTCCCCCAGCCGAATATCTCCCTGGTGGTCAGTGGACGTAAAGCCCGATCGCGGGCAGAATGTCACATCACAATAGTGTCCCCCACCCACCCGACGCCTCCCCGCTCCCCGCAGCGGCGGGCGGCAGCATCCACCCGCCTGCCGCCCCGCGCCGCCCCCGACTGTATCCGGTGATTTAGGCAAATCAACCTGATTACACCTCCCTTGTTCAAGCCCCTGAATAAATCAGATTTAGCTTTGTTTGCATTTAACCTGACTGTGGTTTCAGTTTGTGCCAAAAGTATTGTACTGTTGCTATTTGCTGTGCTTAACCTTGTTTTACAGGGGTCCCCAGGCTCAAGCTAGAGGAACCAGCCCTGGTGGTAAGTGCAAACAGTGTGGGTAATTGCCTGGTGAATAAGGGTCATTGTGAAAGTAATTATTGTATATTGTTCAGGCCACTAGAAGGGAAAGACGAGGGTTACAGTGTCCCGGAGGACTGTTCCCAGGTTAGCTTGACCACTAAAAACCCTGACCTCCGGGTGGAGGCACCCATTTCATTACCCAGGCCCCTTAACCTGCTACTAGCCAAGCAGGCAGGGGTAGTAACCCTTGGGATAGCACCACCTAGGGGTTACACAAGCAAGGCACTGGTGCAAAATCATTGTTACAATGATTTTATGCCAGTGCCTTGCAACTCTGCATCAGGCCCTGTAAGCTTTTTTCACTGCTGTTTCTATTGATCTCTCAGTCTCACAATGTTCTGATGATGTCATTTTAGTAACTGGCCTCCATCACATCTGTTTAGTTCAATCCCTAGCACCTTGTGAACGTTTTTTTCTAAAACAAGTAATGATATTCATTTGCAGGGTTCTTTGCACTATCAAGCCCAGAATGAACCTCATGAGGTGCACACCAACCTGTGCAAGTACACACCATGTACCCAGCCCCAAAATAACATGTTAGTCCAGGATGCACTAATCCTGGCTGGCCTGGTGTTTGCAGGCATATGCCAGTGCAAGGGAAGGGTCTAACAAGGATGATGGACCTGGGCTGGACTGGACTTCCAGGTGGAAGACAGAGCCAGTCTTACAGTAGAGCCACATAAGGATTGCCATGTCCCCTTTGCAGAGTTTCCATTTTTTTTAATGTGTCACATAGCCATACTTCCTTCCCCAGCCCTCTCTGGCAAGGAGAAGGCTGAGTCCATGGCTGGAGGGCAATAGTGCAACCTACAGCTGTTTGTCGGGGATCCCCTGTAATGGCAGCCCACTGGCTGGTTTTATAAACTCACTCTGACACTGGACTGGCAGAGTGCTAAGGGCATCCTGTGTGTGCCATGCTCTGCCAGCCCAGCCCCTGACACAACCTTCCCAGACCCTAGCCACCCACATAGATGCCTAAATACAATCACATTCAGTGCCTGGAAGGGACATGCAGCAACTGAGGGTGTTACTGTGTCCACAGGTGTTCTAAAGACACTTGGGATGCACATAACTCAGCCATACATGCATTGTATTGTGATGTTTATGGCCTAAGGTTAATAGTGCATAGTGTGCACAGTGACAGAATTAATAGAAAGATAGAAACAGAGAACTTGACAGCAGATAAGGACCACTTGGTCAACCCAATATGCCTATTTTTCCTACCTACATTATCACCCAGACCCTACCTGACCTACAGCTCTTTTTCCCACAACCCATCCTTTCCACTACCATTTTCTTTCACCTATCCCATGCATTCTTGAGCCCCACCACTGTTTTGCCCCACTTTCTCCACTGGAAGGCTGTTCTAGGAATCCACCTGTCTTTCTGTGAAGAAGGACTTCCTCACATCTCTCCTGAATCTGTACCCCTCCAGCTTCATAGCATGTCCCTTTCTTCTTGGGCACCTTTTTTAATACTTCCCTTCTATATCTTATTTACTTCCATGAGGTATTTAAACATCTTTATCATATGCCCCCTCCCTCCTCTCTTCCAGGGTCTACATACTGAGGTCCTTTAGTCTTTCCTCACAGGGCTTCTGATGCAGATCCTGCACCATTTTAGTTGCCTCCTCTGGACCACCTCCACACTAGGTCCTTCTGGAGTGATCTCCAAGACTACACACAGTACTCTAGGTGGGGTTTTACCAGAGATCTATAATTTTTGTACCAAAGAGTTCAATAAGTCTGTTTGTAGCGGAAGATATAAAACTACTGTGACTAAAATGACATTGTGCTGTGTCTGACAGAATGTCATCTTGCTGAGAGCTCAGTGCACAGATATCAATGATAAAGATAAAATTATGTTGTAATATACAATTGAATTGTAAGTAAAGAGTATTTTGTTTCAAATATATTTCAGTAACTAAAATACCACTACTGCCTCTTTTATTTCTAATGATCTGTAAAGACCTCCTGAAGCTGAGTGAAAAATACACAATGTCTAGACACACACAGCTTATTTTGCATATCTTCTGTACTTACCTTCCCAGTTTTGCTTTATAACACTGAAACACGAAAACAGGATCATTGTTGGGTATTTTGCTGGGCTCTGTTGGACACCTCTGACTTCATTATTATGATCTAACAAACCCTTAGTTACCTGCAGGAAAAGTAACCCTTTGGGGAATGTCAGGAGCTCACTAAACCATAACAAAACATACAATACCCCTCTTACAGATTCTAGGACTAAAGAAAGGACAATAAAAAGAAACAGAAGCAATTATAAAAGCAACATATGGTTCTTTTATTGTCCTACCAGCTTGCCTATAGGACAGTCGTTATACATTGCATACTAATTATGTAACATACACATCTGGGAGTCTGGAACTCTCTTACACTGCAGTGCTGTGAAGGGTCTGCCTGTGTTTTTCTCAGAGATGGGGCATGGGGAAAGGGATTTTATGCCCTGATAAGATCTAGTCCATTTAAGAGATAAGTGACTCATGTGCGTATGATGATCACATTTACTGTTACACTGATTGGTCAATGTGGTGGACCGATGGGGTGATATCTCAGTTACCCTTTTGAATGCTACAATTCTGTAGCATTCTACTCACAAGAATATGTTTATGTCAATGACGTGCTCTTATGGATGAAACATTTTGTAAGGTATCGTCATGCTCTCTGAAAGGCCCATTCATATTTTATGGCTGAGGCTGCACATGCCACCCTAGCTGTAGAGGGCACTCTTGTATCATGTTAGTAGTGTTCGTGATGACCTTCTCTTTCCTACGTAATTACTTGTAGGGCAAAGGTCTCCCTTGTATTTCATAGCCTTAGTCTAAGCAAGGTAAAGGTTATTCTTCTTAGTAGAATTGCTTTTTGGAAGGCTATAGCCAGTAGTTCAAGGGGGTGGTGCAACTGCCCACCCCCCCTTTTGGCCTATTTAAGGGCTGCTCTCCTCACTCCATACACAAGCATTTTTCCCTTGCCAGTCAGAGGCTTTTTCAGTCTGTCCTCTTCCTTGAGACCTGCTGGGGCTTGCAGCCCCCCTCCCCCCCCAGGCTTGCTGTGTTTTGGCAATCTACTCTGCTCTGTTTCTGCTGGACTTCTATTTTGTGTTCTTCTGCTTTGGTTAGTATTGCTTGCCTCTGGCTGTTGTGCTTCTTTTGTTGCTTGCTCCTGTCCTGTGTTTGTGTTTTCATTTGTTTTTTTGGGGGCTTTTCACTTTCTAGCATCCTGTTGCCTTTGTACTGTGCTACTCCTGAGCTTGTATTTTGGCTCCCATTTACTCACCAGATTTCAGCAAAGCTCAGGTGCAACTTTAGTTGCTATGTGTGTGTTTCAGCTCAGAAGCTACTTCCTGCTTTTGCTCTCCCATGCCATCTACCCTTCGTTGATTACACCTCACCTGGTTCATAGCTTTGCTGCCCAGCTAACAACTGCTCCTTTACTGCTTCACTATAACCTAAGCAACCTAGTCCATGGAACTCAATCTTGCTTCCTGAATTTATAACAAGCAAATATTGCTGCTGTTTTCAGTGCATTGCCTTTCCCTACAGTTCTATGTTCATTCAGATTGCTGCCCCTACAAGCTATAATTAATTGCTGCTGGATGCTGTTCAATTAATTTTGCTCCCTGCTTTATTATACTCTGGAGGTAAGTCCAGCTACTGCTGTTGCTGTAAACTAGTTTTAAAATCTGCATGTGGGTCATAGTCCTTCCCCTCTGCTTCCTTGTTTTTCCCATGGCAGGGGACTGGGGGTTTTGTTGAAGAGTCGTGGCCTCATGTGACCTAGTTACCTTATGTTTGGCTACTGCCTGTGCCGCTAAACTCCTCCGAGACTTTGTCACCTTTATTTGGCACTCATTGATGGACTGGTTGGCTAGCCTGCACTGCTAAAGGCCCAGGTTCTCTTTCTATGCTGAACCTTACTTAAAATGTCTGACCTATCTATGGTCACCAACACTCAGCACTTCCATTGTTTGACATACTTACCATCTACTTATTGCTGCCTGTACCATACCTACTGTGTTTCCTGTGCTGCTTAATACCTGATATTCTCTTCAGTGCCTTGTGTGGCCTGCTGCATTGCTACATGAGATTAGCCAACCATGCCTGTTAATTTGGCTTGAGCTTGCTCATAGCCGACAGTCTCACTCTGCATCCTAGTCCACATAGTGAGCATGTGATGCCTCATGTGGGGTCCTTCCTTCCTTCCTGGCCCATAGTGGGAATGTTCTCACTTCAGGTAAAGCTTTAGCAGTCAGGACTGAAGGTCAATGCACAGTGGCACCTCTTGATGTCAAATTTTGACTAAGCTGTGAAGGCATATAAGCCGTGTACTGAGAGGCGACGGCGGTTTTCACTTGAGCGGAGACATACCATCATGCCTGTAGTCCTAGCTACATGCTGCTAGAAGGTAAGGAGTTATTAAAGTCTGCAAATAAGCTATTTAGCACTTAACATCTGATCCGCTTAAGAGAATATGGGAATGAGAGAGACTTCAAATATTTTGTTGTTTACAGGCATGTGAAATACAGTGAAAAGAAACTATTCTGTTTAAAGACCATTAAGGAATGGTAATGTTGCCATAGAAGAAATCCATAATGAGGTATTGAATGCACTTTTATGCTTTCAAGTGTAGGAACTTACTTGTAACTATAATTATGACTATGTAAAAAAAGAGCAGTTAAACAAGATGGCAGTGTTTGTTTACATGTAGTGAAAAACAGGCAGAGTTCAGAAAACAGTGAAGAGCTGCCTAGGTTAAGACAGGATTTGAAAACTGAGAAGGTATCTAGAACTACTTTAACTATGGAAAAGTTTTGGATATGAAAAGTAATGAGCCTGTTTAAATATTGACTTAAATAGCAATCTGTATGTTCAAGTGAACGGACTGGTACAATGTTTTTAATTAATCATTTACAGACACAGCACCACTGAATGAAGCAAGGTAAGTGGACAAATAAAACATTAAGGTTTCATTTGTTAAATATGTGCCAATGAGGTGGGAGAACTGATAAGCTGTATAAAATGGAATGAGCAGGGGGTCCTACTATTAGAAGATTTAGAAAAGTATATTTGAGAGAGGGTACAGTGAACTGCTATTACAGCTAGTGGCTCTGACTCACGGGTACACACCTCATGAGAGTAAGAGAACATATAAGTCGCATTTTGGAAGAAAGATAAATAGCTCTAACCTTCAGTGGCTGCAGTGACTAGGCTAATACAGTATAAATAGAAGTCTGAGAATGTAAGAGTTAATTTCCAAGAAAGGTCTTATGGATTGAATTTAATGATTTTTTTGTATTATGTCTGGGAAAATAGGTGTGCAAGGGGGATGTTGTTATTGATAGAGGTGCTGGATTTAAACTCTGAAATAATGTGGAAAGAGAATATTTGCTAAACCATTGTCCTGTATTAAACAGATTACAACACTGTGGGCCTGACGAAATGGCGAGGCCATGAAACGTTGCCCATGGCTTGGTGTGAAAGATATATTAAATAAAATTTGTGAAAAATACAAACTTTGTCTTTTATAAGGAATTCACCCCTACCACTATTTGAACTGAATTAGCCAACCATGCCCATTAATTTGGCTCGAGCGAGCTCACAACCGACAGACATTCTAAACTGTCATCACAATCCTCTGTTTTCATTCCGAGTTTTTATTATTCAGTCATCTTTTAGCCTTTACAGTTTTATCACATTATATAATACAAATATTCAAACAGTCAAAATATGGTGTCAGAAGAAAATTTTTATAAATATATATCATACGCTTAAACAACTTTTACAGATATAGCCAACCAATTTTTTGCTACTGAAACAGTTAATTGCACCAGAGTATTATATCATAGTATATTTGTATTTTCTATTGACTGAGAAAGGAGGACTAGGCAGTTTTGTCTATTTTCAGTCTCGTCCCGGGGGGGGGGTGTACAGATGTAAACTAACATACTGAACCAGATTAAGCTGTTGGTGGTATTTTTAGTGAATGGGGGAAATTTGGCCAGGACACCAGGGATATTCCCTTTCTGTTTTCGAAAAGTGCCCTGGGATCTTTAACGTCCACCTGAATAACCACCAGAACAGGCAGATGGGACCTCAGTTTAATGTTTCATCTGAAAAATGGCACATCAGAAGTACACCACCCCACTCATGCTGCACTACAGTGTCAGTACTGAAATTTAACCCAAGTTCTCATTGTGGGGCTAGAACCCATAGCCTTCCTATCTTATGGCCTCAGAGGAGAGTGTGCAGCCTGTTGAGCCACGGACACTGATCCCATCCCACTAACCCACGGAATTTCACACAAGCCATTGCTTACAGAATTATGATTTAAAGTACTTCATTCTTATACTTTTATGTTCTATGCCTCTCACGAAAGCCAGCTCCATATTATTAGATGGTGATGGCAAAGTAACGAAGGTATTAATTCCTACAGCAACATCATAGTTTTATTTATTTATTAGTAATTTTTGACCAGCAAAGGCACCCTAAGCTGTGAAGCTTGTTTCCAGGTGCATCCTGGGGGGTGGGTCACATGGACTGGTTTCTACTGACGGCAGCAAGGCCTGCACCCGAATGTGGGTAGGGTCGCTGGCGGTGTAGCCAACCTAAGTACATTCAAAGCGAAGGGAAGAAGTATTTATTGATGTGTTCACTGATGTTTACTCTAGAGATGAAAGAAGCAAAAGTAACTTTGGGGAGGAAGGTCCGGAGAAGCTGTGATAGTATCTGTGGTTAGATGCTGCCCTGCCTTTACTTGTATGGGCTGTGGCGGAGTTGTGGAGAAGACATAATGATCTGTTATGTGACCCCAAGTATAGGAGGCAGCACTCTTATAGACCACTGCTGGAGGCTTTGCTCCCTGACCTCTGGGCCCCATCAAAAATCTTACAAACCTGGCTCCTACGGAAACATATGTTGGGGCTGATGAGACAACCTGCTCTCGGCTTGGGCCGCTTCCATGTCCCTCAGTGCTTGAAGGTGCACACCTCAAATAGCCGTCAAATCAGTTTTTGCCAATTTTCATTTGATGTCTTTGTTTGGCCAAGTCTCACTCTGCGGGGGTTCTGGAGTATTCCTGGTGATTGGGGGAGCGAGCTTAGGTAACTGCCATATTATTATTTGTGGTTCCGTCAACAGATGCTGCTGAAAAGGTGAATGGGGCTACTGGTGCTTCAAACATTTTCCCTCACAGTGAGTTCATGACTGCCGCTTCTGTATATGTCCTAAATACAGTTTAATAAATTAAAACACCTCAGTCTTTTGTTAGTCAAACTGTGAAGACAGGTCCTGATTTCCACAGTGGTCAACAGTGTTTGGACTCACAACTTTGGATTCCCAGATCCCAGTGTTGCATGGATGGCCATTTGTTTCTGTTTTCTCAACTAGCACAATACACCCCTGCCACATACACCATGCAAGGAAACATTCGGCATTGACAAATGCTTGTTATTTCAAGACTTGACTATTGTAGTGCTCTGTGCCTAGAGCAATCTGGAGGGTGAGTGTGCCACCTTCAGCTTGATGCAGAATGCTGCAGCCAGACTGATGAACTCCTCTTACTCAGGACACATTGCTGCCTGTGCTACAGCATTCACACTAGCTGCTGAGCAAGTGGTGCACCAGCTACAGGACTGCACTGTTAACCCTTGCTGTACTGCAAAATGATATATCAGTCCAGTATTTCTATATGTTCTGTTGGCAGTCCAAGGGTTAAAGGGACACTGCCAACCCTTTTTGCATCATATAATATCTAGCTGAAACCCACATTTTATGATTGCTTACTTTCTTTAAAATGCATTGATGTTGCTGGTTTTGCTGGTTGTTTTATCTCATTCCTTTCTTAGAAGAACAGAAATGCAGGCTACTGGTGTAACTGGCCCCAACCTTATTTGGTTTCAAATCCTTGATCTTCTCTTATTGAATACTTCCTGTAGAACATCCGTCTCTGGGCCAGAAGGTTGTGGGTTCTAGTTCCACACCACCATTGGGCTCATACCTTAAATGCTGGCATGCTACTACAGTACTAGGGAGTGCTGTACTGTCTGGGTGTGTCGTCCTTTGGATGAAACGTTAAACCGATGTCCCTTCTACTCACCTCCAGTGCTGTCCTGGTGGGTGTCCAGCTGGAAGTAAAAAATGCCCAAGGTACTATTCGCAAGAGATGGGGATTTTTTTCCCAGTGTCCTGGACAACATTACCCTTCCCATAAAACTAGTTCATGCAAATGTTCCAGGCAGTGGTGGGTTTTGATGTGAAAAATGGCTGCCACTACACATTCAGTCACTTCACTACCTGTCTAACATTGCCTGTAAAGCACTTTGGGATACAATGTGTCAGAAAAGCGCTACATAAATGCTGATTCTTATTCTCTTCTTCTGAACATTAGGAACAGCTGCAAACACTGCAGCCACTCATGATACAAGTCTCCTCCTACTGCACAGTGAGTGGCTAGACTGTGTTGGGGTGTTCCCTAATCCAGGAAAGATGCAGTGGGAGCTGATCAAGGACTGTAAACAAGTTTTTGTGTTGTAGCACCAGTATGGTGGGCAGTCTGTTTTTCACTCTTAAAAAGAAAAAAAAGGAATCCGACTACCAGCTACATAAGCAGTCACTACAGAATATGATCAATCATAAAATGTGCTGTTTTTAAACTAGGGACAATTGGAGACCTAAGTCCTTTAACTTACAAAGCCTTATATGGTTCGATTCCCAACTATCTCACCGTTCTCTTGGTGTGGTATGCTTCTGGTCTCTCACGCTGCTCCACCAAGAAGTTACTGTTGGCCTCCCCAAGGTCCCATGTGACAAAGTCAGATAATAGTGTGTTCCTGGTGGTGGCCTCAGCCAACTGGAACTCCCATGTGTTCCACCTTAGAAGATCCCACTCACTGAAGGCATTTCAGAGGGGGACTGAAATATCATCTCTTATTACAAGCTTACAGCACTGCCTAATCTATTAATGCACACTGTTTTCCCTTTTCAAAAGCTGTAATAACTGGCAAATGCTGCAATTAGCAGTTAGTATGACTTCTGAAAGCTCGCACTCCATTACCATCCAAACTTGAAGTGGGAAACATTTGTTAGAGAATGTCAGTGGTGACAGCAGTAGCAGTACCAGGGCAGAACCAGCAGCAGTGAGCAGGCAGCAGAGGGAAGGCGACAGCCAGAGCCAGGGGCAGGTGTGTTGGTGATGGTGTGTCTGCTGTGACACTGAGTGTTTGAGGGGTGAGAGTCACAGAAATGCAGTCCCCAGTGAGCATTGAAACATTGTGACTAATTTCCCATTGAGCTGCAGCAGTGCTGTCTGATGACAGGTGCATTATTTATTTATTTACTTAGCTTTTGTTTACCGGGTAAGTGCACTAGACAAAAAGATGCCTATTTTCAGGCACGACCCAGGGAAGTACAATGGCAGATAGCAACAGGTAAACAAGAATCTACAGTCAACAGAAAGTGCAAAAGGTTATAAAGTATCTAAGCAACAGCAACCTGTTTAGGCAGTAATAAGATACAAAATAATTAAAATATCAACCATAAGATAAATGCAATTTAAACAGGCAATAACAAGAGTGATCGAAAACAATCAGTGGCCGTTACAGTAAATAAGGGGATTAGGACACAGTGAGCAATAGATAAGAAACCGCTATCAGTAAAGGTAGAGCAACCAGAATGTGCAAGCAGAACAGCATCTAGAGGTACCGAGCCAGGAGATGGGGAATAGTTAGGAGTATAACAGAGAGGAACAAGAAGAAGATACGCAGCACTAGCAGGTTAGCATGGAAAAGGGGAGAGTGTAGAGATTAGGAAATGTCAGGAACAAGAGCATTTGTCTGACGAGCAAAGGTAGTTGAATAGTTCTCTTTTCAAAACGAGGTGAGAGGGTAGGGAGTTCCAGGCTCTAGGGGCAAAGTGAGTAAATGTTTGCTCACCCATTTTAGAGGAGCACTTTGGAAGAGCCAGTAAGACTTGATCTTTTGAGCGCAAAGGGCAGGCAGAGTCAGCAGGAGTGAGCATAGATGCTGGTTTGGAGGACCTAATGATATTACCAATCGAGCAGCATAGAATGTAGAAGCGCTGGGAAGGGGGGGAGACACTTTAGGTTTGACTAGAAAATGGTCTTTAAAATATCTGAACTCTGACTGGCTGACAGGGGTACACTAACCTACGGTGAGAGCCCTCTCAATAACAAGTACCACCCTATAGTGCCCCTTCACCTACGAAAATATCCTAGTGCAAACCCTGCTTGCTCATTGGCCAAAACCTGCCAATTCAATTTAAAATTGGTGCCATTTTTTTCTCTCACTTAGGGAGAGACACAGCTTCCCATCCATCATAACACTCTTTTTTTTTTTTTCCCTTTCTTACACACTTGTTTTTTTTTTCTTTACAGTGACACACTGGAGCCGCTCCCAGCTTGCTACCTTCCCCCACCCTGCCAGTCTCTACAATTAAAATATTACAAATAAAGCAGCTGCTCTCTACCTACACAGTGGCTTACAGCTCCCACAGTAAGTTCCAATGTTCAGGCTGATTGACGGCACCGCTTCTTATTTCCCGCTTGCTCTCCAACCCCGCCACCACACACATTCACCTCTGACTGCTTCTGACAGATGAACAGGTAGCACAAAACAAAGCCAAACCACAAAACCACAACTACATATAAAAAGAAATAAAAACAAACAAATGAACCCTTCTGACACCGGTTCTGTTTCCGCCATACTTCTGGGTGTGATCTCATCGGGCACCTGCGAAAAAATTGCTACATCTGCTTTGGAAAAATTGACTGCAGGAGAAGCATATTTTTCCTTTTAAACATAAACATGATATCAAGACAGTGCTGAGGAGACATTTTACTACAGACTCAATGTCTTCGTCTGGAGGTGGTGATGGTGGGGGGGATAAGTACAAGACAATGGCTGGGGAAGGGGACAAGAGATGGCACAGCATAGAAAAAGGGACTGCTTTACCTCACAAACCTTTAAACTTCATTGTCAATGTATTTTTTCAGATCTTTTTCTGAATTTTTTTAATACCACATAAAAATGCCACAGTGCCCATTTTCTAAGCACAATAATACCCTCCAGGGTGGATGGTATGGGCAATATCGAACCTTCCAGGGGCTATAAGGCCCTTCACCTGCAGCCTCGGGCCTCATTACAACCCTCGGCAGTCTGGTATTGCCCAATACCGCCCATCCTGTTGGGTATTATTGCTCGCATAGAGCAAGCAGTGATGAGTGAGTCGAGGGGCATACAAGCGCAAATCTACACACCTTATTATAAGAAAAGTTTCATTTTAGGAAGTAACTGACATTGTCCTGCTAGAAGGCGGGGACTGCATAGTACAGACTAGGAATTAAGACTCCTGGGCTATAACAATTCTGACTGCACGGTGAGGATATATCAGAACTTGTATGCAAGTTCAACTTGGTGTTCTCAGATTTGTAGATGTGGGAGATATGCTGAGAGAAGTCCAAAGGAAGGTTGATTGTAGCACCTAGATTATTTAAAATTGTCAGTCACAGAGATGAGGAGCCATCAAGACACCAAATGTCGAGGCCAGTGGCATTAGCACAAACCTTTTGAAGGGACTCAGAGAGCATTGCCTGGGTCTTGTCAACATTTAGGACAGGGCAATTTTGGGACAGCCAAGTTTGAACTTTGTGGAAGTCTGAGGTGAGCTGGAAATTGAGGTCTGTCAGTGACTTGGAGCCAGAGTAGAGTAGAGTACTAAGTCATCAGCATATAGCAAAGTAGACAGTGAGAAGGGGTGTTAGGCATACCATTTATAAAGACAGAGAGGAGCAACAGGCCAGGAATGGAACCTTGGGGGAACTCCAATGTTAATGGACGCAGGGGAGGAAAGGGCCTTATTGCACGAGACAAACTGGCAGTCACGGAGGTAGCTAGAGAACCACGTCAAGGTGGAGGTGGAGACTCCAAGGGACTCAAGTTTATGTAGCAGGAGGGGGTGATTTGCCAGGCAGAAAACCTTAGTAAGGGTCAATGAAAATGGCCCCAGTGAGCATACTTTTGTCCATATTAGATTTAATATCACTAGAGAAGTGGGCAAGGGCAGTGGAGGTGCTATGAACAAGCTTAAAGTCATGCTGGGCAGAAGATAGCAAATTATATTTTAGTAAGTAGTATGAGATCTGGGAGTTTACCGTAAGTTTACTAAGGGTAGGTAGGGTGGCTATTGGGTGGTAATTACTGATAGATGAAGGATCACCTTTCTTAAACACAGGTATGATCTTGGCCATCTTTTATTTGCTAGGGACAGTAGAGGTGGTAAGAGAGAAGTAAATAAGTCAGATTATGGGGGATGCGAGGAGCGGGGCAGCCAACTGAAGTAATTTTGGTTCAAGTCCATCCAGGCTAGCACTACCTACCAAATGGGACAGACAGAGGTAAGAAGACGCAAGACCTCTCAGTGTGTGAGTCTACAAAGATACAGTGGGGGAATAGAGGGGCAGTTAGAGGAGAAGGGGGAATTGTGAAAGGTAGGACCAATGAGACTGGAAATGAAGAAGATTGGAGAAAAAAGAACTGAATACATCAGCAATAGTAGTAGTAGTAAACAATTTTATTCATCATGTGAATAGGATACTCAGTTGAGCAAAGCTGATTTTTAATGAGGTCCCATACATTGCATGTGATAGAAGCAGATAATCGAGAATAACATGTTCAGGCACTGTTATAACATTTATGGAAGTAGTGCAGTGGAAGGTACAGAGAATTTTGAAAGTAACAAGTTTCAGACATTGTTGCCGGCAAAAATAACATCATTTATAAGAGGAAGTGCAAAAATACATGGTTGCAGTTAACATTACCAATTACCATATCTGGGGTTGGGGGTGGCCTTTCATGTTACCCAGAAGCCCCTTAATTTGCCACCAAAAACTCTTGGAGTCTCTGGCCATAGCAAGGAGAAGATCCCTGCTGTATTTACTTTTAGCCAATCTGATTTCTTTTTTGCAAGAGTTCCTCATAGCACGATAAGAGAGCCAGTCAGAGTGAAGATAGGAAGATTTAAATTTGGCCCAGCATTTGTCACTGGTTTTAACATAGCAAGAAAAGGACTGTGAAGCCATCTAGTAGGTGTCCCTCTAACCTAACATTGGTGACTGGGATGTGCTTTTCCTGTAGAGATGAGGCAGCGGAAGTGGAAGGCAAGTGGGGTTATAGTTTCTTTGGCATTCTCCGAGTTCCTCCAGTCATACAGTAGGATCTGGGCTGCTTTGACACTTTGACAGGCAACTTCTTGCCCTCCATGGGGAAGGATGGCCAAACTAAGGAGGAGAGGAGGAGGAGAAGACAAGGAGATGGACACAGACAACCTCCATCGATAAGAATGAAGGACTCCTTGCACAAGTAATTATAATAAAATAAAACATAGACTGCATGTCTATGGTTTTTACACACTCAGTGTGTGATGACCTCATAAACCTCTTGAACTTCACTCTCAAGATTATTGTATCACACACCTTGGTAAAGAAAATAATCCATAACACACAGTTGCTCATGCATTATTCTCTATATCATGTTTTATGATTCTATATACTGATATATGTTTTACAGCAACCTGAGCCTAGACAAAATAAAACTGCCTGCGTGAGAGAGGCCTTCCTGGACTTTGGGGCCTTGGGACAACTATTGTTGCACGCCCCAGGGGCTGGATGCAGCAGATGCCACACAGACTCAGAACCAGAGAACTAAGCCATCAGAGACAGTAGACTTGTAATAGGGATTATACAATTGTGTTCCATGTCAAAGCCACACCTGCAAAACCCGGGGAGCAATATGGCGACTCAAAACAGCGACAATCATAACAGCATGTTGTAATGCAGTGCCAAACAATGGCAAATCCCGTTAGAAGTCAGTTTGCCCCCAAACCCACCTAGCTAAAATTACCATCTCTGAGCCACAAAAAGTACAATACAAGAGCAATACCCCAACAGCGCTAAACTTAATATGCACTGTAATACCACATCACTCAAATGATGAGTGCTGTATTTGCCCCACTGTTTTACAGTCACTACATTTGACCTCGCTTATTTTGACAGGATCCTACATTTGGAATACCTTACCATTTTATGAAGGATTACACACTAAGACTTGATTGCAAAGAAAGGACTTTGTGACCTTGTTTTTCCCTTTTTAGTTACAGACACCTGCATATGGGGAGAAGGTGTGGGTTTCTTTCTTTTTCCCAAGTTCAAGGTAGGGAGTTGACTTTAATCTACAACTTGCTTTTACAGTGTTATACTGATTACTTTCACCTATCTTGGAATATAATACAGTACTGGTGGTTTTCAAATCAGGTATACCTGAAGTATTCCAATTTTGAAGTACTCAGTTGTGTGATAATGTCTCTTTGAACAAGGCATTTAATGTTTCATTAAAAGAATGCAGCTGGGTGTGACAGCGCTTGTACTGTGTAATGACAACTTGAATAAACTTCCAAGTTAAAAAAATAATAATACAAATTGTCTTGCCTATGTCTTTTCTTGCCTAAGAGAGAACCTGCCAAGAAATCTATTGCCATTAATGGCACTTTTTGCTTACTGATTATTTACCAAGGGCAGCCCAGCTGAGATACAGTATCTCATTTTCAGTGGGGTCCTGCTTGGCCTGTTTTCACAGTTGGGTTCACTGAAGCACTGGGAGGTTAAGTGATTTGCTCAGGGTCACACTGTAAGTAAGTAGCTCTGGTGGGGTAATAATCTGGGCATCCTGAGTCCCCTGGCTGTGTTCTCCCCATTTGACCATACTACCTGCATCCTGCCAGAACATTTCCTTCAAGTATGTGAGTGGGTCTACTTGGAATTTTGGTGATCATTTATTATTCATTTTATTTAAATATACTTTACCAGGAGAGACAACATGAACTGTAAACAGGCTTGTTTCCAGAAGCGTCCTGGGGAAGGGGTTACAAGAGTAGGCAGAAGCAAAAACAAACATAAACGTACAAGTGCAATTACATATAGCCAAGACAAATAGTGAAGTACAAGTACAGGGCATGACAATTCAGAAACATTAGGTCGAAGGTAACAACCATGTGTAACAGTCAATTATTGTAGCCAAGAGGCTAATACATACAGTGTAGTTCAAATAGAGCAAAACAAAGAAGGCAGAACAAATCAAATCATACTTTATTTATAAAAAGCACCTTTCTTACAACCAAGGTACTTGTACACAATAAAAATAAATGCAATAAACAATAACAAACAATAATCAATAAAATCCTACAACTTAAAACTCTAGCAGTTACAATAATATCTAAAAATCTGGATATGCTGGATCAAAAAAAAAGGTCTTAAGTGCAGTTTTAAAATCCTGGATGGTCAGGCAATCTCGCACTCAGTGAGGTAGAGGTACACCATGTGTATGTAATAGGCATTGCTGTAGTCGAAAAGGAGACTAAGGCAGAAAAAGAAGAACAGCTTTAAGTGCTAGACGTAGCAGGCAGAGCACAGGGTAAATAAGTGCTAAAGTAGACCTAGGGAAAGGCCATTGAGAACGCAAGTGGGGAAGGGGAGGTGGAGGGGAGAGAAGATAGAGACAAGCTGGGAAGCTGTACCTCTCCTCAGGATGCTGAAGAACCCTGCAGTGGGGACAAGACCCAGCAGAAACAGAGGAGTAGAGGTGAGAGAGAGGTGGGAGTGAAAGAGACAAGCTGGGAAGCTATAAGTGTTGGTTCATCCCAGAAAATCTGTATCTGGACAAACGTAGCTAAGACGTAAGACACAAAAAAAGGGAAAAATAGTATTTTTCCACAGTGATGCTTATCTTTTTCGCTTTGTGGTTTGCGAGGGACTTCCTCCTTGTCTGGTGCTGAACTATTTAACTCTGGCCTCTGCTACTCCGTGTCATTCTTCACTTGCTGAAGAGCTTCACAGAAGGAGAGAGATAGAGAGAGAGAGAGAAGCATGGAACGTATGGATGTCACAGAGAGCTTTTGTGGAATCGATTTCCCTGGGCACCTCCACACTGAAGAGTCACTGCGCTTTGCACAAGACTTCCACTTTGAGGACACTGATATTGTCATAGTCACGTACCCCAAATCAGGTAAGAGGTATTATTATTTATTCAGTTGTCAGCCTAGTGCACGTTTATTAAGATACAGTGAAATCAGAAAGAAAGAAAAATAATAATGATGATGATAATGTGCAATTACCGTATATACTCGCATATAAATCAGCCCCTTTAACCATGGCATTACAGATATTATTTTGCTGCCAAAATTGGATGAAGTCATCTATATTGTGTCCAACATCAGGCACAGAATCTGCCTTTCTGGTCAGAACTGGTCACAAAATTAGGTTGCACAGTTGCAAAAGTGGTTTATCATTGTACTTCCCCCCCCCCGATGGGTCAGCTTCACAGATAAACTGAGTCCCCCCATCTTGGGAGCTAACTTTTAGTGTCAAAAACTAGACTTCTATGTGAGTGTATACAGTATGTAATATGACAGCAATCAATAAGGAGAAAACAGGATCTTTGTCCCTTAGAAACATAGACTTTGATGGCAGATAAGGACCGCTTGGCCCACCTAGTCTGCCCATTTCCCTACCTACAGGATAGGCCGCAGATCCTAGTTAACCAACAGCCTATTTCTTCCTAGAATTCATCTTCGCCTGTTACTTCTCAACACATGATGCCAGACTCCTCCACATGTGACATCATTGTAATTTCCATGGCATCCTACCGAGGTGTCATAAGTGGAGGCTTTTTCACTTTACATCACATGTAGACAAGTAGCACGGGCAGCTAAAGTCCGGGACAGACATGAACTGTTTACAGATGACTGACCTCAGTAGTAAAGGACAAGAGGAAAAGAATTGCTAAGTTACTGCAATGTACCAGCTAGACTCTGTTTTAATATTAGAGTTTCAAGTTTTTTTATAGTTTGTTTACTCTGGATAGCCCAGCTGATGTGCAACGTCTCATTTTCAGTGGGGTCCTGCTTCTTCCTATTTTTTTTTTTTACAGCTGGGAGTAACTAAAGCACTGAGATATTTAAATGACTCACTTAAGGGCATAAAGTGTGTAAGTGGTTCTGGTAAGATTTGAGCCAGAGTCTTTTCATTCACCAAACTTGCACTCTGGCCAGTAAACCACTGCTTCTACACCGTGCTGGATGTTTTCTTGGAGACATTCAGCTCTTTAAGAAGGGTCACCATATGGCTAATCGTTTTGTTCAGGTCAAATTAAAAGCAAATTCCCTGAGCTGCCCAAGGGAACAAGCTATGCAGGCACCTGACCAAGCTCAAGAACCACGTTATCTAGGAGCACTGGGGTATTTACTGAATTCAGGACATTCCAATACCTTCGAATTTGTTGCTTGCTACCAAGCACCCCAGTTCCAACAACTGGAATTCCACATCGGTCCACCCTTTCTTTGGTTTGATCCCAAAGTACATACCCCTAGATCCATTAGTATCTGTTCATCAAACTTTACTGTATATACCCATGTATATGTCAACCTCACGTGTATGTTGACCCACTTTTACTGTGTCAGTTTCATAGTTTGGATTCTGTGGCACAAATCAAATGTCAAGATTTGCTTTTCATAGACATTCAACATAAAATCTTTTTGCAGCCAACACTGGGTATAAAATCTGTTTTTGAGGCCAGAACTGTACACAAACTTCAGTTTACTGGTTACAAACATGATGTTTAACCCTTGTAAACCCAACAGACAGGTTGACTTTGCATGTAAGTTGAGTTCCACTTTCTTGGGTACCTAACATTAAAATGAAATTTACTTGAGTGTTCAAACAGCATTCCTAGAAGTTTGTTTTATTCCTGGTATCCACAGTTACACAGCAGGTAAACATAAAAGCAGCAGACCTACGCCTGCCCCTCCCCCATCCATGACATCATCTATTAGACTATGCCTCATTTATTTGACTATGCAATAGCTTGTTGGGGTCAGACATGCTCTAAACGGGAACCTAGTTGTCTAGTCGTATTCCTTTCTTATTTCTAGCCTTATACTGCTGATTTGGATAGTAGCACTGCTGACATCAATGCTACACCCTCCGGCTGAGTTCCTAATAACTTTGAGTCCTAGAAACATGGACTTTGATGGCAGATAAGGACTGCTTGCGCCATCCAATCTGCCCATTTCTCTACCTACACTTATGCATCATACTGTACCCGATCTACAGCTTCACTCTCCACCCCCTCCCTTTCCACTATGTTTCCTTTGTGCTTCAGGTCAGGTCTCTAGTCACGCAGAACAGCACCTCTCCCCCCATCCTTTCTGCATTAAAGGTGACTGGACCCCATTTAAAGTGAATTCCCAATATCCCAGAAAATATACTTGTACTAAATGAAAATGCTACATTTCACAGTACGAACTCTAAACAGTGTCCACTGTTGTAGTTGTTGATCATTTTGTGTAGTTATGTCTGTGTGGATTTACTTTGCATTAATTAATATTGTAATATGGATTTTTGCTGTAACTAGTCTTAATTTGTGAATTCAAGACCACCTTGTAAACAGGGCACTGTTGCCTTCATGGTGTATCTTCAAACTTTTCTGACAAAAACAAACATTTCTACTACTGCAACCATATAGAGACATACAGTAGACAGAGAGCAGTAAAACCCTTGGTCCATCCAGCCTGTCCTGGATACCCCATGCTACCCTGGGACCTAATGCCTGGTTGGGAAAATGCCCCGCCCACCTCAACCACCCTCAGCCTACTGCTACCCTCTTAGTAACTATCTTATTTATTTATGTCAGTCTTGGAATTAATACCTTTGAGCCAAAGGCTCTTTTACATAGGCTCCACGTTATATCAAAGAACAGAACAAACAGTATAGTGAGAAAATACGTAGTGATCCTAGGAGTAAAGGTAACAATAAAATAAGCACACATGGATTTAAATTACAAAAACAGGTATTTTGCAGACATACAGTGACTAGGAGTAAGCTTAACTAGCAAGGAAGGGCATTAGGGTTGGTACAGGAGGAAAAGCAGCCAAGTGGCATTGTGAGAGACAAAATGAGGGAAAGACAACAACTAGGGACATGATCTTATAGGATAGACAGAAGCTAAGGGGTAGGGCCTAACATTGTTCCAGAGTAGGGATACAGCCAAAGGCACTGTTTGAGCGAGGGGAAGGGGGTGTTGCCAGGAGAGGAATATCAACAGACAAACGTGGGCGGTGTCATTCAGTTTAAGAGTGCACTCCAGTAGGGCAATCAGTGCAGGAACTGATGATGTCTCTATAGAGCAGCAAGCATAGTTTGATGCTGGAATTGGTTAATGGGGACCCTCAGGAAGGCAGGTAAGTTATAGGGTAGTAGCAAGGGTAGGATGGTAGGTGGAGGAAAGTTGGGCGGTGGGCAAGGAGAGGAAACAGGCCCAAGCTGTTTTATGTGTGGCAGTCACAGGAGGCATTGGCAACTAGTGCTTGGCTAGTTTCTTTCTGAAGAAGCCCAGTGTTCGGTCTTTAGTAACATCACAATGGAGTGAATTATACCACAGTGGTGCTCTGTATGCAAATGAGCGTAGCCCTTGGGTGGTACTGCAGCGAGGCACTATGAACGTGTTGTTCAAGGTGCATCTAGTATGCTGGGAATGGTTTGGTGAACTAAACATTGATTTTACACCAGGAGGCAAGAGACTGAGGGAAGCCATTTTCACTATTAGGCATGATTGATAGGATAGTCTGCCTTTGAACTGAAGCCAGTTTCCTTGCTCATATAATTTGCATTTGTGTGTGTCAAGCAGCTGGCCCTGTTTTGCCTTTTTTTCAATTATTTTTCCCTCCTGTCACTGCTGGCTGGGGCCCCTTCAGTCAACCTACCTGTTCCCCTCCCATCTGCACCTTGGTCTCTACTCACCTGCGATACACCCGTGTAGCAATCCCTCCAGAATCCACCCCTTGGAGTTGGAGCCACCTTCTGCTCCTTGTCACTTTCTTCTGGCACTCCATGGGCAGAGGTGATGTCAAGACAAGGTCCACAGGGCAGGATCCAGCGTCGAGGTGGAGGCAGGCAACATCTACCTCCCAGCCAATGAGTGTTTTTCCTGTTCGTCACAGCTCCCCAGGAGCCCAGACTTGCAATTACATCCAGTGTGACTGAGCATGCTTCTGCACCCTTCCTGCGGATGTCTGCCGAGGTTCCTCCCCTAGCATCAGCGTGATCCCTGAACTGTAGCACTCCCATCCCCTGCCGAGAGACATTCATGCCGGGGAGTCATCCACCCACCCTCCCCAGGAGAAGAGAGCAGTCCTGTGGATGCTCAATTCTCTCCTCCCCTGATGACCCCTGACAGCCCAAGCTCATTCCAGAACCCATGTCACCGGCATGGTGCAAGGTGTGGTGTCCAACGCCTCAACCCTCTGCATCACTTGGCTGGCCAGCAGGCCTTGTTGAGGGCACTGGTGACACGGTGCAGAGCAGTGTCCGAGGTGGATCCACAGACCACAAGCCTGTAATTGATTACTAAGACTACTGAACTATGTATAGCAAGCTTGAGGGCTTCCAGGGTAAGGCAGTGTCTGTGTTTGTATAGTAGCTCAATACGGGTTTTTGCTGGTTTGGTAACATTGTCAATATGTCTGGAGAATGACAGAGTGCTGTCAATTGTCAGTCCTAAATACTTAAAAAGTCGAGTCTGTTCTAGGATAATGCCTGAGTTATTTCTGATTTCCAGCTGGTGAGAGCGGAACCTGTTTTGTACACTGTGAAACGTTGTTTTGTTTTGTGTAGTTAAGGATTAGTTTCTGTGAGTGAAATCAGGCCTCAGCATTGGTAAAACTAGTCTACAATTGATTAGCCAGGAGTGGGATCAGTATTACTTGAGTAAAGAACTGTGTCATCTGCATAGAGTAGGAACTGACCATGACAGAGGCTAGGAGCTGATTCAGGCATATGGTGAAAAGTAGTGGCCCTAATCTCATAACTCTGTCCAAGTCATTCCTGAAACCACTGATGCTGCTGCACCCACCATGTCAACTGGTAGGCTGTTCCACGCACAAAACACACACTTGTAACGTAAAGCCACACTCTCTGTAAAGTAAAACTTTTTCGCTCTTTGCCTTTTAACCCTAATACTGTGGATGCTTTAGTTTTGCAATCTCCTCTCCTCCCTCCTCTCTCTCTCTATATATATATATATATACACACACACACACACATATACACTTGCACGTTTCATGCATAGAGAACTTTTCAGCATTGCTGTTTCCTGTTCCTGTCAAAGATGCTCAGAATAACTTTGTGTCTTTAAATGGAAGCAAACTGCAGAATTATCCACTGCGACCTTCTAGTGCTCAGACACTCCTTACAAGTGGGTAATCCTCCATCCATCCTATTGGCTGATGCACGATCATGCATTTTGGACTATTGTAGCCTTGTTTTACACAGTCCCATATCTATTATTCTATTTGTATTAACTTAAAAACCAAGAACAAACACCAGTCTACTGATGTGACAGGCAGCACACTGTATTATTTTGTGGAAGTTTCAGGTTCGCTCTTCTATCCCAGGCTCCTTTCCCAACCAGTGGTACCTGAACTTCAAGGGAGGGAAGGAGAAACCACCAGCTTCAACAGTACCTTTTCTGGCCATTCTCCTAAGATGGCACTAGAAAGCAGTCTGGTGGTATTAAAGGGCAGCTGCCAGAAAGGTCAGGTGTACTGTTGGCAGCTCAAAGAACAGAGTGAAGAGGCAGTAGGATCATGAGATAGAGAAAATCTGTACTCCAGAAAGAAGGATGTGTGCAGATATAGACCCCATTTAGGAGGCCTATATCTGCAGTCCCTTCTGAGCATCCCCTCTCCCACCTGCCATACACTTCTCTCATGTAATCATGTAATAGCAGGTCTGCAACTTTACATTTATCTGTAGCATTACTGTACTTCCTCCACCACTGTCTCCCCACCAAAGGTCACACCTGAAACAAGCCATGGCTCTGTGCACCTCTCCCAGTTACCAATTTCTAAATAAATAAAATAAATACATCATGGAGTCATTGGGCAAACTGAAAAGCAAAAACTGGGAAGGTGTGTATAATAAGCCAATTTTTTTAAAAAAGCAAGCAAGCAAGCACATCAAAACAGCATAGGGCTGAAAAGTCATCATCCTATGGGATTGGAAAGGCTCAATTTTTGTTTCATTTGTGTGGCACAATACTGCCACCTGGAGGTCAATCTGCTGTTCCTGCATGAATATTCTCCACAGAATTGTCTAAAATCTCTATCAGGTAGTCAGAACTGACCCTAAGCTATAAAATGGCTTGCTTTCATGGGGTCCCCAGTTAGAGCGCAAAGTGCTTAAATTATAGCATAATGCTGCGTGGTACATGGTTACAAGTCAGGACGTTGAACATGGTGGTTACAGACAGTCACAATTATCCCAGTTGGGCTGTTACCCTAGGGAACAAAAAAAAACCTCAGGCATATATGAAATTTGTGGGATTCTGCAAGCATGTAAATTGGAAGGCATGAGGCCAACGGTCAAGTGACTTTAAACACACCCAAGAAGTGCATTCATTCTCTAGAAACCCATGCCCTGGAGTGGGTTATTGAGAATATAAAACAGATTTTTTTTTTCTCTTAGTTAGGTTGTTGCTAGGCAGAACATGTGAGTTTAGTAACAAAGAGTGAGTATCTTTTAAATGAACCTGGGAAGTGAATTTGTTTTGAAGAAACCTGTGCCTTCTGTGATTTTGTGATTAAAATGTGGAAATGTTTTTTATTCTAGCTGAATAAAAGGTTTTATTTTCATTTAGTTAGATTGTTGCTAGGTAGATTAGGGTAGGTTACTTATAAACTGTTCATATACCAGATATTAATGAATGGTCAGGCAATTGGTTTAGACCAATTAAATTTTTAGGATTCTGAAGCCTGTGTTATCAGCCTAAATAACTAAACAGTGCAACTTATAAAACTGCAAAACAAAATATTCTATAAAGTTTATTCCAGAAATATGCTGCCTACATTTTCAATGTACAGTACAGTGTATTGAGTACAAAAGGTTTAAAAGCACCTCTTGGTCATTGGAGAAATGTCACAAGCCTCATTTTAATGCTGCAACACTGATTGAAATGTGGGGTCAAAAGCATTGCCTTGCCCTCAGCTACAAAAAGTGAAGGCTCTACTGAACCCGTGACCCTGCACCACTGCTTGTGCTTCATCAGAAACTTTGGAAAGCTGACACTGTCTCGTTATTAACCTTTACAGGCACTACCTGGATGCAAGAGATCCTGACGCTCATCTGCAGTAAAGGAGACCCTTCCAGCGCAGACTATCCCAAACTGGGCCAGAGCCCTGGCTGGAACAGTTTTACTGCAAGGACGCGTGAAGAACAAGAAGGGGACCCGCCTCCCTCACCACTCACCTACCTTACGACATCCTTGCCAATGCCCTGAAGAAATCCAAGGCCAGGGTAAGGCTTTCTTTTCTCTGATAATCACTCCTGACACTTCTTTTCAGTGTAATGCATAAAATGCACATTGCTTCACAGGAGCAGAGTGCTACACAGTTTATCCAAAGGAAGCCTCTAGATGCTTGTGACAACACAGTCATTTCCACAGTGGCAGACTGCAGTGTCACATGGGCATTATGGCTTCAGCGGTAGACTCCACATCAGCCATAAGCAATCTGTAAGGGACAAAGCTCCCATTTCCATAAAGATATGCCTTCAAATTTCAAATAGTTTGAGGAATATTATCAAAAGTTCTGTCAGGATTTTTGTCTGTTGCTGACCAGAGCCTGTCTTGCACATCCTGTTGTGGTTTTGCATGTGTGAGTGGGTGAGTGGGGGTGTATGTCTGTTTCCACACCTAGCCAGTTACTGATGCTGCTTTTCTGTTCCAGCGCTAGGTTCTAAATGTAGTACTGTATTTTGCATGATATCCTGCTGAGGCCTCGCTGTGTTTAAGTTTGAATAATCAAGAAACATATTTTAGGTGGGCAGTCTAGCCTAGAGGATTAAAGCCCTGAGTGCTAAACCTAGAGACCCAGCAGACCTGAATATGAAATTTGCATACTGTGTGACCCTGACGAGTCACTGATCCTCCCTGTGCCCTTCCAGGCCAAATATTCTTGAAAAAACAACAACAGGAGCAGCGCTAAGAGAGACTGGACATACTCAACAGTATTCAGTCTAGGTAGGATGGAGTATACATAGCTGTCTGAGCTAGTGTCCAAGAGAAACTAGAGGCATGCCTCAAACTGTGTGTGTGGGATGGGATAAGGGGAACATTCAAAGGCATTACTACTTCAAGAGGGGTGATGAACAATAGCACCCCAATAGGGGTTGTGCAAGCACTGTTCAGGCTTTCAAAGCAGTACTAAACAGAATCCTGAGAAAGAATTACATGGAGAGTAAAACTGCATTAGTAGGGATAACTAAGCTTGGATGGGTGTCCATATTCAAACTGAGTTAGTCACTCCTGTATAGCAGGTGGGGCACACAAGATAGACCCAAAGTCCCTTACTTCACAACACTATATTATTTTTGGGGATATTCTATTTTTGCACCTTCAGCCCAGGGCATCTCTCAGGGGTGCCCACTCGATCTGGACCTCTGCTCCCCGCTGAGACCCTCCTCCTTAGTCCCTCCCACCAGGACTTCCCAAAACCCCCAGATCACCCCCAAGGGGAGGGCCCACCTCACCTACCTGACGGCTCTGACTCAAATTAGAAGGTTCTTCCTGTGTGGGTGGTGTCTGGGACCATCGGAGGAGTGGTCTGGCACTGGGGATGTGGGCAAGTTCCCTGGGGCCCTTGTCACCTCCCTGGTCTCAGGGGTTCTTGGTCACTGGTTGCCCCACAGGATCGCGAATGTGCCGACATCCATCACCGCTCCTCCCCTCTGTTACGGCACCACAAGTTCCTTGCAATGCCCCCGATCTCCAGCAGGGGCCGCTAAGAAGCAGTGTGAAACTCAGATCCCTCCCCAGGGAAGGAAGAGCAGTGCTCTGGATGCCCAATCCCTTCCTTCCCCTGCCGACCACCGGCAGCCCAAGTTCATTCCTGAACCCGGATCACTGGCGTGGCGTGAGGTGTGGCGTCCTGTGCCTCAACCCTCAGCACTACCTGGCCGGCCACACACTATATTATTATGCTGTTACTGAAAAAGTGGGACATCATTAAATTAAAATGTCAAAAATTAGGGCTGGCTTAGTCCTTTAACTGCATATTGTCCTGCCTGTGGGGAAGACAACTTTACGTACAGTAGCCGGCCAGGCCGATTGTATTTTCTCTCCATCTCTTAGGCTGCTGTCTCTGTTATAACTTCACTTGGAAATGTTTTAAGTGTATATATTTTTTGACATACCCAGGATTGCTCGACTAAGATGTAGCATCTCACTTGTGCTCAGGGTCACACTTCAATCCAGTAGAAGCCATGTGGTCTAGTGATCAAAGCACTAACTCAAGAACTGGGAGATCCCAGGTTCAAACCCCACTAGAGTCAAATACTACTGAATTATCTTGGGCAAGTCACTTAACCTCCCAGTGCTGTAGTCCACCCAGCTGTGGAAATAAGTAGAGGCAGGACCCCACAGTTAATGAGATTCTGCATCTCAGCTGGGTTATCCTGGGTCCAATAACATTATAAGCGTACAAACCCCAGAACCCCCCCCCCCCCACTGAGGCCAGCTGAGAACTGAGGGTGTTGTGGGAGTAATGCATTCGAGCCCCAGGGAGGGTGCTGACTGGCAGACCAGCATTTGTGGCCCACCCCACTGACCAAGAAGAGACACTGGCATCAGTTGTGATGGCAGTCACTTGCCCATCCTTTTGGCCAGGGGTCTGGTGTGACCATAGCAGCCCAAATAGTTGGGGCTGGGGGTCGGTCAAAAACAGGCAAAACAGGGAGAGAGAAAACAACACAAATGCCAATAAAAAGGTATGACATCATTAGCCCATACAAACCTCAGTGCCTATTAGTCACACACAACCAAAATATCAAATCTGGCAGCCTAACTGTCATCCCTTCAAGAACAGTGTGTGAAACCGTTCGTCCAGTTTGTCCATCTGTCTTCCACTATGGTGAACAGGGTCATAATATACTCTAAGTTTGTTTTACCAGTGGCTTTGAAAACCTGTTCTTAACATTTTGGAATGTGAAGAGCAAGTTTTCGGAGCTGCACCAATCCAAATCATGCTCTGACTAGGGAGCGTCACAAAATGTCGTACTTGACTATCACTGACTCATCAATGAAAGCACTGCGCTTTTGCTCACATGCCACTGTTTCGAACTTAGCATTGAGAATCTGCGTGTCCTCAATGAATATGGTTTAATGATTCTATATATCTCTGTCACACACTTCCTCTCTTACTGGTAGGGCCAGTGGGTGAAAGAGCCGTCTGCCTTCACAACTGACACTGGTGCTACCTTGTAAATGGCTGGCAGATGGTGAGTAAATGTCTGTACTCTCGGTCGTACCTGCAAACAGTCATTTTATGGCTCATGCACTTACTTGGTTAATAAAAGCTAAATAAAATAAATGCTGGATTGTCTGTGCCCCTCCCCACTTAAAGAGCTGGGTGCCTTGCCTTCACACTGCACTCCGTCCCTAGCCTGGCTACAGTGTGTGCAATGCTGGTGCCTGAATGCGGACTCCAATCTTCGCCTGCACCACAGGGCCCACACTGTGTGGTAAACAATGTTGCTGGGGGGAAGGGCTGCATCCTGAATGTCTGAAAATGGTACGTTTAAACTATAACCTCCCCCTGTTCTGTTCCAGGTGATTTATGTTGCCAGAAATCCAAAGGATGCTGCCGTGTCTTTTTACCACTTCCACAAAATGGCAAACTTTCTGCCCGACCCAGGCTCCTTTGATGAATTCTTGGAGAAGTTCTTGCTTGGCTACAGGTTTGTGGCCTGAGGTTTATATAGATCTCTTGTTTAAAATAGTCTGCCACACCGATTAGTAGGCTGTGGCAGGCAAACATACATACATACATACATACACACAAACACACATATACACACACACACACACACACACACAGGCACAGGCTGTAAAGGATCTGGTTGAGTATACATTAATTGTCAACACTGCAGCAGCCAACCAGCACTGACAACTGCTGTGTAACATCCTTATAGCTATGAGGAAGCCCTCACTTGATATTTGAAAAAGTAGATTGTTTCACTTACTAAGGGGCAGATTTTTATTTTAAATAATATTTTCAGTTTTTGTGTTTTTTTTCGAGAGCTTTTTGTCTGGCCAGATATACCCTGTTCTGGCACCCTAAGGCCCTACGTCCTGCCCCCACTGACATCCCCAAAGGTCTTCTCTATGGCAGAGGCTCCAGGGAGAGTGATATTCTCCCCCAGCAGTCCACTATCCTCAGTGGGCATGAATCCCTTGGGAAGCTGAGTCTGTCATACTGATTGATGTGGTCCCCTCAGCCCCTTTCCCTTGGTTCCTCTCACCTCCCCTGGTGTGGGCGTAGCCCATCGAACCACTTCCTCCAGAGTGAACAAGCTCCCTTGGTACTGCAGGGTCACTGTGGCACTGCAGCCCAACTCCATTGCTCTCCCACCACAGTGCTGCAGTCTGGCCTACTTCAAATGTGGCATCCTAAGCTCCCCGAGGTCAAGTTGTCTGCAAGCAGGGCCCCTAGTATTCTATGCCACTTTGTCCCAATTTCTGCTGCAGGGCCTTAGGTTTCTGTGGCAACATTTTCTGATTTCTGCAGCATGACTTATTCATTTATGTTGTTGTTCTCTGTCTACTTTTCAGTGCATTTTGGTTCCTGGTTTGACCACATTAAGGGATGGCTTGGCCACAAGGAGGAGCTCAACTTTTTACATCACTTATGAAGAAATGCAGAGGGTAATTATGAACTCTTGCTTTTTGACCTTTGCTTGAGTATATGTGAACTAGGGCATGTGAAAAACAGCACCATCTAGAGGTCATAGGCAGTAAAATGAAAAGTTGGCCTACAGTGCTGAGGAACAGTAAAGGCTGAGTGACCTCTGGTGGTGTTTATCAATGCTGCAGTGTATGAAGTTAAAAGTACCAAGTAGCTAGCCCATCAGTGCAGCGGTAGAGTTATTGCTTGCACTGCTAGCGACCCAGGCTCAGGGACAAGCCTTGTCATCGGGCCACTGGGGGTTGAGTGTCCCAACAGATGCTCTCCTGCTCCAGGAGAGGGAAGGCAGGCATTCACCTCACTGCAATACTGCCCCTGGGTTACCACAGCAAAAGGTGCACCAACACCACCATAAGTGCGCATTCAGCACGCTACATCATGACATCCAAGCATGTGGCATCCTCAAGAGAGGAAACCAGGAGGTAAATTCCATGGTACTGCAGAATGCAGGCTCTCCAGCCTGTGGGGCCCACACCAGCTGACCCATGCATTCCCTAGGAGACTGGCTAAAGAATCTCAAGGGACCTGACCTTACCAGATGGCACACGGGGGCATGGGGAAACATGAGGAAGCCCTGGGAGAAGGTGGGTCTTAGGGTTCAGACATGGAGAGGCTCGGAGGGGCTAAAGGCAGGTTGGGTGCTTAGGAGCCCAACAGAAAGGAAAAAAGGACCAATGGCACAAGTAGCCAGAAATCTCAGTAATCTATTCAATATTATTTTTTAATTTTTGAATTATTGGCATTTACAACAGACTGTAGTTTGGCTCCGTGGGCGTAACAGCCCTCTCTTCAACTTCCTGATTCATGAGCCACCCCAACCCACACTACTTACTTTGCGATTAAATTATGTATGACAAGGCACTCCATTCACCTCAATGGACAGTGCGGCAATGCTCATCACAAAATGTCAGACCAGCGTGGGGTGAAGCATTGAATCAGGAAGTGGAAGGAATTTGGCTACTGGCTCCATAGAGCCAAAATACAATCCATTCCCATCCAAAATGGCAATAATTTAAAACTGAAAGGCTAATACTGGCTGGCTTACTGGGAAGCAAGGCTACTTGCCCTGTTTAGCTGACATTTTAAAGTTGAGCATAACTGGCACACAGTAAGGGTTCAGTCTAGCCTCCCAGCTGACTGAAACATTCCCTTTATCAGCATTTTGCTAAAATACAGGTCTATTTATACAGCCATACAGTGATCTAAATAGCTTCACAGCCATGCAATTGGAGTCCACCAATCAAAATGCAGGATTTTCCACACCATTTTGTAAGAGAATTTAAGATGTAGCACAGTTGAAAGCTTGTAACCAACGTCTTGTTCATTTCTGGAAACTGAACCAGAACAATTTTTTGTGAAAACTTAATGGAAACTCAGTGACACCGTTGTCATCACCCCCTTTTCAGGAGCTGAGGCAGTCAATCGAACGTCTCTGTAACTTCCTACAGCACCCACTAAGGCCAGAGGCTGTGGACAGCGTCCAGAAACACTGCACCTTCTCCACAATGAGCAAAAATATGATGGTGAACTACACGCTGATCCCCAACGAGATAATGGACCACCGGAACGGCAAGTTTATGAGGAAAGGTAAGGACAAGCACTGAGTTTCATTTATATATTTATTTTACATTCATTAATCGGGATAGGCCCACTGAGCTAGCTCATTTCCAGGTACAACAGGCGGGGTGGGGGGCACACATAAGGAGACCTAATAAAAGTAGAAAATACATTACATATAAGGATACATCACCAAACTGAAGGACATACAATAATACAGTGGCAAAGGCAACATAAAATGTACAATCATACACACTAATCACAGAGTAAAATTGTAGAGTGACAGTTGCCTGGTGAAATGTTAACCTCATAATAATCACAGAGTAAAATTGTAATGTTACCAACACAAGGTGACATGTACAATCACTCACAATAATACAATTATAAGGTAGCAAAATGTATTAAGTATAGGGGAACAAAATAGACAATGTCCGCATTTTTGAACAGGGTGAGGTAAGTAAAAGCAGGATAGAAATACAAGAAGCTGATTCAGCGGTTGCCAGGGGTAAAATCTGGATTCCACCTGGTTCAATAGGGAGGCCCACCTACTCAAGACTCTACTATACGCTAAGTTTTTGATTAAGACCCACTGTAGGCACCAATAAAAAATCCTTCTAGCCAAACTAAAATATCTAGTGGCCAAAACGTCTGGTCTCTCATTTTTCAGGTTCAGTCTAGTAAAGGCTGGAAAATATTTCTGCAGTGGACAAGAAAAAAAAAAAAAACAGAGACCTGACAATACCCAAATTTGCCAAACCAAAGTTCTGGTCACTATGGCGACCAAAGGTCACTATGTGGACTCATGGCGCCTCTGCTAACATCTCCCATGGTACTCTGTTACAATAATGCACGCCAGTGCATGTGTTATACTGGGATAATGTCATGCCTTGGGTGTATTGTATATATAGCAGAGTGCCTTCAGCCACCAAAGAAGTTCTTTCGACCTGTTGTACATAAAACACACCCTGGAGTGCAATATACTTATTTCCATTACAAAATGGATAATGTTGAATTAAAAGGAAGTCATTTTTTTCCTTATGTAGGGTTTTCTTTAGCTTTGTTTCTTACCATGATGTTCCGAAATAATGTCACAGCTGGCACCGCTTCTAGTCCACTCAGCATTAAGGATTTTTTCTGTTTGATAATGCTACATAGAGTACAGAGGAACTGTTAATCAGTAAGCCAGCCCACCCTTTGAAAATTACTAACACAGGCAGTACAGTAGCTCAAAATGGTGATAAGTCATGCTCTGAGCCTATGTTGTCACACATCATATCAGAAGCATCAACAGAATTCACAATAGTTATAAATGTGGGTGTTGTCCCTCTGGAGACTGGACAGCTATTTATCCCCCCCCCCAAAGAAAAATTGGTTTAACAATTTTCAAATGACCACACATGTACAAATATCATGCCACGTGTTCTTCTTTTGTTTCTTTTGTAATTTATTTACCCAGGATAGCCCAACGGAGATGCAGTATTGTGTTGTTTTTGGGTGGGTTCTGCTTCTGTCTAGTTTTACATCCAAAAGGGGCTGAAGCACAGGGCAACCAAGTGACTTGCTCAAAGTCACACAGCAAACCAGTGATATTGGTGGAATTTCAACCTAGGATCAGTTCTGCAGTCACTGCCCTAACCACTACATCACTCTGCCTTCACTAAATGGGATCATAAAGCTCTGCTGAGCTTTATTACAAGCCGGCAAATAGTCCTGCCAAGGGATGTGCTTTAAAGGGAAAGGTTCGTGAACAGTGTCCTTGATAGCATGAAAATATAAAACAAAAACTTTCAAACAAGGTATTGGGCTAACCTGTAGGTGGCAGAAGTTCAAAGATATCCATTTGCAAGTCTGTACTATACTGAGTCATTTAATGGATTCATGAAATAGCAAGTGAGGTCTTGGTTAGGGAAGGCATGCATCCTCCCCAACCAAGACATCACATGCTGTCTCTGGAATGGCCGCTGCCTTTAATCATTAAGGGCCAAATGTAGTTATGGATATCTCCATAGTGCTGACATCTACAGTCCATGAAATGGCTGCTACCTCAAATTGTTATGCCGGAATTACAGTAATGGATCTATCCAGACTGATGACATTTACTGTCCATGAAATGGAGCAGCCTTGAATCATTGGGGGGGGGTTGCAGATGTAGTAAGGGATACCACCAGACTGCTAACATCTACAGTTCATGAAATGACTGTTGCCTTGAATCATTAGGGGGCACATGCAGTAATAGATATCTCCATAAAGCTGACATCTTCAAGTTAGTCCAGTACATTATTAAAAAAGTTCTTCATGTTAAAGGATTTTGGATGTTGATCTTACGGGCTCTGCTATTGTAATTTTCAGGTAAAGTCGGGGACTGGAAGGAGCACTTCACTCAAGAACAGACTGAACTCTTTCAGAGTGTTTTTGAGGATGAGATGCAAGGCACAAACAACGATTTCCTCTGCAATTTCAAATAATGTGATATCTCAATGTACAGCTAACAAAAAGCTCCTCTGACTTTCTCAGCAAGCTGCATTTCTCCATCACTGAAATCACGCTCCGCCCCAGCATCAGCTGGTGTCTCACTCATCTTGAGACAGAACTCCTCAGGTGTGCCAACTGGGATTCTGCAATGCACATTATGGATGGCAGCATGGGCCCAGCTACCAGGTTTAAACTGGAGTCCAGCTGGACAGGATTTTGACATTAGTGGCTCCAGGACAATGGAGCAGAACAAGAGTGCTGAACCTTGGGGATGCTGAGCTGATAAGAGAAAGCGATGTGTAACAGACAAGCTACACCACATGGTCAGGCTATTCAGACTGGTTACTTCACTTTGAAGACGCCACAAAATAATGTCTGGCTCACCTTAGCCTAATGTCTCTCTGGATGGCAACATTTATTAAAGGTATATCTATTACTGTTAGATTTCCTTTTCAAAAGTAAATCACTTGGAGATTATTTGCTCAGGTTATGGACTGAGGAATTCTTCAACCAATCAGAACGCCTTTCTCTCTGCGTATGAGACACACTTATTCTGAAAAGTGTCTCTCATACAGGTGTCCTGAAACTGGCAATATCTAGGGAGTTTTTTTATTATTTTATCTTTGAAATGTTACTGATCACCTCGATCAATACTGTATTAATATCATTGAGACCACTGTTACTCTTGTCAGAATGGTCTCACAGTCTTAGGTTACTAGAAAATGCACCTTCAGTCTGTGGTTCTCATACCCTAGGAATGCACATGACACCACTCTTACAACCGTAATAATCGTCTTGGCACCTCAGTAACATACAAACCGACTCAGTTACATGTTACCGTTACTCTGACTCAAGGTAAACTAGTATACAAATACCGATCATAGGCACAGGAAATCATTCCCTATCTTCATCCAATATAACTACTGCCAGGCAATAGTTCATCCTTTGGTCAACATTTTCCCACTATACCTGACGCAGCTCTGGTCAATATCTGTTTTATCAAACCTACCAAGTTAAAAGAATTAGAACAGACAAGTTGAGAAAACTGTTGCCCGTTCTAATGAACTATTGCTCAGTTCTTTGTTTTAAAGTGGGCAATAGTTCAAGAACCTTGTATGTCATGTGACAGGCTCTGGTGCAGTCAGAGACCAGAATTTTGTTCTAAGGTTTAATAACATGGATTACTCTTGGTTTGCTTTTGCACACAAAAAACAGTTAGCACACATTGCACTCTAAACTATGTTTATGCCAGCCACTGAGACAAGTCCCCACTACACATTTAGCTCTCATCTCGCGTACAGTTGGTGCCCTATCAAAGAGTCACTGTGCCATGCACACCCCCACCAGTCCACATGGCATTTTACAACACAAACATATTTGTATGTGCTACTCACTGAACCAGCCGGCTCATCTCCACCCACCGATCCTCAGCGAGCAATGATTAATTTTGCAAGCAAAAACCTGTTCAGATTTTAACTGTTGAAAAATACAGTTTATCTCCATTGATCCCCCACACTTTTGCGATGGCATGCTTTGAACCATGCAAACTCAGGAGCATATGTTCTTATCTCATGCTGTAAAGGTAAACTGCTGGACCGAGGTACTCCATGTATGGCAGCAGCAAGGGTGTACAGTTTGCTGAAAGGTCATAAGACTAAAGATAATTCAGACTTCAGGATGTTTAACTTTTTTTTGTGAAGAAACTTAGATATCACAATTTATAATAAGGTAACAGGAGTGCACACTCCTCCTGTTTATGAGTGTCATCGAGAGCATCAACGACCTGGGTTCAGGAACAGATTGGGGTCACTCGGGGACCGACAAGTGAAAGGAGGATTAAGCGTACAGCTCCCCTCCTTTGGGGAGGGGGATAGTACTTACAGGTTGCTGACGGGGCAGTCTATACTGTCACATCACCCCAGTGCCACGTGAACTGCATTTGTTGCTGGTCAGGTGGAGGGACCTCTTTAAGGTGGGCTTGCTCACCTTTAAGGCCCTACACAGCCTGGGCCCTGGTTACCCTAAGGACCTTCTTACACTTGCTGTCTCAGTCCGCTCCCTCAACTCCTCCTCTATGGGCCTCCTTGCAATTCACAGGACGAGGTTAAAAGCAGCCAGCTACAGAGCGTTTAGTGTCACCAGACCCATCCTGTGGAATTCGCTACCTGCAGCTGTAAGAGAGGCCCCTTCAGTAGAGGATGTCAAAGCACACCTCAAGGCCTTCCTGTATAATCAGGCCTTCCCAGACTTTGTTTTATAATCCTACCTATGCCTGACTTCTGTGGTTTAACTCTGTCCCTGGCTATGTACTTAGATATCTTTAGTTATTTCTTTGGTTAATTTATTTAAAATATTTATAATTGTGTGTCTCAATTTAGTTATATTTATTATAATGTTCATAATATTGTTGGTTTTATTTTTGTAACTGGTTTGATTTGTGTACAGCTCCCAGAGTCTCTGGAATGGGACTTCTTTTTAAATAAAATTTGCCTTGCCTTGCCATTTGCCTACTTCTGCATGGCTAATAGACAAAACTATGACTGGCCAAAGTTCCAGTTATGGTAGCCAATTCATGCGATTATACAGGTAGGCACCCCAAACCAAGTGGCCATATAGCCATCTAACTATCATTGTTGGTGGCCACTGATGGTTATGAAGTAGCCATTGATCACTGGAGTTTTTACAACTAATTTTACCAACCACCGAACACCTGTTATCATTTTACTATTAGAAGTAGGCCAAACGGCCCTGTTAAATACTGTGAGGACTTTGGGGGGAAGTGTTCATTCAGTTATTGGCTACTTCCCACCAGTGTAACTACATACTGACCTTTACTGCATCATAGCTAGAAGTCATTCTTTTAATGGCCATAAATGAGATTATTAATGTTAAAAACATGCTTGGTGGCATCAGTCCTGCATGACTAATCAAAAAACTGTGCATCTTTTTCTGGCAAATGGGGGAAGGTGGGTTGTAGAACAGGATCATTTACAATCATGGTTTAAAGAGGACAGGAAATGATTTCTAATTGGCAGCTGTTTACAATGCTCCATTTACAGAAATGATATCCATAAGCCTAAATGAGTCATATATAACTTACCTGAATAAAATGTGATGCAAAACTGTATTTTGCATTGTTTTGTTTTTTGAGCAGCATTCTGTTACAGTTTTCTTCATGGAACCAGTGATCAGGAGTTTTAACTACATCACAGTTTGTGTACAGAACTCTGAGCGTGGTTCTGATAGGACAACAGCTCAAGCTTAGCATTCGCTACACAAACCTTGACTTAGTAAAAATTTCAAATTACTAGTTCCATGAAGAGAACTAAGCAGAAAGTTGTCCATAAAAAGAAAAACAAAATGCAGTTTTTCACATCAGTGTTTATTCAGTTACAGTTAAATATGGCTCAGATGGAGATAAGTCTTTCATTTCTGCTACTGAGTACATTACCAACTGCTGTCATTTCCTGTCCCCTTTAAGGGGAACAGTCAGCATAAAAGCCCCAAACAAAAGAGTGGGGTTGGTCCAAATTTGCACTTTGATTGCAAAAACATGTTTTCACTTACTGTATACTGCACAACAGTTGACCACATCTGGCTGATCTTGCTGGCTCGAAAGCTGACATTTGCTGTAACTAGAAATCCCAGAATCCCCTGCAGCAGATGTCAGAGCAGGACTGCAGCAGTGGGAGATTCAATAGCTTTTATGAATTCTGATCAGATGTTGCCTGTCCTGCTGTTCTCCGGGAGGGGGTGTGGTTAAGTCAGTCACAGGGCAGCAGGACCAGCAAACAAAAGATCAGAGTTTAACATGCACTGCAGGAACTGTTGTACCCATTTCTCTTTGCTAAAGACCGTTTCACCTGAGCCTTATAGCGATGATTGTGTGTTGTTGATTACCTACACGTGTTTTTATGAAACTGACTAATGTGCTTTATTTTTTTGCACTCTATTGTGTACATATTCTAGTATTTATCTTGTTATTAACAAGGAAAATGTTTGTTTGTAACTAATTGAACTCTAGTTGTTGTAACATTGGGTGCACTCCATTAATCACAGCTGTCCCAGTATGTTGACAGTCACAACAGTCCACCGGTCTCATGTCTTGGAAGTCATTATTTCGAGAAAGATCACTTTTCTTGAAGTTTTCTTTCAGGAGAGGGAACCATCTAATTTCTTTTCTCCTCTCTTTTGGTTGTCAAAAACTTCCTCCCTGTTTATTTCACAAGGGCTTTCCTCTATTTTGTGGCAGTCCGAACCTTCCAAAATGGATCTGACTGAAGCCTTTCTGTGCCAGAGACCACTTCTGGGAATTCCACATAACTGAGCCTTGACGCACAGCTGGGTTCCAATCAGTGAATTCAAATGTGGAGAACTCAGTTTGACAAGTTGTTACTGTCCCTACCTGAAGCTTTAGGATACTTTTTTCTTTTAATATACATTTTCCCCACCCTGCCATCTGACCACGGATATACCTTGTAAGTCAAGAGATATAACCTGTTGAGGCCTGGAGCCATCATATAGATGTCCAAGATTTTCTCCGAGATATTTCATTCTCAGGCTTACTCTATCCTCTCCTGTGTCAATGCCTTACGGCCGCAGAAATTCATCAGAATCCAGCGGGAGGAGAAAGCTCTCTGGTCAACCCCGCAGGGGGCACTGTTAAGAAGGAATCTGCCACTAGTCAGTCCCAGTTAAGGCACATTGCCTTTGGCATGCCTACAGTCTGCCCTGCCCTCCCCCCCAAACACAGCAAATGATATCCGCTCCCAGACACCAGCTGGCTGCATGGTAGCATAAGCCATAGCTGCTGGGTCATCACAGTGGCCTTAGCTTTAGGGTACTTGATCTTCAGGTTGGAACAATAAGGGACAATGACTTTCCAGCACTTGTCTGATTGGGAAGGGGGCATTCCAGAACATGTCTAATGGTATCTTACTGGGAGAACAGATGTTGGGAGTTAGTAACTATGATCAGGAAGTAAACCCCCTGAGGTTATGACACATTGTTCCCCCGACTACCATCCCAGGGTCGGTCAATGAGCAGCACACACCCCAAAGTTTGGGTAAATTTACAAGCAGCATTGACAAAGGATCTGTTTGTTAACAGCACCCACTGAGGGTCAACTTACAAGCAGCACTGACCCAGAAAAGAGAAAATCAGGCATAGACATTATGTGGGCCCAAGAACCAGAGCATGTTTCATTCTAATAAACCACCGTGGTGGGCGGTTCAGGTTTATAAAGATCTACATATTTAAGAGCAGAGCCTCCAGGTGGTACAAGGGAAGATTTGTTCTCATCTTTCCTCTGTTTAGAGGAAAAGTCTAGGAGATAAATGTGCACTTTAATTGTAAAATAATCTTTATGTTACTTGTTTTGGCTTTACTAACCAGCAGCCTCACACTAGAATGTACTGATAGTGGTAGTGGGGTTCAGTTTTTATGTACGGAGTTATGGTTTATGCATGTAAATCCTATGGATCTGGTGTATAGCCACATCTAACCACAAAACCAACATACCATGCATCTACTGGATAGGAAGAGATGCTGCAGAAGATGTACGTTTCATTTCCAGCCCTAGACAGACTCTTTCCAGGACAGTACTGGAGTGGCCTTGGGCATATGCACCTGGATGTATAGCCTTCTAACTGTTGTTTGTCATGTGTGTTTTTTTATAAGCTGAATGGAATAAATTAATATATTTTAATAAAAAATATAGTACTGTTCCAAAATAAGCCTCATATGATCAAATTGTTCTAAAATAAGCTTCATATGATTTTTACAAAACTGTCTTCTAATAAAGACTTTAAACTTATATTTACAGACATTTAGTGTTTTCTGTTTTTTTTTTATTATTTCCCCTGTTATTGGTGTACTAAATATTTGTGAAACTGTATTAATTATGTCTATGTCATTCAGAAAGTATTTGACTGTCCACAACTGGTGTCACGATTATTGTGTCTGTTGTCCCGCTAAGCACTAGGACATCATACACAAAAGGCACATTTACACAGCCGTAACTGCACCACAGCAACCCAACTACTTGGGAAGCTGCGGTACAAATGCAGCAATGTAAATGCTTGCCTGATCATGGTTAGCTGTTCCTTGCTCCTGTTCCAGAACTCTTAGAGTTGGAGATGCATTTTGGAGCAAGTGCTGTAAGTGGCCATGTGCGCAGACTCCACTCTTCACTCTGGCACACAGTCTATGGTCCCCGCATCCTTTCGCTCAGCTCCCACACTTATGGACCCTCTCCAGCATGGCTCGCACTGGTGCTGAGAGGTGCCATGTGAATTAAATACAGATCAGGGAGGTAGGGACAGCAGAGGAACTGCCAAAAGAATCACCAGGAAGCAGCTGTGTAAACATGGCTAAAGGTTCCACAAGGTAAGTTTAGGATGGGCAAATGTTTTCTTACACAGGCTTCTTGGCTTGGATACCCAAGCAGTGTTAATAACACTGAAAAATAAAACTGCAAACTTAAAAGAAATGGCATTTGCTAGTAAACCGAAATAGTGGAAATGCTGTTTATCAAAGTACATACCACAGTGCACAGCTGGTAGCAATGCATCTGTTGCTGTCAAAATAAATTCTGCTCTTGGCCCACAGGGGCCCCAATGGAAGCATGTCACACTTCCATGCTAACATCTAGTTATTTATTTATTTATTGAAAAGTTTCACCAGGAAAGGCACACTGAGCAAATAAAATGCTCATCTCCCAGTGCGTCCTGGGGGGAGGGGTACAGTAGGAGAACAAAAAGTCAGTACATCACAGAGCAATAGTACATGAACAATAAGAGAATTATACAGCAATAAATGTATGGAGTACAAGCCAATGTTTGGCAAAAGTTCACAAATATTAAACAAGTAATAAGTGCTGGCAAAAGAACATGAAATGCTAGAACAGAAAGAAAGCTTAAACAGAATGGGGTGAAGTAAGGGGGAGGGGTGAGTCCAGAACTAGAAGCAGGAGCAGCTGGGAGAAAGGAAATTGTACAGTGCAGAAGAGGAGGAATGAGGGCTGGAAGAGTGTCTGATTTGTGGAGGGAGTAGGTTCCATATTTTAGGGAATCACTACGAAGCTGCAGATTGGCCTGCTGAGGCTGAGTGGCGAGGAACGACCAGGGTTTGAGTGTCCTGTGATCTGAGAGAGTGGGTGGGGGGTGAACTAAAAGAAGATGCTAGATAGGGTGGGAAAGAGCCGAATCAATATTTGGAAATAAATTTAGCACAGTGGGAGAGATGCCGATTGTCGAGAGATGGAAAGGCTAGGGCATGATATAAAGCACAGTGGTGAGTGTGAAGGGGAGCATCCAGGGCAAAGCAACAGAAGAAGTTGAAGAGTGTGTCCAGTCTGGTTAGGGAGGTCTTGGGAGTGGCACTGTAAACTATGCCGCAGTAGACAAAAATAGGGAGAATTTTTACTGCACAAGTTCATACCTTACCGGTACAGGAAGGCAACTATGGTTCCTGAACAAGGAACATCAAGGTTCAGAAGTAAAATTGGGAGTCACAGAAATATAGAATCTGACAGAAAAATGCCCAAAGTCTGCCCCCCCACTTTTGAATTCCCCCACAGACCACCTTTTCCTGCAGCCTATTCCATACTCCCACCATCCGCCTCCATGAGAAAGTGCTCCTGGCATCTCTCTCCAGTTTCCTGGAGTTTCCCACTCAGTCTGAACAATTCTGTGCCTATTTTATTTAACCTGTGGAGGTAATAATAATCGCAATTTATACAGCACCTTTAAAAATGTCATGGCACCGCATACAAGATCCTTGTAAAGGAATAATCAAAGGGTGTGAAAGCCAGTTGGTAGAGATGAGTTTTCATGCTGCTTTTAAATAGCCCAGGATCGATGCAAGCACTGATTTCCAATGGTAATCCATTCCAGAGATGGGGCGTGGAACAAAAGGTTTAATCACCACATATAGCCTGTCCTAGTAGTCAGGGCATTGTAAAGTGTCTGTACATTTCAATTACATATATATCCTCTTTGTCTCCAGCGTGTACATATTCAGATCTGCTAACCTCTCCTCGTACATCCTTTTCTGCTGTCCCTGGATCATCTTGGTTACCCTCCTCTGTAGTGCCTCCATCCTGACCTTTTCCTTTTTCAGACGTGGAGTTTAAAAAAAGGCATATAAACAGTTAACTGGAGGTAGTTCACTCAGGCATGATCACTGTGGCAGGGGCCGGCTCTGTATTTCGTGAACGGGGAACTCCGGTTTATTATTCTTGGTCATTTTTGTGACTCAGGTGCAATTCTTGATGCATTCTTCAGCATTTCAGAATTGTTTTGTAGCTCATGACCCATCCAATAATGCAGAAGTCCAACAACCACTATAGCGGTGTAATGAGCCATTCCTGCACACTGTATTTGGGATTACACTGTTTGTTCCAACTACAGTACATTAAAAAACACAATAGCCTTTACTAGATTATTCTGTGCTGTACATTTTATGGCTGCAGTGGGTGGAGCCCTGCAGACGTCTTGCTATCACAGTGGAAAAATGGAGCTCATCAGATTCCAAATGGATTTCACAAAGTTGGAGTTGGATTGCAATTACTCAGCTAGGGAAGTTTGGCTTTGGTGTGTCACTGCTCCACACTATTTTGGAAAGAGACAAAAACTGAAACTGATGCATTCATACATCTCTTCTACATGAAGCATACTCATGCCAGCTCAAATTACAGTCAGTGGATGCACTCAGTGTAACTACGAAACTTAGAAAGAAAAAAAGCTCTCTCCTCTTCCTCCCCTCCTCCCATGTGGTATTTCAATTATATGGATATCCAGATAAAATGCATTCCTTTCCTGAGCCTGGGAATAAACGAGTGTTGTTATCAGTTTAAGAGATCTGCATGTGCCACTCTGTTAAACGTTTCCTGGTACATTAACATTTTCCTAATCAGCTTGCAAATGGCTGTAATGCTATATATTAGAAGGGCACAGTTCAGAACATGAAGCAGTGCATGTGTATTAGTGTGTGTGTGTGTGTGTGTGTGTGTGTGTTTAGCATTTTGTTTGAGTCCTACTGGTTATCATAGATACATAGAAGTTGACAGAAGATAAGGACCACTTGGCCCACCCAGTCTGCTCTATTAATCCCTATCTAGTGTGAGACCCCATGCTCAAACTGAACTCTGAAGCACCTCCTTTCTTCCAGGATACCCTTGTGTCAATCCCACTCTTTCTTAAATTTAGTGACCGCTTTAGCTTTGGACAGCTGGCTCTGATTACTTTATGATTTTTGTAATATAAAACGTAGTGTGATTGTCTGCCATGAGAAATCCTGTGCTCCTGGGATGACCCCCCCCCCGGTATCACTTCAAAGGACAGGATATGTTAAACAGCAGATCTCGGTAAGGTGATTAACTTCCCAGTTTTCTTTGAAGCCAGGAACTAAAATATCGATTTTATGATGTCTTCAAAGGAAGCCCAGTTAATTTCATATGGTGTTACAAAGCATATTACACCTCAGTGAGATCTGGCAGAGTTAGTCATAGAAAGTCCTTTGATGTCTTTGAAAAGCAGGAAAACATTAAACACACTAGACCAAAGAGGAGCAGGAAAGCCACTCCAGATCAGAGTCATATTGGAAATGAGTTTTTGCTTGTTATCTTATTTAAAACACCTCCTGAGTGATAAAACATCCTGGTTGTATAATTTTTAATAAACAGAGAAGGAGCTGGGTGACATCATGGAGGAGGCAGGTTCAAAGACAGTTTTTAATTATGTTGTGGCTGACCTTTAGAGACATTCTTGTTTGGGCTGTCTGAAGCAACAACATCTACTTCAAGCACTGTTAGAAGATTTACGTTAGATAGACAAGTCTAATTGTCTGGTGGTAGGAATTTGTTTGCACTTTTTTAAACCTTGTTCTTTTAAGTGATTGTATGCGTTGTGATATATTGTTCTGTGTTTGCATTTTTCATTTTTATCTATTTTAAAGAGACTGCTTGGTGTGTCTTCGAAATTCTTTCTTTGACAAGTGAACCATATATGGTTAAAATTGACACTTTGCATAGCTTAGTGGTAATACCAAAATGGGAAAAGGTAAGAGTTTATCTGAGGTCTTTCATAGTTTTTAAAGGGTTCATTTTGTACACCTGGTTAGGTGACCATAGATGAAAGATATCTGGCATCCCCACAAAGAGCAGAATTATCTGATCCTGTACATTGGGTATGCTAGCAACAGATTCACAGTTTGAATCCCTCCAGAACTTGAGACCAAAGGTGATTCGAACCCACAAAACAGACAGGTGGGTTACCCTGTTCTGTTCCTGTTCACAATACTGCACTCAGAAGTTGGCACTGTGGGAGCAGAGGGCCTGACCGGCTGAGTTGGTTTGTGACAGATTTGATGGCAGTGGTGGGATAATTTTGGTATTACAAACTTTTATTGTTCAGTGTGTCAGCTTGATACTGTACAGCTCACTTGCAAAGAAAGGGCAGTGATTTATTTTTTTAAAAAGAAACAAAACTATATCACTTGGCTTACAGTCAAGTTCCTACCTGTTTTATTTTTTTTCTAAAGTGCAAGTTTGAGTAGCTATATTTAGGGAAGAAGAAGATGGCTTCCAACAACAGCAGACACACTGTAGACTACTTAAAGCAGTTGTGCAGGGACAGAGGAGTCCTGTACAAGGTGAAAGCCACCAAGCAGAACCTAGTGGATGCCCTGATGGTAGCAGATACCCAGAGCATCGAGTCACAGACAGTGACTTTAAGGGACCGAACCTTGAGTGTGGAAGAGCCAGCAGCCAGTGCAGTGTCCAGATCCAATGAGAAGGGCAGCAGGGCCAGTGCCAGTGAAGGGCCACAGCAGCAGGGGAAGGTCACCAGCATTCTGGAGCCAGAAGTACTCAGGCTGCAGACTGAGTTGCCAGAATGGAGCTGGAGTCCCAGAGGTAAGCTGAGCGAGAATGCTGAGAGACAGAGGGGAACAGCAGGAGGCTGACTGTGAGGAGTGTGAGCACCAGAGGCAACATGAACCAGAGACGCTACAACTCCACCCACCAGCACCAGAGCAGGTAAGTGGCTTGGGTTTAACTGGGACTACAGGACTGGGTTACAAATTGAATTCCAAATTGATAGCAGAATTTAAAGAGGGGGAGAATATGGATGCCTTTTTAAATTCTTTTGAAAAAGTTTGTATTCAGGATAAAATTCCTAGGGAGTCCTGGAGCTTACAGCTAGCCCCACTACTTACTGGGAAAACTCAGGATGCATTGGATCAAATGGACAATGAGGACAGTAATGATTACAGCAAACTTAAAGCTGCACTGTTAAAAAAATTTGAATTAATTGCTGAATCATACAGAGCTAAATTCCGCAAGCACAGGAGAAGTCCTGACATGAGCTATGAGGAGCTAGCCATGAAACGACGTCAGTTTTTAAAATGGTGAGAAGGAATCAAAGCAAACTCTGTAGATAAAATTGAAAATGTGATTTTGTTAGAACAGTTTTTCTGGGCATGCCAGCGGAGCTGAAAACCTGGCTGGAGGACCAAGATCCCAAAATAGTGCAAGAGACTGCTGAACCTCGGATCGCTATGCCAAGAGCAGACCTGCTCTGAGAGTGAATGGGTGGCGTGGCAGTGCAGAAAGGAAAGCGCACCTTCAGGGCAGCTAAAACCCTCACTGCCTCCACGAAACCAGTTAGCCCCAGATTTCAGAAAAAAGATTTCTCTGAGAAAAGAAATGAATGTTGGTTGTGTAAAGAAACTGGGCATATCACCAGACAGTGTCCCAAAAGGACAAGCAGTATGCAAGGTGGTGCTAGGAAAGAAGTGGGTTGTTTGTGTGTCCCTGGAAGCATGTCTGTGAACATGAGGGAACACATGCACCCAGACATGGTGAATGGTGTACAGACACAAGGGTTAAGGGACACAGGGGCATCCCTGACATTGGTTAAAGGATCTAGTAGAGCCTAGTCAGCTTATACCCAATAAATACATCACTGTACAGGACTTTACTGGTGAGACAAAACATTGCCCTTGCTAGTGTTCTCCTAGACTGGGGTGAAACAGGAAGAAATGTGTAACAGGTGGCTGTAGCCAAACCTTAGCAGTGGATGTCATCCTTGGCAACAATGTCAAACAGGGATGGTGTGTCAGTTACCCATAGCCAAGGGCAAGGGAAATTGTAGTTCCGAACCCCACAGAAGCCATTGTGGAAATCACTGGAAGGCTGGTTCCCAGCCTGTGTCTTCTGATATGGAGACTAATGAAAAGTGGGTAGAAATTTCCCCAGTAGCAGTTAACCACACAGTTATGGAGGGTTACTCCAAAGAGGGAGGGGTGACCCATTGTCAGAGGGTTAGGAATGACAGTAATCCTGAGTGCCCTGACACTAGTTCTAGTGACCCTAGTTTAGAGACAGAAGGGGACCTGTCCCATGCCTTGGGAATGTGTGAGGAGTTTGCAGCTGCTCAGAGAAGTGACCCTAGTCTAGAGAAGCTGAGGGCTTGGGCAGACTCTGACAGAGCACAGGAAGGTGATGGCAGACATAAGATTTATTGGGAAAATGTACAGATGTATACTCAGGCTGTGCAGACAGAGGGAGGGGTGCTAGGCAGGCAGCTTGTCGTTCCCCAGGGGTACCATGAGCAGTTGCTCAAGATAGCACATGATATTCCCTTGTATGGTCATCTGGGAATCATGCACACTATGCAGCGGTTGGCCCAGAATTTCTATTGGCCCAACTTCACCCAGTAGGTGAAGGAGTATTGCAGGTCTTGTCACCGGTGCCAAAAAATAGGGAAGGCAGGCAAAAAAAAACAACTCTCCCTGATTCCATTGCCCATAGTGAAGGAGCCATTCCAGAGGGTGGGAATGGATATTGTGGGGCCTTTAAATACCCCCAGCTCCTCAGGGAAGATATTCATTCTGACTATGGTGGATTATGCCACCCGGTATCCAGAGGCAGTCGCCCTATCCTCACTGAGGACAGACAAAATGGCAGATGCCTTACTTGGGATTTTCTCCCGTGTTGGGTTTGCACAGGAGGTTATCACCGATCAAGGGGTTCCTTTATGTTGGACCTGATGAAATGTTTGAGGGAGAGGTGGTGCAGAGATGCACGACACCATATCACCCATAAATCAATGGGCTTGTGGAAAGATTTAGTGGTACCCTGAAGTCAATGCTCTGGGTGTTGGCTGAACAGCATGGGAGGGACTGGGAGAAATACCTTCTCACCTGTTGTTTGCATACAAGGAGGTGCCCCAAGAGTTGACAGGATTTTCCCTTGAACTCTTATACAGATGCCGGGTACATGGGCCCCTAGACTTGATACACAGGACTGGGAAGGCAAGCATGCCACCCAGGAACTCCCATAGTAGATTATGTTCTTATGTTTAGGAAATGCTGAAGGAGCTTATGGAGGACAGCCCAGAGCAACCTGGCAGCTGCCCAACAGAAACAAAAGTGTGGTACGACCACAGAGCCAGAGCTCGCTCTGTACATGGTGGGTCAGGAAGTCGTCCTTATTCCAGTCCGGAAAGACAAGCTGCAGGTTGAGTGGGTAGGACCGCATAAAAGTAGTTAGGAAGGTAAATGATGTGAACTATATTATAGAGTTACCTGACAGAAGACAGACAGAAAGGAGGTACCATGTCAACATGATGAAGCCATATGCTAATAGGGCTGACATGGTGTTTGCAGTGTGTAGTCCTGGGGAGGGACAGACAAAGGAGACCCCCTTCTGGACTTGCGTAAGAAAGTAAGTGGGAGTCATCTGTGGAGGCAGTAAAATTGTCTTCCCAGCTGACCCCGGTCAAGATCCAGGAAGTAAGGGAGGTTTTAACAGACTTTGCCCCATTGTTTAGCACCAAGCCTGGACTAACCCCCTTAGCGACGCACGATGTGGAGACAGAGACACAGACGCCCATTCGGTGGACAGCATATCAGATGTCAAAGGCTGTCTAAAAGGACATTAAGAGGGAAGTGGAGGAGAGGTTGGATTTAGGGGTAATCCAGAGATCCCACAGCCCCTGGGCCTCACCCATAGTTCTTGTGTCCAAGCCAGATGGCTCTACTCATTTCTGTGTGGACTATCATGGACTGAATGGAGTCACAAAGTCAGATGCCCACCTGATGCCCCGGATGGACAAACTCCTGGACAAGTTGGGAGGGTGACCAACCTTACAACCATTGACCTGACCAAGGGGTATTGGCAGGTAGAGTTAACGGACAGAGCTAGGGAGAGGTCAGCCTTCATCACTCCAATAGGCTTATTTGAATTTAAAGTAATGCCTTTCAGAATGAAGAATGCCCCGGCCACTTTCCAAAGGTTGGTGAACCAGGTGTTAAATGGTGCTGAGGAGTATGCCATGGCGTACCTGGATGACACTGCCATCTTTAGTGCCAGCTGGGAGAAACACCTGTCCCACCTTAGGGAAGTGCTGGGCAAGATACAGAGGACCAGGCTCACTGTCAAAGCTGAGAAGCACCAGGTGGCCATGGAGAAGTGGCATACTCAGTATGTGGTAGGCCGAGACAGCTCTGTTCTAACCAAATAAAATTGAGGTGATCCAGGTGTGGCCCAGACCAGAAATGTAGAAGCAGGTCAGGAGTTTTCTTGGGACAGCTGGGTACTATATAAAATTTGTACCCAATTACAGTGCCCTGGCTGCTCCCCTATCTGACCTGGTAAAGAAAAGGATGCCAAAGAAAATTACCTGGGGACCAGCCTGTGAAGAAGCCTTTACCAGATTGAAGGAGGCACTGTGCAGTGCTCCATTTTTGACAAATCCTGACTATAGCAGACCCTTTATAGTTCAGACTGACACCTCAGACGTGGGTATTGGGGCAGTACTGAGTCAGACATCCTACCAAGGGAAAGATCACCCAGTAGTGTACCTCAGTAAAAAATTACTTCCCAGAGAGCAGGCATACTCTACTGTGGAAAAGGAGTGTCTTGCCATAGTGTGGGCCCTAAAAGTTGGAGCCATACTTGTATGGGCAGCATTTTGTGGTTCAAAATTACCACAACCCACTGGTTTGGCTGACACAAATGGGAAAAACTAATGGTAGATTGTTAAGATGGAGTCTTGCTTTGCAAGGGTACAACATGACAATCTTACATGGGGCTGGAGGGAAAAATCAGAACTCAGATGGCTTGTCTTGTGTCTATGAGGAGTGAACTGATTTGAGAAGCTTGTCCCATACAGGGGGATAGGGCTTCCAACTTCAGTCTAGCTGGGGAGGATTGTGACACTTGGACAGCTGGTTCTGATTACTCTATGATTTTTGTAATATAAAAAAAAATTAGTGTGATTGTCATGAGAAATCCTGTTCTCCTAGGATGACCCCCCCCCCCCCCCCAGGTATCACTTCAAAGGACAGGATATGTTCAACAGCAGATCACTGTAAGGTGATTAACTTCCCAGTTTTCTTTGAAGCCAGGAACTCAAATATCCATTTTATGATGTCTTCAGAGGAAGCCCAGTTAATTTCAACTGGTGTTACAAAGCATGTTACAGCTCAGTGAGATCTGGCAGAGTTAGTCATAGAAAGTCCTTTGATGTATTTGAAAAGCAGGAAAACACACTAGATCAAAGAGGAACAGGAAACCACTCCAGATCAAAGAGTCATATTGGAAATGAGTTTTTGCTTATGTCGTCTTATTTAAAATACCTCCTGAATGATAAGACATCCTGGTTGTATAATTTTTAATAAATAGAGGAGGAGCTGGGTGACATCATGGAGGAGGCAGGTTCAAAGACAGTTTTTAATTATGCTGTGGCTGACCTTTAGACATTCTTGTTTGGACTCTCTGAAGCAACATCTACTTCAAGCACTGTTAGAAGATATACATTAGATAGACAAGTCTAATTGTCTGGTGGTAGGAATTTGTTTGCACTTTTTAAACCTTGTTCTTTTAAGTGATTGTATGCTAGATATATTGTTCTGTGTTTACATTTTCATTTTATCTATTTTAAAGTAAACTTCTATTTTAAGAAGAGACTGCTTGGGGTGCTTTCAAAATTCTTTCTTTGACAAGTGAAGCATATATGGGTAAAGCTGACACTGTGCATAACTTAATGGTAATACCAAACTGGGAAAAGGTAAGAGTTTATCTGAGCTCTTTCATAGAGTTTTTAAGGGTTCATTTTGTACACCTGGTTAGGTGCCCGTAGGCGAAAGATATCTGGCATCCTCCCGAAGAGCAGAATTATCTGAGCCTGTACATTGGATATGCTAGCAAGAGGTTCACAGTTTGAATCCCTCCAGAACTTGAGACCAAAGGTGATTCAAACCCACAAAACAGACAGGAGGGTTACCCTGTTCTGTTCCTGTTCACAATACTGCACTCAGAGGTTGGCACTGTGGGAGCAGAGGGCCTGACCGGCTGAGTTGGTTTGTGACACCTACCACCCCCCCGGTAGGTTATTCTAGGTGTCCACCACCCTCTCTGTGAAAACTGTTTTCTCATGTTTCCCCTGAGCCTTCCCTCTCTAACTTCATTTTCTGCCTCCTTGATTTGAAGCATCTCTTACTTTGGAAGATGCTTCCTTTGTGTACTCTGTTTATACCGGTGATGTATTTGTATGTCTCAGTCATGTCCCCCACTTCCTCCTTTCCTCCAGGGAATAGACATTTAACTCCTTTAGTCTTTCCTCATAGGTCTTATCCCACAGGCCCTGCACCATTTTAGTTGCCCTCCACTGCATCGCCTCAGGGCCAGCCTTAGCTAGGTGCAAGCTGTGCTCCTGCACCTTGGGAGCTCATATTTTCTCTTGAGGAAATAAAAATATTCAAAATATTTAAAATGCCTACATTTTGTTAGAGATGAAAATGTTTACCAGCAAATGAAAGTGGAAGACAACTGGCTCTGTTACTGTTACAAAAGGTGGGGGCAACTTTGCTGCTATGCCACTTTATACCTCCCAGGTTGACTGTTTTCACAAACAAAGGTCTACATTGACAAGAGAACTTGTTTATAACCTGGACATGTAGCTGAAGCAATGAATGCTATGACAAAATATGTTTCAAAAATATGTGAGCACTCAAAATGGCTCAAAAACCTGACCAGCACAGAGCAAAAACAGATTTCCTGATAGGGGCCCTGAAAACCTGATCACCAGGGAAAAAAACTGACAGGTGGCAGCCTTACTGGTGTCCCATGTTAATCCTCTCTATTCTCTCTCACTCACTCACACCTCTAGAAAAGTTTCTTTGTTTAACTTGTTTGCAAATTGGATTATCAGTGGTGTGAGTGTCCAGTGATGATGTCCCTGTCCTTACATAAATGAATAAGGCAGTAGTACCATACTTACTTAAGTTCTTGCTCCAGGCTCAGTCAGATCCATTTCCAATGGTGAAGTCAAATAATTCAGTGCAGTCAATGGCACTAAGTAAAAGATGCTGGTTAAACTAGTAGACTTGGTACTGCTTTATTAATACAGGACAAGAGGTTAGTTAGGTGTAAATGATGGAGGGGCACACAGGAATGGAGTGGTATGGCTCCACAGGAGCTGCACAGGGGCCCAGAATGGTTAAGGCCACCCACCCTGTCTATGTTCTTTCTCAGATGGGGCTCCAGAACTGGATGCAGTGTTCCAGGTGCAGTCCCACAAGTGTCTTATACAGTGGGCAAGATGGCCCCCTCTTTCTACTCGTGATACCTTCCCATGCATCCAAGCATCTGGCTAGCTCAAGACTGCCTAGTTTCTCTTAGGTCCTCCAAGATAACTTCCAGGTCCTTTTCCTGCTTTGTAATTGTCAGCACCCCCTACCTAGTTCATACTTTGCCCCTGGGTTCTTGTGCCCTATGTGCATGATCCTGCACTTCTTTTCATTGAATCCCAGCTGCCACTCTTCAGACCATTTCTCCAGTCTTTTAAATCTTCCCTCATTCTTTCAAGACCCCCTGGTGTGTCCATCCTATTACATACCTTTGTACTGTCTGTGAAGAGACATACCTTCCCCATCCAGTACCTCTGTAATGTCCCCAATAAAGACATTGAAGAGGACCAGCCCCAACACCGACTCCTGTAGCACCCTGCTTATCACCTCTCCCTCTCTAGAGTACTCCCTGTTTACCACAACTCTCTGTCTCCTGCCATTCAGCCAGTTCTCCACCCACAGAACTATTTTAGGATGTACCCCTAGGCTGTGCAGTTTGTTAATCAGCCTTCTATGGAGGGATGGTGTTGAAGGCCTTTCTGAAGTCCAGACAGGCCACATCCACCGCAACTCCCTGGTCCATTACCTTAGTTACCCAGTCACGCCCGACAGTAGTACAATGAGTTAATGCAAAACACAGTGCTTATCCTAAATACAGTAAAAGTTAGGGTTAGATGTATAAGTAAATAAATGCCATATAAGGCAATGTGTGTGTGTGTGTGTTTATAGACAGTGCACTACCATGTTATACTGGAATATATACAGTATGTGTATGTGCATTAGTCAGTGTGTGTGTGTGTGTGTGTATCACAACAATTAGACAGTGCAGTTTGATGGCTCAGTAGTTAGTGTATAAATTGCTAGTCTACATTTCCTGCTATCTAGATCAGTTTCAGCCATATGCATGCCACTGCTGATTTAAATGAGGGGTATATTGGCAAACCCCATGTCCGATGTCCCTCAGAGCCTGAAAAGAAGAAATGGTCCCTCAATGTCTTTTTTTTTCATCTGTAAAAATGTGTGTAGACACTGCACTGCTATGTTACACTGGAATGTATATGTATTAGTCAGTGTGTGTGTGTGTGTGTGTGTGTGTGTGTATCACAGCTACAAAACAATGGTATTGTGGGCAGTGAAAAATGTATAAATGAGCAATTTTTGCACTAAGCACTGAGCCACCTAACTGCACTTTCTAATTGTTGTGATAGAAACATAGATATTGATGGCAGATAAGGACCACTTAGCCCACCTAGTCTGCCCATTCCCTATGTATTGGATAAGCTGAAGATTCTAGTTAACCAACAGCCTACTTCCTCCTACCCTTCAATATAATTGCCTTACATCGATCCCATGCAATCTTGAATTCTCCCACTGTTTTTGACCCCACGACCTCCTCAGGAAAGTGGTTTCATGCGTCCACCACCCTCTCCATGAAAAAATACTTTCTGATGTTGTCCCTGAGCTGTCCAACCTCTGTCTTCAAACTATGCCTCCTTGTTCTTGCACATCATTTTCTCTCAAGATGCTCCCATCTTGGACTTTGTTGATTCCCTTGAGGTACTTGAAAGTTTCTATCATGTGCCCCCTATTCCCCTTTGAGGAAAGGAGGAAGGGGGGGACATGATAGCAACTTTCAAGTAGCTCAAGGGAATCAAAAAAGTGCAAGACGGGAGCATCTTTCAGAGAAAAAGGTGTGCAAGAACAAGGGGGCACAGTTTGAAGATAGAGAGGGACAAGTCTAGGGGCAACATCAGAAAGTATTTTTCACAGAGAGGGTGGTGGATACATGGAACCACCTTCCTGAGGAGGTTAGGGGTCAAAACAGTGGGGAATTCAAGATTGAAGAAGGCAAAGAGAGACAAGTGGTTTGGCAAGTGGAGGTAGGTGGAATGGCTGAAAATGGCTGAAAGCAGCTGGTTAAATGGGGGCTAATCCACCCTTGAGGAAATCATTAATGGTATTCCCCAGGGTTCTATACTGGTGCACTATTGTTCTCCCTGTTGGTGTCAGCGTGGCTCAGTTGTTAGCACATCCGCTTCTGGATCAGAAGGTCATGGGTTCTCGTCTCACACTGGGATTGGACTTGCACCTAAAAATCGCTGGCATCCGAGTGCAGTATAAGGGGGGTGCTATAGTGCTGGGGTGTGCCGTCTTTCGGATGAGATGTTAAACCGAGATCCCTTCTACCAATCCTGGTGTTGTCCTGGTGGGTGTCCAGGTGGAAGTAAAAGAACCCAGGACACTCTTTGCAAAGAGTAGGGGACATTCCCGGTGTCCTGGCCAACATTCCCCTTCCCATAAACCGGTTCATGCAATTATCCAGGCTGTGTGTGGGTGATGATGTGCGATATGGCCGCCATTACACATTCAGTCACTTCACTACCAGTCTATCATTGCTTGTAAAGCACTTTGGGATACACTGTGTATGAAAAGCACTATATAAATACTGATTCTTCTTCTATTAACTACCTATGAAAGCCATCCTGTATGCTAATGATGTGGTACTGTATAGGAGTCCCTCGGACCTGAAGTTGATAGAATCAGGCTCAGAACTGATTTCCAGCTACAGGAATCCTGATTTGCAGCCAATAAGTTACTCTTAAATGCCAAGAAAACTAAGACTGTCCTCTTTGGGCATCACCGTCCAGACTAGAATAGGAGAATTTCTTAAAATATGCTTACTTACAGGGGATCCCACTGAGACTGTTGATTCAATAAAATACTTGGAACCAGATATTTAAATTTAGCCGGTGGCAAAAGGGTGTTTGCTCACACTAGCTGGATACTGTGCCCTAATTTATGGGGTCTATAGTCAGACACCTCCACAACACAGAGCAAAATCCATTAGCACCCCAGCACTAATTCACCACTGCACCCATACAAACAGGGTGTTCTCCTTTCATCATGGGCTGGCAGCCAATTCAGAGGTTTATACAGGTCGTAAATGCTACCTGAAAGGCCGCATGTACCACCTTTGCAAACCCCAATTTATGGGGTGCAATGCCCTAGTGGTGGGCAAGGGTACTGCAGCAATCCACCCCAACACTAGACCTTGTGCACAACGGATGCCCTGGTGTCCAGTGGCACCCCTGCCCTCTGATCACCCACCACCATATAATAACCATTGTCCTTGGTGTTTAGTGGCACCTCTACCCTCAATCACCCGCCACATATCAGAAATGTTGTCCCTGCTATCTAGTAGCAACTCCCATCCTCCAATGCCTGGCCCCATAATGAGGGCTGTGCCTCTGGTGTCTAGTGGTACCCCCAACCCTCTGAGCTGCTGCTGACCAAATTATGAAGCTGTCCCTGGTGTCTAGTGGCTCTCTCCATTCTTCAATCATCTGACACCATAACTAGGAAGCTGTCCTTCATGTCCAGTGGCACCCTTACCCTCTGATTGCCCACTACCCTACATATGAAGATGTTCCTGGTGTCCAGTGACAGCCCCTACCCGCCAATCTTCTATCCCCATAACAGATATGTAATCCCTGGTATCCAGGAGCACCCTCCACCCACTGATCACCCAAAACCATACAAGTCATGTAGCCCCTGGCATCCAGTGTCACCACCACCTACCGATCCCAGGGCCTGAAATACTGTGACGGTACCTGGTGTCTAGTGGAATCCCCCCACCCACCAAGCACCTGTCACGTTGCTACCCAGACTCCCCAGTGGCTAGCAGCCCCCAGCACTGCCCACACTGCTCAGCAAGCATACACATATCCATACCTCAGGAGCAGGTGCTTCTCAGATTGTCCAATATGGTGACCATCACAGCCCTCTGATCACTTCCTAGGCAGACCCTGCATGCAATGATAGGGGCACACATTCACCCTTGTCCCTTTGGGATACAAATACAAGTCTCAACTGAAGAGCTCTTCTTATGGCTAGGAGAGCTGCCAATGAGTGTTCCTTTATGCTCAAATACCAAAAGTAGATACTGTACTAGGAAGAGCAGCGGGCTGATTTGTCGTGGCTCTCATGGGCACAAAATCTATTCTATGTCTCCTGTAAAAGTGCACACCCATCAAGGCATGCTCAATGGAGTCACTGCCTCATCACTGGCACTAGCAAAGTCCTGGGGGCCAGCATCAGTTTATTAGGGAACCCAGATAAGAAAATGGAAGGTGCATGAGAAAACATGTAGTGTGGGAACTCGATAAGGGTGGGAGAAGGGACCATTTGACATGAGGGACCGCTTGGAACAGGGAGGGAGTTCCAGTACCACTGCTGTGCTGCTGCAGTGTTGCATGTGCCTGAGTTCAGAGCAGTCACCAAGTTGTAAGTTGGGTTTTTCTCGATTGCACCAGCTAACATCTGGAACTGCATTTACATACAGCCACACTCTTGGTGCAAGGTCAACTATAGCAATACCCAACACTGCTATAGATGACTGTGGTCTCTCACCAAAGGGGCAAGAGTCCCAACAGGAGTGCAGGTATATGTTAAAAGCTGTTCCAGGTGTTAGCTGTTGCAATCAGGAATAATGCCAGTTTACAACTTGGTGAATGCTCATAGACTCAGGCATATATCAGTATCTCAATGAAACATCGCAGCAGCACAGCAGTGGTGCTGGATTCCCTGCCCTGTTCCAAGCAGTCCCTCATGTCTAATGGTACCCATCTCCCACCTCTATCGTGATCCCAGCACTCCATGATATCTACTGGCACCCTTCATCTCCTGATCTGGATCCCCTAATACATAACTTCAGGCCCCTATGACTTTGCTGGTGCCAGTGAAGAGGCAGTGACTCCACTGAGCATAACTTGATGGGTGTGCACTCTTACAGGAGACAGAGTAGATTTTGTGCCCATGAGTGCCATGCTGAATCAGCCCCCAGCTCTTCCTGGTACAGGATCTACAGTTTGGTATTTGAGCATAAAGCTACAGTCATTGGCAGCTCTCCTAGCCCGAAGAACAGCCCTCAGTTGAGACCACAATTTGCATCCCTACAGGACAAATATGAACATGTGCTCCCTGTCACTGCATAGGGAGGACGGCTGAGGAGATGAGTGGAGGCCTGTGTTGGTTGCTGAATCTGACCCCCTGTGCAGCACCTTCTGCTGAGGTATTGAAGTGGCTGGAGTGGTGTGCATGAGTGCGGTAGTGTGGGGGACACTAGCCACGGGGGTATGGGTGGCACTGGGATGGGTGCTGGTGGGTGGAAGCTCCACATGCCAGGGACCCCCAAAGCATGTTGGGCCTGGGGATCAGTGGGTAGGGATGCAACTGGATGCCAGGGACTACATGACTCCTATGGAAACAGGTGATCGGTGAGCAGGAGGTGCCCCTGGACATCAGAGACATCTTCAAATGTATGGTGGTGGGTGATTGGAGGGTGGGGAATGCCAACGGACACCAGGGACAATGTTTCTGATACAGCAGTGGGTGACTGGAGGGTGAGGGCTGGGTGCCACTAGACACCAGGCAGGACATTCAAATTGTAGGACCAAGCATTTTGGGTGTGGGAGGCTGCTCACCACCATGCCTGATGTGGCAGGTGACCACAGGGAGGGTGTAAACCTATTGCCATTTCCTATACAAATGTGCTCATAAAGGGCATGCATATGGCCTTATCCTATTGCATACCAAATGGGCTAATTTGCATGTTGCTGGTTGAATATCGCACTGTGGCTCCTGGCGCCAACATGTATGGGTGCGCTGTTCCCTGTACTTCCTTTTGGGCTGCAGACAACCTAGATCCATGCTGAAGAAGCGCTACTCAACTTTGCGCTGCCCCAACATGGCGCTATATTCAGTCAGATAGCACTAGTGCACTACCCGACTGAGTACAGAATCCTCAGGATGGGCACATGGGCAAGTACAGAGCAAAACCTTATGTTCTGCTTATGCCATGATTGAATATATAGCCCCTAGCTGTTTTAATGGACCAAGAATTGCCATTTAAACCACATGTCGATTAGATGATCAAACTGCTGAACCAAAAATTAGGGCTGCTTTATTGACTCAACCCTACCTTACTCCAGAGGCATAAAGTATTGATAGCTGACAGTATTTTGCTTCCTGTCATCCTGTATGGTGTGCCCCTGTCCTAGCCTCACTCAAGGAATCAGAGCTCTCAAAGCTCAAAACCCTGTATCATTGTGTGTCCTGGTTTGTTGTAGGTGTTGGTAAGTGGAAACATCTTTGCAAGACACTTTCCATGTTAACTGGCCTCCTGGAAGGAAGATTCCAATATCCAGTCCTTTGCCCTGGCACATAAAATACTACATGCCCCCCTCCAAATCTTGCCTCCATCCTGGAGCTGAAAACTCACAGAAGGCTCCTCTGGTATTCCTCACAGGTACTCCTTACTTTTCCTAGACCTGTAACTGCTACAGGCAAAAGAGACTTTCCCTCCTTGGCACAAAGTCTGTGGAATGATCTCTTCCAGGCATGCTCCAACCTCATTCAAAACCTCCCTCAGGGGACTACTTCTGGTCAGCAGGCTGTACCTGCCTTCACTCTGCTGCTCCCCCCCTGAGATTTACCTATTTGGTTACAAGCCTTCTCTATTATCCTGCAAGAGTTACTGTTGTTGTTGTTGTATCCTATAGACACAATACTGTTAAATTCTATGTAATGTGCAAGCCCATGAATCAGCTCTGTCTTTGGTAAGGTTCTACACTGCCTGATAATTCTATCTGTACCTTATTGAACATGGTTGCTATCTGCATCTTCACAATACTTGTTGCACACAATGACTGTTGCGTGTATTTATTTTTGTTTCATTCCAGGTTGCTCCTAAAAAAGGAACTTTCAGACTCAGTGAGCCTACCATTTAAAAAAATACAAATAAATAAATAAAATAATATACAAACATACTGTATATATATATATATACTGTACTCAACAGTGGTGGGGAGGTGGAAAACTTTCAGTGATGTGAGCCAGCCCACCTTCAGCAGGTCAGATCAGCAGTCTCCAGCTAGTGCAGAATGCGGCAGCTAGACCTGTTACATCTATAAAGAACAGCAATCTTATCACTGCAGCACTAAGCTCTCTGCACTGGTTTCCTGTGAGATGGCTAATCGATGACTTTAAAATTCTTTTACTCACTTATAAGACCCTTAACGGACTGGGACCTCAGTACCACAGTGAGCTTCTGGCAACCCGCCCTGACATCTGGGAGATCTTCCTGGACATAAGTCTCCACCACTCATTCTCACTGTTGGGATCTGCGGAGCACTAGGACCCATCAGAGCAAACTTTTTGCTGGAGGGTCGGCGCCAGAGATGGCGCTGCGAGGAATGGCACCACGAGCCCTAGCTTGTGTGGTAATGCCTATCTCGGCATCGACCCTCCAACCGCCTCAGTTCCTTTTTTCCCGCCATCGAGTGCACTTCAGTGACGATGTCGCTCGCCTGTTGGGAGTCAAACTTCAAACTAGCAGCATAGTTTTCAGTTTTTATTATTTTGTAGTATTATCTCGATACAGTATCGCTTAAATTTATTCTTATTTTTAAAATAAATACAATAAAGAAGTCTCAGCCTACTTTGACGGAGTCGACCATGAGCAGGTCAGGTGATGGTAGGGAGACTTCGTATGAAAGCTGTTCAGTCAGTCGGGCTGGGTCCAGTCCACCGCCTTCTCCCGGAGGGGGCTGACAAAATCAGTCCAATGCCAGGGATGAGGCGGTCCCCAGGCTTATAAAAATAAGCGGTTGCACTCTAGCACCGGTCGGCCTCAAGCTCTTCTTGACCCACAGGTCTAAAAAGAAGGCATCACTCGAGGTCACCCTCTGATATGTCTGGCGTGCCAGACGCGGTTATCGGGTTAGTTGTCGGGTCCTCCTTCGAGTCACCAAATCCTCTGCTTCTGGTATGATTTGCTTCAACATCGGAGCCCTACCCCGCCCGCAGGTGGGTCTTCAGATGAGCAGTTTCATCAGTGGCCCGCTCTTATGGAGCAATGGGCTCGGAGGTTGGTTTGGCTACCTGGCTCGGTTGCTCGTGGGCCTTCGGGCTCTTTGGGTGACCAGGTAGGGCGGTTGGACCTTCCTGGTCGCGCAGCACCTTCTTCTGCGCTGTCGACTCCGCGCTTAGGTGTTTCCCCCCTCACATGGCTACGGTGCAGGGGGCCACACCGATGCCCTCTATCTCCTGCTCTTCTTCCTTCAAAACCTGTTTTCAGAGTCCAGGAGTGTTTTGGCACCCTCGTTGTCATTTGGCCTCTCGGCGCCGTCCTGGCGTCGATACTCTGCTGGTGCCATCCTAGGCACCATGTAGCTTCTCAGCGCCGTGCTGCTCGGTGTCGCCGGGCGCCGTGTGGTCTCGCAAGCGCCGTTTCGGTGCTCAGGCGCCCACCAGCGCCGGGGCCTCGGGACCTCTTTCACTTGTTTCTTCTTCCTCCTCTTCTGATTTTCATTCCTTTCCTGTCCATACAGTCCCTCCTGGACTGTCAGGAGATGACGTTGAGCCTGACCCAGACCTTCGGTTGGGTGATGAAGTGGACAAAGCAGGAACTATTACTGCTACAGAGCCTGTGGTTGAGGACCTGTCCTTTAAGTCTCTGTTGAAAAATCTGAGTTCCACACTTTCTCTCCAGACTACAGACATCGATCCTGGGAAATTGTTAAGACTCCAATACCTTCATGCCTCGGAGATCCCTACGGATTTGACTCCTCCGGTTCAGCCTTCCTTCGAGATGCTGTCTCAAATGGTATGGAATAATCCTGCTCTCACCCCTTCGGTGGCTAAATCCATTGATAGGAAATATTCAGCCCCCAAGGATCATCCCATTTTGGCATCTCAAGCCTTTGCGGATCCTATTGTAGTCCTGGCAGAGAATGATAAGGTCGTTCTTCCTCAAACTACTACAGCTCGACCTATTAACCTATTAACAAAGAATCTCGTAAGATAGACACCTTAGGTAAGAGAGCCTTTGCTGCTTCTACTGTAAGTATGCATATTGCCAGTTACCAGGATATTTTCCCAGTATGAGTATATCCTGTGCATTCTATCAAGCAAATGGTTGAAGCCCTACTGAGTCGGATTCAAACCATTACCAGAGGTATTGAATCTAACAACCAGCAGGTTAAAGCAGCCATGGATGCTTTTGACACTGCTTCACGTTCAGCGGCTGCTGGTATTTGCACACCGTCATTCCTGGCTGCGCACTTCGGGCTTCACGAATGACGCGCAGCAGCAGGTGATGGCATTGCCCTTTGATGGTGCATATCTTTTTGGTCCTCAGGTAGAGCAAGCTCTAGAAGCTACACAAAAGACTAGGTCAGCCATTAAGTTGGCTCGGCCCCCTCCTGCCCCCTCTCGAGGGCATGCCAGTAAACGCCAGTTTCATAATCATCAGTCCTTTTGAGGCAGAGGCAGAGGAAGTTTCCATAAGAACCAACCTGCCCAACCTCAAAAGAAGGCGCAACAGAAAGCGCAAGGGCCCAAAGCGCCCAGCGCTACCTTATGAATTGCTGGCCCAAGTTCCATCTCAGCTGCCTGAGGTGGACTTTTCCTCCCCAGTGGGAGGTCATCTGATGCACTTCTACAACCAGTGGAAGTCCATAACCTCAGACAAATGGGTCCTTCGGATAATTCGTGAGGGGTATTCACTCAGTCCTGTGGAGACCCCTCCGGATCATCCCCCCAAATGGCAGCCCAGGCTGTCAACCCTTCAATCAGACCTTCTTGCCGCCGAGATTCAGGGCCTTCTGAACAACAGAGCAGTAGAAGTGGTGCCACTGCATCAACGAAACATGGGTTCTACTCCCACTACTTTCTGGTTCCAAAGAAGTCCAGGGAATGTGCCCCATTCTAGATCTCAGAAAGCTAAACAAATTTCTCCCCAAGGAGAAATTCAAAATGATTTCTCTGGGAACCCTGTTACCTCTGCTTCATCAACACGACTGGCTAGCCTCCCTAGATATGCAGGATGCTTACCAGCACATTCCTATTCACCCGAGGCATCACAAATTCCTGAGGTTTGTGGCTCTGGGACAACATTATCAGTTCAGAGTCCTGCCCTTTGGGCTATCCTCGCGCCACGAGTTTTATAAAGTGTTGTGCAGTTCTGTAGCGCACCTCAGGAAAGGGTCGAATACAGGTGTTTCCTTATCTGGACGATTGGCTTCTAGCAAGCCCTTCCAGGCAAGGGACTCTGGACGCCGTAGAGATGGCCTCGCGCCTCCTTACGTCCATGGGAGTTCTGCTCAACCTCAAGAAATCGCAACTGCAGCCCTCCCAGAGGCTCCTTTTTATAGGGACTCTTCTGGACACCTCCTGTGCGAAGGCTTTTCTTCCAGAAGACAAGAGGAACGATATCCTTCAGATGGCCCGTCACATCAGGGAAAACAGCTCAGTCACAGCTCTCTCGATGCAACGGATGCTAGGCCTCATGGCATCCTCAGTGTTCACTGTACCCCTAGCACGTCTGCACATGAGAACCACCCAGTGGATGCTCAGTACTCAGTGGTCCCCAACCACTCACCCACAGTCCTATCTCATCAAAGTGACAGAACCTTTAAAGAGGTCACTCACCTGGTGGTCTCAAGAGAGCAATCTCCTGGAAGGATATCCCTTTGCTCCTCTGGACCATCAAATCTCCATTACCACGGACGCATCCCTAATGGGGTGGGGAGCTCACTGTCAGGCTCTCCACACTCAAGGTGTGTGGACTCAACTCGAGTCCCAGCTTCACATAAATGTCCTAGAAATGAGAGCTGTCCTTTATGCGGTCCGAGCGTTGAAGGACATTCTCTGTCACAAGAACATTCTCCTTCAAACAGACAACAAAGCAGTGATGTATTACATCAACAAGCAGGGCGGTGCTCATTCTTACCCCTTATGCAGGGAAGCAATGAGGGTATGGGAATGGTGTTTGGAGCACAACGCTCTAATTCAAGCGGTCTACCTGCCAGGTGTACAGAACAACTTGGCAGACCATCTCAGCAGAACAGAGACAGATCCTCATGAGTGATCTCTTGACTCAACCATAGTTCAGTCTCTATTTGAAGAGTGGGGAACTCCAGACCTGGACCTTTTGTATCCCACTCAGCATAAAACTGCTCTCTCTGCTCCAGAAATTCAGGGCCTGGCATTTTCTGTCAGGATGCATTCAGGCTGCGGTGGACAAAACGCGTTCTTTACGCCTTTCCACCTCTTCCTCTAATTCAGAGAGTACTCCTCAAGTTTGAATCCCAGGGGGACAAGATGATTCTCATTGCTCCCTTTTGGCCTCGGCAGCTGTGGTTTCCACTACTCAACAATATGTTGGCAGTTCCTCCGAGACCACTTCCCCTGCAAATGAACCTTTTGACTCAGGGACCGGTGGTCCATCCCAACCTGAGATCAATTCACCTTCACGCTTGGCTCCTGAAGAGGTCGAAGTAAACCGGTTCAATGTCTCTCGAAGAGTTTCAGATATTCTTCTGGCTGCATGGAAGTCAGCCACTCGGAAAACTTACACAGCCAAGTGGCAGCGTTTTTTGCTGTGGTGTGCAAAGTCCTCTTTGAATCCCTTTTCCTGTCCACCAGATAAGGTTTTGGAGTACCTTTTGGACCTCTCAAATTCAGGTCTGCAGTACTCTACAGTCAAAGTTCACCTTAGTGCCATTTCAGCGTATCATGAGCCCATTTTTTCCTTAACACTGGCTCAGTTACCTATGGTTAAAAGATTTCTTAAGGGGATTCTGCATACCAGACCTCCTACAAGACATCCAGTTGCAGCCTGGGACATTAATCTTGTGCTAGACATGCTCACTCGGAAACCTTTTGAACCTCTGGCTACCTGTGAGCTAAAATTTCTCACCTGGAAGACTGCCTTCCTAGTGGCCATTACCTCAGCCCACAGGGTCTCTGAGATACATGCCCTGGTCACAGACCCTCCGTATACTGTGTTCCATAAGAACAAAGTAGTTCTTCGTACTTATCCTAAATTTCTTCCTAAGGTTGTGTCAGAATTTCATCTAAACCAACCTTTGGTCCTTCCCTCTTATTTTGCGGACTTCCAAAATGAAGGGGAACATTCTCTTCATTCTTTGGATGTTAAGAGGGCCTTGCGCTTCTATCTAGATAGAACCAAGGATTTTCGCAAAGCTCAGCAACTATTCGTTTCCTTCAGTGAGATCCGGCTGGGTCAACCTGTCGCTATCAGATGTATCTCATCATGGCTAGTGGCGTGCCTTCGTCACTGCTATTCCATGGCGCAGGTTAAGTTGGAAGGTAGAGTTTACGCTCACTCTACTAGAGCGGTCGCGGCATCCCTAGCGGAAATCCGCAACGTGCCCATTGCAGATATCTGCAATGCAGCCACCTGGAGCTCAGTGCATACTTTCATTAAACATTATGCACTAGATGTCCATGCCAGATGACATTCTTCCTTTGGCAGAGCCATCCTCAATGGACTTCTGTCCTAGAAACGTGAGCTCTTGGTCTCTCCTGCCGCCCTCTCGGGGGATTATTAGCTCGGTACTCTCCCAATAGTGTGAATGAGTGGTGGAGACTTATGTCCAGGAAGATATGAAAATTACATACCTACCATAATTCTTGATCTTCTTGGATGAGTCTCCACCACTCATTCAAACACCCACCCTCCGTCCCGCGAGCTCACCTCTGTTGTTGGTTTTCACTCCCTCAAATCTTTAGGCCGTGAAGACTTCTTTGTTGACCCTTCTTACACGGATCGCCTGAACTATCTTATGTCCAGTCTTTAGGTTAGGCTACCCTTCTAGGTTAGTTACGCTGCACCTCCTTGGTAAAAAAGGTACTGAGGCGGTTGGAGGGTCGACGCCGAGATAGGCATTACCGCATGAGCTAGGGCTTGCGGCGCCATTCCTTGCGGCGCCATCTCTGGCGCCGACCCTCCAGCAAAAAGTTTGCTCCCGATGGGTCCTAGTGCCTCCGGCGCAGATCCCAATAGTGTGAATGAGTGGTGGAGACTCGTCCAAGAAGATCAAGAATTACGGTAGGTATGTAATTTTCATTTACGTTCCACTGGTACTGGGCTGTCAGTGGTTCCACAATCAAAGCTAAAGTCAGCTAGCAACAGAGCATTCTATGTAGTGGCCCTGTTACTATGGAACAGTTTATCCATGCATATGTGTGCTACCCCTTCAGTTACCATCTTTAAAAGTAAACTTAAGACTTGGCTGCTTTCTCAGGCTTTTACAGAAGACTGAAACATTTATATTGTGTACATTGTTCTGAATTCATAATTATGTGATACTGTTTTACTTTCTCAGTATGTTGAATTTTATACCATACCATACTATACTATATGGAATGCAGGACTTACATGATGATCTGGAAAAGCTGGGGAGGTGGTCCAGGATCTGGCAGCTTGGCTTTAATGCCAAGAAATGCAAAGTTATGCATATTGGAGCCAAGAATCTCAGGGCAGAGTACTACCTGGGCGGAGTCCGAATATCTGCATCAGAGGAGGAGAAGGACCTGGGAGTGATGATCAAGTGACCTGAAGCACTCTATGCAGTGCAAGAAAGTGGCAGCAAAGGCAAACAAGATGCTGGGATGTATAGCTAGGGTGCTCAGTAGTAGGACAGAGGAGGTTATACTGCCCATGTACAGGTCCCTGGTAAGGCCTCATCTTGAGTATGGGGTTCAGTACTGGTGCCTACACCTCAAAAGGACATTAACATGCTGGAGAAGGTCCAGATGAGGACTACAAAGATGATAGTGGGTCAGTGGGTAAGGCATATGAGGAGAGGTTGAGGTACTGAACATGCTACTCGCTGAAAGAGAGAGAGAGAGAGAGAGAGACATCATTGGGACCTTCGGTACTTGAAAGGGATGAATAAGGTGGATAAGGAGAGTCTCTTTAAACTGAGTGGTAACCATAACATGAGGGGGCACAGTCTTAAGCTGGAGGGTGGGAGGTTTAGAAGGGAGGTCAGGAAGCACTTCTTCACAGAGAGGGTGGTGGACACTTGGAATACGCTGCTGGAAGAGGTGATCTCGTTGAAGACAGTAGGTAGCTTTAAGAGAGGCTGAGATAGGCATAGGGGGAAGGTAAGGATCACGAGTAGGAGGATGGGAGGAAGGGCAGGAACAGTAGCTGAAGCTGTGTACCCCATAATACAAGCAGACTAGATAGACCAAATGGCCTTCTACTGCTGGCCTCTTCATATGTTCATATGTATGTAATAAAATAAGAAGGGAATCTGTTCTCTAGGGCAAACTAGATGGACCAACAGGTCTTTTTCCACTGACAACAGCTATGTTACTATGTAAGGCAACTTGGTTTTTAGAAAGGCAGGTGTATTTAAGTAATCTATCTACCAGCCTACCTACCTTATATAAGCACAGTCATGGGGGGGGGCAGTCAGTATAAGGTGTATGGCCCCTGCTATGCAACAATCTCTGCCAGAGTTCTGGTGACAGCTGGCTCTAGACCAATATATTATGGCTCTATGGAGGAGATACCATTGAGGAATTAAAACACTATGACAAGACAGTATGCAACATGGTGACATAATCGTATATCTCAGATTCATAGTTAGGCATGGGAAAACCGAGTGCCATTAAATGCACCAGAAAATGCCATTATTGTATATCAATAAATGCACATATTGAAGTCTTATTGCATTTATAAAATGTCTTAAACATGTCCAATTTACAATTTATCAATACTAAGAACAAAATATTTTAATAAGGTAAAAATAAAGAATTTTCATTGCAATATGCTTTCAACAAACTGTCCATATTCTAGTAACTGTTGAATCTGCCTGTTGGGGTTGTAGATTTCCCTTAAACAGGTGCGCACAATCCTGATTCAAATGCATGTACTATTATGAATTTCCACACTACATTTTATTTGTATTTCTTTAAGCAATTTGGGTCTGCATCTGCCTATTTAACTTACCCAGTTTTAAGCTGGAGGGTGGGAGGTTTAGAAGGAAGGTCAGGAAGCACTTCTTCACAGAGAGGGTGGTGGACACTTGGAATACACTGCTGGAAGAGGTGATCTCATTGAAGACAGTAGGCAGCTTTAAGAGAGGCTGAGATAGGCATGGGGTAAGGTAAGGTTCATGGGTAGGGAGGATGGGAGGTGTGGAGGGAGGGAGAACAAGGTCAGTAGCTCAAGCTGTTTACCCGCAATACAAGCAGACTAGATAGATCAAATGGCCTTCTACTGCTGGCTTCTTCAGATGTTCAGATGTATGTAATAAAATAAGAAGGGAATCTGTTCTCTAGGGCAAACTAGGTAGACCAACGGGTCTTTTTCCACCGACAACAAATATGTTACTATGTAAGACACCTTGGTTTTTAGAAAGGCAGGTGTATTTAAGTAAAGTAATCTATCTACCAGCCTACCTACCTTATATAAGCACAGTCATGGGGGGGGCAGTCAGTATAAGGTGTATGGCCCCTGCTATGGAACTATCTCTGACAGAGTTCTGGTGACAGCTGGCTCTAGACCAATATATTATGGCTCTATGGAGGAGATACCATTGAGGAATTAAAGCACTATGACAAGACAGTATGCAACATGGTGACATAATCTTATATCTCAGATTCATAGTTAGGCATGGGGAAACCGAGTGCCATTAAATGCACCAGAAAAATGCCATTACTGTATATCAATAAATGCACACACTGAAGTCTTATTGCGTTTATAAAATGTCTTAAATATGTCCAATAGATTGTGGGCTTTCAGTGACACTGTAATTTCTTTGCTGTCTTACTTAGAATTGTTTTTGGGCTTTTGAAAATTTAAAATCTAGTTTTTTTTGCTTCTAGTGGTGGTGTATTTCTTTGTTGTCTTTAATTGCTGCAAATTTTGCCCCCCTCCTCCTGCCCCAATTCTTAATTATATGCCCTGTTAAATCTGACTGACAGGAGCTAAGCACAGGATATAGAAGGGGTTGTGGAATAGGAAGGGCATAAGGGGGAAGAAGACCGCCATCACCACGACAAGTGTTTTGACTCATTTTTTATTTATTTTTTCCTTTTTTAAAGAAAAGTATCTGAGGAGCAGTGGCAGGATTTTTAGGACAGTAAATTAATAAAAAGGGAACTAGGAGAGCTTCAGTAGCAGACAAGTACTGGAATAGCAGTATAAGTGTAGTATAATGTGGGAGTGATTCAATGCAGTGGCTGTGGGGAGCCATATTCAGGCAGACTTTCTGGATGCTGAGGTGCTGCCCATCTGCATGCATCTCTCTGACTGTAGGATGAGGTAGCCAGACTCAGAGCAGAAGTAAACTGGGTCAGAGTACCATCAACCCCTATCCAGAGACCACCCAGTCCAACGCCGCTGCCACAAAGGATGCCGAGAACGAGGAGCACTTGGATGACAGTGGGCTCAGGGAGGTTAGGTGGTCAGGCAGAGGCACATCCCAGATCCTATTCCACTAGTACCTATATGCCACACTGGCAAATGGGGACAACCAATAGAGGTACCCAGAGAAGTGGAAGGAAAGGATGTGGACGTTAGCCAAGGAGGTGACCTCAGTGGGAAGAGCAGTGTACCCCAGAGGAGGAGGAAGCAAATCCTCATGGGGGACTCCATCATAAGAGGGATCCTGCTAGGAACACTGGAGGAGGAGGACAGGAGGTGAGGTGCCTACCAGGTGCCATGGCATGGAGGGATGGAAGGAAGATCCTGGGGATCACTGGGAAGGCAAGATGGGAGGGTGAGCTGGATGTCATTATCCACCTAGGTACTAATGACCTGGCAAATGGGGAGCCAAAGGAAGTTCAGGAAGAGTTTAGGAAATTGGGGAGGGGTCTCAAGCAAGTAGCTACTTCTGTCACCTTCTCAGAAGTACTACCTGCAAGAGGCATGGGAGAGCATAGGGGTGCATGAACCAGGAACTTTAACTCATGGTTGAAGAACTGGTGCTCTGAGGAAGGGTTTGGATTCATTGGTGACTGGGGACCCACCTGGAGGGATGGAGGTTTGTTCAAGCCTGACGGCCTGCATCCATCCTGGAGGGGAATCCAAGTACTCAATGGTAAGTTTAAATGCTACGTTGGCAAGCATTTAAACTAGCCAAGGGGGGTGGCAGGCCAGCAAGGAGGGTACCTAACTGCCCACCCCCCACAGCTAGCAGTGGAACCAGTGAACCGGAAGAGTGGATATCTCTACAAAGCAGTGTGCAAAAGATGGAGATAAGTGCCCAAGAGGTGGATAGGCAGAAAAGGGGCAAAATTCAACAGAGGGGCAGACAGCAAGGAGAACCAGGGATAAAGGACAACCAGGGAAGGGACTGGAGTAGAACAGCTAAGCAGTCTAGCGAGGTCAAATCATGGAAAGCCATGTGTGCCAATGCCAGGAGCCTCAGCAACAAGATGGAGGATCTGAAGACTGTCATGGTACAGTCAGACCTGGACATTGTGGCCATCACAGAAACCTGGTGTAATGATAACCATGACTGGGAGATGGCCATACCTGGCTACAACATATTCAGAAGTGACAGGGCGGGTAGGAAGGGAGGAGGAGGAGGAGTGGCACTGTATGTGAAAAATGACATAAGGGACACAGATCCAGGAGGAACAAAATGGGGGAGAAATACTGTGGGTTAAGCTGGAAAGGAAAATGGGGCCAGCTATCTGCACAGGTGTGGTCTATAGACCACCAGCCCAGGACGAAGAAACAGATAGGGAGCTGATGCTAGCCATCCAAAGGATGGCAGACAAGGGTGAGGTAGTGCTGGTTGGAGACCTCAATATTCCAGCAGCATCAACTAGGAGCAGATTTATCCTGGACTCCCTTCACGGTGCCTTCCTCAAGCAACTGGTCAAGGAACCAACTCGGAAGAAGACAATACTGTACCTTGTGCTCACTAACAGGGACAGTGTGATGGGGGTAACTGTGGGGGAGCACCTGGGGAACAGTGACCAACAGTCACTGTGGTTTGAAATTACAGAAGGAGCAGAACCAAACCACACAAAAACATGTATCCTGGATTTTAGGGGGACAGACTTTGGGAAAATGGGGAGATGCTTGAAAGAGGCAGGAATCAGGGGATGAGGAACAGTGGGCAGTATTTAAAATGGGGATTACAAGAACAACAGAATTATGCATTAAGCAGGTTAGCAAGGGGGAAAGGAAGAGGAGGCCATTATGGTTTTCCAAGGAGGTAGTGGAGAAAGTGAAAGCCAAAAAGACTGCATTCAGGCAATACAAAAATACACAAGCAGAAGGGGATAGGGAGAAGTACCAGGAGAAGCAAAGGGAGGCAGGGAGATCAGTAAGGGAAGCCAAAGCTCGGACAGAAGAGCACATTGCAAAATCAGTGGGTAGAGGGGACAAAACCTTTCACAGGTACATAAGGGAAAAAAGAAAGGCAAAGGGAAGGATAGTGAGACTGAAGGGAGAGGATGGGGGCATGGAGGATGACAACAGTAAAGCTGACATACTGAACAGGTATTTCTGCTCAGTCTTTACTGAGGAAGAGGAGGGTAATGGGTCTGAAGGGAGTACAAGGGTGGGAATGGTGCAGAAATGGACACAAGTCCCTTTACACAAGAAAGGGTCCTGAAGGAACTGGAAGTAATAAGAGTTGATAAAGCAATGGGGCCAGATGGGGTGCACCCCAGGGTCCTTAAAGAACTAAGAGAGGTGGTGGCTGAACCTCTGGCAATCCTGTTTAGCCGATCACTGGAAACAGGGGAGGTACCCAAAGACTGGAAGACAGCAGATGTAGTCCCATTATACAAAAGTGGAAACAAAGAGGAAGCGGGGAACTACAGACCAGTCAGCCTCACCTCGGTAGTGGGGAAGATCATGAAAGCACTACTGAAGGAGAGATCGATGGAACATCTGGTTGTCAATGGACTACAGGACCCAAGGCAGCATGGTTTCACCAGGGGGAGTTCATGTCAGACCAACCTCATTGAATTTTTTGACTGGGTGACTAGGGAGGTGGATCAGGGGAGGGCAGTGGACATGGCCTATCAGGATTTCAGCAAGGCCTTTGACACTGTGCCACATAGAAGACTATTACACAAACTGGGGAATATGGGTGTGGGCAGGACAGTAGTGTGGTGGGTAGGTAACTGGCTGGGTGGCAGGACACAGGGGGTGGTGGTAAATGGCTGTCACTCCACAGAGGAAAGAGTAACCAGTGGGGTACCACAGAGATCAGTGCTGGGACTGGTCCTATTCAACATCTTCATCAGTGACATTGTGCAGGACCTAGAAGGCAGAATTTCCCTGTTTGCTGATGACACAAAGTTCTGTAACAGAGTAGACACTCCAGAAGGTGTAGACAGAATGAGGAGGGACCTGCAGAAACTTGAAGAATGGTCAGGGGTTTGGCAGTTGAAATTCAATGCAAATAAGTGCAAGATAATGCATATGGGGCACAAAACCATATCAGTTGGGGGGTGAGGATATAGCATGCTCCAAGCAGGAAAGGATCTTGGGGTTATCATCTCTGATGACCTCAAGGTAGGGAAACAGTGTGACAAGGCAGCAGGTAAAACAAATAGGATGCTGGGATGCATAGGCAGGGGCATCACCAGCAGGAAAAGGGAGGTCATAATTCCACTATACAAGACACCAGTGAGGCCCCACCTGGAGTACGGTGTACAGTTCTGGAGACCTCACTTACATAAGGACATAGACAGGGTAGAGAAGGTTCAGACGAGGGCAACAAAGATGGTACATGGATTGCATCACAAGTCCTATGAGGACAGGTTGAAGGAACTGAATATGTACTCCCTGGAGGAGAGGAGGGAGAGAGGAGATATGATAGAGACATACAAGTATCTTACAGGGAGGAACAGGGTGCAGGAAGACACTATTTTTAAGTGAAAAAGATGTTCCAGGACTAGAGGGCATTGGGATGAGGTTGCAGGGAGGACGATTCAGAGGAAACGTAAGGAAAAATTTCTTCACAGAACAGGTGGTGAACAAGTGGAACACCCTGCCAGAGGAAGTGGTAGGGCTGGAACAATCACAGGATTTAAGAATGCATGGGATAGACATAAAGGAATTCTGGAGGTCAGGGTTAAGGGGCAACAGACTTCTAGGAAACATAAAGTAAACTTACAAGCTCAAATGGGCAGACAGGGTGGAACGTATGCCCTTATCTGCTGACACTGTCTATGTATCTATGTAATTTACAATGGATCAATACTAAGAACAAAATATTTTAATAAGGTAAAAATAAAGAATTTTCATTGCAATATGCTTTCAACAAACTGTCCTTATTCTGGTAACTGGGGGCAGTAGCTAAAAATAATAAAAGAAAATTAAAACCTGTTGAATGTGCCTGCTTGGGGGTTGTAGATTTCCCTTAAACAGGTGCACCAATCCTGGATTCAAATGCATGTACTATTATGAATTTCCACACTACATTTTGTTTGTTTTTGTTTAAGCAATTTGGGTCTGCATCTGCCCATTTAACTTATCCAGTTTCATGCCTTTTTGTTTAAATTATTGCCTCCCTTCCTCATGCTGTTACTTTTTTCTGCCTCTCCTCAGCTTAAACAAATGGAATGCTTACTATGGAGCATAAGAATTTAAAATTCAGCACAGTGTCACTTGTAGAATGTTCATTTCCCAACACACACACACACACGGTAAGCAGGTAAAGATAGGAGGGTAAAATTTTACATTCAGCAAAGGAACACTAGTTACGAAAACTATAAGCAGTACTATATTTTTAAAATTTGTGTATGTGTGCAAGGAGAAGGTGATCAGTGAAACAACATTACTTTTACTGTTACTTGAGGGTGTCATATTTTTAGGATCTAGTTAAAGGATTTTAGTAAGTAAAGGTGGCAGTCGGTTGTGGTCAGATCAGTTCTATGTCTACGAGGATTTATTTAATTGTGTGATGTGGCTGTTAACTAGTCCCAGTCCCAAGGTATGATATTATGGTGACAGAATTTCACACAGAGGACATCTCATAATATCTAGTCAGCTGGATTTATTTTTCTTACCTGTTTTATCAATCCAATTTACTTAGCTGTGTCTATCAATGTAACCACCCAGTCCCTGGGGTTGCAGAATCCCATCAGTGTAAAGACATAGGAAGGTTTCTGGGCAGTCTGTAAGGAGTTGTTAAAACCTTTTACAACATAACATCATTGTTTGCTCAGCTAGCCTGTGAAGAGAATGGATTATGTCATTTAGAATTCTCGCAGCAGCCTGAGCCACTTTGGAATCAGCTGCCTGGGGTTAGCTTTAGAATGTTCAGACAGGAGTAGTCAGAGAGAGTTGGAGTTAGAGTGAAGAGTGAGCAGAGCTTAGAGTGTAGAGGTGCTGGCCAGCCTGCCCAGAGGCTGGGTGAAGGACCTCTGGTCATTTTCTCATCCTAGTGAGTGAAATAACAGCAAAAGAAAGTGATGGAGACCGTTGCTAGCAGGAACCCTGTGGGTCAAGTCTTGCAGACAGAATGGGACTGATAAATTCAATGTTTCCAAGGGGCAATCTCCTGAGGGACCAGGAGAGTGTTCAGCTGCCCAATAAGGTGACGAAGAGTGCCTTTTGTGTGAATCTATGGAAAACTACCAGAAAAGGGAAGAGAGCTGTTCTTCCAGCATCCATGTCTGTAACAAAGGGACAAACAAAACCGTGAGTACAGTAACAATGGTACAGTTTCTGAGTGAGTTGTCTGAGGTGTATGTGCCTAGAGATAAGGCTAGAATACACCATTCAGGGCCCCTATATCACTACAAACCTGTGCTGAAGGTTAGATGTTAAAGTTTGGAATTATTTAGCAATTTGTGGGAATTGAAGGCTCAGTTGTGTAACCCCCAAAGGGATGGCAGAGGTTGGCTGGGGCTAGGGTGGGTGGACCCTCACCTGAAATTCCAGTCAGGACTAACTGGTCACCGGAAGGGCATAAGTTGACCCTGCGGATGTTAACTAAGCCCATCAGGTCAAGAGGATGTAAAGTTTTAAAGTGTGTGGCAACCCCCACATAACAGACACTTTGGAAAACGGATGTTCTTGTAGATCCAAAGTACAGAGGATGGAGTGGTCGTAGTTTGTGACAAGAAATGTGCAAAACATAAGAGCGTTGTTTTGGAAAAGAAAATGTGTTGTTCTGCATGTATCAGTTTCTAACCTGGGGGGTGGGGCACTCCTGTTCTGCTTTCCATCTGTTCAGAATAAAGCCATACTGTACAATCCCATCTCCTGTATTGGACAATCCATCTGTGCTTCCCAGTGTGAACTTGTTTATGGGCCCCCTCAGAAGTTAGACCTAGAATTGCCCTAGCACCTCTCTCCCAGAACTCAGAGTAAACATAAATGTTATTTTGTGCCCAAACCCCACCTCTTAGATGCCGAGCAAGTATTTGCCCCAATGCCAGGAGTGATACCTATTTTATGCCAACTTGTAATATGTTGCCTCTTCTGTGTACAAGTTTAGGGGGTCCTGGTTTCAAGATGCTACTCTTGGCATCAATAATCATCATTATACCTGACTATTTATTTATGTATTTACAGTATTTTAAAAGTTTTACCAGAAAAAAACATGGTGACCTGGTATCAGTTTGTTTCCAGATGAAATCTGTGGGAAGGGGGAGGAGGAACCACAGTTCAACTACCTAGCCTCATCTAGTAATAGCTATCATTATTGTCAGATACAATTCAGTACTTTGACATAATAATGGTAACTGCTGTACAACAGCTGTGTAGTCGGGTATATTTATTGCCATGATACAGCTAGGTAGAGAGGTCTGCTCATGATTCTTATTGCCATGCTACCTCTGGGTAGTGAGGTATACTACTGATCATTATTGCTGTGCTACAGCTGGGTAGTAGGTGTACTACTGATCATTATTGCTGGCTATAGCTGTAGTGAGGTATACTACTGATTATTATTGCTGTGCTACAGCTGGGTAGTGAGGTATACTACTGATCATTATTGCTGTGTTACAGCTGGTTAGTGAGGTACACTACTGATCATTATTGCTGTGCTACAGCTGGGTAGTCAGGTATACTACTGATCATTATTGCTGTGTTACAGTGGTTAGTCAGGTATACTACTGATCATTATTGCTGTGTTACAGCTGGTTAGTGAGGTATACTACTGATCATTATTGCTGTGCTACAGCTGGTTAGAGAGGTATACTACTGATCATTATTGCTGTGTTACAGCTGGGCAGTGAGGTATACTACTAATCATTATTGCGGTGCTACAGCTGGGTAGTGAGGTATACTACCGATCATTATTGCTGTGCTACAGCTGGGTAGTGAGGTATACTACTGATCATTATTGCTGTGCTACAGCTGGGTAGTGAGGTACACTACCGATCATTATTGCTGTGCTACAGCTGGGTAGTGAGGTATACTACTGATCATTATTGCTGTGCTACAGCTGGGTAGTGAGGTATACTACTGATCATTATTGCTGTGCTGCAGCTGGCCAGTGAGGTATACTACTGATCATTATTGCCGTGTTACAGCTGGGCAGTGAGGTATACTACTGATCATTATTGCCATGTTACAGCTGGGTGGTGAGGTATACTACATAGAAACATAGAATGTGACGGTAGATAAGGACCGCTTGGCCCACCTAGTCTGCCCATTTTCCTACCTAACAGATAAGCTGCAGATCCTAGTTAACCAATAGCTTACTTCCTCCTACACCCCACTAGGACTGCCTTATGTCTGTCCTATGTATTCTTGAATTCCCCCACTGTTCTTGACTCCACGACCTCCTCAGGGAGGCTGTTCCATGCATCCACAACCCTCTCTGTGAAAAAATACTTCCTCACATTACCTCTGAGCTGTACCCCCTCAATCTTCAAATTGTGCCCCTTGTTCTTGCACATCTCTTTTTCTGAACGATGCTACCCTCTTGGACTTTGTTGATTCCCTTGAGGTACTTGAAAGTTTCTATCATGTCCCCTCTCTCCCTTCTTTCCTCAAGGGTATACATATTAAGCTCCTTTAGTCTTTCTTCGTATGTCTTCTGGTGCAGACCCTGCACCATTTTTGTTGCCCTCCTCTGGACAGCCTCCACTCTGTCTATGTCTTTACAAAGATGGGGTCTCCAGAACTGCACACAGTACTCCAGATGGGGTCTCACCAACTGTCTGTACAGAGGGATAACAACTTCCTGTTTTCTACTATTGATGCCTCTCCCTATGCATCCCAGTATCCCCTCAGCCTTCCTTACTGCCTTCTCACATTGCTTGCCCACCTTTAGGTCATCTGATATAATTACCCCCAGGTCCCTTTCCATTTTTACTGTTGTCAGTATCTCACCCCGCATTGTGTACTCTTCCCCTGGGTTTTTGTTTCCCAGGTGCATTACCTTGCACTTCTTTGCATTGAATCTGAGCTGCCATACATCTGACCATTCCTCCAACCTTGCCAAGTCCCTTCTCATCCTTTCCACCCCACCTTGTGTATCAACCCTGTTGCAGATCTTTGTGTCGTCTGCAAAGAGCATACTTTTCCTTCCAGTTCCTCTGCAATGTCACTTATAAAGACATTAAAAAGGACTGGTCCTAGTACTGAACCCTGCAGTACCCCGCTAGTAACCCTCCTTTCTTCACTGTGGACTCCATTTACTACTACCCTTTGCGTCCTGTTGTCTAGCCAATTTTTTATCCAGACTACCACCTTGGGACCCACTCCAAGGCTCGCTAACTTGTGTATTAATCTTTTGTGTGGGACTGTATCAAATGCCTTGCTAAAATCTAGGTAGGCCATGTCCACAGCCCCCTGGTCTACTACTTTGGTCACCCAGTCAAAGAAATCTATTAGATTCATCTGACACGACCTTCCTATCGTGAATCCATGCTGCCTTGGGTCCCAGCCCCACTGCTCTAGGTACTCAACAATTCTTTCCTTCAGAAATGATTAAATCATTTTCCCTACCACTGAGGTCAAACTAACTGGTCTGTAGTTTCTGCCTCTGTCCTGCTCTCACTTTTGTGAAGAGGAATCACATCTACCCTCCTCCAGTCCTCAGGTACCACCCCATCCTCCCATGATTTGTTAAAGAGAGTAGCCATAGTCACTAGTTCTCAACTCTTAGTTCCTTTAGAATTCTTGGATGAATCCTATCAGGCCCCATTGCTTTGTCCACCTTCAATTTTATTAGTTCTTTCAGAACCCTTTCTTCTATAAATGGACTGTCTTCAAAGTGTTTCTCTTGTTTGGTTTAGATACCTCCTCTCCTCTTCCTTTGTGAATACTGAGCAGAAATATTCGTTCAGTATCCCTGCTTCTTCACTGTCACGCTCTACCCACATTCCCTCCCCATTATTAAGCCTCAGTATCCCTCCTTTGGTCTTTCTTCGCTCCCTAATGTACCTAGAAAAGGTCTTATCCCCCTTCTTAACAGAGTTGGCTATCCTTTCCTCAGTTTGGGCCTTTGCTATTCTGACTGCCTTCCCAGCCTCTTTCTGCTTTAACTGATAAAGTTCTCTGTCCTGCTCTTTCTGTGTTTCATTATATTTCCTGAATGTTATTCTTTTCTCCTTAACCTTCCCTGCCACCTCTTTTGAGAACCATAGTGTTTTTTTCCTTCATTGTGTTTTGTTGATTTGCTTTACACAAAGGCTTGTTGCCTCTGTGATGGCTGTTTTCATTACTCCCCATTGTTCCTCCACCCCTCTTTCTTGCCTGTTTGCTAGTGCTTTTCTGAGGCACTCTCTCATTTTCCCAAAGTCAGCCCTCCTGAAGTCCAATACTTTTGCTTTTGTATGGCTTGATTGTATGGCTGTGTTTATCATGAACCACAGTTTGGTGGTCGCTTGTTCGCAGATGGCTACCCACTTCTAAATCTGAGATTCTTTCTCCATCCCCATTTGAGAGAACCAGGTCTAAGATTGCTCCCTCCTGAGTGGGTTCCAGTACTAGCTGTCTGAGGCATTCCCCCTGTAGGGCATCACGAATGACCATGCTCTTGTATGTGCCTGCAGCAAAGGTGCTCCAGTTAACATCTGGCATGTTCAGGTCCCTCATCAACAATATCTCCCCTTTTTCTTCCATTCTAAGGAAGCCTTCTATCATTTCCTTGTCCATTCCCTCCCCCTGAGATGGGGGTCTGTATGCAACCCCCATGTGGATTGTGGTGCCATTTCCTGTCTCCAGAGTGACCCAGAGTGCCTCATCTGTTCCCTGTTTACTCTTTAGTTCTGTTGCTTTGATCCCTTCCTTTACATAGAGAGCTACTCCTCCTACTCTTTTACCCTCCCTGTCCCTCCTGTAGATTGTGTATCCTGGTATGTTGACATCCCAGTCATGATTCTCTGTGTACCACGTTTCTGTGACTGCCAAAATATCCAGGCAACCCTCTTCCATTAAGGCCACTAGTTCAGGGAGCTTGTTACACAGACTACGGGCATTGGTACTCATCACCCTCCACTTTTTGATGCCTTACCCCCTTTAGCCCTATTCCTGTCCTTACTGCCTTTGCCTTTTTTTACATTTACCTCTGTCCTTCTCCCTAATAACCTCTCTACCTTGGTGTTTACCTCACTAATTACCATGTTTTGTGGGGGGAGCCTGGGATTTCCCTGCTCCTTTTCAGTGCCTCCCCCCTTGGCTAGTTTAAATGCTTGCCAATGAAGCATTTAAACCTCTCACCTAGGATTCTGGTTCCCCCCCTGGACAGATGCAGACCATCGCACCAGTATAGGTCTGCATCCCTTCAGGTGGCTCCCCAGTCCCCAATGAAGTCAAAACCCTGCGCTCCACACCAGTTTTTCAACCATTTATTGAATTCCCTGGTGAGGAGTACCCTAGCATCACCCTTGCCATAGACAGGCAGCACCTCCGAGAAGGTTACCGTATGTGCTACTTGTCTAAGGCCCCTCCCCAACTCTACAAACTCCTTTTGCACTGCTCTGATCCCATTCCTAGCCAGGTCATTTGTCCTTAGGTGGACAATGACATCCAGCTCCTCCCCCATGCAGCGCTCCCCACGATCCTGAGGATTCGCCTGTCCCCTCCAAGCCATGGCGCCAGGCAGGCACCTTACTTCCCTTCCCCTTCCTCCCCATTTCTACCCCCTAATGATTGAGTCCCCACCAGGAGTTGTTTCCTTCCCTGTGGGGTCCCATGCCACCCTCTTGTGGGTCTCCTTTGTGAAGGTTCAGCTTCCTCCTTGGTCTCCACTGCAGGTGCCTCCATAGAGGAACCACTATCCACCAGAAGAGTGAATGAATTGTGGAGAGGTACAGCTGGAGGGATGCAACTCTGTCCCACCTCTCTCTCCTCCTGAACCCACCCTGGTCCAGCCTCTCCTCTTTCTTGGCAACCTCTGAGGTAGTGGCATTGGCCCTGGTGGTCCCTGGGTGGGGGAGGTTTCCACGAATCCTAGCCAGGTCAGCCTGGAGACGGGCAACCTCATCCTCAGACCAGAGGTGCCTGCAAATAGGGCAGCATCGCAGCCTCCAGAATGCTCTCCCAGAAACGGCTGCCCCACAGCCATAGCACTGCACCATTCCTATCTGTCTTATTTTGTGTCTCCCTCCTGTTTCTCTGTATGCTTACTCTCCCTCTCCTTACAACTCTCACCCTTCCTGTTCTGGGACAGCAACTTCCTATATTCTTCGTAGCCTCCTTCTTCTTTGCTCAGTGTCAGACCACCACCGGCTGGGGAGAGTGAGCTACTTTTTCCTTTAGGGTTGACAAAACCAATGTTTCTCTATGATCCTTCCTTCCTACTGCCAAACAAGAAGTTCATGTAGACAGTCAAATCCAGTGGCTATAAAAGTAGAACTGGCTTTGGGTGGGTGGGATGGAGGGCAATTAGTAAGAAAAAAGTCTAGCAACAGGAAGTTGTAATTTGAGTCACCTGCTTTTATACTGTCTAAGCCACACCCCCAATTAAGCTCTCTCTCCTCCTACTGGTTTAGCAAAGTAAGTTGATACAGTACCCTTCACAGCACAAAACACACACTGACTTTCTTTTCTTTCTTTTTTTAACCCTAAATAAGACCCCTTCTACTTCTAATAAAGTATCTGTCTTGCTTAATCTCAACAGAAACTGACTCCTGCTGAGATATAAGTGTTAAATTAATAAGAAAATGTAGCTTCTTTTAGTTAGCTGCTTTCTGCTCTACAAGCAAGGCTAGCAACAGGAAGTTGTAATTTGAGTCACCTGCTTTTATAGTATCTAAGCCACACACCCAATTTAGCTCTCTCTCCTTATACTGGTTTAGCAAAGTAAGTTGATACAGTACCCTTCACAGCACAGAACACACACTGACTTTCTTTCTCTTCTTTCTTTTTTTTAACCCTAAATAACAACCCTTCTACTTCTAATAAAGTATCTGTTTTGCTTAATCTCAACAGACTACTACTGATCATTACTGCCATGCTACAGCTGGGTAGTGAGGTATACTAGTGCTACAGCTGGGTAGTGAGGTATACTACTGATCATTATTGCCATGCTACAGTTGCCTAGTGGGTATACTATTGAGTTGTTATTGTTATGATACAGCTGGTGGTGAGGTATATTATTGATCCTTTTTGCTGTGCTGGCTGGGTCATGAGTATACTATTCATCATTATTGCTGTCCTACAGCTGGGTTTGAGATATACTACTGCTCATTATTGCCATGCTACAGCTGGGCAGTGAGGTATACAACTGATCATTATTGCCATGCTACAGCTGGGTAGTGAGGTATACTACTGATCATTATTGCCGTGTTACAGCTGGGTAGTGAGGTATACTACTGATCATTATTGCCGTGTTACAGCTGGGTAGTGATGTATACTTCTGATCATTATTGCCATGCTACAGCTGGGCAGTGAGGTATACAACTGATCATTATTGCCATGCTACAGCTGGGCAGTGAGGTATACTACTGTTCATTATTGCTGGGTTACAGCTGGGCAGTGAGGTATACTACTGTTCATTATTGCTGAGTTACAGCTGGGTAGTGAGGTATACTATTGATCATTATGGATGTACTACAGCTGGGCAGTGAGGTATACTACTGTTCATTATTGCTGGGTTACAACTAGGCAGTGAGGAATACTACTGTTCATTATCGCTATGCTACAGCTGGGTAGTGAGGTATACTACTGATCATTATTGCTGTGCTACAGCTGGGTAGTGAGGTATACTACTGATCATTATTGCCGTGCTACAGCTGGGTAGTGAGGTATACTAGTGCTACAGCTAGGTAGTGAGGTATACTACTGATAATTATTGCCATGCTACAGCTGGGTAGTGAGGTATACTAGTGCTACAGCTGGGTAGTGAGGTATACTTCGGATCATTATTGGCATGCTACAGCTGGGTAGTGTGGTATATTATTGATTGTTATTCCTATGATACAGCTAGGTAGTGAGGTATAATACTGATCCTTATTGCGGTGCTACAGCTGGGTCATGAGTATACTATTGATCATTATTGCTGTGCTACAGCTGGGCAGTGAGGTATACTACTGACCATTATTGCCGTGATATAGCTGGGTAGTGAGGTGAACTACTGATGGTCATTGCCATGCTACAGTTGGGTAGTGAGATATATTCTTATCATTACTGCCATACTACAGCTGGGTAGTGTGGTATACTATTGATCATTTTTGCCGTGCTACAGCTGGGTCATGAAGTATACTACTGATCATTACTGCCATGCTACAGCTGGGTAGTGAGGTATATTACTGATTGCTACTGCCGTGCTACAGCTGGGTACTGAGGTATAGTACTGTTTGTTATTGCCCTGACATAGCCGGGTAGTGAGGTATAATAATGATTTTTTTTGCCATGCTACAGCTGGGTAGTGAGGTGTACTACTGATAATTATTGCCATAATACAGGTGGATAGTGAAGTATACTAATGTTTATTATTACTGTGCTACAGCTGGGTAGTGAGCAGGTGGGACAAATCAGGTAGCCAGGTGGCCAGTGGCTACTTAAAGCAATTGGTTTGTCTACCAGATTTTGAAAGTTACTGGCCAACTTGGCTACCTGCCTACAAAGTGATTTTTCAGCCTTTAAATAAGGATGAACACTACAGATATTGGATTAGCTACCAAATGTTGACACCTAGTGGTAAAACTGACCAGAAGCTCACAAACTGATTTGTCCCATCCTGATAGTGAGGTATATTATAGATCACTATTGCCGTGATATTGCTTGGTAGTGAGGTGTACTATTGTCAATGCCATGCTACAGCTGGGTAGTGAGGTATACTACTGACTGTCACTGCCGTGCTACAGTTGGGTAGTGAGGTATACTACTGATCATTATTGCTGTGCTACAGCTGGGTAGTGAAGTATACTACTGATCATTACTGCCATGTTAGAGCTAGGTACAGAAGTATACTATTGATCATTATTGCCGTGCTACAGCTGGGTAGTTAGGTAGACTAATGATTGTTATTACCATGCTACAGTTGAGTAGTAAAATATACTAATAATTATTATTATGCCATGATACAGCTGGGTAGTGAGGTGTACTACTGATCATTATTGCCATTATACAGCTGGGTAGTGAGGTATACTAATATTTATTATTGCTGTGCTACAGCTGGGTAGATGAGCAGGGCAGAACAAATCAGGTAGCCAGTGGCAACATAAAATATTGGTTTGGCTAACAGACTTTGAAAGTTACTGGACAACTTGGCTACCTGGATACAAAGTGATTTTTAAGCCTTTAAAAAAGGATGGACACTACAGATACTGGATTGGCTACAAAACTTTGAAAGCTAGTGGCCAAACTGACCATCAGCTCACAAACTGATTTGTCCTATCCTGGTAGTGAGGTATATTACGGATCATTATTGCCATGATATAGCTGGGTAGTGAGGTGTACTACTGGTTGTCATTGCCATGCTACAACTGGGTAGTGAGATATACTACTGATTGTCACTACCGTGCTACATTTGGGTAGTGAGGTATACTACTGATCATTATTGCCGTGCTAGAGCTAGGCAGTGAGGTATACTACTGATCGTTATTGCTGTCCTACAGCTGGGTAGTGAAGTATACTACTGATCATTACTGCTGTGCTACAGCTGGGTAGTGAGGTACACTAATGACTGTTATTGCCATGCTACAGCTGGGTAGTGAGGTATATTACTGATCATTACTGCCTGCAGCTGGACAGTGGTGGAGGGTGTACTACTGATCATTACTAACATGCTACATCTGGGTTTGAGATATACTACTGATCATTAATGCCGTGCTACAGCTGGGCAGTGAGGTATACCTCTGATCATTATTGCCATGCTACAGCTGGGTAGTGAGGTATACTACTGATCATTTTGCTCTGTTACACCTGGGTATGAGGTATACTACTGATCATTGTGCCATTCTACAGCTGGGTAGTGAGGTATACTACGGATCATTATTGCCATGCTACAGCTGGATAGTGAGGTATACTACTGATCATTTTTGCTGCGCCACAGCTGGGTAGTGAGGTATACTACTGATCATTTTTGCTGTGTTACAGCTGGGTAGTGAGGAATGCTACTGATCATTATTACAGTGATATAGCTGGGTAGTGAGGTATACTACTGCGCATTATTGCCATGCTACAGCTGGGTAGCGAGCTATACTAATGATCGTTATTGCCATGCTACAGCTGAGTAGTGGGGTATACTACTGATCATTTTTGCTGTGTTACTGCTGGATACTGAAGTATGCTATTGATCATTATTGCTGTGCTACAGCTGGGTAGTGAGGTATACTACTTATCCTTATTGCTGTGCTACAGCTGGGTAATGAGGTATACTACTGATTGTCATTGCCATGCTCCAATTGGGTAGTGAGGTATACTACTGATTATTTTTGCTGTGTTACAGCTGGGTAGTGAGGTATACTACTAATCATTTTTCCTGTGTTACAGTTTGGTAGTGAGGTACACTACTGATCATTATTGCTGTGTTACAGCTGGGCAGTGGTATGCTACTGATCATTATTGCTGTGTTACAGCTGGGCAGTGAGATATACTACTGATCATAATTGCTGTGTCACAGCTGGGCAGTGAGATATACTACTGATCATTATTGCTGTGTTACAGCTGGGTAGTGAGGTATGCTATTGAACATTATTGCCATGCTACAGCTGGGTAGTGAGGTATACTACTGATCATTATTGCCATGCTACAGCTGGGCAGTAAGGTATACAACTGATCATTATTGCTGTGCTACAGCTGGGCAGTGAGGTATACTAATGATTGTTATTGCCATGACACAGCTGTGTAGTGAGATATACTACTGATCATTATTGCCATGCTGCAGCTGGGTAGTGAGGTATACTACTGATCATTATTGCCATGATAAAGCTGGATAGTGAGGTATACTACTGATCATTATTGCTGTGCTACAGCTGAGTAGTGAGGTATACTACTGATCATTATTGCCATGCTACAGCTGGGTAGTGAAGTATACTAGTGCTATGGCTGGGTAGTGAGGAATACTACTAATTATTATTGCCATGCTACAGCCGCCTAGTGAGGTATACTATTGATCGTTATTGCTATGATACAGCTAGGTAGTGAGGTATATTACTGATCCTTATTGCTGTGCTACAGCTGGGTCATGAGTATACTAATGATCATTACTGCCATGCTACAGCTGGGCAGTGAGGTATACTACTGACCATTATTGCCGTGATGTAGCAGGGTAGTCAGCTGAACTTCTGATGGTCATTGCCATGCTACAGTTGAATAGTGCGGTATACTATTGATCATTATTACCGTGCTACAGCTGGGTCATGAAGTATACTATTGATCGTTACTGCCGTGCTACAGCTGGGTAGTGAGGTATATTACTGATTGTTACTGCCATGCTACAGCTGGGTACTGAGCTCTACTAATGATTGTTATTACCTTTACACAGCGGGTAGTGGTATACTAATGATTTTTTTTGCCATTCTACAGCTGGGTAGTGAGGTGTACTACTGATCATTATTTCCATAATACAGCTGGGTAGTGAGCTATACTAATGATTATTATTGCTGTGATAAGCTTGGTAGTGAGCAGGGTGGGACAAATCAGGTAGCGGGTGGCCAGTGGCTACTTAAAACAATTGGTTTGTCTACCAGATTTTGAAAGTTACTGGCCAACTTGGCTACCTGCCTACAAAGTGATTTTTCAGCCTTTAAAATGGATGGACACTACAGATATTGAATTGGCTACAAATGTTGAAAGCTAGTAGCCAAACTGACCAGAAGCTCACAAACTGATTTGTCCCATCCTGGTAGTGAGGTATATTACCGATCATTACTGCCGTGATATAGCTGACTAGTGAAGTGACTACTGATCATTATTGCCATTATACAGCTGGGTAGTGAGGTATACTAATGTTTATTATTGCTGCGCTACAGCTGGGTAGTGAGCAGGGTGGGACAGGTCAGGTAGCCAGGTGGCCAGTGGCTACTTAAAACACTGCTTTGACTACCAGATTTTGAAGGTTACTGGCCAAATTGGCTACCTGCCTACAAAGTGATTTTCAGCCTTTAAAAAAGGATGGACACTGCAGATATTGGATTAGCTACCAAATGTTGAAAGCCAGTGGCCAAACTGACCAGAAACTCACAAACTGGTTTGTCCCATCCTGGTAGTGAGGTATATTATGGATCATTATTGCCATGATATAGCTGGCTAGTGAGGTGTACTACTGATTGTCATTGCCATGCTACAACTGGGTACTGAGATATACAACTGATTGTCATTGCTGTGCTACATTTGGGTAGTGAGGTATACTACTGATCGTTGTTGCTGTGCTACAACTGGGCACTGAGGTATACTACTGATCCTTATTGCTGTGCTACAGCTCGGTAGTGAGGTATACTACTGACTGTCATTGTCATGCTCCAATTGGGTGGTGAGGTATACTACTGATCATTACTGCCGTGCTACAGCTGGGTAGTGAGGTACTCTAATGACCGTTAATGCCATGCTACAGTTGGATAGTGAGGTATATTACTGATCATTACTGCCTTGCTACAGCTGGACAGTGAGGTGTATTACTGATCGTTACTACCATGCTACATCTGGGTTTGAGATATACTACTGATCATTAATGCCGTGCTACAGCTGGGCAGTGAGTATACCGCTGATCATTATTGCCATGCTACAGCTGCTTAGTGAGGTATACTATTGATCATTTTGCTGTGTTACACCTGGGTAGTGAGGTATACTACTGAACATTATTGCCATTCTACAGCTGGGTAGTGAGGTATACTACTGATCATTTTGCTGTGTTACAGCTGGGTAGTGAGGTATGCTACTGATCATTATTGCAGTGATATAGCTGGCTAGTGGGTATACTACTGATCATTATTGCCATGCTACTGCTGGGTAGCGAGGTATACTAATAATCGTTATTGCCATGCTATAGCTGAGAGTGAGGTATACTACTGATCATTTTGCTGTGTTACTGCTGGTACTGAGGTATGCTATTGATCGTTATTCCTGTGCTACAGCTTGGTAGTTAGGTATACTACATATCCTTATTGCTGTGCTACAGCTGGGTAGTCAGGTATACTACTGATTGACATTACTGCTGTGCTACAGCTGGGTAGTGAGGTATATTACCGATCATTACTGTCATGCTACAGCTGGATAGTGAGGTGTACTACTGATCTTTACTGCCATGTTACATCTGGGTTTGAGATATACTACTGATCATTTTTGTTGTGTTACAGCTGAGTAGTGAGGTACACTACTGATCATTATGCCATGCCACAGCTGGGCAGAGGTATACTACCAATCATTTTGCTGTGTTACAGCAGGGTAGTGAGTATACTACTGATCATTATTGCAGTGATATAGCTGGGTAGTGAGGTATACTACTGATCATTACTGCCATGCTACAGCTGGGTAGCGAGGTATACTAATGATCGTTATTGCCATGCTACAGCTGAGTAGTAAGGTATACTACTGATCATTTTTACTGTGTTACTGCTGGGTAGTGAGGTATGCTACTGATCATAACTGCCATGCTACAGCTGGGTAGTGAGGTATACTACTGATCATTATTGCTGTGCTACAGCTGGGTAGTGAGGTATACTACTGATCATTATTGCTGTGCTACAGCTGGGTAGTGAGGTAAACTACTGATCATTATTGCTCTGCTACAGCTTGGCAGTGAGGAATACTACTGATCATTATTGCTGTGCTACAGCTAGGTGGTGAGCTATACTACTGATCATTATTGCCATGCTACAGCTGGGTAGTGAGGTATACTACTGATCATTTTTGCTGTGTTACAACTTGGTAGTGAGGTATACTGCTATTCATTATTGCAGTGATATAGCTTGGTAGTGAGGTATATTACTGATCATTACTGCTATGCTACAGCTGGGTAGCAAGGTATACTAATGATCGTTATTGCCATGCTGCAGCTGAGTAGTAAGGTATACTACTTATCATTTTTGCTGCGTTACTCCTGGTTAGTGAGGTATGCTACTGATCATTACTGCCATGCTACAGCTGGGTAGTGAGTGTACCACTGATCATTATTGCTGTGCTACAGCTGGTAGTGAGTATACTACACATCATTATTGCTGTGCTACAGCTGGGTGAGAGGTATACTACTGATCATTGTTGCTATGCTACAGCTTGGCAGTGAGGAATACTACTGATCATTATTGCTGTGCTACAGCTGGGTAGTGAGGTATACTGCTGATCATTATTGCTGTGCTACAGCTAGGTAGCGGTATACTACTGTTCATTATTGCCATGCTACAGCTGGGTAGTGAGGTATACTACTGATCATTTTTGCTGTGTTACAGCTTGGTAGTGAGTACATTACTGATTATTATTGCCATGCTACAGCTGGGTAGTGAGGTATACTACTGATTATTTTTGCTCTGTTACAGCTTGGTAGTGAGGTATTCAACTGATCATTATTGCCATGCTGCAGCTGGGTAGTGAGGTATACTACTGATTATTTTTGCGTTGTTACAGCTGGGTAGTGAGATATACTACTGATCTTTATTGCTGTGTTACAGCTGGGTAGTGAGGTATGCTATTGATAATTATTGCCATGCTACACCTGGGCAGTGAGGTATATCACTGATCATTATTGCCATGCTACAGCTGGGTAGTGAGGTATACTACTGATTATTTTGCTGTGTTACAGCTTGGTAGTGAGGTATTCAACTGATCATTATTGCCATGCTGCAGCTGGGTAGTGAGGTATACTACTGATTATTTTTGTGTTGTTACAGCTGGGTAGTGAGGTATACTACTGATAATTTTTCCTGTGTTACAGCTTGGTAGTGAGGTATACTACTAATCATTATTGCTGTGTTACAGCTGGGCAGTGAGGTATACTACTGATCATTATTGCTCTGCTACAGTTGGGCAGTGAGATATACTACTGATCTTTATTGCTGTGTTACAGCTGGGTAGTGAGGTATGCTTGATAATATTGCTGTGCTACACCTGGGTAGTGAGGTATACTACTGATCATTATTGCCATGCTGCAGCTGGGTAGTGAGGTATACTACTGATCATTATTGCCATGCTACAACTGGGTAGTGAGGTATACTACTGATCATTATTGCCATGACACAGCTGGGTAGTGAGGTATACTACTGATCATTATTGCTGTGCTACAGCTGAGTAGTGAGGTATACTACTGATCATTATTGCCATGCTACAGCTGGGTAGTAAGGTATACTAGTGCTACAGCTGGGTAGTGAGGAATACTACTAATTATTATTGCCATGCTACAGCTGCCTAGTGGGGTATACTATTGATCGTTATTGCTGTGATACAGCTAGGTAGTGAGGTATATTACTGATCCTTATTGCTGTGCTACAGCTGGGTCATGAGTATACTAATGATCATTACTGCCATGCTACAGCTGGGCAGTGAGGTATACTACTGACCATTATTGCCGTGATGTAGCAGGGTAGTCAGCTGAACTTCTGATGGTCATTGCCATGCTGCAGTTGGGTACTGCGGTATACTATTGATCATTATTGCGGTGCTACAGCTGGGTCATGAAGTATACTATTGATCGTTACCGCCGTGCTACAGCTGGGTAGTGAGGTATATTACTGAATGTTACTGCCATGCTACAGCTGGGTAGTAAGCTCTACTAATGATTGTTATTGCCTTGACACAGCCGGGTAGTGAGGTATACTAATGATTTTTTTTTTGCCATTCTACAGCTGGGTAGTGAGGTGTACTAATGATCATTATTTCCATAATACAGCTGTGTAGTGAGCTATACTTATGTTTATTATTACTGTGATACAGCTTGGTAGTGAGCAGGGTGGGACAAATCTGGTCGCCGGGTGGCCAGTGGCTACTTAAAACAATTGATTTGTCTACCAGATTTTGAAAGTTACTGGCCAACTTGGCTACCTGCCTACAAAGTGATTTTCAGCCTTTAAAAATGGATGGACACTAAAGATATTGAATTGGCTACCAAATGTTGAAAGCTAGTGGCCAAACTGACCAGACGCTCACAAACTGATTTGTCCCATCCTGGTAGTGAGGTATATTACATACTAACATACTAAAATGCCAGCAGAATAGGCCTAATGGTCTTTCGAGTCTGCTCGACTGGTCAGCCCCCACCCTGAGTGCTGACCTTGCTGCCCCCCTCGCCTTCTCTGGCTTCTCCCTTTCCAGTTCCGGATATTCTTGCTGCATTGGATTTTGCTTCAAGAACCCTTCCCCTGTACCTGTCCCAGCCCCTCTTGAACCCCTCCACCATCTCTGCCTCCACCAGCCCCCTAGGCAGTGCATTCCATGGCTCCACCACCCTCTCGGTGAAGTAGCACCACCTCTTTTCTCCCCTGAATCTTCCCCCCTCCAGCTTCCACCATGCCCTCTAGTGGCCCCCTCCTCCTTCCTCCGAAGCACCCTGACTGTTCCTCCCCTATTTACCCTCTTCATGTACTTGAAGACCTCTATCACATCCCCCAGTCCTTCTCTCTTCCAATGTGTACATATTTAGCTCTTGAGCCTCTCCTCATAGGTCCTGTCCCCAAACCCCAAATCATTTTGGTTGCCCTCCTCTGGACCCTCTCCAGGGTTTAATGTCCCTCTTTAAGTGTGGCCTTCAAAACTGCATGCAGTACTAAAGGTGTGGCCACACCAAGCAATTATACAGAGGAGTATCACTTCCCTCCTTCTGAGGTGATCCCCTAGCGATGCAACCCAGCATCCTGTTGGCCTTGGCTGCTGCCCTCCTACAAGTCTCTGGAGTTGTTCATCTTGACATCCACCACCACCCCAGGTCCCTCTCAGCCATCGAGACTGTAGCATTTCCCAGGGTGTACACTTGGCCCGGGTTTCTGGCCCCAGGTGGAGGCACTACTCACTTGAACCTCAGCTTCCACTTTCTAGACCATCTTCCAGAGCCCCCAGATCCCCTGTAGGGCCACCCTCCCTCCTCCCATCCACCACCGCCCCCACTTTTGAGTCATCCGCAAAGAGACTCATCTCACTCCTGATTCCTGTCCTTATGTCAGAGACGTAGGCATTGAACAGGAGGGGCCCAATGACTGATCCCTGTGGGACCCCACTAATGACCCTCTTTGGGGATGAGACTATTCCGCCAACTACAACCCTCTGGATCCAGTCCTGGAGCCAATTGCCTATCCATCTGATCATCTGGTTCCCCACCCCCATTTCTTCCAGCTTATCCAACAGGCCCACGTGAGGGACAGAGTCAAATGCCTTGCTGAAGTCTAGAAAGAGGATGTCCACTGGTCTACCCAGGTTCAAGGCACTCGTCACCCAGTCATAGAACTCCACAAGGTTTGTCTGACATGATTTCCCCGGGATGAATCCATGCTGTCTATCATCCAGGCACCCTGACTTTTCCAGGTCCTCCCTAGCCTCTCCTTGACAATGCCCTCCATCACCTTGCCCACCACCGATGTCAGGCTGACAGACCTGTAGTTTCCTGCCACCTCCCTTGATCCCCCCTTGTGGATAGGCACATATGCGCCACCTTCCAGTCCTGGGGCACCCACCCTGTCCTCAGAGAGATGGTGAAAAGCTCCACCAGGGGTTTCATGCGGACATCCATAAGTTCCTTCAGCACTCTGGGATGTAATTTATCCGCCCTGGTGCTTTCTCCATCTTAAAGGAGCTGAGGGCTTCCCTCACTCTCTCTGCTGTGATTTCCACTTCCAGTACCTCTTCTCCTGTAGCCCTCCCCTCCTGCCAGTGATGCCTCCCCTCTCCCCAGACCCTCCGATCAGTGGGGTCCCCCTTCTAGTATCTCTGTCTCCTCCCATGTATGATGCAGCACCCCATTTTCCTTGGTGAAAACTGAGGTACTCATTTAGTACCTCAGCCTGCTCCCCCAGGCCTTGTGCCCATCTTTCCCCTAATTTAATCCTGCTAATCTGCCACTTCACCCTTTATTTTTCCCCAATGTATCTAAAGAACCCCTTGTTCCCTCTCCTAATTTCCCTGGCCAGGTCCTGCTCCTTAATTGCATTAGCCAGCCTCACCACCCTAGTGGCCCTTCTAGCCATCAGCTCAAACTCCCCTCGATCCCTTTCACTCCTTGAGCACTTGAATTGCCTATAGGCTGCCTTCATTCCCCGCACCACCTCCTGGACCTCCCTGGTCCACCAGCAGGGTTTTTGGGCCCTACCGCATTTTCGTCTTACTCTTGCACAGGTGCTGGTAGCATCTTGCACCCCATTCCTGATGATTTCCCACCTACTATCAGCATCCATGTCTGACCCAATAACATCCAAATGCTCCTTAAGGATCCTTCCCATTTCCTTAAAATCCGTTCCCCTGAAGTCAGTTTACCTCCGTCTTTGTGCAGCCTTCCAGCCCTCCTAGGTCCAGGCATTACCGATCATTATTGCCATGATATAGCTGAGTAGTGAAGTGTACTACTGATCATTATTGCCATTATACAGCTGGGTAGTGAGGTATACTAATGTTTATTATTGCTGTGCTACAGCTGGGTAGTGAGCAGGGTGGGACAGGTCAGGTAGCCAGGTGGCCAGTGGCTACCTAAAACACTGCTTTGACTACCAGATTTTGAAGGTCACTGGCCAACTTGGCTACCTGCCTCAAGTGATTTTCAGCCTTTAAAAGGATGGACACTGCAGATATTGGATTAGCTACCAAATGTTGAAAGCCAGTGGCCAAACTGACCAGAAACTCACAAACAGGTTTGTCCCATCCTGGTAGTGAGGTATATTATGGATCATTATTGCCATGATATAGCTGGCTACTGAGGTGTACTACTGATTGTCATTGCCATGCTACAACTGGGTAGTGAGATATCGACTGATTGTCATTGCAGTGCTACATTTGGGTAGTGAGGTATACAACTGATCATTATTGCCATGCTAGAGCTAGGTAGTGAGGTATACTACTGATCGTTATTGCTGTGCAACAACTGGGCACTGAGGTATACTACTGATCCTTATTGCTGTGCTACAGCTCGATAGTGAGGTATACTACTGACTGTCATTGTCATGCTCCAATTGGGTGGTGAGGTATACTACTGATCACTATTGCCGTGCTACAGCTGGGTAGTGAGGTACACTAATGACCATTAATGCCATGCTACAGCTGGATAGTGAGGTATATTACTGATCATTACTGCCTTGCTACAGCTGGACAGTGAGGTGTACTACTGATCGTTACTACCATACTATATCTGGTTTTGAGATATACTACTGATCATTAATGCTGTGCTATAGCTGGGCAGTGAGGTATACCGCTGATCATTATTGCCATGCTACAGCTGCATAGTAAGGTATACTACTGATCATTATTGCCATGCTACAGCTGGGTAGTGAGGTATACTACTGATCATTTTGCTGTGTTACACCTGGGTAGTGAGGGTATACTACTGAAAATTATTGCCATTCTACAGCTTGGTAGTGGGGTATACTGATTATTATTGCTGTGCGACAGCTGGGTAGAGGTATACTACTGATCATTATTGCCATGCTACAGCTGGATGGTGAGGTATACTACTGATCATTTTGCTGTGCTACAGCTGGGTAGTGGGTATACTACTGATCATTATTGCAGTGATACAGCTGGGTGAGTGAGGAATACTGTGATCATTATTGCCATGCTACTGCTCGGTAGCGAGGTATACTAATGATCGATATTGCCATGCTACAGCTGAGCAGTGAGGTATGCTACTGATCATTTTTGCTGTGTTACTGCTGGGCACTGAGGTATGCTATTGATCATTATTGCTGTGCTACAGCTCGGTAGTGAGGTATACTACTTATCCTTATTGCTGTGCTACAGCTGGGTAGTCAGGTATACTACTGATTGTCATTGTCATGCTCCAATTGGGTAGTGAGGTATACTACTGATCATTACTGCTGTGCTACAGCTAGGTGGTGAGGTACACTAATGACCGTTATTGCCATGCTACAGCTGGGTAGTGAGGTACTACTGATCGCTACAGCGATGTTACCTCTGGGTTTGAGATATACTACTGATCATTTTGCAGTGTTACAGCTGAGGGTGAGGTATACTACTGATCATTATTGCCATGCCACAGCTGGGCAGAGGTATACTACCAATCATTTTGCTGTGTTACAGTGGGGTAGTGAGGTATACTACTGATCATTATTGCAGTGATATAGCTGGGTAGTGAGGTATGCTACTGATCATTACTGCCATGCTACAGCTGAGTAGTGAGGTATACTACTGATCATTATTGCCATGCTACAGCTGGGTAGTGAGGTATACTACTGATCATTTTTACTGTGTTACAGCTTGGTAGTGAGGTATATTACTGATCATTATTGCCATGCTACAGCTGGGTAGTGAGGTATACTACTGATTATTTTTGCTGTGTTACAGCTTGGTAGTGAGGTATTCAACTGATCATTATTGTCATGCTGCAGCTGGGTAGTGAGGTATACTACTGATTATTTTTCCTCTGTTACAGCTTGGCAGTGAGGTATACTACTGATCATTACTGCTGTGTTACATCTGGGCAGTGAGGTATGCTACTGATCATTATTGCTCTGCTACAGCTGGGTAGTGAGGTATACTACTGATCATTACTGCCATGCTACACCTGGGTAGCGAGGTATACTAATGATCGTTTTTGCCATGCTACAGCTGAGTAGTGAGGTATACAACTGATCATTTTTGCTGTGTTACTGCTGGGTAGTGAGGTATGCTACTGATCATTACTGCCATGCTACAGCTGAGTAGTGAGTATACTACTGATCATTATTGCTCTGCTACAGCTGGGCAGTGGAGATATACTACTGATCATTATTGCTGTGTTACAGCTGGGTAGTGAGGTATACTACTGATTATTTTTGCTTTGTTACAGCTGGGCAGTGGGTATACCGCTGATCATTATTGCCATGCTACAGCTGCATAGTAAGGTATACTACTGATCATTATTGCCATACTACAGCTGGGTAGTGAGGTATACTACTGATCATTTTTGCTGTGTTACACCTGGGTAGTGGTATACTACTGAACATTATTGCCATTCTACAGCTTGGTAGTGAGGTATACTACTGATTATTATTGCCGTGCTACAGCTGGGTAGTGAGGTATAGTACTGATCATTATTGCCATGCTACAGCTGGGCAGTGAGGTATCCTACTGATTATTTTTGCTGTGTTACAGCTTGGTAGTGAGGTATTCAACTGATCATTACTGCCATGCTACAGCTGGGTAGTGAGGTATACTACTGATTATTTTTGCTTTGTTACAGCTGGGCAGTGAGGTATACTACTGATCATTTTTCTTGTGTTACAGCTTGGTAGTGAGGTATACTACTGATCATTATTGCTGTGTTACAGCTGGGCAGTGAGGTATACTACTGATCATTATTCCTCTGCTACAGCTGGGCAGTGAGATATACTACTGATCATTATTGCTGTGTTACAGCTGGGTAGTGAGGTATGCTACTGATAATTATTGCCATGCCACAGCTGGAAAGTGAGGTATACTACTGATCATTATTGCCATCCTACAGCTGGGCACTGAGGTATACTACTGATCATTATTGCCATGCTACAGCTGGGTAGTGAGGTATACTAATGATCGTTATTGCCATGCTACAGCTGAGTAGTGAAGTATACTACTGATCATTTTTGCTGTGTTACTGCTGGGTACTGAGGCATGCTATTGATCATTATGGCTGTGCTACAGCTGGGTAGTGAGGTATACTACTTATAGTTATTGCTGTGCTACAGCTGGGTAGTGAGGTATACTACTGATTGTCACAGTCATGCTCCAATTGGGTAGTGAGGTATACTACTGATCATTACTGCTGTGCTACACCTGAGTGGTGACACTAATGACCGTTAACGCCATGCTACAGCTGGATAGTGAGGTATATTACTGATCATTACTGCCTTGCTAGCAGCTGGACAGTGAGGTGTACTACTGATCGTTACTACCATACTACATCTGGGTTTGAGATATACTACTGATCATTAATGCCGTATACAACTGAGCAGTGAAGTATACCGCTGATCATTATTGCCATGCCACAGCTGGTTAGTAAGGTATACTACTGATCATTATTGCCATGCTACAGCTGGGTAGTGAGGTATAATACTGATCATTTTTGCTGTGTTACACCTCGGTAGTGAGGAATACTACTGAACATTATTGCAATTCTACAGCTGGGTAGTAAGGTATACTACTGATCATTACTGCTGTGCTACAGCTGGGTAGAGAGTATACTACTGATCATTATTGCCATGCTATAGCTGGATAGTGAGGTATACTACTGATCATTTTGCTGTGTTACAGCTGGGTAGTAGGTATGCTACTGATCATTATTGCAGTGATATGCTGGGTAGTGAGGGTATACTACTGATCATTACTGCCATGCTGCTGCTCAGTAGCGAGGTATACTAATGATCGATATTGCATGCTACAGCTGAGCAGTGAGGTATACTACTGATCATTTTGCTGTGTTACTGCTGGGCACTGAGGTATGCTATTGATCGTTATTGCTGTGCTACAGCTCGGTAGTGAGGTATACTACTTATCCTTATTGCTGTGCTACAGCTGGGTAGTCAGGTATACTACTGATTGTCATTGTCATGCTCCAATTGGGTAGTGAGGTATACTACTGATCATTACTGCTGTGCTGCAGCTGGGTAGTGAGGTACACTAATGACCGTTATTGCCATGCTACAGCTGGATAGTGAGGTGTACTACTGATCGTTACAGCCATGTTACCTCTGGGTTTGAGATATACTACTGATCATTTTTGCTGTGTTACAGCTGAGGAGTAAGGTATACTACTGATCATTATTGCCATGCCACAGCTGGGCAGAGGTATACTACCAATCAATTTTGCTGTGTTACAGTGGGGTAGTGAGGTATACTACTGATCATTTTGCAGTGATATAGCTGGGTAGTGAGGTATACTACTGATCATTACTGCCATGCTACACCTGGGTAGCGAGGTATACTAATGATCATTATTGCCATGCTACAGCTGGTGGTGAGTATACAACTGATCATTTTTGCTGTGTTACTGCTGGGTGTGAGGTATGCTACTGATCATTACTGCCATGCTACAGCTGAGTAGTGAGGTGTGCTACTGATCATTATTGCTGTGCTACAGCTGGGTAGTGAGGTATACTACTGATCATTTTTGCTGTGTTACACCTGGGTAGTGAGGTATACTACTGAACATTATTGCCATTCTACAGCTTGGTAGTGAGGTATACTACTGATTATTATTGCTGTGCTACAGCTGGGTAGAGAGGTATACTACTGATCATTATTGCCATGCTACAGCTGGATAGTGAGGTATACTACTGATCATTTTTGCTGTGCTACAGCTGGGTAGTGGTATACTACTGATCATTATTGCAGTGATACAGCTGGGTAGTGAGGAATACTGCTGATCATTATTGCCATGCTACTGCTCGATGGCGGTATACTAATGATCGATATTGCCATGCTACGAGCTGAGCAGTGAGGTATGCTACTGATCATTTTGCTGTGTTACTGCTGGGCACTGAGGTATGCTATTGATCGTTAATGCTGTGCTACAGCTCGGTAGTGAGGTATACTACTTATCCTTATTGCTGTGCTACAGCTGGGTAGTCAGGTATACTACTGATTGTCATTGTCATGCTCCAATTGGGTAGTGAGGTATACTACTGATCATTACTGCTGTGCTACAGCTGGGTGGTGAGTACACTAATGACCGTTATTGCCATGCTACAGCTGGGTAGTGAGGTGTACTACTGATCGCTACAGCGATGTTGCCTCTGGGTTTGAGATATACTACTGATCATTTTTGCTGTGTTACAGCTGGGTAGTGAGGTATACTACTGATTATTTTTGCTTTGTTACAGCTGGGCAGTGAGGTATACCGCTGATCATTATTGCCATGCTACAGCTGCATAGTAAGGTATACTACTGATCATTATTGCCATACTACAGCTGGGTAGTGAGGTATACTACTGATCATTTTTGCTGTGTTACACCTGGGTAGTGAGGGTATACTACTGAACATTATTGCCATTCTACAGCTTGGTAGTGGGTATACTACTGATTATTGTTGCCGTGCTACAGCTGGGTAGTGAGGTATAGTACTGATCATTATTGCCATGCTACAGCTGGGCAGTGAGGTATCCTACTGATTATTTTTGCTGTGTTACAGCTTGGTAGTGAGTATTCAACTGATCATTACTGCCATGCTACAACTGGGTAGTGAGTATACTACTGATTATTTTTGCTTTGTTACAGCTGGGCAGTGAGGTATACTACTGATCATTTTCTTGTGTTACAGCTTGGTAGTGGTATACTACTGATCATTATTGCTGTGTTACAGCTGGGCGAGTGAGGTATACTACTGATCATTATTCCTCTGCTACAGCTGGGCAGTGAGATATACTACTGATCATTATTGCTGTGTTACAGCTGGGTAGTGAGTATGCTACTGATAATTATTGCCATGCCACAGCTGGAAAGTGAGGTATACTACTGATCATTATTGCCATCCTACAGCTGGGCACTGAGGTATACTACTGATCATTATTGCCATGCTACAGCTGGGTAGCGAGTATACTAATGATTGTTATTGCCATGCTACAGCTGAGTAGTGAAGTATACTACTGATCATTTTGCTGTGTTACTGCTGGGTACTGAGGCATGCTATTGATCATTATGGCTGTGCTACAGCTGGGTAGTGAGTATATACTACTTATAGTTATTGCTGTGCTACAGCTGGGTAGTGAGGTATACTACTGATTGTCACTGTCATGCTCCAATTGGTTAGTGAGGTATACTACTGATCATTACTGCTGTGCTACACCTGAGTAGTGAGGTACACTAATGACCGTTAACGCCATGCTACAGCTGGATAGTGAGGTATATTACTGATCATTACTGCCTTGCTACAGCTGGACAGTGAGGTGTACTACTGATCGTTACTACCATACTACATCTGGGTTTGAGATATACTACTGATCATTAATGCCGTGCTACAACTGAGCAGTGAAAGTATACCGCTGATCATTATTGCCATGCCACAGCTGGTTAGTAAGGTATACTACTGATCATTATTGCCATACTACAGCTGGGTAGTGAGGTATACTAATGATCATTATTGCCATGCTACAGCTGAGTAGTGAGGTATACAACTGATCATTTTTTGCTGTGTTACTGCTGGGTAGTGAGGTATGCTACTGATCATTACTGCCATGCTACAGCTGAGTAGTGAGGTGTGCTACTGATCATTATTGCTGTGCTACAGCTGGGTAGTGAGGTATACTACTGATCATTTTTGCTGTGTTACACCTGGGTAGTGAGGTATACTACTGAACATTATTGCCATTCTACAGCTTGGTAGTGAGGTATACTACTGATTATTATTGCTGTGCTACAGCTGGGTAGAGAGGTATACTACTGATCATTATTGCCATGCTACAGCTGGATAGTGAGGTATACTACTGATCATTTTTGCTGTGCTACAGCTGGGTAGTGAGGTATACTACTGATCATTGTTGCAGTGATACAGCTGGGTAGTGAGGAATACTGCTGATCATTATTGCCATGCTACTGCTCGGTAGCGAGGTATACTAATGATCGATATTGCCATGCTACAGCTGAGCAGTGAGGTATGCTACTGATCATTTTTGCTGTGTTACTGCTGGGCACTGAGGTATGCTATTGATCGTTAATGCTGTGCTACAGCTCGGTAGTGGTATACTACTTATCCTTATTGCTGTGCTACAGCTGGGTAGTCAGGTATACTACTGATTGTCATTGTCATGCTCCAATTGGGTAGTGAGGTATACTACTGATCATTACTGCTGTGCTACAGCTAGGTGGTGAGGTACACTAATGACCGTTATTGCCATGCTACAGCTGGGTAGTGAGGTGTACTACTGATCGCTACAGCGATGTTGCCTCTGGGTTTGAGATATACTACTGATCATTTTTGCTGTGTTACAGCTGGGTAGTGAGGTATACTACTGATTATTTTTGCTTTGTTACAGCTGGGCAGTGAGGTATACCGCTGATCATTATTGCCATGCTACAGCTGCATAGTAAGGTATACTACTGATCATTATTGCCATACTACAGCTGGGTAGTGAGGTATACTACTGATCATTTTTGCTGTGTTACACCTGGGTAGTGAGGTATACTACTGAACATTATTGCCATTCTACAGCTTGGTAGTGAGGTATACTACTGATTATTATTGCCGTGCTACAGCTGGGTAGTGAGGTATAGTACTGATCATTATTGCCATGCTACAGCTGGGCAGTGAGGTATCCTACTGATTATTTTTGCTGTGTTACAGCTTGGTAGTGAGGTATTCAACTGATCATTACTGCCATGCTACAACTGGGTAGTGAGGTATACTACTGATTATTTTTGCTTTGTTACAGCTGGGCAGTGAGGTATACTACTGATCATTTTTCTTGTGTTACAGCTTGGTAGTGAGGTATACTACTGATCATTATTGCTGTGTTACAGCTGGGCAGTGAGGTATACTACTGATCATTCTCTGCTACAGCTGGGCAGTGAGATATACTACTGATCATTATTGCTGTGTTACAGCTGGGTAGTGAGGTATGCTACTGATAATTATTGCCATGCCACAGCTGGAAAGTGAGGTATACTACTGATCATTATTGCCATCCTACAGCTGGGCACTGGGTATACTACTGATCATTATTGCCATGCTACAGCTGGGTAGCGAGGTATACTAATGATTGTTATTGCCATGCTACAGCTGAGTAGTGAAGTATACTACTGATCATTTTTGCTGTGTTACTGCTGGGTACTGAGGCATGCTATTGATCATTATGGCTGTGCTACAGCTGGGTAGTGAGGTATACTACTTATAGTTATTGCTGTGCTACAGCTGGGTAGTGGTATACTACTGATTGTCACTGTCATGCTCCAATTGGTTGGTGAGTATACTACTGATCATTACTGCTGTGCTACACCTGAGTAGTGAGGTACACTAATGACCGTTAACGCCATGCTACAGCTGGATAGTGAGGTATATTACTGATCATTACTGCCTTGCTACAGCTGGACAGTGAGGTGTACTACTGATCGTTACTACATACTACATCTGGGTTTGAGATATCTACTGATCATTAATGCCGTGCTACAACTGAGCAGTGAAGTATACCGCTGATCATTATGCCATGCCACAGCTGGTTAGTAAGGTATACTACTGATCATTATTGCCATACTACAGCTGGGTAGTGAGGTATAATACTGATCATTTTGCTGTGTTACACCTGGGTGTGAGGAATACTACTGAACATTATTGCAATTCTACAGCTGGGTAGTAAGGTATACTACTGATCATTACTGCTGTGCTACAGCTGGGTAGAGAGGTATACTACTGATCATTATTGCCATGCTATAGCTGGATAGTGAGGTAACTACTGATCATTTTGCGTGTTTACAGCTGGGTGAGTGGTATGCTACTGATCATTATTGCAGTGATATAGCTGGGTAGTGAGGGTATACTACTGATCATTACTGCCATGCTACTGCTCAGTAGCGAGGTATACTAATGATCGATATTGCATGCTACAGCTGAGCAGTGAGGTATACTACTGATCATTTTTGCTGTGTTACTGCTGGGCACTGAGGTATGCTATTGATCGTTATTGCTGTGCTACAGCTCGGTAGTGAGGTATACTACTTATCCTTATTGCTGTGCTACAGCTGGGTAGTCAGGTATACTACTGATTGTCATTGTCATGCTCCAATTGGGTAGTGAGGTATACTACTGATCATTACTGCTGTGCTGCAGCTGGGTAGTGAGGTACACTAATGACCGTTATTGCCATGCTACAGCTGGATAGTGAGGTGTACTACTGATCGTTACAGCCATGTTACCTCTGGGTTTGAGATATACTACTGATCATTTTTGCTGTGTTACAGCTGAGGAGTAAGGTATACTACTGATCATTATTGCCATGCCACAGCTGGGCAGAGAGGTATACTACCAATCAATTTTGCTGTGTTACAGTGGGGTAGTGAGGTATACTACTGATCATTTTTGCAGTGATATAGCTGGGTAGTGAGTATACTACTGATCATTACTGCCATGCTACACCTGGGTAGCGAGGTATACTAATGATCATTATTGCCATGCTACAGCTGAGTAGTGAGGTATACAACTGATCATTTTTGCTGTGTTACTGCTGGGTAGTGAGGTATGCTACTGATCATTACTGCCATGCTACAGCTGAGTAGTGAGGTGTACTACTGATCATTATTGCTGTGCTACAGCTGGGTAGTGAGGTATACTACTGATCATTTTTGCTGTGTTACACCTGGGTAGTGAGGTATACTACTGAACATTATTGCCATTCTACAGCTTGGTAGTGAGGTATACTACTGATTATTATTGCTGTGCTACAGCTGGGTAGAGAGGTATACTACTGATCATTATTGCCATGCTACAGCTGGATAGTGAGGTATACTACTGATCATTTTTGCTGTGCTACAGCTGGGTAGTGAGGTATACTACTGATCATTATTGCAGTGATACAGCTGGGTAGTGAGGAATACTGCTGATCATTATTGCCATGCTACTGCTCGGTAGCGAGGTATACTAATGATCGATATTGCCATGCTACAGCTGAGCAGTGAGGTATGCTACTGATCATTTTTGCTGTGTTACTGCTGGGCACTGAGGTATGCTATTGATCGTTAATGCTGTGCTACAGCTCGGTAGTGAGGTATACTACTTATCCTTATTGCTGTGCTACAGCTGGGTAGTCAGGTATACTACTGATTGTCATTGTCATGCTCCAATTGGGTAGTGAGGTATACTACTGATCATTACTGCTGTGCTACAGCTAGGTGGTGAGGTACACTAATGACCGTTATTGCCATGCTACAGCTGGGTAGTGAGGTGTACTACTGATCGCTACAGCGATGTTGCCTCTGGGTTTGAGATATACTACTGATCATTTTTGCTGTGTTACAGCTGGGTAGTGAGGTATACTACTGATTATTTTTGCTTTGTTACAGCTGGGCAGTGAGGTATACCGCTGATCATTATTGCCATGCTACAGCTGCATAGTAAGGTATACTACTGATCATTATTGCCATACTACAGCTGGGTAGTGAGGTATACTACTGATCATTTTTGCTGTGTTACACCTGGGTAGTGAGGTATACTACTGAACATTATTGCCATTCTACAGCTTGGTAGTGAGGTATACTACTGATTATTATTGCCGTGCTACAGCTGGGTAGTGAGTATAGTACTGATCATTATTGCCATGCTACAGCTGGGCAGTGAGGTATCCTACTGATTATTTTTGCTGTGTTACAGCTTGGTAGTGGGTATTCAACTGATCATTACTGCCATGCTACAACTGGGTAGTGAGGTATACTACTGATTATTTTTGCTTTGTTACAGCTGGGCAGTGAGGTATACTACTGATCATTTTTCTTGTGTTACAGCTTGGTAGTGAGGTATACTACTGATCATTATTGCTGTGTTACAGCTGGGCAGTGAGGTATACTACTGATCATTATTCCTCTGCTACAGCTGGGCAGTGAGATATACTACTGATCATTATTGCTGTGTTACAGCTGGGTAGTGAGGTATGCTACTGATAATTATTGCCATGCCACAGCTGGAAAGTGAGGTATACTACTGATCATTATTGCCATCCTACAGCTGGGCACTGGGTATACTACTGATCATTATTGCCATGCTACAGCTGGGTAGCGAGGTATACTAATGATTGTTATTGCCATGCTACAGCTGAGTAGTGAAGTATACTACTGATCATTTTTGCTGTGTTACTGCTGGGTACTGAGGCATGCTATTGATCATTATGGCTGTGCTACAGCTGGGTAGTGAGGTATACTACTTATAGTTATTGCTGTGCTACAGCTGGGTAGTGAGGTATACTACTGATTGTCACTGTCATGCTCCAATTGGTTAGTGAGGTATACTACTGATCATTACTGCTGTGCTACACCTGAGTAGTGAGGTACACTAATGACCGTTAACGCCATGCTACAGCTGGATAGTGAGGTATATTACTGATCATTACTGCCTTGCTACAGCTGGACAGTGAGGTGTACTACTGATCGTTACTACCATACTACATCTGGGTTTGAGATATACTACTGATCATTAATGCCGTGCTACAACTGAGCAGTGAAGTATACCGCTGATCATTATTGCCATGCCACAGCTGGTTAGTAAGGTATACTACTGATCATTATTGCCATACTACAGCTGGGTAGTGAGGTATACTAATGATCATTATTGCCATGCTACAGCTGAGTAGTGAGGTATACAACTGATCATTTTTGCTGTGTTACTGCTGGGTAGTGAGGTATGCTACTGATCATTACTGCCATGCTACAGCTGAGTAGTGAGTGTGCTACTGATCATTATTGCTGTGCTACAGCTGGGTAGTGAGGTATACTACTGATCATTTTGCTGTGTTACACCTGGGTAGTGAGGTATACTACTGAACATTATTGCCATTCTACAGCTTGGTAGTGAGGTATACTACTGATTATTATTGCTGTGCTACAGCTGGGTAGAGAGGTATACTACTGATCATTATTGCCATGCTACAGCTGGATAGTGAGGTATACTACTGATCATTTTTGCTGTGCTACAGCTGGGTAGTGAGGTATACTACTGATCATTATTGCAGTGATACAGCTGGGTAGTGAGGAATACTGCTGATCATTATTGCCATGCTACTGCTCGGTAGCGAGGTATACTAATGATCGATATTGCCATGCTACAGCTGAGCAGTGAGGTATGCTACTGATCATTTTTGCTGTGTTACTGCTGGGCACTGAGGTATGCTATTGATCGTTAATGCTGTGCTACAGCTCGGTAGTGAGGTATACTACTTATCCTTATTGCTGTGCTACAGCTGGGTGAGTCAGGTATACTACTGATTGTCATTGTCATGCTCCAATTGGGTAGTGGGGTATACTACTGATCATTACTGCTGTGCTACAGCTGGGTGGTGAGTACACTAATGACCGTTATTGCCATGCTACAGCTGGGTAGTGAGGTGTACTACTGATCGCTACAGCGATGTTGCCTCTGGGTTTGAGATATACTACTGATCATTTTGCTGTGTTACAGCTGGGTAGTGAGGTATACTACTGATTATTTTGCTTTGTTACAGCTGGGCAGTGGGGTATACCGCTGATCATTATTGCCATGCTACAGCTGCATAGTAAGGTATACTACTGATCATTATTGCCATACTACAGCTGGGTAGTGAGGTATACTACTGATCATTTTGCTGTGTTACACCTGGGTAGTGAGGTATACTACTGAACATTATTGCCATTCTACAGCTTGGTAGTGGTATACTACTGATTATTATTGCCGTGCTACAGCTGGGTAGTGAAGTATAGTACTGATCATTATTGCCATGCTACAGCTGGGCAGTGAGGTATCCTACTGATTATTTTGCTGTGTTACAGCTTGGTAGTGAGGTATTCAACTGATCATTACTGCCATGCTACAACTGGGTAGTGAGGTATACTACTGATTATTTTTGCTTTGTTACAGCTGGGCAGTGAGGTATACTACTGATCATTTTCTTGTGTTACAGCTTGGTAGTGGTATACTACTGATCATTATTGCTGTGTTACAGCTGGGCAGTGGTACTACTGATCATTATTCCTCTGCTACAGCTGGGCAGTGAGATATACTACTGATCATTATTGCTGTGTTACAGCTGGGTAGTGAGGTATGCTACTGATAATTATTGCCATGCCACAGCTGGAAAGTGAGGTATACTACTGATCATTATTGCCATCCTACAGCTGGGCACTGGGGTATACTACTGATCATTATTGCCATGCTACAGCTGGGTAGCGAGGTATACTAATGATTGTTATTGCCATGCTACAGCTGAGTAGTGAAGTATACTACTGATCATTTTTGCTGTGTTACTGCTGGGTACTGAGGCATGCTATTGATCATTATGGCTGTGCTACAGCTGGGTAGTGAGGTATACTACTTATAGTTATTGCTGTGCTACAGCTGGGTAGTGAGGTATACTACTGATTGTCACTGTCATGCTCCAATTGGTTAGTGAGGTATACTACTGATCATTACTGCTGTGCTACACCTGAGTAGTGAGGTACACTAATGACCGTTAACGCCATGCTACAGCTGGATAGTGAGGTATATTACTGATCATTACTGCCTTGCTACAGCTGGACAGTGAGGTGTACTACTGATCGTTACTACCATACTACATCTGGGTTTGAGATATACTACTGATCATTAATGCCGTGCTACAACTGAGCAGTGAAGTATACCGCTGATCATTATTGCCATGCCACAGCTGGTTAGTAAGGTATACTACTGATCATTATTGCCATACTACAGCTGGGTAGTGAGGTATACTACTGATCATTTTTGCTGTGTTACACCTGGGTAGTGAGGAATACTACTGAACATTATTGCAATTCTACAGCTGGGTAGTAGGTATACTACTGATCATTACTGCTGTGCTACAGCTGGGTAGAGAGGTATACTACTGATCATTATTGCCGTGCTATAGCTGGATAGTGAGGTATACTACTGATCATTTTTGCTGTGTTACAGCTGGGTAGTGGTATGCTACTGATCATTATTGCAGTGATATAGCTGGGTAGTGAGGTATACTACTGATCATTACTGCCATGCTACTGCTCAGTAGCGGGTATACTAATGATCGATATTGCCATGCTACAGCTGAGCAGTGAGGGTATACTACTGATCATTTTTGCTGTGTTACTGCTGGGCACTGAGGTATGCTATTGATCGTTATTGCTGTGCTACAGCTCGGTAGTGAGGTATACTACTTATCCTTATTGCTGTGCTACAGCTGGGTAGTCAGGTATACTACTGATTGTCATTGTCATGCTCCAATTGGGTAGTGAGGTATACTACTGCTCATTACTGGTATACTTCAGATCATTACTGCTGTGCTGCAGCTGGGTAGTGAGGTACACTAATGACCGTTATTGCCATGCTACAGCTGGATAGTGAGGTGTACTACTGATCGTTACAGCCATGTTACCTCTGGGTTTGAGATATACTACTGATCATTTTGCTGTGTTACAGCTGAGGAGTGAGTATACTACTGATCATTATTGCCATGCCACAGCTGGGCAGAGAGGTATACTACCAATCAATTTTGCTGTGTTACAGTGGGGTAGTGAGGTATACTACTGATCATTTTTGCAGTGATATAGCTGGGTAGTGAGGTATACTACTGATCATTACTGCCATGCTACACCTGGGTAGCGAGGTATACTAATGATCATTATTGCCATGCTACAGCTGAGTAGTGAGGTATACAACTGATCATTTTTGCTGTGTTACTGCTGGGTAGTGAGGTATGCTACTGATCATTACTGCCATGCTACAGCTGAGTAGTGAGGTATACTACTGATCATTATTGCTGTGCTACAGCTGGGTAGTGAGGTATACTACTGATCATTATTGCTGTGCCACAGCTGGGTAGTGAGGTATACTACTGATCATTATTGCTCAGCTACAGCTTGGCAGTGAGGAATACTACTGATTATTACTGCTGTGCTACACCTAGGTAGTAAGCTATACTACTGATCATTATTGCCATGCTTCAGCTGGGTAGTGAGGTATACTACTGATCAGTTTTGCCATGTTACAGCTTGGTAGTGAGGTATACTGCTATTGATTAATGCAGTGATATAGCTGGGTAGTGAGGTATACTACTGATCATTACTGCCATGCTACAGCTGAGTAGCAAGGTATACTAATGATCGTTATTGCCATGCTACAGCTGAGTAGTGAGGTATACTACTGATCATTTTTGCTGTGTTACTGCTGGGTAGTGAGGTATGCTACTGATCATTATTACTGTGCTACAGGTGGGTAGTGAGGTATACTACTGATCATTTTTGCTGTGCTACAGCTTGGCAGTGAGGAATACTACTGATCATTATTGCTGTGCTACAGCTAGGTAGTGAGGTATACTGCTGATCATTATTGCCATGATACAGCTGGGTAGTGCGGTATACTACTGATCACTATTGCCATACTACAGTGGGGTACTGAGGTATACTACTGATCATTATTGCCATGCTACAGCGGGGTAGTGAGGTATACTACTGATCATTACTGCCATGCTCATTGTTGCCATGCTACAGCTGGGTAGTGAGATATACTACTGATCATTTTTGCTGTGTTACAGCTAGGTAGTGAGGTACACTACTGATCATTATTGCCATGCTACAGCTGGGTAGTGAGGTATACTACTGATCATTTTTACTGTGTTACAGCTTGGTAGTGAGGTATATTACTGATCATTATTGCCATGCTACAGCTGGGTAGTGAGGTATACTACTGATTATTTTTGCTGTGTTACAGCTTGGTAGTGAGGTATTCAACTGATCATTATTGTCATGCTGCAGCTGGGTAGTAGGTATACTACTGATTATTTTCCTCTGTTACAGCTTGGCAGTAAGGTATACTACTGATCATTACTGCTGTGTTACATCTGGGCAGTGAGGTATGCTACTGATCATTATTGCTCTGCTACAGCTGGGTAGTGAGTATACTACTGATCATTACTGCCATGCTACACCTGGGTGGCGGTATACTAATGATCGTTTTGCCATGCTACAGCTGAGTAGTGAGGTATACAACTGATCATTTTTGCTGTGTTACTGCTGGGTAGTGAGGTATGCTACTGATCATTACTGCCATGCTACAGCTGAGTAGTGAGGTATACTACTGATCATTATTGCTCTGCTACAGCTGGGCAGTGAGATATACTACTGATCATTTTGCTGTGTTACAGCTGGGTAGTGGTATACTACTGATTATTTTGCTTTGTTACAGCTGGGCAGTGAGGTATACCGCTGATCATTATTGCCATGCTACAGCTGCATAGTAAGGTATACTACTGATCATTATTGCCATACTACAGCTGGGTAGTGAGGTATACTACTGATCATTTTTGCTGTGTTACACCTGGGTAGTGAGGTATACTACTGAACATTATTGCCATTCTACAGCTTGGTAGTGAGGTATACTACTGATTATTATTGCGTGCTACAGCTGGGTAGTGAGGTATAGTACTGATCATTATTGCCATGCTACAGCTGGGCAGTGAGGTATCCTACTGATTATTTTGCTGTGTTACAGCTTGGTAGTGAGTATTCAACTGATCATTACTGCCATGCTACAGCTGGGTAGTGAGGTATACTACTGATTATTTTTGCTTTGTTACAGCTGGGCAGTGAGGTATACTACTGATCATTTTCTTGTGTTACAGCTTGGTAGTGAGGTATACTACTGATCATTATTGCTGTGTTACAGCTGGGCAGTGAGGTATACTACTGATCATTATTCCTCTGCTACAGCTGGGCAGTGAGATATACTACTGATCATTATTGCTGTGTTACAGCTGGGTAGTGAGTATGCTACTGATAATTATTGCCATGCCACAGCTGGAAAGTGAGGTATACTACTGATCATTATTGCCATCCTACAGCTGGGCACTGGGGTATACTACTGATCATTATTGCCATGCTACAGCTGGGTAGGGGTATACTAATGATCGTTATTGCCATGCTACAGCTGAGTAGTGAAGTATACTACTGATCATTTTTGCTGTGTTACTGCTGGGTACTGAGGCATGCTATTGATCATTATGGCTGTGCTACAGCTGGGTAGTGAGTATACTACTTATAGTTATTGCTGTGCTACAGCTGGGTAGTGAGTATACTACTGATTGTCACAGTCATGCTCCAATTGGGTAGTGAGGGTATACTACTGATCATTACTGCTGTGCTACACCTGAGTAGTGGTACACTAATGACCGTTAACGCCATGCTACAGCTGGATAGTGAGGTATATTACTGATCATTACTGCCTTGCTACAGCTGGACAGTGAGGTGTACTACTGATCGTTACTACCATACTACATCTGGGTTTGAGATATACTACTGATCATTAATGCCGTGCTACAACTGAGCAGTGAAGTATACCGCTGATCATTATTGCCATGCCACAGCTGGTTAGTAAGGTATACTACTGATCATTATTGCCATGCTACAGCTGGGTAGTGAGGTATAATACTGATCATTTTTGCTGTGTTACACCTCGGTAGTGAGGAATACTACTGAACATTATTGCAATTCTACAGCTGGGTAGTAAGGTATACTACTGATCATTACTGCTGTGCTACAGCTGGGTAGAGAGGTATACTACTGATCATTATTGCCATGCTATAGCTGGATAGTGAGGTATACTACTGATCATTTTTGCTGTGTTACAGCTGGGTAGTGGTATGCTGCTGATCATTATTGCAGTGATATAGCTGGGTAGTAGGGTATACTACTGATCATTACTGCCATGCTGCTGCTCAGTAGCGAGTATACTAATGATCGATATTGCATGCTACAGCTGAGCAGTGGTATACTACTGATCATTTTTGCTGTGTTACTGCTGGGCACTGGGGTATGCTATTGATCGTTATTGCTGTGCTACAGCTCGGTGAGTGAGTATACTACTTATCCTTATTGCTGTGCTACAGCTGGGTAGTCAGGTATACTACTGATTGTCATTGTCATGCTCCAATTGGGTATGAGGGTATACTACTGATCATTACTGCTGTGCTGCAGCTGGGTAGTGAGTACACTAATGACCGTTATTGCCATGCTACAGCTGGATAGTGAGTGTACTACTGATCGTTACAGCCATGTTACCTCTGGGTTTGAGATATACTATCGATCATTTTGCTGTGTTACAGCTGAGGAGTAGGTATACTACTGATCATTATTGCCATGCCACAGCTGGGCAGAGGGTATACTACCAATCAATTTTGCTGTGTTACAGTGGGGTAGTGAGGTATACTACTGATCATTTTGCAGTGATATAGCTGGGTAGTGAGGTATACTACTGATCATTACTGCCATGCTACACCTGGGTGGCGAGGTATACTAATGATCATTATTGCCATGCTACAGCTGAGTAGTGAGTATACAACTGATCATTTTGCTGTGTTACTGCTGGGTGAGTGTGCTGCAGATCATTACTGCCATGCTACAGCTGAGTAGTGAGGTGTACTACTGATCATTATTGCTGTGCTACAGCTGGGTAGTGAGGTATACTACTGATCATTTTTGCTGTGTTACACCTGGGTAGTGAGGTATACTACTGAACATTATTGCCATTCTACAGCTTGGTAGTGAGGTATACTACTGATTATTATTGCTGTGCTACAGCTGGGTAGAGAGGTATACTACTGATCATTATTGCCATGCTACAGCTGGATAGTGAGGTATACTACTGATCATTTTTGCTGTGCTACAGCTGGGTAGTGAGGTATACTACTGATCATTATTGCAGTGATACAGCTGGGTAGTGAGGAATACTGCTGATCATTATTGCCATGCTACTGCTCGGTAGCGAGGTATACTAATGATCGATATTGCCATGCTACAGCTGAGCAGTGAGGTATGCTACTGATCATTTTTGCTGTGTTACTGCTGGGCACTGAGGTATGCTATTGATCGTTAATGCTGTGCTACAGCTCGGTAGTGAGGTATACTACTTATCCTTATTGCTGTGCTACAGCTGGGTAGTCAGGTATACTACTGATTGTCATTGTCATGCTCCAATTGGGTGAGGTATACTACTGATCATTACTGCTGTGCTACAGCTGGGTGGTGAGGTACACTAATGACCGTTATTGCCATGCTACAGCTGGGTAGTGAGGTGTACTACTGATCGCTACAGCGATGTTGCCTCTGGGTTTGAGATATACTACTGATCATTTTTGCTGTGTTACAGCTGGGTAGTGAGTATACTACTGATTATTTTGCTTTGTTACAGCTGGGCAGTGAGGTATACGCTGATCATTATTGCCATGCTACAGCTGCATAGTAAGGTATACTACTGATCATTATTGCCATACTACAGCTGGGTAGTGAGGTATACTACTGATCATTTTGCTGTGTTACACCTGGGTAGTGAGGTATACTACTGAACATTATTGCCATTCTACAGCTTGGTAGTGAGGTATACTACTGATTATTATTGCCGTGCTACAGCTGGGTAGTGAGGTATAGTACTGATCATTATTGCCATGCTACAGCTGGGCAGTGAGGTATCCTACTGATTATTTTTGCTGTGTTACAGCTTGGTAGTGAGGTATTCAACTGATCATTACTGCCATGCTACAACTGGGTAGTGAGGTATACTACTGATTATTTTTGCTTTGTTACAGCTGGGCAGTGAGGTATACTACTGATCATTTTTCTTGTGTTACAGCTTGGTAGTGAGGTATACTACTGATCATTATTGCTGTGTTACAGCTGGGCAGTGAGGTATACTACTGATCATTATTCCTCTGCTACAGCTGGGCAGTGAGATATACTACTGATCATTATTGCTGTGTTACAGCTGGGTAGTGAGGTATGCTACTGATAATTATTGCCATGCCACAGCTGGAAAGTGAGGTATACTACTGATCATTATTGCCATCCTACAGCTGGGCACTGAGGTATACTACTGATCATTATTGCCATGCTACAGCTGGGTATCGAGGTATACTAATGATTGTTATTGCCATGCTACAGCTGAGTAGTGAAGTATACTACTGATCATTTTTGCTGTGTTACTGCTGGGTACTGAGGCATGCTATTGATCATTATGGCTGTGCTACAGCTGGGTAGTGAGGTATACTTATAGTTATTGCTGTGCTACAGCTGGGTAGTGAGTATACTACTGATTGTCACTGTCATGCTCCAATTGGTTAGTGAGGGTATACTACTGATCATTACTGCTGTGCTACACCTGAGTAGTGAGTACACTAATGACCGTTAACGCCATGCTACAGCTGGATAGTGAGGTATATTACTGATCATTACTGCCTTGCTACAGCTGGACAGTGAGGTGTACTACTGATCGTTACTACCATACTACATCTGGGTTTGAGATATACTACTGATCATTAATGCCGTGCTACAACTGAGCAGTGAAGTATACCGCTGATCATTATTGCCATGCCACAGCTGGTTAGTAGGTATACTACTGATCATTATTGCCATACTACAGCTGGGTAGTGGGTATACTACTGATCATTTTGCTGTGTTACACCTCGGTAGTGAGGAATACTACTGAACATTATTGCAATTCTACAGCTGGGTAGTAAGGTATACTACTGATCATTACTGCTGTGCTACAGCTGGGTAGAGAGGTATACTACTGATCATTATTGCCATGCTATAGCTGGATAGTGAGGTATACTACTGATCATTTTGCTGTGTTACAGCTGGGTAGTGAGTATGCTACTGATCATTATTGCAGTGATATGGCTGGGTAGTGAGGTATACTACTGATCATTACTGCCATGCTACTGCTCAGTAGCGAGGTTATAATGATCGATATTGCCATGCTACAGCTGAGCAGTGAGGTATACTACTGATCATTTTTGCTGTGTTACTGCTGGGCACTGAGGTATGCTATTGATCGTTATTGCTGTGCTACAGCTCGGTAGTGAGGTATACTACTTATCCTTATTGCTGTGCTACAGCTGGGTAGTCAGGTATACTACTGATTGTCATTGTCATGCTCCAATTGGGTAGTGAGGGTATACTACTGATCATTACTGCTGTGCTGCAGCTGGGTAGTGGGTACACTAATGACCGTTATTGCCATGCTACAGCTGGATAGTGAGGTGTACTACTGATCGTTACAGCCATGTTACCTCTGGGTTTGAGATATACTACTGATCATTTTGCTGTGTTACAGCTGAGGGTAAGTATACTACTGATCATTATTGCCATGCCACAGCTGGGCAGAGAGGTATACTACCAATCAATTTTGCTGTGTTACAGTGGGGTAGTGTTATACTACTGATCATTTTTGCAGTGATATAGCTGGGTAGTGAGGTATACTACTGATCATTACTGCCATGCTACACCTGGGTAGCGAGGTATACTAATGATCATTATTGCCATGCTACAGCTGAGTAGTGAGGTATACAACTGATCATTTTTGCTGTGTTACTGCTGGGTAGTGAGGTATGCTACTGATCATTACTGCCATGCTACAGCTGAGTAGTGAGGTGTACTACTGATCATTATTGCTGTGCTACAGCTGGGTAGTGAGGTATACTACTGATCATTTTTGCTGTGTTACACCTGGGTAGTGAGGTATACTACTGAACATTATTGCCATTCTACAGCTTGGTAGTGAGGTATACTACTGATTATTATTGCTGTGCTACAGCTGGGTGAGAGGTATACTACTGATCATTATTGCCATGCTACAGCTGGATAGTGAGGTATACTACTGTCATTTTTGCTGTGCTACAGCTGGGTAGTGAGGTATACTACTGATCATTATTGCAGTGATACAGCTGGGTAGTGAGGAATACTGCTGATCATTATTGCCATGCTACTGCTCGGTGGCGGTATACTAATGATCGATGTTGCCAAGCTACAGCTGAGCAGTGGGGTATGCTACTGATCATTTTTGCTGTGTTACTGCTGGGGCACTGAGGTATGCTATTGATCGTTAATGCTGTGCTACAGCTCGGTAGTGAGGTATACTACTTATCCTTGTTGCATGCTACAGCTGGGTGATCAGGTATACTACTGATTGTCATTGTCATGCTCCAATTGGGTAGTGAGGTATACTACTGATCATTACTGCTGTGCTACAGCTAGGTGGTGAGGTACACTAATGACCGTTATTGCCATGCTACAGCTGGGTAGTGAGGTGTACTACTGATCGCTACTAGCGATGTTGCCTCTGGGTTTGAGATATACTACTGATCATTTTGCTGTGTTACAGCTGGGTAGTGAGGTATACTACTGATTATTTTTGCTTTGTTACAGCTGGGCAGTGGGGTATACCGCTGATCATATTGCCATGCTACAGCTGCATAGTAGGTATACTACTGATCATTATTGCCATACTACAGCTGGGTAGTGAGTATACTACTGATCATTTTTGCTGTGTTACACCTGGGTAGTGAGGTATACTACTGAACATTATTGCCATTCTACAGCTTGGTAGTGAGGGTATACTACTGATTATTGTTGCCGTGCTACAGCTGGGTAGTGAGGTATAGTACTGATCATTATTGCCATGCTACAGCTGGGCGGTGAGGTATCCTACTGATTATTTTGCTGTGTTACAGCTTGGTAGTGAGTATTCAACTGATCATTACTGCCATGCTACAACTGGGTAGTGAGGTATACTACTGATTATTTTGCTTTGTTACAGCTGGGCGGTGGGTATACTACTGATCATTTTCTTGTGTTACAGCTTGGTAGTGAGGTATACTACTGATCATTGTGCTGTGTTACAGCTGGGCAGTGAGGTATACTACTGATCATTATTCCTCTGCTACAGCTGGGCGGTGAGATATACTACTGATCATTATTGCTGTGTTACAGCTGGGTAGTGAGTATGCTACTGTAATTATTGCCATGCCACAGCTGGAAAGTGAGGTATACTACTGATCATTATTGCCATCCTACAGCTGGGCACTGAGGTATACTACTGATCATTATTGCCATGCTACAGCTGGGTAGCGAGTATACTAATGATTGTTATTGCCATGCTACAGCTGAGTGGTAAGTATACTACTGATCATTTTGCTGTGTTACTGCTGGGTACTGAGGCATGCTATTGATCATTATGGCTGTGCTACAGCTGGGTAGTGAGGTATACTACTTATAGTTATTGCTGTGCTACAGCTGGGTAGTGAGGTATACTACTGATTGTCACTGTCATGCTCCAATTGGTTAGTGAGGTATACTACTGATCATTACTGCTGTGCTACACCTGAGTAGTGAGTACACTAATGACCGTTACAGCCATGCTACAGCTGGATAGTGAGGTATATTACTGATCATTACTGCCTTGCTACAGCTGGACAGTGAGGTGTACTACTGATCGTTACTACCATACTACATCTGGGTTTGAGATATACTACTGATCATTAATGCCGTGCTACAACTGAGCAGTGAAGTATACCGCTGATCATTATTGCCATGCCACAGCTGGTTAGTAAGGTATACTACTGATCATTATTGCCATACTACAGCTGGGTAGTGAGGTATACTACTGATCATTTTTGCTGTGTTACACCTGGGTAGTGAGGAATACTACTGAACATTATTGCAATTCTACAGCTGGGTAGTAAGGTATACTACTGATCATTACTGCTGTGCTACAGCTGGGTAGAGAGGTATACTACTGATCATTATTGCCATGCTATAGCTGGATAGTGAGGTATACTACTGATCATTTTTGCTGTGTTACAGCTGGGTAGTGAGGTATGCTACTGATCATTATTGCAGTGATATAGCTGGGTAGTGAGGTATACTACTGATCATTACTGCCATGCTACTGCTCAGTAGCGAGGTATACTAATGATCGATATTGCCATGCTACAGCTGAGCAGTGAGGTATACTACTGATCATTTTTGCTGTGTTACTGCTGGGCACTGAGGTATGCTATTGATCGTTATTGCTGTGCTACAGCTCGGTAGTGAGGTATACTACTTATCCTTATTGCTGTGCTACAGCTGGGTAGTCAGGTATACTACTGATTGTCATTGTCATGCTCCAATTGGGTAGTGAGGTATACTACTGATCATTACTGCTGTGCTGCAGCTGGGTAGTGAGGTACACTAATGACCGTTATTGCCATGCTACAGCTGGATAGTGAGGTGTACTACTGATCGTTACAGCCATGTTACCTCTGGGTTTGAGATATACTACTGATCATTTTTGCTGTGTTACAGCTGAGGTAGTATACTACTGATCATTATTGCCATGCCACAGCTGGGCAGAGGTATACTACCAATCAATTTTGCTGTGTTACAGTGGGGTAGTGAGGTATACTACTGATCATTTTGCAGTGATATAGCTGGGTAGTAGGTATACTACTGATCATTACTGCCATGCTACACCTGGGTGCGAGGTATACTAATGATCATTATTGCCATGCTACAGCTGAGTAGTGAGGTATACAACTGATCATTTTGCTGTGTTACTGCTGGGTGGTGAGGTATGCTACTGATCATTACTGCCATGCTACAGCTGAGTAGTGAGGTATACTACTGATCATTATTGCTGTGCTACAGCTGGGTGAGTGAGGTATACTACTGATCATTATTGCTGTGCCACAGCTGGGTAGTGAGGTATACTGCACTGATCATTGTTGCTCAGCTACAGCTTGGCGGTGAGAATACTACTGATTATTACTGCTGTGCTACAGCTGGGTAGTAAGCTATACTACTGATCATTATTGCCGTAGCTTCAGCTGGGTAGTGGGGTATACTACTGATCAGTTTTGCTGTGTACAGCTTGGTAGTGAGGTATACTGCTGATCATTAATGCAGTGATAAGCTGGGTAGTAGGGTATACTGCTGATCATTACTGCCATGCTACAGCTGAGTAGCAAGGTATACTAATGATCGTTATTGCCATGCTACAGCTGAGTAGTGAGGTATACTACTGATCATTTTGCTGTGTTACTGCTGGGTAGTGAGGTATGCTACTGATCATTATTACTGTGCTACAGGTGGGTAGTGAGGTATACTACTGATCATTTTTGCTGTGCTACAGCTTGGCAGTGAGGAATACTACTGATCATTATTGCTGTGCTACAGCTAGGTAGTGAGGTATACTGCTGATCATTATTGCCATGATACAGCTGGGTAGTGCGGTATACTACTGATCACTATTGCCATACTACAGTGGGGTACTGAGGTATACTACTGATCATTATTGCCATGCTACAGCGGGGTAGTGAGGTATACTACTGATCATTACTGCCATGCTCATTGTTGCCATGCTACAGCTGGGTAGTGAGATATACTACTGATCATTTTTGCTGTGTTACAGCTAGGTAGTGAGGTACACTACTGATCATTATTGCCATGCTACAGCTGGGTAGTGAGGTATACTACTGATCATTTTTACTGTGTTACAGCTTGGTAGTGAGGTATTCAACTGATCATTATTGTCATGCTGCAGCTGGGTAGTGAGGTATACTACTGATTATTTTTCCTCTGTTACAGCTTGGTAGTGAGGTATACTACTGATCATTACTGCTGTGTTACATCTGGGCAGTGAGGTATGCTACTGATCATTATTGCTCTGCTACAGCTGGGTAGTGAGGTATACTACTGATTATTTTTGCTTTGTTACTGCTGGGTAGTGAGGAATACTACTGATCATTTTTCCTGTGTTACAGCTTGGTAGTGAGGTATACTACTGATCATTATTGCTGTGTTACAGCTGGGCAGTGAGGTATACTACTGATCATTATTGCTCTGCTACAGCTCGGCAGTGAGATATACTACTGATCATTATTGCTGTGTTACAGCTGGGTAGTGAGGTATGCTATTGATAATTATTGCCATGCTACACCTGGGTAGTGAGGTATAGTACTGATCATTATTGCCATGCTACAGCTGGGCAGTGACGTATCCTACTGATCATTACTGCCATGCTACAGCTGGGTAGTGAGGTATACTACTGTTTATTTTTGCTGTGTTACAGCTTGTTAGTGAGGTATTCAACTGATCATTACTGCCATGCTACAGCTGGGTAGTGAGGTATACTACTGATTATTTTTGCTTTGTTACAGCTGGGTAGTGAGGTATAGTACTGATCATTTTTTCTGTGTTACAGCTTGGTAGTGAGGTATACTACTGATCATTACTGCCATGCTACAGCTGGTTAACAAGGTATACTAATGATCATTATTGCCATGCTACAGCTGAGTAGTGAGATATACTACTGATCATTTTTGCTGTGTTACTGCTGGGTAGTGAGGTATGCTACTGATCTTTACTGCCATGCTACAGCTGGGTAGTGAGGTATATAACTGATCATTGTTGCTGTGCTACAGCTGGGTAGTGAGGTATACTACACATCATTATTGCTGTGCTACAGCTGGGTAGTGAGGCATGCTACTGATCATTATTGCTCTGCTACAGCTTGGCAGTGAGGAATACTACTGATCATTATTGCTGTGCTACAGCTAGGTAGCGAGGTATACTACTGATCATTATTGCCATGCTACAGCGGGTACTGAGGTATACTACTGATTATTATTGCCATTCTACAGTGGGGTAGTGAGGTATACTACTGATTGTCATTGGTTGAACAAATCAGGTCACACAGGAATCAACAAATTTGGTACAACATACCTAAATAGTATGATTTTTATTAAACAAACAAACAAAAAAATTAAATCCCCAAAAAAATAACAGCTTACTGCACCGAACTTATGATAATAAACAAACAAAATAAAACTTGAAAACAGCACAGCTTCCCTGCCAAGGGTCTAGCAGTGGATCATAATCGTGTGCAGTATAACAGAGAGCAGGAGGTCCTCACGTGAGCTCTCCCTAACAGCATCTAACCTGAGGATCTAGGCTGGCTTCTTTTAAAGAGTGGAGCTCCACCCCTTAGCTCAAAACCCCACCTAATTATTAAGCTATTTACAGGAAAATTTCTTATTTCTTTGTACAATCAATTACATAGAATTTACATAAATGAAAGGCATAACAAATAATCCATTATTATGACATCAACATAAACACCCTAATGCTCTATCAGATATGATTGCACATTTCTTGCAGAGTGGGCTGCATTATAGACAACTCCTCCCCTTTTCTAAAGGTAACCTAGGAGCTGCAGCATATAAAAGAAGGGAGAAAGGTACTGCTGACTTTCTATAGGAGACAGCACCTTGCTAGGACACCAGCACTGATTGGAGACATGAAACTCCTGGGAGTTGTGTAAGTAGACCACATTTTAGTTCTTCTTCTCTATTATCCTGTATTTTAGTTAATTTGCTAACTGTTTAACCTTTTCAAGAACAGGATATTCCAATCTGCACCCGTACATATCTTAAAGAAAAACATTTAAACTGGCATTGGTAATTTTTTAGTTTGACTGTCAATCCCAACTTGCTTTTTACATTGTGAAAAAAACCTTTGCCTACCAAGTCTGTTTACAGGCCTTTAGTTCATTTCATTCTTTAAGTCTGTGCAGCTCATTTAGACCATTTCTGCACATTTAAGGGCAATGCAGGGAAAAAGTGCTTATATTTAACTGGACCATGACGTAGAAGAGCACAAATAGGAAGGGGAAGAAAAATAGTTTCAATTATAATACACAGTGTCAGATGGCCAGTCTGACTGCAGCATATTCTGTATGTTTTACACAGAAAAGGGGGGATTAGAAAGAGACAGAAAGACATAAAATGAAGGAGTAAAGTGCTGTTGCACAACAGTCTTTGGAACAGATATAGGAGAGAAGAAGAAAATGTCAGGTTCAGCTAAGCATTATTCACATGGGGGGGGTTCGACTACCACATTTCCCCCTCTTTATGAACAAACCAATAATTTGGTTTGAAGACCACATTCCCTTTTCTACAACATAAACCCAAGGGAATGGGATGGGACTTCCACCCACCCTCACAGAAGTCCCACCCCAGGGCACCCTATAAACAAAAACAATAAATACAATTAACATCATTCATTGTCATACGTCATACTTTGCCCTAGGGTTGAAATAGGATACTGTATCCCATTCTAGATTAAATTTCCTTAAGCACCATATCTAGAAAGGAAATCTGCATTTTTATGTTTGCTGCCTGGTCTATGCTTAATCTCAAAATGTTAGGGCTGTAGAGCCAAGTACCAACGGAGAATACGTGCATTTTTATCCTTCATCTGGTTAAGCCAGCATAAAGGGTTGTGATCCATAATTAAAGTAAAATGAGCCCCCATAGATAGAATTTCAATGTCTCTATAGCCCGTTTAATTGCTAAACATTCCTTTTCTATTGTAGCATACTTCTGTTCTCTGGGATATAGTTTCGACTGATGAATAAGATGGGTGCTCTTCTCCATTGATATTTTGACACAATACAGCACCAAGACCAGTTTCTGAAGCATCTGTTTGTAATTCAAAAGGTTTATTAAAATCTGGAATTGTAACACTGGTGCTGAACACAGTATAGCTTTTATTGTCCTAAAAGCTAAATCACAAACAGGTGACCATAGGATTTTATTTGGGACTTGTTTCTTAGTCAAGTCAGTCAATGGGGTTGCAATTGTGACGAAGTCAGGGATAAAGCGTCTATAATAACTAGCTAAACCCAAAAAAGATCTCACTTGTTTTTTTGTTTCTGGGACTGTACATTGGGCTACTGCCTCCACCTTCTCTATTTCTGGACGTACTATTCCATTACCCAAAACGAAGCCCAAATATCTTGTCTTATTCATGGCTAGGGTACACTTGGAAGGATTAATAGTTAAACCAGCTTTTTCAATAGTATATAAAACATTAGACAAATGGGTAAGATGTGTTGACCAGTCTGAACTGAAAATCACCACATCATCCAAATAAGCAGAACAATAGGAAGTGATCATTCAACAATTTATCCATATATCTTTGGAAGGTGGCAGGGGCCCCATGTAAGCCAAATGGCATATAAGCAAACTGGTATAACCCTTAGGAGTGCTAAAAGCTGTTTTTCTTTAGACTGTTCTTCCAAAGGATCTGCCAATAGCCCTTTGTGAGATCGAGTAGAGATGTATTTTGCCTGTCCAATGTGATCTATTATTCATCCACTCTAGGAACTGGATAGCTATCAAACTGAGATACTTGATTGAGTTTACAGAAATCGAGACATAAACGGATACCCCCTTCCTTTTTAGGTACAATTACCATAGGGGATGACCATGGACTTCTAGAAGGTTCAATAATATTTAATTTCCGTAATTTCTCAATTTCCTGTACAACCTCAGACCTACTTCTTTCGGCAATCAATATGCCTTTTGCCTTATTGGGACAGGATCAGTTTTAATCGTATGTACTACAGCAATGGCTTTACTTGGGATAGTTGTGAAAACTTTTGTATAATGTTGTAGTACATTTTCCAATTCTGCATGTTGCTGACTGGTTAAATTTGAGTTACTATGTACATCTCTAATAGTTTCCTCTGATTCAAGCCTTTTATAGGCAGAATCTAATTCAGTGTCTGAACTACTGGGCATAACATAAAGGTCAGCTTTAACATCAGAAGTAAGTCTCTCATGCCATTTCTTTAAGAGATTTGCATGATAGATGGGTATACACTTTCGTCTCCCGGGTATCTCAACTTGGTAAGTGACAGGACCAGTCTGGGAAACAATGGAGTAAGGTCCCTGCCATTTCATTAAAAGCTTATTGTCATTGGATGGCAATAATAACAGTACCTTTTCCCCTGGAAGAAATTGTTTTTCCTGAGTTTTACTATCATAATAGCATTTCTGCTTAGTTTGGGCTACCATATTTTGTTCATGTGCCTTTTTTGTGTACTGCATTAGTCGCTTTCTAAAATTAACCAAATAGTCTAGGATCTTGGTAAATTTCACTGTTGTCTCTCCCTCCCAAGTTTCTTTAACTATGTCAAGAGGTCCCCGGGGGTTTCTTCCATACAGCAAACTGAATGGTGAAAATCCTGTCAAGGCTTGTGGGACCTCTCGGTATGCAAACAGGAATAGGGGAAGATATTGATCCCACTTTTTACCTTCTTCGTCCACAAATTTCCTAATCATATGTTTTAATGTCTGATTAAATCTTTCTGTAAGACCATCAGTTTGTGGATGGTAATGGGTGGTTCGTAATGTAGTAATTCCTAAAGCTTTGTACAATTCAGTGAGTAGTGCAGCATTAAAATTTGTACCACGATCCGTCAGAATCTCTTTAGGAATACCCATACGACTGCAGAATTCTACTACTTTTTCTGCTATTTTTGAGGCTGTAACTGTTCTCAAGGGAAAAGCTTCAGGATATTTGGTTGCATAATCACAAAGGACAAGTATGAATCTATTACCCTTACTGCTTTTTACTAATGGTCCTACCACATCCATAGCTATTCTTTCAAAGGGTTGAGCTACAGCTGGTAGAGGCATTAAGGGTACTTTGTCCCTGTGAGTTATCTGGCTGATTTGCTGACAGGAAGGACAACATCTGCAATACTCAGCAACGTCCTCCTGTAGACCAGGCCAGAAGAATCATTGCAATAGTCTAGCAGAAGTTCGGTCTCATCCTGCATGTCCAGCACTAGGGATATCGTGTGCTAAAAATAGAAGATATTTTCTAAATTTCTGTGGTACCAGCATTTGTTCTATCTGTTCTTGTGTTTTAGGATTTATACATATTCTATATAATTCCATTCTGTTGTACAACATATGGTGAACCCAAAGGTACTTGTTTGTTAAGCTGTGAAAAGAAAGGGTTAAGTGTATTGTCATTTTGCTGTTCAGTTTTAATATCTGCAATATGACATTGAGGCATGACATCACCAGTCCCATTTGGTTTTTGTTTTCAGTCTTTCTGTAATAATTTCTTTTTGGCCTTTGTTTTTCGTGGCCCTTTACCCTCTTCAAACAAAGAATCATCAAAAGAAAATATAGGGTCCCGTTGTATCAGTTGTGACTGAGCCCTCATGGTTACAGCTGATAAGGCAGTGTCACATGAGGTTAAAAGGTGATTAAAGGATGGAAAGTCCTGACCAATAATCAAAGGCCCAGATAAAGTGGGTACAACTCCTAATGTCATATCACATGTCTGTCCATTTATACATACTTGTGTCTGTGCAGTTGGGTACTGATGCACATCACCATGGATACAGATTACACCAGTGGGTTTAGTACTTAACAACTTGTTATCTAGTAGGTCAGCCCGGATTAAGCTTTGTCGGCTCCCTGAGTCCACTAGCCCTTCTATATGAGTTCCATTAACCATAGTCTTTATAAAAAAGTTCCCCAAGTTCATAGAAGCTAGGTATGCAGACTTTTTCTTTGGGCAGAAATGGGCTATGTGTCCCAGTCCATGGCAATAATGGCATTCTATGGTGGATTCAGGTTTTTTTGATGCCATCTCCCGACCTTCCCCTCTAGTCTTAGCAATCCCTGTCCCAACTGATGAAACAACAGGTCTTACCATAGTGGTTGAGGATGTTGTAGTAGGAATGACATTTTCTGTTCTTTCCTGTACCCTTTTTGTACCGGTTGTCATGCAGATAAGAAATCCTCGGCTAGGGTAATTGCAGCTTCAGCATTATCAGGATGGTGTTCCCTTACCCATAATTGGACATCCAGGCATAATCTGTACAAATTGCTCCAACACAAACTGCTCAATGATGGCTGGTACAGTCTTTCCCTCAGGTTGTAGCCATTTGTGACACAAGTCATTCAATCTGGTATAGGTCTCCCGAGGTGGTACATGGGGTAAATGCTTTAAAGATCAAAACCTTTGGCTATATGTTTCTGTGTTAATGTCATATCTTTTTAGTATCTCCTTCTTTACAGAGGCATAATTATTAGCAATCTGGATATCCATACAGGTGTATGCCAATTGAACTTTGCCAGATAGATATGGGGCAAGTCTTACCACCCATTGGGTAGCACGCCAATTACAAGCCTGTGCTACACGTTCAAATGTTGTAAGATATGCCTCTATATCATAAGAGGGAGTCATTTTCGTTAATTTTATGTCTCTGGGATTTGTATGGGCCACCCCTTGACCAGTCCCAATAAGTTGTAAGGCCTATATTGTGTCAGCCCACCTCTGGTCTTGTCGCTTTCTTTCAACCTCTCTTTCCCTCAGATCTACCTCTCGCTGGCGTTCCATCTCCATCTGACGTATAGCTAACCAGCGGAGTAAATCCCTGAGGTCTTCGGGGGGGGTTCCAGCTGTTCTTCTTCTGGTCTCTTCACACCCGCCTCTTCCATCTTCTGTATGCCCTGTTTAACATTAGGACGTGTGGCAGCAAGTAATCCTTCAAGAAGTGGTTCACCAACAGCAGCCACTTGGGTTATGGTCAAAACCCCTGATAAGGCACCAGCTTCCTCGAGTTTAAGTGCCATGTACCTGTTGAAAACCACTTGTGACCTGGATACTATGTGCAGTATCTTTACTGGAGTCCACCTATTCCTTATGGATCTCCAATCAACCCCACTTCTGGTACCAAATGTCGTGGGTTGAACAAATCAGGTCACACAGGAATCAACAAATTTGGTACAACATACCTAAATGGTATGATTTTTATTAAACAAACAAAAAAATTAAATCCCCCCAAAAAATAACAGCTTGCAGCAGCAAACTTATGATAATAAACAAACAAAGTAAAACTTGAAAACAGCACAGCTTCCCTGCCAAGGGTCTAGCAGTGGAACATAATCTTGTGCAGTATAACAGAGAGCAGGAGGTCCTCACGTGAACTCTCCCTAACAGCACCTAACCTGAGGATCTAGGCTGGCTTCTTTTAAAGAGTGGAGCTCCACCCCTTAGCTCAAAGCCCCACCTAATTATTAAGCTATTTACAGGAAAATTTCTGATTTCTTTGTACAATCAATTACATAGAATTTACATAAATGAAAGCATAACAAATAATCCATTATTATGACATCAACATAAACACCCTAATGCTCTATCAGATATGATTGCACATTTCTTGCAGAGTGGGCTGCATTATAGACAACTCCTCCCCTTTTCTAAAGGTAACCTAGGAGCTGCAGCATATAAAAGAAGGGAGTAAGGTGCTGCTGACTTTCTATAGGAGACAGCACCTTGCAAGGACACCAGCACTGACTGGAGACATGAAACTCCTGGGAGTTGTGTAAGTAGACCACATTTTAGTTCTTCTTCTCTATTATCCTGTATTTTAGTTAATTTGCCAACTGTTTAAACTTTCCAAGAACAGGATATTCCAATCTGCACCCGTACATATCTTAAAGAAAAACATTTAAACTGGCATTGGTAATTTCTCAGTTTGACTGTCAATCCCAGCTTGCTTTTTACATTGTGAAAAAAATCTTTGCCTACCAAGTCTGTTTACAGACCTTTAGTTAGTTTCATTCTTTAAGTCTGTGCAGCTCATTTAGACCATTTCTGCACATTTAAGGGCAATGCAGGAAAAGTGCTTATATTTAACTGGACCATGACGAGAAGGCAGAAATAGGAAGGGAAGAAAATAGTTTCAATTGTAATACACAGCGTCAGATGGCCAGTCTGACTGCAGCATATTCTGTATGTTTTACACAGAAAGGGGAATAGAAAGAGACATAAAGACATAAAATGAAGGAGTAAAGTGCTTTTGCACAACAGTCTTTGGAACAGATATAGGAGAGAAGAAGAAAATGTCAGGTTCAGCTAAGCACTATTCACATGGGGGGTTCGAATACAACACTGATCATTACTGCCATGCTACAACAGGGTAGTGAGGTATACTACTGATCATTATTGCCATGCTACAGCTTGGTAGTGAGATCTACTACTGATCATTTTTGCTGTGTTACAGCTGGGTAGTGAGGTATACTACTGATCATTATTGCCATGCTACAGCTGGGTAGTGAGGTATACTACTGATCATTTTTGCTGTGTTACAGCTTGGTAGCGAGGTATACCACTGATCATTATTGCCATGCTACAGCTGGGTAGTGAGGTATACTACTGATTATTTTTGCAGTGTTACAGCTTGCTAGTGAGGTATTCAACTGATCATTATTGCCATGCTACAGCTGGGTAGTGAGGTATACTACTGATCATTTTTGCTTTGTTACAGCTGGGTAGTGAGGTACACTACTGATCATTTTTCCTGTGTTACAGCTTGGTAGTGAGGTATACTACTGATCATTATTGCTGTTTTACAGCTGGGCAGTGAGGTATACTACTGATCATTACTGCTGTGTTACAGCTGGGTAGTGAGGTATGCTATTGATCATTATTGCCATGCTACACCTGGGTACTGAGGTATACTACTGATCATTATTGCCATGCTACAGCTAGGCAGTGAGGTATACTACCGACCATTATTGCCATGCTACAGCTGGATAGCGAGGTATACTAATGTTCGTTATTGCCATGCTACAGCTGAGTAGTGAGGTATACTACTGATCATTTTTGCTGTGTTACTGCTGGATACGGAGGCATGCTATTGAACGTTATTGCTGTGCTAGAGCTGGGTAGTGAGGTATACTACTTATCCATATTGCTGTGCTAAAGCTGGGTAGTGAGGTATACTACTGATTGTCACTGCCATGCTCCAATTGGGAAGTGAGGTATACTACTGATCATTACTGCTGTGCTACAGCTGGGTAGAGAGGTACACTAATGACCGTTATTGCCATGCTACAGCTGGGTAGTGAGGTATATTACCGATCATTACTACCAAGCTACAGCTGGATAGTGAGGTGTACTACTGATCGTTACTGCCATGTTACATCTGGGTTTGAGATATACTACTGATCATTTTTGCTTTGTTACAGCTGAGTAGTGAGGTATACTACTGATCATTATTGCCATGCCACAGCTGGGCAGAGAGGTTTACTACCAATCATTTTTGCTGTGTTACAGCGGGGTAGTGAGGTATACTACTGATCATTATTGCAGCGATACAGCTGGGAAGTGAGGTATACTACTGATCATTACTGCCATGCTACAGCTGGGTAGCGAGGTATACTACTGATCATTTTTGCTGTGTTACTGCTGGGTAGTGAGGTATGCTACTGATCATTACTGCCTTGCTACAGCTGGGTAGTGAGGTATACTACTGATCATTACTGCTGTGCTACAGCTGGGTAGTGAGGTATACTACTGAACATTATTGCTGTGCCACAGCTGGGTAGTGAGGTATACTACTGAACATTATTGCTGTGCTACAGCTAGGTAGTGAGGTATACTACTGAACATTATTGCCATGCTACAGCTGGGTAGTGAGGTATACTATTGATAATTTTTGCTGTGTTACAGCTTGGTAGTGAGGTATACTACTGATCATTATTGCAGCGATATAGCTGGGTAGTGAGGTATACTACTGATCATTACTGCCATGCTACAGATGGGTAGTGAGGTATATTAATGATCGTTATTGCCATGCTACAGCTGAGTAGTGAGGTATACTACTGATCATTTTTGCTGTGTTACTGCTGGGTAGTGAGGTATGCTACTGATCATTATTGCTGTGCTACAGCTGGGTAGTGAGGTATACTACTGATCATTATTGCTGTGCTACAGCTGGGTAGTGAGGTATACTAGTGATCATTATTGCTGTGCTACAGCTGGGCAGAGAGGAATACTACTGATCATTATTGCTCTGCTACAGCTAGGTAGTGAGGTATACTACTGATCATTATTGCGATGATACAGCTGGGTAGTGAGGTATACTAATGATCATTATTGCCATGCTACAGCGGGGTACTGAGATATACTACTGATCATTATTGCCATGGTACAGCGGGGTAGTGAGGTATACTACTGATCATTACTGCCATGCTACAGCGGGGTAGTGAGGTATACTACAGATCATTATTGCCATGCTACAGCTGGGTAGTGAGATATACTACTGATCATTTTTGCTGTGTTACAGCTAGGTAGTGAGGTATACTACTGGTCATTATTGCAATGCTACAGCTGGGTAGTGAGGTATACTACTGATCATTTTTGCTTTGTTATAGCTTGGTAGTGAGGAATTCTACTGATAATTACTGCCATGCTACAGCTGGGTAGTGAAGTATACTGCTGATTATTTTTGCTGTGTTACAGCTTGGTAGTGAGGTATACTACTGATCATTGTTGCCATGCTACAGCTGGGTAAAGAGGTATACTACTGATTATTGTTGCTGCATTACAGCTGGGTAGTGAGGTATACCACTGATCATTTTTCCTGTGTTACAGCTTGGTAGTGAGGTATACTACTGATCATTATTTTTGTGTTACAGCTGGGCAGTGAGGTATACTACAGATTATTATTGCTCTGTTACAGCTGGGCAGTGAGATATACTACTGATCATTATTGCTCTCTTACAGCTGGGTAGTGACGTATGCTACTGATCATTATTGCCATGCTACAGCTGGGTAGTGAGGTATACTACTGATCATTATTGCCATGATACACCTTGGCAGTGAGGTATACTACTGATCATTATTGCCACGCTACAGCTGGGTGGTGAGGTATACTAATGATCATTATTGCCATGCTACAGCTGGGTAGTGAAGTATATTACCAATCGTTACTGCCATGCTACAGCTGGAGAGTGAGGTGTACTACTGATTGTTACTGCCATGCTACATCTCGGTTTGAGATATACTACTGATCATTTTTGCTGTGTTCCAACTGAGTAGTGAGGTATACTACTGATCATTATTGGAATGCTACAGCTGGGCAGTCAGGTATACTACTAAACATTTTTGCTGTGTTACAGCAGGGTAGTGAGGTATACTACTGATCATTATTACAGTGATATAGCTGGGTAGTGAGATATACTACTGATCAGTACTGCCATGCTACAGCTGGGTAGTGAGGTATACTAATGATCATTATTGCCATGCTGCAGATGAGTAGTGAGGTATACTACAAATCATTTTTGCTGTGTTACAGCTGGGTAGTGAGGTATGCTACTGATCTTTACTGCCATGCTACAGCTGGGTAGTGAGGTATACTACTGATCATTATTGCTGTGCTACAGCTGGGTAGTGAGGTATACTACTGATCATTATTGCTGGTCTACAGCTGGGTAGTGAGGTATACTACTGATCATTATTGCTGCGTTACAGCTGGGCAGTGAGGTATACTACTGATCATTATTGCTGTGCTACAGCTGGGTAGTGAGGTATACTACAGATCATTATTTCCATGATACAGTCGGGTAGTGAGGTATACTACTGATCATTATTGCCATGCTACAGCCGGGTAGTGAGGTATACTACTGATCATTATTGGCATGCTACAGCGGGGTAGTGAGGTATACTACTGATCAATATTGCCATGCTACTGCTGGGCAGTGAGGTATGCTACTGATCATTATTGCCATGCTACTGCTGAGTAGTGAGTATACTACTGATGATCATTTTTGCTGTGTTACTGCTGGGTACTAAGGTGAGCTCTTTGATCGTTATTGCTGTGCTACAAGCTGGGTAGGTGGTATACTACTTATCCTTATTGCTGCTGACTGCTGGGTAGTGAGGTATACTAGTGATCATTACTGCTGTGCTACAGCTGGAGTGTGCTACACTAATGACCATTATTGCCATGCAACAGCTGGGTAGTGCGGTACATATCAATTACTGCCCATGCTACAGCTAGGATAGTGAGGTATACTACTGATCATTATTGCCATGCTACAGCTGGGTAGTGAGATATACTACTGATCATTTTTGCTGTGTTACAGCTGGTGATGAAGAATACTACTGATCATTATTGGAATACTACAGCTGGGCAGTGAGGTATAACTACTGATCACTTTTTGCTGTGTTACAGCGGGTAGTGAGTAAGATACTACTGATCATCATACAGTCATATAGCTGGGTAGTGAGATATACTGCTGATCATTACTGCCATGCTACAGCTGGGTGGTAAGGGCATACTAAGCAGTCATTATTGCCAGTTCTACAGCTGGTAGTGAGGTATACTACTCATCATTTTGCTATGCTACAGCTGGGTAGTGAGGTTTACTACGATCATTATTGCCTTAATACAGCTGGGTGGTGGTACACTACTGATCATTATTGCCATGCTACAGCTGGGTAGTGAGGTATAATTCTGATCATTACTGCCATAATACCACTGTGTTACAGCTGAGTAGTGAGGTATACTACTGATCATTATTGGAATGCTACAACTGGGCAGTCAGGTATACTACTAATCATTTTTCTGTACAGCGGGGTAGTGAAGAGTATACTACTGATCATTATGGCAGTGATATAGCTGGGTAGTGAGATATACTACTGATCTTTACTGCCATGCTACAGCTGGGTAGCGAGGAGGTGCCATCTTTCGGATGGAGCGTTAAACCAAGGTCCCATCTGCCTTTTCTGGTGGTAGTTCAGGTGGATGTTATAGATCCCAGGGCACTTCATGAAAAGAGTAGAGTTTTTAATTCAATAACCAGAACAAACATAATAAGCCTTCATAACCATATATACATACATACTATATATATATATATATATATATAAGCAGTATTGCCCCAAGAAACCTCATACCCCATCTTCCTCCCCTCTCCTTCCATACTTTTTTCCTCAAAACCACACCCCATATCAAACAGTGAATATGAATTACCACTGTGAAGTGACAAACCAGCGTAATTCCATCTCTAAATCTTCCTTTCCTCCCACTCCCCTTTTTTGTTCCAAACCCTTCATTTCATTAACATCGCTATACATTTTCTTTCCTGTATCCTGTAAACTATACACTGCAAACCCCAGTTTATTTCCTTCATGCATATTTTTTAAAATAAGTGAATCCTTTCCACCACATTGTTACTTTATTTCTTGTATGTCTTTTAGCGTCTGTTCTGTACACTTCTAGTACTGCCTGTTCATATAATTTACTAAACCTTCATACTACATTTCCTGTTGTTGCAATGCAACTGCCAACGACTCTGCCACATATAATATTTCCAAGTAAACAGTAGATGTAAACTGCTGTTGTGGAACGCTCAAAAGCTCAGGAAAAATACCACGAGCCCAGATATTCAAAAGGGTTGCACATGGTGCAACAGTGTTGTCCATGCACAACCCACTGATACCCGGTGCGATATTTAAAGGGAAAATTGCCTGCACAAATCGGGATGCACTGGGGCACATCAGTGATGTATGCAGGCACAGTGTGTGCCCATGCACAAACTGCACAGCCCGATATTCAGTCAGACCTGTAGAGTTATGCAGGCTTGAATTCCTACCTGTGCCTGCACAACTTATGCCTAAAAAAAAAGGATCAGTCGGGGCCACCCACAGGTGAGCTGCCACACTGCAGGCGCAACACCACAGCAGCTGTCACCTGGGTGGCCCTCCACTATTCCGCCATTGGCGGCGCCCCCCCCATGCCCCAATAGGTAGGCTGAAGTGCCCCAGCGGCCCAAAGTGGGCATAACATTATCCTCCCTCCCCATTAGCCCGATTACGGGCATAGGTTATTCTCTCGGAGTAGCCTACATAGAAACATAGACTTTGACGGGCAGATGCAAGGACCGCCTAGGGCCTGCCTAGTCTGCCCATTTCCCTACCTACAGGATAGGCCGCAGATCCTAGTTAACCAACAGCCTATTTCTTCCTACCTCCACAAGAATTGCATTATGTCTGTCCCATGCATTCTTGAATTCTCCAGTTTTGACCCTAACCTCCTCAGGAAGGCTGTTCCATGCATCCACTACCCTCTCTGTGAAATAATACTTCTCACATTGCCCCTGAACCGCCTCCTTCTATCTTTAAATTGTGTCCCCTTGTTCTTGCAAGTCTCTTTTTCTGAAAGATGCTACCCTCTTGGACTTTGTTGATTTCACTGAGGTACTTAAAAGTTTCTCTCATGTCCCCCCTCTCCCTTCTTTCCTCAAGGGTATACATATTAAGCTCCTTTAGTCTTTCCTCATACGGCTTCTCTTGCAGACCCTGCAACATTTTAGTTGCCCTCCTCTGGACTGCCTCTATCCTATCTATGTCCTTGCGGAGATCGGGTCTCCAGAACTGGACATAGTACTTCAGATGCGGTCTCACCAACTGTCTGTAAAGAGGGATAACAACTTCCTGTTTTCTGCTGATGATGCCTCTCCCTATACATCCCAGTATACCCCCAGCCCTCCCTACTGCCTTCTCACATTGCTTGCTAACCTTAAGGTCATCTGATATGATTACCCCCAGGTCCCTTTCCTTTTTTGTTGTTGTTACTACCTCCCACCCATTGTGTATTCTTCCCCTGGTTTCTTGTTTCCCAGGTGCATTATTTTGCACTTCTTTGCATTGAATCCTAGCTGCCATACTTCTGACCATTCCTCCAATCTTGCCAAGTCCCTTTTCATTCTTTCCACGCCTCCTTGTGTATCAACCCTGTTGCAGATCTTTGTGTCATCTGCAAAAAGGCATACTTTTCCTTCCAGTCCCTCTGCAATGTCACTGATGAAGACATTAAATAGGACTGGACCCAATACTGAACCCTGCGAGTGTACCCCACTAGTAACCCCCCTTTCTTCTAGAGTGGACTCCATTTACAATTACCTTCTGTGTCCTGTTGTCCAGCCAGTGTTTTACTGCTAGCACCCCTGGGTCCCACTCCCAGGCTGGTTAATTTGACTATTAATCTTTGTGTGGGACTGTGTCAAATGCCTTGCTAAAGTCTAGGTAGGCCATGTCCACAGCCCCTCCTGGTCTACTACTTTGGTCACCCAGTCAAAGAAATCTATTAGATTAGTCTGACATGACCTTCCCGCTGTGAACCCATGCTGCCTTGGGTCCTGTGCTCCACTGGCCTCTAGGTACTCAACTATTCTTTCCTTCAAAGTGACTCCATCACTTTCCCTACCACAGAGGTCAGACTGACAGGTCTGTAGTTTCCTGCCTCTGTCTTGGTCCCACTTTTGTGAAGGGAATCACATCCGCCTTCCCTCCAGTCCTCGGGTACCATACCATCCTCCCATGATTTATTAAAAGAGTAGCCAGTGGTTTCACTAGTTCCTCCTTTAATTCTTTTGGAATTCTGGGGTGAATTCCATCAGGACCCATTGCTTTGTCCACCTTCAGTTTTAGGAGTTCTTGCAGAATCCTTTCTTCTGTGAAAGGACTGGGATCGACCCCGTCAAGAGTGCTTCTGTTAATTGGATTTGGCACTCCCCCTCCTCTTTGTGAATACTGAGCAGAAATATTACGTTCAGTATTCCTGCTTTTCACTGTCCCCTCTTCCACCCACCGTTCATTCTATTCAGCCTCACTATCCCTCCCTTTGTCTTTCTCGCTGCTGATGTACCTATAAAGGTTTTATCCCTTCTTAACTGAGTTGGCTATCTTTTCCTCAGTTTGGGCCTTTGCTATTCTGACTTCCCTCCCTGCTTCCTTCTGCCTTAACTGGTACAGCTCTCTGTCCTGCTCCTTCTGTGTTTCCTTATACTTCCGGAATGCTATCCTTTTCTTCCTGACTTTCACAGCCACCTCTTTTGAGAACCATAGTGGCTTTTTCTTTCGTTTTGATTTGTTTATTTGCTTCACACAAAGGCTTGTTGCCTCTGTGATGGCAGTTTTGATAATTCCCCATTGTTGCTCCACACCTCCTTCTAGCCTGTTTGCTAGTGCTTTTCTGAGGCACTCTCCCACATCTTGCCAAAGTCAGCCCTCCTAAAGTCCAGTACCCTCACTTTTGTATGGCTTGACTCTGTAGCTGAGTTTAACGTGAACCACACTGTTTGATGGTCACGTGTCCCCAGATGGCATCCCACTTCTAGATCTGAGATCCTCTCACTGCCCCCGTTTGAGAGTATGAGGTCTAAGATTGCTCCCTCACGAGTGGGTTCCGAAACTAGCTGTCTAATACCTGCCACCTGTAGGGCATCAAGAATGGCCCTGCTCTTGGATGTGGCTGCAGCAAATGTGCTCCAGTTAACATCTGGCATATTCAGGTCTCCCATCAATAGTATCTTCCCTTTCTCTGCCATTCTAAGAATGCCTTCTATCATATCTTTGTCCATTCCTTCCCCTGACATGGGGTCTGTACACAACCCCATGTGATTGTGGTGCCCTTTCCAGTCTCAAGGTGACCCACAGTGCCTCCTCTCCTCCCTGTTTACTCTTTTGTTCAGTTGCTTTTATCCCTTCCTTTACATGAGAGCTACTCCTCCCCTCTTTTCCCCTGCCTGTCTCTCCTGTAGGTTATGTACCCTGGTATGTTAACATCCCAGTCATGGTTCTCTGTGTACCATGTTTCTGTGACTGCTACGATATCCAGGCATCCTTCTTCCATTAAGGCCATCAGCTCAGGAAGCTTGTTGCCCAGACTACGGGCATTGGTACTCATTACCCTCCATTTCCTGATGGCCTTACTCCCTTTGCCCCATCCCTGTGCTTCTTGCCTTTGTCACTTTCTCCATTTACCCCTGCCCTTCTCCTCCCGGCACCTCTCGTTGGTGTTTGCCGCACCTACTACCGTGATTATTTGGGGGGCTAGGATTTTCCTGCTCCTTTCCAGTGCCTCCCCTTGGCTAGTTTTAAAAGCTTGCCAATGAAGCATTTAAACTTATCACCTAGAGATTCTGTTCCCCTCCAGACAGATGCAGCCCATCATGCCAGTATAGGCTTGCATCACTCCAGGTGGACCCCAGTCCCCAATGAAGCCAAATCCCTGAGCTCCACACCAGTTTTCAACCACTGAGTGAATCCCATAGTGTGGAACACCCTAGCCTCTCCTATGCCATGATGGGTAGCACCTCCGAGAAGGTTACCGTCGTGCTACTTGACTAAGGCCCTCCCAATTCCACAAACTGATATAATATAATGTCCCCCGTACAGCCGCCCGATCGTGGGCATAATATAGTTTTCCCCACCCCCGAGTAGCCCGGGACGAGGGCATAATATAATGTTCCCCCTCACATAGCTCAATCGTAGCATGTGCAGAGTTTCAATCACCGCAGGTAATATGATGGTCCCCCCTCAAGTAGCCTCGATCGCAGGCATCATATGATAGTCCCCACGTCCAGAAACCCTGGTGATCTAGTGGCCCCCCACCTCCGCCCATGGAGCCCCACCACCCTGTCCCCCGTCAGCGGCGGGCAGCAGCACCACCGCCTGCCGCCCGCCACCACGCCGAATGACAGCTCGGTAGGGCTGCACGCCCATTGGTTCAAGTATTCATTCACATCTGGACTGCCTTGTACAGTATGCTGCACGCCCACTGGCTCATGCTCTGAACCAATGGGCTGCAGTCTCACGAGCTGTCAGTTGGCAGGCTGCGGGGTGGGTGGGTGCTGCCGCGCTGGCTGATGGAGGGCCACTAAATCACCAGGGTTTCTGGACATGAGTGGTGGTGAGGATGCCGCCCGATCGGGCTACTCGGGGACCATCATATTATGCCCAATGACTGGCTACTGGTGGAGTTGGAGGAACATCACATTATGCCCGCGATCGGGCTACTGGGGGGGAGGACATTATATTATGCCCGTGATCGGGCTATTCGGGGGGTGGGTGGGAACATCATATTATGCCCATGATCGGGCTGCTGGGGGAGGAAGACTACTGTGCTGCTCGCGATCAGGCTACGGGGGAGAGGGAATACTATTATGCCTGCGATCGGGCTGCAGGGGGCGTCGGTCCCCGACGGCTGCTGCCTGGCAGGGCGCCAGGAGCAAGTCGTCGGGGATCGGCACAACTGCATGCTAATGGTATGAAAATGGGGCCGTAATTAGATGAAAATGGCCCCCCATGCACCTTGCATAAATTAAGGCCGCATTTGCATGTCACCTTTTGAATATCGTAGATGCTGCGCATGGCACAATGGAACTTGCGCCACTGCATCTGAATGCTCCACTCTGACCACTTGCGGTGGCGCAGTTCCACTGTGCCACACACAGTGGGTGTGGCCAGGGGGCAATATTCAAAGAAGTTGCTCAATAGCGGAACTCCGTTGAATATCGCCGCTTCTCGCCCACACCCCTGCGCAACTTTTTGAGCAGTGCTGGGGCTTTATGCTACAGAATGGCGAGTTGGAATATCTGGGTCCCAATATTAAATTCTTGCAGCTCATATTAACAATCCATGGCATCTTCCACTTGCTAGCTAAAAAAAAAAAAAAAAAACATAAACCTTTTGCATAACCACATTGCAATAAAAAATGCTCCTGGGTCTGTAGCATCTCCCCACATCCTGGGTAAAAACAATTCCTTTCTTCAACAGCCTTGTGCTTGTGATTTCCTCTAACCCCTATCCTCCCATGAGCCCTTAACCATTATACATCCCACATTTTTGAAGGAACTCTCTTATCATTAAACATTTTATACACACATTTATTTTCATTTGGTAACCCACCCTTGAACTCCGGTTCTCTCATCCCAGTTTCCTCCAAAGTTTTACAATACATCCCTTTCCTATCATTCTGTTTTATCTGAGACTTTGTAATTTTCCATTTATATCACTTCATTATAGTCTCTTTGTAATATATAGGCACCCCAAATTTTTTATATCCTTTTGGGATCTCCTTATCCCACTTATCCAAAAACTGACACATTGCATTCTGTCCCCATTTCCCTGTTATAGATAACTCGGGTTCCAGAAGTTTGGTTATATTTTTATACCAGAACAGGGTATGTACAAAACAACTGGATTTATCATCCCCAACCCACCCTTTATGTAGGGTAAGTATGTAATTTCCTTTAATGGGTTCAACCTGTTTCCCAGATTAGTTGAAAAATCCACTTAGTATTCTTGTTTCCATACACATTGGTAAGGAAAAACAGTTGCTATATGAAGAAAGCAAAGTAAACAACTGTTTGGCTACAAACACTCTTTTCTGACATTTTCATGCTTTCCTTTCCACCACATTGCCTTTTCCCAATTCTCTTTACCCATCTCTCCTTTTCCAAATGAACTCCCAATATTTTTATTGGCTCTTCTGATACTCTTATTGTCTGCCATCCCTCCTCTTCCTGTTCAGGTGTTCCCAGCCACATTCTCTACTTTTCGCTACATTTAATACCACATCCGATACCCTGGTAAACCTTTTTGTAATGTTCATTAGGTAATGTGCCTCTCCCACTTCTGACTGTAATATGTGCTAATCATCGGCATAAGCCATCACTTTAATCCCATCCTCATCCTGACCCCCTTTTATCTCTTTAATTTCCACAGGCTGGCTAATTAGCCTGATCAAAGGATCAACAGTAAAAACATATAATAAGGGGCTCAGAGGACAGCACTGTCTTACTCCCGTCCTGACCTTAATGGGGGTCCCACTCCCTCCCCTACTTCTGTTTCAAATACAGCTGATTTATATAATATTCCCATCCACTCCCTAAATCCTTCAGGTATTCCATAAAGTTTTAAAACTTGAAGAAGATATTTATGATTTGCTCGATCAAAAGCTTTGCTCTGATCAAAAGAAATCAAGCATTCTCTGGACCCCATTCTTGAAGTATACTCTACTACATCCCTAATCACGGCCACATTATCCTGGATGTTCCTGTCAGGGGCCGGATGAATCAATTCTGATGCTAACGTCCTAAGTCTTCTGCAGTACCTGGGTTAAAATTTTAAAATCCAAATTCAAAATACTTATTGGTCTCCAATTTCCTATGTCAAGTTTATCCTGTTTTAAGAAGAAAAATAATCAGCCCAGAAGTAAATTCAGAAGACACATCCTTAGACTTGGTTAAAGAATGAAATACTCTAACCAAAAAAGCAGCTAATATGCCACAATAGGTTTATAAAACTAATTATGGATTCTGTAAACCCCTGGCACTACTTCCAGTTTCAACTCCTTAATGACATACCCCACTTCTAGTTCTGAGATTTCCTTTGAAAGGTCCCTGCAGCCCTGGGATATTAAGTTATTTCTAAAAAGTTTCTATATTACTATCCTGAATGTCTTCCTCATTCATTACTTCCTTTATATTTTCTTCCACTATCTCCCTTATCCCTTCTGTAGTATCAACTACCTGTCCCCTTTTATTTCTCAAACTTGTAAATCTAGATCTATTCTTTTTTTCTTTGCATGCTTCACAGGGGTCAGCAAACAGGTTTTTTTGGGTAGCCAAACCAGAGAAGCTGATCTGTCATATTGCACTTTCCTCATTTCATTTTTTATTCTATCAACTTGTCTAATAAATTCTCTCCCACTAAATAAGTAGCTTTCAGTAATTTATAAAGCTGTCCTCTCAAACCCAGATACTGCAGAAATTTGTTAATTGCCCCTTTCTTTCCAAAATTCTGCATCCATTTACAAATTTCTTTGTTGGTGTCAATCCACCAGTTTAGTATGTCGTAATAGTGATGCTATCCCTATTTTAACCTCAGCTTCTCCTAAACTGGATAAATTCATTTCCAGCATGTACTAGGCTGCACAGTCCCGGTTTCTGCACTAATTATTGTTTTAATCAGAAGGTGATCTAAAAGCCAGTGGTATTACCCTACTTTACTATGGCTAGCTGCTGGATATGAAAACAGTCTATATTCGAGAACCTTTTACCTCTCACAAAGGTAAACTTCACCGGTGGAACTGCCTTGTTCAAGCAGTCTGTTAATTCTACTGTTTCTACACACCTCTGTAATGCATAAGAATCACAATATATTTTGTTACCTTTGTTTCTATGATCCTGGATGTCTAATGTACAATTAAAGTCACCCCCTAAGTACACATTTCTTCTAGTACACAAAAATGGCTGGATTTGTTCACATAGTTGTACTCTTTCTACCTTAGTTTGAGAACCGTACACAACCATAAATCTACTGGGTTGGCCATACCATATCCATCCACCAAAGTACCCTTCCAGGCAAAAATCTACAGGCTTTTGAAATTTAAGCCCTGTACCTGAAAATAAAATTCCCACCCCATCTCCTCTGTCCAATCGAAACGTCCAGTATGAAGGTCTCCATATCCACTCCCTTTGGGCCTGGGAGTCCATATTTACAGAATTTATCCAAGTTTCTTGAACAAAAATAACCTCACATGCTAAATCTCTAAGATCTACCCACACAGCCTCTCTTTTCCTACCATTAAGTATACTGCACGTTTGCAGAAGCTAGAGAAAATAGCGCCACTTTTCATACACGCAAAAACATAATATCACCAATTCCCACTAAACGAAACATAATGTTAGGTGTCTTTCCTTCGTTTTTCTTTTTCTTCTTCCCCCCATGTCTGCTTTTTCCCTCATTGCTTTCAGTGTTCTGCTGTGATATTTTAACAGAAACATAGAATTTGACAGCAGATAAGGACCGCTTGGCCCACCCAGTCTGCCCATTTCCCTACCTAATGGATAAGCTGCAGATCTTAAGTCAACCAACAGCCTACTTCCTCCTACCCCACCCCCTAAAACTGCCTAGGACTGCTCCATGCATTTTTGAATTCCACCAGTTTTTGACTCCACAACCTCCTCAGGAAGGCTGCCCATGCATCCACAACCCTCTCCGTGAAAAAATACTCCTCACATTACCTCTGAGTCACATCTTCATCTTCAAATTGTGCCCTTTGTTCTTGCACACTTTTTCTGAAAGATGCTACCCTCTTGGACTTTGTTGATTCCCTTAAGGTACTTGAAAGTTTCTATCATGTTCCCCTCTCACTCCTTTCCTCGAGACTATACATATTAAGCTCCTCAAGTCTCTCTTCATGTGTCTTTTGGTGCAGACCCTGCACCATTTAGAATGCCCTCCACTGGACTGCCTCCAGCCTATGTCTTTGTGGAGACTGGGTGTCTAGATCTGCATGCAGTACTCAGATGAGGGTCTCACCAGCTGTCTGTACAGAGGATACAACTTCCTGTTTTCTACTGGCGATGCCTCTCCTATGCATCCCAGTATGCCCCCCAGCCCTCCTTACTGCCCTTTCACATTGCTTGCCCACCTTTGGGTCATCTGATATGACTACCCCAGGTCCCTTTCCATTTTTTTGTTGTTAGTATCTCACCACCCGTTGTGTACACTTCCTGGGTTTTTGTTTCCCAGGTTCATTACTTTGCACTTCTTAGCACTGAATCTAAGCCGACATACATTTGACCATTCCTCCAACCTTGCCAAGTCCTTCTCATCTTTTCCACCCCATCTTGTGTATGAACTCTGTTGCAGATCTTTGTATCGTCTGCAAAGAGACATACTTTTCCTTCTAGTCCCATTGCAATGTCACTTATAAAGACATTAAAGAGGACTGGTCCTAGAACTGAACCCTGTGGTACCCCACTAGTAACCAACCTTTCTTCAGAGTGGACTCCATTTACTATTACCCTCTGTGTCCTTGTTCTCCAGTCGATTCTTTACCCAGGCCAGGGTCGGACTGGCCCACCCGGATACCTGGAAATTTCCAGGTGGGCCCCCCTTAGTTGGGTAAGTGGTTACCTTCTGAACTCTGAATGCTTTCGCATTTATCTTCTTTTTTCTAATTAAATGGGGTATCTGGGACACTGTTGATGAATGTAAGATGCAAACACAGAGCTAGTATACCAGATTGAAGTGGAATATTGATACAGTGTGTCAACTTGGGCCCTCTTTTGCCGTGGGCATCTTGTATTTTTCCAGGTGGGCCCTTTGTACCGTAGTCCTACCCTGACCCAGGCTACCATCTTGGGACCCACTCCAAGGGTGGCTAACTTGTATATTAATCATTTGTGTGGGACTGTATCAAATGCCTTGCTAAACTCTACATAGGCCATGTTCACAGCCCCTCCCTGATCCACTACTTTGGTCACCCAGTCAAAGAAATCTATTAGATTCGTCTGACATGACCTTCCCGCTCTGAATCCATGTTGCCTTGGGTCCTGTGCCCCTCTGGCCTCTAGGTACTCAACAGTTCTTTCTTTCAGAGGTGATTCCATCATGTTCCCTATCACTGAGGTTAAACTAACAGGTCTATAGTTTCCTGCTTCTGCCCTGCTCCCACTTTTGTGAAGTAGAATAACATCTGCCCTCCTCCAGTCCTCACGTACCACCCCATCCTCCCATGATTTGTTAAAGAGGGTAGTCAGTGGTGTCACTAGTTCTACCCTTAGTTCTTTTAGAATTCTGGGATGAATCCCATCAGGCCCCATTGCTTTCTCCACCTTCAGTTTTAAGAGTTATTTCAGAGCTCTTTCTTCTGTGAATGGGCTGGTATCAACCCCCCTATCCAGAGTGTTTCTATTGTTTGGTTTAGGTACCTCCCCCTCTTCATTTGTGAATACTGAGCAAAAATATTTGTTTAGTATCTCTGCCTTTTCACAGTCACTCTCTGACCACCCCCTTCCCTTTATTATGCCTCATTATCCCTCCCTTGGTCTTCATCTCCTGATGTACCTATATAAGGTTTTATCCCCCCTCTTAACTGAGTTAGCTATCTTTTCCTCAGTGGGCCTTTGCTGTTCTGACTGCCTTCCCTGCTTCCTTTTGCTTTAACTGATACAGTTCTCTGTCCTGCTGCTTTTTCTCCCCAACCTCCCTGCCACCTCCTTTGAGAACCATAGTGGTTTCTTACATCGTTTTGTTTTATTTGCTTCATACAAAGGCTTGTTGCAGTTCTGATTTGTCCCCATTGTTCTTCCACTCCTCCTTCCTGCCCATTTGCTAGTGCATTCCTTAGGCACTCACCCGTTCTGGCAAAGTCAGCCCTCCTAAAGTCCAGTACCTTTGCCTTTGCATGGCTTGACTCTACTGCTGTGTTTGTTGTGAACCATACAGTTCGATGGTCGCTAGTTCCCATATGGCTATCCACTTCTAAATCTGTGATCCTCTCTCCATCTCCATTTGAGAGTACCAGGTCTAAGACTGCTCCCTCTCGAGTGGGTTCCAATACTAGTTGTCTAAGGCATGCCCCCTGTAGGGCACCTAGAATGACCCCACTCTTGGAAGTGGCTGCTGCAAATGCATTCCAGTTAATATCTGGCATATTCAGATCCCCCATCAACAATATCTCCCCTTTTTCTGCCATTCTAAGGATACCTCCTATCATTTCCTTGACCATTTCCTCCCCCTGAGGGTGTTGGTATACAACCCCTGTGCAGACTGTGGTGCCATTGCCTGTCTCCAAATTGACCCACAGTGCTTCCTCTCCTCACTGTTTACCCTTTTGTTCTGTTGCTTTGATTCCTTCCCTTATGTAGAGAGCTACTCCTCCTCCTCTTTTATCCTCCCTGTCCCTCCTGGAGATAGTGTGTCCTGGTATGTTTACATCCCAGTCATGGTTCTGTGTGTACCATGTTTCTGTGACTGCCACAATACCCAGATGTTCCTCTTCCATCAAGGCCACTAGTTCAGGAAGCTTGTTACCCAGACTAAGGGCACTGGTACTCATTACTCTCCATGTTTTAATGGCTTTACCTCTTATAGCACCATCCCTGTCCTCATTGACTTTGCTTTCTCCATTTACCTCACCCTGCTCCCTACTGACCTTTCTATCATGGTCTTTACCTCATTTAGTACCCTATTTTGTAGGTGGAGGCCGGGAATTCCCTGCTGCTCATCACTGCCTCCCCCCTTGACTAGTTTAAAAGCTTGCCAATGAAGCATTTAAACCAATTGCCCAGAATACTTGTTCTCTTCCTGGACAGATGCAGACCATCTTGCCAGTATAGGCTGGTATCCCTCCAGGTGGAACCCCAGTCCCCAATGAAGTCAAACCCCTGTGCTCAGCACCATTTTTTCAACCATTCATTGAATCACATGGTGCGAAGTACCCTCGCCTCACCCATGCCATAGACAGGCAGCACCTCTGAGAAGGATACCGTGTGTGTTACTTGCCTTAGGCCCCTTGACAAACTCCTCCTGCACTGCTCTAACTTCATGTTGAGCCAGGTCATTTGTCCCTAGGTGGACAATGACATCCAGCTCCATCTCCCGTGCAGCTGTTCTCGTGATCCTGAGGATGCGCTTCCAATCCCTGCAAGCCATGGCGCCAGGCAGGCACCTTACTTCACTTTTCCCTGCTCTCCCAGTTCTATTCCCCTAATAAATGAGTCCCCCACTAGGAGCTGCATCCTTCTCCTGTGGTGTCCTCTGCCTCCTTCCTGTGGGCCTCCCTTGTGACAGTAGTCCGCAACCTCCTTAGTCTCCTCTGCGGGTGCGTCCATAGGGGAACTATGCACCACCAGGAATGGTGTATGGATTGTGGACTGGTACAGCTGACTGGGTGTGCCTCTGTTCCACCACCCTCACCCTCCAACTGAGGCAGGTACATCTTCATTTTCCTCTAGCCCCTGAGTTTGACAACGGAAGGTCTGGTGCCCCTTTCTTCTTCTTAGATTTATGTGCCTTTAGAGTCCTAACTTCTCCTTTTCTTCTGGGGGTAGTTCTACCACCTCACTCTGATCACTCATTCCAGTACCTCCTTCCCACATCTCTTTGAGAGCCTTCCTCATTTTCTGCCTCAGCTGCTATCCTGGCCGAGACTCATCCCTTGCTTCCTCCATCCTTTCTTCAAGTGTTGATACCTTCCAGCATCCTGGCTGAAGGGTTTCCTGTCAAGCAGATTCCCTAGGAGCCATGTTTTCACCCTCTTTGGTGGACCCTTGTTTCCCTGGCAGTCCCTGCTTACGGTGCTTTCCTTATGAGCTCGTCCGGGTTCATACTTCTAGCATTATTCCTCGCAGCTCATAGGCAATTTTGATAAAGGTGACCATATTCCTCACACAAATTACATTGTACATGATTACTACATTGCAAGTTGATATGTCTTCATTCTCCACATAATCTGCATCTCATGGCATTGCAAACATTTGATAGGTGAGACCCTGACCCACACCTACAACACAAAGCTGTTTGGTATGTGTGCAACTCCTTGTTCTGAATGATGGAGTTTAACCTTAATGCGCCATCCTCCTGTTCAAAGGTATTCAGCATCTATTATAGCTTCGGAAGGTGCAGGACCTCATATTTCTGATTCAGCCAGTGCACACTGTCCCCACATGCACATTAGTTCCTGAACATGATTGTTATGGTCCTGATCATGGGTTTAGTTAAGGGAATAGCTATAAAGGGGATCCAAATAGGGGAAAATTGTAACTGATTGTACTTCAGCCAAAACCCTTCCAGGACCCTCATAGACCTAGAACTAATGTCAAACACATCCTCACCAGAAACATGAATTAGGGTGTAAATTTCAGATGCAATATACCTCCTTGATGCCTTTAGTAATTTTCTCCGCACATATAGTCCATTCGGGAATACCTCTAGCCCACCTTTGTACCTTAAGCGGACTGCATATCTCCCTGAAGCGTGCAGAGTGTAACTCTCCTAGGAAGGCGGGGCCTTCTTCTGAGTGGTGGTGGTGAATATTTGATGTCCCAGGCAAATCTTGCTCTCTTCTTCCAGAATTGTTATTTTGTAACACAGTCGATATATAGCCTTCCTTCTCACTCCCCTACCGCTCCCGGACCCTGGGGCTGTGCTCAGCTTTCCTCTTCATAATTAGTGTTTATTCCATTTTGGCTATTTTGCTCCTATACTGTTCCATTTATTTCTCGATTTTAGCAAGCTCGCCTGGCTTCCTTTCTCCTTCTTGAATTGGCAGTTCTTTTCATATTCCCCCACTTCAGTATTCAAATTTTAAGTGCCCTCCCACCTGCCATCCCCATCTGTACTTCATTTTCCGGGCTTTCATGCCCTGAGATGTTACCTGGTAATCCTTTGTCCTGCATTGTGCCTCCTGGGAGTTCTCTGCTCCACTCTGGGAAAAGTTGATCCATATGCTCAGACTGCCATCTCCCACTGGCATCTTGTTTCCACCCTGCCCTTTCAGAGCGGTTCCATGCTGCCATTCTTTCAGCCATCCTTCTTCCGCTGGTAATCCAAACGCATGCAACATTGCTTGTTTCGCCGACACCCCTGATGCACCTGCAACTGAGGTCGATGTGCTTACTTCTGCAACAACGGTTCCACTTCCTCCTTGGTTGCTACCACTTTCTGCAGATGCCAGGGACATCCTCCTGAATGCCTCCTTCCTTCTTTCCTCCATGCATCTCTCATCATCCTCCTCTAAAATCCTTTGAACTATGAGTCTGTTTTCTTCCATTATTTGTTCTAACTGTGCCGAGCTATTTCAATATTGTGGTTGGTGGTAGTCTGCACCTCCTCTCATTCTCCCAATCCGACATCCATAACATCTATTTTCTCCTCCGAGGACTCATTCCCCGAAATATCTGTCATTGGAGCAGACTTGTATTGCTCCTCATCCTCTGAAATTCTATCACTATAGACTCCTGACTCTTCTTCCACAGGCTGCTCTCCTATGCCTTCTCTCGCTGCCTCCATTCCTCCAACTGACTCTCGATCTCTGGGACAACAGCTCCCCCTACCAGCGAGTAGGGGAATTTTCCCAGTGTCCTGGACAAATTCTCCTTTCACCAAAATACTACCAACAGCTTAACATTTGATCAATTTCAGTTGCATCCATCTGCAGCCTCCCCCACCCCCGACGAGGCTGAAAATAGGCAAAAATTGTCTAGTTCTTCTTCCCAGTCAGCAAAAAAGTTGGGCTGGCCAAACACTTTGAGCTGCAGTGGGACTCAAGTTTCCCCTAAAAGTGTGAGCACAAATCCCAAGAGGTCTGCTGACTGGTCACAGATGCATGGTGACACCATAAAGAGTTAAACAGCTTTCGCTTCAGGAACTAATTAATGAAAAGTGGGAGAACTGGCAGCAGGGGGTATGGTGGGGGTTGACATTTCTATTTTGAGTGGGCTTGCAAGAATGCCAGATTGGAGAGGGATCATCAATATGGGTCCCTTCTACTTGAGCAAATGCACCTCCCATCCTTGTTAAGAATCAAACCTCTGACTCCAAGTCTTGAGGGCAGCAGCTTTTTTTTTTTAAAACATCTTCTTTATTTAGATTTTATAACTTATTTACATACAAATCAACCAGATCAGAGAGGTTAAATATATTTAAAACCGTCGTGATACACTCAGCTTGGGTACAGTCTTTAGAACTATAATTACAGCAGCTGTGTTATTATCAGACGGAGCCCAAAGGGGGCAGGGATCCATGTACAGTTCTCTTACCTCCCCCATGTCATGGCTGGATTCAAAATCTTCCTCTGTGGTAGTGTTCACTGAACCTTCAGGGTTTTATGAATAGCAAGATCTGCTGGATTCCAAGAAGCTACCTTCTGTATGCCATAATGTTGGGCTGTTACAAGTGGGAGTATAGCCCCACACAGAGGTTTCCATTACCTGGGGGTGTGCTTCCGAGCAGCGGACCCCAGGGCCCAATGTTCATCTGTCCCTCATCCCCCTAACACAGATTCCCAGGGAGAGAGGAGGGGGGGGGTCCCATTTTTCATAGGTCACACCTCTAGGGCGTGAAGGTGGGGTCTTTTAACATGTAGTATATTTGCCACCTGATCCATCTGCTGGTAAATTTTTCTTTTTGGTCATTTAGACTGTGTTATTTTTTCCATAACATAAATCTGTCTGGTAGTTTCCACCAGTCCTGAATTGTGAGGATCTTTGTGTCAACCACAGCTTGAGACAGATTTCTTTCATGGCAAGGAGTATCAGAAACAAATATCTAGTGACTGGGCTGGAAAGGTGTTTAGGTAGCATAGAGAATAAAAACAACTCCATAGATATGTGAAACTGGGGGTCTAACAACTCCCGAAGGTGGGTCTGCAGGTGTGTGAAATACGGTTGTAGAGCCGGACAGCTCCACATTATGTGAGTGTGATCTGCCCTGTCCCGACCACAAAGGCGCCAACAGCTAGATGGGTAGTTAGTTTTAAAATGACTGGTTATCACGGGAGTTCTGAAGTACTGGATTAGGCATTTCCATGTGTATTCCCGCCAGACATGTGAACCTGAGAGTCTTGCTGTAAACCTCCAGGCTCTCTGCCAGTCCTAAGGGGTTATCTGATAGCCAGATTCCTGATCCATTGCTCCTTATTTTCCTATTTGGGCATCACTGTGCAAGTTTAAGGCCTGATAGTACTGAGAGATCAATCGGCCTCAGTTTGTGGCCCCATTAAGGACAATTTGTTTCTGTATTACTAATGGGTGTCGCTTTGTTCCCATATCTCACGGGCAGGCTGCTCATGTAGTGTCGGATCTGCAGGTATCGAAAAAGTCTCGATATGGTAGATTGTACTTCTTTGATTATGTGTATGACCACATGACCCCTTGGGAGACTATCTGTGTAAGATATTTCAGCCCGCTCACCTCCCATTGCCAGAAACCGATGTCTAAGTTATTTGGCCCAAAATCGCCCAGACTAGGGATTGGGCATATGAGAGGTAGAAAAGGCCCCAATTGGTAGATTTTCCTAACACCCTGCCATCCCTGCAGTAATGCCGCTATCCAGGGGTTCATGTGGTTATGTGGGGTTCCGATCATTGTAGGGTGATAAATGATTCGGTAGAAGGTGTAATCATCCGTCAGTGCTCGCTCTATGTCCAGCCAATGTGGGGAGTTTCCTTGGTTTTGTCTGGACATCGCCAGTACATCACACAAATGGCCTGCTGGTAAAGCCTCAGGTCTGGAAGGCCCAAGCCACCTCTGTCCCGAGGCAAGGTAAGAATTTTCAGGCGGACCCATGGCTTACTGCTGGCCCAAATGAATTTAGAGATGTGGCGGTTTATTTCTTTGTATGTCATTGATGGTAGGTGGATAGGGATGTTTTGGAATAAATATAGGGCTCTTGGTAGGACAATCAATCTGACTAGGTCAATCCTCCGGGCCAGGCCTAAAGTGAGCGCCGTCCAAGAGGCCAGGTCATTCTTCACCTGTAGCATAAAAGGAGAGTAGTTATGCTTATAGTAATCCCGAGGGTTCTTAGGGATGGAGATACCAAGGTACCTTAATTTATCCAGGTTCCATCTACCCGGAACAATATCTTGCACTCTTAGCAAGGGGCATAGTGAAAGGTAAGCAATTAGGTTTTGTGAGATTCAATTTGTATCCCGAGGCCAATCCAAAATCTTCTAAAGTTTGTTTAATTATAGGGAGGGATTGTTCAGGGTTACGCAGATAAAGAAGAATGTTCCCCGTGATAGGGCTATTTTATGCTCGACACCCCTAATTCCACCCCTCTATTCTCCTGTCCTCCCTTATCTTCTGAGCTAACGGCTCGATAAAGGCACAAACAGAAGAGGGAAAGGGCACCCTGCCTCGTCCCCTGTGCAGAGGGAAATAGGCCGAGTGATGTCCGCTTATTTTAACACAGGCCTGTAGGGAGGCATAAATATTTTTAAGTACCGCAAGTAAGGTGGGGAAACCAAATTTATGTAGGGTTACGATAGAATGGCCATGCTACCCTGTCAAACACCTTTTCGGCATCTAGACTGGCCAGCAGGGTTGGAACTCCTGAGCTTTGTACATGGTGGACAAGGTGAAGAGTCCGCCTAATACTGTCTGTGGTGGTGCGGACCGGACAAAACCGCTTTGAGTCTTTATGGATCAATAGTGGGAGTACCTGGTCCACCCTATGGGTTAATATGCTCATGAATAATTTATAGTCTTGATTAAGTACAGAGATGGGCCTGTAAGAGGTACAAAATTGTGGATCCTTATTGGCTTTAGGGATTACGGAAGTCGAGGCATATGACCAGGATGGGGGGGGGGCGTCCCCCTCCAACACAGTGTTAAAAACGCCCAGGAGATTAGAAGAGATCTGTGGCCTGACTACTTTATAAAATTCCGCACCATATCCATCAGGGACGGGAGCTTTCAATGATTTGGCATTTCCGATTGCTTGACATAGCTCACTCTCGGAAATCTAAGCAAACAGGGCTTCGCCCTGTTCCTCTGTAAGTCGCGGTACAGCAATCGACTGAAGGAATTCAGATATATGCCGCGGAGTGGCCAATCTTTCAGGAGTGTATAGTGACACATAATATGCAGTAAAAGTCTCCGCAATGTCATGTGTCCTAGTGAGACGATGACCCCGACTAGTATGGTACACTGACATAACTGTAGGCCTTTTTTGTTTCCGGATTTGATATGCTAGCAAGTCGCTAGCTCTCGGCCCACCTAGAACTTCTGGCACAAAAAGTTGAGCAATCTCTGTTTGCTGATATAGAAGTCGGTCCAGCTCATATCTGGTTTGCTGCAGCTGGGGAGAACCGATAAGTCCTGCTTGTGTGCGATCTGCAGGAAATGGAGGGCATCCTCCAGTCTAAGCCTTTGCACTGTCTTTCCTGTTACACAGTGTATTTTAATATATGGCCCCTGGGCATGGACTTAACCATGTCCCAGTGGATTGAGGGATGGGAGTCCGCGATTGGATTATCAGTTTTTATCTCTTGGATTTTCTCTGCGAGAAATTCCCCAAATTGTTTAGAACACAGATAGTATGGATTAAGCCGCCAGAGTGTCTTTTTGGGCTGAAGGTCAAAGTCCCACAGGGAAAACTGAGGGGCATGGTCAGAAAGGGAGATATCCCCAATCTGCACGTCATGCAGCAAACCCAGGTTTTCGACCTGTGTATATACCTGATCAAGTCCTGGAATATGTGTGGTGCATTGGGGAATAGTAGGTATAATTCCAAGATTGCGGATGGAGCCTCCTCCACATCACACCAATCCACCTTCTCTCCAACGAATTTCTTAAAGTATCTTGGGTTGCTGACATTTTGGGAGGCCTGATATTAGAAGAGTCCAAATTAGGGTCGATGGTAAGATTAAAATCTCGCCATCATGAGCACCCCTTGGTCTTCTGTACAATCCTATCCAAGCAGGGGTTTCATTTGTGATTTCAAGGTACCCGGGGGGGAAAATATACATTTACCAAGGTTACTAATTTGTTGTTTACTGCGCCCTGCACTAACATGATATGGCCCTCTGGGTCCGCCCAGGTGTACTCTGCCCTAAAAGGATGGCTAGGTGAGATAATTATAGCCACTCCTCCGCCTGCCCGACCTGGCCGAGGAGAAGAAGGTCTGGCCCTGCTCAATTTAGCCAGTTTTGTATGTTTGGTGGGTCATATGGGTCTCCTGTAAGTACGTTAAACCGCCTTTAGAGCTGCTTAACAAAGGACAGAGTCCTAGATCGTTTTATAGGTGATACCAAACCATTAACATTGAGGGACAATAGTTTAACCTTGGGAGAACTCATCACAGCTCATAGGTAAGTGAGGTGTGATCCCTGCTCGCCCACTCCCCCAGGGGCCCCGGGTCCGCCACTCCCAGACCACACCCTCGCTGCACACCATGACTCAGACCTGGTGATTGTGACACAACAACAATTACTACTAAACAACAAATGGTAACTGTAAATGATAACACATAACACACAACAACCATTTAACATTCCAATCATTCTTAACTAACAACTAGTACTTCCACAGATCAGAAAGCCTGATCTAGTGGTAAGGAAACCCTTACCAGTTGCCCAGAGCCCTGGGCTTTAGCACTTTGTGCCAAGGGAAAGGGAAAGTGGAATAGGTGACTGGTATAGGTGCCACATGGCTCCCCTATGATCCCTCTTATAGTAGGGTGAGAGAGGGAATATTCTTTTAGAAAGAGAATCTGTCCTGGGCTTATAGGAGAGGTCAGCCAGAGTTCCCTAATTCCACATTGATGGGAGAGACTCGGCTCTCCCATTCCAGCAAGGGTTATAGGGTGCTCCAGCACAGTATAATAGTGCACGAGGGCCAGAGGTGACCCAGGTCAGGAAGGGCATGCGTATTCCTCCACTGCCTCCCGGCCCAGCCATCACCCTCCAAATCACCCACTGGACCTTATAAGGTCTGTCAGATGAGGGCATTTGTCTTCCCTTGCTGCCTAGAGAGGGCTGGCCGAGTCTGCCATCTCTCTCACTCTCCAGATGTAGGGTGGAGAGGGGTGTGACCAAGCAGTCCACGGGTCTCTTGTTGTGACCCGAAACCACCTCCCTCGGCCCAGACTCCCCACCGGGACTTCCCAGGTCCAGGCGGGTGAGTGGTCCCTAACCCAATCGCCTCCTAATGGATGCGGAGAGGAACCGCATGCAAGGCCCCAGATTCCAGGAATGGGCATTCCAGATCCCCCAGGGAGTGCCTACCATCTCCCCATCGAGAAATTCCCTATTCCCACCGGGAGAGGAATCCCACAGACTATTCCTATTCGGGGCCTCCCAGCCTCCGTGGGTGCAGTGGGGAGAGCAACGCGCCCTCAATGGCAGCGTAGTCTGACCATCACCATAGCTCATTCCTCAACCCACCCCCATGTCCCAAGTAGGTAACCATAGAGGCCTTGTAACAAATGTTTGTTTGTCCTTTATACTTAATAGCAGTTCAAAGTCCATAGATGCAATATCTGCTGTATCACTATTCCTAGGTGCTCTTTATCCTCCTCGCTTTACTTCCTTCCTCCCTGTTCTCCCAAGTCACCGGACCACTTTGCTCCACAGCTCCTCGAACATGACTATCTTAATCTGGAAAGGTCCCTCCGGCCTTCAAGAGGGGCTTGCAGCTGTAACAGTCCGCCTTAACGGAATGACAGCGATCCTCCAGGAGCCAGTCCTCCTCCCAAGCCCGCCACCCCTTCCATCCCCCCAGCAGTCCCAGCCTCCAACCCAACCTCCCCCATCCCCTCGAACCATGCATTCCCAAAAGGCCTCTGTCCTGATCCAGAGCAGTTTCTACCCCTCAGTACTTGATTAGACCCTTGGTCAGGAGGGGCCGCTAATAGGATGGATCCCACCTCCCCACTCCCTCCCATGCCCTCCCCGCCTCTGCCTTTCCATCTTAGGGTCAGCAGACACTCAACTCCCAGAATCCCTTCAGGCCCGAGCCAGGCCCCGATGACTAGGAAGCCCCCCCCGTACACTCAATCCCCCGTCTCCTCCCCCACTTCCGGCTATCATGCACAGTAGCTGTAGTTCATTGCTGCCTTGCCGCTAAATTACCCTCTCTCCGCCAGTGTTTAAAGATAAAAGTACTATGGCAATTTCAGGTGTTTGTGTCGGTCCTCAGCTGTCGCTGCTTCTCTGTGGCTGGTTGAGATGCACGTAGGGAGCCCACAATCTTCTGGAGGGCCTCCAGGCCCTGCCTGCGCCTGTGCTTCCTCTGGCCACTGCTCCACACCTTCTGGCTAGCTTAGAGGCAACCGAGGGCTCCCTGCTGGTATTGATCTGGGGACTTCAAGTCTTATTTCAGACTCCGCCGCCACCTCTTCGGCTGTCTCGAATGTAAGGTCCCATCGGGGAAAACGATTACCATCTTGGAAGGGTATGGTGAGCAAAACTTGATTCCCGCCAACTTCAGAGCCTTCATTGCAGGAGCACAGACTCATCTTCGTGCCATGATTTCAAGCGTAATCGTTGTCAAAAACAAGTGCTGCTCTTCTAGGAGTACTTTCCCCAGCCTCCAGGCTGTGCGCAAGATGGCTTCCTTCTCCGGATACCTGAGGAATCGAATCAAAATGGTGCAGGGGCGGAAGCCCGGCAGGGGTTTCGGATCCAGGGTGCGATACGCTCTCTCGAGCTCCAGAATGACTGGATCTGGCAAGTGAAGCAGCTCTTTCAGTAGCCTTTGTATAAATGGGATCATTTCCGGGCCTTCCGAGCCCTCCGGGACCCCCGACAACCTGAGGTTATTCCTCCTACTCCGATGCTCGGCGTCCTCCGCCCGGGCCTGCAAGGCTTTCAGCTCTCCGTGAAGCTGCACTACAGCATGCTCCACGTCCACTATCCGATCCTCCGTTGCTGCAATGCGGGCCTCCCCGCTCTCCTGGCGCTGCTCCAATTTCCCGATGTCTGTACGCAGCGCCGTTCCTGTGGATTTCATTTCTTTTCTAAAGTCTCTTAATTTGGCCAACATCTGGGCCATTTGTTTCTGTAGGATGATGTGTGGGGCCTGGTCTGGTCATGCGTTGTTCCGGTGCGAGGAATTTGAGGCCCGGGAGTCTTCACTGCCTAACCCCTCATCACCGGATTTCTCCTCTTCCTTGATGTGCCAGCACAGAAAATCTTGCTTCCTCCCGCTTCCTGGGCATTCTTGGAACCCTCCGGGCGAGTTATTAAGACGATGGCTAGGGATTTGCAGAATTAGGAGGGCAGTTAGCGGGATCTCTCGGGGAAGCCACTAAAACTAGGCAGCCATAGTATCCGTGACACCACCGGAAGTCCAAGCCACTGAGGACAGCAGCTGTAACCATTCAGCCAAGGGGAACTTCTTCCTTGCTGGGAGGTTAGAAGGCTCTGTAATCATTCAGCTAAATGAGTGTGCTTTGACTGGCATACTTGATATCCCACTGAGTAACACTAGAGCTCACTAGCTGTTAAAACTGTTTGACTTGGCTTTGACTGTTATTTCAGAGCTTTCACCACTAGATGACTGTACTGCATTAGACTTTTATCTTTACACAGATTGTCTTTTCTCATATACAACTGTCACCACTTGCATTTTGGTGGGGTGGGGTGTCATTTATTTATTTAGTTATTTTGACTCGATAAGTACACCACACAAGTACATGTCTTTTTTTTTTTAGGTATGATGCAGGAGATTACAGTGAAAACATTACACGCTACAAACAATGGAAGAGAGCAATACAGAAACACAGAAACAGAATTTGTCAACAGATAAGGACTGCTTGGCCCATCTAGTCTGCCCATTTCTCCTTGCCAACACTATTACTGCAGACTGTGCTCGATATACAGCTCCTTCTTCCACCCCCTTCCTTTCCACTATTCCTTTGTGTTTATCCTCATGCACTTTTTTTTTATAATTTCATCTTTATTAACTTTTCAACATAAATAGTCAGCATTTACATACTTTTCTAGAAGATACCATTACTTGTTCATATGGTACTGAGAACCTGTCTATTGCTTTACTGTACAATCCTTAGTGATTACAAGCCAGTTGGCACCATTATCAGACATTAGTACAATTTATATAATCTAATTGTCCCAGTCCAGCCTAGAGGGTTGGGTAACTGGTTATTTCATAGGATTCTGTAAGTTCTGAGCTAAAGCATGCATTATATCTTGCGATTGATCCGACCAGTCCCAACCTTTGATAGAGGCCCCAGATTCATTTAAGTTAATTTGTTGTTGGTATGTAATAATTCAGGTACATTTCCCAAAAGGGGTAGAAAGAAGGGGCATAAAGAGGGAGAGGAGGGCCCTGGCAGCATTCCCAGTTATATCCCCAGAGGAAGGGTGTAGTGGGTAAGGGATAGTAGGCCTAGGAAGAAATGGGGAGGATAGGCAGACCGTTAGGACTGGAAGAGAACTGGCGTATTCCTTTTGCCTCAGCTTTCCCATAAGCCCCTGGACTAAGGTTTATGGGATAAAAGATTTGTCCTGCAGCATACAGTATAGCTGCCATCGGGTCCATCTGGAACTAAATTTCTTTTTGATCATTAAGGTTGTGGGTTATCTGTTCCATGTGGTATATTTGTTTAGTAATACGCCACCAGTCCTGGATAGTTGGGTGATTAGTAGTTAACCACCTCTTTGTAATCGCCTTCTTAGCAGCTGTAAGAAGGATGTGAAGGAGGTACCTGATGGTGGGGTATCTGAACTTACTCGAGATTAGCAGCAAAAGGAACATTTCACCAGTAAGTTGTATTTGTGGACCAAAGAGCTCTTGAAGATTAGTTTGGAGAGCCGATATGTAGGGCTGGAGTTTAGGCAGGACCACATAATATGCGTGTGATCAGCCCTGGACTCTCCAGAGACGCCAGCAAGCTGAAGAGTTAGTCGGGGAGTAGTGACTTGAGATTATAGGGGTTCTGAAATACCTAATAGGTTTTCCACGCATATTCATGCCACTGGTGGGAGCTTGTTACCCTAGAAATATATTGGCATGCTTTTGCCATTCTTCAGGGGTGATGGGGTTGTCTAGTTCCTCTTGTCATTGTAGTCTTTTGCTATCTGCAATGGGTGTTTGCTGTGTTTTCTGGGCCTGATAGTACCTTGAGAGTAGGTGCCTATGATCCTGAGAGGTATTTAATTGTGATTGGAGGTTAATCAGGAGGGGATTGTGCAGATATTCTGGTAGGTGGGAAGCTTTCATAGTAATGGCGCAGTTGTAAGTATCGGTAGAAGTCTCTATGGGGTAAGTTATATTGGTTTTGGATTTCATTAAAAGACCTCAATATCCCCTGGATTATAATTAGAGAGAAATATCGCAGGCCTAGTTTTTCCCATATTAGGAAACCATGATCCTTCTTATTAGGGGGAAACTGAGGAAGGTTTATAATGGGGCATATAAGTGGGAGAAATGGCCCTAAGTGCTGTGATTTTCTTATATCACTCCAGACATTCAAAATAATGAATTATCCAGGTGTCAGTGAAGTAGGGAGGATGGGGCTGGTTGTGTTGACTATATATATTTTTAAAGTAATCCCTGTCATTAATAGGCGTACTCTAGGCCTCTGCCCTGCCCAAATAAACCTGGAGATGGAGCAGTTCCACTCCTGGAAAGTTTTCTCCACTATTGGGATGGAGATATTTTGAAGTAAGTAGAGGACTCTGGGTAGAGTGACCATTCTAACTAACTCTATTCTTATGGATAGACTTAATGGCAGTGTATTCCATGAGGCCAGATCTGCTTTAAGTTGAGCAGTAAAGGGGGTATAGTTATTTTTGTAAAAATCCATTGGGGACTGGGATATATGTATCCCAAGATATTTCAGCTTCGTCAGGGACCAGTTGCAGGGAAATAGATTTTGCATGTAGTAAGAAGGGACATAGTGGTAAGTAAGTATCTCAGTTTTGGAAAGGTTAAGTTTGTACCCGGATACCTGTCCAAACTCATTTAGGAGTCACTTTACTATGGGAAGAGACTTTCTGGGTCCTGGAGGTAAAGCAACACGTCGTTGGCATATAATGCAACTCAGTACTCCGTGTCTCCCAGGGTAACTCTGCTAAGACCCTGGGAGTCATGTATACTTTGTGCTAGGGTTCTATAAACATTGCAAAAAGGAGTGAGGAGAGGGGGAACCCCTGTCTAGTCCCTCGTGACAACTGGATGTATTTAGAGAGGTGTCATCTATCTTAACACTTGCCTTTGGTGCTGAATATATATCCTGAATAACCCTGACCAGGGTTCGTGGGATTCCTATTTTGTGTAGGACCTGATATAGGAATGGCCAAGCCACCCTATTGAATGCTTTCTCTGCTTAAGACTGATTAAAACTGAGGGAGAGTTAGTCAAACACTTTTATGGGAGACATAAAGAGTGAGTTTGATATTGTCTGTGGTGGATTGAGTTCTAACAAAACCAGTTTGGTCCCTCTACGAGTTGAGGGAGGAGAGTATCTAGTTGGTGAGCAAGCATGCTCATAAACAGTTTGTAGTCAGCATGAAGAACTGAGATCGGCCTATAAGAGTTACACAGTTGAGAATTTTTCCCCGGCTTAGGAATGACTGATATGGTCGCATATGACCAAGAGGGTGTGTGGGGTGTCCTCAAGAATAGAATTAAAAAGCCTTAGGAGTTTAAGACAAATCTGAGGTTACTGACCTTATAGAACTCTACCTGTACCCATCAGGGCCTGGGGATTTAAGGGTTTTTGCTCTGGCTAAGGTAGATGCGAGTTCCATTTGTTATCAGAGTAGTTAAGGTTTCACCTTGAATTTCTGAAAGTTTGGGCATGTTGATTGGTCGGAGGTAATCAGCTATGCTTTGGGTTGTGGGGGGCTGTTCTGGGGTGTAAAGGATGTATAGTATCGTAGGCATCTGTGACAGTGTTTACAGGTGCCAAGGGTAGAGTGTCTGACTGTGGTTATAACCAAGGCTTCTTTTGTTTATGGATCTGGTAGGCTAACAACCTTGTTGCTCTAGGTCCCACTTCATAATACTTTGGTCTTAAATATGTTAGGGCAATCTCTATTTGTTGTAGGGCTAGACCAAGGTCCGATTTAGTTTGCTGTAATAAAGGAAGATTGACATGTCTCCTTGTTTATGGGCCATTTGTAGAAAATGTAAGGTGTCCTCCAATTTAGTTTTCCGCTCCCTTAGCTGTGTACTGAATTATATGTCCACAAAGGACAGATTTTATTGTGTCCCAATGTATTGCTGGGTTTGTTTCTTCTGGGGGGTTATCCCCCATTTCCACAATTTTCTCTGAAAATGTATTCTTGAAATTTCTGGGAATGGAGATAGTGTGGGTTAAGCTTCCAATGAGTGTTTTTAGGTTGGAGTTCCATGTTCCAGGTGGTAACTAAGGGAGCATGATCTGACAAGACTATGTCACCTATCTGGGCCTCTTGTAGGGTGCTAAGTTTTCCAACTGAATGTAGGTCTGATCGCTACATGAGTGGTCAGGTGCATCGAAGAATAATGGGTGTAATTTCGAATGGGGATGTATGCCGCCAAACATCACCCAGCCCACTTCCTGTGTAAATTTCTTAAAGACTTTCTGGGCAGCGGTTTGTCTGGGGGGTCGAAGGTTGGAGGAATCCATCTTAGGGTCTGGGAGGAGATTAAAGTCTCCTACCAGTAGGAGAGTTCCCACTGTCATCTGTACTACTTTGTCCAGGAGTCTCTTTAGCTGAGGGATAGGGAGTCCAGGAGTGAAGTACGCATTTGCTAAGGTGAGTTGCTTATTGCCAACGACACCCTGCACTATAACTAATCTTTTTCAGGATCAGCCCAGTAAAGGCCTGGTTGAAATGGGGTCTGGGGAAATTATAACTGCCACTCCTCTGTGCCTGCCTTTACTACTGGAAGAGTAAAATACCTCACCTCGACTAAGTCACTTTAGTTTATCATGCTCAGAGGCATTTAAGTGGGTTTCTTGTAAGTAAATCAGATCTGATCTACTTTTCTTCAGGTGTGCCAATACCTTGGATCTTTGATCGGTGAGGACAGACCATTTATATTTTGAGATAAAAGTTTCGGTGTGAGGTAGTCATGAGTAGGCCTGGATTGGGGCACTGCCAGGGGTTCCTCTCCCCCACCCCCAGCAAACATTTTGTCAGCTGTTTTCTTTTTCCAAGATTCTTCAGTTCCCAGTTCATGCTGTTTGTCGACTAGACTATTACAACAATAACAGTACAAACACACACATAAGTGCAAACATTCATCAACATATACTTTAGGTAGAGAGTAAACTTGTAACAAGGCCTGACGTGTGACCAACAGGGCAACCACGACAGTAGGATAATAACTGGTGCTTCCAAGAAGTAGAATAATTACTAGACCCTAGGGTTAGGATAAATCCTTACTGGGAGGTAACTTCCCTAGTGTGGGGTCCTCCTGACACCTATAGTGTCAATATGGGAAAAAGGAGGAAGTGTGGTATGGGACGTCATTTAAAAATGCTGAGATCAATACTGGGAGGTGTACTAAAGTGGGTTAGCTTTAAGCAAGGGATTAGTTCTAGGGTCCATTGCTGGATGGGGAGGGGGTGACGGGAGAGGAATGGGGGTGAGGGGTTGCCCCACTGTCTCTAACCAGCCCCCGGACAGGAGACAGAGCGGAGGTGTTCCTCTATCATCAGTCCCTGGGAGCAGCAATGGCTCGGGTATGTGTCTCATTCAGTTGGGTAGTACCAGGGATCAACCCGACTTTGGTGGGATATGCACTACGGCTGGAAGGGGGAGAGAGGCCAGAACCAGCCGCTCAACTCCCAACGAAGCCAACCGCACGGCAACCTGGGGCAGTGCCTGTGTCTCAATCTCTTGTACCCAAGCTGTATCTGACATTCGCCAGTACACCTTTTCTTACATATGTTATTGTTTCTAAATAAAATTATTATACCATTATTGGGGCACAAATAGTATTCTTCTAGGACTACGGAGGGCCTACAACTCTCGGGGGGTCGAGCAGGGCACTCTGTTGGGTGCAATTTTCACCAATCCGCCCCCCCCCCAGCAGCAGAAATCATTCATCAGTATTCATAATTATGCAGTGGTATGGCGGTTAATCGCATGTGCCTAGACCTCGTTCTGCCCAAGAAAGGCTCTTCAGTTTAACAAGCTACGGGTAAACCCCTTTTATGTATTAGGAGGCTCGAGTCGAAACACATCACCCCTCCCCCAGAAAAACTCCCAAACAACACAGGCATAAGGTGGGCAGTTATAGGTGCAATGAGCTCATGAATATTGAGAGAGTCCTCAGTCCCAGTCCCCAAACCTCACTAGGCAAGGACACCACGACCATTCCCCTCAACATCTGGGACTAAAGGCGTCCAGCGCACTTCCCTATAAGCGTATTGGAGTAAACCAACGCAGGGGAGTGGACCAAGACAGAAGAACCAAAGGAGTGCCCAATGGAACAGGAGGGGCTCACACCTGGACATCAAACGCTCTTATCCTCCCTCAGCGTAGCGAGGCAAAGCAACAGCCCCCCCAACAGCAAGCACCACCCCAGAGTATTAGCATTAATAAGGCTCCCATCATCAGTAGGCCTTTTCCTGAGTTGTCTGCTAGGCTTCAGCTGAGCCGATGCAGCCTAAGTGGGTGGCCTAATTACCAGGCCGAGTTGCTAGTACTCCCATGCCCTGTGTGCAGGGTCTCCATGAGGAGCCACCGCCCCAACCAGCTCAGCGGTGTCAGGGGAGAAAGAGGGAGAAGATGCCCCAATGCACAGCCCATCACAGAGGGGGAGCACTCAAGAAAAAAAGGGGGGGAGGAGAGGGGAGCGCCCATGGAGCAGTGGCGCCAGTCCTCAGAGTGAGCGAAGCAAAATGGGGAAGGGGGGGTGGCTCAGTCATCACAGGAATAGGCTCGGGCTGCACATCGCATAGTCCAACCTCATCGGGATAATTGAAAAACAACCCCCCACCACCACCCCACCCAAAGCAGACCATTCCTGCATGAGACCTAGAGTACCCCTCGCATTAGCGTCAGTCAGTTTTATCAGGTAGGCAGCCAATGCCTATGTAATGAAATACTTGCTGTTCTGTTCAGCGATTCTCAGTCTCATCTGGGGGATCCTGAGAACTCCAGATGATCGAGCACGGGAGAAGACAGCCGGTCCCTCAGGGTGCTCACAATGTTCTGCATGGCCCCTGCTCCCTGGCAACGCCTTGCCTCCCGCTGGCTACCACTCCACATCTTCTAGGAAAGCTTGAGGCAATCGAGGGTCCAGGCATGTCGGGTTGGTCTTCAATTGTGGGATGTCTATCTTCCTGGCCTTCAATTCCGGCCATCGCTTCAGTCGCTGAGTCAAAGTTGAGGTTGCCTTCTTTTAAAATGAACCGTCATCTTTGCAGGATAGGGTGTTCTGAAACAAATGCCTTTGAACTTGAGTGCTCTCATAATGGGAATGTAGGCCCTCCGCATCGCCATTACTTCCAGGGCATAGTCATTTTCAAAATACAACCTCTGGTTTTTAAGAAGTACTGTCCTTTTTTCCATGCTGTGTGCAATACACTTTCCTTCTCTTGGAAGCAAAGGAATCTGACCAGCACCACTCGCGGACAGTCCCCAGGGGCTGGCTTCGGGCCTGGAGTGTGATGGGCCCACTCAAATTCCAGAGTATAGTGAGGTGGGACAGCAAGAACCTCATGAAGGGTGTTCTGTAGGAAGTGGATTATATTAGAGCCCTCGGCCCCTCCTGGGATGCCAGCGATCCTGATGTTATTCCGATGATTCCTGCTCTCTGCCTCCTCAGCTCTATCTTGTAGTTGTTTTATGTTCTGGTGCAGCTGAACTATGGCTCTCTCAGCACAATCCACCCTGCCGTCCGTATCTGTAACTTGGGTCTCTGTGATCTCCTGCCACTTCTCTAGTTTATTAATATCAGTGTGGAGAGCAGTGGCAGTGGAGCACATTTCTTTCTGAAAATCGTGGCGCTCTGCCAACATCTGAGCCATTTGCCTTTGGAGGGTATCCACTGGAATGTGGGTATATGCGTAGCTTATGGCATGAGGTTGATGAGGCCTAGGAGCCCTCGCTCCGAGTTGCCCTCCCACAATCTGTCATCATCTGTCATTGTTTGCGGTTTCATTTTAGATTGTTCCCTTGCTCTCGGCATGCTGAATCCTCCTCAGCAATTATTTTAGACAATATTCTGTATTTAGCACTGGTATTTGGAGGGTTTGTAGTTGATCTTGGCAAGAACTCCTGATTTAGGTTGTACCAGGGAGCATGACGTCACCGGAAGTCATCCCCATGCATTATTGAACCAGCTGCTCCAGGCATCCACCACTCTTCCTATGAAGAAGTACTTCCTCACATCTCTCCTGAATCTATCCTCCAGCTTCATGGCATGTCCCCTGTTCTTGAGCTCCTTTTCCTGAAAAAACCTTCACTCCAGTACCTTATTTATCCCAATGAGGTATTTAAAGGCCTCTATCATACCCAAACTTCCTCTGTTACTGGGTGTACATATTGAGGTCTTTTAGTCTCTCCTTGTAGGGCTTTGGGTATAGATTCTGCCCTATTTTAGTTGCCCTCCTCTGGACCACCTCCACTCTATGTCCTTCCGGAGATGTGGTCTCCAGGACTGGACAGTACTCTAGGTGGGGTCTTACCTTCGATTTATACAGAAGTAACACCACCTCCTCTTTCTGTTGGTGATACCTCCTTATGCACCCCAGCATCCCACTAGCCCTCCCAACTTCCTTGTCGCACTGCCTAGCCCCACCTTTATGTCATCCGATATGATTATCCCCAGGTCTCTTTCATGCTTGGTGGTTGTTAATATCACTCCACCAATTTTGTATTCTGCCTCTGGGTTTCTGTCCTAAATGCATTTATTTTGCACTTTTCACATTGAAATCCAGCTGCCATACGCTGACCACCCTCTAGTTTCTCAGGTCTCTGCTCATCCTTTCCACCCCCGAAAGTGCCAACTCTACTGCAGATGTTGGTGTCATTCTTAAAGAGGCTGACCTTCCTTCCAGCTCCTCTGCAATGTCACTTACAAAGACATTAAAGAAGACTGGTCCCAGCACCTGCTGGTCACCCTCCCTTCCCCGGAATGAACTCCGCTTACCACCACCCTCTGTTGCCTATCCACTAACCAATTTCTTATCCAGCTTACCACCTTTGGACCCACTTCTAAGCTACCCAGCTTGCTTATTAGTCTCCTATGTGGAATGGTCTTGAAAGCCTTATTGAAATCTAGGTAGGCTACGTCCATCTCTCACCTAATCTAAATCCCTTGTCAACCAGTCAAAGAAATCCATCAGATTTGTTTGACATGCCCCCATGAAACCATGATGCCTTGGGTCTTGTAACCCACTGGATTCAAGATATTCCACAATCTTTCCTTTGGCAGCAGTTCCATTAACTTTACCACCACTGACGTCAGGCTAACTGTCCTGTAACTGCCAAGCTGCTCCCTGCTACCACTTCTGTGCAGTGGGACTACATCCACACCCTCCAGTTCTCCACAATCACTCCTGTTTCCAGTGAGGTGTTAAACACAACTGTCAGAGGTCCAGCCAGTATTTCCTGCGCCCTCAGTACCCCTAGATGCACCTATTTGGCCCCATTGCTTTGTCCACCTTTAGATCAGCAAGTCCTTCAGGATTCTCGCTTCAAAAAGGACTGGTGTCCACCTCCTTCCTCCAAAGCTTTTACTACTTTTTGTGGCCCTCCCTTCCTTCCTCTGTTAACACTGAGCAACTATTATCTCATGGGCTACTCTGTCTCAGTTTGCACCTTTGTGCTCCTTACTGCTTTCCCCACTTCCCTGCGCTTCCCCATACCATTTAAATGCTACCTTTTAGCCATTATCTTTTCAGCCACCTCTTTTGAGAATCATAGCGTCTCCTTTTCCTCTTGCTTTTGTTCACTTGTCTGATGCAGATGTTTGTTGCCTTTACTATGCTTCCTTTATCTTCACCCACTGTTCCTCCACACCACCCAGGCCACCCCCCGCCAGGTCATCCCAGAGGCATTCACCCATCTTTATAAAATCTGCCTCCTGAAGTCCAGGACCCTTGCCCTTGTGTGGTTCGATTCTGCAGCCATCCTTACACTGAACCACACTCGATAGTGATCACTGGTTCCCAAGTGGCCTCCCACCTGATATCTGCAACACTGTCCCTGTTAGTGAGTACCAGGTCCAGTATTGCCCCATCACACGGGTTCACTGACTAGCTGCTTGAGGAATGCTCCCTGAAGAGAGTCCAGGATGTCTCTGCTTCTAGGTGAAGTTGCTGCTGGGAGGCTCTAATCTACATCTGGCAGGAAGAAGTCCCCCCATCAGCAGCACCTCTCCCTTTTCTGCCTACTTGCCCATGGCTTCTACCAGTAACTTATCTAATTTCTCCCCCTGTGCTGGAGGTCCTGTACAGTACTACAATATCCAAGAATGAAAGTCAGCAACGAAGACAGCATGCACAGCTATACAGGAGATGAAAAGAATGAGAAAATAAAAACAAAAAAAGACAACATACTGAGATTTTATAATGGACTGATAATAAGCAATAAAAGCAAACCCATAACCAGCTATAGGACTCTAGAGTGCAAGGCAGTTACTAGCTGGTTTACTACATACTGTAGTGGATAACTAGCCTAGTTAACGGAGTTTGCAACAATAGCAGACGCAGGGATACATTAATAAGTAAAACAACTTAGTCAAGTACAATCAGTAAGTGTTATATGTAGCATGGATACTAGTAACCTCCGTTTCCCCCTTTTTGCTCCCCCAGGTGGTGACAGAGCAGGTCACACCTGAACATGGTTCTCCTGCACACTATCAAAGCACTGAGGCAACACCTATCTCACCTTTTATACCAGTAAGGGTAACTGCTGGGGTGGAGGAGAACCATGTTACAGATCTGTGAACCACTGTTCCCACAGATGTACAGGTATTGCCCAAACTATGGCAGGTGAGGAATAAAATGTTACCGCCAGATGGTCTCAGTGGGCGTCCCCAGCAGCTGTATGATCAGGTCAATCTGATGTATCTCAGAGCTCCCAGGCAGCAAAGGCTTGTGGGCCAGCAACTCCGCCAGAATACATCCCACGGCCCTAGGGAGGAAGCAGGCAACAAACCGTGTTAATTAACTGTTCCATGCCAGACACTACATTTATTTATTTATTGACATTTTATTTGAAAATTGGTGACGGGAAAGGCATACTTGAGCCCAGGCTCAATTCTGTGTGTGACCAGGAGGGAACAGAGTATAAAAATACACAATACAGATACAATTCACAGTTTCAATAACGTGCAAATCAGAGAACACGATGACCGTGCAAGTGGAGTGTACGTCCCGGACAAAAAGAGGCGGATAACATGTCGCTGTGATAAGTGGTTATGCATATATTGTCGCGTAATTAAAATATCGCCAGACCAAATGTCGCGCCTATATTTTTACTATGTCCTCCTGTAGATGTGCATAACATGTCATACTGGGTGTACAGATAGCGCTACAATGCGCCAGAACTCTAAGGCAGCAAATGGCCCACTGTATTAGAAACTGACCATGCCCACTGCTCTCTGGCAGCAATTCCACCCCAGGAGGTCACCCGTTATGGTACTCAGAGTGCCGGCATTATGGTCCCGAGCAGTCAGGACATCAAATGCAGGATTCGCCACCCCTGTGCACTCATTCTTTGCATGGTAGTCTGGCAGCAGGACCACATTTTCACACCTCTTCTACGATGGCAATTGGGGACTGGGGAAGCCGCCGAGTCTTTTGTTGGAACCATGCCGCTCAGGTAAGAGATCGTCCTGCTAGATGGCCATTGCCATATCTACACTGAGACTGCATTTTGAATCACAGATTCTCCACTGAATGATCTATATCCTATAAGGTATGTTAATAAAATGCGGGATGCATGGATGTAAATAGTATTCCATTCCGAGCAATGGTCATGCACACCTTGGCTGAGGGGCAACCAGTGCATACCATTATTTATGTGCAAAGAAATGCTACTATCTGTAACAAGGGACTGAGCAGAAGCGCAAGCGGAGATAACGTCGCTGTTTAAGTACACGGCAACATTACTGCTACGTTTTATCCGACAGTGAAATATCCATGTGGAATTTAGACCACAACACATTTACCGCTGCATCTAATCCAGCGACATTTCGACCTAGTGCCATGGCAAGAGTAAGTGCACAATGATGAAACAAGGCAAAAGCAACAAGCTGAGCATTTCAGGCAGATGTATGGCAGACTGTTAAGAGGGAAAACAGAAGTGTGGGGGGGGGGGAGTCTCAACTGATATATGAGGGAGCTAGAGAGGTGGTGAAGCAGAAGGAACAGGGGAGCTGGTTCCAAAGAAAGGGAAGATGACAGGTAAAGGCTGATTGGCCAGCAGATGTACATCAAAGGTGCGAGGGTTCCTGGAGCAGAGCGAGAGCAGGAGGCAAAGGGGATGAGGGAGAGGAGTGATGAGAGGTAGGAGGAAAGGGATCCAAACCAGTATTTAGATATGAAGGAGGCACAGTGGTGAATCTGGCAATGTGAGGATAAAAGGAGAATGGATAAGGATGAGTAAGGTGAACAATGATGAGTTTGAGAGAGGGAGTTGGTAGCAAAGTAAAATGAGTTACAGAAGTTGTCTAGTCTGGCCAGGAAGGTAGAGCATGCAGAGTCATAGATCATGTCCACACAGTCAAATACCGGGAGCCCCATTTTAGTGACAAGCTCTTGGCGAACCTGTAGCAACAGAAAATCTTTATTAGGGTACAAGGCACCAAGTGTAGGTTGGAGTTTGGCATGGACTGCATCAATGTCGGCAGTGAAGTTAAGCCTGCTGTCAAGCCACACACCGAGGTACTTGAAGGAAGAAACCACTTCTAATGGGAGGCCATCCAATGTGGTGAACATGGGCACAGGTGACAGTCTGGCCAATTTTTGGCTAGAGCCAAAGGTCATGGATACAATTTTTTTTTTGTGTTGACCTGGAGCTGGTTTGATTAGAACCATTGCAGGACATTGTCGAAGTCTTGCTGGAGCAGACCTTCCACAGTAGTAGTGAAGGGACCAAAAGAGTAGATGACTATGTCATCTGCATACATGTGAATAGCGATTTGTCACAGGCCGAGAGAAGATAATTGGTTACAGGTTGAGGGGAGGTCATTGAGGAAGATGGATAAGAGTATGGGACCCAAAATGGAGCCTGTCGGACCCCATCTGGATGGGAAGAGGAGGTGATAGAGCACTACCAACCTGTACCAACTGTAGATGGCCAGTAAGGTAGGAGTGGAACCAGTCAACAGCAGGAGCTGAGAGGCCAGCAGAACTCAGCTCATCCAGGTGGAGAGGGTGGGACACCGAGTCAAAGGCCTTAACCAGATTGATGAAGGTGGCTGCCGTGATGTGACTCTGATCTATTCCTGAGAGGACAGAATCAGTTACATGCATCAGGGAGGAGGCAGTTGAGTGATCCTTCCAGAATCCAGACTGGAATGGGAAGCAGAAATCACAGGAAAAGAGGAAATCAGAGATTTTGTGAAGGCAAGCTTCTCTTGCAGCTTGGCAAAGAGATAGGAGATGGGAGACTTGCCTGTGGTTACCGGAGGAGGAAGGGTTGCCTCTTTGTGGAGAGGTATTACTTTTGCCATTTCTAGGACTGCAGGACCACACTGAGTGAGAAGGAGAAGTTGAATAAATGAGCTTCAATTACGTTCCTCCTCATCCTCCTTTCTTACTTCATTCCCTGTCTCCTGGCTTCTGAAGGTGGTCGTTCTTTCTGCTCCTATGCTCCTCAAGAATGGCGTACCTACCTAATCATCTTTGCAAACATTACTGTAATTCACTCTAAATCTCATCTCTATACATACTTATTTCCTCTGCCTATCCACCCCACCAAACGAGTCTCTCCACAAAAGCATACTGTTTATTGATTTTTCATGTTTTGGCCAGAAAAGACATACTAAACCAATACCTATTTCCAGGTGCATCCTGGGAACACACAGGTCAGTTAACTGACTTGCTCATGGTCACACTGTGTGTAAGTGATGGCTGTAGAGTTCAAATCCAGTTCTCCAGGTTTGCAGCTCAGTGCTCTTGACCTGTCAAGGTTGATTACTGCCGGGAAAAATTGTCCAGCGCAGCTCTTTTGTACTGTAGACAGGCTATCAAATCCTCACTGTCTGCAGTCTGTTACAGCCTTTTCCGCAGGTAAGTGCAAGGAGTTTGGACGTTTTTTCACTGAAAAAGTGTTGGCCATCAGATGGGGGAATTCTTTGAGTGGCTTGTCACAGGCCGGTAATGGTCACAGAAGAAAAAAAAAAAAAAAACATTCAGCACACACAGAACTGCAAAATTAAACATATAGCTTTGTTATATCACATCTATGGGTTGAGTGACTGCCTGACCCCAACACTTCATGGGCGCCTGCTCTCTGTCGGGGGGAGGGGGTCACACCTTTGATGATGTACATTTGCCTGCCTGGGATGAGTTTCAATTTCTTTATGAGGCTGAGGTGCTCTGGACAGTGGCTAGTTTGCACTCACCAGCTGTATACTGGACCTGGGTCCAACACGGCTGATTCTCAGCTGTGGTGAGTTCCTGGGCCCGATGTTTATGGAGATCATTAATGGTTCCTTGCCTTGAAAAAAGCTGTGGTCAGATCCCTCCTTAGAAAGCCTTCCGTGGATCCTGACGTTCTAGTAAACTACAGGCCTGTTTCTAACTTTCCTTTTTTGGGGAAGGTAATTGGAAAGGTGGCGGTGGAGCAGCTGACAGACTGTCTGGTGTCTTTTTCCATCTATGAACCTCTTCAGTCAGGTTTTCAGCCTCGCCACAGCACAGAGACTGCTCTCATCAGGGTAACTCATGATCTTCTCCTAGCGAAAGACTGTGGGCATTGTTCCATTTTAGTGTTCCTGGATCTCTTGACATCATTTGACACAACTGACCATGGGGCACTTCCGACGTTAAGGAACTATGTGGGCCTTCAGGTACAGATCTTAGTTGGTTTGAGTCCTACTTAACCTGGAGAACGCAGCAGGCAGCCCTGGTAATTTTACCTCAGGGACTGGCGTTATTCTGTAATATCCCTCCAAGGCTTGATTCTCACCTGTAGTTTTCTGAGTATATGCTGTTGCTGGGAGATCACTAGGCAGTACAGTGTTGAGTTTCACTGTCATAGATGACATTAACTCAGCTGTACATGTCTTGTTCTCCTGGCAAAGGATTCTGTGGCTCATGTCGAGTCGATGTCTGGCTGAAAATAAATGACTGGGTGGCCTCAAACTGGTTATATCTTAACCCAGGAAAGACAGAGGTCATGGTGATTGAACCAAGATGCTGGAGGTCCACGGCTGTGGGAAGTGTGGCACTCCTTCAGTGGGTGGCCAATGTCTCATGGTTGCTGATGCAGTGAAGGACCCGAGAGTCATTTTGGACTGCAGACAGATACTGGAACAACAGGTGTTATCTGTGGTCCAATCTGGCTTTTATCATCTTTGAAACATCACTAGGATCAAGCTGTACCTAGCTCAGGCACACCTGGTGATGCTCACTCATGCTTTTGTCACCTCTAGGTTGGACTACTGCAATATTCTTTACTTAGAGCTATCTGGAGGTTTGTTGCAGTGCCTGCAGCTGGTCCAGAATGCTGCAGCCTGACAGACAGTGGGCTCATCAAGGAATGACCACATCATACAGGTCTTAAGTGCACTGCACTGGCTGCCTATGCTGTAGTTCATCACCTTCAAGATTTGCTTGTTAACTGGCATTGGCAGTGGTAGTGTAGAAGTTACAGAGCTGCGTAATAGGAATGGCAGTGAAGTATTGAACTGAAGCCAACCCCACCACCACCCTGCAGAGAGTGGCAGGCATTGGGGTGTGCCTTTGGGTGGATGGCATAATGGCTACGCCATTTCACCATGCCCCACCCTGCAGACACTGGACAAGTATCACAGTGTGCCTTGGGGTCTTTGGTTCTATGCGCACTCCCATTCCATCAGGAAATATGGTGAGATGGGTGCGGTATAGGAGAATGGGGTGAACTTTGGGGCTGAAGAGTCCAAGGCATACCTCAATGCCTCTCAGTGGCTGATGGGTGTGGAATGGTATGAGCATTACAGGCAAGAATCCCAAGTCACACCCCTGATTCCTGTCATTCTCTACAGGGTGGGGTGTTATGGTTGGAAACCCTAACACCTCAGGCATTCGTTGGCATTTTCACTCCAAATTTTGAACATGGTTTTTTGTGACCCCCCACCTCATGAACAGTGGCAATATCGGTTTGTTAGCCGAAAGCTGCTTATGCACAGCGACTACGGCATTTAGCACCACAGGTGCAAAAACACATTCCGAACAGGATGTGAAAAATGACAGCTATACTGTTCATGGGGAGGTGTAAAAAATGGCAATGTTGCAAATTTGCAGTAAAAATATAAAAAAAACTGGTGAAGTCAATGAGCATGCATAGAAACTGTGCAACGAACACCCGTAATGTAATTAGATTGGGGATTTTTACAGTAGATTGTCAACACAGGCATTTTGGGACCTCCGATCATGAACAGTGTCACTGTGATTTTCTTTATCTGTCCCGAACAATGATTTCCCACAGCGACCACGCATCTCTGTGCTGAAAGTATGAAAACACATTTCGGCCATGTTGTGAAAAAATACAGCTGTACTGTTCATAAGGAAGTGTGGAAAATGCCACTGGTGAAAATCTGGACTGAAAATATTACAAAGTCATGAACTTAACGATAGTGCGTGGAAACTGTGCAATGCTCACTCAGTAACACAGTAATTTTATGGACTTTTGTCACCAAATTTTCAACATAGTCATTTTAAGATCTCTGTTCATGAACAGTGTCACTGTGGATTTTCTTAATGTGTCCCATACATTGATTTTGCACACCGACTGCACCATTGTGCGCTACATGGGCGGAAACACGTTTTGGGCAAGATGTGAAAAATGGCAGCCATACTGCTCATAAGGAAGTGTAATAAAATGGCAATGTTGAAAATCTGGAGTGAAAATATTGAAAATTTGCAAACTTACGAGCATGCGTAGGAACTGCGTAACGCGCACTTGTAAAACAGTCATTTTTAGGAATTTTTTCACCAAATTTTCAACATAGCAATTTTAAGACCTCTGCTCATTAACAGTGTCACTGTGATTTTCTTAATATGTCCCATACATTGATTTCACACACCAACTGCGCCATTGTGCACTACCTGGGCGGAAACACATTTTGGGCAAGATGTGAAAAATGACAGCTGTACTGCTCATAAGGAGGTGTGGTAAAATGGCAATGTTGAAAATCTGGAGTGAAAATATTGAAAATTGCTGATCTCACGAGCGCATGTGAGGAACCGTACAACGCGACGATCGTGAAACAGTCAATTTTAGGAATTTTCCACCAAATTTTCAACATAGGCTTTTGAGAGCCCACCTTATGAACAGTGGCAGGTCGTTTGTTATTGGTCCCTAAAGGTGATTTTATGCGAGCGATCATGTAAATCACCCTTCAGGGCCCATTAATGCCATGACAGTGAGAGTATTCATGAGAAGGGGTCCCAAAAACCTCATGTTGAAAATTGTGCAAAATTCCAAAAATGCTCGAGATATGCAGCAAAGCTGAAAAACCCTATCTAGCCCATTATAAAGCTTACCGCATTTCCTCAGTTCCGTTGGCTTTGAAGAGTGCAGATGTGTTCCCGGTCCACCGAAGATCATCGCGCCGGAGTCCAGAGGTATGGGGTGAGGGGGTGGAGGAGGCAGGTGCGCAGTGGGTGGGCGGGTGGGGACAGAGACACCGAGGGACTGTTTTGAGTTTCAGGTGTTTTTTTTTTTTTTTTAATGATGATGGGATGCCACGCTGGGGTGGGCTCCCCAGCGGGCACAAGGATGGCTGGGTGGGGAGGGCGTGGAGCCGACGGGACTAAGCACCCCTGGCGGCGAGCAGCATGTGTTACCACGCTGGGGTGGGCTCCAGCATGGCACCCTGTACTCTGGGGGGTCCGGAACCAGTGGAGCTGACTGGGGATTGACACTTTCATTGGCTATATTGAGGTAGCCACACTGGGGTGGGCACCCAGCGTGGCATATAGAACTCTGTTTTTTTTTGGGGGCGGCACAGTCGACGGGGATTGGGCACCCTCTGGCCGGCTACACAGTGTGTGTGGGAGGGGCGAGCACGCAGTATGTGCATATGTGTAGTGTAGGGATAACGAGGAGCAGGCGATATCTATCGCTGCTCACTGAAGCGTAGCTCCCCTTTCAACTGTATGCCACGGCATTTGGACTGGTCATAGACAGCTCGAGCAGGCACTGGAGAACTGCGGCCGTGCCTGCAAACACACTGCCTGAATTGGAAGAGGGCTGTCACACCTCCAAAACTCGGATGATGGCACTATGTTTTTGCACATGCGCAAGCAAACATAAAAGGAACAGAAAGTGTGTTCTAGATACAAAATGCAGAGCTGACATGAAAAGTAATAGTATTTTGGGGTGGTGTACCAGTGGGTGTGTGGGTCAATGAATATTTTAATTCCAAACAACCTTTTGGTAAATCCCTACATAAAGAGCACCCAAACATTATCTTACCTTGGTCAAGATATACAGGAGTACAGGCTAACAATGGGAAGTAGTGTTATTTCCTGTAGACAGAGATGAGGCAAAAGGTCTTTGCCAAAATAGTTAAAAGTGATAGTGAGGTTATCGGGGAGAAGGCCCCGCAGGTTAAAGAATGTTTCTGCTATTGCACTGGTTCTGGAAGGATGGAAGGAAGGAAGAAATTTGGTTTTATATTGTGTCTTACACACACACACCCAAAGTACTTCACAAGAGTAACACCCTATATGGGCAAGTATTACTAAGTGGCTAAATATGAGCGACTCAATAATACTGCTCCCATGTAGAGCGAGTGGGGAAAAAAAGCACTGAATGGGTATAGTGAGTGTAGCGCTGAGGTATACGCGCTACACTCACAAGAAAGGGGATAAACAGAATGATTTGGCCTACCCTGCTGAGCTGGCCATGTGGTGTAGTGGCTTGAGTCACTGCCCCGGAGCCTGTGGTGCCCGGTTCAGATACTGGTGCAGGTAAATGTTTTGCTTCCAGGGAGAGTTTCTATTTTTCCATAGTCTGCTCCCCTGGAGTTGATAATCTTTATTTTGGGGGTGCGGGCGGTGTTGCTCTCCGCAAAAAAACAAAAGAAACATTTTATTTTCAGAGAACCATCGCTGTTTGCGGTGGTGTTCTAAGTCCAAGTCAGCTCTTTTGACGCAGGCAATTTTGCATCACTCTGTGAGTGGCATGATGAGAGATTCACCCTTATCACATAAATCCCTTTACAAGCCATGAACAGCTGGCAGCAGCCATTCAAAATGCACAGAGAGGTGATGTGAGGACTAAGGGTGGGTAGGTAATGTGGTGGAGAGGTGGATTACAGAGAAGGAGACAGAGAGGAAGTTAAATACAGTGAGGTTAAGTGACTTGCTCAAGGTCTCACAGTTTCAGCTATGGGATTCAAACCCGAGCATATTTCTTTTCTTCTTTTTAATTTACTGTATTTTTTTATCCCCACCCTTCCAGACAGCCCTTTTTGTACAACCCCCCCCCCATGTCCACCCAATCTCCCATCATCTCCTGGACTTACCTTCCACCTTAGTGTTCCTCTTGGCTTGTCCCCCAAGGCAGGCTGTAAGGAGTAGGGTTTTATCTTGGTTGTTGGCGGAACAGAGCCAGCAGCACAGGGGCCATGTCATACTGCCACATCCAGAAGGATTTTCCTGTGTTCCTCCTTACCTCCCTCCCACATGCTAATTTGAGAGTGGTGCACACATGCAAGTCCGTAGAAGTACATGTCTTAGCTCGACGGTGCATCCCCCCCACCTCCAGCATGCACTGCCACCTGAGGTCACCCAGTTGGCAGTGCTACAATGGCGATGCGATCCCTTCCTCCCGAGGGCAGAGCGCCTGCTGGGATGAACAATCCTCCTCCAGCTGGCCCTTCAATGGCTCAGGCTCATTCCTGCATCAGGGACATCGTCGCCCCAGTTGTTACCACTGCTCCTGGCCAGCGCTCAGAACCGACAACCTTGCTTTCTAGCTGCAAGGTTACACCCTCCCGTATTATTTCCTAGCATCGCATTTCTGTAATTCTAATATGCTGTAGTCTGACAAGTGAAAATAACCAATGCAACAGTCAGCTGTAAAACAAAGGAAGCAATTGTAAGCAGAGAAATTACCCTGCCATCTAGAAGTATCTAGAAAATAAAACTTTACCACATGTCAATAGCCGTAGTCTGCGCTTTGAACCTAGAAGCAACTCTGGGGCTCGGTACCTGGGAATAGGAGAAGAGAAAAACTTTACCATCAAAATATTGTGAGACTGGGGAACTGGCTGGCATAGTGGATTGGTAGAAGGTTACGGAGCATTTCACCTCTAGGTCACTGCTTCATGTCCAGCAAAAGTCAGTGGTGGCCCAGAAGCCATTCTCACCTGAGGGGCTGTTCAGTGGCCTATGTTAAATGAGTTGTGGTGGTCACAGTCCAGTTCCCAGTGGAAGGTGTCCACACCACAAAGCCAATAACACAACTGGCACTGACACCCTTGCTGGCAGTCTCACATGAGATGCCAAGGATTGAATGGGCATGGATTCTGAACTCAACCTCTCACCTATGTGGTGGTCCGCTCATGGCAGAGTTGAGGTACACTGGTGGGGCAGTGTGTAGAAGCCTGCAGTGAGATCACCCGTGCTTTCACCTGTCATGTGCCTTAGCAGAAGATTTAATGTTTTGGTGCTATGAATTCAGCACCTTCATAAGCACTTAACTCACACACAAGAAAAGTAAAAAATATATACATATGACTGTACTGTAGTCTGTTGGCAGATGTCCCAGAATGAATGTACTTGTAAACTGATTATTACTGAAGATTTTTTTTTAACAATTTTTGTTTTCCTTTTTCTCCCCTTTAAAGTCTCGGCGTACACATGTCCTTGCAGCGTAGAGAGCACACACCAAGATCCAGTGACCCCTTCCGCCTCACCCAGATTTATGTCACCGCTCCCTGCCGCTTCAAGACTCATCGAATCTCCATCCGATGGTGTGGAACTACGGAGGAGCTGGCGCCCACCTCTGGAAGGGAATTCTACTCCAGCCCTCCGGCCAGCACCCCAGTGACCTGAGGTCGCTCCCGAACCCAGGTTGCCGGGCGTGGCACGAGGTGTGATGTACTGAAGATTTTTTCTTTTTAAATTTAATTTATGCTTACTGCCTGCCAGTCACCGTTTCATTCCTTCAGACCTGTCTCTGTGAACACTTCCTGCTGCCCATCATGTTCACAGCTGACTACAGGAGCCACATTATGCCTCCAGAATACTTTTCAAGTCCACTGTGTGTCTGGCTTTACATAACTGAGGCTTCCTGGTGCTACAGCCAGGTCAGCATATATGTGTTTAAGCAGGGACTGCACAGCTGGAGTGGTCACTCTGGTGTGCTGCTTGGCCTGGTGGCATGGGAGAAGTGACCAGGAAGCCCTCATCCGATGTCTTGGGGGACACTATCCCTGTTCTGACTGGTCCCTCCCCTTCTTGTTTTCTGTGTATGTGCCCGGGGGGGAGGGAAGAGATGTCCACGGGGTGTGGTCACCCACACTGCCAAGGATGATCCCACCAAGCTTCCCCTTGGAGTCAGTGTTGTGGAGGTGCAATGCAGCCCCATTGCAGAAAAGCATCTGCGTGGAGCCATCCCCGCTCACCTCTGCTCCTGACATCCTGGGCTTGGGGTGTCAACCTGGGTCTCCAGTGTATTCTAGCACCCCCCCCCCCATTGCTTAGCATCATACAGCCAGTCATACTAAACAGTTGTTCTTTTAGCAGATAACTGCCCATGCAGCATTTTTAGAAGCACTTTCAAATCTGATGGAGCAGGCCACCTAGATGCCCCAGCTGGTGACGGGTATCCTCTGTCATACAGCCTGAGGGTTAGGGGTTATTCGCTGGGGGCAGATGTGCTCCTGATGTCACTTCTACAGCGAACCAAGTGAACTGCCAAGGAGATGGTTCTCTGCCTCCTCCACAAAAGGATGCTGCAGTACTGCTGGGGATGTCATAGGACAACATGGGGGTGGAGGCCGAAGGATGAAAAATCAGGGGCAGAGATCCCAACCACGGACAGCATAATGACCACCTGTACTCCCGAGCTCCAGCTGCACCACAAGTGATGCTCTGCCATGGTTGAGGCTAGGAAATCACTGCTGTGGCTTGACAGGGAAAGCCAGTGGTGGGCGGGGAGAAAAACCTGTATGAGGGAAAGAATCTGCTGCAACAATCAAATTGCACTATCTGGACCCTAAATCATTTTACTTAATCTGGATGATTTTAGTTGGTGTGGGTCAAAGGTGAGGAGCCAGGGATGGAGAAAGGTTATGGGATGGGTGGTGATGGTGAGAAAGGTGAGGGTCTGTGGTGTGGGGGAAGGTGAGGTGCTGGAGGGCGAAGGTAAAAGGTGAGGGGCTGGGGTTGCTGCTGGAAGGCTGGAAGGTAAGGTACTAGGAGTGCAGGTGAAAGGTGAGGACTGGGCGTGTGGGTGAAAGGTGTGGGACTGGATATGCAGGTGGAAGGCTAGGGTCTGAGAGTGCAGCTGAAAGGTAAAGGACTGGGAGTGCAGCTGAAAGGTGAAGGACTGGGAGTGCAGATGAAAGGTGAGGGACTGGGTGTGCAGGTGGCGAGGGATGGAAAGTGGGTGGAAGGCGAGGGACTGGGGCTATGGGTAAAGGTGAGGGACTGGGGTGCGGTGGAAGGCAAGAGGACTGGGAGCGAGACAGAATGTGAGGGACAGGGAGTACAGTTGAAAGGTGAGGGACTGGGTGCAGGTGAAAGATGTGGGACTGAAGTGCGGGTGGAAGGCGAGGGACTGGGGTGTAGGTGGAAGGTGAGGACTGGGGTGGGGTCAAATATGTGGGGCTGGGGATGTGGGTTAAAATGTGGGACTGAGAGTGTGGGACTAGGGTGTGGGTGGAAGGTGAGGAACTGGGAGTGTGGATGGAAGGCAGGACTGGGAGTGCAGGTAAAAGAATGGGTGTGGATGAAAGGTATGGGACTGGGGGTGCAAGTAGAAGATGAGGAAAGAACAGTTTTGTACTTACCATAACAGTACTGTAGATCATCAAGAGAATCTCTTCATTAGGGTCACACCTTTGGAACTATACCCACATCAGAGCTAGGACCACACAGAAACCTTTGCTAGCTGGGACCCTCCATGATGATTTCACATATCTGTGTCTACACAAACGTGGCGGCCACAACTCTTCTCAGTTCCCTCGCCGAGATTATGCTTAGAGGACCTCCTTCTTGAGGCACTAGGAGATCATACCAGCGCTTATCACGGTTAAGTGAACAAAGGCACTAGATATAAGAGACATAGAAATCCCTATGGCAGGAATCAGATGCCATATTCCCTTAGAGATTAGAAAAAGGGGAAGAGAGAGCCAGCATGGCCTAATGGAAGAAATTCTCTCGAAAAGCTTTTGTTACGGTAAATAAGTAACTGTTTTATCTTCTTCAAGGATATACCTCTTCCATTAGGCCTCACCTTTGGATCGAGTTCCATGCTGTTCCAAAAGCTACCTGGGAAATCGGTGCAATCTGGTTCAGGACAGCAGGCCCTATAGAACAACAAGGCCAAAACCTGCTTGTTTGCGAGAAGTAATGCCCAGACTGTAATGTTTAGTGAAGGTGTGGACAGTGCTCCATGTGGCTGCAGTACAAATGTCAGCCGCAGAAACATTGCTGAAACAAACACCACAGGTGGCCATTCCCCTGGTGGAGTGACCACAAACCACACCAACAAGTTCCTTACTGTACTTCCTAAAACAGAATGTATCATAGTGTTCCATATACATCCAAAGTATGGAGCAATGCCACACCCCGACTGACATGCTCAGCATAAAAAACAGCAAGGTGGATGGTTTGATTTAATGTAAACTCAGACACCACTTTTAGCAAAAATTTAGGATCAGTACGCAAAGACACTCTGTGGAAAATCAAATAAGGAGGCTCACACATTAGAGACTGCAGCTCTGAAATCCTTCGAGCAGAAGTGACTGCAACTAAAAATCACACTTTCCATGATAGGATACAGGACAAAGGACAGGCACAAGGGAACTGTAGGGGTAAGGACGGAAGAGGAAGAGACTCTGCCATAGTTCAAGTGACCACTATAACAAAAAATGAAGGAAACAAAATATGGCAGACTGGTGGCCACGCGCCCTTATCTGCAATCACATTCTATGTTTCTATAGAAAGCTGCATCCCCAACTCCGTGGCTGTTTCAACAGAAGCTCAAGTAAGTTTTTCAAGGACACAGTTCAGGTTCCAAGGCAGGACTGGATTATGACTCGATTATGAAAGAGAGGTTTTATGCAGAATCTTTCTCAAAATGTATGGAAGACCTCCACTTGGGCAACTGCATTATTCATCAATAGGTGCATGGAAAGCTGATATAGCAGCCAAATGTATCCTAAGTGAGGAATACTTCAGACCACAGTAAGACAGTGACAGCAAGTATTCCATTATCGCATTTACTGAACAGGTGAATGGGTCCATATTTTTTTATTTATTGAGCTCTAGGATTACAGGTACTTTTGAGCATGCCTGGAAGCTGTCCACAAAGTGAAACACTTCCACTTTAAAGAATATGTATGTTCTGGAAGTCTTTCTGGCTGCAACCAGCACATAAACAACTTTAAGTGACATACCAAACCGCAGAATGGCTACGCTCTTCAGCAGCCAGGCATGCAGATGCAGGACTTAGGTCTGATGGACCAGAGACCCTTGTCCTGTGACAACAGGCCCCTGCACAGAGGCAAGGAACTGGAGGCCCCACTGCTAACTGTTGCAGCAGCGGATACCACATCTGCCGAGCCCATAGGGGTGCAATGTGGATATGGGTCACACCCTCAATCTAAGTTTTAGTAATACTCTCTGTATTAATGGAATGTGAGGACATGCGTATAGAAACCTCTCTTTCCAAGACAGGAACAGCATGTTTCACCAAAAACTCCATGTCTTGGAGCGAGCGAGCAAAAATGCAGCAGTTTTGTACTGTGTGGGGACACAAAAAGGTCCAACTCTGGACTATCCCACCTAGCAAAGAGGTCATCTACCACTGAGATCAGCATTCATGCATCTTGGACTGTGACCTGCTTAGCTTGTCTGTTAAGGCATTTTGGACACCTGGGAGATGCATGACTGACCGCTCTAGGTCATGTTCCAGTGCCAAGTACCACACTTTCATTGCTTCCCAACACAGGATATATTCCCCCATGTTTGTAATGCATGACACTGACGTTGTCCGTCTGTATTAACAGAGGACCCGGAGTCAGATGTTCCTGAAAAAAATCTTAAAATTGTATGAGACAGCTCTCATCTCCAGGACATTTATGTGCAATTTGGTTTCCACAAGGGTCCAAGAACCTTGTGTTTGATAAGGGCCCAGGTGTGCCCCCACCCATTTCTGGATGCATCCAAGGTGAGAATCTCAGTTGGAGTTAAGGAGAAATGGAACACCCTTGAGAGGTTGCAGCAGTCCATCCACCACATCAGTGTGTTTTGCACAAGGGGATGTGATGAGCACCTTCTGTCCATGGCCTCTGTCAACTAATCCCACTGTGCTCTCACTGTCCATTGCAGGACCCATATGTGTAAGCAGGCCAGTGGCACCATTACAATGACTGCTGCCATGAGTGCCAGGAGATGCAGAAATGTTCTGGCTGGGACTTGATGACTGCTCTATACCAGTTGTGCTTAAGCACTGAGTTGTTTTGCTCTGTCCAGGGGCAGAAATGCATAGCCCTGCTCTGTGTCCAAGACAGCACCTATGTACTGTACTGCAGCCTCTGGCAAGGAATCAGTACTGACTTTGGCACATTCACTGTAACCCCTAGGTCATCAAACAATTGCCTGATTCGGGACAGGGTGTGCAAGAGTTGGCTCCTGGAGATGGCTTTTAAGAGCCGATTGTCTAGGGTGCAGAAGACATACAGGCCTTCCTGCAAAGGACTACTGCCACTACTGCCAAGCATTTGGTAAAGACCTGTGTTGCAGAAGATAAGCCAAAGGGCAAGACTCCGAAGTGATAATGCTCCCTTCCAGCACAAATCTCAGATACTATCTGTGATGTCACTTGATCATGATATAAAGGTATGCATCCTTCATATCTAGGGAGCAAATCCATTCCCCTGTTTGTAACAGAGGAATCAAAGCTTGAAGGGAGACCATGTAAACATCTTGTATTTGGGAGTATTATGAAACACCGAAACTCGGAATCCCGACACCCAGGACCCCGAGCCCGACATCCTGATACTGCATTTCCCAGACAGAACGCCATCCCAACAGTGGAAAGCCAGACTCCCGAATTTTCAACAACCCGGAGTTGGTTATATTAGTTTAGGGTAGTGCAGTGGGTGAAGCCCCCCGCGAGAGTGCAGGGCGGAGGCCCCCACCCACCTACTAAAATGTCATGATTGCGATGTTGGGCTTTCCACCGTCGGGATGGCAATCAGTCGGGGAAACGCAATGTCGGGCTCGGGATCCTGGGTGGCAGGATTCAGAGTGTCTGCATTCCATAATTAATCCTTGTATTCTACGTTGAAGTTTAGGTCTCTCAGATCTAACATGCCTGAGATCTCCTGTCTATTTGGGGACCAGGAAGTATCTGAAGTAGAACCCTTTGTTCTTCTGATGAGAAGCACTGGTTGTATTGCACATTTGTTTAGCTAAGCTTGCACTTCTTTCAGCAGGGACAAATGTCCCACAGGATAAGTGGAAAGAAGTGGAGAGTGCTCTGGGGTGGGGGTCATCCCTAGGCCCTCCAGAGCATGTCCCTTTGCAATAATCTCCAGAACACATTCATCTGTGGTAATCTTCCTCCATAGTGTCAGATAAAGGGAGAAATGGCCCCCTACAGCCACCTCTGGAGGCAACAGTGATGTGGGGGCATGCCGATTAGAGTCTGGCTGAGCTGGTAGGGGCAGAGCCACCAGCTCGTGGCTTTAGAGGCTTTGGAATGTCCCCTGGGGAAAGGGGACCTGGCATGGCTCCACCACGTTCACCCCAGCCTTGCTGATGGCAGGCTTGATGGCCACCTCTGGAAGAAGGCTGATGAAAGGACCCCCCCTTCCACGACCCCTACCCAGTGTGGGATACCAGGATTTGACTGACCTTAATGTAATTTTAGAAACTTGAAGGTTCCTTAATGCCTCTTCCACATGATAACCAAACAGTTTGGTGCCTCTATAAGGGACATTCAAAACCATCTGTGGGAATATCAGTTGCAAACCCAGCACCCTGAGCCAAGAATAGCATATCATGCCAATACCAGTAGCAGCGGACCTGGGAGATGCATCAGAGACATCATATGCTAAACACAGCAAATGTCTGCCAACCTCAGCACCAGGATTAAGATTTTTCAATTAACTTATTCTTGGCATTTCCTTCTGGAAGAGCCTGAGCTGCAGCTTTGGCAGCCTCCCCCAGGCTATTCTGATACTTTATCATGTGGGCCTGGAAGTTTGCATTACGAAGGCCTAGTCAGGCAGAGGCATATGTATGCTTGCCCATCACATCTAGCCTCCTGGATTCCTTATCAGGAGGCAGACTGCTCATGTGTTTTGGGAGAACGGGCTCTGTCATGGGCAGCCATTAATAACTACTGAGTCTGTCTCAGAATGGATGGCATAATAGGGTTTGGCAGAAGAAGCAGGGTACTGTTTGTCAGCCCTGCTAGGTACAGCTTGTATTGAATTTGGCCAGTACCATGCAGCAAATCTGGCATCCCCCAATGCAGGACCAATTAGTGGAACAATGATGGAGAGGTACATTGTACCTCCAAGAAGTCCATCAGGTTCTTTTTAGTGGAATCCTCTTCTTCCGTGCAAAGTCCATTGCATTCTGCATTTGCCTCACCATAGATTGGAAAGTAAGGTCTTCTGGAAGACAGAATCCTCACTACAAGATACAGTTGAGCTAGAATGTGCTACCTATTGTTCGTCTCCATAACCTTCTTCCTCTTCATAATCCTCCTCCATTATGAGGTCTGGATTACATTCCTCCTCCTTGTCAATGTCCCTGTTGGCGATGGGAAATGAAAATCTTGATGGTGACATTGGAGGCCACTGCTTAGGAGATATATGCTATGAACCAGCTGACAGCGTTGACAGGGTGTTCATGCGAGGAACACCCACTGAAGGCAATGCAGGTTGCATAGGTAAGCCTGGAAGTATGCATCGTATCATATCTGAAAATGATGCCAGTACTGCCTGTTTGTCAATGATGCCCTGGCCAGGGGCCATGACCGCTAAAGTTGACAACGGGCCTGGACCCATTGATGATGGTGATGTACCATCCATAGTAGCCACGTCAGCGACTGAGTCAAGTCCCAACCTTGCTGTCCATTCAAAGGTAGGGTGGGGGGCTGTTGTCATCCTCACCGAGGCAGATGATGACGAGGAAGGTAGAGTTCCTGCAGGCTACAACAGTGACCTAGACCTCGCCAGGAAGCAGACATATCTTTGTCCATACCCATGCTCGCCTTCCGACAATGACCACTCTTTGTCTCTGTCTTTCGATTTTGATGACCACGAGTTGGTCAATGGAGCTGGCAATGCCGATTTCTGACCCTGGGCTTTTCCCATGGCTGCCAGTTTTTTTTCCCAGCAAAACTTCTCCAGTGTATTTCTTCTGTGTCAACTGGTAGCGTGACTGAAGTTTCTGACAAATCTCACAAGTACTGACATTGTGAGAGAGGCCTACATAGCAGACACACACTTTGTGTGCATCATCCTTATAAATCTTTTATCCACACTAACAGTACTGGAACAGCACTGTTAGGTTTCAGCAGCATACAGAGGCAGTGATATCATTAAAAAATTAGTGATTAACTTAGATAAAAAATAACGAACAGCAGCTAGTTGTTGGCACTTCCACAGTAGATCCGACGAGTACGATCGATGGCAGGAAAAGAACTGAGAAGAGATGGGGCCACCCACGTTTACATAGATGCTGGCACGTAACGTTGTGGGTGGCCTTGGCTAGCAAATGTTTTGCTGTGGTCTTAGTGCTGACGTAGGTAGGTATTGTTCCAGAAGTGTGGCCCAATGGAAGAGATATCCTTGAAGAAGATCTGGGAGAGCAGGTGGAAGACGAGGGACTTGGGTTTTTATTTATTTTTATTTTATTTATTGAAATGTTTAACCAGGAAGGCATGCTGAGCAACAAGCTGCTCATCTCCAGGTGCGACTTGGGGTTACAAGGTGAGTGCAGGTGGAAGGCGAGGGACTGAGGGTGCCAGCAAAAGGTGATGGACTGGGAGTGTAGGTAGAAGTTGAGGGACTGGGAGTGCAGGTCAAGGTGGAAGATAAGGGACTGGGAGTGCAACTGAAAGGTATGGGATTGAGAGTGGGAGTGGAAGGTGAGGGACTGGGAGTGCATGTGAAAGGTGTGGGACTGGGGGTTGTGGTGGAAGTTGAGGGACTGGGAGTGCAGGTGAAAGGTGAGAGACTGGGAGTGCAGATGAAAGCTGAGAGACTGGGAGTGCAGGTGGAAGATGACAGTCTGGAAGTGCAGGTAAAAGGTGATGATGGTGTGGGTGAAAAGTATGGTTCAGTGAGTGCTGGTGTAAGGAGGAGCCGGGCAGGTACATGATATGGGAGGGCAGGTGAAGCAAAAGGATACAGGTAAAAAGTAAGATGTGGGGTCAGTGGCGATGGATGAAAGATAAGGTGTTGGGGATGCAGATGAAAGGAGAGTGGCTGGAGTGCAAGTGAAACCTGTGGGGTGCTGGTGAAAGGTGAAGGGCTGGGGTGTGCCATCTGCAAACTAACTATGTGAACCAATATATTCCTTCTTTAATTCATTTACACAAATACATTTGTACATATACTAGGCATGGCCCAACCAGCTCCAATAACTTGACACGCAGTAATGGGTGTTTGCGGAATGTCAAGAGTGCAAATTTCATTAGTTACCTGCCCAGACTTGTGTTCAAAACCAATACTTCGGCTGATTACCCCGCACTATGGGGAAGAGTGTGCACTTCCAAAACAATTCTCAGATCCAGAGAATGTCACCAGTTCCCCAGCCTTTAAATACTGATTTGTTGTCTGCCCTGGAGGTAATGGCAAAGCTCACCGTGCCACATAGAAGATCCGTCTCAAGCCACAAGACTGCCCTCCAAACAGGCCAACAGACTCTCAGGCGCTGCAGAAGACAGTGCTTAAACTCTGGGGAGGTGGAAGGCTGCCCACTGCATCATTCCACACCCGCCTCCTCCCATCACAGACCCACGATGCTCCAAGACCTCTTCCAACCATTATAAAGCTAAGGGTCATTTCTAACAATGGTGTCAATGGGATTGGTGCAAACCACCACTGGGACCATCGTTCAATGAAACAGAATGTCCTTCTCCCTCTGGCTCACAGGTGTTGCCATGACAACATGTGGGGGGCTGGGGACAGCAGTTACAGTAAGACGTTGCCCCCATTTGCCCCCAAGAGAACCATGTTTATACAATATACATTAGCGTTTTTTCACCAAGACATAAATACCACCAAAGGCACAGAACCCTAGCTAGCTAGATACATTTTTATCTTGCTGGCAGGGTACATCATCTTGTTTATCTTGCTGGTGGGGTACATCACTCTGTACCTGCACAAAGTGTTGTGCCTAGCTCAGGTGAGCCGTGCGGCAACTGTGGTTTCTACAATCTTTACTAGAGCGCTAAAGTAGATTGTATAAACTGGAGAGTTGATGGTACTTTCTCAGATATAATTTTTATCTTCATTTGTGGTCTGGTTTTCTGGAACCTCACTCGCTTGACTTTGCCACCCTGAGGGTCAAGAGGTCATTAACAACTCACAAAGATAAAAACCATATCTGATAGCCACCCATTGATATTCCCTATGTCTTTGGTGGGCAAAAGTTGGAAAATCACTTTAAATATGGTTAGCTTTAATAAAGGCAGCACTGGGAGTGAAAAACACAAATAAGGTGCATGGTATGAGTTTAAGTACTGTTTTATGTTTGCTGTTAGACAACACAGAAAATTATATAAATGGTTAATGGGGTTTCAGGCTGAGGCAGTAGGATAGAACCATTTTAAAACAGAACACTGGTTTAGGAAATGCATGCATTGCCCACCGCAAAAAAGAACACTGCACGTCCACCGCTTCTGGTACCTGGAAATGTTACTTACCAAAGAGTGACCACCTTGGGTGTCATAGGTTTCAGAGGCACTTCGTACACCCGAGCCAACCCCAAATCAGCTGTGAAAACAAATATATAGCAGGAGATTCCGTGAAGAAAAACAGGACACAAGGAGTGACTGGATGCAAGCCGTGAACTGCAGAAAACAGAGTCCGTTGTCAGAGCTTCAGAAATTAGCAGAGGTCAAACACCCTATTTGCAGCTAAGGCAACATAGTATTGTGGCAACATAAGACTTGGGTCCATCTTGTCCACTCCCTGCCACATGGCAATGACCATATCCAATTTGAGTATGGACAGACATCCAATAAAGGAGATAGGCAATGCTTTTGGATGAATCTAATAACAATTTCTTCCCAAATCATGTGCAGCGTTTTTTTTTTTTTTTAATCTGCCTGTAATCATCATTTCTACTAATAATGTCCATTTTTGATTCAGTGCTGTCAGTATTTTAGCACAGTGGTTCAGCTCAGCACAAAAGCTTGGCTTGAGATGTGTGTTCAAGCTGACAGCTTTGATGACATCCATAGCTCCCACATAAATCCAGTGACTAGCTGCCTCACAGCCAACTGACAGAGAAATCAGGGAAACCCTCATCACATGACACTAACAGTGTTTTTATCTGTGTTCATTAGAAACAGACAATGGCAGAAAAAGACCTGTGACCCAGCCAGTCTGCCCAAGTTCCCTATAAGCCCTGGAGCCTAATGCTCCTCCAGGGTACTACTGCACCCCGTTCTCCCTGTTCTCTTCCGATACTGTAGTCCTGAGTGACTAGTTATTTCAGTTACAAAGTTTTGAGACTAGGGTGACAGCTGGAGCAATGTCACTGTTGTGAACGCACGGAATAAAAACAACAGTTTGGGCAGACTGGATGGGCCTTATGTCCTCATCTGCCGTCAACTTCTATGTTTCTATGTTTCTATGTTCTATGTTTTTCTTTTCTAGAAAATTGTTTCAGTGTAGTTATGAGCTATCAGTCAATAGGGAAGCAGTCACACATCAGAATAGGATAACTAGTGTTTGCCTCAGCTGGTACTGATGAGACTTGGGGCTCGATTCTCATAGGTTGACACAGGGCATGCACAAGCCCTGCCTCAAACCCTGCACTGCGCCGACTGCATTGGTGCACCTTGCACCCAATTCTAATAGGTCGGATACATTTGTGACACCTATACCCTTTGTATGGCAACTGGCGCAAATATGTGGTGCAAACCCTCAGAAGAGAGGTCCGACGGGTTAGACCAGCAAAGATCTGGTCTAACTCATTGCATGTGGAGAATGGGGGGACTAGGGGACTAAGAATCCCGAGTGCCGGTTGGGGAATGCTGTAAGCCCATGCGCCATGCGTTCGGCGCACCCGGGGCTTGTGGTATTCAGAAGCCATTGAGAATCGAGCCCTCCGTATTTTACCAGTAGGACATCTGCAGGCTCTATATGCTGCTCACAACTGTTTAGAGCATAAAAACGATTTATTTGTTCTCATTTATGAGAATTCTGTCTGAGTGCTAATACACACCATCAGCTAAGTCAGGACCAGTTGCACATAAAACACACTAAAACAGTGATTGCATGGGATATTAGGGGTTATTGCTGTGTGGTTATTCACTGTTTATTGCTTAGATCATACGCACTAAATGCATATAAGGTGTCACTTCCATGAAAGAAAATTCATGGCTTGAGGGTATTTTCACGAGAATACTTGTTTGACTCAGTGTCTAAACTATCAGATCCATCGGCATTCTCTGCTTATGTAGCATATGCACAACAGTGGTATTTTTGGCTCTTTTATTTCAAATATTAAACATTTAATGCTTGTTACATTTTTATGTGTTATACTTAAATAAGAAAAAAATGTGTTTTATTTTCTAAACAATGATGAACAGCATATGGAGTATACAAATGTGCTACTGGTACAGCACTGAGTCTTTCAGCAGTGCTAGCGGATACAAACACTAGTTATGCCATTCTGATGTGTGGCTGGCTCCCACCTGAACCAACAGCTAGTAACTGCACTAAACACTTTCCTAACAACAACAAAAAGATATACTGTGGTTTGCACTTGATGTGTTCAAATAATGACACTGTTCTGACTGCCATCCTAAACTCAAAACACTGTAACGCTTAATAAATGCAGATAAAAACATTGTTAATGTAATCCAGTGAGGCTATCCCGGTCTCTGTCAGTTGGCTGTGAGATGGCTGTTTACTGGATCTGCAGGGGTTATGGATGTCGCCAATGATGTCAGCTGGAACATACAGTTTGAGCCAAGCTTTTACACTGAACTGAACGGCTGAGCCAAAATGCTGACACCTCAATCAAAAATGGACACTGTTGGAAGAAATGCTGATTACAGGCAAATAAAAACAAACCACATAGGATTTGTGATTACATTTTTATTAAATTCAACCAAAATCATTACATATCTCCTTGAACAGCCAGAATGCTACATTACTCCTGAATGCAATGGAATGCTACACTTCTCCCGAATACTACAGAAATGCTACACTACTCCTGAATGTTAGAGAAATGCTACACTTCTGAATGCTGCAGAAATGCTACACTTCTCCTGAATATCACGGAAATGCTACACTACTCTGATTGCTACAGAAATGCTACACTACTCCTGAATGTTAGAGAAATGCTACACTTCTGAATGCTGCGGAAACGCTATACTACTCCTGAATGCTGCAGAAATGCTACACTTCTCCTGAATACTAAGGAAATGCTACACTTCTGAACGCCATGGAATGTTACACTACTCTGAATGCTACAGAAATGCTACACTGACTCTGCAGAAATGCTACACTCTCCTGAATGCTATTAAAATATTACACTACTCTGGAATGCTGTGAAAATGCAATCTCCTGAATACTGGAAATGAAACACTCTCCTGAATGTTGTCAGAAAATGCGACACTACCCAGAACACAGAAATGCTACACTTCTCCTGAATGCTACAGAAATGCTACATTACCCTGGAATACCACAGAATGCTACATTACCCTGAACGTTATGGAATGATATACTACCCTGAAAGTACTGAATACAACACTACACCTGGAATGCTATGGCATACCACACTCTCCTGAATGCCACAGAATGCTAAACTATTCGAATCCCTTTGAAATGCTACACTACTCCTGAATGCAACCCACACATTCCTGAAGGCTGCAGAAATGCTACACCGTTCTGAATGCTACACTACCCTGAATGCTACTGAAATGCACACATCTCCTGAATGCTGTGGAATGCTTACACTATCCTGAATGCTAGAAATGTGCACTACCCTGAATGCTACAGAAATGTTACACTATTCAGAATGCTACAGAAGGCTACACTTCTCCTGAATGCTACATAAATGCTACACTACGGCCTGATACCACAGAATGCTACATTACTCCTGAATGCTATGGAATAATATGTACTACCCTGAGAAATCAATGAATACTGCTGTTCTGAATGCTATGCATACCACACTTCCTGAATGCTACAGAATGCTAAACTATTCCTGAAAGCCCACAGAAATGCTACACTACTCCTTGAATGCCGCAGAAATGCCACCATCCGAATGCTGCAGAAATGCTATTCTACCCCTGAATGCTATGGGAATGCTACATTGACTTACGGAAATGCCACATCTGCTGGCCAATAGAAATGCTAATTCTGAATGCTACACTCATTCTGAATGCTACATACCCTGAATATTACGATGCTACATTACTCCTGAATGCTGCAGAATGACATACTACCCTAAAAGCAACAGAATGCAACACTACACCTGAATGTTATGGAATACTATATTCTGAATGCTACAAATTGCCAGTATTCCTAAATTCTACAGAAATGTTTACTACGCTGAATGCTGCAGAAATGTTAAACTATCTCTGACTGCTGCAGAAATGCTACACTACTCCTGAATGCCAGAAATGTTACACTTCCCGAATTCTGTGAATTTATTTGTTTATTTGCTTTTGTTAACCAGGTAAGACACTAGACAGCTGGGCAATCGTTTCAGGTGCAACCCCGAGAGCCAAGCTTGAAAGGTTTATTAGATCATTACACATCGAGAGGTAGTAAAAAAAAAAAACTTCATAGACACACAGTCATCTATGTTTTATTTTTTATAATTACCAGTGCAAGGAGTGTAGGGTAAAGACAGTGTCCGAAGCAATTTTTGCCTTGATCCCTACTGCCTCTTACTCAGTCTGTCTGCTGTACACACACACACACACACACACACACTCTTGCTCTCCCTCCGTGTGTGTGTGTTTTTTTTTTTTTTTGTCTTTTTGAAACTCACAGTGGGGAACCACTTAGTCAATGACAGACATTTCCAGAACACAAGTCGGTGTTTCTCATGCCAACTAGCAGGAGCATTCGAAATCAGGTTGTAAAGGTGGGATCGACTAGATAAAAAATAAACAAACAAGTAAATAAATCAGCAGTATGGTTCCTTGCTAAATGACAAACTGAGTTACAAAGCTTTTGTTTCCTGATCTGTTTAGCCCGCCCACACACACAATAATAGCTATGGAGGGCATGCACTAAATGGAACTGAAGCGAGAGGGAAACAAAAGGTTTTGAGAACACCATAATAACCAGTTTTCTGGTTATTATGGCATTTGAAAGTGCCTGTTGACTGTTTGATAAAGGGAATCACCAGTAATTATAATCTGTTACAGTGTTAGTTCTACTCTTTTACTTGCCCTAGTTCAGCTACTTTCTGAGTATAATCAAGCTCTGGAATTGTCATGTGGCAGAGTGAGAATGTTTGCTTGCCATATGACCTAGAGTGAGAATATGTGCTTGTCATGTGACTTATAGTAAGAATAGCATGATAGTCTCACTGTAGGTCATGTGACAAGAAAAAAATATTACTGATATTTTGGTCACGGTGTACCCACAACCATTGCAATAAATATATCCTTTCTAAATTTCTAGGCCTGACTCCTGAAGAGATAGAAGTTTTAAAGTCTTTCAAAGGGTTTCACAGGTTCTGTTAGGTTCTGTTAGCAGCCTGCAAGCCATCTATTTAGAGGGCCTGTAAGGCAAAATGGAAGTGTTTCCCCAGCTGCTGCTCCAAGGACTGTATTGACCCATTCACTCGCCCTCCAGAAAGAGTCCTGGAATATCTACTGGCCCATCCAAAGTCTGGATTGCAGTTCTTCTCCATAAAGGTTCATGTCTCTGTGGTTTCAGCGTACCATGAGCTAGTGGGAATGCTCACCTTAGCTTGGCTCACCCTTTTTTTTTTTTTTTCCATAAATCCTTTCATATTTGTTTTTTTTTTAATTTTATTTTTATTGATTTAAAAAGATTTCACTTTTACAGTTTACCATGTTCAAGACCAATCGGTACATTACAGTAAAGATATCCCTTGTGGAGAGAATAAATCTCTCCTTAATCTAAGAAAATAAAAGCATCCTGAACATTTTGATACCACATTGGGGGGTAATACAAAATATAACATCCCAAGAGCATATTAACAACGTAAACAGCTGTGGTAAGAGAGCCCATGAGCAGTGTGATTAATTCGTACTAAAGTCAAAATATCTAGCTCAATATATAGCTCCACAAAAGTGGAGAAGTGGGCATCACACTATAAATCTAAAGAAAACTGTAAACTTTTAATTTTAAACCCCAGCACCAGAAAAAACATAAGTCCTGATAGCTCTTACTGTATTCTGTTCGAACTGTACTTGTGTTGGATTAACTTAATAATATGCCACACAATTAAATTAAACCTTTCAAGTTGTAAGCATAAATTTTTAACCAGATCACCGTTCCATCAACTCACTCCGATACAGTTCTGGAGCATCAATTTTGCTAAAACAAGCGTTCAATCGGTTCAGCCGGCACCCATCTCTCCTGACTCCTCATCCTCGGATTCAGATTTCTGGCACGTCGGGTGCGATAGAAACAAAGCGCGTGGCCCATTTCCCGGCCTCAGTAGGATCCGAAAACAACCACACTTTCCCCTGATGTACAATACGCAGTCTAGCTGGGAAAATAATGGAATGGGGGATAGAGGCCTCCCGTAACAAGTGCCGTGTTCCATCAAACTTCTTGCGGCGCATTCTAGTGGAATAACATATCCGGAAAGAAAAGTATGTTATGTTCATCTTGTGTAATCGGGCTGAGCTGTCTAGCCAACCTCAGAATTTGGTCTCTCGTCCCCGCTCCGTCTGTTACCACCAATAACGTATGGAGCGTCTCTGAATCTTCTCTTCGGCCCCTGGGAGTGATTCGGTAGACTTTCTGGATATTGAAAGAGGAGGGTTGATCCCTCAGAACAAGTTTCTCTTCCATCCATTCTTTAATGTTCGGCAGAGGATGATCTCCTTCAATCCCTTCAGCTAGCCTAGGATGCGCACATTTGGCGGAGCGAGTCTGATTTTTCTAATGTCTCCAAACGTGCCCTAAGATGAGCATTTTCTTTCATAATTGTAGCCATTACTGCTACCGAGGATTCTGCTGCTTTTTGACATCGTGGAATTCGGGTTTTAAGTCCTTCACTCCGATTCAGTCACAGTAACCCTTGTGGCAAATGTGTCCATTTTGTTATTTAGTTCAGCTACCGAGGAAATTATTCTTTTCAGCTTCACACCTATGGAGGCCATAGTTCTCTGATTCCAAATTAGGTTCGCCTGACCTTCACCACGAGACTTAGGTGGATTCAAAGACCCAGTCGCTTTCCTCCTGTAGCTCCTCTATCCTTTTTCGGGTTGCCCATCCTAGGGATTAAAAGGCTCCTCTTTCTCGTGGCAGTGAAATTTTCTCCCAAAAATATTAGAAAATACAGTTTTTAATGAAATTTGTCGTAATATGCAGAGCTATGTTTTCCTGCTGCTCTTCAGCTCCGGGCTCCACAGCGCCCCTGGCTCACCCTTTTCAAGAGATTCTTAAGAGGTATCCTGCATCCCTTATAAGGAAACCTTTACTAATTGGGGTCTCAATTTGGTGCTTGACATGCGACTCATGTTTTGAACCCGTATACTTCTGAAATAAAGTATCAGACTGGGAAAACAGTTTTCCTGTGGTCATTCCCTCTTCATGCAGAGTTTTTGAGATGCAGGCCATAGTAACAAATTTCCATACACAGTTTTCCACAAGGATGTGGTAGTACTCACAGACATCCTAAATTTTTGCCGACGGTGGTGTCTTAGTTTCATCTTTTTATTTTTTTTGTTTTTGTACTTTCTATTTATGTTACCTCTCTCAGCTGGTTTCTGGCCCTCCTTTGGGCCTTTGTATCAGCCAATCTCATCTCCCTCCATCTTTTGGGACTTGCCCATTTCCCTGCTTTCTCTCACGCCATACCCTCATGATAGGGGCCCTTAGGTTGGGCCAGGTCCTCTGGAACTTCAGGTAGTGTCACTAGGTGAGAGCCCAGGTTACTGGATGTGGGGTCTGCAGGTGATACCGGCAGTCATCCTGCACATCAGGGGTTTGTCTTTTCTTTTTATTTATTTCCTTCCTCCCACACACACAGATGCTGTCTGAGAGTGGGCATGAGCATGTTGTGTGCCCTCCTGCCTGTTGGTGTCTCCTTCTCCCATACATGCACTCTTGCCTGTACTGCCACCTGTGGTCACCCAGGTGGCGGTCACATCCCGCAGTGTTTCCCCATACTTCTGGTCAACCCTCTGAAAATCCGGGCTCATTCCAAACCCAGGTTGTGGGAGGTACGAGCAGTAGCGCTACTGCTGTGCCAGTGAGCCATCTTGGAGTTTCATCTTGACCAGTCACTATGCTGCCAACCTTCTTCCCTAAGCCAAGGCCTGGGAGAAGTCATCTTGCATTCTGTCAATGTCAGGAGAATCCTCAGCTTTTTCCTTGAAAGAATGAGGGACTATGGATAGGCTTCTCAGCTGTCGGTCTCTTTCGATCCAAATTAAAAGGAACTTCCTGTATTCACGTAATGCATGCATAATTGAAACATAGATCCATAGAAACAGGGCTGCCCGATTGCCCAAGTAGTAGCACTATGCACTTCCACACTGGAGACCCAGGTTTGGAAGTGAGCCCGGGTCAGCATGGGGTAGGTGACCAGGCTGGGAAGTGCTCCCGCTGGGGAGAGACATGGCCTGCATCTGGCACAGTAGCTGCCCCTCACGGTGAGCCGTGGAACTTGCTCACTTGTGAGGGGTGGCGCATGCCCAGTATGCATTACTGCATCTGAGGCCACCAAAGGCTATGCCAGATGTCTGCGGTAGAGGGTGGAACCACGGGAGAAGACACACGGGAGAAACCCATGTGCATGGTTGCCAAGAGTGACGGCCCCTGTGGTCTTCAGGGTCCCACACCATGTGGATCCCCACCGGCTTAGCGATGGGATTGAAGACTGACAGGGGGCCGTTGGCAAGGATAGGTGGCAGTCAGGGGCCAAAAAGCTATATGAGATTAAAACAAAATATAGAAACATAGAACTTGTTGGTAGATAAGGACTGTTTTGCCCACCTAGTCTGCCCCTCCGCAGACCCTACCTGGTTTCTGGCCACCACCACCCACCCCCATGATGTGATACGATATTCCTTTATACCTATTCCATGCAGTCTTGGACGCCTGTCACAGTTTTGCCCCACCATACCCACTGGAAGATTTTGCCTTGCATCTGCCACCTCTCAGTGAAGAAATGCTTCCTCACATCCCTCCAAACATTCCCACTCCAGCTTCATATTGTGCCCCCAGTTCAAACAACATGAAGTCTTGCTGTGTTCAGACATAATGCAGTTAGCCCCAGCACTTGAACTGCCCCAGAGAGGAAAGAGTTAACTCTGTGCAGAAGCATAGAACGTTGAGCTCGAGCTCGGTTTTCAAACCTCTGTCTGTGGTACTTCCCAGTGTAACCATAAGATTCTTTACTCCGCCTAACAGTGAAGTCGCTCCGGAGATTTCCTCTGCTCAGTTCGGTAAAAGTAAAGCGTTCGGTTTAAACCGCATATTTTTTTGTTATTTTCTGATTTCCAGCCTCTGTCTGTGGTACAGGTAGTGTGTAGATAGGTAGTGACTATGTTTTATTTTGGTGAAAAAGTGGAAATTGTTCTTTTCTTCGGTTTCTTTCCGGTCGGTCTGGTTTGGAACCGACCTTGTTAATTTTAATTTTATTTTTTCTGGGATTAGTGTGGTGTTCCGGTACCGATCGGTTTCAAAAGAACTGGGCCTTTTGCTGGTTCTTTTAAAAAGCCTGTGACACGGTTTGTAACCTATCGGTTATTGTATTACCTAGCTTGAAAGCTGCAATAGGGTAATTTGTTAGGTTAGAAACGTCTGAGAAACCCAAGAAAAAAAATGGTTCCACTGGGTTTCAACACTGTACTGAGTGTGGGGAGGTCTTTGCTAAGGCTGACCCCCACCTCATCTGTGTTTATTGTCTGGGGTTTGACCACCTCAAGTCGGACTGCAAAATCTGTAAAAACTTTCCTAAATCCACTCTAGATAAAAGACTGAGTATGCTGAAGGAAAGGGAGGCTGATAAGTCCATAGATCTGGATGGCCAGCCCGGTTTGGTTGCGGCCGAACCTGAGGAGGTGCCTACTGACCTAGGCGATACCTCCTCAGGCAAAAGGATAGCCGACCCCGAGGGGTCGGTTCCATCAAAGAAGAAGCGCAAGTCCGCTGGTTCGGATCCTGTATCTCACTCTCCAACCGCGGATGAAATAGCCAAAGCGATTAGTATTGTTCAATTGCTTAGACCTGTTCCATCCGAACCGGTACCGCCGGTTAGGCGGTCGGTTCGGTTGGATCTGTCTCCTCCGGATTATGATCCAGACGCTTATTATGAGGAGTGGGAGGGAGATGAAGACTATCCCGGTGATGATGATGACGATGACCAGGGGATCTGGATGTGCCCATTGAACCGGACATCTTCCCAGACAGGCCCTCAGGTGTCTCTCCTCCCAGGCTCTCTGAGTCCCCTCCATTTTTGTTCTACACAAAGGTGGCAGAAACCCTGCAGCTTCCTTGGTTGAAGCTGCAGAGGAGGATGAGCCTGATTTTGTGGAAATGATGGACATCCCAGAGTCCAAAAGGCTGTCTATCCCTCTTCATAAATCTTTGGGGAAACAGACACACAAAATTTTACAAACTCCTAATTCAATACCTCCTGTGGATAAGAGAATGGACAGGAGGTATTTGTTATCAGGCTCAGCTGCGGAATTCCTTTATAGTCATTGTAGCCATGTTGGGGTAGTGCAGGCTGCAGCCTGTGACAGGGCTAACATTCCTTTGGCTTCACACCTCCCGGATAAGGACTCCGGGAAAGTGGATGCCATGGCCAAAAAACAGTATTTGGCATCCTCTTTGGGACTCAGGCAGGCTACCTATATGGCCTACACAGCCAGGTACCAGAAATTCAGATGGGATATGGTTCTGGAACTGGCTAAACAGGCCTCTCCCCAGCTAGCCAAGCAGCTGGAGGAGGTGGCTGCTGATGGAATTGAGGCAACCAAAATGCAATTTTCATGCTGCTGTGGACTCCAATGATGTGGCATCTAGAGTCATGGCTACATCTGTGTCTCTCAGAAGACATGCTTGGCTCAGATGTACTAGCCTTTCACAGGATACCCAGACTAAGGCCATGGATTTTCCTGTAGTAGGTAACTTTCTGTTTGGGAACAGACAGAGGCTTACATGAAGAAAATGGATGAATACAGGACCACTTACAGGAGTGCACAGGCCAAGGAAAGGCAGGCCACTCCACACGAGCAGCAGTCTAGGGGCAGGGGCAGGCCCTTTCAAAGGCCTTTTTACCAAGCTCAGGCCTCCTCTCCCTTCCCACAGAGGGGGTTATTCAGAGGGAGGGGCAGGAGGGGGATGAGCAGGGCTGCTCCCTCCTCCTCTCAGTCTAAGGCTTCTGCCAAGCAGACACCCTGATGTGTCAGCCCGGGTCGACTCCCCATTTCCAGTAGGAGGCAGGCTGGCTTACTACTTCCAGGCCTGGAAGTCTGTGACCTCAGACAAGTGGGTCCTGGAAGTAGTAAGCCAGGGACTGGCCCTCAGCTTCAAAAAATTTCCAAAAAAGAGGGCCAAGTCTTTTCCACCTGCATCAATCTCAGAAACCCTTGCCCTAGAGGCAGAGGTTTCCTCTCTTCTAGCTCTCAGAGCTATAGAGAAAGTTCCTACTCAGCACAAGGGAAAAGGACTGTACTCCAGGTACTTCCTTACCCCAAAGAAAACAGGGGAGTTGCGACCCATCATAGACCTAAGGTATTTGAATAAGCACATTTCAATGCCCAAATTCAAAATGGTAACTCTGAGAATAATCCTTCCTTCTCTAAGGCCAGGGGATTGGCTAGCATCTCTGGACCTCAAGGATGCCTACTTCCATATTTCTATCAGGTGCTCCCACAGAAAATACCTCAGGTTCGAGTTGCCTTCAGGCCATTACCAATTCAGAGCCATACCATTCAGCCTAACATCAGCTCCAAGGGTGTTCACAAAGTGCCTTGCAGTAGTGGTGGCTTACCTCAGAAGAAAGGGTATCACCATCTTCCCATATCTGGACGACTGGCTCTTAGTGGGTCAGTCACCTTTACAGGTCAAGTCAGCTCTTCAAACTACCCAGGACCTACTCAGCTCCCTGGGGTTTCTTCTCAATCTTCCAAAGTCTGTCCTCGAACCAGTTCAACTTCTCACCTTTATAGGCATAGAGTTGGACACTGTACAAGCAAAAACCTTCCTTCCTTCCTTCCTCTGGCAAGGGTGAAGGTCCTAGTGGATCTCGCTTCCTCCTTTCAACCTCAGGTCTCCCGCCAAGCAAGACAGTTCCTCCAGCTCCTGGGCTACATGGCAGCTTCCACGGCACTGGTGCAGGGAGCAAGGTTCCAGATGAGGGACATTCAGTTTCATCTAAGGTCTTTTTGGTCTCAAAAGAAGGATTCACTTACCAAACTGATTCCAGTGACTCATACTCTGGTCCAAGCTCTCCAGTGGTGGCTGGACCAGGACAACCTCAGACAAGGGGTTCCATTTGTCCCTTTAGTCCCATCAGTAGTTCTAACTACGGATGCTTCTCTCCTAGGGTGGGGAGCTCACCTGGGAGCCCTGACAGCTCAAGGGGTCTGGTCTCCACAGGAGTCTCTCCTTCATATCAGTCTCCTGGAACTCAGGACAGTTTTCCTAGCCCTGCAGAGCTTCTCGGATTCAGTCAAGGGCAAGGTGGTACAAGTCAGAACGGACAACACCACCACAATGTGGTACATCAACAAGCAGGGAGGCACTCGGTCCTCGGCCTTGTGCACAGAAGCCATGAAGCTGTGGTCTCTGGCCTATTCTCTTCAGACTTCTCTGGTAGCAGTTCACCTTCCAGGGAAGGACAACGTACTAGCAGATGCTCTGAGCAGAATTTCACAGGGACATCATGACTGGTCCCTGGATCCTCACATCCTGAAGGTCATCTTCTCCAGGTGGGGCGCTCCTGAGATGGATCTCTTTGCAGCACCGGACAATCATCAACTTCCTCTGTTTTGTTGCAGACCTCCAGTCCTGGGGACGGTTCTCCAGGATGCTTTCTTTTTGGACTGGAAGAGCAGGTTTCTCTATGCCTTCCCTCCCTTCCCTCTGTTGTTCAGAGTTCTGATCAAGATCAGGACGCAACCCTGCACAGTGATACTGGTGGCTCCAGATTGGGCCAGACAGCCTTGGTATTCTCTACTGCTGCCCTTGTCAGTGTCACGTCCCCTGTCTCTGTCCAGGACATACAATCTCCTGTCCTCCTCCCAGGGGTGGATCTGGTACCCCAATCTCCAGTCTCTCAATCTCAAGGCCTAGCTCTTGAAGAGTTAGAATATGCAGCACTACATCTTTCTCAGGGAGTTCTGGATATTCTATAAGTCTCCAGGAAGCCTTCCACTAGAAAAACTTACAACTCCAAATGGAAAAGGTTCAGTATTTGGTGCTCTCAGAAAGGCATCCTGCCTGGTTCTGCAGACATTTCCACAACCTTAGACTATCTAGTTAATCTGAATTGTCTAGGCCTTAGGCCTGCCACTCTGAAGGTTCATCTAGCAGCTGTCTCTGCATTCCTCTCAACAGGGAAGGGCTCTTCCCTGGCCTCTCATCTTGTTTTCAGAAAGTTTTTCAAAGGTCTGGTTCACATTAACCCTCCCTTTAGGGAGCCCACTCCGCCTTGGGATCTTTTTTTTTTTTTGAAATTTGCTCTTTTTGTTCCACGCCCCTCGTCCGTCCCTCAGCCTGGTCACGGACTCCTGGGATCCCGGTCACCGGACATTTGCCGACTCCCAGTCATCCCTGGCTTTCCCCAGAGAGTGGGGCGCGGTTCCCGACGGTTATCGGACGCCGGAACTAGTAACTGGTCGGGGAGCGGCTCGGCGACCAATCAGGGCATCCGGAGCAAAGCGTCACATATAGGCGCTGGGCGTGGCTTTACCCCCATTAGCCCATTCCCTGAGGGAGGCGGGACGTGCAATGACGCCTGAGCGCCTGCCCCGCCTCACCCTCCCCCTGACGTAAGCACGGCCGCTGGGTGGTCCTAGCTCCTCTAGGGGTCCCCATCGCCGACTGCTACCCAGCCTCCCCGAGAAGGAGAGCAGTCCGTGGACGCCAATCCTCTCCCGGCCAGCCCTCCGGCGGCCGAGTCCATTCCCGAACCGGGTTGCGGCGTCATAGCGGAAATCCAAACGCTGTGCCCAGGAGCGGCTCCGCGCTCAGGATCTTAATGTCTGCATAGCTCAGCTTATGCTTGCCACCCTTTGAACCTCTGGCTTCGGCTGAATTGAAGTACTTGACCTGGAAAACTGTGTTCCTGGTAGCTATTACTTCTGCCAGGCGGATTAGTGAGTTACAGGCTCTGTCAGTTGAACCTGACTTCATCTCCTTCCATAGGGACAAAGTGGTCCCAAGAACCAGTAGGAGGTTCTTGCCCAAAGTGGTATCGTATTTTTATCTGAACCAGTCTATATCTCTCCCTGTCTTTTTCACTGACCATTCTTCTTCAGGTGAAAGAAGGTTACACAGTTTGGATGTTAAGAGGGCCCTTAGCTACTACATTGAGCATACTAAGGCACATAGAAATGACTGTCTTCATTTGTTTCTCACTTATGGTGAAGTGGGGAAAGGTAAGCCTGCCACTAAAAGAACTATTGCCAGGTGGATTGTTTCTTGTATACAATTTTGTTATGACAAGTTGGGTAGGACGTCCCCTTCAGGCCTGAGGGCTCACTCAACTAGGGGTACAGATGCTTCTCTAGCTGCAGCCAGAGATATACCTTTGTTAGAGATCTGTAAAGCAGCCACCTGGAAAACAGTACATACTTTCACCAAGCATTACTCCCTGGACATCCAGGCTAGGAGTGATGCTAGGTTTGGAACAGCAGTACTGCAGAGCCTCTTCCCAAAGTAGGTTCTGCATTCCCTCCTCCATAGGGAACTGCTTGGTAGTCTCCATTATGTCTGAATACAGCAAGACTTCATGTTTTTGAAGAAAAAATTACTCACCATAGTAATGTTGTTTCTTCTAATGGAGTCTTGCTGTATTCAGACTCCCCGCCGCCCCCTCTCAGAACCTGGGTTTTGGGAAGTTGGCTGGCAGGTACAGTGTTGCATCTCAGGGGTGTACCTTGTACCCTCTCTCTTGGGTGGGGTAGATGTTATTTTTTCTGGTGTTTTATACTTAAATATTGTCACTACCTTTCCTTCTTGGGTTCTCGACTTGAGTCTTTTGGGCCCCAAAAGAATCTTTTGCCCTTTGGCTATATGTTTGAACAATTTCCATACTATAGTATATTAGTTAGTTTGCTCGTAAGAATCTGACGGTTACACTGGGAAGTACCACAGACAGAGGTTTGAAAACCGAGCTCGAGCTCAACGTTCTATGCTTCTGCATAGAGTTAATTATTTCCTCTCCGGGGCAGTTCAAGTGCTGGGACTAACTGCATTATGTCAGAATACAGCAAGACTCCATTAGAAGAAACAACATTACTGTGGTGAGTAATTTTTTCTTCTTGTACACCTTCTTTTCTGGAAAATGCTCTTTTCCTGTACCATATTCACTCCCAAGAGGTATTTAAAAGTCTCTATCATGCCCCCCTTTCTTCCAGGGTGTACATGTTCAGATCCCTCAGTCTCTCCTCAATGGATTGTGAACTGTATCCAGCACTGTTACGCTATGGCAGGACAACACTTGGAAGGCTCAGTTAAAGCACATTCCGCCAGAACAATGGCTACTTCAGTGGCTTTGCTCTGGTTATGATTATTACTGTTATTATTTTTTAGTGTTTGCTGTCCGGGAAAGGAAGGCTAGACAGTACTGCCTAATTTTAACCTCATCTGGGGGGAATACAGATGCAAACCAACTGAAATGGAACAAGAACCAATTGAACAAAATTAAGCTGTTGGTGGTATTTTTAGTGAATGGGGGGAAATTTGGCCAGCACACCGGGGAAATTCCCTTGCTTTTCTGACAGGTGATGGATGTGAGAGTACTACAACATATGTGGGACATCTTATAGCATTGTAGTCATAGGCGGCTAGGGGTTCAGGACAACCTGAAACAAAGAAGTTTAGATGATAGAATGTGTCCTAAGCAAGAGTGCGTATAGCCTGTAGAAGCTCAAGAACACATTTTACTAGAAAGTGCTTTTGTGGCTCACTTTTGGGCCTCCTTAACCAGGAGGTGGCGCTTACCATGGATACAAAGACTGTCATACAGCAGTTTGGTTTTCGGAGAGTATGCCCATCAGTGGAAGCACCAGGTTCAGTACTGCCCCATCCCTAGTGGGTTTGTTGACTAGCTGCCTGAGAAAAGCCTCTTGTAGGGATTCAAGGATGGCACTGCTTCTTGCTGAAGCTGCAGCTGGAAAACTCCAATCCATATCTGACAGATTGAAGTCACCAACAAGCAGCACCTCCCCCTTATTTGCCATTCTGAGCATGTCTTCCCCAATAGCCATATCCATATCCTCTCCTCGTGATGGAGGTCTGTATACCACCCCTATATGGGATTGCAGCCACAGCTCCTGTCTCCAGGATGACCCACAGCACCTCCAGTCTTTCCTTTTCCTCCAGGTGCCCCTGTACTTCTATAGCCTTGTTTCCCCCTATCATATATGATACAATCCCTCCTCCATTTCCTGTCTCACATGAGCAGCGAGTAGCCTGCCCTGAGGAAGCTTCCTCCTCAGGCCCTCCCCTCTTGTTGCTCATTCACCGGGGGATTTTACACTTTGGCATTACAGCCCCCAGCTAGTTTAACTGCTTATCCATGTAAAATGTAATCCTCCCACTAAGGACTGTGGTCCCCTTCCTGGAAGGATGCAGGCCATCTCCCTAAAGAGGCCAATATCCTCCTGGGATGGCCCCCCGTCCCCAGTATAGCTGAAGCCCTCCTCCATACACCATGCCTTCAGTCAGTTGTGTGCAGAGTGCCCTTTCCTCTCCCCAGCTGTACACAGATAACACCTCTGCAAATGCCACCGTACATGCCACCTGCTTAAGGTCCCTCACCAGCTCCTTGAAATTGCCCTGCACTGCCTTTACCCTGTCCCTTGCCAGGTCATTTGTCCCCTTGTGGTCAGTGACATCTAGCTCCCTCCTATCTCCTTCCACTCTAGTGATCCTCTGAATCCACTCTCCATCCCTCCAAGCCAAAGCACCAGGGAGGCACTTCACCTTCTTCTCCCTTTCACCCCTTGCTCCCAAGTCTGTCCCCATAATGACAGAGTCCCCCACCAGCAGCAGCTTCCTCCTCGGCTAGGGGCCTCTTCCTCACTCCTTGGGGTTTGCCCTTCTGAAGACCCTCACATCCTCCCTTCCCACTGCTGTGGATACCACCTCCCAGCTGTCCCATCCTGTCAGTATGGCAAATGAATTGTGCAGTGGTACAGGCTGAGTGCATACCTTGCCCACCACCGCCACTCTTCTGGAGCCCATCAAGGTCCAACTTCTCTGCCTAGGCATCCTTTGGGTGAGCAGCAGCAGAGTTAGTGGCCCCTGAGTGGCACAGAAGGTTCTCTGCACCCTTGCCAGTTTTACCTGGAGTCTAGCAACCTCTGCTCTTAACCCAGAGAAGTGAGTACAAATGGGGCAGTGCCTCAGTCACCAAAATGTGTTATGAAAAACTGCAGCTCCACAGCCATTACACTGCACCACTCCCGTGCTCTTTCCTTCCTTAACCTTTTTGTCTGTTGAGGCACCCGCAGTGGAGACCAAGGAGGATGCTGGGAACCTCCACAATGGAGACTCACAGAAGGGTGGCACTGGACCCCACAGGGGAAGGAAACAACTCCTGGTGGGGGACTCGGTGTTAGGGGGGTAGAACTGGGGGAGGGAGGTGAAAGGGAGGTAAGGTGCCTGCCCGGCACAATGGCTTGGAGGGACAGGAAACGAATCCTCAGGATCATGGGAGCAGCTGCAAGGGGGAGTGAACTAGATGTCATTATCCACCTAGGGACAAATGTCCTGGCTGAGAATGGGATCAAAGCAGTGCAACAGGAGTTTGTGGAGTTGTGGAGGGGCCTTAGCCAAGTAGCACACACGGTAACTTTCTCTGAAGTGCTACCTGTCTATGGCATGGATGAGACTAGGGTACTCTGCACCATGGGAGTCAATGACTGGTTGAAAAACTGGTGCAGAGCTCAGGGATTTGGCTTCATTGGGGACTGGGGCTCCACCTGGAGGGATGCAGACCTATACCGGTACGATGGTCTGCATCTGTCCAGGAGGGGAACCAGGATCCTAGGTGATAGGTTTAAATGCTTCATTGGCAAGCATTTAAACTAGCCAAGGGGGGAGGCACTGAAAAGGAGAAGGAAACCTAGCCCCAAAAAAAAAATCAGGTAGTTAGTGAGGTAAACACTCAAGATAGAGCAGTCGATAGAGAAGGGCAGGGTAAATTGAGAAAAGACAGTAAGGACAGGGATGGGGCAAAAGAAATAAAGCCATAAAAAAATGGAGGGTAATGAGTACTAATGCCCGTAGTCTAGGTAAAAAGCTCCCCGAAATGGTAGCCTTGATGGAAGAGGGATGCCTGGATATCGTGTCAGTGACAGAAACATGGTACACAGAGAACCATGACTGGGATGTCAACATACCAGGGTACACAACCTACAGGAGGGACAGGGAGGGAGGGAAGAAGAGGAGGAGGAGTAGCTCTGTATGTAAGAGAAGGGATCAAAGCAACAGAACTAAAGGGTAAATAGGGAGGAGAGGAGGAACTGTAGGTTACCCAGGAGACTGGAAATGGCACCACAGTCCGCAAAGGGGTTGTATACATACCCCCATCTTAGGGGGAGGAAATGGACAAGAAAATGATGGAAGGCATCCTTAGGATGGCAGAGAAAGGGGAGATATTGCTGATGGGGGACCTGAATATGCCAGATGTTAACTGGAGCACCTTTGCTGCAGCCACATCCAAGAGCAGCGCAGTTCTTTATGCCCTACAGGGGGCATGCCTCAGACAACTAGTTTTGGAACCCACTCAGGAGGGAGCAATCTTAGACCTGGTACTCTCAAATGGGGACAGAGAGAGAGGATCTCTGATCTTGAAGTGGGTAGCCATCTGGGAACAAGTGACCACCAAACAGTGTGTTTCATGATAAACTTAGCTGTAGAGTCAAGCCATACAAAAGTGAAGGCACTGGACTTCAGGAGGGCCGATTTTGTCAAAATAGGAGAGTGCCTCAGAAAAACACTAGCAAACAGGCAAGAAGGTGGGGTGGAGCAACAATGGGGAAACATTAAAACCACCATCACAGAGGCAACAAGCCTTTGTGTGAAGCAAATTAACAAATCAAAATAAAAGGAAAAAACAGTATGGTTCTCAAAAGAAGTGGCGGGGAAGGTAAGGGAGAAAAAGATATCATTCTGGAAGTATAAGGAAACACAGAAGGAGCAGGACAGAGAACTGTACCAGTTAAAACAGAAGGAAGCGGGGAATGCAGTCAGAATAGCAAAGGCCTAAACCAAGGAAAAGATAGCCAACTCGGTTAAGAAGGGGGACAAAACCTTTTATAGGTACATTAGGGAGCAAAGAAAGACTAAAGCAGGGATACTGAGGCTGAATAAAGAGGAAGGTGGTTGGGCAGAGTGCGACAGTGAAAACGCAGGGATAATGAACAAATACTTCTGCTCAGTATTCACAATGGAAAAGCAGGGGGAGATATCTAATCCAGTCAATAGAAGCACTCTGGATAGGGGGGTTGATATTAGTCCTTTCACAGAAGAAAGGGTTCTGAAAGAACTCTTAAAACTGAAGGTGGATAAAGCAATGGGGCCTGATGGGACTCACCCCAGAATTCTAAAAGAACTAAGGGAAGAACTAGTAACACCACTGACTACCCTTTCTAATAAATCATGGAGGATGGTGTGGTACCTAAGGACTGGAGGAGGGTGGATGTGATTCCCCTTCACAAAAGTGTGAGCAAGACAGAGGCGGAAACTACAGACCTATCAGTTTGACCTCAGTGGTAGGGAAAATGATGGAATCACTTCTGAAGGACAGAATTGCTGAGTTCCTAGAGGCCAGTGGGGCACAGGACCTAAGGCAGCATGGATTCACAGCAGGAAGGTCATGTCAAACAAATCTAATTGATTTCTTTGACTGGGTGACCAACGTAGTAGACCAGGGAGAGGCTGTGGACATGGCCTACCTAGACTTTAGCAAGGCATTTGACACAGTCCCGCACAAAAGATTAATAAACAAATTAGCCAGCCTGGGAGTGGGTCCCAGGATGGTAGCCTGGGTAAAACACTAGCTGGACAACAGGACACAGTGGATAATAGTAAATGTAGTCCACAGTGAAGAAAGGGGGGTTACTAGTGGGGTACTGCAGGGTTCAGTACTGGGGCCGGTCCTGTTTAATGTCTTTATAAGTGACATTGCAGAGGGACTGAAAGGGAAAGTATGTCTCTTTGCAGATGACACAAAGATCTGCAACAGAGTTGATACCCAAGATGGGGTGGAAAGGGTGAAAAGGCACTTGGCAAGGTTAGAGGAATGGTCAAATGTATGGCAGCTTAGATTCAATGCAAACAAGTGCAAAGTAATGCACCAGGGAAACAAAATCCCAGGGGAAAAGTACACAATGGGGGGTGAGATACTGACAACAACAAAAATGGAAAGGGACGTGGGGTAGTCATATCAGATGACCTAAAGGTGGGCCAGCAATGTGAGAAGGTAGTAAGAAGGGCCTGGGGATACTGGGGTGCATAGGGAGAGGCATCACCAGTAGAAAACGAGAAGTTGTTGGCCCTCTGTACAGACAGTTGGTAAGACCACATCTGGAGTACTGTGTACAGTTCTGCAGACCCCATCTCCGCAAAGACATAGACAGGGTGGAGGCTGTCAAGAGGAGGGCAACCAAAATGGTGCAGGGTCTGTACCAGAAGACATATGAAGAAAGAGTAAATGAGCTTAAGATGTATAGCCTCGAGGAAAGGAGGGAGAGGGGGGACATGATAGAAACTTTAAAATACCTCAATGGAATCAACAAAGTCCAAGAGGGTAGAGTCTTTCAGAAAAAGAGATGTGCAAGAACAAGGGGGCACAATTTGAAGATAGAGGGGGGACGGCTCAGTGGTAACGTGAGGAAGTACTTCTTCACAGAGAGGGTTGTAGATGCATGGAACAGCTGAGGAGGTCATAGAGTCAAAAACAGTGGGGGAATTCAAGAATGCGTGGGACAGACATAAGGCAATTCTAGTGGGGGGTAGGAGGAAGTAGGCTGTTGGTTAACTAGGATCTGCAGCTTATCCGTTAGGTAGGGAAATGGACAGACTAGGTGGGCCAAGCGGTCCTTATCTGCCATCAAATTCTGTTTCTGTGTTTGAACCTTCCCTGTTCCTCCCACCTCCTTTTTATGCCTGTTGACCTCCTGCCTCTTTGTTTACCCATCTGAAAAGTAATTGTTACCCTGCCCTAGATACATAAACTCAACGAGCAATACAACAAATTAACAGCATCAGAATCTCACATAGACAGTAAAACCTACTAGAGAAAACGGTCGCTGCTAAATGGGACACAAGATACAGTTTTAAAAGATAATTCAAATTTTCCAGCGACTTAAAACTATGTACTGCAACTGGGATGGGCAACGAGTCCCACAGTTTTACTACTTGAAATGAAAATGTATTTTGTCCATGTTTAGACCTTTAGAATTGCAGTCTCCAGTTTGGCTTCAGTGAGGAGCTATTACCGTATGGTCCAATAGTAAATTCTACCATCTCCACAATTACGAGAGGTGCTGCAGCGTTCACACTTTCACTACCCTTATATTCATTATATTAATCTTTTGTTTTATTTGCCACATGTTGCCATGGCAGCAGCACTTTTTTTTTTTTTTGTTATACAATATACACTGTAGCTCTAGAAGGCCTTACTTCATAAATCCTTGTCACGTTTTTCTGAGTGTGTATTTAAACCCTGATTTCATTTGCAGTGTGTTTTTCTACTCCTCAGGCAAAGTGGAGACAAAGTTGATTGTCATGGAGACCCCCAAGTCCTCGCACCACAGCACTCATCGCAGGGTCCTGTCAGATGGCGGACGGCGAGCAACACCTTTCCTGCCTCCTGAACTCTTCCAGAAGATGCAGGCAGCTGAAGCACAGAATGCCAAGAAGTAAGAGCGGCCATTCATTCTTGTTGTCTGATACATTCTGCCTCCTTCCTTCTGTTTTACTAGGTATGTCTTTCTGTCCTCCTCTCTCTGTGTTTCCTTATACTTTTTGAACACAACCTTTTTTCTTTCACTACCTTTGCCACCTTCTTGGAGAACCATAATGGTCTCCTTCTTCAGTTTTTGCTTTCTTGCTTCCTTCACACATTGATCAGTTGCTTCTTTTACTCCCTTCCTTATTGTCCCTGGCACACCTCTGCCTTACTTAAGCAGCTCCTAGGACAGTCACAGACCCCTCGTCCTTGTGTGGTTCGTCTGTGCGCCTGTCTTTATGTTGCTCCACATTGTACAGTGATCACTGGTACCGGTGAGCTGCTCACTGTGATGTTTTCAGTACTGTCCCTGTTTGTAAGCACCAGGTCAGGCGCTGTCCCTAGTGGGTTTATTGACCAACTGCCTGAGAAGAGCCTCTTGCAGGGAATCAAGGATGGCCCTGCTCTTCACAGAAGCTGCAGTTGGAAGACTCCACTCCACGTCTAGCAGGTTGAAGTCACCAACTAGTAGCACCTCTCCCTCACTTAACATTCTGCGTATGGCTTCCCAAGTGCCTTATCTGTCGCCGCACTCTGTGATGGGGGTCTGTACTGCAGTATGGACAGTGTGTCCAGAGCCTGTCTCCAGAGTCTGTCTCCAGGTTGACCCATAGTAATTCCAGTCCCTCATTGTCGTCTTTGTGCCCCTGTACCTCTGTGGCCTTGATACCTTCCTTCACATGTAACACAACACCTCCTTTCCTCACTCTCTGTCTGTTCTGAGCAGAGTGTATCCTGGTATATTCATTTCCCATTGATGGTGCTCAATGCACCATGACTCTGTTATATCCACTAAATCCAGATTAAACTCAGCCATGGTGACATCCAGGTCCAGAATTTTATTTCCAAGGCTCCTTTGATAAGTGCACATCATTTTCCAAATCTTTTTTCCTACCTTGTCTAGTACCCTTCCTCTCCCTTCTACTCCTGCCTGATTTACTTACTGTGTTATCCCTTAACTGAGCCTTTTCCTTATTACTTCCACTCTTTCTGGATCACTTTAATCCTATATCCTCCTTGACCTGCTTTATATTCCCATTTCTTTTCTTTCCTGCATCCATCAGGGTAGGGGGAACCACTGGCAACTTGGGTTTTGGATCGGAGCTTGGGGTGCAGTGGGCACCTCTGTATGTCCGTGCGGGTGTCCGGTACCCGGCTCGGGGCTGCACTGGGGCGGGAGCTGCCTTGTATGGATAGGGACAGTCAGCGGTGCTGTTTGGGGGGCATCAGTGTGGCGGGCACTGCTCCAGGGCCTGGCTATGGGCCCGTTGGTCTGCTGGAGTTGTTGGCCTGGCAGCGCAGGTCTCTGCACCTGTGGGTACTATTCACGCAGATGGACCCGCACCTGCCCGTGTTAGGGATCCACTCTGTGACCGGGATGGGCTCCCTATTGGATGCCACTTGGGTCTCTCTCTCAACCCCGCCACCCTGCATGGCCCCGCGTGCTGTGGGTGTGGGGCCGTGGACAGGTGGCTGCCAGTTGTGAATACCGGCATGTGTGCACCTGTCTGCGGGTGCAGAGCTATATGGGTGGGGTACTCATCTTTGGTGCGTACGTTCTGCCCGACTGTGCATAGGGCCCAATGTGAGTAGGTGGGCAAGCACTGCTGTTGCATGAGGTGAGAAGCTAAGGGAGAACAGTTTGCTTGCATGAGGTGAGAAGGTGGGGGAGCATGGCTCAATTCCACAAGACGAGAAGGTGGCAGTAAGTAGGGCTGGTGGGATACTGGGATGCATAGGGAGAGGCATCACCAGTAGAAAACAGTAAGTTGTTATCCCTCTGTACAGACAGCCGGTGAGACCCCATCTGGAGTACTGCATGCAGTTCTGGAGACCCAACCTCCGCAAAGACATAGACAGGATGGAGGCAGTCCAGAGGAGGGCAACTAAAATGGTGCAGGGTCTGTACCAGAAGACATATCAAGAGAGACTTAAGGATCTTAATATGTTTTAGCCTCGAGGAGGGGGGGACATGATAGAAACTTTCAAGTACCTCAAAGGGAATCAACAAAGTCCAAGAGGGTAGCATCTTTCAGTAAAAGAGGTGTGCAGAACAAGGGCACAGTTTGAAGCTAGAGGGGATGGCTCAGAGGTAATGTGAGGAAGCATTTTTCACGGAGAGGGTTGTGATGCATTGAACAGCCTTCCTGAGGAGGATGTGGAGTCAAAACAGTGGTGGATTGAAAGAATGCATGGACAGGTAAGGTCTTGGGTGGAGAAGGCTGTTGTTGTTAGAGTTGCAGCCCCATCCAGGTAGTCGGCAGAGCAGGTTGCGCGTCCTTATCTGCCGTTCGGCTCTATGTTTCTATGTTTCTATCCACATAGAAACATAGAATTTGACGGCAGATAAGGACTGCTTGGCCCACCCAGTCTGCCCATTTTCCTACCTAATGGATAAGCTGCAGCTCCTAGCTAACCAACAGCCTGCTTCTTCCAACCTCCACCCCTAGAATTGCCTTATGTCTGTCCCATGCATTCTTACATGAGGTGAGAAGAGGGGCAAGCACTGCCATTGCATGAGGTGAGAAGGTGGGTGAGCACACTCACTTGCTCGAGGTGAGATGGTAGACCAGCACAGCTCACTAGCATAAGGTGAGAGGGTGGGTGAGCATGGCTCCTTTGCCCAGGGTAAGAATGTGGTTGAACATAGCTCAGTTGCACGAGGTGAGTAGGTGTGTGAGCACTGCCGTTGCACGAGGTGAGAAGGTGTGTGAGCACTGCCGCTGCACGTGGTGAGAAGATGGGGGAGCATGGCTCACTTGAAGGTCTGGCTGTTTCTTGAGTATTTGATAAGAATAAGAATAAAAATAAACAAGGTGCTGCATCAGCATGTGGGCTAAAAACAAACAAAAAGGTAATATTAGGTGCATGCTGAAATCTGATAATAGTGTTAAAATCAACATTTTGATCATAGGTCTTCATCAAGAATTATCTATAAAGAGAAAAAAGCAGTTACTGGTGTATGTGTGTACTACTAACCTTGCTTCTTTCTCTTTATAGATAATTTCTAAAGAAGACCTGTCATCGAGAAGTCATTTCTAACTCTACTTCAGTGCCTACTCTGTAGTACTCAGTACAATACCCTGGTTCAGTGCCCTCAATATGGAGGCACTAAAGGAACTCAAGCTGGGACCCTTTAAGTCAAAACTACATGCCCTACTTACTTCCAACAGACCAGTGATTGCGACTGGGGGACCTAATCCTTCCCCTAGCCTCCTGCCTTGGCTGCAACCTAGTCAGTACCCCCCACAGACCTCCTGCTACCTCCTGCCTCCCCCTCCGCTCTCCTGGACATTACACTGCCAGACTTTCTATCCTACTTCACCTTGACCTCTTATTATTTGTCACTCCAATCCCCCCCCCCTCCTCCTCTCCTCTCTGACTGCTCCACTATTCCCCACCCCCATCACTTTTCCTTCTCTGTAGCACTTCCTCCTCCTCCTCTGGCCTCTGGGTAAATGTGTGTTCTCACATAGTCTTCCTTAGCACCTAGACAATGGATCTTATTCCTCAATCATTTCCTGCTAGTTGTTGTGCCCCTGGCTTAAATTTTTAGATATATTCCTTTGTTTTTGATGTATATTTTGGTAAAATTCTTCCTACTATAAGTGTATGTAACTCTCACTCATATTGTGACTTCTATAATTGTTATTGAAACTGTTCTCTGTAAGGAGGCAGCATAGTGCAGTGGTTTAAGGCTCTGTGCTGCAAATCTGGAGACCTGGGTTTGAATCCCACAGCCCCCACTTGCATACTGTGTGACCCTGAGCAAGTCACTTAACTTCCCTGTGCTCCCAGGTTGCACCTGTAAACAAGCTTTCAGCTTAGTGTGTCTCACCTGGTTAAACAACTGGGGGAAAAAAAGACTCTGATTGTGTAATATCACGTGGAACCTCTGTAAATGAGACAAAGATGTATTCCGAATAATTCAAAAAATAAATAAGTACTTAATGTTTTCAGCATGCATATAATATTACCTTTTTGTTTTTAATATTTGGTGCTGTCAGAAAATTAGTTTGAGTTGATGGGCGCAGCAACAGCAAAGGCCCTCATGACAACTGTTTTATGCCTTCTGTATTTCTCTGTTGTTCACTTCAGGGAGCTCACACCATTAGAAGAGGCATCAAGACAGAATGAGAAGCTGAAGGCAGCCTATGAAGCCCGTATGGCACGCCTAGCCCCCAGTCAGGCCATGCAGAAAACATCACTGGTAAAGTTCATAAACAGTATTTTTTTTCTTACATTTTTCTGAGTTTGGAGTTTTCCACTTTTGGTACATATCATTCCCCCAGTCCTGTGTGCTTTTCACCTAACCCAGGTGGAGCTGTCACAGCAACATGTGACATGCGGTTCCATCACAGTAACTTGTGACATGCGGTTCCATAACAGTAACATGTGACATGCGGCTCCATAACAGTAACATGTGACATACAGCTCCGGAACAGTAATATGTGACATGCATCTTCATAGCAGTAACATGTGACATGCAGCTCTGTAACAGTAACATCTGACATGCAGCTTCATAATAGTAACGTGACAAAGGGCTCCATAACCATAATGTGACATGCAGCTTCATCACAGTAACATGTGACATACGGCTGTAAACAGTAACATGTGACTGCATAACAGTAACATGTGACATGCAGCTCCGGAACAGTAACATGTGACATGCATCTTCATAACAGTAACATGTGACATGCAACTCCATAGCAGTAACATGTGACATGCAACGCCGTAACAGTAACATCTGAGATGCAGCTTCATAATAGTAACATGACATAGGGCTCCATAACCATAATGTGACATGCAGCTTCATCACAGTAACATGTGACATACGGCTGTAAACAGTAACATGTGACTGCATAACAGTAACATGCATCTGTGTGGAACTCCCATAGCTATTTTTCTCATTTTTGTGTGTGTTTCATAGTTTCATAGAGTGATACGGGCTCAGGAGGCAAGATGCCCTTAGAGAGCTCGCCACCAATTTGGTGGAAAATTTACTAATGAAGGTAAAATGTTTTTCTACTACCCATATACCTATCTAGTTGTATTTTAAAGGATTCCATATTATTACTCTCAACTATTTCCTTTGGTAGAGTATTCCATTGGGTAACTACCCTTTGAGTAAACCATTTACTTCTTTTATGAGTTACACAGTTTGCTCCTCTGAGTTTAAAACTATGTGTACGGGTATTGTTTTGTGAATTATTTTTTATCAAACCTAGAATTTCAAAAAGGAGTAGATCTCTAGGGGCTTTATATATCAAACATAAATCTCCACGAAATTGCCTATAATCCAAGGAAAATAGGCCCAGAGCTTGTAATCTAGCCTCATAATCTAGTGCTTTTATATCAGTAATTTGTTTTGTTACTTTTCTTTGGACTCCCTCAATCAGTTTTTAATCTTTTTTAGTAACCAGCGCACAAAAAGAAGAACAGTAGTCTAGTTGGGATCTAACCATACTAGTATAAAGTGGGAGAATCACTTTAGGGTCTCTACTATTAATATGTTTAAAGATACACCCAACAATTTTATGACATTTTTGGACCTTAGTTGAGGTATGGTTTTCAAAGGATAACCTGTTATCAATTAGAACTCCTAGATCTTTTTCGTTTATTGTTACAGAAAGTGGAATGTTATTCATTCTATAAGTGAAGTTATGATTATTATGTCCAAAGTGCATTACTTTACATTTTTGTTCATTAAAACACATTTTATTTTTAACTGCCCAAGTGCATATATCATTTAGTTCATTTTGAAAGGCATTTGCGGCTTGAATGTTATTAAGTATGCTGCCGGGTTTGCAGTCATCTGCATACTTGGTCATCCAAACATTGTTGGTTGTTTGCATTGATGATATTAACAAATTGAAAAGGACTGGGTCCAGGACAGAGCCCTGTGGGACTCCACTAGTTACCTTAACCCACTGTGAGGAGTGACCTCTAATAACAACATTCTGATGTCTATTTTGCAACCATGATATAACCCAGTTAATAGTATTTGGATGAAAGTCATACATATACAGGTGGTTTATCAGAACCTGGTGTGATACTGTATCAAATGCTTTAGAGAAGTCAAGTAGAATAATACCCACTGGGAGTCCTAAGTCTAGAGATGCACTAACATTCTCAAAGAAGTTTAACAAATTAGTCTGACATGATCTCCCTTGGGAAAACCCATGTTGTGTGAGGTCCTGTAAGCAGTGATGAGATATATGTGCTTCAATCCTGTTCAGTAGTGCTCTTTCAAACAATTTACCAACAACCGGAGTTAGGCTAATAGGTCTATAGTTTGTTACAAGTTTTTTATTACCTGCTTTATGTATAGGGGTGACAATGGCTTCATTCCATGTCTGAATTGTTTTACCTTGATTAAGTGAGGCGTTAAACAAAATTGACAAGGGACCACATATAACTTTAGAAATTTCTTTCAAAAAGCCGGAATGTATATTATCGGGCCCTGGTGAAGAATAGTATTTAAGTTTTTGAAGTAGAGCTTTCACCTCTAAAGTAGTAATTGGTGGAATATACACTTTCTTTTTGGTTTCCATAACTTTTAATGGACTTTCCGCTGGTGTAAGCACACTTGCAAAGTAGTCATTAAATTCTGCTGCCATATCTAATTCATTATTCAAGATACATGGACACATAGACTTTGACGGCAGATAAGGACCACTTGGCCCACCCAGTCTGCCCATTTCCCTACCTATTGGATAAGCTGCAGATTCTAGTTAACCAACAGCCTGCTTCCTGCAACCCCCACTATAATTGCCTTATGTCTGTCCCATGCATGTTTGAATTCCCCCACTGTTTTAGACCCCACAACCTCTCCAGGAAGGCGGTTCCATGAGTCCACCACTCTCTCCGTGAAAAATAATTTCCTCACATTACCCCTGAGCCGTCCCCCCTCTAACTTTAAATTGTGCCCCCTTGTTCTTACACATCTCTTTTTCTGAAAGATGCTACCCTCCTGGACTTTGTTGATTCCCTTGAGGTACTTGAAAGTTTCTATCATGTCCTCCCTGTCCCTCCTTTCATCAAGGGTATACATATTAAGCTCTCTCTCAGTCTCTCTTCATATGGTTTCTGATGTAGACCCTGCACCATTTTAGTTGCCCTCCTCCGGACTGCTTCCATCCTGTCTATGTCCTTGCATAGATGAGGTCTCCAAAACTGCACACAGTACTCCAGATGGGGTCTCACCAACTGTCTGTATAGAGGGATAACCACTTCCCTTTTTCTACTTGTGATGCCCCTCCCTATGCATCCCAGTATCCCCCTGGCTCTCCTTACTTACTTCTCACATTGCTTACCCACCTTTAGGTCATCTGATATGACTACACCCAGATCCCTTTCCATTATTGTTGTTAGTACCTCCCCTGCTATTGTGTACTCTTCTCCTGGATTTTTATTTCCCAGGTGCATTACTTTGCACTTCTTTGCATTGAATCTAAGTTGCCATATGTCTGACCATTCCTCCAACCTTGCCAAGTCCCTTCTCTTCCTTTCTACACCCCTTGTGTATCAACTCTGTTATAGATCTCTGTGTCATCTGCAAAGAGGCATACCTTTCCTTCCAGATCCTCTGCAGTGTCACCTATAAAGACGTTAAAGAGGACTGGACCCAGTACTGAGCCCTGAGGTACTCCACTAGTAACCCCCCTTTCTTCAGAATGTGTTCCATTCGCTATTACCTTCTGTGTCCTGTTGTGCAGCCAGTTCACTACCAGGCTACCACCCTGGGACCCACCCCAGGCTGGCTAACTTGATTATTAACTTTTATGGGGACTGTGTCAAATGCCTTGCTAAAGTCTAGGTAGGCCATATCCACAGCCCCTCCCTGGTCTAGTACTTTGGTCACCCAGTCAAAGAAATCGATTAGATTAGTCTGACATGACCTTCCTGCTGTGAATCCATGCTGCTTTGGGTCCTGTGCCCCGCTGGCCTCTAGGTACTCAACAATTCTTTCTTTCAGAAGTGATTCTATCATTTTCCCCACCACTGAGGCCAAGCTAACAGGTCTGTAGTTTCCTGCTTCTGCCTTGCTCCCACTTTTGTGAAGGGGAATCACATCTGCCCTCCTCCAGTCCTCAGGTACCACCCCATCTTCCCATGATTTGTTAAAAAGTGTGGTTAGTGGTGTCACTAGGTCCTTCTTTAGCTCTTTTAAGATTCTAGGGTGAATCCCGTCAGGCCCCATTGCTTTGTCCAAAATCAATCATGCAAATAAGGAGTCCACAGCATTCTTCTGCATGTAAAAAATACTTCACGAGTATAAAATATCTTCTCCTTTATTTCAATATCAGCCCTCTACGTTTCGCTCCTATGAGCTTGTTCACGGGTTTTTTTCTTGTTCTGTTGAAGAACAAAATACAGGAAAACTTTTAAATTGCTACATTCTCTCAATTATATATATAATTGTCAGTATAAAAATGATTTTAGTGTAATATTTATACTCCGTTTATCTACCTGAATTATTTTCACTATGTGCACATAATTCATATAGTTCAAGGAACTTTCATCCTCTTCGTAAGGGAATGAAAACCATATTCATGATATGTGCTTACAAACGCTTAAACAAAAATCATGTTACATCTATTTGACACAAGTTATCAAAAACTCTTTACCCCCCCATAACTTGCATACCTGGGGAACTATGCTGTTAAAAATAAAGTATCCCTTTTTCTCACAAAAGCAAAGCTGTCACGTTCCAATTTTAACTCTGAAACGACATGGTAAAGCGCATTTACTCGAGAAAGCTTAAAAAGGCTTAAATCCAATATAGGATTACAATTTTGTATGCTGGACTGGTTTCTTACCTTGACGAGTCTCTCTCGTGATTGAATATAATCCTTAATGGTACAGAAACCAACTTTTTTACTGCGACTTGCGCTTTAATTAGAAAACTTTTTTCCAAAGCTCTACAGTCAATAATGGTGTTTTAAAAACGCTGTAGCGTTCCCCTCGGCTGCTGAACCTCTTGAGCAGCTTGGATTTCCTGCGGGAGTGACGTACCACTCCCTGTAACTCTCGCGATGCGAGAGTGTTGCCATGCAACCTTACATTCATTCCCGATGTTATGGGAATGACCGCGGTCGTCCAAGCTGCTCTATTAAAGTAACATGATGCATTTGTTTAGCGTGTAATAGTAAATGAAAGCACTGCTGCAAAAACCATTAGAACGGAATGTTATAGGACTTGACTATTATTAAAGCTTGTGCCTACTTGTATGTAAGCATTGTTACCAATCCACAAACTTTTTTACAGATGTTAATCATATCTTTCTTATTTCAAATGAACAAAGATATGTATGAATCACAGATACACCAACATAAATCCACCTATGTAAAATGAAAACGACATTCATTGAAAAATTAGACTATTATTCAAACCAGCGTAAAACTAATACACCAGTATGATTTCACATAAGTGTTTTGTCAGCCTACATACATTTTACTTGTGTAATTATTCACACCAATAGATAGTCTAACATTTCTAACATGAAACAAAGCCAAAGACATGTTACAACTTATAATTCACAAACATGACTGCCAATTACATTCTAAATTCATACCTATAGATGGCTCTAATGTTTTTAAACTAAATATCCATTTCATTTCTGTTTTTTTTTCAAGTAATTTAATATAATTACCTCCCCTCAAAGGCATTTTTACTACTTCTAGCCCCCAGAACCTCAAAGAGGCTCCTGTATGGCCAGCCTGATTAAAATGTAAAGCTACTGGTGATTTATCATCTCTGTTTCTAATATCATTGTTATGCTCCAAAATTCTTATTTTTAGGGCCCTTTTCGTTTGCCCCACATATAATCTGTCACACGGGCATTGTAATACATATACAGCCCCTTCTGTATTACAATCTATATGGTCTCTTATGACAAAGTCTTCATTAAAATGTGGATGTTTAAAGATACTTTTTTTGCTAGTATTATTACATACTGTGCATTTACCACATCTGGTCATACTAGGTTGCAGGGGGCCTCGTAGTAACTGTGTTCCCTTGGTCTCCATATATTTAAATTGTGAATGAACCAGCCTGTCTTTAATATTTCTAACTTTCTTCGCTACTATAATGGGTTTTTTGTTGTAGGGATTTAATTTTGGGATTATCTAAAGCTACCAAATACCAATATTTATTAATGATTTTCCTGATTTCTGTCATTTTGTAATTGTATTTGATAGCTAATACCATTCTTTGTCCACCTTAAGTTTTAGGAGTTCTTTCAGTACTCTTTCTTCTGTAAATGGACTGGCGTCAACCCCACTATCCAGAGTACTTCAACTGTTTGGTTTAGGTAACTCTTCCTCTTCTTATTTTGTGAATACTGAGCAAAAGTATTCATTCAGTATCTCTGCCTTTTCGCTGTCTCCCTCTGCCCACTTCCCCTCTCCTTTATTAATCTTCACTATCCCTCCTTTAACCTTTCTGTGCTCCCTAATGTACCTATAAAAGGTTTTATCCCCCTTCTTAACTGAGTTGGCTGTCTTTTCCTCGGTTTGGGCCTTTGCTTTTCTGACTGCCTTCCCCACTTCTTTCTGCTTTAATTGATACAGTTCCTGTCGTGGCTCGTCTGTGATTCCTTATACTTTTGAATGCAGCCTTTTTCTCCTTAACCTTCCCTGACACCTCTTTTGAGAACCATAGTGTTTTTATTCCACTTTGTTTTCTTTATTTGTTTCACACAAAGGCTTGTTGCCTCCATGATGGCAGTTTTGATTTTTCTCCATTGTTCTTCCACCCTCCTTTCTGGCCATTTGCTAATGCATTCCTCAGGTATTCACCCATTATGCCAAAGTCAGCCCTTCTAAAGTCCAATATCCTTGTCTTTGTATGGCTTGTCTCCATGGTTGTGTTTATTGTAAAGCACACTGTGCAGTGGTCGCTTGTTCCCAGATGTCTACTGACTCTAAATTTGAGTTCTCTCTCCATTTGAGAGTACCAGGTCTAATATTGCTCCCTCCAGTGGGTTCCACCACTAGCTGTCTAAGGCATGCCCCTGTAGGGCATCGAGAATGACCCTGCTCTTGGATGTGGCTGCAGTCCATGTCACCCAGTTAACATCTGGCATATTCAGGTCCCCCATCAACAGTATCTCTCCTTTTTCAGCCATTTTGAGAATGCCCTCTATCATTTTCTTGTCCATTTCCTCCCCTTGAGACGGGGGTCTGTATACAACCCCTGTGCGGATTGTGATGCCATTCCCTGTCTCCAAGGTGACCCAGAGTTCCTCTTGTCCTCCCCCTTTACTTTTTAGTTCTGTAGCTTTGATCTCTTCCCTTATGTAGGGAGCTACTCCACCTCCTCCCTTACCCTCCCTGTCCCTTCGTAGATTGTGTACCCTGGTATGTTGACATTCCAGTCATGGTTCTCCATGTATCATGTTTCTGTGACTGCCACAATATCCAAGTGTTCTTCTTCCATCAGGGCTACTAGGTCTGGAAGCTTGTTTCCCAGACTACGGGCATTGGTACTCATTGCCCTCCATTTAATGTTACCTTTATATACCTTTACCAGTTTCTAATGGTCCAGTAATGGAATTACTACCCCTTAAGGAGCCCATATAAGTGTAAAAGGAATTACGATTGTCTAGAGTTTTAGTTGCCAATTTGAGTTCGAAATTACTTTTTGCTTTTCTAATAGTATTTTTAACAGTTTTTGTCTTTTCCTTATAAGAGTTCCAGTTGATAGGAGAAGGTTTTTTTTTCCCCTCTGTCGGACAAAAAAGGGCATGGGCTCCTTCCATTATGCTGCTCCTCACCTGTGGAACCTGCTGCCTCAGGAACTAAGGGATGTCCCTACTCATGCAACTTTTAAGGGCAAACTCAGGACTTTTCTTACTGCTTTGGACAAATGTGTTTGCTTTGATCCTACCTGATCCCCTTGCTCTTAACCTGTTTTCCCACTTCCTTATTGCTACACACTTGTGCTTTTCCCAATGGTTGTTTTATGTGGTGTTTTACTATAATTGCTGTTGAATCTGTTTGACTGTATGCCAAATATTAGCTTTTGCCATTTACAAGTTGTTGTTTACTTCCTGCCACCACTTGGCTTCCCTTGATCCCTGTTCTCTTCTCCCTCACCTCTCAGCCTTCCTTCACTCAACTCCCCTGCTCCTCCTTCCCCGACCACATCTCCTGCACCTCCTTTTCCCCTCCCTCTGCCTCCCCTTCCTTTCTCTGCTTGCTTGCCTCACCTTTACCTCCTCTGAGTCACCCTGCCCGTTCGCTCGTCCCACCCTCCCAGCTGAGCATTGTTCCCTATTACCTCCACTTTTGCCGTCGCTTTCCCTCCTCCTACCGACCCTCTTCTTCCCCCTGCCCTGCCCGTCTCGGTTCCACTGGCTCGGCTTGGCGTTGTTACTTTTCCGCTACTGCCGTAACTCTTTTCGCCTCTCCTCCTCTTACCGGCATCATCACCCTTGCCCTGCCGTCTATCGGTTCCACCAGCCCAGCCGCATTCTGCTACCTTTTTGCCGCTGTTGCCGTCTTTTGCCGTAACCCCTGTCACCCTTTCTCCTTGCGACTTTCTGGCTCCACCGACTAGGCCGCAGGTTGGACCTTGTAGCCGCTGCCCGAGTTTGCTGGCTTCTCTTTAACCCTCACTCCCCTCCCTCCCCTCTCCCGGCCATCCCTCCTCTACTCCCTCCTACCTCCCTATTCCTGCCACCGCCTCTGTCCTTATATTCTTAGCCATTTCTTTAGCCCCCTGCTTTGGCCCCTTTGCCCTCGATCCTTCCCTCTATCCTTTCCTCACCTCCTCCTTCCCCTTTGTCATTTTCCATCTTGTTTCTGGCTTACCTCACACCTATCCTGTCCCCTTCCTAGGTCCTTCGATGCACTTTTATGTATGCGCCAATGGAAAATGTCCTTGAAATGTATTTGCCTTGTATTTTCCTTTGTCATGCATTGTATCCTGCCATATGTATCTTCCTGTATTTCTGTGCATCATGTATTTTAGTTATCCTTACTGTATGGTTATGTTCTGTAATTTTACCTCCGGAGTGCCTGCAAGAAACAGTCACTTGCTGGCTAGTGCACTTACCCGGTTAACAAAAACTAAATAAATAAATAAATAAATAAAATATTTCTTATAGTAGCTCTTTTTTTTATTGATTGCCTTTTTTATACTTTTATTCCACCATAGTGTTCTTCTAAGGCCATTATTATATTTTGGCCTATTAGGAACCCATATATCTAGACAATAGTTAATCTTAGCATTTATACAATCCCAGATCTCGTGTAAATCTAGGTCATTTAGGTCAGTGTGTGTGTGTGTGGATGTAGGAGGAGGGTATTGTTGCCTACAGAAAAGTGTGGGATATGTGTATTTGATGTTGTTTGGGAGCAGGATAGTCACTACATTTGTTCTAGGGTGAATCACATCTAGGGTAAATTTCATTTTATTTATATAGTTTAGCAGTTTGTGCCTTTTGTGGAGTTGTCCTTGTCACCAGGATTTGCTGACTTGTTGCTGTGTGGTGGCCTGTTAATTATGTGGTACTGTGATTTTGCCACTGTTTGGTGGGCTTTCTGGGCTCCTTCCTTCCTTCCTTCCTTTTCTTAGCATTTATTGAAAACATTTTAGCTAAAATCACACTGTTGCGAAGAAACAGCTTTCCTGGCATATTGTTCTAGTTCTAATAGAGCATCTGAAGTAGCAGCCCACTGGATTCTAGAGTATTGACATTTCCTGTTACATCTGGATAATACAAGAAAAATAAAAATTTATATATTTTTTAACTTTCATGTTTATGTATATTATACAAGTATATAACTAATTACCCAAGGGTTAAGTGATTAAGTAAGGAAGGTGTAGAAAGTACTTCAAATGTAACAACTCTATGTATAAGGTAGGCCTTTTTGGATCATAGGATCAGTTCACCTAATTTGCGCCAATAACCTTCTCACTGATGGAATAAATATCCTAAACTGTCTCCTTGACAGTATCAGTAAAAATGTTGGCTCTAGAGAGTTGCTGATACTAGGTGACCTTATCCTAAACTGGACAGGGAGGAACGCTAAGCAGTATGAGCTGCTACTGGCTGGTCTTGACCTCAAGCATCTTATCTCGGATCCTACCAGGTTTTCCACTTCCGGTGGCCAGCATACCCTCCTCGACTAAATCCTGACAAACAGGGCTGAGAGGATCCCTGTGTCTGGGACTGTCCCTGATTCTGTCTGTGACCATTCTCCCACTTATGTTTGGAGGATGTTCGTGCCTAAAATTCCCTATAAAATTATCCTTCTTAGAGGTTTATCCAAAGTAGACCTTGAGTCATTTCGTAGGGACCTTGCCGTCTCTGATTGGTTTCCTGTCTTCTTTGCTGGGGATATTTCTGGTGTCCTAAATAACTTTGTAAAGATCTTCTCTTTGCAAGATAAGCATGCCCCACTTATAAAAAGGAGAGTTGGGGCACAGTCACTAAATGGCTCCACCGTGTCCTGTTATCGCTCATGAAATCTAAGGATAAGTGCTGGATCAAATTTAAGGCTACCCAAGCTTTGTCTGACTTTCATGGGTATAGGCGACTTTGCAATGTCTGTAAACAAAAAACCAAAAAAAATGTTATACGTGCAGCCAAGAGTGAATTTTGTAAATGTGTCTTATTAGCCTCTGCCAGGGACCCTAGGTGCTTTTGGCACAATATTATAAGTGTGGGGGGTGGCTCACTCAAATATCAAACTGTTGACATGGTCATTGGTGGAATAAACTGTAGCACCTCTAAAACAATTGCAGATGTTTTTAACAGTTTTCTGACTTGTTGGCTCCCAATTCCTTGCTGCTGATCCTAACATAACAAACCTGTGACCTCCCACCCTGCCCCCTCATCTCATCCTCCCTTTTACTTTAAAACTGTATGAGTGGCTGAGATTTGCAGACTCCTGGCTAGTCTGTCCCCCTTTATGAGTGCTGGTCATGATAATATGGAACCAAAGCTTAATCGCGTGGGTGCATCTTTTTTGGTTTGCCCATCTCCCACATCTTCAGTACATCATTGCTTACTGGAGTGGTTCCTGACCCTTGGAAGATAGCTAGGGTTGTCCCAGTATTTAAACAAGGGGATCCAAAATGTATTTCTTTATTGAATTTTGTTAACCAGGCAGGCCCACTGGAACCCAAAGTCCCTTTTTCAGGGGCGACCTGGAGCTAATTACACAGAATGCCAAACAATATAGATTTTACAGAGTCAGACAATTCATGGAGTAATGAACTAGTTGTGCTGATAAAAATACATACCATAACAGGGAACAGTATACACAAGAATGCAGCAGATCAATTCACAGGCTGGAACATATTACACATCAAGGGAGTACAGAGTATTAAACAGACAAGTTGGATACCCATTCCATAAGAAGTGCAAATAAAAGGAGTACAGTGGAAAGGCCAAATGCCTCCATATGCAAGGCCAGATGCAGTGAGGAGTGACGTATTGAAAATTATCATCCCATAGCTATACTGTCTACTGTCTGCCATCAGCAAATTACTAGAGAAAGTTGTGGTGTCTCAATTAATGGAGTACCTCCACAAATATGATCTGTTGCTCCCGGTGCTGCACATTTTCCAAACGGGGTATAGTACCTCTACTGCCCTTGCAAAAGTTGCCTTCAAGGTTTGGACCACCATGGATCACAGTAAGCTGATTGGAGCAGTCTTTGTAGATCTCTCCAAAGCTTTCAGCTTGGTAGACCATAAACTCCTTTTTTCCAACCTACATTATCTTGAATTGTCTGACCTTGCCCTAAGCTGATGTGCAAATTATCTGCAGGGTAGTCGAATACAACAGGATGTTCTCAGAGCTAACTCCTGCTGCGGTGAGTGTCCCTCAGGGTTCCGTCTGCGACCCATCTTACCTACCCCAGGTGCCAGCCCACTGCAGTTCTACCCTTTACACTAAAGACTTGGTGTTACTAAATAGCTCCCATGATAGCAAAGTCTGGGAAGTCTGGGGGGGGGGGCACTGAGGAGCAGCAACATGGCGGCAGCTTTTTGAGTGAGCTCCAACAACGAGTCCTAGAAAAGGATTAAAAAACTCAAAAACTTTACAACTCGAGGGCTTTAATTATCCTAGTGTCAATCGGAATGGGTTGGCCACAAGATGAGCCCAACAAAGGACTCAAAACGCACCTCGCCAAGCCTGGATGTGTATCTGTTGGTGCCAGCCACTACGACAAGTTCTGGGCCTCCTGTTTCAAAAAATCTGGCCTCTCCGGAGCTCCCAGCAGCGCAGATCTTAGTTATGCTCAGCAAAATCTAGGCCACGGGACGAGACCAATAAGAGGCTGGGCTGGCAGCAGTCAAGGCTAAGCTGTCAGAAATGACCAATTTAATTCAGGATAATACAATGTCAATACAAGACCTTAGGGAGAGCAGAGATCTCCAGTTGGAGTACAGTGCAGCCTATATCAAGGATCTAAATCTGCTGAAAACTAAAATGGAGTCTTTTGAAAATATGCAGAGACAATCTAACATCCGAATTATGGGGTTCCCATCTAAGCTTACTTGTCCGATGGATCTACTACCTGCTGTACAGAGATTAATCTAATCAAAAAATATTACTATACGCAGACGATGCAGTCCTGTTTTCCAGCCACCATGACATTATAGTCCTTGAATCCCAGCTGCAGCTCGACTTCAAGTGCATCGAAGACTGGTTCAATTCTCATAAACTTGTCCTGAACCACAGCAAGACTAAAGCCATATCCTTCTGTAACCGATTGAGCAGGCACAACTCTCTGTCCCTCACCATCAAGAACCACGCTGGGAACCCACTCCCGAACATGTCAAGGAGTTCAAGTACCTTGTTATTACCCTGGATAGTACCCTCTCCTACACTCGGCATATATTGACACTGTTGCCAAGACTGCCAATATCTGGTTGGACTACTACACAACACAAGCACTGTATGCCTGCGGATGCCCTTAAACTAGCCATCTACAGCTCTGTCACCTCTATCATTGACTACGGCCTTGCCATCTATGGCTGTGCCTCAACAAGTGCCCTCCGCAGGATCTCAGTTTCTCTCAACAAAGCCTGTAGACTACTAACGGGTGCGGCCCGACAAACTCACACCTGTGACCTCTATGCACAGGCCAGCTGACTACCCCTACTCAGCAGAATACAATACCAGACCTGTTTACTTACCAAAAAGATTCTCCTCGGTCTCATGCCACCTGGTGTTAGCTCACTCCTTACTACCTACAGTGGCACTCAACAACATGTGGTGCCCAATCTCTAACCTTTCAGGTTCCTAGATGGCGTACCTCCATGGGTCAGCGGTCCTTTATCTATAGAGCCGCTCAATGGTTCAATTCCCTCAATAAAGAAGCACTTTCCTCTACTACACTTGGACCCTTCAAAAGGAATCTCAGACTTTACCTCACCTCTACCACTCAATGTGACTGCTTCTCTGAACAGAGATCTCTCTAAACACTTCCAAGCTCACTCATGTCTCACAGCCCGCCCTTTTCCCAGTCTCATTCCTTCTGGCACCGGGCCTTCCTTGTGACTCCTTTCCTGCTTTGCATCTCCACTGGTACAAGATATTTTCCACCACCATCGGACAGTGGCCCATTAGCCTGCCAACTTCCTCTCCCGGTTGCACGCCTGCAATACCAACTGCCTGTGGTGCCCTCTATCTCTTATTGTTACTGCAGCCAGCTGCCTACTCAAGCTGCTCGTTATATGAATATTATCTCAAAGCATGTTATAACTGAGTATCTTTATTTTGTCTTTTAGTTGTTTTGGTTGTTTATTGTGCATTCTTTTACTACCTCTGTATGTATGTTGACCCTCATCCTTTGACGTGGAACCTTTGTAAATGAGCAGTTTCTGCTCAAAGGTATTTGTAATCCGAGAATTTAATAAATAAAAAAAAATAAATAAATAATCTTTACGTACTTACAACTGCTGCCCTCAGATGCGGGGATCCACATTGTAAAAGTGTTTTCCATTCCACAAAGGCAGCGGTGCAGGGAAGTGACGCAATAACAGCCTCACACTGCAGTTGCTACTCTTTCCTCACCAGAAGACTTGATTGTCCTACTACAGGCTGCACGCTCCCGAGGAGAAACTGTCTGGTAAGGTAATTGCATCTCCTTTTTCCCTGACCTTGTGGCGCAAACTCAAGTGCGCAAAAAAGAGCTATAGCTTATAAAAAAAGATCTCCTCCAGAATGGCATTGAGGCCCGGCTAAATTTCCCAGCGAGGCTCCTAATTAAGTATGCCTCCAAAACCCATGTCTTTGTGGACCCACGGCTGCGTCAGCGTTTGCTGAAAAACTGACTGAAAACCTAAAGCCTGTGGTGGATACCTCAGATGAAGAAGGATGAAGCAATTCTCGATGTACAACTATCCAAATTCGAGGCTTCTACACCCGAGGTAGAGACTGTATAAAAGACTGACTTTATTTTTGATACCATGACAGGATTATACAGTGGTACTTCTCCAGTTGTCACCATAATTAGGGGGCTGCCCTCTACACTAACAGGGTTCTTGTTAACAAATTGAGTTCTGTGTTAATTGAGTTTTGCATATCTAATGCTGCTCCACATAAACAGATCTAGAATGTATCCCGTAAGCCAATACTGTAATTTGTTATATTAAAGTGCAGAAAGCACTTCTCAGTTTGTGAACTGATTTTATATCATTCAGATATTCTTACCTTTCAGGGCAGGTTGCTATGCCATGCAAAAGCCTGAAGGGTCATAATTCAACTTAATTGAGACCAGACAGTCTAGTTTACTTTCTGATTACAGCTTTATTGACTGTTTCTCTCCCTCCACCCACAAGTCCTTCAAGGGAACTGTCTCCTTGGCTTTATATATTGTTTCTTCTTTCAGTTCAAGGTAAGAGGATTATAGCTCTAAAAGAAGTGCAGTTCGGATTTTTCTCCTACAACGTTACTGGCAACCTATTCAGTACATGGACAAACTACTTGGTTTAAATAATAGATCTTATTGCTTTGTATGTACATGTATTGCTGAGGTCTGCGTACCTCAATTCTTTTACTGTCTATGTGATACAGTTTTGCTGTAACAGTATAAACTCTATAAATAAAAAGTTAAAAAAAAAAAAAAAGATAGCAAAGTCATAAACTCCCAACTAAAGGCCCAATCCACCAAGTCCAATCCTGGTTAACACTGAATAGGTTAGTCCTTAATCTTAAGAAAATGCAAGCTATGCTTTTTAGCTCTCGGGCAAAAATCAGTGCATGTTCTGAACCCCTGGATGTTACTAGTGCCGATGGCTCTTCCATTATTATCGCTGACTCCTTCAACTATCTGGGAGTCACCCTCAACCCCAGCTAGATCTGTCCCAACACATCCATAATGTATGTAAGGCAGTTAACAGGCTTGGCCTGGCTTACAGGGCCAAACGCATCCTCACTCCTGTGACACATCTCGCCCTTATTTTTATTTTTTTATTTTAGTCTTTGGTACATAGATACATAGAATTTGTCGGCAGATAAGGACCACCTGACCAATCTAGTCTGCACATTTTTTCTAACTTTAACTTATGCTTACCTGGTAACCAGGTGAGGTCCACTAGGCACAAGTACCTGTTTTCAGGGGCAACCTGGGAGCACTGGGGAGGTTAGGTGACTTGTTCAGAGTCACACAGTGTGCAGATGAAGGTTATGGGAATCAAACCCAGGTCTGGTGGATGAACCAAGCTCATTCACAGCTCGTTACTCTAACCTCTAGGCTACACTGCCAGCCTCAGTCCTTGCAGAGGAGTGCTCCTTCCCACCCTTAATTATAGGCTCCTTACTTTTACTCATACTGCTAAAACCACCTTATCTAGGTGGAATGTTACTTATAACATTTGTCATTTCGCCCTCTCAACTGCTCGTCTGACTCATCACTGTGAGCTCTGTGAGAAGCTGGAATGGTTGTCCCTGGGGAACTATCAGACTTTTGCTTTGGGTTGCTTTATTGGTAAAGCAATTGGAACTGCCTCCCTTCCTGGCCTGGTGGGGCAACTAAGAGCAGTTAACTCAAGTTAACCCTCTCCAGTCTAGTGACTTGTCTTTGCTCTTCGTTCCAAAAACCACACAGCCATGGGAGATCAGGCCTTTGTTGTCTGTGCACCCAAACTATGGAACTTCTTCCCACTGCCCGATCACAGTGTCATCTCCCACTACGTTTTTGGAAGGTCCCTGTGGGATTACATGAACTCTGATTCAGCTTGTAATTGCCCTTAGTTTTGGCATCCTTCTTCCTCCTATAATTGGTGGGCTCTAGTCCTTGGCCTGGTCTGTTCAGGAACAAGGTTGCATACATTTGTATCAGCTGTATATATTGTTATAATTGCTGTGATCTCTAGTTTACTGTTACCATATTCTTATGCTGTTGTCTTTTTCACTGTTAAAATTGTATGCAGGCATACCTTGTAACCTCCGGGTCGTACCTGAAAATAGTCATTTATTTGTGTAGTGTGCTTGCATGGTCAATTGGCCAATAAAAACTAAATTAAAATAAAGTATGAAGATGAGGTACAGTTGGGAGGTAGTCATTTGTGGGGACTGTGAGACACTCTTCTCCAGGGTTACGCTCTGGAGGTGAGGCACTGTCCCATCTTCAAGACCTTTGCGGAGCTCCATGCTCAGCTGGTAGCAGTAAGAAACAAGATATTGTGGATGCGACACCAGCTCAGCTGGGGTCCACCCTCCACACCCCCACTCCCCCAGGGCCCACTGACCAATGGGATTGGAGGTTGGTGGGGAAAGGGGCAGGGGAAGGTGCAGGGGCAGCCACAAGGGGTTCAACATTCAGACAGCAAATTGTGTTGCATCCCAGGAGGAGACCTCGGGTACCTGATTCTGTCGGGGGACTTAAGTCTTTTGAGGGAAATGGACAGGATGACTTTCAGGCACCTGAGGGGTGAGCAAGAGGAAGTCAGCATGGATAATTTTAGATTTGGGACTCGGTGAGGAAGGGATAGTGAGACTTAATAAAGGGGGGGGGCAGAGGGTGACAGTGAAAAAGCAGGGATTCTGAACAAATACTTCTGCTCAGTATTCACAAAAGAAGATGAGGGGGAGGTACTTAATCCAATCAGTAGAAGCACTCTGGATATGGGGGTCGATACCAGTCCATTCACAGAAGAAAGGGTTCTGAAAGAACTCGTAAAACTGAAGGTGGACAAAGCAATGGGCCCTGATGGGATTCACCCCCCAGAATCCTAAAAGAACTAAGGGGAGAACTAGTAACACCACTGACTACCCTTTTTAACAAATCATGGGAGCATGGGATGGTACCTAAGGACTGGAGGAGGGCGGATGTGATTTCCCATCACAAAAGTGGGAGCAAAGCAGAGGCAGGAATCTATAGACCTGTTAGTTTGACCTCAGTGGTAGGGAAAATGATGGAATCACTTCTGAAAGAAAGAATTGTTGAGTACCTAGAGGCCAGCAGAGCACAGGACCTAAGGCAGCATGGATTCACAGCGGGAAGGTCATGTCAGACGAGTCTAATAGATTTCTTTGACTGGGTGACAAAAGTAGTAGACCAGAAAGGAGCTGTGAACATGGCCTGCCTAGACTTTAGCAAGGCATTTGACCCAGTCCCACACAAAAGATTAATAAACAAATTAGCCAGCCTGGGCGTGGGTCACAGGGTGGCAGCCTGCGTAAATAATTGGCAGGACAACCGGACACAGAGGGTAATTGTAAACAGAGTCCACTCTGAAGAAAGGGGGGTTACTAGCAGGATACCGCAGGGTTCAGTACTGGGTCCGGTCCTTTTTAATGTCTTTATAAGTGATATTGCAGAGGGACTGGAAGGAAAATATGCTTCTTTGCAGATGACACAAAGAGCTGCAACAGGGTTGATGGACAAGGGGTGGTGGAAAGGATGAGAGGGAACTTGGCAAGGTTGGAGGAATGGTCAAAGGTATTGCAGCTTAGATTCAATGCAAAGAAGTGCAAAGTAATGCACCTGGGAAACAAAAACCCAGAGGAAGAGTACACAATGGGGTGGAGGCACTAACAACAACAAAAATGGAAAGGGACTTGGGGGTAGTCATAGCAGATGACCTAAAGGTAAGCAAGCAGTGTGAGAAGGCAGTAAGGAGGGCTGTGGGGATACAGGGATGTATAGGAAGAGACATCGCTAGTGGAAAACAGGAAGTTGTTATCCTTCTGTACAGACAGTTGGTGAGACCCCATCTGGAGTACTGTGTGCAGTTCTGGAGACCCCATCTCCACAAGTACATAGACAGGATGGAGGCAGTCCAGAAGAGGGCAACTAAAATGGTGCTGGTTCTGCACCAGAAACCATACGAAGAGAGACTGAAGGAGCTTAACATGTATACCCTTAAGGAAAAGGGGGGTGGGCATGACAGAAACTTTCAAGTACCTCAAGAGAATTAACAATGTCCAAGAGGGTAGCATCTTTCAAAAAACAGATGTGCAAGAACAAAGGGGCACAATTTGAAGATAGAGGGGGATGGCTCAAGGACAACATGAGGAAGTATTTTTTCACAGAGAGGGTGGTGGGCGCATGGAACAACCTTTCTGAGGAGGTCGGGGTCAAAACAGTGCAGGAATTCAAGAATGAATGGGACAGACATAAGGCAATTCTGGTGGGTGGTAGGAAGAAGTAGGCTGCTGGTTAACTAGGATCTGCAGCTTATCCAGTAGGTAGGGAATTGGGCAGACTGGGTGGGCCAAGCGGTCCTTATCTGCCATCAAAGTCTTTGTTTCTATGTAATGATTAGGGGAGTAGATAGGGTGGTGGGTGGGGAAGGGAAGGGAAATGAGATGGTCATATGCCTTCCTGGTGCATCAGCCATCAGGGATATAGATAGGATAAGGAGGATGGTGAAGAAGGAGGATGGGGATCTGAGGGTGCTGGTATACTTGGGTACCAGTGATCTGGTGAACCAGCCTGTGGAGGTAATGAAGTGTAACTTTAAGAGGGTGGGGGACAAATTGAAGGTGCACTCAGCTTCCCTGGCCTTTTCTGAGGTCCTCCCTGTGTGGAATAAGAGGAATGAGTATGATGGAGTAAGGAAGGAAGAGGCTGAAGAGTTTAATGGGTGGTTGAAGGGATGGTGTCAGGAGGAGGGGTACCACTTCGTGGGGGACTGGGGGGATTCTGAGATAGGAGGTTCTTTGAGGGCAGTAACCTTCACCTAACGAGAGAGGGGGCCAGTGCTCTGGGGCAGAAGTTTAAATTTTGTATTGGAGACTTAAACTAACCATCAGGGAGACGGAGGCTTGGGGAACCACTGAGATGGGAGAGCAGGTAGATAAACTAGCTAGGCCTCCCCTGATCAGGGGACTAGTAGCAGCAAAGTGGGTACCAGTGAGGTTGCAGTTCAGATTAGATATGGGGAAGAGGCCAATGAGGGAGGACTGACGAAGCCTACATTCAGCATAAAAAGTAAAAAAATGAAGGAGGCTAGGGAAGTATATGGGAGAAGGAATAGGAAAAAAGCAGGAGGGGATTAAGAAAAAGATGGAAAGGGGTCTGCCTTAATACCAGGCATCTGGGGAAATAAAATTAGTAAGCTCCAGGCAGTGGTGGCAGACACTGAGATGGATCTAGTAGCCATCACACAAATTTGGACCACAGAGAATAACGATTGGGAGCTGACAGTCCCAGGCTACACCATCTTTAGACAGGACAGAAGAAAAAGTAGAGGAGGAAACGTAGCCCTATATATCAGAGAAGTCATAGAGGCAGTGGAGGATGGAAACATCAGGGGAGGTAATGGGGAAACAAAATTGCTGTGGGTTCAACTCACGGCATCCTTAGGCAAGAAACTATGGGTATGGTCTGCAGACCTCCAGGATGAGGGAAGAGAGAGATAAGGAGCGAGGGCAGAACTAGAAAGGGGGGTAGCAAAGGACAGGGTGGTGGTGGTGGCGGAAGATCTAAACCTACCAGATATTGGTTGGTTCATTCCAGCGGCCAGGAGCTGCAGACGTCAGGCCCTATTGGATACACTGCAGGAGTGCCTGCTGGTGCAGTTAGTCAAGGAACCCACTAGGCAGGCTGCCATTCTTGATGTAGTGCTCACCAGCTTGGCAGGAGTATGAGGAGTGAGGGTAGAGAAGCCACTAGGGTCCAGTAACCATAACTCCTATATGGATGAACCTGGCCCTTAGGACAAGTAAGCCCTCATCAGAGGCTGAAGTCCTAGATTTCAGAAGGTCAGACTTTAGCCAGATGAGGGAGCTGGTCTGAGACAAGTTATTCAGAGTGAACAGCATCAGGGATGTGTGGGAAAGATTGGGAGTAATTAAGGGGAACAGTCTCGAGGCAACAAAGTCTTACATGAGAATAGTAATCAAAAGAAAAAGGTACAAGAAACCAATATGGGAGCCGGCCAGGTGATGCTAAGGGTTGAGTTGCTGGACGCCACACCTCGCGCCACGCCAGCGACCCATGTTCGGGAATGAGCACAGGCCGTCGGAGATTGGCAGGGGAGAGAGAGGATCGAGCGTCCGAAGGACTGCTCTCCTCTACCTGGGAGGGAGGACTGGCACTCTGCCAAATAACTACCCCCAGGTGGAGGCCGAGGGTATACGGGTCAGAGGGGCCAGATAGGAGGGTGGGTGCTGTGGTACTTGCAGACGTACGCACACCCTTATGTGCTGATGTCTTGTATGTGTGCCCCAGCAATGGGAAGGGAGAAAAAGAGGAAAAACACCTCTGGCTGCAAGATGATGACCGACCTCCCGCAGGCTCCGCACCCAGCAACCGGGCAGGGATAATCATATCAGATGACCTAAAGGTAAGTAAGCAGTGTGAGAAGGCAGTAAGGAGGGCTGGGGGGATACAGGGATGTGTAGGAAGAGACATCGCCAGTAGAAAACAGGAAGTTGTTATCCCTCTGTACAGACAGTTGGTGAGACCCTTTCTGGAGTACTGCGTGCAGTTCTGGAGACACCATCTCCACAAGGACATAGACAGGATGGAGGCAGTCCAGAGGAGGGCAAATAAAATGGTGCTGGGTCTGCACCAGAAGCTGTATAAAGAGAGACTGAAGGAGCTTAATGTGTATATCCTCAAGGGGGGGAGGGGGACATGACAGAAACTTTCAAGTACCTCAAGGGAATCAACAATGTCCAAGAGGGTAGCATCTTTCAGCAAAAGAGATGTGCAAGAACAAAGGGGCACAATTTGAAGATAGAGAGGGATGGCTGAAGGACAACATGAGGAAGTATTTTTTCACAGATACCGGGTGACTGGGCTGGGACGGTCGGTCAGAAGGGGTAGCTGGAGGCAGTAGGAGGATAAAGTGTGTGTGTGTGTGTGTGTGTGTGTGTGTGTGTGTGTGTGTGTGTGTGTGTGTGTGTATATGTATATATATATATATATATATATATATATTATGGTAGCACGGTAGTGCTACCATAATTCTGATTGAGGAGCCATTTACATATTAAACCTAAAATTTTGCACCTTAATAACTTTTAACCTTTTGAGATTTGCCTGAAATTTGGAATACTACGATCAAGACCCATAAGCCTTGGGATCTGTCAAGTTTAAGTACGGTTGGATATACGGCTGCAGAGTTATTAAGCATGATCTTGGCGTGTGTTTACGCTTTTCTGGAATTCTCGGTCGTCGCCTACAGGTCGTCACGGTTTATGCGACCGCCAGAAATCTTCAGGGAGCGGCGGGTCCCCGATGTGCCTTTCAAAGATTTCAGTGAAAAATATTAAGCGGTTCAAAGTTATGCAAAAACAATTTCCATTATAAGTCAATGGGAAAAGTTAACAAAAAGTTCGACAGTGTCATCAAATGCATTTACTTTCAATGGCCCTCTTACTTTCGCAAATCCACCATTTTATTTTCAGTTAGTGATCAGAAAAATGCTTGGCATTTAAAATTGAGACCCTCTGGCAACCTAATTCTTTTTGTATTCACCTAGTCGGAGCCTGGGGATGCTAGCCATGTCTTTATTTTGGGGTAAAACACCCCAGAAATATGTTTTCAAATTTCTGGAAAAAGTACTTTTGCAAGTAGCTTCTTTGTCACGAGTGTCGCAATTTTTATGAGCTTTATAAATTACGATTCAAGTACTTTTCTAGGCTGTGGGGAAATGACAGCAATTTACTATTCCAACTCCTGATTTTTGTGTTCTGAGAGTCATTATTTTGCATACATTCTTTCTACTCACTGTCTTTCTCTATACAGCTTTTGGGAAAACCAGCCTGTGCACTTACTTACTGTTACCATTACCGTTTCTGCTTGCGGTTCCGTTACCCGTTTCACTTACCATTCCGTTTCGCCACCACGTCGCGTTACCTTTGCGTTTTCATTTCTTGATTAACGTTTCCGTTGTTTTAACATTTCTGTCTACAGTACTGTTTCTCTTTCTGTTTTCGTCACCATGCGCATTCGATTTCGTTTGTGGGCACAATGTTACTATGTAGGGGCCCGCTCCGCCATACATTACATTCACTATTTCTCATTATCATTCTCAAAGAAGTAAAATTAGAGGCAAAAACTCCGTTTAATGCATCAGTTAGGGTTGTTCCACAGCGACAAAACGCGAAATTCGATGTTAGGGTTGAAACCCCTTTGCAGCCCTCAGCCCACCCCAACTGGAATCGGGGTGCACATTGGGAGTCATCGGTCCTAACTGTCACCCCATTCTCCTATTCCTCAGCTTCTTTCCACATGTGATGGGGTGACAGTTAGGGCCGATGACTCCTAATGCACTTTATTCCAGTTGGGGGTGGGCTGAGGGCTGCAAAGGGGTTTCTAACCCCAACATCGAATTTCCTCGCTTTTGTCGCTGTGGAACAACCCTAACTGATGCATTAAACGGAGTTTTTTGCCTCTAATATATATATATACACACACACACACACACACACACACACACGTATATGTAGGAAACCAACATGGTTCTCTGGAAAGGTCAGGGAAGCAGTGAGAGCCAAAATGAAGGCCTTCACCAGGTACAAGGGAAGGAAGGATGGGGGAGAGTACCAAATGAGTCCATTGGAAAACAAAAGGACAGTCAAAGAAGCAAAGGCAGACACAGAGCTATGTACTGCAGAGGGGGTCACGGGTGGGGCAAAACAGTTCTTTAGATGTATAGTCCGAGCCACTTTGTGCAGACATGGCTAACGCGGGCAATCGGGTACCATGGACAGTTTTCAAAAACCAAAACCGTGACCTATTCGTTCTGTATTGAATCCTCCCCTTAATGCGTTCCTGGTATGCGGGCAAACAGGGACAGCACAAGTGCGATTAACAAGGGCAATTAACATGTTCTCAAGCTGTCAATTAGGCAGTTAAGTTATTTCCCGGGTAGCTACTTAAGTGCTTTACCTTGTGAAAGACACACTCTGTACTTTGCTGCTGTAAGAAAGACATGTCTAAGTGCCCCAGCATCCCTTTGTCATGAAGACCGAACTTTTTAAGCAGATCGATGCTCTGCCGAGCAGTCAGGACCAGGAAGTTGAAGAGCCAGAAGATGATCCGGATAAGCAGGAGCTCCCACCTGTAACCTGTAACAGCCAGTGATGTGCGCACAGCTCTGAACACACTTCTCAGAGCCATGTAATAGTGCACAGATGTAAGACCAGATTGGAACCTGATGGCCGGTGTGGAAAGGAGTTTTTGACCATACGCTACAAGCACCACCAGACAAACTACAATTAGTGATTTTTTTTTAAATAAAGAATGACTAAAGATATGTTTTTAACCTCAGACCCTAACCCCAGAAGTGAAAAGCACATCAAATACAGTACTGTACAATCATACACAGTACCCTTCACAACCCTGCACTACCCTCACACCACAACAGAGAAAACAGCACATAAAAAATGATTAAAGAAATAAAATAAAGTGTATTTCTTGTATCATATTTTTATTAGTTTTTATGAGTTAATATAACATACAACTGACAGACATACAGATAAACATGTGCACTCATGTACATACAATCCACCATTATGTTCCATAGTTCATTTCATTCTTAATTAATCTTATACACTGGTTCCTCATTCCTCCCTGCTCCGACCTGTGCATAACCTCATTTATATATTAATATGTATACCCCTGCCATCTATCCCTCCAACCCTTCCCTTAGTACCATTGCTTCTCCCGGGCTCAGTGAAGACAGAAAGGGGGTCCAGCCTCTGATAAATGACTCCTCTCCATCCCAGACCACCTGAGTCAATCTGTCTAAAGCCAGAGTCTGCATACCCACGTATTTTGAATACAGTGATGAGCTAACACATACAGTGTCCGTATCCACCTGGGGAAAGGTACCCATTCCGCTTGCTCCCCTACCTCCACTCCGAACAAACATGCTAAGGGGTCGTTCTCCATATCCGTGCCTGTCATTTTTGTTACCCCTGCTACCACTTCTCCCCAGAACATTTGTAACACCGGGCAGGTCCAGAAATAATGAATGTATGTGCCCCTTTCCTGTCCACATCTCCCACATAGAGGTGATACCGAGGGGTGTGCTTTGTGCACTGTGACAGGCAGATAATATAACCGGTGTATAAACTTGTAATAACTGGTCAGCAATTTTTCCTATAGACTAGATCAGTGGATATTTCCCATAACAACTGGCTGGTTGTTATGACATTCACGCGCCATGCCACTCAAATGATGCTGCTCCTGCATTGGCTTAAGGAATGGATGTGGGCGGGCTGAACAGTCTTTGAAACATGGCGCTCTGTCTGTTGCTTCTCGAGAAGCTGCCACAAAAAAAAGACATGATCATCCCTCCTTTAGTTTTTAAAATGTATCTGGTTGATCCAACCTTGTACCCCGCTAAATATCTAGTTGATCCTGCCGTCCGACTGTGTTGGCAAAAGAGCATGCCCAGGGGGCGTCCTAGACGTGATCTCGGCAGTGACAAACCGTAAGTAAATTTAAAAAAAAAAGAGCATCAGGTGCCAAAATTAAAAAGAAGGCAGCAGATAGAGGGAGTCACAGCTTGTGTGTGTGTGTGTGTGTGTGTGTGTACACTAAAGACAGGCAGGAGTGTGTGTGTGTGTGTGTGTGTGTGTGTGTGTGTGTGTGTGTGTGCAGTGCACATGTGTGTGAAATATTGCTGCTCAGTATATTATAAAAATAAAGATGGGGAAGTGTGTATACTTGACTTTGTGCACACTCTTGGTGTGGATGTTTTAATAAACCCCTGGGCTTCGCTCGGGTTTATGTAGCATCCCACACTTCGGGTGTGCATTAAATTCTCATAACACACACTTCGCCATCATTTATTCTCTATGTAATATGCTTCTTTATACTTATCACAGGCCATAATTCCTGCATGTAAGGGTGGCACCACTCCCCAGTTCTGTTCAGATATGGTTCTCCCCAGATCTCTCTCCCACCATAGTGTTGTGTTCCCCATCATGTTCAGGAATCTGTTCCTCTCTCCTGGCCGCATTCCAGATGAATCCTTTTGGGTCTACCTTAGCTTGATACACCAAACTCTCTACAGAATCCAGTACAATCTGCTAAGGTTTCTCCCTCCCCAGGCTTCCTACAAAGGCCCTGACCTGGAAATATCGGAATCTATGTTGCCTTTCTATATTGAGACTCTGCTGCATAATGTCAAATGAACAGAGTTCCCCCTGTACTATCAAGTTACCTAGACTGTGGACCCCCCTCTTTTCCCACTCCTGGAATCCCTTATCCTCCAACCCGGGTAAAAAAAAAAAGGGTTGCCTGCTACTGGCAAGAGCAACATTTTACCTTGTTGTGCTAATCTGCATTTCTTAAGTTGACCCCAGTCCTCTAATACGTGCAGCACTAACGGGTTCCCCGGGCCCCCAGTCCTATACGCCCTAATACCCTGGCTATGAAGGTACACTGTAAGCCTCCTAGGGGTGCCCCCCTGTTCTAGGTCCACCCAACTGGCTTCTCTGGGCTGGTTCACCCAATCTGTGATGTACCTCTGCTGTATTGCTAGGTAATAGTTACTGAGATCTGGGAAGTTCACTTCCCCCTTACTTCTCTCCGCTTTCAGTTTCTATAAGCTGCTCCTCGGTCTTTTCCCCTTCCAAATAAACACCGAGAAAATCTTCTCCACCCTCTTTATATCTCCTTTCGTTAGTCCCAGATGTAACATCTGCATCAAATATAGGATCCTGGGGAGAATATTCAACTTGATTATACTGACCCTTCCCAGCCATGATATTGGGAGCTGTGCCCACCTCCTAAGGTCCGCTTCCAGTACTTTTAATATGGCAGTATAATTGAGCCTATATAAAGATCCCAGGGACCTACCCACTTGGACACCCAGGTATGTGAAGCTTGGCCCTACGAGCTTTAATCCCCATCCTCCAGCTCCGACTTCCCCAGGTTGACCTTGTACCCCGAGAAGGCCTCAAACTCCTCTATCAGTGTCAGTAAGGGAGGCACAGATCTCCCCGTTGTTTTTTTACAAACAGGAGCATATCATCCACCTACAAGGCCAGTTTATGCAGGGAACCCTGTGCCCCAGTAATTCCTTCTATATCCACATTTCTCCATATGGCTACTGCAAGTGGTTCTATGGTCATCGCAAACAACAGCGGAGACAGTGGGCATCCCTGATGCGTGCCACGTTCCAAGCTGAATTGTTCCGATAAGGCCCCATTCACTAAGATCCGGGCTCTTGGTGCTACATACATAGCCCGTACCCATCCTATACAGGAGTCACCCAGACCAAACTGGGACATCACCTGAAACAGATATTCCCATTCCATCCTATCGAACGCTTTTTCCGTGTCCAATGAGAGAATACCCACCTTCTCCTTCTCCTAATTCACTCTCCAAACAATGTTAAGCAACCAGCGCATATTATGATATGACTGGCATCCCTTGATGAATCCGGTTTGTCCAGGTGAATAAGGTCCGGCAAGATGGTTTCCATCCTAGTGGCCAATATCTTAGCCAGGATCGTGAGATCACAGTTGAGCAGCGATATGGGCCTATATTAGTGCACTTGTATTCATCCTTACCCTGCTTAGGTATAAGACAAATTGTGGCATCATAACATGTGTCTGGCAGTGTGATCCTCCCTGTTTCCTCCTCCCTCCCAAAAACCTCGCAGAGCACCTTCGCCACTTGCCCACCCAAAAGCTGGTAGCATTCTACTGGGATACTGTCAGGGCCACTAGCTTTCCCCCTCTGCAGCTTCTGTATGGCCCCCAGTATTTCTAGCCTTGTAATTGGCCGACCCAGTTGTTCACGCTGTTCATCTGTAGCTGTGGGAAGTTGAACTCTATCCAGGAATTCTTGTATCTGCGTTCCCTTCCCAGTATTCTCTGCTCTGTACAACTGCTGGTAAAAGGCCCTTAAACAGTTACTTATACTCCTGGGGTTCTTTTTTAATTCACCCTTGCCATCTCTTATCCCTGCTACCCTAGTTTTGCCCTTATCACCTTTCATTAGTGGCACCAGGAGGGGGCCGGGCTTATTTCCCCACTCATATACTTGGCGCATACAGTAGAACCACACTGTCCCAGCTTCCTCCTTCAGTAGGGTTTTCAATGCCTCCCTGGTTGCCACCAGAAGTCTCGCTAACTTCCCTGCCCGCCACTCGTTTCTCTAGGTCTCTCAATTTCCTCTCAAGCTCTAGTCTCTTCTCCCTTTTGCTTCTTCAGTCTAGCCATGTACTCTATAATCACCTCCCTAATAAAGGATTTGCCTGCTTCCCAAACAATAGCTTTCGAGGTTTCCTCCCCAGCATTAGTGTCCATGTAGTATTGACATTTTTCTTCCAGGTACTCTCTAAAGGCCTGATTCTTCACCATGTATGTGGGAAACTTCCACTGGGGGTCCCTCTCATTTTTCACCACCCTGCAACTTCATAATCACCATCGCATGATCCATGATGTGTATGGGGCTGTCAGTGATGTCATGCACGCGCCCATACCAGCCCCTGAGCACACAGATATAGTCCAATCGAGACCACGTTTTATATTCTTTGTCCCCTGGATTAGCTGCACACCATCCATCCACCAAGTCCAGGTCAGCCATCCCTATCTGCCACTGCTGCATAGTCTCCGATGTCCTGCACTTAACCTCTGAGTTGTCCATATGTGGGTCCATTCACCAGTTGAAGTCCCCCCAGAATAAGACCTGGAAATTGTTCTTTTATTAGCAAATCCAGTAAGGACATATAAAACTGTGGGTCATGGACCGCAGGAGCATAAATACTCCCAAATGTCATATTTTCCCCTTTTAGTTCCCCCGAAAGAAACGCATATTGAACCCCTTCCTGATCCTTAATCACTCGTGTGACTTCGAAGGGGAAATTTTTGTGTATTAGTATACCCACCCCCGTTTTATGCGCCGAGTATGAGGCTGCATAGCATTTCCCCTCCCAAGTTCTGGCCAGCTTGGAGTGTTCCACCTCAGTCAGGTGAGTTTCTTGAATCAGGGCCACCTGTGCCCCCTCCCGCTTTAAGGCTGTAAGGAGTGATGTCTTTTTAACTGGATTCGCTATCCCCTTTACATTCCAAGACACAACAGTAACATTTGGTGGCTTATTCATCATTCAATGTGTATTCCTCCATACGCCCCCCATCAGCAAAGCAGTGATGTGTACACACCCATATGCCGTTCTGCACAGTCCCTACACACAAGGTCAGTATGCTCACAATTTGTGTAATCAGTGGGACATTCAATGCCATGATTGCACAAAAACATTCATAAATATGAATAACTCTACAACATACCCCAACTTTCCCTACCTCCTCCCCTCTCTCTTGTCCCAACAGAAACAGTCTTCTCCCTCCCCCTTAGCAGCATTCTCCCCACTAGTCCCATACACAGTAGGCATCCCCAACTTTGCCTCTGCATGCTTCCTCCATGAATCATTGCATCCCCCGACCCCCCAATCCCTTTCCCCACTCCCTCCCAGCTCCATGACACTAATTGCCAAGACAGCATGAGTGTCAGAATCCCTCAACTGATATGCGTGTCTTGCTGCCCCCCCCCCAACAGCTGAGACATTTACCGCTCCAGTGCCCCCAATTGGGGAGGGGCAGTCCACCCTGCTGGTCATCTGACCATTGAGCCCCTCTTACCCTCAATAGGGCCTCATATTATTTATTCAGCCCCCCCACTTGCAGGAGTGCCCTGCCAGACATTTTATGTCCCTTCAATAACATTAAATAGCAACAAATAGCGATCCCAAAACCCCCTTCCCCCCTTGCACACCTTCCATCGCATGTCACACATTCCTCAATGGTATAAGGAAAGCCCGATTCCCCCACGCCTCCCCACATCATCTCAGCAAGTATTTCTGCCTAGTCCCAAAGTGGCAGTTCATTACAATCCTCGATGGGCCTAAAGCCCGCATCTCCATCTCTGTCCCCACTGTAACCAAGGGTCACTGCAGGATGGGGTGAACAGGCTTCGCACCTAAAACAACGGGCAGCGCTCACCTCCCTCTCCCCAGCTCACTCACCCATACCGGATGTCTTCTGCTCCAAGGATTGCTCCAGTACCACCGTTGATGACTTCCAAATATTGAGAACCATTGGTGCGGGCCCATCACGGTCACCACTACCTGCAGTCCTTGCGAGCATGTTCCTCAGTCATTTCAACCAGAGACCCACGTGGCGGGCCCAGTCCATCCAAACACGTAAGGCCTTCCCATTTCCAGCACTGTTGCACTTTTCCCTTGTTAGTCCGATTAAAAAGAGAAAAATAAAGATTATTCTTCCCACACTTGGCCAGGTATACCAGTTCCTCCAAATTCATGTGGGCTCCTCTATTAGACATGTTGGAGGTGCGCATCACATAAAAAATTAAAAAAATTATGGGGGAGGGGTATCAGTCACAAGAGATCCTTTTGAGTCTCCTCAGACAGCTGCTACATCTCCGCGACATTTGCCGTCTCCTCCTCAGCCAGCTTTTTTTTAAGCTCCTTCACAAATTTCTCATCTTTTTCTACCTCCCAAAATGAAAAAGTGGCTCCTTTGTGCTTTATCTTCAATGTAGCTGAGTAAACAATGACATTTTCCACTTTGAGGCTCCTCAGTTATTTCATAACCATGTTGAACATTTTTCTTCTTTTGAGCAGCTGTGCTGAGTAATCTTGGGAGATGTATAAATGACAGCCCTCAAACATCACTGTCCCCTGCTCCCGGTAAGCTCTCAAGACCGCTTCCCTGTCCTGGAAGTTGTGAAATCTCATTATGACCTGGCGGGGAGGTTGGTCTGCTGGTGGTTTCAGCATCACTGCCCGATGGGCCGTTCTAGTTTAAATCGCCGTTCTTGGGCTGTAAGCCTAGTAGCTCTGGCAGGGTGCAGGCACAGAAGTCCAGGATATGCAGCCCTCTTTGTCCTTTAGTAGACCTCTCTCAGCCTCAAATTTAAGCATCGCCGGTAATTTTCCTGGCAGTCGTGTGCTTCCCTGAACTCCTCCAGCTCTTTTTGCAATTGCACAACTTGCCCGGAGACCACAGCCATTTCGTCCTCAGTCCACGAGATGTGGTACTTCACCTCAGTCAGCTTGTTCGAGTGGGAAGTCTGCTGCTCAAGAATTTCCTGGAGTTTTGTGTCCAGTTTGCCTTCTGCTTTGACCAGTCTAGGTTCCAGGGCCACTATAACCTGCCCCGTAAGTTCCCGCCCCAGAGTGCTCACTTCAGCCACCAAAAGGGAGATAACCATTGCGCTTTCTCCTGGGCCTCCAGCCGGCGGTTTCTTGCTGTTTTTATTAGCTAATCGCTGGCTTTTTCCCAAATTTGAGGTGAGATACTCATCCATACTGACTTCAGCTATCGATCTGGCTTGTTTTAAATGAAGTAGTAGCAGTAATTATATATTCATTTTTCAGTGTATTTGACTGTTGGGATGGAGCCACCAAAAGACACATCTATCTCATGCGCTTGCTCATCAGCGCCCCAATAAAGTATATTTTTGAAGACGCCTCACACCCTACACTGTATAAACTGTATAAGCAAAGCAATTATAAAAGCACATAAATGTGCTTCGCTGAACATTACCGAAATGTCGAACCAAATACAGTACAAAAGCACTCTACTGCCATCTGCCGGCAGCAACAGACATCGTCTAATGCGGACAGATTCCACAAGTCCTGATGTGTACGCATTAAATGGCTTTGACTGTATTAGAAAAAAAAGAAAGAAGGGTGGAGGAGGAATTGTTAGACTGACAGAGGGTGGTAGGGTGATTGAGGGGGATGGGCCAAAAGCAGCCATTCTTAATGACTACTTTTACTCTCTATTCATGAGGGAAGGCATAGGGCCTCTACTGGAGAGTGGCATTAAGGCAGTTGTAAGGGAGATCCCTGAGATGAGGTAGCAAATATTTAGTGGTGAAAGGGTTTGGAAAGGGCTAGCAACCCTAAAGATAGACAAGGCCCCGGGACCAGATAGGATCCATCTGAGGGAGCTCAAGGAACTTGCAGTGGAAGTAATTGAACCCCTGGTGGGGCTGTTCAGTAGCTCATTTCAGACAGCGGTAGCTTCAGCAGACTAGAGGGTAGCAGACGTAGTCCCTTTCCTTAAGGGACTCTCTGTTGTGGGTAAACTGATGAAGATACTAATCAACGAGGACCTCTTAAACTGCCTGGAGAGCAGTGAACTACAAGGTAGTAAACAGCACTGGTTTGTGGCAGGAAGATCTTGTCAGACCAACCTGATAGTATTCTTTGATTGGGTAACAAGGGTTGTGGATAAGGGCCATGCTGTGTATCTGCTCTTCTTTGATTTCAGCAAGGCTTTCAACATGGTGCCTCACAGAAGGTTACTGAAGAAGCTATAGGATCTGGGTACAGTGAAAGACACAAATGAGTGAGAAACTGGTTGGAATGGACACAGCAGAGGGTTGTGGTTAATGGAGTTAAATCAGAAGAGAGGGAGGACACCAGTGGGGTGCCACATGGATTGGTTCTGGGTCCAGTCCTTTTCGGTATGTTCATTAGTGACATGGGAGAAGTAATCCAGGGCAAAATGTGTCTCTTTGCAGATGACAATAAGCTTTGTGGCAGGGAACACAGTGAGGAGGCAGTTAGGGAGATGCAGAGAGACTTGCAAAAGCTAAAGAAATGGTCAGAGGTTTGGCATTTGAGCCGGCCCAGTGGCGCTGAGGGTTGAAGCACTGGACGCTACACCTCATGCCATGCCAGCAACCCATGTTCGAGAATGAGCACGGGCCACTTGGGGTCGGCAGGGGAGGGAGAGGATCGATCGTCCAATGACAGCTCTCCTCTCCTGGGGAAGGGCGGGCATGCCGTCCTGCTCCTTGGCTGCCCCCCGGTGAAGTCTGGGGGTAGAGTCAGAGTCAGGGAGACTTGTAACATGGCATAGTATCACACGCACCTCCACACACGTTCACGGCCGCAGGGAAGGGACCAAGAAAAGTGGAAAACATTGCCTACTGGCTCTATGCAAGCCCTCCACTGCTCCTATGCTGTGGCTACTTGTTAGAGCTCCCAGGCCCGCCCGCTATGTGTTTGGGAGGGGGGAAGGACGACCCTTCCACCCAGCCATGGGGGGGTAATCCATGGAGAATACAGGGCCTGGGGGTTGCTGTGGAGGTAATAGCAGTGGGCAGGGAGTTGGAGGAGGAGATGGAACTGTCAGCAGGGTGAAGGAGAATAGACAAGTAATGGGAAAAAAAGGTTTGGCATTTGAAATTCAGTGCCAGAAAATGCAAGGTGATGCACATAGGGAACAAGAACCTGAGGACAGAGTACCGGATTGGGTGGGGGTTAAAGCTGTGCACAACCTTTGAGGAAAGAGATCTAGGGGTCATCATCAGTGACTCCCTGAAATAAACCAGTATAACAAAGCTGTCAGTCTGTCAACTGATATGGTGGGCGCCAAAACTATCAATGATTTCAAAGATGGCTGGAACAGAGTAAAGGGCTTAGTGGTTGCTTAGGGGGATAGTGGTAGGGCAGGGAGCATGGGGGGGTGGATAGTGCGGGTTAGAACCCTATATGGACAATAAGTCCTGGGTTTGTTAGGGTTTTGTGGGCAGACTGGATGAACCAATGGTCTTTTTCTGTCGTCATTGTCTGTTTCTGTGTTTCTATGTATATTATGTGAATCTTATTGTTTTTTGATAGTTTGATGTTGCTATGCTGTTTCTATGTGATTCTGTTTTGTTTTCTTTTAATAAAAAGTTCCATTCTCTTCTTCTTATGGTGATATTTACATGTTAACTGATTGTTTGCTTTTGAACTAAATAATACAAATAAAATCCCCTTACTCCTGAGGTTTATTTTGCTTTTAATCATTTGATTATGTTCTTTTCTTTATCCTTTGATGTAAGGTCTTGAGTGACTACCTATATTTCTGCAGTCGTTGTCTATGTTGTTATGTGACATGGGGCTCCATAACAGTAACATACAACATGGGGCTCCATAAGAGTAACATGTGACATGGAGCTTCATAACAGTATCATGTGATTTGGTGCTCCATAACAGTAACATGTGACCTGGGGTTCCATAACAATATCATATGATTTGGGGCTCCATAACAGTAACATGTGACATGGGGCTCCATAACAGTATCGTGTGATGCTCCATGATAGTATCATGGGGCTCCATAACAGTATCATGTGACATGGAACTCCAAAATAGTAAAATGTGAGATGGGGCTGCATAACAGTAACATGTGACATGTGGCTCCGTAACAGTACCTTGTGTCATGGGAACCCATAGCAGTAACATGTGACATGCAACTCCATAACAGTAACATGGGACTCCATAACAGTAACATGTGACATGTGGCTCCATAACAGTACCTTGTGTCATGGGAACCCATAGCAGTAACATGTGACATGCAACTCCTTAACAGTAACATGGGACTCCATAACAGTAACATGGGACATGCAACTTCATAGTGGCAACATGTGGCTTTATTACAGTAAAATGTTACATGCAGTTCCATCACAGTAACATAAGACATGCGGCTTCATAAAAATAACATATGACATGGAGCTCCAAAACAGTAACTTGTGATCTGGGGCTCTATAACAGTAACTTATGACATGGGTTTCCATAATAGTATCATGTGACATGGGGCTGCATAACAGTAACTTGTGACATGCAGCTCCATAACAGTAACTTGTGACATGGGATGCCATAACAGTAACATATGACATAGGACTCCATAACAGACTATGTCATTCTTACGCCATTTGGGCAGGGCAGGACTGCTGGGAGGAGGCACCCACGGTAGTGACCATGGAAGATGTGGGGTCTCTCAATAGTGGAAACCCCAAAGAGGGTGGTAGAAAACCCCAGAAGAGAAGGAAGCAACTTCTGGTTTGGGACTCCATTGTGAGGGGTATAGATTTGTTAATAGGAAAGGGAAGGGGAGAGGCAGGTTGGGTACCTACCCAGCAACATAGCCCGGAGGGATGGGAAGCAGATCCTGAGGCTCTGTAGGGCAGCAGGACGGGAAAGAGAGGTGGGACAGTGCAAGAAGAGTTTATAGAGCAGGGGAAGGGTTGTAGATAGGTAGCTCACTCATTGGCTTTCGCTGAGGTCCTGCCTGTCTACGACAGGGCACATGAGAGGGATCTCCGCACCAGGAGCTTTAGCTTATGGCTGAAGAAATGTGTACACCCTGGAGCAGAGGAGGGAGAGGGATGATTTGATAGAGACCTTTAAATACCTCACGGAGGTAAATAAGGTGTAGGAGGGGAGTATTTCTCAAAAGAAAAGGTGCTGTAGAACAAGGGGACATGCTATTAAGCTGGAGGGGGTGGATTCAGGAGAGATGCAAGGAAGAACTTCTTCACAGAAACAGAGTATTAGATTCCTGGAACAGCTATCCAGCAGAGGTGGTGGGGCGAAAACAGTGGTGGGGTTCAGGAATACATGGGATAAGCACAAGGGAATCTGAAAGGAAGGGAGGAGAAAGAAAAAGCTGTAGATCGGACATGGTCTGATGTAATAGTGATGTAATAATGTAGGTAGGGAGAATGGGCAGACTGGATGGGCCAAGCGGCCCTTATTTGCTGTCAAATTCAATGTTTCTGTGTATCTATTACAGTAACGTGACATGCAGCTCCATAATGGTAACAAGTGACATGAAACTCCATAACAGTAACATGTGACATGGTGCTTCATAGCAGTAGCATGTGACATACAGCTGCATAACAGTAACTTGTGATATGGGAACCCATAACAGGAACATGTGGCTCTATAATGGTAACATGTGACATGCAACTCCATAACAGTAACATGTAGCTCCATCACAGTAACATGCAGCTCCATCACAGTAACATGTGGCATGTAGCTTCATACCAGTAACATGTGACATAGGGCTTCATTACAATAACATGTGACATGGGACTCCATCACAGTAACATGTGACATGTGGCTCTATAACTGTAACATGTGGCTCCATCCACATGTGGCATACAGCTTCATAATAGTAACACGTGACATGGGGCTCCATCACAGTAATGTGACATGTAGCTTCATACCAGTAACATGACATAGGGCTTCATTACAATAACATTTGAGATGGGGCTCCATAACAGACACATGTGACATGGGGCTCCCTAACCATAACATTTGACATAATATGTAACATACAAAACAGTAACATGTGGCATGCAGCTCCATAATAGTAGCATGTGACATGGGGCTCCATCACAGTAGCATGGGTCATGTGGCTTCATAACAGTAACGCCACATGCAGCTCCATCACAGTAACGTGGGACATGGGGCTCCATCACAGTAGCATGGGTCATGTGGCTCCATAACAGTAATGCCACATGCAGCTCTGTCACAGTAACGTGGGACATGGGGCTTCCACAGTAACATGGGTCATGTGGCTGCATAACAGTAACGCCACATGCAGCTCCAACACAGTAACGTGGGACATGGGGCTCCATCACAGTAACATGTAACATTTGACACAATCGCAGTAATATATGGTCAGTAAAAAATGTTGTAATCTAAATAGTGAAATGGAGGAAACTGACATCATCAGCTAAACCTCACCCAGCCCCTGCCAGTGTGTTTTTTAGCATTCCAGATCGGGCTCCCAGTAGACTTCCATGTCTCACAGTGTACTTCTTGTTTAATAACAAGCATTTGTCAATGCCGAATGTTTGCTTGCATGTATTTGAGAGATTATGAAAATATGTTATTCAAACCCCAGGAATCATTCAGTATGCTTAAGAAATGCAGTCAGCTTTCAATGTTGAACTGCCACAGAGAGAATGAAATGTTTGTATATGATGGAACTCTCATTGGCTCATGCCAGTTTCAAACTACTGCTCTCTAAAGTGCTCAGATTCATTTCTCTGCCTGCCAGTTCGGACACCTTGGAGAGCTCTCCTCAACTTCTCTAGAAAGTAATTTATTTATGAACTGGATTGTTCTTTTATTATTATTTTATGATTGCTGCCCCTATTTCAGGTATTTAGTTCGTTTTAGAGGGTTTTGTGAGGTTTTTAGCTGTACTTCACGGTTCCAGGGAACCACTTTACTTGTGATAATTTTCCACTATTTTTGATTATTTTGTTATTTAGCACTCTGTTCCGTCTGGGACCATAGTGCTGTTTCTTTTTTTAGCTTGTTTTAGCATTTGCCCGGTTCCTTTTCCTGTCAGGAACCAAGCGTGTGGTCAGTTCTGATATATTTTTTCTCTGTGGGAACCGACCGTTGTCATTAAAAATATAAAAAAATGTTATTGTGGTTTTGGAACCAACCATTTTTTCTCTGGGTATTTCTGTGGTTTCTGACACTAATGTCAGAAACGCCTAGGAAAAAGAGACGGACAGGACCAACTGGTTTTAAAAACTGTACTGGTTGTGGGCAAATAGTAGCCAAACCAGATAGGCACGATTTGTGTGTTTCCCTTTCCGGGTACTAGTCACATATTTTTATTTATTTAGTTTTTTGTTGACTGGCTAAGTGCACTAGACAAATCCTGCCTATTTTCAGGCATGACCTGGGGGAGGGACCTTGAACCAGATTAAGCTGTCGGTGGTAATTTTAGTGAATGAGGGAAATTTGGCCAGGACACCTACTCTTTTCGGTAAGTGCCATGGGATCTTTAACATCCACCTGAACTACCACCAATCCAGGCAGATGGGACCTCGGTTAAACGTCTCATTCGAAAGACGGCACCTCAGAAGTGCAGCACCCCTCTCATGTTGCACTATAGTGTCAGTACTGGGATATTAACCCAAGTGCTAGATGTGGGAACTGAACCCACAACCCTCTGATCTCCTGGCCTCAGAGGCGATTGTGCTACCTACTGAGCCACTGACACTGTGATATTTGCAAAACTTTCTGCCCTAAAACCCTTAAGAAAATGGCCAAGAAACTTGAAGAGATGGGTACTCCTGCCTCTCCTACAAATCCTACAGATGAGGCTTCTTCCTCAAAAAAAAAAAGATAATAGTAAGAAACTGGGGGGTCCTAGAGAAATCTGACTTTTTAAGTCAAAAAGACCAGTGGAACCTGCCTCAGAACCAGCTCTGGCATAAAGAACAGCATAAAGAGAAACATACCACTGCACCTCCTGCTGAAAAAGCAAAGCAGCACTCAGTGGGTTCGCTGACAATGCCCTCTGTAGAGGACATTGCCAAGGTATTGCAGGCCCTCCAGGCTGTCGGCTCTTTGGTTCCTCCCTTGGTTCCATCAGTTCCACTGGTTCCTGCCTCGGTTTCCATCTCTCAGGGGCCGGCCTACTTGTATGAGGAACCAGAGGAAGGGGAACCCACACTGAGCCAGAAGTCTCCCCGGAGCAGGACTTTGGTCCCCCCCCAGAGGCCCTGAGGACTATTCGTTTCATAATTCTTTTGTGAGACAAATGGTAGATACCCTCAACCTTTATATTCATGAGTCAGTTGAGTATGAAGAGGAAGCTGATTTCCTGGATATGATGGGTCTTACACCCACAAAATGACTGCTACTGCCCATCCACAAATCTCTAAAAAAAAAAAAAAAAAGGCAGTACTAAAAATTCTGCAAACCCCTACTTCAGTGCCAGGGGTGGACAGGAAAGTAGATAAAAAGTACCAGCTGGACAGGTCTAATGCTGACTTCTAATTTACTCACCCTGATCATGAGGGAGTAGTACAGGCTGCAGCATGTGATAGGGCTTGGGTGCCCTTGGCTTCCCACCCACCTGACAAGGACTCTAGGAAAATAGATGCCATGGGCAAGAAGGGATACATGGCAGCTTCATGCCTTGTCAGGCAAGCCAGTTATATGACTTATGCAGTCCAGTACCAAAAAGCCCTGTGGACAACAGTGCTGGCCATGTCAGACAAGATTCATGGGGAAATGGCAGTGGATCTAGCTGAGATTGCCAGTTTGGCTTTAGATGCCACAAAATATCAGTTTCATATGGCAGTAGGTAGATTCATAGACATTTGCCAGCAGAAAAGGACCTTCTTGGCTCATCGAGTCTTCTTGGCCCATCGAGGACCGTCTTGTCCCATCAAGATGGCAGTGACACTGCTAACAGGCTCATGGCTCTTACAGTCTCAGTGAGGAGGTTTGCCTGGCTTAGAGCCACAAACCTCTCTCAGGATACCCAGGCAAAAGCAGTGGATTTCCCCTGAGAGAGTAATTCCCTTTTTGGGGATGAAATAGAGGCCTACATGAAAAAGGTGTACAAGGCCACCTACAGAAGTAATGCGGCCAAGGATAGACCCTCCACTTCATATAGGTCCCAGACTAGGAGAGGCAGGGGTAGAGGATCCTACTCCAGTCCTTTCTTCCAGGCCCAAGCCCTGCCAGATTACCAACAGACCAGAGGGTATTTAAGGGGTAGGGGCAGAAGGACAGCAAGGCATGCAGACCCAGCCCTGAGGCCTAGGCTCCACCAAAACAGAACTTCTGACAAATCTGTACAGGTCACTTTCTCTCCCCCCCACACCAATAGGTGGCAAGCTGGCTCACTTCTTCCAGGCTTGCCAGTCCATCACCACAGACAAGTGGGTATTGGAGGTAGTGAGCCAGGATCTGTCCCTAAGTTTCAAAACACTCCCCAAGCTAAGAAGCAGAAAGTTCTCTGGTCACCCCATCAGAAAGGGTGCTTCTGGAAGCAGAAGTTGCCAACCTGTTGCTCATCAGAGCAGTGGAACCTGTCCCTCTATCACAGAGGGGCAAGAGGTTCTACTCCAGGTATTTCCTAACTCAAAAGAAAAATGGGGACTGGCAACCTGTACTAGATCTCAAACTCCTGAACAAACATGTGGCAAAGCCAGAGTTCAGAATGGTCACCCTGGCTATGATAATCCCCTCTCTCCAGCAGGAGGACTTGCTGGCATCCTTGGACCTCAGGGATGCCCATTTCCACATCCCAGTCCAACACAGCCACAGAAAATACCTGAGGTTTAGACTTCCCTCAGGTCATTATCAGTTTGCAGCCATACCCTTTGGCCTAACATCAGCCCCTAGGGTGTTCACAAAGTGCCTAGCTGTAGTGGTGGCTCACTTGAGAAGGCAAGGAGTCACAGTGTTTTCTTACTTAGACCACTGGCTAGTCGTAGGATAGTCCCATCAGCACACCAGAGCATCCCTTGCTCTAGTTCAGAGCACTCTGGAATCTCTGGGATTTTTGGTAAATGCCCAGAAGTCCTGAGTAGAACCTGTTCAGGTACTGGACTTCATTAGAGCAGAGTTGGATACCCTGCAAGGAAGGGCATTCTTGCTCCAGAACAGAGTAGACAGTATCCTGGAGCTGGCAGGGTCTTTTAAACTGAACAGACCCAGACCTGCAAGACACTTCCTGCAACTGCTAGGCCACATGGCAACAGCCACAGCTGTGGTACCAAGCTCAAGATTCTAGATGAGAGACATTCAGTTCCACTAAGGTGCTCACTGGTCTCAGAGGAGGGATCCTCTTGCCAAGCTGGTACCTGTTTCAAAAACTCTTATACAGGCCCTGCAATGGTGGATGGACAAGGGCAATCTCAGAGAAGAAACTCCTTACCAAAAGGAAAGCCCCTCACTAGTGCTCACTACAGACTCCACCCTCTTGGGGTGGGGGGCACACATGCTTGACCTCATGGCCAGCGGCACATGATCCCCTCAGGAATCACTTCTGCACATCAGTTTGTTAGAGCTAAGAGCAGTACAACCACCATGTATTACATCAATAAGCAGGGGGCACCAGGTCTACCTTGCTGGTCACAGAGGGCACGAAGGTCTGGAACCTGGCCTGCTCCTGCAGGTCTCCCTGTCTGCCATCCATCTACCAGGCAAGGACAACATTCTGGCAGATTCCTTCAGCAGGATCAGCTCAGAACTGTCATGAAGGTCCCATAACACACAGGTGCTACAATCAGTGTTCAGATGGTGGGGCACACCAGAGATAGAGCTCTTTGCCTCCCCAGACAACCACCAGCTGCCACAGCTCTGCTTCAGGCCTCCAGCCCAGGGGACTGTGCCACAGGATGCCCTAGCATTGGATTGGTTAGGCAGATTTCTTTATGCCTTTCTTCCCTTTCCTCTGCTGGTCAGGGTTCTGATAAAACTCAGGACACAACCAGCAGCAATGATCCTGATAGCACCAGATTGGGTGAGACAGCCTTGGTACTCACTTCTGTTGTCCCTGTCAGTGGCACAGTCAATTTGCCTCCCTCAGAGACACAATCTGCTGACATCCTCACAGGGAAGGATACTGTATCCCAGCCTCAAATCCCTTTGCCTCAGGGCTTGGTTCTCGAAGACTTAGAGTTTGCCAGTCTGCACCTCTCTGAAGAGATCCTGCATGTCCTTAGGGGTTCTCTCAAACCCTCAACCAGGAAAAGTTATGCTTCCAGGTGGAAGAGGTTTTCTATATGGTATGGCCACAAAGGAATCCACCCTGCTACTGCTGGGTTAGTAGTAGCAGTAATGATTTTATTCATTTTACAAAATGAACATGGTAAAAAATCCCATTGAGTACAAAAAATGCACTCATTTTCAAGGGACACCATAATAAAATACATATCCTGGTTACAATCAAGGGAGAAAGATTGGTCACAAACATACAAATATTACAAAGAAACATAAATATTAAATACAATTAACCATTACATTTTTCATCCTATCAGAAACATTATACCCTTCCTTTAATACTTATCCAACTTCTAATGCAATGCAACATTCTCTCAATTGACCAGTTTGTTCATGATACCATTGCTTAATTTGAAACCAGCTTACATTGGTACCATAAGGTCTCAAAGGTACGGGTAAGTTGTTCTATATTTTAGGACCTAAGTAAGATATAGTGGCACAACCAATTTTATTTCTTCGTTTTGGTACTTCAAATTCTATATAATGGGCTGATCTAAATCCCCTGTTCGACTGCTTTATTATCAAATCTTTGGTAATGTACTCAGGCAATTTATTTTTAATAGAGTTGTACATAATTTTAGTTATATGTTGATTTCTTCTGTTGTCCAGATGGTCCCACCCCAAGTCTCTATATAACTCACACTGATGTGTATATCTATGTGCCTCCGTTACATATCTAGCCATTTTATTGTATATACCATCTAATTTTATCAAGTCTGTCTTATTTGCCCCTCCACAGACCTTATCAGCATAGTCTATCACTGGCACTAACACAATATTTGCAATATACAACCTAGTCTTTCTAGAAAGATAATTTTTTATTCTGTATAACATACCCAATTGTTGTCCCACCCTCTTAGAAACATAGAAACATAGAATCTGATGGCAGATAAGGACCGCTTGGCCCACCTAGTCTGCCCATTTCCCTACCTAACGGATAAGCTGCAGATCCTAGTTAACCGACAGCCTACTTCCTCCTACCCCCCCACTAGAATTGCCTTATGTCTGTCCCATGCATTCTTGAATTTCCCCACTGTTTTTTACTCTATGTCCTCCTCAGGAAGGCAGTTCCATGCATCTACCACCCTCTCTGTGAAGAAATACTTCCTCACATTACCTCTGAGCCATCCCCCTCTATCTTCAAATTGTGCTCCCTTGTTCTTGCACATCTCTTTTTCTGAAAGATACTACCCTCTTGGATTTTGTTGATTTCCTTGAGGTATTTTAAAGTTTCTATCATGTCCCCCCTCTTCTTCCTTTCCTCGAGGCTATACATCTTAAGCTCCTTTAGTCTTTCTTCATATGTCTTCAGGTGCAGACCCTGCACCATTTTGGTTGCCCTCCTCTGGAAAACCTCCACCCTGTCTATGTCTTTGTGGAGATGGGGTCTCCAGAACGGTACACCATGTTATTTATATGTAGTGACCATTTACAGTGTATATCCATCCATAACCCCAAATATTTGTAATCAACCACTTGTTAAGATAGATCCATCTTTTACTGTTATCTCCAATGTCTTGTTAATGTGTGGGTCTTTATTTTTTTGTCTAAATAAAATTACCTTTGTCTTATTACTGTTCGGAACCAATTTGTTTTAACATAATAATTCTGTATATCATCAAATTCTACCTGTAGAATTTGTTGTATATAAGAGGATCAGCTAACATAAGATGTATCATCAGCATACTGGTGGTATGTTAAATTTCATTGTTTAAATTCCAAGTCATTAGTATATAAATTAAGAAGAAGAGGCCACAATATCAATTCTAGGTACACCTGCCCAATCTGTCTGAATCCTGAGTAATGTGTATTCAAAATACCTTTTGTTTCCTACCCTTTAAATAATTATTAAACCAGCATGCGACATGTTCCGAAATTCCAAAGTATTTTAAATTTATTTATTAATATGTTATGGTTTAAAGTGTCAAATGTTTTAGACAAATCAATCATTATTGCTCCTGTATGTAACCCTTTGTCCATAGCAATCTGAATATCCCCTGTTACTTTTAATAGTGCAGTCTGTGTACTATATCTTTCTCTGAAACCAAACTGGTTACAATTCAAAATGCCATAGGTAATGCTTAACCTTCTTTGCTACCATTTTTTCACAGATCTTTGTCACTACTGGAATCAGAGATATTGGTCGATAATTACTAATCTCACCCTTTGATCCAGATTTGAAAATAGGAATTACTTTTGCAGATTTCCATTCATCAGGCAGTTCAGCAGTAATTGATAAATAAAAATTTGCATCGGGTAAGCAATCACTAGTGCCGCGTATTTCAATAATTTACTACAAATCTCATCAAGTCCAGTTGCCTTCCTTTCATTAATATTCAGTAGTTCTAACATTACCTCATTAGTGTTTATTTTCCCAAAACTAAACAACTGCCCCGCCATCCCATTTTTATCATGTAGCTTTTCCTCTCCATCTAGGGTAATATTTTCTACCTCCTCACTTACAACACCCACGCTTACAAAAAAAATCATTAAAACAATTTGCAACTTTGGGGCCCTGTTCCATGTCCTTGCCATTAATATGAAATTTTTTGGGTAACCATTTTTACTTGGATTTTGTAATTTATTAATTAAATTCCAAAATGTACTGGGATGAGAAAATTGAGTATCTTCTAGTACGTTTTTGTAATAACCAGCCTTGGCCTTCCTCACTTTTTAAATATTTATTTCTTAGGGCCCTGTAGCCATCCCAATCAGCCTGAGTCATTGATCTCTTAACCTTTGCCATTGAGTATTTTCTTTATGAGACTGTGCAAGTCACCATTATACCAAATAGCATTTTTAAACCTCGATAAACCATTCTCACAGGTGCATGTATATTACAAATTTTAACAGATTCTTCTTTGAAGTACTGCCAAGCCTCCTTTACAGTGGGAATTAGGTCTGTCCTCTCCAATTCACCTTTTCCAGGTTCTGCATAAAGTGAATATAATCAAAATGCTTAAACATTCTTTTGAAGCCCCAGTATCCAGGTTTGATTCCTTTTCTTTCCCCCAATTATTTAACCAGGAGTGGCACACTGAGCTGAAAGCTTGTTTACAGGTGTGACCTGGGTGCACAGGGAAGTTAAATGACTTGCTCAGGTTCACACAGTATGCAAGTGGGGGCTGTGGGATTCAAACCCAGGTCTCCAGATTTGCACCTCAGAGCCTTAAACCACTACGCTATACCTCCTTTTCTTTAGCTTGCACAAATACCACCCCCTGGCGGTCACTAAAAGTATCCATCAAAACCCTACTCATTTTATAATTTTCCTTTTGTAGTAAAGATCAAATCCAAAGTCGAGGATGCCTCACTGTCCTTAATATTAATTGTGGTTGACCCTCAATTAATTGACTTAAACCAATCTTGTAATCATGTCAAACAATTCATGCTCAGCTGTTATTCGCTGCCAATTTACATTAAAATCAACAATCAACAGTATTTCATGAGCTGATTTAAATTTCTTTAGGTGATCGTATATAGTCTCAGATTTTGATGGTGTATCCTAGGTGGTTTATAAGCTCTCATTAACACTATGGGTTGGGAAAAGGGGAGTCTTAATTCCACAGCAAGTACTTCAGTGCCTTGATAATTCATGTCATTAGAGAGAGTGTTGACATCTAATTGTTGCTTGGCATACATCACTACACCCCTTTTATTATGATCATGCCTAAACATTTGATAGCCATCTATCCCAAGGGTAGTGGATGGAATCTTGCACTTAACCAAGCCTCAGTTAACATGATTATGTCTGCCTGATTTTCTAAAACCCATTCTCTAAGGTCTTCTATTTTATTAACTGGGCTACGCATATTGAAATATACAAAAAAGAAAACTCTTTCCCTTTTAAAATATTTATGCAGGATGCTTCCATATTGTTTGTTCTATTTTTAACCAGGAAATAGACTGGGCACTGCCCTTTTTCAGCCATGCCTGACACTGAACATTACAATACAGTTCACATAGACAAACAGTTAATCACATTTACAAACATTATCAAGTACAGAATATTTAACAATAAATGTTTAAAATGCAATACAGATTGTGCTTTCTGAATCAACTCTCCATACTCATTTAAAATAGAGGGAGCATACCAAGTAAATGCTTTCCTACTCATTTGAAGTTTAAAAACAGGAACAGTATAATGGGTCAAACAATTTCGTCTTGTGTCTCGAGCATCGCTCATTAATAACACTGAATTTGATAGAACTAGAGGAACCCTGAATGTATGATGCAAAAGCAAAATTAGCTACTAAACATTTTAGGCGTCTCTCCGGAGAGAGTACCCCAATTCTGTGTATAACTGACATGGTGGGTTCTAGACAGGGTGTGGAGGGCAAACCTACAAATATTATTAAAGAACTTTAAATTTAGACTCAAACATCTGATTAGTATGCACAAATATAATGCTACCATAGTCCATAGTTGGAAGCAGGACTTGCTTGGCTATGACATGGTGGGCCTGCCCTTTCAGGGACTTGATGTTTCTATAAAGGAAACCAAGTTTCTGGTGTATCTTACCACTCAACCTTTCTATGTGAGGAACCATGCTAAGGTTCGGATCTAAATAAATACCTAAATATTTAAATAACGTAACCAAGGGAAGAGGGGAAGATCTCCAAGCCCCACTATCTGAATTGGATCTAATTTCTGAAGCCTCTGTAAGGAACCGAATAGCATTACATTTGTTTTGGTTTAGTTTATCACCATTTTATTTGACCGAATCCAGTTGGCAAAAACATCGTATTTATTTTGAAGGGAAACTTGTATATCATGACTATTTGTTCCTGACACCCGGATAACAGTGTCATCAGCGTATAATAAACTATTTTTAATGGTAAAGGGGTAGGGTAAATCATTTTACAAAAATTGAAAACAAAAGAGGGCCTGACACAGACCCTTGAGGTACCCCTGCCTTTATCTCCCGTGATTGTGATGTAAAACAGTTAGTTCTTCTTTGAATACGGTTCAACAAATAACTCCTAAACCAGTCATGTTGGACATCAGTTATTCCCAGATTCCCTAACGTATGTAATAGTATATCGTGATTCACTGTGTCAAGGCACCAACCAGGTCCACGAAAGACTGCACTGGTGGCCCTTCCAGCTTCTGTGGCCACCATATGTTGTGGTCCAGGGTGTAAATGTACATCCCCGCTCGGTAGTGGCAGTGAAGTTACAAAAATTAGTTTAGCACAAGTTCTTTTCTGAAAACAAATTCTAGCCGTTACTTTTATCATTATACTGTTAATCATCCTGGCAGGAAATATACAGGCCAGATCTCCACTGACAGTTCCCAGTTGAGTGCTGCTTAACTTAAATAACTCCCCGTGTAACCCATGAGACATGACTTGTGGAGATATTAGCCAATTTATTCCCCTGGCATAATGAGCAGTATCCCCTCTTATAATCTACCCATCTTGCTTGTTCTCAGTAGCCATTATTTTGTACAAACAGATTAATAATAAGCGTAGACTGGTCAAACGTACTCTATTCAAAGTATACATATTCGTAATATCCCCACTGAAGACCTCTAACTTAAAAAAAAATTATATTTTAATTCACAAAGGTTACAGGACTAGAAGGAATTCGAGAGGTATAGTTGTTTTTTCTATGCTAACAAGGATATTGTTCTACTAGACATAAATTAACACTCCCTAAAACTTGATAATAAATTGTAGTCTTTATCTGTAATTCTACTCGGCTATGTTATTAAAAGTGAGTATCCCCAAATACTAAGATCACATTAAGAATAAACTGAGCATAAAACATTAAAAACTGGGACTGAGTGGCGCTCGCCTCACTCGCGCAGTGGAGTAGCGAGAGTTTTAAAGGTATTGTGTTCCTCATCTTCTTGCTGACTCACCCTATGGCTCGCCACCGAGCCCCCTATGTCAGAGTCAGCACAGGGACCACAATGGAATGTTCAGCTGTTCAACACAGTTCCGGGCAACAATAAAATACACAGTCAGAAGAAAGCAGCTTGAAATAACAGGAAATGTTGCTTACTGATGTTACTTGCAGACAATCTTCCTCACTGCTTATGGGTGCTTAGCTGGTGCTGACAGTGGAGTCCCTTGGCTGGAAGCCTGCAGCAGAGCTGTAGCAGCTGGTTGTCTGTCCTTTTGGACTATATGACACACTTGAATTCACTGGACTTTAGGCCCTCTACCTTGAAGGTACACCTGGCTGCAGTCTCTGCATACATTTCAGCCAGTAAAGACAGGTCCTTGGCATCTCACCCTGTCTTCAGGAAGTTTTTTTAAAGGTCTCCTTCACCTTCACCCTCCCTTGAGGGAGCCAGTGCCAGCCTGGGATCTGAACATTTGCATCACCAAGCTAATGGAACCCCCATTTCAGCCCATGGCAACTGCAGAATTAAAGTATGTTACCTGGAAAGCTGTTTTTCTAGTAGCCATTACTTCAGCTAGACGAGTGAGTGAGTTTCAGGCCCTGTGCACAAATCTGAGCTATATCTCTTTCCACAGGGATACGGTGGTATTCAGGACTAATAGGAAATCCCTACCTAAAGTAGTTTCAGATTTCCACCTGAACCAGTCCATTACATTGCCACTCTTTTTCACTGCCAGCTCCAGCTCATGAGAGTAAAGATTGCATAGCCGGGATGTCAAGAGGGCACTTAGCCACTACCTTGATAGGACCAAAGCATACAGGACAGAGGTTAGCCAGTTGTTCCCTCACTTATGGTGAGGTGGGTAAAGGTAAACCAGCATCTAGGAGAACCATCATACGCTGGATAGTGGCCTGTATTCAGTTCTGCTACAGCAAAGTTGGTAAACAGCCACCCCTGGGCCTTAGCACATTCTACCAGGGGCACAGATGCATCAATAGATGCAGTAAGGGACATATCCCTACTGGAAATTTGCAAAGCAGCTACATGGAAAAACTGTTCACACATCTACCAAGCACTACTGCTTAGACATACAGTCCAGAAGTGACGCCAGGTTTGCACAGCAGTTCTGCAGAGCCTTTTCCCAAATAGGTTATCTGCCCTACCTCCAAAGGTACTGCTCGGTAGTCCATTTGTTACATACTGAGTGATTCCTGGGTTTGAAGAAAAATTACTCACCATAGTAATTATGTTTCTTCCTGGGGATCACTCTGTGACTGGGGATAGGGCAAAGCTTCAGGACAAAGTACATGTCCATTCCACTAGGGCAGTAGCCAGCTCCCTAGCAGAAATGCCCTTGGTGCTTATTGCAGAGCTGGTACATGGAGCACAGTGCACAACTTTAATAAGCACTATGCCCTGGATGTCCATACCAGGCAACATGCCACTTTTGGCAGGACCATTCTGACTGGATTATTATTCTGAGTGAGTCCAGCGCCCAGCCTCCATAATGCACGGACTTCTCATAGCTTGGTACTCTGACCCATTAGTGGGACTCTAAGGAAAAGATTGATTCCTTGAAGATATGAAAGTTACATACTTACCTGTGAATTGTTGATATTTCTGAACATCTTCTTCAGAGATTTCCACACCCACCCACCATCTCCCAGACTCACTCCATTGTTGTGTTATTGTCTTTCACCCTTTTCTGGTGGTGTGGGCTGTGAAGACACTGTTATTGGATTTGTTGGCCCTTTTACAAGGGCCAGCAGTACTATCTTATATTGCATAGTGTACTCACTATCATTAGGTTTCATGCTGTTATCTCGATAAAAAAGGTACTATGGTGGATGAGAGCAGGTACTGCTGTATACCAGTGGGCATGTGCTAGTGTGTGCATGTAGGGGACTAATCGTACAACAAATCCTACCAGAAAAATTCTGGCTCCTGCAGGGTCCAATTGCATCTGGCTCAGACCAATTAGTGTTAATCAATAGAGGAGATATTCAGGAAGATCAAGTTACGGTAAGTATGTAACTGTCATTTTTGAACACTCAGGAGTGAGCATACTAGAGTGGCAGTTAAGGAATGCAGAGTATGGGATCCATAAAGGGATGCTTGGAGAGAAAAAATATCCTTATTGTTTGCTTTGTGTGCATCTCTCCAAACCATACACACACTTCCGAGTCTCATTCCCAGAGCAAGGTATCATGGGTATGCATATCTTTGTGCAGGTCGGGGTGATGGGACTTTTCCAGAACAGCCAGTGCGTTTTTAACAGGTGTATACACCTGATCCAGCTTAGTCTGAAAACTACAAAGTACAGACACGTATTTCATCCTCTCTGGAACGCCACAGGTGGTGTGAAATGTGCACACAGGGACTTAAAACTCCTGCACCATTTCTGCTCTACAACACTGCAGAATTTCAGAGTCATGGGGGGTCTGGTCTGCATCTCTGTGAGTGGTGCAAGCAGTTTACATGTTGGCCTGAAATGGACACACCACTACGTACCAATACACGTACCCATCTGGTTCCAGGACGTTATCTATCTTTAGGGACACCAGCCCTTTCTGGACCCTGTAAATATTGGCCGCCTCATTTCCAGGATCCCCTTGTCCGCCACTTTGATGCCACTTCCAGCAGTGGCCCACTTTCTTCCCTGGTGAAAATGAGCAAAGATAATCATTAAGGATAGCAGCCTTTTGTCCGTGCTCCTCTATCACATTACACCCCTCAGATAGCCTATGAGAATTCCCCTTGGGGTGGTAGTCACCAGCATGAGTGGTGGTGCCCTGTACCATCTTTTATTCACTGTTGGGCGCCCATTGTGGAACCCATGGTTGACTGAATTGCACCCCCTGCTCCCAAACCTGGCTCCTCTACTGCTTTCACCCCGCCCTAAATTGTCTACCCTACTAACTTTTCCTTGACTAGTTTCCTCAGCCTGCTGAAGTCTGCCCTCCTAAAATCAAGGACTTTGGTTTTTGATTGGGGTTTCAGTCCCTAGGGCCATGTCAAACCAAAGGAGTTATAGTCACTGTCCTCTCGTGGCTCCCCTACTCTTACAGATCCTACTGTCTTCTAATTGGTAAGCACCACAATGAGAATGGCCGCCTGTCTGGTGGGTTCCTTAACTACCTGTACCAGGATACAGTCCTGGAGTGCATTCCAGCAAGGCCTGACTTTGGTGCTCCTGGCCACATGGAGCATCCCAGTTGATTGCGGCAGGTTCAAATCACCCACTACCACTACATCCCTCATTCAAGTTCTTCTGCAAGCTCTATGTCCCTTTCCTCCTCTTGCATCAGTGGTCTATAGACCACCTCCAAGCATAGTTTCTTGCCCAAGTCTGCCGTAGAGTTTCACCCACAGTGACTCTGACTCTCTACTATTACCCTGATGCACTTATCTTCTACCACCTCAGTGCCATCCCTGACATAGAGGTTTATCCTCCCCAATCTATATTTTCCTTGATCTCTCCTGAACAACGAGTACCTCAGAACCATCAGGTCCCAGTCGTTCTTTTCTGTAGTCCACATTTCTGTGACAGTCACAAGGTCTACCTCATTGTCTGCCATCAGTGTCTGTAGTTCACTGATTTTATTTTATTTATTGCATTTTGTTGATCAGGTAGGCCCACTGAGACTAGAAGTCCTTTTTCAGGGGTGACCGGGAGGGGGGCAATACAGATGGTAACCAACTGAAATTGAACCAGATTAAGCTGTTGGTATTTTTAGTGAATGAGGGAATTTTGGTCAGGACACGGGGAAATTCCCTGCTCTTGCAGTAGAGGGAACCCTTGTCAGCCAGATCCAAGATGGCGGACATGGAGTGTGGAGGTGGAAGCCATGGAGAGAAGGAGGTAGGGATCCCATCTCCAACATAACTACTTCAGGAAATATATAGAAGTTTTGCAGAAAAGGATCCAAGTCACTGGAAGTGGAAGATATTTTGGAGTTTTTAATGGATACAGACCAAGATTTGGAGGATGAGACTTATAAACAAACTTCAGGACATGTTCCTCTTGAGGGAAGCACAACAGCAATTAGGTTGAGAATGAGAACGTCTCTGAGATAAACCTGCTGACGCCTGAACAAGAAGAGAGGATGTTACAAAATGCTATACTGCATAATAAAGCTTTTGCTGAAACTGTTAGTAAAATCTGCAGAACAATCCTGTAAGGCAGCTCCAAGAGTTGAACCCATAGTTTGTATGGACTCTACCAATCATACAGGTATGCCTACTCATTCAGTTTTGTTTCAAACTTCACAAGACATTCCATCCTCTTTAAACTCCACAGACACTGTTATGAATTGTACTGTGATAAATGACAGAACTCATGACGTGCACAATGCTAATCTTGCACTGAATTCTGAGACTGTACATACGGACAAGGTTTGGGATCCTGCTTCAGCCTTGAAAGCCACTGGATGGCTCCCAATTCTGAAAACAAAGTTGGACCTCACCTGGGGGCCAGTCACAGCAGCAGAAATGTGCAGCTTTCCCGCACTACTAGTAACCTTACAGACACCCCAAAGTCCTAACAAGCAATTGAATGGACAGTTCAGAGCCTGAATATCGAACCATTTCATGAACCTCTTCCAAATACCTTTTCAGCCACCTGTAATTATTATGGAACAATTTTCTCCAGATGCAACACAAAACAGAGCGATGATCAAGTTATGGGTGGCAATACACTAAACAAAGCTTGTCCTACAGACTTGCCTGGTTTCTGACCCTGCTCCAGAGACAGCTCAGATTCTTGGTATGCACACTGAAGCTTCCAATGAAAACATCCCTTTGCTACTCCTAGCGGGTGCACTGACAGATACAAACAATTCACAACCTGCTCCTTCATTTTGAATGGCGGACTTATTTAAAACAAGTTGGCAACCTGCACAGAGTCAAAACGCTGTCCTCCTCAAATATACAGGGGCTAGTGAAACTTTCCCAATAGGAAATTTGTATTGCACCAATTGTTACGATAATCCATGGGTATACAGGCACAAGAGTTGTTTGCCTTTATCCACATTAAGGGAATATATATGACATTAGTTATAGGAATAATATCACTTTAGAGACATTCTGGCAGAAATTTGAAGTGGTTAAGCATCAACATGAGTGGCAGGATTTTTTCCTATACCATTAACCAAACCTACGATTAAAACTGTAACTCTGTTGTTTACATGTGAAGGGGTCAACATAGAAGATGTCCAATATTGGCTGCAGCAAAATGTGAAATCTTACAAAGCCCTATACCAATCCTAGATTAGGACCTTGTGTGGACAGGGGGTGGCGAATAAAAGTAAAGTTGATACATATTGACTCTGGCATCCAACATCTCCCAAGTAGTTTTCATGTGGGGAGACAGGGGCATCTGTTTTTATCCAGGCAGCCTAAGACCTGCCATAGATGTGGTGCTAGGACTCACCTAAGCACATCTTGCACCCTCCTAGATGCAATTTATGTTTGGATTATGGCCATGTGAGTTTAGGTTGTCCCAATCCTCTTAGATGTAACTTATGTGAGGAGTCGGGCCACACATACTTTAAATGTCCCTGGGCAGCATGCAATAGGATGGATAGGGTCATGCAGGACCAGGAATCTCTGATAACAGCCCAGCAGTAAAAGCTATCACAGGCCAGGCAAGACCTTAATCCTGCAACCTCAGATACTGCTCCCCCTTCAATGGAGTCACTGGAAGACTTAACTAATGTTTCCCATCACACAGATACAGCTCACTTGCTTATCCCTTCCTCCTTTCCCTAGGAAATGATAGGGCAGAAACCTCTGCTATAAATTCCACAGTACAACCCATGCCTCTATCAGATATAATGCCACCACCTAAGGAAGCCCCTATGGAGGTAGTGCAGACAAGCAAAACCAGGAAACGTAGGAAAAAATCTGAGCTACACGTAGCTGAACCTCCTATCCTAACTAGGAATAGATGCAATATCCTGGTGAAAAGAAAACAATGGGGGATGCTGAAGGTGATGAAGGAGACTCAGGAGTTCAGTGCAGAGAAGCATTTGTGTAACCTGCACTGGCCTGTCAGTGATTTGTTGATATTTTTTTTTTTTTTTTACTTTTCCATTTGCAAATTATACTGTAAAGCCACTAGAGAGCAACAACACATGTAGGTTGCAATCCTCTACCCACCAGTCTCCCCTAACACTTCTAGTCCTGGGTCATTCATACCTAAAGTAAATAATCAATGTCCTAACATTCAGTGGTGTGATCCTCCCATTTATTAAATATGCTTCGTCCCGCCTCTTCTCATCTTCTCAGCCCTCTGTCACCCCTCCCACTTTAATTTTAACTATCTGCTGTCTTTTACACATTAATCTCCCTGCAGAGGTCCATCCCCTATCTTTTTAGTCTATCCTGGGTGTTCATCAGTTTCAGCACAACCACAGGTTATAGTATCTGTTACTAGGTCTGGGACATTCATCGCCCTGTTCAGGGGCATATAGGAAGATCTTACCATGGGAGGGAACAGCTGGCTCCTCTGTATGTCCCTTGTCTTGCTAGCACTCTGCTCTCTCTGTCACACATCACGTTCTTCCCAGGGTGGAGATGAGGTTTGCGCCTCTCCCTGTTATATGCTCAATAATTCCTCTCATGAATTTCTCCATGATTACTGGATCATACAGCTATATTTGCCTGGAAGTGGGACATCGTCCGTATGCCATTGCAGGTACTCCTCCTCCCATCTCGTTACTTTCTTCTCCTGGCATGTTTCTGTCAGGATTCTAGTGGCTGCAACCCTAGGTCAGTATAGCACCAGGAGTGGAGATAACTATGTTCAGCTTCACCGCCTCCCAGATGCTCAAAGAACAAAGACTACAAATTAACTTTGCTGCCTTAAAAAGGATTTTGCTGCTATTGCTATTGTTGCTCAGGCAATGTAAAATCAACCGGACCTCTAGATACCTTGCTTCCCTCCGACCTTGCTGGAATTAAGGAATGTCATTCCTGCATGTCAGTATCTGCAGCCTTTAGAAAAAGATCACCATGATCCAGGCTTGGGTTAGCCACACCCTACCTGATGTTCTGGTGATCACTGAGACCTGGCTAGACCAGCCAGTCCCGACAGGAAATCAACATCCCAGGTTATTTGCTCTTCCAAGCTGATAGGCAGTCGAGAGGCAGAGGGTGGCAATTTATGTCAAGGACAAATTCTCTGTATCACGTCTAGAATCCTCCTCTCCCTAATGAATTTGAATGCTTGTCCCTAAGGTTGAACTATCACCTTCTTGTGCACTCTGTGTAATAGGCTGTTACAGGCCCCGTTTGCAGGGTCATATCTCTTGTCACATCTAAGCTCTGCCCTGGGGCTTAGTACTGGAAACTATTATTCTTGGTGATCTGAACTACGACTGGTTATCAAAAGCCTTGGCTCCCTTGAAATCCTTTTGTGACACCTTGGGGCTGGTGCAACTCATTGGTGAACCCACTTGCCCAAATAAAAAGAACCCTAGTAACAGCACCCTTTTAGATGTAATTTTGGTTAACAAACCACACCTGTTCTCCCATGTCGGAACATTTTTCTCTGATATCAGCGATCACTGTTTCATCGCCAGCATCAGATCTGTGCATAATCCACAGTTTGTAGCAAAGTTCTCTATCAAGAGGTGTAAACGTAACTTTGACTTGTTTGCCTACCTTGACGAATTGAAACATTCCCTGCGATGGCAGGATTTCTACTTAGCCAAAACGGTTAATGAGGCATATACTATCTTTCACAAAATACTAACTGCGGCCTTAAACAGGCATGCCCCCATGGTGAAGGTATGTGTAAGGAGCAACACTTGCTGCTGGTTTTCACCAGAACTCAAAGCTTCCATGCTAGATAGGGATACGCTTTGGAAAAAAGCACGCAGAAGCAAGAATGACTTGGATTTGTGTCAGTTTAGGAGGGCACGCAGTAAGTGCACCAAGTTGGTCAGAGCAGCCAAGGCCACTTTCTATCGCACTGAGCTAGACTCTGCCTCAAGGAATCCTTCAAAATTTTGGAAAATAATAAAGGACATGTTTGGTCATTCACCTGAAAATTCCCTCCCATCAAAAATTATATCCGGTAGTAACACCATTTCAGACCGATCGGAGATACTGGAAGCCCTCAATAATCATTTCGCAACTGCTGAGCTAGCATTTGACACCTCCCCTGCTAATGCCATCCACACTCAACAGGGATTATTGTTTCACAAGTCTCCTGCTACCAAAGAGGCCTTCTCCTTCCTGCCTCTCTAAAAGAGGTTGAAGATCTGTTGCTGCAGTTGGATATCAAGAAGGATGCAGGTTCGGACTCTATAGAGCCTTACTTTCTGAAATGTGCATACCATGTGTTGGCAGTGCCAATCATGCACCTCTTCAACTTGTCACTATCCCAGGGGAGCCTCCCCTCGCAATGGAAAGTAGCCCATGTCATCCCTCTGCTTAAATTAGTTGACCTTTGCGACCTTAATAATTATAGACTGATCTCCCTCCTCCCTTCTGTCTAAATTATTGGAAAAGATAGTGAGTGGTCAGCTAAGGGTGTACCTTGAATCCAGGAGTCTGTTAAACCCAGTGCAGTCTGGATTCAAAGCAAAGCACAGCACCATAACTGCTCTAGCAAAAGTGACTAATGATTAGCTCCTTGACCTTGACAATAGGAATTTTGTCTGTGCCATTTTTTTTGGATCTAAGTAAGGCCTTCGACACAGTCGACCATAGCCTGCTTCTTTCCTCCCTATGTAACCTAGGTCTGGATCCTAACTCTACGTGCTGGTTTGCTGACTACCTCGCAGATCGGAAACAGCAGGTTAAAGCTGAAGGTGATCTTTTGCCACTTAAACCTCTACAGAGAAGTGTGCCTCAGGGGTCTATCCTTGGTCCCCTGTTGTTTGCGGTTTACATTAACAACATCGATGACAACATCAATAAGGCCAACATCCACTTGTTTGCTGAAGACACACTACTTTATTGAGTCGTCCTACTCCAGAAGCAGCCTGTGAAGACCTCCAAGCTGAATTTAACCTATTGCAATACCAGCTCATAAGCAAAAAGCTTCTGCTTAATGCGAAAAAAACAAAAGCGATGCTCTTTTCCCCTTCCTCCTATGCGGTGAACCCTGCTTGCTTTGGGGCTATCCCTCAGAATTACCACAGTACTTGGAGAAAATCTAGAGTATGTGCCAAAATTCAAATATCTGGGTGTATGGCTCGATCACAAACTCTCCCTCTCTGAACATCTCGAAGAACTACAGAAGAAACTAAGACAAAGACTAGGACTATTCTACAGAATTAACCACTTCCTTACTAGGGATGCCAAGCAGCGGTTGTTTCAAGCCCCGTCCCTTTCATTATTAGATTACATGGACCTTCTCTATAGCCATTGTACTGCCTCTGCCTTGGCTAAGTTGGACACCCTATACCACAGAGCAATCAGGTTCATAACGGGCCTTCCACTTTCCACACACCATTGCTCCTTGTACACTGTGGTGGGCTGGACTTCCCTTCATTATAGGATAAATAGAAATGCTGTTCTATGGGCTTTCAGAGTGGTTACCAACAGGCTCCCCCTATACTTCTCTGATTGTATTCCCCTGAGTGTGATAGGTCCCTATGCTCTAAGAAGCTATTCCCTAATTGCCTTGTAATTACCTAAGGTCAAATATCATTTTGGCAGAGCTGCCATAAGTTTCTCGTTGCCTTCCTTGTGGAACAATATGCAAAAAAACTTGAAGCTGAGCTGTCCTGTTAGCCTGAATTTTTTCAAGTTGCTCTATGACTGCTCCGTGAAGGAATCCTGCAAATGTTTCCCACATCGCCGCCACCACCAAAGCCTTCCTCCACATCTGACCGCCCTCCTGGTTCTCTCCGCCAGATCTCCAACTCAGGGACCCACGTCCGAGTGGTGCCTCACTCCTGCCGTTGCCAGCCGTTACCACGGCCGCCACCACCGAAGCCTTCCTCTGCATCTGACCGCCCTCCTGGTTCCCTGTGCCAGATCCCCAACCCAGGGACCCACGCCTGAGTGTTTACTCTCTGTGGACTCTAGGAGTGTTTTTGTAACTGCAGCGTCCTTTCTATGTTTTTTTTTCATTTAATTGGCTACATATCGCTGATTGTGTCATACCTACTGTGCCCTGCATTGATCTGTATATGTGCCCTGTTGAACTATAACTGGTATTTTTAAAGTTACTTTAAATTGCCTGCCTGCTAGAAATAGCTTCTACTGTGTTTCTGGTGCTGTTTCCTCTACTTTACTGCTTTGCTCCTGATTTTCCTCTCCCCTCTGACTCCTTGCCTATATTTCCTCCTTCCACTCCTACCTAGGTCCTTCTGCATTCTCACAACCCCTACTCTTCAAAACGTGGCCTGGCATCATCCTAGCCCTCCCTTGTGTTTCTCCCTGCCTCTCTCTGTACCTCAAACCCTCCATTTCCTGCGACTTGCACTTCTCAGTTTTACACCTCCTCCACTACCCTTTGTCTTTACTGCCTGGAACACCTCCAGCCTCTCTGAGCACCTCTGCCTTTGTTTCCTAGCTCTCTCCCCACCCCCACTGCGCTTTGCGACAGCCACCCCGCCCCTGCCTCCCACTTCTATATTAATCTGCTGTATTTCTCTCCTCCCAGGGACTTGCGCCTGGCGCCTCACCTCCTGCTGTTGCCGGCCATTACCACGGCCGCCACCACCGCTTCCTCCAGATCTGACCGCCTCCTGGTTTCTCCACCAGATCCCCAACCCAGGTAGTACTACTGGAAACCTCCTCAGAGCCTTCTGTAGTGTGGAGACTCTGATTGGTGCGGCTCTTCGGAAGCTAATTTTGATTGGTCCATTCCTCCCTAGGCTGCCGCTGATTGGAGCGCTTTTCCCCATTTACTCTCTGTGGACTCTAGAAGTATGTTTTTGTAACTGCAGCGCTCTTTCTAGGTTTTTTTCCTCCCCCACCAAGCCTCCCTTAAATACCCTCCTCACCCTTCCCCTCTGCTCCCTTCCATCCTATTCGCCCATAGCATCTCTTCCCACTCCCCATCTCAGCCAAGCATACTTTCTGCCTTTCTCGCTCTGCTCATATCCCCTACTTACCTTGCGCCTACTGCTTATACAGCATCCCTGGTGGTGCCTCTTTTCTACACTTAACAATCCTACATAACATTTACCCTACCACACTTTCTCTCACTCCTTTGATCAAGCCTGTTTCTTTGATAATTGGTCAATCTTCATTGACTCTGACATAAAAAGGTTTTCTGTTCCTCCTCTAATCTAACTCACCTATCCTAGTCCATACTCCGCAACTTTCTTTTAAGTCTGTCTGCCTGCCTGACCTAGCACTTGTCTCCCTTGCCACTTTTTTACCACCACCCCCACCCTCTCTGCCTGGTTTCTCTCACTCCTGACCCTTCACTCCCTGCCCACCACCCCACTATCAAAATGGCCTCTTCCTCTGCCCCTCTGTCTATTTCTTCTCTCCTCCCTCTGATCAACCTGCCTGGCACCTGCTTCCCCAACTTTCCTTGGCTACAATTTGACTTCATCTACTCGACCCTTGGGAACCACCACCGGGTTTTACCCTACTCATCGCACCGGACGGGCTGGAGTCACCCTGGAATCAAGACAAGGTTATTTACGTTCCCTCTTCCCGCTCTTGCTGCTGGCACACATTACCTCCCTCTGGGATAATAATACAAAATGGTTTTTCGCCTTGTCTGAGACAGACAAAAGAAATCTCCTCAAACAACTCGCTGGTGCACCCTGAAACTCCTGCTCCTGCTCCTGCTCCTGCTCCTACTACTATCAAGAAATATGCACCCAAACCCTGGCCCCAAAATCCCAGGCTATGTTCACCAACAGTGTCACTCTGGGGCACTCACTCTTGCCACACTTAACGTCTGTAGCCTCCTACCAAAACTCAATGCTGTGCAAATATTTACCCACCTACATAACCCTGATGTTCTTGTGATTGTCGGAAACCTGGCTTACTCCAAAAGTTCCTGACAGTGCAATTGCCCTACCAGGTTACAACTTGTTCAGATCTGACAGGACCTCAAAAAGAGGCAATGGGTGTGCTATGTACCTCAAAGACGTTCTCCTAGGGCACCCTGTACAACCCCCACTCCGGGTCTCGACTGCCCAGATCCTACCCATCAGAATTCTACTTGAAGCACATAAAAAGGTACTAACTATTACTGTTGTCTACGTCCCGCCAAAGGAACAAGTTAAAGGTCTGAACTCCATCCTGGACTTTATCCACTCACAGCCACCAGGCCCTGAGATTATCCTTATGGGTGACTTTAGCATTAATTGGCTCGAGTCGGATACAAATGGCTTTAAGGATGCTATCTCAGCCACTGACCTCACCCAACTAGTCGCCACCCCCACCAAGCACAACTATAAGACTGGCACAAGCTCCCATCTTGACTGGATCCTGACTAACCACCCACCCTGCATCTCAAGAGTCACCGTCCTACCAGACTCGCTAAGTGACCACACTCCTGTCATCTGTGAATGGTCAAACGAATTTAGCCTCCCCCCGCCCAAAATTATATCCTCCCATGAGACAAATTGAAGCTCCTCAAATCCCATCTCAGTCAACAAGACTAGTCCCCTATCTATCAAGCATCAGACTTCAGCACTGCTGTAGACTTTTTCATCAACACCTTTAACGCCGCTTGTGACTTCTACGCCCCCTTCAAAAAGGGGAAAGTCAAAGATCTTGGCAACCCATGGCTCTCTGGGAGCTCCAGCAATGATGAAATCTAGGGACCACCTCTGGGCCTGGGCTCGGGACACTGGTAGGCAAGTAGATATACAAAACTACAAACGCACTAGAAATGACTGCACTAAAACAATAAGACTACAGAAAAGCTCCTGTTACAAAGCTGCTCTCACTAATAAATGGGGAAAGGGGAAATCCTTCTGGAATAATGTTAAAGAAGTTGCAGGGAAATTACCCAAAACATCACCTACTATACTTGAAGTGGATGGGACTATAACCCTGGACCCTGCCACCATACCAAACACATTCAATAATGCTTTCACTGATCTTAGTAGTGTGCTCCCGCATGACTTTTTTGATGATGTCCCCCCTACTGTCCCTTCACTCACCACCCCGCCCTCCTCCCCTACTCGACCACCCTTTTACTTCAAAGCATTCAGGAAACACGAAGTGCGTAAATACATCAGCAAAGCAATCGTAAGATCAAGAACCAGTGGGGATACACTCGACCTTAAGCTACTGTCCCTTACACTTGACGAAGTACTATCCCCACTTACTGGAATTTTCAACCTCTTCCTCACCCACGGCAAATTCTCCAACAGGTGGAAATCCGCCACTGTTATGCCAGATCACAAAAATTGGGGACAAGGCCCAGCACGGGAACTATAGGCCTACTGTATATCCATACTTCCCCCCGCCAAGGCCATTGAGCGTTTAGTCTCTGACCAGCTGACAGAATACTTGGATAAGCACAACATCCTTTGTAAGCAGCCGCACGGATTCAGGAAAGGTCGCAGCACTACATCAGCCCTCCTCAAATTCACTGTTGCAATCCACAACTCCCTTGACAACAATCAACTGACTGGATCAGTCTTCATTGACCTGTTTAAGGCTTTTGACACCGTCCATCACCAACTACTCAGAGCTTCATAATACTGGCCTTTTCCCAGAGGCTATATCCTGGTTTAACAGCTACCTGGAAAACTGCTCCCAAAGAGTGAAAATTGCACACATCCTCTCCGATGCAAGACCCGTCCATTCAGGAGTCCCGCAGGGATTCATTCTCGGTCCACTCCTCTTCAGCCTCTTTTTGAACACTCTCCCACAATCCTGCCTGAACAAGTCCTGCTTTATGCGGACAATGCAATCTTTCACGCTACACATCAAGACCCCCTCCTACTTCAAAAAAGCTCCAGATGGGTTTCACCTCCGTTGAAAAATGGTTTAATAGACAAAAGTTGGTTCTCAACTACAAGAAAACAAAATCAATGCTTTTCTGCGGCTCCTGCAACAAACATAAGTCTCAACCCATTGCCATTACAAACTGCCTTGGTGCCGTACTTGACCAAGTTCACTCCTTCAAATACCTGGCATCGCTCTCGACAGTAACCTGTCCTATGGCATCCACACTGACACTGTTGCAAATGCTGTTAATAAGTGCGTAGGTCTTCTCTATAGGCACAGGCAGTGCCTCACTACAGATGCCTTAAGGATAGCTGTGCAGAGTTCTGTGGTCTTACTAATCGATTATGGTCTGGTTATCTATGGCTCTGCTACTGACACAGCCCTTAGGCGCCTGTCCCTGGCACTAAACAAAGCCTGCCGCCTCATCACAGGATCCCATCGTCTCACCCACACGTGTGCACTCTACACCCAAACAGGCTGGCTACAACTATCCAACCGTATAAAATACCACACCTGCCTAATGACAAAGAAGATCATGCTTGGCCTCGCACCCCCTGGAGTCCAAACCCTCTTACGCCCATCAGCACCACACACCACACTAGGGAGTCTGTAAATCAACACGTATATCCCCAGGTGCCACACTCCACGAGGGACAAAGGTCCTTTGCTCACTGTGCACCCTCCTGGATCAGTGGTCTCAACAAAGACCTCACCTCTCTTCAAAATCTGGGCCAGTTCAAACCAACCTTCACCTCACCTCTCTGCCTCTAGCTCCTGTGACTGTCACTCATAATCCGCTGTTCCCTCTAGCACTTACCTCTCCCTCTTTCACACCCTTCCCTCTTCCCTACCCCCCACCCTGGCACTTGCACTTTCTCTGAGTTCTGACAAAGCCGATGGCTGCTCCTCTCCTGTGTCCTAACCTTGTACCCTCCTTGTTCTGTATCTCAAAACATTGAGTTTGTTTAAGAATCCCATGCTTGCATTGTTTACTTAATGCTCTGTGCTGTTACCTCCTCTCCCAAATGTAAGTATTCAACTGCCCGGATTCTGCCAATTGCATTACTGTCATGTTTGTATTTGTTTCCCAAACTGACAAGGAACCTTTGTAAAAGACTTTGCTCAAAGGTACTTGTAATCCTAGAATAAAATAAATAAATAAATAAGTAAATATTTTCCAGTTTCCTCCTGCCCATCCTGCCTCCCGCCCTGCCTCTGCCCCTGCCTCTCTCCCTTACCAAAATAACGGCTTCTCTGCCTCTCTTTAGCCATGGCCAAGTTCCACCCCCTTCCCTGAAGTATGCCAGTTAACTATTCCAACCATGTCATTTCTTCCTAAGCTGGTATCCCTCTTCTTGCCTTTCGCTCTCCTTTTAAGTGAACATTCTGGCTGTACGCAGTTATGAGCCTATCTGTTGTAAAGGCCCTCTCACTCAAATGTTGATGTACATATGTATATTTTTCTTCTTTGTATAATATTGCATTATGTTTTACCATGTTACTGTACTATGATTTTTGTATGACCAGGTCCATCTTGCAAATGAGCCCTGCTCAGTGGTGCCTGCCTGGATAAATAAAGATTTTGATTGATTGATTGAGACTCAGATACCTCCTCTGTTACCGCAGGGGTATTGGAGTACAATAGAGATCCACTCTCGGAGCAATCTGAAGTGAAAAAAGCCAGAGGGAAAAGTAAGCATAGACAGAAATCAGACAGATGACTCCATGATCTTTCTGTCCCTCTTTAGATGGAATACATGATAAGCCCTCTGACTTTAAACATCAGCAGTATTAAATCTTTCAAGAAACGGTGTACAACCTTCCAAATTTTGCAAGGCCTATCTAGCAACATATTCTTTTTACAGGATACTCGCATTAAAACTGAATATGAACTTAATCAGGCTAGACAATTATGGTCAGAGGGCCCACCATTTTGGTCCCAAGGGCAAGGCCAATGTGATAGCGTAGGTATTCTACTAAAGGCGCCAGACTTTAATGTAAAAAAAAATTCCAGATATTGAACCAGGGAGAACTCTCTTAATAATGTTTCCTTCCATGACATAGAACTGCGTCTCATAAGTATATATGCTCCTCAGAGTATAGCCACTTGTGTCACTTTATTTAAATCAATACAACCTTTTTTACATACTCAAAAAATAGTAATTCTAGGAGGGGACTTTAACTCCGGTCTCTCCCCTGCGGAAAGGGGGTGTAAAACCCAAAAAACTTTTAGTGATATGGCATGTCTGAAACACATAACTTCCACTGCAAAATTACAGGATTTTTTCTTGACAACAAAATATACAAGAAATAAAACCTTTATAAAGGGACGCTTAATGTCCAAGATTGATTATCTTTTTACATCAAAATGTTTAACCATTTTTAAGGCAGCTACCATACTCATAGAAATGTCAGATCACTTAGCGGTATCCTGCCAAGGCAGTATTAGTGGAGTTCCCATGGTTAAAATACCACCTAGATGGAGACTGAATAATAATTTGTTAGTGGATACTATTCTCAAAAAAAAAATGGGACGAACTGTTACAAGCTAGAGTGTCTATTATTGAAGCATATGATATGGTTATAGATTGGTGGTTAGCATCAAAAGCAGATGTTAAGACCCTGTTTATTAACCATTCCACTTAGAAAGGGAAGAAACAATATGCTCAGTATTTAATATTAAGAAACCAGCTACAACATTTGATATGAATGGTACATACCCATAAAATATATTTAAATGCACAAATCCAACAAACTAAAGAAGACATGACTAAATTTCAATATAATAGAGATATGAGCCTTAAAATGGAAGCTCAGTTTGGCACCCAAGGCCGACAACCAACCCTGGATACTTTTCGTAGCTGTGCAGATAGAGTGAAAGCCACCGTCATAGATGCTTTACAGATAGGAGAGGAGCCCACCCCCACAACAGATAAGCAAAAAATCAAAGAAGAATCACAGAACTAGCTTTATAGCCAATTCGGAATTCAGGAAGACACCCTTGACAATTCATATTTTTAACAGATCTACAGATAACTTCTCTCACTGAAGATCATGGTCAAACCATTGATAGAAGAACTCTCCCTTACTGAAGTGAAACAGGCTGTTAACAAAACTTAAACCAAATACTGCACCAGAGAAGGATGGTTTAACTGCAGAATTTTATAAAACCTTTCAGGACAGACTTGGTCCTATCTTAACTATCATATTTAATTATTTTTTACAAACATCACAAATACCTACAGATTTTTCCCAGGCGTTAGTTATCTGATTACATAAGAAAGGAGAGAGGACTACTCTAAATGACTGGAGACCAATTAGTTTATTAAATGTAGATTGCAAAAACCTCTTTACGAATATTTTGATGGAAAGATTGGCAGATATTGCAAGTACTGTAATATCCCCAGTACAATCTTACAGTATCCCAAATAGGTCCATATTTCATAGTTTACAGTTGTTAAGAGATATCACTACTCTAGGTACAGCACACCACTGTTCAGGCTGTCTTCTGTGACTGGATCAACAAAAAGCCTTTGACAGAGTCAGCCACAGATATTTATCTGATACTTTATATTGCTATGGTGTTCCAAAAAACTTCATAACTTAGATATAAATTATTTATGAAACAGTCTCAGTACAGCCATTAATAAAGACTTGGAGTACAGTATTTCAAATTAAAAGGGGGAGTGAGACAGGGATGTCCCTTGAGCCCAATATTATATCTGTTTTCTATAGACCCCCTTATTAGAAAAGTACATCAAAATAATATCTGTGGAATCCAAATACCTGGTTATCCAGATATAACAAATATTAGTGCATATGCCGATGATTTATGCTTAAGCATACAAACTGAAGAGGCCATACCAGATACAGAAAAAATCCTTAGAGATTATGAATCTGTCTCGCAAAATTGAATTATGGGAAAAAACAATGTTTTCAGATTAATCCAGAGGCTAGATTATTACAACCTAATACATGGTGTAATATACCTATCATTGAAACACCAGTTAAAATCTTAGGAATCACATTCGGCCCAGAAGATGATGCTAAATACAACTGGAACAGGCCATAGCAAAATGCCAAAATATAGTACAACAATGGAAGTCTAAAACTATCTAAAAAAAAAACAGAGAGTATATGTGATTGACTTTAATCACCCCTCAATACTTATATGTAGCAAACATCTTCCCTATCCCATTCTCTTTAGAAACCCAAGTCTTAAACATTTTCTTTCAAGGTTTGTGGGGAAGTTGATTAAATCCTATAAGAAGGGTCTTTACACATTATGATTATAGAAAGGGTGGTATTAAGATGTTAAACCCTATAGTTTTCTTTCATAGTATTTTTTTTTTATAGAAATCTCTCAGGTATTATTAAAGGTTTGAAATTAGAATGGTTTAACATCCTTTACAACTGGTTCCTCCCCTTCCAGAGTAAATAGGATAAGGGTATACTTACGGTATCCATGATAATCCATACTAAAAATATCCCAATTTACATAAAGCCTTGCCTGACTAAGTTACGCCAGTGGAGTATTACCCAACAGATGGTTAACACAAAAGCAAGGAAAGCCTTCTATACCACTGTTATAGAAGACGCATTGTTTATACAACCAGTGCTCCCAGAATGCCCCGACACTCAAACACAGGAAGCCTGTCTTCAACTTACTGATAAAAGGATCCCCAAACAGACGTGGACATGGTTTGGCTGTCCTGCCACGGCCATTTAGGTGTCAGAAATATACTAAAGCATAAAGCTGTAGAAGACAGAATGTGTCCTAGTAAGCTGTACCAATACTTTAGAAACCATTGAGCCTTTTTTGATTCATTGTCCATTTGCTCAGGCCTTTTTGGCTCACATTACAAGATGTCTGGAAAGAACTTAGGTTGCTGCCCATTTCTTATGAAATATTAATTTTAGGATTATACCCGTCACCTGTGGAAATACTGTAAAAATAGTGTGCAGCTTGCAAGTATTACATGTGGCAAGCTAGATGTGTTTTCTTAATTCAAGAAAAAGAAGTGACACCCAAAGGTGTGGTCATCCAGGTTCTTAATTCCTTACGTGCAATATACAGGTCTGAGAAAAAATAATTTACCCAGAGCAAAATTTCAGACTCGCTGAAAATTGTGTATTCTAACCCTAGGAATCCACTAATATTATTATTACTCTTGCAGTGCTCCCTTAAGCCAGTACTGCCCTAGAGAGAATAGAATGCTATGCTAATCATGGAATGTTTAGCTTGTGCATCTATTTTCAAACTGCCCAGTGTCAACTGCCTACATTCTACCTCAGATTTCTTCTCTCTGCTGCAAAGTTCAGATGCCCTAGAGATCTCTCTCAATCAAGACAGATTCCTGTAGTACATAGAGCAAAAAAAAAAACGTAAGTATTTTTGTTTTATTTTTCATTACTGCCTCGTGTCATTGTTTTTTTGTGTTTTATACCTCATAAGTTTTAAATTTAAACTTGTTTATTGGTTTCTTGTGGTTCCTTTGAACTGAGGAGCAACTAACCTTCTTTTTATTTAGTCGGAACCTTTTAGAGGATTCCGTTACTTTATTCTTTAATTTTATTTAATTTTAATTGCTTTGAACCAAGGTTTATTGGTCTTCCTCAGAGGTTTCTCAGTTCCGGCTCTGATGGGAACCGATATTTTTTTCACTTTATCGGTTCTTGAACCGACTGTTATTCTATTGAAACTGACCACAAATATTTAAATTTTGTCTATTTCTTGGTTGTTACTGGTCTCTATTTTCTATAATGTCAGACAAGCTTAAAAAGAAAACAGGATCCCCTGGGTTCAAGAATTGCTTGAAGTGTGCAGAGGCGTTTGCCTAGGATAAGCATGATCTTTGCTTGATCTGCCTTGGGCAACAGCACTTCAATGAACACTGTGATATTTCTAAGTCTTTCCCTGTTAAGACAGTGGAAAGATGCAGGAGAGGCTTAAAAGAAAACTAGAGAAGAGATCCATGGGCTCTAACCAGTCCACCCTCTAAGACTATGGCAGTTCCTTCCAGAGCCTCTAAACCACCCCTGATATGGGTGAGGGCTCTGGTAAGAGGGCAATCAACCGCCGACTCCCAGTGCCTGCAAAAAAATTAAAGAAAACCAAACACACTGACACCCCGGCTGAAATGCCTCAAGGGGTCCCTCAGGTACCTATTAATGCTCCTTCTCCTGCTGAGTTGACACAGGCATTCGCCTTACTCAAGGTGCTGCAGGGTTTACTACCTCTCAGCAGCCTGTGATTACTACTGCTGAAAAAGCAACTGTTGCTGCCCCTCTTTTGCCCACTGCTACAGTGGCATATGAGGAGGATGACCTGGAAGAAGAGGGAATTGAACTCTTTTGTTAAGAAAATGGTAGAGACCCTGGATCTGCAAACAGCTGAACAGATCCAGGATGAAGAGGAGGCACAATACATTTAGCTTATGGGGCTGACACCCTCAAAAAGGCTCCTTCTGCCAATCTACACATTTTTTAAGAAGGATGTTTTAGAAATCCTAAAGGTTCCCAATACAATCACACCCACAGACAAAAGTGTGACAAGAAGTATCAGTTAAAGCCGGCCCGTGGTGTTGAAGGTTGAGGCACTGGATGCCACACCTTGCGTCCATGCCGGTGACCTGGGTTCAGGAATGAGCTGGGTCATTGAGGGTCAGCAGGGAGAGAGGATTGAGTGTCAGAGGACAGCTTTCCTCTCCTGGGAGGGAGGGAGGGAGGGGATCCAGCTCGGTGCTTGACTGGCCTCTGGCGGAGGCAGAGGCACAGCAAGCGCTGATGCACACACAGAGGGGTTGGGGTGGTGATGTCAGCGGTGGTGCTGTGACGTTAGGGTGCATGCCACTCCTTTAAGAACAGGAGAAAATGCGCCGGAGCACCAAGAGGAAGGAGCGCCTCACAGACCCTAATGGCTCCTGCCTGCCTGACTACCTAGAGTGACCAGACAAAAGGTGAATTCTCGTGCACAGGCCCCACTCTGCACTCACCTGCGGGTACAGCCACGGCTCCATGGGGGTCCACCGGGTTACAGGTAAGGCAGTGAAGCGGGCTGTGTATCTGCCTCCCGATGGAGCAGGGCTCCAGCGATGGGGGAGATAAAGAGTAATTTCAAAAAAGAAGTATCAGTTAGAAAGATCTGGTGCTGAGTTTCTTTTAGTCACCCAGACCACCAGGGTATTGTACAGCAGGCTGCCTGTGAGAAAACCAAACTCCTTATCCTCTCACCCCCCTGAGAAGGATTCGAGAAAGGTGGACAGCATGGCAAAAAAGGGGTACCTTTCATCATCCCTGGCAATTCATCAAGCCAGCTACCAGGCCTATGCAGCCCTTTATCAAAAAGCTCTCTGGCAGTCAGTAGTGGACAATGCAGAGGCTAACCCCTCTTTAGCGGTGTCAGAGCTGCTAGACAGCAAAATTGGGCTTGGAGGCTTCCAAATACCAATTTCAGATGGCAGCTGACACCAGTGATACAGCTGCAAAGTGGATGGCTGGTACCATTGCTCTAAGAAGATTTGCCGGGCTGAGGCTACCAGCCTCACCCAGGACACCCAAACTAAGGTAATGGACTTCCTGTTAAAGGCCAGTCTCTTTTGGTGCCCAGACTGAGGCATATATGAAAAAGTAGATGAATATAAAGCTACTTTTAGGAGCAACTCGACCAGAGACAGGCCATCTACTCAATTTCTTCTTATTCTAGGGAGGCAGGGGCAGGTCCTCTTTTAGGAGGCCTTTCTTTCAGGTATAGGCTGTTTTCCAGCAGCAGTACCAACCACAACAGACTGGATTTTACAGAGCTAGAGGTAGAAGAGGTTCTCAGAGAGGATCCCAATCTGCTCAGCCTTAGCAGCAAGCAAAACAGAACCCCTGATTTTTCCCTTCAGGCTGCCCCTCCACATCCTGTAGGGAGCACACTCACCCACTATTTGCAGGAATGGTTAAAAATAACTACAGACAAGTGGGTCTTGGAAATAGGGGAGTCAGGGTCTCTCCCTTTGCTTCAAGTCCCTTCCTCCTCCAAGGTTAAAACATTTTGCACCAGCTCCCTTCTCAGAAAGAAAACTACTGGGAGCAGGAGGTACAGGCCCTACTGCTGGCAAAAGCAGTGGAGCCTGTCCCCCACAACCAAAGAGGGCAAGGTTTCTATTCCAGATATTTCCTAACAACAAAAAAGAATGGAGAGTGGCGGTATATACTAGACCTCAGACTGCTAAACAGGTACCTGGTAAAGCCCAGGTTCAAAATGGTCACAATGGCCATGATTTTGCCAACTCTGCAAAAAGGAGACTGGCTAGCCTCCTTGGATCTAAAGGATGCATATTTCCATATTCCCATAAGGAAGTCACACAGAAAGTATCTCAGATTCAGACTCCCCTCAGGCCATTATCAGTTCTCAACACTTCCCTTCGGCCTTACCTCTGCACCAAGGGTCTTTACCAAGTGCATAGCAGTAGTAGTGACACACCTCAGAAGACTGGGTGTCACAATTTTCCTTATCTGGACGATTCTAATCAGGGGAAATCCCACCAACAGGTGTCAGACCACTTTCAGGTAACCCAGCATATGCTGCTCTCCCTGGAATTCCTTCTCAGTACCAAAAAGTCAGTCCTGACCCCTGTGTAGGTTCTGCAGTTCATAGGTGCAGAACGGAATACAGTAGTGGGAAGAGCTTTTCTCTCTCAGGAGAGGGCAGAAAGCATTCAGCTTCTGGCAGGCTCATTTGCCCTGGGCAGGCCAAAGCCAGCAAAACAGTATATTCAACTGTTAGGGCACGTGGCTGCAGCAGCAAGCACAGTCATAGGTGCCAGGTTTCAGATGAGAGATATTCAGTTCAACTTCAGAGCACACTGGTGCTAAAGGCGGGACCCCCTCTCAAAGCCAGTACCAGTCACACGAGCGTTACTAAAGGCCCTCCAATGGTGAAGGGAACCAGAAAATTTAAGGGAAGGGGTTCCATTTCTGCAGGAGCCTCCTCCCGGTTCTCCACAACCGATGCTTCCAGATAGCTGGGGTGCTCACTTAGGGAGCACACCATCTACGTACTTGGGAGAGTGCAGACTACTTCCCGCGCATAAACCTGCTTGAGTTAAGAGCTGTTTATCTGGCCCTTCAGGGTTTCTCTCATCTCATACAGGAAAGGTGGTACAAGTCAGAACAGACAATACCACAACAATGTATTACATCAACAAACAAGGAGGACAAGGTCCTCTCCTCTGTGTACAGAGGCAATGAAGATATGGAGCCTTGCTTACTCTCAAATGCTTCTCTACAGTCAATTTTCTGCCAGGCAAGGACAACACCTTGGCAGATGCCTTGAGCAGGATAAACCAGGCCCATCACGAATGGGCATTGAACAAGCAAGTGGTGAATGCTCTATTCAGGAGGTGGGGACCCCAGAAATAGACCTTTTGCTTTCCAAAATCACCACTTACCTCTCTATTGCTGCAGGGCCCCAGTGAAGGGACATTTCCAATGGATGCCCTGATTCTGGATTGGACAGGCAGGTATCTCTATGCCTTTCCTTCTTTTCCTCTGATACTCAGGGTGCTCATACAAGCTCAGGTCACAACCAGCTTCAATGATTCTGGTAGCCCTGGATTGGGCAAGATGGCCTTGGTACTCCCTGCTGCTCTCAACGTCTGTGAGCAAACTGATTCACCTCCCTCAGAGGTACAATCTACTAACTTCCTTTCAGGGGAGGGTAGTGTACCCCAGTCTCAGGTTTCTCAAGCTCAAGGCCTGGCTCTTGAGGACTTGGAATATGCAGATTGCCAATTCTCTGGAGCGGTATCACGTGAGGTGGGCACCAAAATTAAGGCGCCATCCAAAATGGCGGCGTGATATGGCCGCCGAATGGCAAGGGAAGGGTGGGCGACTGTAGTGACGGGATGTCGCTATATGTACACAGACACACACACCACAGGCATGGGGAGCGAGCTGGGCGGCGTGGCCTGGGAGGCGGAGGGGGATGTGGGGTGGCGCTGTGAGGTGAGCCTGCCGAGGCTGTGCTGTGGCGTCAGGGGTTGGCCTCCGCTTGCAGTGCATGGGGTTCAGGTTTGGGTCTGGGTCCGGGCGCTACTGGGGTTTTGTTACCCTGCCCAAAACTTACCAATTGTTCTTCGCCCCAACATACCACCCCTGGGTTGAGAATCCTTAAGTAGGGGGTACTGCCCCAGAAAGCAAATGATTTAAGTCCCCGATGCGTTCTTCCGTGCGTAAGGATGTCAGTGTGGCAAAATTGTTTTCGCCACCCTGACGTCGCGATACTGCGGGTTGCCGTTCAACACTCGCCATTATCACATAGAACCACCTGAAGCAGTTTTAGAAGTCCTTAGGGGTTACAGGAAGCCTTCTACCAAGAAAACCAATGCCTCAAAATGGAAAAGATTTTCCATTTGGTGCAGTGACAAGGGTATAGTCCCAGCCCAGGCCAGGATCCCAACCCTTCTTGTTTATTTGACTCACCTGCACTCCCTGAGGTTGCAGCACTCATCTCTGAAGGTGCACCTGGCTTCAGTTTCAGCGTATCTTTCAGCTAGAAAGGATACCTCCCTGGCATCAAACCCTATATTCAAAAGATTTGTTAAAGGGCTCTCTCATTTGTTTGCCCTCACAGGGAAACAGTGCCAGCATGGGACCTTAATATTTGCATTGCCCAACTTATGCTTCCGTCCTTTGAGCCTATGGCATCTGCAGAGTCTAAATTTCTGACCTGGAAGGTTGTTTTTGTGCTAGCAATCACTTCTGCCAGAAGGATAAGCAAGCTACAGGCCCTCTGTGTGGAAAAGGACTATGTTTCTTTCCACAGGGACAAGGTATTGTTGAGAACTAATAGGAAGTTCCTCCCCAAGGTGGTTTCTGACTTCCATTTGAACCAGTCTATAACATTGCCAGTTTTCTACACTGAACACTCTAGCTCAGGTGAGCGTAGATTGCACAGCTTGGATGTAAAAAGAGCACTGAGTTATTACATGACTCATACTAAAGATCATAGGCAGGACAGACAACAACTGTTCCTCACCTATGTAGTAGTAGTAGTAAAAATTTTATTCAATTGACAAGTAAAGAATAGGAGACTTGACTGAGGCAAGATCATTTCCAGCGAGGTCCTTAATGCAATCATTCCTAATTACAACATAATTATAAAAATTACAACAAGATTACATATATAAATATACATACAGTATAAACTAACATCACAACAGTTACTAAATTACAATTAACTACTTAAGATCTATATAATAGATCTACATAGACAACACAGGACACATTCATTCACATACATGTGCAAACCTTCATCATATTAAATACATATTATACAAGGTGAATCAACATTAAACCTTCTATTACCTTTGATTTTAAACCATCTTTTATTTCTCCTATACAAGGGCTAAAGTTAATTGGCCTAAGGTTTAGTGGCAAAGAATTCCATATATAGGGACCCAAATGGAAGAAATGCGCCTACCCAGTTCTGTCCTTCTTCTGGGCAAGTCAGTATTCCATACCTTCTTCTCTAGAGCGCAGTCCTTCTAATCATCCTAACCTGGAGTTCATCAGTAATATATTCAGGAACCTTACCTCTAACTGAGTTAACCATATACAACAAGGCATGGAAAGACCTTCTATCATTTGGATACATCCAATTTAAAGACTGATATAGCTCACTTCTGTGAGTTCTCTTTGGTACATTCAAAACAAACCTTGCTATTTTATTAAAAAGAGCATGTATCTTAGCTAACTGGGTAGAAGTTGCCCCCATATAGACTATGTCTCTATAGTCCAAAAGTGGTATCACTGCAGTTGTAACTACATGCTTCTTTACCCTTTCATTCATACAACTTCTAATTCTATATAGTGCACCCAAACATCCACTAACTTTCTTAATTATATGTTCTATATGGGTAACCCATCCAAGTGATGTTTTTGGTTTTTTTTTACCAATTATTTTACCAGGTGAGACACACTAAGCTGAAATCTTGTTTGCAGGTGCAACCTGGGAGCACAAGGAAGTTAAGTGACTTGCTCAGGGTCACACAGTATGCACCTAGGGGGCTGTGGGATTTTATTTTAAACCATCTTTTTATTTCTCCTATACAAGGGCTAAAGTTAATCTATCTAGGTACATTCCTAAATATCTATAACATTGCACTTGTTCAAGAACAATTTTATCTCCAGTTACTATATTCAAAACTAGCTCAGAATAGGATACACTATTCTCTTTAGAGAACAATATAACCTGTTTTTTTTTTTAGTTCAAAACAAGTTTAGACTCACTGTAAAATGTCTAACTCATCAAACGCACCTTGCAGAATAGGTTCTATCTGCATTACCGATGTGCCTTCCACATAAATAATGGTATCATCAGCATATAAATGACATTGTACACCAGAATAGGTTAAAACAAGATCATTCATATACAAATTAAATAATATTGGGCCCAAAGTAGATCCCTGGGGCACTCCAGAAATAATTGCCCTAAGGCCAGATCCCCAACCATTAATTAACGCCATTTATTTCCTTCTAGTTAGATAAGCGTCAAACCACCTAACCACATTAATAGATATACCCAAAGCAGGTAGTCTGGACAGGAGGATGTCGTGGTTTAGGGTATCAAACGCCTTTGATAAATCAACAAAATTGCCCCACTGACATTCCTCTGTCCAGGGCACCTGCAATGTCCCCAGTAACTTTCAATAGGGCAGAAGTTGTACCATGCAAAGGTCTAAAACCAGATTGGAACTTATTAATCTTCCTTCCTTCCTTCCTTTTTCCAAAAATATCTGAAGTTGTTTAGCAACCAACTTTTCAAACACTTTAGCCACTATCGGTAATAATGAGATGGGCCTGTGGTTCTAACAAAGCTCTAGAGCCATTTTTATAAATGGAAATTACTTTAGCCAACTTCCACATTTCAGGAATTTCCCCACATGTAAGTGACATATTAAAAATACTGGCCAAAGGGGTCAAAATAACTGGAGCAGCATATTTCAAAAGAATATTAGAATCTCATCTACCCCCACCCCCCGCTTTCCTAGTGTTTATTCTAAGTAATGCATCTTGTACATCTAAAGCTGATACAAGTTCAAAAACAAACTCCTTACCCTTTTCAATCTCAACTTCTTTATTTTTGGGGGGACTTTTGGTGGAGAAAAATGTATTACACCCTGTGATGAAGCCACTGTGCCCATGGTTGTAAAATAGTTATTAAAGCTATCTACAACCTGTAGGCCCAGTGGGATTTTCACATTCCCAATGTCAAAATTTTCCGGGTAATCTAATTGTTGTTCTCCAGTAACCTTTTTTAAAAGTTTCTAAAATTCCCTCGGGTTATCAGTCAGATTAGTTGTCAATTTCTTATTATAATAGTCTTGTTTAACTTTCTTAAGTTCATAATTATACTGATTTCACAATTGTTTATACTTCTCCCAGTCTGTATCATTTTTGACCTATGGGGAAGTATGCAAGGGTACTCCCAATCAAAGGGACTATCTCTCGATGGATAGTCCAGTGTATTCAGTTTTGCTACTCAAAGGCAGGCAGGGTTCCACCCTCTTGTCTTAGTGCCCACTCTACAAGGGGCACAGCTGCCACTATTGCAGCTGCCCGAGAGGTACTTCTAATGGAAATATGTAAACCAGCTACCTGTAGGTCAGTCCACACCTTCACTAAGCATTATAGCCTGGAGACCCAGTCCAGGAGTGATGCCATATTTTGGCACAGCAGTCTTGCAGAGTCTATTTCCTAAATAAATTCTGGCCCACCTCCTTGAGGTACTGCTGCATAGTCTACAAGAGTAATAATATTAGTGGATTCCTGGGGTTAGAAGAAAAAATTACTCACCTCTAGTAATCTTGTTTCTTCCAAAGGGATCCTTTAATATTATCACTCCCGGCCCTTGCCTCCCCTTTCAGAATTAATAACAAGAAAAACCCTCTCCACATTCGATAAGATGTATAGTTGGAGTGGCATGCCACCTGCTGGCACCTTCTAGTCATGTCTTAATTTGTAGGTTCTTTTCTAAAGACATATCTGACTTCAGAAAAAAGGGGACACTTGTTTATGCTAGTCCTTTGGTTAATGTTGTTATTTGCCCAGTTGGGCATTATTTATTTTTATTTTTATTTATTTATTTAACAACTATGAAAGACCTTTGAGCCAAGGGCTCTTTTACAGAGGTTCCACGTTCAAGTCACAAGAATAGCAAATCACAATGGTTTCAGTAAGTAGTACAACATGAGAAAAGTAATTACATAAACAAAAGAACAATATGACAAGATAAATATTGTGTCAAGTGCAGCCAGTGGCCTTGTCTGGAGAGGGGTGAAAATGATTACAAGGAGAGAAGCTCAGGGGATGAATTGGAGGGTGGGGGGAGCAAAATAAGAGCAAGGAAGGAGATTCCACAAAGAAGCTTAAGCAGGAAAGACCACGGGGGTGGGGGTAGAGGAAGAGAACAAGGTGAGGAAACAGAGGAGAGAGGGGGAAAGTGGGAGTGGAGGGGTAAAGGAAGGGGGGATGAGGTAGGACAAAAAAGAGGGCAGAAATGGGAAAGGGATAAGGGAGGAAATGCTATGAGTGGAATAGTGCAGCAACAGGATAGGGCTGTACAGGGCAAATGGTAAAAGAGGGAGGTCCCAGTGCATTTATCTGTCAGCAGAGATTAGGCGTAGCAGTCATGAGATGCTCTGGAAACTAAGAATTGACGCAGCTTCCGCTTAAATGGTCCCAAGGTTGCAGTTGTCGCAATCTCAAGAGGAAAGGAATTAAATAAATTAGCAGCTCTAACTGCAAAGAATCGCTGTTGGAGCGAGGTTCGACAGCGAGAGACAATAAAAGTTTGGCTCACAGAACTTCGTGTGCTCCGAGTGCCCCGGAATGGACTGAAAAGCTGAAGGGAACCTGGTGGTAGGAGACCAAGATCTGCCTTCTTAGCCTGAAGGCAGGCTTGATATTCAATGTGAGCCTGGAGTTGAAGCCAGTTTGCTTGTTTGTAAAGGTCACAAGTGTGAGTACGATACGCTGCACCAGTTAGTAGATGGCATGCCTTATTCAGAGCCGTGGTGAGCCGACGTAGGGTTGTGTCTGTGGCAGAACCATAAATGACCAAACCATAGTTAATAATAGACACAATTGAACTTTGGATAGCCAATCTGAGGGCTTCGGTAGTAAGGCAGTGTTTATGCCTGTGTAGAAGGCCTAGGCGAATGTTAACTGCCTTGGCAACATTCTCAACATAGTTGGAATAGGAGAGCATACTATCCAGAGTAACTTCTAGGTATTTAAAAGATTGAGTCTGATCAAGGATAACACCCGCACTGTTTTTAATCACCAATTGTTTGGCTTTGTGCTTGCTGTGGGTACCGTGGAAGAGCATGGCCTTAGTTTTTTTGAAATTAAGCACCAACTTATGAGAGACGAACCAGGACTCAGCTTCAGTAAAACTTCTGAAGTTGGGCCTGAAGGAGGATAAGGTCAGCAGTCTTTGAGAAAATGACCGCATCATATGCATAGAGGAGTACTGGTTCAGAACAGGATGCCGGAAGATTATTGAGGAAGGTGCTAAATAGAAGGGGTCCCAGTATCAATCCTTGAGGAACCCCAGAGCAGACAGCAAGTTTAGCAGAAAGGGCAGACCCTATTCTCACCTGTTGTGTGCGGTTTGCTAGATAGCTGGTGAACCACTTTAGGGCTTCTGAAGATATACCAAGCCCAGCAAGTTGATGTGTCAGCAAATGGTGATTGACCGTGTCAAATGCTTTAGACAGGTAAATAAAGGTTGCACCAACAAGTTGACTCTGACCAAGTGAATGGTCAGTGAAATCTGTGAATTCTAGTAGGGCCATAGATGTGCTGTGCCCTTTCCGAATACCATGTTATTGGACACGTTGTAGGTTGTATTTCTCCTGGTACTCCACAAACTGGTCAGCAACAATCCTCTCAAGTGCTTTGGACAACGGGGGAAGAACAGATCTTGGCCTATAATTCCCAGGTAGTAATATGTCCCCACTTTTAAATACTGGTGTAACCAGAGCGGATTTCCAGATCTGGGAGAATTGTAAAAGTATGAGGGAGCAATTGAGAAGCTTGGTGAGGGGGGATAAGACTTCATCTAGAGTTAGGTAAGAAGTTTTAGGTTGAGGGAATCACTGCTTGTCCTAGTTCCTCCTATAACTTTTACGAGGTAGGTCTTGGTCTCGCTTTCCGAGATAGCTTTGAAGTAGAAACATGGGTGGGTAGAGGCCTCTTCTGATTTGGTGGACGTAGGAGCTGTGCTGGATGGTTCAAAGAAATTTGGGGGCAGAGTTTGGCTAAGGTCTGTGAAGGATGAATTAAATGTGTTGGCAATTAACACGGGGTCATGGGTGATAGACCCATCAACATTTAACATAGTTGGAGCCTGTTTGGATGCTTTCCCAGTGATTTCTGAGAGGTTTTCCCAGAATTGTTTCCCATCTGCTCAGGTCTTGGCAAGGATGTCCTTATAGTAACGTGCTTTGTGCTCACGGATAGCCTTAGTATATGCGTTTCTGGCTATCTTATAGGCCTATATGTCAGGTTGACTGCCAGAGGTGGTCACAATCTTTCATTTCATTTAATTATTTTTCTATAATTATTTAAATAGTGATTCACATGTTGTTATGGCCTCTATGCAGGCTTCTAAGAAACCCAAGGTAGAATGTAGGCAGTTGACACTGGGCAGTTTGAAAATAGATGCACAAGCTAAACATTCCATGATTAGCATAGCATTCTGTTCTCTCTAGGGCAGTACTGGCTTTAGGGAGCACTGCAAGAGTAATAATATTAGTGGATTCCTAGGGTTAGAATACACAATTTTCAGTGAGTCTGAAATTTTGCTCTGGGTAAATTATTTTTCTCAGAACTGTATATTGCACGTAAGGAATTAAGAACCTGGATGACCACACCTTTGGGTGTCACTTCTTTTTTCTTGAATTAAGAAAACACATCTAGCTTGCCACATGTAATACTTGCAAGCTGCACACTACTTTTACAGTATTTCCACAGGTGATGGGGGTATAATCCTAAAATTAATATTTCATAAGAAATGGGCAGCAACCTAAGTTCTTTCCAGGCATCTTGTAATGTGAGCCAAAAGGCCTGAGCAAATGGACGATGAATCAAAAAAGGCTCTATGGTTTCTAACGTATTGGTACAGCTTACTAGGACACATTCTGTCTTCTACAGCTTTATGCTTTAGTATATTTCTGACACCTAAATGGCCGTGGCAGGACAGCCAAACCATGTCCACGTCTGTTTGGGGATCCTTTTATCACATAGCATTCTATTCTCTCTGGGGGCAGTGCTGGCTTAAAGGAGCACTGCAAGAGTAATAATATTAGTGGATCCCTTTGGAAGAAATAAGATTACTACAGGTTGTCACAAATGCATTCAGCAGGTCAGGCCCTCTGCTCCCATGGTGCCAACCTCAGAGCGCAATAGCATGAACAGGTAACAGACAGGGTAACCCTCCTGTCTGCTTTTGGGTCTGAATCACCTTTAGTCTCAAGTTCTGGAAGTTCAAACTGTGAACCTTATACTAGCAAACCCAATGTACAGGCTGAGATCATGTACCCTCTTCGAGGATTTGCGGTACAATCTTTCACCTAGGGCACCCAGCCAGGCTTCCAAAATGAACCCTTAAAACTCTATAAGAGACCTTAAGTATATTCTTACCTTTTCCCACTTTGGTAACACCATCAAGCCCTTCAAAACAGCTGTCAAACTTAACCACGATACATCATACAAAAAAAGAACTTGGAAGACACACCCAGGCAGTATCCTTCAAATAAAGATTTTACTAAAAGATGATAAAAATATGAAAAATGTAAACACAGAACAATATATCAAAGAGCATCACACTCACATAAAAGAAAAATAAGGAAAACTACAGAACAAACTCCTATCAATATACAGTTAGATCTTTTCTATCTAATGTATTATTACCTCTGTAAGTGCCTAAGTTAAATCAGAGAGCTGTGTCTTTGAGTCCCAAAATAATATGTCATATTCCCCAGTTACAAGGATACATTTCAGCTCCATCTCCCCACCCTCTTGGTGAGTCATCTAGCTCCTCCTTTTAGAATATAAAAAAAATACAAACATGATGTCGTATCAGGAGGTATATTAAATATGGTGACATCAGCAAAAACTCATTTCCCAAATTATGAGTCTTTGATCCCCCAGTTCCTTTTGAGGTATACAACCCTGCGATCCGTCACCTAAGTGCGATATAGCCAACAGGAATCAGCTAAATTATGTTCAGTCCTGTAATAAAATATATATTTCGCTTCCCAACTTCAAAGCAGCGACAGGTAATAAAAAGGCCATAAAATGCAGTTTCTCAAGGAAGTTAATTACATTACAGAGATCTCCTGGTCGGTGTAGTATATGGTAGCTTCACTGAAACCTGGGGGGGGGGTTACCCATGGAAGCTCAGGATGTCTTGTGTGAGACAATCACATACTATATTTTTGTATTACAAATATCATACAAAAATCATAACCAACTGGCCAAGCATCACACTCCTCCCCACCTAGACTGAATTTGGGGGCTCTATCCCCTGCATGGGATAAGCTCACTAAGTTAGTTCACTCCTCATATAGACGCGACAAGCCATCTGTGTTCTGATTGGTCACTCCAGCCCTATGTACCATCGTCATGTCATACCCTTGCAAGGCAAGACTCCATCTTAGTAGTCTACCATTAGTTTTTTTTCCATTTAGGTCAGTCAAACCAGGGTGTTGTGGTCAGTTTGTACCTCAAAATGCTGCCTATATAAATATGGCTGTAACATCTTTAAGGCCCACACTATGGCAAGACACTCTCTTTCCACAGTAGAGTAAGCCTGCTCCCTGGGAAGTAACTTTTTACTTGGGTACACTGCAGGGTGATCTTTCCCTTGGTTGAATGTCTGACTCAGTACAGTTCCAGTACACATGTCTGAGGCATCAGTCTGAACTATAAAGGGTCTGCTATAGTCAGGACTTGTCAACACAGGAGCACTACACAGTGCCTCCTTCAGTCTGGTAAAGGCTTTTTCACAGGCTGGTTCCTAGGTAATTTTCTTAGTCATCTTTTTCTTTACCAGGTCAGATAGGGGAGCAGCTAGGACACTGTAATTGGGTACAAATTTCCTATAGTACCCTGCTATCCCGAGAAAAGTCCTGACCTGCTTCATGCTTCTGGTCTGGCCATGCCTTGATCACCTCTATTTTACTTGGTTGGGATGGAGCTGTCTTGCCTACAACATGCCCACATGCCCGATGTATGCCACTTCAGCCATGGCCACCTGGCACTTCTCAGCTTTGACAGTGAGCCCAGCCTTCTGTATCCTGCCCAGTAGTTCCCTAAGGTGGGACAGGCGTTCCTCTGATCTGGCACTAAAGATGGCAGTGTCATCCAGGTACACCACAGTGTACTCCTCAGCACCATTTAACACCTGGTTCACCAACCTTTGGAAAGTGGCCAGTGCGATCTTCATTCTGAAAGGGATTACTTTAAATTCAAATAAGCCTATCGGAGTGATGAAGGCTGACCTCTCCCTAGCTCTGCCTGTCAACTCTACCTTCCAGTACCCCTTTGTCAGGTCAGTAGTTGTAAGGTATGTTGCCCCTCCCAACTTGTCCAGGAATTCATCCATCTGGGGCATCGGGTGGGCATCTGATTTCGTGACTGCATTCAGTCCACGATAGTCAACACAGAAACAAGTAGAGCCATCTGGCTTGGGCACAAGGACTACGGGTGAGGCCCAGGGGCTGTGGGATCTCTAGATTACCCCTAAATCCAGCATGTCCTCCACCTCCCTCTAATGTCCTGTTGGACAGCTTCTGACACTCTATATGCTGTCCACTGTATGGCCGTCTGTGTCCCTGTCTCCACATCGTATGTTGCTAAGGGGTTAGTCCAGGCTTGGCACTAAACAGTGGGGCAACGTCTGCTAAAACCTCCCTTACGTCTTGGATCTTGTCCGGGGCCAGCTGGGGTGACAGTTTAACTGCCTCCACAGAGGACTCCTGCTTGTTTCTTCCAGCAAGTCCAGAAGGGGTCTCCTTCATCCGTTCTCCGACTACGCATTGCAAACAGCATGTCAGCCCTATTAGCATATGGCTTCATCATATTGACATGGTACATTCTTTCTGTATGTCTTCTGTCAGGTAACTCTATGATATAGTTCACGTCATTTATCTTTCTAACTACTTTGTACGGTCCTGCCCACTCAGCCTGCAGCTTGTCTTTCTGGACCGGAATAAGGACCATGACTTCCTGACCCACTGTGTACGAGTGAGCTCTGGCTCTGCGGTCATACCAGAGTTTTTGTTTCTTTTGGGCAGCTGTCAGATTGCTCTGGGCTGTCTCCATAAGCTCCTTCAGCCTTTCCCTAAACCTAAGGACATAATCCACTATGGGAGTTTCCTTGGTGGTGTGCTTTCCTTCCCAGTCCTCCTGGATCAAGTCTAGGGGCCCACGTTACTGGCGTTCCATATAAGAGCTCGAAGGAGAAACCCTGTCAACTTTTGGGGCACTTCCCTCTATGCAAACAACAGGTGGGAAGGTATTTCTCCGTCCATCCCATGCTGTTCAGCAAATGCTTGGAGCATTGACTTGGGTACCGTTAAATCTTTCCACAAGCCCATTGGCTTCGGGTGATAAGTGTCGTGCGCCTGCACCACCCCACCTCTCCCACAAACATTTCATTAGGTCCGACAGGAAGGAACCCCTCGATCGGTGATAACCTCCTCATGAAACCCACAGGGAGAAAATCCCAAGTAAGGCATCTGCCACCTTAGCTGTTCTCAGTGAGGATAGGCGACTGCCTCTGGATACCGGTGGCATAATCAACCACAGTCAGGATGAACCTCTTCCCGGAGGAGCTGGGGTATTAAAGGCCCCACAATATCCATTCCCACCCTCTGGAATGGCTCCTCCACTATAGGCAATGGAATTAGGGAGGCTTGGGTTTCTTGCCCTTCTCTATTTCCTGGCACGATGACAAGACCTGTAATACTCTTTACCTGCTGGGTGAAGTTGGGCCAATAGAAATTCTGGGCCAACGCTGCATAGTGTGAGCGATCCAGATGACCAGACAAAGGAATATCATGTGCAATCTTGAGCAACTGCTCACGATACCACTGCAGAATGACAAACTGCCTGCCTATCACCTCCCTCTGTCTTTACAGCCTGAGTATACATCAACCCATTTTCCCAGTGAACCTTATGTTTACCATCACCTCCTTGTGCTCCATCAGAGCCTGCCCAAACCCTCAGCTTCTCTAGACTAGGGTCACCTTTCTGAGCAGCTGCAAACTCCTGACACATTCCCAAGGCATGGGACAGGTCCCTTCAGTCTCTAAACTAGGGTCCCTAGCACTAGCGTCAGGGCACTCAGGATCACTGTCATTACTAACCCTCTGACAATTGGCCACCCCTCCTTCTTCAGAGTAACCCTCCATAGCTTTGTGGTTAACTGCTACTGGGGAAATTTCTACCCCTTTTCATTAGTTTCCATATCAGGAGACACAGGCTGGGAACCAGCCTCCCAGTGGTTTCCACAATGGCTTCTGTGGGGTCCAGGGAACTCAATTTTTTCCTTGCAGCTTGGCTATGAATAACTGACACACACCATGCCCTGTTTGAGATTGTTGCCAAGGATGACATCAGCTGTTAAAGTTTGGCTACAGCCACCTGTTGCACAGTTCCCTGTTTCATTCAGTCTAGGAGAACACTAGCAGTAGCAATGTTTCGCCTCCCAAGTGAAGTCTTGTACAGTTCTATTCATTGGGTATAAGCTGACCAGGCTGTACCAGATCCCTTTACCAATGTTAGGGATGCCCTGTGTCCCTTAACCCTTGTGTCTATACACCATTCATCGGCTGGGTGCATTTGTTCCTCATGTTCACAGGCATGCTGCCAGGACACACAAATAGTCCACTTCTTCCTAGCCCCATTTTGCGTATTGCTCGTCCTTTTGGAACACTGTCTGGCAATATGCCCAGTTTCTTTACAAACCCAACATTCGTTTCTTTTCTCAGAAAAATCTTTTCTTTGAAACCTGGGGCTAACTGGTTTCGGTGGAGGCAGTGAGGGTTTTAGCAGCCCTGAAAGCGCGCTTTTCCCTTTCTGTGCTGCCGCACCCACCCATTGCTCTCAGAGCTGGTCTGTTCTTGGCATAACGGTCCAAGGTTCAGCAGCCTCTTGCACTGTTTTGGGATCTCGGTCCTCCAGCCAGGTTTTCAGCTCTGCTGGGCATGCCCAAAAAAACTGCTCTAACAATATAGCATTTTCAATTTTATCTACAGAGTTTGCTTCAATTCCTTCCCGCCAATGTTTTAAACACTGGCGTTGTTTAGTGGCTAGCTCCTCGTAACTCTGTCAGGCTTCTCCTGAGCTTATGGAGTTGGCTGTGTATGCTTCTGCAGTTAATAAAAACTTTTTGAAAAGTGCAGCTTTAAGTTTGCTGTAATCATTACTGTCCTCATTGTCCATTTGACCCAATGCATCCCAAGCTTTCCTGTAAGTAGCAGGGATAGCTGGAAGCTCCAGGACCCTCTAGGAATATTTGCCTGAATACAAACTTTTTCAAAGGAATTTAAAAAAACATCCATATCCTCCCCCTCTTTAAATTCAGCTATCAATCTGGAATTCAATTTGTAACCCAGTCCTGTAGTTCCAGTTAAACCCAAGCCACTTACCTGCTCTGGTGCTGTTGGTTGGAGTCATAGCTTCTTCAGTTCATGTTGCCTCTGGTGCTCACGCTCTTCACGGTCCACCTCTCGCTGTTCTCACTCCCTCTTCTCCTCTGTGGCTTGTTTCTCTCACTCCGCTTCTCGATGTTCTTGCTCATCGTGTCTCTGGAACTCCAGCTCCATTCTGCGTAACTCAGTCTGCAGCCTGATTGCTTCTGGCTCCAGAATGCTGGTGACCTTCCCCTACTGCTGTGGCCCTTCACTTGCACTGGCCTTGCTGCCCTTCTTACCAGATCTGGACACTGCACTGGCTGCTGGCCCCTCCACACCCAAGGTTTGGTCCTTTACAGTCACAGTCTGTGACTCAATGCTCTGGGCATCTGCTGCCATCAGGGTATCCATGAGGTTCTATTTGGTGGCTCTTCCCTCGTGCAGGACTCCTCTCTCCTTGCACAACTGCTTCAGGTAGTCTGTAGTGTGCTCACTGTAGTTGGAAGCCATCTTCCTTAAATACAGCTACTCTAACTTGCACTTCGAAAAAAATAAAACAGGTAGGAACTTGACTGTAAGCAAAATGATATAGATGTTTCCTTTAAAAAATTGCTGCCTTATTTTGCAAGTGAGCTATACAGTATTAAGCTGACACACTGAACAGTTAAAGCTTGTGTTACCAATTTTATCGCACCGCTGCTAACCAAATCTGTCACAAATGCACTCAGCAGGTCAGGCCCTCTGCTCCCACAGTGCCAACCTCAGAGCGCAATAATGTGAACAGGTAACAGACAGGGTAATCCTCCTGTCTGCTTTTAGGTCCGAATCACTTTTAGTCTCAAGTTCTGGGGGGATTCAATCTGTGAACCGTATGCTAGCATACCCAATGTACAGGATCAGATACGTACCCTCTTCGGGGATTTGTGGTACAACCTTTTATCTGGGGCACCAAGCCAGGCTTCCAAAATTAACCCTTAAAACTCTATAAGAGACCTAAGGTATATTCTTGCCATTTCCCAGTTTGGTAACACCATCAAGCCCTTCAGAACAGCTGTCAAACTTAACCATGTATACATCACATGCAAAAAGAACTTGGAAGACGCACCCAGGCAGTATCTTTCAAATAAAGATTTTACTAAAAGATGATAAAAATATGAAAACTGTAAACACAGAAGAATATATCAAAGAGCATCACACTCACTTAAAAGAAAAATAAGGAAAACTACAGAACAAACTCCTACCAAAATACAGTTAGATCTTTTCTATCCAATGTATTATTACCTCTTTAAGTGCCTAAGTTAAATAAGAGAGCTGTGTCTTTGAGTCCCAAAATAATATGTCTTATTCCCCAGTTACAAGGATACATTTCAACTCCATCTCCTCACCCTCTTGGTGAGTCATCTAGCTCCTCCTTGTAGAATATAAAAATATACAAACATGATGTCCTATCAGGAGGTATATTAAATAAGGTGACATCATCAAAAACTCATTTCCCAAATTATGAGTCTTTGATCCACCAGTTCCTTTTGAGGTTTGTAACCCAGCAATCCATCACCTAGATGCGATATAGCCAACAGGAATCAGCTAAATTATGTCCTGTCCTGTAATAAAATGTATATTTAGCTTCCCAACTTCAAAGCTGCAACCGGTCATAAAAAGGTCATAAAATGCAGTTTCTTAAGGAAGTTAATTACATTACAGAGATCTCCTGGTCAGTGTAATATATTGTAGCTTCACTGAAATCGGTGGGGGGGGGGGCACCCATGGAAGTACAGGATGTCTTATGTGAGACAATCACATACTATATTTTTATATTACAAATAGCATACAACAGTCATAGCCAGCTGGCCAAGCATCACACAGGTGAGTAATTTTTTCATTGGGTACTTCAGAATTTGGAATAGAAATCAGGAAAGGCTCACCAGCCAAGAGACTGCTCAATTAGGAAAGAGATGGTGGGGTAGGGATTATATATATGTTGCCACAGTTGAAATGTTTATTGTGTAACTAAAAGCATATACATAAATGTGTATATACAGGAAGAGTTCTTTTTGAGAATATTAGTGTATCAAGATGATATGAAGTATCATATGGAGTTTTGACCGTACGTATAATTTTTCCTTTTTTTTGCTGTTGTTTTTCCTTCTGGTTTTGTTTTCTGTGGTTGTAAATGTGTCTTTGGTATTTTCAATAAACCAAATCCCCTACTCTACTCTAGCAGTATTTTTCTGTTGTGTAAAGTATTATCTGTGGCAAGCTTGTTGCCAGTGGGTCTTGCAACAGCGGTTGATGACTTTGAAACTTTTAGCGCACTATGTGAAAATGCGTTAGCTTCTGTATATAAGGTTTATATTTCTGCATTTCCTTCTAAAAAGGTTAACAGATGGTGGAAAGGATTTTTACATTTCATCAAATATAAATAGTATGAATTCATCATTTGTGATATTCTATCTTAAATGCTCTAAAATAGCTGTAATCTGAAGTTTAAATTAGCACTGTCAGCTTTGCCCCCTTCATTTTTTTGGTAAAAGCAAGCAGTGTGCCTATTGGCCACACACCACTCAGAGGTATGTTCAGAATGTCCCATGGATAAAAAATAGAAGACTTTTTACCTGTTTTCTTCATTTTTGCATTAACAGGTTTTCGTTCAGTCCTCCAGTAATCCTTCGCATACCAGAAGCACAACTAGGTCGGGACCACACGTCTGCCATGAGCGCGGTCCCAAAGTATGATTTTTTTCATATACAGGCAGTACAGTCATGTTGCGCCTGTTCAGTATGTAATTCTAAAATGTTACATCTATCTGGCACTGCAAACCGAGCATTGGAGTTTTAGAATTCGTATTTTTAAGTTGCGGCTAAAATCCGCACATGTGTGCAGTATTGAGATTTACCCCCAAATGCTTGATGTGGGGCTTTGAACCCACAACCATTCAATCTTCTAGCCTCAGAGGTGAATGTGCAACTACTGAGCCACTGACACTTATTACCCAGGCTCCTGTCATTAAAGCATACCCCTTCCATCTGACCCTTGAACCCATTTTGCTGTTCCTTGCCTATGACCCTTGTAGTTGCTATTCTCTCTCTTAGCCTCATATTTTCCTGGTGTTTGCACACTTTATGAATGTCCCTTACCTGGCCCAGATTGTACCTCATCGCTCTTTATGCCCACTAAGCTGCTACTAGCCCTCAGATATGGAGAGTACATAGCTAGGATCCTTCTTCTCACCCAGTCGCCGTGGTTCCCCTAGCCGCAGTCTCCCTGCAATCAAATCAAATCAACTTTATTTTTAAAGTGCCTTTCCAGATCAGGCACTATACATAAACATAAACAAACACAAAACCAACTTAAAATCAAGGTTAATAAAATCATACATAAAACTTATAATTTACAGCAGTATTAAATGCTAAACTCCCATCAATTAGACTCATCCGGGAACGCTAAGCTAAACAAATGAGTTTTGAGGACTAATTTAAAACTCTGGACAATAAGGCACTCTCTAACCCGACGAGGTAGAGAATTTCACAGAGTAGGGGCTGCAAACGCAAAAGATCTGGCCCCAGATGTCTTTAGTCGCACCCTGGGAATTTCTAGCAATCCCTCACCAGTGGATTGGAGGGGGTGGTTGGGGGCAGTATGGAGAAAGGAGATCTTGTAGGTAGCGGGGTCCCTGTTCATGTAGGGCTTTATAGGTCAGCAAACCAACCTTAAAGGTGATCCCCCACTGTACAGGCAGTCAGTGCAGTCCGCGGAGAACCAGCATAATGTGGCTGGTCCTAGAAGTACCAGTCACAAGCCTGGCCACCACATTCTGCACCAGCTACAAGCAGTGGATATCAACCCCTGGTAGCCCCAGGTATAAGGCATTGCAGTAGTCAAGGGAAGTCACAAAGTTTAAATGTGCGATATAGATGTCAAACTTCGACTCAGTGCACTAGTTCCTTCTCTTGTTAGGTGGAGTCCATCTCCCTTGAAGAGCCTCCTGTCCCATAAGTCCCCACAGCCCCCTACAAAATGGTACCCTTCTCCTGACACCATCCATTAAGCCACCCATTAAACTCCTCTGCCTCATCCTCCCCAATTCTGTCCTTCTTCCTCTCACTGCCTCTCCCTGCCCCACACAGGGAGGATCTCAGAAAATGCCAGAGAAGCCAAGTGTACTGCCAGTCAGTCCCCCACTCAACAAAAATTCTGCTTAACTATTTCCACAGACCAGTTCACCAGACCATTTGTACCCAGGTGTACCAGCACCCTCCACTCCCCTGATCCCTCTCTGACATCCTCCCTATTCTATCTAAATCCTGGATGGCCGATGCACCGGGAAGGCATCTGACCATCCCCCTTCCTTCCAGTCCCCCCTCCCACCAGCCTCTCCAGACCCCTAATCATTGAGTCCCCAACCACCAACACACTCCTGGTAGACTTGCTCTTGCTTGTCCCCTTGGTTGCCATCATGCTATCCTGCTGTTCACCACTGACTGACATAAGAGTCGCCCCCCCCCCCCAGCTAAGTCAGGTACCTGAGCCTCCTTTAGGGACGCAAAACTATTTTCCATCGACCGACCCAGTGGTGTGGAGGGCTGAGGCACTTGTGCCTTACCTCCTGTCATGTCTGTGACCCATGTTCGCAGTACGAGCAGGTCACCAGGGGTCAGCCGGGGAGGGAGAGGATTGAGCATCCAGAGGACAGCTCCCCTGTCCCGGGGAGGGATACTTGGCTGCTCCGCTGAATGACTGCCCTCAGGTAGCGGCTATGGAGGAACAGGACTGGGGCGCCTAATGGAAGGGTGGGTCCTAATGAGTCTGCAGTGCATACGCTTCCATGTATGCCGCTGACATGTCACGCCCAGCAGTGGGGAAGAATGGGGAGAAATGGAGGAAAACACCTCGCGGCAGCTGAATGAAGGTCTACCCCGGAGGCTCCGCACCGGTGGCCCTGCAGCCGATCCTGTGGCTGGGACAGCACAGGTAAGATCCCGGAGGAGCCAGGTGATGGGGCTGGGGGTGTGTCGAGCAGATAGGGGCCGCCTTGGGGAGACAGGCAGATAAAGTACAAATAAAAAAAACATGTATTTGCCATCTGGATGGTGTAGGGCTGGACAAGCTCTTTGTGGGTAATCCTGCCCCCTCCTCCCCACCCCCCTTGGCCTGTGGTCCTCTGAAGGAAGTGGAGTGGATGGCGGTGATCTCTAGCTGAGGTGATGATGCAGCTGAGATATTTGTACCCTTGCCACCAGCAGAGCTTGGAGTTCCACCACGCTTCTGCAGATGGGGCAGTGCCCCCTCCTCCAGAGCATATCCCTAGAAAAGAGTGCCCCATAGCTGCCACAACTGACTGTCTCCCCTCTGTACCCCATACCTATATCACAGGCAACACTTCAGTAGTGAAGCAGATGCCTAATTGAACTTGCAGTGCTCAACCAGACAAGGTGTTGCAATAAACTTCAGCTTTAGCACAGACTTCTAAATTAAAGTGGAAGCATCAGTTAGTAGCAGTAAGTGTCACAACAAAACAAACTACTAATTTAACTTGCAGTGCTCCCCAAGACAGGGTGTAGCAATACTCTTCAACTTTAGCACAGACTCCTTTACTAAACTGGAAGTATCAGTAGTAGTATTAAGTGCCACTACAAAACATATTACTAATTGAACTAAGCATTTGTAACAGTAAGCAGCACTTCAGCATACAGCCTATTAAGGAAGGAAGTACAAGGTTATACTCTGGCTACTTCAGCAATTAACATTTTTTGAATGTCATTTGAAGGTAGCCCCTCAAACTTGAAGATATTACGTGTAAACCAAATTGAACTGGCTAGCCATAAAAGCTAAAGGAAGTTACTTTGAAAGCCCGAGTATCTGGAAAACAAAGCATACCATCTCCCCACCACCACACATGCACACATTTTTTACAGAATATGATTGCCTTATCTACCAAGTACAGTAATCTTAGATAAACTGATGATGCCGCATTAAAGACACTTTTTGGCAGTAAGCCTTTTCTTATCATGCATTTCAGACTTGGAACCAAATACCTAGCAGTATAAGAAATAGTCAAACAGCTTTTAGCAGGTACAAGGTGACCCAGATGGAGGTGGGCAGGGAGGTATATCTGGATAAACAGAGGCAGGAAGGAGGGCAAGGGCAGCTAAGGCAGAAACAGAGGAGATGATTGCCAGTGAAGTCAAAAAAGGTGATAAAGCATTCTTCAGGTACATGAGTGAACAGAGGAAAGCAAGGGGAGGGATAGTGAGGATCAGGAGAACGGGGGGACTGTGCAGAAGATCAAGAAAAAGCTAACATTTTAAATGAATACTTCTGCTTGGTCTTCACAGTAGGGGGGATGGACCAACATGCATCAGCAGGCATCAGCGGAGGGGGGAGTGGACACAAGTCCATTTTTGGAAGAGAGAGTTTGAAGGGGATTGGAAGCTTGAGAGGAGAACAAGGTGATGAGGCCAGACGGATTCACTGAAGAGTTCTAAAAGAACTGAGCAAGATGCTATCTGCCATACCTGGCTACAACATATTCAGAAGAGACAGGGCAGGTAGGAAGGGAGGAGAAGTGGCACTGTATGTGAAAATGACATAAGGGCCACAGAGATCCAGGAGGAACAAAATGGGGAGAGATACTGTGGTTAGTTGGAAAGGAAAATGGGGCCAGCCATCCACAGGTGTGGTCTATAGACCACCAGCCCAGGAGGAAGAAACGGATAGGGAGCTGATGCTAGCCATCCCAAGGATGGCAGACAAGGGTGAGGTAGTACTGGTTGGAGACTTCAATATTCCAGATGTGGACTGGAGCATCCCAGCAGCAGCATCAACTAGGAGCAGATTTATCCTGGACTCCCTTCAGGGTGCCTTCCTCAACAACTGGCCATGGAACCAACTTCGGCAGAAGGCAATACTGGACCTTGTGCTCACAAAGCGGACAGTGTGATGGGGGTAACAGTGGGGGAGCACCTGGGGAACAGTGACCACCAGTCATTGTGGTTTGAAATCACAGAAAGAGCAGAACCAAACCACACAAAAACACGTATCCTGGATTTTAGGGGGGCAGACTTTGGGAAAATGGGGAAATACTTGAAAGAGGCATTAAGGGGAATGGGGCAGGAATCAGGGGTTGAGGAACAGTGGGCAGTATTTAAAATGGGTATTACAAGAGCAACAGAATTATGCATTAAGCAGGTTAGCAAGAGGAAAAGGAAGAGGAGACCATTATGGTTTTCCAAAGAGGTAGCAAAGAAAGTGAAAGCCAAAAAGATTGCATTCAGGCAATACAAAAGACACAGGCAGAAGGGGATAGGGAGAAGTACCAGGAGAAGCAAAGGAGGCAGGAGGTCAGTAAGGGAAGCCAAAGCTCAGACAGAAGAACACATTGCAAAATCAGTGGGTAGAGGGGACAAAACCTTTTACAGGTACATAAGTGAAAAGGAAAGGCAAAGGGAGGGATAGTGAGACTGAAGGGGGAGGATGGGGGCCGCGTGGAGGATGACAACAGTAAAGCTGACATATTGAACAGGTATTTCTGCTCAGTCTTTACTGAGGAAGAGGAGGGTAATGGGTCTGAAGAGAGTACAAGTGGTGAGAATGGTGCAGAAATGGACACAAGTCCCTTTACACGAGAAAGGGTCCTGAAGGAACTGGAAGTAATAAGAGTTGATAAAGCAATGGGACCAGATGGGGTGCACCCCAGGGTCCTTAAAAAACTAAGAGAGGTGGTGGCTGAACCTCTGGCTATCCTGTTTAGCCAATCACTGGAAACAGGAGAGGTACCCAAGACTGGAGGACAGCAGATGATGTCCCCTTATACAAAAGTGGGAACAAGAGGAAGGGGAACTACAGACCAGTCAGCCTCCACCTCGGTAGTGGGAAGATCATGGAAGCACTACTGAAGGAGAGACTGGTGGAACATCTGGTTGTCAATGGACTACAGGAGCCAAGGCAGCATGGTTTCACCAGGGGGAGGTCATGTCAGACCAACCTCGTTGAATTTTTTGACTGGGTGACTAGGGAGGTGGATCAGGGGAGGGCAGTGGACATGGCCTATCTGGACTTCAGCAAGGCCTTTGACACTGTGCCACATAGAAGACTATTACACAAACTGGGGAATATGGGTGTGGGCAGGACAGTTTAGGTAACTGGCTGGGCAGCAGGAGACAGTGGGTGGTGGTAAATGGCTGTCACTCCACAGAGGGAAGAGTGACCAGTGGGGTACCACAGGGATCAGTGCTGGGACCAGTCCTATTCAACATCTTCATCAGTGGCATTGCGCAGGGCCTAGAAGGCAGAATTTCATTGTTCGCTGATGACACAAAGCTCTAACAGAGTAGACACACCAGAGGGTGTAGACAGAATGAGAAGGGACCTGCAGAAACTTGAAGAATGGTCAGGGGTTTGTCAGTTGAAATTCAATGCAAAGAAGTGCAAGATAATGCATATGGGGCACAAAAACCCTGGCACAATATATCAGTTGGGGGTGAGGATATAGCATGCACCAAGCAGGAAAGGGATCTTGGGGTTATCATCTCTGATGACCTCAAGGTAGGGAAACAGTGTGACAAGGCAGCAGGTAAAGCAAATAGGATGCTGGGATGCATAGGCAGGGGCATCACCAGCAGGAAAAGGGAGGTCATAATTCCACTCTACAAGACACTAGTGAGGCCCCACCTGGAGTACAGTGTACAGTTCTGGAGACCTTACTTACATAAGGACATAGACAGGGTAGAGAAGGTTCAGAGGAGGGCAACAAAGATGGTACATGGATTGCATCACAAGTCCTATGAGGACAGGTTGAAGGAACTGAATATGTACTCCCTGGAGGAGAGTAGGGAGAGAGGATATGATAGAGACATACAAGTATCTTACAGGGAGGAACAGGGTGCAGGAAGACACTATTTTTAAGTGAAAAGATGTTCCAGGACTAGAGGGCATGGGATGAAGTTGGGGAGACGATTCAGAGTAAGCGTGAGGAAGAATTTCTTCACAGAACGGGTGGTGGACAAGTGGAACACCCTTGCAGAGGAAGTGGTGGGGTTTGAAGCAATCATGGGATTTAAGAATGGCGGGATAGACATAAAGGAATTTGAGGGTCAGGGTAGGGGCAACAGACTTCTAGGAAAACATAAACTGAACTTACAAACTCAAATGGGCAGACTGGGTGGGCCATAGGCCCTTATCTGCCGGGCACTGTCTATGCATCTATGCCCATCTGGCAACACTTGCAGCACCTCATTGGAGAGGGGGTAATTCCAGAGGACTGGAGGACGGCTGATGTAGTCTCTCTGCACAAGAGCGACAGCAGGGAGGAGGCTAGCAATTACAGGCCAGTCAGTTTCACATTAATAGTGGGGAAATTAATGGCATCCGTTTTGAAGGAGAGGTTGATGGAGTACATGGAGGCATGTGGGCTGCAGGAACACTGGCAGCACGGTTCCACGGGGGGGAGGTCATGTCAAACATCTCATAGATTTCTTTGACTGGTTGACTAGGGATGTGGATCAGGGGAAGGCAGTGAATGTGGCCTATCTGGACTTTAGTAAAGTGCTTGACACTGTGCTGCATAGGAGGCTAATAAAGAAACTTAGCAGTCTGGGGGTTAGTAATAAGGTAGTCAGTTGGGTATCAAACTAGTTAAAGAATCGCAGGCAGAGGGTGGTGTTAAACAGCAGTCACTCAGGGAAGGGGGAGTGACCAGCAGAATGCCACAGGGATCAGCACTGAGTCCTGTCCTCTTCGATGTCTTCATAAGTGACACTGTTGAGGAACTGGAGGGGAAGGTGTCTCTCTTTGCAGATGACACCAAAATCTGCAACAGTGTGGAGACACAGGAAGGGGTGGAGAGAATGCAGAAGGATGTGGGGAAACTAGAGGAATGCTCTTGGGAGTGGCAATTGGGATTCAGTGCCAGAAAGTTCAAAGTCATGCACCTGGGATGGGGAAACCTGGAAACTGTGTATAAGACTGGAGGGGGAGTACTTAGTCACCAAGCAAGAAAGGGACCTTGGGGTAATCATATCTGATGATCTTAAGGTGGCAGGTCAGTGTGATGAGGCAGATGGCAAGGCTAGTGGGATGCTGGGTTGCATGGGGGATGGGATTCTAGCAGGAGAAGGGAGGTGGTGGTGTCACTGTATTGCTTACTGGTGAGACCCCATATGGAGTACTATTTACAGTTCTGGAGGCCGCACCTTGGCAAGGACATTGACAGCGTGAAAGCAGTCCAGAGTAGGGCTACCAAAATGGTGCAGAGGTTACACAAGAAACCATATGAGAAGAAGTTGTGGGAATTCAACTTGTACTCCCTGGAGCAGAGACAGAGAGGGGACATGATTAAGACCTGTAAGTGCCATAGAGGAGTGAACAACAAGCTGGAGGGGAATCTGTTTCAGAGAAAGAGGAGCACCAGGACATGGGGCATGCATTGAAGCTGGTGTGGAGGGGGGAGTTTAAGATGGATGTACGGAAATACTTCTTCATGGAAAGGGTGGTGGACACCTGAAACAGCCTGCCAGAAGAGGTGATGGGGGCAAAGACAGTGGTGAGCTTCAAGCATGTTTGGGACAGGCACATGGGCATAATAAGTAGAGAGAAGGGAGGTAGGGACACTGGCCACCAAATAGGGTCTGTGATGTTGTAAGAGGCAGGGCAAAATATGGCAGACTAGATGGGCCTATAGGTCCTTTTCTGCCGGCACATTCTGTTTCTACTTTCAAATGAAAAGTTACAAGTTTCTTGAATGTGATGCTTGCAAATGTGTATATAATTACTGGTGCACCCCTTTAATACATGGACTAGAGTCATGTTTCAAATGCCGTAATAACCCATAGAATGGGTTATTACAGCAGTTATGTCACTCTTCTTAGCGTGCCACCTCATTGGCAGTCACTGTGTGGTGGGCGAACAGCAAAAAAACAAAAGGTATTTTATGTTTCCTGGAACAGTTGAACAGCACTGATCCTTTATCTTTTCATGTTATGTACATTTCAAAATTTTACATTATTTATCTGGTTGATCCTGCCTTAATAAGTCATAACATCTGTCTGGTTGATCCTGCCATTTGTACCTCGGTGAGCTGAGACAGCAGCTGCATAGAAACGAACCATGACAGACTAGCAACCTGCGGTCCACAGTGCAATGTGAAAAAAAAAAACATAAAAGGAAAAATATATATGCTTGTGCTGAGAGGAGACAGGCAGACTGTGTGTGTGTGTGTGTGTGTGTGTGTGTGTGTGTGAGAGAGAGAGAGAGACTGTCCACTACCTGAGGCAATCACTCCCTTGCACCAGTACTTATAAAAAATAATACCTGTGTTATGATGGTTTTTCACACACCCTCGGTGTGTGGCAATCTTATAAACCCCTCGAGCTTCACTCTCGGGGTTTATGGATTATCACACTCCTCGGGTGTGTGAAAAATCATCATAACACACACCTGCATAGGCATTATTCTCTATATATTTATTGTAACTTTCACCATCTGCATATAGTATGTGTTACTGTATTATGCTTAGTATTCTTATGTATTTTACTGTGTTTTTACATGGCATATACTATGTGGAAACTCAACTTGTGTCTTTTCCGCCTCTGGTGAGTTGCGTAACACAAGTCTGGGACCTTGTGATGACCTATTGTTTTAAGCACTATGATTCGTATTGTAGTTTACTGACTGTTGCTGCCGTCTTACTTATAATTTCCCTTTTGTATTAATCTCTGGATTGATGTCTCTGCCCTCTGTCTGTATTTGTAACCCACTCCTCCCCAGGTCGCACCTGGAAATGAGCCTTGGCTCAGTGTGCCTTTCCCCAGTTACCAACTTTTAAATAAATGATTTATTTATTTATTTTTATTTTTTAGCTTTTGGTGACCAGGTAAGAGCGTTAGGTCGTTGACCTGCCTATTTTCAAGCACGACCCAAGAGAGTACAGAATACAATGATGCAAATTATAACAGTGAATAATACAGTAGAAAGCAGTGCTTGTGACTAACAAGACCCCACGGAGGGAAGGTTGGCGTGATAAAATTACCTTTGGACATAAGACACCCACGTAGGAGTGAAACGTAAAAAACGATGCACCAGGTAACAGAACCCCACGCAGGAAGGTCAGACATATAGAATACAAGTAGACATAGGACACCCAAGTATGAGTGAAAAAACTAAAGCAGAGGATAGTCTAGAAGTATACAAAACGGTAGTAATTGCAGATGTGGAAGGCAACAGGAATCCAGAAGAAAGTTAAGAACAATTGCAGACACCAGGAGTACTCAGGTGAGAGAAAAGTCTTTCTTGAAAGAGTGGTGAGATGTAGAACACCTAATTAAATAACTTAATAAATAAATAATTGAACCCCAGGAATCCACTATTATTACTCTTGCAGTTCTCCTTTAAGACAGGACTGCCCCAGAGAGAATGGAATGCTATGCTAATCATGGAATGTTTAGCTCATGCATCTATTTTCAAACTGCCTTATGCCAACAGCCTACATTCTACCTCAGATTTCTTCTCTCTTCTGCAAAGACCAGATGCCCTGGAGATCTCTCTCAATCAGGATTGTCCGATTAGTATTTAAGAACAAAAAACCTTAAGTATTTTGTCTTATTTTTCAGCACTGCCTTGTGTCTATTGTTATTTACTGTTTTTTCCCCTCATAGTTTAAAATTTGTAAGTTTTTTTATTTAAAACTGACTTTCTATTTTAAAAATTGTTTGAAAGTTCTTTAAAATGTTTAGAAGTGTTGCCAAGACAGACAAGCATGATTTATGCTTAGTCTGTCTTGAACAACACTTCTGTCTTGATTTTAAAAATTGCAAGTCTTTCCCTCCTAAGACGCCTGAAAAATGTCAGGAAGGACTGCAGAAAGTTTGAAGAGGGGTCCATAGGCTCTGACCAGTCCACCCTCTCTAAATCTTTGGCTGAACCTTCCAGGGCCAAAAAACACCCCTGATACGGGTGAGGGCCCTGGCAAGAGAGGCATTGAACTGGTTGACTCCCCGGTGCCTGCCAAGAAACTCTAAAAGACTAAGCACACTGAGACCCCGGCTGTAATGCCACAAGGGGCTCCTCAAGTGTCTGCTACTGTACATTTGCCTGCTGACCTGGCACAGGCTTTGAAAATCATGCAAATTCTGCAGGGCTTTATACCCCCTCAGCCAACTGCTCAAGCCCAAGTAGGGCTAACATCTTTTTTTTTTTTGGTCTTTTTGGTAACCGGGTAAGGCCCACTAGGCACAAGTGCCAGTTTTCACAGGCAACCTGGCAGCACTGGCCAGTTAAGTGACTTGCTCAGAGTCACATAGTATGCAAGTGGGTTGTGAGAATCAAACTCTGGTCTAGTCTGCTAGATGTATCAATCTAGTTCACACCTCGTTCCTCTAACCTCTAGGCTATACAACTGCCATCTGCCTCTGTTCCCCTCCACTCCTGGAAAAATTGAGTATGAGGAACTAGAAGAGTATGAGTCAGAGGAGAATCGAACCGTTGGTCTCTTCTGAACAGGAGCTAGGTTCACCCCACAAAGACCTACTGATCTTTAAAAAAGGACATTATAAAAATTCTGAAAGCACCTAACACTATCACAGAAGTGTGATAGAAGTATTAAGGTCAGCACTTATCCTGACCTTCAGGGAATAGGGCAGCAGGCTGCCTGTGAAAGGGCTAAACTGACTCTGTTGTCTCATCCTCCTGAGAAGGATTCCAGAAAAATTGACAGATGCCATCACCCCTGATATGGGTGAGGGCCCTGGCAAGAGAGGCATTGAACCGGCTGACTCCCCGGTGCCTGCCAAGACACTGTAAAAGACTAAGCACACTGAGACCCTGGCTGGAATGCCAAAAGGGGCTCCTCAAGTGCCTGCTCCTACACCAATGCCTGCTGACCTGGGGCAGGCTTGGAAAATCATGCAACTGTTGCAGGGCTTTATACCTTGGGCATTGCAGCCCTCTAACGGAAAGCTCTCTGGCAGTCAGTTGTCGACAATGCTGAGGCTAACCCCTCTTTATCTGTGTCAGAGCTATTGGATATGGCAAAATTGGGTTTGGAGGCTTCCCAATACCAATTTCAAATGGCAGCTGACACCAATGATACTGCTGCAAGATGGATGGCTGGTACAGTAGCTCTGAGGAGATTTGCCTGGGTAGGGCTACCAACCTCACCCAGGACACACACACGCTAAGGCAATGGATTTTCCAGTTGAGGGCCACTCTCTTTGGTGCCCGGACTGAAGCTTACATGAAAAGTGAGATGAATACAAAGCTGCTTTAGAAGTAATTTGTCTAGAGACAGACCCTCTCCTTAGACTTCTTATTGTAGGGAGGCAGGGGCAGGTCTTCCTTAGGGACCTTTCTTCAGGTAAGACATCACAAGCAGTACCAACCACAGCAAACGCTCTTTGGAGGGCAGGGTGGAAGTCTACCAGCTCGCACAACAGACCCTGACTTTTAATTTGCCCCAACATCCTGTGGGGCAGACTCCCCTATTTAGGAATGGGTGGGCAGGGAGACTGCCAAAAGGCAGAGATACTAAACAAATATTTTTGCTCTGTATTTACAAAGGAAGAGGGGAAGTACCTAAAACAAACAGTAGAAACACTCTGGATACAGAAGTTGATACCAGCCCATTTACAGAAGAAAGGGTTCTGAAAGAACTCTTAAAACTGAAAGGTGGACAAAGCAATGGGGCCTGATGGGATACATCCCAGAATTCTAAAAAGAACTAAGGGTGGAATTAGTGACACCAGTGACTACCCTGTTTAACAAATCATGGGAGGATGGGGTGGTACCCGAGGACTGGAGGAGGGCAGATGTGATTCCCCTTCACAAAAGTGGGAGCAAGGCAGAAGCAGAAAACTACAGACATGTTAGTTTAACCTCAGTGGTAGGGAAAATGATGGAATCACTTCTGAAGGAAAGAATTGTCAAGTATCTAGAGGCCAGAGGGGCACAGGACCCAAGGCAGCATGGATTCACAGCGGGAAGGTCATGCCAGACAAATCTGATAGATTTCTTTGACTGGGTGACCAAAGTAGTAGATCAGGGAGGGCTGTGGACATGGCCTACCTAGACTTTAGCAAGGCATTTGACACAGTCCCACACAAAAGATTAATACACAAGTTAGCTAGCCTGGGAGTGGGTCCCAAGATGACAGCCTGGGTAAAAAATTGGCTGGAGAATCGTACACAGAGAGTAATAGTAAATGGAGTCCACTCTGAAGAAAGGGGGGTAACTAGTGGGGTACCACAGGGTTCAGTATTAGGACCGGTCCTCTTCAATGTCTTTATAAGCGACATTGCAGAGGGACTGGAAGGAAAAGTATGTCTCTTTGCAGATGACACAAAGATCTGCAACAGAGTTGATACAGAGTGGGTGGAAAGGATGAAAAGGGACTTGGCAAGATTAGAGGAATGGTCAAATGTATGGCAGCTTAGATTCAATGCTAAGAGTGCAAGGTAATGCACCTGGGAAACAAAACCCAGGGAAGAGTACACAATGGGGGGTGAGATACTAACAACAACAAAAATGGAAAGGGACTTGGGGGTAGTCATATCAGATGACCTAAAGGTGGGCAAGCAATGTGAGAGGGCAGCAAGGAGGGCTGGATGGATACTGGGATGCATAGGGAGAGGCATCACCAGTAGAAAACAGGAAGTTATTATCCCTCTGTACAGACAGCTGGTCAGACCCCATCTGGAGTACTGTGTGCAGTTCTGGAGACCCAGTCTTCGCAAAGACATAGACAGGATGGAAGCTGTCCAGAGGAGGGCAACTAAAATGGTGCAGGGTCTGCACAGGAAGACATATGAAGAGAGACTTAAGGAGCTTAATATGTATAGCCTCGAGGAAAGGAGGAGAGGGGGACATGATAGAAACTTCAAGTACCTCAAGGGAATCAACAAAGTCAAGAGGGTAGCATCTTTCAAAAAAGAGGTGTACAGAACAAGGGGCACAATTTGAAGATAGAGGGGTGGCTCAGAGTAATTTAAGGAAGTATTTTTTCACAGAGAGGGTTGTGGATGCATGGGACGGCCTTCCGGAGGAGGTCGTGGAGTCAAAAACAGTGGTGGAATTCAAGCATGCATGGGACAGTCATAAGGCAATTCTAGGGGGTGGGGGTAGAAAGAAGTAGGCTGCTGGTTAACTAGGATCTGCAGCTTATCCAGTAGGCAGGGAAATGGGCAGACTGGGTGGGCCAAGCGGTCCTTATCTGCCGTCAAATTCTATGTTTCTATGGTCAAAGATAACAGACAAATGGGTCTTGGAAACAGTGAGTCAGGGTCTCTGCCTTTGTTTCAAGTCCCTTCCTCCTCCAACGGTTAAACAAGTTGCACCAACTCCCTTCTCAGAAAGAAAATTGCTGGAGCAGGAGGTACAGGCCTTATTACTAGCAAAAGCAGTCAAGCCTGTCCCCCACAACCAAAGAGGACAAGGGTTCTATTCCAGATATTTCCTAACAAAAAAAAAGACTGGAGAGTGGCGGCCTATACTAGACCTCAGACTATTAAACAAGTACCTGGTAAAACCCAGGTTCAAAATGGTCACAATGGCAATGTGTCTCTCTCTGTCTGTCTAATTCATAAGAGAAAGAGATACAGACATAGAAACATAGAAATTCTCAGCAGATGAGAACTGCCTGGCCTATCTAGTCTGCCCATAAGCTCTTGTACTGGATTACTGCTTCGACCCACTCACTAGAGAAAGCAAGACAGGGAGAGTAACAGTGAGAGAGACAAAGACACTGGGGAGCAGCATTGAAGAGACAATGTGTGCTGTGTCCTCTCTCTGTGTGTCTGTGGATAGTAGTGTTTATGAAGGACATAGTGGGAACAGCACATGCAAGCTGCATATGCTTGAGTGTCTCTGTCTGTCAAATTCATAAGAGAAAGAGACACAGACATAGACATAGAAACATAGACATTCTCAGCAGATAAGAACTGCCTAGCCCATCTTGTCTGCCCATAAGCCCTTGTACTGGATTACTGCTTCTGACCCACTCGCTGCTGTACTTCTATGGTTCCCCTATGTCTGTCCCAAGCATGCTTGAATCCATCCACAGTGCTCGCTCTCACCACCTCCTAAGGCAGACCATCCACATGTCCACCACCCTCTCGGTGAAGAAGAACTTTCTCACATTCCCTCTTAACCTCCCACCTTCCAATTTCATGTCATGCTCCCTCGTTCTTGTGCTCCTCCTGTATTGAAAATGTCTCCCCTGCACCTTGTTTATACCCTTGAGGTACTTGAATGTTTCTACCGTATCCCCTGCACCTTGTTTATACCCTTGAGGTACTGAATGTTTCTATCGTGATCCCTCTTTCCCTCCTCTCTTGACTAGTGTTGCAAGTCTGTACCATCTTATTTGCACTCTCTGGACCATCTCCAGCCTGTTAATATCCTTATGAAGGTGCAACCTCCAGAACTGCACACAGTACTCCTTGTGAGGCCTGACCATGGTTTTATATAATGGCATTGCTACCTCCCTCCTTATGCTGGTGATACCCCTGCCTAAGCACCCCAGCATGTCATTGGCCCTCCCAGCTGCCTTAGCACTTGGACATTTCAGGTCATCTGAAATAAGAACCCCAGATCCCTTTCCTTCATTGTGACTGTCAGCAACTCCAAATCCTGTAGCTTTCCCAGGGTTTCTGTGTCCCAGGTGCATAAGTTTGCACTTTTTGAATTAAATTTCAGCTGCCAGTCCTCAGACCATTTTCAAGCTTCCCTAGGTCCCTTCTCATTTTCTCCCAGGTATCCACTGTGTTACAGATCTTGGTGTCATCTGCAAACATGCAGACCTTTCCCTTGACCCCTTCTGCAATGTCACTAATGAAGACATTGAACAGGACTAGGCCCAGGACAGCCCGATCTCGGCACCCACTGGTCACCCTCCCCAGACTGCACCCCATTTACCACCACTCTTTGTCTCCTGTCTGTTAGCCAGTTTCTAACCCAGTTTATCACCCTTTCCCCCATGCCCAGCCTACCCAGCTAGTTTATCAGCCTCCTATGTGGGACAGTGTCAAAGGCTTTGCTGAAATCAAGGTAAGCGTTGTCCATTGCCCCACCCTGAGTTACTTACTTTGTCACCCAGTCAAAGAACTCAACCAGATTTGTCTGACATGACCTCTCCACTGTGAATCCATGTTGCCTATGGTCCTGGGCTCCGATGGCTTCTAGATGCCCCACTATCCTTTCTTTAAGAAATGTCTCCATGATCTTCCCCACTACTGAGGTGAGGCTGACCGCCTATAGTTCCCCACCTCCTCCTGCTGCTGGATTTCTGTAGAGGGACCGTATGTGCCTGTTTACATTTACAGAAGAAAGGGCTCTGAAAGAACTCTTAAAACTGAAGGTGGACAAAGCAATGGGGCCTGATGGGATTCATCCCAGAATTGTAAAAGAACTAAGGGTAGAACTAGTGACACCACTGACTACCCTCTTTAACAAATCATGGGAGGATGGGGTGGTACCTGAGGACTGGAGAAGGGCAGATGTGATTCCCCTTCACAAAAGTGGGAGCAGGGCAGAAGCAGGAAACTACAGACCTGTTAGTTTAACCTCAGTGATAGGGAAAATGATGAAATCACTTCTGAAGGAAAGAATTGTCGAGTACCTAGAGGCCAGAGGGGCACAGGACCCAAGGCAGCATGGATTCACTGCGTGAAGGTCATGCCAGACGAATCTAATAGATTTCTTTGACTGGGTGGCCAAAGTAGTAGATCAGGGAGGGTCTGTGGACATGGCCTACCTAGACTTTAGCAAGGCATTTGACACAGTCCCACATAAAAGATTAATATACAAGTTAGCCAGCCTGGGAGTGGGTCCCAAGATGATAGCCTGGGTAAAGAATTGGCTGGAGAATAGGACACAGAGGGTAAAAGTAAATGGAGTCCACTCTGAAGAAAGGGAGGTTACTAGTGGGGTACCGCAGGGTTCAGTATTAGGACCGGTCCTCTTCAATGTCTTTATAAGCGACATTGCAGAGGGACTGGAAGGAAAAGTATGTCTCTTTGCAGATGACACAAAGATCTGCAACAGAGTTGATGCACAAGGTGGGGTGGAAAGGATGAAAAGGATCTTGAGGTTAGAGGAATGGTCAAATGTATGGCAGCTTAGATTCAATGCTAAGAAGCATGAGTAATGCACCTGGGAAACAAAACCCAGGAGAAGAGTACACAATGGGGGTGAGATACTAACAACAACAAAATGGAAAGGGACCTGGGGTAGTCATATCAGATGACTTAAAGGTGGGCAAGCAATGTGAGAGGGCAGTAAGGACGGCTGGGGGATACTGGGATGCATGGGAGAGGCATCACCAGTAGAAAACAGGAAGTTATTATCCCTCTGTACAGACAGCTAGTCAGACCCCCATCTGGAGTACTGCACAGTTCTGGAGACCCAATCTCCACAAGGACATAGACTGGGATGGAAGCTGTCCAGAGAGGGCAACTAAAATGGTACAGGGTCTGCACGGAAGACATATGAGAGAGAGACTAAAGGAGCTTAATATGTATAGCCTCGAGGAAAGGAGGGAGAGGGGACATGATAGAAACTTTCAAGTACCTCAAGGGAATCAGCAAAGTCAAGAGGGTAGCATCTTTCAAAAGAGGTGTGCAAGAACAAGGGCACAATTTGAAGATGGGGATGGCTCAGAGGTAATGTAAGGAAGTATTTTTTCACACAGAAGGTTGTGGATGCATGGAGCGGCCTTCCGGAGGTTGTGGAGTCAAAAACAGTGGTTGAATTCAAGCATGCATGGGACAGTCATAAGGCAATTCTAGGGGGTGGGGGTAGAAAGAAGTAGGCTGCTGGTTAACTAGGATCTGCATCTTATCCATTAGGTAGGGAAATGGGCAGACTGGGTGGGCCAAGCGGTCCTTATCTGCTGTCAAATTCTGTGTTTCTATGTTTCCTCCAATTCTCGGGTACCACTCCTGTGTTGAATGACTCATTGAACATGGCTGCCAGAAGTACTGCTATCTCCCTTCACAGTTCTCTTAATATCCTTGGGTGTATGCCATCTGGTCCCATTGCTTTGTCCACCTTCAGTTTAGTGAGCTCCTGTAGGACTCTTTTGCCTGTGAATGGACTATTGTCCACCTCTTCACCCCCTTGGCAACTGCTGTACTGCTGTGGCCCTTGCCCCTCCCTCGTCTGTGAATACGGAACAGAAAGACACAGTGGAGGTTTTGGGGGCATGACAGTTCTTAGGATTGGTACTATCACTTCCAAATACCTTAAACAATACATACAAGAAGCAACATTCAGCATTGACAAATGCTTGTATACGCCTTGTTTCTGACTGAGCTGTGGTCACAGGGAGGCATTTCCATTATAATGGGCCATAAAATGCTGACTAAAAGACAACTTTTGCTCCCTGCTGCAGCTGCAAAACAACTGGCACAGCAACAGGCCCAGCTTCAGCAGAGGCCAGCAAGGAGGAGTTGGGCCTGGTCACGCTAGAAATGCTTCAACATGCGGTTCTGAACCTAACCAGGACTGTTCAACTAATGGATCAAAATGTTATACCTTCTGTGAAAGACGGTGGTTGTCGAACAGAAGCTGGAGGGGTTTCATTGGAGCTGTGCAAGCCAGAGAAGTCGTTGGAGCAGGCTTTAGCCTCTGTGATGATGTGTGAAGGAACAGGCTTTGCTAAGTGCTCCCAACTTGAACATCTTGAGAACACTGCCCATGCAACTAATATCCGTTTGATCGGAGCACCGGAGGAATCGGAGAGAGAAGATTTGCTGACCAAGGTTAGCCTCCATCATTAAGGCAGTAAGGTCTGTATCTTATTTACCAGGCTACGGGCATTGAAACAGAGGGCCCTCCTGCTTGGTTCCGCTCACTTATGTGTCATTCTTTCATTTTGCTGTTTGATTGGTTTGGGCTGCACTCGCTTTGTCCCTGGTTGGTGCCTGTTGCAGAACTAGTAGGTGATGGGGGAGGGGCAACTTCTACCTCTGGTATCACAATGAGTGCTGTTGCCCTCTCCCCTTCAATTAGTTTAAATGGTCGAGAAATACTTTGAACTTCTGGCTCAGTGCATGGGTCCCCTCCTTTGTGAGGTGTAGGCCATCGAACCTGAAAAAGTCCCGCTCCCAGAAATTCCTCCAGTCTCCCACGAAGTGATGGCCCTTTTCCTTCACCAGTCCTTAAGCCATGTGTTTAAGTTAGTGATCTCCTTTTCTCAGATTTTCTGCCTGCTACCTCCTGCCCCCCGACAGGCAGAATTTCAGAGGAGACAGTGGACAAAACAGAAATTAATTTATCCTCGAGGCTGGTTAGCTGCGCTTTTGTTTCATCGACAGTTTGACTAGTTAGTTGTTTGTTCCTATATGTATCAAGAAGTTTGCGTCCTTAGCCGTGTTACACACAATTCTTTCAATCTGGCTAGTAGTCCCTCCAAGCTGATGTTCCAGGGAGGCATCTGATCGCACCCCTCAGGGTGCCCATTTTGTTTTAATTGAGATTCTACTCCCCTTTTCATAGCATCTCCAGGGATCACTAAAGGTCTTTTGTTTGTTTATCTTTGTGAACTAACCTTTGAGGTATGCTCATTTGTTCTCTGTGTCTGGTTTTGAGTTGATTCATCCTGTGCCTCTGCTGAAGGCTTGATGCAAGTGATAAATATCTGTTTGATGTATGTAGTGGTGATTTCATGTGCGCTTGCTTACCATGGCTATGTAATGTGGGACGCGCCTTACGGTTGTTGACTGTCTGCCAACCTCCTGGTCTGGTTATCCTTTGGGGTAGTGGTGGTTCTGTGTGTGGGTGGTATTGTGCTGCTGGCGGATTTCTACAATGTTCCATTGCAGAGATTAGCCTTGAGGTGTGATATTTCAGCCCATGCGGCACAGAGCTGAGAATGTAGATCCCCAAGTGTCCAGCATGTGGGACAGTGTCCAATTTTCTGAGCAACTGCTCTGTTGAATAGGGTGCCACAGTGTCTACAGTCAACTATGTCCATGGCTTAGATGATGGCCCGGATATTCAAACTGCGCCATTCTGAGGCGCAAGCCCTTGCGCTGCTCAAAATAGTTCGAGGGGTGTGGCTGGACGTATATTCAAAGGAGTTGCGCTGTTGAGCAACTCCTTTGAATATCACCCCCAGCCACAGCCACTGTGCATGGCGCAGTGGAACTGGCGCCCACCGCAAGCCGTCAGAGTGGAGTATCCAACTTGGCGTGGCGCTATACTCATTGCGCCATGCGCAAATTTCCGATATTCAAAAGGTGACATGCAAATGGGGCCATAATTCATGCAAGGCGCAGGGGGGCCATTTGCATCTGATTATGGCCCCATTTGCATGCCATTAGCATGTAGGTGCGCTGATCCCCGAGGACTTGCGCCCCTGGTCACCTGCCAGGCAGCAGCCGTTGGGGACCGACGACTCTGCAGCCCGATCGCTGGCAGAACGTGGAAAACAACCCCCAAACATCTCCCTAATGCCCGATCGCTGGCAGAACGTGAAAACAACTCCCCAAAACATCTTCCCAATGCCCGATCACGGGCAGAACGCGGAAAACAAACCCCCAAACATCTTCTTTCGCCCGAATGAGGGCAGAATGTAAAGAACCTCACCTCAACCCAATATCTCCCCGGTGGTCCAGGTGATATGCAGCCCGATCGCGGCAAATGTGTACGATATTCGTAGCTGGATCGCCGGGCAGAATGTATAATGACAGCTGGCAGCCGATCGCTGGCAGACGAGACGATATTGTTGAGTCGCTGGCAGAATGTGGGGCATCGTCCCAATATCTTTCAGGGGTTCAGGGATCAGCAGGTCACCGCTGGCAGAATGTCCAGTGATAGTCTCCAAACTTCTGGTGTTCCCAGTGTCCCACTATTGACGCGCCTCGCCGAGCCGGGCGAAGGCGCATCCCACCGACGCCAGCTTGCCGATTGATTGTTCGAGCCAGTACGCTGATATGAGATAGAGCCACGGGCGCAGCCCATACCGCATACGAAGCCAGTCCAGATGGACTGTCATGTACGATATGGGCTGCACAACCATTGACTCTAGCTCTGCACCAATGGGCAGCCCTACCGACAGTCAGTCGGCGGGGGCGGGCAGCAGGCGGTGGATGCTGCCGCCGCCGCCGGGAGGGGAGCGTGGTGGTCGTGGTGGGTGGGGGGACACTTCAGGACACCAGAGAGATGTTTGGGGGGTTGTCACTGACATTCTGCCCGCGATCGGGCATTACGTCCACTGACCACCAGGGAGATATTCGGGTTGGGGGTTCTTTTTTACATTCTGCCCGCGATCGGGCACTGGGGGTTGTCATTATACATTCTGCCCGGGCGATCGGCATTATGGTCCACTGGACCACCAGGGAGATATTCGGTTGGGGGTCTTTACATCTCTGCCCGCGATCGGGCACTGGGTTGGGGGTTGTCAAGTACATTCTGCCCGCGATCGGGCATTAGAGATGTTTCCAGCGGGGGGTCTTTTCAATGCCTGCCCACAATCGGGCTGGTGGGGGGCACAGGGACTGAGTTGGGGCCAGCCACGGGTGGCAGCTGCTGTGTTGCGCCCTGCATACATCAGCTCACCTGTGGGTGGCCTCAACTTGATCCTTGGCTCAAAGTTGTGCAGGCGCAGGTTGGGGGTTGGCGCCAGACATCCTGCACAACCCGACTGAATATCGGGCTGTGCAGTTTATGCATGGTTCCTCCCCCTCCTGTTGAGCATGCATTCATTTGCATTGCGCTGTTGCTCAACCTGTTTTCAGTGGCGCAACTGCCTCCTGCTGAATATCGCAGAATGGCTAATGTAGGACTTGAGCATGCTCAACCCTTTTGAATATCTGGCCCGATGTGTATTGGACGAAAAGGCAAGAGGTGGTCACTTAGACCAGAAGAGGTGGCCAAGTGGACCAAAGGCACGGAAAGATAGAGAAAAATGTGTTTTTGTGTGTGTTTTTTTTGTTGTTTTTATTAGCACTGTGTCATATGCCCACAAGGTCCATGAGCCACTCCTTCAACCTCCCCAGTGCTGTCTGTAGCCTTATTTACCCTGCCCATTTTTACACCAGTGTACATTTGCGAGTGTAAACTGTGCAAGTGTTAAGCAGATGTGGCTTTTCTGCTTCTCTCTCCGAGAGAGAGAGAGGAGGTGAACTGGTACTGGTGTTTTCAAGTGTTGTGTAAAGGGTGGCCACTTCATACATCACTGCCTGAGGGTAATGTAGCACCATAATGTACCAGTGCACTCCTTGTAGGATGGGCCCCATAATATGGTTTGCAAATCACTAGTGTGGAAACAGGCACCCTTTAGTGCTGTACACAACTGGTTTCAAAATGACCAGGTGTAGACTAACACCAGTGTGATGTACACCAGTATATATAACAGCTTGATCAGTGTAATGGGGCTCAAGTTTACACTCAACCTTTCTACACCAGTGTGTGGTTTGGAGATCTACACCGTGTAGATATCTGAGTGTAAACTGTCGAAGTATCAAAAATTGAATTGGCTCTTCTTCTCCTCTCCCAGATTGAGGAGCTGAACTGGTGTGGGTCTTTTCAGTTATAGTATAAACTGTACTACTTCACACACCATAGACTGAGGGGAAATTAGTGCCACAATGAACCATGGGATTCCATTCAGGATGGATCCCAGAATAAAGGGTCTGAGAACAAACTGACCTTGGAAAACACATGTATTGGGGGCGGGGGGAGAGACACCAGCTTGAAACCGTGTGTTATGAAGCTCCTGTTTTTCTTCAGAAGTTTTGTACATGTAGCGTCATGCCAGCACAGTGGTAGAGCTACAGCCACATACACTGACAACCTGGGTTTGGGAACAAGTCAGGGCCGCAAAAGGGAGGAATGGGCATCCCAGTGCATGCTTTCTTCTTCCTCCAGAGGAAGGTCCACGTCCTGCCAGCTGTGCCGCTACCTGAGTTACTACAGGTAGAGTGCAGGGAGTGGTCAATAGTAAGGAGCTGGAACATAGCTGTTGGGGGAGCGCATCTGGCATGCCCATGCCTGCAGACATCCCAATGCTCGGGGGGGGGGGAACTTAAGGAGAGAAATGGCACTGCCTTTGAAGGATGAAACCTACACCTGCCCACCACTTCCACTTTGAATCCTAGCTGCCAGGCAGCTTTATCTAGGTGAGCAGTATGGAGTGGGGAGGTACCAAAGGAGCTGAATAGCACCCCAGCCCTGAGGGGTAAGTTGGGGGGGGCACAGTGGTGTTTAGGTGGGTGAGCTGTTCGAGGTTCCGGATGTTTGACTAGCGGGTCTGAGGGACGGGACATGGGCATAGGTGGTAAGAAGTCTGAGGCAGGGGTCCAGGGGCACCAGTTTCACACCTTTTGGTGAGTGTGAACACAGCTTATGGGAACTGATCAAGCTTTTGCAACTCTGATTTCAACAACAGTTGGTGGAACAACTATAAAAATGAGTGGTACACAAAACCAAGGAAGGTGTGGTCAGGCTAAAGAGGAGGGATGGGTGGAGCATTGGAACGGTAAAGTTAATTTGCTGAATGAATAATCTTCCAGTGTCAATCTTCACCATTTATCACTGGTGGGTGATTAGCTGAAGATGAGCACCCTGTGGGAGATTTTGTTTTTCCTAAGGGGGAGGAGCCGACACCGATGGTGCCACCCACGAGGCCGACGCACAGCATGACACTTGTGGGCTGTCCAGTAATGGCCGTTGGCTCCTCCTCCTCCTCCACCTCAGTTCTGCTTTCTCCCACCATAGAGACAGTACTCGCTCCCGCTCTGCTTCTCCATTGCATCAGCGGCCTAGTCTACTGTGTCTGGCATAGTTAGCGTGGCATCACTGCCTTCAGAGCTGTTACTGTTGATGCCGTTTACCTCATCGTCACCTTGATTCTGTTGTCCAGCCACTCAACGCCGTTCCTGAAGCCGGTAAGACCATTTCATTTATTTTACTTAGCGTGCGGAGTCTGTTCTGTATTGTGTTTTAATTTCTCGTTTGCATCATGTCTGGTTCAGGGTACAGAAAGTGCTCTTCCAAGGCGGGCCAACCTCCCATGCGTCGTGTCTCTGTGGCCAGCAGTTTTCTGCAACGGACCGACATGATAGATGTCTTACCTGCCTTGGACCTAAGCATGACTTGGACCACTGCAGTGCCTGCTTCTCGATGGACCACCGCATTCTCGAGCACCGTGCGTTAAAGTCGTCAGGGTCGTGACGACTTTTGGGGGGAGGCATCACTCACTGATCCAAATGTGGGTTTCTTTGCCCTTCCTCTGGGTCCCCTCCCGGATCTATAAGGTCTGTTGAGGAGGAGGCCTTATCCTCTTCAAGCCTTGCTGTGGAAGAGGATTCTACTGCGGTGCTGGAGGATCGGTCTGGCCCATCCTGGGGCCGGGCCAGGAGCACCACCCTGGCAGTCACCTCATTGGAGGTGCAGGCTCCCCCACTGTCGGGGCCCACTGTCGTAGGATCTGGCACGGGGCGTTCATCAGCACTGCCCATCGGTGCTATCTTGGATACTGGAGCCATTTGCGGCTCTGATCAAAATGGTGCCATGAGGGGTACTGGGTCAGCCAGTGGCACCATTCATGGCACCACAGGTGGGAGAACCTCCAGGGTCGCCAGGCTGGAAGTCTTCTGGATCGCCTCCTCCCAGGGCCGGATGATCAAGAGACCGACACGAACTGGCAACCTGACTCTTTGGAGTCAGTGGGTTCTTCAGGGCCTAGAACCCTTGCGCTTTCCCAGGTGCCCCCTCCCATGGCTTCAGCGACTGCAGTCGGTGCCGGTTCCTGTGCCAATGGCAGCACTGTGGGCATGGAACAGGATGGCGGTCCGAGGGACTGTGGGAGTGGTGGTCTTGGTGTTGGGGGAGGGTTCGGCTACTATCCCTGGTGCCATACCCTCCCTGATGCTGGGCCGGGGCCTCTCCTCTCGGCCTACCTTGGGGGCCTGTGGAATCAAGGGGACTATTGGCACAGGGTGCGAGAGGAGGCCTTCCTCGGAGTTGGCGAGTTGAGGGATGGGCGAGGAGCTACGGCCCTCATCTGTAGCCCTTTGGAGCTCAGGGAGGAGCCATAGCGCTGAGCTCTAGGTCTCTCCTCATCACCTTCGAGGGAGTCCTCAGTGGGTGGGGCTGGGGACCGCCCTTTTGGACTCATGCGACCCCGGTCCCCTCATATAGATGTTTCCCTTTCAGGGCTCAGTTCGGACTGCCTTGGGCTGGTTGAGCGGCAGTTGATGGAGCAGACCTGCGGATCTCCTCATCATTTGGGATCACCTGCTAGGTCTCCTGGCCCTGGCAGAAGTAGGTCACTTGCTGTGACCAGTCTTTCTCCCTTACCTCTGCATCTAGCCCCTCTTCTCCCCGGCCTTGTGGATCCTTCAGGGCCCTTGCCCTGGGAGCAGTTCAGATCCCAGGCTGTGTATTTCCCCAGCTGTGTTAGGCCCATGGACAAGCAGGTCTCCCACCTGTTTTCCCCCACCACAGCCAGAATCTGAATCATCAGGTTCCTCAGTCTCCTCATCTTCCTCCATTGAGGAAGAGGAGACTTCCGTTCACCTGTCCTCTGATGCTGATCAGACACAGTATCAGCGCTTCCTTGCGAGGCTGGTCAAGGACCTGTACATCTGTTACATTGCCCAACGCAATACCGAGAGTGCGACGTGAGCCTTTTTAGGCGAATACAATGCGGATCACTCTGTGGTCCCATCCTGGCCTACTCCCTTCCAGAAGGCATTGTACAGTGCCTGGCAGCTTCCAGCTACCCCAGTTCAAGCCCCTTTGGACTGCCAGTGCCGGTATTGCACACCCCAGGAGTCTCCAGGTTCCTCGCCATATCCCCTGTGGGACTGTTATATCTGGACACTCCTACTTGGTGTAGACACCCAGTCCACGACTGGCCCCCAGATCTGGACTCTGTGGAGTTCGACCACCTGGGGTGGAGAGTCTCTTCAGCGTGGATACTGCTCTGCATTGCTTCACATCAGGCACATCATGCTGCCTATAACAGGCACCTGTGGTCGATGCTGGGTCAGGTTCAGCATCGCTGTCTGATTCAGAGGCAGCCAGGCAGGCCACTGCCCTCTCTTAGGCCTGAGTTGGCAAGGCACCAGTAAAAGGCATTTTATGATGCTGGTGAGGTCGCTTCTAGGCTTATGGGACAGCAATCAGCATTAGGCGGTCGATGTGGTTTCACCCTATCCAGGTTATCACCCTTGGAATGTCTACTGATGCAGCATAAAAGTCAATGGGGATCACTGGCTGGCTCCAACATGGTCCATCATAGAGGCGAGAGTGGTAAAGTGCCTACAGGCACTGAATGTGACTAAATCATTGAACCTGAGGGTGTTAGAGGAGAGGAAGCAGGCTCTGACTGGACCACTAACAGATCTATTCAGTTGCTCTTTAGAGACAGGAAATGCTGGAGGAGTGGAGGACAGTGAATGTGATCCTCCCACACAAAAGTGGGTGTCCAAATGAGCCAGACATCTATAGACTGTTACAGATCCAGAGATGCAGTGGGACAGGCATGCACTTGCAGGATGGTGCTCGAGGCGTTGTCCCAGTAGTAGACCGCATAGCACGTTGGACGCTGAACAATGAGCTGTTTGAAGAAGTTGCAGGAAACTGAAGCTGATGCAAAAAAATTTATTGCACACTGAAGGACAAACTAGACATTTCGCAAAGCTTTGTTGCTTTTTCAAGAGATAGAGCTTAAGTCCCAGGAACCAGTAAATTTAGACCCCTAGTCATTTGCATAGTTTAGCTTCAGCCTGTTGCAGCTGCCTGAGTAAATGTGCTCAATGCCAAATTTAAAGGTATAGTACCTTGCTAATTTCAGGTTCCTAGTAAGAAAAATAGCCTACAATAAATACTTTGGGCAGGATTCATTAATAAGATGCGCCTGGCGATCTCAGATGCTCTACGCAAGTCAGATGCACCGTCCAGGTGGTGGCATTCACAAAAGGATGCGCCATGCCAAGCAACAAGCGCAACACCACTGTGAATCATCACAGGACACAACGGGCGATCCGCAGAAGCCATTGCATCCGGAGATGCCCTAGGCAGGCAGGCAGCCCTGTAGCCACACAGGGGAGCCAGCAGAACAACTGGAGCAAAACAGCAGGGCAGTAGGAGCAAACACAGAGCCAACACAAACAGACCCACGGACACAAGTGTAGAGTAAAACATGTTTATAAAACGTAATGGCCATAGAAACTGTACAGATCGAATGCCAGAAAAGGAACATCATCAACAACAACAACGACATCCACAGAAGGGGATGAGGGGGAGCAGGGAAGGGTAGGAGGACGGGAAAAGGGACAGAAACAAGGAACAGGGTAGGGCAACTATTTACACAGGAAGACCCCCAGTCGGTGGCAGGGGGACACTAGCAGTGCTTTGCTCTGCCACGCAGCACTCTGGCGCGGCCCGGAAGGTGCAGCACGATGCCCCGCAGGGCAGCTGACAGGTGCTGAACAGTCCCAGTAAGAGTGTGCAGGGCCGCCTGGATGGTCACATGGATCCTCTGGTCCACATCCACTGGCACAGTGCCACCACCATCACCACGGCGATCATGGACACCTACAGAAAACAACAGAAGGAACACACACTGAGGGCCAGAACGTGGAACACAACCCCACCCACCAAAGCCCGCACAAATAAAGTGGTACTTACCCACCTCTGGAGGGGCACCAGGCCTGGCACCCATGTATCGGCGACGATGCAAATCAGCAGCATCTGCGGCACGTTGCCTGGCCCCTGGACCTGCAAAACACAACGCACAGCACCATGAGCGAACACTGCCACAGTGCAGGATGCAAGTCCCCAGCCACCCCACCCTGCCAGCACGTGGCCATGCAGCAAACAGCGATGCCAGTGTCCGAGGCACCTGGTGTAGGTGGGCGCACACAGCCATGCCCATCCCCCCCAGCAACAGGGCAAAGCAGCACAGGAGCACCATGGGGGCAGTGATAGACACACACAGCATATTGCACAGAAGGATACAGCTGGAGAACACCTACCTGGCCGTGGCAGTGCACCCCTGTGTTCATGGCACCGCAGTCGTGCCAGCCTCTCTGGGTCCTGCCTCTGGAGGTCGCCATAGCGATGCCCGCACTGCTCACCGTGCGTGGGTATGTCAGTAGGCTGCATAATGGTGAAGCAATGATGGCCCACACCCTGGCTCTCTGGCTCATGGGAGGTCCTCCCTGCACAAACAGGTGGACCTCCACAGCCATGACCTGTGCCATTAGGTGTAACAGCTCCAAATGTGACCAGTTCATGGCCCTAGGCACCATTCTCCCAGCTCCAGGCATCCTACACTGTGTACATAAAGTGACAAAGTGCAATCAGGGAATGCGCTGTCCACCGACTGTTATGCGCCACGTGCAACAGTGATACACGTGCAGCACACCGTGCACTGAACATGAAGCACTGTTGGCCGCTGCCGACAGAACCGCGCATGCGCATGCCACCACACAATGGTGCTGCACGGCAAGGACACGATCGCGCACCGGCACCATGTTGTGCACAGCATGCACCAGTAATGTGTACCGTGCACAGTGAGCGATCCGTGTGGAGGGACGGACATTGCAGCCTGGGCGGCACATTGTGGACAGCTGCGTGATACGGTACACAGCACCGCGATCGTCGAGCACGATATGCGCACCGGACAATGGCGTAACAGCGCATAACGGAATATGCACCATACAACACGTACAACGCATGCATGGGGGATGCGCCATGTGGACAGCCCAAAGCCATGCAGATGTGCCACCCTGACCACACATGCGCTGGCAATGCGCCATACTGTCGGTGGCGCATCACACAGATGCTCCGTGCAAAGTGAGATGAGCTGGGAGCAATTATGCAGTTCAGAGAGAATGCACCCCAAACAGCCTCATCATCCATGCATGGGCATCTCAGCCAATTAGCATCTCATTAACAGGTGCTCTGGCCTCATTTGCATGCCCTGATCCATAAATGCTCCCAATTCAGCAGGCTGAGACCAGGGTACTGAGAGGAGTCAGTGCCTACAGGGTGAGTACACTACCACAGTCACAGGGCTACAGCACACACTGGTGTGCCTGCATCGGAGTGTGCACAGCTGATGGTGCCCCAGTACACCGCACGTGCTGCACCACTGCATGATGGATGGCAGCGAGCCGTGGCGGTGCACTGCAGGGGGTGCAACGTGTATGGAGGACATCACATAGTACACAGGGACACAGGGATGATACGGATGGCTGGGTTGAACTGCACTGTGGGTGCATGCAGTGCCATGTCACATGTATGTACGCCGCACAGTGTAACACCTGTGCAGACACAGTGTCTTCACTGCCAGCACGCACACCGCTGTTGTGCAAACACTGCGTGCCACCACATGGCAGTCCCCCTGTGCCCTGCAGCCAACACAATGGTGGCACCCAGGTATGATGGTGCACCATGGTGGTGGGACACACACAGCAGGGGTACTGGGACACACACACAGGACGGACGGGTCAGTGTCACACACCCTGTGGTGGCTATGGTACCCCTGCTGCATCCTGGGTGCCATGTGTGGCACGTGCGCCGTCCCTCATGGACCGCACACCATGGTGCATGTCCATCTGTGCCAGGCAGCCCACGCATGGACCACGGCACAGGCCACTGGCACCACAGGCCATGGTGAGCCTGCAGACAGTGGGAGCTTGGTGTGTGACTGTGTGTACACCTGGGCGGGTCTGACACAAGGTTGCTTCTACCCACAGTGTATAGAATGTCCAAGGGGTCAGGTGCCGCCGGCAGGTGGCGACCAAACTTCACACGGGATGAGGAGAGGGCACTCATCGAGGCATGACATCTATGCCTGGATGTACTCACTGGCAGGGGTGGCAGCAGGACGGTGCATGCAGCGGGCTGGGAGGAGGTGGCCCGGCATGTGAACGTGGTTGCACCATACAACCGCACAGTGCAGGAGTGCAGGAAGCATTGAAATGATGGGCGACGGTGGGCCAAGGAGAGGGTGGCCAGCATCCAGGCCTCCCTGAGGCAGACAGGGGGTGGACCCGGCTCGGTGGTACAGCTGAACCCCAACGAGGCCCTCCTAGCCGCCAGTGTGTCAGGGACGTCAGTGCATGGCATCCCTGGGGGTGGCTTCCAGATGGGGGGGGCAGCCCGTGGCAGCATGGTGAGTATCTGTGCACCCTGTCTGCACCTGCCATGGACAGGCATGCATACCCGGCAGTGTGTGGATGGCTGTGCATTGTGCCATATGCATCCTGTGCATTAACCACGTCTCCCTTTCTGTCTTCCACAGCTCCATCACAACTCCGTGGTGCGGCCATGGCTGACGGCGCAGCCCCCATAGACAATGATGTGGGCCCACCCCTTGGGGCCATTGACAGTGACGTGGTCATGTCCACGCTCCACACACCACTGGTCATGGCACCTGTGGCGGAGGGCTCCTGCAGAGCCTCCACCAGCGATGCGGCGCCTGCAGGTGGGTACATCACATGGTTGGGGCCTGTCTGGGTTGTCTGATGGTGACCCAGAGGATGTGGTGGACATAGCGGATGCACTCATTGTGCTTGTCAGTGGCATGCAGGGTGAGGGCATTAGCACCGACGCATGTTCCACTGTCAGCAGCATCACTGCCATGGGCGACTGCAGTGCACACGTGCGGGGCCGCCTGTGCATGGGATCCTGGATGCCAAAAGCGTCCCCACTGTGCTGGACACTGGTGCAGCGGTGGCACGTATGTCTGGGGCTGTGTGTGCTGTGCCCCCTGCACCGCTGCCCAGCATAGTGCAAGCAGCGTCAGAGGCATCCAGGCAGGGCACCAGTGGGCACGCACCCGCTACAGTGGGACCACAGGAAGACATGCATGGACAGCAGGTAACTGTGCCCAGCCATGATACACACACAGCACAGCCTGACAGGGTGCATCCACCACCCGTGGATGACCCTGGTGAGGCTGCCCATTCCCCGGTTCGACGGCACCAGCCACATGCCGCATCACCTGCCGATGACATGGGTGTCTACCTTGACCTGTTGCGGGCAACTGTGGACAGTCAGGAGGCACTCCAGGCAGAGTTCCATAGCCATTGGGCTGTCATGGTCCAGGAGCATGAGGCCTCGGCAGCGTGGCATGCTCAGATGCTGGCTGAGACACACCTCATGCGGTGGGCATGACCGCAGCCATGGAGCAGATCACAGTGCTGCAGAGGCAGTGGCTGCGCCCACAGCACGCCATGGACAGTGTGCGCCCAGTCGGACACCCAGGAGCATGTCCTGGACACCCTGTTGACGGGACCAGGTGGGCACCCTGCTGCTGACCCCATCGCCACTGGCATCGACCCCCACCGGCCATGGCTCAGCCGGGGGGTGTGGTTCAGCCACCCCACTGAGCACCTGTTCACGGTCTCAGTGCAGCACCCCTGTGGGGTCCCTGGGGACACCCCCTGTGGCTGGTGGTGGCACCACAATCACCAGCGGCCGTGGCAGAGGCCGCCCGCATGTCCGTGGTGGTCGTAGGGTGGCCCTGTGATGTGCATGCCCAGGGGCCTGTGGTGGTGGTGGCATGAGCCTGCACACTGGCCACCCTGTAGGTGGTGCCAGTGCTGCTGTGCATGGTGATCTCCAGCTACATGGTTGCCCTGGCACACCCCCGTGTCACCTGTGCTTGTGCACCTGTGTGTGTGTGTGTGTGTGTGTGTGTGCTGCAGTCGTGCAATGTGTCATGGGTATGATGAGTGCGTTACGGTGCATGCAGTGCCCATGTGCTGGCCGCAGTGCACACTGACCTGTGACGGTGTGGGCGTGGCCTGTGTGGTTCTGGTGTAGTGCATGCAGTGTGTGTGTGTGTGTGTGTGTGTCCCACCGTATGCATGCAACCGCATGTGCGCCCCGTGTGGCATATGGTGCCTGCCTGACCCGCCTATGTCCCTACACTAGTATGCCCATACCTGCACATGTACCAACCTGCATACTCACCTGCATGTCCCGGTGTTCCTCCAACACTCTGTTGTGGTATGCCTGTGCCTGGCCGCCAGCCTTGGATCCTTGTGCCCTTGTCCATCATTGGCTCCATATTCCTCGGGTGCCCTGCTTCGCCCTCCCCGCCTCCCTCCTCCTCCCCTGAACTGTTGCCTCGCTGCCTTGGCAGGTATCCCATGGTCTTGGGGCCATGTTGCGAGCACACAATAGGCCAGAATATGCCATGGCCTTCTCAGGGCTGTACTGTAGGGGAACCACCTGACCAGCACAGGCACCGGGAAATGCCTTCAGCATGCTGAAAACACGCCGACAGTGGGCGCAAGCCCGCACATGTGCCTCATTGTAGCTGTGCTCCTCTGCCACTGTTCCGGGTCGTTGGAAGGGGGTGAGGAGCCAGGGACACAATGGGTATGCAGCATCACCTGTGGGGGTAGATGTGTCTCTATTAGTTAACGGTATTACACTGTGGCGTGTGACCCAACCCCATCTCGCCCTGTGTTGTGCGCCCCTGTCCTGCCCCCCCGCCCATGCTGCCGCATGCCTGGCAATCCTGCTTCCCCTGCCCCTGCTGCTCCAGCCTGCCCCCATCCATCCTATGGCGCACATCGGGACCATGCCACCCTACTGCTGCCCCAGCACCATTCCACATCCCTGCTAGCCCAGTGCCCTCAAGCCTGCGGTCTTCTGCCCACTTGCCCACCGCAGTGTCCCGATCATGGTACCTCTCGGCTGCTGGAAACATAGTCACATGTACCTAACAGGTGTCCAGTTTGGCTGTCCCAGCCCTCGAACCTTGCACAGAGCACCGACTGGTGCCATATGTATGCATCATGTGCGCTCCCACGGTGTGTGGCGCAGACATTGGTGATGCGCCCCTTGGCATCACACACCACCTGGCTGTTCACTGAATGGTACCCCTTCCGAGTCACGTATGTGACGCCCTCCTCACCAGGTGGTGTATGGATTGCCACATGGGTGCAGTCGATGGTCCCTATGACACCTGGCTTGCGTGCCACCCTGTGGAACCCCTGCATGGCTTCTGTCCACTCTGCCTGTGTGCTGGGGAATCTGATGTATTCCGAAGCATGCAATAGCAGTGCGGTGAGGAACTGTGTGAGGAGGCGGGACGTTGAGGCCTGTGATATGCCAGTGGTGTCCCCTGTTGGCCTCTGGAAGGTTCCTGTGATGAGCAGGCACATGACCGTTGTCACCTTGATCTCCCCCGTGATGGCGTGTCCTCGTGCAGTGGGTGCCTGTATCACATCATGGCACAGCTCACATAGCTGCCTCAGCATGGCCCTGTTCGGGCGGTATCGCTCGACTGTCTCCACATCTGTCAGCTGCTCGAAGGACAGCCGGGCACGGTACTGCCGTGGGGCCAGCCGCCTACGGTTACTTCTGGTGCCCTGCCTCCTCCTCCTCATTGGGGCACCAGCAATGGCGACTACTGCTGGGTTCATCCCCTCTGTTGCTGTAGCCCTGTGGTGTGGCTTGCTGTCTGTGCCTGCCTCTATCTCTATTATGACTTCCCCTCTGTGTGTGTCCTGCTGTTGTCGTTTCATTGACTGCCTGCTGGTGTGCTGGACTTAAGTCTCCGTCTTTTGTACTTATCTTTTTAGGGCGCATCCTGGCTTTGCGCTGGAGTTGCTCCATTGCTGCTCCTTGGTTTTGCTCTGTGGATAGGGATGCACGGTGTATGCATGGGTACGCTCCTGTACATGCGCCACATGTCATTACTGCCAGCCTATGGCTTATGTCTTCTGGGCGCAGGGCATCTCGCTTGCACTGGCACTTCCTCCCTGTGCCTGAATCTACTTCCGTGCATTTCGACTTGCGCCAAGCGATCTGTTTTATGAATTTGCCCCTACTGTGCAAATGTTAGTGTATTTAATAGTCAAAACATTTTAACATACTATATGGAAGTAGAACCGCCTGCCTTAGAAAGAATTGAAGGACACTGGAGGGATTTACTTAAGGTTATTCATTACAGATTAGTGTGTGCTACTATCTAAAGCACTTTCATTCATTATTTGACGATGTATAAGTATTATCAAATGGTTATCTTCCATATGGCATTACCAAAATCTACACTTGTATCACTAAGTCTCTTTTAATAAAAACAAAATTTAAAAACAAATAAAAAAACACTTTATCATACTTTATTTCACATATTCACAATCCAGAGTGACATGTGAACATTTAAAAAGAGCTCTTTAAAGTGTTTTTGGAGCTTATGTGTATATATTACATCAAACCGTAGTTGATACTGACGATAGTCCCTTTCTGTAAACCTTGAAAATGTTTGTGCAGCCATTATTTATCTGGACGGGATCATAGTTTGGCCCCGACAAGGTGACCAGGGGATCCCTTCCACTTCCCTATTGATTGCTATGCCCTCGCGCTCAGGCACGTTATGACGTGCAGCAAGGGAGAGCGTTGCGGTGTGCCCCATTGAAATGAATGGGAGTATTTTTTGTTACTGTTTTATTATTCATGTATTATTCATTATGATGACAAGTTGGAGATTAATGAAGGCCACCGCTAGACTAACAAGACCCTTGTTTGTCGAGCGTTGGCTCATTAATCTCCAACTCCGCCATCATAATGTATAAAATAGTGATAAAAAAGATACTCCCATTCATTTCATGAAACGCACGCTTCCATAACATGCCTGAGTGTGTGGGGGTGGAAATCAGTAGGGAAGTGGAAGGGATCAGCTGGCCACCTTGTCAGAGCCAAACTTTGATCCCTTCCAGTTCAATAACGGCTGCACAAAAATGTAAATGTTTACAGAAAGGGATTTTTGCCAGCATCAGCTATGATTTGATGTAAGCAATACTTGCATCAACAGTCCTACGAGGATAGTGGTAGTGAGTTGGCAGAGTGTGCAAGAGGAAGGGGAAGAAAAAGGGGGGCAAGAAGAGAGGAAAAAGGAGCGCTTGAGGCATTGGAGAAATGGGAGATACAAAAAGGAAAGATGGTGCAGAGCACACCCCATCAGTGCACAGTGAGAATTGTTGTAGGCTTTTTTTTTTTTTTTGTGCTAGGAACCCATTAATTAGTGAAATATCGGGCCTGACATTCATAACTTTGCCTGGGCGCAAATCCCAGTTTACCCATGTAAACCGGGTTTTGTGCAGATTTCCCATATTCAAAATCCTGGTTAGTGTGGGCAAACAGGGTTTGTGCCTGGGCAATATTCAGAGGGGAGCAATGCAAATGAAGGGTGAAGACCTGAATATTAGCTGGTCCAATATTCAGAGTATGTGCACCGTGCAAGCCCGCTTTTCTCAGTCCCTTGTGCTACCCACATACCGCCAATCAAAACCCCGACTTATTCCCTCACAGCTCTAGTGATTAGTGGAGGAAGTGCAGCGCCCTCCAACCCCCAACACGGTAGTCCCTGGTGTCTAGTGGTGCCCCAGCTGGTCTGATGTTGCAATTAGACTTTCCTGGTGCCAGTAGTCTCCCACCCCTCACTGATCACTGGCCCGATGTAAAAAGGAAACTTTCCCTGGTTCCTAGTTGTCTCTTCCCCCACCCGCACCCATGCCCGATGTTTAAACATGTATTCCCTGGTGTCTAGTGGACTCTTCCCCAACCCCGCACCCATGCCTGATGTTTATACACATATTCCCTAGTGTCCAGTGGTCCCTCCCCCCACATGCACCCATGCCTGATGTTTATATACATATTCCCTAGTGTCCAGTGGTCCCTCCCCCACCCGCACCCATGCCTGATGATGAAGTAATTATTCCCTGGACCAGGCAAGGTTCTTGCCACCAGGTGCCTGCAGCTTGTAATGGAACCCAATGAGATCTTAAGGTTTGGAACTGGAGGGGGTGGCTAAGGGCACCATCTACCACTTCCACTCCGTCCCCGCCTGGGGGGCAGACCATGGCTTCATGGGGGGTCCTTCCCAGGGCTTGTGGCGCCAGTGAAGAGGTTGGGTGACAGTGTCATTGATGGGGCAGGGGATAAAAAGAAAAAAAAAAAGGGTAGAACTGACTTTGGGGGGTATCTCTTGCAGCAGGCCACACCTGTGGCACCGAGGGCAAGGTCCTGCTCAGCATCGACTGGCCACTTATTTGAGATTGCTGGATGTCCCTCCTCTGGTCATCCTTCCCTTGATTGAACCCTTTGAGGATGCCACCATGGCCGCCTGTCACTGGCCTAATTTGATTCCAGCCATGCCAAGGAAGGCAGGCAAATTATACCAGGCTCCAGCAGGAAGGCCTTTCTTTGCCGACTAGCCTCAAGCAGATTCAGTGGTTATCAGTGTTGCCCATGACCGCACCAAGAGGCCAAAACATCTCATTTTCTTGCCACCAGATAAGGAGTCCTGGAGGCTGGATCACATTGGCAAGAGAACCTTTGCCTCTGCCACACTGACCGTCAGGGTGTTGAACTACATTGCCCATATGGTCCAGTACCAGAACAAGCTCTGGGACCAGGCTCTCGAAACCGCCCGGGCCCTCCTGGAGGACACCTTAAAACGTAAGATACTGCAGTTTCTGAAAGCAGGTTCCGACGTTGGCATACACCTTCTTAGGGCTGCCTGCGATGCTGTAGATGCCTCGGCCAGGGCTGCCGTAGTGGCCATTTGACTGTGAAGACACTCTTGGCTGAAGGTGTCAGGGTTTACCCAAGATGTTCAATTGTCCATCCTGAATGCCCCCTTTAGAAGCTTCAAACTGTTTGGGGCAGAACCCATTAATTAGTGAAATATCGGGCCTGACATTCATAACTTTAGTTTTATATCAGGCTGACAATCGAGTGGGGGGACCACTAGCACCAGGATAGCTCTCTGGGACCGGGCAAGTCTCTTCCCACACCTTGTGGTTGGTCCACTTTATGTACCACACCAACCAGCCCAAAAGTGGTCAATGGTGCCCTTTCAGTGGTCTGCCCATTGACCCAAGCCTTCTAAAAGCTTCCAAGGTAAAGTACCGGGCCTGCTGGAGCCTGGTGTAATTTGTCTGCCTAAGCGGGATCTTGCTCCTCGGTGCCCAAGGTGTGGCCTGCTGCAAGAGATCCCCTTGCAGATCTACTGTTACGTTAAGTTCTTATGTAACTGTACTTTAAACCATTCCTGGTGTCATAGTGGAACCCCAGCCCCCCACCTCCGGCAGGTGAGTGCCCCACAACCCACCTTCCCCATCATCTCACCCGAGCCAGCAACCAGCACAGCCCTCCACTCTCCACCACAACCGGCTGCCAACTGCATTGTTAGTGAATATGTACTGTTACAGTATGCACTCATTGACTGCTCGTCGATGGCCGGCCATGGTGGAGAGAGGGTTGTGCCGGTCGCCAGCTCGGGGTAGGGATGGGGGAGCGGGGTGGTGGGGAACTACCTGCCAGGGTGGGGGGTCTGCTAGACACCAGGGAATGGTTTAACTACCTTATACAATGGATCGGGATCGAGAGGAGGGACCACTGGACACCAGGGAAAGTTTTATATTTTACGTCAGGTCGACAATCAGCGATTGCGGGGGCACCACTAGACACCAGGGAAAGTTTCTTTTTTTGTTGTTATATCAGGCCATTTACATTCATTTACAAAGAAGGGGGGGCACTAGACACCAAGGAAAGTTTAGTTTTACATCAGGCTGACAATCGGCGGGGGACCACTAGCACCAGGGATAGCTCTCTGGGACCGGGCAAGTGGGGGGCAGTGTTGCGCTACATTGCTGGGCTACCCATGCAAATGAGCCCATAATGGGTATGCAGATGTCCCCTTGGCACCTTGCATGCCCAATGAGCTCATTCACATGGGTCCGTTTGAATATCGGAAATTTAGCGCAGGCACAAGCAATTGTGGTGCACTATTTCGGGAGCCATGTCTGCCCAGCACTAAGTGGCTTGGTGCTGGGCTGCCATGGCCCTATATTTAGTCAAAAACACTGGTGCCCTATTCCACTGAATATAGCATTTTTGGACACCTGGGCAACCACAAGGTGCAGCGCTAATGTTTGCGCTGCGCTTTGCACATTTTTGAATATCGGGACCCTGGAGTTTTGTACCTGTACTAGTTTGTCCTTCAGTGCGCAATCTTTTCATAGCAGCTTCTGTTTCCTGCAACTGCTTCAAACACCTATAGACTGTTAGTCTGACATCTATAGTAGGGAAAGTATTGCAGTCCATTCTAAAGGAGAAGATAGTAGGATTCATGGAGGCCAGCAGCCGGCAGGACTCTAGTCAGCACAGATTTACCAGTGGGAGATCCTGCCAGATGAACCTGGGCTCTGGGTAGGACTTTTAGTTTGGGGGGTCCTGGACTTTTTTGGGAAAAAATGGGGGTCCTTAGGTAAGGTTTGGGGTTCCCCTTGAAATTTTTGAGAGTCCCCATTAAAAGGAATGCAGCGAGTCTGAATGTATTAAAATTACTCTTGTGTGTTTATTAACCATGCTTAGTTTTCTGTCAGGATTCCTTTTTTAAGGATTACATCAGCGACTCTCTTCTTGTCATACAGTTTGTTTTGTTCATAGTAAAGGAATTCACAGCATAAATGGTTGCATGTTGTCATTATTTAGAGAGAGTGGTGAAACCATGCCAGAAATGTAAACTTGATCTGTGTAGTTCCTACAGTTTTACTCACAGTAGTCCAACTGGTCCATTTTTTCCATCTTTTCCTTTATGCTCCTCTGGCAGGCGTGGGCGGCTGTATCAGCCTGTCCCTTCAGCACCATAGCTGTCCTGAGTCCTCTGAGCCCTCAAGCAACCTGTCAGCGCTAACTGGGGGGGGAGGCTTAATTAAGCCCCAACCCTCCAGTTTTTCCAACCCCCCCCCCCAATTCCCCTAAGCCCCATACAAGGTTGTGCATGCCTGTGGAGGCACACATGCATGCTTTTAGCCTATTTATTTATTGAAATGTTTTACCAAGAAGGCACACTGAACAATTGAAATTGCTTGTCTCCCGGTGTGTCCTGGGGGGAGGGGGTTACAGAAGGAAATGGATGTACATTTGCCAGAAAACTAGCCACACAGTCTAAAAAAACAATACAATACAACTGAAAAACACAATAAAATATATTTGTATGCAATAGGGTGGTTGCCTGAGATGACTCCACTCCTTCCACCCCTGGCCCAGCACTAGCCCTACCCCCGACACCTGCATCACCACCATGCCTCCACACAGTGGCAGTCAAAGGCCGGGAGAGCCAACCTCCCAGTCTGGAAAAGGAGAGCTCCTACCAGCCACTCAATCCTCACCCAGCCCCGGCTGGCTGATCCCTAGTGACTCATGCTCATCACAGAACATGGGCCACCAGTGTATCAGGAGGTAGGGTGCAGTGCTTCAGCCTCCACCACGACTGGGCCAGTTCAACTGATCCATTAAAAAAACGTTCTTCCAGTTTTGCAGTCATATCTCTGTTCTCGATGGTTTCCTCTATACCAGGCACATGCGCTAGTAAACAAATGCTGTGTCCTCAGCTGATGCCTCATAAGACACAGAGCTACCTCCAAAGTGACAATATATTGTTTGTGCCCCACCTGTGCCCTGGTAACCAGTAGTGTCTAAAGTCACTACTGCTCTGCCTAACATGGTATTGTTTCTATTTTTGTGCTGCTCTGAAGCAGCCATGTGTCAACCTGGCTAAAGAAAAATCCATCTGTTTAGCAAATAAGCAACTATTAAATTAATATTGACATAGTTGGTGCTACTGAAGTCAAATTAAAAGCACAATCAGTGGCGACAGCCATTCCTATGTCTCCACCCACATCATCTCTCTCCCCAGTACTTCTCTGTTCTCTCCTGCACAAGTCTTAAACAAATGTAAAAATGTTACTGTCTGTTTTTATGTTAACAATCCCCTTCACCATTCTGTTTACTGTCTCAAGGCAAAGACAGTGACACAATCTACCTGGTTGATTCTCTTCCTCTGGACTTGATTTTCTCTGTTCTTTTTCATGGCATTTAGTTCCCCTGACCTTCTCTGCTGCCCAGTATTACCAGAACTCATCATTGCCACCCTCAACATATACAGCCTCCTCCCAAAGCTTGCCGCTTCAACTCTTTGCTGACCAGTATAACCCTGATATCCTTACTGTTGTTGAAACCTGACTGACGCCCAATACTCCTGACCATGCTATTGTGCTACAAGGCTATAACGTTTTCAGACTTGATAGGAGGACAAAAGGGAGGGGTGCAATTTACTGTACATCAAAGACAACATCACCTGTTACCCGTCTCCACTACTCCCTCTGACTCTTCTGTGCAATTCCTACTTATCAAACTATTCTTGGGGCCCAAAATAAGTGATCACTGTAGTCTCAGTCTACATCCCACCAAAAGACCAAGGGATTGGTCTCTCAGCGTCCTGGACTTTGTAAGATCCCAACCTCCCAGATCTGAGATCCTCCTCCTTGGTGATTTTAATATCAACTGGTTTGCACCTGATGTGGGAACCCACAAAGATGCTATCTCTTCTGCTAAGCTAACGCAGATGGTCGATTCCCCCACAAGGAAGAACTACAAGTCAGGTACCAGCACTCTCCTGGACTGGGTTCTTGCCAGCCACCCAACCCGTATCAACAACACCACTGTCCTCCCGGATTCCCTCAGTGACCATTCCCCTGACATCTGCAACTGGTCAAATAAGTTTCATAAGCCTCCTCCTAAAACCATTTCCAGCAGAGTCCTACCCCGTGGCCAACTGACCCATCTCAAATCCTGTCTTAGTCAGCAAGACTGATCTTCCATACACATTGCACTGGATATTGACTCGGCCCTTGATTATATCATCACCACATTCAAAGCTGCCTGCGACTCCCAGCCCCCAGTAAAAGCACAAAGTCAAGGCACTCTCCAATCCCTGGCTCACGGCTGAGCTACTGGCTCAGTTAAAATCAAGAGACCACCTCTGGGCAGTAGCTAGGGCCACAGGTGCTCAACTGGACATTCAAAACACAAACAGACTACTTAACAACTGCAAAACATCGACTGATGAAGAGTACCTACTACAGGAAGCCCTCACCAACACCTGGGGAGCTTTTTGGGACAATATTAGGGAAGTCACAGGGAAGCAGTCCAAATCCTCCCCAACCCTACTGATGGTTGACGGAGCCACCACCCTTGACCTGAAGGTCATTGCCAATGATTTCAATGCAGCCTTCACTGACCTTAGTGCTATTCTCCCCCCGGACTTTTCTCCGAAACTGACTCCCCTGCTCCAAATTCCCTACCTAGCACCTCAAATCATTTGCCATTCCACTTCAAAAAAGTAAAGACGAATGATGTCTGCAAATACATAACAAAGGATATCTCCAAAGTCCAGAGCCAGTGGTGATTCACTGGACCTTAAACTGCTATCCCTCTCCCTCAGCCTCAGTCAGTTCCCAAGCAAATGGAAATCTGCTATTGTCACTCTGGTCTTTAAAAGCGGCAACAAGTCCATACAGGGGAACTACCGGCCGATCTCTATATTAACCCCCAAGGCCCTTGAGCGCATTGTTGCTGCCCAGCTTACAGACTACCTGGACAAATATAACATCCTATGTGCACAGCAACATGGGTTCAGGCAAGGGCACAGTACATCAGTAGCCCTCCTGGAATTCACTGGAGTCCTTCACAACTCGTTGGACAAAAGCCATCTAACTGGAGCCGTATTCATCAACGAGATTAAGGCATTTGACACTGTTCACCATGGTCTGCTTACCAAACAGCTGCTGAATGCCGGGCTTTCGCAGGACTCCACTGCATGATTTAATAGCTACCTGGACCAGCGCTCACAAAGAGTAAAAGTCTCAGGAGTACTCTCTGACTCCAAACCTGTTCACTCAGGAACCCCTCAGGGATCCATACTGGGCCCACTACTTTTCAGCCTTTTCCTGAACTCACTTCCACTATCTTGCCCAGAACAAATTATCCTCTATGCCGATGACGCTGTGCTTCTCACCCCCCATAAGGACCCACAACCCTACTTCACAACCTACAGCTTGCTTTCTCCATTGTTGAAAACTGATTCACAAAACATAAACTGGTTTTAAACCACAAAAGACTAAATCTATGCTTTCTGCAGCCAAAAACAAACACAGGTGATACCCCCTTGGTAGCAATACAAGCGCTGGTAATACCCTCGCTTGGCAGAAGACACCAGGAGGAAGGAGTGCTGTGTGACTGGACTTCTCTACTGGGACTAAAGAAGTAGAACTCTTGTACTTGGACCTTTAATTTAGGGTAAAAAAAACAAACTAACAAACAAAACAAAAACAAAAAAATAGTGTGTCTGAGTTAACTGAACTGAACAGTTATCTAGGTGTAAATCTCAGGTGATTGAAAGGGCTTGATAGCTGTGCAGTTTAAATTACTTGTAGAAAGATCTAGTAAGTAGGGGGAGTGGCTTAGCTAAAAGGAAGCTAAATTTAAAGACTGCCTTAGAAGGATTCTGTTAGTAGCTTGGCAGAAGACACCAGGAGGAAGGAGTGCTGTGTGACTGGACTTCTCTAGTGGGACTATATTGCCCTCCTTCTGTGCCCCCTCCCACCCAAAGCTAGTTCTACTTTTATAGGCAGAGGATTTGACTGACAACAGGAACTTCCTGTTTGAGAGCAGGAAGTGAGTGATCACAGAGCCACCAAAGACCCACCATCCTAGAAGGGCAAGAGTAGCTCTCCGGCCCCCTCTAGCTGCTGGAGGCCTGCCTCTGAGCAAGTAAGGGGTCTACTGAGAAATATAGGATATTCTTGTCACAAAACAGGACAATCAGGAGCTTAAAGGGCACAGAGGCAGAAAGTAAGTAGAGAGAGAAAGAAAAAAAAAAACAGAGGAAAGAGTAAGGATTCCAAACGACAGTTAAGGGGCCAGAAATAAGACATGATGGGAGTGGTGCCATGGCTGTGGAGCAGCAGTCTTCCGCGGGAGACGTTCTGGAGGATGCAGTGTTGTCTCATCTGCAGGCACCTGTCTGGGCTGAGGGAGGAGGTTGCTCATCTCCAGGCTGAGTTGGCAAGGATTTGTGGGACCTCCTCCTCCATCCAGTGACCACCAGTGTCACTGCCTTTGCCTCAGAGGTTGCCAAGAAAGAGGAGCGGTTGGACCACAGTGGGCTCAGGGAGGGTGAGGGTGGTGGAACAGAGGCGCATCCCTCCAGTTGTACCTCTCCACAATTCCTATGCCATTCTGGCAAAGTGTGGTTCCTCTATGGAGGCACCTGCAGTGGAGACCAAGGAGGATGCTGGGAACCTCCACAAAGGAGACCCACAGGAGGGTGGCATGGGACCCCACAAGGGAAGGAAACAACTCCTGGTGGGGGACTCCATTGTTAGGAAGGTAGAACTGGGGGAGGAAGGGGAGAGGGAGGTAAGGTGCCTGCCTGGCACCATGGCTTGGAGGGACAGGGAGCGAATCCTCAGGATTGCCGGAGCAGCTGCACAGGGAGAGAGCTGGATGTCATTGTCCACCTAGGGACAAATGACCTGGCTAAGAAAGGGATTAGAGCAGTGCAGGGAGAGTCTGTGGAATTGGGGAGTGGCCTTAGACAAGTAGCATGCACGGTAACCTTGTCGGAGGTGCTGCTCATCTATGGCGTAGGAGAGGCTAGGGTGTTCTGCACCATGGGATTCAATCAGTGGTTGAAAAACTGGTGCAGAGCTCAGGGATTTGGCTTCATTGGGGACTGGGGGTCCACCTGGAGTGATGCAAGCCTATACTGACATGATGGGCTGCATCTGTCCATATGGGAACCAGGATCCTAGGTGATAGGTTTAAATGCTTTATTGGCAAGCATTTAAACTAGCCAAGGGGGGAGGCACTGGAAAGGAGCAGGGAAATCCTAGCCCCTCCAAAAACAATCACAGTAGTAAGTACGGTAAACACCAACATAGAGGTGGCGATAGGGAGAAGGGCAGGGGTAAATGGGGAAAGTGACAAAGGCAAGAAGGACAGGGGTGGGGCAAAAAGGAGTAAGGCCATCAGGAAATGGAGGGTAATGAGTACCAATGCCTGTAGTCTGGGCAACAAGCTCCCTGAGCTGGTGGCCTTGATGGAAGAGGGATGCCTGGATATCGTAGCAGTCACAGAAACATGGTACACAGAGAACCATGACTGGGATGTTAACATACCAAGGTACATAACCTACAGGAGAGACAGGCAGGGGAGAAGAGGGAGGAGTAGCTCTCTATGAAAAGGATAAAGGCAACTGAACAAAAGAGTAAACAGGAAGGAGTGGAGGCACTGTGGGTGACCTTGGAGACTGGAAAGGGCACCACAATCTGCACAGGGGTTGTGTACAGACCCCCATGTCAGGGGGAGGGAATGGACAAGGATATGATAGAAGGCATTCTTAGGATGGCAGAGAAAGGGGAGATACTGTTGATGGGAGACCTGAATATGCCAGATGTTAACTGGAGGACATTTGCTGCAGCCACATCCAAGAGCAGGGCCATTCTCGATGCCCTACAGGTGACAGGCCTCAGACAGCTAGTTTTGGAACCCACTCGTGAGGGAGCGATCTTACACCTCGTACTGTCAAATCGGGGCAGTGAGAGGATCTCGGATCTAGAAGTGGGTTGCCATCTGGGAACAAGTGACCTTCAAACAGTGTGGTTCACGTTAAACTCAGCTACAGAGTCAAGCCATACAAAAGTGAGGGTACTGGACTTCAGGAGGGCTGACTTTGGCAAGATGGGAGAATGCCTCAGAAAAGCACTAGCAAACAGGCTAGAAGGAGGGGTGGAGCAATAATGGGGAATCATCAAAACTGCCATCACAGAGGCAACAAGCCTTTGTGTGAAGCAAATAAATCAAAATGAAAGAAAAAGCCACTGTGGTTCTCAAAAGAGGTGGCTGGGAAAGTCAGGGAGAAAAAGATAGCATTCAGGAAGTATAAGGAAACACAGAAGGTGCAGGACAGAGAGCTGTACCAGTTAAGGCAGAAGGAAGTAGGAAGGGAAGTCAGAATAACAAAGGCCCAGACTGAGGAAAAGATAGCCAACTCGGTTAAGAAGGGGGATAAAACCTTTTATAGGTACATCAGAGAGCGTAGAAAGACAAAGGGAGGGATAGTGAGGCTGAATAGAATGAATGGTGGGTGGGCAGAGGGGGACAGTGAAAAAGCAGGGATACTGAACAAATATTTCTGCTCAGTATTCACAAAAGAGGAGGGGGAAGTGCCTAATCCAGTTAACAGAAGCACTCTTGATAGGGGGGTCAATCCCAGCCCTTTCACAGAAGAAAGGGTTCTGCAAGAACTCCTAAAACTGAAGGTGGACAAAGCAATGGGGCCTGATGGAATTCACCCCAGAATTCTAAAAGAATTAAGGCGGGAACTAGTGAAACCACTGACTACTCTTTTTAATAAATCATGGGAGGATGGTGTGGTACCCGAGGACTGGAGGAAGGTGGATGTGATTCCCCTTCACAAAAGTGGGACCAAGACAGAGGCAGGAAACTACAGACCTGTCAGTTTGACCTCTGTGGTAGGGAAAGTGATGGAATCACTTCTGAAGGAAAGAATTGTTGAGTACCTTGAGGCCAGTGGGGCTCAGGACCCAAGGCAGCATGGGTTCACAGCGGGAAGATCATGTCAGACGAATCTAATAGAGTAGACCAGGGAGGGGCTGTGGACATGGCCTACCTAGACTTTAGCAAGGCATTTGACACAGTCCCACATGAAAGATTAATAGTCAAATTAACCAGCCTGGGAGTGGGTCCCAGGGTGGTAGCCTGGGTAAAACATTGGCTGGACAACAGGACACAGAAGGTAATTGCAAATGGAGTCCACTCTGAAGAAAGAGGGGTTACTAGTGCTGTACCACAGGGTTCAGTACTGGGTCCAGTCCTTTGTAATGTCTTTATAAGTGACATTGCAGAGGGACTGGAAGGAAAAGTATGCCTCTTTGCAGATGACACAAAGATCTGCAACAGGGTTGATACACAAGGAGGCATGGAAAGGATGAGAAGGGACTTGGCAAGGTTGGAGAAATGGTCAGAGGTATGGCAGCTAGGATTCAATGCAAAGAAGTGCAGAATAATGCACCTAGGAAACAAGAACCCAGGGGAAGATTACACAGTGTAGGGGGGAGGTAGTAACAACAACAAAAAAGGAAAGGGACCTGGGGGTAATCATATTAGATGACCTTAAGGTTAGCAAGCAATGTGAGAAGGCAGTAGGGAAGGCTGGGGTATACTGGGATGCATAGGGAGAGGCATCACCAGCAGAAAACAGGAAGTTGTTATCCCTCTGTACAGACAGTTGATGAGACCCCATCTGGAATACTAAGTCCAGTTCTGGAGACCCCATTTCTGCAGGGACATAGACAGGATAGAGGCAGTCCAGAGGAGGGCAACTAAAATGGTGCAGGTCTGCAAGAGAAGCCGTATGAGGAGAGACTAAAGGAGCTTAATATGTATACCCTTGAGGAAAGAGGGAGGGTAACATGATAGAAATGTTTAATACCTCAGTGGAATCAACAACGTCCAAGTGGGTAGCATCTTTCAGAAAAAGAGACGTGCAAGAACAAGGGGACACAATTTAAAGATGGGGGGGGGGCGGTTCCGGGGCAATGTGAGGAAGTATTTTTTCACAGAGAGGGTAGTGGATGCATGGAATAGCCTTCCTGAGGAGGTTGTGGGGTCTAAAACTGTGGGAGAATTCAAGAATGCATGGGACAGACATAAGGCAGTTCTTGTGGGGGGTAGGAAGAAATAGGCTGTTGGTTAACTAGGATCTGCGGCCTATCCTGTAGGTAGGGAAATGGGCAGACTAGGTGAGCCAAGTGGTCCTTATTTGCTGTCATAGTCTATGTTTCTATGAACAAGTGTCATCTTTTAAATACCTTGGAATCTCACTTGACCCTTGCCGGTCTTATGGGACTCACACTGATAGCGTTGCCAGAGTGGTAAACTCACGCACTGGAATTCTCTACCGAAATAGACAGCATCTTACCCAGGCAGCACTGAAGATTGCTATCCAGAGCTCTGTGGTCTCCGTCATAGACTACGTCCTCATAATCTATGGCTCTGCCTCTACTACTGCCTTCAGGCACATAACGACCTCCCTAAACAAGGCCTATCGACTGCTTACTGGATCCCACCGACTCACACACACATCTGAGCTTTACGCTCAAACGGGATGGCTTCAACTCGCTAACTGCATAAAGTACCTTACCTACTTGATGGCGAAAAAAACTATTTTGGGCCTTACTCCACCTAGTGTCCAAGCACTCCTGCGCCCAAACACTAATCCTCGTAACACCAGAGGGTCTGAACATCAGCTTCCCCGAAGCTGCACCACTCTGGGCCAAAGATCCTTTGCACATCATGCACCCAGCTGGATGAATGCCCTCAGCACTTTCATCACCTCCACCTCCTCACTGGGCATATTCAAATAAAGCCTCCATTATCATCTCACGGCCTCCAGCTCATGTGACTGCCACCCCTAACTTCCCCCTTCCCCATTTAGATCAACCACCCCCCTCTGATGTACTTTGACAATGCCATGAGCTGTTATAGTCTCTTTTTCGGCTGCCACCCCCGCTATCCTCTCACCCTTCCTCCCTGATTTCTTCTAGGTTTCTGAAATGATTCCTTGTATGTGTTATTCATGTGTCCTATTTACCATGATGCCGTACCTGAACTGATGAATATGGTTGTATGCTGTCTTTAATGTTGTATGCCCTTGTTTAACATGTACTGTATGCACTCTTCTGATGTGGAACCTTTGTAAAAGAGCCTTGGCTCAAAGGTAATTGTAATCCTAGATCTAAATAGCAAAGAACTCCCTCCTGCTCATAACTTCTGATCTCCCTCCTGCCCATAACTTCTGAACTTGCTCTTTCCTATAACTTCTCCTTGTGCTTCTCTCCTGCCCATAATTTCATGACATCTCTTCTGTGACTTCGCTCCTTTCTTGATGAAAGAAGCTGCTGTTGACAGACTGTGGAAATGGAGTTGCCACCTTTGGATGAGGTGAAAACCAGATACTGTGCTAAACCACACCCCAAACTCTGCCCCTGGCTCCACCCCTTTTTAAGCCTGATGAGTATATTGCTCCTCCTCCAAAGCCATTTGTTTTGGCAGAAGATTTTAAAAATAATAGGAAAAATTTTTATGTAGTTATTTTTTATTCTTTGGTAACAGGTAAGGCCATTGGGCACAGAGTCCATTACAGGTGTGACCTGGGAGCACAGAGAGATTAAGTGACTTGCCCACAGTCGTATGCAAGTGGAGGCTGTGGGAATTAAACCAAGTCTGCTGGATGTAAAAGCTCCTTTTCTGATGTGTCTTGGGGGAGGGCAAGGAGTAATCAGTTCACAACAATTACATAGATTCAGCTCTAGCATAATAGTAGTGCATAGACCACATTACACTTGTCATTTACAGTAAGCATACAATAACAGTTAGGGACAGCAGTAAACCCGCCCAATATCCATAGGATACAAATACTGTACAGCTTGCAGTAGGTGGCCACCCAGATTACAGATATCAGCAACAGCCACCATCATGGCAGTACTGGAGATAATGCTGAGCAGTTGCAGCGAGAGGACCCAGGAATACAGAGTGTAGATATTGAGCTGGCCATGGTGTGGAGGGGGTAGACTTAGGTGTAACTGAACGTATGGAGAGGAACCAAGGTCACCAGCCTGAGAAGAGGTTTGAAATGTCTGGGTAGTATGAAAAATGAGAACAGTAGCTGCTAAGGAATCAGGCGAGAGGGAGTCCATGTAGTGACAAAGGCAATAGAAATGAGATAATTTAACAAAAAGATCTAAAACATATCATAGTGTAGACAAACAAAAAGGAACACGGGAGAGCATATAAAGGTTTAAAAAGTTTCCCATCACAGCAGTAGAAGACCATACTTAAAATTCAGAATGGAAAAGTGTAGATTGATTTACTGGTAATCGTCTTAATGGCCGTACTTAACACCTCCCAGACTGACTGTTTTTTTACAAACAAAGGTCTGTATGACCTCAGAACTTTTTTGTAATGTGGACATGCAGCCAAAACAATGAATGATTTGGTACAATAATTTTTTTTTTCATTTTTATATAGATTTTTGTAGGCTTTTTCTCCCTGTTTTCTCCCGACCCTGTGCATCCACGCGTGTGTGAGCATACTACCTCCCCACCACAGGGCATCCTCTCGCTGTGCCCACCTCCGCCTGCACTACCCTCGGACCTTCACCGGTGGGAGCAGAACTATGGGGGGTGATGTCCACTCTGGGAGAGGAGGCTGCCTTTCGGCTGCTGAATCCCGCTCCCCCTTCCCCTTGCCGGTTCTCCAATGACCTGAGGTAGTTCACAAACCCAGGTCATCGGCATGGCACAAGGTAAGGTATCCACCACCTCAACCCGCAGCGCCACTGGGCCGGCTTGTACTGTCAGTTTTAAGAGTATGTGAATACTCTACTACGCCGGTGACCCAGGTTCAGGAATGAACCTGGGTCATCGGGGCCGCCAGAGGGGAGGAAGGAGTTGGATTGAGCAGCCACAAGGCAACTCTCCTCTCCTGTGGAGGGTCTCACTGCTTCTGCCACACAGCTGCTCCCAGGTGGAGGCCTGAGGGTAGCGCAGGTGGGAGTTACCCAAGGAAGGGTGGGTGCTGCAGGACCATGGCGTCGTGCCTTCACCGTGCATGTGCAGCGGGGTAGAGAAAAATGGAGCTGGCAGGCTCCATTACGATTTTGGCAGATGGATGGAATCGGATGTGACCCCCAAAGGAAGGGGCGCAGAGCCACCTACCAGATCCCCAGAAAAAGACGGGAAAAAAATCGAAATAGTAATAAAAAAAAAAAAAACAAGAGTATGTGCGCACTCATAGTGGCCCAAACACCGGACTACCTTTAGGCTATACCAGATGACCGGATAAGGACCCTAAAAAACTGATTCGCCAGGCAAAAATCAGACAGGTTATAACCCTATGTGGGAGAGTAGAATGGGGTAGTTGACTTGTTCTGGACATTTCCCCCTCACCCCCTCAACCCGTTTGGAAACATTATTTAACATCGCTGTTGAGACAGACTGTGTAAAGAAAAAATGAGGCAATTAACTTGTGATGGACATTCCTTCCCCACCCTCCAACCCATTTGGAAGCATTATTTAATGGCAGTACTTTTCTTATAGGGCACATCCCTTCATTCAGCTGGACAGACTGAGACAACAATGAGCTTTGGAGAAAATGGCCACAGTCATGTATTTATTTAATCAGTTATCAACAGGTACAGTCTAACCAGTGTGATGTGTGCAGCAAGGTAGTCTTGGTTGGTAATTATCAATCAAATACAGTAGATCTGATTCAAATTATTGGTGGTCGCCCCCCCCCTCCATGGGGAAGGGGGCACTTTACCACCAGTCACACAACCCCGCGAGGGCATCACCTCCAGAGCATGAAGGAGGGCTTTCTTGACTGGCTGCAGCCTTGTCCTCCCTGCAGAGGCCCGCCATGCTGCGGGCAAATGTCCAAGAGTCTGCCATTGAACTGCCTTTTTGAAGGAGGGAACTCCAGCTGTCCGGCCTTAACCTCTTGTCAGCCTCAGGAAGATCTGGTTGTTCAAAACTTGTGATCCTCTGTCCCCCCACAATACAGGCGTTCCAAGACTACCAAGCCACCACTTAAATTTTGGAGAATGAGAGAACCCCTCAGGTCCAGCTCCTTTTATGGGTTATGTCTCCCCCACCAGCCACAACCAAACTTTTCCCAGGGAACTCCTACCTTCCTGCCCCTAGTAGACGGCTCCCTCCTAACCTACCTGCCCATCTAGGTGTTCCTCGGCCGTGCCCCCAGATAAAAGCCCTGCTCCCTGCGATGCCTTGTAGGTGCCTTCATTATCTTGTTAGGTTTCTATGTTACTTCGCTTTAAAGTTATGAGCAATTGTGTAATCCTGATTTCACTACCTATTCAAAAAAGCCAGTTTCAGTGAAGAGACACTAATGATGTCATCTCCTGAACTCGCCCTCTAGTCCTCCCTGTCAGCAACCTTATAGGACCTGCTTCTGGCTGCAGTGCTTGTGTTTCCAGAGTGTTCAAATGCATGGCAGTGCACTTTAGAATATGTCAGAAGGTGCTTTTGGAATGCAGCACTGAACCAAGGCATAGAATGTCACGGTGGTGCACAGGGATGTGCCATCTCAAATGTAGTGGGACAGTCAGTCTCCGAATGCGACAGGGACACACCTCAAGGAATTTGGTGAGGGCTGGCAATTTCAGAATATAGTGGGGATGCACGCTGTTGCAATGTGATGTGACAGGACACACCATTTATTCTGAAATTGCTTGTCCCTGCCACATTCCGGAATTGTATGCACCCACCATATTTCAAAATTGTGCATCACATCCCCACCACATTCCAATATTATGCGTCCCAGCCACATTCTAAAATTATGCACGTCCCTTTCCCACTCTCAAATTGCGCATCACTGCCACTTTCTGAAATGGCACATCCCTGCCAAGTTCTATAATTGCACATTCCCGCCAAGTTGTGTGTCAGTGCCACATTCCAAAATTGTCACTGCCACGTTCCCTTATTGTGCATCACGCCACATTCCAAAATTATGTGTCACCACCACATTCTGAAGTTGAGATCACTGCCACATTCTGAAGTTGAGATCACCGCCACATTCTGAAATTCATGGTCAGTGCCACATTCTAAAAATATGCATCACCACCGCATTCTGAAACTGTGTGTCAATTCAGTTTATTGGAAAGCAAAATTGAGAGCAAGCTCTCTTTTACAACTGCATCCATTAAACAATTAATTTAAAAACTATATAACAATCAACAATGAGCATTCAGTCAATAGTATACAAATAGTACACACAGTGTAATGACTTATAAAATAATTATAACAAGTCAGGCATATGCATTTACACTGTTATCAAGAAAAAAAATTGCATTCATGTGCCAAGAAATGTAAAAGTACTTCATTTAAAAGGTGAAATCGATAATAAAGAGGTCAGTGTTAGGTTTTTTGTGCTGCATCCCATGAGGTGGGTAAGGCAAAAGCAAGTGTGTAACTACCAAATCTATTTTTATGCCTCGATGCTTTGAATTGAGGGAGATTTGTGGATTGTAAAGAATATTAATTTTTTTTTAATAGTGACCAAATTTAGTAGATAATAAGGAAGTTTATGCAAGACAAATTTATAAACAAGTAATAACCAATGTGCTTCCCTACGGGCATAAAGAGACTGCCAACCAGTTAGCAAATAAAGATTACAGTGATGGGCACGTCAAGGCATACCGGTGGTAAACCTGGTATGGTGAATCAAGGGGTTTCAATATAGTAGTCATTGTGTTCATATAAATACAATCCCCATAATCAATCAAGGACAGGGATAGTGAGTTTACAAGTTGTTTATGAATTACAAGGCTGAAACAAGCTTTATTCCTTTCTATAAAAGAAAACTTTTTTTTTTCAGTTTGTTACACAGCATTTGAAAGTGTATATCGAATCTCATATTTTCATCAAGCATAATGCCAAGGTACTTATATGAGGTGACCTTTTTTAAATGTGTTCCATCCAAGGCCATTAGGCTTTTACTATGGTTCTCCTTAGCTCTGCTAGTGAAAAGTACCCATTGAGTTTTACCCACATTCAATAATAAGTGCAGGTTAAACAATGTACGTTGAATTCTATCAAAGTCTTTTTGCAGGGTGTTTATTGCTATTGTTGCGTCCTTGCCACTGGTGTAGATAATAGTATCGTCAGTGTACGATTGAATCATCGAGTCAGCTGAGATACTTTTAAGCAATTCATTAACATAAATAAGAAACAAAAAGGGGCCCAGTACCGATCCCTGGGGCACACCTTTATTAACCATAGCAAAGTTAGAACAGTACTCGCCCACTTTCACGCACTGCATCCTAGGTGACAAGAGGTGAACCACTTTTAGGCCACAACCAGAAGTCTTTAATGTATTTAACCATAAATTATGATTAACAGAGGCAAGCGCTTTTGACAAATCTAAAAAACAGCAGGTACTGTATTTTCCTGGTCAAAAGCAGTATCGATATCATCAGTAACCTTAACGGTAGCAGAGGTAGAATTGGGGCCCTTACGAAATCCTGCCTGATAATCAGTTAGAATTTTATTTTTCCCCAAGTACTTTGAGAGCTCAATATGTAACAATTTTTCAAATAACTTCGAGATAGATGTCAAAATAGAGACTGGGTGATAACAGCCAGGATCTGATTCATTACCACCTTTAAAAATCGATGTAATACAGGCCGTCTTCCAATCAGTAGGTACCTCAAGTACGTAATGAAAAATTAAACAAGTAGGTTACATATTCAGCTATCACAGTAGCTCCAATTTTATAAAAATGGGATCTATTCTGTCTAGACCAGCCCCTTTCTTTACATCTGACTTTGTTAATTTAGTTAGAACAACCTGGTCAGCAATTTCCCTTTAAATAATAACAGAGAACTGTTATTACAAAATTAAAATTAGTGTCCAAGGCATCAACTGGTTGCTTTGGATATATTTTGTCAAATATGCTCCCAGCTTCCAAAAAGTATTAATTAAAGGCCCTAACCTGCTCAAGGGGTTTACATGATTGCAGGTCCTGTAAACCCCTTGAGCAGGTGTCACTGCCGCATTCTGAAAATGTGCGTCACCGTCGCATTCCACAAACTGTGCATCACCACTGCATTCCTAAATTATGCATCACCACCACATTCTGAATGTGTGTCACCACTGCATTCTGAAATAATGTGTCATCGCCACATTCCGAAATTATGCATCACCACAATCTGAAATTGAGCATCACCGCCACATTCTGAAACTGATCGTCACTGCCACATTCCAAAATTATGCGTCACTGCCGCATTCTAAAACTATGCATCACCACCACATTCTGAACTGTGCGCCACCACCACATTCTGAAATTGTATGTCGCCGCCACACTCCAAAATGGTGCCTCACCGCCACATTTTCAAAAGTGTGTGGCACTGCCACATTCTGGAAATTGTGCATCACCGCCACATTCCTAAATTGTGCATCATCGCCATATTCTCAAATTGTAAGGCCACCGCCACATTCTGAAATTGTGCGTCACCACCACATTCCAAAATTGTAGGTCACTGCCGCATTTTGAACCTGTGTGTCACCGCTGCATTCCGAAATGATGTTTTCTAGCTACTTTCTGAGACTGTCTCATTACTGCATTCCACAGTTGCAACCTGGTGACATTTCAAAATCTCATACCTGCAGTATTTTAAAAATTACACACAACTCTGTTGTTCTAAAGCCATGTTTGCCACTGCATTCCATCCCCCCCGCCCCCGTCACATTCTGAAGTACTGTACCTTGCATCTACACACTATGGAAGTGCATGTGCTGACCCCCCACCAGTGTCAATTTTCCTTTTTCAGATGTTTACTTCACCTGCAGTTTTAAGTAGCGTAGGAGAAATAAATCATATTGGTAGCTTGCAGGGGTACTAGGTTGTGAGTTCGGAGATGACATCAGCAGCAGCTCTTCACTGAAACTAGCTTTTTGAATAGGCAGTGAATTAAGGGTTACAAAATGACTTGTAAATTTTAAACTAAGTAACTTCAGTTTGATTTTTGGCAGGAGGCTGATTGAGGATATGCTGATCCACATCCTGAATTTATTGATGCCAAAAATGTTGGTGCCAGTCCCTCTTTAAAAACTTTACTTTCTGTGCTAATGGTCTTAAATGTGTTAAGTGCTGGAACAGGATCATAGGGCCCCATATTCAGAAGTCCCCAGCTGCATCGCGCAAGTGCCAGCGCCGTACAACTGTGATGCACTGGCACAAAACAATGGTATATTCACAAGATGCACCATGAGCAGGGGAGCAGACAGGGGGGACAACTGTCCCGGGCCCAGTGGCTTGGGGGGCCCAAAGGGGGGCCCATAGGAGGACCTGTAACAAGGGATGTGAGGCTAAGGGGGGCCCAGTCCTAAAGGTGTGTCCCGAGCCTAGGAATTTCTACTGACACCCCTGGCCATGAGATGCAATCACGCATGTCCAACTGAATATCCTGAACATGTGCGATCGCGCCATGGGAGATGTGCAACGCATTAGGTGACCTGAGCCCTATGCGGAGCATAGTGAAATACGCGATAGGCGGCCACATGCATGGAGCGCAGAATTGCAGTATTCAGCCAAGATATGCAAATGGCCTTATTGCACATTCCGAGCTCATTCCCCACATGTGCATCTCATTATTGGAATGTATTCAAGCCATTTGCATACCCCAAGCATGCGCAGTTCCAGCTTTGCAGGGCTGCTCCACCACCCCACAAATGTGAACAGGAGGTACTGCAGCTTAGCAGGCAGGTGTGATAAAATGGTTGCATGTGGGTGGGTGGACTGTATTGGCCTGGGTACAGTGCTATTACCAGTAGCCATGTACAGGGTCAGACTGGGGTACAGGGGGCCCACCTGGACAGTGGCCACAGGGGCCCAACTGGACAAGCAACAGGGGAGGGCACAGGGTGACACAGTCTGATCGGTATACCCAAGGCCCCTGGAATTCTGCGGTTCTGCGGTTGCGGAATTTGCCGCAGAATTTGTATCATGCCGCAGAATATATATAGTGCCACAGAATTCATTGTTTTTGGTGAATTTTCATATAAATATACTGTTTTTCCATAGTGTCAGGCTTTCTTTCCCACCTCGTTTATCCTGAAGCCCCTCATCTGTGCTCAGCAAATGATGTCATCGATGACATCACATCATATTTAGCCAATGAGAGGACTGCATTCTGCCAGAGAAATTAAGAAATCATGCTGCAGAAATCAGAAAATGCTGCCGCAGAAGTCAAGGAGCCCTGCCGCAGAACACCAGGGGCCCTGGGTATACCACAGTCACGTGATACATCAGCTCCGTATGCAGTGTACAGTCACCTGTAGTGCCCCCCCCATATGAGAGGAACATGGTGATAACTGCAAGGAATGGTAGTGTGCAGAGCTTGACCAGGTACCCGAGTGGGTGGGGGGTCCCACCTGTGTGCACCTATGGTGTACCGCCGTGGGTGTGTGCCACAGGTCAGTCCCTGGCCCATGCCAGGCTGCCATTCGTACCACCAGGTAACCTGGGCACTGTTGCCCCAGACATTACACCGGTGCATGCCACCACCGGGTGGTGCCCTGCAGGCCACATGGGTACAGGCCATGGCCCTGGTACATGCTGCAGTGTGGCCATTTGCTCCGCTGGTGTGCTGGGGGGCACCCAACAGCACTGGCATGTGGCAGCTGCATGGTGTACCATCTTGGGTGCGGTGTGGGAAATGGCTCTCTGGGCAGTGCCCATGGTGTGCTGGCACCTGTGGCTTGGGTATTTCCATCCTGGCATGATTGCTGTGTATGGATGCCTGGAGCACATCCTGGTGCACCTCCAAGGACTGTCTCAGGATGGCCTGTCTGCAGTTCCACAGCCTTCCTGTGGGTGGTTGGCTGACTTAGGCCATCCTTTTGTCTGCCTAACTTTGTGCAGCACATTTCTGGGATGTGCGGTAGATGCGCTGCACATTTTTGGCTGAATCTACGGATGCTCAGCATATTCCTGCACCTGCCCCCCTTTTTTTGTACCACATACATTATTTCTGCTCAATTGTGCATTCGAAAACGCGCGACGCATCTCTCCCGTTCGAATATCGCATTTCCACACATTTTCTGAGATGCACCGTGCATCTCCATTTTGACCCGCGCATCTCCTTTAAAAACGTGGGCCATAGTGTTCAACTTCAGCTCCTTCTTGGGCTGTCTGCATGGGTTTGCTCACAGTGCTAGCTTTAGAGAACATTTAACTTTTGTTTTGCATGGAAAATCCTATTTCACATGCCACTGATATAACAGGAGGCTAAGTAAAATCCTGGCCTTTGTGATAATATCTGGGAATATAACTGAGTAGTTTTCAATTAAGTCTTGCAAACACTGCTGAGCAAACTCATTCCTTTGTGATCTTCCTCAGCCCTTTCTTCGTCAGTAAGTGCTGACAGTGTTTCTTCTTTGAAGTCTGAGTCTTGGAAATAAGTGCAAACATCCTTCAGTTCCTACTATCCATGGTCCATTATCTTGGATTCGTCAGGGAGACATTTAGGATTTAGAAGAACATTTTAAGTCACGCGGCAGCTGCACTGGAACTGTATAAAATCTTGTGAGGATGTTGTCAGTGAACTGTGTGAGATATTGCCGAGGTGCAGTCTGGAATTGCTATGCAGTGCTGGTCAGTCATTTGCTTTTTTCCTGCCACATGCCAGGACGTCGGTCAAGTTTGTAACATTTTTTTAAGCTATGCCCCATTCTGCTCTTTGAATTGATGCAGAACTGTGACTTCTATCATGTTGCTGGCCACAGAAATGTCAACACTGTTATGCTGCATTACTAGAGAAAGTTTATTAACCGCATCTAAGACATCCATGAGAAAAGAAGTGCATATAAGATGAGGCAGACAGATTTTACTTTTGTGTAATGGCCCTTTGCTTCCGGACACCTTTTGCTGCATCGTGCTCTAATGCTTGTAACAATGCAGGGTAGGAGCTGTAGATTGCTTGAACTGCATTGTGCATTGACAGGCACTGGAAACTTGCAGGGTGTTTAGAGACAGATATCTAATATTATCAGCACTTAGTGTTTCTTGGATGAAATGCAGGGTATTGTACCATACTGCAGAGTTGCTGGTACCTGTACACATTTTTGGTTATGTCTTGTGATGTTCAAATAATTTTGTTCTGTACCCTCCTGGGTCATACTTGAAAATAAGCATTCACTTGTCTAGTGTACCTACCCAGTTACCAAAAAACAAGTAAGTAAATAGATTGAAAGCATTGTTATCCCTTTGTGCTTGTCCTGCTGCCACTGTCAGTTGATGAGTAACACAATGGATCTGAATCAGCCTTGGATTTACTTGCTGTCTTACCTTTGCATCCACCCCATTGTGCATTGTTGTCATTACGCTTGCAGCGTCATTTGCTAGTGTGATGGTGATCTTTTTTTTTTGCTCTTTTTGTAGCTGATCTGACTAATGCCCATCCCCCACCCCTCCGGTCCAGCACCCACGGCCCCCAAGACTTTATTTTATTTATTTATTAAATTTTGATGACCGGGTAGGCCCACTGAGCCCGAAGATCCCTTTTTCAGGGCAACCCGGAGAGACATTACATGGAAAAATGCAGGCAGTGAGAAGGTTACAGAGTACATACATACAGTTTTGTCATAGATGCAGAGCAATAATGGTATTCCATCTATAATTGTATGGCATGACCCTTGAGCAGAGTAGGCACGGTCTCGGCGAAGTTAGAGTCCGGTTCCCAGCAGATGTCTTTGCCGGTGTTCCTCCCTGGCTTCCCCCCCAGGGCGGGGCCTCGGGCTGGGCCGGTGGCTTTAAAGCTGGTTTCCAGCCAAGGGTCCCAGGGCAGTGGAGTGGGGCCATGAGAGGTGGGGTGTCATACCACGGCTGGCATTTTACCAGTTAGTATCCCCGGGGAGGTGTGGTGCATAATAACATGTGGTACGTAAGCACTGACGTCCGGCACATCTCCCAACAATGCGAGTTGTGGCTGCAGCTACCCCCTGCCTCCGCCAGAGGTCAGACAAGCGCTGGATGCTTCCCCACCCTTCCCCCGGAGGAGGAGAGCAGTCCACGAGATGCTCGATCCTCCGACTGCCTGGGTCCATTTCTGAACCTGGGGCATGAGCATCACAGGCAGAATACACTACCGCTGCGCTGACAGGCTGGCCTATGTGATGATCCTAATGGGGGTCAACTGCATTGTCAGAACATTTACAATTTCTGATACAATTGTCTTTGCCCTCCCTTCAGGCATTGAGCATAGAAATATAGAATCTGATGACAGATAAGGACCACTTGACCCACAAAGTCTGCCCACTTTTTCCCTCCCTGCATTCTCACTGCAGAAGCACTTTTTCCCTTCCTAAATTCTCACCGCAGACCCTACTTGAGCTATAGCTCTTCCCCCCCCCTTTCCACTGCAAGTCCCTTGTGCCTATCCCATACATTCTTGAACCCCTCCACTGTATTCACCCCCACCACCTATGTAGGAAGGCTGTTCCAGGAATCCACCACTTTTTCTGTGAAGAATTACATCCTCACATCTTTCCTGAATTACCCCTCTCCAATTTTATAGTATGTCCCCTTGTTCTGGAGCACCTACTTTTCTGAAAAATACTTCCCTCCTGTACTTTACTTACTCTGTGAGTTATTTAACGGACTCTGTCATATCCCTCGTCTCCCTCTTCTCTTCCAGGGTGTACATATTGAGGTCCCTCAGTCTCTCCTCTTAGGAGTTCTGGTGCAGACCCTGCACCATCTTAGTTGCCCTCCCACTCTGTCTTTCCAGAGATGTAATCTCTAGAACTGGACACAGTACTCAAGATGGGGTCTGAACAGTGATCTATAAAGGGGTAACAATGCCTCTCTCTTTCTGCTGGTGATGCCCATCCAAACGACATGAAGTCTTGTTGTATTCTGACAATTGCAGTTAGCTCCAGCCTTTGAACTGCCCCAGAGAGTATAGGGTTAAATTTCTATGCAGAGCTCGGTTGAAGACTCTGTCTGCAGTACTTTGAATCCAAACCATCAGATTCTTTACTCCGCTTCACTGAACAGTCACTCCGGAGATTCTCCTGTTGCTTGGTTCAACGACTCAGTTAGTGTCAGTTAAAGTCTCGGTTTTCCAAATTATTTTACTGCGATTCAGTTTACTCTGTCTGCGGTACAGTAAGTACTTAGATAGTGTTTTTGGATTGTGGAAATTGTAAAAGTCCCGATCGGTTCGATTGAACCGATCCTTTAGGTCTTTTGATTTAGTCATTTTAGTGTGTGGTTACCGGTTCTTATCGGTTAAAAAAAAAAATTGTGTTTTTAGCGGGTTTTTTCAAACACCCGTAACACGGTTGGAAACTGATAAGAGAGTCTTGCCTGGCGGTTGCGGAAAAAAGGGTTAGTTTGGTTTGGTTGGCCATGTCTGAGAAACTCCCCCCAAAAATTGGGCCCGCTGGGTCTCAACACTGCAGTGAGTGTGGGGAGGTCTTTGCTAAGGCTGATCCCCACACCACCTGTGTTTACTGTCTGTGGTTTGACCACCTCGATTCAGACTGCCAAATATGTAAGAATTTTCCCCAAGTCTACCCTGGCTAAGAGATTAGGTAGACTTAGGGAGAAGGAGGCTGAGAAATCCGCTAACCCGGAAGGCCAGCCCGGTTCAGTTACCACCGAACTAGAAGGAGTGCCCTCTGACCAGGGCGATACTTCTTCGGGCAAGAGGAGAGCTGATCCTGAGGGGTCAGTTCCTACAAAAAGGAAAAATCTGCCGGTTTGGATCCAGAACTCCATGTTCCGACCGCGTAAGAAATTGCCCGAGCAATTCGGATTGCGGAATCGCCGTCTGGTTCCGACCGATCCGGTCCCAGTTGGTAGGGTTCGGTTGGTCGGTTCTTCGGTTCAGGATTATGCCCTGAAGATTTTTATGAACTGGATTTTGAGGAGGGGGACTGTGAACAGTGTGAGGAGTATGATGATGAGTGCTTAGAAAGTCTGGATGTGCCTATAGAACCGGACATCTCCCAAGACAGACCTTCTGGTGTTTCCCCTCCTAGGCTCTCTGTCCCCTCCCCACTTTCTGTTTTACAGGAAAGTGGCAGAAACCCTCCAGCTTCCTATGGAGGAGGCTGTGCAGGACCAAGAAGAGCCTGACTTCATTGAAATGATGGATATCCCAGAGTCTAAGAGACTGTCTATTCCCCTTCACAAGTCTTTTGGGAAGCAGACTCAAAACATTCTAAAGTCTTCTAACTCTATACCTCCTGTGGACAGAAGGATGGACAAGAGGTATACTCTGTCAGGTTTGGATATGGAGTTTCTTTACCAGCAATGCAGCCATGTTGGGGTAGTGCAGGCTGCAGCCTGTGACAGGGCAGACATTCCCTTGGCTTCACACCCCCCAGGTAAAGACTCCAGGAAGTTGGTTGCCATGGCAAAGAAACAGTACATGGCATCCTCTTTGGGACTCAGGCAGGCTAATTATATGGCCTATACAGCCAGGTACCAGAAGTCCAGATAGGACACTGTACTGGCACTGGCTAAGCAGGCTTCCCCCAAGCTGGTCAAGGAGCTGGAGGGGGTGGCTGCTGATGGGATCGAGGCATCCAGGGTTCAGTTTCATGCTGCTGTGGACTCCAATGATGTGTCATCAAGAGTCATGGCTACATCTGTGGGTCTTCGGAGAATGGCTTGGCTCAGATGTACTAGCCTTTCACAGGACACCCAGGCTAAGGCCATGGATTTCCCTGTGGTGAGTAATTCTTTGTTTGGGTAGCGGACAGAGAATCACATGAAGAAAATGGACGAATACAGGACCACTTACAGGAGTACACAGGCCAAGGAAAGGCAGGCAACTCCTCAAAGGCAGCAAGCCAGAGGCAGGGGCAGGCCTTTCACAGAGCCTTTCTACAAGAGCAGGCCTCTTCTCCCTTTTCTCAGACAGGGTTCTTTGAGGGAGAGGCAGAAGGGGGATGAGCAGGGCTGCATCCACCCCTCAGCCTAAGGCACTTGCCAAGCAGACACCCTGAGGTGTCAGCCCGTGTCAACTCCCCATACCAGTAGGAGGCAGGCTAGCTTACTTCGTCCAGGACTGGAAGTCTGTTACTTCAGACAAATGGGTCCTGGAAGTGGTAAGCCAGGGACTGGTCCTCAGCTTCAAAAGATTTCCAAAGCTGAGGCCCAGCTCTTTTCCACCTGCAAGCACCTCCGAATCCCTTGCCTTGCAAGCAGAGGTTTCATCTCTGTTGCCTCTAAGGGCCATAGAGAGAGTGCCTTACCTACACGGGGCAAAGGTCCGTACTCCAGGTACTTCCTTACCCCAAAAAAGACAGGGGAGTAGTGACCCATCCTGGATTTAAGATATCTGAACAAGCATCTGTTAAAACCAAAGTTCTGAATGGTGACTCTGGGAATAATTCTTCCCTCTCTAAGGACAGGGGACTGGCTAGCCTCCCTGGACCTCAAGGATGCCTGTTTTCACATTCCCATCAGGTGCTTCCACAGAAAGTACCTCAGGTTCGGATTGCCTTCAGGCCATTATCAGTTCAGAGCAATGCCCTTTGGCCTAACATCAGCTCCAAGGGTGTTCACAAAGTGCCTGGCAGTAGTGGTGGCCTTTTTAAGAAGCAAGAAGATTGCAGTGTTTCCATATCTGGATGACTGGCTCATTGTGGGACAGTCCCCAGACCAAGTCAAGTCAGACCTCCAAATGACCCAGCAAGTGCTCACTTCCTTGGGGTTTCTTCTCAACCTTTCCAAGTCAGTTCTCGAACCTGTACAGCTTCTCACTTTTATAGGAGCAGAGCTGGATACAGACAAGGCAAGAGCTTTTCTTCCCATGCAAGGGTTACAGCTATTTCAGAGCTGGCCTCCTCTTTCCTTCTGGTCTCTCGACCAGCAAGGCATTTCCTTCAACTTCTGGGTCACATGGCAGCTTCTACAGCAGTGGTCCAGAAGCCAGATTTCAAATGAGGGACATTCAGTTCCATTTAAGGTCCTTCTGGTCCCAAAAGAAGGATCCTCTTACCAAACTAGTTCCAGTGACTCAGACTCTGATCCAGGCACTTCAGTGGTGGCAGGATCAGGACAATCTCAGGCAAGGGGTTCCTTTCATCAGTCAGCCCCACTCTGTGGTCCTTACCACAGATGCTTCTCTGTTGGGGTGGGGAGCCCATCTTGGGGCTCTCACAGCCCAGGGACAGTGGTCCCATCAAGAGTCCCTCCTGCATATCAATCTTTTGGAGCTCAGGGCAGTGTTCCTGGCTCTGCAAGCCTTCTCTCAGTCAGTGCAGAACAAGGTGGTACAGGTCAGGACAGACAAAACCACCAACATGTGGTACATCAACAAGCAGGGAGGCACTCGGTCCACGGCCTTGTGCACGGAAGCCATGAAACTATGGTCTCTGGCTTACTCTCTGCAGACATCCTTCAGTTGCAGTTCACCTTCCGGGAAAGGACAATGTAATAGCAGATGCACTGAGCAGAATCTCCCAGGGCCATCACGAATGGTCTCTGGATCCCCTGGTGCTAGAAGTGTTTTTTTCCAGGTGGGGCACTCCAGAGATGGATCTCTTTGCAGCCCCAGACAATCACCAACTTTCTCTGTTTTGTTGCAGACCTCCAGTACTGGGCTCAGTCCCTCGGGATGCTCTGGTTCTGAACTGGGAAGGGAAATTCCTCTATGCCTTCCTCATTTTCCTCTGTTGTTCAAAGTTCTGGTCAAAATGAGGTCACAGTCCTGCAAACTAATCGGATTGCTCCAGACTAGGCCAGGCAGCCATGGTATCCCTGCTGATGTCCCTAGCAGTCCATCTTCCCTGTCTCTCCCAGGAAGTGCAATCTGTTAACCTCATCTCGGGAGGATTTGGTACCCCAATCTTGGTCCCTCAATCTCAAGGCATGGCTCTTGAAGAGTTAGAATATACAGATTTGCATCTGTCCCAAGGGGTTCTGGACATTCTCAAAGCCTCTCGAAAGCCTGCCACCAGAAAACCTTACAACTCCAAATGGAAAAGATTCAGCATTTGGTGTTCCAAGAAGCATGTATCCCCAGACACTGCTGAATTGTCTACAGTTCTGGATTATATGGTTCATCTTAATGGCCTAGGCCTCAGACCAGCTACTCTCAAGGTACATTTGTCAGCTGTTTCTGCTTTTCTGTCAGTGGGAAAGCCGTCCTCTCTGTCATCTCATCCTGTATTCTGTACATTTTCAAAGTTGCTTCATACCAATCCTCCTTTTAGGGATCCTGCTCCTGCCTGGGATTTGAATGTCTGCATTGCTCACTTATGCAACCCCTTTTGAGCCTATGTCCTCAGCAGAGCTCAAGTACTTGACTTGGAAAACTGTGTTTTGGTTGCTGTTACCTATGCCAGGCGTATCAGTGAATTGCAAGCTCTGTCAGTTGAACCAGACTTCATCTCATTCCATAGGGACAAGGTGGTCCTTAGAACCAATAAGAGGTTCCTACCCAAAGTGGTTTCTGATTTTCCACTGAACCAATCCATGTCTCTTCCTGTGTTCTTCACTGATCATGCTTCCTCAGGAGGCGAAGGTTACACAGTTTAGATGTTAAAGAGCCCTTAGTTACTACATAGAGCGATACAAAGGGTCACAGGTTTGACTCCCTCCAGTTGTTCATCACTTATAGGGAAGTAGGTAAGGGCAAACTTGCCACCTAGAGAACTGTTGCCAGGTGGATTGTGTCCTGTATCCAATTCTGTTATGAGAAACTGGGAAAAATTCCTCCCTCAGGCTTGAGGGCTCATTCCACAGAGATACAGCTGCATCTCTGGCTGCGGCCACGGATATTCCTTTGTTAGAAATTTGCCAAGCAGCCACCTGGAAAACAGTTCATACCTTCACCAAGCATTACTCCATGGATATCCAGGCTCGGAGTGATGTTAGATTTGGGCAGCAGTGCTTCAGAGCCTATTCCCAAAGTAGGTTATGTCCCTCCTCCTTGGAGGTACTGCTTGGTAGTCTGCAATTGTCAGAATACAGCAAGACTTCATGTTGTTTGAAGAAAAAATTACTCACCTTAGTAATTGTGTTTCTTCTAATGGAGTCTTGCTGTATTCTGACCTCCCTCCCTGCCTCCCCTCTCAGAACCTGTTTTTGGGAAGTGGGTGGGCAGGTGCAGTGTTGCACCCCAGGGGTGTCTTCAGCACACTTCCTGTTGGGTGCTTTAGTTTGGTTATTAAGAATTTGTTATGCTTTATTACCTGTTTTTTGTTTGGTTTTTGGGTTTCCTGACTTGAGTCTTCCTCTGGGAACCTACAACATTAGTTGCCAGTTGGCTAGTAGAAATTTTACAATTTCCACATTCTGATAGGTCAGTGAGTTTTTAGCTCATAAGAATCTGATGGCTTGGATTCAAAGTACTGCAGACAGAGTCTTCAACCGAGCTCGAGCTCAACATTCTATGCCCTGCATAGAAATTTAACCCTATACTCTCCGGGGCAGTTCAAAGGCTGGAGCTAACTGCAATTGTCAGAATACAGCAAGACTCCATTAGAAGAAACACAATTACTAAGGTGAGTATTTTTTTCTTCCTATGCATCTCAGAATCCCACTAGCCTCCCCACTGCCTTGTCACACTGCCTGGCTACTTATAGGTCATCCAGTATCATCAGCATTAAACATTAAGCAGGTTAGCAAGAGGAAAAGGAAGAGGAGACCATTATGGTTTTCCAAAGAGGTAGCAAAGAAAGTGAAAGCCAAAAAGATTGCATTCAGGCAATACAAAAAGACACAGGCAGAAGGGGATAGGGAGAAGTACCAGGAGAAGCAAAGGGAGGCAGGGAGGTCAGTAAGGGAAGCCAAAGCTCAGACAGAAGAACACATTGCAAAATCGGTGGGTAGAGGGGACAAAACCTTTTATAGGTACATAACTGAAAAAAGAAAGGCAAAGGGAGGGATAGTGAGACTGAAGGGGGAGGATGGGGGCCGCGTGGAGGATGACAACAGTAAAGCTGACATATTGAACAGGTATTTCTGCTCAGTCTTTACTGAGGAAGAGGAGGGTAATGGGTCTGAAGGGAGTACAAGGGGTGTGAATGGTGCAGAAATGGACACAAGTCCCTTTACGAAAGGTCCTGAAAGAACTGCAAGTAATAAGAGTTGATAAAGCAATGGGGCCAGATGGGGTGCACCCAGGGTCATAAAGAACTAAGAAATTGGTGGCTGAACCTCTGGCTATCCTGTTTAGCCAATCACTGGAAACAGGAGGTACCCAAAGACTGGAAGACAGCAGATGTAGTCCCCTTATACAAAAGTGGGAACAAAGAGGAAGCAGGGAACTACAGACCAGTCAGCCTCACCTCGGTAGATCATGGAAGCACTACTGAAGGAGAGATTGGTGGAACATCTGGTTGTCAATGGACTACAGGACCCAAGGCAGCATGGTTTCACCAGGGGGAGGTCATGTCAGACCAACCTCATTGAATTTTTTGACTGGGTGACTAGGGAGGTGGATCAGGGGAGGGCAGTGGACATGGCCTATCTGGACTTCAGCAAGGCCTTTGACACTGTGCCACACAGAAGACTATTACACAAACTGGGGAATATGGGTGTGAGCAGAACAGTAGTGTGGTGGGTAGGTAACTGGCTGGGTGGCAGGACACAGAGGGTGGTGGAAAATGGCTGTCACTCCACAGAGGGAACAGTGACCAGTGGGGTACCACAGGGATCAGTGCTGGGACCGGTCCTATTCAACATCTTCATCAGTGACATTGCGCAGGACCTAGAAGGCAGAATTTCACTGTTTGCTGATGACGCAAAGCTCTGTAACAGAGTAGACACACCAGAGGGTGTAGACAGAATGAGAAGGGACCTGCAGAAACTTGAAGAATGATCAGGGGATTGGCAGTTGAAATTCAATGCAAAGAAGTGCAAGATAATGCATATGGGGCACAAAAACCCTGGCACAATATATCAGTTGGGGGGTGAGGATATAGCATGCACCAAGCAGGAAAGGGATCTTGGGGTTATCATCTCTGATGACCTCAAGGTAGAGAACAGTGTGACAAGGCAGCAGGTAAAGCAAATATGATGCTGGGATGCATAGGCAGGGGCATCACCAGCAGGAAAAGGGAGGTCATAATTCCACTATACAAGACACTAGTGAGGCCCCACCTGGAGTACAGTGTACAGTTCTGGAGACCATACCTACGTAAGGACATAGACAGGGTAGAGAAGGTTCAGAGGAGGGCAACAAAGATGGTGCATGGATTGCAAGTCCTATGAAGACAGGTTGAAGGAATTGAACATGTACTCCCTGGAGGAGAGGAGGGAGAGAGGGGATATGATAGAGACATACAAGTATCTTACAGGGAGGAACAGGGTGCAGGAATACACAATTTTTAAGTGAAAAGATGTGCCAGGACTAGAGGCATGGGATGAAGTTGGAGGGAGGGCGATTCAGAGAAACATGAGGAAGAATTTCTTCACAGAACAGGTGGTGGACAAGTGGAACACCCTGCCAGAGGAAGTTGTGGGGGCTGAAACAATCACATGATTTAAGAATGCATGGGATAGACATAAAGGAATTCTGGAGGTCAGGGGTAAGAGGCAACAGACTTCTAGGAAAACATAAACTGAACTTACAAGCTCAAATGGGCAGACTGGGTGGGCCATAGGCCCTTATCTGCTGACACTGTCTATGTATCTATGTACCCCAAAGTCTCTTTCCTGCTTCGTAGTTATCAATCCCACTACACCCATTTCGTACTCTGCCCCTGGGTTTCTTTTTTTTATATATATATATATATATGCATTTTATGCTCCCTTCAGAGCTGGCAGGTGGCTCCGGCCCCTCCATTGAAGGGGCTCGCGCTCTGGTCCCAAACTCTCCACCTGACCCTCCCAGCAGTCCCCCATAGGTTGCTCCCCCATGACAGGGCCGAGGGCAAAGGGTGTTGACTTCCCCCCTCCCCTGGAGACCAACATCCAGACCCGGGGGGCCGGCACGGGCACTGTAGGGCCATCATGGAGCCTGCCAGCTCCACTTTCACTTTTCTGCCCCTCCCCTTGCCACGGTTGCTCATGTACGTGTGGAGGCACATGCACGCAGCAATCTGTGGGACCCTCCCTATGCTAGTCGCTCCCGTCTGCACTACCATTGGGCCTTCACCCATGGCATCCTTGCAGCAGGCGTGACTGGGTCCTTACCTGGGTGAGGAGAGCAGCCTACAGCCGCTGATCCATCTCCTGACCCCCCACGAGCCCGTACATGCCAGGCTCGTTCCTGAACCCGGGTCTCAGGCATGGTAGCGGGGTGGCTTCCAGTGCCTCAACCCTCAGCACCAGCAGGCCAGGCCTGCCCCTGGTTTCTGTGCCCCAAGTGCATTATTTTGCACTTTTTTTTATTGAAATCCAGCTGCCATGCCCCTGACCATTCCTCGAGTTTTCTCAAGTCTCTGTTCATCCTTTCCACCCCCACTCCGGAATATCCACCCTGCTGCAAATCTTGGTGTCATCCGCAAAGAGGCAGACCTTCCCTTCCCTTCTAGCTCCCCTGCAATGTCACTTATAAAGACATTAAAGGGGACTGGTCCCAGCACTGATTCCTGAGGTACCCTGCCGGTCACCCTCCTTTCTCAAGGTGAACTCCATTTACCACCACTCCATCTGTCGCCTGTCCCTTAACCAATTTCCTACCCAGTTTATCACCTTATTACCCACCCCCAAGCTTCCCAGCTGGCTTACTAGTCTCCTGTGTGGAACAGTGTCAAAAGCCTTGCTGAAATCCAGGTAGGCCACATGCACTGCTCCTCCCTGATCCGATTCCTTGGTCACCCAGTTGAAGAAGTCTATTAGATTTGTTTGACACAACCTCTCCCCTGTGAGTCCATGCTGCTGCCTCAAGTCTCGTAAAGCAGTGGATTCAAGATATTCCACAATCCTTTCCTTCAGCAGTGTTTCTATTAACTTTCCCACCACCATTGTCAGGCTGACTGGCCTGTAATTGCCAGCCTTTTCCTGCTACCACTTTTGAAGCGAGACTACATCTGCTGTCGTCCAGTCCTCCTGAACTACTCCAGATTTCATTGATTTGTTAAATAGGACTGTCAGAGGTGCAGCCAGAAGCTTCCCACGCTCCTTCAGCACTCTTGAATGCACTCCATCTGGCCCCATTGCTTTGTCTGCTTTCAGATTAAGTGTCTTCAGGACTCTCTCTTCTGAAAAAGGACTAGTGTTCACCTCCACTTCAAAGTTCCTGTACTTTTTTGCGGTCCCTCCCCTTCCTCTGTGAACATTGAGCAGAAGTATTTGTTCAAAATATCTTCCTTTTCTTGGTTCCCCTCTGTATAGTCCTATCTTTCCCTTTTTAAACTTACAGTTCCTCCTTTGGTCTTCCTCTTTTTGCTTACATACCTAAACAAGATTTGGTTAGAGCCAATACAGCTGCTCAGAACTTTCCGGTGCCAGCAGGCCGCAGCAGAGTTGTGAAAGTGACAGTGGAAAGACCAGCGACAGAGTATGCAATCCATAAGATGGTGGCAATGAGAGATCTGCGCATGCACAATACTCATGCATGCATAGATTGAGTCACACGCCATCTTTCTTGACAGTTATCACTTCCACAATTGCGGAAAAAACCTGAAAGTAGTGTGCGGGGGTAGCAGCCCGGCATAGAGGGAGCTCCGGCGGAGGAAGAGGAGACGGAGACACCTCGATGGACCACAGACCGCATCACTGTAGGAAAAGACTGGAACCATTTCTGCTGACTGTCCCTTCTCTCCTACAGTGATCCCCAAATGCCTGCGGAGCTCAGCCCCCACAGCCATAAAAACGTCTTGTCCCCTTTTGATATTGCCTGGGCTATTCTCTCTTCAATTTGCACCTTTGCAGTCCCTGCTTCTCTCTGTTTCTCCTGATGCACCTCCCTATCCTCTTCCCTCTGCATCTCTTGTACCTCCTAAATGCCGCCCTTTTAGCCTGTACCTTTTCCGCCACCTCTTTCAAAAACCATAACAGTCTCTTTTTCCTCTTGTTTTTGCTCACTTGCTTGATGCAGAAGTTAGTTGCCTTCACTGTGCCCCTTTTGGCCTGACCCACTGTTCCTACAACCCCACCCCTGGTCATCACCACCCTGCCAGGGCATCCCTGAGTCATTCACCCATCTTTTTAAAATATGCACATCTGAAGTCCAGGACCCTCGCCCATGTGTGGCTCAATTCCGCTGTTGTCTTTATATTGAACCATACTATGCGGTGATCAGTGGTCCCCAGGTAGCCACCCATCTTGACTTCTGTAACACTGTCTCTCTTGGTAAGACCCAGGTCTAGTATTGCCCCATTACAAGTGGGCTTACCGAGTAGTTGCCTGAGGAATGCCTCCTGCAGAAGTCCAGGATGTTCCTGCTTCTAGCTGAAGCCTCAGTTAGGAGGTTCCAATCTGTGTCCAGCAGATTTAAGTCCCCCACCAGCAATACCTCCCCCTTTTCTGCTATTTGCCAGTGGATTCCAACAGTACCTTATCTAACTCTTCTCCCTGTGCTGGAGGCCTGTAAATCACATCAGTGCAAACATTGGCTCAATTTCCTGACTTCAGGGTGACCTGCAGTACCTTTGCTACCCCCTCAAATCCCTGTATCTCTGTCACTTTAGGCAGCCTCTGCTCGTTCAAACACAAGCTACGTCAAGCAGCTTGTGTCCAGAGCCACCGTGACTGTTTCTCCTAACCTCACAGGTAGTCACTTCTGTTCTTCGCACCTCTTTACTATCATCACCTCTGCCTGCCTCCACCCTCCCATATCTACCCTTGCCTCTCTCCTAGCCCAGGTCCACCACCTTCCTCTCTTACCCTCCTTCAACTCTTTTCCTCTCTTCCTTTCTAATCTGCTCACCCCACCCCACGTTGCACTTGTTCCCGATCCTTGCCTCCCACACACCCACCTCTCCTTCTACCTTCTTCCGGTTACTCCTCTGCACCCTCTCTCTTCCACTTTCTGGTGATACGGATGATTAAGGATCCCTCATCGCCAAAATCAAAACTCACAGCATTACGGTAGTGACTTTTTCCACGGCATGCACCGCCCCTCTCACAGAAAAATAGCGTACAGTGACCGCCGACACGACATGCTACCAAAAGTCGATTTATTACAAACGATAACAACAGCTTGAGCATGTATATAAACTGTGACCTTTTCAACTGCACAGTATTTGCATCACACCGGCTTAACAAACTTAGCAAATTCATTGAAATAGAAAGACCGTTCCATGTTGTACCACTGCATTGTTTTATTTTCTTTATTTTCTGTACACCCTCCTTATGCATCCAAGTTTCATCATTTGAACAATATTTTTACATGACACTGTGTGTCCGTTATATTTGTAATCTTACTAGAGCTTAACGCGGTTTTCCGACTGTACGGCACATTCTCAGCATTGTCCTCTGCCTCAGCTCGTTTCACCTCCTGGTCTGGCGCACAATTTAGAATATACAATATATTATTTATTTGTTCTTTCTTCTGTGGGCTCATTCCCCCACCCCAGGTTCTATTTGGTAATTTGCACAGCTGCATTTATTATTATGACCATTAGTTGTTTTATTCTTTACGAGGGTGTACTGGTAGCGGCAGTGGGCGACAACAGCCTGCAGCTACGGTGAAACTGCCGTGATTATCCTTGAGCGCAAGAGGGTCCTTAATCATCCGGTATCTCCCACTTTCCCTCGCTACATGGCACAATTGGCAGCAGCTCAGTTTTTGCACTCTACCTTTCCCTTTGACAATGCCCTTCTGGCAGCTGTAATTCATGTCAATATTATTTGTTGTGACTCATCATTGTTAAATGTATGCCTGATTATGTTGTTCTAACTGTTATTTATATCACCTGTAGCTTTAGACCATGTATACCCTGTACTGAATTTTGTATTCAAACTGCTTGCCTGCTAATCTCACTCAAACTGTACTTCTAGATACATACATACATAGACATTGTCGGCAGATAAGGGCCTATGGCCCACCCAGTCTGCCCATTTGAGCTTGTAAGTTCAGTTTATGTTTTCCTAGAAGTCTGTTGCCCCTACCCCTGACCTCCAGAATTTCTTTGTCTATCCCATGCATTCTTAAATCCGTATTCTTTCAGCCCCCACTTCCTCTGGCAGGGTGTTCCACTTGTCCACCACCCGTTCTGTGAAGAAATTCTTCCTCACGTTTCCTCTGAATCGTCCTCCTCCAACTTCATCCCATGCCCTCTAGTCCTGGAACATCTTTTTTGCTTAAAAACAGTGTATTCCTGCACCCTGTTCCTCCCTGTAAGATACTTGTATGTCTCTATCATATCCCCTCTCTCCTCCAGGGAGTACATGTTCAGTTCCTTCAACCTGTCCTCATAGGACCTGTGATGCAATCCATGCACCATCTTTGTTGCCCTCCTCTGAGCCATCTCTACCCTGTCTATGTCCTTACATAGGTAAGGTCTCCAGAACTGTACACTGTACTCCAGGTGGGGCCTCACTAGTGTCTTGTATAATGGAATTATGACCTCCCCTTTCCTGCTGGTGATGCCCCTGCCTATGCATCCCAGCATCATATTTGCTTTACCTTCTGCCTTGTCACACTGTTTCCCTACCTTGAGGTCATCAGAGATGATAACCCCAAGATCCCTTTCCTGCTTGGTGCATGCTATATTCTTACCCCACAACTGATATATTGTGCCAGGGTTTTTGTGCCCCATATGCATTATCTTGCACTTCTTTGCATTGAATTTCAACTGCCAAACCCCTGACCATTCTTCCAAGTTTCTGTAGGTCCCTTCTCATTCTGTCTACACCCTCTGGTGTGTCTACTCTGTTACAGAGCTTTGTGTCATCAGCGAACAGTGAAATTCTGCCTTCTAGGTCCTGCACAATGTCACTGATGAAAATGTTGAATAGGACCGATCCCAGCACTGATCCCTGTGGTACCCCACTGGTCACTCTTCCCTCTGTGGAGTGACAGCCATTTACCACCACCCTCTGTGTCCTGCCACCCAGCCAGTTACCTACCCACCACACTACTGTTCTGCCCATCCCATATTCCCCAGTTTGTGTAATAGTGTTCTGTGTGGTACAGTGTCAAAGACCTTGCTGAAGTCCAGATAGGCCATGTCACTGCCCTCCCTGATCCACCTCCCTAGTCACCAAGTCAAAAAATTCAATGAGGTTGGTCTGACATGACCTCCCCCTGGTGAAACCATGCTGCCTTGGGTCCTGTAGTCCACTGACAACCAGGTGTTCCACCAATCTCTCCTTCAGTAGTGCTTCCATGATCTTCCCCACTACCGAGGTGAGGCTGACTGGTCTGTAGTTCCCTGCTTCCTCTTTGTTCCCACTTTTGTATAAGGGGACTACATCTGCTGTCCTCCAGTCTTTGGGTACCTCCCCTGTTTCTGGTGATCGGCTAAACAGGATTGCCAGAGGTTCAGCCACCACCTTTCTTAGTTCTTTAAGGACCCTGGGGTGCACCCCATCTGGCCCCATTGCTTTATCAACTCTTGTTACTTCCAGTTCCTTCAGGACCCTTTTTCGTGTAAAGGGACTTGTGTCCATTTCTGCACCATTCTCACCCCTTGTACTCCCTTCAGACCCATTACCCTCCTCTTCCTCAGTAAAGACTGAGCAGAAATACCTGTTCAATATGTCAGCTTTACAGTCTTTACTGTTGTCATCCTCCACGCGGCCCCATCCTCCCCCTTCAGTCTCACTATCCCTCCCTTTGCCTTTCTTTTCTCACTTATGTACTTGTAAAAGGTTTTGTCACCTCTACCCACTGATTTTGCAATGCGTTCTTGTGTCTGAGCTTTGGCTTCCCTTACTGACCTCCCTGCCTCCCTTTGCTTCTCCTGGTACTTCTCCCTATCCCCTTCTGCCTGTGTCTTTTTGTATTGCCTGAATGCAATCTTTTTGGCTTTCACTTTCTTTGCTACCTCTTTGGAAAACCATAATGGTCTCCTCTTCTTTTTCCTCGTGCTAACCTGCTTAATGCATAATTCTGTTGCTCTTGTAATCCCATTTTAAATACCCCACTGTTCCTCAACCCCTGATTCCTGCCCCATTCCCCTTAATGCCTCTTTCAAGTATCTCCCCATTTTCCCAAAGTCTGCCCCTCTAAAATTCAGGATACGTGTTTTTGTGTGGTTTGGTTCTGCTCTTTCTGTGATTTCAAACCACAAAGACTGGTGGTCACTGTTCCCCAGGTGCTCCCCACTGTTACCCCCATCACACTGTCCCTGTTTGTGAGCAAAGGTCCAGTATTGCCGTCCTGCCGAGTCGGTTCCATGACCAGTTGCTGAGGAGGCACCCTGAAGGAGTCCAGGATAAATCTGCTCCTAGTTGATGCTGCTGCTGGGATGCTCCAGTCCACGTCTGGAATATTGAAGTCTCCAATCAGTACTACCTCACCCTTGTCTGCCATCCTTTGGATGGCTAGCATCAACTCCTATCTGTTTCTTCCTCCTGCACTGGTGGTCTATAGACCACACCTGTCTGGATGCTAGCCCCATTTTCCTTTCCAGCTTAACCCACAGTATCTCTCCCTATTTTGTTCCTCCTGGATCTCTGTGGCCCTTATGTCATTTTTACAAACAGTGCCCTCCTCTTCCCTTCCTGCCTGCCCTGTCTCTTCTGAATATGTTGTAGCCAGGTATGGCCATCTCCCAGTCATGTTTATCATTACATCAGGTTTCAGTGATGGCCACAATGTCCAGGTCTGACTGCACCATGACAGCCTCCAGATCTTCCATCTTGTTGCTAAGGCTCCTGGCATTTGCACACATGGCTTTCCATGATTTGACCTCCTAGACTGTTTCACTGTTCTACTCAGCCCCTTCCTTGGTTGTCCTTATCCCTGGTTCTCCTTGCTGTCTGCCCTTCTGCTGTATTTTGCCCCTTTTCTGCCTATCCACCTCTTGGGCTCTAATCCCCATCTTTTGCACACTGCTTTGTAGAGATAGCCACTCCTCTGGTTCACTGGTTCCACTGCTAGCTGTGGGGGTGAGCAATGGGTACCCTCTTTGCTGGCCTGCCACCCCCATTGCAAGTTTAAATGCTTGTCAATGTAGCATTTAAACTTATAATTGAGTCTTGGATTCCCTCCAGGATGGATGCAGGCCGTCAGGCTTGAACAAACCTCCATCCTCCAGGTGGGTCCCCAGTCATCAATGAATCCAAACCCTTCCTCACAGCACCAGTTCTTCAACCATGAGTTAAGTTCCTGCATGCACCCTATGCTCTCCCTTGCCTCTCGCAGGTAGTACTTCTGAGAAAGTGACAGAAGTAGCTACTTGCTTGAGACCCCTCCCCAATTTCCTAAATTCTTCCTGAACTTCCTTTGGCTCCCCATTTTCTAGGTCATTAGTACCTAGGTGGATAATGACATCCAGCTCACCCTCCCGTGTTGCCTTCCAGTGATCCCCAGGATCTTCCTTCCATCCCTCCATGCCATGGCACCTGGTAGGCACCTCACCTCCTGTCTTCCCCTCCTGTGTTCCTAGCTGGATCCCTCTTATGATGGAGTCCCCACCAGGATGCTTCCTCCTCCTCTGGGGTCCACTGCTTTCCCACTGAGGTCACCTCCTTGGCTAACCTCCACATCCTTTCCTTCCACTTCTCTGGGTACCCCTATTTGGTTGTCCCCGTTTGCCAGTGTGGCATATGAGTTCTTGAGTGGAATAGGATCGGGGATGTGCCTCTGCCTGACTGCTCTACCCCTCCCTGAGCCCACAGTCATCCAGGTGCTCCTCGTTCTCAGCATCCTTTGAGGCAGTTGCATTGGACTGGGTGGTCTCTGGATAGGGGTGATGGTACTCTGACCCAGTTGCTTCTGCTCTGAGTCTGGCTACCTCATCCCACAGTCCAGAGATGCATGCAGATAGGGCAGCACCTCAGTGTCCAGAAGGTCTGCCTGAATATGGCTGCCCCACAGCCACTGCATTGCACCATTCCCACATTATATTGCAATTATACTGCTGTTCCACTACTTGTCTGCTACTGAAGCTCTCCTAGTTCCCTTTTATTAATTTACTGTTCTAAAAATCCTGCCACTGACCCTCAGATACTTTTCTTTTAAAAAGAAAATAAACTAATAAATAAATAAATGAGTCAAAACACTTGTCATGCTGAGGGTGGGCTTCTTCCCCTTATGCCCCTCCTACTCCACACCCCTTACTATACCCTGTTCTATTCTTTGTATACTGATGTGGAACCTTTGTAAAAGAGTCATTGGCTCAAAGGTATTTATTCGAAATTCTAATAAATAAATAAATAAATAAATACCCTTCCATTCCTTCCCATCCTGTCCTTCCTGAAGAGACTATAGCCTGATATGGACATGTCCCAGCAGGGTTCAATCTTAACATTGTTGTACTAGCCCTGAACCTAGTGCAAATTGATCAGGCTAGTGCAGCTACCCTCTACTTGTCCGTCTTGACATAGTGCAGGATTTTCATGGCTGTTAATGAAGTTGAAAAAGACCCTACTTTAGCAGGCTGTAGTCCTTTTGCTAATCTCCTCAGTATTCCAGGTGGTCTGGTGTGATTAACAGCTTTTTAAGAGCTGCAATTATCTGGCAGTTCAAGAGGGGGACCAACAAAAGACTTGATGTGAGTCATTATCACTTTCGATTGTTAAGACATTCAGCTAGTGTGCATGTTGTGATCAAGGGTAGAGTGGCTAAGACACTCGCTTCCAGTTTGCTGAACTTGTCCCACAATATTAAGACCAGTGTGCCTCATTTCCCAACCTTTTGAGTGTCTGTATCCAACACTGCAGTGACAGAATGCTATGATGTATATACAGTCTGCCCAGCCAGGTGGTATGTCAACTCTATACTTTTCCTTGACAGCACTGCAGACTAGACTCTGAAGTGGCCACCCATAGCTGCCATTACTGACTGGTGTAGGGGCCCACATCGCCTCTTAATGGACCACACTAGTCAATGCCATCCATGCAGTCCCATCCTTACACCACCCAGCATGTCATTTCATCCTAAAAACAATGCTTTGGAGCATGTATGGTACAAAGCAAAACCTTAGTAAAATATATAATTTGAAAGGTTAAAATAGGTATTCCTGATGTGCATAGATCATCCTATATAGAAAGAAAGGTAGTATAACATCATGCCTGTATACTGCTTCCCCTTTAGCTGATGAACGGACACTGTTATGAAAAATCTGTTGTTGTTAGTGCAGAGCATGTTAAAGCAATACTTTTGTGCCTGTTATATATATAAACAGATATGTCAAAGTTTCTTACATCCCAAGGCCCCGGTGTTTGTTTAACTCTCCCCAAAGAAATCCTAGAACTGCCCCTGGCTCACTTCGCAATGTACGAAAACTTCCAGAAGTGCAGGTCTAGTTAATCACAGGGTGGGGATGAGAGTGTCTTTCTCTGCCTGACTCTCTACATTGCCCTGCAGGTCAGGGTGGGACTGGTGGCGTGCATGGTGATGGCTAGTGTGTGTGCAGAGGTAGAACTGCTTGACTGAACATTTGCTATTATGGTATCCTCTGGTTTGGTGGGAGGGTGAAGAAAGAGGTAGCAAGGGCACATGGTAAAAAACAGTGGGGTACACTGCATGTGATTGGACTGCAGTCTTTTTTTTTTTTTGCAGGTCAGTAAGCAATATGGGAGCAGGATAAATATGCAACAATCAGAGTATTTTGTGGCTCATATTTTTCTGTATAACTGATCAAAATTTACCATTATTGTTGTGGGCTAGTGCAACCATCTGCGGGCTAGTACAATTTTAATCAACTTGTTTGGCTAGTGCAAAAAAAGTTAACGTTGACCCTGTGACCCAGTCATGTTTTTATTTGCTTTTGGTTACTGGGCAGTGCACCATGTCTTGTAATGGCCATAATATCCAGGTCGACCTCCCATGATGGCCTCTAGATCTGGGATCTTATTTCCTGGACTTCTAGTATTTGCACGCTTGGCTTCCAGATTTTAATAGCAATCTGCTTGCCCCCCTTTTAAAATGTTTTAATGTTTCTGTTCCTGTTGCTATCACCATGCTTCCTTTATTAATTCACACCGTGGTGGTGGTGGTGGTGGGGAAGGGGGGCAGGGGTGTTCAAATCAAAACTTTTAGGACCTGCCCAGCCATGACTGTAGCTGAATTTTCAGTTGCCCTACTCATTACAGTGAAATTAGCTCTCTTTTGTACTTGCCCTTCAAGGAAATTTACTTGCCCCAGACAGGGGCAATATGATTTCCACACCCCTGGTGGGGTGTGTCTTATCCCTTGAGATCTCCTCCCTCCACTTCAGCCTGTGGGAAGGGAGTTTCTGCCTCCCATTTCCTCCGCCACCCCTTGGCTAGTTTACCTGTTCATCAAGTAACATTTAAACTGACCTCTGAGCACTGCAGTTCCCTTCCTGAATGGATGCAGGCCTTCAGCCCTGTGTAGAACCCCTACCTATCAGGTGGGTCCCCAGTCCCAAACATCAGAAACTTCTCCCTGCACCATTCCTTCAGCCATTGAAGGTCCTGGTGCAGAGATCTCTCCTCCACCCGTCGTGAGACAGGCTGCACCTCCTCAAAAGTTACTGAGTGTGCCACTTGCCAAAGACCTCTCCCAAGTTCCCTAAACTCGTGCACTATCCAGCCCCATCCTTAGCCAGGTCAAGTGGTCATTGACATCCCTTCCTTCCTGCTGCCTAGCAATCCCTAGGATCGTTACCCATCCCTCCGGGCTGTGGCACCAGGTAGGCACCTGACCTCCCTCTCCACCCCTTTCTGTCTCAAGCTCTTGCCCTGACAACCAAGTCCCCACCAAAAGTTGCTTCCTTCTCCTCTGGAGTTCTCTCCCACCCCCTGGCGTATCCTCTATAGACAGTCCCTACATCCTCCTTGGCCACTACCATGGGTGCTTCCTCTTGGCAGTCCTGTCCTGCCAGAGCAAAGCATGAATTTTGTAGTTGTACTGGCTGCAATACAGTCAGTGAAATACATTTTGCTTCTGCATTGAGTATGCATTTATATATTCATTTTGTTGTGAATGGTTACATCAGTGGTTTCATCGACTATTGCAGTTAAGTGGTTTATACTCCCTGTTATGGTGCAGGCACCTCCTTCCGTTGCCTCCCCAACCCGTCACCCAGCAGTCCCAGGGACTTGCCTCTAGTCAGCCATTCCCCCATGGCATACCCCCCCCATGGCAGGGGTCGATGATGGGCACCCTACTGCCGATAAAGCTGATCCGGTACACAGTGCATCCCCCACGGCTTGCCCCCATGGCGGGGGTCCACAGCGGGTGCTTGACTGCCGACTGAAACAGATTCAGTGCCGGAAGAGAGCCCTACAGCCAGTGTGGAGCCTGTGAGGTGACAATGTCACCGCGCACTGCACCCGGCCATTTTCTGCATTTTCTTGTCCCTGGAGGAACAGATGTGCAATGCCGTCCGCATGCGCCCTCACACGCTACCATGCACAAGACCTCGATGGCCGCCATCCCTCCACCTAAGGTGGTGTTCCGAGCAGTCCGCACCCAAGTGTCCACAAGAGGGCAGTCAAGCACCAAGAGAAGCAACCCTCCTTTCCCAGAGGAGGAGAGCAGTCCACAGTATGCTCAATTCTCCTCTCTCATGACCCAAGTCTGTTCCCAAACTTGAGTTGCCAGTGTGGGAAAGGATAAGCCGCCCAAGGCACATCAGCCGTCTTCGCCACCAGACTGACTAGGTTTCATTCACTATTACACCGAGAAAAACATAAAAGCACTCTAAATGCAAGTTCCAATACCAGCTCCCCCACCAAAAAAAATGTGTTTTCATTCCTGTTTCCAGTGCCTCACCTGTAGAGATATCAGTGTATCAAACTGGTTTAGTGATTGACCTTGTTTGGTAAGGTAATACATTGTCAATAACTGGGCTACCTTACTGTCATGTTTTGGCTCAGGACCTGCTATTTATTTCTCAGATGCGACTGGAAGAGTCTGTTTTTCTGCTGTTCTCCTTCCTGTTTGTGACAGCAACTGTTCACTGTTTCTTTCTTGTCTGTAAAAAGCAAACAGTTGCAGATTGGTTGTGCCAGTTGTAGGCAAATGGATTGCCTTTTCCGGCTTTTTTTACCTCAGCTACATTTCCCAACAATGTTTTCCCTCTGTTTTGTCCTTGACAAGCCATGTAAATGGTTTTGTCCAGCTGTCCTTTCAAAACCTTTTCTTGTTTTTAACTGAACCTGCAGCTTCTGTCTGATCTTCAGACTGCCAGTTATTAATATCAGTCCCAACATTCACAATCTCTTGATCTGTGTCAACAACGTCACACTCAGAAGATGATGTGGTTGCCCCAACATTCACAGTCTTCTGAGCTATGTCAAAAACATCAAACTCAGAAGATGATGTGGTTGTTTCCTTTTCTTTTGCTGCCGAGCCTCTTCCAGCAAAATATTCATTTAGCCTTCGTTTTGACATTTCCCCACTGCCTGACGCTGACCCATGAGACATGCAGTAGCTCTGTCCCTCTCTCTGACTGATTCTCTGCAAAACGTGCACTGGCTAAATAGCTGAACTCCTACAAGATAAAATAAATAACTAAGTTAAACTAATTGCGAAAACCATAGTCATGCAATGCCATTACTACCTAAAAGTACAAATCGAGACTTGTTTGTTTACTGTTGCTGTGAGTCTGTCGGCAGCGTAGCCTGTCCATGTTGTTGACGCTCCGATTCATCTCGGGTCGAAGACTGTGAACAGTTTATTTTTTAATTTATTTTATAACAGAAAATGGACATTGCTGTTTCACTTGCAACTCTGCTGTGGTCTCCGATGCCTCTGAAATGGCTGCTGCAGTGCCAGATACAGTGTCTTTGTTACATGTTGAACCATTTGCTTCATGGGGAGAACACTAGTTTCTTCCTTGACTACTACCCCGGTCTGACTAGTTGCATAAGCACATTGAACTTTAAGTTATTTGAGAACAAGGAGTTTAGAATTTTGGTTTAGATTGCATTCAGAACTGCATTTAACTGGAAAACCTATAATTTCTGTAGATGCTGATTTTTAAATATAGTACAGATCTGCACTGTGTTATCATTCCAGCTATAATGACCTTTTAGTAAACCTAGACTGTGTTTCTGATTTACATACTGGAGCTAAAGGACATTTCTGAACTCTGATTGTTGCCTCACTGCAATTGTGTTCTGCTACAGGCCACCACCAGCTGGGCAATCGTATGACCCTCAACAGGTGCCAGGGATATTAATGTTGTGGAGAAAAGCTCCAACAAGAATTTTACAAACTTGAACATTGGTTCACTGAGAATAAATTAATTTTAAATGTAAAGAAAACCAACTCAATGGTGTTTACAGTAAAGGTGGTGGGGAGGTGGACGGTGCCACAAGCTTAATTATAAATTCTGTAAAGGGTCATACCGGGTCCAGGCTACTCAGCTACAAGTACCTGGGACTTTGGGTAGACCCTTATTTGCTTTTGACGTACACATTGATTATGTTTCAAAGATCATCTCACAAAAATTAGGAGTTTATATAGGCATAAAAGCAATTTAATGCATGAAGCAAGAGAAAGTTGGTGAACTCATTAGTATTACCTTTATGGATCATGCAAGTATAGTGTAGGCATGCAGACAAAGGTTTTTACAGAAGTTAGACAGAATTCAATATCGACTAGCTAGATTTGTTTTGGGCTTTACAGGTCCTTTTGTACTGTATCACCACTGTGACTTACTCTTACAACTTCAATGGACACCATTGGCCCACAGAAGGATGGGTCTTTATTCTGCTTTTTATATAAGTGTATAAATGGTACCGTTCCAGAATACCTAACCTCCAAAATGGTGTTTAAAAATCTAGTTACTCTTTACGTGACATCAGAGGTAGGGGTTTACAGCTCCACTGCATAAAAATATGGATCTATGCACTGTGATTACATTCTCTCTACTTTTGAAACTCACTCTCACCAGATTTACGTAATCTTTCTACATACTCAAGTTTAAAAACTTACACTGAAATATGTCATTTCCACTGTGAATGCTAATTATTATTGCATTGTATTGTATGAAACCTGTGTTGTGTGTTTTATACTATGTTTTATGTATTGTAACGTGCCTAACACAGATTGGCCCTGAAAACAGGCTTCACTTAGTGCCTTATCCTGTATAAATATAAATAAAACTTGAACTTGAATAGGCACATGGAAAGCTGAAATGGCAATCAAGTGCACCGACAAGGACAGTAGGAACTCTAGAACCTGATTAACTGGACAAGTAGATGGAGCTAAGTGATGAAAAGTGTCCCAAAGCAAACCTCTTCCACTTCATGGAATAAATGGATCAGGTGGAAGGCTTTCTGGCAGCCACCAGGACATCAGGCACCTTTGGGAAACCCCAAACTGAGCAATGGCTATGTCTTCAGGAGCCATAAATGGAGATGAGAAATCTGAGATCTGGATAGACAAGGGTTCCTTGTCCTGTTACAGTAGACCCTCCCACAGTGGCAGAGGTACAGAGGGTTCACCACCACATGTTGCAGCAGGGGACCCAGATCTGTCGAGGCGTTATGGGAGCAATGAGTGTCAGAGCCCCCCAATTTGGAGCTTTAGTAGCACTCTCTGAATTGAGAGAAGGGAGAAGTTGTACAGGAACCTCCCTTGAAAAAGAGGAAAAATGCATCTCATCAGAATCTCAGGCCCTGGAGTGAGCGAGCAGAAAAGTGGTAGTTTTGCATTGTGTGGGAGAATGCAAAGGTGCAACTCTGGATGACCTCATCTGTTGAACAGGTCTTCTACTACTGGGGTCAGCAGTTCCTCATGCATTCTGAACTGGGACCTGCTGAGCCTGTCTGTCAAGATGTTTTGGGCACCTGGAACATGTACCACTAACAGTTCTAGACTGTGTTCCAGAGCTCAGTACCAGACTCTCGTTGCTTCCCTGCAGGGGATAAGGTCAGTTCCCCTGCTTGTTGATGTAATACATCACACTGATGTTGTCTGTCTGCACCAACAGAGAACCTAGGGAGAGATGAACCTGGAAGGCTTGTATCCCGTACAGAACAGCTCACATCTCTAGAACATTTCTATGCAGGGTACTCTTCACTGTGGTCCATGTATCCTGTGCCCTAAGTGTGCCCAAGCCCATCCCTGCAGCATCTTTTGTAAGAATCTGAAGAGGGAGGGATCAGGATAGGACCTCCCTTTAAAGGTAGCTGGGTTCCACCCACCACCTGAGCATTTTGTGGAAAGAAGTTTCTAGAATTTTTGTTCTAGATTGTCAGTACACGGATCTCACTGGACTCTTAGGTTCCACTGAGGGATCCTCATATGCAGTCTGACCAGAGGTACTGTGACAATGGCCACTGCCATAAGGCCCAGAGCCAAAGGAATGCCCTAGCCGAGACATATCAGCTGGCATGTACCAATTGGGCCTGAGCAATCAGATGCTCAGCCCTGTCCAGAGGCAGGAAGGCTGCGTCTTGAACTATGTCCAAGACTGCTCCTGTGTACCGTAGCCATTGACAAGGTATCAAGACAGACTTGAAATATGTTGACAGTAACCCCCAGAGCATCACACATCTGCCTTGTTTGAGTTAGGGCATGCAGGAGCTGATCCCTGGAGTGGTCTTTCAGCAGCCAATCATCTTGGTAGGGAAAGACATAGAGTTCTTCCCTGCAAAGGGCACTGCCACCACTGCCAAGCAATTGGTAAAGAACCATGGTGCAGAGGACAAGCCAAAGAGCAAGACTCTGAACTGGTAGTGTTCCCCTGAAACAGGGACCTCAAATACTTTCAGTGAGGTTTGCAAATTTTGATAGGAAGGTATCCTTCATGTCAAGGAACAGATCCCATCCTGCTTGCAATAGCAGGTGCAGGCTTTGCAGGGTGACCATTCTGAACTTTTACACTCTAGAAACAGTTCAGTTCTCTGAGATCCAGAACAGGCCACATGTCCACTGTCCATTTTGGGACTAGAAAGAGCAGTGAGTTGAACCCTCGTTTCTTTGTTTTAATGGCACAGGTTCTATGCCTTTCTTCAGAAGCAAAATCTGAACTTCCTCCAAGAGCAGAGGAATGTGGACTGGAGGATAGAAGGATGGCACTGATGGATGATCTGGAGTGTCCAAAGTTCAAGAACATGACCTTGTGTTATGATTTCCAGGAACCAGGCATCTGATGTCACCTCATTCCACTGACTGAGGCAGAGGAGAGATGACTCCATACAACCACCCCTGGAAGTAATGGTGGTTGGGGGTATACAAGGAGTGACACAGAGTTGGTTGTGGCAGTTCCTGCTATACCACCACCTCTAGAGGCTTTGAATGTGCACCTGGAGTGGTTCCTGGGGTGGGAAAGGCTCCTGCTCCCGTGCCCTTACTCTTTTGTCTGTTGGCAGGATGGTGTCTAGCACCAGGCAGACAAAAGAAAAGGATCCTCTGCCTACTCCTGGATTGAGTGTGGTAGAGGAGTGCACTGACTTCAGGGTGTTGTGCCTGGGTTATGCCCCCTATCATCCCACATACACCTTACACTGTATTCCTGGTCTATTATACTGTGATACTGCTGTTTTGCACTAACATGTAGATTAAGGCACCCATCATATAAGCATGAGTGCCAGGAATGGGCTTTGCTGCTAATATATGCTAATGTTTACATCTTTTATAGGAGTATATCATGCATGATTCATTATACCTCACTATAATGCATTATGTTTGTTTTTACACATATTCCATATATAATATACCTAATCACTGATAAGATGACTCTTAGGGATCATCAGTGATTACTTCTATACTATACTGTAGATATTCTCATATAATTATATGTAGTAGTGGCCTGTCAGCACTTCTCTTTCTCTAGGCAAGCTGACAGAGAAAGCCTTTGTTTTGTCTTGCATGTAGGCAAGTAATGTAACATGTAGTTTGGGCCTGTCAGCATTTCTTCTGTCCAAGCTTCATGCTGACGGAGCATATTCTTTGTCTCATATGATACTCATTAGTAATTCTGTCTCCTAAGTCATTATCCAATGGAAAATGTCTTATACCATATTGTTTATAATTTAGAACCAACACAGTTTGTTTCTCATATCTGTAACTATGAGGTAATCTCAGTTACTATGTTGTTATCTGTGATATATAACTTTGTGTAACATAGCTCCACACAGAGATCTTGGAAATTATGGAGATTATGTACATTCTTCAGGACAGTGGTGAGAAACCCAACTCTCTGGTAATGTTCTCTGTCACATGCTTTGCATAAGTATTGTAATAATGTGATGGTCTATAGCAGTGCTCTGTGAACAGTGCTCCACTCTAAAGGTGGAGAAAAGAGATGAGTGAGGCACCAAGGTCCAATTATGTGGATAGGATAACCGTTACCCAGACAAGGAGGCAGGAGTCAACTTAGTGCTTCAATGCCATGGGCGTTTATTTTGTACCAAGGGTAGAGACACAGTCACAAGAGGGAAGAGGGTTGCCCAAAACAATAGGGCAATAAACAGAGAAATACTTTTATCTACCACTACTAAGATTATTACCACAAGAATAGACTTTGGCCTACTGCCACTCTTATTCTGAAATTATTCTACTTCTATACTCTTAGATGAGGATCAGGTAACATAAGCTACTCAGAACTGTACTAGGGTAATTATCATCACACATTTCCATAAGAGTCCAGATATTACAAGAGTCCAGAGATCCGGCGTCTTCGTGTACACCGTCATTCTTCGTTGGTAGCTGCAAGGAAATGAAACAGAACTGTAAAACCCTAATCACAATTCCAAGCAAGGACCTAGAATAAGGCCACTGGGGTGGTGAGAGGTTTAGTAAACAGACCATATATTTCTTGACAAGCCCACTCTCTCAAGGCTGCCGAATGTAGAACCAGAACAACTGGTTCCTGAAATAACACACTGAAAACAAAGGGTTCCTCGGCCAAACCCACTTCCAGGGTTGCCAAGGATGAAGATAGATCAAGATCTGCATGGCGATGAATCCGAGGAGGACTACCATGACCTGACTGATGCTGCGGCACTCCAAGGGCCAGCTAAACTCAGAAGGAACTCTGACAGGACCAGGAACCATAAGAATCTGAAGAGATGATGGTTGACTCTGCAATCCTAGGATCAGGAACTAACACAAAACAAAGAAATGGCGGATCGTCCGTACTGAGCTTCAGCGGACTCGACTTTTGGCGAGCGACCAGGAGGGTGCAGACTAGGTTCTCAGGATGAGCTCACTCTTCTGTGAGGCGACCAACTTCAGGACATCTGGAACACGAACCATATGGAGCGACACTGCACGGCTGTCATGATGCATTTCGCAGACGATTTTCAAGCGTGAAACAAGAAACGGGCGGGTACGACTTGTACTACTGGCGATGGACTCACCGGAGGATGACACAAACGGATGTGATGAGCTGATGAAGGATCTCCCAGAGTGAAGAATGCTGAAAAGAGCGTCTTCTTCTGAGTAGAGACTGATTGAGTACATGGCTACAGACCACACTATGAGGACTGCAGTGTGGTAGAAGATTGAGACTGTCTTCATACAATAATAACCATATAACTGAAAATGCCTAAAGAACTGTGGAATGATACAATAATTTGCGGAAGAGGGCAAATTATAACTTCAGGAGTAATTCTAACTGATAAGAGGCCAATGTTCAAGTGCTTAGAGCAATAGTTCAAGTACTTAGAACAATAGTTCGGTACTTAGAGCAATAGTTCAGGTACTTAGGACAATAGTTCAGATACTTAGGACAATAGTTCAGGTACTTAGGGCAATAGTTCAGGTACTTAGAGCAATAGTTCAGGTACTTAGGGCAATAGTTCAGCATAAGCAGTACAGTAATTACAGTAGTTTCACAGTATAGGCAACTCAAACACTCTTAAATGAACCCCTGTTTCTAAATGTAAGGTCTTCTGGAATAGGATCTCTTTCTAGACATCGTGGCTAAGGAATCCTTTAGTACCACTAGGCTGGTTTGCCCTATTCCACTAGGCGGGGCGTCCCTTTATACCAAGCTTTACCTCGGGCCTAATGCCCTACTTTTACCTCGGGTCTGATGCCCTACATTATCCTGGGCCTGGTGCCCACTTTAGATTGGGCCTGGTGCCCCACTTTACATTGGGCCTGGTGCCCTTGTAATACTGGGCCTGGAGCCCCACTTAACACTGGGCCTGGTGCCCCACTTGATAATGGGCCTGGTGCCCCATGTTACTTGGGCCTAGTGCCTCACTTAATACTGGGCCTGGTGCACCTTGTTACTTTGGGCCTGGTACCCACCTAATACTGGGCCTGGTGCCCTACTTTACTTCTGGGCCTGACTTGCCCTTTTAAATCTGCAGAGTGGCAGAGCCCCTTTAAATCTGCAGGCTCCCTGAACCTGCTGTCATTTAGTCCCAAATCCCTTGAATCCGCCTCTATATTAATATTCATAAGGCCTAGCTTGGCCTTAGTGTCCTGAGCCCCTCCTGTGGGCGTCGCTAACCCTGCCTCACTTATGAATATTTGAGAGGTCCCTCGACCTGCTGCCCCTGTGGCTCGGCCCTCCTCTAAGTGCCTACTGCACTTTTCTACATAAAACAGTCTCTTTGGACAGGCGGTCAGCACGTGGCGTGTGCTGCCACCAACTCACCGCTCCGACGAGCTGCTCCAGTGGACCGGGAGGCAAACAGGAGGTGGGAGGTACTGTGGCAGAGGGAGGAAAATGGGCAGGCAGCTGGGGGATGACTGGGGGCCTCAGACAGCCAACAGGAACTCGGTGATGCAGCACTTCTCTGCCGCCGGCGTGGGACCAAAATTAAACTTATTATACCTGGGGGTCAAAACAATAAAACAAAGGCTTACAGAAGCCCCAGCGCGGCGAACAGTCGTTTTCATCTTTGTGGTGCCCCATGGCACCACCCGACCGCAGAACACAGCAGAGCAGGGAGTCTTCAGTGGACTGGAGGAGGGAATCACCACGGAGTCAACAGGACCGCTCACAACTCCAGGTAAGCTACAAGTCCTTGTTGCACTCCTGTGATCTCTACTCCACAGCCCAGCAACAACTGACCAACATTAGAATTATTTTTAAACTTAAACCTGCCTGGGTTCTAGATTGGCTGGAGTGGAATGCTGTGCATGAGCCACTCAGCACAACATTCCATCCAGGCCATTGTGACATCTATTGCTGTTAAATCTGTTTTTGACCATACTGTAAGTGCACAGGGCACTTTTCTACTATTATTTTACAGTTTCCCAATACACGGGGGTGAAACTTTATTTGCAGTGGCCCCTTAGCATAGTATCCTGCTGCCTACACCTACAGCAGGTACCCTGAGCACCTATGAACCCTTCATTTATTTATTAATTTTAAACTTTCTGGATGCCACAACTTTGGGGTATTACAGATTCAGACCCACCTAAAATACATGTCTCCATGTATTCCTTAACACTTTATAAAATCTATCATCTTAACAACCTCTAAAATCTTACTTAACACTCTATGAAGTCTTACGTTAATAAAACACTCTTATTATCTCTAGAATATTCTTAAAACATCTACTATACTGTAAATTTTTGAAGTTTTACCCTAAAGTGACTGTGTCTGGGAAATTACTTGGATTAGATCTACCTGTTGTACCAAGGTACAGTTGAGAAACTTCTGTGATATACCTTCTAGGGACGGATACCTGCATTCGATCTTTGAGATCTGTGGGGTTGGAAATCAACAAGTTCTTGAGCAATATGTTCTCTTTCCAGGAAATCTGGTATTTCCGACTATCACTAGTACACAATTGAATGGTCCTGGGAATGCATATATGATGCGAGTCCAAGGTTCTGTACACCAACTGGTTGGTGATTCTAGTTCCACATTTTGTCTTTTGTGGACTCCTGCCTCTCTTTTGGCTTAGGACTGTCCTGTTCTTTAATGATCACAGTGTCTCTGAAAGTGCAAGCTTTTAGGAGATTTCGATGAACAATCTTGGTACCATGTCCAAATTCCTGTTGGATCTTGTATACGGTAGTTCAGGATAAGGTATCTCAATAATATAATAAGGTTCTGGTTCCCACTTTGAAGGCAGTTTGCTGCATTTTTGGTTTTCTTCAACATTACTCTTTCTCCGACAAGTAAAAGTGTAGCTTTGGCCTTGATATCATAGTTTGCTTTCTGCATTTGCCTTGCTTGCTCCATGTGTCTACCAACAATTTTCCAGCTTCCTGCAAGCGTTGATTATGTTCTTGGACCCAATTTGTCACTGGCTTCTTTATTTTAGTTTCTTCTTGTGGTACTTCCAGCACTAAGTCCATCGGAAGTCTTCCATGTCGTCCAAACATTAAATAATGAGGTGTATAACCCGTGGAGCAATGAATCATATTATTATAAAGATACGTGAGTTAGGAAGTAAAGCTGGCCAGAAGGACGTTTATATTCAGTAGAGGTCACAACATTTCTAGGAGAATCTGATTTGTTCTTTTAAAGTCCATTACCTTGGGGTGGTAAGCAGTGGTTTTAACTATGGGTTCCATACAGATGCAAAGTTCATGAAAGAGTTGAGATTGGAAGACGTTCTTGATCCGTGAGGATTTTTGTAGGATATCTGTAAGGTTGTACAAAACATCTCATAAAGGTTTCGACAGTAGTTCGAGCAGATAGGTCTTTACTGCACTTGCAACCACGAACTTGGAAAAGTGATCCACCATAGTGAGGATATAAATGTGTTCATTTGTGCTTGGGTCTAACTTCAAATGATCAAGTGCAACTAGGTCCAATGGTGCATTACTGACTATTGGATGGAGGAGTTCTCTGATTCACCTTCTCCTTGCGCTTTAAGTTACATGCTGAACATTCCTCACACCATTTTATTATATCGTTTCACATTCAATCCAATAAAATCTCCTTCTTCTGATAGCTTCAGTTTTCTTATGACCAAAATGTCCTGAATTATCATGGTACGCCTCCAACACTCACGAGAGCACTGGTCTTTGGAACTACGATTTGAGTTACTTCTGTGGTAGGATTCTACTTTTCTTAACCAGACGATAATCTTCTATGGTCAAACGAGTTCTGTGTCTCCAACGCTTCATCACTTCTGTGTTCAACTTCCTTCTTTCTCTTTGGGTCATGTGCTTCTGTTGAACAACTAGAGCTTTTACTTGGCAAACTATAGGGTCTTGGCTTTGTAGTTTTACCCATAGATTCTTTTGATTCACAATCATGTCATCCACTTCTGGTTGATCTTCCACTTTAAACTCAGGAGCAATTTGACAACAGGCCTGTACAATCTCAGCTGGTACCTGCAGAAAGGTGGCATTTCTATATTTTCCAGCAGGGTATCATCTATTTTGATTCTCCATGTTCAGGCATCGGGACAAGGCATCAGCATTCGCATTAGCTTTACCAGAGCGATACTTTAAGGAAAATTGGTAATTCACGGTCGAGGCCCACCTTTGCTCGGGGGCTTCTAGCTTTGCAGTATTCAAGTGTGCTGAAGGATTATTGTCCGTGAAAACCGTGAAAGGGTGGCAGCTACATATTGCTGGAATTTCTCGGTGATAGCCCAGACTAGAGCTAAAATTCCAGTTTGAAAGAGCTATAGTGGGCACCATTCCACTCAGAGCCTCTTAATCCTCTGCTTGCATAAGTATTACTCTTTCCACACCATTCTATTCTTGTGCGTACTGCACCCAATCCTTTGTTGCTGGCATCGGTATACAACAGAAAAGGTTTCGCATAATCTGGATACGCCAATATAGGAGCCTCAGTTAGTATTGTTTTTAATTGATCGAAGGCCTCTTGTTGCTCAGTACCCCATGTAACCAGGCGATTCTTTGGGACTCTACCTTCTGCTGATCCTCTCAAATGTTGTGTAAAGGCACAGCAATTTTGGAGATATTCTTAATAAATCTATGATAATATCCAACAAATCCCAAGAATTTCTGGACCTCTCTAATGGTAGTAGGAACAGGCCATTTCTTTACTGCTTCGATCTTCTCAGGTCTGGCGTCACTCCATCTGAGAGACTATATGTCCCAGATAACTCACTTTAGTCTGTAACAGATGACATTTAGGATTTTATTTTCAGACCGTATTCGATCAACTTTTGGAACACTTAGTCAGGTGCGCAAATGATCTTCGTGAGTTTTGAATATACAATAATATCATCTAAATATAACAACAGGGTATCGAAATTCCGGCTTCCAAGACAATGTTTCACTAGCCTTTGAAAAGTACCTAGTGCATTACACAATCAAAAGGCATCCTGGTGAATTCAAATAGACCCATGGGGGTAATAAGGCTGTTTCTCTAGATTCTTTGGCGCCATAGGAACTTGCCAGTATCCCTGGTCAAATCCAGAGTGGAGAATCGGCTGCTGATTGAAGGCAGTAAGACAATCTTCTATCCTAGGCAAAGGATACGCATCCTTATGGGTGATGGCATTTAGTTTGCAGTAATCCACACAGAATCGGATCTTAAAATCCTTCTTCTTTACCAGAACAATTGGCGCTGCCCAAGGCTGTGACTTTCTCTTATCACATTAGCCTCTTTCATTTCTTTAATCATTTCTTTGACTTGCTGGTACATGGCTGGTGGAATAGGCCTAAATTGCTCTCGGATAGGTGGATGTCCATTGGTACTGATGTGATGTTGTACCCACGAGCTAACCCAAAATCTAAGGGTGTTGGCTAAATGCTTCTTTCCGGTGTAAAACCACTTACAAAACATCGGCTCTTTGCTTCATGCTGGTCTTGGATGGCCTACTTTAATCTCCTTGGTCCATTCTGGTCTCTGGTCGCTTTCCATCCCATTTTCAGGCACTTTCTCTATTTCTTCCCAGCTTTGACAATGTCCTCTAAACACACCATGTGGATCTGAGCAACTGGCTGGTTCGGTACAGCTGTACATAATGAGTCCCATAATTTGCTTTCGGACTGGTATCCTACATCTGATCACTGTAGCTACACTCCAAGCTACTATTATTGGCTCTTCCTTGTTCATTTGGTAAGGTTCCACTAGGGCGTCATAATCTTGACCCCTCAAAACTCCTTTGCTTTACACCACAGAGTGGTTTCAGTGCCTGGCTTCAAGGTTACTAGTCTAGCATCCGTCACTCTTAGTTTACTGATTTCACCCTCAGCATTAGCGAATCGGTGATGGCATTGCAAGTTGTAGATAGTTTGTTGCAGGGCATGTTTCTCTACTCGAGGTACATGTTTGGCTTGCTGCTGGAGGATGCTCACTAATTCACCAAAGCTATTTTGTAGAACGTTCATCCCTAGAATTAGTGGTGGCAGCTGATCACTCTCAATGTCGCTCACAGTGATGCCTGTGTTGCATTGAGCGTTCTTTCCTAACTGTACATCGGCTTCTAGGTAGCCTAAATATGGTATTTCATCACCGTTGCTGCTATTAACTTTACCCATGATCTAGAAGTGGCTTCAGATTATTTGGAGGCCAGTATCCTCAAACTCTCATCCTTGCAATGTGGTAACCTCGATCTGGTGTCTAATAATGCCATAAACTTGATGCCATCGACCTTGACTGGTATCATTGGGCTTCTAGCAACAAAACACGACTGCTCTAGTGGGACTCCTGGACCTGATCGGCTGCTCTTGATCGGTCCTCATCCCGAAGAATTCCTGTTTAAAGTTAGGGTGTTATTTACTGGCTGACCACATCTCCTTTCTATATGGCCACTAACACGCACCGGCAACATATGGGCCTTCCTTGGCTATCAAACTGATCTGTGGAGCGTCTCCTTCACTCCTTCTTGAGTGGTTCATTTGGTCATTCTTCCTTTCTTTCCCTGATGGAATGAAGCTTCTCTCATTCTTCCAACCAGCTTTCCAACTCTGCATTTCCTTACATCTCTGTCATCTGGTTGGTCAGTGTAGCAATCTGCTCAGTCAGCTCGAGTGTTGTCAGCGTCAGTCTGCACAGAACATATCGGTGTCTGTATCCTTGATTCATGCATCCGCTCATTTTCTGAATGCCGGCTCGTGAGCAACAGCTTCTCTTCGGTTCTCGTCTTTGTAAGGACATTTCCTCTAGCTGGAGTCTTGATTGCCAAGGATGGTCTTCTTTCCATCCTTTGGTAGTGTAAGTCGGCCATTGAGTTCCCATAGAGGTTTGGGGATATGCCAGAGCCTCCTCTCTGGAATGTCCTGAACCAAATATCTGAATAGCTTTCTCCTTAAAATCCAGAAAGTCGACTTCAGGGTTTGTAAATGCAGCATGCGTAGTTCTCTCTTCAGGGCCTCACTTTGCACTCCTTCAACAAATTTTTGACTAGTACTCGATCTGCATCTCGGACCTCTGCTGCATCTCTCTCTCTATCTCGTAACAGCTCTTGCAAACTCAGTGCAAACTCCCTCAGGGTCTCTTGAGACTTCTGGGTACGTGAAAAGAACTTCATTTTGAGGTCAGACACGGTCTAGCATCAAAGATCTGCTGTAGCCTCTGGAGTATCTTGTCCTCTGTGGCTTGGTCTACTCAGCCATGATTGGACTTCTCGTGGGGCAGCTCCTTTAGTTGCCTGATTAAAATTTCAACCTTCTGTTGCTCGGGGATTTGATACAGCGAAACATGGCCTGCATCTTTGAGCGGAATTCTCCCAGGTTGCTGGTTCCGTTCCCATCTTTCTCTCTGGAAAACTGTGGAAGCCATGGCACTCTGAAGTAATATGGCATGGTTAGTGGAGATGGTGGGATATTCCTCTAGGTCCATCTTGGTCTCCTCCAGCTGACTCTCTATCTCCCCAGACAATCCACTACTACACCCTGGCTCCATCTGTGCTTCTTTAAGCCACTCCAACTTTGGACTCTCATATAAATAATTATCTCTATCCTGCCACTCGCCAAGAAAATTTAGTTATGTGATGGTCCATAGCGGTGCTCTGTGAAGAGTGCTGCACTCTAAAGGTGGTGAAAAGAGATGAGCGAGGCACCAAGATCTGAATTATGTGGACAGGATAACCGTTACCCAGACAAGGAGAGACAGGAGTCAACTTAGTGCTTCAATGCACGCAGGGCATTTATTTTGTACCAAGGGTGAGGACGCAGTTACAAGAGGAAGAGGGTTGCCGAGAACAATAGGGCAATAAACAGAGAAATACTTTTCTACCACTACTAAAATTATTACCACAAGAATAGACTTTGGGCCTACTGCCACTCTTATTCTGAAATTATTCTACACTTCTATACTCTTAGATGAGGATCAGGTAACATAAGCTACTCAGAACTGTACTAGGGTAATTATCATCACATTTCCATAAGAGTCCAGATATTACAAGAGTCAAGAGATCCGGCGTCTTCGTGTACATCGTCGTTCTTCATTGGTAGCTAGGGAAATGAAACAGAACTGTAAAACCCTAATCACAATTCCAAGCAAGGACCTAGATAAGGCCACTGGGGTGGTGAGAGGTTTGGTAAACAGACCATATATTTCTTGGCAAAGCCCACTCTCCAAGGCTGCCAGAATGTAGAACCAGAGCAACTGGTTCCTGAAATAACACTGAAAACAAAGGGTTCCTCGGCCAAACCCACTTCCAGGGATGCCAAGGATGAAGATAGATCAAGATCTGCGTGGCGATGAATCCGAAGGAGGACTACCACGACCTGACTGATGCTGCGGCACTCCAAGGGCCAGCTAAACTCAGAAGGAACTCTGACAGGACCAGGAACCATAAGAATCTGAAGAGATGATGGTTGACTCTGCAATCCTAGGATCAGGAACTAGCACAAAACAAAAGCGGCGGCTGTGTCCCATACTGGGCTTCGACAGACTCGACTTTTGGCGAGACGACCAGAGAGGCGCAGACAAGGTTCTCCAGGATGAGCTCACTCTTCTGTGAGGCGACCAACTTTGGACATCTGGAACAGGAACCATACAGAACAACACTGGCACAGCTGTCGTGATGCGTTTGCAGGATGTACTTTCAAGCTGTGAAAACAAGAAAACGGGCAGGTACGACTTGTACGACTGGTGACGGACTCGACTTCAGCAGGTGACACAAGCGGACGTGATGAGCTGATGAAGGATCTCCCAGGAGTGAAGAATGCTGAAAAGACGTCTTCTTCTGAGTAGAGACTGATTCTGAGTACATGGTGTTACAGACCACACTATGAGACTGCAGTGTGGTAGAAGGTTGAGACTGTCTTCATACAATAATAACCATATAACTGAAAAATGCCCAAGAACTGTGGAATGATACAATAATTTGCCAGAAGGGCAAATTATAACTTCAAAGTAATTCTTACTGATAAGGGCCAATGTCCAGGTGCTTAGAGCAATAGTTCAAGTACTTAGAACAATAGTTCGGGTACTTAGACAATAGTTCAGGTACCTAGGACAATAGTTCAGGTACTTAGGGACAATAGTTCAGGTACTTAGGACAATAGTTCAGGTACTTAGAGCAATAGTTCAGGTACTTGGGTAATAGTTCAGCATAAGCAGTCCAGTAATTACAGTAGTTTTACAGATATAGGCAATCGAACACTCTTAAACAACCCTGTTTCTAAATGTAGGGTCTTCTGGAATAGGATCTCTTTCTAGGGCGTCGTGGCTAGGAATCCTTTAGTACCACTAGGCTGGTTTGCCCTATTCCGCTTGGCGAGGCCTCCCTTTTATACCAAGCTTTACCTCGGCCTAATGCCCTCACTTACCTCGGGCCTGATGCCCTACATTATCTTGGGCCTGGTGCCCCACTTCCAGATTGGGCCTGGTGCCCCACTTTAGATTGGGCCTGCTGCCCCTCGTAATACTGGGCCTGGTGCCCCACTTAACACTGGGCCTGGTGCCCCACTTGATACTGGGCCTGGTGCCCCACGTTATTTTGGCCTGGTGCCTCGTAATACTGGGCCTAGTGCCCCACTTAATACTGGGCCTGGTGCCCCACGTCACTTGGGCCTGGTGCCCCACTTAATACTGGGCCTGGTGCCTTACTTTACTTCTGGGCCTGACTTGCCTTTTAATTCTGCAGAGTAGCAGGGCCCTTTAAATCTGCAGGCTCCTGAACCTGCTGTCATTTAGTCCCAAATCCCTGCCCCAAATCCGCCTCTATATTAATATTCATAAGGCTAAGCTTGGCCTTAGTGTCCTGGCCCTCCTGTGGGCGTCACTAACCTCGCCTCCTTATGAATATTTAATAGGGACCTCGACCTGCTGCCCTGTGGCTCAGCCACTCCTCTAAGTGCCTACTGCGCTTTTCTAAATAAAAACAGTCTCTTTGGCTAGGCGGTCAGCACATGGCGTGTGCCACCAACTCACCACTGTGATGAGCTGCTCTGGTGGACCGGAGGTGGGAGGTACTGGGGCAAAGGAGGGAAAATGGGCAGGCAGCTGGGGATGACTGGGGGCCTCAGACAGCCAAACAGGAACTCGGTGATGCAGCACTTCTCTGCCGCCGGCGTGGGACCAAAATTAAACTTATTATACCTGGGGGTCAAAACAATAAAACAAAGGGCTTACAGAAGCCCCAGCGCGGCGAACAGTCGTTTTCATCTTTGTGGTGCCCCATGGCACCACCGACCTGCAGGACACAGCAGAGCAGGGAGTCTTCAGTGGACTGGAGGAGGGAATCACCATGGAGTCAACAGGACCGCCTCACAACTCCAGGTAAGCCACAAGTCCCTGTTGCACTCCTGTGATCCTCTCTACTCCACAGCCCAGCAACAACTGACCAACATTAGAATTATTTTTTAAACTTAAACCTGCCTGGTTCTAGATTGCTGGAGTGGAATGCTGTGCATGAGCCACTCAGCACAACATTCCATCCAGGCCATTGTGACATCTATTGCTGTTAAATCTGTTTTTGACCATACTGTAAGTGCACAGGGCACTTTTCTACTATTATTTTACAGTTTCCCATTATACGGGGTGAAACTTTATTTGCAGTGGCCCCTTAGCATAGTATCCTGCTGCCTCACCTACAGCAGGTACCCTGAGCACCTGTGAACCCTTCATTTATTTATTAATTTTAAACTTTCTGGATGCCACAACTTTGGGGTATTACAGATTCGGATCCACTAAAAAATACATGTCTGCATGTATTCCCTTAACACTTTATAAAATCTATCATCTTAACAACCTCTAAAATCTTACTTAACACTCTATGAAGTCTTACGTTAATAAAACACTCTTAATATCTCTAAAATATTCTTAAAACATCTACTATACTGTAAATTTTTGAAGTTTTACCCTAAAGTGACTGTGTCTGGGAATTACTTGGATTAGATCTACCTGTTGTACCAAGGTACAAGTTGAGAAGCTTCTGTGATATACCTTCTAGGAGGGATACCTGCGTTCGATCTTTGAGATCTGGCGGGTTGGAAATCAATAAGTTCTTGAGCAATACGTTCTCTTTCCAGGAAATCTGGTATTTCCGAGCTATCACTGGTACACAATTAATGGTCCTGGGAATGCATATACAAGTATGAGTCCAAGGTTCTGTACACCAACTGGTTGGTGATTCTAGTTCCACATTTTGTCTTTGTGGACTTCTGCCTCTCTTTTGGCTTAGGAACTGTCCTGTTCTTTAATGATCACAGTGTCTCTGAAAGTGCAAGCTTTTAGGAGATTTCGATGAACAATCTTGGTATCATGTCCAAATTCCTGTTGGATCTTGAGTACCGTAGTTCAGGATAAGGTATCTCAATAATATAATAAGGTTCTGGTTCCCACTTTGAAGGCAGTTTGCTGCATTTTTGGTTTTCTTCAACATTACTCTTTCTCCGACAAGTAAAAGTGTAGTTTTGGCCTTGATATCATAGTTTGCTTTCTGCTTTTGCCTTGCTTGCTCCATGTGTCTACCAACAATTTTTCCAGCTTCCTGCAAACGTTGATTATGTTCTTGGACCCAATTTGTCACTGGCTTCTTTATTTTAGTTTCTTCTTGTGGTACTTCCAGCACTAAGTCCATCGGAAGTCTTCCGTGTTGCCCAAACATTAAATAATGAGGTGTATAACCCGTGGAGCAATGAATCATATTATTATAAAGATATGTGAGTTAGGAAGTAAAGCTGGCCAGAAGGGACGTTTATATTCCAGTAGAGGTCGCAACATTTCTAGGAGAATCTGATTTGTTCTTTTGCAAAGTCCATTACCTTGGGGTGGTAAGCAGTGGTTTTAACTTATGGGTTCCATACAGAGTGCAAAGTTCATGAAAGAGTTGAGATTCGAAGACGTTCCTTGATCCGTGAGGATTTTGTGTAGGATATCCGTAAGGTCGTAGCAAAACATCTCATAAAGGTTTCGGCAGTAGTTCGAGCAGATAGGTCTTTACTGCACTTCAACCACGAACTTGGAAAAGTGATCAACCATAGTGAGGATATAAATGTGTCCATTTGTGCTAGGGTCTAACTTCAAATAATCAAGTGTAACTAGTTCCAATGGTGCATTACTGACTATTAGATGGAGAGGAGCTCTCTGATTCACCTTCTCCTTGCGCTTTAAGTTACATGCTGGACATTCCTCACACCATTTTATTATATCATTTCACATTCCTATCCAATAAAATCTCCTTCTTCTGATAGCTTCAGTTTTCTTGTGACCAAAATGTCCTGAATTATCATGGTACACCTCCAACACTACGGAAGCACTGGTCTTTGGAACTACGATTTGAGTTACTTCTGTGTGTGTGGTAGGATCTCTACTCTTCTTAACCAGGCGATAATCTTCTATGGTCAAAGCGAGTTCTGTGTCTCCAAAGTTTCATCACTTCTGTGTTCAACTTCCTTCTTTCTCTTTGGGTCATGTGCTTCTGTTGAGCAACTAGAGCTTTTACTTGGCAAACTATAGGGTCTTGGCTTTGTAGTTTTACCCATAGATTCTTTTGATTCAAGCATGTCATCCACTTCTGGTTGATCTTCCACTTTAAACTAGGGAGCAATTTGAAAACAGGCCTGTAGAATCTCAGCTGGTACCTGCAGAAAAGGTGGCATTTCTATATTTTCCAGCAGGGTATCATCTATTTTGATTCTCTGTGTTCAGGCATCCGGGACAAGGCATCAGCATTCGCATTAGCTTTACCAGAGTGATACTTTAAGGAAAATTGGTAATTCACGAGTCGAGAGGTCCACCTTGCTTGAGGGCTTCTAGCTTTGCAGTATTCAAGTGTGCTAAGGATTAATGTTCGTGAAAACCATGAAAGGGTGGCAGCTAAATATTGCTGGAATTTCTCGGTGATAGCCCAGACTAGCTAAAATTCCAGTTTGAAAAGAGCTATAGTGGGCGCCTTCCGCTCGGAGCCTCTTAATTCTCTGCTTGCTAGGTTATTACTCTTTCCACACCATTCTGTACTTGTGCGGTACGCCCAATCCTTTGTTGCTGGCATCGGTATACAACAGAAAAGGTTTCGCATAATCTGGATACTGCAATATAGGAGCCTCAGTTAGTATTGTTTTTAATTGATCGAAGGCCTCTTGTTGCTCAGTACCCCATGTAACCAGGCGATTCTTTGGGACTCTACCTTCTGCTGATCCTTTCAAAGTTCATGTAAAGGCACAGCAATTTTGGAGATATTCTTAATAAATCTATGATAATATCCAACAAATCCCAAGAATTTCTGGACCTCTCTAATGGTAGTAGGAACAGGCCATTTCTTTACTGTTTCGATCTTTCTGAGTCTGACGTCACTCCATCTGCAGAGACTATATGTCCCAGATAACTCACTTTAGTCTGTAACAGATGACATTTAGAGATTTTATTTTCAGACCGTATTGGATCAACTTTTGGAACACTTCGTCAGGTGGCAAATGATCTTCGTGAGTTTTGAATATACAATAATATCATCTAAATATAACAACAGGGTATCGAAATTCTGGCTTCCAAGACAATGTTCCACTAGCCTTTGAAAAGTTCCTGGTGCATTACACAATCCAAAAGGCATCCTGGTGAATTCAAATCGACCCATGGGGTAATAAAGGCTGTTTCTCTTGATCCTTTGGCGCTATAGGAACTTGCCAGTATCCGCTGGTCAAATCCAGAGTGGAGAATACGGCTGCTGATTGAAGGGCCATAAGAGAATCTTCTATTCTAGGCAAAGGATATGCATCCTTATGGGTGATGGCATTTAGTTTGCGGTAATCCACACAGAATCGGATCTTACCATCATTCTTCTTTACCAGAACAATTGCGCTGCCCAAGGGCTGTGACTTTCTCTTATCACATTAGCCTCTTTCATTTCTTTAATCATTTCTTTGACTTGCTGGTACATGGCTGGTGGAATAGGCCTAAATTGCTCTCAGATAGGCGGATGTCCATTGGTACTGATGTGATGTTGTACCCACGAGCTAACCCAAAATCTGAGGGTGTTGGCTAAAAGCTTCCTTTTGGTGTAAAACCACTTTCAAAACATCTGCTCTTTGTTTCATGCTGGTCTTGGATTGCCTACTTTAATCTCCTTGGTCCATTCTGGTCTCTGGTTGCTTTCCATCCCATTTTCAGGCACTTTCTATTTCTTCCCAGCTTGACAATGTCCTCTAAACACACCGTGTGGATCTGAGCAACTGGCTGGTTCCGTACAGTTGTACATCATGAGTCCCATAATTTAGCACTTCGGACTGGTATCCTACCTCTGATCACTGTAGCTACACTCCAGCTACTATTATTGGCTCTTCCTTGTTCATTGGGTAAGGTTCCACTAGAGCATGTATAATCTTGACCCTCAGGCCCACCTTTGCTTTACACCACAGAGTGGTTTCGGTGCCTGGCTTCAAGGTTACTGGTCTAGCATCCGATCACTCTTACTTTACCGATTTCACCCTCGGCATTAGCGAATCGGTTGATGGCATTGCAAGTTGTAGATAGTTTGTTGCAGGGCATTTTCCACTCGAGTGCGTGTTTGGCTTGCTGCTGGAGGATGCTCACTAATTCACCTAAGCAATTTTGTAGAACGTTCATCCCTAGAATTAGTGGTGGCAGCTGATCACTCTCAATGTCGCTCACAGTGATGCCTGTGTTGCATTGAGCGTTCTTTCCTAACTGTACATCGGCTTCTAGGTAGCCTAAATATGGTATTTCGTCACCGTTGCTCGTTATTAACTTTACCCATTATCTAGAGGTGGCTTCAGATCATTAGGTGTCCAGTATCTTCAAACTCTCATCCTTGCAATGTGGTAACCTGAAATCTGGTGTCTAATAATGCCATAAACTCGATGCCATCGACCTTGACTGGTATCATTGGGCTTCTACCAACAAAACACGACTGCTCTAGTGGGACTCCTGGACCTGATCGACTGCTTTTGAGGGTCGGTCCTCATCCCGAAGAATTCCTGTTTAAAGTTAGGGTGTTATTTACTGGCTGACTACATCTTCTTTCTATATGGCCACTAACACCGCACCGGTGACATATGTGCCTTCCTTGGCTATCAAACTGATCTGTGGAGCGTCTCCTTCACTCCTTCTCTAGTGGTTCATTTGGTCATGCTTCCTTTCTTTCCCTGATGGAACAAAGCTTCTCTCATTCTTCCAACCAGCTTTCCAACTCTGCATTTCCTTATACATCTCTGCCATCTGGTTGGTCAGTGTAGCAATCTGCTCAGTCAGCTCTGAGTGTAGTCGGCGTCAGTCTGCACAGAACATATCGGTGTCTGTATCCTAGGTTCATGCATCCGCTCATGTTCTGAATGCCGCTCGGTAGGCAACAGTTTCTCTTCCGGTTCTTGTCTTTGTAAGGACATGTCCTCTAGCTGGAGTCTTGATTGCCAAGGATGGTCTTCTTTCCATCCTTTGGTAGTGTAGGTCGGCCATTGAGTTCCCATAGAGGTTTGAGGATATGCCGAGCCTCCTCTCTGGAATAACCTGAACCAAATATGAATGGCTTTCTCCTTAAAATCCAGAAAGTCGACTTCAGGGTTTTGTAAATGCAGCATGCATAGTTCTCTCTTCAGGGCCTCACTTTGCACTTCTTCAACAAATTTTGACTAGTACTCGATCTGCATCTCGGACCTCTGCTGCGTCTACTCTATCGCTCGAACAGCTCTTGCAAACTCAGTGCAAACTCCTCAGGGTCTCTTTGAGATTTCTGGGTATGCGAAAAGAACTTCACTTTGAGGTCTGACACGGTCCTAGCATCGAAAATCTGCTGTAGCCTCTGGAGTATCTAGTCTGCTGTGGCTTTCGCTCCACTCAGCCATGATTGGACTTCTAGTGGAAGCAGCTCCTTTAGTTGCCTGATTAAAATTTCAACCTTCTGTTGCTCGGGGATTTGATACAGCGAAAACATGGCCTGCATCTTTGAATGGAATTCTCCCAGATTGCTGATTCCATCCCCATCTTTCTCTCTGGAAAACTGTGGAAGCCATGGTGCTCCAAAGTAATATGGCATGGTTAGTGGAGATGGTGGGATATTCCTCTAGGTCCATCTCGGTCTCCTCCAGTCGACTCTCTATCTCCCCAGACAATCCACTACTACACCCTGGCTCCATCTGTGCTTCTTACTAAGCCACTCCAACTTTGGACTCCTCGTATAAATAATTATCTCTATCCTGCCAACTACACCAAGAAAATTTAGTTATGTGATGGTCTATAGCGGTGCTCTGTGAAGAGTGCTCCACTCTAAAAGGTGATGAAAAGAGATGAGCGAAGCACCAAGGTCCGAATTATGTGGATAGGATAACCTGTACCCAGACAAGGAGAGGCAGGAGTCAATTAGTGCTTCAATACCACGTGAGGGCATTTATTTTGTACCAAGGGTAGAGGACACAGTCACAAGAGGAAGAGGTTGCCCGAGAACAATAGGGCAACAAACAGAGAAATACTTTTATCTACCACTACTAAGGTTATTACCACAAGAATAGACTTTAGGCCTACTGCCACTTTTATTCTGAAATTATTCTACACTTCTATACTCTTAGATGAGGATTAGGTAACATAAGCTACTCAGAACTGTACTAGGGTAATTATCATTACACATTTCCATAAGAGTCCAGATATTACAAGAGTCCAGAGATCCGCGCTCTCGTGTACACCGTCGTTTTAGTTGGTAGCTGCAAGGGAAATGAAACAGAACTGTAAAACCCTAATCACAATTCCAAGCAAGGACCTAGATAAGGCCACTGGGGTGGTGAGAGGTTTGGTAAACAGACCATATATTTCTTGGCAAAAGCCCACTCTCCAAGGCTGCCGGAATGTAGAACCAGAGCAACTGGTTCCTGAAATAACACACTGAAAACAAAGGGTTTCTTAGCCAAAACCTACTTCCAGGTTTGCCAAGGATGAAGATAGATCACGATCTGCGTGGTGATGAATCGAAGGAGGACTACCACGACTTGACTGATGCTGTGGCATTCCAAGGGCCACCTAAACTCAGAAGGAACTCTGACAGGACCAGGAACCATAAGAATCTGAAGAGATGATGGTTGACTCTGCAATCTAAGATAAAGAACTAACACAAAATAAAAGCGGGACGATGCGTCCCGTACTGGGCTTGACGGACTCGACTTTTGGCGAATGACCAGGGCGCAGACTATGTTCTCCAGGATGAGCTCACTCTTCTGTAGAGGGCGACCAACTTCAGGACTTCTGGAACAGGAACCATACAGAACGACACTGGCATGGCTGTCGTGATGCGTTTGACGGACATACTTTCAAGCTGTGAAAACAAGAAAACGGCAGGTACGACTTGTATGACTAGCGATGGACTCGACTTAGGGATGACACAAACGACGTGATGAGCTGATGAAGGATCTCCCAGGAGTGAAGAATGCTGAAAAGACGTCTTCTTCTGAGTAGAGACTGATTCTGAGTACGTGGTGTTACAGACCACACTATGAGACTGCAGTGTGGTAGAAGATTGGACTGTCTTCATACAATAATAACCATATAACTGAAAAATGCCCAAAGAACTGTGGAATGATATAATAATTTGCGGAAGAGGGCAAATTATAACTTCAGGAGTAACTTACTGATAAGGGCCAATGTCCAGGTGCTTAGAGCAATAGTTCAGGTACTTAGAACAATAGTTCAGGTACTTAGGGCAATAGTTCAGGTACTTAGGGCAATAGTTCAGCATAAGCAGTACAGTAATTACAGTAGTTTCACAGTATAGGCAAATTGAACACTCTTAAACGAACCCCTGTTTCTAAATGTAGGGTCTTCTGGAATAGGATCTCTTTCTAGACATCGTGGCTAAGGAATCCTTTAGTACCAGTAGGCTGGTTTGCCCCATTCCGCTAGGCGGGACCTCCCTTTTATACAAGCTTTACCTCGGGCCTCATGCCCTACTTTTACCTCAGGCCTAACGCCCTATGTTATCTTGGGCCTGGTGCCCCACTTTAGATTGGGCCTGGTGCCCCACTTTACATTGGGCCTGGTGCCCCTCATAATACTGGGCCTGGTTCCTCACTTAACACTGTGCCTGGTGCCCCACTTGATAATGGGCCTGGTGCCCCCGTTACTTTGGGCCTAGTGCCTCGACTTAATACTGGGCCTAGTGCTCAGTGTTACTTGGGCCTAGTGCCCCACTTAATACTGGGCCTGGTGCCCTACTTTACTTCTGGGCCTGACTTGCCCTTTTAAATCTGCAGAGTGGCAGGGCCCCTTTAAATCTGCAGGCTCCATGAACTTGCTGTCATTTAGTCCGAATCCCCGCCCAAATCCCGCCTCTATATTAATATTCATAAGGCCTAAGCTTGGCCTTAGTGCCCTGGCCCCTCCCTGTGGCGTTGCTAACCCCGCCTCCTTATGAATATTTAATAGGGTCCTACGACCCTCTGCCCCTCGGCGCTCGGCTGCTCCTCTAGCGCCTACTGCACTTTTCTAAATAAAAACAGTCTCTTTGGACAGGCAGTCCAGCACGTGGTGTGTGCCGCCAACTCACCACTCCGACGAGCTGCTCCGTGGACTGGGAGGCAAACGGGAGGTGGGAGGTACTGTGGCAGAGGAAGGGAAAATGGGTAGGCAGCTGGGGGGCAACTAGGGGGTCTCAGATGGCCAAGCAGGAACTCGGCAATGCGGCACTTCTCTGCCGCCAGCGTGGGACCAAAATTAAACTTAATATACTCGGGGCAAAACAATAAAACGAAGGGCTTACAAGCCCGAAACCACAGCGAACAGTCATTTTTCATCTTCGTGGTGCCCCGATGGGACCACCGACCGCAGGGGCACAGCAGAGCAGGGAGTCTTCAGTGGACTGGAGGAGGAGAGTCACCACGGAGTCAACAGGACCGCCTCCACAACTCCAGGTAAGCCACAAGTCCCTGTTGCACTCCTGTGATCCTCTCTACGCCACAGCCCAGCAACAACTGACCAACAGTAGAATTATTTTTAAACTTAAACCTGCCTGTTCTAGATTGTTGAGTGGAATGCTGTGCATGAGCCACTCAGCAACATTCCATCCAGGCCATTGTGACATCTATTGCTGTTAAATCTGTTTTTGACCATACTGTAAGTGCACAGGGCACTTTTCTACTATTATTTTACAGTTTCCCATTACAAGGGGTGAAACTTTATTTGCAGTGGCCTCTTAGCATAGTATCCTGCTGCCTACACCTACAGCAATTACCCTGAGCACCTGTGAACCCTTAATTTATTTATTAATTTTAAACTTTCTGGGATGCCACAACTTTGGGGCATTACAATAAACTATTATTATTACTCCTGCTTGTGTACAAGTGTTTCTTCTGACAACAATGTAGACATACAAAATCTGCATTATTATTTACTTTAGAGCTGGTATCTAGATAACAAGGGTTCTACCTGAGGCCTGAAGGTGGAGAGGATCTCTTGGACAACTGAGCCAAATGGCTTGTATCCTCTAAAAGCGGCATTAAGAATGGACTGCTGTATGTCATTCTGAAACCCTGCCACCCTAAGCCAGAAGTACCATCTTAAACAAACACCTGATGCAGCAGGCCTGGCTGAGACATCAGAAACATCTTTGATCATACAAATTAGGTGTTTTCCTACATCAGTCCCTGCAGAGACTGCTTGTAGAAGCTCCTGCTTGGGTGTACCCTCTAGTAAGGCTTGTGCAGCTGCCTTGGCCTTTCTCCAGAGTGTATTCTGGTATTTGATTATGTGGGCCTGAGAGTTAGCAATTCTAAGGCCCAGAGAGGCATAGACAAAAGTCATTTTAAATAGCACATCCAGTCTCTTTGATTCTTTATCTGGAGGAAGGGGCTAAGGTGTTTGGTGCCCTGGACCTATCATGTGCAACATTGATTACAATATAATCTGCCTCAGGTTGGCACCAAAGAATTGTTTCTCTGAGGGAACCAATTACATTTTGTCTACCTTTCTTGGTATGGCAGGAATAACATTCTGCCTATGTCAGGCAACAAAGGTGGCGTCTTCCACGGCAGGGAGGAGGGTGGTATCACAATAGGGGGAACATCAGGTAACTCCAAGTGGTCTACGAGACTTTTCTTGGTGGTATCCTGCTCCTCCAAATTAAAACCCATGCCAGCTTGTAACTGCTGCATCATAGTTATGAAAGAAGGGTCTTCTGGAGAAGACCTTGGGGTGTAGTCCACTGAGTCCTCACTGCAGGTGGAAATAGTAGAACTGGTGCCCCTGTCTTATGGACTTTCTGCATAGTCCTCAGGCTCTTTCATCTTTATCCTGCATCTTGAGATCAGGATTATATTCAAGTGTCATCATTGGCAGGCTTGACAGGTAAAAGGGAGCACACTGACAAAGTCATCAGTGCTCGATGAGGCAGCAGAGGCACACCTCTAGAATGTGTCATTGTGGGTCTGAGAGACAGGCCCTGTTGATGGACCTCCTTCCATTGGAGGAGGATGCTGAGGCCTCATAGCATGTTTGTGAAAGATACTAGCACTGACTGAACATCAGTGCCCATGTGGTCAAGAGATGTGCTGATGAAGGTCAACAGGGGAGGCAATGTCCCCAGTGTCGATGATGATGTACCAGCCATACTAGGCCTGGTGAGAGCTCATGCCATGCCCTGACCTGCAAGTTGAGTCGGCCCAGCTGGGGGGGCAAGTGGTGTCACTGACTAAGTGGGTTACGGCATCAAGAAGTTGTACCTGCTGTGAAAGGTGACCTGGAGTGCACCATGGAGGGTTTCTCCTTATCCTCCCTCTGATGCTTTTGCTTATGACTCTTGGAGGTTTTCTCCCGGATTTTGACAATCTGGACCTGGAGGAGTGGGCCAGCGATGCAGAAGAACTCTTCTGCTGGAGATCCTTCTCCAGGCAAGCTACCTGTTATTTTAAGAGGTGCATTTCCTAGTTCCTTCATGGCATTGCCGTGTGGCAGAGTTGAACCCCTTGCAAATCAGGCAGGCTTGCACATGTCCAGGCCAAGGCAACAGACACAGATGTCATGAGACTCACCGTGTAAATCTTCTCACCGCATTCACAATAGCGGAACAGTTTCGATGGTTCCTTCAATGACATACATGGCATTGAAAAATCACTTATACAAGTGATTACTTTGGTATGGTAGGAAATAAGGTAGTGGCAAAAATCGCAGCAGCATTTCCTTGAGCGGTCTGGACAGTATGGCCAATGGCAGGACCAGACAGCTGACGTCCTGACATTGTCATGGGTGGTCCCCAGTGGACTACTTTGCAGAAAGATTCTGTGTGGTCCTAGGGCCTGGCAACTATAAGTTCCATAGGTGTGGCCTGATGAAAGAGATATCCTCAAGAAGATCTGAATGAATCACATAAGTGCAGTTGATGTATTTCAATGCATTTTGAACTTTAACTCATAACTTTTTCTCCCACATTTAAGCATGGCCTTTTGGGACCCCACCTCAAGAACATGGTTGGTGAAATGTTTCAAATCCAGCCCAAAAGGTAATTTTGTAATCATTCTGTGTAATCACCCTTCAGGTGGGATCTGAGAATTTTCACCTAATGGGTTCATGGGTGGGGTCCATAAGAAGCTACGTTAAATATTTGGGGTCAAAATATTGAAAAACAACACAGTTATGAATGTACATTAAAATATTTCAATGCTCACTCATAACTTCGGCCTAAATTTTCAACATAGCCATTTTTTCACAGCATCTAATAAATGTGACAACTGATATTTTAAATCTCTGGCCAAAAACGTTTTCATATTTTGGCCAGGATTTAGCATTTTCACATACCAGATTCATGAGGTGGGGTCATAAGAAGACTATTTTGAAAATTTTATTTATTTTAATTTAGGTAACCAGAAAAAGCATACTGAGCTAAGGCTTGTTTCCAGGTGCGACTTGGGAGAGAGGGTAGAGAGTTTACAATTGTCATAGTACTGCAACAGTTTGGACAGTCATAGATACAACAGTTGGACATTCATAGATACTGATAAACAAAATACACACGGATTGCAATTTGCAGTTTACAACAGTTTGAACAATCATGGATACAGTTTGAGCAGCACGCAGAAATTTACAAGTAGGCAAACATATATTTAAGTTGCATTTTGGGGCAGCATTATTCAAAGTGCAAGTACATATGTCTATGTAGAAGTGCTTCAGTTTTGCATGGGTCAATTGATAAGTTTGTATTCGTTCGCAAAAGAGAATGAGAGATAGATTTATCATTAGCAGTCTGAGCTTGAGCAACATGCCAGGTAGAGTGATTGCAAGGAGTAAGAACTGATGCAGGAGAAAGAAGGTTTAGAAATAGAGGGACCTTAAACGAGTTAACAGGGAAGGAAAGGCAGTGGAGCACTGAACGTGGAGTACCAGGAGAGGGGTAGGGAGAGACAGGGAGGGAAGGAGGGAGGAGAGGGAGTGAGAGGGATCAAGAGGGGCAGAGTGGGGAGCAGTTGCAGGTGATGAGGTGGAGGAGTTTAGTTGATACTCCAGTGTGGAGAGGGTGGGCACAAGGCAGATAGAGTGGGGAGATGATTCCATAAGTTACTGAGTCTATAGGAGAAAGTGGACTTGCCAGCTTGCAAGTGGGAGTGTGGGAGGTCAAAGGTCCAGGAGTCCATGGTTCTGAGGGGTAACTTGATGTACTTGTGGGGAAAGGAGAGATGAGAGATAAGGGGAAGGGCTGAGAACCAGTACTTGACAGCAAAGGCGGCAGAGTGTGCAAGACATTGGTCAGCAAGGGAGGGAGGTAAGAGCAGAGAGTACAGGGAACAGTGATGTGTACGGAAAGGGAGGTTTGAGGCAAACTGACAGAATGCATTGTAAAGGGATCTAATTTAGTGAGAGATGACTGCAGAGCTGAGCTGTAGATGACGTTAGCATAGTCAATCACTGGGAGGATTAGTTTGGATATGAGTTCACTGTGGATAGGGAGGTACAGACAATCCTTGATATGATGAAAGGCTCCAGCTTGGGCTGAAGTTTGGAGTGGAGGTAGTCAAAATGTACAGAGAAGTCTAGCTTAGGGTTCAGTCTGATCCCCGGTGTTTGAATGAGTGCATTGTATCTAGCTTTGCCCATCTAGGGAGAAGAAGATGGCGGCGACAAGAGTTTAGCCAGTCTTTGTGCAGAGATGAACACCATGGCAGCTGTCTTCTTGGGTCAAAATGTTAAAAACAACAAAGTTATGATGATATGTTGTAATTTTTCAACACTTACTCATGACTGGTAATTTTCAGTATTCTGACAGCAAATTTTCAATATAGCCATTTTTTCACACCACTTCATGAATGTGATGGGTGTCATTTTCAAATCCTAGCCAAGCGTGCTTTGACACTTGCAGTATGAAATTTCATTCTGTCTAGTATTTTATAAATGGCACCTGTCATGTTCAGAAGTGTCATAAAAGACTGTTGAAATTTGGGGTTCAGAATGTCACAAAAAATGATTAAGTTACAATGTTTGCATTGACAACTATTGGCCCAATGGAGACCACGGGCCTTCCAGTGCCAGTGATGTGAGTTTGGGTGTGAGCTCAGTGAGCCGACTGAATGGCCTGAGGCTGGAGGAAGGTGCTGTGACATGCAGCAGTAGTTCCAGCCTGGGGAGGGACAGAGCAGTGTTCAGGTGCTCACAGCACCTGTGATGGGCTGGGGAGCCTTCCTCACAGCGATTGAAATGTGTGTTGAGTCCTGATGGGTTCATGCACTGCATTGGGACTGTCTCCAGTACTATATTTATTTCTTGTCACTTAGGTCTCTTTGGGACCCCAGGCGAATGAGGACAATGATTCCACTATCAGAAAAAAGAAGGGGACATTAATGGCAAAATAGTGTTAATGCAGGCATTAGGTTGTTGAAGCACACAAAGCAAGGAAATAGAAGGCATTAGGGTTTTGGGTCTCCAGAGTCTTGGCGAATTAGTGTGGAATAAAAACATTAGGTTTGGAGTCTCCAGAGTCTTGGCAAATTAGTGTGAAATAAAAACATTAGGATTTTGAGACTCTGAAGGCCTGGCAAATCAGTGGTGGGGTCTTCCTTGGGGTTGTCAGCCATAATGCCCACCTCCCCTGAGCAAACAAGGTGAGGCGTGGTCTATTTTCTTCATGCAGGGCCAGCAGGCTCCCAGGTGAAAAGCTACTACAGATTGTGTTGGCAACATGTGGCAAGATATACCTCTCTACCTTTGAAGAGTGTATCACTTTGAGGCACTGGCTTGGAGCTGTGCCTTGTGCTTTGACCAGTTGGCTATGGCTGGGGAGGGGCATTAGGGTTGACAACCCCAAGGAAGACCCCCACCACTGATTTGCCAAGACTCTGAGACCCAAACCGTAATTTATTTTCATTTCCCTACTTTGGGAACTTTGCGCTCTTCATCCGTAATGTCTGCATTAACATAGTAGTTTTTGCAGTAGACAAACAGATAGTTAACAGAGTTTGTTTGAAAGAAAGAAAGAAAGAAAGAAAGAAAGAAAGAAAGAAAGAAAGAAAGAAAGAAAGAAAGAAAGAAAAAAAGACTGCATTCAGGCAATACAAAAAGACACAGGCAGAAGGGGATAGGAGAAGCACCAGGAGAAACAAAGGGAGGCAGGGAAGTCAGTAAGGAAGCCAAAGCTCAGACAGAAGAACACATTGCAAAATCAGTGGTTAAGGGGACAAAACCTTTTACAGGTACATAAGTGAAAAAAGAAGGACAAAGGGAGGGATAGTGAGATTGAAGGGGAGGATGGGAGCCAGGAGGATGACAACAGTAAAGCTGACATATTGAACAGGTATTTCTGCTCAGTCTTTACTGAGGAAGAGGGGTAATGGGTCTGAAGGGAGTACAAGGGGTGAGAATGGTGCAGAAATGGACACAAGTCCCTTTACACGAAAGGTCCTGAAGGAACTGGAAGTAATAAGAGTTGATAAAGCAATGGGGCCAGATGGGGTGCACCCAGGGTCCTTAAAGAACTAAGAGAGGTGGTGGCTGAACCTCTGGCTATCCTGTTCAGCCAATCACTGGAAACAGGAGGTACCCAAAGACTGGAGGACAGCAGATGTAGTCCCTTATACAAAAGTGGGAACAAAGAGGAAGCAGGGAACTACAGACCAGTCAGCCTCACCTCGGTAGTGGGAAAGATCATGGAAGCACTACTGAAGGAGAGATTGGTGGAACATCTGGTTGTCAATGGACTACAGGACCCAAGGCAGCATGGTTTCACCAGGAGGTCATGTCAGACCAACCTCATTGAATTTTTGACTTCAGCAAGGCCTTTGACACTGTGCCACATAGAAGACTATTACACAAACTGGGAATATGGGTGGGCAGGACAGTAGTGTGGTGGGTAGGTAACTAGCTGGGTGGCAGGACACAGAGGGTGGTGGTAAATGGCTGTCACTCCACAGAGGGAAGAGTGACCAGTGGGTACCACAGGGATCAGTGCTGGGACCGTCCTATTCAACATCTTCATCAGTGACATTGCACAGGATATAGAAGGCAGAATTTCACTGTTGCTGATGACACAAAGCTCTGTAACAGAGTAGACACACCAGAGGGTGTAGACAGAATGAGAAGGGACCTGCAGAAACTTGAAGAATGGTCAAGGGTTTGGCAGTTGAAATTCAGTGCAAAGAAGTGCAAGATAATGCATATGGGGCACCAAAACCCTGGCACAATATATCAGTTGGGGTGAGGATATAGCATGCACCAAGCAGGAAAGGGATCTTGGGGTTGTCATCTTTGATGATCTCAAGGTAGGGAACAGTGTGACAAGGCATCAGGTAAAGCAAATAGGATGCTGGGATGTATAGGCAGGGGCATCACCAGCAGGAAAAGGAGGTCATTATTCCGCTATACAAGACACTAGTGAGGCCCCACCTGGAGTACAGTGTACAGTTCTGGAGACCATACCTACGTAAGGACATAGACAGGGTAGAGAAGGTGCAGAGGAGGGCAACAAAGATGGTGCATGGGTTGCATCACAAATCCTATGAAGACAGGTTGAAGGAACTGAACATGTACTCCTGGAGGAGAGGAGGGAGAGAGGGATATGATAGAGACATACAAGTATCTTACAGGGAGGAACAGGGTGCAGGAAAACACTATTTTAAGCGAAAAAGATGTTTCAGGACTAGAGGGCATGGGATGAAGTTGGAGGAGGATGATTCAGAGGAAACATGAGAAAGAATTTCTTCACAGAACGGGTGGTGGACAAGTGGAACACCCTGCCAGAGGAAGTGGTGGGGGCTGAAACAATCACGGATTTAAGAATGCATGGGATAGACATAAAGGAATTCTAGAGGTCAGGGTAAGGGAAATAGACTTCTAGGAAAACAAACTGAACTTACAAGCTCAAATGGCAGACTAGGTGGGCCATAGGCCCTTATCTGCCGACACTGTCTATGTATCTATGTATCTATGTAAGAAAGAAAGAAAGAAAGAAATGTGGACATATTAGAGTTTATCAGAGATAATATATGAGAGACAGTAGTGGAAGGTGGTTCTGGTTTAATTGCTTTATATTTTCTTTCTATATTGTATATTTGATTATAATTTTTACATACTTGTGATTAGTATCCCTGATATAAAGACAAAAGATAATTTTTACAAGTATTAATGATAACATTTTGAATTTTGTGAGCTATGTCAGGGGCGCTGAGCTGACATCATAACCACACCAACTGTGGCTTCACTTTCAGCTTAGATTCAAAGATGCCAGATGCTTGCTCTGTTACTCTGTGAGTTTAGCTTTTAAATCTATTTTCGATTTGCCACTTTCATTTCCAAAGAAAATGTCTATGTAATGCAAAGTGAAAGACATAACTGCATCATAAAGTTCTAAAACTGAACAAACCGCCAGTATATAAATCGTAATAAATTCCTACAGAACTTACAAGAAGATCACCAGTAAAGACTACAAAATAAGAGAATGGAATCTTCTACATGAAAAAATGTTGTTACAGGTCCAGTCAGTTCTTCTTTAATGGACTGCTGCATGTCCATCTGAGACTGAGTTCATGGGGAAGCAGTGGCATATTCTTCTCACATTGCTCTACTGTCTTTGCACTGGTAAAAAGAAACAGCAATACTAGTACTGTATGAAAGAGAAGATAAAATGTTCTTGTGCTTTGATGATGAGAACACTAGTGTACTAGTGACAGTGGTAAAACATGCATGCTGCATTGCACAAAGGCAAAAGATGAACTACAAGATCGTATACACTTATCCACTGGCTTTAGATTCTATGTTGTTTCTTTTCTAAGATTTTAGAAATTTCATGAGCACATATGTATGTTTGCTGAGTGTAGATTATCCATTTACCAGAAGTAATACAAGTAAGGGACAATACATGATGGGTATAAGGTTATAAGGGAATAATATATGCCTTGGGTGGTTGTTAGTAGCAAAGAAAAGCCGAGGGCCAAACCATCAGAGAAGTCTATTTTTCCTTCTAGAAATGGGTTGGAAAAATCCCAATCCCTGACTCCCTGAGCCCCTTATCTAGGAGTGCATCGGTATGTCAGCAGAGACCATGTAAAACAAATACCAGTTCTAGGCAACCTTTTTACATTCAGTATCAATGTGCTCAAATAGAATGCAAAATGTGACTGGTAGTGTAACAACTTGCAGTGTAGTTCTACTGTGTGTGTTTGCGGTTTTGTTTCAATTTTTGTGTGGTTATCAGCTAGGCCTCTGCAGGCATTTCAGCTGAGGGGAAAAGGTGTGACTTTGAAAGTATACTCCTGTATTGTCACAGAGGTTTGGTGGTGCAGCTACTGTTTCTGGCCTGGAAACAGTTTGTTTGCTCTACTTAAAGAGGACAGGAAATGAGTTCTAATAGGCAGCTGTTTATATTGTTACCACTTACAGAAATAATATCCATCAGCCTGAAAGATCCATATGTACTGTAACTGTACCGCAATAAAAGTGATGTGAAAAACAGTATTTTGCATTGTTTTGATTTTATGGGCAGCATTCTGTTACAGTTCTCTTCACGGACCCAGTGATCTGGAGTTTTAACTATGTCACAGTTTGAGCAAATTACTCTATGTATGGTTCTGATAGGACAATAGCTCACATTTAGCATTCTATACTCAAACCATGACATAGTAAACACCCCAAATCACTGGTTCCATGAAGAGAACTGTATAGAATGTTGTCCATAAAAGAAAACAATTGAAAACACAGTTTTTCACATCAGTGTTTATTAAGGTACCGTTAAACATGAGCTCTTTTGAGCAAGTTTATCACTTCTCTTACTAGGAACATTACTAACTGCTGCCAATTAGCACACATTTCCTGTTCCCTTTAAACTTCAAAGGGCTGAATTTCTTTCATAATCAAGGGCTATGTTTTAAGTGTAATTGTAAGTCTAATTAAATATTCATGAGCCTAGCGGTGTTCGATTGGTTACTGGATCAGTCATTAATGTCTTAGAAATGACCGATCCAGCTGCTAACTGACGCCAGGTGGCATGCAGGTCTCGCAACACTCCACTCAAAACCTGTAAGTAAATAACAGTAAAATGAAAGCTGTTAATGTGATTAGACTTATAATCACAATAGCAACATTGAAGCTGATCAATCTTGGATGAACAACTGCTTCGAGGGAGGTGGCTCGGCTGCTCCAAGGGTCACCTAGACCCCAACTGGTCATTAATCCCCAGAAATGAGTGGCTTATTGGTCATTATTGCTTAAACAAGATCAGGCAGAGCAGAAAGAACCCCATGGATTTAACAGACAGGTGATCAAAAGGTCTGAGGCTGGACTCTGCATTACTGAGCTGGAGATAGCAGTTCCACTTTAGACCTTTTCTCCAGATGGTTGGTTCCCCAGGGAAAAAGAGATGGTTGAACTTGATGTCAGAGAAACAGGCACAATGATGTGGCATGGTGGGACAGTCAGCCAAAGGCATCTGTGGTCTGTGTTTGGTATTCAGAAGTCAGTTATTATTCAGGACTTCAAATTAATATCAAGTGTTCAAGTATGCCATAAATCTCTAGTTGGGGTAAGCTTTTATTTTACTTAGGATTTAGACAGATGTAATTGTTTCTAATGTATTTGCAACACAATGTTTATTGATGTATTTATGTAATTTTGTTTTATATATTGTCATTTTATTTGTCACTGGACATCTGTGAAATGGGCATTTTTGCTCACAGATTTTTTCAGTATAAAATTAATGAAATTAAAAAATGAAAAAAATGAAGTTAGAGTTTTCTGTGTGATCACAATAATTTTCAAAAGTGTTTGTTTTTCTGTAGAAATATTGTTTCCCATAATCTTAGTGTGTATTATCCTATAACATATGTAAATATCCTGGAGTATTAAATATTATTTTATATACTTCATGCTTTCTGTATCTGAGTCATTTCAGGTATAGAAAACCTGGATATTAGCAAGACTGTGATCCATCGTCGAAGAGGAAAGCAACAGTTACCATATGTAAGCAAAAATGTTCTCAGTTGTAACAGAAGGGATGGGTTATTTGCCTTTTGGTAAGGAGCAGTGTACTGTGTGTGAGCAGTGGCTCTGCTGGGATTTGGACCTAGAGCTATCCAGAGTGAGTGAGTGAGTGATGGCAGCATACCAAGGTTACCCTTTCAGGCATCTGTGGGTTGTGAATTCTGGAGAGAACCAGCCTGTGGCAAATTGATGGCAGAAGTGGGATCTGAAAACAGATTGTCAAAATAAAGATTATCTGTCCAATCACAGACCAGGATATGCAAAAGGGATATTGTATATTCTACTAGTTTTATTTTTATGAGTAAGAGTAGATAGGAGATAACTAGAAGCCACAATGTCTGGGCCATATGTGAGATGCACAGTGGCAGGCCTTAAGGAGCTATGCAAAGAAGAGGGCTTGTATTTGAGGAAGGCCAACCATGGGCAGAACTCATAGACATACTTGAGAAAAGTGACCAGGAAGGGATGTAAAATGGTCACTAGCAGCCAAAATTCAGAGAGGGAGGCTAGGGAGTGTGCAAGTGAACCAGACCCTAGGAATTGGGGCAGCTGTGTGAATAGAGATGATGCAGCTGGAGCTCATCCTGGTTAAGGTGAAGGCAGATTCAGAGCTGTAGAGATCAAAACCAGGAAGCTGAAGAGAAAAAGAAAGAAAGAGTGAGAGAAGTGAGAAAGGCGGCAGCACCAGCACAAGATCTAGCCAAGACAGCATGAAATCCAGATGAGAGAACAGGAGCATAAACACAAGAGGGAACTGGAGATACTGTGCCAGAAGACAGCATCATGAACCTTATTGGCATCAGGAGTTTGACCCAAGAAGCTAAAATCAATTCCAAAATTTTCCCAAAAGTATCAGGAGGGGATGATCTTGATTTGTTTTAAAATCTTTTGAGAGAATTTGTAGCCAATTTGAATTACACAGGGCTCCTTGGTAACTCACCTTTGCTATTTCTTATGGGCAGGGATTAGCAGCTTTTGCCAGGATGGATAATGAGGCCTGCATGGCTATAACAAAGTGAAAATGCCTTGTTAAAATTTTTGAATTGACTCCCAAGGCATATAGACAAACTTAGAGATAAAACCAGAAATATCGGGCACTCACCACCTTTATTTGCTAATACACCACTCAAGGCTCTTTAAAGTTTTAAAGTCATTTATTCAGCACCATTGTTGCCTGATGCATTTGAAATCTCATTCCTGTATCAAAGGCATAACATTCAAAGTGAACACAGATTTTAAATACACATAAACATATAGTCACAAATGCACACCATTATTACCATAGAACAAGACATGTAAAAATTGTGACATCATATGTCTATGTGTATTTAAAGTCTATGTTCACTTCAAATGTTATGCTTTGATGAAGGAATGAGATTCCAAAATGCATCAGGCAATACTGGTGCTGAATAAATGATTTTAAAACTTTAAAAGTCCCAGAGTGATGTATTAGCAAATAGAGGTGGTGCTGCCCAATTTTGTCTTGTTTTTATTTATCCATTGCATCATGAGCACCCCATCCCAGTGCAGTTCTTTTCAGTTTTACCAAAAATTAGAGATTTAAGGAAGGCACCAGCGGATAGCTATTCTGACATGTGTGTACAACTAGGCAATCTGTTAGAGCAATGGTAAGAGGGTGCAAAGGCTAGCTCTGTGGAATAGATTAAAAGAGTTACCCCTCATGGAACAGTTTTTGAAGAGTGTACCAGAGGAGTTGAGAATATGATTAGAAACATAGAAACATAGAATTTGATGGCAGATAAGGACCGCTTGGCCCACCCAGTCTGCCCATTTCCCTACCTAATGGATAAGCTGCAGATCCTAGTTAACCAGCAGCCTACTTCTTCCTACTTCTTCCTACTCACCCCCTAGAATTGCCTTATGACTGTCCCATGCATGCTTGAATTCCACCACTGTTTTTGACTCCACAGCCTCCTCCAGAAGGCCATTCCATGCATCCACAACCCTCTCTGTGAAAAAATACTTCCTTAAATTACCTCTGAGCCGCCTCCCATCTTCAAATTGTGTCCTCTTGTTCTTGCACACCTTTTTTGAAAGATGCTACCATCTTGGACTTTGTTGATTCCCTTGAGGTACTTGAAAGTTTCTATCATATCCCCCTCTCCTCCTTTCCTTGAGGCTATACATATTAAGCTCCTTAAGTCTCTCTTCATATGTCTTCCGGTGCAGACCATGTACCATTTTAGTTGCCCTCCTCTGGACAGCTTCCATCCTGTCTATGTCTTTATGGAGATTGGGTCTCCAGAACTGCATGCAGTACTCAGATGGGGTCTGACCAGCTGTCTGTACAGAGGGATGATAACTTCCTGTTTTCTACTGGTGATGCCTCCCTATGCATCCCAGTATCCCCTAGCCCTCCTTGCTGCCCTCTCACATTGTTTGCCCACTTTTAGGTCATCTTGATATGACTACCCCAGGTCCCTTTCCATTTTGTTGTTGTTAGTATCTCACCCCCATTGTGCACTCTTCCCCAGGGTTTTTGTTTCCCAGGTGCATTACCTTGCACTTCTTAGCATTGAATCTAAGCTGTCATACATTTGACCATTCCTCCAACCTTGCCAAGTCCCTTCTCATCCTTTCCACCCCACCTTGTGCATCAACTCTGTTGCAGATCTTTGTGTCATCTGCAAAGAGACATACTTTTCCTTCCAGTCCCTCTGCAATGTCACTTATAAAGACATTAAAGAGGACCGGTCCTAATACTGAACCTCGTACCCCACTAGTAACCCCTTTCTTCAGAGTGGACTCCATTTACTATTACTCTCTGTGTTCTATTCTCCAGCCAATTCTTTACCCAGGCTGTCATCTTGGATCCACTCCCAGGCTGGCTAACTTGCATATTAATCTTTTGTGGGACTGTGTCAAATGCCTTGCTAAAGTCTAGGTAGGCCATGTCCACAGCCCCTCCCTGATCTACTACTTTGGTCACCCAGTCAGAGAAATCTATCAGATTTGTCTGGCATGACCTTCCTGCTGTGAATCTATGTTGCCTTGGGTCCTGTGCCCTCCAGCCTCTAGATACTTGGCCATTCTTTCCTTCAGAAATTGCTGGATTGGAGTCCAAGCTCCACACAGGAGGCAGCGGAGAGGGCTAATCAGTTCATATCCTGCTGACCATCCATTCAGAGAGGGACATCAGACAGTTTTAAGGGAACCTACGAGGCGGGCAACCAAAGAGAAGCCAAATGTTTTCAAAAGTACAGAGTCAGGGAAATGTGGGTGCTTTATTTGTCAAAAACTGGGACAGCTGTCATATGACTGTCCAGCAAATATGACAAAGGTGCCAGTGCAGCTGGAAGTGGTAGCTCTAAAGCTCCTAGGCAGCTACAGGGCTGTACCCAGAGTGCAGTTCCCACTAACTCCACTGCTGCGCATGTACCTTGTATTGGTAAATGAGATGGTAAGTCGGGGATTAAGGGACACTGGAGCCCATCTGAATAGTAAAACAGTATCTGATTCACAAATGAACAATCCTGCCAGGCCTGTTTTCCAGAATTACAGGAGTGATGGGTCCTGCTGTCTCACTGCCAATGGCCCAGCTCTTTCTAAGCTGGGAAGGTGGCCAGGGCTTATGGAATATGTGTGTGTTGCACTGGACTTGCCCATTGACGTAATTATAGGTAATGACTTTGATAGTTGGGCCAACATTGTGTCTGTTACTATCTGTAGTAAAGTTAGGGAACTGGCTCCTGAGAACACAGAGGTGGCAGTGCAGATGGAAGCAACCTCACCCTTAGCAATAGGGAAGCTGCAGCTGAAGAACAAGCTAGGAGCAGCAGTTTTGAGCCACAGAAAGTTAACATATTTTATTTTTTATCTATTTGTTAACATCTGGTGAGACCATGAGCAACTATCTGCCCATTTCATGGGTCACCAGATGTAAGTAGAGACACAGGGCTCAATTCTCAAAGCCCTGAGTTAGACGCAAAGTGCTTGCACCAAGCGTAAATGATGCAAGTGGCACCTTGCATTAAACACTGCCCACTAAGCTATTCACAAACATAGCCTGCATCAACCGCAGGTTGCCTGCCTCAAAATGGGGCTTACCTCACCGTGCACCCAAAAAGGGCTGCAACATGGTACTAGGGGCATGGGGCAGATGCAAGCTGCCACATCCCCAAAAAATGATTCTGTAAACTCATCCAGGGACAAATATCCAAGTACTCCAGGACCAGCCAGCGGCTTTGTGTCCCACTTCCTATAAATAGTGGCACCAGGGAGGGGTCCATTGGAATTACCTTATTATTAAAAATGTCAACATCGGGATTAGGGTGAGAACATGGATTTACCTATATTTAATAGTGGCAACATCGGGGAACTGGGTGAGGGGCATGGTATTTAAGTATTTCTAATAGTGGCAACAGCAGGGATCAGGTGTGGGGCATGGGATTTACTTTATTATAATAGTGGCAACATCGTGGATCACGGGCGGGGAGTGCTAGACCACCAGGGACTGGGGACTACATAGATCATAAGAACACCAGCAACATCGAGGATTGGGGCACCAAGGATTGGGGACTAAATACATTTTGGAATACAGGCAACATCAGGGATTGGAGTGGGGGCTGCTGGTCCTGCCACAGGAGCCTGCAGCAGACCCTTCCTTGCACCAGGTGTTTGCCACATGGGAGGGTTTCTGTTAGTGTGGGGACTTGGGTGCTGGGACCCCTCCTGTTCCAGAACCTGGTGTAGGGTCCCTGGTGCAAGAGGCTTGGCATAGCTGCTGTTTGTTGCAGCTTGCCTGACTCTAAGCTCCTTTTGAGAATCGAGCCCATAGGGTACATTCAAACAGAAAATCCAAACTTACAGTAAAAGTGCATTTACAAGAGTAAACACATAGCTGTTACAAGCATTTACTTGAATCTGAGTTAGATAACCAGTTACCAAGTTAGAGTTGAAGGCTGAGAAGGATAGAGTCAGATCAATAACATCCTGTGGTAGCGAGTTATAGAAACTGGGCAGTTGAGATAGCAAAGCCCTTTGGCCAGCACATGTTCCAAGTGTGGGGATTCTGAAGTAGGCCAAGGTCGATGATTTGGTGTGTGTCAGCGGGGCTTTGAGTTGAAAAAAGTTGTATATAAGTGGTGCTTTATTCATAGCGATTTTTGTGCCTTGATGCCTGTGCATAGCTTGACTCCAGTGATCAGGAGAGGCAAATTAGCCTTTTTAGGAGGACACAGAGGTGGGTCTGGACAGGGAGTTGTGTAGTAAATCTGGCAATTTGGTTGTATAGGGTTTTGATCCTGTGGAGCTCAGTCTCGGCTGCATGGAGTAGGGAATTAAGCCATATTCAATTAGTGGGAGCAGGAAGGTTTGGGCCAATCATGAATATTGCATATGTTTTTATTATTGTATTTACTATTCCCTTCCCCAGTTCACACCTGGAAATGAGCCTTGACTTACTGTGCCTCTCCTGGTTACCCATTTTCAAATAAACAGCTACAGACTGAAGAAAGCCCAGCCGTAGGTGGTCCTCCCAGAGAAGAGTATGTTTTAGGAAGGTCAGGCGTGTGGAGCTGGGTAGAGCTCAGCAAGCAGACCCATCCCTACAGAAACAAGTTCTAGCCAGAGCTGATAGGGCTGTGAAGAGCTATCCAATGACCAAAGTCATTTTCTTGTTGGTGCCATAAAGTGCTGTTTAGTCACTATCATCACAATGCTCCCAGAGCCAAATAACCATTTTCCTGTAAGAACCTCTCATTTTTCCTGGTATTTTCCTGTAGAGGCAACATCAAATCCCTGTATAAATCCCTGTAGATTTTTCCATAAGCTACTAGTTCCTTATTTGTGACTTTGTTGTTTGTTTAAATGTAATATGTTGGCAGCCTTTTATCAGGAAAAGGGATCTGATAGGTATTAAAATTATATGTCAAGATGGCCTTGGAATGATTTGGATTTATATGGAACCGTAAGGTATAATGGGGAATTTATTTATTTGTTGAATTTTGTTGACTGGATAGGCCCACTAAGACTAGAAGTCCCTTTTTCAGGGGTTGGGGGTACAGACGGTAACCCACTGAAATGGTAACATGGCATAAATCCTTACTTGAACTAGAGTAAGCTGTTGGTGGTATTTTTCGTGAATGGTGGACATTTGGCCAGAATACCATGGAAATTCCCCAACTCTTCTTGAAAGTGCCATAGGATCTTTGGGCAGATAGAAAAGAAAGGAGCACCCTCCCCATGCTGCAGTACAGTGTCAGTATTGGGATTTAAAGAGCTAGGGGAGCCAAACCAGGCAGACAAGAAAATAATATAAATTTTAAGAAGTAGTCAGTTATAAAATTTCATTTCTGAAGTACCTTTCTTTTACCTTTTGCCCATCGGAGAGTCTTCTATGTCATAGTGTTGTGGTGGATGTGTGGAACAGTTCTTAGCATAGCAGCTGACATATCTAGCTCTACTGCTCCCCACTACACCATCAGCATTATGATTTTACCGACAGTGAAATCACGTGTGAATGACCTGGCAGTCACTGAATTGCTGTTCCTAAGTAGCACTGATGTCACAGTCAGAGAGGTCACGATCCTGGTGATGTAATGGGAGCAGTATAGCTAATTATGTCAGCTGCCACACAGTGCTGTTCACACATTACACATATTAACATCAGGTAAACAATCTTCTAATTAAACAAAGGGAAAATGTAAAGTACTTCAAATATAAAAGGTAATGGTTGACTGCTTTTAAAATTTAATATTAGTTTTAGGTAGTACACAAGTTCTTTAACTCACATGCCTAGTGTGGGATAGACCCCATAGCCTTCTGATCTTCCAGTCCCAGAGGCCAGTGTGCATGCTATTTTTGCATCTTTTATTTGTTAGTTTTACACAAATTCTCTCAGACTTTTCTGACCATCTGGTGGAATCTTGAATTAGTTACATAAATGTTATTATTTTCTTCAAGGCCCTGACCCTGCAACTAAACACACATTCAGTACATCATATTCTTAAATGAGAAAAGCAAGTCTTCTGTTTCCACTGCTTGCTTGCAATCTGTGCTGTGGAAAGGAATGTCAGGCAGCTAGCAATCTGCATTACACAGTATGTAATCTGACACTGAGTCTACAGATGAATTTCGTTTTCACAAAACCAAGAAGAAATGAGCCCAGGTGTTACACTGAGCTGGACAGATAGTAGACACAGCTGTTTAAAAGTTTTTTGTTAATATCCTGAGACGTTCTGAGGTACAATACAATAGCATCCCTCCCTTCAGATGCCTTTAACATAGAGCAACAAATAGCAAAAATCAGGGAGGTGCACTACTTTGCAACTGTGGAGGAATACTACAAATGTCTAAAATGGAAGTTCTAAGAAAAGCTATTTTAGAGCTACAGATGACAGAAGGGCTGTAGGCTCCACCCACAGCCCTAATTAAGGGAGTTAGCCAACGCTGGAAGGTGACTCAATATTTGGAGAAAAGGAAGATTTACTGAGAGAATAGGCTTCACATTGTGAGTGGTTTCCAAAGGGAGGACCAGAGGAAGAGGTACTCCAGCAGATAGTTCCAAGGGAATGTAGGAAGCAACTTCTGGCCTTAGTGCCTGACATACCCTTTTCTGGACACTTATGAGTCAGTCATTTAAGAAAAGGTGGTGTCTTTGAAGTAGTGGAAAACTACTGACAGACTTCTCCACAGTGCCAGAAGATAGGAAAGGTTTGGGAGAAACGCTAAGGCAGCTTTGATTCCCCTGCCTATAATTGAAGAGCCATTTTGGTGAGTTGCTGTGGACATTGTGGGGCCACTAGGCACTCCAAGTTGCACAGGCAAGAGGTACATCTTAGTAGTCATGGATTATGCCATAAGGTACCCAGAGGCCATGCCCTTGTCCTTCATTGAGGGGGAAAGTGGCCGACAAACTGCTGAGGATATTTAGCCAGATGGGTTTCCCCAGAAGATTATGTTGGACCAGGGCACCAATTTCATGACTGCCCTACTGGCTAGTCTTTGTTAGAACTGTGGAGTGAGGCAGCTCAAGGCCTCCTCATGCAACCCCAGACTAACAGTCTGGCCGAGATATTTAATGCATCTCTTTAGATTATGTTAAGGACATTCACTAACCAGCATATAAGAGACTAAAACAAGTAATTACCCTATCATATTCACATATAGGGAAGTCCACCAGGAGTCAACAGGGTTCTCACCCTTTCAAGTTCCTGTATGGCCATGGAGTAAGGGGTCCCTTTGATTTGGTAAGGGATGAATGGGAGGGTTAGCTTGCTCCCAAAGGGGAATCTGTTGTGGAATACATTTTGAATTTCAGGTACAGCTTAAGGAGCTCATGATGTTTGCACAGGGGCATCTAGCCACTGCACAACAGAGAGAAGATGTAGTCTGACTAGAGAGTCGGAGCCCATGAGTATGAAGTTGGGCAACAGGTGATGGTACTCATCCCTGTCCTACAAGAATAAATTACAGGTGGCTTGGGAGGTCCTTACTCAGTGGTCATGAGGGTGAATGATCTTAATTATGTGCTGAAGCTACCAGATAGAAGGCCCAAGCAGCGAGTCTACCATGTAAACATGATAAAGTCCTACCATGACCTGGATGACTTGGTCCTGGCTTTGTGCAGCTATCCAGAGGAGGATGCAGATGCAGACCCACTGGTGGATCTGTTGGAGGATGTTAAGGAAGATTCCTCAGTGGACACTGTCACCCTCTCAGAGTGACTGACACTGTCCCAAGTTGTGAAATGCATGGGGTGCAGCACACATTTGGGGAACTGTTCACAGGGAGATTGTGGTATATTAAGCTAGCAAAGCATCACATGGATACAAGGTCCTAGGTTCCACTGAGGAAGTCACCTACAGAGTCCCGAGGGGTGAAACACATCATTGAGGGGAGATCAAGGAAATGCTGGCTGTTAGGATAATTCAGGAGTCCAGTAGTCCCCAGGCATCCCCAGTGGCACTGATCCCCAATAAGGATGGGATCATGAGGTTCTGAGGTTCTGCATCGAATACTGAAATCTCAATCATTGTACAGAGTCCGATGACTACTCCATGCCCAGGACAGATAAGGCCATAGAGGGGTTGGGGAGCCATGAACCTGACCACCAGAGAGCAGACAAAGAGCTTTTGGCAGGTACCCCAACCACTGAAGCGAGAAAGAGGCTGGTCTTCATCACTCTGTTTGACTTACTTGAGTTTTGAGTAATGCCACTTGGGATGAAAAATGCACCAGCCACCTTGCAACAGCTTGTGGGCTGCATTCTGTCTAGTGCAGGAGACTGCTCTGGCATACGTAGATGACATTGCCATATACAGTCAAACCTGGGAGGATCATGTCAGGCATCTAAGCATGTGACTGAGGTTTTCCACTGACTGAAGGCTACAGGGCTGACAGGGTGGAAGCATGACAAATAGGGATGGCAGAGGTGTCATACTTTGGGCACAGGGTGAACAGTGGGTACATCCAGCTTGAGCCAGTAAAAATTGAGGCCATACAGGGATGGGCCATGCTCACAACTGAGAGGAAAGTATGGACCTTCCTAAAGACAACAGGGTACCATCAAGTGGCTAATATCACAAGGAAGACAATGCCAGAAAACATTTGGTGGACAGATCACTGTCAAACAGCATTCCACCAGTTGAAGGAGACACTGTGTTCAGCACCTCTGCTCACCAGCCCTGACTATTCTCTGAGGTTCATTGTGCATGGAGATGCATCTGAAAAGAGGCTCAACACAGTTCTGAGTCAGATAACACATGGGGAGGATTGAGGCTGGAATGCACCTAAGCAGGATGCTGTTGCCACCCTGACAGCAGGCCATGCCACAACTGAGAAGGAGTGCCTGAGTATTGCCTGGGCTCTGCAGAAGCTACAGCCATATTTGTATGGGAGGAGATCATACTGGTCAACAACCACAACCCTCTCACATGACTCCATATGACCAGTGGACAAAATCCTAAATTGTTAAGATTTAGCCTGGGGCTGCAGTCCTATAATATGGACATGAGGCAGTGGCACTGCAGTGGGTCACAGCATGGCAATGTAGATGGTCTGTCCAGGCAATAACTAGTGGCCCAGTAAAGAAAAGGTACTTCAAAGAATTAATGACTTGCTAGATACAGAGAAAACAGAGAAAACTGAAAGCATAGCACATAGGGAAAACCTGCTACCATGAAAACAAACATCATTTAGGGTTGCTAAAAGATTTGCTTTTCAGTTTTCCAGGAACAGAGATGTAACAACTTGCAATGTATTTTTTAACTATGTGTGTTGTGATTTTTGTTTTAATTTTTTGTCTGATTATCAGCTAGGCCTTTAATGTATTTTAGTTGGGAAGGGAGTGCCTTTGAAAGTACACTCTGGGATTAAGAGTGTAACTTTGAAAGTACACTCCTGGATTCTCACAGATGTTGGTGGGAACAACTCCTGTTTCTCACCTGGAAACAGGACTTTGTTCTATTTAAACTTCAAAGGGTCGTATTTCTTTCATTATCAAGGGCTATGTGTTGAATGTAAACAAGGCACAGGCAGAGGGATGAAACACTCCTGGATTGAACCAGATGGATGAGCAAAGCATTGAGGCTGGAATCCACATAACCAAGCTTGAGACAGCAATTCCAGTTTGGACCTGTTTTCCAGATGGGTGGTTCCCAGAGAACAAAGAGGTGATCAAACCTGTGTGGCGTGGTGGCCTGGCCAGCTTAAGGTATTTGTGGTCTGTGCTTGGCACTGGAAAATCAGTTATGATTCAGGACTTGAAATTAACAATATACGGGTTTGAGACTACCATAACTCATATGTAAAATGTATTTCAATACTGATAAATGTGTGGTCTTACACCTGGTCAGTAATAACCCTATGAAACATTATTATTCACTGGCAGGAAAGGATTTGAAAGTGGTAGAAACAGAGAGGGACCTGGGGATACTAGTGAACAATGATCTATCATTTGATAAACAGTGTAAGAAGGTGCGCACTTACAGCCAACAGATTAACTGAATGTATTAAAAATCATTAAGTAACAAGAAATGAACAATGTATACTGCCCCTTTACAGAACATATGTAAGGCCACATTTGGACAATGGAAACCCCTTTTGGAGTCCATACTTGAAGAGGGATTGGGACTTACTGGAAAGAGTACAGCAGAAGGCAGCAAAGTTAATCTCATGATTAAGGGATATGTCATATGAAGAAAGGGTTATTGTGCTCAGCCTATTCTCATTGGCAGAGAGGGAGAACTGGTGTGGGGATATATTAGAATTATACAAAGTAGTGAATGACAGGGCGCTAATGACTAAACTTAGTCTTGAATACAAGGACAGGGACATGACTCTAAGATCTCACAATACACAACTAAAGTTTGAGTAACCAAACAAAATAGTAGAAAAGAATATTTTATGCAAAGGCAGTAAGACTCTGGAATGTGTTGCCATAAGAGGTTGTGGAGGTAGAGTTAGTGAGTAATTTTAAAAGAAAGTTAGATATGTATATCCTCAAGAGGTGTAGAATAGGTTAGACTCATTAGGAGTGAAAGTCATACTCAATGGCATTAGCCTTCTGTGTAAACTACCAAGAATTGTGCCAATTATGGTTGGGTAAGCATCTGTCTACTTATGATTTAGACAGAAGTGATTCGATTTTCCTGTGTGATTAGTATCTTTTTCAAAAGTGTTGTTTTTGTCTCTGTAAAATACTGTTTCCCTATAGTCTTAGTGTGTATTATAGTGTAACATACTGTACGTAGATATCTAATGTATTAAATATTATTTTATATACTTTATGCTTTATGTTACTAAGTCACGTAGATTCAGATGTAGAGGTACCCCAAGTGAGGTTGCAGTGAGTTGTAACAACACATCAAGGTGACACTTTCATGTGTCTGTGCGGTTGTAAACTGGAAACAACCATCACAGGCTGAATTCTGGGAGTGAACCTGTCTGCTGCAGGTAGCCATTTTTCCCTCACTTCCTCACTGTTCCTGATTTCTACTCACACAAGAAACAGCCATTACAGTCTGAAATACAGAATTCTGCTTTTGTGTGGCAAATACCTAAAAAGAAAACAGTACCTAATCCAACTATGTAATTTGTGACTGGGACTGCAGAGTAATTTCTCTCTCCTGATCATTGCTTCAGGTACCTGACACTGCCAAATGCTGCATGCACACACTCCTGTCCACTGACCTATGGTGTTTGGAGTGCTGCTACTTTCCCAATGGCACAATGGTTTCTTCTCATCACAATGCTACTCTGGGAACCCAAAGCTTCCAGCCAAATTATCACATTCAAATCACCTTCATGGAGGGGAGAAAATTAAATAAAGCAAAACTGAAAGTGACTGTGTTCAGAAAAAGAGTCCCAGAAACAGCAGCGACCTCTACTGGCTTGAGTCACTATTTTACATCAAATTTTTTTTTTATTAACTTTTATTATTTTTACATTGTTTTAAGTTCTTAAAACACATGTATTTAACAAAAGTAAACAAATACCCATTTTCTAAGTGCAATAATACTCTCCAGATTATGCGGTATGAGCAATACCAGATCTTTCAGGGCTATGTATGCCCTTGGGTGGCCCCATATAGCCCAATACCACCCACCCTGTCAGGTATTATTGCTGACATTACCACACACCCAGGAGTGCATCATCCCACTTTTAAATAGGCTTTTATTTGTTAAAAATATGTAGCTTAGGTAAGGTGTGCTGTCATCACAAAAAAATCAGCAGTTATGTTACTTGTTTTGATAAATGAAAGTAAATAGTATCTGAGTGCAGTAATTTGAGGTAACTGGTAACAGTAACAGAGTATAATAGTTTTAAAGTAACTTCTAAATCTGAGTACAGTTACCCAAAATATCTGATAAAGAGCAGCTGACACCTTCAGGACAACTTTAACAAAACATAATAGTTAGACACAGTGCAGCTTGTATTTCACATTAGTTCTGTATTCCTCCTCCCCATTATTTATTGCTGAGGTAATTTACATTAAAACAGAATCTGTGTTACTGAAGAGTTCATATATCCCTGTTGCTTTCTCCCTACCTGAGGTCACAATGCACTGCTTGTGACATCACAGTCACTCTCATGGCAACAGACTGCGATGTCACAATAGAGGATTATGACTAGAAGTAGGGGAGTCAGCAATAGAGGCAGATGAACTCTAAGGATAAAGATCGGTATTCATACAAGTTTACTCAATGACAAATAATGGAGAAGAGAAATATAGAACATATATTACAGAATGCAAGCTGAATTGTATCTAATTATCATGTTTTCAAAGTTTTCTTTGAGGTGTCAGTATCTCTTTAATTGTAATTGAGTAGAGTAATTTGAGAGTAACTGTTACTGTAACCGAGTACAGTAATTTAAGAGTAACTGGTAGCTGTAACTGAGTTTAATAATTTGAGAATACTGTAACTGGTAACTTTAACCGAATACAGTTTTGAGGGTAACTAGTAACAGTAACCCAGCACAGTATTTTGAAAGTAACAGTACAGTTATTTAAGAACACCTCAACTGCAACATAGAACAGTAATTTATGATTAACTGGTAACTCTTACTTAGTACAATATTTTGAGAATGAGTGTAACCAAGTGCAGTAATTTGAAATAAACTGGTATCTGTACTTGAGTGCAGTTATTTGAAAGTAACTGGTAACTAACGGTACAATAATTTGAGAGTAACTAGTAACTGTAACTAGTACAGTTACTTGACAGTAAACTGGTAACTGTAACCAAGTACAGTAATTTGAGTAGCAAGTAACTGTAATCGGTACAGTAATTTGAAAGAAGCAGCATTAATAAGTAAAATAATCTGGGAGTACCTGGTAGCGTAATTGAGTACAGTAATTTAAAAGTCAAGTGACTGGTAACTGTAACTTAGCAGGGTTATTTAAGAGTAACTAGGAACTGTAACTAGAGTACATTAATTTGAAAGTAAATGTTTACTGTAATTGAGTACAGTATTTTGAAAGTAACTAGTAACTGTAAATGAGTATAGTTACTTGAAGGTAACTGATAACCAAGTACAGTAATTTGAGAGTAACTGGTTTCTATAATCCAAGTACTGTTATTTGAAAGTAACTGTAGCCAAGTACAGTAATTTGAATGTAACTGTAATTGTAAACTAGAACAGTAATTTGAGAGTATGTGCTAAGTGTAACTTTAGTAATTTAAGAGAAAATGGTAACTGTAACTGTGTACAGTAATTTGAGTGTAACTGGTAACTGTAATTGAGTACAGTAATTTGAGTGTAACTTGTAACTGTAACCAAGTACAGTTATTTGAGTGTAATTGATAATGGTAACCAAGTACAGCAATTTGAGTGTAACTGGTAACTGTAACCGAGTGCATTAATTTTAGAGTAACTGGTAACTGTAACTGGGTACAGTAATTTGAGAGTAACTGGCAACTGTAACTGAGTACAGTAATTTGAGAGTACCTGTAAGTATAACTGAGTACAGTAATTTAAAAGTCAAGTGACTGGTAACTGTAACTCAGTACAGTTATTTAAGAGTAACTAGTAAATTTAATTGAGTACATTAATTTGAGAGTAACTGTTTACTGTAACTGAGTACAGTATTTTGAGAGAAGTTAGTAACTGTGAGTATATTAGAGAGTAACTGTTTACTATAACTGAGTACATTAATTTGAAAGTAACTGTTTACTGTAATCGGGTACAGTATTTGAGAATAACTAGTAACTGTAACTGAGTATAGTTATTTGAAAGTAACTGATGACCAAACGAGTACAGTAATTTGAGAGTAACTGGAATCTCTAAGTAGTAATTTGAATGTAACTAGTAATTGTAAATAGAACAGCAATTTGAGAGTACCTGTTAAGTGCACCCAACTATAGTAATTTAAGAGAAACTGGTAAATATAGCTGAATACAGTAATTTGAGTGTAACTGGTAACTGTAACTGAGTACAGTAATTTGAGTGTAACTAGTAAGTGTAAACAGTACAGTTATTTGAATGTAGCTGGTAACTGTAACCAAGTACAGTAGTTTGAGAGTAACTGATAACTATTACCAAGTATAGTAATTTGAGAGTAACTGGTAACTGTAACTGAGTACAATAATTTGTGTAACTGGTAACTGTAACTGAGTACAGTAATCCAAGAGTAACTGGTAACTGAGTACAGTAATATGAGTGGAACTGGTAACTGTAACCGAGTACAGTAATTTGAGAGTAACTGGGAACTGTATTTTTTTAGTCTTCGGTAACTGAGTAAGGCTCACTAGGCACAAGTGCCGGTTTTCAGGGGTGACCTGGGAGCACTGGGTGGTTAAGTGACTTGCTCAGAGTCACACAGTATGCAAGTGGAGGTTGTGAGAATCAAACTCATGTCTGGTCTGCTGGATGTATCAAGCTCATTCACATCTTATTCCTCTAACCTCTAGGCTATATTGCCAGCCCATTAATTTGAGTGTAATTGGTACAGTTATTCATACTCAGTTAGAATAGCACTACCAGAATAGCACATGGAAAGACAACACTACTGGGATCAGTGCTGCAATGGACAGTGAGAGGGGTTTACAGCATTTGCAGTAAGTGCCCTCCAGGTTGCTGTCCATGGTACCACTACAGGTCAAGGGAAGGAGAGTTGCTCCTGTGGCATGGAGGGCTGAGGTATGGAGCAGCTTGGCGGGGTGGGAGTGGAGACCAGGGTTCTAATCCTGGTCTTGTTTACTTTGCTGATCGGAACTTCTTTTATTTTTACAAGGAACCATGGAAATGAGTATTCCACATCCCACACGTCTCTCCTTTCCCAGTGATACGCTCCCCCAGAGTTGGAATCCTTTAGTACAGGGGTGGAGTTGAAGGCAGAGCCCCCTGCAAAGAAAACTGGTGTCATTATTGCAGGCGCTATTGTAGCCTGTGCTATTATTGTCGGTGCTCTTATGACCTAGTACCAGTTATTTGAGAGTAACTCGTAAGTGTAACTGAATACAATAATTTGAGTGTAACTGCCAACTGTAACTGAGTACAGTAATTTGAGTGTAACTGGTAACTGTAATTGAGTACAGTTATTTGAGACTAACTTGTAACTGTAACTGAGTACAGTAATTTGAGTATAACGGTAACTGTAACTGAGTACAGTAATTTGAGAATAATTGTAACTGTAACTGAGTACAGTAATTTGAGAGTAACTGGTAACTGTAACTGAGTACAGTTATTTGAGTGTAATTGGTAACTGTAATTGAGTACAGTTATTTGAGAGTAACCCGTGACTGTAACTGAGTACAGTAATTTGAATATAACCGGTAACTGTAACTGAGTACAGAAATTTGAGAATAACTGGTAACTGTAACTGAGTACAGTTATTTGAGTGTAATTGGTAACTGTAATTGAGTACAGTTATTTGAGAGTAACTGGTAAATGTAATTGAGTACAGTAATTTGAGTGTAACCAGTAACTGCAACTGAGTACAAGTAATTTGAGTGTAACTAGTAATTGTAACTATGTACAGTTATTTGACTGTAACTGGTAACTGTTAACTGGTAATTGTGACCACCTGAGCTGTGTAGGCATTTTTATAACACAGGAAATGTCTTAAATTAACAACCATGGATGACATAGATACATATCAACATATATTTGATGGCAGATAAGGACTGCTTGGCCCACCAAGTCTGCCCATTTCCTACCTAATGGATAAGCTGCAGATCCTAGTTAACCAACAGTCTACTTCTTCCTACTCCCACCCCTAGAATTGCCTTATGACTGTCCCATGCATTCTTGAATTCCACCACTGTTTTGACTCCACAACCTCCTCTGGAAGGCCATTCTATGCATCCACAACCCTCTCTGTGAAAAAATACTTCTTACATTACTTCTGAGCCACCCCACTGTATCTTCAAATTGTGCCCCTTGTTCTTGCACCTCTTTTTCTGAAAGATGCTACCCTCTTGGACGTTGTTGATTCCCTTGAGGTACTTGAAAGTTTCTATCATGTCCCCTCTCCCTCCTTTCCTCAAGGCTATACATTTTGAGCTCCTTAAGTCTCTTTTCATATGCCTGCACCATTTTAGTTGCCTCTTCTGGACTGCCTCCATCTTGTTTATGTTCTGGGAGATCGGGTCTCCAAAACTGCATGCAGTACTCAGATGGGGTCTCACCAGCTGTCTGTACAGAGGGATAACAACTTCCTGTTTTCTACTGGTGATGCCTCTCCCTATGTATCCCAGTATCCCCAGCCCTCCTTACTGCCCTCTCACATTGCTTGCCCACCTTTAGGTCATCTGATATGACTACCCCAGGTCCCTTTCCATTTTTTGTTGTTAGGACTCTCACCCCCTATTGTACTCTTCCCCTGGGTTTTGTTTCCCAGGTGCATTACTACTCTTAGCATTGAATCTAAGCTGCCATACATTTGACCATTCCTCCAACCTTGGCAAGTCCTTCTAATCCTTTCCACCCCACCTTGTGTATCAACTCTGTTAGAGATCTTTGTATCGTCTGCAAGAGACATACTTTTCCTTCCAGTCCCTCTGCAATGTCACTTATAAAGACATTGAAGAGGACCGCCTCTAGATTGAACCCTGTGGTACCCCACTAGTAACCCCCTTTCTTCAGAGTGTACTCTGTTTACTATTATCCTCTGTGTCCTGTTCTTCAGCCAATTCTTTACCCAGGCTACCATCTTGGGATCCACTCCCAGGCTGGCTAACTTGTATACCAATCTTTTGTGTGGGACTGTGTCAAATGCCTTGCTAAAGTCTAGGTAGGCCGTGTCCACAGCCCTCCCTGATCTACTACTTTGGTCACCCAGTCGAAGAAATCTATTATTGTCTGACATGACCTTCCTGCTGTGAATCCATGCGCTTGGGTCCTGTCCCCTCTGGAATCTAGGTACTCGACATTTCTTTCCCTCAGAAGTGATTCCATCATTTCCCTATCACTGAGGTTAAACTAACAGGTCTGTAGTTTCCTGCTTCTGCCCTGCTCCCACTTTTGTGAAGTGGAATCACATCTGCCCTCCTCCAGTTCTCAGGTACCACCCCATCCTCTCATGATTTGTTAAAGAGGATAGTCAGTGGTGTCAGTAGTTCTACCTTAGTTCTTTTAGAACTCTGGGATGAATTCCATCAGGCCCCATTGCTTTGTCCACCTTCAATTTTAAGAGTTCTTTCAGAACCCTTTCTTCTGTAAATGGGCTGGTATCAACTCCTGTATCCAGAGTGTTTCTATTGTTTGGTTTCGGTACCTCCCCTCTTCATTTGTGAATACTGAGCAAAAATATTAGTTTAGTATCTCTGCCTTTTCACAGTCACCCTCTGCCCACCTCCTCCCTTTATTAAGCCTCACTATCCCTCCCTTGGTCTTCCTTCGCTCCCTGATGTATGTATAAAAGGTTTTATCCCCTTCTTAACTAGGTTGGCTATCTTTTCCTCGGTTTGCGACTTTGCTGTTCTGACTGCCTTCCCAGCTTCCTTTTGCTTTAACTGATGCAATTCTCTGCCCTGCTCCTTCTGTGATTCCTTGTACTTCCTGAATGCTTTCTTTTCTCTTGAACCTTCCTGCCACCTCCTTTGAGAACCATAGTGGTTTCTTACATAGTTTTGTTTGGTTTGTTTGCTACACACAAAGGCTTGTTGCCTCTGTGATGGCAGTCTTGATCATTCCTACTGTTCTTCCACCCTCCTTCCTGCCCATTTGCTAGTGCATTCCTTGAGGCACTCATCCATTTCGGAAAAGTCAACCCTCCTAAAGTCCAGTACTTTTGCCTTTTGTATGGCTTAACTCTACTGCTGTGTTTATCGTGGAACCATACTGTTCGATGGTCACTAGTTCCCAAATGGCTACCCAGTTCTACATCTGTGATCCTCTCCATCTCCATTTGAGAGTACCAGGTCTAAGATTGCTCCCTCTCAAGTGGGTTCCAATACTAGTTGTCTAAGGCATGCCCCTGTAGGGCATCTAGAATAACCCCACTCTTAGAAGTGGCTGCTGCAACTGCATTCCAGTTAACATCTGGCATATTCAGATCCCCCATCAGCAATATCTCCCCTTTTCTGCCATTCTAAGTATACTTTCTATAATTTCCTTGTCCATTTCCTGCCCCTGGGAGGGGGTCTGTATCAACCCTGTGTGGATAGTGGTGCCATTGCCTGTCTCCAAATTGACCCACAGTGCTTCCTCTCCTCCCTGTTTACCCTTTTGTTCTGTTTTTGATTCCTTCCCTTATGTAGAGAGCTACTCCTCCTCCTCCTCTTTTACCCTCCTGTCCCTCTTGTAGATAGTGTATCTTGGTATGTTTATGTCCCAGTCATGGTTCTGTGCATACCATGTTTCTGTGACTGCCATGATATCCAGATGTTCCTCCTCCATCAAGGCCACTAATTCAGGAAGCTTGTTACCCAGACTATAGCCATTGGTACTCATTGCTCTCCATTTTTTGATGGCTTTACCTTTTGTAACACCCCCACTGACCTTTCTACCTTGGTCTTTTCCTCATTTAGTACCCTGTTTTGTAGGGAGGCTGGGAATGCCCTGCTGCTTATCAGTGCCTCCCTTGACTAGTTTAAAAGCTTGCCAATGAAGCATTTAAACCGATTTCCCAAAAGATTTGTTTCCTTCCTGGATAGATGCAGACCATCATGCCAGTATAGGCTGGTATCCTCCAGGTGGACCCCAGTCCCCAAGGCCAAGCCCCTGTTCTCCACACCACATGGATGATGATGGCAGAAAAAGACCCATAGGCCCATCCAGACTGCCCACCTCACCCTACCTAACTACCTGCACTGACTATAGCGGTCATCTCCTCTTTGTTTCTTTACCGTTTTTCTAACTAATCTCATATGCTTGTCTGTCCCTGCTTGAAGCTGCACACTGATTTGCCCCATGCCTTTCTCCAGCAGCTTGTGCCACTTGTCCACCAATCTTAGTGAAAAAGTTCTTCCAGATGTCCTTCTGACACCCCCGTGCATGTTTCAGTGAGGTCCCCCTTGTCCTTGTATTTTAACTCAAGGAAAGGCACCTTAGCATCCACCCTATTTATCACATGCAGGCATTATATGTTTCGATCCGACACCCCTTTCCATCCTTTTTCATGGGTGTACATGTTCAAGTCCTGCAGTCTCTCTCATTATGTCTTGCTAGTCAGTGGACCATCTAGGACAATGGTCAAGCTGAGCAGTTCTCAGACTAGACTGACCATGATTGTCCATGGTTTGTTTCTTAGTTATTTACTATCAGTGATCATCCATGGATAACCATGGATGTAATCATGGACAAACCATGAATAGCCATGGTCGCTGACAATGTACAACCATGGTTTGACCACATACAGCATTGAAACAAAATTTGTCAGCAGAAATGAATAGGGACAGTGTTGCTGCCATCACAGTGGGTCTACTACCTGGGGACCCATGACCATTGTGCAGTGTGGTTGTATAAAACTGTGCACCGAACTGCACAAGGACAAGGGCCATGGACTTCAGGAGGGCAGATTTAAAGACAGTGGAGAATGCCTCAAGGAAGCTCTGTCAGGGATAAGGATGCTACGAGAAATCGACCACCAGTGGGCAAAAATAAAAGAGGGGCATTGAAAGAGCTATGAATCTCTGTGTTAGGCAGGTCTGCAAGGGCAAGAAGAAAGAGACCACTATGGTTCTCTAGAGAGCTAGCAGAAACAGAGTACAAAAACCTAGCATTCAGAAAGTAAAAAAAGACAGAAGTAGGAGGATAGGGTAAATTACTAGGAGAAACAAAGGGAGACAGGGATGGCAGTGAGGACAGCAAAGACACAAACAGAGGATAGTAGTGCCCAGTCAATTAAAAAAGGGATAAACCTTCTTCAGATATAATAGCAAGACAAGGAAGACCAACGAGGGACATTTGGTCGAGGCAGAAAAGTGAAAATCCCCTGACTTAGCAGGATGCTGTCCCACACCACCCGACCAATGCTGTGCTCACCTACTGACACTTCCACTCTGTCTGGGGTATGGGGTAGCCCTGGGCAGCCTTTTTCCATGGAGGGGTCATTCATGGGGAACAAAGAGTGAGGTAGGTGCTGAGGATGGTGTGTGATGCGGCAGGGCAAGGCAGGGCAGAGGATTAGGGGCTGGTCAGAATACAGGGAGAAAGTACTGTATACTAAATTTAAAAAATAATTAAATAATGTAAGTGAGGACATGTACAATAAAGTATTTTTACAAACCCAAAGTTTGATGATCACCTGATAGGCATGACTACTTTGCAAGGTCATCACAAACTAGTGTGTGTTAAAAACAAATTTACACTGCCCGTATTTAATTTAACATAACATTTTTCTCCCAGAATAAAAAAAAAAAAGTAAGTACAGCAACCAGTTTAAAGACTGCAATGGGTATAGGGAGCCACAGCTGGGTGGGCAAATTTAGTATGGGTGCATTTAAAGTTGAAATTAAGTATGGGGTGGGGAGAGAGAGAAGCTAAAAGAAAATGGCACATACTTCTTTTACTATTCCAAAACTTCTTATAAACTAGTATGAGATCACAGCCATGTGAAATGGGATTTTTTGATGCCATACTCATGTGTAACAGCAATCTACAGCTTCTGAAACATGGCTACAATCACATCTTACTAGTTAGTATTAAACAGTTCTGAGTCTGCTTAATATGCAAAACAAGTGCAAATGAGTAGGTTTGAAAAGTGGTCCCCACCTCAGAGTCCCTACCTGAGGTTAAAGACAGTAGGGTTGTTTTCCCTGTATTATTAGCCCTCCTACAGTAGCTGAGAAGAGAAGTTGTTTTTGCAAAATGGTTTCATACTGGGTTTTAGCATTTCATAGCATTTCTGCCACAACAAGCCCTTTCTTCTCGTTTTTCTCTTTATCATGGTCACAGATAAGGAATTGCTGTGTAGTAACTTCCTGATCGTTTATCTTTCCACCTCCCCACCATTCGTTGTTTTCAAGAGACAGGTGTGATGTCACTTACCAAAAGCAGTCCTCAGCACTTGCCAGTCAAACAACAGGTATGTGAAACTGGTGGCATGCCTGAAGCAATATCGCATTACACAGTTCATGGGAGAAATGCATTTCTTTTCTTTTAAATACTACCCCTGCTGAGTGTCCTTCCCCACCCTGCTTCCTCATCCTCACCACAACAATCGTGAATGCCACAGCTAGACTCCTTTTTGGCCAGTTGTGTAGATGAGTGACTGCCTTCATAGGGAACATGGATGCCACCCTTAGTCAGCTGGCAACGGAGTCACAGTGCCTCGCAGACCCATGTTCTCCATCCCTGAAGCTGAAGGACCCATCTCCATGAAGAATTCCACCCCAACCATTAGCCACCACGGACTTCCAGGATCCCATAAGGGCCACAGTCTTTCAGGTGGCCGTATCCTCTTTCTCCAGGCCAGGAGGTTTGGGTATTCTTTGTGACACAATTGACGCTTATGAGTCAGTGTCTTGTAAACAGCCGTTAGGTGACTTTTTAATAATTCAGTCACTAGCATTGGCATTTGGCACAGCTGTAGTGCTGCACTCATGAAGCCCTCGACCCCAGTACAGGAACAAGATCAGGTTGTTGAGGGCTGGCTCAGGTAGGAGTACTGAGCATCTTGAGAGATTGTTTTTCTCCTCTGGGGAAGGAGGGTAGCCAGCTCCGCTCTAATAACACCACCTGAGGGAGCACAGGTGGCAGTGCAGTGTGGAGTAGCCTTGAGGGAGAAGGAATGCAGGCTGGTGCCATACTATGCACACTTGTGCATATGGCCATGTCACGCTCTCATCATTGATGTCCTTTGGGTCCAGAAAATAACAAAGATAAAGTCCTCAGACAGGATGTCTATTCTTGCCTTCTGCAGGCCCTGCACCAGTAACCCAGGCACCACCTCTGACTGGATCTGGATTTTGCAGAGGGGTTTGAGAATGCCAACCACTTGCCAGGGGCAAGCTCTGGGGAAACACAGGTGAAGATACGTTCAGGGAGAAGCCCAGGTAATAAGACTGGGGAGGACAGCATGTTGAGGTTGGGATAAAATGTGAAGGAGGGGTCTGTGAGGAAGGGGATCAAGGGAAGGCAAACATATTGAACAGATACTTCTGTTCAGTATTTAACAGAAGGTGTAAGTGATGGGCCAAAGATAAAGAACAGGGTCAGAATCGGTGAGGAGGTGGACACTAGTCCTTTTACAGAAGAGGAAGTTCTCATGGTATTAGTAAGATCAAAACTGACAAGGCAATGGGACTGGATGGGGTTCACCCAAGGTACTGAAGGAGCTCAGAGAGGTGCTGGCTGCACCTCTGGCAGCACTGTTCAACTTATCATTGGAATGGGTTGGTTCTGAGGGACAGGAGAAGGGCAGATGTGGTCCCACTTCACAAAGTGAGATTAGGGAGCAGGCAGGAAATTACAGACCTGTCAGCCTGACTGGTAGTGGACAAGGTGATGAAATCACTATTGAGGGTAAGGATAGTGGAATACCTTGAAACAAGTGGATTGCAGGATCAAAGGCAACATGGTTTCACAGGAGGAGGTCTTGCCAGACCAACCTGATCGAGTTCTTCACTGGGCTACCAGGGAAGTGGATCAGGGTGGGGCAGTGGATGAGGCCTACCTGGATATCAGGAGAGCCTTTGACATGAGTCCACATATAAGACTAGTAAACAAGCTAGCCTGTCTAGGGAGTGGGACAGAAAGTAGTATACTGGGTTAGAAGTTGGCTGAGTAACAGCAGTCAGAGGGTGGTGATAAATGGAGTCCATTCGGGAGAAAACAGGTGACCAATGGGGTGCCTCAAGGGTATTAGGCCTGGTCCTCATCTTATCAGCGACATTGCTGAAGGGCTAGAAGGAAAATCTGCCTGTTCATGGATGACACAAATATCTGCACACCCAGGAGGGAGAAAAATGAGGAATGATTTAGGAGGCTAGAATAATGGTCAAGTGTTTGGCAATTGGGTTTCACTGCTAAAAATGCAAAACCATGCACTCTAGGGGCACGAAACTGGAAACTATGCACCAATTGGCAGACGAGGTACTGGCAACACTAATGAGGAAATGGACCTGGGTAGTATTTCTCTGATAACCTGAAGGTAGCCAAGCAAAGTGAAAAGGTGGTGTGTGGGAAAGGCTAGTAGACAGCTGGGATGCATAGGGAAGGGTATCACCAGTAGGCTAAAGGAGGTAATATTGCCACTGTACAGGCCATGCTAAGACCACACGTCAAGTACTGTGTAGAGTTCTGGAGGCCCCACCTCTGAAAGGACAAAGATGGGGTGCAGGCGGTACAGAGGCGGGCAGCCAAAATGGTGCGGGACAGCAGCAAAAGCCCTACATGGGAGACTGAGAGAACTGAATGTGTACTGCTGGAGGTAAAGAAGGTAAGGGGCATATGATAGAAACATTCAAGTACATAAAGGGTATTAATAAGGTACAGGAAGGTAGCATTGCCATGAAAGACAGGCTTGAGGACAAGGGATCACACTATGAAGCTAGAGGGGAGCCCAGAGGGATGTGAGGAAATACTTCTTCACAGAGAGGGTGGTTGAAACCTGGAACAGCCTCCCAGTGGAGGTGGTAGGTGTCAAAACAGTTGCAGGATCAAGCATGCATGGGACAGGGAGACCTTGGAAGTCACACAAGGGGTGGGAATGACTGGAGATGGTGAAGGGTCTGTGGTGGCAGAGTAGGCAGGAAAATGAGCAGACTAGATGAGCCAAAGGGTCTTTATCTGCCGACAACTATGATTCTATGTCGCTATGTAAAAGACAGCTTAGGGCCAGCTCTGTGTGCTGGAGGGCTATGTTGAACCTCCTGTTATGCTGGTGACCCTGTCTTGGCCCAAGCACTGCTACAAGTGGAGGTCAGTGGTAGTGCAGGCATGAATGACTTGAAGGGTGGGGCTGCAGCAGCACATAGGATGAGTGTACATCCACATACGTTCTGGCACCACAGCATGGGAAGGGCAAGGAAAAAGCAGGAAACCAGAGACCTGGGGTTTTGAACCCCTGCCCGTGTCTCGTGGTCTGCCCTGCCACTGTGGTCCCAGAATGCATCTGGATATATGTGCTGCAGTGGGAAAGACAGCTCTCCCCTCTACCCCTGCAGGGGGAATCCATAGAAGGATTGTTGTTGCTAGTATACCTTCTTCTGCAATATTACAAGGTGTGCCTACAGGTGTAAGCTAACAGATTACTGCTGTAATCTTCTGAGTCAAATTGTCTTTGCAAAGGTATATCTTCTGTTACTGCTTTATTTTTCTCTAGAGCAAAGTGTTTCTTACAGGGTATATCTTCTGAAATTACTGTATTACAGGTGGAGCTGTTACATTTTTGTGACTTTTTTCCATTGGGCTAAGCAAAATTACACTTTGACACTGTGTTTTATTTTATTCTTGTTTGTTGAAAAGGTTTGTTGTCTCAGAGGTGTTTCAGTCTCCTTCTCACATTGAAGGAGCTAATTGCTTTTCCTCCCAGCTCTTCCAAAGGATTAGGTGTGTATGTAGAGTAGAGCTGACTGAAACTGTCAGTAATTTCCAACAGAAAGAAGGGTTAAAAAGTCAGGTTAGTTGATATCTTGGAGGTAGAAGACTTGGTTTGCTGGCCAGGCACCTAAGCTTCACCTGAGCTCTTTCCTTCTAAGACTGCTTGAAAGGCAGAGTAGAAACTTACCAGAGGAAGGGAGAAGGATTAAGACTTAGTTTGGCTACAGATTTACTGTGTGGTGGTGTTTTTTTTTTACCACAGGGATTGCTACTGTTTGTTGCTAACATTTCATTCTTTATTTTTCTCTGATTCAAATTGTTGTTGCTGGTATACCTTCTTCTGCATTATTACAAGGTTGCCTGCAGGTGTGTGCTAACAGATTACTGCTGTAATCTTCTGAGTCAAATGTCTTTAGCAAGGTATATCTTCTGTTACTTATTATTTATTTTTCTCTGGAGCAAAGTGTTTCTTACAGGATCTTCTCTGAAATTACTTATTACAGGTGGAGCTTACATTTTTGTGACTTTTTATCATTGGGCTAAGCTAAAATTACTGTTTGACACTGTGTTTTATTTTATTCTTGTTTGTTGAAAAGGTTTGTTGTCTCAGAGGTGTTTCAGTCTCCTTCTCATACTGAAGGAGCTAATTGCTTTTCCTCCCACAGCTCTTCAAAGGATTAGGTTGTATGTGGGGTGGACTGGCAAACTGTCAGTAATTTCCAACAAGAAAGAGGGTTAAAAAGTCAGGTTAGTTGATATCTTGGAGGTAGAAGACTTGGTTTGCTGGCTTGGGCACCTAAGCTTCACCTAGAGCTCTTTCCTTCTAAAACTGCTTGAAAGGCAGAGTAGAAACTACCAGAGCAAGGGAGAAGGATTAAGACTTAGTTTGGCTAAGCAGATTTACTGTGTGGTGGTGTTTTATTTTTACTCACAGGGATTGCTTACTGTTTGTTGCTAACATTTCATTGCTGTATTTTTTCTCTGATTCAAATTGTTGTTGCTGGTATACCTTCTTCTGCATTATTACAAGGTGTGCCTACAGGTGTGTGCTAACAGATTACTGCTGTAATCTCTTCTGAGTCAAATTGTCTTTTGCAAGGTATATCTTCTGTTACTGCTTTATTTTTCTCTGGAGCAAAGTGTTTCTTACAGGTATATCTTCTCTGAAATTACTGTATTACAGGTGGAGCTTACATTTTGTGACTTTTTTATCATTGGGCTAAAAAATTACTGTTTGACACTGTGTTTTATTTTATTCTTGTTTGTTGAAAAGGTTTGTTGTCTCAGAGGTGTTTCAGTCTCCTTCTACATTGAAGGAGCTAATTGCTTTCTCCCACAGCTCTTCCAAAGGATTAGGTGTGTATGTGGGGGTGGAGCTGGCAAACTGTCAGTAATTTCCAACAGAAAGAAGGTTAAAAGTCAGGTTAGTTATTATCTGGAGGTAGAAGACTTGGTTTGCTGGCCAAGGCACCTAGCTTCACCTGAGCTCTTTCTCCTCTAAGACTGCTTGAAGGCAGAGTAGAAACTTACCAGAGCAAGGGAGAATGATTAAGACTTAGTTTGGCCAAGCAGATTTACTGTGTGTGTGTTTTTATTTTTACTCACAGGGATTGCTACTGTTTGTTGCTAACATTTCATTGCTTTATTTTTTCTCTGATTCAAAAATTGTTGTTGCTGGTATACCTTCTTCTGCATTACCACAGGTGTGCCTACAGGTGTGTACTAACAGATTACTGCTGTAATCTTCTGAGTCAAATCTGTCTTTGCAAGCAGTATATCTTCTGTTGCCGCTTTATTTTTCTCTGGAGCAAAGTGTTTCTTACAGGGTATATCTTCTCTGAAATTATTACAGGTGGTGCTTTTAAGGTTTTACAGTTTTATCAAACATTAGGATAGCTTTCAGGGTTACTGCATTTGTTGACTTGATTGTTTCTGCTCTACCTCCTTTGTTCTTTCAGTCCGTGGTTCTTTCTTTTTAGGCAGGGAAGGCCCACACCCACCCCATCTCCTCAACCACCCCACGCCATACACTCCTTTTATAGGGTACCACAGTTGTGACATTTCCTGTGGCAGAGCAGGGAAGAGGCGGATCAGTGGGGCCTCCACAAGGTGATCTCATTTACAGGGCACTCAATGTACTTGTTATAACAAGTTAAACAAAGCACAATTAAACCATTACTTGCATTTTTTTTTCCTTCTAATTACTCTGACTAGGTTACAAACCCAGCAACTTATTTGAATGGATTTCATTAACTGCAGGTACTGTGGAACAATTTTCAGAAGGACAGTCTTACAAGATTTAGGACACTGTCCCATGCTGGGCCTTTGGAGATCTTAGGTCTCAGCTCCAGGCAGCATGGGCGAGAGATTGCCACACTCAATTCCATATGAAGAGGAAATACATTATAAGAACCACCCGCCATTTCCCAGCAACCAACAGAAAACCCCGACCAAGAGGGTAGTTAGTCCAGGAGGCTGGCAGGTGGTTAGAGGCTAAATCAGATTTGTCACTCTCTGCTCTCCAACACATTACCTCCAAAAACCATATAAACACTACAAACAGGTATCTGCCTCTATCTCTGAAATCAAATAAAGAGGCAGAAGACACTGAAAAACCAGGACACTGTGGCACAGGAGCTAATACAACAATACTCACACCCAAATCAAGGAACCAAAACTAAGCAAGCACAAAGGAAATCCAAAAACTTCTGATCATAGGAGACTCCATGATTCGAGAGTTGATACCCATCTCCAGCCAGGGTGATGGTCAGATGTCTCCAGGTACATCAGCATCGAGAGACATACTGACACATTGCTAAAATTGTTCACAAAGCAGGAAAACATTGATGTCTAGTACATACGCAGGGACTAATGATCTCGCCAGCCGGTCAGTTGAGACCAAGGAACACCTGGCTAGGCTGGGTGACAAACTCATCATCTATTATTCCGGCATCTCCTTCTCTCTGAGATCCTGCCAGTCTGGGAGAAGGGAGCAGATGACGAAGGTCAGAGAAGGAGAGATAGGGGAGCTAAACACGTGGCTCAAGGACTGGTGCCAGGAAAAGGACACAGATTTGTAGGGAACTGGCAACAGTTCTGGGAGCTAAAGTTCTTTAAATTTGATGGACTGCATCTGACTAAAGAGGGCAGTGCATTGGGGCAGAAGTTTGGCGATCTTTGCAGAATATTTAAACTAGCAAATGGGGAGAGGTGCAGCACCCCATACCGCTCAAATGAAGAACACCTCCCCCTCAGCCAGTGGTCAAACAGGAATTCAAGCAGGTTTGCCGCTCATTTGCATCACCAGGTAAGAAAAAGGTTTGTCTCCATACGATGCACAGGGGTAATGCCAAACTTCACCCAACAACCTAACACACCAAATCTGGCCAATGGAAAATCATGTACACAGTAATGCTCAGCCTGGGAAATAAGATCCCAGACCTGCAGGCAATTATGTCAGAGGCTAAACTGGACATAGTAGCAATTAGTGAGACGTGGTTTGCAATAACCACACTTGGGAGACTTCAGTACCTGGCTATGTATTGTTCAGAAGAGACCGAGGTGCAAAAAGGAGGGTGGCCCTGTATGTTAATGAAAATATCAAAGCTACAAATTCAGAATACATAAAGACCAGAACAACTGTGGGTCACCCTGGAAACAGGAAATGGGACAGCCATAGAACTGGGGTTGTCTAGAAGCTCCCAGACAGAGGAGGACATAGACACATTACTGTTAGAAGATATACAAAACATGACAGCTAAAGGAGGTTCCTAGTAATGGGAGACTTCAACATGCAGATACAGATTGGTCAGCTCAGAACATCTGCAGAACTAGACTCATAGTGGATTTCCCTGCAGAGGGCCTCAAACTTGGTACAGCAACCCACAAGAGACAGGGCTATCCTAGATCTAGTACCCAAAGCTAACAAAGAAGGGATCACAGAATCTCCAGGTAGAAAGTCACCTGGGGGCCAGTGACCATCACATGGTATGGTTCAATTTGGCTACTACATCCCTAAATCATCCCATTCCAAAGCAAAATATGGGACTTCAGAGGAGCTGACTTTGATAAGATGCAACAGAGTTAAGTCTAGCCCTGGCAAAAAGAAACACAGGTGAGGAGGTACAAGGCAAAGTGGGCAAGCATTAAGGATACAATACTTGAAGCAACATCCCATTGTGTTAGACAGAAAAGAGAGATGCAAAAGAAGAGAAACCACTTTGGTTCTCAAATACAATAGCAGAGAGGTCAGAGCCAAAAAAAGGCTGGCCTTCAGAAAATATAATGTTCACAGCGGGATGAAGATAGGGAGGCATACCAAACTGCCCTAAGGAAGCAGGTAAGGCAGTAAGGCAGGCAAAGTCCCAAACTGAGGAAACACTAGACGAACAGTAAAGAAGGTGACAAGCATTTCTATAGATACATTAGTGAAAGGAGAAAGTCCAGAGGGGAATTGCTAAGCTTAATGGAGAAAAGGGAGCATGTGAGAGGAGGACCTGAAAGGCATCTATCCTAAATAGATACTTTGCTCAGTATTTACTGAAGGAGAAGGTGAGCAGGGCCCACAGCTCAGCATCATGGACACAGGGGGAGGGAGGTGAGCACTACTCCCTCTCACAAAAGAAAGGGTCCTACAAGAGCTTGCTAAGCTCAGGGTGGATAAGGCAATGGGACCTGATGGCATACATCCCAGGGGTACTTAAAGACTAAAGGAGACTAGCAGAGCCATTAGCAGAATTGTTTAGTGAGTCTCTGAGCACAGGAGAGGTCCCAGAAGACTGGAGAAGGGCTCATGTGATCCCACTCCACAAGAGTGGTAGGGAGGAGGCGGGGAACTACAGACCCGGTCAGTCTTACCTCAGTAGTGGAGCAAGATTATGGAGGCACTCCTTAAGGAAAGGATAGTGCAACACCTGGAATCCATAGGGCACAGGATCCAAGACAGCATGGGTTTACAAAGGAAGGTCCTGTCAAACTAATCTCATAGATTTCTTTGACTGGGTAACAGAGTGGTGGACCAAGGGAGCAGTTGATGTAAGCCTACCTTGACTTCAGCAAAGCTTTGACACTGTTCCACATAGAAGATTGATAAATAAGCTAGGTAGGCTCGAGGTGGAGTCAGAAGTTGGTCAACTGGGTGGAAAACTGGTTGACTGGCAGAAAACAGAGAGTGGTGGTAAATGGTATACAGTCAGAAGAGATGCAAGTCACAAGTGGAGTACCTCAGGGATCAGTCCTGGGGCCAGTCCTATTCAACATCTTCATTAGTGACCTACCAGGATGGACTAGAGGGTAAGGCTTGTCTGTTTGCAGATGACACAAGATCTGCAACAGAGTAGATGATCCAGATGGGGTTGGGCAGAATGAGAAGAGATCTGGATAAACTAGCAGAATGGTCAGAAGAGTGGCAACTGGGATTTAATGCAAAGAAGTGCAAAATCATGCACATAGGGAAGAGAAACCCTGAAGCCACTTATAGGCTGGGAGGAGTTGCTAGCAGTCACAAAGGAAGAAAGAGACTTGGGCATCATCATCACTGATGACCTAAAATCATCAAGCAGACCTCTAAAGCAGTAGGTAAGGCTAGGGGTGTTAGGGTGTATTAGTAGGGGTATCACAAGTCGTATAGAGGAGAGGTAATAATCCTCTGTACAAGACATTAGTTAGCCCCCATCTGGAGTACTGCTTGTGCAGTATTGGAGGCCACACCTTCACAAGGACATTAACCAAATTGAGGCAGTCCAGAAGGGCAACAAAATGGTGCAGGGACTGCATCAGAAGACATATGAGGACAGATTAATGGAGCTCAATATGTATACCCTTGAGCAAAGGCGGGAGAGGTGATATGATCGAGACATTTAAACACCTTAAGGGCATAAACAAGGTGAAAGAAGTCTAACATGTTTAAATATAAGAAAAATAGCAGGACAAGAGGACACAGCATGAGATTAGAGGAGGCCGATTAAGGGGAATGTGAGGAAATTCTTTTCACAGAAAGGGTGGTAGATGCATGGAATGGCTTACCACAAGAAGTGGTGGCTATGAATACAGTGCAGGGCTTCAAACAGGCATGGGATAGGCATAAGGGAGCAATACAAATGACTATGAATAGATAGGTCACTGACAGAGCAAAGGCCGATGGCACATTTATAAGGTAGAAAAAGAAATGGGCAGACTGGATGGGCCTTGCGGTCCTTATCTGCCAATCCTTCTATGTTTCTATGTTTCTATGTTTCTATGTTTCTATGTTTCTATGTTTCTATGTTTCTATGTTTCTATGTTATGTTTCTATATTTCTATGAGCTCCGGACCGAGAAGGGATGGTAAGGGTTGACTGCGAACATGAGGACAGAGCTATTAGCTGCCCAGGTCTGCTAGGGAGAGGATAAAAATCTTTGTGGAGAAAAATAAAATGACTGCATTGGCCCACCCAGTCAGCCAAGATGGTTCTATGGTTTATCCACTATCCTAAGAGCTGAGCCAACCCTCAAGAGCATGACTCAGCACCCTAATTCCTACTGGACACCTGAATACATGTCTCAGCACCCCACATATTTATATCATCATAATAATAATATTTTTATTTATATAGCGCAATTCATATTTCAAAGCGGTGCACATACCAAAAAATCATAACAATTTAAAATTTAAACACAATACAGCATTGGTTTAAAACCATCCCTGTTAAAATAGCAGTCATTAAAAGCTTGTTGGAAAGGTGCGTTTTCAGGCTAGTTTTGAAGCTGTCCACGGTCCTGCACTCTCTAATCTGATGAGGTTGAGAGTTCCACAGGGACAGTGCTGCAAACATAAATGCCCGGGCCCCAGATGTTTTAAACATACCATGGAACTCCTAACAACCCCTCGCCAGATGAGCCGGAGGCCGGCCGGGCTGTAGGGAATCAGGAGCTCTTGCAGTAACTTGGTTCCAGTCCATGCAGGGCTTTATAGGTCAACAGACCAATCTTGAAAGTGATCACAACTGTATAAGCAGCCAGTGCAGAACACAGAGCATGGAGTAATATGACTAGGCGCAGTGTCCCAGTCAACAACCGAGCTACAGCATTCTGCACCAGATGCAAGCAGTGGATATTAACTCCAGGAAGTCCCAGGTAAAGGAGTTACAGTAATCAAGTCGTGAAGTCACTAAGGCATGGATCAACATGGGCAAATCATCAGAAGGAACAAGGTGCCTGATTCTGGAGATGTTCCTAATATGGTAAAAGGAAGACTTGACGACTGCGGACACCTGCTCCACAGTGTAAGCCCTCATTAAGAACCACCCCAGATCACGCACCTGTTCAGAGGCAGGTAGCTGTACACCATCCAGCTAAAGCCCAGATGGTAGATCTATCACCGGCCTCTCTATCTGGTGCCCGGATCCACTACCAACACCTCAGTCTTCCCGGGTTCAATTTCAACCAGCTAGACTTCATCCAGTCATGTATCTCCATCAAACAGCTGTTAAACAACGAGACTGCACTATCCTGGTCGAGCGAAAAGACGGATAGAGCTTGGTATCATCGGCGTAACAATGAAACCTTAGCCCATATCATCTTACAATGTCTCCAAGGGTAGCAAATACACTGCGAACAACATGGGGACAACACGACCCTGAGGGATCCCAGACGGCAGAGAGAATGTTTCGAGGAAAAATCTCAGACACCACCCTCTGGGACCTGCCAGCAGGAAAGAATGAAACCTTCTGGGAACTGGAACAGCCAGGCCGCAGATAACCCTAGCGCCAAGTAGCACCCCATAGTCCACAGTGTCGAATGCTGAAGAGAGATCCAGAAGTACCAAGATGGAACAGCGTTTCTGGTCCTCGCCATCAGAAAATCATTGAGCACCTGAACCAGAGCTGTCTCAGTGCTATGTCTCTTCCAGATACCTGACTGGAGAGGGTGAAGATATCATGGATGGTAAGATGGTTCTCCAATTGTAGCGCAACCACTTTCTCAATCACCTTCCCAACAAAGAAAGTTTAGAGATAGGTCTGTAGTTGGTACAGTTGTTCGTCCAAGGAAGCTTTCTTAAGAAGTGGTGTCACCACCACCTCCTTCAGAGAGCTAGGAATTCTCCCACATCTAAGGAGCACCAAACAATCTGTGCCAGAATCGAGCCGATAAACTCAATACACCCCAATAAAAGGCGTAGGGCCTGGATCCAAACTACAGTACATCGCCGCAATTTCTGGACAATCCACATGATATTGTCAGTCTCCAGCCAGTCAAAAGAACTCCAGTTTGACCGAGAGACAATGACAAAATACCGACCACCATCAACTCCCATAGAAGGCGTTAAGCAGATCTAGGAGCCTGATGTACGCCACCTTATCTACAAAAAATCAAGCAAACTCATCACACTTAAGTTGTGAAAATGCTCCTCGAATCTGCAGACAGGATGGGTTGCACAACCTATCTACGTTGAAACAGCTGAGCTGGTCAATTTTGAGTCACAGCAATCTCACTAGAACAGGAATTCTGCCTTCTTGCACGTGACTGCTGATTGATACCAATTATAATGTTCTATCAATCTAAGGTGGTCGGCATCAAAGGACAATTTCCACCAGTGATGTTCTAACCTTTGTCCAACTCCATCATGCAAGTGAGTATGCATATTGAGCACCCACACAGACAATATATAAATCCATGTTAAGGTGTATAAGGAGGGTTATCACCAGCAGAAAGAGGGAGGAGGTGATAACCTCTGTATCAATCTCTGGTGACACCCGACCTAGAATACTGTGTCCAGGTCTGGAGTCCTCGTCTCCGAAGGATATAGACAGAGTTGAGGCAGTCCAGAGAGGGCAACTAGAATGATGTGGGATCTACATCAAAAGCCCTATGAGGAAAAGACTGGAAGGACCTCTATAAGTGCAGACTGAAGGAAGGAGGAGGAAGGTGGGATATGATAGAGACTTTCAAATACCTCAAAGGGTACAAAAAGGTTCAAGAGGGAAGCATTTTTCAGAGAAAAGGATGCACAAGAACAAGGGTCATGCTAATGGGCTGGAGGGGGTAGAATCAGGGAAATGTAAGAAAACACTTCTTCACAGAAAGGGTGGTATATGCCTGTAACAGCCTCCCTGATGAGGTGGTGGGAGGAAAACTGTAATGGGATTTAAGAAGGGATGGGATAGGTATAAAGGAACCTTAGAAGCAGGGAAAGAGGGGGTAAAGCCAGAGATCAAGTAGGGTCTACGCCAGATGGCACGTAGAGAACGTGGCAGAATAGGTAGGGCCAAGTGGTCCTTATCTGCCATCAAATTCTGTGTTTCTGTGTTTCATAGATTCTTTAAAGGAATCACTTTTCACTGAGGAGTGCCACTTGATGCTGCATGGTGGTACCCTGTGCAGTTCGATCAAAGACCAGGAGCAAGTAAAAGTCTGGGCTGCAGCACTGACAGCTGGCAGGAGTGAGGAGGAGGGCAGCTCCCAGGCTGGTTGCCAAAGGTGATCCCACAATTTAGGAGGGGCTACACTAATTATTTTGTGATACATTGTCTGAAAGATGATAAATAAAGTAAAATTGCATTGTATATACTGTTGTACTATATACAGAGAATAATGCATATATGTAGGGGTGATATGCAGTTTCTTTACACATTCAAGGTGTGTGATAATAGAGAAACCTCAACAGTGTCTGTAAAAAACAGCTGAGCACCCCACATGTTTTATTTTTATTTTAATTGGTGCAAACAGGTGCAAAAGAATGTTAAACAAGAATAGTGTGGCTCACGTGGGATCCCTGAATTCCATGTAGACAATGGTTGGGGCAGAATTCTTCAAGGAGATGGGTCATTCAGCTTCCAGGGATGGAGAACATGAGTTGCGAGGGCACTATGCGCCCTTGCCAGCTGATTAAGGTGGCATCAATGTTGCCCTGTGAAGGCAGTCACTCATTCACGTAACTGGCTACAAAAAAGGGACTAGCTATGGCATTCATAATTGTTGTGGTGAGGATGAGGAGCCAGGGCGAGGAAAGACCACCGGCAGGGCACTATTTAAAAAGAAAATGCAATTCTCCATGAACTGTGTACGTGATACTGCTTCAGGCATGCCACCAGTTTCTCATACCTGTTGTTTGACTGGCAAGTGCTGAGGACTGCTTTTGGTAAGTGACATCACACCTGTCTCATGAAAGATCAGGAAGTTACTACACAGCCGTTCCTTATCTGTGACAATGATAAGAGAAAAAAGAGAAGAAAGGAGCTTGTTGTGGCAGGAAATAACAAGAAATGCTAAAAAACCCAGTATGAAACCATTTTACCAAAACAACTCTTCTGTTCTCAGCTACTGTAAGAGGGCTAATAATACAGGGAAAACAACCCTACTGTTTGAACCTCAGGTAGGAACTCTGAGGTGGGGGACCACTTTTCAAACCAAGTCATTTGCACTGTTTTGCATATTAATCAGGATTAGAAAATGGGCTAAGAAATTCAAAGAATCAAACTGGCTACCAGGGTACATTAACTAACAGTAGAAGCCCTGTTAGTAAAAAGTACCAGCCTGTACTGCCCCCTTACCCATTGAAATATATCTCAGTGCCCAGCCTGCTGCCTAATTGGCTAAAAGTACCCTGTTAAAATTTGAAATTGTTGGTATTTTGCTGTCTCACTTAGCGAGACATTAATCACCCCATCTGTCACACAACACTCATTTTTGATTTAGGCACTTTAATTTATTTCCGTTCTTTACACTCACAGCAGCTCGTCACCTTTCCCACCCCTGCTAGTCTTCTTACTTTTAAATTATTTCCCTTGCAGGTCCCACACAGTTCTTTTCCTCCCTCTTGCACTCCCGTGGCTCGGACCTCCACTCGCTGCAAGACCACCCACAACCCAGCACAGTCACAACAGTCCGTCATTTAAAACAAAAAGGAACATAAGAAAGTATTTCTCTTGATTCTGGTGCATATCTAGTAAGGGAGAAACAAACCGTTTATCCGCAGGCATGTCTCCCAGTGACAGCGATCTGTTTCCCTGACTCTTCTTTCCCATTACCTTCTTAACATGCTTGCTCCCTGAACTTCCACTCTCTTAAGTGCCTGCCAACACAGCTCCTCAATTCCAGGATTCATAACCCCAAAAACAAAGCCTTCAATAAAATAAAAAAAGTAAAGAGTGTGTATATGTGTGTGTGTTTGTGTGTGTGTGTGTGTGTGTGTGTGTGTGTGTGTGTGTGTAACTCATGACAACCTGCTCAAAATACAGTAGAGGGAAAACAGGTGGAAAGACTACTTTATTAATAAAAAAGGAGTCACAAGAGTTTTATCATTTAAACTTAAAAATATATATTTTTGTAAATAAATGTGAATCAGTCTCCATTTTCTAAATGCAATAATACCCTCCAGGGTGGGGAGTATGGGCAATACGGACATTCGATATATGCGCCTCCGGCGTCGGGCCTCATTACACCCCTGGGCTGTCCGGGTATTGCCCAATGCCTACCCTGTCGGGTGTTATTACTTTGCTTAGAACTGTTTTTACACTAACTAGTAAGATTTGATTCTAGCCACATTTCAGAAGCCGTAGAGTGCTGTTACACATGGGTATGACATCAAAATCCCATTTCACATGGCTGTGATCTCATACCAGTGTATAAGGAGTTTTGGAATAGTAAAAACAAGTCTGTGACCATTTTCTTTTAGTTTCTCCTCTCTGTCCCCACCCCATATGCCTCAATTTCAACTTTAAATGCACCCATATTAAATCTCCCTATCTAGCTGTGGCTCCTCAAGCCCATTGCAGTCTACAAACTGGATGTTGTACTACTTTTTGTTTTGTTTTTGTTATTTAATTTGGGGAAAAATGCTATGTCAAATAAAATATAGGGGCAATGTACATTTTTTAACACTCTCAGTTTGTGATGACCAAGCAGCCACTCATGCCTGTCAGGTCGTCATCAAACTTGTAGTTTTAAAAATACCCTATTATACAGTAATATCCCCACACACATTGTTTCATTTTTTTTTTTATATTTACTATACTTCCTCCCCTGTGCCCTGACTGGTCCCTCAATCCTCTGCCATGCCCATCACACACCATCTCCAGCACTTTGCTCCTTGTTCCCCATGGATGACCCCCATGAGAAGGGCTGTCATGGGGCTAGCCCATACCACTAGACAGGGTGCAAGTGTCGGGAAGCAACCGAGAGCCTCGGCCAGTGATGCGGGACCTGCGGCAGGGTGTGGGTGGCATCCTGCTCAGTGGGGATTTTCACTTTTCTGCCCTACCCCAAACATCATGGAGGTGGTTTGTCTGACACCTGGATGTCAGGTGATGAGATTCCCCTCCTGTTACTGGCTCCAGCCTGCACTGCCACCTGTGTTCACCCAGCTGGCAGTATTGCAGTGGAGACCAGGGCCTCACTCCCAAGAAGGTGAGCATCCATGAGATGCTGAACCATCCTCCCTTTTGGCCTTCCAGCAACCTAGGCACCTTCCCAAACTCGAGTCGCTGGTGTCACAGGCTGTAGTGCTAACACTGCGCCGGTGAGCCAGCTCACATTTATTATTTTATATTTCAGTATTATTTTATCCCCAATGTTACATCCCTATCCCTTCTCCAGTGACTACAGGTCACAATGTACTGCATCACTTGCTCATGCTGCAAGGGATGGGAGTAGAACTTTGCAGAATGCAAAATGCTACCAGCAGGATTTGTATAGAATGGTAATTCTGCTTCTGAAATACTTTTCAATTTATTTTTAATTCCACAAAATTATGAAATGCATTTAGTTTTTTATACTCCTCCTTCTTCCCCTGGCTGGCCCTCCTTCAGGCAACCTTGACCCAACAGACACCATCCTCCGCTGGTCGTCATCTGATCCTATTGGTGATCCGATGTATCCCTTCATCAGGTGGGTCTCCCCTTTGGGGAAAAGTGCCCAGAAGCTCAACTACATTAGCCCTGGGATCGGTGGTGGGGGTGGTCAGCACAGGACTATCCCAGGCTTCCTGGCATGGCCAGGGCATTTTCCACTTTATTGACCTACCCACTCCACCTGATTGGGCCTGTGGGAGTGGCGACCTGTGGCAGGGGATGTGTGGGGGGGCTGTCGAGGCTACACAACCCCAAGCTCGTCTCCAATCTTCTAGCAGGTGTCAAGGCCCTGCCCACCCCTGGAGGGAAGCATCCAATGGATGCTCTAGATACCCTCCCTACTAGTCTCTGCTCCTGGTACCCAGGCTCAGGGTACGTAACACAGGTCACCAGCGTGCCAAGTGAGCCCCTTCTTGGCACCACGGAGCCATCTCTGAAATGCATTTCTGTGTAAACCATGAAATAATATTCCATGGATTATGTAATCTGCAGAAAATGAATCTGTGGATTACATAAACTATAGAATAATATTCCATGGATTACATGATCTGCAGAAAATAAATCCTCAGATTACATAAACTGTGGAATAATATTCTGTGGATTACGTGATCTGCATAAAAGGAATCAGAAGATTACATAAACCGTGGAAAAATATTCCATGGATTATGTGATCTGCAGAAAATGGATCCGTGGATTACATAAACTGTGGAAAAATATTCTGAAAATTATGTGATCTGCAGAAAATGAATCTACGGATTATGTAAACTGTGGAATAATATTCCATGTACTCTGTGATCTGCAGAAAATGAATCCACTGGTTTCATAAACTGTGGAATAATATTCCACAGATTACATAATCTGAAAATGAATCTGGGGATTACAAAAACTGTGGAATAATGTTCCATGAATTATATGATCTGCAGAAGGTGAATTCATGGATTACGTAAACTGTGGAATGTGATTTTGCAGTTAACATTACGTTTTAAAATTTCAGAACTCCACTTCCAATGGAATTCTGCAAAATTAGGCAGAATTTCTGAAATTATAAATTCCACACAGTTACCAACATATCTGATACCAATGCTGCCCATTGGTCAATCCATAAGTGCACAAATGCTTCCCTTACTGAGAGCCACTTGCCTCAGCTCTATAGGGCAAAAGGATGTTGTGGTGCTCAGGGAGGGATCAGTGGCAGGAGAGGAGGTACTAACACCACTGTATGGATCACTGGATCATCATCAGTTTGAAGTCCACATCTAAAGAAGCACAGAGACAGAGTGGATATAGTGCAGAGGAGGTATGCAGAGTTGGTCCAAAGACAACAGAAAAGGCCATATGAGGAGAGCTTGGTAGATCTAAGCATGTACATGCTTGAGGTGAGAATGGAGAGAGGGACATGACTCAAACATACAGTACAAGTACCTTCATGTGGGGTCAATAAAGCGGACAGTGGGTAACTGTTTTATATTGTGTGGAAACAAAAATAACAGGTGAAACTCCACGAAGGTGGAAGATGGCAAACTTAAGAGAGGTACCAGGAAGCAATTTTCACAGAGAGAGGTGGGGGTAGAATAGGTAGCCAGAGGAGGTGGTCTGTGTGAAATCAGTGGGAGCATTTAAATGAGGTGGAACAGATATAATGGCAGGTAAGGACCACACCAGAAAGAGAGGGAGGGAGGAAGGGTGGGTGAGAAGCTTCTAGGCTCCCTCATTCAACATTAGTTAGGTACTAATGGGCAGACCACGATGGTCCGATGGACCAATGGGACTTTCTACCAACAGAGCCTATGTTTTTCATGTTTCACTGTAGAAGTCCTTGGCAGCCAGTCCAGTCGTGTGGGTGCCAAGTCTTGCACAAGAACCTAGTACTGTTGGCAGGGGTAGTACCCTAATGGCGTGTCACTCTGCTGGCCAGAATAGTTTTCTTCTAAGCGATAAAACCAACCCTGCTCTCATTGTTTCCTTAGAACTGATACTGCCCATGCCTATTCAACTGCTTACACTAGAGGCCTGGGTTTCAGTCTCAACTTGGGTCTAAGTGAATTAACATTGGTGGCTACATTTTATTATTTTGTTTTTCAGTTCGAACCCTTGGTTCCCCGACCTCACAATGACATCATGTCCGGTATGGCTGCACCCCTTTGTGCAATTCAAAGCAACACAAGCAAGCACAGCAAGGCAACAAAGTCATGCATTAGAATTGTTACAAAACAAAACAGGTATAAGAGACCAATGTGGTTCTCAGAAAGGATCAGAGAAGCAGTGAGGGCCAGGAAAAAGGCTTTCACTAGGTACAAGGAAAAGCAGGGAGAGAAGGAATGGGAAGAGTACCAAACAGAAACTATGGAAGCAAACAGGACCATCAAGGTGGCAAAAGCAGACACGAGCTGCATATTATGGATATGGTCAAGGATGGTGAAAAACAATTCTTCAGATATAGTAAGGAAAAAAGGAAGAAGGGAGAAAGTAATATTAGGCTATAAAGGGTAGGGTGATAGTGGAAGATGAACAAAAGCAGTCATCCTTTATGATTATGTCTGCTCTGTCTTCACAAGGGAACACAGCAGGCCCCTGCTGAAAGTGGCATCAAGGAAGCAATCAAGGGCATTCCTGAAATAAGGCAGCCAGTACTTGCCAGAGAAAGGGTCCAGAATGGGCCTCAAGCTCTAAAGGTAGATGAAGCTCAGGGCCAGATGGAATGCTCCCATGGGTGCTCAAGGAATTGACTACAGAACTGGCTGAACCCCAAGCAGTGCTATTCAAGTGCTCAGCTCAGACAGAGGCGATTCAAAAGACTGAAGGATAGTGAGAACGTATTGCTGCTACACAAGAAGGAGACAAGAAGCAACCTAAAAATTACAGACCTGTCAGCCTTACCTCTGCAGTGGATAAACTGATGGAGTCAATAATCAAAGTGGACCTTGTGGACTACCTAGACAACAACGTACTACAGGATAGTAAACAACATGGGTTTTTGGCAGGAGATGTTGTCCTTGCCTGGTAACATAAGGTATAGGTATGAATGACTGTAGTTTTGATTTCAACGAACTCAATTCAATGCTACACAGGTGCAGAAGAAGGTGGAGAATCTGGGTGCAGCTGGGACATAGATAGGAAGCTGGTTAAAGGAGAGACAGCAGAGGGTGATAGCAAATGGGGTCAAATTGATAGAGAGGAGGTCAAGAGTGGGATGCCCCAGGGATCTGTCCTAGGTCCTGTCCTCTTCAGTATCTTCATCAGTGACATTGGAGGGCATCCTAGGCAAGCTGTTTCTTCGCAGATGATGACATGAGCTCTGCAGTAGGGTAGATAATGATGAGGATCAAAGAGATGCATAGATATCTACAAAGGTTAGAAAGGTGGTCTAAAGTTTGGCAGTCGAAATTCAATGCCAAAAAATGCAGGTTATGTACCTAGGGAAACAAAACTTAGGACAGATTTCTGGATGGGAAGGGTTAAACTGAGCACTATGGCAAAGGAAAGGACCTCGGAGTTATTCACAGCTGCCTCAAACAATCAAGCCAGAGTTACAAGGCCTATAGTAAGGATAATAGGATGTTGGGGTGTATCGGAAGAGTACTGACAGCAGGAAAAGGAGGTACTACTACCTCTACATAGGTCAGTGGTGAAGCTGCACCTGGAATACTGTGCTCGGTTCTGGAGTCCTCACCTAAGGAAGGGCAGGGACAGGCTGGAGACTGTGCAATGCAGGGTGACCAAGATGATTCAGGGCCAACAGAGCAGATCTTATGAAGATCATCTCAAGGCACTGAACATGTACAGTCTTGCTGGAGACCAAGCAACAGAGGGGATATGATAGAAATCTCCAAGTTCTTGAAGGGAATAAACAAGGTGAATTGTGGGGAACTATTGAGCATGAGTACAGAGTCAAGAATCCGAGGTCACAAGTGGAAAATGGCAGGGAGAGGTTTAAGAAGGATATGAGAAAGTCTGAAAGTTCTATTTACCAAAGGGTGGTAGAGCCAGGGAATAGTCAGCGGAAGAGGTGGTAGACCCCAAGACCAAATGGTTTCAAGCATGGCTAGGACAGAGTGTGGGGTCTGGTGGTTGCTCAGGTCAGTAGCAGTGAGAGGGAGCAAGGGGTTGAATGGAAGGGATAAAACCCTGCATAGACAATTGGTCCCAGAGCAGATAGGAAACTCTGGGCAGACTAGATGGACCTGTGGTCTTTTCTGCTGTCATCGGCTATGTTTCATTGTTTCTTTTTTCTTCCTTTTTAGGTGGGTCAGAAGGCTGCCTTCTTGTATTCTACTTTTCTTTGGGGTGTGGAAGAAGGCTCCTTCTTTTATTCTAAGTCCTACCCATAAAATGAGTAGCAAATACACAAGGAGAGTCCATCATCATCATATACCCTGTTGAAGGCGGAGGTCAGGTTGGATTAGACAGACATTTCCCATGTACACAACTAACAGTTCTAAAATAAACCCTGGTCAGAGCCAAAATGGCTGCTAATGCATTAAACCGATAAAATATATACAATAAGTGTGGGTTGGATTGTAATGTACAATATTTGTTATATTGTTATGATATAAAATTCAGATTTAGTATATCACAATAATAGGAAAATGAAAACCGTAGGTGGCGCTATTACCTATGTTTACAATGTATGCACTCATGTATTTACCAAGGATAGCATAGTTAAGATGCAATACCTCATTTTCAGTGGGGTCCTACTTTTACACATTTTACACTGTATTTACCCAGGCTAGCATAGTAGAGATGCAATAGCTCATTTTCAGTATGGGTCTTGCTGTTACCAATTTTTACAATGCATTTACTCAGGATAGGACAGCTGAGAGGCAAAATCTCATTTTCAGTGGGGTCCTGCTGTTACACAAGTCATCATTGCAGAAAAGTACTAATTTACCCACACTTTTCTTGTGATAACATGTTATGTTCTATTCACATTAGCGACTTCTGTAAACATTAAATAATCTAAAAAATAATCAACAACCATAATGTACACTGAAAGTATATAGAGACAAGATGTCAACAGATTTATTAATTGCTTTACAACAAAACAACTTCACCAAATATAGCCAGGGACACTGGTTTACGGGATTGAGAAAGGCAAATTCCATTTTGCACATTATAAAAACGATCTGTCACGGTGTCTGCTTAGCCAAAATCGGTTTTACTGATGTTTGGTTTTGTGTACTTTATTTAACAATTTTGAACTCTGCTAACATGCATTTTAGCAGTTTTGACCTCCACTATCACATCCTTCCATCCTTGTACCAATTTAAAGTTATTTTTAGGTACAAGATGTGATGGCAGCAATCAGTACTACAGCCCCATCCCTGAGTGTGATGGAAGCAGCAGTAAGGCCCCCATCCCTCTGGTGCTGATGGCAGCACCAACAACACTACAGACCCATCCTCTGGTGTGATGGCAGCAGCAACAACACTGTGCCCCCTCCATCAGGTGTGATGGAAGCAGCAGCTCTGTGGTCCCTATCCATTAGGTGTGATGGCAGCAGTACCACGTTCCGCACCCACCAGTGGTTATGACAGAAGCACTACGGCCCCTGCCTCTCGGGTGTGATGGCAGTATCAGTACTATGGCCCCAACCCTCTGGTGGGACAGCTGCAGTACAATATTCCCCATCCACCAGTGGCTATGGCAGAAGCACTATGGCCCCTCACTTCTCAGGTGTGATGGCAGTAGCAACAATGCAGTCCACATCCCTCAGGGGTGATGGCAGTAGTGACAGCACTATGATCCCTTTCTTCAACACCCACACCCCACATGCACAAGTTACAAATGACTTAGTCTCTTTGCTTGTTAGAACTCAGATGTGATTTAATCTGAGCCACCGCCACTACTAAGGTGGAACACATTTGTTTTTCCTATCATTTAACTGCCTGAATTGGATTTCTGCCTGTGACACCACTGACCAGGGTTTTAACAGGTTTGGGTGTTGGAGGACCGGCCGGGAGGGGTGAAGGCTTAGTGTCCAACAACCCTCGCCTTCTCCTGGGAGGAGGGTATATTCACAGCTCAGCATTTGCTGGCCACAGGTGGAGGCTGGAGGCATGGCAACACATTAGCCCTCATTGTGGAAGAGAGCGTGAGGGACATTAGCTTGTGCCTTGACATCATGTGGCCTGTCACGCCCCACAAAAATAGGAAAACACCTGCTGGCCACTCAGAGGATGGCTGCTGGTCCCTCCATAAGCATGAAGCCCCAAACACATGTGTATGTTCTGACCCCTGCCATGCCTGGGATATACAGGAAGCTCTTTAGGGCGATTGTCTTCCCTGTTAGCCTCCCATAGGGATAGGGGCCCACCGATGAAGGGTTACTCGGGTTACCTGATAGCATGGCCATAAGGGGCAGTGGATGGTGGTTGGGACTCAGCAGCAGTGGTAGGGGACTTGGCAGGCCTGAAGGAGTGGATGGCCAGGGGTAGGAGGAACAAAAAAACTGCCTGAATTTGTTTCTTTGAAATATTGTCTTCACCTAAAAAAATTCACAAGTGATTAGTGGAGGACCTTCTAATGCATCTCACAAACATGTGGATTCCTTTTTTTCCCTTGGTCTCCATGAAAGGGTGTCTCTCAGTTTTCATGTCTGAGCTCAGATGTGAATTGAGCACCACTCTACCCACCAGCATCATAAAGCCCCTGGGGTCTTATCTTCTGTGTGTCATTGAATGTGCTTTCAAAATCCACTGACCAAGCATAAGTACACTTAAACATGTAACATTTGCTTTTTATTAAAGCAGTCTGTCAGAAAACTTTTGTTGTCACAGAGACTGACAACAGGTGGGGAGAAGGTGCAAATGATGAAATGGGCAGACTAGGTGGGCCGCCAAAGTCTATGTTTCTATGTTTCTATCTCATTCACCTAAATAAATAGTAGGTGACTTGCCTTGTGAACATACTTTCATTCAGACTAATTTTCATTCAAACAACTGAGGATTTTGGATGGCCCTGCTGATTATAAACTTGAATAAACTAAGTTGGTAACAGTGATCCTTCACTTAGCAATCTATATTCTAGATGTTCATATGCAAAATACAATAAAAACCTGACTAAAGTCTAAAAACAAGCTTAAAACACAAAATGTATTTGAACATTTATATTTCTATTCACAACATCATTGCAGCCAGAGTACAACTCAGATAAATTACATGGTACCCTGACTACTATATGATGTAGTAAACATGTATTGTATTTTTTTTATATTTTTTGTAAACTGGTAAACCCACTAGGCAAACTGCCTGCTTTCAGAGGTGACCCAGGAGCACTGTGGAGGTTAAGTACCTTGCTCACAGTCACACAGTATGCAAGTGGAGGTTGTGAGAATCAAACCCAAGTCTCCTAAATGTACTCAGTTCGATCACTGTTTGTTACTAACCACTAAGCTATACTGCCAGCCATAACACCCATATATAACGTTTAATATATGAGTTCAATAATAGTGCACAGTACCTACAGTGCAAATTATGAACATTGAACACTTTGCAAAATTTTACTAAAATTGAATTATTTCCCTCTCCATCTGCTTATGTTTTCTTACACCAAAGTGGGTATATAGTTGACAGAGCACTGTAAATAAATTGAGGTAGCACTACTGCTTGCAATGCCAGGGACTCGGGATCAGAAGTGATTCGGGTTGCTAGAGGTCTGGCCAGGGAGTAGGATCGAGCACCTGGGGGCTGCTCTCCTCCTCTGGGAACAGTGGCCTACAGGTCCTGCTTGCTTACTGCCACCTGGGTGACCACAGGTGGTGGTGCAATGAGGCTGTAGAGCAATCGGGAAGAGAGGAAGCTAGCCAGGATCTGGAGTAGTGGCATGTCTCTATGTGTCCTACTTCCTTGGATCCCTTGAGTGTTGGTGCCCTCAGGGACAGAGACCAGAAAACCAGTAACAATCACCCCACATCGGCTACTGGTAGAAGGGACCCAGCTGCCCCAGACTTTATAACCAGTTTCCATGAGGGACCCACTGGGCTGCCCGACACACATAAAGGACTGTGGAGGGTGACCTGGGGTCCTCTCCTTCCACCTGGGGGTACAACCTAGACAGGATGGGGCAGGCTCACAGGAGCTCCTGAGCATTATCTGGGGTGAAGCTGGGGATACCCAGACTAGGGATCTCTGAAAAGTGGAGACTGATGCTGTGAGAGGGGCATAGAAAGAAAATAAAGACATTTAAAATATGCTGAAATCTTAGGGATTCTGTGCAGTGAAATGCAATTTCCGTGAGGCACGGTACAAAATTCAAAATCCATAAACAAGCAGGATTCCGTGATTTTTACGGTGTTACCGGTAAAAGCGAAAACCATTGTCCCTGAATATAGCTCCTTAAGCTTGTAAAACTGTTCACAAGAAAAAGGAAATTATACAAAAGTTTTATGAAAGTTTCTTATAAACTGGTTCACATTTAGAAGTCTTGCCTTTACGTGCCAAAGGTAATGCTACAACCTGTAGGTGTCAAGCCTTTAAATTACAATTCATTCAGGGAAAGCCTCAGCACACTGTAAATCAACTCATATTAAACTACTCAGAGTTATCAGTCAGCAGAGTTAACTGACAAACATCAAGTGAAATTAATATATCTTAGCACCCCACTGTGCATGCATAAGCACACGTGTATCCAAATATTTTCAATGGGCTGGCAATATAGCCTAGAGGTAGACTAACGAGCTGTGAACAAGCTTGGTACATCCAGCAGACCAGACCTTGGTTTGATTCTCACAACCTCCACTTGCATATTGTGTGACTCTGAGCAAGTCACTAACCGCCTAGTGCTCCCAGGTCGCCCTGAAAACAGGCACTTGTGCCTAGTGGGCCTTACTTGACTACCAAAGAGTAAAATAAATAAAAATAAAACATGCTTATAGAGATCCTGATTTTGCAGTTTCAATCTTGATTGCACGTATCATTGCAGAGAGCCTATATGGGGACAGCCACAAAAGGAAACTTTACTTTAGTATACATGTAACCCCCTTTACAGGGCTTACCTGTGAGCCCCAGAAAAGGCTAATTTCCCTGGGGTTTGCTTCCACCCCATTTTTCAGTCTCCTGGCTGCTGCCTCTATATTCTGTCCTCTCCTGCCAGTCTCCACATAGTTTTTAAGGGACAGCAGGGCCAGAAGAGCTGGTTTGCGGAGTCACCATTTTGAAAATGGCATTGCGATGCCAGCGAAGCCCACACATGCACAGTTAGACATTTGGCCATTCCATGGCCAGTTAGTGCTGCTCTCCAGTGGTCCCAGTCCCAGGACAAGGCAAAAGAGGGACCGGAGACCTTGGCAGAACCGGAGAGGCTGTGGTCGAGAAAGAAAAGCTACATTTGTAAGTGCCAATCATGTGCAAGATATGGGAGACACCTCATTAATATTCATAAGGTGGCTCATGAATAAAGATGAATAGGAGTGCTGTTCCAGCACCTAGGGGCTAAGTGAATGCGCTAGCATCAGGGATCAGGATAAATAAAGAAGTTAGAAAATGCAACGGGCCACCAGAGGAAAGGTGGCCACTGTTCTGGCAGAAACTGAATAAATAAAAGGTTTAGGAGGAGGTGCAGCAAGGAAATAAAATGGGACACTAATTTGGCTGCACTGGGACTGTGTACATGCTGCATAGGGGTTTAAGGAAATGGCAGCAGCAATTGTAAGAGGGATGAGCCGACAAGTTAATGAGTGCAGTCGCTCAGCAGGGCACAGGGGTGGCTACATCTTTGTGGGGAAATAAATAAGTACAGGGTTTGGCTGCAGAGACACTTAAAACCTGGGACTCTGTGTGAACTGTGGACACTGTTTACATCCAGCCACCATGTTTAAGACCCATGTGACACCAGCCAGCCAACCACCAAGCCAGGAGTCTTGCCAAGGATTATGGGACTATGAGAACAGACTTTGAGGAAAACACGGGAATGTTTAGGCACCTTTTTCTGCACCAATGAGGTATCAAGGAGCCTCATACATATTAATTTTCTAAAGGACTGTGACTCCAGCCAATGGGAGCTGCCAGAAAGCTCCCAAGAGGACAGAACTGTTAAGAGTTTGAGTCAGTCTGGGAGAGTTCCTCCGGGGGGATCTTGCCCCTGGAGAATGGGGCTGCAGGGTGGGCCTGCCTGGAGGCTGCCAGCAATTTGTCCCACAGGGCAGGGAGTGCCTGCCCCATCAGGAAGTGGAAAGTAGAAGCCAGGAAGAAGCAGCTTTGAAGAGAAAAGGGAAAGCTGCGGGATGCTGAATGTTCTGCATTGTTCTGAAGTTGAGTCACTGCGGTGAGATAAAGGCAGCTCGAATGAAAAGAGAAAGATGCAGATTACAAGAATTTGTGTTAAACTGAAGATGCACCAGTAGTGGGAAGAGAAAAAAAGAGATTGTGTCCTGAACCTGAAAAAGACAAAGGCTGTGTCCTGAGCCTGGTAAAAGGACAACGGTTGTGTCTAAGCCTGGGAAAAGATGGAATTCAGAGAAATGATGAGGAATGGGAGAATATGAATGTGCTGAGAGAAGAAAAGGAGGAGCCTTTTCACATGGAGATAGTTATATACCTGCACAGTGAGAAAAGGAACTTTGAGTGCAAGAGATAAGTGTGAGCCAGAGCAAGAATGTGACTGTTGAAGCTGAGAGACTGTGAAAGCAGAAGGATGGACAGGTGCTTTTTGGAGTCGGGTGCCTGTTCTCTGCTCCTGAGATACAGCAAATAATGAATCCAGAGCCTAATTTTAGTGAGCATGCTATCCGAAATGGAAAATGTAAATGGTGTAATGGAATGTGGAGAGGTTCAAATCCTAGTAAGTCCATGCCTCGTGTAGCGGTGGGGGAGGTGGGTTGGTATGACATCCCAGGGGTTGTACTGTAGGCAATCAAGACCACTAATATGGACTGGGTGGAGGCACCACCATTTTAATTATATCTTTGGGAAAGGACCCCCATATGTCAGTTATAGGAACCAGGCCCTTAGCCTTGTGACGGCCAGCAAGGCATGGGCAGTGGCCTCTTGTATGGCACAGGAGAGGGCTACAAACACTTTTACAATGTTTAGTTGAAACACAGCATTTTCAACTTTTACCAGATAATGAAGCTCTCCGACTGGCAGCTGTTTATCCTCCTCTCGTTAGCGCCGAGGAGACCCTTAGCAATTCCACTCTAAATAGCTGCGCCAGCCAGAACTGGGCGAAGTAGATGCATGTGCACTTCTAAAGCCTACAATGATGTCTGAAAGAGAGTACATGTGTGCACAAGCATCGTAGTAGTTAGGATTCACCAGATCCAAGAGAATGGAAAGACAGCGGCACCATCCAGCATCGAAAGATACCTAGAGGTCTGACTAATGGGAGGAAAGTCAAGTTTACATCAGTTTAGTTTCATAAACTTGAAAAGGACCCAATTGGAGAAATGATGTGCTATACAGGGGTACATTATACTGTTAAAGCATATGGAATTTGATGGTTATACTGTACAATGATAAGTCAGCTCACATGAGAAGGAGACCAAAATCAAATGTGTTACTTAAAATAGCCCTGTTCTTATGACTTAAAACTGAATATTTCTATCTAATAAAAATCCATATTTCACCCAGTATATCTAAACAAAATTTATCTTAATTTAATGAACGGTCCATAAAACTGAAAGGGCAAAATGGCTGGACTTAACATGTCCATGTGTGACAATTTATCCATAAAAATGATTCTATAACAAGGAAGTGGGAGCGTGGGCAGGGCCGGGGTTTTAATAGTAGCATTACTAAATAAAGTAGCAAGATGATAGATTGTGGAAATCCATTTTATAAGATAGGAAGCCACTCAATCGGTCATTAATGCCATATTTTGGGTTTGTTGTATGCCTCTTGTAACAGTAGGTTCTTACCATAATCCCCCATCCTGTTCTTTCCACTTTTCCACTATAAAACTCTCTCTCTCTCTCTTCTCTCTCCCTCCCTCATATCTATCCTAGTTCTAAATGCTGCTTTTAAAGTGATTGGTATTTATTGGTGATGTAATAACTGGGGAGTGTTTTCTTCCATAGGGAACACGGTTATAATTCACCCATTATAACCATCGAGCTATAACTACGATCATGCATCCTGGTTTCCTCGGACCATGTACGTGCCTGTCACCACTCTTCCTTTATTCTGTGCCATTCCCATGCCCGTTTCTTATTGCATGAGACTTCACCACCTCTTGTAGTCAGTGGTAAGTTCCTCTGTTGAGGTCTTTTTCTCACTGGCGCTTAGACAATAAACAAAAAAAAAAAAAAGGAAAAAGGAAAGCGAAAAGGGAAACAGTTTTCTGCCTGTTGCTTCAGACTGCAGACTGCACTGAAATCTGACTGCAGTCTGTGGCTCTCATTCATTTTCTACAATTGCTGTGGTGAAAAATGCTCCCAACAAATTATATAAAACAAAGAGGCTGGGTAGGTTTTATAAAACTCAAATTTACACACCCTTGGTGTGTGGATGCCTAATAAACCCCTCAAGCTTTGCTCTCGAGGTTTGTGGCATCCCACACCTCGTGTGTGTAAAAGTCTTTACAACCACCTATCCAGCCATTGTTCAATATATATCACTCAAATGCGGTTTAATTACTATTACGTGTAACACACATGTTTAAAAAGAACCTTCAGAATTGTGTCAAAAAGATATCAAGTAAGGAACCAGCAGATACAGAGGAACTGGGCCAGGCTGGCTAGGCTGTAATGCAAACTTGGGGTTCCCTCACCCCCACAATTTGTTCCATGTGGTAGCCAACCCTGCACAAAATACATGTGGTACCCAAGCAAGAAGCTTGTACTGTATGGTTACTGAGCCTCTACAGCAGCAGAAATGCAGGCTCCATCTCCTCCTTAACATATGCATCTTCAGCACCCACAAGTCCCCTGAGCGCATCGCCTCTGTCAAGGCTCTAGCTTACTGCCAGTTTTGACATCGTAATAAAATTAATTATATTGTGTCAGTAGTGTTCTGGAAGAATTTTATTCTCAAAGAAAATCCAAAGCAGTACCTCACAGCAGTGCATCCAGTAAACTGTACCTAATTTCTGTTCTTTAAAATATTTCTGCTTTTATTGTAATATTTATTTTAATAAGAGGTGACTCAAAATAAGTGAAATGACTGTGATACTGCCCCATTCAACTATACATTTTGCCATTAAAAAATAAGTTTCCGGTGCCATTGTAACCAGTCTGGAGGATGAGGCAATCAATGTGCCAAAATTAGAGACGGCAGGCTTTAAAAAATAAGATAAATTACAGGATCAGGTTTCAGACCTTAGTCTTTAGCAGTGAGCAACTTTGTTTGGTTAAGCTGTTTTGACACACCTGTCTTTGCTTTAGAAAAAGGATAACTTTTGTTAAAACTCCATGAATGAGCACCTTTCAAAGTAAGTAGCACCCCAACTCCCCACAAGTAATGCTAACATGGCACAACAAAGTTGGTCAGACTTGTGGAAGAAGCACCTGTTGTTCTAAAATATGTCGATATGTCAGCTAAGCATACTGTACTATATACATCAATGTATAGGAGTGATCATGAACTTACATGCAACGATCAGCAACAAACTCAATAAACAGTGTCCCTTCTTGCGTGGTAAGAACCTACGACCAGTCCTCGGTGCGGGCAGTAATTCCATATAACAAAGTGCAAATGCTGCTCGCTGGGTCCCATGTGAAGCTTTATGAGAGTGTGTCTCTGTATTTATTGCACTCTACGTAGAACAGAGGGTTGCATTGTTAGCTACACACCAGGAACAGCTGTTCTACCTACTTCCTGCACAATTTCCAATTCTGTTTTTAGAAGTGATAAAGTGATAAAAGAACCCAACACATGGAGTTTTATGTAGGTAATCACTGAAGATGTGAGTTACAGTTTTGAGAGGGTGGTAGCCAAATGTTAACCGCTGAGGCCAGTTTAGGTTTTAGAAATGACAGCATCATTCGAATGTTATTTTTGGGCATAGCTGAACACATTTATTTACTTGTTGCTTTGGGGTGGGGACTAAAACAATAATCATCAACATGATGGGTTGATACACATGATGGAGTGGAAAGGATGAGAAGGGATTTGGCAAGGTTGGAGGAATGGTCAGATGTATGGCAGCTTGGATTCAGTGCAAAGAAGTGTAAGGTAATACACCTGAAAACAAAACCCAGGGGAAGAGTACACAATGGGGGTGAGATACTGGACAACAGTAAAAATGGAAAGGGACCTTGGGGTAATTATATCAGATGACCTAAAGGTGGACAAGCAATGTGGGAAGGCAGTAAGGAATGCTGGGGGATACTGGGATGCATAGGAGAGGCATCAATAGTAGAAAACAGGAAGTTTTGGCCCTCTGTACAGACAGTTACTGAGACCCCATCTGGAGTACTGTGCAGTTCTGGAAACCACATAGCAGGAAAGACATAGACAGAGTGGAGGCTGTTCAGAGGAGGACAACCAAAATGGTGCAGGGTCTGCACCAGAAGACATACAAAGAAAGACTAAAGGAGCTTAATATGTATACCCTAGAGGAAAGAAGGAGAGGGGACATGATAGAAACTTCCAAATACCTCAAGGGAACCAACAAGGTGCAAGAGGGTAGCATCTTTCAGAAAAAGAATGTGCAAGAACAAGGGCACAATTTGAAGACAGAGGGAGGACGGCTCAGAGGTAATGTGAGAAGTATTTTTTCACAGAGAGGGTTGTGGATGCATGGAACAGCCTCCCTGAGGAGGTCATGGAGTCAAGAACAGTGGGGAATTCAAGAATGCATGGGACAGACATTAGGCAGTCCTAGTGGGGTAGGAGGAAGTAGCCTGTTGGTTAACTAGGATCTGCAACTTATCTGTTAGAGTAGAAAAATGGGCAGACTAGGTGGGCCAAGCGGTCCTTATCTGCCATCAAATTCTATGTTTCTATGATTTTCTTTCATCTGCAAGCTGTGGGAGTTTCTTTGCTGTTAACGTCACCTGTTATCTGATACCTAAAGCTACACTGCATATTATATTTAACTGTTTTGCATAGGTGCAGTTTTAGGAGCGTCTGTGAAACTGAAGTTTAAACACAATGCTGAGGATTCGAACACTTTAAACACCAGACTCCTGCACCTGTTCTAGGTGGTTCCATGTCATAATGGTGACTGCTGAAGGTGACCACCGTTGTAAGCTGATCAGGCGACAAAATCAATTTTAGCGCTCTGACTCCCACAACAAAATGGCACCAGGGACTTGTATTTTTAATGTTTTATCACTCCACCTCCCGTGTGTGTGTGTAGCAACATCCTGTGATTACATTCGCCAACCCACCCCATTTGGTCACTCTACCTCCTTGGTAGCCCCATGACATGCACTGTGATTGAGTTGCCATTCGCGGTTCACTCAATGCGTCAATTATAAATGGGCTACCGTTCTGGGTCACATTATACATTAAGGCTTTTCTACAGGAAGACATCAAATTCAGAACAGTTAGAAATGGAAATGCTTACAGTATGACGGAGCTGTAGGACCTTGTTTCCTCTCACTGGACTACAGCATATACAGTATTTTCATTTGGAACCTCCATATGGAAAATGAATAAAATATGGAATTGAGCACTGCAATAAATTCCTAGAATGCACTGGAGTATTCAGCACCTTTTATAATAAGAAAGACCTCAGTGTGTTTTATCAACTTGCTGATGATATCAGTAAGATTTTAATAATGACAGAAAAAGTATCTACAGCACTGAATGTACAGTAGACCACTTTGGAAAATGTGACTTTTTATTTTAGAAAAGATCCTAATGGGCCAGCACAGCTTTAGTGGCTTTCTCTAGCTGCCCAACCCAAAACAACAAATTATCTTAATGGGACAGTTAACTTCTTCAGTAGTGGTTTATATACTTGTAGTACATAGTGCACTGATGATTTCTAAATAAATGACCAGAGCCGTAGGAAGGCATTTTGGTGCCCTGGGCAAGAGACTAATTTTGCTCCCCTTCAGAAAAGAGTCCAGAAGCTCTGGGAGGTTTACATGCTCTTTGGTGGGTTTGGGGCTTTTCTGAAGAAAAACATACTTTTAATACAGAAAAGTAAAATCTAAAAATACAATCTTTAAGCATGAGCAGACAGAGACAATATTTAAGAAGTGTGTAAACAAAGGAAAAACTAAAACCGAATTCTCTTCTCAAGCCTTGGCCCTGCCTATCTCCTCCTTCCTAGATACCCAGATCCAGTATTGCAACCCCTCTCCTCCAGCTTGTTACAACCTCCCTATTTCTCCACATTTGTTATGCCATATTGTTCCTTCCATGTTTTCTAGCAGTAGTGAGAGGCCATTTAAAGCTTCTTTCAGTTTAGTAGGTGCATTTGTTATCCGCATTTGCACAGCATCTCTCTCTGCTGGTTTAAAGCTGCCTAATTTTTAAATAATTCTTTAAACTTGCTCCCTGGTATCCTGATGCCCTCCTCAGAGGGTTGAGGGCCATCTAGCTTGAATAGCTTTCAATCCATCCAAGAGTGGATCCAATATCCCAGGCACCCCATCCCTCCTGTCTGTACCACTCCATCAACCATGAGTTGAAGTGAGCAATTGGATGAACCCTCTTCTAGTTCTCCCTTTGCTCAAACTGGCAGAAAAATCAGAAGTCAGTGAGGCAGCTGCCAGCTTGGATGTCCTCCACAAAATTTCTAACGCTATTAACCTCCTCTAGAAGTGTGTAAACCAGGTGATCGGTGCCTAGTAGGACTGCTTTCTACTCTATTGACAATTCTTTCTACCCTGTTTACATCCCATCCAACCAAAGCCCCAGAAGGCATCTAACCTTCCTGTCCCCTGCTTCTCTGCACCACCACCCCTTCTGTCCTCTTTATGATGGAATCACCTATCACAAGCTCTTTCCTAGCATTGTCTTGCCTCTTGGACTCCAATGCATGTAAGGTGTACTCTTAAGCACAGACCTGGTCTCTTGCATGCCTGCAGGTACGACCTTTTTCCTTGGGGGGCTAGATGAACCAAATTGCAGGAGAGGTGAATCTGTTTGCTGTTGCCACCTCAGGGTCTCAGCCTGTATAGACCCTTCTACCCCATCCCCCTACCTACAGTAGGTGTGGCTCGGTGTGCAGTGGAAAGGAGGCGGTGGCTGCTTGCACCAGTGTCCACTGGGAATCGCTGTAAGAAGGTTAAGTTCTTCCTTTACTGCACCCAGCTCCACAGTGAGTGCTGCAAACCTGCTGCACACCAGGCAACATGCTCACTCCTGAGGAGTTTCCTGAAAGACGACTGCACTACGGATGCTGCAGCCTGTGATGTCTCCTTCCTACCTTGTCCCCCATAGCTCTCACATCCTTCTCAAATTACTTCCTTATGCCCCTGCTTTATCTGTTGATGTAGGGTCCCCATCCCTACTGCTTCACTAGTGCTACTGAAGTTGTTTCATGGGCAGAGACCCTTTATCAGGGGTAACCCAGATAGCATTTCTCTGGCAGTCACTTAAAACCCATAATCTTCACCCACTCTACCACTATTCTGGATCTCCTTACCCTCCTTTAATCCCACCTTGTCCTTCAGATTATTTTGTTTGCTGACACCAGCACATAGAAATCATAGTTTCGGTCCTTCCTCGTTCCCACAGGATGCCCAAGCATGTATAGCAAAGCTCCTTCAGTAAGAGGACCTCGTGTCTCACTTGTGTCCCTTTATTTTTGTTAAGCGTAGTCCCTTCAGACTCCTGCAGATTAATTATTTTTATTTTTAATACCACTAATAATGCCCCCAGACTGACACACACAAAGAAAGGAGACTTGAGTTTCAACTGTTTTGTCTTTTTTTACTGCTAATCCCCCACACACACAGAATAATTTTTGTTTCTGTAAACACTGCTGCCTGCTGATTTCATAGTAGGGGCTGGGTCGGACTCAGGACTGACTCGGGGCGTGAGGCACTGGGGTTTATTTTAAAAATGCAGTCAGCCTAGGCCCTAGCCAGCAGACTTGGTTACAAAGGCAGCCAGCAGCACAAACTAAGTAACTACTGCTGGGACACCGGACGGGATTAGGAAAGCAGAAGATGGGGTGGGCAGCTGGCAGGGCAGCCAAACCAAGCAGTCAGCAGGCTTAGTCAGGAGTTGGCAGGAGTCGGCAAGACAGGTGGGTGGGGTGGCTGGCAGGGATCTGGGACGGGGAATCAAGAATCATTGAATCAGCTTTTGCAAGGTGGAAGTCCTGGACCATGGATGTGGAGAACAAGGCGTTGTTTTGTACTGTCTTGCAAAATATAAAATTGCCTCGGAGTCAGCAATAGGGGCAGGGGACTGGGACCCAGGGCCAGACCAGAAGGGATCTCATCATTCACAAATGATCAATCAGCCTGCCTCAGAGGAGGATGAATGAATCAGGGGTGAGGAGACAAGGCCGCACCGGCCAGTCAGTCAGCACAAGGGTCCACTCCAAAAGCAAAGCAAAATGGACAAATTATATATACAGCAGCCAGCCCTGGAGCCCAATTATTTAATGCTATATACCTAGGCTAACCCCTTTGCCTTTTTGAACGAGGGACAATCAATAAGTAGTTTTTACTTTTTTTCCAACCCCACCAAACACACAGATTATCATCATTTATTTAATTCGATGGATTACGGACGTGGAAGGAAGTTTTGTTCTCTTGTCGAAAAATGCTGCTACACAAAATCAATTTAAACAGTCCACGCTCTCTCTTCTCTCTCTCTCTCTCTACAATACTAGTGGCTCTCTCCTTTATTCCAGCTCTCCTCTAACTGCCTCTGCTCAACTGCTCTGCCACTCTAACAACACTCTGGAGTCTGCTTACCTTATATACTTCACTGGAGCCAGCCTGCCCCCACAAACAAACTGTCTGCTCGGTATACTACGTGATTGTTCTTCTTGCTGCAGCAACATATCATGTGATCCCCGACTTGCTGGTCAGCGGATGTGCCCTGCTGTCAGCAAATAGTAAGTACCAAAGAAAGTTAAAAATAAAATAAAGTTGCAGTGCTCACTTTTCCAAGTTAGTAATAGGTGAGCTTCAGTTGAAACTGCGCCCTAGGAGGCTGCGCCCGGGACTGCCCCTCGCCCCACCCTTCCCTCACGGTACTGTAAATGACAATACTTTGCTGTTTTATTGTAGCATCTTTTAACATAGTTAATCAAAATTGTCTACCATACTAGCTTGATCTGACTGTAATAATAAAACCTTTTACTATGGGTGGCCCGCCATGGAGGAGGGTGGGTTCTGCTGGTCACCTTCATTCTCCTAAAGATAGGAGCTGGGTGGGTGGGAGGAGGTCTGGGTGCATCTCATTGTATTTTTAAAGTGCAAGCGAGCACTGAAAGGCAGTGGCCAGCCATGGAGGAGAGCTGATTGTGCTGTGTCAGTGCTGTTTCTTTTTCGTTCTTCTTTTTTAATCTCCAGCCCCTCAGTCGGGACAAAGAAAATAGTGCAGCGAGGGAGGAAGAGAGAAAATAATGCAGAGGGAGGAGAAGAAGGAAACACACTGTAGTAAATGGGAGGATGCAGACAGATTTTCAGGAAGTTATGCTTTGATTTCACTCCCTCGTAAATACACAGCTGTGCTGTGTTAAATTCTGGTCAGACCCCTTCTTCTGATAGCAACACACACCAGCATAGCATCACGATACAATGTAGCCATAAAAGAGATAATTTTCATGATTCGTCTTGCTGAACAGTGTTCCAGGCAGAACAAACAAGACATTTAGTCCAATGCTTCAAAACGAGGATTCCAAATTTCCTGAAAGAATTGTACATTATCTTCTTAAAAGTAGAATACGCAGTGTGTTCTAATTTTGCTATATCTAATATCAAATTAAGTAATGTTCATACTTTGGAGTTTCTGTAGTCTTCAATTTAAAAGTATAATTTTCCTGGCACCAATCAAATTAAATCAACTAGCTCTGCATTATTTATGGCTACATAATCAAGATTCTTCTGATCAATTCCTAGTAACATAGTGCCCAGATCAAAGGAAAGGTACAATCTAATATTTCAGATAGTAATTTTGTATTTTATCCCAATATACTTGCTATTTAATACATTCTACAAACATATGTACTAGCATCCCTTTAGACTGCTTACATCTTGCACATTACCTCAGAAATCTCTGGATTAAATTTATTCAGTTTAGTTGGCCAATTGGTGCAGCATTAGTATTACTGCTCACAATACCAGTGACCTGTGTCAGGGGATAACCTGGATTGTTAGGGGACCCACAGAGGGAGGATCGAGCATCCTACAGGATGCTCTCTACTCCAGGGAGGGAGGGTGCCATGTCCTGCTGCAGTACTGCCACCAACAGATGTATGGAAGGTAGGGTGCACGGGACATGGGGTGGGAAGGGATGTGCTGCACTGTGTATCATGTGCACGCTCACATAAGGAATGTGGTCCTATAACACCAGTGTCCATGTGGTAAAGGGAAGAGTGGCAACTCACAGGGGAACCACAAAGGCAGAAACATCCTGGCTAGCAGGATGAATGCCAGCCTCTGAAGGGCATGTACCAGCAGCACAGGCCCCTCCAAATCTGGATCCAGATTCTGGTGATTCAAGGAAGTCCCTACCACCCTGCCATAGAGAGCAAGCTGTGGGGACTCTGGGAGAGAGGTAGCGTTCTGGGGAAGCTGAAGTGACAGGGTTGGGATGACGGACAAGGAGGACTAGCCCCAGAGGGTACCCAGTTAGAATAGCAGTACACAAATAGTGCCAGTCTAGAGGTGCTGGTTCATGTAGCTAGCACAGACAGTGAGAGGGATCTACAGTGCTTTCAGTAAGTGCTTCCCAGGTCGCTGTCCATGGTGCTCTACAAACAAAAGCACCAGGATCAAAAAGCTGGCTGAGCTGCTCCTGTGCCATGGAGGCTGGGGCATAAAGCAGCACAGTCAGTGGCAGTGGAAACCAGGGTTCTAATCCTGATAGCCAACATTTTGTGCACACAGGACTTTGTTTCTTTGACATGGGGCCATGGAAACAATATTCCACAACCCCACATATTTTAACTTTCCCCTGATCCGCTCCCCTGTAGTGAAATCTTCAGTCCGGTCACGGGGCACAAGACCCCTACGTTGGGTGGTGCGGGAGCAGAGCACCCTACAAAAATAAAACAGATGACATTATTGCACGCTATTGTTGCGCGACAGCATTGTGGTTGACACTATTCTGACTCATTGCCACCAAGGAGAGAGGAGGAAAAGAACAGTAAATAAAAAAATCTGTTTTGATGACATAAAATACATTTTATTAATTATATTAAATTGCATTTGGCAAAGTTTGACGTTTTTAGATAACATCATAGGTGTTTTTAGTATTTCTTCCCAAATCACTTCTTCAAACTTTGTATCCAGTTCTGTATTCCATACCATATTCAGTTTTGGCCAGGAGGATTTTTCTCCAAAATTAACATATATATTTTACTAATGACTTTTTAAATTGAATTTCATGTATAGTCCACATTGCTTCTAGTGGAAGTGGATCGGATATTATTGTATTTCACTATCACCTCACCCTTAAATAATATATTCTCTTATCTGTAAATATATGAAATGTATTTATTTAGACATTAGTAACCTGGAAGGCACGCTGAGCCGAGGCTCATTTCCAGGTGCAACCTTAGGGGACAGGATAATGCCCATTCAGGATATTATACTTTTGTTTTGTCTCTAGAAAGGATATTAGTCTCTTGTAGACAAATCCATGCCCTGAAAGGACGATTCTCCTTGTTTCTAAACAGATTTTGCTACATTTGCTTTTAAAGCAGGGATGTCATCATTTTCCCATGGGTGTAAATAAATACATATTATTTTATGTCCCACCTTTTTTTTTAAACACAATTTATTGTACTTCATGCTTCTCCAGTCCCAACTGGCCTTCTTCAGTTTGTACCACCCACCCAGCCCCATCACCCACTATCTCTGGGACTTACCTCCACTACTCAGGTGCCCAGTTGATAACTCCCCCATGGGAAGGGCTGCCAGGTGCTGGACCCTTACTCCCCTGGACAGATTTGAAGGTTTTATCTTTGGAGTGGACTACCCAGTTGGTGGTACAGGCTGTGTGGTGGGCGGAGGAAAGAGCGCTGCTTGGTCAAGGTTTTTCCTCCTGTTACCCCACAGATGCTGAAGGCCAGACTGATGCAGTGCATCATGCCGTCAATGTCCTTCCCTCAAGCCATGGCTCCTGGCTACATCAGCAGGTGGCGATATTGCAGCGGAGTCCAATTCCCTGCCACCTCCTGAGGAGGCTAGTATCCATGGGACACCCAGCCATACTCCCCAGGCCAGGCCTGCAATGACCCAGGCTTGTTCTCGGACCCGGGTCATTGGCATTGCAAATGGTAGCACTATCACTGCCCCAGTGAGCCAGCTTATGTCCCAACATCTTATGGAAATGTTTCCATGTCTCTATCACACATTTGGAGGTCATAGGTACCATATGTACATTTTTCTTATGTGCTTGGTTCACATATATTAGGGCCTTAAAGGAGATAGGAATCATTTTACATAGTTGACTGTCCTTCTATCTTCCTTTCCATGCCAGTTATGTATTCTAATATGCTTTGATTATTTATTTTGATAAATAAATAAACTAGCTTTGGGGTGCCCTCAGATCTACATGAGTTCCACTCCTCCCCAGCTACTGCTCTTTATTTTCCTATTTCTGAGACATTCTATGACATCAGTCATTCCCATTCTATGCTATTCACCTGAATGGGCCCAGAATGAGTGTTATATTATCATAGAATGTTCAGGCAATATAAAAGAGAGAGCAGCAATGCTGAGGAGAGAGAGAGAGAGAGAGAAAGAGAGAGAGAGAGAGAGAGATTCAGGGTAGTTACAAAGGCAACACAATTAGGTTATTAATTTAACAAAAAATCATAAACATATCAGAAGACTGGATAGCCAATAAAAGAACAACTGGAGGGCATATGGAGGTGTAACAAATGTTTCCTATCACCCTTAAGTGTCCATTTATTCATCATTGCTTGCTCAATTGTTATCCATTGTGGAACAGCCTTATCATCATTAAACCAATATAAAACTGGTTCAAGTTGACATGCAATGCAATACCAACAGAAGTGGGAAACTGCAAGTCTGCTTGTGACTCCAATGCATAATGTTTTTCAAAGTGACCCTTGCCTGCTTCCTTCCACAAGAAAGTCTTTAAAACCTTTTCCCAGTCTTTAAAGAATGAATTTGGGAAGCTGATGAGGAAAGCCTGAAATAAAAACAACAATTTTGGCAAAACATTGATCTTTATAACATTGGCCTTCCTATCAGAGTCAGAGGTAGCAATGCCTTCCTGTCAAGTTCACTCTTACCTTGGCGTAAAGTGGTACCAGATTTAAATCTCTTAAATCCAATAAGTTTATGGAAATATCAACCCCCAAATATTTAATATTTTTGTAACTTGCCCAGTTGGTCAACTTGTGGTAGAGAATAGGATGGGTCTCTGTTCAGGGTCATCATTTCAGATTTATACACATTTATCTCATATCCTGCTAAAATTTAAATTTTGTAAAATTTCCATTAGTGGTTGTGCAGCTTCTGAAACATTATTTAAAAAGTGTATTATCAGCATATTATAAAATGCTGTATTCATTCATGCCAGTTTTAATACCGTTAATGTCATTTCTAACAGCTAAGGCTAAAGGTTCCATGTAAATTGCATAAAGCATTAGTAACAGCAGACATATTTGTCTAGTGCTATGCTGCAGGCTTTTTCATACTCTTTTCTCTCCTTCGCCAACTGGCCCCATCCACCAGTCCCTGCAGCCCTTAACCCCCAATGTCCACAAAGACTACCTCTTCGCCAAGAGGTGCCTAGCTGCTTGGGGTACAGAACCCATGGATAGAGATGGGTTGAATCTCTAAAATTTGCTATGCAAATGAATTTGTGAACTGTGCCAAATTAGGAGTGCAATTCACAAATTTGTGGAGCACGAATCAACCAGGAACTGTGGAATTTCACCTGCAAAATTCCATATTTCACCACAGACTTTCCTGCTGTTTAGTGGGCACCCTCCACAATTACCAGTCCCAATGAATAAAATATATATATATATATATCTCCCTGGTGTCTAGTGCTTGTAATCGCCAGCCCAGTTTAAAAAACATAGATAAAGGCCTAATGGTCTATCCAGTCTGCCCAAGTGTGTAGCTTCTTGGTGTTGGGCACCGACGCTGCCCCCCACACCTCTCCTCCTCCCCACCAACTGATCCCACTGTTTTACTGTCTCCCTCCCCTTTTGATTTTGCCTTAATTTTATCCCACCACCCTTAAATCCCCCAATGAAGCTCTCAAAACTAGTTCCTCAGGCAGAGCATTCCATGCTGTCACCACCTCTCAGTGAGAAAGTGCCTCCTCATCTCCCTTCTGAACCTCCCCTGGCTTTAGGCTATGCTCTCTTGTGATGCCTTTCTTTCTAAATTTAAACAGACCCTCATGACTTATGCTATTAATGCCTTTAAGCATTTGAAGGTCTCAGTTATATCCCTCCTGCCCCTCCTGTCCTCAAGCGAGTACATGTTGAGGATCTGTAACTTAACTTCATAGGGCTTTTCCCCATCCCACTCAGCATCTTGATTGCCCTTCTCTGTACCCCCTCCAACAGTCTGATATCCCGTAGGGATGCCAGAACTGCATGCAGTACTCAAGTGAGGCCGCACCAATGCCCTGCATACAGTGGCAGGATCATCTCTTCACTCCTTGAGGTGATTCTCCTTGCTATACACCCCAGCATCCTATTTGCCTTTTGCTGCCATTTTCCTACACTGTGCACAGTGTTTCATATGGCCTGTGACTAGCACACCCAGATATTTTTCCTCAACAGATATCGATAACTGCACGCCTCCAGCTTATAACTGAAATCAGGATTCCTATTCCCAAAGTGCCTAATCCTGCACTTCCTAGTATTGAAACCCAGCTGCCAGGTATGACCATCTCTCCAAGGTTTCTAGGTCCTTCTGCAGGATGATGCCATCCGCCCCATCATGCCCCCACGGGACCAGAACAGCCCTCGCTCTTGTCCTTCCCCAAAGAAAGCTCAATAAATGAGTTGATTATGACGAATGAGCGTGGTGCTTGTACAATCACGCGCCATTCATTCCAGCCAGGCAGTTGGGCTACCAGCCATGGTGGAGAGTGAAGGCTGTGCTGGTCACCCGCTTGGGGTCCAGGTGGGAGAGGGCGAGGGATGGTGAATTTGATGGAGCACTCCCTGACTGGGTGGGGGTGGAGGTCCACTAGACACCAGAGATTTTATTAATAAAAACATACATATTTTTTAAACTGCTGCAACAATTGGTGGGGCTGGTGATTGGTGGGAGGAGGGACCACTAGACACCAGGGATTTAATGTTTTTTTTTTTTTTACATTGTGGCCCAGCAATTAGGGGTGTTGGGGATTCCCATTTGTAACTCTACTTGCTTTGGGTTTTAAGTGCAATTTGCATAAAAGCCACCAAAACAGGTGAAGTCACAAATGGCGAATTATCATTTAGTCGAACAATTTTAAAACTGATCCATGAAGGGAATCTGGTGGCTTCGCCGCATATTCGTCCGGTGAAGTAAAACTTTACCGCATCTCTACCCATGGAAGACTGGTGTCATCTCACCGGTCGACACTTCATTTTTCCATTTTTCTCCTTGGCTCTCCCATTGCTGAAGTGACACATCAGTGCACATATGTGGAGGTGTATGCATGCTACGGAACCCACAGCACCTTCCCTTCATGGCATCCTCTGACCCATCCTACCTCGAGGCCTCCACCTGGGGAAGTCAATTGGCAGGACCACCAGCCAACCCCGGGAGAGGAGAGCTGTCCTCTGATGCTCAATCCCACCCCCTAGCAACATGCTCACACATCAAGAACACGGGTTGCTGGCTTGGCAGGAGGCAAGGCAGTGATGCCTCAGTCCTCCAAGCCACTGGACCAGCTATGCTGCAGGCTTTTTGTTTGAAAGTGCTGAAAGCTGGGGCCTTTAGGCAATCAAAATTTTTATTAACAAACAGATGAGGAGCCTGGTAGTAAACCAGCTATTGATGCCTGCTTGACTATGGCAGCCATGTACATGGTTTCACAAATAAGAGATACTTGTCTAAGATAGATGTAATGTATAATAGACTTGCAAGGTTTATTCTGCTTAGGGACTAAAAAACTCACCATTGTTTACTATACAAAGAATTGGGGTGGTTAAGCCAAGAAAACAAAAGGAAAATGGTTTAGGCTAATCAAACTTGTAAAGTTCTACACCCCAGAAACCTGCATATCTATTTCACAAACTTGAAAAACTCAATATCAACACAATCAAAGAAAATATATTTACGTGGTTTTAGACTACCTAGATTAAATAACAGATACAGTAAGATGTCTTTTGCTGCTATTACATTTGAAATCTGGAATTCAATAAATAAAACAAAAGTAATTGATGATGTAGTATTGAACTATTTATGAGAGATCTGAAATATGAACTTAAAACAAGATGTATGTGCAATGATTAATTACGCTTTGTTGCACTATGTTTATTGTTTGTTAAATAGGCAGAATTTTACTGAAATTGTTTTTGTAAGTGTTTTATGTGTAACTGTATTTAATGAAGACAGGACCATCTTGTAAACAGGACTATGTCCTAATGATGTGACTTTCCATCGTATCCTGTATACAAATAAAGCTTTTTACTACTTTTATTACTACTACTACTAATTAGTCTTTCTCCTGGCCACCGCAAAGTATATATCATTTTTAGCCATTCTATATAAACCGGTCCTACTTCAGCCTTTGATATGGCATGTTTTATGTTTCTAACCGAGGTGTATTAATACAGCTGTGCCTGCTTAATGCAAACAGGTCAGAGGTCACAGATATTTTCTAGTGCTGTTATGCTCCGATATTTGCATTGGGTTCTGAGCTCCTTGGCCGATCAGGTTCCCAGATTGTTTACACTCATTTTGTAAGTAAGCAATAAGACTCACTGGGAATGCCTTATGCTGCTATAACCACTCACTCACCCAGGGACATAGTGATGCACAATGCTGAAGGTGGAGTGCCTTCAGACCCTGGAAGTATGGTTAGATCAATAAAATGCACAACCCTGAAATGTCTTACTGCACTTATAAAATGAGTAAACTTAGAATTTAAAAACAAAAACAACTTTTTAATTTAAAAACAGGTATGTTCTTTTGTTAAGTAACTATTCAAAATCAGACCCTCCCCAACTGTCAAGCATATGTCTATAAACACATTAAACAGCTACTGGAACCAAAACTGTCAGACAGGAAAAGATGTAAATTTTAAGAAGTAGTTAGGTGTAACTTTTAATTCTGTAGTATTTTCTTTTCCTTTTGCTCACTAGAAAGATTTCTATGTGATAATATTGTGCTGGATGCATGGGATAGTTCTCAGCCTGGCAGTTGACATTATCTATCCCCACACACACACACACATCATCAGCATTGCGATCTCACTGACTGAGACATCACAGGTGACTAACCTAGCAGCTACTGGTGGCTGTTCCTAAGCAACAATAACGTCACAGTCAGTGACATCACAGTGGTGATGATGTAATGGGAGAACAAAGCATATATGTCAGCTACCAGGTAGAGTGTTGTTCCACACTGCACACCTACTAACATCAGGTAAACAATCTTCTTATTAACCAAAGGGAAAAGAAAAGTGCTTCAGATATAAAAGATAATGGCTGACTGCTTTTAAAAAATAATATAAATTTTAGGCAGTAAAACAGCTCTTTAATAGATGGAATGTTTGTTTATCATGAAATGCAGTAATTCAAACTTTGATATTTACTTCTCCCCAAACACACACACACACACACACACACACACACACTAGAAGGCCATAGTAAAGCCAAGGGATTCAATTTCATCTGAGGCAGGGCACGTGGCAAATTCTTCCTAGTAGGCAGATAAGGATGGTGGGGACATGATCAGAAAGAAGCTGCAAAACATAAAATCGTGTTAAGTACTTTATTTTTCATGTATGTGTGTAATGAGGAGAATATAAAGGAAAACTGTGTTTCATTCATTTGTTTGTTCTTTTATTTAGAGGAGACTTACTTTTAAGGCCTAGATGATTTTTAGTGAGTAAAGGTGGTAGGTGCAGTTACGCTTGTAACAGCAATCAAGAATTTTTGAAAAAGCATCAATATATTTAATGTTAGGGTTAATCAAATCCGTTGAATGGAATCAGAGTGATCAGATTACTGGCCTTCTTTTGGAATTCAGAATTTTAGGACTGAAGGGCAAAATCTGAATTATGAAAATCAGTCAGAATCGAATTCATCTCAAATTTCATCAGCTTGTGAAACCTCCACCCACCGGAATAATGTAGTAACACAAGTTTAAAAACTCACTAACTCACCTGTTCCCCCACCCTTGTAACCCCCACCTCCTGACCCTGTCTTATACGCTGAATGCAGTAGCTGCAGCCCAGGGAAAGCCTGGAGTAATCTGTCCTCCATCTGATGATGTCCAGTTCAGTGGCCATGCAATTAGGATTCTCCTGTTGCTCCACTCGGTGAGACCAGTGCTGTTATCATCACTATGATTAATTTGTCATGACCCTTAGGTCCATGGTCCAACTGAGGGACCTCCTCCCAACCCACCAACTAGTAAGTTGCTCATCATTGCCAGCCAGTAGTCCATACACTCATTGCCCCTGAGAAGTCTAACCCCGCCCCCAAACTCGACAAGACTACAAGACAGCACTAAGGCTAGCAACAAATGAAAACAGAAGGCGCGTTTAGCCATCATGCTCCTCCATGCTGGAAAGTATCACTTGCCACTTCTGTGATGACTGTGCCATAAGTGATCTGCAAAATTGGATGTGTGAGTAGGCTCAGATTGCCTACCTGTGCTAAACTGTGGGTAACCCCTCAGACACCTATATTAGTTGAGCATCTGGACTGGCTTAAAAATCAGGATTACTGCAAGTAGACCACCTCCTCCCACCTCAGATGTTACCAGGTCATTTAGGGTCATGCTTATATGGGATCAAGTGATGCCTGCCTGCGTGGAGGGTGTAATGACCAGGCCAGCTTTCGGTTTACATTTGCTGCAAGCCTTGGTGATGGATGGTAGTTGGGTTGAATCAGGGGTCAGAGGAGACTCCTTGGGAGCAGTAAGAAGCCATTGGCTGGCATAGAAGAACAACTTAGGAAGTGGTGGATTAGGGGAGGGGTTCTCTTCTCAGTTAGACAGTGGGCACTCAGGGGCATGGCGGTGATGATCTAAATGATGCCAGCTGCACTGCTCTCACGGGTGAGTGGCAGGAGGACCCTCAGTGCCAAGGCCACTGGAATGGACATTACCAAAGAGGCAAAACCTGCCAGGTTTTTCCTGTAAACTGCAGCATTCAAAATAAGGTACAGGAAGGAAGGAGTCTGGGTAGTAGCAAGGGTGAGGGAAGTTGCAGTTCACAGAGACATGGTAATGTGATGAGTGATTTTTTGTTTGTTTTACAGGTTCGATTGTACTGGTCAGAAGAAGGGAGGCTTGAGTGGAGCCAGTATCAGGACATAGAATGAAAATTACTGATTCTGTCTCAACTTACATTCCTATGCCTTAAACTGGAGGAAGAAAGAATAACACGCTGCATTGGAATTTATGAAATTCTGACAGGATGCAGACAAAACAGATTCCAGAGAGTGCGAGCATGCCTAGTTAGTGTGCAATGTCCTGACTGCTAGAGTTGTTTCTTACCTGTGCATTGTGCTGTCCCAATGCATGGGATCCGATCAGTCAGAATGCCATACTTCCAATATCCATTTATAATCTTTAATAAAGCATTGAAAACTTTACACATGGGGTCAGATATTCAAAAGTTAGCACAGGTTCTAAGGGTGTTTGCCCATGCCAGCCAGGTTTCAGGCGTGGCGCTAAGGGTGTGCTTTGTGGTCTAAGCATAGTCAGTGATTACAGGAGCACTTTTCTTTGTAGAAAATTCAGTTATAAGGTGAGCATCCTATTCTCCTCATGTAACAAGGCAGTTGTTGGAAGCTTGTGAGGAATGGAACTGCTCCAGAGTGAAATTCACTGATTGATGCATATCATTACTGTTCCAGTTTCAAAGTAAGTGCTGATAGCCTCCAGCACAGCACATTTAATGGACTAGCAAAGTGCCTTGTGAACCATTTACTCGGAAAATAAAACATTTTAACAAGAAAATTCAGTTATCTGTGCTTCTCTTACTGTATCTTTCAGGAGCACAGTCAGAGGCAGGAGTTCTAGGCAGTGGAGGATGGTGGGAGTCCAGAATGGCATGGGGTTGCAGATCAGGCTTTTGTTATTAATTTGGCAGAGTTCAAGCTAGATCAACAAGTTATTGGGTGAGTGGGAAGCAGTCAAATGTGTAAGTGGGTCAGCAAGTTATTATGCGCTGCGGCATGCTGGCAAGGAACAAGCATGTTGGCAGTCAGTGTGGGCTACTCTGTACATTGGCAGGCACAGTATGAGTATAGGAACAGCTGGTAGACAGATGCCTTTGTAGACAGGCAGGCAGGGGATGAGTGGGTGTGGTTTCAAGTGCTTTTATGGGCAGGTTGGAAAAAGTGTGTTGCATCCAGAAATGTGCCTTGGCTCAGTGTGCCTTTCCCGTTACCACATTTTAAATAAATAAAGTGTGTGGACAAGGGGTGCCGCAATAGCAGGAATGAGCGTATGCACTCTCTGGCTATGAGACAGTGTACAGGCAAGTGGAAAATAAATGTTTTTGTGTGAAAGGACAGCAAACATGGAATGACGGTATCAACTATGGGCCAACAGTTGAACGAAAATGAGGTGACTGAGCAAAAATGGAATGATTATATGATTTACTGTACTGTCCGTTGACAGAAGAAACCTGCATACATCGAAGGAAGCCTGTTGAGTAATATATATAAAATATATATATATATACAGAAACAGAAACAGAATTTGAAGGCAGATAAGGAAAGCTTGGCCCACCTAGTCTGCCCATTTTCCTACCTAACAGATAAGTTGCAGATCCTAGTTAACCAACAGCTTACTTCCTCCTACCCTCCACTAGGACTGCCTTATGTCTGTCCCATGCATTCTTGAGTTCCCCACTGTTCTTGACTCCATGACCTCCTCAGGAGACTGGTCCATGCATCCACAACCTTCCCCATGAAAAAATACTTCCTCACATTACCTCTGAGCTGTCCTCTTATCTTCAAATTGTGCCCCTTGTTCTTGCACATCTCTTTTCTGAAAGATGCTACCCTCTTGGACTTTGTTGATTCCTTGAGGTACTTGAAAGTTTCTATCATGTCCCTCTCTCTCTTCTTTCCTCAAGGGTATACATATTAAGCTCCTTTAGTCTTTCTCCATATGTCTTCTGGTGCAGACTCTGCACCATTTTGATTGCCCTCCTCTGGACAGCCTCCACTCTGTCAATGTCTTTGCAGAGATGGAGTCTCCAGAACTGCACACAGTACTCCAGATGGGGTCTCACCAACTGTCTGTACAGAGGATAACAACTTCCTGTGTTCTACTATTGATGTCTCTCCCTATGTATCCCAGTATCCCCCAGCCTTTCTTACTGCCTTCTCACATTGCTTGCCCACCTTTAGGTCATCTGATATAATTACCCCCAGGACCCTTTCCATTTTTACTACTGTCAGTATCTCACCCCCATTGTGTACTCTTCTCCTGGGTTTTGTTTCTCAGGTGCATTACCTTGCACTTCTTTGCACTGAATCTAAGCTGCTATACATTTGACCATTCCACCAACCTTGCCAAGTCCCTTCTCATCCTTTCCACTCCATCTTGTGTATCAACCCTGTTGCAGATCTTTGTGTCATCTGCAAAGAGACATACTTTTCCTTCCAGTTCCCTGCAAAGTCACATATAAAGACATCAAAAGGACCGGTCCCAGTACTGAGCCCTGCTGTACCTCGCTAGCAACCCTCCTTTCTTCACTGTGGACTCTGTTGACTACTACCCTTGCGCCTTGTTGTCTAGCCAATTTTTATCCAGGCTACCACCTTGGGACCCACTCCAAGGCTGGCTAACTTGTTTATTAATCTTTTGTGTGGACTATATCAAATGCCTTGCTAAAATCTAGGTAGGCCATGTCCACAGCCCCTCACTGGTCTACTAATTTGGTCACCCAGTCAAAGAAATCCATTAGATTCATCTGACATGACCTTCTCATCGTGAATCCATACTGCCTTGGGTCCTGTGTCCCACTGGCCTCTAGGTACCTAACAATTCTTTCCTTCAGAAGTGATTCAATCATTTTCCCCTGCCACTGGGGTCAAACTAACTGGTCTGTAGTTTCCTGTGTCTGTCCTGCTTCCACTTTTGTGAAGAGGAATCACATCCACCCTCCTCCAGTCCTCAGGTGCCACCCATCCTTCCATGATTTGTTAAAGAGAGTAGTCAGCGTTGTCATTAGTTCTACTCTTAGTTCTTTTAGAATTTTGGGTGAATCCCATCAGGCCCCATTGCTTTTGTCCACCTTCAATTTTATTAGTTCTTTGGAACCCTTTCTTCTCTAAATGGACTGGTATCAACCCTGTCTTCAGAGTATTTCTCTTGTTTGGTTTAGGTACATCTCCTCCTCTTCTTTGTGAATACTGAGCAGAAATATTCGTTCAGTATCCCTGCTTTTCACTGTCACCCTCTACCCACATTCCCTGCCCTTTATTAAGCCTCAGCATCCCTCCTTTGGTCTTTCTTCACTGTCTAATGAACCTATAAAAGGTCTTATCCCCTTCTTAACACAGTTGGTTATCCTTTCCTCGGTTTGGGCCTTTGCTGTTCTGACTGCCTTCCCTGCCTCTTTCTGCTTTAACTGATAAAGTTCTCTGTCCTGCTCCTTCTGTGTTTCCTTATACATATATTTCAATATATATATATATATATACACATATAAAATCATGGCCAAGATCTGAGGGGGCACAAATTTTCAGATGCAAGTTTGGTTTAACCGTGCTACTATGATTTGGAGGAGCACTGAGGTAAAACCTTAACACCACCCTGCTGGTTTTGTGCCCAGTTTGTGGGTGGGGTCAATATTCAGAGATTGCAGCAGACAGGGCAAAACTTGTTAGCACCCAAGCACTAAAATAACACTGTGCCCATACAAATGAGGGGGGTGCCCCCCGATCACAGGTACAGCAGCGAATTCAGTGGTTTGCATCAGTGGTAAATGACACCCAAGGGTGCTGATTACCACCTTGCAAACCTGGTCTTAATGGGTGGAAGCCCTGGTGGTGGGACAGCCACACTGCAGCCACCCACCCACCCTCATTCTCCCATCATGTGACGGGATGGCCTCTGCTGTCTAGTTGTGCTCCTACCACCCACCAATCACTCATGCTGGTATGCCCAGTGAATTCCCTGATGTCTAGTGACACCCCCACCCACTGATCCACTGTCCCATTATGTGTATTGTAATCCCTGGTATCTAGTGACACCCTCACCTGCTGATCTGTCCAGTGAACTCACTGGTGTCCAGTGGCACCCTCCATCCACTAATCACCTGTCTTGTTGAATGTATTGTAATCCCTAGCATCTAGTGGCACCCCGCACTCACCAGTCATCCATGCCAGTACATCCAGTGAATTCCCTAATGTCTCATGACACCCCACCCACCAATCCACCATCCTGTTACATGTATTATAATCCCTGGCATCTAGTGGCACCCTCACCTGCTGTTCTCCCATGCTGGTACATCTAGTGAATTCCCAGTGTCTAGTGGCACCCCCACCCACCAATCCCCTATCACATTACATGTATTGTGATCCCTAGCATCAAGTGGCACCCTGGACACCCAACATGAGTGCTAGTTAACCCTGGTGTCAAGAGGGACCCCACCCAAACACCGTCCAGGTATGTGCAATATGGTTCTTGGTGTCCAATGGCACCCTCCACCCGATCACCTGTCCAGTTGAGTAAGACTATACCCCTGGTGTCCAGTGGCACCCCATTACCCATCCCCAATACAATCTCTGGCATCCAGTAGTATTCCTGACCTCCCCTTAATGCCATGTGACAAATGCACTGGACACAGTGCCAGTCGTGGATCCCCACCTACCCTGTCTGCACCTAGTGGAGCACCTGCCCTACCTTACCTACTGGGCAAGATAGGGATGGAATGTGCATACCTCATAGCAATTGGCACATCCCTCATCACACCTCCTCAGCTGGTTGAACGATGAACTTTCACAAGGAGTACACGTATTGTACACATGCTCCTGTAGCCTGCGTGGCAGCTGGCTGAAGAGATTTGAAGAGGGCTGTGCTGGTCACCATAGAGGTATGCAGCATCAATCCCATCTTGCTCAGTAGGTGGGGTGGTGCTGAGCTCAGTGGGGTATGGCAGGCAGGGGGCCACCAGACCGCACTGTGCACCAGTGTGTTTGTCACCCGTGTTCAGGTGTTGGGGTGGTGGTATCACTGATGCCAGGGATTGTATTGGGGGTGGGTGATCAGATTGGGGTGCCACCCAACACCAGGAATATAGAGCTACTCAACTGATGGGTGATCGGGACTGGGGCTTCACTGGACACTAGAGATCTATACCTATAAAAAACATGCAGTTCTTCTCGAGGATTTTCATCCAATTTCTATTCTCAATCCTTTAAGTAAGATGCTTGAAAAGATTGTGGCTAATCAAATATATGAATAACTTTCCAATTCTGGATTACTTTCACCTCATCAAAATTGTTTTCGAAGAATTATTGAACTGGGACTGCCTTGGTCAGGTTCGCAGATTCTGTCCTAAGGGCTTTGAGGAAGCGCTTTATGACTGGGGCAGTGTTTGTGAACCTGACCATGGCATTTGAGCTAACTGAGCATGACTTGGCATGCTCAAAGTTAAATGCTTTTGGGATTTTGTGAAGCGACCATTTCTAGAATAGAACTATTTAACAAATCGTGCACAATTTGTTAGTATAGGCTCTGATGTGTCTGACACATCTCTGATTAGCTGTTGTATCCCCTTATTATTTTCTTTTGTTAATGAACTCCCTTTTCTTGTAAATCATGTGAAACTATCCTTTATGCAGACGATTTGATTATTTTTTTCGAGGTAGTTCCCTTTCCGACTTAGCAGCTGCTTTGAACCATGATTTAGAGGGGTTTGCCAATGGTTTCTGGATAACGCAATGATTTTAATTTAAAAAAATCCATGATCTTTGGCACTACCACCATGCTTAGGGACAATCCGTCCTTATGTTTGCATGATTTGAATGGTTTGGCTGTTGAACAGTTATATCAATTTATACCTCGGAGTCCTTTTGGACCCCGGCTGACTTTATTATTACAGGTTCAAAAGGTTGTTAGTACCATAAATCAAAGGCTAGGACTATTGTACGAATGTAAAATTATTTTTCTCTTGAAGCAAGAAAATCAATTGCAGTTGGATCGTTGTTACCATATTTTGATTATGTTTCTTATATTTATTTGAATCTTGGGAATAAGGAGTTGCATTCACTAAAGGTCATTTATAATACCTTTTGCATTGTTCTACAGGTGCCCATATGAACTCACCACTGTGCTTTGTATTCTCAGCTAGGCTGGTTGGCTACAATTTCAGAACTGAATATGTTTTTGGTTGTGTAATCTTTAAATGTGTTTTTCTTAAATCCTTGTTTCCATTGTTCAATCTTGTAAAGTCCCAAACCTTCCTTCCTAGTTTATGCTCTTCTAATGGTATCTTATTAGACACAGTTTTACCTAAACTTAAAATAGCATCACGTGCTTTTTCCATAGCAGCCCCATAATATTAGAATGCATTACCCTTTTCTTTTTAAATCACGAGACTCACTAAGCCAAAGCTTATTTCCAGGTGTGACCTGGGAGCACAAGGAAGTTAAATGAGTTGCTCAGGGTCACACAGTATGAAAGTGGGGTTGTGGGATTCAAGCAGGTCTCTAGGTTTGCAGCTCAGAGCCTTAAACCACTCTGCTAATACTACCCTTAGCTGTATATCAGGCCTTCTCAGTACTTGGCTTTAAGGCAAAGCTGAAAGAATATTTACCATTGAAATCTTCATTTGGTTGTTCTTTATAATTAACTGTCTATTATGTAAAGTCTTGTATTGATTTTGTACGTCAAATCTGTGTTTTTGGCTCTGGTTCAGGCCTGAAAAGGGCCATTGATCCAGTGTCCTTACCTGGTTAACAAATGAATAAATAAAAATAAAATAAATATAGTGCTGCTCAATCAGACAGGTGTCTAGGGGTAGGGGTGCCACTAAACACCAGGAAACATTTTGTACACACTGAGATGAATGTTTGGGGGTGCTCTGACACCAGGGACTACCTGGCACTCAATGGGACAGGTGTTTGGGGGTGGGGAGTGCCACTAGATGCCAAGGGTTATCATACATGTAATGGGATGGGTGTCTGGGGTACAAATAGACACTAGGGACTAGTTGGCACCAGTGGGACAGGTCAGTGACAGGTGGGGAGTGCCAGTAGTCACCAGGGATTACAGTGCAAGTATTGGGATGGGTAGTCAGTGGGTGGGCATTCCACTAGATGCCAGGGATTGCCATACACATAACAGGACAGGTATTCAGGGGTGGGGGTGCCACTGGACACCAGGAAGGACGTGAACAGTACTGAGATGGGGAATCAGGGGTGGAGGGGTGCCACTAGACACCAAGGATTACATTAGCATAAAGGGATAGGCATTCAGGTTGGGGGCTGGTTGCCACCAGGACTGATATGGTGGTCAACCACAGGACAGGTGCAAACCTGCCATTGCTCTCCCATGCTAATGAGCCCATAATGGGCATGTCTATGGCCCCTTAGCACCTTGCATGCCCAGTGGGCTCATTTGCATTCTGTGGCAGAATACTGCACCACCGCTTCTGGTGGTATTCAGTCTGGGGGCACAATTCTAGTGCTAGCTGCACACTCGAGCAGACTTGGTAGACCATAAGGTCTTTTTCTGCTGGCAATTTCGATGTTCATAATTCATTAAGGGCTGGATGCAACCCAGATCCCAACACACCCTAATATTAAGTTGGATAGCTCCAGTGCACTATCCAACTAAATATAGCAACCCCAGGTCAGGCGCAGGCACAAGTGCAGCGTAACCTTTGCACTCTGCTTTTGCACCTTTTTCAATATCTGGCCCAGAGGTTTTGCACATTTAATGCTGCACTCAGAATTCTTCTGGTCCCGGACATAGAAATATAGAAAATGTGGGATGGAGGAAGACTCAAAGTCAACTCAGTCTGCCCTGGAACCTCAGCCCTCACCCCCAGTGTGGTAAGCACACGCACCTAGTACCACCAGGCTATCATCAGCCATCTATGAGGCTTTATCAGCCCATCTTTGCTGACGTGCGTATTGCAGTTTCACACATGTTTTGAACAAAGGGAAAGATTGTGCAACTGTCATGATTGCAAAATAGAAAAAGTCATTTTCAATGTAAACTGGGTCAATTTTATTTTGTTATTTAAAATAAAGTCTGACTAGTTCAGTAACTTGACAGCATCTGACACATTCCTTGCACTTTCTTGATTCATAAGTTGCACATGTTTCACTAGGAGCAATGCTTGTGCAATTGTTTTTGTACTGATTGTAAACTTGTATGTTGCCCCTTTCCCGTCACTTTGTGAAAGGGTTATATTAGAGGGCCATGTTGGACTGGACATCTGTATGCTGCCCCATTTCCATATCACATTGTTAAAGGGTTATATTAGAGGGCTATGCTGAATGGACACTTTATGTCCCCCCTTCCCCATCCCAACACCTTGTAAAAGGGCTATATTAGAGGGCTGTGCTGATTGGACACTTTATGCTGTATTATATAAATTGGCTCTCCCATCTGCAAATAAATTCTCCCAAAATGTAAAATCTCTCCAGCTGACTCAATTGATTTCTGACCCCATGTGTCTCTTAGACTGGGTCTTCTTTTATCTTTATGTCCTGTCCCGGGTGGCCCTCTTATACTAGGTTCTTATACTAGGACTAGAACGGTAGAAGGCATTTTGCCCATTACTACCATTCTCCATCTTATATATTTAAGAGTTTTATCAGGAAGGCATGCTGAGCAGAGTACTGCTCGATTACAGATGTGTCTTTGGGGAGCGGGAGGGTACAATAGATACAATTTGTATGCAGGTTCAACATAATTAAACATACAAAGAATCTAACAGTTACCCAATATAGACTGTTCTGGACCTTAGTGGGTCCATACACTATTATGTGTCATCCATAAATGGAATTTGTTTCTGAATTCTGTGACTGAGCCACTGATTGCCACATAGATACATAGAAATTGTTGCAGATAAGAACACGCTAAGCCCATCTAGTCTGCCCATAAGCCCTAAACTTGTATATAGTCACAGACCCTAAGTGACCACCTTGTTTGCTACTGTGTTCCAGATTCTACCAGTTCTGTTTATAAAAGAAAGAATCTGTTATTTCTTTTCGCATTCATACTTTCTTACTTACTATTTTCCAGCAGAAACAAGCTACATGGTCTATCAAGTCTGCTCAAGTGTGCAGCTAGCACCCCACTTTCTGCAGCTGCCCTTCCCCTTCCCAATTATCCTTCACACAGATGAATGCCAACTGACCTTGAACCAGATTAAGCTGTTGGTGGTATTTTTAGTGAATTAGGAAATTTGACTAGGACATTGGGAAATTCTACTTGCCAGTAGGGGGCCATAGAGTGGATGGCTGTGTCATTCTCAGTTGGACTTTGATGGAGAAGGTTGTGGAGGAGCTTGAAAGAACATTTCTCTCGCAAATGGAGTGTGTTGAATCTGAGACTTTTATGATGCTGCAGTAGGACTGGAGCTGAATCTTCAGAATACCGAGGGTCTATTAGCATGAGATGCATCAAAGCCAGACATGGAGAAAACCCTAATTTCAGCTTCAGAAAAGTGCAGTCCGAGGCGAAGGAAGGAGGAGAAATTGCAGGCTATCCGTGGGACTGTCTTGCAACAAGAAATAATTTCTGGACACACTGGTGAGTTATTAAACTCTGAGACTAATGTTCTAGATTCAGTGGAGACTACAAGGTTCTCTGGCAGTGGAACAGCAGCAGCGGAAGTTGTCAGAGAGATTTGCTGATGGTGGAGCGCCTAATGGAAGTTCTAAGTTGGTACATTCTACTGAGAAAACTGTGTTCCAAACAGATTTTGGTAGTCAAGACAAAGCAACTGTTTTTTTCTTTTATGGCAAAACCAGTGGCAGAACATGTTAAAAAGGCAGCCCCTCTTCTAAATCCTGGGGCGATTCTGAAATGGATCCAGCAGAACCCTGGTCAGTGGAAAATCTTTAACAGCTGCAGGTTAGGTGCGGTCACCCACAACACAGAATTGGACTACAGGATTTTCACCTATTTCAATACAGTTAGCCAAAGGAAAAACAACTGAGGTACCAGGTCTAGAGCTTGAAAGAACTGAACTGACACAAAACCCAGTTCTTAATTTGAATCATGTGCATACATCTAAGACTAATATGGAATCTGTTGGGCCCAAAGAACCAAGAGAAGAGACAATAGAACCTAACACTCTAGAATACCAGCAGGAGGAGGAGAACATGAGGGTGGGGTAGGCCTTGGAGGAATGGAGGAGAGCAGTCATCCAGAACATATGCCTCATTTTAAATAAAATAGTTTTTCCTGCTAAACGGCATCATGCCATAAGGTATTATACAAAGGGGCTTAGAAATATTCCCTGACAGAATGTATGCAGGTAGGGACCTGCTTAAAGATAGTTTGAATTTCCATGCAGCTGAATTGTATGCTCTAATTCATGTATCAGAAGAGAATTCTTTCAATATTAGTTTTAAAGCACAAAGTGCTCTGGAACAATTCTGGGTGAGATACAAGAAGGTAAAAATATGCCCAAATGGTCCTCCCTTGAAGTTATCCCCTGACAAAACCTGCTCAGAAAACCATAACTGTCTTATTCTGAAATGAAGGTGTTAACATTGTGACCTAGTTTTTGGCTTAGACAGAGAAGCACAGTTTAGGACACCTTGAGGCAAACTTTGACAGTGAAAACATCTGGACCGGGGTTGGAGGGTAAGGGTAATTTTGAAAATGCTCAATGGTGAGTTGTAACATCTGCCCAATTCCTTTTACTTGGGGTGATAGGGAGTGTTGTTTTACCGGGGCAACCGAAAACCTGCTACAAATGTGGTGCCCTGGGACACATCAGTAGTGCCTGTGACAAGATAAATGTTCTTTATGTGGGTTAATGGGACATACTTTTTCACAATGTACCAATGAAGCTACTTGCAATTTATGTGGTGAGAAGGGGCATTTATATGGGGATTGTACACGAGCTGACACACAAAATCAGGTACAGGGATAGCGAGAAACAATGGTTGTTAGTAGCCATAGCACAAAGGGAAAAAGCCAGGAGGATTACTGTAAGGTCATGTGGACAAGTGGCCCAGGAGAATGAAGAGATGGTACCCCAGTGACAGCCCTCTCTGATATAAGTTTAGATGAAAGTATATCAAATGCCCCATTGAGACTGCAGAGCAACAGGGTCAGGCAAGTCAGGTGGACTCCAGCACAGAAGACAGGAGGTCACTGAGAAAGCAGTTATGCCCCCTCCTGTGTCTGAGTTGGAATTAGAAAAGCGGGTAATAAGGAGAAGAAGTTGAGACAACTGCCTCTAAAGTCTCATTAAATCTTGAAACAAAAACATCAAACAGATTTCAGCTTTTGTTTACAAGTGGGGACCCAGTGGGAATGAATCTGAACTTTCCTCAGGGGACTTAAGTCATGTGGAGGGGTTATCGGATTCTGATAGGAGTGAGGTGGAGAAGAGAAAGTGAAGGGGTTACAGGGAAGCAAGAAAAAGCAAAGTTAAGTAAAACAAAGAGAATAGTAAACCCTGTGAGCATATGATTAATGATGCAGCAACAGCTCAAAATCCTCACGGTAAACGTAAATAGTATAAAGAACAGATATAATACTCATTCAGGATACAAGATTTCATACAAATCAAGAAGTAGCTAATGCAAGTAGAGAATGGTACAAGGGGTCTCATACTGGTCTCTGGGTCTAGGGCCTTGTACTAGGATAGGAATATTATTTTGCTTCCCATTCAAGTAAAAAGATTATTGATTTAGTACCTGGAAGAGTGTTGATCCTGGATTTAAAAATACAGGATAAATATTTTAGAATAATTAATATATACCTCCTCAATCAAAAGCTGATACAGCCATATTTATTTACTTACATCACAAAGTGTAATATGGGGGAGATTTTAATTGTGGCCTCACAAAACAAGACAGAGGGAGGGGTGGCTACCACTAAAATATTTAGTGATATGTCATTTTGAATAACTTGATTAAAACAACTAATCTGGTAGATGTCTTTAAAGAAAAATCTTAAGAAGAGACCCAACCTTTCAGAAAGGTAATCTGGTGATGAGGATTGACTTTTTTTTTTTTTTAGTAAAATATACCTATATAAGCAGCCAAGGTGGAGGTGGTTGAATACATGGACCATAAGGAATTATATATCTCAACAGGGCCACCAGAAAAAATCAAGGTCTGGGTTTATGGAAGTTTAACACTTCCTTACTACAAACTGAACATATTAAGACTCAAATTCTATATTTAATTAAGGGAAAAGACATTGTTTGGTGTTTATGATAATCCTTTACTTTGTGGAAAGTCTAAAATGGAATTGCAAACACTGTTACATAGGCTGAGTAAGCAAAATAGTGATAAGGACAAGATGACATATCAATAGTACAGGAAGCAGTTACAAATCTTATAAGTCTTGCTCAGACAGTCAGACATAATTTTACAGACCAGAATACCGCAATTCAGTAGAGGATGAGACAATTTCATATCAAGCAGGCAAACCTTTAGAAGTACAGCAGAAATATGATACTAGGAGCATCTGAAATCATTTGCCCATACTTAAGTTGTGTAGAGAGAATAAACATAAACAAATTACAGAACTCTTTGACAAAAATAAGACAGTTCAAACTACACAGAAAAATATTTTATACACTGTTTCAGAGTATATGAAGAGACAGTATAAGGACTATCAGGGTTCTATGGAGAAAATGTTCCCATTATTTCAACTAGTTAATATTCCAACGTGTCCGGATGAGTATTTGAAAGACTTGACTAAAAAATTTCTTCAGAGGAAGTTTTAAATGTAGTAAAGGGAATGCACAAGGAAAGCGCCTGGTAAAGATGGATTCCAGTGGAAATTTGTCAACCTATAATTCCAGCAATTTTAGTGGAAATGGCAGAGGTCTTTAATTATATGCTCAATAGTAAACATCTATCACTGGACATGTTCACCGTGTAATAATTTTGTTATACAAAAAGGGTGATAGGAGATGTTTAGATAACTGGAGACTGATTTGTTCATTAAATGTGGAATTTAAAATCTTAATGAAAATTTTAAATAATCGATTATTGAGATTGCTAAATATGTTATATCAGAGGTACAATTTTGTTCTATTCCTGGGAGAACAATAATGAATCAATTGTTATTTATTAAATAGGTAATGGAAGCAGGAATTTACTCTGAGTTAAAGGGTTTATTTTTACGCTGGACCAGAAGAAAGCTTTTGACTTGGTCCAACACGAATTTCTGTGGTATATTTTAAGAATGTATGGAATCCCAGAGGTATTTATTGGATAGTTAAAAGTTACTTATAAGACAATGGTAGTTTATTTTATTTATTTATTAGATCATCGGTTTACAAACCATTAGTGAATGGACATTTGGGACCGATGATACAGGTAAGGAGGGGTGAGGCAAGGGTGCCCCTAAGTTCCTTACTGTATGTTTTTAGCATAGACACTACTACAGTTGCTTAATGATGTAAGATTCTTTACACCTATCTTTAGGTTCGGATCAGAGGTTGGCTACTGCATTAGCATATGAGGATGAATTGTGTCTTATTATGAAAAATAGTGCTTCAATAGAAAGGGCCATAGAATTTGTAAAATTTATGGGGAAGCATCGAGTAATGCTTAACACAGCAAAAAGTGAGGGTAAGCAGTCAGCAAATACAACAGTAAATATGAATAGTATAGCAAGAATTAACTTGACTGAGGACTCTATCGAAATATTAGGGATAAAATATGGGAACAGGAGACAGGACTTGACAAACTGGGATAAAAGATTCAGTATAGGAAAAGAGTGGTGGAGCAATGGAATAGAATCAAAATGAGCAAACTTAAGAGGGTGTATTTGATTAAAACTTATTTACTTCCCATATTTTATGTATGTCAGCAGTTTTTCCCTGCCAAAAGACAGGGAGGCAAGTATTATGAACATATTTTTTCAAGCTGTCTGGGGTAGCAGTTGAACCTCACTAAAGAGGAATATTTTATACTTAAAGTGGAAAAGGGGGACTAAATATGATTAACCCTTTTGTTTTTATTTATTCAGTTTATATATATGAACTTTCGACCTGTATGTCTTAATGCAGTTAAAAGGTGGAAGGGTTTGTTCAGGAAAAAGTGCAAACATGGTATTTAGGCTGGGAAGCAGGGTACAGAAATGTTTTAAAACTGTTTCACATGCTCCATAATATTACAGAGAGACCTTTGTGCATCAAATCAATGGAAAATTACATACAGAGATATAATAGAAAAAACAAGAAACAAATGAATAAAAGGTAATTGAATCTTATTTTACAGAGCCTGTTATGTGTTTTAAATGTCCAATACCTTATGTGGCATCTGTACTGAAGGTAAATGCAAATGATAGAATTCCCAGTAAATATAGAAAATGTTTTGTGGTTATGTTGCCACAAAGACTAAACATAAAAGCAAATCAAAACATAAGGCAGTGGCAGAAAATATTTCAGCAAGACCTCATTGTATCTCACAATAAGAACAATGCACCATTTATTCTTTATCTGTTCATATATAAGGAGATTTTGGGAGTTTGTGGCAATATAATGGGGAATGGAGGTTATGAAAGGCATCTTATATGAGAATGTAATTTATGAGGTATATGGTAGAATGTGAGGAAAATGGGAATGTAGTACTCTTAATGGGTGTTTACTCACCTGGTAAAGGTGATTGTGTTGGTTGACATCCATGGCACTCCAGACTTTTACCTCATGGGTTTTAGCCCACCTGATAGGTTAGTGTCGCACATGACCTAGGATCAAATTTCTAGACCCAAGGTCTCAGAAGCCCCTGCTCTTCAGTTTGAATCCTCCATAGCTGAAAATAAGGTTAGTAATTCCACCACATACTTTTAGAAGTGACACATGTACACTGAGACGCCTTTGACAAAACTGGCTGAAAGGACCCTTTATTTACCTATTAATACAATACTAATACTCGGCCTCCTAAACAGCCAATGATAGCCATCCTGAATGACTTAAAGGGTGATTGAAAACGCATACCATGCGATATATCTCTGTTTCTCCTTTCAACTGACACTGATATCCTCCGAGTCACTCTGATCACTCTGTGGGTGGGCCTGGAGTGCCATGGATGTCAACCAACACAATCACCTTTACCAGGTGAGTAAACACGAGTTGTGTTGGGTTGATCATCCGTGGCGCTCAGACCTTACCTCATGGGTTGCTAATAAGCAGTACTGCCCTCAAAATGGGTGGGAAGAGTGATCTGAAGAGTGAACGGAGGAGAAGGAGGAGCTGGCAGCTGAGAGAATTCAAGTAGCAAATGGTGTCTGAAGCTCAGACAGATAATCCAACCTATAGTGTCTTGCAAAGGTATGTATTAGTGTCCAAGAGGCTGCCTGCAAATGTCCTCCATAGACACGTTAGCTCTTTCTGCCCAGGAGGTAGCTACTGCCTGGTGGAGTGGGCTTTTACACCTTCTGGGGAGTTAGGTTATTTGCCTTGTAGGCCTCTGAAATGGTTCTCTTGAGCCAGCTCACTATCGTGGTCTTGGATGCCACCCTACCTTGTCACTGCCCTTCTGATACAATAAACAATTTTCAGTTTTACGTATGGGCTTGGTCCTGGCTATATACATGGCTAGAGTGCCTCCCACATCTAAGTGGTGTGGGATGGCTAGGCCCCAGGCATTTTATCAGATAGGGTGGGTAATTTGATGGGTTGGTCCCTATGGAAAGGGATGTGACCTTAGGTTGGAAAGCCAGAACTGTCCGTAGTTGTACCCCTGTCGGGTGAATACAGTGTAGGGCTCCCTGCAGGAGAGAGCCCCAGTTCTGCTAATCCTGTGAGCAGAGCAACTGGCCACAAGGAAGCAGGCCTTCAAGCCTGCCCAGAACAAGTCCACCTGACTCAGGGGCTCAAAGGCTCTGTGCTGAGTGAATCTAGGGCCGAGGTCAGATCTCAGCGGGCGGTAAGGGAGCAGACCCTGGGATGCAGCACCTCTACTGCTCTGAGGAAATGTACTGCATCTGGGTGTGCCCCTGGGCTATGCTGGCCTATGGAGCTGATGGCGACGATGATGGCGGACAGTTGCACTCAGAGCGATGAGTGAGATAAGCCCTTATCTACACCCCTGCTGTAAGTAAAGCAGAATAGTCGACATGTTGACCATTTCCTGCTCCATACCCCTGTTCCTGCACCATGCCTCAAAGATGGACCACTGCTTGCCGTAAGTGGAGGTAGTGGAAGGCCTTATAGACTGCATTAACATAGATATAACCAAAGTGTGGTACCCCACTTTCAGCAGTCTGTGCCTCTCAGGAGCCAGCCATTAGTTTCAGGGTCCGTGGTGCGGTGGCGATGGGTCCCTGTGTCAACATGTCCAGCCAGTACGGTAGCCTGCATTTGTCCAATGCCATGGCTACCACTGCTGAGAACCAGACTCCAAGGCCAGTACGGGTGCTACCAGGATGATGGTTCTGTGAGACCGATGGATTTTGGATAGGACCTGTGGGAGTAGGGGAGAGGGGGAAAGATGTACGACTGGTCCTGTGCCCAGGTTTGAGATAGGGCATCTGTCTCCAGGGAGTGATGTTCCCGGTACCAGAGAAGAATCTCCTCACTTAAGCATTTTCCGCTGTCACCATGAGGTCTATGGAGATGGGACCCCAGGTCTCTTGTATCACCTGAATAGATCGGCACAAGTGCCAGTCTCCGGTACACTTGTTGATGATTGAGCCAGTCCGCCATATGTTGAGCTTCCTGCTAGATGGATTATGCCAATGTGTCTGAGGTTGGCCTGGGCCCAGTTCAGGACCCTCACCACCTCTCTCTGCATGGCCTTGCTCCTGGTGCCTCCCTGTTTGGTGATGTAAGCAACTGTAACCTGGTTGTCGGATCGAATTAGGACCGACTAACCTGCAATGGCTGGTTGTAAGTATTTGAGGGCATTGCATACAGCCCTCATCTCCAATATGCTGATGGACAGCCTGGCTTGTCGGGTACCATCAGCCCTGGGCCGACTGAGAGCCCAAGCATGCCCCCATCCCAGGAGACTTGCTTCTGTTTTGATGGAGATGTCGTAATTAGCCTCTAATGGGGCCCTTGTGTGAAGGACTGGCTTGCAGTCCACCAGGCTAGGGAGCATTGTATTGGGTCTGGTAGGGTATTCTGACCCTCAGGTTGCATTCGTTCAGTGATCCCTGATACAGTATATAGTTCTGTAATGGCCTCATGTGCCACTGGGCTGATGAGACCAGATTGAGACAGGATGCCATGCAGACTAACACCTGGGCTTTTTGGGCCGATGGGACTAGACTGAGACAGGATGCCATGCAGCCTAACACCTAGGCTATCTGCCCTATGGTCAGAAGGTTGTTGGCCTTCAGCTGATGGGCTAAGGTCCTCACAGTTTGACCCTCTTCTGTGATGGCCTGGCCCACCCCTGGGACGTGTTTATCTCTGCTCCCAGGTGCTCTAGTTGCTGTGTGGGTGTCAGGAAACTCTTGACTGGTTCACCACCCAGCCGTACTCCTCTAGAGCTCATAAGGCCATTTGGGTGACCTTCTGTGAGTGTTCTTGGAACGCTCAGATCAGCCAGTCATCCAGGTATGGTATTATATACACCCCTGTTCCCTTAATCTGGCAACAAGGACAAAGACACCTTGGTGAACACCCTTGGAGCTGAGGTAAGACCGAAGGGCAGTGCTTGGTATTGAAAATGCTGCCATAGGATATGGAAACAGAGATATTGCCTGTGACTTGGTTTGATTGGGATATGTAAATACGTGTCCTTCAGGTCTATCAAGATCAGGTAGTCACCTACCCGAATGCTGTGGAGAGTCGATCTTATTGTCTCCATCTTGAACCTCTGTGAGACCACATAATGGTTGAGGTGCTTGAGGTCTAGGATGGGGTGGAGTTCCCCATTTTGTTGGGCACGAGGAAGAAGATGGAATACACTCCTGTTCTTGCTCATGTGGAGGCACCAGTTGGATCGCCTCTTTCCACATCAAGTCCCACAAGACTTGTTGGACCTGATGGGTGGATGCTTTTCTCTTGGAAATCTGGGAGCTTACTAATTTGTTCGGCATGTGAGAGTGGAACAGTTCTATAGCATACCCCTGGGACACTACCTCTAGCACCCATCTGTCTGAGGTTGTAACCTGCCACCTGTGATGAAATAGCATTAGTCTTTGGCCACTGGCTGGCATGTGCCCCACGCCGAGTGGGTGTAAGAAGTGACTTGTAGTCATTGTTTATTTCTGTTCTCTTCTTCTGCCTCTGAACTTCAAGCCTCAGCCTCAGAAGGTTGAATTCTGTTAACTGAGGGTTCTGAAGGAGTTACACACTCCTCCCTGAGCTCCTCTGCCATGAAAGGAATTGTTCTGGTAGTAGCTGTCTCCACGTGGCTGTTGTGACCTGTTTCCCCCTCGAAATTCGTGCCTGTTCAAGGAAGGTAGGTGGGTCTGCTCTGTTTTGAGGAGATCCTTCCCTTCCTCCTTCTGCTTCAGATACTCCTGTAGGCCTTCCCCAAAAACATGCTTGACCTTTATAGGCAAGTTCTGTAGCAATGCCTTAGAACTGTTGTCTGCTTCCCACAGTTTGAGCCACAGAGCCAGGAGCTGACCCGTTTGGACTGCCGTGGCTATGGCATTCAACTTCAGTGTCTACTACCATGTCCACCAGATATTGTGCAGTGTTGAGTGTGCATTCCAGCAACTCTGCTTCCTGGACTTGGGTTCAGCCGTGTCCAGGAGTTCTTCAAGCCACCAAATCTGTGCATGAGTGGTGTAGATCATGCGGTCGTGGAGGCTTTGGCTGCCATGCCTCTATTTCAAATAACTTTGAGCATGTCCTCCACTTTCTTGTCTGTAGGGTCCTTTAGCAATATGGTACCACAGGGTAGAACCGTTTTTGCTGAGAGCCGCCACTTGTGGGTCAATAGTGGAAGCAGTGCTCCAGGTGTTAACCTTGTCCTCCTGAATGGGGTACATGCGATATAGATTTCTTTTGTCTGACATCCTACCAGGTTCCATGGACTCCCACCCTTAATGAAAATGTAATCGATTGCCGGGCAAACTGGAAGGTTTCCTTGGTGACCTTTCTCTGCTGGATCATGGGGTCGAGCTTTGTTCAGATTTGTCTTCCTTAGTCTCGAACCCCATAGTAGACTTTATTATCCTCATGAGGCTCGGATCAAGTCAAAGGAACACAGCTTGGATGTGAGGGACAGTACCGACTGTATCACCATTTCCTCTTTATCAGATAAGACGTCCTCCCATCATCAGAGAGGTCCCTGTCACCCGAGTCATCTTGTTTATCCGGAATTGGTATGCTTGGGGTGGCTGGATTGGGTCCGTATGGGTCTCCGTTGTTCCATCGGAATTTATGGCTCTGGCAGCTTCGGGTTGGTGGTATCTTAGGCTGGGTCATGGCCTCCAACCTCTCCATGATCTTTAACATGAAGTTCTGTTGACTCTCCATCATGGCCACCATTGCTTGCTGGTTCTATAACAGGAGAGCCCCTGGGTCCATCCAGTTAGCCCCACTGTGCCCTGGAACGTCCGATCCCTTCCCTGGAGATTGCTCCAGAGATAGGTCACCGGTCATGGAGGCATGTGGGACATTGAGGTCCCACATTATCGGGCATCAGATTGGCATCAGAGTGGGAGCATTTTCTGCCTTCACCATCTGTGGGAAAGAAGACAAAAAATGGAAGGATCGTTAGGACCATAGGCATGGATGGCCTCCAAAAACTGGGTGCCCAGACAAACAGCAGGCGTTGTCTCTGCCAACTACAGTAGAGGGCACTATAAGGGGGCATGCCCTCAATGGTGGGACTGTGGGGCAGTATGTGTCCCCCTGAGTGTGAGGCTACTTAGCCATGGGGAGAAACCTGCACTGTATCTCTCTGCGCCCCTTCTCCTGTGCAGGCAAGCATACAAAATGGTGGCCCCATTCCACAAAATGGTGGACTGAATGGACCTGCATTGCCAGACTGTGTGGAATGAGGCTAAAACCTTCCAGAGGGTATCCAGCAATGGAACACAACATATGGATGGTGGAGATCCCTCTTATGCCTGTTGGGCCGCTGTAGAGAAGTGCCCCAAGGTGTGGGAGGGGAAGCAATAGATTACTCCTGACTAGGCCAGCCGCTAGGGTAGGGGCCTGACCAGAGTAGTATTGAAGGCCCAACTAGGCCGGGCGCTTAAGAGAGGGGCCTATGCCTAACCTTGTATGGCCCAGAAATCTGTGCCCTGTAAGCCATGGTGCCTCATGGGCCCGGCTTGGGAAGGATCCCACTGAGGCCAGTGAAAGAATAATTTCAGCCCCAAAGCCTGCATGAGGTACCACCGATATGGGAGGTTCAAGATCCCCCCGCCGAGCATGTGGCGGTGGGACAAAGGACACACTAACAAACATTCCTGTGCCTCCTTTTCTCTAATTTTTTCTGTCTCCAAACCAGCTTGGGCAAAATCCTTAAGCCCTGCTCAGAATGACCTCAAACCATCGCCTGCTGACTGAATCTCCAGTTAGTGCTACTGAAGAGCAGGCGTGAAAACAGACGCCCTGACTCCACTAGGCAGAATGCAGTCATCAGGAGCGTGAGAGAAAAACAGCTGTTAGACCTGAGCAGCGCCCCCAACTCTGATCGGTAGGATGCAGTCACGGAGGTGCAAGAAGTAACAATGGAAAATGAGGAGGAGTCGTGATGCAAGGCCATTGAGCGAGAGAGAGGAGGAGAGAGGAGAAGCCTGAGAGGCTGCTGCCGCCCTGTACAGCCTGTGGAGCCGGGACACGTGCAGCGCTTATAACCAAGGCTCCTAGGTGGGAGGTAGGAGGAAGTGATGGGGTGGGGAGAGACCATGTGAGCCACGCTGCACTTGGTCAATGGCCAAAATTCTCTGAGGAAGGAGCTCCCCTACAACAACCAAGGGAACACAGTGAACTTTAATTCTGCCACATTCAAAGGCTGCAGCAAGCCAAGGAGGAACGCTTCACAACTGAGCTCGTGGAGGCCTTCCACTCTCTGCAAACAATCAGGGCAAATGAAATCAAAGTGGATTCCTGATGTAACACAAACCAATTACTTTAAAAACTGCAGAAAATGAAGCAATTGACCTCTAAAATTGAAAATACTCTGCCAGAGAGCTACCAAACAACAGAAAACACCAGCCAGTCTAAGCTGGCCCTGATCAATCCAGGCCAGGCTGTTAGCAGATTAAACAAACAACAACTTCCATAATTTTATGAAGCAAATACTGATAAATTCAACTTAGCAGGCTCAAATGCGTTGTGATTAAAAATAATTCTTCCTGTGGCATCCACAGGCCTACCTTTCCTGGCACAATACAGGGACTCCTGGGGTGTTTGTAGCCTGATCAGATGCACAATTTGAACTGGAGAGCTGGGGCTTCTGGGACCTGAGGTCTAGAAATTCGATCCTAGGTCATGTGCATCACTAGCATATCAGGTGGGCTAAAACCCATGAGGTAAGGTCTGGAGTTCCATGGATGGTCAACCCAACACAATGTTATTTTTACTGTAATCAAGTGGTACATATGGAATACAAGCTTTTGTATACATTACAACAAAAGCAAGTTTCCCATATTGAATTATTAGAAAATATTACTAGTGAGATAAATAATATTTACTTTTCAGAAAAAAGTTGGCAAAATGAAATATATGTTCAGAGAATGTGGAGGAATATTTTATCTGTAACCAATTCAGAAGTACCATTTACCTGAAATGCTATATACGTACATATGTGGACTTTATTGTGTAAGGAACTGGTTTTGGTGTTTATTGTACTATGGATGTATTTTATTTATTTTCAATAAAACTAAATCCCCCTAGTCTTTTCAATAAGTGCCATGGGATCTTTAACATCCACCTGAACTACCACCAGAGCAGGCAGATGGGATCTAGGTTTAACGTCTCATCCAAAAGATGGCACCTCAAGTGCAGCAGCCCCTCATGCTGCACCACAGTGTCAGTCCTGGGATATTAACCCAAGTGCCAGGTATGGGAAATGAACTCACAGCTCTCTGACAGTCCTCTGATCTCCCAGCCTCAGAGGCGAGTATGCTACCTGCTGAGCCACTGACATTCAACTTTTTATTTGCATCGATGCCCTCTTAAACTTATAGGTTTATTCTGTACTTCTAATTCCATCTCCTTTTAATTCATTATCTACCAATAATTTATAAACTGTCATTAAATCCTCTAGCCCTTCTGTGCTGCAATGTAAATAGTCCTGTTCTCTAAGTCTTTCAATATAACTGTATTTACCAATGGACCCTATCATTCTCGTGTTCCTTTTTATACCTTTTCCATTCTATTAATTTCACCCTGCATGTGTGACTCCACAACTATGATGCATAATCCATATAGCTCTTACATATGTTTTATAAAGTGGTAATAAGCATGATAGATTTATTAACAAAACTCTCCTTATGTTTCAAATCATGTAATTGGCTTTTGTATCATGTTTGTCCTATGTTTTTGAAACTCAAATTCTCTCCTCCTTCAGGTGAGTGCACCAGCTTCATTACCCCAACTCCTCTCAAGGCTTACTAATAGCCATCTTCCAGAGTCCACCCCGCCCCCTCAGGGTCAGTGAGGGTCACAGTCCCTGCTGTGATCCATATCCAGTACAGGCTGGCAAGACCAGCTAGTCACATGTGAGGCCTGAAAGTGCCCACGGCATCCTGCCACTGGTATTTTCTGGTGTTCTGTCCTGGGAGGCATGGCATGCAGTGATATTATGGTACATGCCACGCCCCCACATGATGTGTGCAGATGCCTGCCACACCTCCCAACCTTCTGGCCAAAGCTGCCTTCCCCTAGCTTCTGCCAGGACCAGGCATGCACTGCCTCTGCTTCACCCTCCTGCCCTGAAGACAGCAGGCCTATGAATGCTTGATCCTTCTCCCTCTGGGCTTGCTTCTGAACTCGGGTCATTGCTGTCACAAGCAGTAGCACTACTGCTATGCCAGTGGGCTGGCCAGGCTGGGCCCTCTCATCTCATCCCACCATATTGCACATGCAGGTATCCTTCCTGATGCCTCAGTGGTCATCATATGGTTTTACTATGTGCTTAAGATACATTGCCCTAAGGTCAACCCTAGATTCATCTATGTCAGGTCCTTTAGGTGGCCGGACCTATCCTCCCTCCTAGTTGTCCTATGAGTATCTGATTGGCCCTCCACCTCTGCAGCCACTAACATTAATTATGCCTTCCAAAAGCTTTCAGTGCAAACTCTATGACTGTATGGGATCATCATGCACCCCTGAGGAAAACCAGAGCATGTAGCTTCCAGCTTCCCTGGACTTCAGCTGAGTTGTTAGCTTGCCTCTCTCAGTGATCTTACCTGGCAATCCCACAAGATCACTGTCTCTCCAGTTGCTTTGACCAACTATTCATAACTTCACAACACCTGCACCAAAGTCATCACACTTGGCAAGTGTGTGAGTATTTTGCATCCACGCTCCAGAATATTATTAACGCCACTCCAAGTTCTGAAAGGTTGTTCATTCCTTTCTTCCTCCAACCCAGTCTCCTTCCCTGTTCTCAGGGTTAGTGATTCCCAGTTCCAACCGCTTCTTCTGTTGCCACTTCATTTAACACCTACTTCACCACCTGTGTGTTCTCTCTCTCTCTCTCTCTCATAGCTATCCTCCCTCCCTCCCCTCCCTCCCTTCCTCTGGCTTCTTCCTTCACTGTTTCTCTCTTCGCCTACCTTTCTCTCTGCTTCCCTTTAGCCTTGCTTGCCCTTAATCCTCATAAGGGGTGGCAGCCCTGATGGTCTTGATCCTAAGCTTCTACTTCTCTCAGCTCCTGACATTTCTATGTCTATTACCCAACTTGTTAATATCTCTTTTCCTCTGCCACTGTCACTGAAGCCTGAAGCAGGCTACTGTCATCCCTTTCCCTAAGGGTGGTGATTCATTTTTTTTCAATAAAATAGTTATTTTTATTTTAATGAAAAACAAAGTACATACATGTTATTTCCATCTTTACTTACAGCTTACTGGCTCCATCCATTCAGGTATGGACAGGGTAATTTCACCCTATCTTTCTCCTTTCCACTCTGACTAAGTTACAGAACACCTTGTTTGTTCTCTTCCGTCTTTCAGATGAGATGTTAAACCAAGGTCCCATATGCCTGGATCAGTGGTAGTTCAGGTGGATGTTAAAGGTCCCATGGCACTTATCGAAAAGAGTAGGGAATGTCCCGGTGTCCTGGCCAATTTCCTCATTCACTAAAAATACCACCAACAGCTTAATCTGGTTCAAGGTCAGCAGCATTCATCTGTATCCCTCCCCAGGGTCGTGCCTGAATATAGGCAGGATTTGTCTAGTGCACTTACCAGGTCAACAAAACTAAATAAAAATAAATAAAATATAAAGTTCTACATCAGGCCACATAACTTTAGTGCTATGACAAGTCATATCTCAAAGCTATAAACAAATCAATTAATAGTATTGCTTCCTGCATATATATTACATTCGTATGCTAGGTAAGGATTAATTCTATAATTACAGATACAAATCTATTAAGTAATAAGTAATTAAGGCCTAGTGGTGTTTTCTAGTGGTAAATTCTTAATAAAGATTAGAAAGGAGACCAAATTTCTTCACAAACTTCTAGCAGGGTGGTAATCCCTCTCCTGGTAACTTCCATCCTATCTTTCTCCTTTCCACTCTGACTAAGTTACAGAACACCTTGTTTGTTCTCAGCCTCTTTCCTCTTTGACTCCTCCTTCTTCACCGCTTCCAGTTGGGATTTAGGAAACCCACTCCACTTCAGCCTCCTCCTCCAGCTTACTGGCTCCATCCATTCAGGTGTGGATCAGGTAACTTCCACCCTGTCTTTCTCCTTTCCACTCTGACTAAGTCACAGAACACCTTGTTTGTTCTCAGCTTCCTTCCTCTTTGACCTCCTTCTTCACCGCTTTCCAGTTGGGATTTAGGAAATCCCACTCCACTTCAGCCTCCCTCCTCCAGCTTACTGGCTCCATCCGTTCAGGTATGGACCAGGGTCTGATCACCTCTGCCATCTTTGCTGATCTTGCTAAAGTTTCCAGACACTGTGGTGCCTCCTCCCTCTGGATAAGTTTAGCGGTGGACCATTCTGACTCCTCAATCAGTTTTTCCACTCCTACCTTGAGGGCAGGTCTCAAGCTGTCTGGCTCAGAAGCTCCTATACCCCCAATCTCCATATGTTCAGGCATCCCTCAAGGGTCTGTCCTGGTCCCCATTCTCTTTCCCATATTCCTTCTTCCTGTTTCTCTACATCTATTCATATGTAAGCTGATGTTACTGTACTCCTTGCATCTGACTCCTTTCCACATGACCTTATTTCCCAGCTGCAGCTGGATTCTGACAATATTCAGTGCTGGTTTTAGTCTAACCAACTATCCCTTAATGCTGAAAACATGCTTTCCATGACTTTTGGTTACCAACAGAGGCTTACCAGACTCACCCACCTCCTATTATTCCACACCCATGATGGTGCGTGATTGAGGGTGCATCTCCTTTAAGTATCTCGTCTGGCTGGACCATCGTCTTGATTTCTTGGTGCACATTGATGCCATACACAGTCAGCTCCACCCCAAGCTTGTCATTACACAGGAACAAAGCATGTATCCTGATTCCTTCCTGAGATGAGATTGTTTTAAAGATGTTTCTCTCTACTTTTGACTAGGGTCAATAGTTTTCAATGGAGCTCCCAAATCCTCCATTACCAGACTGGACACCCTCTTTCATTCTTTTGTCATTTTCCTTAGATTTTCCCCTTCGTACCATCACTGCTCACTCTACTCTGCCTTTCATCCCCCTCTCTTGATGCCAGATGCCTTTCTTCTTTATTTCCATGTTCTGGATTGGTTCACTTCCCTCCTACCTTTCTCCAGTTCTTTCCCACTCCTTCCTCCTACCCTCTCCACAGCAATGTTTTCCATTCCTCTATTCTGTCTAGAAACTCTAATGTTGATCAAACCACCTCTCATATCACTTTCCTAACTCTGGTCCACCCTTCCCCTGTCAGTCTGCTATGCCTCTTCTCCTCTCTCTAAGTATCTTCTTGGACTTTTCTGCTCCCACCCAACTGTCCATGATCCCACCTTTTCTGAACCTCCTCACCTTTACTCATACTGCTCTGGTCATTTTGCACCCCACACAACCGTACTCCAGAGATCATTTCCTCGCTTAGCCAAGTTCCACTAAACAACAGAACCAAGAGATAAAAAATGTGCTAATTTTATACACTTAAGATGGAAACTTCAATAAAATATAAATTTCAATAGAAGTTAGAATACAGGTTCAAACTCTTGCCCCATGGTCATGCTCCCCTGCTGTTCTGATGTCAGATTTGTTTCTCCACTGAAGGAGTAGTCACCAAAGTCAGCTCCAGTCTTCTAGTCAATGAGCTAAATCTAATTTTGTTTATTGTTTTGGTGTCTGTTAGTTTCATTGATACTCTGCATTTGTTAGGGTTGTATTTTATTGTATTCTTCACAGTTTCTGCAGCTCCCAATCAGTTTCAGGAGGTGGCTCTTTGTGGTGGAGTATCAGTTCCAGGAACTGAAGAAGGCTGCACTTAACATGGTTCCTGCCTGAAGGAACTGACCAAACTTTAGTTTGAATATTCAAAACTGCTTACAATGTTATTACTTTTAGCATTTTTTATAGAATTTGAGATGTGGTTCTTGCCCAAAAGGTAACCTTAACCACACCTTGGATATCAAATTAAAACTGCTTTACTGTGCTTTATCAAGTCTTTTAGCAGTTTTCTATATCCTGAAAGAAAAATATTTTAACAGATTTGTGACTGGGAACTGAACATTTTCATTTACAGGTCTGTTCAGTGCTTGGCATGACTGACAGACCTAAAAATGAAAAGGACCCACATGCTTTAAAATTGTACTAACTGTTTTCAGTTCCTGGCAAAGCCAGACTGCCACAAGCTTTGTCTAAAGTGCCTGGGTCCAGATCATGATTTTACTAATTGTGAGCTCTGCAAATGTTTTGCCTGGAAACACAAAAAGAAAATGGCTTAAAAAGAGGAGAATGAATGGTTTCAGTCTGCCTTTGTGTCACCAAGGCACAATAATGGCTCAAAGGGAGTTCCTAATGATGGCAGAAAGAATGCATCAGAGGGTTCTTCTCCTCATAAGCAGTGGTTCCTGTCAAAGAGGAGAGATAGAAAAGATAAAACTGTTCAGACATCATCAAAGCATGGTAAAGATGGTAAAGATACTAGGCTGTCCGAAAGGGGAACCCTGAATTCAATGATGGCAAAAATACAAATAAAAGAGCCTCAGAGCAGGTCCTGGAACCAGTTCCTGCTAAGAAAAACAAAAGAAAAACATGCCCATGCCATTCCTCCTCAAGTAAAAGGAGCAGACAATGGATCAGAAACAAATGTCCTCAACAGAAGACATGACTAAGATATGGCAATTTTCCAAGCCTTCCAGACTGTTGGAAACTTCCTTAATATGTCTGCCCCTCCCTAGGCTCCAATTCCAGATGATTTTCCTGTGGAGGAGGATGTGTATTATGAGGAGGATCAGGAAGGTGAACACGTTAAACCCGATGGTACCGCTGACCAAGAGTTTGGTTCCCTCCTAGGCCTGCAGAGGATTATACCTCTTACTCAACATCCATTAAGCAGATGATGAACACTTTTAACATCTCCTCTCATGAAACAGAGGATGAGGATGAAATGAAGCTCATGGATATGATGGGACTAGCTTCCACAAGAAGACTACTAGTCCCCATCCACAAATCACTATAAAGGCTACATCCAAAATCATGTCAGCACTGATTCAGCTGCTGGTATTGATCAAAAATTTAAAGAAGTACAGTATCTGGTAGACAGACAGAGGCTGGAATAACTTCTGTACCAACCTGGTTATGAAAGAAGTGTACAGACAGCTGCTTGTGAGAAGGCCAAGGTGCCTATCTCCTACATAGCTTCCTGAAAAGGATTCAAGAAAATGGATATATGGCCAAAAGTTTAACAGCATCCTGCTGAGCTTGGTAGCTTATTTGGCATACAGCAGCCAACATCTAGAAAGCATGTGATTGCAGTGATGGCACTGACTGATGTGGTAGATGGTGACATACATAGAAGCTAGGTGCCACAGCAAAGTCAGCCCTGGATGCCACTAAATACAAGTTCCACATGGCTGCTGACTCTAATGACTTGCCTTTATGAGTCTTAGCTCATGCAGTGACATTGAGGAGGTCTACCTGGCTAAGGATATGTCCCTACCCAGGACATTGAGGTTAAATCCACTGATTTCCTTTGAGAGAAAGTCCCTAGTTGGTGACTAAACAGAGGCGTACATGAAAAAGTGGGCAAATAAAATCTGCTTATAAAAATAACACTGAAAGGAAAGGCCTCCACTTCCTACAGGCCTTATGGAGGTAAAGTTTTTTTACCAGGAAACGGCCCCCAGACCTCAGAAGAAATGGCACAACTGGCACAGTCCCAAACCAGTTATCACTACCACATGAAACCCAGATGAGGCTGCAGAGGGGCAAAGGCAGACTAGACCCAAACAAAGTAGAAACAGGGAGGCAGCACAACTTACGGCCAAAGACAAGTTGTAAATCAGTCTAACACCTGTCTATCTTTGGTGCAAATTGAGGTTCTCTTGAGGGGCTTGAATTTTGTTCCTTCTCCAGTTGCTAATAGTTGACACACAGCTAGACCTAGAAAAAGCCTTCCAGAAACTAAGACTGAAAACTATTTCAATCAAAATAGAAGATGGGGTATCCACCACTTCCTGATTCAGGACCTGCTAACGCTATTGGCTACCTCAGTCATGTGACAATCCCAGCACAAGACTCAGGAAGCAACACAGATACAAATACCTCAGGTTTAGGACTGCCTGTTCCAGTTTGGTAAAGCCTACTATTGGAAACAATACTGACAGTTTAAACTTGGACTCACTACCAGCCACCTGGGATCCTGAACAGCTCTTAATTATTTTGATGCTACCAATTCTGAATGGGATTGCAGTAAGTTTAAATCAACATCTTTATTTTGTCCCCAAAAATATTTCTCCTGCAATTACCACTTTTGAGAGACTAGTCAATAATGAAGTGGATAGAATTTTTCAAACTAATAGGTATCCTGTGCACAGTATCAACAAGGCGGAATCAAGGACTCTCAAGGAATTATCTGACATGAAAGATATTACTATTGAAGGTTCTGACAAAGATGTTTGTATTGTATTGAACACAACCGACTATGTAAAGGAAGCACTTCAGCAGTTGCAGATATGAACAACTATAGACTGCAGCAGCATAATCCCATTGCTATCTACCAAGCTAAACTTAAAGATTTTTGCTTTTCTGCAGGTCCGAGGGTAATATTTTGATCAGGAATTTAAATATCTGTATACAGAATATCCTGTGGTCCCTACATTTTACTTATTACCTAAAATGCATAAGGGTTGCCTCAGACCACTGGGATGCCCCATTATATTAGGAATCGGTTCCCTATGTGAGAATCTGTCCAACTTTGGACAGTTTTCTGTATACTTTAGTGTGACGCTTACCCTCTTACCTAAGGGACACCCTGGTGGTTCTAGAGGTAGTGCAACATCAGGTATTTGATACTGGCTACTTGTGGTTAACTATTGATGTTGAGGCACTATACACCAGTATCAGACATCATTTGGGACTGCATACGGTAAAATATTTCATGGATTTGTTTTATAGCTGTGACACCATTGATCCTACTTTTGATATTGGAAGCACTAGAATAGTACTAACCAGTAATTTCATTATGTTTGATTCAAAGTACTACCTACAGACCAGTGGCACTGCTATGGGTTGGCGATATAGCACCCTCCTCGTCAATCTTTTTGGGGGGCTGGTGGGAGGGTTGTCATCTTGACCCCCGGTCAAATAAGTTCTCTGATAAAATTCTATACTGGGACATTTTATTGATGACATACTGTGCATCTGGGGACGTGGAGTCTGAGGTCACTGAATTTTTATGTTGCTTGCACGCATGTGCAAGAAATATAGTGCCATCATCTGAGTTTTTGGAGGTGTGTCAGCCCATCTTCCAATGCAGTCAGTGTATTTGCAGGCGCGCCCCAGTTCCCCAATCACTGCTGCAGCTGTCTATGACAAGCTGAAAATGCTGTGGCATACAGTTGAAAGGAGAGCTCCGGCTTGGTGAGCAGAGCTCTCCCCCTCCCCTGACACACTGCACTTGCATACGCACTGTGTGCTCATCGCCTTCCCCTCACACACTGTACAGCCAATGGGGGTGCCCAATCCCCGTCGGCTCCGCTCTAATGCATCCAGGTGGCATGCTGGGAGCCCACCGTAGCATGGCAAAATGATAAGTTACGGCCGATGGGGGTACCCAATCCCATCAGCTCCAGTGTCTCCCCATGCTGTCACTGATGGGGGTGCCCAATCCCCATCGGCTCCACTGTCTCCCCCCAAGCATCCAGGTGCCATGCTGGGAGCCCACCCCAGCATGGCAAAATGTATTATAGCCGACTGGGGTGACCAATCCCGTCAGTTCCCTTGCCCCCCACAAGCCATCAGCCTCAAGCACGCTGGGCCCACCCCAGCGTGACAAACGCCCCGCCGTCGTCATTAAAAAAAAAAACCTGGAAATAAAAACTGTCCTTCGGGTGTTTCTCCTGCCCCCCCACAACCCACACCCACCCACTCATGCACCCTGCCTTCCCACACCCCCACCCCATACTTACCTCCAGACCGGCGCGACGATCTTGGTGGACCGGGAACACGCTGCACTCTTCAAAGCCGACCACGAACTGAGGAAATGCCGGTAAGCTGTATAATGGAATAGATAGGGTTTTCAACTTTATTGTGCATATCTCAAGCATTTTGGGAATTTTTCACCAAATTTTCAACATGGGGTTTTGGGACCCTTCTCATGAATGATGTCATTGTCATGGCGCTACTTGGCCTGAAGGGTGATTTCACAGCCACTGCGTGAAATCACCTTTCTGAATGATTAATGAAATGACACTACCAGTATTCATGAGGTGGGCTCTCAAAAAGCCTATTTTGAAAATTTGGTCAAAAAAAAAATCCAAAATGACTGTTTCTGAGCTTACATTGCACAGTTCCCACGCACACCGTAAGTTTACAATTTTCAATATTTTCATTTCCAGATTTTCAACATTGCTATTTTACCACACCTCCTTATGAGCAATACAGCTGTCATTTTTCACATCCACCCCAAAATGTGTTTCCACTTATGCTAGCGCACAATGGGCGCCCAGTCAGTGTCTTAAATCAATGTATAGGATACATTAAGAAAATCACAGTGACACTGTTCATTATCAGATGTCTAAAATGGCTATGTTGAAAATTTAGTAAAAATTCCTAAAAATGACTGTTTCACGAGTGTGCGTTACATAGTTCCTACACACAGCTGCTAAGTTTGCGAATTTCAATATTTTCACTCCAGATTTTCAACACTGCCATTTTACCACACCTCCTTATGAGCAGTGCAGCTGTCATTTTCACATCTTGCCCAAAATGTGTTTCTGCTCATGTAGCGCACAATGGCTGTCGGTGTGCAAACTCAATGTATGGGACACATTAAGAAAATCACAGTGACACTGTTCATGAGCAGAGGTCTTAAATGGCTATGTTAAAATTAGTGGAAAAAATTCCTAAAATGACTATTTCTATGCATTGCTCAGTTCCTACGCATGCTCGTAAGTTCACGAATTTCAATATTTGCACTCAATGACTTCAAATTCCTAAACAGCACATAGAAGCAAGCAACATTCGGCATTGACAAATGCTTGTTGGACATTCTTAACATGAAAGAGTTCAATTTACATTTTACATACTGTATACAGTGGATCCCACCACAGTAACTTTTTGGACCTCAGACTTCATGCCGTCTCAGATGGCAGATTAGTCACAGAAAACTTTTGTAAACCAACAGCTGGCAATTCATTTTTGAAATTTGATAGTTGCCATCCTCCCCATTTACTTAGAGGCATTCCCAAGGACAATACCGAGGCTGAAGCTTAATTGTTCTGATATGAAAGATTCTGAAAAACATGCGGTGAACTGACAGAAAGGTTCCAGAACAGGGGTTAAGATACTGAATTGTTGGACACTGCATACAGAACATGCCAAATCTCAGGATCGTGGATATTTGTTAAAATCAAAACCAGAACATCTGGTGCATCAGAGACGATACATTTTACTACTGACTATGATAAACTCTCTCCAAGAGTAGTGGGGCACTTGGGAAATGTTGACATCTTTTAGAAACAGACACAGATACAGATCTTAAAAACCAAATAGATGAACACAAGAGCGGTATACAGAAAAGGTATAAGTATGAAAATAAAGTGGCAAAAAGCCATTTGAGTACCACTGACTTGAACCCCCCGCCTCCGAATCAGACCTGGATGTTACAGATGTGGAGCCTGTAATATCTGTAAATTCATGAATACAGGTTCTGTATTCAGAGTCCCACCAATGGTTATACTCATCAAATTCAACAGTTTTTGACTTGTAGAACACATTTTTGTTATTTCTGCTCTTTGGTGTGATTGCCCATCTTTATACGTGGGTATGACGCATGCAGCCTCAAGGAAAGAATTCAAGGCACATACGCTCCATTTTAAACAGACACAGTGACACTCAGTAGGGAGCCAGTGAGGCTTTCATCACAACTTTGATTTGAAATGTTTCCACTTCATGGACATTGATCATGTTCAGGTACAACCCAGGGAGGAAACAGATGTCAACTACTGAGACAAAGAGAAAGCAAATGTATTTTCTTCTGAATGTATCTCACCCAGCTGGGATAAATGGTGGCTGGGATTTGCAGCCTTTCTACAGGTTTTACAATCTTTGTTATTGCTTTATTCTGATTTTATGACAGTGCCACTGTAATATTCTTTGCCTTGTATTTATTAACTAACATCCTTCCTTTTCTAGACCACTTCTTTCCATATCTGTTTTATTTTCTGGCTCTTTCTTTCTTACCTTTCCCTTTCCTCCCCCTCCCCCCCATTGTTCCATATTCCTTCTTTTCTCATCTTCACTTTCTTTACTGTTTTCCCTATCTTTCCTTTTTCTGTTCTTTATTCTTGTCTTTCCTTTTTTATCTTTTCTTGCTCCTCTGGATTTGCTGTTTTCGCTGCTCCATAACTTATATTAATTGTGTCTTATTGTTTCTTTCTAGGTGTGATTGCACACTGAAGCGGAGACTTCATCCTCCTTACTCCTAAAACTATACAGATCTCATTTTGTCTGGATAAATTAAAAAGAATATTTATGCAATATTGTATTAGTTATTTAAACTCATACATAGTTACTATTTTGCAAATATGTCAAGGATTGTTTTGTACTGTGTTTATTTAATACTCATGTATTTGCCATTACCAGTTAAACACATTTTGAACTGTTTTTAATTGTTAGCTCATTGCACTTTAATTAGGTATATCTCTTTAAGATGTGGCTTTAAATATGGTGGACATGCTATTCTTGTTCCCCTTTGAAGAACCCGCAGAGGTTTGAGGCACTAGGGGCTTTGTTGCACTTGTTTTGTGGAGTTTGGCACAATAAAGACCACTTGGCCATTTATTTGGCTGTGAGTACTTGTCTTTTGTAAACCTTCCTGCTCTGTTGCCTATGTGGAAGAGGAGACAAGGGCAGGGGTTACTGTCCAAGATGCTACATGGTCTATAGTACCAGCCTCAAAGAGGTTACTACAGAGGCAGAGGAAGAAGGGCTCCAGATGTGCTGCAACACCAGCCCCCAAACCCCAGCCAAAACAAAATCGCTGAAAGTTCTGCTTCTGAGTTTTCATTCAACTATTGCCAGTGGGGAGAATGCTGACTCTCCATTTTCAGGAATGGTAAAAATTACCACAGACAAGTGGGTTCTGGAATTTTGGTCAGGGATTGTCCCTGCAATTCAAAAAGGATCCCAGAACTGCAGAGACCAAAACACTTTCCAGCTCATTCACTAACCAAAAGAATTCTGCAGGAACTGGAAGTAAAGAAACTGCTGCATGCAAAGGCAGTAGAAAGATCTTGACCTCAGAGTGGGGAAAGGGCCTGTTTTCAAGGCATTTCCTGATTCACAAGAAAAACAGGGGTAATGACCCATTTTATTGCTAAGATACTTAAATAAACATATCAAAAAGACACACAGGGTACAGTAACACATTCCTACGGTCAGGAGATTGGTTAGAATCACTGGATCAGAAAGAAGCCTACTTCCATATTCCAGTCAGAACCAGCCACAGAAAATATCTCACATTCGGGCTGGGAAGCTACCAATATCAGTTTGTAGCCTTCCTTTGGCCTCACCTCTAGCACCAAGGGTACTCACAAATTGCGAGCCATGGTGGTAGTGCACCTGAGAAGTCAAGGGACCAGAATCACAAAGAGTCTGCAAATGCCACAAGCCCTGAGTGCGTTGAACATATGGAGCATGGGGCTTGTGACTTTCACCTGGCTAGTGATTGAATTTTTGATCCTGTACACCAACTGCTGCAAGTTAAACCAGCATTTTCCTGTATAGCTTTGCAGTAATCTCGGCATGCTTTTTACGGAGCTGCACCGAATATTGGTGCAAGCTGCTGTAAATCGGAAAAGAGTCATAAATGTACCTGATATTCTTGAATTGGGTGCAGTGTGTGGAAAAGTTTTTGGCATGACTGTGCCACTGAACAGGTTTGATGTAGGGCTTGATGCAAGCCCTGCATTACTCCTTTGGGAATCCAGCCCAAGGTGTGGTGCTCTGTTCCCTACCTGGAGGACTAACTAGTCTCAGGGAAAATGGAGCAAAAGCAAGGTGCCACATACAAAAGGTAAAGAGCATACTAGAGAACCTGAAGGCCTGATAAATCTGCAGAAGTTTCAGACAGAACTAGTGCAGGTGCTAGATTTCATAGGTGCAGAGCTGGATACCCTACAGGAGAGGTTTTCCTTGCACTTGAACGGGTATCAAATCTGATTTCCAGTGCAGAATCATTCACGCTGAGCTAGCCAAGGCCTGCAAGGGATTTTCTGCAGTTCTCCTAGGTCTCATAGGTCATTACTAGGCCAAGAAGACAAAAGTCCATAACAGCCTGCCATGTTAATACCGTAATACATTGTTTAGTCAGATACTCATCTAAGGATTTTTAAAAACATTCATGGAAGAACTAGCCACTACTTCTATTGGCAGTCCATTCCAGATACTAGTTATCCTTTACTAAACCAGTTTTCCCAGCATCTGTACAGAAAGAGCTAATCTGGATTTGAAGTGGGTGCGCTCTAGTATCATATAGCTGCATCCTTAATTAAAGTCCCAGTTGTTGCCATAGGTCATCATCCGATAGTGCTCTATATACCATGTACATGTCGCCTCTGAGCCTACGGAATTCCAATGAATACAATTCCAACTCTGCTAGTCTCTGCTGGTAGCTTAAACCCTCTGAGGCCTTCCACATGTTACTTGCAGTTACTGAGCCACATGGCCTTATTTGCAGCCATGGTGCCATGGAACAGATTTCAGATGAGGGACATTCAGTACCACCTAAGGCCAGGGTCACTCACTGGTCCCAAATGTCAGAGTCACTGTTGAAGGTGGTGACAGTCACAAAGGTTTTTGTGTGAACACTGGTGTGGTGGAAGGAGGAAAGGAACCTCACAGGGGCATCCCCTTTCTCCAGCAATCCCTAACAGGTATTCTTACAACAGATCCTTCATTCCTAGGGTGGAGCACCCACCTGGAGGATCTCGCAGTAAGTGGCATATGTAGCCTATACAAAACTCAAGGGCACAAAAATCTCTTCAAGCTCATGGCAGTACTGCTGGTAATGCAGTCCTTCTCCTACCAGCTGCAGTCTCAGTCTGCCCAAATTTGCACAGACAATCCCACAATAGTGTACTACATAAACAAGCTAGGAGGAACAAGATCCTCAGAACTGCACAGAAGCTATGAGGATCTAGGATCTAGCTTATATCCTGGACACAAAGATTTCTGCAGTACATCTGCCACACAAGGGCACTATGCTGGCAGATTCCCTAAGTAAAATTAGCCAGGGAAACCATGAGTGGACTTTGAACCAAAAGTGCTGACCTTAGTCTTCAGAAGATGGGGTACTCTGGAAATAGATCTGTTTGCCTCTTGAGAGAACAATCAGCTTCAAAGTTTTGCTATGAGCCACCAACAAGAGGCACAGTCTTAGAGGACACCCTAGCTTTGGATTAGATGGGGAGGTTCCTGTATGCACCATTCCCAATCATACAGCATCTCCTAAAGCTCAGAAGACAGCCAGCAAAATGACACCGATAGTCCCAGATCACGCCAGACAGGCTTGGTACTCAATGCCCTGACCCTGTCCGGCAGCATCCCAATCAGCCTGCAACTGAGATACAACTTATTAACCCTGTTTCAGGGCACAATATCATTCCCAGACCTCAGAACTCTACATCTCAGGGCATGGTTGCTGAAGAGCTACAGTTTTCTAGTTTGAATCTGTCAAAAGAGGTGCTGAGGGTTCTTAAGGTTTTCAGGAAACCTGCAACAAGGAAAGCATACTCCTCTTAGTGGAAGAAATTCTCATGCTGTTGTGACCCCAGGAGGGTAATCACAATGCAGGCAGGGCTACCTGCAGCTTTGGACTATTTGCTATACTTACAGTCCTTAGGTCTGAAAACTTTAACCCTGAAGGTTGACCTACCAGCTGTGTCAGCGTACACATCAGCAGGCGAAGACGCAGTCCTTGGCCTTGGCCTCACAACTTATTTTTAGAAAGTTCTTTAGGGGTCTCAATCACCTGCTTCCACCTTTAATGGACCCAGTCCCCCAAAGGATTTAAATATCTGTCTTACCCATCTGATGGAGGCTCTTTCAAGCCTATGGTTACAGTTGATTTAAAATATACCACATGAAAGACAGTTTCTTGATAGCCATGACATTTTCTATGAGGGTAAGAGCACTACAAAACCTCTGTGCAGATCCAAACTACATCATCATCCACATGGATAAGGTAGGAAGGGAAATGGGCAGACTAGGTAGGCCAAGCAGCCCTTATCTGCCGTCAAAGTCTATGTTTCTATGTAGTCCTTCACATCAATAGGACATTTCTTCTTAAGATTGTGTCAGAATTCCACTTGAACCACTGTGTTACCCTACCTGTACACTATCCTGAACATTCCAGTACAGCTGAGCAGAAATTACACTGTCTGTATGTAAAAATGTACTGAGATCAGAACCCATTTCAGTGGGATAGGCCATTTATGAAATACCTTGGAGTAATACTGGGGCAAACTCAGCAGAGCTCTACCAACACAATTACCCTAACCTAATCCAGAAAATCAAAGAAGACATATACGTGAGATGGACACTCCTCTTGCTGTCCCTAATAAATAGAATTCAAACAATTTATATGAACATTCTCCCAAGATACCTCTACCTATTCCAAAACCGCCCACTCTTCCTCCTAGCAGGATTCCCAAATATGGAACAGCTGCATTTCTCACTTCCTATGGAATGGGAACTCCCAAGAATCACATACCGCCACCTCCAGCTACTGAAGACAAAAGGCAGCCTAGCCCTGCCTGACCTACATCTGTATGCCCCAAGCCACAGTCCCACACCAGATCCTCTCGTGGACACAACCCACCACCTCACACATCAGATGGGTGGAGACAGAAACAGCAAATCTCCAAAACCCAGTGCTAGCTTCCCTGATGACCAACAATTAACCCCTTCCAACATCAACAAACTCTGGTCAGAGCCACAATGGCTGCTAATGCATTAATATGATAAGAGATTTATTTATTTCAAAGGTTTTATGAGAAAAGACATACTGAACTAGGAACAGCTTGTTTTTTTAATTTATTTTATTTAAAATTTGATAACTGGGAATGTACGCTGATCCAAGGCTCATTTCCAGGTGTGACCCAGGGCAGAGGTATAACACATACAAACAGAGGGAAGATATGTACAACTACAGGGTAAAGCAAAGTACATACATTAAATACATTAAAATATAAAAAGATTGATGTGACGATATACATGTGAATATAAAGAGGTGATTTTATTCATGTTGAAGTATAAACAAGAGCAAACCATCAAAACAAACTGGTAGGCTGAGGGAGCCAGGAAAGTAAAACTGCAGTATTCAGTCACGAGAAAAAAAAGGATGCAAAGTGAGGAGAAGGACCGACAGAAGAAAGGGGAATGGGCAAAAGAAGAAATCTAGGACACAGGCAAGTGCAAGAAGAGGTAGGGTTGGTCTGAGTGAGCACTTGAGCTCAGGGAAAATGGGAGAGGGACGGGTTTGGGGGATACAATTCCAAAGGAAGGAAGCCTATAGGAAAAGACAATTTTGCAGCCGAGGTACGGACTCTTCGAAGGGTGAAAGACCGGACACAATTGGTACATGAATTATAGGGAGATGTGTCCTGGGTAAGGAGAAAAGAGAACAGATAACAGATACAAAAATACAGAATGTAACATTCATAGAAATGGAATAAGAGTAACAAAAATAAAGGACAATTACGGCTAAGAATAAATTGACAAAAATAAGTTACCAAGCAATAAATTGTGGAATTGACCAAAGATCAATTAAATAGTAATTAATTTAGCAAAATAAAACTAGGGAATGACTAATACTGGAGAAGAGATAAAGAATTAATGTGTGACTTAGTTGTATTACTGTGATGTAAAATCCTTCGCTGGTCAGGATGTCTTCTCTTTACGCTTTCCTAAACTTTGGAACTCCCTCCCCTAACCATTCATGCTGCCTCTTCCAAATACTCTCTCTCCTCTCTGCTCCATGATCACACTGCTACCTCCTGTGCCTGCCCCTTGGGTCCATAGCCCTTCCCCACTCCTCAATTTACCCTTTTCCTCTTCCATGACCACGCTTGTTTCCTCCTGTGGCTGCCCTTGAGTCATAGCCCTTCCCCACTCCTCAGTTTACCCTCTTCTCCTCTTTCTCCATGACCACGCTTGTTTCCTCCTGTGCCTGCCCTTGAGTCATAGCCCTTCTCCACCCCTCAATTTGCCCTCTTTCCCTCTTTCTCCTCCTCCTCCTTGCCCCTCCACCCATCTCACCAACCCTCCTCCCTCTCTTCTTCCCCTCACTTGTCTGCACTTTCCTTCCCTCCCCATCTGCCTCCTTCCTTCAGCACTCTATCCCTAGTGCCCTCACTGTTGAAAAGTGCTTGCATACTGAACCATGCACAAGGCAAGCGTGGTGCTTATAGTTAAACAAATTCTGGAATACAAAAGTTGAAGCACACACAAGCCCCAATAATGATAAGATAAAGGACTTGTGTCTGAAATGCGTCAAACGATTTTGTGGTGCAATAAAGATATTTTCATTTTGTATGTCCGGATCTTATCATTATTGGGGCTTGTGTGTGCTTCAGCTTTTGTATTCCACTGTTGAAAGTACTATTGCTTGTACCCATGGGACAGGCTCCCACTACATCCTTGTAAAATGGGTGCCTATAATTTTACCTGTCTGATAAACCTCATTCATGTTCATTTTGTACTGTTTAATTGATACCTCTGTATGATGTTTTATTGTATAAGCTATTGTTCTATGTTGTTCTTACGTCTCTTCCATCTTCCCAGGACACATCTGGAAATGAGCTATTTTTCAGCTCAGTATGCCTTTCCTGGTGAAACTTTTGAAATAAATAGATAAATACATAATTTGAAAGTCCCACATTTACCCAACAACTGTAGAAAAAACAAAACCTGAAACTTCAAGGTAATGCAGTGAACAGTGTTTTTGTTCTGGACATACACACCCTCCTGAGAATGCACACAACATACATGCATGCACACACACACACACACACACACACACACACACACACAAACACATACATATAGCAGTTACAGCAGTTGTGCACACACAGAGGGTGTGAGTGTCATTAGAAGATAGGCAGCTACAATATTTCATTTTCAGTGTGGTCCTGCTTTTAGACATTTTTCCAGTGTATTTAGTGGAGATAGCATCTCATTTTTACTGGGGTCTTGCTTTTATACATATTTACAATGTAGTTACCCAGGATAGGTCAATTAACATGTAATATCTCATTTTCAGTGAGGTCTTGATTGTACCTGTTGTAACAGTAACAGGTCTGGGATGGCCTAAATGATTTGGATCCATGTATCTCTTTTGTCTAGCAGGGGATGTGAATTAGCCTGAGTGCACATTTTAGTGCCTCATTTTTGCTTTGGGGGCTATATTCAAACATGCTTGGGACACTCACACTTTGCTCCAAACATGTTTGAGTATGGAAATTTGGTGAACTGTGTTAATTTGCACTCAGGGAAGGGACTTTGCAAGGACGGCATGATAATTTTAATATGTGGCCTTCACTCTGTGTAGTTCTGGTTTCCAATTCTAGGTTTGTCTACCTATTTCTGTTTCAAGTTCTTAGCCACTTACTGTATTGCTTTTAGCCACTGGACTGCCATGCCAGCAGCCGGGTTCGAAATGGACCTGGGTCACTTGAGGGCTGGCCTGGGAGGAAGGATGGATATTGATAGGACAGGAAGAGGACTCTAAGTGACAGCACCATGGGACAGCATGGGAAGGGACTCCACACCTGGATGCCTGAGGTGTCTCCATGGAGGCTAAGAACACACACATGTCTGGGCCCAATGGGTGAGAAAATGGGAACAAAGCTCTCTGACTGTAGAACAGTGATGCCTGCTCTTTTACAGGCCCCACACTGATGACAAGGCACCTCTGATCCAAGGTCCTGTGGCAGGACTACCAGAAAAGGTAAGTCCCAGAGGTGGACCATGGGGCTGGGAAGACTGTCCCAGATGGTGGCCAGTCAGGGTGCTGAAAAGATAAACTGCTTTGTAGAAAAAAAGTAGTATAATTTTTTATGCATTCCCAGTGCATGTAAAATGTATCCTTCTCCTCCTCTCTGTATTATAGGGCACAGTAGCACCCCTATAGTTAGGTTTAAGTAGCCTGTTTATTGTTAAACCTCAAATTTTGCACATTAATATCTTTGGCTCTCTTTGACGAAATGAGCTGGAAATTGTGTATGTGTTGTCTGGGAGGCAAGGTCTTGATGTGTGGACAATTTTGTGAAAGCAGCTTGTGCAGCTTCTTCTGAGATCGCAGGGCCATTTTTGTAAAACCAAAACTTTTCTTTCCTATACTTGATATGCATTTTTGCTCTCTCCTACAGTCTACACTGAATTGTATTTTTCCTCAAACTTACAGGGCACATGTGTCGTGTCCCAAGGTAGTGCCTTTGATAGGTCTGGTGAAAAATATCGAAGGGTTTCTAGTTATAAGTGTTTCAATTTTAGTGTTTTCTGACATGCACATGCGCAGTAAGGTTTTCAGATAATGTTCTGCAGCGAAAGCAAAAATGTAATCCACAAATGCTGTTCTCTGCTTTTGCACCACTGAATTGGCAGGTCACCAAACATTTTTGTGCCATGCCAACAGCCACCCTGTTAATTTTTCCACGAACCAATAAACATGGAAAATACATAAAAATACTGGATTTTAGAAACAAACATCAGCATCTAGCTAAAAGGGTCCCATTTAGGTAGATTCTAATGTTTGTTTCTAAACATACTAACCACAAATATCTTTTCTGGACACCCAAAAATCCCAGGTGCCCAACTTAGCAGTGGAGCACTTCCCTGAGTTCTCTGTATGAGAACAGCAGGAATTTCTTCACTTCTGCAGCCGTAGCTGAACTCATGCTACCAGCTGCAGTGTGAGCTGTGAGCCATCCTTTTCTCTAGTGTCTAGTGGCAATCCCCAACCACCGATTGCTGTCCACATAGATACAAGTATTCCCTGGTGTGTAGTGGCACCCCTCACCCACCATTTGCTGTCCTCGATTACCCATACATCAATAAACGTTTTCCCTGGTGTCTAGTGTCACCTCTGACTCGCTGATCACTGTCCCTGCCTCCCAATACATCAATAAATGTATTCTCTGGTGTCTAGTGTCACCCCCCACCCACTGATCACTGTCCCCAACTCCCCATATATCAATAAATGTACTCCAACCCACTGATTGCCATTCTGACTTTCCCGGTGTCTAGTGGCACCCTGGCACCCACTGATCACTGTTCTGGCTTTCCCTGGTGTCTAGTGGCATTCTCTCACTCCTCTCATTGTAGACAAAACATTACATTTAACCAAATTTGAAATAAAGAAAACAACGGTCCCTTTTTTAAACCTGTGAAAACAAAACATTTCCTCACCGATCAGCACCCGACCCCCACCTCCCACTCCTCCACCTCCACACACCCCAGTACACCCCCACATACCCTCACTACCTGAACAGGTCCCAGATTCGAGATACTCTCCAATCAGAGACATGTCTTGCTCTGGAACCAGCAACTGCAATATGGGAAACTAAAGTAAATGCAGTTCAATGTATTTCAATGTGGGTTTCAACTTTTACTCATAACTCAGCCATTCTTGACATTTTGCATCAAATTTTCCAGCACAGCCATTTTGGGACCCACCTCATGAACAATGTGACTGTCTTTATGCAAATCCTACCTGAAAGGGATTTTACAGTCACTTGGTGAATTCACCTTCCAGGCAGGATTTGCATAATGACAGTCATAGTGTTCATGAGGGTGGGGTCATAAGAAGGCTATGTTGAAAATTTAAGCTAAATATAAAAATGCCAAAGTTATGACCATTCATTGCAATTTCTCTATGCACGCTTGTAACTTTGGAAATTTGTAATACTTTGACCACAGATTTTCAGCATAGCCTTCTTATTACACCACCTCATGTATGTCACAGCTGTCATTTTCACATCCTTGCCAAAATGTGTTTTGCACCTGTGGCATGGAATGGCGTTGCAGTTGCACAGAATTTTGTTTGGCAGGGATTTGACAATTTTCTGTACTGACTACTTGAGGAGATGTCATAAGAAGGCTATGTGGAAAATCTGGAGTCAAAATATGTAACAATGCTAAAGTTATGACCATTCTCCTGGTTTCTTCTCTTATCTCTTTTCCCTATAATCCCCCACCCCTACCTTCATGTATGCACTTCACAAGGTACCTTTTACCTTTGCACTTTTCTAGGACACCAATGTACCTTGTATTCCTAGTTGTCTTCGTCCTGTTAATAGATATCTCATGTTTACCAAAATGCAAGTATAAGAACTGTTTTGTAAAAATGTAAATTTTTTTTAAAAACTACTGAATGTAAAGTGAAAATGCCTACCTAAATGTACTGTACTGGTTTTGTGTTTGCTCATTTTGTTGTTTGAACATTAAATTTACTTTGTCTGTATCTGTCCCTGATGCAGAGCCTATGTAAATGACCTTCTACCTGTAGATCATAGGTATACAATTCCAAGTATTAATAAAATAAAATAAAATAGCCTTTTTATTATCCACCTCATGTATATCACAGCTGTCATTTTTCAAGTCCTGACCAAAATGTGTTTTCACACCTATGGTGTGGAATGGCATTACAGTTGCACAAGATTATATTTTGGCGATTCAAACATTTTCTGTACTGGGTATATGAGATGGGGTCATAAGAAGGCTATGAAATTTGAGTCACAATATGTAAAAATGCCAAAGTATGACCAATTGTTGCAGTTTCACTACATACTCTCATAATTTTGAAAATGTTCAATATTTTCACTTTATCTTTTATTGAAGTTGAATACATAGAAAGTACATAAACAGTGAGAGAACATCCTTCATATGAAATACAAAGAAATCACTTAGGAAAAAAATACTTATGCAAGGTAAATACAATGAAAGACCTTATGAACACATTAACATGATAAATGTTAACATTAGCTATATTATAGCATGTGAATAAAGGGTTACAGCCATTAAAGCATTGTGGATTCAAAAAGGGAAGGGTAACCTAATACAGGATAAATGCTGAAACAAGCTAAGGTAATGCATTCAATAAGTTACCAAAAGTGATACCTATGGGTATACAAAAAAAATATATACACAGTAGAGGAGGGTAGAAATGAAGAAAGATATACAATGAGAGTTAGGGAAAAAGCAAGGAGAGAAGAGAGTAGAAATGAAAACAAGGAGAGATATCTGTGTACAAACTAACCAGAGAGTCCCTAATCTAAGAGCAAAATGAAAAAGAACTAGAAAAAACTATTAAAGATTAAGTTCATTGAAAGCTAGTGGAATCAATAAATTTAAAGTAATCCTGCCAACACTGATCATATACATTGAGTGGTCATGAATAACATGAGATAAACGGTCTAAAGAGGCATATTGAGAAAGACTTTGAAGAGCATCAGAAAAAGAGGGATAAGAGTGGATTTCCATTTCATAAGTTAAACATTAACCGAAAGAAAAAGTATGTTTGGTCATCTAAAATGTGCATGTGAAAGGAAAGGTTATTGAGATAGAGATGCCTAAAAGGAACAATTTGGGATCAAAGGGATGATTTTGTCCTGTGACTCTGGAAGCAAATAAATAAATTTTATGCCACAGTTTATTAATAGAAGCACACGTCTAGAGGATATGAAGTAGATCCCGTTGGCCTGGTTACAAGCGCCAGCAGATTGTTATTGTTTAGAAAGCCCATTCGCTGAAGATCGGAGGGGTCCTGTACCAGAAAATGTAGAATCTTAATTTGTATTAAGGAACTGTGAGCATCTTTAAATGTGTTATGTGCAAGAAGCCAACATTTACTCCACTGTGCATCTGAAATATTATAATTAAGGATAGTACTTCATTTATTTTTAGCTGATAAGGACTGATCAGAAAGACTGTCGATAATGTCTTTGTAAATAGAGCTGCTTGGTTTTCCAGACAGATTAATCTAATGTGAAACATATAGGTCTAACAGAGTATGCTTAAACACATAATTAGAGATGGAATTATAAGCAGATCAAATTTAAGAACTTCCAAAAGTCATGTTTAGGAGCTGCCATGTAACCTGCAAATTTGAAAATGCTCTAAGAGTGAGCAAGTTCTGATCTAAGATATCTCCAAGAAAATAAATGCTTTTATTCTTCCACGTCGACAGAAGATTGAGTGATTTTCTAAGGTGAGCATTGGGTTACCCCATAAGGAGACATATAACTAACATTTTGGTTAAAATTCAGAAATTTATGGATTAACTTCCAACAGAAAACAGAGGATGATATAGTTGGGTGAGATTTAATTTAGAGGAGAGGATTGTAGATAAAGGAAGTAGAACTCCTCCAGGGGAGTGTGGATTCCATTGAAATCCAAAGTGGAGAATGAGAAGAGGTTTCTGAAACCACTTAACGGTTTTGTGCAGTCGCGAAGGCCCAAAAATAGCCTTTAAACCAGGGAAGTCCAAATCCGCCTCTTTCCAATGTGATCAAGTTTGTTGCGATTAAATCTGGGGGTTTCCATCCCATATAAAATTGCCTACTAATTTATCAATTTTAGTGAGAAAGATGGATGGTAAAATTAAGGGATATTAGCCATGAGGTAAAAATTTTGGGGGATATAGACATCTCAATGGCTGCAATTTTCCCTATTAGGGAAAGATTAGAAGCTTCACATCTATACAGAATTGTTCTGATATTATCTAATAAGGGATTAAGATTAATATCCAATAATTTCTTTAGATTACTTGATATTTTAATTCCCAAATACAATATACCTTGAGAGCGACCAACGAAAACCGAGAGATAGACCCATAAAAGCTTTGCAATGGTCATTAAGAGGCAAAATTTCTTATTTGCAATAGTTTAAAGCAAGGCCAGAAATGGTTGTGAATTTGTTAAGCAAATCGGCCAGCAGGGGTCCAGCTTAGTACAGGTTTTCAAGTAGTATTAGGAGGTCATCGGCATAGGTAAAGGACATATCTTGAATTTCCTACAGGAATACCGTTAATGCCATCAGATTGGTATAAACAGGCAGTCAAGGGTTCCATGGCTAAAATAAACAAGTCGGGTGATAAGGGACAACCTTGGACACTGTAAGTTTGGAAATATACAATATTTTAACCCCATATTTTCACCATAGACTTCTTATTACTCCCACCTCATGTATATTACAGCTGTCATTTTGCAAATCCTTGTCAAAATGTGTTTTTGCATCTGTGGCATAAAATGGCATTCAGTTGTGCATAATTACGTTTTGGTGGGGATTCAAAAATTTTCTTTACTGGGTGCATGAGGTGGGCTAATATGATAGGTATGCTGACAATTTGGTCACTGTTGTCCTATAAATGGAAGTACAGGGCTGGAGGGCCCTGTTCTTCCACAACTATACATACCCATCTATGGAGGGATGGGAATGCAGGACCTGGATAGCCATGTGCTCCCACACCATAAATAAGGATACGATTATACTATCTCAAGAGTAAGGAAATAAATTGCAAAAAATGCAGTAATGTCTCTACTTAGGGTTACAGCTGCAAAAGTAGTGAAATGTGGTGTTAGGGTTTCCAAACCTAACACCCACCCCCACACTGCACTCACCAACAGGCATCAGGGTGTGCCTTGGGTCATCAGCTCTAACTCTCACCCCATTCCATAAGTAAATAAGCTGATATGAGTGCGGTATAGGAGAATGGGGTGAGCATTAGGCTTGATGCCTGTTGGTGTTTGCAGTGTGGAGATGGGTTTTAGATTTGAAACCCTAATGCCACATTTCCCTACTTTTGGCAGTAACTCCCTAACTAGAGCATTAACACAGTTTTTGCAATATATATATATAGTGGCGCAATAGCGCCACTATAGTTAGCGCTGGAGTAGGCATTTTAATGTTAAACCTCAAAGTTTGCACTTTAATAACTTTCCAACAATTCAACGGATTTGCACAAAATTTGGTATGCGCTGTCCCATGGGGTAGATCTCTTGATGTGCCAAATTTAGTTTTGATCGGATTTGCAATTTTCGTGCTGCTCATAGTGAAGTAAGTGTAAATGTCATTTGTTTATCTCCCATTTTGCTGATTTTCCCCATCACGCAGCGGCCACACTGTTTGGAAGTTTGGTCTGAAATTTTCAGGATAGAAAGAGCTTGGCCCAAAGAACAAAGCCAGCATTGGTGTGGTGAAAACATATTAATCTGTTCAAAAGTAATTCCATTTTGATATTTCAGGTTCTGAACATGGTCAGTTCAGTCTTTGGATAGCTGCACAGGTTCAAAAGGGATTTGGCCTCACAAAAAAAAGGATTTTGACAGCTCACAAAGAGGATTTGTAAAATCACCTCTTTGTGAGAAAAAATCCTTCTTTGTGAGCTGCCATCTTATTTTCATTTTTCCTGAAAACAACAATTTATAACTTACCCCACAGATGTCTTCTGAAGACATCCAAGCATGGGTTTTGTTCATGTAGAACTCCTCCACAAAAGTATCCCTTTGGTTTACTTTACTTTACTTTGACCCCCAAATACTGTTTTAAATTTAAAAATCTCTTTCGTGATTTGCTTCTCAGTCCCTTTTCATGAGCTGTCAAATCCCTCTTATGAGGGACAACCAGATGGCCCAATCTCGTGAAAAGAGATTAGCTCATGAAAAGAGGTTTGACAGCTCAAAAAGGATTAGCTCACAAGAGGGTTTTGACAGCTTACAAAAGGGATTCATTTTCAAATCCCTTTTCATGAGCTATCAAAGTCCTTCTTCATGAGCTGTCAAAATCCCACTTTGTGAGAAATCACTTTCATGAGCTGTCAAAATCCCTTTCATGAGGGGATGACCAGATGGCCCAATCTTGCAAAAGGGGATTGGCTCACAAACAGTGATTCTGACAGCTCACAAATAGGGATTTGTTTTCAAATCCCTTTTTTGTAGCTTCAACCTCTTTGTGAGGGACGAAAAGATGTCCCTACCTGTCAAAAGGATTTGACAGTTCACAAAAAGATTCAGCTCACAAAGAGGGATTTGGACAGCTCACAAAAGGATTTTTAATCTTCCTGTTTTTGCCACTTCATGGCAAAGAAAGGTTTGGAATTAGCGGCTGAAATTTTCAGGGTAGAAAGGGCCTGCCCACAGATGTGACTGTTGATAGTTTGGTGATAAAATGTACATTGCTTCCCTAGTTATAACATTGTGAAGTTTGGAAATTTCCCATAGGATAACACTGTGTGTCGCGGTACCTTCGATGCATATATCTTGGAAGCAGTTCGAGATATGTATTTTAAGCTAGCGCAGCTTAGTACACCTGATGGTGTACTAAGCATATGAGCAGGTTGCCAGGCCATGATTACAACTGTGGTGGAATGTTTCCCATGTTACTACAGTTACTGAGATATTGCCCTATTTGCAGCACAGGGGTTACTTAGAAAGTCTGTAGGCATGTGCTACACTTCTACAATTGTAGGTAGATGGTAGTGCAGGGCTATGGAGTAGTGGGTGTGCAGGCCTTCCATTATGAAGTAGTGGAAGCACAGGGACCTCCACAGGGAGAAGAGAGTTCATGACAATGTCTAAACACTTATAGATAGATGGGGGCCCTGTGCACTAACAAATGTATACTGTTATGGAGTGATGGGAGCATGATCAGAGCACAAAGCCCCACAGGGATATGAGGACTGATTACAATGTGTATACACTTCTGGTTATATAGGAGCACAGGGCCTGGATGGAGGGCCCTGTGCAACCCAACAGACAATAGACCGATGGGCCCTGTGCTCCCACAAACATATAAGGGTAAGATTAGACTATCTCAAAAACTAAGGAAATTCATTGTAAAAAGCTTGTTAATGCATCAGTTAGGGTTGAAGTGACAAAAGTAAGGAAATGAGGCATTAGGGTTGAGACCCAAACCCCCACCCAACCTTACCACCCCACCCTCCACAGACCAACAGGCATCAGGATGTGCCTTGGGGTCTTCAGGCCTAACTTTCACCCCATTCTCCTGTACTTTTACCATCTCAGCTTCCTTATAAATGGAATGGGGTGAGAGTTAGAGCTGACAACCCCAAGGCACACCAGACGCCTGTTGGTCTGTGGAGGTGGTGGAGGGAGGGTGAGTTAGGTCTCAACCCTAATGCCTCATTCCTAACTTTTGTCACTTCAACGCTAACTGATGCATTAACAAAGTATTTTGCAATGAAAATATATATATATATATATATATATATATATATATACACACACATTTATATATATAGTGAAGCACACGTAATTGCATACCGCGATAATCGCAAATCCTGTTTTAATCGAAAAAATTCTATTTCCCTGATTCTTTTCCTATGTTTCCCATTTTAATTTTTCACATAATCACATACTTATGCCCATACAAATGCATAATTTTGGCCCCATTTTAACTATCCATCGGATTCACACTCCACTTTCCTGCAGTTTAGCTCTGTACAAGAAAGCGTTAACACAGTCTCTAGCACATAATAGACTCTGTTCATGTTAATCTGAGCTTAGTCAAAGTCACTGACCATTTTAAGCCATTTAACCTGATTTTATTGAATAATGTTTATTGAATAAAGTTTGAAATGTACCCTTGCACCCTGCACATTTGCTGTTCAGTGACCACCAATCAACACTCAACGATCAAGTTCAAGCACAAAAATGTACCCTTGCACCCATAAAACCACACACTACTGTAATCACCAATCAAGTTCAAGCACAAAACACACCCTTGCTAACTCGAACCCTGCACAGTACTGTGGTCACAAAAAATACAGTACTATACCACATAACAAAAACATGCTGCAGCTCAAAACAGGGATGGGGAGTGAACAGCACAATGACACAATGCCTGAAGAATACTGCCAAGCTGCAGAAATGCAAGATCGCATTAACGCATAGCCTGCTTAAATGCATAATTAGCCACAGTCCCGCAGCTATGCATTTAAGCGGGTTTCACTATATATATATATATATATATATATGTATTGCAAAACATTTGTTAATGCATCAGTTAGGGTTGAAGCAACAAAGTATGGAAATGAGGCATTAGGGTTGAGCCTCTAACCCCTCATCTACTACCCCACCCCATCCTTCACACACCAACAGACACTGAGGTGTGCCATGGGGTCATTATACCAACTTTCACCCCATTCCATGTGTAAACAGGCTGACACGGTACAGTATAGGAGAATGGAGAATGGGGTGAGTTAAGCCTAATGACCCATAGCACACCCCTAATGCCTGTTGGTGTGTGGAGGGGTGGGGGTTATGGCTCAACCTAACACTCATTTCCATAATGCTTGTCACTTCAACCCTAACTGATGCATTAACAACGTTTTTGCAATTTATTTCTCACTTTTGAGATAGTATAATAGTATCCTTATTTTACTGTGGGAGCACAGGGTCTGAACCTCCATCCAGATAGTACAACAGTATCCATCTGTCACAGTGGGAGCACAGGATCCCCTCCATCCAGATAGTACAACAGTATCCATGTGTCACAGACCTCCTCCATCCAGATAGTACAAAAGTATCAGTATGTCATGGTGGAGTGTAGGGTCCTTCGGACCCTGTGCTCTCATCCCTCCATTGAGACAGTACAACAGTATCCATATGTCACAGTAGAGCACAGGGTCCAAAGGACCCTGCAGTCATATTCCTCCACAGATGCACATATGTGTGTAGCTGTGAAATACAGGGGTCTCAGGCCCTCACAGTTATGAACAGGCATAGAGAAATTGCAACAAATAGTCATAACTGTGCCATATTAAATAATTTTCACCCCAGATGTTCAGCATAATCTTCTTATCACCTCACTCCATGTACCCAGTACAGAAAACTTTCAAATCCTGTCAAAATGTAATTCTGCGCAACTGTAATGCAGTTTTGCACCACAGGTGCAGAAAATCTTTTGGCAGATTTAAAAATTACAGCTGTACTGTTTATGAGGTGGTGTGAAAAATGATAATGCTGAAAACCTGGAGTGAAAACATGAAAAACTAGTGAAGTTACGAGCATGCATAGAAACTGTGCAATGCATGCTCAAATAGCATGTGATTGTTGAGATTTCTTTCACCTAATTTTCAACATGGGGTTTTGGGACCTCCCTCATGAACAGTGGCACTTTGATTTTGTTAATCCATCCCAAAAGTTGATTTCACATAGAGACTGTGCCATACAGTGCCACAGGTGCAGAAACACATTTCAGGCAGGATGTGAAAAATGACAGCTATACTGTTCATAAGGAGATGTGCAAAAATGGTAATGTTGAAAATCTGGAGGAAAATATTAAAATTGGCAAAGTTATGCTGTGTAGAAACTGCGCAAGCTGCACGCTCATAACACAGTCACTTTTAAGAATGTTTTCACCAAATTTGCAACATGGGCTTTTTGGGACCCCATCTCATGAACAGTGGCACTGTCATTTCATTAATCAGTCCTGAAAAGTGACTCCATGCAGTGACTGCAAAATCACCTTTCGGGACCAAGTAACTAAATGACAGTGCCAGTGTTCATGAGGTGGAGGTTCCAGAACCCCATGTGGAAAATTTTGGGCCAAAATTCCTAAAATGGCTGAGATACCAACCTAAGTTGAAACCCCCATTGACTGCCATTATACGATGTTTACCTTTGATTCTTCAGTTCTGGTTTGGCTTTAAGAGTGCAGACATGTCCTGGTCCAGAGCGATTGCTGCTCCTGACCTCCAGAAGTTAAGTATGGGTAAGGGGGTGCAGGGAGGTGAGTGCTCAGTGGAAAGGTGGGGGATGGGAGGGGGAACTGGGGAGACCAAGAGGGACTGTTTTCTTTTTGCAGGTTTAAAAAATTAAAATGTCGAGGGACAGTTTTCTTTATTTACAGGTATTTTAAAATATTAATACATATTTGGGCACACTAGGTGGGCTCCCAGTGTGCCATATTAGTTGGGGGTGAATACATGCTGACATGGGGATTGGGCACCCCATGTCAGCAATTGAAGACTACCTGCTTTGGGGGTCGGGCATCATCCAACACCAGGAGTGGGCATCCCAGAGTTGGAAGCATTAAAATAAATATATATATATATATATATATATATATATATATATATATATCTATCTATATATATACAGATATATATATATATATATTTGGCACACTGGGGTGGGCTCCCAGTGTGCCATATTAGTGGGGACATGCCAACACAGGGACTGGGCACCCTGCTGTTGGCATTTAAAGAATAAGTGCTGGGGTCATTTTTCCTAGGGGAAATCCACCATTGTGAATCCCCATTTGTCATCCAATCCCGTTCATGAGGTGGGATGAGGACCAGATTGCCCTGTTTGACCATCTGGTCTTCATCTCATGACCAGATAGCCATATCTGACCATCTGGTCTTCATCTCATGAATGGAGATTTTGACACCTCACTAACGGGGATCGGCTGACGAACGGGATTCTGACACCTCATGAATGGGGATTTGTTTGTATAATCCTGTTGCGTGAAGTGTCAAAATCCGGTTTGTCAGCTGAATCCCCATTTGTGAGGTGTCAAAATCCCAGTTAGTCAGCCGATCCCCATTTGTGAGATAGGGCCATCTGGTCCTTATCTCACAAACAGGGCTTTAACAGCTTACAAAACGGGATCGGCTGGCAAACAGGGATTTTAACACCTCATGAACAGGGATCAGAAGCAAGTGATAAACGGTTTCCCGTAGCAAAAAATTGCATTTTTAATACAGAGAGGAAACCAAAGACATGGGTTTGCAGAGGGCATTGCCCTGAACAAAACCATACAGTTGTTTACAACAAAATACATCCGTGAGACAAGATACAAGAGTTTGTTATAGGCAAAAAGTAAAATCAAGATGGCGGCTCACGAACGGAATTTTTCTCATGAACGGGGATCCCATTCAAGAGCTGTCAAAATCCTCATTCGTGAGTCTAAATCCTTGTTTGAGGCTGTGCAGCTATCCAAATGACTGAACTGAGCATGCTCAGAACCTGACATTTCAAATGTAATAACTTTGGAGCGGATTAATATTTCCAAGCCAACACTGGCCTGTTCTTTGGGGCAAGCTCTGTCTACCAAGAACATTTCAGGCCAAAATCCCAAATGGTGTACGTGCAGCACGATCCAGGAAAAATGGGCAAAAAAAGCTAAAAGCACACTTTTTCACTATGTGCAAAATCTACACATCCAACTGGAACAAAACTTTGCACATCAAGAGATCTACCCCTCAGCACAGTGCATGCCAAGTTTTGTGCAAATCTGTTGAACGGTTGCAAAGTTATTAAGGTGCAAAATTTGGGGTTTAACATTAAACTGCCTACTTCAACCCTAACTATAGTGGAGCTATTGCACCACTATAATATATATGTGTGTGTGTGTGTATATATATATATATATATATATATATATATATATATATATATATATATATATATCATACATACTGTAGAACTAGTTATTTTCACAAAGTAAATTTAGTGCAAACACAATTGTAACCATAATTGCATAAATTTATTTCAGCACTAAGTCACAATCACCACATTCCTATAATGGAAAATTACTAAAAGTGCTAATTAGCGCAAATTTATTTTCATGCAAACTGGTGCTTCAGCAAATAGTGAAACTTATTTGACAGTGAAAATTTCAAGCTCTACAGTAAATATATATATATATATATATATATATCCCTCTCTATCCCCCACGCTAAAGGCTTTATTTAAGCCTATCCATGTGAACAAATAAAACTTTAAACAAATTCATATAATTCCATTCATTCAAATCCTTAGGCCTTACACTCTACTTGAAGACCTGTCCAATACAGGCTGGTCTCCTATCAACATTGTCATCTCTATGGACACAGCCCTTGACTATTTCAAATCCTCATTCCTCAGCATCTGAAATTGTTATGCCTTCCCCTCAGATGCACCAGGATCCGTGGGTCCTATCTCAGACTGCCTGGCTTGTCTATGGACTTGGGACCAAGCATGGAAAGACTACAAATGCTCACTCTCTACAACCTACAAAGGTACCGACACCCTCCACGAAACACATGCACAAGATTAGTCAGACAAGCCTAAGCTGATTACTCTCTAGCTCCTTCCAGGCAAACATAACCCACCCTTCTAAATTCTGGAAGGTGGTCAATGCCCTTTCTCCCTTCCAAATAGTCCCCGCCCTGTCCTCAGGGTGGCTGACTCCACCCTGTCAGACCCCCTCTCTGTAGTCAAGTTCAATCCTTCTTACATCCTGTGCCTCCTCCCTCTCTCATCTCTACCCCTTCACCACCTCCCACCTGCCTTCTCTGCACACCCAGCATCCTACCCCTCCTCTCTTTCTCCCCATATCCCCTGCCACTGCTTTCAGGGTGCTACTTGCATTGAATCCATCCAAAGGCAAATGCCCTGATGACCTTGATGCCAAACTACTGTCTGTCTGCTCCTGTCATCTCACATCCCTTAGCTGAAATACTAAACCTCTCCTTTTCACTTGCCTCTGTCCTGGTTGCCTGAAAGCATGCTACCATCATCCCTCTCCCAAAGGTGGTGACCCATCTGTGGCTGGCAACTACTGCCTCATCTCCTCCTACCAATCTTTGCCAAATTGCAGGCACATACACTATCATACTCTCCCAGCTCTCTCCTTACCTTGACTCTGCCTCCATTTCACCCCTTATTAATCTGGCTTCCATAAGAACCACTCCACAGCCACCTCCCTACTCAGACTCACTGATTCCATTTATTCCAGTATGGACCAGGGCCTCATCACTTCAAATCAAATCATACTTTATTTCTTATGCACTTTTCTTAAATCAAAGCACGTTTACTATTTAAAATAATCAACAAACAGTTAAAACACACAGAATTAAAAGACAGCATACATATGGCTAAATATCCTCGACAAATGCTAGCTCAAATAAGTAAGTTTTCAAGGAGGATTTAAACATCTCAATGGATAGGCAGTCCTTAATCCGATGAGGTAGAGAGTTCCACAGGTCAGGGCCACAAAAGCAAAAGCCCTAGCACCTGATGTCTGTAAGCGGACCCTGGGAAACCCTAGCAATCACTCATCGACCAGAGCAGAGAGGGCAGAGGGCGTGAAGGTCACAGGAGGTCTTGCAAGTAACCCAGTCCCTGTCCATGCAGGGTCTTATAGGTCAGCAATGTGACCTTGAAGATGATCCTCCATCGCACTGGCAGCCAATGCAGTTCACGTAGCACAGGCGTGACATGGCAAGATCTTGACTGCCCTGTCAACAACCTGGCCACTGCATTCTGCACCAACTGCAGGTGACAGAGATCCACCCTGGTAACCCTAGGAATAGAGCATTGCAGTAGTCAAGAAGAGAGGACACAAAGGCATGAACTAACACAGGAAAGTCATTGGGCGGAACAAGGTGCTTGATCCGGGTGATGTTCCTTAGATGGAAAATGAGGACTTGACAACTGACACCTGTGCTTTAAATGTCAGTTCATTGTCAGCACAACCTCAGATTCTGCACCTTCTCAGAAGGTCTCAACTGGTCATCCCTCAGCACCAGGCGGACAGTTGCCCAGGAGTCAACTTCTCTACCCGGTGACCAGGGTCCACCACCAACACCTCAGTCTTATCCAGATTTAGTTTCAACCAGTTAGCACTCATCCAGCCTTGAATCTTGGCGAGGCAGTAGTGAAATACTGATACAGCACTACTCTGTTCGGGTTCAAAGGACAGGTAGAGCTGAGTGTCATCTGCATAGCAGTGAAAACTCAGCCCATACCACCTACGATGTCTCTTAACGGTAGCATATACACCGTGGAACAACATGGGGACAGTACGGAACCCTGCAGAATTCCCACAAGGCAGGGCAAAGGGGCTGAGGAAAAATCCCAGACACCACCCTCTGAGACCTGCCCGTAGAAAAGAATGGAACCACCTGAGAACTGTCCCGACAGTCCAAAGATTAACCACAGGCATTCCAACAACACCCCATGATCCATGGTGTTGAATGCTGCAGAGAAATCAAGGAAGACCAAGATCGAATGAGTCCTCCTATTCCTTGTTATTAGGAGATCATTCATCACCCGAACTAATGCTGTCTCAGTACTGTGCCTCTTCCTGAAACCAGACTGGAGAGGATCATAGACTTCATGGGTGGTAAGAACATTCTCAAGCTGTAACGCAACTACCTTCTCAATAACCTTACCCAAAAGGGTGAGGTTAGAGACCAGTCTGTAGTTTGCAAGACAGTCAGGGTCGCTGGATGATTTCTTTAAAAGGAGTCACCACTGCCTCCTTTAATGGATCAGGGAACACCCTTGATCCAGCTAACACCAGACTATCTCCACAAGGATCGGTCCAATGACATCTATACACCCCACCAGGAGGTGTGTTGGACCAGGATCCAAACTACAGTAAGCCGGTCGCAAGCCCCAAACAATCTTCATGATATCCATGATCGCTGACCTGTCAAAACTATCCAGACAGACCGGGTGTCTGTGCCCCTGCATCAACCTCTGCCATACTCATCTGAATGAGTTGAACAGATCTCTGACCTGATGGAGACACCTTATCTGCAAAAGAATAGAGCAAACTCCTCACACTTATCTTGTGAAAAGGCTCTCTGGCCCCAAAGACAGACTGGATTGCACAGTCTGTCCACGGTCCAAAAGAGCTGAGCAGGTCAATTTCTTGCTGCAGTAATCTCCCAGGACAGGAACTCTGCCTTCTACAGGAGATTTCTGATTAATAGTCCAAATAATGGGCAATCAACCTAAGTCTGCCCTCCTCCAGGCCAGATTTCTGCCACTAACATTCCAACCTTTGCCCTATTCTGCTCAACTCCCTCAAGTCCCATCAAACCAAGGGTACTGAGGATGAAGAGGGAGGGGCAAACGGACAGGTGCTATGGAATCCAGGGCCTTCAGTATCGCCCTATTATAGCGCGTCACTAGATCTCCTGGATCCAAGCATTCCAATGACCAACTCGATAGGTCTAGCACCACCAATAGACCCTCTGAGGTTACACCCCATAAAGGGCAGTACTGGACCATTTCCAAAGGGCTGGTCTCACAGAAGTCATGGAACTGAATCTTTGTTGACCTACCCAAGGCTTTCGACACTGTCTCCCATTTCCTCCTACTAGACAAACTTTCAGCCACTGGGCTGTCAACTACTGTCACCAGCTGGTTCAGATCCTACCTAGTGGGCAGATCACAGTCAGTCAGAATAGGGACTCATTCTCTCCGACCCTTCCCATCCACACAGAGGTCCTACAAGGCTCAGTCCTTGTCCAATTCTTTTCTATATTTTCCTTAATGGTCCCCTTCGGTCTTTTCATCTGCATCCATTCACATGTATGTGGATGACACCATCATGCATCTGGTCCTTCCTCTCACATAGTGGCGTGCACTCTTCAGCAGGACCTTGATAATGTCCAGTGTTAGCTATGCTCCAACCAACTGTTTCTAAATGCCAGAGGGCAGTCTCCATGTCCTTTGACACAAGGCAGCGACTCACTCAGCTCCCTCTGTCCCTCCTTCCACACTCTTTATGGGACCATGTTGAAAGATGCTGCCTCATTTAGGTACCTTAAATCAATCAATCAATCAATCTTTATTTATAAAAGTGCAATTTCATAAATGATCAAAGCACTACTACAATAAGATAGTAAATAAGATATATAATACAGTAAATAAAGTAACAAACAAATTCATCATACAAAGCATGCATACATGTTAATTAAATTCTGTAAAATCCAGGTTAAAAGATAGGTCTTAAGGGCAGATTTAAAGCTCTCAACAGTCAGGCACTCTCTTACCCAATGAGGTAGAGAGTTCCACAGGGTAAGAACCACAAAAGCAAATGGCGAGTGCCAGATGTCTTAAGTCGAACACTGGGAACCTCTAGCAATCCCTCTTCAGAGGTGGAGGGACTGGAGGGCGGTAGGGCTAAGAAGATCTTGCAGTTAGCTTGGTCCTTGACCGTGTAAGGCTTTATAGGTCAGACATATGACCTTGAAGGTGATCCACCAATAAACTGGCAGCCAGTGCAAGCTGCAGAGCACAGGTGTGATGTGGCAAGATCTAGGTAAGCCAGTCAACAACCTGGCTGCTGCATTCTGGACTAACTGCAATCAGTGGATATCCACCCCTGGTAGCCCTAGGCAAAGGGCAGTTGAGGCGAGAGATCACTAAGGCGTGGACTAAAACAGGAAGGTCATTAGTGGGACCAGGTGCTTAACCAGGCAATGTTCCTCAGATGAAAAGGAGGTTCTCACAACAGCAGACACCTGGGATTTTAAAGTCAGGCCACTGTTGAAGACAATGCCAAGGTTACACACCTGATCTGAGGCAGGTAGCTGGAGCCCATCAAGACAAAGTCCAGACAGTAGACCAGCCACCGCACTTGAATCCTAGTGGCCTGGGTCCACCACCAACACCTCAGTTTTATCAGGGTTTAACTTCAGCCACCTGGCTCTCATCCAGTCTTGGATCTCAGAGAGGCAATTATTAAACACTGAGAGGGCTCCAGCCTGATCAGGCACAAAGACATGTAGAATGGAGTATCATCCACATAACAGTGGAAGCTCAGCCCATACTGCCTTATAATGTCTCCTAACAGCAGCATGTACACTGCAAACAGCATGTGTGAAAGTATGGAGCCTTGCAGAATCCCACAGGGTAGGGAGAGAGGGGCAGAAATAAAATCCTGCACACCACTCTCTGAGTTCTACCCGTGAGGAAAGATTGGACCATCTGAGGACTGTACCAGAAAGTCCACAGAACAGCCACAGGCACTCCAACAACACATCATGTCCACAGTGTCAAATGCTGCAGAGAGATTGAGAAGAACCAAGATGGAGCGGCTCCTCGATCTCTCATGGTCCGAGATCATTAAGCACCCGAACAAGTTCTGTCTCAGTACTATGCCTCTTCCTGAATCTGGACTGGAGTGGCTCATAGACATCATAGGTGGTAAGTGGACCTCCAGTTGCTCTGCAACCACCTTCTCAATAACCTTGCCCACAGAGGGTAGGTTAGAGACTGGCCTGTAGTTGACAAGACAGTCCAGGTCGAGAGAGAGATCTTAAGGAGGGTATAACTGCTGCTTCCTTCAGGGAGCAGGAAACACCCTGTATCTAATGAGCATCAGACAATCTCTGCCAGGACCAGGCTGATGACTTCCACACACCCCACTAAGAGGTGTGTTGGGCCCAGGTCCAAACTACAGTAGGTTGGGCACATGTTCTGGATGATCCGAATGATGTCTGTGGTCTCCAGCTGACTGAAGTCAGACTAGACAACCCAGGCACTTGCTACCTCCTGCCAACCTCCACAAAGCCCATTGGAGAGAGCTGAATGAATTTACGACCTGATGGCGGCAACCTTAGCTGCAAAGAATTGAGCAAACTCATCACACTTATCCTATGAAAATGCTCTCTGGGACTGAAGATAGGCTGGTCTGCACAGTCTGTCAACAGTCCTGAAGAGCTGAGCCTGTTGATTCTGTGCAGTAGCAATCTCTCTGGACAGGAACTCTGCCTTTTATGAGAGACAGCTAATTGATAGTTCTTGTAATGAACCATCAATCTAAGCCTGTCATCCTCCAGGCCAGATATCTGCCAGTGATGCTCCAGCCTTCATCCCACTCATCCCAGCTCCTTAAAAGTCCCATCAAACCATGGAGACTTAGGCTGAAGAGAGAAGGCGAGAATAGACAGGAGCTATGTAATCCAGAGCTGCCATCACTGCCTTATTATAGGCAAGGCAGGCTCTTCCGGATCCCTAGCACTCAAAAACCTGATAGGTCCAGTACCACCATAAGACCATCTAGGTTCAAATCCCTTAAAGGGTGTTACCACACCATCCAAATGGGCAGGTCTATTAGGGGAGCATGGAAACTGAACCTTAATGTATGATGGTCAGACCATCAGACAGGTTCCACCACCAGGTCAGAGGTCTCCATCCCAAGCTTGAAGACCAGATCCAATGAGTGACCCTATCTGTGGGTGGCAGAGGTAACCACCTGTGTAAGGCCCAATGAGATCATAAGTTGGAGGAGGTCCTGCCCAAATTGCTAGAGTTAAATCGTTGACCCAGGCATTGAAATCTCCCAGAATAATCCATCTGGGGCCCCAACACAGGTCGACTACAAAGTCTGTGACTTCCTGCAGAAACTCTTTCTCACAGTGGACAGTAGATGAGAAGTATTCTGCATCCTACACCTGCCCTGCAGTGCACTTGAAAGATTTGGTCTCCCCCACCAGGACCTCCACAAAGGCCCAGCTGCAATTTAAAACAAATGGCTATGCCCCCATAATCCTGCCTCAAGCGGTGTATCACCAAGTACCGGCAGAAACTGCTGTTTCCAAAATTGGCCAAGCATTTTCATCCAGCCAGCTCAGTGATGCAAGCCAGGTCAGCTAAACCGACAAGATCATCAATGATAGCTGTCTTGTTTTAATAGACCTGGCATTGCATAACACCACTCGAGCAGGATAGGTAGAAGAGCTGGCTGTGCCATCTGCCCACAAAAGTGGAACCCTTACATATGGAAACTAGGCAGGGAGGACCCCTTTCCAGAACCCATTTTGCCCCAGGGTGTCTTCTTGTCCCCTACCCCAATCCACTCACCCCATTCCACTATCCCACCAGACTCAGTTCTTCTCCCACCCTTTCTCCTACAAGCTATCCCTAGAGCATGACAACAATAATATACCTCAGCAGGCAGAGAGGACAGTTAAATGGATAGAGGTCCCTGAGCCTAGTGGGAGAGTAGTGCCTGACTGCCTGAGCTAGACCTTGGGGTCTAGCTCACCAACCTCATGACTTCCCTGGTCATGTGGATGCTATTGACAAGAAACTTCTCCCCAAACTTGGTGCCTTATACTGGAATTGTGAATGCATCCCTTTGCCGGCTTCAGAGAAATTCTACTGAGAATGATCCTTCCAACATTTGATTATGGTGATGTAGTCTATCTATAGTACCACCCCAAAACTACCCTAGCCAGATTGGACACCCTCTTCCATTCTTTCTGCCACTTCTCTCAATCTCAACTGCTATCCCCACTCATCATTGCTCCTTATATCAATCCCTGGCTCTCCCTCCCTCACTGATCATCATCTAGCTCATTGAGCCAACTTTCTTAGCAAGGTCTGGTATGGGCGCTCCCTTCATATCTATCGTCCTCCCTCCCTCCTCCTTGTCACTTCCTCAAAAGTAGCAATGCTCACCTTACCATCCCCTACAGGCCCTTATCAGCTAGCCAGGCAACCTTCTCCCACCACTTCCCCAAGCTCTGGAACTCGCTCCCTGCTGCCATTCAAATGCCCCTCATCCAGCACTCTCTCCTCATTCCTCTGCTCCTTCACTTCCCCATGCAACTGTATCTAACTCATCCTACACCTCCCTTACTATACTTCCTCTTGCAATTCCCCACCCACACTATGCTCTCCGTCTTCCCTAAACCCCATGCAGGTCCCCCTTGCTTTGGCTCTGAGAAGCCTAGCTATGACATGTTATCTCAAGCACTTATCCTACAACTGCTAGTTGACAACATAAAAGCACTACTTGAATCACTTCTGTACTGCTACCTTCACTGTAGCCTTCCTATTGTGTTTTGCCTATTGTTACCACACTATTCAAGCACTATTCCTATTCAACTGTCATTGTCAATGTAATTGGACTAAAGTATCACTGTAAACGCTGTATCCTCTGCTTGTATGATTGCATTGTTACCCTCACTGTATCATCTGCAATTGTACTGTATTTTTGCCTATTGTTACCCTGTATCCTTTGCTGTACCTGACCATTTCCTTCCCCAGGATGCACCAGGAAATGAGCAATATGATCAGTATGTCTTCCTGGTGAAATTCTTAAATAAATGAATAAATAAATAAAATTACTGAAAATGCCACCCATATCCCCAAACACTTTGACACATCTAAGCTCCATTTCTGCAAGGCACTATTGGATTGGCTTGCATTGCATTCTGACTACAGTCCATTAAAGAGCAATGGCAAATATATTTTGGTGAAATTGAGCTACAAGGATACAAACATTTCCAAAGGGATAAAAATCATTTGAAAAACACTGTTTCTCATTTTGTAATTTTTCTAACATTTAGTGGTAGCAGCTTTATTTTAAGTGTCATTAACTACACTGTAACTACTGTATAACTACACTGTAACTGCATTATAACTACCGTGCAGTTACATGTAACTACTAAATAGTTAACTAGTGAGATTTGTGTGTTGTGTAGTTACAATTTGCATGAAGTAACTACACTGTAACTGTACTGTAACTACTATGTAGCTGTTACCTTGTTTTACATTTGCATGTTGTATACTTACCCAGTTTGCATGAAGTAGTACTTACATGTGCAACCACTACTGTCTCCCTTTGGCACAAATCAGTTCATTCTGACAAGTGTAACTACACATTTAATAGCTGTTGCAAAGTGTAACAGAAACTCTGTTGTGCGGCTACACTGTATCTCTTCTGGCATTATGTAATTTGTTCTTACAAAGGCAATGACACATGTAATAGCTATTACAAACTTTAACAGCAAATCTATTGTGTAACTACTATGTTACTACTTTTGGCATTATTAAATTTGTTCTTGCACATGAATTTATTTATTATTTATTTATTGAAATTGTTTCACCAGGAAAAGCACACTGAGCAACAAGATGCGATCACCTGTAGTGCGACCTGGGGGCAGGCGGTACAGAGGATTGGATAACACACAGGTTATCAAGTGAACATATAACAGAAGCAAATAGCAGCATAAGGATACATTTGCATGAGTATACAAGCAGCACCGTTGAATACATTGGATATAGTTAGGAGCAAATAACAAATATGTGACATGTAGCAGTAATACAAGGGCAACTTAGCAACACAAGTAGTACGAAGGTATAAACAAATGAAGATGTAGAACACATGTTGGCACAGGACAACAGTCCACAGGTGGGGCAATACACCAGCTTTTGTAGCAAAGCTAAGGCAGCTGGTCAGGCAAGGGGGTGGGAGAAATTGCGCATGATGGATTCAGGTTCAGGAGCAATTTGCAGCGAGAAAGTTATCCAGGGCAGTAGAAAGAGAGTTGGTGAAGGAGGAGTGGCACATTTGAGGTGGGAGATCATTCCAGAGCTTGGGTAAGCAGGTGAGAAGGCAGCTTGACCAGCAGAGGTCCTCCACCTAGGGATTGATAGTTGCAGGAGTCACAGGATCTAAGATAATGAGTGGGAGGGAGGGGCAGCTGAGAGTAAGGTGGAGAGGTAGGATGGGATGGTGCCAAGCCATAGGTAGAGACATATTTAGTGCAGTGCAAAATGCAGTGGCTTTTGAGGGATGGTAGTGCCAGGGATCAGTAGAGGTGCAGTGATGGGTAAGAGGTGGGGCATCGAGGAGCAAAGTGGCAGAAGGCATTAAAAGGGTGTCCAATTTAGATAAGGTGGACTTTGGGGCTGCACTGTAGACAATGTTGCAGTAATCAAAGAGGGGAGTATCATCTTCTGAACCAGTTCACGTCGATCGGGGGGGAGGCTACCAAGGTTCCTATACAGTGCACCGAGCATGGGGCATAGTTTTTGAAATTCAGTCAATGTGGTCAGAGAAAGAAAGATGGTGGTTGAGACATACCCCAAGTATTCGAATGAGGTGACATCTTTGAGTTTTGTCCATCCAGGTGTGGAAATAGGGAAGGGATGGGAGTCTGGATAGGCATTGTTGTGTGCGAAGGTCATCCTGACCATTTTTAGCATTTAGGAGAGCTGGTGAGAGCTGAACCAGTGCTGAACTTTGTCGAAGTCAGCTTGGAGGTTAGATTGTACCACTTCGGGGTGGAGCCTGAGGAGAAGAGTACAGTATCATCTGCATACATGTGGATTGATGAAGTAGAGCAGATGAGTGGCAGGTCATTAAGGAAAATTGAGAACTGTATGGGTCTAAAACTGACCCCTGGGGATGCCGGTAATTAAGGGAAGGGGTGGAGATGGCATTAGAGATTCTAATGGACTGAGTTCTGTCAGAGAGGTATGATCTGAACCAGTTCGTGGCAGCAACAGAGAGGCCTGATTCAGAGAACATGAGAGCAGTGCGGGATGGGAGGCGGTGTTGAAAGCTTTCAAGGGTCAACAAAGACAGCTGAGGTGATCAGCCTACTTCCATACTAGTCAGGATGGTGTCAGTAAGCCTTATCAGGGAGGAGGTGGTGGAGTGTCCTTCCTGAAACCTGATTGGAAGGTGTGAAGAAATTAGAATCGGTGAGAAAGGATGTAAGTTGGGTGAGCACAAGGTGCTCTTGTAATTGCTAGAGCGGGAGGAGGGAGATCGGGTGGTAGTTTGAAGGGAGGTGGGGCACCTCCTTTAGGGAGGGATGGTGATGGCATGCTTCCATGCTTGGGGAATGGCTGTGGTGGTAAAGGATTGGTTTAAGAGTTTGGCAAGAGGTGCTGCAATGGTGGGAGGCGAGGTAGGAGTTTGAGGGTCCAAACCATCAGGATTTGCCTTTTGAAGGTTGAGAGAAAGTAGTACCTCTAGGACATCCGCTGCAGAGATGTATTTGAAGGAAAAGGGCGAGGCCTATTAGGGTTCTTTATATCTGTGGAGGGTGTGAGAGTGCAGGGTTGGGCAGGAAGAGAGGAAGGAGAGTGGCAGCACAAGTGGAGAAATACGCATTGAACTCTGTAGCGACTGCACTTGGTTCTGCGAAGGAGTTGTTAACATTTAGAAGTGGAGTGGGATTAGCAGCTGGTGGGGCAAGAGGCGAATGACCTTCTAGAATTTTGAGGGGTTATTTAAGTTAGACTGTAGGAGCTGCTCAAGTTCTCTGCTTTAGCTAGCACGAGTGGCTCTGGTGCAATGTTTCGAGCATACAGTATGTGGAGAGGTGATGTGGGAGCATGAGGATTTATGTGCTCTCCAGGCTTTGTCCCAGGTGATCTGACATGCAATCAGTTCTTGCTTGATCCAAGGTAGGTGGTTGCCATGTGCCCTTGTACGACTCAGTGGGGCATGTGTGTCCCAGATGCTGAAGATGTGTGTTTTGAAGTGAAGAAGGGCATCATCAATGGTAACTACATATGAATGCAGGTCTTGTGCACTGTTTCAACAGTCTATGTCTATCTGCCATTTATTTAAAGGGTAATCACACAGAAAAACCTAAAAGTATATTCAGAATGGTAACTAAAATATGATTATACCGTAACTTTCAGTCTTCTACGCTGAAATGCACTGACCGGCAGCTCTGTAGGCTGATAGTAACATGGGTATAACCTCAGTCATCCATATATAAAATATGATGACCAGTAATTAAATATAGATAGGAAACATAAAATAATATTTTATTTTTGTTTTTATTTCATATATATTTTATATATATATTTTCCCTGGTGTCTAGTGGCACACTCCACCCTCAATTACCCCCATGTAAATAATTGATGTATCCCTGGTGTCTAATGGTGCAACCCCACCCTCCCATGCCTGATGCCATAATACTGCACTTTATCTCTGGTGTCTAGTGGCACCCCCACCTTCTGATGGCCTTCCCCTTGGTAGTTATGCTTGCCTTGCTTTCTAGTGGCACACCACCTCCATCCTCCGATGTTCCTCAGAGCCTGAAAAGAACATCTCTGAAGAACATTTCCTGAACATCTCATTTAAATCAGCAATGACATGCATAAGGCTAAAACTAATCTAGATAGTGGGGGAATGTAGACTAGCAATTTTGCACTAACCACTGAGCCATCTAACTGCACTTTCTAATTGTTGTAATATACACAAACACTGACTAATACATATACACACATATGCATATATATTCCAGTATAACATGGCAGTGCACTGTCTACACACAGAGCATTGCCAGACAACAGAGCCCTAAACTCTGGAATTCCATCCCAATCCACCTCAGACCAGTAGACAAGTGTATTAATTTGCATAACATCAAGAATGGCACTTAGAACAGTCAAAAATCATTGCCCTGTTGTTTACCATCCGACACAGGATGATGTTGTTATTAAGCTAATTGATTAAATTATATTACTGTATAATTGCCTGGGATAACATCTTTTAATGTCTGTACTGTTATAAAATGACTTCCTCTTTTCTCTATATGTGTAACATTGTAAGAAATTTTGACAACCTTTGTAATTGCATTTACTACGTGTGAGTGTATGGGACCTCAATGAAAATGAGCTTTTGCTCAGCTGAATATCAATTCATGTAATGAATAAAATATTTTACTACAACTACTACTACACATGCACTAACACATGTACACTACCTTATATGGCATTTATTTACTTATACATCTAACCCTAACTTTTATTGTGTTTAGGATAAGCACTGTGACACACTAACACACATGTACTGCTTCATGTTCTGAACAGTGCGCTGCTACAGTATAGCATTACAGCCATTTGCAAACTGACTAGGAAGAGATTAATGTACCAGGAAAGGGTTAACAGAATGCCATACAGGCACACACACACACACACACACACACACGCATTCCCATATAGGGAAACACACACAGAGCCCTTTGTCTCTGCCTGCATGCAACATCCCTTTCTTAGCTTTCTTTGTTGTACTGACTTTCACCAATTAATTTCAAAAATATAAACAATAACCAGAATAACCAATATAAAAAACTCATTAAGTGATTTACATAAGTTAGTGTGTTATTTATTGCTGTCCTTTTTAACTCTTGCAGATCTCATGAACTGATAGCAACACTTTACTCTGAAATCTGAACCTCATTCCTCAATCTCAATTGCAGTTTATGGCTGAGAAATTCTGATAAGTTGACATGTTTACTAAAGACCATAAGCTATGGATCTTTCTTGAAAGAGAATACTGCTCAGATTGAAGCTAGTAACCATGTTATCACACAAGTCCTGTTATGCATAAATTAAGATTGAAATATATATACTTTAGTGACCATTATTTCCCATCAAAACTTAAAACACTGTCACAGTGAAAGAAAAATAATGCTTCTTTTCATTTTTGTTCTGGTAGAAAACATAGTGCAGTGTAGGAACACACCAGACTGCTCTAGTGGAGTAATTGTAATCCAACTTCAATTTTATGAAGTCCTTCAGAATCTGATGAGCTCCATTTTCAACTGTAATAGCAAGGCGTCTGCAGAGTTCTACCCGGCAACTGTAAAAATTACACTGTCTCCTAACATAGACCATGCTACATGCATGGTATGTCCTTCAGAAGCAACCTCATCTGCAGAAGGAATTACTTAGTTAGCAGTACTAGCATACAACACACACTTCCACCCTGTGACAATAGATCCCTCTTTCGGTTCCTGCATGAGATGGGGTCTGATACATAGAAACATAGAAACATAGAATTTGACAGCAGATAAGGACTGCTTGGCCCACCTAGTCTGCCCATTTTCCTACCTAACAGATAAGCTGCAGATCCTAGTTAACCAACAGCTTAATTCCTCCTACCCCCACTAGGACTGCCCTATGCCTGTCCCATGCATTCTTGAAGTCCCCACTGTTCTTGACCCATGACCTCTTCAGGGAGGCTGTTCCATGCATCCACAACCCTCTCGGTGAAAAAAACTACCTCCACATTACCTCTGAGCCATCCCCTTCTATCTTCAAATTGTGCCCTTTGTTGATACACACCTATGATTACTACACAGCAGGTGTACTTAAAACATTTGAGCAACTTAGAACAGAAAACCACCTGAGGGCACAAGATCATTTTAGAAACCTCCAGATAAAGCACCACCTGCAGACAATTATAGGCCTTCAGATAAATGAGTCAGAGTTCCCTCCACTGATGCTCCTTATTATAAGCATTCTACAAGGTAAGTGGCCACCACCCTTTATCTCAGAAAACTATCAAGCCCTACTAGCAGACATCAAGAGTAATATGATTCCACAACTCTGATGTAGGAAGTAGAAACCTCCCTCAGCTTGAATCCAGATCACTGGTCACAAATATGGCTCTGGCAACATAAAATTACTAACTCTAATCAATTGAGAGAATTTGACTGGAACATTACACCTGATACTTTTGCACCCCACAGATTACAGCCTGATTCCATAAAATGAGAACTTCTGTCTGTTGGCATGGCTGTTTAACAGAAGTAGCCACTCACATGCACATTTTTGATCATACCTAATCCTGACCGCTTTCTGGGCAGAAGTGGCACAAGAGCTAAAGGACATAATCCCACTCATACAAGACCTGATCCCTGAACAGATGATTCTACTGCACCTCCCTGAAACATCTGGGATAAAGATGAGATTTATTTAATTAGTATCTTATTGTTCACAGCCAAAAATAACACAGTTATGGCTTAAACCAGAACCCACCCCAACCCTGGCACACTGGGAGGACACTGTCTAGGTAATTTACAAAATGGAAAGATGACAGCCCAGCTGCAAAATTCCCTTCAAAACTATAGCACAGATGGTTCTTTCACACAATGGAAAAAGGTTAGACATTATTCCATAAAATCCTGCATCACCAACATGTTTAATTGATGACTGCACATTAGTAGTATAAGTTCATATATCTCGTCAAATGTTAAATTTCAGCCAATCAGCGCGTGCCACATCATTTGACAGGTGGGCGTGGCCTAAAATGGACCAATCAGAATCGCCTTGTTAAACCGAAGTCCCTCCCTAAATCGCTAGCCCTGCCCACTTCTGGCAGAAGTGATGCAACCTCAAACTCGTGTCCGCCCCTTGCGAGAAATGACATACATTCGAACCCATGTCCGCCCTTGCAGGAAATGACCCACACTAAAACCCTGGAAGTGACATAACACCATCATTTTGTAAGCGTCTTACGCCCCTCATTCGTACACTCCTCGAACCCTGCCACCCACCATTTTGTAAGCATCCTGCACCCCTCCTTCTCGTGCACTCCTCGATCCCCTGCCACACCATCCTGGCTGGAACCCAGTCCCACCATGCTAGCTTGAACTCCTGCATCCCTCCTTTCTTCTGCACCCCACCAGCCTGGCTCAAACCCCTGTCCCCTTCTCCTGCACCCCACCATCCTGGCTCAACCCCTGTCCCTCTTCACCACCGTGCTACTCCCACCCAAAAAATCAGTTAGTGTTTATGTAGTGGTATGTGCCCCTGTAGGCCTGGTGTATAACTGCAGGGCATGTGTGTGTTTTTGATTAGGATATTTTCGAAAGAAGTATCTAGGAGGAACCTGATCGTGCAGAGGTTTCACAGATCTGTGTGGAGACCCCACCCAGGGAAATTCATCTGCCTGTGTGAGTACCCCTTTTCTGTTTTTGTAACAATATACAAAATTATTTAGCTTGCATCTGTAGGACTGTGTCAAACTTGCATTAAAAGGATAGCTTTATGTATAGCATGTAACATTTATAAGCTAAAGCAGGGGGACCTCTGTGTAAATAAGATGGTTCAGCAGTTTTCTCTGGATAGCATTGCAACAATAGCAAAAACTAATTATTTATACTTTTATCATGAATTAAAAAGAATAAAATATATCAGAAAAAGGAATACACAAACCTATAGTTCACCCCTCAGCTCTGTGTAGTATCAAGGAGAAGGCTGAAATGAAATGTGTGTTGATATTTATAATGTTTTGAAAAATGATATGTTACAAAAAAAGACAGAATGTAAAATGATAATGTTTCTCTTTCAAAATAATTTTAAAGCACACAGTCTTAAAATGTATCTACAGCTTTGCTTAGAGTAGTTGCAAAAAAATACACACTGTGTGTGTGTGTGTGTGTGTGTGTGTGTGTGTGTGTCCTCATTAGACATGTAGGAAAAGCAATGTCTTCTATGGATGTTTAAAATATAGATGGTCTTTTTGGAAAAAATTAAAAGTCATGTAGTAGGTTTGTAACCATTACCTGTATGTTTCTGTAATGTATCTGACTTGGGACCTTTGTAAAAGAGCTCAGTGGCTCAAAAGTATTAATCTTAAGCTTAACTAAATAGGAAAATAAATGATATGTTACAAAGAAAAGACAGAATGTAATGAATTACTAATTTAAAGGATGCAGCTGTTTTAAAAAGACAAAATTTCCATTTGACTTTTAAAACATAAATTAAGATGGCCCTCAACAGCCGTTATTATAAACTGTGCCTCTTATTACTAATTTAAAGGATGCAGCTGTTTTAAAAAGACAAAATTTCCATTTGACTTTTAAAAACATAACTTAAGATGGCCCTCAACAGTCGTTATTATAAACTGTGCCTCTCTGTGTTTTAAGATTGATAAAAGCAGTTGTTTTAGACTGTGACCAGCGTGTCAGTAATATGGCATTTCTGTTTTGAACTCTCCTCTGTGTAGATGAAAAACAGGTGTTTCACATGATTAACTTTTTAAAGGACACAGCTGTTTTAAAAAGACAAGATTTTCATTTACATTTTAAAAAGCTAACTATCCATAAGCTTATTTGGACTTAAAGAAGCAGTCTACATACCTTTTAATTAAACTGTGACCAAATGTTTGTCACAAAGGCATTTCTTAATGCCTTACAGCTATCTAGGGGAGGGTAGACAGAAGCCTGCAAGGAGCTGTGTTGGACTTATATATTTCCCCTTTGAGAAAGGGTGGTGGGGGTGGTGGTTTGATGGACAGTACCAGATGTTGTTTTACTCACAGCTACGTGCTTTTTGGGGGTGGGGTAGTCTGAGTCATTTTATATAAGTATTTCAAGAGTTTGAAAGCTAAAGACTAAAGGATAGAGAGAGACTGCCACAACTACTTCTTGAGCTAAAAATTTTAAAAATATTCAACAAGTAGCCATGTACTGTGGACTCCTGATGAAGACCTTATTCAAACATTTGCACGTTTGGCTAATCCACAGGCTACCACTACAGAAGGTGTGTATTTTAACTAGAAATAGTAGATGCTGCATGTTTTAGAGTTTAAATTATGTCTTATAAAAGTTTTAAAATACTGAAAGTAGTGACAGGGTTGTAGTTTCTACTTTTAAACAGCCATGCAGAGAAATCCTGCAAGTGAGAGGCTGAGCTAGTCCACAGGTTACCACTACAGAAGGTGTGTATTTTTAACTAGAAATAGTAGATGCTGCAGGTTTTAGAGTTTAAATTTTGTCTTATAAAAGTTTTAAAAATACTGAAAGTAGTGACAGTGGTGTATTTTTCTGTTTTGAAACAGTTGATGCTGCAGGTTTTAGAGTTTAAATTATGTCCTATAAAAGTTATAAAATACTGAAAGTAGTGACAGGGTTGTATTTTCTGCTTTTAAACAGCGCTGAGAAATCTTGCAAGGAGAGAGAGAAAAGAGATCATTACATGAAGTGATGTTTTCAAAGGCATTCAAGAGTTTCTGCTGGTGTCAGTGACCAGAATCGTATAGCATAACTGAACAAGATATACAGCCATCTCTGACATCGGCTCAAGAGTCTCTGTTGTTGTAAATGAACCAAATGTGCCAATAAACATTGTACAGCCATCTAGGAGCAGCAGCTACAAAGTTTCTGACCAAAGGTTTCAAGAAAGAGACATTGACATGATCAATATTGGGAAAGCCTATATTTTTAAAACAATTGATAGTTTGTTTAATGCCTTGGTAATTGAGGTAGATTATCTAGTGAGGATTACGATCATGAGCTGCTTAAATCTGAGCTTTTTAAAAGTTCAGCTACTTTACTGAACAGTGTGCTTGGTTTAGTGCGTGTATCTAAATTCTCATGCAAGGAAATGAAGATGATGGCAAGTCAAGGCCAACATGTATGAAAAGTACAGGGTATTGAGGAAAAAGTGGCCAAAAACAAAGATCAAATTACAAAGTGAAAGCACAGAAGCTCTCACAAACTGAGTACTAAGGGTTGCATCACTAACAAAATGAAAAAAAATAACAAATGGGGTCAAAAAGAAAAATCTGTGTAAAAATAAAACAATCCGAGAAAAGTTGATAAGAAAAGTAAAGCTTGCCAGAAAAATATTACAATTTAGGCTGTTACAGAATGTTACTAATGGTCTGCAGTCTGAATTAAAACCATCATGATGATGATCAGGCTAACAGGGTGCCCCTACAGTGTATTTAGAAGCTGTACAGAATATGAGACAATTTTAAAAATTTAATGCTACAGAATTTCATCAAAGATATAAGTTTATAAATCTAGATAAAATAAAATCTTTTACAGAGGCTATTGCTGCAATGCACCAGGCTATAGAAAGTTTGTTAGACAGTGTGAAGAAAAAACACAATATGGAGTTTTATACAGGTAAGATTAAATGCTACTTCTTTGAATCATCCCTTGTTCTCAAGAAGAGACAAGACCAAATGAACTAAATGCTGCAACCTTCTTAGATCAGATAGCTGATATGCTACAGAGCAATACTGAGTAATTGCTGATGACACTATACATCTCGTGGTAACAACTATCAGGAACCACCAGGGTTCGAGGGTGGGGAGAGCGGACACTGAGCTCCATCTTGTATACAGGATTTTACAAAAAGAGCGATACCTGATTGATTTAAATAACAGAGACAATAGTTTGTGTTTGGTGGCTCCATTTTGCACTCTTAAATCCACATATGAGTGACAGTCAGTTGTTGAACAAGGCTAAAATATTGCACGCTGAGCTAGGTTTGTCAGACAAAGCCCTGTCACTTTTAGTGATGTGCCCCAGTTTGAATGTTTTTAGAGTCAGAATTAAGATTTTATATCATAATGAAGGAAACTAGCAAACATTTTCAACAGGTCCAGAAAGATTTCCTAAAACACTGTTTGTATTATTACATGAGGCCATTTCTATGGCATCACTAATGTAAAAAAATTCATAGGTGCACGGTACCTCTGCGAATATTGTGATGTAGCCTACAGCCATAAGGGAAATCATATCTGTACACAACAGCGCAAAGTTTGTTTTGACCCGTGTTGTCTCGAAAGGAAGTTGGCACAGTATCTTGTCACAAATGTAAGAAGATTTGTAGGTCTTCAGCGTGCCTAGAAATACATTTAGCTAGAGCTGATGGGGATACAGGGTCTTGTAAATCCATGAAACTGTGTGAACAATGTTTTGTTTTTACAAGGATCTCATACATGTAAATTGATTCAGTGTAGCAGATGTGGTTCTTTCATGACAACAGACAAGCATCTGTATTACATGTCACCACTCACAGACGTAAAATCACTGAGAAATATATAGTGTTTGATTTTGAAGCCACACAAGAAATGGGGTGCACATACCAAATTTTGTGTATGCTAAGCAATTAGATGGGAAGAGGTCGTGGTAATTGAAGGTGAAGATTGCATAAAAAGATTTTGTAGGGCATTTTATTGATGCCCCATTTAGACACTACACATTTATAGCACACAATGCCAAAGGCTATGACAGTTACTTTATCATTAGCCAGCTAGTCAAGGAAAGAATTGATATTAAATTGCTCACACAAGGAGGAAAAGTACTCTGTGTCACAGTGACATCCCTACACATCAGATTTATTGACAGCCATTGTTTTCTTCCTTTTAAACTAGCAAAAATCCTGCAGCCCTTGGATTTGAGAATAAGATTGCTAAAGGTTACTTCCCCATTTTTAACACCAAGGCTAATGAAAATTATGTAGGCCCCTGCCTGATGCTCAGTTTTATAGTTCTGAATATATGTTGCCTGCATAAAAGCAAGAGTTTTGCAATGGTACCTAGCTAACAGACATAGAATTTAATCTGAAAAGAGAGCTTTGCTACTATTGTCAGTTAGATGTTGAAATTCTTGAAAAGCCTGTGTCAGATTTAGAAATGAAGTACTGGAGATGACTACAAAAGTATTTTAAAACAGTCAGGCGGTGATACAGTGGAGTATGAAACAGTATTCTTAGACCCCTTCCAGTACATCACCATAGCCTCAGTTTCTATGGTGATGTACAGATTCTATTCTTGAAAGAATGCACTGTTGCTGTTCTCCCCAGACAACTACCACAGACAATTGAAGAGATACTCACACCTGCTATTCAGTGGCTTATGTACATATCTGAGAAGAAAACATTTCTATTCAGCATCGCTAAGGGGTGGTGAATTTAAGGTGGGTCTGTACTTTTGGATGGCTATTCAGTCATAAATGGAATACCCACAGCATTTGAATTTAATGGTTGTTTTTCATGGCTGCAACATCTGTTACTGTGAGAAAGATAGAAACCACATGACTGGGACTAGTTTTGGACAGTTATTCAATAGGACCATGCACAAATTTCATTTTCTAAAAAGACAGGGTTTTGCCGTTAGAGTATTGTAGAACATGAATGGAAAGCAATGCTGACTACAGATCAGGGTTTGAATAATTTCTTGAGGGACAGGCAGCTACCACAGCCTCTCAAACCTAGGCAGTCACTGTTTGGAGGGAGAACAAATGCCATTTGTCTGTACTATAAGACGAAGCCTGATCAGAAAATACACTATTATGATTTTACCAGCCTCTACCCTTTTGTTAACAAAACCAAGCAGTATCCAGTCGGTCATCCTGACATCATTTATGACAATTTTGATGACCTCCTCCAGTACTTTGGTTTAGCAAAAGTAAAAGTCTTACCCCTAGAGGTCTTTTCTTTCCAGTGCTGCCATCCAGGATTGGTAAAAACTTGTGTTTACATTATTATATGGTGCATGCTGAAAATGAACTTCAGACAACATCACACACATGATGATGAGCAACGAGTCATTTACAGGTACCTACTGTACTGTAGAACTAAACCTGGCACTGGAAAAAGGCTATAAAATCATTAACATCTATGAAATTTGGCATTTAAAGAGTCATGCACAGAGCTTTTTGCAGATTACATCAAGCTGCATCTAAAAGGCAAGCAAGAGGCATCTGGTTTCCCTTCATGGGTCAAAACTGAAGAGGATAAAGTCAGGTACATACAACAGTATTTTGAAGGAAAATGTACATTTGAACCCTGCAGCCATAGCTGTTAACCCTGCAAGGAGACAGATATCTAAACTGTTTTTAAATTCTCTTTAGGGCAAATTTGGGCAGAGAGCTAATTTACCGACAACGAGCATAGTAAACAGACCCACAGAAATTATTTCAATATGTTTTTGTTCCGATCACGATATCGCAGATCATGCTTTTTTCATCGATGATGAAACAGCATGTTTAAGCTGAAATATACCAGCGATCATTACACAAATTCCAATAATATCAACATATTTATAGCTAGTTTTACAACAGCATATGCCAGAGTCGAACTCTACAACCTGCTAGATAGGTTACAGGACAGGTGCCTTTATCACGACACAGACTCTGTCATTTTTGTGTACAGTCCGGTGACTGGGCCCCACCTCTGGGCGATTATTTAGGGAGCTGACCAGTGAAGTTCCTGCTGATGAACACATTACAGAGTTCATTTCTGCAGGCCCAAAACTTACTGGTACAGGCTGTCCAGTGGTGAGGTTGTTCTTAAAGTGAAAGGGTTTACCCTAATGTAGCCAGCAGCAAACACATTAATTTTGAAAGTCTGAAGGACCTGGTCTTTGACTATACGCTCACAGATCTCTAAAGAAATTACCGTGAGTCAACCCAGCATTGTTAGGAATAAAAAGCAGTGGTCTCTTGAAACAATAGCTGTCCAAGACCCAGAGAGTAGTTTATGACAAGTAGTTTTACAGAGACAATTTTAAAACACTTCCTTATGGATACTGATTGTGAAAAATGGATATCAGGTTGCAGCATACCTTTACTTGTCTGCTGGCTGGCCCCTCTAATAGTGGGAAGAGCTTCTTTATAAAACAGTTGTTGGAACATGCTGATGCCACTTTATCACACAAGCCTGAAAATACTGTCTGGTTCTACAGCTGTTGGCAACCTTTGTATAATGAATTGCTGTTAAAGTTCCCACAGATTAAATTTGTGGAGGGGCTACCGATGTCACTACTGACAATGATCTCTTACTCCCTGGAAAGGTAAATTTTGTCATTATAGATGATTTGATGGACTCTGCCTGTCAAAATAGTGAAGTGGAATATGGGTTTACCAAGTACAGTCATCATAAACAATTGACAATATTTTAATTGTCCAGAATGTGTTCTGTCAAGGTAAAAAGCAGGACTATCACACTAAATGCCAAATACATGATTTTGTTTAAAACCCCAGAGACAAGCTTCAGATCACAACACTAGCTAGACAATGTATCCTGGTCAGACAAAATTTTTCTTAGAAGCTTTTGAAGATGCCACAAGAAAGCCTCATGGCTATTTACTGAGTTGATTTAAGATCCAATACACCAGACGAATATAGACTGCGTGGTGGAGTGTTTCCCCTGACTGGCCTGTGGCATATATGTGAAAAAAACATATTCTGCTTCTAAAAATATTTGATACTGTATTGTCATTATGTCTAAAAGACTGCAGAGAAATCTGTCTGTTTTAAAGTTACTAGTAAAAGGGCCTCCGAGCTTAAGAAAAGCTATTTTATGTTCAGCCTCTGATGATCTGATATCAGCTATAGCTGAGATAGCCTTAAACACTCAGAGGAAATATTCCACTGTCAGCAAAGCAGTTAGGTGTGCTGAAAAAAAAACGGAGAGTCATTAAAACTTTAAGCGATAAACAAATAACCTTAAAAAGGAAAAGAAAATAGTTAATCAGACTGGTGGCTTTATAGGAACAGCTGCTAGAATTGCCATCCCTTTGATCACAGGCCCGCTGGCTAACAGATAATGGATTTATGCAGAAAATGTATTTGGTACCTCAGCAACAGATGGATCACATTAAAACTAATTACCCTGATCAGGATATGAGAAAAGTTGCAACTAACAGTTTGGACACTGACATGAGAGCTATACATGTCCCGGACTGATTTATCAGACTCATGACAAAGCCAAAATGTACTGTGCTGTGTTACAGCGCTATCTGACTTTAGTAAGACAAGGAGAACAAGCTAAAACCAGTTTGACATTACTCATGCCTGAAAATGAATCAATGTCTGACCACCCTGCGGTCCACGGCAGAGACAGCTTCTGTACCTAGTACTATGGAAAAAGACATTTTAAGTAGTGTTTCTCATCGGTCTAAAACCAATGCTGAACTTTTGTTAAAGCATATGGCAAAGAACAAAGATATTGTGTTTTGGAGTTATAAGGGTGAATTAATGTATAAAGGCACTGTTGTTTCTGGGTCTCACATGGTCGATTTAGTAAAGCAGCTACAGCCACTCACGCAATCCCTGACCACAGAAAGCCAAAGGACTGGGATGTTTTGTCAAAGCAATGGCTGAGTCTAACAACCCACCTCAAGTGTTTGCTCACTCAGGAAACAGGAGCTATGTGGAAAGGCTGAAATTGGTAGCTGGTGCAAAACAGCCACAGCCATCTCCAGTTAGCCAATGGTCAGTGACACTCTAAAAGACAAAAGTCTTTTAAGAAACTCTGTGGCTCATTATATAAAATTTAAAATGCAATCTCTATGTATGAATGTTAGATACCTCAGTGACTGTTGTTTACAGCCTATGTTGAACATTTACCTCATATTAAATATGTAATCCTACCTCAGTGACTGCTGTGTACAGCCTATGTGTGAACATTTACCTCATATTAAATATGTAATCCTACCTCAGTGACTGCTGTGTACAACCTGTTAGCCATTTACCTCATATTGAATATGTAATCCTGTTTTACAAAAAGTGTTTATATTGATGCATGTTAGCCTACCTCATAGTTAAATATGTTAACATGTTTTTAGAAGAGGTGCTTATAATTCTACCTCAGTGCTATAGGTATATATAGTGTGCATTTTTAACAGGAGATGCTTTTGTTTATTATATCTTATCTATGACGTTACCACTGATGCATATTGTATTTTATTGGTAGTTTTTACAATAAATGCCTTTATATTTTATATATTTGTCATTATTGAAGACATTGCACATCTTATCCATGATGTTACCACTGATGTATGTTGTATTTATTGGCCATTTTTTACAATAAACACCTTTATATTTTATATATTTTTGTCATTATTGAAGACATTGCATATCTGAAAATGTTAAACATAGCCCCCTCCCACAGTTTAAACACAGGTGCTCCCCAAGTTTAAACACAGCAAACACAGAGACACACAATTATGAGTGTTTATATATGATTTTATAAGTGACACATTTTGAATAAAATTACAAGCGGTTGCATATTTAAATTCATTATAAGACAAACAAGTCTGAACATGTTGCCACCTCACTGATACATGCCCTGACATGTTTAGATGTCTGGAAAAGTGGACTACAAAACTAGTTACCATGGCATCATTTTCAGCAAATCATTAGAGTTACATTTTAAAATCTGATCATAAGAAAGTCCTTTGTATCTGTGGTGTAAGAAAAATATGCAGGAAATCCACAGGTTGTAGAAAAGGTATCTTGTAACTGTGTGTCTTGGTACAAAATGTTGTTTGCATTTCTGTTTAAAAAAACCAATAGTTTGTGCATGATTGTCAGGATGAAAACCGTAGCTGTCGAAGAACTCCCCAGTCCCATTTTCTGAAATGTATATGACTAACCAGTGCTGTCCAGGGAGGTCATGGGGTCAGTATTGATGACTAGTGCTGCAGGAAGGTTTCTCAGTCTCTCCTTGGGTAACAGATCACAGGGAAACACGCCCAGAAAGCCTGACACATGGGTGTCATTGGTTACAATTTTTTCCAGCTGCTTTGTGTTCATTTTATGGTTTATCACATATAATCAAAAATGACATTTCTTCTGGTTTATTTCAATGACATTATCAAACACTGCATAGATATGAGATTAACTGTTTGTGGAAGGGCTTCTGCAAATCTGATCTCAGCTCTGAGGTTCCCAGTTTTAATTAAAGAATAATAGATCAGCATTCTTGGTCCGGAGTGAGATCAAAGGCAAACAGGGTGTACCCTTGGGTAAATTCCTGACGGTTAACTAAAAGCGGGTGATCTTTCATAGATTTCCCTGCCGCTAAGTACCAGATTAAAATATTCTCTCACAGCATTCCCATTTCTAAAATCAGGCTGCAGAGGTTTAACGAGGATTTGTTCACCGTCCAGATACAGAGCCACAAAACAATGTTATAATGTTTAAAGTTAAAGGGTTTTAGTATAGTAACCCAAAAAGCATCATTGTCAGCAAATCCCATGACCATCATTTTTGGTAACTGTCCCAAAAATAAATTATCTTGGTTGCAGAGCCTGCTGCCTGCAGGAGGCTGAACACTTTCATACCTACTCTGTCTATAGGGTATTTAGCTTGGAGGTCAGCAGGGCTTCTGAGTGTCCCAGACAAACTCAGGGGTCACTTAACCTTTTGACAAACAGAGAGGCAGCCATGACTTTTAGCTTATAAGGCTCAGCATCTCCACTCATCTGGCAAAAGCTGTCCCTATTACGTGTCAGTTTAATTTTAATATCCACGCCATTCAGCATCAGTTTCTCTTGAAAAAAACAAGTCTGTGAGCAAGTGTCCCAGCAGTTCTAACCCCTCAATGAGATGTGTGGAAGGATCTTTTATTAAAACCTACATTGTCACCATCTCTGTCTGTGATTTCATGTTTCCGGGGTGTCTTTGTAAAATAACCCTGCGGTAAATTGTGTAGAAAGGGTCTCTTCACTGAAGTTCAGCACAGATTCTATGACAGCCCTGCGGGTAACAGTTATTGCTCTGACTGATGAGCCGATCACCGACAGTCATATCCAGCTGACTGAAAATGGTTGCCACTGGGTAGTTATATAGGCACACTTTGGCGCTGCAGGTATATCACTACCATCCGCCAGTGATTTTGCAAACCAGGTAAAGAAGCATGTTGTTTAGATCCAAATAGTCTTCACCAGCCCCTGCTATATAAAATTCAATCAGTGAGTTTTCTGAAAGGGCAGCCAGAGGTAGTATCTCTACATAAATGCTTTTTCAATGCTTGTCTGTGTGGGGAAATGGCAAACAAGTCAAGTTCTGATTTGTGCATTCTTCAGAACCACAGTGCACGAAAGCCATGTTTTTAGAACAGGTCTCTGCTTTTTTTACAACCTCTGAAGATCCTTTTTTGCCTTTGGCGTTTTTCTTTTTATGTGAAGTTTTGCGTTTTGAAACATCTATTTTAAAGTAGCTGGGGGGCGATAAGAAGCAAAGGTGTACTCTAAACTTTCTCTTTTTACCTCTCTTAGATACAATCAGCCCTGAGCCACCCTGGGTAGGCTTTATCACCCTGACATCTTTTGAGCAACAGCACTAGTCACATGCCCCACAACATCCTTTGCAACATTTTTAGCAGCTGTCTGTAGATGTGGTTTTGCAATTTCAAACCCCCTTCAAAATGGAACTGCTTTTCTGAACAGACTAAAATATCCCTCCTGTACCAGAACCATACATAGTAGGAAGTCCATGAAAGCCGGGCAGACCGATGTCCTGCCTGTGCCTTGTAATAGCTTCTGTACAAGGCAGGGTCCCCATAATGTCGAACAATCACCATCCTTGTTAAATTTTAGAGCACTCTCTGGGAGAAAATGCAACTTCACGATCACCTTTCCAAATCGAAATGGTACAGGTTCATTTTGATCATTCTTTATTTCAATAGTGACTGTATCGATCTGATGTTTACTGACTGTTTGATAATGGGGTTTATCATAGGTCACGGTCACTATCTCATTGTCTTGGCCCCTGATGAAGTACGCAATCTCAGCAAAGGCACTAGACTGTCACCCACTATTTCATGTGGATAATGTCAGTGTATATATATGATGTGTAAAACCCCATTAATATCTGGAGGGTTCTTTGCTAGATTCTTTCCTACACCTACCTCGAGTCTGCTAAAACCCAAAAGTACTGTAACTGCCCATGCATAAACAAAATACATTTGATGTCACTGTCAATGCTTATTTCTCTCGACGGTTTGTTGTTCCAAAACCACTGGCAGTTCATTTACTTCAAATATGCTTTTATTAATTTGAGAAATAACACCAAGCCATGTTAGGATAATATCCGATGGGATTTTAAATGCTGCTGACTCAGTAAAGGGTCCAGTTGGTGGTGTTTTACTGTAGGCTACGTTTAGAGCTGATAGAGCATACTGAACCTGTTTTTCTGTGCAGGCACATTGTCCCAGATATGAGGGTACTGAATTTCTGCTAAGCCCACTTCCATTCACCAGGTAGTTCAAGCGTTGTGGTAACTTTACAGTAAAAGTGGATATAGTATTGTTGGAGAAATGTTGTGCAATGCATTGCTGGGCAATGTGATATAAAATCCATTTTGAGCATTTTAAGCCTTATCTGCTTCTAATGTCCCGAACTGTGTTGCCTCAACCCAGCTATTAAATTTATCGGGCCACCCTCTCCACTTTACCAGATACCAAGTTTTTCTGCCACGCTTTTTTTCTCCTTCAGGATTTTTCTGCACCTGCACACACGGTCCTCATCAGGGTTCAATTTTTGCAGCTCCTCAGCGTAAAAAAGTACCTTTAATAGTCTTCCCCTGATAGTCTTTTAGCTTATAGGTGGGCCTCTGTGTCTTTAAGACCTCAGTCACAATAAATATCTCATCTGTGTATGCCTGTTCATATCCCTTTTCAAACACCCTTTTAGCTTAGATAGTCTCATGCGATCATCTTTCTGAAGGGTACCCTTTTGTTTTTGCCAAGAACAGAATTACGTCATAGGATCTTCCATACACCTAGGGCATTGGAAGGGTTAACATCCACAGGTCTGTGTTTAATGCTTCTGTGATATAGTATGGTTATAGCTGTGCACCAGGTCTGACAACACATCTGTATATTTCCAAGTATTCTGGGCTGTAAAGTAGCATACACATCGTGACTTCAGTGTCCTATTAAATCTTTCTACAATGCTGGCCTTAACTTCATTATTCTTCACAAAATGGTGTATTTTATTTTGTTTTAATAGGTTCTTTAAGGAAGCATTTAGAAACTCTTTACCCTGATCAGTCTGCAACTTCTGAGGTGTGGCCCACTTTTAAAAATAGTTTTAAAGGCTTATGCTACTGCCTTGCCTGATTTGTCATTTAAAGTTACTACCCAGGCATACTTGGACAGCACATCGATGCAGCGCCAGTATGTACTTAAATCCATTATTGTACTTTGCATATTGACTCATATCCACTAAATCAGCTTGCCATTGTCTGTCTATGTCAGAAACAATGACAGGATTTCTTAAATCGGACTCTGGCTGCTTTGTGTAATGAATAGGGTCCTGCTTAAAGCCATTCTGCAACACCTTTCTGGTGACCTCTTTATCAAGTTTTTTGCAGCCTTATACAGCTGAGTCACCCTGTGAAACTACCCACTTTTTTGCATTAAAATATATATTCTGGAACAGGTGATCATTCATCTTCTTCACAACCCCAATAACATCTGCTAGCTAGCAAAACTCTTGTCACCAGTAAAATAAAGTATGTGCTCTTTTGTTCTTTAAAAACACTATGACAACCACAAAGTGCAATGCATGATTATATTTTATTTATAAATACACACTCATAACAGTATTTGAATATTTACTTTATATACTTTATAATACATAAACCAATGCTTATAGCTGCTACATACAAAAGGCATAACACATGGCAAGCATGCAACGGATTACATAATATCTTGTTTTTCTACTTCTTTTTTACATGCTTCACAATACCCAGAAACAGCAACTTTTGAGCTGCATGTTTTACACAAGCATTAGCATATCGTCCACCCCTTAGTGATGAGGTATGCACAATACATACACACATATGCCATACACCACTCAAAATAACAAGCCTGATTTTAAGACATTCTGTTACATCTAAAATAGCGTTCACCTGCATACTGCTCTCACAGTTACTGTTTTCCATTACGTCAACATAGAGTCTCCATACAGGGTGGCAACTCTTTAATCAGAGTCAGTGTGTTTTCTGCCAGTGAAGCAGCAGCATCTTCAAGAGCAGACATTTAATGCAGGCTGCTTTCCAAAATATAGGTTCCTTTAAAATGTCCTTTATCACACGGTACATTGTAGACATCAAGACTGTCTGGAATATTGGGAGCATGCCAAGTCATTCCATCTGAAAGTACATTATAATACACTATTTAGGAAAAGCATATGCTAAATCTGGTTTATGAAACACAACAAAAGCGATAAAAGAAGCAAATTTATGATGTCAGACTCAGAACCCCGCTCTGCAAACTAAACTACTAAAAAGTCAACAGCAGTACAGATAAAACCACAAAAGTGTATTACATCATAAGGGTTATGCATAAACTCTATAGCAATTTTAAACATTGCTTCCTCAAAATGAACCCCTCATCCTTAAAATAATCCACAGTTTCCTTTTGGGGTCCCTCTGGAGACCATCAAAAAGACCTTGGCATGTCTCTAAAAGTACAGACAGTTGCTTGTCCTGTAGGTAGATTTAAACCAGGTTGTTTAGCTTTGTGTCTGACTAGTTGGTAAATAAGCCTCTGGATGCACTGACAGGGTGTTTCCCATCATTGTATACTCTGGAAAAAAACATACAGCACTATATTTTAGTGGCCTCTCATGCATGGGTGGTTTAGCAAGTGTTAAAAGCCAGGGTAACAATATGAACAATATTAAAATGGTAACAAGTAACAGTTTGGGGGTAAATGTTTTAACAACGTAAACAGTGTTCCTAAATTTCCTTATATAATTTTTTTAAAGGGTCCTTTTTGACCAGTGGATCATTTCAGCAAGCAGAGAAGCCAGGTTAACAACACGTACAATATCACAAGGTTTTTCTGCTTTGTAGTACACACACACATGACTATGACGATCATGATATAAAGTCCACAAAGACATTCATCGTCTTCCACGTAATATATCGGGCAATCACTTTAACATTTTTCTACAAGTGGTAACACAGATTCATTTATATATTTATCTGTATCCTCCCATACTTCTGGAAGGGCAAACATCATCAGTTCAGAGGCTGCATGTATCTCACAAAGGCAAATGTCATATTGAGGTGAACCAAACAGTGTTAAATCAGAAGAAATAGGCCTCTACCAAGCGCAGCCTGTTACACAGTGAAACATCCACAAAATGAGCCCCACTTACAGCCACCAAATCAGTTTACAAACATCCAGCAGCCCCCAAAACAATACCCTGCTAGCCCCTTAGAAGTAAGAAAGAAAAGAACTAACCTACCAAGTAAAATCCACAAGAACCCCTGAAAACAACAGCAGCAGCTACTGTCCTGGAATACAACTGATCCTGTCCCCTTCCAGTTCTTTCAGACTCCTCTGGTACAGCACTTGGATATTTTTGAACAGCTGTACAGGACAGTTTGGGTTTGATGGGTCACTATACAGAAATCCTCTGAATCTCTGTTTGTTTGAGTATGTCCCCATGATTCTTGGTATGCTTGTAAAATGATAGCATGAGCTACATGCAGCCATTGTCATCAGTTCTGGTTTCAAATGAATTTTGTGTGAGATCTTGTAACCCCAAAGGTGTGGTTTACCTCTTGAGCCCTGGTGGCTCGAGGTGGGATCACCTGTAACACCTGCATCCTCCGGCTGGAACTGGTACTGTAGAGCAGGAGAAGAGTTGTTGTCAGCCGTTTGTTCTCTCGTTGTATGCCAGTCACATTAAGGAGTGCACCTGCACCGAAGATTAACCAGAAAGACTGCCAAAGTCCTCATCGATAATCCAGACTATAATCCCAGTGGGATTATATGTTTGAAAAGTTAAAGTAGCAGCCAGCAGCAAGCAAACTGCATGAGACAGCAGCCAGGCCTTGAACTGAATGCAAATCTATGGACATCACTATCTTGTGATCCTTGTCCCGCTGCAGTTGACCAACTGGAAGGAATGTAGTGAATCCTGGAAAGAACACAGTGACTCAGGAAAATAAAATGAGGAAAGTACTAAATAGCCAGAGTGAAATGCAAGCAGGGGTTGTTCAGCCCTGTCCCAAAGACTCATTTTGAGTCAGTGGGCTGGGGCAGTGCCTAGCTCTTGAGCACCTTAAATCTTTTACATTTCACTGTAGTTTTTAGTACTTCATTATTTTCAGTTAACATTAATTATTATTTTTCTGAGTGCAGCAGCTTGTGTGTTGAGGACTGTGTCAGTACTGTCTTAAGAAGAACAGCCACAGAGTGCTTAGTGCCCTTTGCAGCCACTGGGGAGCAAGGGCGCAGTGACAAGCTGGACAACTAGTGAGAGACTGAAATGGGAGTGAGCTGAGCTGAACCCTTCCCCATCTAGGAGGGTTCAAGGCAGTCCTTTGTGAGAAGTTGGAGAAAGACAGTTGCCGAGCAGGAGAGCTGAGGACTAGCCAGGGATCCTGGTGTGAGTGAATCCGTTGCTGGAGTTCCATCCCAGCTGAGAAGAAGCAGCTGTGAAGCCTGCATTGCTGTGGAAACTGAATCTGCTGAAGCCATTGGCAGACTGTTGATATCAGAGGGAGAACAAGCCGTTCTGCCCTGTCTAGTGCACTCAAGGGAGGAGGTGGTCAGGAGCTGTCTTCAGGGTACTTGTACCCTTGATCGAGTGAGCACCGGTAGAGTGACGCAAGGGTGACTCATCGTCTCAGCCCTTTGAACTTGTCACACTGCTATGTGCTGATCAAGAAGAAGAAAGCTGTGACACAGAGATCGGGCCTAGCCTGGGTTGGCAACCACCATCTGACTTCTGCTGTGACATTTTCATCCAGAAGCAATGGTGACTCGTTTTCTCGGTGTAGACACAGTACTAGTTTACCAGACAGAAAACTGCTGCTGCTGCTGTTTGAAATTTCCCTTTTGTATTATAGTTTGTTTCAGATTCCCTATTGGCTTACAATTTGTTTTGCTAATGCAAAGTGTTAGCCAAAGTCAGTCAGGTGGGGTAAAGCAAGCTTGCATATCTGTAAGTGCACCAACGCAGGATCCCAGGCACTGTGACATCAGGCCTGCAACAGTGTTTAATTTACTTGCATACCCAGTAGCTAGGACTAAACTACAGTGAAAGAACAGGATTACATTGAAAGTTATTTCAGATTTGTGGGAATCTACTACTGAGGGTAGTGGGAGGCCCTACAGTACACTAGGCCTTGGTTACAATCTGGTGTGTGGGTGTTGGGAGGCCTAGTTGCTGTAGCTCTTGGGAGAGCCTAGTCATCAGAAGAGTGCATTGCTTTGGTTGATGCACTTGAAATATTAAAAAGATAATTGTGTTGGTGCTGCCTAAAATCATTGTCAGAACAGCTTGACATAACTCTTATTCCCTTCACAGGACCAGTGTTGCTGAACAATAAAGTTCTGTTGTTAGTTTCTAAAGCTTGGTATATGAGCATATAATTAGTGGTAAGTGTCTCAGATTGCAATTGAAGTCACGGTACTGAGTGCGAGTATGTCTAAAGGTGGTGTCTGAAGGTTGTTGTGGAGGTGGGTTGGTACTGTATGCCAGGAACAGTATTCTAATTGTGATCAGGCCCACTATTTCCTTCTCTGGGTGGAGGCATCACACTTTTCCCTTATTCCCCGTCCAAACCACCCCCTCATATGAGGAGTTTAACGAGTCCAGGCCCCTCAACCTTGCTTGGCCCCATGGGTGCAAGGAAGGGGTATGTGGAGAAAGTGACTCCTGTAACATCTGTATGGTAGCCTGGTAACAATCTCTTTTGCCTTCTCTGCCTCTTCTGACTAGTCCAAATTGAAGTTCAAACCACATGCTGTGGGCTAAGCCAGGTGCAGTGTTTGGTAAACCTTGTGATTTCCTTACCTTTTTAAATCACCATCAGGGATCCTACAGTGATGCATTTCTATGTCCTTGCCAGCACGTCTGAATTCCTTATGTGCGGCTGTGAATATACTACATGCTCATATCTTCTAAATGTTGTTTCCATGTCAACAGACAACTCTTTTCATGTAACTGTTAGAGATACATGCAACTGCCGTAGTGTGTTTTCACACTTCATACTAGGCCCTGTAACTGTCTTGGGAGGCTCCATTTGGTGGTTGTTGAAATCTCATTGTCCCAAAGCTACATTAGCATATGAGAACATGATGCGCAATCAACCTTTAAACTCCTCAGTATGACTGTCTGCTTAATTAGTCTTCAAAGAAATAAGCTGCAAAAGGTATGGAATACCACATTTACCTTCAGTAAGCTTTGTAAACTATCTGAGTTGTAATGCAGGTTTTTGCCCTTTAAACTCCATTCAGTTTATGTGTTTTCAGAGAGTTTTTGCAGGTTGTTTGTTCTTTCAGCATAGAGATACATGATATAAATGGTTGATCTGACATCATGTTCTCATATGCTAATGCAGTTCTCATAAACAATGAGATTTCAGCAACCATGAAATGGAGACCCCAGGCAGTCACAGGGCTACCGTGAGCAGTGAAAACAAAGTAAAGGTAACATATATAGCCCTAATAGCTACAGGAGAGGAGTTTTCTGTTGACATGGAAAAATACAATTTTAATGATATGAGGATGTAGTTTTCCTTTAAGGAAATTGTTTAACCAGGAAAGGCACACTGAGCGAGCTTGTTTCCAGGTGCAACCTGGAAGCACAAGGAAGTTAAGTGACTTGCTCAGGAGCACAGTATGCAAGTGGGGGCTGTGAATTCAAACCCAGGTATCCAGGTTTGCAGCTCAGAGCCCTAAACCTCTGTGCTATACTGCCTCCTTGGGAAAGGAGCTGATATCACTGTAGGATCAGATATTTAAGAGCTAGTGACTGGAATTTATAATAACTTTTTGAAGCAGTTAGCTGTCACGTATTATATCTGAAGTAATTTTTCCTTTTCTTTTTGTTAATGTGAAGATTTTCTACCTGATGAAACTAGGTGTTGTGTGTGGAACAGCACCCTATCTGGAGACTGATATAGTCAGCTCTGTTCCTCTCTATACATCAACACTATTATGACCTCACTGACTGCGACATCACTAGTAACAAAGAAAGGACAATCTCCTGCTGCTTGATTGATAACTTGTGACACATATTACCAAGCAGGCAGCAGGACCTGTGATGTAACAATGAGGTCACATGCTGATGATGTAGTGGGAGGAACAGAGCTAGATATGGCTGCTTCCAGGTAAACCACTCCTTTCACATCACACGCAATACTGTTGGGTAGAAATCAGTTTAATGAGCATACAGAAAAAGATAAAACACTTCAGAAATAAATAGTAATAAGGGAATACCTTTAAAACTTACTACAATTTATTTTCTGTCTGCTGTTTTCTAGCTACTAGTTCTTTGAATTGACAAAGTTATGGTGACGTTGTTTACAGTGCAGCTTCCATTGTTCACACTCCTCAGTCTGAACTTCCTCTTTCACTCCTGGATTATCCCCCTCTGACCCGCCATTGCTCTCTCTACTCCACCATCTCCTCCCCTCCCCTGAGGCCAGGTGTCTCTCCCACTGTGCTTCCTCGATCTCAAAATTCTGGCTTGTCTCCCTCCCCACCTTACCCCCTTCCTTTTGCTTCCCTCTGCCCCCGTTTCATTTTATCACACTGACCCTTGCTACGCTGTCCTTCACTCTCTCAAATGAAATCTTCTGCAGACCAAACTTCATTTTCTTCCATTTCCCTTAGCTCTGGTCTGCCCTACTACTCTCTGCTATCCGCCCTGCCTCATTCTCTCTCCACTCAAATCCCTCCTTTATGATTTCTCTACTTTCACCTTTAATTGTCCCAAACAAAGCTGCACCTCACAATAGTGAAGTGTTCTTGCAACAATAAGGTATACCAAAAATATTTTATAATCAACCCAAAAGCTGGTATGATCCCATGTCAAACATGAATTTACATCAGTGGTAGCATTCCACCCCCCACAAGACATTTAGACTCCTACTTTATAGAAATATTCAGAAATAACATACTCAATTCCAAGGCAAAAATACTGCCAAAAACAAGGCAGTAGCGTCATTTTAAGAAACTGATGAATTTGTAATGCTTGCTCATAATTGTAACTATCAGATTCCCAGCAAAATGGGAATATAAGAGGCAAAACAAAGGATATAAAGATAAGTCTCGTTACTATAACAAAGTTATTTAGTCTTTATGAGCCTCACATGTCCTCCGAATTACATGGACTGGCTGCTTCAGGTTCCTAAACCATGACCAAGTCCCGGAAACAAACAGCTAGATGAAGAAGAACTAAGAGACGGTATTACTTCCTTACTTCAGTCAGGAATCAACTCGTGCAGGATCAGAGCCTATTCAAAAAAGCAAGGAAAACAGAACTAGAGACCACAACATGCCCCTAACAGGAGGGAAGTTTAGGACCAACATGAGGAAGTTCTTCACTGAGAGAGTGGCTGAGCCGTGGAACAGCTGCCACAAGAGGTGGTGGAAGCAAAACAGGGAATTCAAGCTTTCTTGGATAGGCATTGCAGCAACCAGAAACAACAAGTCTACTAGGGAGGGTATTCATATGGGCCAACTAGGTATGCCACCTAATAGCGACATTTCTATGGTGACATGTGTCGATATCGACAACAGCATCATGCCGCCGTAGAAGTGCTGCTGGAAGGGGCAACCACTTCCCAACCTGCACCCCTCCCGAACTAACTCTGACCTGGAGTTAGAATCCTTTTAGTTCGGGGGGTGGGGCCCCTGATGTAAAAAGAGATCCAAACTGTGCGGCTCCATGCTGACTGCAACTTGTGGTTGACATGGAGCCCGTCACTGTAATGCGGTCATAATCTTTTTGTCGCGCCAGCATGGTAGAGCTGGCAAACTAGATGGAACATACGGTGCCCATCTGCCGACACATTCTTATGCTCAGGATCCTCCCTCTGAATCATCTTGGTCCAGTGGCTGAGCGCTGCAAACTCATTCTCGAGTGCTTCAACCTTTTTCCAGCCTCCTGAGGATCTGTATATAGAAAGGTGTGGCCCGTGGTATATATGGGAGCGGGCTGGCAGGAGGGAGTGTACAATTCCCAGACTTTGAAGATGCCTCCAGACTGCATCAAACTTCTTTCTCCGAGATTGCATAGCAAAAGACAGGCCTGGAACAGAAGTAGGGCTTTTCCTCAAAGTTAAATCTCTGGGAGTCTCTAGCTGCTTGAAGAAGGAATCCCTTAGAGTCACGGCCATAGTGACTATAAGAATTGTTCTAGGAAGGTCAGCTTGTATAGGGGCAACAACAACATGTGGGGAAATCCTGTCATCCCGGATAAACAGGGAGCCGTCGCAGATCCTCAGTCCACTCCCAAAGCTCCAGGCAACCAGTTTTGCAAGACGGCTATAAGATGAGAGCCTTCACTGCCCTCTGGAAGCCCAACTAGACGTAGGTTCACAGCCCATTGGGTATTCTTGAGGGCTTCCATGCAGTACCTGAGTTGTCTATTTTCTTTCACAAGTTTATTAGTAGCAGTAAGGGCTTTCACAGCCCGCGCTTCTGCTGAAGTGGCAGTTTTGGTAGCCATTTCAATTTTATATCTTGCTCACCCAGACGCTGAAGAATCTTCTCTACTTTACTGTAGATTGCCCACATAGATAATGTCAGTGAATGCCATGGTGGTTCACAGACACGAGGCCTCCACTAGCACAGAAGGGGCCTGCAACTCTGCTGGTACTTGATTTTTAGAACCTCAGGGGCCCTTTTATTTGAACAACCCATTACTGAAAGTGATCTTGTTTGATTCCTCTCGACGTAAGCTGTAAGATGCTATAACTTGGAAATCCAAATCATAGAAAAATTTTGAGTATTTTATATAATAAAGTCAAATATCTCCAGAGACCAGATGAAGCACATCTGCTTAGCAGTGTGCCAACAGCGCCCACCCTGGAGAAATTTTTTCATGTGCTTTCTGTCTTGTAATTTAATTTTTGTCTGGTTGATCCTCTGCCCCTCCTGCCACCATATTAACCTATGGTCTTAACTAGTGTTCCCCACAGCAAGCCCTGTGATGACATGACTGACAGACTGAGTCGTGGGGATGCCTTCCTGCCAGCCAGTCACTTAGCTAATGTTAGTGTGAAGGAGGGCATGATCGCGCTTTTCTACGGTACTGATCATGCTGAGCTTAGCTATCATATCACTCATTTTCCACTTGCGAATGAAGTGCTCTGACCTTGTAAGAACAATGGCAGCTAATTGTTTTAATTTTGGGGAACATGTGGATTGAGTTATGCTTACGTTTTAAAGGCTTGTTTGATTGACAGCTTGAAGTTTGGTAGGTCTAGCATGCAATCATGGTAGATTAATGAATGGTCAGGTGACCTTTCTGTACCAATAAAGTTTACAGTATTCACTGTTCCTTTTCCACCCATTTTTAAATTGGCTTTATTATTAGTTCTGACCTTAGGCCTGTAAGCTGCCTTGAATTTGAGCTCCCAGAATTAAAAACAGAAAAGATCAACATGCCTTTCCTGTGTCAGCCTTCATAAATAGAACTCCCTCTTGGCCCAGTGGAGAAAACTTTCAAATATACTGATAATGTAGCATGCAGATGTGCGTTTGGCCAAAACATAACAGTGGGAGGGGAGGGGTTTCTAGGGGTTCTGTGTGATGCTGCTTTCATCTTATTCACTGCCTGGTTTGGTTTCAGAATCCACTGACTAAGCATGCATTGAAGTAGCCTTTATAAAATGGGCACTGAAATCCGCAAATTCTGATTGGCTAGAACCAGTCACCTGTCCATGCAGTAATACTGTACTATCCATGGTCATCCTGGTATTTAGCCTCTTCACATATCAGTGCACGCTAAGAACCTTAAAAATGTTTGGCAGTCATGTTTTTTAACCGCTAAAACAGAAACACAAAAATCAATTGGGCCTCAGTTTTTTCCCCACCCCATCTTGATTACATTACATCAGACATCACTTCTACGCAACTGAAAAATATGTTACCTGGCCTACTCCACAATCAGTTGACTGCCAAAATTCTGGGAAAAAAGTGCTTGGTGTCCTTTTGTTTGGTCTTGTATTTCTTCACCTAACCCTTTACCAGTGCCACTTAAAACTTCCCATGGAGTTTGTAAACAGCAAACATTGCATTATGAGGATGCAGATATAACCTCAAATACACACTGAATTTGAATATAATTTTTAACATTAGTTCTTGAAGGTGCACACTGTAACTTATGACCCTGAATCAGAGGAGGCCAGGCAGGAAACAGTCTGAAACAAAGGAAGTCCCAAATGAAATAATGTAATTTCTTTCTTTCTACCTATACCTCTCACATAGCAGAAACAGAACAGCTCACAATGGAAGTGACTGATGAAGCAGGTAGACTGATAAAGAAAAAAAGTTAGTTTGACTGTCTCCCATTCCGTCTGTCAACCCAACCGGTATTTTCAGTTAGCTGTGCAGTCCGTTTGAGAGAGTGTGTGCGGGCCGCTGGCATGCTGGCGGGTGTGCAGAGAGCAGGCCTCTATCAAAAGTAATATTGCTGAGCTCCGTGTTTCCATTCCTTGCAGTTATAACCGGAGGGTGCCATTATAACTTGGGAGGTGGGGTGCCATCACAACCACATTATGTGAAAAGTACAGCTACTGTAGCTAATCATACTTTTTATTTCAAAATCAGAGCTGAGAGCTCAAAATGCTAGCGGCTCAGCCGCTGCATCTTCCATAACACTAAATGTTCTGTCTCAATACCAACACATACGTAAAGAAAAAAAAAAATAAACAGTATAAAGAAAATGTGATTATCGACTTACAGTTAACAACTTGGTCAGGTAGGGAGCGCCATGCAGACTGTAACAAAACTACAAAAACAAACAACTATAGAATCTCTATTAGGTCAAAGACCTAACTGCAAAACAGTAAATTCAGTATAGTCCCAGTAGGTGGAAGCACTATTTTAGCTTAAAAACACTCATTCATTATAGTTTTCAGTATTAAAAGTTGTATTATAATAATAAAAAAATTTTCAAAAATCGGAGCCCATTTTATAAGCGCAATAAGGCGTGGCTGGGTCCTTGTGCCTCACTATGCCCCTGTGTGTGTGCGGTTATCTCAGTACTGCCAACCATACCTGTCAGCCCTCAGCATTAAAATTGTAGCACTGGCCTTCCAAATTCAGAGCAAATGGGTAGAATCTATAGCACTTTCTAGTCAAGTCAGTCTTTATTTTTAAGACATGCCTTTCAAATACCAAAGCGCTTGTATAAAATAAAAAGAAATTACACCATTAAAACACACAAATGAATTAAAAAGCAGCACGAATAAGTTATATGTTAGACAGCATCTGCAAAAGTGAAATCAAACAGATACTAGGTTTTAACACAGATTTAAAAGTCTCAGTGGACAGGAACTCTAATCCGACGAGATAGAATTCCACAGGGTTGGGGCCATGAAAGAAAAAGCTCTGGCCTCCGAGGTCTTTAGCGGACCCTGGAATCTCTAGCAAGCCCTCGTCAGAGGAATGGAGTGGGTGGCGGGGCAGTAGGAACAAAGGAGGTCTTGCAAATAACGCAGTCCCAGTCTGTGTAGGGCCTTGTAGGTCAGCAAAGCGACCTTGAAGGTGATCCTCCACCGCACAGTAGCCAGTGCAGTTAAGTGGAGCACAGGTGAGACATGACTAGATCTTGACAAACCCATCAACAACCTGGCTGCCATGTTCTGCACCAGCTGCAGGTGGCAGATGTCCAGCCCTGGGAGCCTTAGGTATAGAGCATTGTAGTAGTCAAGGCGTGAGGTCACAAAGGCATGGACCAACATTGGTAGATCATCAGGCGGAAGAAGTTGTTATCCCTCTGTACAGACAGCTGGTGAGACCCCATCTGGCGTACTCGTCCAGTTCTGGAGACCCCATCTCTGCAAGGACATAGACAGGATACAGGCAGTCTAAGGAGGGCAACTAAAATGGTGCAGGGTCTGCAAGAGAAGCCATATGAGGAGAAACTAAAGGAGCTTAATATGTATACCCTTGAGGAAAGAAGGGGGGACATGATAGAAACTTTTAAGTACCTCAATGGAATCAACAAAGTCCAAAGGGTAGCATCTTTCAGAAAAGAGACGTGCAAGAATAAGGGACACAATTTAAAGATAATGGGGGCAGTTCAGGGGCAATGTGAGGAAGTATTATTTCACAAAGAGGTAGTGGATGCATGGAACAGCCTTCCTGAGGAGGTTGTGGGGTCTAAAACTGTGGGAGAATTCAAGAATGCATGGAACAGACATAAGGCAATTCTTGTGGGGGTAGGAAGAAATAGGCTGTTGGTTAACTAGGATCTGCGGCCTATCCTGTAGAGGAAATGGGCAGACTAGATGGGCCAAGCGGTCCTTATCTGCCGTCAAAGTCTATGTTTCTATGTTTCTAATAACGCTCTGATTCTGCACCTGTTCAGAAGATCTCAACTGGTTGCCCCCAGCATAAGCCTGGATGGCTGACCAGGAGATAACCCTCTACCTGCTCTACCTGATGACCTTGGTCCACCACCAACAACTCGGTATTATCCGGGTTCAGCCTCAACCAGCTGGCACTCATCCAGTCTGGAATCTCAGCTAGGCAGTTGTTAAAGCCTGAGACGGCATCATTTTGTACAGGCAGAAAGGACATGTACAGCTGAGTATCATCTGCATAACAGTGAAAACTCAGCCCGTACCACCTTTTAATGTCTCCAAATGGCAGCATGTGCACCACAAACAACATGGGAGACAAAAGCAGACCCCTCGGCACCCACAGGTCAGGGAGAAGAGGCTAAGAAAAAAAATCCCTGACATCACTCTCTGAGTCCTGCCCATGAGGAAAGAATGGAACCATCTGAGGACTGTCCCAGACAGTCCATAGAACAACCACAGGCACGGGTCCACGGTGTCGAATGCTGCAGAGAGATCAAGAAGAACCAAGATCAAATGGCTTTTCTGATCTCTCGCTATCAGGAGATCATTAAATACCTGAACAAGGGCTGTCTCGGTACTATGCCTCTTCCTGAAACCAGACTGGAGAGGGTCATAGACCTCATGGGTGGTAAGATAGCCTTGAGCCACAACATAACCACCTTCTCATTAACCTTGCCCAAGGTTCTAAGTAGTATAGTGCTGTGGTTTAGGGCACTATAAGCTGCAAACCTGGAGAACTGGGTTTGAATCCCACAGCCCCCACTTGTATGCTGTGTGACCCTGAGCAAGTCATTTAACTTCCTTGTGCTCCCAGGTCACACCTGGAAACAAGCTTCTGCTTAGTGTGCCTTTCCGGTTAAACAATTTCCCTTTCCATCCCCTTTCCTCTATTTTAAGGAATAATATGTCTCCAAATATTGGGCCCCACATTTTTTTAATTTTTTTATTTTAGTCTTTGGTAACCGGTAAGGCCCACTAGGCACAAGTACCAGTTTTCAGGGCGACCTGGGAGCAATGGGTGGTTAAGTGACTTGCTCAGAGTCACACAGTATTCAAGTAGAGGTTGTGAGACTCAAACTCAGGTCTGGTCTGCTGGATGTTCAAGATCGTTCACACCTCGTTCCTCTAACCTCTAAGCTATACTGCCAGCCATATTTAGTGGTTGAGGAATGTTTCTGTCAAGTTAGTTCAATAATTTTAATAGTCTGTGTGCCCAGAAATAGCTTGAACATTATTAAAAGAGCTAGTGTACTGGGTAAAACTAATATTACTTTTGAAAAGCAGTCATTTATTACCTTTTATATCTGAGGTACTTTTTCTTTTCCTTTTGTTTAATTACAAAATTGTTTATCTGATGTTAGTAGGTGTGATGTGTGGAACAGCACTCTGTCTGACAGCTGACATATCTATCCCAGCCTCCTACATCATCAGCATTATCACTTCACTGTCTGTGATGTAACTGTGCTTAGGAACAGCCACTCAGTAGCTGCGAAGTCAGACACCTGTCATGTCACACTGTCAGTGAGATCACAATGCTGATGACATAGTGGGGTGGGGTGGGGAATACAGACAGATATGTCAGCTGTCAGGCTGAGAGCTATTCCACACATCCAGCACAATATTATTACATAGCAGACTTTCTAATTAGCAAAGGAAAATTAAAAATACTTCAGAGATAAAAAGTTACAACGACTACTTCTTAAAGAGCAGCTGACTAATCATACTAACCCTTAGTCCCAAATATATGATGACTGACCTGGCAGGAGTTCAAATAATGAGTACTTGTCCTTTTTTTCATGTCTATTTAAAAGTTATGCCCTCGTAATTTTTATTCCCAGACCCACTGGCAAAAAGCAGAGCCAGTTCCTGATCCTGCCGCTTCCGCCCGGCACCGCAGTCCTGCTTTGTGATGTCAGTAAGCGAAGACTGCGTAGTGCGCTCTCATTGACTTGAATGGGGTGATTTTTCAAGATTTTATACCCATTCAACAGCGGGATTTTAACACATCAAAGCGATCATTCGACTAACAGGGTCCCTGTTGGTTGAGCGTCGCTTTGATTTGTTAAAATCCCGCTGTTGAATGGGTATAAAATCTTGAAAAAAATCACCCTCGCTTCATGTCAATGTAAGCACCCATACGCAGCCTTTATTTACTGACATCACAAACCGAGGCTGTGTGTACGTGCCTGGGGCGCACATAGGATCCAGCAGGCCTGGGAATAAAATTATGAAGGGCATAACTTTAAATAGCCATTAAAAAGGAAAAACTTTGCATATTTGACTCCTGGCCAAGTCAGTCATCGCTGGTTTTCAGTAAGGTAGTCAAAAGCTGCTCTTTAAAATGTGTACTGTTTTCTTGTCTGCCTATTTTGGCTCTGCTAGCTCTTTAAGAACATCGGTAAACTATTACAGAGCAAGGGTAAATCTCAGCATAAAATGATAGTGCTATGCCTAATTCATAGCAGTTGAGAGGTATGCTGCCAACACCCCGCCATGTCTTATTGCTTACATGTAAGTTGTCACAGCAGCTGAGACAATGGGTGGCAGGAAAGGTGTAATTGGGCCATTCACTGAAGTGGGGTGCTAACTACAAACCATTTTGCAAGTAGAAGGGTAGGTTTTCCTTTGTGCACATTTCTTTTGAATGGAGTTTGATTGAAACAGCTGAGAATTTAGGATGGTCCTGCCGATTCTAAACTTGAATGTGCTTAATGACAGTGGTACCTCCATAACGGTCTGCCAATGAAATGCTCACGTGCAAAGACTGCAGTGAAAACATATTTATTTGTCTTTGTTCAGTTAAGTACACTAGGCATGCAGGCGCCAGTTTTTAGGCATGACCTGAAAAATTACATGACTAAAACAATCTTCAAGTAGACAGAAATCATTTCAGCCAGAGTAAAACAAGTGAAAATTTGATTTATGTTCTGATTGAAGCCTAAAAGACGTTACAGAAAAAGACCATTGGTCTCTCCAGTCTGCCCTAGTTTACCCTATCCTACCCTGGCACCTCGAAGATATACTACATGTTGGTAAATTTAAATATCACAAACCTTTATGCAAGTTTTAAACATATAGAAGTGGCAATATTTCCATTAAACAATTTAATCTGGCCATTCGTGCTTCAGAAAACAATAACAGATCTATTGTGGAGCACTGGGGATGTAGTAAAACCCCAGCAGTTTCCCCACAGTTTTTGCAAAGATTCTCCGCATTTTCGACATTTTCCTCACAATTTTGCAGTAGCCCTGGTCATAGGTGTTGAAAGGTGTGGCCAAAGGCATGGTTAGGGGCAGAAGGGGGTGGAGTTTGAGGTCCGTTTTTGTCTGATTCAAAGGTGGCAACCCTAGTGCCGTATGCACCCATTCCTCTATATAAGAAGAAAGCTTTCCATGGGAAGCTCAATCCTTCTTCTAGTTTATTACCTATAACATAGGAGGCAATCAGGCTCCCCCACAGTGGTTTATTTTACAGTTAACTATTGATGATGCTGGAGCCCCCCACAAAGTTTTAGCCCTTTTTTATTATGCCCCTAGTCCCCTTCCTGTCAATGGGTCACCTAACTGCTCTATTCCTGTTGTCTGGAGGAGAGGTAAATGGCTGCCTTAACAGCTGACACCAGTGCTGCTTCCAAGGTTGGCCATTAAAGGGGGTATTAAATGCCTGACAGCGTTTGCCCCATTAGTGACATTAATTATAAAAATCAATGCTTACCTTATTTCAAGTCTGAATACACAGTACAATTGTGCTAAACTGAGTTGTACATAAATAGTGACACAGTTGCATTGGGACACAGTGATACAGCTGAAGTGCTGTCCACTGACATCATCCGTATGATGTTGCAACCATATTAGGGTCCTCTCAGAGAGGCAACTTTAAATCAGGAGCCTGGCTTCTTTATAATTTTGTAATGTGACGAAACAGTGGGTGACCATTCTACAAGTAAATGGATGGACTGACCTAGTGTGCTGTTTACTACAGCACTTCGCCATAATTTCTTCATGCCAAATCTTGATTTGTGGTGGTGTAGTGTCCTTTAACTACAAGAAGTGGGTACAGGCTTTTCTTACATTTTGGATGCCACAACTCTTTATTTTTATTTGCCTTTTTTTTTTTTTTTGAAGCTTTTCCCCTGATCCCTCCCCAGCATTGTGGTCCTTCTAGTCCTCTGGCAACCACCCATCCACATCTGCTACCAAACTCACCCCTCTGCTGCAGTTCTTCCCTCAGTGGCAGGGATCTTGGGACCCTTCCCTCCCTGGGTGACTGTGTGCAAAATCCTGGAGAGGCAGAGGCTGTAATGGGGAGGGGGAGGAGTGTGCCAGTTGTGACTCGCATCTAGATGGGGTTGGCAGTTTCTCCCCTTATCTTATCCTCCCACTTAATGTGGCTTGTGATAGCATTCCTATAGACCCCACACATGCACAGACAACTTTCTGTGAGGGGGCTGGCTAGGCAGTCCAAGACTGGAGTCACCTAGGTATCCCTGTTTGTCTAGTACCACTGCTGCACACCTTGCAGCCTCTCCTGGATGCTTATCCAGAACGCAGGTTGCTGGCACAGTAGCGCAACATCATACCGTGGGGTCATTGGGCAGTCTCTTTGTTATTTATTTATTTTACCATTAGTGTTTTCTTTCCTGACCATATCCATCATTCTAGGGATATATCCTGGTCCCGGAGGTACCCTTTTCAGGCCTGCATCTCTGGTCTCCCCAGGCACTGACAGTTCACTGGCTACCCCAAGATTTTGCACTCCATGGCAGGGGCTCCAGAGGGAGGGCCTTGACCCCCAAGGCAGTCCACCATATGAACTAGGATGCAGTGCAGACAGCCGCTAGGGTCAGGAGCCAGAAATGCAGACCATCGATCAGATGGCTGTGGGAGTCACTCCTGTATTTGTTAGTCCCTCCCACCTCCCTGATGTGAGTGCAGTCTCTGTTGGCTAGGATATGCAGCACAGCCCCGCTGTAGAAATAAGCACTGTGACCCACCTGTTGAGGTCACTGCAGCACCGCAGCTCGCCATCAACCCTCTACGGCTGAGGCACGCTGCCACAGCAGTAGCTAACTCCATCTAGTTTGCCTCCCGATGTGATGACTCAGGTTCACCCCAAACTGGGTCATCTGCACCATTGAGGCAGCCCATTATTTATTACTTTTATTTATTTATTACTGGCCAAATTTCCCTCTTTCACTAAAAATACCACCAACAGTTTAATCTGGTTCAGTTTCAATTGCTTACTATCGTATCCCCCCTCCCACCGGTTGCCCCTGAAAAAGGGACTCAGTGAGCTTACCAGGTCAACAAAATTCAACAACAACAACAACTTTTAACCAAAGAGGCACATTGAGTTCCTGACATCTTGTTTCCAGATTTGTCCGGGGTGTTGAGGATTGGTTACATGGACTGTTTATTGACAGGGAGAATGTTGGGCAGGGCGATAAGTGCCGTGTAATCATAAACTTCCAGCTGGGCAGCCATGAGAGAGGGTCAGAAGGGCCTTGGGTTAACATCTTACCTCAACTGTGCTGCATCCCTGTAATGCCCTGTAATGTCGTAAACTGTAAATGGAAATTGTTCTGTGTGTCCTGGACCATCTTGCAAATTAGCTCACCCAATGATGTAACTGCCTGGTTAAATAAAGATTAATGATTGATTGAATGCTTAACTACAACATCAGCACTGGGAGCTCTTTCTCCGGTGCACAACCTGGTGCTGTGCAGATAATTATATTTTCAATCACAAGAGTGCAGTGTGCATGTGCTCGTACAGTACCGTAGTTCCCCATGCCAATGTCTAGGCGCAGGGGTCTTTAATCCTTGCTATCACCATTGTGCTCATCGTTAGCATTTATAGCCCCACCTCAGCGACTTCAGTATTTCAGAGACAAACATCCCTAGCCTCGGGGTAATCATTACGGGGATGGGGGTCTGGAACACAGTACAAAACCCAGACTTGGACCATTCATCTGGATCTAGAGTAATTGGTAAGGCAGCAGGATGGTGCTTAAAAACCCGAGAGAAGAACTGGGCTTAATAGACTCACTGAAGAGAGCTCAACACCAAAAATTAGGAAATAAACCTTCTACTCTCCACCCAATAAAAACTACTCCAGAATTTATAGGTTTTATATCCAAAATTCTCATCTACCATTGCTATGTAGTGTAGACATATTACGGTCACCATTGTCGATCATGCCTCGCTAAATTACAACTTAAATGTGCCTTGGAGATCAAGCTTAGGGATAGATCAAGATGGCGGGCAAGCTGGTCAGCTGAGTGGACGCTGCAGTCTCGGAGGAAAGCAAGTAGAACTACAGGATCATACAGAGCCCCTAGATGGCAAAGAAACAGATGCATTTGTTAACATAACTGTGATAACCCCTCTTGCTTTATTTGAATTTGTCTTGAAGTGAAAGGTCGTGCTATATTGTTATATTGTCATACTGCTAATAGTGTAAAACTCACCACATAAAACTACCCATGGAGTTCTTGAGCTTTAGTCTTGTTTGTGGGCTTGGGGGCTGGGAGGGTGGGCATGTCGCAAAAAACCTCACTGGATTCGGAAGTTAAAAGGCGCCCACAAAAACAACAATAAAGAGTAAGAAACAAAGGGGAGTGCATGGGATTTAAAAGTTCGTTAAGATCAGTGGATGTTAAAGCACAGAAAACCTTTTGAAATACTTTAAATCTCTCGCTAGCAATTTAGCACTCCCATCAGGCAACACCCTCGTTAACCAAGCAGGAGGCAGTGTAGCGCAGTGGTTTAAGGCTCTGAGCTGCAAACCTGGAGACCTGGGTTTGAATCCCACAGCCCCGCTTGCATACTGTATGACCCTGAGCAAGTCACTTAACTTCCTTGTGCTCTCAGGTTACACCTGTAAACAAGCTTTCAGATGAGTGTGTCTCTCCTGGTAAAAAAAAAAAAGGTTAACAAAAAAACAGCTCTTGAAAATTTCTTACCTTGGGGTCCCAAACAGCAAATAACCGCCAGAATTAGTGAAAGAAAAATGTTCATTGTGGAACAAATGGAGATTCTTTGGGCTCAGGATCAAGCTCTCAGCAACTAGCAGCCCCGTGGAGGAGCCCTCAACAGGTGCAGTGAAAGGAGAAGGAGCTGTGAGCAGACACAGCATATAGACCAACGGAGAGAGCATACTTTCTTACTTGAACAAGAGGATACCAGGTGGCTCTCATGATCTGTTCCTAACGGAGGCAACAAGAAGTCTAAGAAAGAAATCACCATGTTCGCTCTGCAGGAAATGGTGTGGCTCTGGAAACAGAGAATGAGCAGCCCTCTGCAGAAACTATAGCTCACCTAAGCAGTGAAAGTACGAACTCAGTAGCTGCAGGGACACGGCAAGAAGGGAAAATAAAAATAGCATCAAACCCAACCTCATATTACAATACGAGACATCACTCCAAAGATTTTTATTTTTCTAACCAACAAGAAGGATCCTGTAACAAATGAGAAAAACACACCATGCCAACTAGAAAAAGCAAACAACATAAATTCTAGTGATGTCCTAATACAGGAAGTAAGAGAGGGGTTTAAATGCATGAAGGCTTCTATAGCAGCCCCAACAGACTCTGGGCCAGATATTCAAAACTTTGCCTCGGGCAAATTAGCACTGCCCGGCGGGCAAACGAGCCTGGCACAGAGCAAGCTATATTCAAAAGGAATAGCCCAGGGCAAACAGCTTCTGAATATAGCATGGGAATGAGGCTGGGCAAACTGGGCTGGGAGTGCAGGGCAAACTTAGCCCTGGAATAAGACAGCTCTGAATATGGCAACCAGGAAGTGCAAACCACAACAGCAACACAGTGCACAGCGATGTGAAGGTAGGTGAGATGAACTATGTGGCCAATGATGTGTGCCAGCAAATCGTGGACCAGTACAGCTGCAGGCAGTGTATGTGAAAGTACAGTGTGCAAAACTATAAAATATTCCCGAACTGTTAGAAGCAGCGCTAACACGCTTGCGCTGGTTTAGCGCAGCGCTAAACCGTTAGCCCGAGCAAACACGCTTGCCCAGAGCTAAACTTTGCCATATTCAAAGTGACATGCAAATGAGCCTACTTGGTAGTCTGTGGGCAAACATCCAGATTAGCATCTCATTATGACCTGATTTGCATGCAGTTTGCACCGGGCTAACTGTTTAGCCTCGCGCTAAACCAGCGCTAAACGCAGTTAGGCTGCGTAAACAGCTTTGGGAATATTATACAGTTTGAACACTATCTACACGCGCTGCTGCCTGCAGCTGTACTGGGACAACACAGCATAGGCACAGATGGTGGTGGTGCTGCATGCAATGTCACATTTAGGTCATGCTACAGTGCACAGCAGAAACTACAGTAGCAAGGGGGCCAGTAGTGTGTGGACACAGCATTGCCTCTGGTGTATAGGGCAGTGATGATGACTGCACTATACACAGTGAGAGCCAACCTGCAGGTGTTTACTGACAGTGGACATTACTGTTATGCTGTTGTGTGACCCACAGATGCTGTACCTGTGGCATGGGATGCTCACATGACATGTACATTTCTGGCTTTGTGTGCTGTGGCAGTTGTACAGCTGTGCGGTATGTGGCCGGGGGCATATATTATCCGAAGGCACACTGGCATTGGGGTATTCCCAATACTGGCCCATGTGCACTGCATGATGTGTCCCAGCCTTGTGGCCACATCTGGCCTGAGGCACAGCCTCGCCACCCATACATACTCCCTCAACATCCTCCATGCCCACAGTGCTGATGTGTATGCTGGCATCTGTTGGTGTCCATAGAAGTGTGGTCCACAGGTGTGTGCTGTATGGCCACACTGCCATGCTGTCCATTGGCAGCAGGGTCACCACTTACTGCCTGGCATGGCTGGGACTGGTGGCAGATGATGGCATCATTGTGATGCCATCAGTTAGCAACATGCTTCCTCTATGTTTGGCTTTATCTATGTGTCATATTTCTTTGTTAGGGTGCGCGCAAAACCACGCTAAACCCGCAAACACACGGCATAAAGCCATAGTGTCGCACAAAGCTGGTTGCCCAGGGTTAAGACAAGCTTTTTCTGAGCGGTAATGTACCGCGCTAAGTGTCGCGCTAAGTCACGAAAACCACTTAGCGTGGCGCTAGTCGCTGAATATAGCATTGCGCCTGTATTCATGTCAGTTTGCCCCTTGCAACATTATAATTTTGCCCAGCACTAATGCAGTTTGCCCGCACTATTTGGCACTTTTAATATAGCACCCGCGCTTAATCCCGCTAAACCTGCGCAAACGGTTTTACCAAGCAAGTTTTGAATATCTGGCCCTTAATCCATAATAGTTCAACTCTGGACATATCAATGAATATGATGTGGGACACACTAAAAGCATATTTGAGAAGTGTATGTACAGTATCTCATACAATTCCATTAAAACTAAATCAGAGGTGAGTACTCTGAATACCTTAGAACAAGAACTAGAGTGGGCAGAATCAGATTTAATAAAGTTAGGAACAGGATGGTCAAAAGATATTATTAAGAGATAAAATTAATCAAATAATGGAAGCCACATATTATTTTAGGTGAAAAACCAGATAGATTATTGGCTTTTCTAATACAATCTGAAAAACACAGAATATGATAAACTCACTAGAGGATGAAAGTGGACAGTGTGTCATTGACTCCAAAACAGTAAAGGAAATATTTTGCTCATATTATAACAAACTATGCATGCTGGAAAATATAGCAGATAGTCAAAAATAAAAACATTTTATCTAATCTCACATTAAATAGGACTGATAAAAGGATAATCAGTATTTAGAAAATCAAATTAGAGAACAAGAACTATTTCAGATTCAGATTAAATTTATTGTTTGACCTATTTAGGTAATTAAACTATAACAATACACATAAAAATAGTAACATAAACAGTACAGTACAATATTGCATTAATTAGCACCAAAACAATGATATCTACTGACCAGTGGTCATATACTATAGATCCCTGGTTGGGTTGTTTCTGGCTGGTAATATTTTTTGTAACAAGAAGTAGATTTAACATAGCATAAATTACATCCAAGTTAATTATCTCTTGGACAATTCAATTTTAACATGTGTTAAAAATGTGTTCTCCTACCTGACTCGGTCTATATATCTGATTCCTAGCAAGACTTTATTCCCTAAGATATCAATATAATTATGCAAAAAAAAAAAAAACCTTCAGCAACAGTATCTCAGTAAGTCCCTTATTCATTTCTAGACATTCTTATTTAGAATGTTAGAATTGTCAGACCAACCCAGAATATACAATTTAACTCTGGTTTATAGAAAATAGAAAATTCCTGTCTCGTGTTAACACCTTATTTTACCTGCTTGGTAGATACTTAATATGATGGATGGTTATATATTAGAGTCATCCCTTTTATATTAATGTCTGTTTTGGGTGACTTCTCCTTAACTGAAGACAACTCATACAACAACTAAACAGGATATAACCTGTAGTAAAAAGCTTAATGAGAGAAGACACGAAGACTTATTGGCCTTTATACATAAAGGCCTAAGTGGTAAACTTCTAAAATATGTAACTACGAATTTGGTATATAGGAAAAAACTGAGTTGTTAAGATTTGCCACAGCTATGGACTTAGAGATTCCAAATGTAATATGGAAGTGGGTCATTCAGTTTTTTTTTTTTATTGGGCACTTGGGTGGAATAATATACTATCAACCTTGACTGTTGAAGTGGGTATAGCACCTGGAAAGGAATAAAACCTGATTAAGAGCTACAGCTAGCAAAACAAGACAATGCTGTATTACTACTTAGTTGGGAATTTATAAAGTAATTTTTTTAGAAAGGTATGATATACAGTATTTTGTAATAAGATAATATAGCTCTGTGCTATATTGATTTTGGGGTAGGCTTATGCATTAGCCATTGGCGGATTGTATGTCCTTAACTTTTACTGTGTATTATTATATATTTTCCTTGAATGTATCGAACTGAAACAATGTAATATTATTATATAAAGCTATGGACCTCATTGTAAATGAGTTGTAAACTCAATTGAGTTAATCCAGATTCATATGAATTTATATGAATAAAATATTTTACTACTACTACTACTACTACTTGTATAAAATTATTAAAATATTGTCTTTGCACCTTTTTGCCTCACAGGTCATCATAATCAGTATGCCTATAAAACTGAAATAAAAATTTGAGCTAATTTTGACTATAGTAGGAGGATTTAAAATATTCGATAAATTTCAGTAAGTCAAAAGATAAAAAGTCTCATACTAATATGTCAGGAGCTTGCAACACACAAGTATAACAATCATTTGAGGCAAGGTACAAGACAAAAAAACTAAAAGCTTATAAGTTAAAAAAGATCAATCCAGCACCGCTTACGTCCCGACATGAGATTTATGAATTATACACATGCTGGTAGGATAGTATTTTATTCATCCTGTAGTCCTCGCGATGTAAATATTTTTCACCGAGCCCTTACCAATCACGGCAGCAGTCTGCACCATAGCCAGGAGTCCTAGTTTAAGGATTAAAATATAACATATCAAAAGATTTTATGTACCTTAAGACCAGGCATTTTCCAGTCACCACTGCCAATTGGCTCCATACCTAGGAGTCCTAATGGTTATCATTTGGCAAATTTTCTGCACCAGATTTGGCAAAGCCATAATTTTTCCTCTTATATAAAACAAAACAGAAGCAATGTTTTAGATATTTCTAGGACTAGTATACCCTCGGCTGCATTGCTTTGTTAATTTAGCTAAAAGTAAAATTGTCGTCCATAGATGAGGAAAAATTAAAAGGGTACCTTCTGAGTGGGGATTTACCCCATGACCAGTTAGTTACAGTGCTGCAGATCGCCAAAGCAGCATCTTTGTGAACTTAGAACATAACTGCTACAGTTATCTCCTTTCTCCTGATGTAGGAGTCACAGGCATCAGTTAAACTTTAATGGAATTCAACGTTCTTTAGCATAGGTGTTTACAGCCCCTCATCTGTCACTGGGAGCTGCCTCTATCGAGATTCTCAGGTCTTAGACCCTCCTGAGCAATCTCCAGCATTCCACATTCAGGCTCTCAACCTTCCATTTAAAACTGTTCAACTGTAAAATCAAAAGAACAAAGAAGTGCTCCACTGAGCGTAGCATTATTTCAGACTTTTGTATATGGACCCAACCACCTGTCCTAGGCAACATTGGCACACCTTGTTTTATTAATAATTGCACCTTTAGGCAATAAAAGTGCTGCCAATCATTTGGCAGGAGAACAGAAGCACCAGAGCTTGTAATTCAGATGTCCAGCATCCTCACTGTCCCAACTTGGCAGGTTAGTGTTTTTCCAAAATCTACTTCAAGTAGCACTTAGTCTATTGAAATGAGATAAAATGAGAGCAGCCCACAGATGCTTACAAAGGGCTCTAAGTTGCTGCAGGAGTCCCCAAAAATGTCTATGAGGAGCAAAGTGGCATGGAGCAGAGCAGCACCACAGCCATCTTGCTGCTTCGCTCCTCCACAAGAAATTTTTATTTAATTAGTTTTTGTTTACCGGTAGGTACACTAGCCATAGACATGACTATTTTCAGGCACGACCGAGAGGTTACAAGGAAAGACATTCTAGACAAGCAGAACAGTAAAGGACTGCAGGATACAAAACAAGGTAATATACAAATAAGGAGCAGCAGTAAAACATTACATATCAGGTCAAAGCATTAACTCATACAATAAAAAGCAAAGACATAATAGAGAGTATCCGAGTACAACATAAGAGAAATAGTGCATTGTATATGAAGCAATAAAAACATAGAATTCTGGTAAAAGCAAAATTACAGTCAGGTTATTATCCATACAGCATCAGTTTACAGTCAGGAGGACAGGAGCAAAAACCAGTGGGGACCGAGATAACTGAGGTCAGGAGAACATTCAACTTTCAGTTTACATTTAGAAAAATGAGGATATGTGGGAAGATAGGGTAAATTACCAGAGTAGGAGTAGACAGAGAGATATAACCCAGAGAGCAGAATATCTGGTAAAAGTAGGAGGGAGGAGGGAGGGGCAAGGGGGAGCTGCTACCAGCCTTAGCAAGAGAGAAAGAAAAGGTTAGCTGAAGGAAAGAGATATAGCGGGGAGGGGAAAAGTGAGGAGGAGCTGAGGGGTACATGCTGTGGCACAACAGGCAGAGGAGGGACTAGGATGGGACACCTGAAAGAGTAAGGAGGGGTCACTTGGCAGGCTATGGGGTGGGGAAGGGTAATTTGGGTAGAGTAGTGATAGAAGTGCAAGAGGGGCTGATGGGAGCGGGAGATGGTGGTTACAAGGATAGAAGGAAAATTCAAGCAGATCTGCAGGGTGCTAAGGCAGTGGGTCTATGGTGGGTTGAAACAAGTGCAGGCGGCACGGTCAGTAAGTAGGGTGCGATGTCTCTGTAGGAAGATGTGGTGACTGGGTGCCTCACGGATCGCAAGCAGTAAAGAGTTCCAGTACTTGGGAGTGGCATGGGAGAAAGTGGTTGAGCCTTTGGAAGATTTGATTCTGGGGACATGTAGCAGGGATAGATTAGAGGAGAGCAGTCCATACGGGAGGACTGGAGGAGAGCCAGGGGACAACTGACCACAGGATATTAGATCTTATGATACCATCCATCAGGGATCCTAGTGCCATGAGCTGATAGGAGTGAGGAGAGAGCCAGTTTAGGTCATATAAAGCTGACAGTGGTGTTTAAGTCAAGGAGATGCAGAGGCGAGGACATAAGTTATTGTAGGCAACATCCCACTAGCAAAGAGTGGTATTGGAAGTGTTCATAGATAATGGATCCATAGGTCTGGGATGGGAGAAGAATGCCAGGGGCAATTGCGAGTCTGGCTGAGGGCATGAGGGCATAACAGGTTCTGTAAGCTGCACCCAGTTACTATTTACCAGTTTACAAGTGGTCTTAATATGTGGGTCAAAGCTAAGTGTGGCATCAGGAGAACTCTCAGATATTTGAAAGCAGTGATGACCATAAGGGATCGTCATTTGCACAAGTTACAGAAAAGGGCTTGTTGCAGTCTTTCAGCTTAGCAGTGGAGCTGAATAGCATTGCCTGAGTCTTGGCCACATTTAGCACCAGCTTATTTCTGGTTATCCAGGCTTGGATATCCTGGAAAGGCTGTGGAAAGGTTGCGATTTATATCAGCCACACTACTAGCACTATTGTATAGGACTAGGTTGTCCGGATAGAGGATAGAGTTGAGGGATATTTGATTAACAAAGAGAGTGAAGAGGAGGGGCCAAGATTGAGCCCTGGTATACATCAGTGTCAATAAAGGATTGTTCAGAGAGAGCATTGTTGAATTTGACCATTTGTATCCTATCGGATAGGTAGTTGTGGAACCAAGCCACAGCTTGTGCAGAGAAACCATGGGCAGAGAGATATTCAGAGGAGGGGGTGGTTGATGAGATTGAAGGCTTTGGTCAAATTTATAAATAAAGCACCTGTTAGTTGGTCAAGATCCATGGAGCACAGTACATCATTTGTAGGTTGAATGAGGCAGTAGAGGTACTGTGCCCCTTCCGAAAACCATGCTGACTGGGCAACAGTAGGTTATTTTTGGTATGAAGTCAGACACTTGCAAGGAAACCAGTTTCTCAAGTATCTTACTCAGCACAGAGAGTATTGCAATGGGCAAATAGTTAGCAATGTCTTTTGCCCCTTTCTTAAAGACAGGTGTAACCCTGGCTAGCTTCCAAATATCAGGTACGAGGCCTTGGCACAGTGATAGTGTAAAATTCTGGCCAGTGGGGAAGCAATGATGGGGCAGCCAATCTGAGGAGCCTTGGTTCAAAACCATCAGAGCCTACACTGGTACTGACTGATATTTTCCTAGTAGCTTTAGGGCATCCAATCTGGTGACAGTCTTAAAATAAAAAGGTGGATGATTCAACCGGGAGTCAGGGGCTTTGGAGAGGCTGGTTGATCGGAAATGATGTGGTATATTAGGTGAGGTCAGAGAAGAGCCTGTTGAAGGAGTTGGCCGTAGTGTTTGGGTCATTGCTATGGACACTGTCAATTACCATGTCGTTTGTGCTGTGAGACTGTGAAGTACCCAGGAAAGATTTTATATGGGATCAGAACTTTTGGAGTCACCTGCTGCATCCAGTAGCAGTTCTTTACAATATGAACTTTTGCCAGCCTAATTTGATGCTTGCAGAGGTTTCTCAGGGCTCTGTAACTTTTGTAATTTGACACGAGGCCTGACGTTATGTCAGAATTGCCAAATGGCAAGTCTCCTGGTCTGGATGGATATACAGGGAGTTCTATAAATATTTTAGGAAGACTGAACCCTTTTATTACATCAATTATGTAACAGAAAGCTGTTGTTTATCTATAAACCTCACCCCAAAGCTGTACCCGATTAGGCTTTTTGGTTAGAATAAACATTTTGTTTTCCAATGGGAACTTACTAAATTTTATTTTTTTCAAAGTCTGCGATCTCCAAACATGGTGGACGTAAGTTCTCATTGAAAACATTTTTATTCTAGCCAAAAGCCTAATTGGGGGTACAGCTTGAGGGTGGGCGGTTGTAGATAAGGACTGTTTTCCTTTAATAGTTTTCTGAAAGAGATTAAGCTCCCAGCAACTTTTGATGAAGCTATAATCACATGAATTCGGAAACAAGCCACCAGAAAAATGTGGGTCCTATCGTTCAATATCTTTGTTAAACTCAGACTACAAGATTTTCTCCAGAATATTAGCAAAAGATAAACAATAGTAATACATAAAATAATCCATCTGGACCAGACAAGATTTATTTTGGGTAGGGAACTAATGGATAACATTTGGCTCACACTTAATTTAATGGAGTGTTCAACTAACAAAAATGCGGTATTGGTTGCGGTTGATGCAGAGAAAGCATTTGATAGGGTGGGATGAGTATCTCTTTTAGTATTAGAGAAATTCGGTTTTGGGAAAAAATTTATAAAATTTATTAACTTAATATATGACTCCCAAAAGCCAGCATAAAAACAAACACAACTTTCCTCACACATAAACCTAAAAGAGGTACCAGGCAGGTGCTCGCTTTCCCCTTACTTTTTGACATCTTTATTGAACCATCAGCACAAGCAATAAGACAATCTAGTCAAATAAGAGGGATAAATTATATGAGTCATATCACATAATATCATTATATGCTGATGATATTTTAATATATGTTAAGGATGCTTTGTTCATGACAGTGCCCCAACTGACTTAATAAATAGCTTTACAGAAATATTAGGATATAAAATAAATTCAACAAAAACAGAAATCCTTCCATTAAGTGAGGACTTCCGGTGTCAGACTTTAAGATAAAGTTTAAATTAAATATATCAAAGAGGATAAAATACCTAGGAGTGGTCATAGTACAAAAAAGAGAAGAACTATTCAACCTAAATGATGATACACTAGTGCAAAACATAAGTATGGCACTGACCTTAACAGGCAGAAAAATGTTGTCAAGATGAATATTTTGCTAATAATCTTATTTTTTCCAGGCACTTCCAATATGAATACCAAAATATTTTACGCATTTAGAAGTCAAGGTGAGACAATTTATTTGGCAGAATAAATCCTCTAGAATAGGTCTAGCAAAACTTTATGCTTCAACTGAAAATGGAGTCCTGGGATTACCAAATTTACAGTGGTACTATTACGCTGCACAAATAGAGCAGATTAAAATCTGGTTTAAACCAAAAGAAACCTCAGACTGGGTAGAGATTGGGGAAACGGCATCTCAACTAAAAATCTTGCAAGTGCTTTACAGGAAAACCTGAACAATATAGAGGATTGTGTATGAACAATCATACACACAACAAGGTAGTTATGCGATCGAGAGGTTTTGTGGTAACCAGAGACCTCGAGAGCATAGTTCGAGAGGTCCACCACCACAGAAACCTTGAGATAGTAAAACTGCTTGTTTGGTATGGTTGCTCATACACAATCTTTATAGTGTATGGGCAACCATAAGCGGCTCTCCTTGATCCCCAAACAGGTCTCCCAGTAAAAAAGGTTTACTTTGGTGCAGCTATATCAGTTTGTTCCAGCGCCACTCACTTCCTTAACTACCGTGGCCCACTTAATTGTGCATACGCCGACCATAGTCGATGTTGTTGTGCTGCACTAGTGATGTACCCAGTGCAGCATAACAACATCGTGATGCAATTGAGTGCAGACAACAACGCTGTTCCAGGCATAGATTTCCATGCGGAAATAGCATTCTACCATACACTACAATAAAAGAAAGAATACTTATCTTGAATCTACTAAAGTTTCGATAACAATATGGGCAGAGATCCATAAAATGTTAAGAAGGAAGAACTTATATCCCCATACATATATTAAGTTCATCCTAGTATTTAAAACAACTATTTCATCCAGAGATGGGAGCAAAGAAGAAATATGTAAAAAAAAGCGCTTTTATAAACAAGGAACGTTCATGGATTTTCAGACCTTAAACAAGAAGCAAATTTAGAGGATGGACACTACCTTACATTTCTTCAAGTTGTGGACTATATCAGGAAAAATACAGGATCTTTGAATACTATAATAGCTTCAGCCAGTTGAGGAAATATTAACTACAGGCTCCAATAAAAAATAATAGGACAGATACTGTATATCACAAACGTGTAGAAAGAAAATCTCCCAGACTAGATAAATTATATGATAAATGGAGATAGAATATATGTTCAAAATTAACAGAGGAAAATAGAACGATATTATCTCTAAAACCCTACAAGTATCAAGGAACAGTAGGCTAAAACAGATACAATATACCATTTTACACAGGATTTATTGTACTTCCAAAGAAACTGCACCAATTCAACAAAACCATTTCAAACAAATGTCCTAGATGTGATAATGTATCAGGCTTCCTAGCCATATGCTGGTTGTTTATCCTAAGCTACTGTAGCAGTATAATTGGAACACAGTTTTATCAACAGTTGGAAGATTATAGGAATAGATTTTACATATGAGCCAGCAATTATACTCTTTGGAAACACTTTCACGCAGTCTTTAGAGAGTAACAAATCACTTTTATTAGATATGCTGCTAATTAACGAAACAAACTTATCTGGAAAAACAAGGAACCACCACATATAGACAATTGGTTAAATCTTTTAAGAGATTGTGGTAACTTGGAAATATTTTTGGAACTCAGGAAGGAAGTGCAACAAAATTTAGAGAAATATGGGATCCTTTTATGGACTTTCTGAAAACAGCATAAGATAGTGTCTTTACTCCTTTACAGTTCCTCTTAGACAAAAATAAGCCCTATGGGCAATTTGGATTTAAATTTGGTAACCCACTTAAGTAGACAGGATGGGCCGCCTGGACAACTGAGATCTTCATGACCCAGGAAGATGATGACTGGTGAATGATTCCCTGAAATAAAATACGGTAACATACCATGATGGTCTGATTAAAAAATATATATATATATGTACTCGGAGATACTGACTTTGTCTGAGGCTGAATGCCAGCCTAATCAATGGCAGTATATTGGTCGCTAAATATCAGAGGAAATAAATTGGCACATCAGAGTCAACACAACTTAAGACTCAGTCAAAAGTTCATATGGGATGGGCTGAAGGCAGTTTAAGGGGTTATACATCAGTATATGCACTCCTCCTAACAAAAAAAAAAAAGAACAGAAAAAAATGAAGCATTCCAAAAGCTTCAAAAGTCAGAAATGGAATGCGAACTTAGTGGTTCTCCAAACCTGCTAAATCAGGCGCAGGAGGTTTTCGCTGAGCTTAACTTTCTGGCCCAGAATAAGGGTGAGGCCCAGCTGAGATTCCTGAACCAAAATATTTTGATTTTAGGAATAGGGCCAGTAGGCTGTTGGCATTCAGATTAAGGAAAAGAGAAGCAGACATTCATATTGTTAGGTTGAGGAAGGGAGGAGAAGACCCTGGGGAAATAAGTCATCTACCCAGAGAGATAGTGGCAGAGTTCGAGAGGTTTTACAAAAAAACTGTATGGTAAGTAGAGATGCCCAAATGCTGAGAAGTTTATTCACAACTTCCAATAGCTTCGATGAAGTCCTAACTATCCACTGTTTACCTGATGCAAAATGGCCACCCAGGTAATAATGAGTTGAAGTCAACTCCTGAAGAGTTCTCAAGAGTATTGAGACATACCAGCTGACAAATTGCAGGAGAGGAGATAGCTCAGGTGTTAAGGACATTCCAAATAATTCTCCAGGCCTAGACGTTTTTGCCAGGAATTTTATAAAAATTCTGAGGAATTGTTGCTTACCCTACAGCAACTTTTTAATAGCATTTAGACAAAGGTGATACTCCTAACACATGTCAGGAGGCACATGTAGCAGTCCTTTTAAAACCAGGTAAAGACCCCTGAATTGCAGCTCCATCCCTTCTATCAGGACACAAGAATCTTTGCAAAGTGTTAGCAAACAGACTGCAACAGGTATTAAGATCAGTACGCAACAGTCAAATAGGGTTTATATCCTGGAGGCACCTCTATGACAAAATCAAGAGGCTACTGAATACCATGGAAGCCATGGAACAGAGAAAACACCCAGCTTGTTGCTTTCGATTGACACAGAAAAAGCATTTGATCGCTTGACTGGCTCTTCCTAGGAAAGTTGCTCCAAGCTCACAGATAAGGGACATGTTCATAAGCTGGCTTCAGGCTTTATATGGGAACCCACAGCAAGAGGGGGGGCTAATGGTGTCTTGTCAGGTAAAATCCTGATTGAAAGAGGGATGAGATCATGCTGCACTCTGTCTTCCCTCTTATTTGCTGTAAGCATAGAACTGCTAGCAGCAGTATTAAGAATCTCGACAGAAATCCAAGGGATTCAGGTGGCATGGAGCAGATGTATTTGTAGCCGTCTATGCAGATGATGCCCTTCTGTTTATACAGGACTCAGTGGCCAGTCTGCTGTCCTGAGACTGATTCTGTAAGATTACAGGTGCATCAGGATTTAAGACTAAAATGGAGAAATCAAAGCACTGCTTCTCAGTGGCCAAGGTACTTCAAGGGTGGGCACAACAATGTCCTTACAGGTGGGTAACCTCCACTTTCGATACTCAGGATACAGATACTCAAAGATAGAAAAACCTTTATGAGGTTCATTACACCCATTTCTGCAGACCATAGGAAAAAACTCAAACTCTGGGCAGTTACCCTGAGCATTATGGGAAGATTAGACATTCTGAGGATGAATATCTTTCCCAGAATCCTGTTTTATTCTCATCCCTTCCAGTTCACATACCTAAAGTACATGGAAAAGAATATGGAAAGCATGGTCCAGATTCATTTGGGGGGATAGGCCCAGGATACAGTGGAAAACTTACTGCTGGTGAGAAGCAACGGGACTAGGACTACCTGACCTGCACACATACTGCCAGGCGACTCAAATACAGCACCTCCAAAACAACTAAAGAGGGTTGGGACCCATAATTGGGTGGCCCTGAGGGGAGGAGAATATGTAGTACAGGCCTTTACTGGCCTTGATGATCCAGAGGAACTGCAGCGGAGTAGTAATTGAAATACTAGGGCCATGCTGGACATGTGGAAAACAGCCCTGCAGGAAGGGGAAAAGTCACAGTGATGTACAAATTTACCCCTATTAGGAGGGCAGTGTTTCTACCCAGGAAGAATAGACCCAACATTCAAGTGCTGGGAGAGGACAGGATTAATAAGGCCAGAGCAGCTATATATGGAGGGTTGAATGAAATCATTTCTATAAATAAAGCAAGAATTCCACCTGCCCCAGCGAGACTTATCTGCAAATTAAAGACTTTCTCACAAAGGAACCCACCAAGTCTCAGATGAAAATGGAGGTAAGCCTCTGAGGGACCCTAGCAGGGGCAGTTTGTAAAGGGACATGTATTAGTCACCCTTAATCACATCTTTATGGAATTTGTGCTAGACCTTGACAAACAGCTGTGAGGACCTGTCAGGGTAAGTGGGAAAAGGAAGCAGGGGTAGTCATGACTGAGAAAAGGTGGGACAGCTGCTAGGGTAGCATACACAAGTCACAGCCTCCAGCAGTTGGAGGGACCACCGATGTGAGGTGCTGTCTAGATTTCTCAGAACACCAACCATCACAGGTCACTTCAGTCAAAACAATACTGATAAATGCTGGCGGCTATGTGCAGAGAAAGGCCATCATGAAGATATTTTCTGGAGCTGTCCTAAGCTTACAGGTTAATGGAGCACTGTAGTGATAGCAACTGGGCAGATAGCCTGTACCCCCAAACAAAATTAAGTACTTACTCTGGGGATTAAAACCAGCTGGGATGGGATCGAAAGGAAAAGTCCTATACCGCATTCTGTTTGCAACAGCCTCAAAAGTGATCAGGCAGAGATGACTACAACCTGAGCATTTAAAGTATTCAAAATATACCTTTAGAAATGCAGTTGCATTTATTTTACTGGAGTGCAAGGGCTCTTTGAACTCTATTGTTTGCCCTTGGGTCTTGATAACCTGTTTGCTCTGTACCTTGCTGTTCGCATTGTTTGCATTTTGAACCGGTTTGAACTTCTCCATGTGCTGCTCTTTAACTGCTGAACATGGGTGTTCTCACCGACGTTAGTGGTGCACTGAAATATACGGACATATCAAGATGTTTGTTCTGAAACCCCAATGATATCCTGCAACCATTCCTTGTATCCTGTGCTTACTGAACATACACTTTGGATTTGGACAGGAAAGGCCTGAGAAATGAAGCTGAGCAGATTTTCCTTTTACACTATGCAACACCAGGATGCAGTATCGCCATCAGGCTCAGAAAGCAATGAGGGTTTCACCTGAGGTGTACAGTGGGCGCCTGTTTGTCCATCCACAGTAATTCTACATTACTCTGCATTGAAGCATTCAAAATTTAACTTTAGGGCGGCCCAGTGGCGCTGAGAGTTGAGGTGCTAGACACCACACCTTGTGCTATATCGGTGACCCTGGTTGGGAATGACCTCAGCTCATCAGGGTGCCGACGGGGGAGGGCGGGCAGGATCAAGCATGATGATGGACAGCTCTCCTCTCCCAAGGGTGGTGAGGGTGGGTTGGTGCCCCTCTGTAGTTCCGCTCCCACCGGGTGGAGGTCAGTGGGGCTTGTAGGTGGAGGGCAGCAAAAGCAGTTATGGGAGGTGGAAGGGGCTGAGCTGGTGCCACGGGTGCATAGCATGCCTCACGTGCTCACACAGCTGTGTGCTGGGGCCTTGGGGGGCGGCCAGGGGGAGAAACTCTGTAAATACTCTATGTGTCCCGTTGCCAGTTGGTGGGAGAAGGTGACGGGGGCCAAACAGCTATATGAAAAAAATAATTTTACTTCACAAATACTGTTGAATTTATTTCACTGGAGTGCAAGGGCTCTTCTTTGAACTGTATTGATGGCTATAACCATCTACTGCTGCTAGCTAGCTGGTTGAACAGCTGCAAGCAGATCATTATGATGGAATGGCTTTCTGTGAAACTAAGACTTACGGCAGAGAGAATAAAGTCTAAGTTACCTTTGTTCGACTATTGGAACTGGCAGAGGGTATCCCAGCCCTAGAACAAATCACTAACTTAAAGCAGCAGTGCATGATAATGGTGAAATCTTTGACCTAAACTTTTTATTCTATTGTAGATTGCCCCTTATCTACTGACTTGTATGATACCCTTCTCCACAATTTGTCTGCTTTAGTACTTTTTACATTTGAAATAATGAAAGGAGCGCTCTTTTAATATGGCTTGGATCAGATTTTCATCAGTATTATCAGCTGTTTTTGTTACTTTTGTATATCAGTTATTTGAAATCACTTCTCTTGTGACTAAAATGAACAATTATGCAACAGGCAGTGCTCCTGACCTTATGGAACAATTGATGTACAAAAACAGCTAAGAGTACTGATGAAAACCTGGCCTGAGGAGGTGTGCTCCTTTTACTACTTTAGATGTGAAGAGAAGCACTAAAGCAGACTCAAAATGTGGAAAGAAGGATATTGTACGAGTCAGGAGATAAGGGCAATCTAAAATAGAATAAAAAGTATAGGTCGACCTTCACCGCTGTCATGCATTGCTGCTTTAATTATAAAATATCAGGGAGTACTAAGTATCCTGATTCTACACTAGTTATCCATTAATGCACAATAAGGTTACTAAATGGTGTAATTCTGTATGAAAATTTTTTTTAAATCTCTTTATTCTCCCCACACTCTGGAGCCCCACTCTGTCGGTAGACGCCGTGTACCTGCCCCACTTCACTGTCCTACCTGGATCCCCGTGGACCCCATGGAGCCGTGGCTGTACCCCCAGGTGGGTACGAGGTGGGGCCACACACCCGAGACAATTCTAGTTTCGTCAGGTCCCTCCAGTGGTCAGGCAGGCAGGAGCCATTAGGGTCTGTGCTTGACGCCCTTCCCCTCGGTGCTCCAGCATCATTTTTCCCTGTTCTGAAGGAGTGGCAGGTGCCCTAATGTCAGTGCATCGGCGCCAGGTCCATCACTCACCAACCCTCTCTGTGCTTCTACACTTGCTATGCCTCCAGCTTCTGCCAGAAGCTAGTCAAGTCCAAGCCTGTACCCCCGGGAGAGGAGAGCTGTCCTCCGGATGCTCAATCCTCTCCCTCCCTGCCGACCCCTGACAGCCCAGGCTCATTCCTGAACCCAGGTTGCTGGCATGGTGCCAGGTGTGCATCCAGCACCTCAACCTCAGCAGCACTGGGCTGGCCCATAAATTGTTATTTTTGTTGTTAACTTTTAACTGGTTCAACCTCGGCCCTGCTGGACACAGCCTGTGAGTAAGGTATTAGCATCCACAGATTCATTTTATTAGTAGATTATTTTTGTTCTCTTTGTATTGTGCTCCATTCTGCACTTCATGTCTATATTAAATGTGCTGTTTTGTCCAAAATTGAACATTTCAATAAAATATGATTAAAAAGAAGGGGTACTCAAACCTATACATGCCTCATCAGTAACTTGACCAAAAGATTGCCTCTGATAACAAGCCTTTTTGCCTCTGCAGCATCAGACGATAGCTGTAGTCTTTTATCCCATAACAAAAAGAAAAAGGCAGAATATGTTAACTGTTGCAAAGACGGAACAAGCATTTGTCAATGCTGAACATTTGATGCATTAGATGTCCACCCCTGCACCTTGTTTATGCCCCTGAGGTACTTGAACGTGTTTATCATGCTCCCCGCTCCTTCCTTTCCTCCAGTGAGTACATATTGAGGTCCTTTAATCTCTCCTGATATGTTCTGTGTTGCAAGCCATGTACCATCTTGGTTGCCTTTCTGTGGACTGCCTCACCCTGTCAAAATGTCCTTACACTAGCAGGGTTTCCAGAATTGCACACAGTACTGTAGGTGAGGCCTCACTAGTGCATTATACAATGGCATCACCACCTCACGCCTTCTGCTAGTGATACCTCTGCCTATGCACCCCAGCATGCCACTGGCCCTCCTTGCAGCATTTGTGCTCTGTTTTGACACTTTTAGGTCATCAGAATTGATAACCCTAGGTCCCTTTCTTCTTTGGTGATCGTCAGCAGCTCCTCCCCATCCTGTAACTCTCCACAGGTTTCTCTTCTCAGGTGCATTATTTGGGCTTTTGCATTGAACCTCAGTTGCCACTCCTCAGACCATTTTAAGCCTCTCCATGTCCCTGCTCATTTCTCCACCCTTTCTGGAGTGTTACTCTGTTACAGATGTTGGTGTCATCTGCAAACAGGTAGCCAGACCTTTCCTTCTAGCCCTTCCGCAATGTCTGCAATGAAGACATTGAACAGAACTGGTCCCAGGACTGATCCCTAAGGCACCTTGCTGGTCACCACCTCTCTCTCTGGATTGGATCCATTACCACTACCTTTTGCCTCCTGTCCATCAGCCAGATTCTAACCCAGTTTATCAGATTTTTGCCCTGTGGCCAGACTACCCTTCTTGTTAATCAGCCTTCTATGTTGGTCGGTATCAAAGGCTTTCCAGAAATCAAGGTAGGTGACATCCACCGCCCCTCCTGATTTACTTCTTTACTGAGGCATTAGGCTTTCCAACCATAATGCCAACTCCCACCCCACCCTGTGGAGACTGAGAGGCATTGAGGGTGTGCCTTTGAGTCTTTGGCCATACTCGTGCCATTCCACCTGCGCCCCACCCTGCCGACAGCGACAGGCGTCGCGGTCGCATGTGAGCCTTGGCCCTTATGCTCACCCCATTCCTTAAGGAATAAGCTGAGATGGGTGCAATATAGGAGAATGGGTGACTGTTAGGGCTCAGAGACCCCGAGGCACACCTCAGTGCCTGTCACTGGCTGCAGGTGAGGGTGGGGGTGGAATGACATGAGCATTATAGCCGATCACCCGTGTCACACCCCCAGTGCCTGTCAGTCTCTACAGGGTTGGGGGTAGAGCTACAGTTGGAAACCCTAACGTCCCAGGATTGTTGGTATTTCCTCCAAATTTTCAACATGGGCTTTTGGGATGCCACCATGAAAAGTGGCACTATCATTTTGTTACTCAATCCTGAAAGGTGATTTCATGCAGTGACTGCGCCATTCGGCGCCACAGGTTCGAAAACACATTTCAGGCAGATGAAAACGACAGCTATATTGTTCATGAGGCGGTGTGAAAAACTAGCAATGTTGAATATTTGGAGTGAAAATATAAAATTTGCCAAGTTCTGGCAGCAAGAAAAATTTCAACGACTGCACATAACTTATGCTTTGGGGTTTGTGTACTAAATTTTAACATGGCCTTTTAGGACCTCACCTCATGAACAGTGACACTGTGATTTCATTAATCCATCCTGAAAGTTGATTTTGCATAGTGACTGCCATTCTGCAAAACAGGTGGCGAAAACACATTTCGGGCAGGATGTGAAAATGACAGCTGCACTGTTCATAAGGTGTAAAAATGGCAATGTTGAAAATCTGGAGTGAAAATATTAAAAATTGGTGAAGTTATGAGCATCGTGAGAACTGTGCAATGCACACTTGTAACACAGTCATGTTTGTGACTTTTTCTCAAATTTGTAACATGGTGCTTTGGGTTCCACCTGCACAGGCTGTCTTTATTAATCGTCCTGGGGTGATCCACTTGATGACTGCGAAATCACCTTTTATGACCTTTATTAGCATGTTTGCAGGGGTCCCAAGAACTCATGTTAAAATTGCCATAATTCAAAATGGTCATGGAGACAGTGACCCCCATGGACTGTCAATATATGGCACTTACCTTTGTTTCTTCGGTTTGCTGGTCGGCTTTGAAGAGTGCAGACATATCCTAGTCCAGAGAAGATGACTCGCTAACCTCCGGAGATGAGTATGGGGTAAGGGGGTGTGGGAGGTAGGTGCTAAGTGGGAGGGTGGGGATGGGGAGGGACTGGGGAGACGATTTAGGGATCGTTTTTTGCAGGTTAAAAAAACATTGGGGATTGTTTTCTGTATTTACAGGTATAAAAAATATACTTTGGGGCACATTGGGTGGGCTCCCAGTGTGCCACATGAGTTGGGGAGGGATACATGCTGCCGACAGGGGAGGGCACCCGGCAAGCAGAAAGTGGGCATGGGGGTTGGGGGGCATCCGACACTGGGAGTGGACATCCTGGTGTCAGAAAGATAAATAAATATAAAAAAATTATCTGGGCACACTGGGTGGGCTCCCAGTGTGCCACAATGTGAGGGGATACATGCCGACTCGGGATTGGGCACCCGATGTTGGCTTTAACAGAAAGCCGCACCACAGCTAATGTTGAGGCGGGGCACAGAAAACCGAACACTGGGAGAAAGCTGCACGCATGACTAACATGTAAGCTTTTGGGGTAGGGGTCAGAGGGAGGAAAGATGGGCCGTAATCTATGGCCATGAGCATTAGCGTGCACTGTATGCACATGACAGGAGTTCGGTTACAGAAAGAAATGAAGCGCCCCATTGGAACGGTTCATTTTTTTTAACCTAGCTGTGCCACGCCAGCAAAGCTGAACTGCTGTCATGACCAGAGTGTCTAGTCATTGGTGTGCACAGCCAGACCCATTGCAGTTTCAGCTGTAATTGGCTTGGCAATTACACACCTCTCATTCCTGTTATTGTCCCAAGGCGTTTGATGTAAGCGCATCAGATGCAAAGTGGTCAATCTATGTTTTGGATTTTAAACTGTTCTCATTTCAGTAGAGCGAAACTCAGATTTGATAGGGACTGGGCCATAAAAAACAACACCAAAAAAGTAAGAGGAACATAAACCAAAAAGCTTCGTTGTAACCAGTTAAAGCAGCAAATTAGTACAACAGGTCATTTCTTTTGGGCTCCTTTGGGGCCTGCTATGCAGTGTCTTTCCTTTTCTTCTGTGTCTGTAGTCGTGGGAGTTTTTGGGTTCTGAGGACATATCTTTTGTGAAGACATTCTGGAGCATGCATCAGATTCACGATCTGGTCGCACCTGAAAATAGGCACTTGGTTGTCTAGTGTGCTTACCTGGTTAACAAAAGCAAATAAATAAATTCATCCCCAGGGTCTGTCTCTCCCCACTGGTCACTCATAGTTTGTGGTTCAAATTTATTGGATAAAGGAAGGGAGTCTGTTTTTGTGCAGCTTTGGTTTAGACTGACCTCTCAAATGCCTATGCCTATTGGACATGTGCTTAAATCCAGTAATAGGACGGGGTTGCACAGCCTCCAAACTGGTCTGTGCTGAGTTGAGATTAGAGCTTGTTCACAAAATGCATTAGAAACAATCATGTGGTCCGGTCGTTCTATATCCTCCTTTGCTCTTCATAACCCACAGGTCCCTCATCTTTCATAATCACAGACTCTGGTAACTGTAGAGCTGTAGATGCCTATGAAACCACAGGGAGAGTCTTAGGGGTAACAGGTATAGGAGAGTAGTAGTAGTAGTAGATTTTATTTATTTAAGGAACGGATGTAATAGGCACAGGACTGCATATCTGCTATGTGGAGATGAGCCTGAGGGTTTCTGGTGAGACCAGCCGACCAGCTTGGGGCACTAAGAGAGGAATGTCTCAACACACTGGTCAGACAAAGGAAAGGTCAGAGAGGGTATTAGTCCTAACTTTTGGCCTGTTTTTGGGCCTGCTTTTTGAACCACATTGATGTATTAGACTTGTCCCATCTGATTCAGACTGACATCAGTATTGTGGGAGGCTAGGGACAGGTGCAGAAAGAATGACCTAGCTCATCACACAGATTACACTTGAAAGGGTTATCACGCAGTGTGCTGAGATACCCTAATTCAGCACACAGAGACATTTAACCTGGTCACTGGCATTGCTGAGATGATATTTAGAGCCACAGCAATAGCAAGCCTTTGGTTGTCCTCGTTGAACACTATACCATGATCTCTTCCCAAATTAAAGCTATTTAGCAGGTGTTCTGTACCAGTTTCTCCTTGTTTCAGTTTGACCCGATTCTCCAGCCCCAGTCCAGATATTTTCAGAGTCCAGTATAGGTTCTGGATCTCCAAGCATCTCACATCGGTGTTTTACCCAGTAAACAATATCAACATTGTTAACTCCTCACCCTCTCATTCCTGAACCAAATAGTTACAGTCTTGTGAGCTGGTTTCTTAAGAGGGATAGCATAAGAAGGAGTCCATAATGGAATTGCTTTTAACATATGGTATTTCTGCCAAAACCTCTCCAGCCCTGCTGCAGTCTTATAACTGATATCAACAAGCATTTGTCAATGCCGGATGTTCGCCACTGGTATAGAAGCTGGGGTTTAGTTGATGTGTTGTGGTACATTGTCTGGTTATGTATTACCAAAGTTAGGAGGCTGCTTTTGTAAATTTGAACGCAGACTCGTAACTTTATGTTCTGTAATATTTTTGTCCCGAATTGCCAGCATTGCCTTCTTATGACCCGACCTCACGAGAGAAGTGCAGAGAAATTTTCAGCTCCTGCCGAAGGTGATTTCGTGTCGGGACTATGAAATCACCTTTGGTATGCAAAGACACATTTTGGGCAGGATTTTAAAATGACAGCTGTCACACTCATGAGTGCTGTAAAGAAATGGCTATGTTGTAACTCTGAGGTAAAAATATTGAAAATTACCAAAGTTACAAGACTGTATTCATAAAATTCAACGTAGGCTCATAACTTTGTTGCTTTTTAATATTTTACACAAATTTTCAACATAGCCACCTATGACCTCACCTCATGAACAAGGGCAGAGAAATTTTCATCTCTTGCCTGAAAGGTGATTTTGTGCAGGGTTTGCAAAATCACCTTTGGGATGCAAAACACATTTTGGGCAGGATTTGAAAAATGACAGCTGTCACATTCTTGAGGTGCTGTAAAGAAATGGCTATGTTGTAACTTTGGGTAAAATATTGAAAATTGCGAGACTACATTCGTAAAATTCAATGTAGGCTCATAACTTTGTTGCTTTTAATATTTTACATCAAATTTTCAACATAGCCATCTAATGACCCCACCTCATGAACAAGGGCAGAGAAAATGTTCAGCTCTTGCCCAAAGTGATTTAACACAGGGACAAAATCACCTTTTGGGATAATTTCTACTAGTGCAGAATTGTTCATGAGGTGGGGTCCCAAAAGGCATATTGAAAATTTGGGCCAAAAATATGCAAAAATGGCCAAATTATGCCACTAAGTTTAAACTCCCATTGAAATACATTGCACCCATACCTGTTTCTTCAGTTCGCAGTCTGGTTTTGAAGAGTGAAGAGCGTGTCTGCGGTCCACAGAAGATGAGGGTATTGGACTCCCAGTGGGTAAGTAAGGGCTCGGGGAAGGGGTGCAGAGTGGGAGGGTCGGATGGGGAGACACTAACAGCCACAAAAAGACATCGATGGGCGTTTTTCTTTTCACATGTTTATAAAAAATAAAAAGGACCCATGATTCTGGACACATGCGACACTGGGGATTGGGCATCCCCAGTGTCACTGCTATCTTTGGGGGCGTGGGGTGGTGGGTGCTGAGAGGGAGGGTCAGGTGGCTGGAAAAAAAATAAAACCGGCGCAGGAAGGTGTGATCGCAATGTGTGGTAGTGGAGGACCGATAGTGGATCCTGACACTGGGGATTGGGCCCCAGTGTCACTATTATGTTTGTGGAGGGGTGCTGAGAGGGAGGTCAGGTGGGCAGGGCAAAAAAAAAAAAAAAAAAAGGCACAGAGCTGTGACTGCACATGCGTGGTTCCAGACGGTGGGGTGGGGTTTACTGCATCAGGTAGTGACATTGGGGATTGTCACTTATATTTTTGGGCATGGGATGGGGTGTTGGCTGTGAGACGGAGGGTCAGGTGGGTGGGTGACAGAAAAAGCGTTAACCCATGGAGATGTAATCACACATGTATGGGAGTGCAGCTTCCTTTACAGTTGGCAGACATGTACTGCATGCCAGGCTGACTTTGACAGATCAGCTTGGCTTGCTGGGCATTGCACGTCAAAGGAATAGCTGACACCTGATTAGATCGGCTATTCCTTTCAAGTTCATGCTGTCTCTACCCAACAAGTCAAAACTCTGTCACACTAAGCCTTGCTGATGATTGGTGTGACACTGAATCACTCCTAAAACACTGTTCTGCATTGGATGAACAGTGTCACATCCATCAAAAGGAGTACTATTGCAATACATTCGCTTGCACCTGTGTGCATGGCGAACATAAAAATAGGCTTTCCTGCATATGAATTGGCATAAAATTTATGTGGCTTAAATTCACACTGAGTCTTTAATAAGGGTTCTGCCAACATACATCCTGTCAGGGAACTCCGACAACCCCTTCATATCAGAGCCTAACAGCATTCCTCCTCCTCTTTGCAGGCAACACTGGGGACAAAAGAGGTCTGCATATTTCTTCTGGAGTCCTTTGTTTTAAGGCAACACACCCCTAGGCTCCTGGGGTTGAGCCTTTCCTGTATACATAGAAACAGAATTTGTCAGCAGATAAGTACTACTTGTCCACCTTGTCTGCCCCTCTTTTCCTGCCTATTCCGCCACTGAAGACCCTACCTTGTCTCCAGCCATCCCTGCTTTGATACCAGTTTTCCTTTATTCCTATCCTATGCATGCTTGAAGCCTATTACTGTTTTTATGTGAGCTAGTGCAGTATCAGGCAAATTGGAGAGACCTGCAGTGTGACTTTTGAAGCAGATATATCCTTATTACTGATAACAACCTCAGGCGGTCAAGTAATAGGGAAGTCTAGTGGGGATCCTTTATTCTGGGAGTCAGCAAATATTGTGTCTGTGGTAATAGCTGTTACAGCCTGGCAGGTATTAGAAACAGTACTCTCTGGAGAGAGAACCAGGAACATCATTCCCTGTATTGGTGACATAGAGAGCTGCTCATAATAAAATCCACCCCGAAGGCTTTTGGGATCTACAGTTGTATTATGTAACCCTAGATGGCGCCATCCCAGGGCTACTTCACTCTGCCTGATTTGCCACTAACAGGTTGAGGGGCCTGGATCCAATGGCGGGTGCCTCCACCCAGAGGTCAGGGTTTGCAATAGTTAAACTAACTTGGTCACAGCCCTCTGGGACACTGCAACCCCCTTTCTTCCCACTAGTGGCCCACACAATATATCAGAATTACCTTCCTATACGTAACCCCTAGATGGCGCTTATCCCAGGGCTACTACCCCTGCCTGATTTGCCACTAACAGGTTGAGGGGCCTGGATCCAATGGCGGTGCCTCCACCCAGAGGTCAGGGTTTGCAATAGTTAAACTTACTCGGTCACAGCCCTCTGGGACACTGCAACCCCTTTCTTCCCACTAGTGGCCCACACAATATAGCAGAATTATCTTCACAGTATACACTTACCCCCAGGCTGGTTCAGGCACCGGGACATCCTGTAAAATAAGATACAGGCAACAATCACAGTACAGTACTTTAACATAGACAAATACCTCAGGCAGTATAACTTTGTTGAAACAAACAGCTCTGATTTATTTAGGGATATAACAAGGACAGGGGAAATCAGGTTAATTAGCTTATCACTTTACTATCTACCATGGCTCTGTGCACAGGCCTATCCCTACCAGTTACTGTCCCTGGGTACCCAGGCCCTAGTGGCTAGTCCAAACCGTGGCAGCTGGTAGGGCCCTTTCACACAGAGAAAAGGAAAATTAAACAGTCAGCAGTACAGTAATTCCATTTGGATTTAATGTGGCAATTCAACAGGAGCGACCCCTAATTAGTACTCACGACCTCCAAAGAAGATATGGTCCTTCAATGTCAGCAGGGCTACTTTTGATCTCCAAGAGACTCCTCACATTTATATGGTAAAAAGAAAGCACTATACCAGGCAGGCTGCATCTGTATCCCAATCGCAATTACTGCACAATAACCAGGAGAACACACAGCAGATTCAGTTCCTGACAGACCGAGTGTAATTCAACAATTTCTTCAGTCTTCTACAGGGTGAGCCTGGTTTCTACTCTTCAGAGATCCTTTGATTCTTTTCACAGGGCGGATTCAGTCCTAACAAGCAGTTACACAAGTTGTAGACCGGAACTCTGGGCCTTGCACAGTTTTGACTGAAACTGTGCACTGAAGGAGCACAGGTTTTTTCCTCTTCACTTTCAGATCTCAAACTGAAACTCCAACAGACAAAACCGGGCACTTCCTTTGAGTTCCTCCCAGTTCTTGACTGGATTGGCTGTCACTCACAATAGACTGCTGCTGTTGGTCCAAAAGGCACTGAAGTCTAAACTACATCTCCCAGAGTCACTGCCCATACAATCCTCTTGTGGCTGGCTCAGATTATGAGTCCCAAGTTCTGATTCGTCAAGGCATCATTTTAGAGCTAGTTTACCCCACACTGATTGGTCCAGTTCAGCAGTTCAAAACCAGAATGGGGAACTAGGCAGACAGTTCTGACTGCAAAGAAAGCAGGTTAGACAAACTGTAATTTTATTATTACTGTAAATGATTTCTGGCAATCAGTTACATCTTTCAGACAGGTTCCCTTTGCACCCTAGTGACTGCAAAAATGGGGTGAATTGGCAGCAGCTTGAGTGGTACTCAATCAAAGAAACACACAGTCCCCCATACAACTAATTATGTCTGCAAGCAGACAGCTCTTAAAGAGACAGTACCAGAGGTTCTAAAAACACTCACTGATAAATGGCTTAAATGCCAAACACCATTCAGGCTTGGAGCATTCAAGCAAGCTCCTGGAAGTCTTTTAGGAACCCCCATTTGCAGGGGGTTACACCCTTTCTGGCCTGGGAAAGCTTGGCGTCGCGTCAAGCAAGTACCCCATAAGTTTCAACTGCAACCATATACATTTGCATTAGGCTCGCATATGTAATCATCAGTCAATATATCATTTTACCAAGAACACATTTCTGAAACATTGCAGTCGTCACTCTTTACACAGTATTACATACACATTGTACCATAACTCAAGTTATTACCTCTTGTACATGAAACCTGAAGAGAGGGGGCCCTTCCCTATCAGTTACCTTGGGGCTGGATGGGGCAAGGGCACCATACTTAGAGGGCAACACAAGTAACTTGGAGTTAGCACTGATGCTCAGTTTGGGCAATGAGCTCGGGACACAATACACTCCTTTATGGACAACATTGAGAGGCAAATCCACAGGCCTCCCAAGGGAATCATAACTGAGGTGCACCACAGGCTTTACAGCTCGACCAGTCTTTCTAGGGGAACTGTTACAGTCTCTGCACTCTGAGCCTCATTTTCAGCATTGTCCACACTTGTCAGGGAGTCTCCATGGGGTAGAGAGGCTAGAACTTGGGGCACTTTCAGCTCCAGGAGTTACAGTTTCTGAGTCCACAACATTTGGCTCACATGGAGAGCTTGGACACTGGCAGTGGACTGTCAGGGCACTCAAAATACTCTTCTTGTTCTGGTGTATCACCAGTCTGCCCCAATCTATCATTTTCCTCCCTGAAAGCTCAAACAGTTCAACCATGCACAATGATTCCATTTCATCTGATCTGATGCTTTGCACTTCACTTTCTGGGAGCATTGGCTCCAGGAATGAAGCTGGGGCTTAGACAGTCCAGAAGGCCCAGCTTCATCTCCAGTATTGACTAGGATTGCCTCAAACACTTGACTCAGTTCGAAGAAGGATAGTATTCAAAGTCACTCTCACTTTCTTCCGATATGGACTGACAGTCATGCTCAACTGGGACTTGTGGAGGGAACACTTTAACTTTGCTTCTGTAGGTGCAGACTTTCTTGATCTTTTCTTAGCAGCAGCTCTAGTCACTGGTCCAGAGGGGCATCTTCTAGGGCTCAGACTCAATTAAGATTTGTCCAATGGGCAGTAAATGATTTCTATGCATTGTTTTTACATCTTTGAATTATTCTCAGGCCTTACTTTGTACACTGGCAGATCATCTAGTTTGCCCACTACAATGTGAGGAGATGGTGCCATCTGTCAGCAATCTTGTGCTTGCCATGCAATCCCAGATTTCTTAGCAATACCGATCTCCCTCCCGGAGTTCCTGTGCTTTCACCTTTTTATCATACCTTTCTTTGTTGGCAGATTTCTTTGGCAGCCATGGTTTGAGCCAGTTGGTACGCATGAGTTAGCTGGGCCTTTAACTTTGCACATACTGTAATAGTTGTCAGCTTGAACCCCATCAGGAGAGACCCCAAAACACATCTACTGGTAGTCGAGCTTCTCTTCCAAACATCAGGCGGTAGGGGAGAATCCAGTGGCATCACTTTTGGTGCAGTTATAAGCATGTACCAGGGTGCTAATTTGTTGGCTCCATCTAGGCTTGTCCTTTGGGTGCAGGGTGCCTAGCATATCTAGCAAAGTGCGGTTGAAACGTTCAGGCTGTGGGTCCCTGGGGGTGGTAAGGAGTGGTTCTGGACTTCGCACTCCCACAGAGAAAGCATCTCTTTGATCAGACGACTCTCAAAGTCTCCCTTGATCAGAATGGATTCTTTGTGGAGCCCCATAGTGAACAAAAAGTTTTCTACAAGTACTTTGGCCACAGTGGATGATTTCTGGTCTTTGGTGGGGAAAGCTTGGGCATATCTCGTGAAATGGTCAGTGACCACCAACACATTACTGATATTTCTTTGATCTGACTCCAAACTCAGAAAATCAATACAGACCAGCTCCATGGGTGCACTGGTGGTGATGTTAACAGGGGCAGCCCTCTGGGGCAAAGCTTTCCTCTGTAAGCAGCAACTACAAGTTCGAATGTGTTGCTCCACATCAGCCCCATCTTAGGCCAATAGAATCTGGATCTCACCAAGTCAAGTGTTCTGTCTATACCAAGGTGCCCCATGTGGTTGTGCAAGGACCTCAGTACTGAGTCTCGAAAGGCAGTGGGCAGCACTAGTTGTTGTTTGTCTACTTGTCCCCTCTGTCCACTGTTTCTCTGTATAACAGTTTATTGATCAGTTTCAACTTAGGACCTTCTTTGTATAACAGTGCAGTTCTCAAATCAGTGGAGCGTAATTTGGACACATCTTTTCCTGCATAGAGGGCTTCTAAAGCTGCTTTGATCATGGGATCATGGGATTGAGCCGCCAATACTGTCATTGTCCAGCTGAGGCAGTGCACCAATGTCTATTGCAGAAAAGTGGCAATAAGCAGCAGGTATGCAATTCTCAGAGGCTCCCAAGCAATCCACTGCGTCCTGGTGGACATTTGTTCCTCCCTGTCAAACTTCCGGCAGAGTGCCCGAATGTCAGGTTCTGCCAATCGGACCCAATCATTCTGGGGAACAGGCCTCCGGAGAGAGCATCAGCATCTATGTGGTTCAGACCTGCTCGGTATTCGAGAGCATAGTCATATGTAGATAATGCAGAAAGCCACCTATGGCCAGTGGCATCCAACTTAGCTGAGGTCTGCACATAGGTCAAAGGATTATTGTCAGTTTTTACTAGTATTTTAGCCCCATACAAGTACTCATGGAATTGGTCAACAATAGCCCACTTCAAAGCTAGGAACTCTAACTTATGTACAGGATAGTTCTTTTCGGATGGGGTCAGGCTTCTACTGGCAAAGGCCACTGGTCTCAGGCCATTCTCGTGTTCTTGGTACAACACAGCCCCAACCCTTGCAAGCTAGCATCAGTGTGCAGGACGTAAGGTTTTCTTGGATCGGCATAGGCCAGCACTGGAGCATGGGTAAGTTGATATATGATCTCATGAAAAGCAGTCTCACAATCAGGAGTCCAGCGGCCCCAAATACTTCACTCGGATGAAAATACACTCTTTCAGTCTTGAGGGACGCTGACTTTTGGTATTTTTGTGGGTTGGGGATACCCTTGAGTAGGTTAAGTAAAGGGCGATCTCTCTTGAATAGTCCTTGATGAAGCGACCGATAATAACCACAGAATCCCAGGAATCTTTGCAGTTCTTTTAGGATTTTTGGGCTGTGGCCAGGTGGTCAAGGCCTCAACTTTACTTGGGTCGGTCTCTATTCCCTCGGTGGATACTATGTGTCCTACATACTTTACTGATGTTTGAAAGAATTGACACTTATCAATGGACAGTTTAAGGCCAAAGTCCTCCAGTCGGTCCAATACCTTAAATAATCTGCTCTCATGTTCCTCCAGTGAGCTGCCAAACACAATAACATCATCTAGGTATACCAGGCACTCTAGTAAGTTCATGTCCCCACTGCACGCTCCATCAATCGTTGAAAAGTGGCTGGGGCACCTGAAATCCTTGAGGCATCCTCATGAATTCATAGAAGCCAAGCGGACAGATAAAGGCTGTCTTTCACGGTCCTCTGGGGCCATCGGGATCTGATAGTACCCACCGCGGAGATCCAGCACAGAGAACCACTTGCTCCCGTTAGGCAGTCCAACGCATCCTGAATGCGGGCATTGTGTACTGATCAGGATAGTCCGCCGGTTTAAGGTGCGATAATCCACACACATCCTTACTGTTCCATTCTTTTCCTCACTACCACAATGGGGAAGCATAAGGGCTTCTGGATTCTTGTATTACACCAGCAGCTAACATCTCTTGCAGATGCCGTCTCACATCATCTATGTCAGCAGGTGCCAGGCGTCGAGACCTCTCACGAAATGGTCTTTCGTCAGCCGGATATTGTGCTCAGCTCCTTGCACGCATCCTACATCCCATTCCTTTAAAGAAACACCTGGTCTCTCTGGGCAAGCTTCTCACTGATCCTCACTTTCCATTCAGCTGGCAGCGGGAGTGCCAAATCAAACAAGTCAGGCTACTCTGTCATTCTTCCTTGAACTCTTGCTGCTGGGTAGCACTGCAGTGTCTGCAAACCATTAGCCAGGATGCAACCTCTGTTTACTCGAATGTCTCTTTCAGACACATTATGAACTTGGACCATTACCCTTCTGGCATAAGCATGGGCTCTAGCGGGCAAAATACTAGGCTTGACCAGCAGTCCCTCTGGCAATTTTCCATCGCCTGGTGCATCCAACATTAATATTTTATTCTTAACATCCTTTCTGATACGGACCTCTCCTGTAAGGTACACTGGGCATTTGGCGCCAGGATCAGAGACTCAGGATCCTTCTTCCATACAATTCCGACCGGTTCCTCTGGTTCTGTTTTTTCAGCATCTCTCTGTGCCTCATAGGCCTTCTTAATTAAAGCCGGAACTCTTAAAGCTCTACTAGTCTTTGACCCCTGTTTTCATAACACAACTGTGCCAGCCTTCCGAACATATGAGCATTTGTTCCAATCAACAAAGGGACACCATCATACAGTCCAGTGGGGACACACTAAGGCTAGGGTCTCTACTTGTTCGGCCACTCCAGCCACGGAGGTGGGGAAAGACAGCCAAATTCGGATATACCCGAATAGGGTAGGCCTTCTCACTTAACCCCATACATGCAGTCCTTCTAATGGTTGTAAGGGCACGCCTGACAAATGCTTCTGATACCAATCTTGAACATAATTGTCACTTGGGAGCCACTGTTAATATAGCTCTTGTAGACACTCCATTCACTTTTACAGTGGTCTCCATGGAGGGACCCACTATTCTGGACCAGTCTGGAGAGGCGGTAGTGGGGGCCTGGGCAACTGACCTTGCCACAAAAGGACGTGAATTAGCATTTTGGTGCCCTCACTGGGATCATGTCGGCACCTCTTAACCACTGATTTCTTCTCCGAAGCTCTCCTTGTAGCCTATATGCAACTTTGTCAGTGTCTTTGGGGACTGGCATTCCTTTCATGTGCCCATCTTTCCCACAATTATAGCAAAACATACTTTCTGGAGTTTGAGCTGGCCGAGGCGCCACACTGGGAGCCAGGCGGGGTATTACTAACTGGAAACCTTGGTGCCATCTCTGTCTGCGGCGTGATAAGCATTTGGAGACATCTCGTCAGTTTCTCCACTTCCATGGTCAAGGAATTGAGTTTGAGCTGTTATCAGTAGGAGATACATGGTGGGTACCCCCACCCCATAGCAGATGCAGTCGGATATAGGTCAGGGCCGTATTTGCAGGCGTGGCCTTCATAAAGGGACTGTTTTGAATTCTGATCTCTCAACAGTTCGCCCATTGTGGCATATCTTTTTCTTGTCAGAGCACTCATTGACTGTCAACCTCTGCCCCTGAACTTCACTTGATGGGTCACCTCAGTCACTCGGGTTGTAGCGACAGCTGTTGGTGCAGGTACCTCCGAGGTCGCCTTTTCTCAACTCCTCGAATTTCTCTCATTAACTCATCATAGGAGGGTGGGGATTCCAGTCGATTTGCCAGGCGTAACTGAAGCAACAGCAGTTCTGAGAAGGGGCAGACTTAAGGATTCTGTCCAGTCTGGTTCGTCCAGTTCAATCGCTGGCAAACTACCCTTTCTGAGGCATTCTTGCAACAATTTTTCCAGCCGAGATACATACACAGACAACAACTCCCTTGGTACTGTTGTGCATTTCTTACTCTCCACCATAGGTCCTCATCAGAATCTGGGCTCCCATACACATTCTCCAAGGCCTCAAGATAGGCCTGTGCAGTCGCTTCAGGGTTACTGGCCCGTTTAGCACGGATGGTAGCCAGGGCAGGACTCGGAGGCTCTCACTAACCCTCTTTGCTTTCGCCTTCCGAGCATTGCCATTCTAGCACTTGGGGGCAACATAGTCTATCCAGGTCTCCAGTCATCCTCCCTTGGGGGTGGGAGGGTGCCAGAGAAGATCCTCAACCTTCGATAAGAGTCGTGACTAATGGCAGGTGCAGAAATAGGAGTCTGCATTGGTTCAGCCACCATTACGGGACTGGAGCAGGAGAGGGTGTTGGGGAGGAACACCCCAGGTGGCAAGAATAGTTTCTTCAAGTCCTCCACAGTTTTCCCTCTCCCAGCAACCATTCAGCAAATTTCTCCTCAAAGGTTTCAGATAGTGGTGGGGGCTGATTCCCCGGTCTTTACTGTCCTTAGTTATCACTCTCCAAGCAGTGAGGGCTCCTCTGGGGTAATGGTCTGTGGCACTTTGGAGCTATCTATGGGATCCTTAAACTCTACTAGGGCCAGGAAAGTGTGGGTGAGCAGATTAGCATGCCGACCCACCACCACAGGGTTTTGTAAACCTTCCACCTTGGAAAGTACTCCTGCACAGTGTCCGTATTGATACCCAGGGGATGTCCAGGATAAGCATAGCATTTTGAGGTCGATCTCCTCCCCAGTACACCACTCCACCAGCCGGTGCACAGCCACTTCTGTCGGGTACCCATTTTTTCTTAACAGTGGTTCGTAATATGGCCACTAGAGGACACACAATCCCAGCGGTGAGCCTCCAAGATGTAACCCCTAGATGGCGCTATCCCAGGGGCTACTACCCTGCCTGATTTGCCACTAACAGGTTGAGGGCCTGGATCCAATGGCGGATGCCTCCACCCAGAGGTCAGGGTTTGCAATAGTTAAACTAACTTGGTGCAGCCCTCTGGGACACTGCAACCCCTTTCTTCCCACTAGTGGCCCACACAATATATCAGAATTACTCACAGTATACACTTACCCCAGGTCTGGTTCCGGCACTGGGACCTCCTGTAAATGAGATACAGTGCAACAATCACAGTACAGTACTTTAACATAGACAAATACCTCAGGCAGTATAACTTTGCTGAAACAAGCAGCTCTGATTTATTTAGGGGATATAACAAGGACAGGGGAAATCAGGTTAATTAGCTTATCACTCTAATAATCTACCTCTGGCTCTGTGCAGGCCTATCCCTATCAGTTACTGTCCCTGGGTACCCAAGCCTAGTGGCTAGTCCAAACCGTGGCAGCTGGTAGGGGCCTTCACACAGAGAAAGGAGAATTAAACAGTCAGCAGTACAGTAATTCCATTTGATTTAATGTGGCAATTCAACAGGGAGCGACCCTGAATTAGTACTCACGACCTCCAAATAAGATAGGGTCCTTCAATGTCAGCAGGGCTCACTTGAGGTACACAAACCTCTTCACACATCCATATAAAAGAAAGCACTATACCAGGCAGGCTGCATCTGTATCCCATCGCAATTACTGCACAATACCCGGAGAACACACAGCAGATTCAGTTCCTGACAGACCGAGTGTACTCAGCAATTCCTCCAGTCTTCTACAGGGTGAGCCTGGTTTCTACTCTTCAGAGATCCTTTGATTCTTTTCACAGGACGGATTCAGTCCTAACAAGCTGTTACACGCTGCAGACCGGACTCTGGGCCTTACACGTGCTTTTGACTAAAACTGCACACTGAAAAGCACAGGGCTCCTTCCTTCTTCACTGCCAAAGCTCAACTGAAACTCCAACCGACAAAACTCGGCACTTCCTTTGAGTTCCTCCCAGTTCTTGACTGGATTGGCTGTCACTCACAATAGACTGCTGCTGTTGGTCCAAAAGGCACTGAAGTCTAAACTACATCTCCCAGAGTCACTGCCCATACAATCCTCTTGTGGCTGGCTCAGATTATGAGTCCAAGTTCTGATTCGTCCAAGGCACCATTTTAGAGCTAGCTTACCCCACACTGATTGGTCCAGTTGAGCAGTTCAAAACTAGAATGGGGAACTAGCAGACACAGTTCTGACTGCAAAGAAAGCAGGTTAGACAAACTGTAATTTCATTATTACTCTAAATAATTTCTGGCAAACAGTTACATCTTTCAGATAGGTTCCCTTTGCACTCTAGTGACTGCAAAATGGAGTGAATTGGCAGCAGCTTGAGTGGTACTCAAAGAGAAACACACAGTCCCCCATACAACTAATTATGTCTGCAAGCAGACAGCTCTTAAAGAGACAGTACCAGAGGCTCTAAAAACACTCACTGATAAATGGCTTAAATGCCAAACACCATTCAGGCTTGGAGCATTCAAGCAAGCTCCTGAAGTCTTTTGGGAACCCCCATTTGCAGGGGTTACACACTTACCCCCAGGACTGGTTCCGCACTGGGACCTCCTGTGAAATGAGATACAGTGCAACAATCACAGTACAGTACTTTAACATAGACAAATACCTCAGGCAGTATAACTTTGCTGAAACAAGCAGCTCTGATTTATTTAGGGGATATAACAAGGACAGGGGAAATCAGGTTAATTAGCTTATCACTCTACTATCTACTCTATGGCTCTGTGCACAGGCCTATCCCTATCAGTTACTGTCCCTGGGTACCCAAGCCCCAGTGGCTAGTCCAAACCGGTGGCAGCTGGTAGGGCCCTCCTTCACAGAGAAAAGGAGAATTAAACAGTCAGCAGTACAGTAATTCCATTTGGATTTAATGTGGCAATTCAACAGGGAGCGACTCTGAATTAGTACTCACACCTCCAAATAAGATAGGGTCCTTCAATGTCAGCAGGGCTCACTTGAGGTACACAAACCTCTTCACACATTTATATAAAAGAAAGCACTATACCAGGCAGGCTGCATCTGTATCCCGATCGCAATTACTGCACAATACCCGGAGAACACACAGCAGATTCAGTTCCTGACAGACCGAGTGCAATTTTCAGCAATTCCTCCAGTCTTCTACAGGGTGAGCCTGGTTTCTACCTTCAGAGATCCTTTGATTCTTTCACAGGACGGATTCAGTCCTAACAAGCTGCAGACCGAACTCTGGGCCTTACACACGCTTTTGACTAAAACTGCACACTGAAAAGCACAGGGCTCCTTCCTTCTTCACTGCCAAAGCTCAACTGAAACTCCAACCGACAAAACCGGCACTTCCTTTGAGTTCCTCCCAGTTCTTGACTGGATTGGCTGTCACTCACAATAGACTGCTGCTGTTGGTCCAAAAGGCACTGAAGTCTAAACTACATCTCCCAGAGTCACTGCCCATACAATCCTCTTGTGGCTGGCTCAGATTATGAGTCCAAGTTCTGATTCGTCCAAGGCACTGCCCTCATCCAGGATTCCTGTATCTCCTCTGGTGCTTTCCCCTACCCCTTCCCTTGTATTTGTGCTCCCCAACTTTCTTCCAGTCCCCATCCTATCTTCCCTTCCTGCAATTGTTTGCTCCTTGTCCCCTGCAGTTCTTCTTTGACTGTGCCTTGTTCCCCACAGTCCCCCACTTGCTGCTATAGCTCCCCGCAGGACCTCTAATTTTCCCATCTACTCCTCCCCTTTCCAGCTTAGTGCCCATCTCAGCCATCCCACCTCTTCCCTTAGCTGTGCAATCTGCCTACATATCATATATCCCCAATTTTCCAGGCTATATTCAGTACTGTGGCCGACCCACAACCAGTACACCCTACCACCCTCCCAAGGATGCCTTCAGCTGTTGAAGCATTGGGATACTGCCCTGGATCTGCACTCACCCTGCTCCAGTTGACCCTCCAGTGTGGTCCCCATATTGCCCTCTTGCCTGTGGAAAGCTTTTGGTTTAGACCCAAGGGTGAGATTTTCCTATTTAAAAGCTATGTGTTTCACACCCTGTGGCTTCACACTTCTCCATGGAATGAAATGGGCTGCACCTGGCAGTCTTGTCCACCAATCGTAGGGCAGCTTCGCCTCTATAATGTGAAGTACTCCTGGTGAGAGAGAGATGGGGTTCGGGCCTTACCTCGACTCTCGTGAGAGTAAATCAGCCCTGACCCTTTCCCCACCGAGACCTCCTCAATTCCCACACCAAGTAGAAGGCCAAACTGCAGTTTCCTCTGACTGAGCTCCACACCTGGAGTGAATCTCACCAGTAACAGCTCCAAAAAATCAAACAGCACAATTAAATATCACCGTAACCCCCTACAAATTGGTGTTCCTGAAAAGTCTTCCTTGAGCTTGCCTAAATACTCACTGCCAGGCTGGTGTCCTGCGTTTTAGCAGTTTAAATGTGATTGCCAGAGACTGCCTGTATAGCCTCTGTGCACTGTCTCTTTAAGAGCTACCTAGATTGCAGTCATAAATAATCTGAGAGGAGCTCTGTTAAAGATGTAACTATTTGCTGAAAATCATTTAGAGTGATAATGATAATGTAGTTTATCTAACCTGCCTTCTTTGCAAGGACTGTTTTGTTTATCTCCACTATCTTGGTCCTGGACTGCGATTGGATCAATCAGTACTGGTGGGACTTAAAATGAAGCCAGACTACAGGAGCTGTCTGGAGTCAAAATCTGTAGGAGTTGTAGTTTTGGGCTTTTGTGCCTCTTTGCACCTAAAGGGGAGCTTTGTTGTGACTGACAGGAGGATCAGCCAACCGAACCTTTTGGATCTTGGAGAATTTCCCAGGCTGCTGCAGCTAGTTTCAGTTTTGAGCTGAGAAGTGAAGAAGTAACAGCTCAAGTGATTTTGAGCAGCAGTTCTATGTAGTTTTGCATGACAGAACCGTGAAAGGGCTGAGTTTTGGCCTGCCTGTCTGTCTTCTGTCCTGAGAGGGAAAACAGAGTTTATTCAGACTGAATCCAAGTTGTGAGGACTATTTAAGCTGACTGGACTGTGACCAGGCTTTAACCTGAAGAAGATCAAGATTTGCTAAATGCGATCGGCCTGTCAGGATTTCCAGCTGCTTTTGAATCCTCAGTTTGTGTAGAGACTTTGCAATCGTGACCGGAGAGCGGTTTGCCTGGTACAGTAAATTTTCTTGTATGTAAATGCTGTGTATTGAAAGTGGTCTGATTTCGTTCCCCACTGTGTGAACTGTGTTCTGCTTGCTGGTACCATAGAATCCTTTACATGTAAATGTGTTGTGTATTGAAAGTGAGTCTTGATTTGGTTTCCACTGTGTGAACTGTGTTCTGCTTTCTGGAAGCTTTATCTCCAGTCTAATCGGACTGAATCTACGTTCATGGACCATGCCACGCTGGTCCTGCCAGAGCTACCTCCCACACAGAAAAGCCACCGACGAAAGACCTGCCTGAGGATCAGCCCTCTGCTCCATGCTTGAACAGGAGCGACGCCTTGTGTGAATTGTGTGGGGTCTGGTCTCTGGTACTCCAGATTAACCACCTGCTGTCTCGATTTTCGTCCAGCCTGTGTCTATTCTTGGGTATCAGCAGTAATCCTCAGGTAGCTCCTGCAAAAATAGCCTAATCTAAAAGTGTGTCATCTGATTGTCTTGTTGTTTCTTTTCACGAACTGAGCCCTCTGGCTCCAGATTACAAATAGAGTGTGTTGTGCATGTTGTTTTCTTCCATCACAGGGCCCCAGCCAGCTGCAACGTTCCTGGTAAGCCCACCATTCTCCATCTGGGTACCCAGAGTGTGTGACTGTTTATGGACCCTGAAGTGCATGCATAACTGTTTGATTGATAGAGCCTTTAAGCGAATTAACCTGATTATGCCCCTCCTTGTTCATGCCCCAAGATCTAACTCTTTTTGCATTTACCCTGACTGTGATTCCAGTTTGTGCAAGAGTATTGTACTGCTGTCATTTGCTGTGTATAACCTTGTTTTACAGGGGTCCCAGAGCCAGGCCAGAGGAAAGCCCTGGTGGTAAGTGGAAACAGTGTAGGTGCTTGTGTAGTGTATCAGGGTATTGTGAAAGTGATTATTGTGTATTGTCCCTGCCACTAGTAAGGAAAGAGGGGTTACAGTGTTCTGGAGGGCTGTGCTCAGGTTAGCGTGACCACTACAAACTCTGACCTCTGGGTGGCGGCACCCATGTCAGAATTCAGGCCCCTTAACCTGCTACCAGCCAAGCAGGCAAGGGTAGTAGCTCTTGGAATAGCGCCACCTAGGGTTACATCAAAAGCCCAGAATTTCACTCAGTAACAGTTGTAACCTACAGTACTGATTTAAAGCAACCAGTTTATCCCCTCATAGCACAAGCAATTCCAATATCAAAATTTTATAGAAAGAAAAATCACAGTACTTTCTGAACACGCTCTCCTGCTTCTGCTGCTCCCCAGTGGCAAAAGAGACTGATGGACAAAAGGGTTGATATATGAAAATGCGAAACTAAAGTGATAACTAATTGTGATTTTGTTTCTGAGCAAACTAACAATGTTTCTTTCAAGGTTATGTTAAACAGCTGGGGTGAAACAAAACAGGGTGAACCAGTGTTTAATAAGCATTTGTCAATGCCGAATGTTTGCTTGCTGGCATTGGCAGTGGTAGTGTAGAAGCTACAGAGCTGCGTAATAGGAATGGCAGTGAAGTATTGAACTGAAAGCCAACCCCACCACCACCCTGCAGAGAGTGACAGGCATTGGGTGTGCCTTTGGTCGTCAGGCATAACGGCCATGCCATTTCACCACACCCCACCCTGCAGACACTGACAAGTGTCACAGTGTTCCTTGGGGTCTTTGGTCCTTATGCGAACCCCATTTCATTAGGAAATATGGTGAGATGGGTGATATAGGAGAATGGGGTAAAGTTTGGGGTCAAGAGTCCAAGGCATACCTCGATGCCTCTCACTGACTGCAGGGTGTGGAATGGTATGAGCATCACAGGCAAGAATCCCAAGTCACACCCCTGATGCCTGTCATTCTCTACAGGGTTGGGCGTTATGGTTGGAAACCCTAATACCTCAGGTATTGTTGGTATTTTCACTCCAAATTTTCAACATGTTTGTTTTGTGACCCCACCTCATGAACAGGGGAACATCAGTTTGTTAGCCGAAGCTGCTTATGCACAGTGACTATGGCATTTAGCACCACAGGTGCAAAAGCATTCGAACAGGATGTAAAAATGACAGCTGTACTGTTCATGGGGAGGTGTAAAATGGCAATGTTGCAAATCTGTAGTAAAAATATGAAAAAAAATGGTGAAGTCAATGAATGACATAGAAACTGTGCAACGAACACCCGTAATATAATTAGGTTGGGGATTTTTACAGCAGATTGTCAACTCAGGCATTTTTGTGCCTCCGATCATGAACAGTGTCACTGTGATTTTCTTTATCTGTGCCGAACAACGATTTCCCACAGCGACCACGCATCTCTGCGCTGAAAGTGTGAAAACACACTTCAGCCATGTTGTGAAAAATGACAGCTGTACTGTTCATAAGGAAGTGTGGAAAATGCCACTGGTGAAAATCTGGACTGAAAATATTACAAAGTCATGAACTAACAAGGGTGCGTGGAAACTGCACAATGCTCACTCGTAACACAGTCATTTTATGGACTTTTGTCACCAAATTTTCAACATAGCCATTTTAAGACCTCTGCTCATGAACAGTGTAACTGTGATTTTCTTAATCTGTCCTAAACATTGCTTTCACACAAACAGCACCATTGTGCGCTAATATGTGCGAAACACATTTTGGGCGATATATGAAAATGGCAGCTATACTGTTCATAAGGAAGTGTAATAAAATGGCAATGTTTAAAATCTGGAGTGAAAATATTAAATTTGCAAACTTACGAGCATGCATAGGAACTGTGCAACGCATGCTAGTAAAACAGTCATTTTTAGGAATTTTTCACCAATATTTTCAACATAGCCATTTTAAGACATCTGCTCATGAACAGTGTCACTGTGATTTTCTTAATGTGTCCCATACATTGATTTCAAGACACCGACTGCACCATTGTGCGCTACATGGGCAGAAACACATTTTGGGTGAGATGTGAAAATGACAGCTGTACTACTCATAAGAAGGTGTGGTAAAATGGCAATGTAGAAAATCTGGAGTGAAAATATTGAAAATTTATGAACTTACGAGCGTGCGTAGGAACTGCAAATTGCACGCTCAGTAAAACAGTCATTTTAGGAATTTTTAACCAAATTTTCAACATAGCCATTTTAAGACCTCTGCTCATGAACAGTGTCACTGTGATTTTCTTAATTTGTCCCGTACATTGATTTTGCACACTGACTGCACCATTGTGCGCCATGTGCGAAACACATTTTGGCGACATATGAAAATGGCAGCAGTACTGTTCATAAGGAAGTGTAATAAAATGGCAATGTTGAAAATCTGGAGGAAATGTTAAATTGCAAACTTACGAGCATGCATAGGAACTGTGCAACGCATGTCAGAAAAGTCATTTTTGAATTCTACCAATTTTCACATGGTTTTAGACCCTTTCATGAATGATATCACATGTCATTATTCAGGCCCGCAAGGGTGATTTTCACAGTGACTGCAAAATCACCCTTCAGGCCTGAATAACGCCATGACAGTGACATCATTCATGAGAAGGGGTCCCAAAATCCCATGTTGAAAATTTGGCAAAAATTCCAAAAATGCTCTGAGATATGCAACAAAGTTGAAAACCCCCATCTACATAGAAACATAGAAACATAGAAATTGATGGCAGATAAGGACCGCTTGGCCCACCCAGTCTGCCCATTTCCTGCCTACTGGATAAGCTGCAGATCCTAGTTAACCAACAGCCTACTTCTTCCTACCCCCACCCCTAGAATTGCCTTTATGACTGTCCCATGCATGCTTGAATTCCACCACTGTTTTTGACTCACCACCTCCTCCGGAAGGCCTTTCCATGCATTCACAACCCTCTCTGTGAAAAATACTTTAAATGACCTCTGAGCTGCCCCTCTATCTTCAAATTGTGCGCCTTGTTCTTGCCGCCTCTTTTTTGAAAGATGCTACCCTCTTGGACTTTGTTGATTCCCTTGAGGTACTTGAAAGTTTCTATCATGTCCCCCTCTCCTTCTTTTCCTCAAGGCTATACATATTAAGCTCCTTAAGTCTCTCTTCATATGTCTTCCGGTGCAGACTCTGCACCATTAGTGTGCTCTCCTCTGGACAGCTTCCATCCTGTTTATGTCTTTGCGAAGACTGGGTCTCCAGAACTGCATGCAGTACTCAGATGGGGTCTGACCAGCTGTCAGTACAGAGGGATAATAACTTCTGTCTTCTACTGGTAATGCCTCTCCCTATGCATCCCAGTATCCCCAGCCCTCCTTGCTGCCTCTCACATTGCTTGCCCACCTTTAGGTCATCTGATATGACTACCCCAGGTCCCTTTCCATTTTTGTTGTTGTTAGTATCTCACCCCCATTGTGTACTCTTCCCTGGGTTTTGTTTCCACGGCATTACCTTGCACTTCTTAGCATTGAATCTAAGCTGCCATACATTTGACCATTCCTCTAACCTTGCCAAGTCCCTTTCATCCTTTCCACCCCACCCTGTGCATCAACTCTGTTGCACATCTTTGTGTCATCTGCAAAGAGACATACTTTTCCTTCCAGTCCCTCTGCAATGTCGCTTGAAAGACACTGAAGAGGACCGGTCCTAATACTGAACCCTGCAATACCCCACTAGTAACCCCTTTCTTCAGAGTGGACTCCATTTACTATTACTCTCTGTGTCCTATTCTCCAGCCAATTTTTACCCAGGCTGTCATCTTGGGACCCACCCCAGGCTAGCTAACTTGTATATTATTTATTTATTTATCAAGTCTAGGATTACAATACCTTTGAGCCATGGCTCTTTACAAAGGTTCCACGTCAGAGAAATACAAATTATGGGGAACATCAAGACAGGCATTACAACAATGTGGACATTGCAAACAGAGTACAGATTAATACAGTTCAAGGGTAGCATTGTAACAAGGCAGCCAGCTGCTTTTGTCAGTGAAAATAGACAACAGATAAGAAGTGCCAGAGTCATAGGGAGAGGGAAGAGGTAGGGGAGAAGGAATGTAGGAAGGGTGGCAAGAGGGTGAAAAGTGCAGCATTGGGTATACCAAGATGTGAGGTAGAATCCAGTGAAGAGGGAGGGACAACTAGAGCAGAAAGGGAAGTGGAGAAACAAGGTTAGTTGGGCAGTCACAGGAGCTGTTGGTAGTGAGATAGTCCCTGAGCCTAGTTTTAAACATACCAATAGTTGGAGCAGAGGAGATGGTTGGGCTGAGGCCATTGAACCAGAGTGCTCGATAAGCAAAAGAGCATTGTCCCTGTGAAGTGTGACAGTGGGGACTTTCAGTAGCTGTAGCGTGGATCTCCAAGGCACCGCTTTGTTAATTTAGTGCTGTAACAGAGTTGAGACCCCAGAAGGTGCAAGGCCAAGGTAGATTTTTTGACCATGGAGCAGGTGAGAAACTTTATGTGGTTTGATAGTTGGAGCCAGCCGGTCTGAGTGTACAGGTCACATGTGTAGGTGAGACGGTGAGCTCCAGTGATGAGCCGACATGCTTATTTAAGGCAGTTGAGAGGCGCCTAAGGGTTGTGGTTGTGGCTGAGCTTAAAATGATGAGACCATAGTCTATTACAGAGATCACAGAGCTCAGGACTGCAACCTTCAAAGCTTCTTGCATGAGGTGTGGTCTGTGTTTGTAGAGGAGACCAAGCCGTGTATTAGCAGCTCTAGCTACATTATCTACATGAAGTCCATAAGAGAGATTAGGGTCAAGCTGAATCCCTAAGTATTTGAAGGACACCACCTGATCTAGAGTGTTGCCCTGGGTGGTGGAGATAGCCAAGTGGTGTAGCTTGTGTGGGTTATGAGAGCTGCAGAAAAGTATAGATTTGGTTTTCTTGTCATTGAGGACCAGTTTATGATTAAGAAACCATGTCTCTACAGAACTGAAACCAAGTTGAAGGTTGTGTTGAAGAGTTGCAGGATCTTGTGAGTGGAGAATACAACAGCATCATTGGCATATAGTATGATCTGCTCAGAGCAGTGGTACGGGAGGAGTTATGAAAAGGCTAAAAAGGAGGGGTCCCAGTATAGATCCTCTGTGGGACACCAGGCGAACAGGCAGGGTGTTAGAAAGAGCGTCCATAATTTTACTCTCTGTTACCAGTTTTCTAAGTAGCTGTTAAACCAGAGAGAAGAGTAAGGTGACAGCCCAGCATTCAGTAGTTGGTGTATTAGTAGTCCATGGTGTACTGTATCGAAGGCCTTGGAGAGGTCGACGAAAACAGCCCCTGTGAGAAGGCTGTTGTCAAGGGATTTGTGCAAAGCTCCAGTGAACTCAAGAAGAGCTGTGGTGGTGCTGTGACTTTTCTGGAAGCCGTGTTGTTGTGGACAAGGTATATTGTATTTATCCAAGTGGTCAGTAAGTTGATCAGCCATGATGTGCTCAAGTGCCTTAGAGAGTGGGCAGTATGGAGATAGGGGCGATAATTTGAGTGAATCGTCTTGTCCCCACTTTTATGGACAGGTGTCACGGTGGCTGTTTTCCATAGGTCCGAGGAATTTTCCACAGCTGAGAGAGAGGTTTAGATTTTGTTAATGGATGAATTACCTCATCGAGGGTGAGCATCAGAAGCTTAAGGTCCAGGGTGTCGCTATTAGATCTAGATTTAGAGATAGCTGCAGTAATATAGTGGCGAGCTTCATTCAGCCTTACCTTCCTGAAGTAGAAGAGTAGATGGTTAGACTGAGGGGCTGAGGTATTTGGGAGTAGGCCCTGTTTTCGAAAAAGTCATGGGGTAGAACAGCACTAAGGTCTGAAAAAGCCGTGTTAAAGATGTTTAGCGATCACCTTGGGGTCAAGGGTTGAGGATCCATCAACCATTAACATGGCTGAGAGAGGTTTTTGGCTGCTTCCCTGTGACATCCTTGATATTGTCCCAGAAAGCATGACCATTTCCCCATGTATTGGTGAGAGCGTCTTGTAATAGGTGGATTTCATTAGCCATATGGCTTTTGTGCAGGCATTTCGTGCTGGTTTGTAATTTTGGATGTCCAGTTGTTTGCCAGTGGTCCTGGCAACTGCCCAGAGGTGATCCCTTAGTTTCAGCTGTGAGAGAAGAGCCTCAATGACCCATGGATTAGAGAGAGATTTTGTTTTGCGCTTTTAGCAAGGGCAAAGAGGTCGCAGGCTTTTTGAAAATTGAGATGAAGTGATCAAGAGCCAGTTAACATCTGTTGCTTCATAGATTGGTAGCCAGTCTTGTAGAAGCAGGTGTTGCTTGAGATGTGGAAGTTTTCACGAGGAAGGACTCTGCTAGCGATAATTTTGGGAAGGGGCTTAAGGAATTTGTGTGTGTGCGTGCGCATGCGAGGGGGCAAGGACACCTGCGTGTGCGTGTGTGTGTGTGGGAGGGAGCTGGCGCATGAGCAAGTGATATCTTATCACTGCTTACTGAAGCGTAGCTCCCCTTTGAACTGTATGCCACTGCATTTTGGAGCTTGTCATAGACAGCTCCAGCATGCATTGGCTTACAGAGCCGCCTGCCAACACACTGGTTGAATTGGAAGAGGGGTGACACACCCCAAATCTCGGATGATGGCATTTATGTTTCTGCACATGCGCAAGCAAACATAACAAACATAATAAATGTATCTTAATTTTGAAGACCGGGTTTTTTTTTGCACGGCATATGTGACGTATGAACGAGGGATCCACCACTGTAGATCAAGGGAGGATGTGAAATGGTGCAGGTACGGGGGGTTATCAAAGTGGTAGACAGTAAGACCTACCAGAGCTTCAGGCTGATGTAGCACAGCTGGACTAAGGCAAGGGAGGATGTGAAATGGTACAGGTAAATGGGGGGTGAACAAAGTGGTAGACAGTAAGCCCTACCTGAGCTTCAGGCTGATGTTGCACAGCTGGACTAAGGCACAAGCACCCATGGCATGTTCTTATAGTCCCCATTTATATATCCATTTATGTTCTTACAACGCTGATTGCCTAACTGAGCCAAGATGTAAAACAGATACTAAAATGTCAGGTTTATTTCAGGTAACCAGGATTGTAGTGGGAGAGCGGGCAAGTGAAACAATGTCCTGAGAATGTGCTTAAACTTATTAACCATTGCTGTCGCGGGTGATGCACGTCCAGAATCCTATATGTTCAAATTCTGTTTGCTGCCTAAAGGTGCTTAGGTGGATTGGCATTTACATTGCTCAGCGGCAAATCTTTTCATATTTTTTTGTGATCATCAGTTAAGATATAACCACTAACTGATGACAGACACTTGGGGGCATGAAACTGTGCTACCAGCAAAGTTGCATTTGCAAAGCCCTGAATATTTATCTGTTGGTAATGAAATGAAAACTGTCAGCTGATAACATTCAGCCACTATCCATTGCACAGAATAGACATCTCACTGATAGATCTGGAGCAAAGGGACATGCACTTGCCAATAACACCACTACAGCTCAAGACACTGAAGAAAGAAGTTCATGCATTTTCATGACTGTTAACTTTTCAGCATTTTAAAACAGTTACTTAGCATCTGCACTAAGATGTTACACGCTGTTGAACTGAATTGTGACACCAGAATCCTCATGATCAACATTTGTCAGCAAAAGTGAATTGAAAAATCAATAGATGTATAAAATGGTAAGTGACATGAGTCAACAACAACATATCTGCACGTAATACTTAGCTTAAAATTTGAGCACCACCATATTCGTGACCACAGCGTCGCCAAACAGGGATGCCATTTATAATTCAGCTAATGTCAAGCAGTTTTCGAGCTACAAAAGAATTACTGTATCAGTATGATGGCAGCAATGGGATCAGGAAATTATGAAACAAATTGCAACAGCACCCTGTCGGCTATATGTTGTGTGGGTGGAGGGAGTGCATGAGCACCCAGGGTGGGCTGTTAGGCAGCTTCAGATTCGCCGGAGAAAAGGGTGGATTCAATTGTGAGCTACGGTTAAATTTGTGTTTTTTTTCTATACCTAGTTTTTGCTATTTTGTTAGGGCACATGTCCAACCCTAAGATGTTTAGGGTCACAAGGTGATGTGACTTCACTGAGCATCTGATCTGAGAAAGAGCTGTGTGATTCTATCTAAATGCCAGCTCATCGCAATTCAGAGAAAAAAATATTTTGAAACTGCATTACCAGACTAAGTGTGCAGTTTAGTGAATTACCACACAGGTGTACATGACAGCACCAAAAGGCGCATTAAAGTGTTTCAGTCATGAAAACTCCCCACTGGCTGCTGCTGAAATGCATAGCAGTATGTTCTCCTTTGTGCATTCTGGCTATTCTTTGCTTCAGTTGCAGGTAGTACAGTACACTCAAGTTCGTTTGAATAGGTTTTAGCAGCGGGAGTTCACGACTGACAGAGTCTAGTAAGAGAAAACGCTTGAATTACACATACAACAAAGTCTGAGTTTTCACATCAAATGCTGAGGTATTTTTTCTGGAGGATTAGAACCCATGGAGTCCATGAAGGTGTGCTTTGGAGAGCTGGCGTGTGTAAGGACTGCTAGGCACCCACATTTTGGTGGTCCTGCTGTGGCAGGGAACAGTTTATTAAAGTAATGATGTGGCTTGTCTCTCTAAGCTAGACAAGACTACACCATCTATCAGGTAACCAACACAGTTGATCTGTGTGTGTGTGGGGGTGGGAGGAGCTGCTCACTGAGCGTAGCTCCCTCTTTCAACTGCATGCCACTGCATTTTAACTGCTGTCATAGACAGCTCCAGCAGTGATTGGAGAACTGTGACCACGCTGCAAACACACTGACTGAATTGGAAGATGCTGACACACCTCTGAAAAACTCAGATGATGGCACTATGTTTCTTGCACATGCGTGCAAGCAAACATAAAATGTAATGGAATACTGTACAGAGTTGTGTAAATTTCAGATGCAGAAACAGATACAATTATTGGTCACACCAGAGAAGTACAGAACGAGTTGTTACAGATAACACATGATAGTTCAATGACTGGTCACTTAAGGAGGGACCTCACCCTTGCCAGACTGTAATACAGACTTTACGGCCTGGGATTCATGCAGATGTTCCTACCTATTGCAGTTCTTATGCTGAATTTCAGAAAGTAGCCTCAGTGACTAAAAAGGATGAGGTGCCCCTGGTGACACTACCATTTGAGAGAATTACAGTGGATATAGTTGGCCCCTTAGACAAAGTAAAAGGATAATTGATTAATTTGGTAGCACGTGACTATGCTATGTGATACCCAGAGGCAACTCAATGCGTACTGTCATAGCCCCAAAAAGTGGCAGCAGAACTTGACAAAATTGTGAACAGTGCAGGCATATCTAAAGAAATCATTACTAATCAGGCCACCCTTTTGTACCTGCCTGCTCTTAAAACTAACTGCCTCCTCTCCTCTCCTCCTCGAGCCCTCGATCGGGCAAACACCCATCTCTTCTGGACCGGCGATCATGCCTGAGACAGCCACCTGCCGTGTGCCTTTTCCTCAGCCTGATTTCAAGCTCCTGCCTGGAGTAGCTACAACTCTCTCTGGGTCCCCGATTCTCGGCTGTTATTAGCCGCTGGACCACCGAACACCTTCCCATTGGATGCCACCTTTATGGCTCCTGCTGTGATTGATCGCCATACTGCTCCATTGGATACTACAGCTTTTTCCAGTCCTCACCCTCTATGGCTTTTACTAGACCTCACCGCTTCTAAATTCTCCTTATTGCTACATTTTCTTCCCACCTTCCGCCCGACCCTGGCCTATTTCCCACTCACCTGCTCGACCCGGCCTCTATTAAATGAGGATTTGCTCCTCTCTTCCTCCTTTTCTCCTCTCTATTGGTTCCTGACAAGTCTGCTCTTCTAGCTGTTATCAGACCTCTCCCCACCCACACATTTTCTCCCTCTCATATATTCTCGTGACTATCCTGATTTTGGTCTGCAGTTGCACTGTTCTTCCCTGTCTGTTGGCCTTTCCTGTAGCTCAGACAGTTTCTTGCCTGTTCTGGCATTTTACCCCTGCCTAGCTGGGTTTTTCCCCATCTGTCTCAGCCTCCTGACTTATAAACTCTGTGTCTTTCTCAGCCTATTCGCTAGTGTTATTCGCTTGTTGATACCATGGGCCATCCTGGTTGTCTTGTCCCATTATAAGGCTTCTTCCTTGGTGCTGTGCTGACCAATTCATTGCTGGTCCCCAAGTTCTCCACTGGAATAGTGCCCCCTCATGTCATATTTGGCCAGACTCTGCATGTGTGCTCTATATATTCCCTGTATTCCTAAGTCTGGTTCTGCATTCCTTGGCAGCTGGCTCTGTAAACAGTTGTATGTTCCTTCATTTAGGACTTTCTTTTCAATTCTAACTCCATGTACCTCATTACTAACCCACCTATCTGTTCTCCTATTTCTGGTGTGGGCTGGAGACATCAAACTCAACCCTGGGCCACCTCACTTTCCCCTCTCTCTCTCTCCCCCTCACTACTACCTGCCTGCCACCAAAGGCCTAAAATTGCACACATGAATATTCACAGCCTCTGTCCTAAAATGGCTGAATTCAAAGCCTGGGCCTTGCAGCATGTTTCTGATATTATATGCATCACCTGAATCTTGGTTAAAGCCTGCAGTTAAGCAGCGTGAGGTATCTCTACCTGGATATAACTATTTCCAAAAGGATAGGGAGAGGGCAGGTGGTGTTCTTATTTACACTAAATCTCAATTGGATATTTCCATACTGCCTGTGCCTGACATTGACCTACCTGCTGTAGAATCCTTATTCCTCTCCCTAACACTTGGCAATGTGAAAAGATTATCATTGGGTGTGCCTATCTGCTGCCCAACACTGCTCTCAAGGCCTCCCTACCTTCCTGACCTCTCTCTCTCCAGTCTCCCCACCACCACTTTATTCTTTTGCGGTGACTTCAGTGTTGACTGGCTCCACTCTGACGCAAATAAGGTGAGATCTACTTTTGTAGATGCCAACCTGGCACAACTTATTCAGGAACACACACATATTAATAACAGATCCAGAAAATATTCACTGCTTGACTGCATTGTTACTAATTGCCCCCTTAAGATCAAAGCTGTGGGAATCCTATCTGATTGCTTAGTGACCACTCCCCGCATTCTGCATATGGTGGAATAATTGCCTTAATCCTCCTCCTAAAATTTCTGTGGTCCGTGACATGACAAGGTTTGATGCTGATAGCTTTACTACCTCCATCAACAGTATTGATTGGAGCCCCATAAAGTCCCTCCCTGACATAAATCAAGCCTTGGACTTTTTGTATCTGCCTTTACTGGAATTGTTGACCTCATGCCCTTTTAAAAAATGCAGGTTCAGGACTTTCGTGATGTCAGCAAACTGATGGACGCCTGAATACAGAGCTCCGCCTCCCTAGCCGACAATAATCAGCTTGAATCACTGCAATCGAAATGTCTTCACCTGCAAAACAGAGAAGAAACAAGCAGGAAGCTCTTCTTGACTCCAACTCAAAAATTGAGAGAAATAATACAGGGAGAGAGGGAGGATGGTGTCGAATCCATGAAGTCTCAGAGGGCCTAGTACAACCAGGCTCTCGTGTGCGAGGAAGCACACCCCGATCTAGCTGCAACGATCCATCAAATGGCTCAAGCAATCACAAGAATAGATAAAAAGCTGACCGACCTCAAAACAGATATAAATAACATAAGTCATAAAACGGAGTAACTGTAGCTTTGCACTACACAGGTAGTGGAGCAGACAGACAGACAGGACAGACTGATCTTATACCTCCTGGCTAGAGATCACGAACTCACCCACCGCATTGATGACTCGAAGGCAGAAGCAGAAGACAAAATATCAGTCTTCGGGTGCCTCAAGGGTGTGGAGGACAAGCATCAGAACATGACTGAGTTCCTAAGGCCTTCTCCAGGACGTCCTGGAGCTTCCCTGGAGTTCGACCTGAGCATGGATCGTGCGCACAGATTCCTAGGCCCACGACTGAGAGGTGAAGGGCAAACCCGTTCAATCATTGCAGAATAACAGTCTATCGGGCCAAAGAAGAGCTGTTACGGAGGGCCTGGCAGCGTAATAACTTGGAGTTCTCAGGGAATTGCATAACGGTGGAACACGACCATACTGCGGCAGTGCAAGAAGCCAGATGGATCATGTGGCCGATTCTGAAACAGCTCCAGCGAAGAGTCTCAAAACCCAGATCCTATACCCTGCAGGGGCTTAAAATCACTACAAGATAACGGCCCAAAGATTTTCCAAGACCTCCTGGCAGCCTCACAGTATCTTGAATCCCTTGGGATTGCTACACCTACAATGGCCAAGGAAAAATTGGAGAAGGACTTACTCAGGTCGGCTTAGTGGGTGGCACAGAGGGGTCTCCCGAGGAGGGCGTCAGATCAAGTCTTCGATACCAATGTTGCTACTTTACTCCGGCAGTATGGAGACCCAGCCAATGTCGACAAGAAAGCCCAGCATTTACAACTTGATGCGAGGCCTCGTCGAAAAAAGACATCACACAGCTGGAGATGGAAACCTGAATTTTAAAGGGGTTTTGTTCTGCATAAAAAAGAGAGACTGGCACCTGAGTGACACTCCTGCCTTGCAATTTAACCCCCATGTCCCCATGTTTTCTTTGGTTCTGCCTTTGCCCCTTCTTGGGCCTTAGGAGCTGGTGCTGAGACATAGTCCACTTTGAAGGGGCCAGAAATGAAAAGGCACACAGTAAGTACCATCCTGCCTGGATTGTTTAATGGGCCTGACTGCCGTGATGGACTGCTTGGGGTGGTGGAGGGAGGTGTGAACAGCTAGCTATATGACCGAAGGGGATCTGGTAGGGGCAGATATGGAGGGGCGATTCAGTCTCCTCGCCCAAATACCTCTGTTCCCTGAGTAATCACCACTATCTGGATGTAACTTTGGAGGTATTCCAATTCTTCTCGGTGACCACCTCCTTCTTTGAGCTAGTTGCATACGCCACAACCAATGCCAAAAGCACCGGAACTACAAGATAACATTGGACATTAAGAAGAAAGCTGAGACGGCCGTAGGGCACCTATAAATGTTACTTTGTGCCAGCTGCTGGGGAAACGGAGCTGGGAACACTGGCCTTTATATGATAGACTCTTAAAATGTAAAACCCGATACTGTCAGGCCTTCTTTAAGTACCACAGAGTGATACAGGGAAAAGAGAACTAAAAGCATGCTGTCGCATAATGTAAAGGGTGACCTGAGGGACCTAAAGGTCTAAAGTAGATCTGTGTTGATATCAGAATAGCCCCTTTCTTTTTTTTTTTTTTTACTATATATATATAGCCTGTTGTGTTCTCCGCTCCTGCCTCTCCATCCTCAAGGTCATGGTAGCGATGTCTCAGATACGAGTTTCCAAAGTTGCAAATACAATTATCAAAGGTGGATCCACATCCTTAATGGATCGGATGAAACTATAGTAACATTAATGTAAATTGTTCTACGAGGTATAAAGGCAGGAATCACAAGGTGTATTAATGTAACAAACTACGGATCAAAATGCTTACATTTATTGAGCACTACCCTGGGTTTCCAAACATGTAAAATACTACAAAGGTGATCCGCAAACCCTTCTTACAAACAGTCGGCATGATGAAAGGGGTTGGAGGATACTGTGTTGTTTCATGGCTCTACCTTGCTACAGGGCTTGCTCCATATGGGATTTCTCCCAGGAGTCAGAGGGCAAAATCCATTAACCCGGGTAGCCCTCACCATATGCATGATTGCATCCACCTGCAGCTGGAAAATATACACCAGCTGTACTTGAAATCGACCCACACTTGCTAAGAAGAAGAGCTCATGGGGCCTAGTGTTCCGGGGCTTATTACTACTTGCTTAGTACTGTGGGCATTAGTTAACATCAATCAAATGTATATAGTTATTCCTCCTATGTGGCTGGTCTGTTTTACACCCTCAGTTTGTTACTGGTCACATTTAGGAAAGGGTCAATGAATACTGTTATTGCCCAGTTTAGGGCCTTCAGACACCCTAGAGGTTTTAGGGTGGCAAACTTAGCCATAGTTCTTGTGAAAAGGACTAACTGTATAAGCTTGCAAGTATTAATTGAGGACTATCTAATGTTTGGGTCTTCCCTACGACCGCCTGGTAGGGGAAGTTAAAGAAGAAGGCGGTAGCGGTCACAGTTTCACAACAGCTCAGAAAGAAATTGCAGTCTGAAATGCCAGGGAAATGAGGTTTGATGTTCTGGTTTTATTCACTTTGGTAGAATGGCTCGAAAATACCTTAAGGTTTACTCATTAAATGTAAATGGCCTGAACAGCCCGATAAAGAGGTCAAGAATTTTAGCATTAATAAAAGATCTCCTCTGAGATTATATATTTACAAGAAACCACCTAAACCAGGCGGAGCATGGAAAGTTAAGGGGAAGGGATATGCAGGTTTTTCCTCAGCTATGCCCATGAGAAAAGAAGGTGTGGCTATCTTGATCTCGCCCATACCCCACTTCAGAAAATGAAGGAATGGGCTGACCCAGCTGGCCGGTTGATAATTATTCAAGGGGTTCTGCATGACCAAGAGGTCACTCTGGCCAACGCCTATCTTCCACCATCCTCAGACCTCGCCCACAATACTCCTGTTAAATAAAGTGGTGGAATTGTCAAAGGGATCCTAATCTTAGCGGGGCTTTAACATTGCTCCCAATCCTGCTTCAGATACCTCTAGAGCCCGGATCAGCAGACAGCCGGCCCCACATAAATTTTTCAAACAATTCATGGGGAGATGGGATGGACGGACATGGCGTTCCTCCACCCAAGGGATAGAGGCTACTCACACTATTCAGCGGTACATTGGACATATTCGAGAACTGACCATTGTTACACACAAGGGGAAAACCTGGTGCACTGATTGACACTACACTGGGCGTAATAGCATTCTGACCATGCTCCACTGGAAACTGTTTGGGACCTGGGTGAGGAGAAGCGCAACACCAGATGGAGATTCAACCCTATACATATGAGGAATAAAAGATTCAGGGACTTTCTTGAAGAGAGATCCGAGGTTATCCAGGATAATCTCTCCCATGAGATCCCTCAGCAATACAATGGGACACCCTGAAAGCTGTCTTGAGGGGCCATATAATAAAATTTACAGCTATGCTATCACGGGAGCGCAGGGAAAGGCAAGCACAGTTGGAGCAGACCTACAATTCTTACAGTTAGCTCACCAGCAGGGTGATCAGTCTGTATTGGCTCAGATGAAACAGACAAAGAGTGACTTAGACACGCTATGCGAACAACAGACTGAAATAGTTTTGGCTTATCTCCGTCAAAAAGTACGGAGAGATTGGGCCTCGTGCATCCCGCCTCACTGGCATACCATCTTCATCAACAACGTAAGATATCAACTATCTCTATAATAAAGGACCCGAGAACAGGGGCGCCCCAGACTAAATTCACAAGTATTGCACAGGTCTTTACCAATATTTTCAAAATCTTTATACTACTGATCATGTCATAGATCAGGAGCAGTCAAATATTTTTTGAAAGCTTTAAACTACCAAACTCAATTTAGACCAACAAAACAAATTACTGTTCCCAATTACCCAGGAGGAATTACTCCTGGCAATATCTCACTCTAAAACACAAAAAGCACCTGGTCCAGACAGTTATGGGGGAATTTTATAAAAGTAACAAGCAGTCAATTATTAACTTGCTACTTGGTTCTTTTAATGAAGTCCTCTCAGGAGAGACCCTCCACCGAGCTGGGCATATGCAACAATTTCACTTATTCCAAAACCAGGTAAGGATCCATTGCATTGCAGCTCCTATAGGCCAATTTCGGTGCTTAGTATGGATTATAAATATTTTATGTCCATCATGGCCCACAGGATGGATGAATTCCTCCTTACCTAATCGCGCCAAACCAAACAGGTTTTGCAAGTTCGAGATCAGCTTTATAATACCCGAGAGCACTCCATCTGCTGCATGAGATGCAGGTGCGGGTCTCATGGTCCTTCTCAGTTTAGATGCTGAGAAGGCCTTTGACTGAGTCTCCTGGTCTTTTCTTTTTACCACTATGGAAGCAATGGGTTCTCTCCCATTTGTGACCATACTTCAGAATATTTACTCTTCACCTCAAGCCTGTATAAAATCTCAGAACACCACTGGATTATTTTTCCCTATTTCGAGGAACACGACAGGGATGTCCTCTGTCTCCTGGCCTCTTTGCCATCTTTATAGAACCCCTGGCCCAGGCGATAAGGCAATCTACAGAGATTACCGCCTAAAATAGATGACACAGAGCATCTGACGCTTGATGCAGATGATATCCTGCTCTTCTCACCAACCCATCCCAGTCAGTTCCTGTGGTCTTCCAGATTTGGGAGGAGTTTGGGACTCTTTCAGGATATAGGCTTAATACGTATAAGACGGATGCCCTCGATGTTCATTACTCCCCATAGATATGTTAAAGAAAAATATCCCTTCGGTGGGGGCTTCCAAAGTTAAAATACCTGGGAATTTATCTTACATAAAGTGGAAGATTTCCCAAATAATAATTACTGCCCTTCACTGCACAGCTGAAGTGAGATCTAGGCAGATGGAATCTCCTCCCACTGAATCTAATGCAAAGAATTGAAGTGGTGAGAATGGTGGTCCTCCCAAGGGCTCTTTATCTTTTCAGAATGTACCGCTCAGCCTACCGAACCGCCTGTTCCAGGCCTGGAATAAGGCTATCTCGGCCTTCATCTGGGCAGGTAGATGCCCTAGGATCAAAATAGGAATCTTGTCCCTCCCCATATCCAGCGGAGGCCTTGCCTCCCAAACCTTAAATTATACTTCTGGGCCACACACCTCTCCTTATTCTCCAGCGTCTTGCTGGAATATCACAGGCCTGGCTGGAGATAGAGGAGGTGCAATATCCCATCAAGATTACTTTAGACTTATAACCTATAAGAATCCACCCCGTAAACCAACTAACTATGAACCCTGGATTTTGCACCAGGTTAAAACTTGGTATTTAATGTGCAACCCTGGGGCTCACCCCATTTCTGGTGATGATATGCCCATTGGGCCTACTGGAAAATTTTACCCCAGTGACATTAGATCTCACATTTCAGGAGTGGAGACATAATGGTCTCACAAACCTCTCACATTGCCATAGGGACCTTTTTTAGAGAATTTGGTGAAATTAAATTGAATTTCATCTCCGACAAGCAGATTTTTCCGTTATTTACAACTGAGACATTATTTTGAAACCCTCCCTCTACATGACGTGACCCAGGGAATACCTCACCTGTTTCTACTCCTTCAGCAATTACTGAAATCCCAAAAATGTCACATCTTATCTCAACCCTATATAAACCCCTTCTGAGAAATTAGCGGAAGCACAACAATGTTAAGGGAAAAGTGGAGTGAAGAACTGGGCACTGTAATAACCCCACAACAGTGGGACATGATATGCCGCCATAGATCGAAAATCACCTATTCTCATTCCTGGAGATTATTCTCATGGCAATTGCTGATTAGATTTTTCCATACCCGGTCATTACCTCACATTTCAGCCACATGGGAGATTCTTCCTGTTAGGCCTAATGTGGTAAACTTGGCCCACCACACCCAAATATTCTGGTCATGCTCAAAATTGCAGCCTTCTTGCAAGAGTTATATGGGAACTGAGGAAATTAGGACAAAATTCCCTTTACAGGGAATTTTTCATTTTACACGATTCTCCGTATTTACTGAGAATATTCCTATTAGCAGCAAAGAAGGTCATAACCAAACGGTGGTTAACTATGTGGACTCCTACACTGGAGGAATGGAGGGAGATAGTGATTCTTATGTACAAACCAGAGAGAATTACATATAATTTAAATGATAATGTGGAACTGTGCTCATTAATGTGGAGGAGGTGGATAATGTATATCACCTCTAGAGTTCCTCACTTTACCCCTTAGAAATATCCCTCCATAGTAGATCAGGGAGGGGCTGTGGACATGGCCTACCTAGACTTTAGAGGCATTTGACACAGTCCCACACAAAAGATTAATATACAAGTTAGCTAGCCTGGGGTGGGTCCCAAGATGACAGCCTGGGTAAAAATTGGCTGGAAAATAGGACACAGAGAGTAATAGTAAATGGAGTCCACTCTGATGAAAGGGGGTTACTAGTGGGGTACCGTAGGGTTCAGTATTAGACTCCATCCTCTTCAATGTCTTTATAAGTGACATTGCAGAGGGACTGGAAGGAAAGTATGTCTCTTTGCAGATGACACAAAGATCTGCAACAGAGTTGATGCACAAGGTGGGTGGAAAGGATGAAAAGGGACTTGGCAAGGTTAGAGGAATGGTCAAATGTATGGCAGCTTAGATTCAATGCTAAGAAGTGTAAGGTAATGCACCTGGGAAACAAAACCCAGGGAAGAGTACACAATGGGGTGAGATACTAACAACAACAAAATGGAAAGGGACCTGTGGGTAGTCATATCAGATGACCTAAAGGTGGGCAAGCAATGTGAGAGGGCAGCAAGGAGGGTTGGGGGATACTGGGATGCATAGGGAGGCATCACCAGTAGAAAACAGGAAGTTATTATCCTCTGTACAGACAGCTAGTGAGACCCCATCTGGAGTATCAAGGTACCCCAGACCCAATCTCCGCAAAGACATAGACAGGATGGAAGCTGTCCAGAGGAGGGCATCTAAAATGGTGCAGGGTCTGCACTGAAGACATATAGAAGAGAGACTAAAGGAGCTTAATATGTATAGCCTCGAGGAAAGGAGGAGAGGGGACATGATAGAAACTTTCAAGTACCTCAAGGAATCAACAAAGTCAAAGAGGGTAGCATCTTTCAAAAAAAAGTGTGCAAGAACAAGGGACAATTTGAAGATAGAGGGGGGCGGCCCAGAGGTAATTTAAGGAAGTATTTTTTCACAGAGAGGGTTGTGGATGCATGGAATGGCTCTTCCGGAGGAGGTCGTGGAGTCAAAAACAGTGATGGATTCAAGCATGCATGGGACAGTCATAAGGCAATTTAGGGATGGGGTAGGAAGAAGTAGGCTGCTGGTTAACTAGGATCTGCAGCTTATCCAGTAGGCAGGAAATGGGCAGACTGGGTGGGCCAAGCGGTCCTTATCTGCCAAATTCTATGTTTCTATGTTTCTATAATGATTGACCTAACCTGGCTATATTCTTGTGGAGATATGGTTAATAAGATAGATTTAGTAAAAATCAAAAACCTGGGTACGTGAGGAAAAGGGACACTCCAACCTAGGGAAGGTGGAGAGGAGCCCCTGGAGGGATGACAATTGTTTTGAGATGGGGAGGGTTGGATAATAGAAGGGCTAGATTAATTTAAGTTAGAGGAGAAGGCCACTTAAAGAAAGAAGGGTAAAAGGAATGAAGTTATGAACTAAGACTGTATTAACCTGATGTATTGTATGCTTTGTGTACCGTGACTGCTAAGTTTATGGAACAATTGTGTTTTTAATAAAGATTATATTTGGAAAAATTAATAAAAAATGCAGGTTCAAGGAGTAAATGCTCCTTGGCTCTCTAAATAAATTAGACATTGTGCAGGGCAGTGCAGTGCAGGGCTTCAAACATGCATGGATAGGCATAAGGGAGCAATACAAATGACTATGAATTGATAGGTCACTGACAAAGGCCAATGGCACATTTATAAGGTAGAAAAGAAATGGCAGACTGGATGGGCCTTATGTCCTTATCTGCCGTCAACTTCTATGTTTCTATGTTTCTATGTAGACATCTCATGTCCCGTCGTGACAGGGCTTAGCAGAACTATAAACAAAGTGGGCTGCCTTCTGACTGGAATAACTATAGACAACTAACAAACAATTCCAAAAACTCACTTCACAAAGCCAAATGCCCCTACTTCAGATCCCTTCAGACAAAACATCTTTGTAACCCCAAGGAGTTTTGAAACAGATTAATTCTTTGGTCAAAGGAGGATCGCTGAAACCCTAGCTCTATCAATGCCTAGGGTACTCTCCTATCTGACCCCATATCTACTGCCTCAGGCTTTAATGATTTCTTTACTGATCTCTGCAAGTACATCTAATTTTTCTGTAACTTGCCCTCTCTTTGTTAGTCCCCCCGGCTCCCTGGACTTGACCTGCTTTCCACATGAAGCTGGCCTCTCTCAAAGAAGTCCAGCAACTTCACAGTAACTGAAAACCTGAGAGCTCATCTGGGAAAGGTACCTTTAGAGACAAAATTTCTAAAACTTGGTGCTACAGCCCTGGCACTGCCTGTACACGACCTATTTAATCAATCCTTCCTCTCCTGCATGGTCCCTGCTGAATGAAAGATGGCTGTAATTGTTCTATGCACAAGGGAGGACCAAGCAATATTGTTGGCAAATTTCGCCCATATCTATTCTCTGCCCATTGAATAAAATCCAAGAATGCATTTTGTATAATCACCTCAGAACTACTTGGAGCAACATAACCTGTTATTGCCCTATCAGCATGGCTTTAGAAGGCATCACAGTACCCTTACTGCCTTATTAAAAGTTACTGCTGATATATTACAGCTATGGACCAAGGTTCTGCCACTGGTGCCATCTTTGTTGATTTAGCAAAACATTTGACCTGGTTAACCCATGGTTTACTGCTTCAACAACTCAATATTATTGGTCTTGATTCAATTCCTGGCATGAATCAATAGCTATCTGGCCAGGCTCAACGGGTCAAGTGAGCAGGTTCCATCTCTGACCTTTGACCCATAACCCACAGGGCTCAGTACTGGGCCCACTATTATTCTCTCTTTTTATTAATGATCTACTTAGCTTTTGTATGTTCCACGTACACCTCTATGTGGATGACACAATTATCTATTGGTTATCTCCTGATGTTAATCTAATTAATAGTGAACTTGCATCTGACTTTGCTGCTCTAGAAGATTGGCTTATGCATAACCAGTTAGTCCTTAACACCAAAAAGACCAAAAGTATGCTGTTCTCCCACCTGCCCCCCGCTGCCCATGCCGCCTCCCACCTGTGCATTTCTCCCCAAATGGTGACACCCTGAGGCTGTCCATTCTTTTCAATACCAATTACCTTGACTTATCGCCTCACTCAGTGCACATGTCTCCAACATCATAAAGTCCTTCAACCAAAGGCTTGGTCTCCTGTTTCGTGATTTGTCCATTCCTCACTTCTACCGCCTGTCACAAGATAGATACCTCCTCCTTCTTCCTCTCCTCACTTATGGTGCTCTCCTACTGCTCTCTACCATGTCTCTCCTCTCCCAGGCCTACCAAAAGGTGGGAGGATTCTCCTTAGGAGTTGATGCTCATCACCACCACTGTGACGTTTCTTTCCTCATTGGTTGGCTACCTTGTGAATCAAAATTAAGGTTTATTACACTAAATTTCAAGTATAAACTGGTCCATAAGTTCACACCTCCTTGCCTTAGTGAGACCATATGCATTAGGCAAGCCCTAGAGCCTTAGATCTGCCTCCCTCCTCCCTCCCTCCTCGTAAAACCTTCTACGTTTATCTTCTGCTCGACGCTGCTTCTCCTATGTGGTTGTATCTGATGGATATTCCCTTCCTGTCTCTGTACTGTCCTGTTGCACTCTCCCCAAGTTCCAAACCCATCTGTTTGCCTCCTTCTCTGCCTCTACTATTGTTCATGCTTCCATTAATGCACCTTTTCCTTCCTTCCTACCTTCCACAATGCCCTACCCCATACCTTCCTTCATGTGCTCTCTGTCCTAGCTACCTCCATACCACTACTCCCACTCTTTCTATCTTGCTTTTCTGGGCTCTGTGGCCTGCAGTCATGGTTGTACGCTTTCCTGGAACTCATGTTTTTATTATGCTGAAGTGTATCTTATTCTGAATTGTTTCATCGTGTTGACTTGTATATTTGCTATATTAAACTCACATTGTATATTCAATTCTTTGTTATTCTTTAGCTTGTATATATTTATGTATTGTCTCTGTTTGCTTGTTGCAAACCTGGGTCGACCCTGAAATGGGACTGCTTTTGTCCCAGTGGTCTTACCTGGTTACCAAATCTCAAATAAACAGATAAGTAAATAATGTTGGTGCTGCACTGCTCAATGAGCTGTACACGAGTACTAGGTATCACTGCCACAATGACCTTCCCATACCACTCTTAGACAGATGATCTTATTGAGTGTTTTAATAAAGCCCTAAAACCCATGTTAAAAGGTTTGTGAAGGTGACGTGAAAGATCGGATCAATCTTTCCTTACCTGCTTTTTGCTTACAGTGAAATGCCATAAGCATTAACAGGCTTTCACCCTTTAAATGTTGTATGGTAGACAACCTAGAGGGTCAATAGATGTAATTAAAGAAAATGGGAAGATAACCCGCTCAGAAAGAACCCATTACATCTTATATGTGTGCATTGAGAAAGAAACTGGCAAAATATGTTGAAATTGCCCACAACCAAGGAAAAAGCCCAAAACAGCAGACAGTATGTTATGACCATGGGGTAAAGAAAAAGCTTTTGAGCCTGGTGAAAAGGTCATGTCACTCATACCCACTACGGAAAACAAACTGTTGATGAAGTGGCAGGGCCTTGTAATGTGGTTAGACATACTGGTACAGTTAACTATGAAACTGAGACCCATAATAGGAAAAATCTTACCAACATATACCGTGCTAACCTCCTGAAGAAATGGGTTGAAAAAACGCCATATGTTGCTTTGTTAGTATTACCAGAAACTGCTAAAGATGATATTGATATAGTTTATGGCAGACTGGAACAAATTGTTACTTCTGATGTTGTAAAGGTGAATGTTTGCTTATCCACAGAACAAAATGCAGAAATTCATAACTTGGTAGAAACATTTAAAAGTACTTTTACCCCAGTGCCAGGCCAAACCAAAGGGGCCAAGCTTGTAATAGTGACAGAGAATGCTCACCCATCAGACATAAGACATACAGGTTACCAGAATGCTTAAGAGCAGACATGGTGAAGAAAATAGAAAAACAAGCAATTGTCAATGCCGAATGTTGTCTTGTTGACATTAGCATTGGTAGTGCAGGAGTCAAAGACATGCATAATAGGAATGGCAGTGAAGTATCGAACTGACGTAACCCCACCCCCACCTCTGCAGAGAGACTGACAGGCACTGGGGTGAGCCTTTGTCATCGAATTATAATGCTCATACGATTTCATCTTACCCTACCCTGCAGACACCAACAAGTGTTGCAGTGCCTTGGGGTCTCGGCCTTATGCTCTCCCCATTCAATAAGGAAAAACGCAGAGATGGGTGCAGTATAGGAGAATGGGTGAACTTTGGGGCCAAAGAGTCCAAGGCACACCTCGATGCCTGTCACTGACCACATGGTGGGGGTGGGGGTAGAATGGCATGAGCATTACAGCCGACAATCCCAAGTCACACCCTGAGGCCTGTCAACCTCTACTGGGTGGGGCATTGCAGTTGAAACCCTAATGCCCCAGGGGATAGTTTGTACTTTCACTCCAAATTTTCAACATGGGCTTTTTGTGACCCCACCTCATGAACAGTGGCACTATTAGTTCATTAGCTGTAAGGTGATTTTGCAGCGACTGCGCCATTTGGTGTCACAGTGCGAAACACATTTTGGTTAGGATGTGAAAAATGATAGCTATACTGCAGGGTTTTAAATAATTGATTAGCAGTTTTTTCTAGGGGCAATACTAACTGTACAGAAAGTATTTATATAGGTTCTCTAGAAGTGATATCTTTGTTAAACACAGTGAGTTAAGTGCTATGCATTTTCACAATATTTTAGCACTTTTATGAGCAAAACGCTAATCAATTTTTAGAGCTAAATAAAACCCCGTACTGTTCATGAGAGGCGAACAAAATGGTAATGTTGAAAATCTGGAGTTAAAATATGAAAATTGATGAAGTCACGAGCAGGTGTAGAAACTGCACAAATCACATCCCAATGCAATTATTCTGAGGATTTTTAACCAGATTTTCAACATAGGCATTCTGGGACCTCTGTTCATGAACAGTGGCACTGTGATTATGTTAATATGTCCCAACATTGATTTCCCACAGTGACACGTGCCATTGTGCGCCTGATGTGCAAAAATACATTTTGGGCAGGATGTGAAAAATTACACCTGTACTGTCATAAGGAGATGTGAAAAATGGCAATATTGAAAATCTGGAATGAAAATAATAACAATTCTCGAAATTACAAGCATGCGTGGAAATTGTTCAACACGTGCTCATAACACAGTCATGTTTTGGAATTTGTTCACCAAATTTTCAAGCATAGGAATTTTGGGACCTCCGCTCATGAACAGTGGCACTGAGATTTTGTTACTCTGTCCCAAACATTGATTTCCCACAGTGACTGCTCCATTATGCCCCAGATGTATGAAAACACATTTTGGGCAGGATGTGAAAAATGACAGCTCTACTGTTCATAAGGAGGTATGAAAAATGTCAATGTTGAAACTCTGGGTGAAAATATTAAAATTCTTGAAGTTACGAGCGTGTGGGAAATTGCACAACACACACTGTAATACAGTCATATTTTGAATTTTACACCAATTTGCAACATAGGCTTTTGGGAGCCCACCTCATGAACAGTGGCACTGTCATCTTGTTATCGGTCCCAAAGGTGATTCCGCACAGTAACCACAAAATGACCTTCGGGACTGAATAACGAAATGACAGTGACTGTGTTCATGAGGTGGGGTCCCAAGAACCCCATGTTGAAAATTTGGGATGAAAACTCTCAAAAATAGCTGAGATAGCAACCTAAATTAAAAACACTCAGGGTGGGATATTCAGAACTGTGCCTGGCAGGGTGCAAGCCAGGCGCTGCCACAGCGTGGTCTGGGCAATATTCAACGGGCTGCGCCATGACTCAGCACCATTGAATATGGCACTGTAGCCACCGCATGGTGCAGTGGCCTGTACCAGTGCAAGTGGCCAGAGAGGAGCAGGGGATGCGCTAAGCGCAAGTGCCGTTGCGCTAGGCGCATCAATGTGATATTCAGTGGTGGACATGCAAATGGAGCCATAATGCATGTAAGGCACAAATGGGGCCATTAGTATGTCATTATGGCTCCATTGCATACAGGTGTGCGATCCCTGGTGACTTGCACCTGGCGCCCTGCCAGGCAGCAGCTGTCGGGGACTGATGCCCCTGCCCCCACCGACATGCGCCCAATGCCCGATCGCAGGCATGAGTATTGAATTAAATCGTCCAATATCCCTGGTGGTCCAGTGGACCGCTTCCAGCTCAATCACGGGCATAAGTATTAAATTAATTCGTCCAATATCCCGTGGTCAGTGGACCGCTTCCAGCCGATCGCAGGCATAAGTATGAAGAAACAATGTCCAATATCCCTGGTTTTCCAGTGGACCGCTTCAACCTGATCGCGGGCATAAGTATTAAATTAATTCGTCAATATCCCTGGTGGTCCAGTGGACTACTTCCAGCCGATCGCGAGCATACATTTTAAAATGAGCGTCCAAACCATCCCTGGTGGCCTTGCGGTACCCCCTCTAACCACCCATGGTCCACCACCCGCTCCCCCAGTCAGCAGTGGGTGGCAGCTCCCTACCATAAGCGCTCAGCTGCCCACTGACTGACTGCTTACAGTGCGACTATCGCCCATTGGTCCACAGCATGGGCTAATGGGCATGCAGACCGTGCTGTACTACACATCCATATATGTGAATGGATTCATTCACATATCTGGACTGTATAGTATGATGAGTCTACGCCCATTGGCCTCGCTGTGGACCATGTAGGTACAGCCGTACTGTATGCAGTCAGTCGGCTGGGCAGCTGTGTGGCTTAGTGGGGTGAGCTGCCGCCACCTGACCGGGGTGGGGCTAGGGGCCCAGTGGTGAGTGAGGAGGCTACTGAGGATGGTTTGGACATTCTATTTTGAAATTTATGCCCGTGATCAGGCTGGAAGTGGTCCACTGGACCACCAGGGATATTGACGAATTGATTTAATACTTATGCCTGTGATCAGGCATGGGGCACTACACGACGATGGTGCCACAGGGGCTCAGGTGGCCACCCATAGCTGGCAGCTGCCGTGTTTTGCCCTGCACTACGGCAGCTCACCTGTGGTGGCCGGCTGTTGCTCCTGTTTTTTGACTCAGTTTTGTGCGGCGCAGGTAGGGGTTGCTCCTGCATCTGCACAGCACATCCCAGGCTGAATATTGGTTTGTACGAATTGTGCATGCACGCCCCACTTGCACTGCATACATTACTGATGCACCCGCGCGCCGGGATTGTGCCATGCACTTTCCCCTTTTGAATATTGTGCCAGGCATGCATTAGGAGTTATGTATAAGAACTGTGTTGCACCATGTGTAACCTTCTGAATATCCCACCCACAGTGTCATTATAGGACTTACTGTTATTTCTTCACTTTCGGTCAGCATTTGAAGAGTGTAGATGTGTTCCTGGTCCACTGAAGATCGCTGCTCCTGACCTCCGCAGGTAAGTATGGGTGGGGTGTGTGGGGAGGTAGAGTGTGCAGAGGGAGGGTGTGGGTTGGGGAGGAGGGGCGGCAGCCGGCGTGTAATGACATGGGACCCTTTTCTTCTTTTTCAGGTTAAATTAAAAAAAAAGCGTTGTCGTCTGTTTCTGTTTTACAGGAAACTGGATCTCAGCACACTGGGGTGGGCTCCCAGTGTGCCAATTTCCTGGGGATCAACGCCGATCCAGGGATTGGGCACCTCGAGATAAGAGGATATGGAGGGTGGCATATCCAACACCGGGAGTGAGCATCCCAGTGTCGGTAGCACCACAGCAGGTTTGGCACACTAGGGTGGGCTCACAGTGTGCCACATTAAAGGATGTTTTGGGGATTAAGCACCTGATGTTACCAGGCAAGGGGTCTGCTGTGCGATCGGATTAGCGCTTAGAGTACAAGTGCCTTCAGCTACTGAATACTCCCAGTTCATACAGAGCTTAGGCTGTGGCCTTCTCCACATGTCTGGGAGAAACCTTGGTGTTGGACACAGTGGGATGTGGAGGAGGCAGGCAAGGAAAGCGCCCTCCCACCTTTCAGACAGGTAGCAGTGGGGTGGCGAGGCAGAGATGTTACAAAGCAAACAGCTGTTTGCTCTCCTGCCAATGCCACTACCATGTTTATTGAAATGTTTCCTCAGGAAGGAAAGGCACGTATGAGGCGTGTCATCTGTGCTGCTGCATGACGAGTTTGCCTCTGATTACAGTGGCACATTTGTTTCAAGTTGGTGGCACTTTACATAAAACTTGTGTCAGCACTAGCATGCTCGCTAATTGGGAATGAGGACACACCTACAAAAAGCGTGCCTCGTTTGCCAACACTGACACACCTCTGCATTTCTCCTACTACCATGAGATGTTGCTTGCGCATGCACAAGACAACGTAAAAATGAAAGGGTTGGATATTACTGAGGAATTAAGAAGTGCTTGGTCATCATCAATGGTGGCTGTAAATAAAGAAGAGGGGGTGTAAGAATCTACCTTGATTTTAGGAAAATTGTCAAGTGTTCGTGTTGACAGTTATCCTATGCCCAGCACAGATGATCTGGTGGACAAACTGGGAAGAGACAAGTACATTAGTACCATCAATCTCACCAAGGGTTACTGACATATTCCTCAACTAAAGAATCCAGAGATTGAACTGCACTTTCTATTCCAGTTTGATTCTCCCAGTTCACCACCATGTTGTTTGGTTTACATGGTGCACCTATTACATTCCAGCAGTACATGGATGGAAATATAGCCCTCATACTGGTTATTATGCTGCTTACTTGGATGATGTGGTGGTGTACACTCCGGACTAGAAAAGTCACCTGGAACACCTATGAGCAGTTATCCAGTCTATCAAAAATGCAGGTCTGACCATTAAGCCTACCAAGTGCACATTAGACATGCAGAAAACCAGATATTTGTGTTATATTTTGGGAAATGTAGAAGTAAAGCCAGATATTTCAAGATAGAAACATGTCAGGTCATATTTAGGCTGGCTTGTAACTACTAGAGAATTGTTTCAACTCTGCCCAGTTGGCTACTCCTTCACTGAACTCATGAAAAAACAGTATTCAAATAATGGGAAATGGTCCCTAGAGTATGAGGCTTTTAGCAATCAAGACTGCATTATGTTCAGTCCCAGTTTTAGAAGCCCAGACTTTGAGAAGCAAATTCAGTTACAGACAGATGTATCACAGGTAGGCCCAGGTGCAGTCCTGAGTCAGAATATAGATGGGAAGGAACACCCCATCCTGTATAACAGTAGAAACTACATATCAGAGAGAAATTGTACTCGCTATTGAAAAATAATGCCTTGATGAAAATTAGAAATGGAATCCTTAAGGTTTATTTGGTACGCACTGACTTTGCACTTATAACAGATCATAATCTCTCTGTTGGCTTAACCAAATGAAGGATAGAAATCCCAGAATCAGAAGGTGGTACCTGGCACTACAGCCATTTAACGCAAAGTGATGCACAAACCGAAAATAGAATGTCATTGCTGATCTTGCTATTAATATATGGTTCAGGGACTGAGAATTCAGAAGGTTGAAAAATGTGTGTTCTTAACTGAAATGTTTGCTGTAAAAGGTGTTATGGAAAAGGGATACTGCATATACAGGAACTGCGAATGTTAAAAGAGAAATAAAGAAGTTTTGGAAACCTTCGTTTTAAGAAAAAAACACAGGTTCTCTTTACCGGTGGTGGGGGTGGTAAGTAATATGTAGAAAGAGTTAAAAGTAAGATATATTCTGTCCTTCCTATTCTGCCACTTGTCTATCTCTGCCTGTCTGACTGCACAATCAAATCTTCCTTGTGGCACCTAGGAATTGGACATGGTGATGGTTCTACAATTTCCCCATTTTCTCCCTTCCTTCACTTGCTGTTTCTATTTTTCTTTCTTCCTTTGCTTCTCTGTGGTTAAAAATATATATAAATCTTTTATGTGAAACTGGGATCCCATAGTTTGTAAATGTATATGTAAGCCCTCCACAGGAGGGCTTATAGCTCACCATAGAGACACACCGGTGTTTAGGGATTTTGGTATACTGGGGGTATATTTTCTCTTGTCACCACTTGGGGCAGCAAACTAGGGAGCTACTGTATATATGTAGCGGGAGTTGGGAGAGAGCCAGAGAGATCGGTGGGGTTCTACAGCAGGTGCGTCTGAGGGGGTTCCCCGTCCTGCTCAGGCATGTAGACAGTTTCTGCAGCAGTGTGCCAGGTCATTGGGCTTGGGGCATCTGTGGGAGGTGAGCAGCAAGGCAGTTTGTGGTTGTTTGGGTCCTGGGTCCCCTATGATGAGGTGGTGAGAACACCAGGGAGTTTGGAGAGCAGGTAGAGAGGGACCCCAGGGACGTTGAGCCTAACTATTGGGTGTGGATTATTGAGCCGTTGGGGGCTGTAGAGGTTGTGGCATGGCCTTTGCAGGATTGGAAGGTGGTGGTAACTCCCGGGTTCCTTTCCCCAGTGGCACTTCGGCTCTTGGGCTTGTAGATGGGAGTGGGTGGTGGCCTGACTTCATGGTGCCCGAGTTGGGCAGGTCCCGGGCCTACATTTGGAGAGCAGGCCTTTAGGCCAATATTGGCCATGGCTGCAGCTCAGGCAATAAGAAACTGTAATTAAGGGAGCCACTGTGACTGCTGTGGGAAGCCCAGCTTCAGGGAGAGCTTCAGGAGCCAGATTAGAGAGAGAGAGAGAGAGAAAGAGAGAGAGAGAGAGAGAGAAAGAGAGAGAAGTACAGGGACCAAACCGGTCCAGGACAAGGGCTAAATGAAGTAATGTGAGCAGTGTCTGTGGAGAGGCAGCTGAAGAATTAGCAGGCTGTGGAATTTACACCTGAGCATGAAATAACTCAGTGGCATCAGAGGAACACATCACTCCTCTGGTAGAGGTGCTTAGGCAGAAAAAGTAAGCATTTTGGTTAAAGCCCCAGTTTCCAGTTGAAGCCCAGCAGAAGAAGTGAGCATTTGGGTTAAAGTCCCAGTTTTTAACTGAAGCTCTGTATGAAAGGAGGCAGTGACAAGGTCAGGTACTTACCGGTGCCGGTGGTCATTTGGGAGCTTCACACTTGTGGCAAAGTAAAGAGCAGGGAAATCTTAGCCCCCAAAAAGTCAGGGTAGTATGTGAGGTAAACACCAAGTTAGAGATATTGATAGGAGAAGGGCAGGGTAAATGGAGAAAGTGACAAAGGCAATAAGGACAGGGATGGGGCACAAAGGGGTAAGGCCATCAAGAAATGGAGGGTAATGAGTATCAATGCCCATAGTCTGGGCAACAAGCCCTGAACTGGTGGCCTTGATGGAAGATGGATGCCTGGATATTAGCAGTCACAGAAACATGGTACACAGAGAACCATGACTGGGATGTTAACATACCAGGGTACACAACCTCAGGGAGAGACAGGGAGGGAAGAAGGGGGAGTAGCTCTCATGTAAGGGAATGGATAAAAGCAACTGAACAAAAGAGTAAACAGGGAGGAGAGGAGGCACTGTGGGTCACCTTAGAGACTGGAAATGGCACTGCAATCCGCACAGGGGTTGTATACAGACCCCATGTCAGGTGAAGGGTATGGACAAGGATATGACAGAAGGCATTCTTAGGATGGCAGAGAAAAGGGAGATACTGTTAATGGGAGACCTGAGTATGCGGATGTTAACTGGAGCACATTTGCTGCTGCCACATCCAAAAGTAGGGCCATTCTCGATGCCCTACAGGTGGCATGCCTCAGACAGCTAGATTTGGAACCCACTTGTGAGGGAGCAATCTTAGACCTCATACTCTCAAATGGGGACAGTGAGAGGATCTCAGATCTAGAAGTGGGTAGCCATCTGGGAACAAGTGGCCACCAAACAGTGTGGTTCACAATAAACTCAGCTACAGAGTCAAGCTCATACAAAAGTGAGGGTACTGGACTTCAGGAGGGCTGACTTTGGCAAGATGGGAGAGTGCTCTAGAAAAGCACTAGCAAATAGGCTAGAATGAGGGTGCAGCAACAATGGGAAACTTCAAAACTGCCATCACAGAGGCAACAAGCATTTGTGTGAAGCAAATAAATCAAAACAAAAGAAAAAGACACTATGGTTCTCAAAAGAGGTGGAGGAAGGTCAGGAGAAAAGACAGCATTCAGGAAGTATAAGGAAACACAGAAGGAGCAGGACAGAGAGCTGTACCAGTAAAGGCAGAAGGAAGCAGGGAGGAGATCAGAATAGCAAATGCCCAAACTGAGGAAAATATAGCCAACTCAGCTAAGAAGGGGGATAAAACCTTTTATAGGCACATCAGGAAGTGTAGAAAGACAAAGGGAGGGATAGTGAGGCTGAATAGAATGGACGGTGGTGGGCAGAGAGGGACAGTGAAAAGCAGGGATAATGAATGAATATTTCTGCTCAGTATTCACAAAAGAGGAGGAGGAGGGGAGGTGCCTAACCAATTAACAGAAGCACTCTGGATGGGGGCGATCCCAGTCCTTTCACAGAAGAAAGGGTTCTGAAAGAACTCCAAAACTGAAGGTGGACAAAGCAATGGGGCTAGATGGAATTCTCCAAAGAATTCTAAAAGAATTAAGGGAGAACTAGTGAAACCACTGACTACCCTTTTAACAAATCATGGAGGATGTGTGGTACCTGAGGACTGGAGAAGGCGGATATGATTTCCTTCACAAAGTGGGACCAGGACAGGGCAGAAACTACAGACCTGTCAGTTTGACCTCTGTGGTAGGGAAAGTGATGGAATCACTTCTGAAAGGAAGACTTGTTGAGTACCTAGAGGCTAGTAGGGCACAGGACCCAAGGCAGCATGGGTTCACAGTGGGAAGGTCACGTCAGAGGAATCTAACTGATTTCTTGACTGGGTGACCAAAGTAGTAGACCAGGGAGGGGCTGTGGACATGGCCTACCTAGACTTTAGCAAGGCATTTGACACAGTCCCACACAAAAGATTAATAGTCAAATTAACCAGCCTAGGAGTGGGTCCCAGGGTGGTAGACTGGGTAAAACATTGGCTGGACAACAGGACACAGAAGGTAATTGTAAATGGTCCACTCTGAAGAAAGAGGTGTTACTAGTGGGTACCGTGAGGGTTCAGTACTGGGTCCAGTCCTTTTAACGTCTTTATAAGTGACATTGCAGAGGTACTGGAAGGAAAGTATGCCTCTTTCCAGATGACACAAAGATCTGCAACAGGGTTGATACACAAGGAGGTGTGGAAAGGATGAGAAGGGACTTGGTAAGGTTGGAGGAATGGTCAGAAGTATGGCAGCTTGAATTCAATGCAAAGAAGTGCAAATAATGCACCTGGGAAACAAAACCCAGGGAAGATTACACAATGGGGGAGGTAGTAACAGCAACAGAAATGGAAAGGGACCTGGGGTAATCATATCAGATGACCTTAAGGTTAGTCAAGTGTAACCCCTAGATGGCGCTATCCCAGGGCTACTACCCCTGCCTGATTTGCCACTAACAGGTTGAGGGGCCTGATCCAATGGCGGTGCCTCCACCCAGAGGTCAGGGTTTGCAATAGTTAAACTTACTTGGTCACAGCCTCTGGGACACTGCAACCCCTTTCTTCCCACTAGTGGCCCACACAATATATCAGAATTACCTTCACAGTATACACTTACCCCCAGGACTGGTTCCGCACTGGGACCTCCTGTAGAAATAAGATACAGTGCAACAATCACAGTACAGTACTTTAACATAGACAAATACCCAGGCAGTATAACTTGCTGAAACAAGCAGCTCTGATTTATTTAGGGGATATAACAAGGACAGGGGAAATCAGGTTAATTAGCTTATCACTCTAATAATCTATTTATGGCTCTGTGCACAGGCCTATCCCTATCAGTTACTGTCCCTGGGTACCCAAGCCCTAGTGGCTAGTCCAAACCGTGGCAGCTGGTAGGGCCCTTTCACACAGAGAAAAGGAAAATTAAACAGTCAGCAGTACAGTAATTCCATTTGGATTTAATGTGGCAATTCAACAGGGAGCGACCCTGAATTAGTACTCACGACCTCCAAACAAGATAGGGTCCTTCAATGTCAGCAGGGCTACTCTTGAGCTCCACGAGACTCTTCACACATTTATATGGTAAAAAAAAAAAGTACTATACCAGGCAGGCTGCTCTCTATCCCGATCGCAATTACTGCACAATACCCGGAGAACACACAGCAGATTCAGTTCCTGACAGACCTGAGTGCATACTCAACAATTTCTCCAGTCTTCTACAGGGTGAGCCTGGTTTCTACTCTTCAGAGATCCTTTGATTCTTTTCACAGGACGGATTCAGTCCTAACAAGCAGTTACACAAGCTGCAGACCGAACTCTGGGCCTTACACACGTTTTTTGACTGAAACTGTGCACTGAAAAGCACAGGGCTCCTTCCTTCTTCACTGCCAAAGCTCAACTGAAACTCCAACCGACAAAACCGGCACTTCCTTTGAGTTCCTCCCAGTTCTTGACTGGATTGGCTGTCACCACAATAGACTGCTGCTGTTGGTCCAAAAAGGCACTGAAGTCTAAACTACATCTCCCAGAGTCACTGCCCATACAATCCTCTTGTGGCTGGCTCAGATTATGAGTCCAAGTTCTGATTCGTCCAAGGCACCATTTTAGAGCTAGCTTACCCCACACTGATTGGTCCAGTTCAGCAGTTCAAAACTAGAATGGGGAACTAGGCAGACACTGTTCTGACTGCAAAAGAAAGCAGGTTAGACAAACTGTAATTTCATTATCACTCTAAATGGTTTCTGGCAAACAGTTACATCTTTCAGATAGGTTCCTTTGCACTCCTAGTGACTGCAAAATGGAGTGAATTGGCAGCAGCTGAGTGGTACTCAATCAAAGAAACACACAGTCCCCCATAAACTAATTATGTCTGCAAGCAGACAGCTCTTAAAGAGACAGTACCAGAGGTTCTAAAACACTCACTGATAAATGGCTTAAACGCCAAACACCATTCAGGCTTGGAGCATTCAAGCAAGCTCCTGAAGTCTTTTGGGAACCCCCATTTGCAGGGGTTACACCCTTCCTGGTTTGGGAAAGCTTGACGTCCGCGCCAAGCAAGTACCCCATAAGTTTCAACTGCAACCATATACATTTGCATTAGGCTCACACATGTAATCATCAGTCAATATATCATTTTACCAAGAACACATTTCTGAAACATTGCAGTACGTCACCTTTACACAGTATTACATACACATTGTACCATAACTCAAGTTATTACCTCTTGTACATGAAACCTGAAGAGAGGGGCCCTTCCTATCAGTTACCTTGGGGCTGGACGGGCAAGGGCACCATACTTAGAGGGCAACACAAGTAACTTGAGTTAGCACTGATGCTCAGTTTGGGCAATGAGCTCGGGGACACATACACTCCTTTATGGACAACATTGAGAGGCAAATCCACAGGCCTCCCAAGGGAATCATAACTGAGGTGCACCACAGGCTTTACAGCTCGACCAGTCTTTCTAGGGGAACTGTTATAGTCTCTGCACTCTGAGCCTCATTTTCAGCATTGTCCTCACTTGTCAGGGGAGTCTCCATGGGGTAGAGAGGCTAGAACTTGGGGCACTTTCAGCTCCAGGAGTTACAGTTTCTGAGTCCACAACATTTGGCCTCGCATGGAGAGCTGACACTGGCAGTGGACTGTCAGGGCACTCAAAATACTCTTCTTGTTCGGTGTATCACCAGTCTGCCCCAATCCATCATTTTCTCCCTGAAAGCTCAAACAGTTCAACCATGCACAATGATTCCATTTCATCTGATCTGATGCTTTGCACTTCACTTTCTGGGAGCATTGGTTCCAGGGATGAAGCTGGGGCTTAGACAGTCCAGAAGGCCCAGCTTTGTCTCCAGTATTGACTAGGGATTGCCCCAAACAATTGACTCAGTTCGTAAGAAGGATAGTATTCAAAGTCACTCACTTTCTTCCGATATGGACTGACAGTCATGCTCAACTGGGACTTGTGGAGGGAACACTTTAACTTTGCTTCTGTAGGTGCAGACTTTCTTGATCTTTTCTTAGCAGCAGCTCTAGTCACTGGTCCAGAGGGGCATCTTCTAGGGCTCAGACTCAATTAAGATTTGTCCAATGGGCAGTAAATGATTTCTATGCATTGTTTTTACATCTTTTGAATTATTCTCAGGCCTTACTTTGTACACTGGCAGATCATCTAGTTTGCCCACTACAATGTGAGGGAGATGGTGCCATCTGTCAGCAATCTTGTGCTTGCCATGCAGTCCCAGATTTCTTAGCAATACCCGATCTCCTCCTGGAGTTCCTGTGCTTTCACCTTTTATCATACCTTTCTTTGTTGGCCAGATTTCTTTGGCAGCCATGGTTTGAGCCAGTTGGTACGCATGAGTTAGCTGGGCCTTTAACTTTGCACATACTGTAAATAGTTGTCAGCTTGAACCCCATCAGGAGAGACCCCAAAACACACATCTACTGGTAGTCGAGCTTCTCTTCCAAACATCAGGCGGTAGGGGGAGAACCCAGTGGCATCACTTTTGGTGCAGTTATAAGCATGTACCAGGGTGCTAATTTGTTGGCTCCATCTAGTCTTGTCCTTTGGGTGCAGGGTGCCTAGCATATCTAGCAAAGTGCGGTTGAAACGTTCAGGCTGTGGGTCCCCTGGGGGTGGTAAGGAGTGGTTCTGGACTTTCGCACTCCCACAGAGAAAGCATCTCTTTGATCAGACGACTCTCAAAGTCTCTCCCTTGATCAGAATGGATTCTTTGTGGAGCCCCATAGTGAACAAAAAGTTTTCTACAAGTACTTTGGCTACAGTGGATGCTTTCTGGTCTTTGGTGGGAAAGCTTGGGCATATCTCGTGAAATGGTCAGTGACCACCAGCACATTACTGATATTTCTTTGATCTGACTCCAAACTCAGAAAATCAATACAGACCAGCTCCATGGGTGCACTGGTGGTTATGTTAACAAGGGGCAGCCTCTGGGGCAAAGCTTTCTCTGTAAGCAGCGTACTACAAGTTCGAATGTGTTGCTCCACATCAGCCCCCATCTTAGGCCAATAGAATCTGGATCTCACCAAGTCAAGTGTTCTGTCTATACCAAGGTGCCCCATGTGGTTGTGCAAGGACCTCAATACTGAGTCTCGAAAGGCAGTGGGCAGCACCAGTTGTTGTTTGTCTACTTGTCCCCTCTGTCTACTGTTTCTCTGTATAACAGTTTATTGATCAGTTTCAACTTAGGACCTTCTTTGTATAACAGTGCAGTTCTCAAATCAGTGGAGCGTAATTTGGACACATCTTTTCCTGCATAGAGGGCTTCTAAAGCTGATTTGATCATAGGATCGCTGGATTGAGCCCTACATACTGTCATTGTCCAGCTGGAGGCAGTGCACCAATGTCTATTGCAGAAAAGTGGCAATAAGCAGCAGGTATGCAATTCTCAGAGGGTCCCAAGCAATCCACCATGCAGTCCACTGCATCCGGACATTTGTTCCTCCCTGTCAAACTTCCGCAGAGTGCCCGAATGTCAGGTTCTGCCAATCGGACCCAATCATTCTGGGGAACAGGCCTTCGGAGAGAGCATCAGCATCTATGTGGTTCAGACCTGCTCGGTATTCAGAGCATAGTCATATGTAGATAATGCAGAAAGCCACCTATGGCCAGTGGCATCCAACTTAGCTGAGGTCTGCACATAGGTCAAAGGATTATTGTCAGTTTTACTAGTATTTTAGCCCCATACAAGTACTCATGGAATTGGTCAACAATAGCCCACTTCAAAGCTAGGAACTCTAACTTATGTACAGGATAGTTCTTTTCGGATGGGGTCAGGCTTCTACTGGCAAAGGCCACTGGTCTCAGGCCATTCTCGTGCTCTGGTACAACACAGCCCCCAACCCTTGCAAGCTAGCATCAGTGTGCAGGACGTAAGGTTTTCTTGGATCGGCATAGGCCAGCACTGGAGCATGGGTAAGTTGATATATGATCTCATGAAAAGCAGTCTCATAATCAGGAGTCCAGCGGGCCCCAAATACTTCACTCGGATGAAAATACACTCTTCAGTCTTGAGGACGCTGACTTTGGTATTTTTTGTGGGTTGGGGATACCCTTGAGTAAGGTTAAGTAAAGGGTGGATCACTCTTGAATAGTCCTTGATGAAACGCCGATAATAACCACAGAATCCCAGGAATCTTTGCAGTTCTTTAGATTTTTGGCTGTGGCCAGGTGGTCAAGGCCTCAACTTTACTTGGTCGGTCTCTATTCCTCGGTGGATACTATGTGTCCCACATACTTTACTGATGTTTGAAAGAATTGACACTTATCAATGGACAGTTTAAGGCCAAAGTCCTCCAGTCGGTCCAATACCTTAAATAATCTGCTCTCATGTTCCTCCAGTGAGCTGCCAAACACAATAACATCATCTAGGTATACCAGGCACTCTAGTAAGTTCATGTCCCCACTGCACGCCCATCAATCGTTGAAAAGTGGCTGGGGCACCTGAAACCTTGAGGCATCCTCATGAATTCATAGAAGCCAAGCGGACAGATAAAGGCTGTCTTCTCACGGTCCTCTGGGGCATCGGGATCTGGTAGTACCCATCATGGAGATCCAGCACAGAGAACCACTTGCTCCCGCTTAGGCAGTCCAAAGCATCCTGAATGCGGGCATTGTGTACTGATCAGGATAGTCCGCCGTTTAAGGTGCGATAATCCACACACATCCTTACTGTTCCATTCTTTTCCTCACTACCACAATGGGGGAAGCATAAGGGCTTCTGGATTCTTGTAATTACACCAGCAGCTAACATCTCTTGCAGATGCCGCTCACATCATCTATGTCAGCAGGTGCCAGGCGTCGAGACCTCTCACGAAATGGTCTTTCGTCATGCAGCCGGATATTGTGCTCAGCCCTGCACGCATCCTACATCCCATTCCTTTAAAGAAAACACCTGGTCTCTCTGGGCAAGCTTCACTGATCCTCACTTTCCATTCAGCTGGCAGCGGGAGTGCCGAAATCAAACAAGTCAGGCGTTACTCTGTCATTCTTCCTTGAACTCTTGCTGCTGGGTAGCACTGCAGTGTCTGCACAATGCACATTAGCCAGGATGCAACCTCTGTTTACCGAATGTCTCTTTCAGACACATTATGAACTTGGACCATTACCCTTCTGGCATAAGCATGGGCTCTAGCGGCAAAATACTAGGCTTGACCAGCAGTCCCTCTGGCAATTTTCCATCGCCTGGTGCATCCAACATTAATATTTTATTCTTAACATCCTTTCTGATACGGACCTCTCCTTAAGGTACACTGGGCATTTGGCGCCAGGATCAGAGACTCAGGATCCTTCTTCCATACAATTCGACCGGTTCCTCTGGTTCTATTTTTCAGCATCTCTCTGTGCCTCATAGGCCTTCTTAATTAAAGCCGAACTCTTAAAGCTCTACTAGTCTTTGACCCCTGTTTTTCATAACACAACTGTGCCAGCCTTCCGAACATATGAGCATTTGTTCCAATCAACAAAGGGACACCATCATACAGTCCAGTGGGGGACACACTAAGGCTAGGGTCTCTACTTGTTCGGCCACTCCAGCCACGGAGGGGAAAGACAGCCAAATTCGATATACCCGGAATAGGGTAGGCCTTCTCACTTAACCCCATACATGCAGTCCTTCTAATGGTTGTAAGGGTACGCTGACAAATGCTTCTGATACCAATCCTGGAACATAATTGTCACTTGGGAGCCACTGTCTAATACAGCTCTTGTAGACACTCCATTCACCTTTACAGTGGTCTCCATGGAGGGACCCACTATTCTGGACCAGTCTGGAGAGGCGGTAGTGGGGGCCTGGGCAACTGACCTTCCACAAAAGGACGTGAATTAGCATTTTGGTGCCCTCACTGGGATCATTTCGTGCACCTCTTAACCACTGATTTGTTCTCCAGCTCTCCTTGTAGCCTATATGCAACTTTGTCAGTGTCTTTGGGGACTGGCATTCCCTTTCATGTGCCCATCTTTCCCACAATTATAGCAAAACATACTTTCTGGAGTTTGAGCTGGCCGAGGCGCCACACTGGGAGCCAGGGCGGGGTATTACTAACTGGAAACCTTGGTGCCATCTCTGTCTGCGGCGTGATAAGCATTTGGAGACATCTCGTCAGTTTCTCCACTTCCATGGTCAAGGAATCGAGTTCGGAGCTGTTATCAGCAGGAGATACATGGGTGGGTACCCCCACCCCATAGCAGATGCAGTCGGATATAGGTCAGGGCCCATACTTGCTGGCGTGGCCTTCATAAAGGGACTGTTTTGAATTCCCGGATCTCTCTCAACAGTTCGCCCCATTGTGGCATATCTTTTCCTTGTCAGAGCACTCATTGACTGCCAACCTCTGCCCCTGAACTTCACTTGATGGGTCACCTCAGTCACTGGGTCGTAGCCGCAGCTATTGGTGCAGGTCCTCCCGAGGTCGCCTTTTCTCAACTCCTAATTCTCTCATTAACTCATCATAGGAGGGTGGGGATTCCAGTCGATTTGCCAGGCGTAACTGAAGCAACAGCAGTTCTGAGAAGGGGGCAGACTTAAGGATCCTGTCCAGCCTGGTTCGGTCCAGTTCAATCGCTGGCAAACTACCCTTTCTGAGGCATTCTTGCAACAATTTTCCAGCCGAGATACATACACAGACAACAACTCCCTTGGTACTGTTGCATCTCTTACTCTCCACCATAGGTCCTCATCAGAATCTGGGTTCCCATACACATTCTCCAGGGCCTCAAGATAGGCCTGTGCAGTCGCTTCAGGGTTACTGGCCCGCTTAGCACGGATGGTAGCCAGGGCAGGACCTCGGAGGCTCTCACTAACCCTCTTTCGCGCTTCCGAGCATTGCCATTCTAGCACTTGGGGGCAACATAGTCTATCCAGGTCTCCCAGTCATCCTCCCTTGGGGGTGGGAGGGTGCCAGAGAAGATCCTCAACCTTCGTAAGAGTCGTGACTAATGGCAGGTGCAGAAACAGGAGTCTGCATTGGTTCAGCCACCATTACGGGTACTGGAGCAGGAGAGGGTGTTGGGGAGGAACACCCTAGGTGGCAAGAATAGTTTCTTCAAGTCCTCCACAGTTTTCCTCTCCCAGCAACCATTCAGCAAATTTCTCCTCAAAAGTTTCAGATAGTGGTGGGGCTCATTCCCCCAGGTCTTTACTGTCCTTAGTTATCACTCCAAGCAGTGAGGGCTCCCTCTGGGGTAATGGTCTGTGGCACTTTGGAGCTATCTATGGGATCCTTAAACTCTACTAGGGCCAGGAAAGTGTGGGTGAGCAGATTAGCATGCCGACCCACCACCACAGGGTTTTGTAAACCTTCCACCTTGGAAAGTACTCCTGCACAGTGTCCGTATTGATACCCAGGGGATGTCCAGGATAAGCATAGCATTTTGGGGGTCGATCTCCTCCCCAGTACACCACTCCACCAGCCGGTGCACAGCCACTTCTGTCGGGTACCCATTTTTTCTTAACAGTGGTTCAGAATATGGCCACTAGAGGACACACAATCCCAGCGGTGAGCCTCCAAGATGTAACCCCTAGATGGCGCTTATCCCAGGGCTACTACCCCTGCCTGATTTGCCACCAACAGGTTGAGGGGCCTGGATCCAATGGCGGGTGCCTCCACCCAGAGGTCAGGGTTTGCAATAGTTAAACTTACTTGGTCACAGCCCTCTGGGACACTGCAACCCCCTTCTTCCCACTAGTGGCCCACACAATATATCAGAATTACCTTCACAGTATACACTTACCCCAGGACTAGTTCCGCACTGGGACCTCCTGTGAAATAAGATACAGTGCAACAATCACAGTACAGTACTTTAACATAGACAAATACCTCAGGCAGTATAACTTGCTGAAACAAGCAGCTCTGATTTATTTAGGGGATATAACAAGGACAGGGGAAATCAGGTTAATTAGCTTATCACTCTAATCATCTACCTATGGCTCTGTGCACAGGCCTATCCCTATCAGTTACTGTCCCTGGGTACCCAAGCCCTAGTGGCTAGTCCAAACCGTGGCAGCTGGTAGGGGCCCTTTCACACAGAGAAAAGGAGAATTAAACAGTCAGCAGTACAGTAATTCCATTTGGATTTAATGTGGCAATTCAACAGGAGCGACCCTGAATTAGTACTCACGACCTCCAAACAAGATAGGGTCCTTCAACGTCAGCAGGGCTACTCTTGAGCTCCACGAAACTCTTCACACATTTATATGGTAAAAAAGAAAGTACTATACCAGGTAGGCTGCTTCCTGTATCCCGATCGCAATTACTGCACAATACCCGGGAGAACACACAGCAGATTCAGTTCCTGACAGACCGAGTGCAATTCAGACAATTTCTCCAGTCTTCTACAGGGTGAGCCTGGTTTCTACTCTTCAGAGATCCTTTGATTCTTTTCACAGGACGGATTCAGTCCTAACAAGCAGTTAGACAAGCTGCAGACCGGAACTCTGGGCCTTACACGTTTTTTGACTGAAACTGCACACTGAAAAAGCACAGGGCTCCTTCCTTCTTCACTGCCAAAGCTCAACTGAAACTCCAACCGACAAAACCGGGCACTTCCTTTGAGTTCCTCCCAGTTCTTGACTGGATTGGCTGTCACTCACAATAGACTGCTGCTGTTGGTCCAAAAAGGCACTGAAGTCTAAACTACATCTCCCAGAGTCACTTCCATACAATCCTCTTGTGGCTGGCTCAGATTATGAGTCCAAGTTCTGATTCGTTCAAGGCACCATTTTAGAGCTAGCTTACCCCACACTGATTGGTCCAGTTCAGCAGTTCAAAACTAGAATGGGGAACTAGGCAGACACAGTTCTGACTGCAAAGAAAGCAGGTTAGACAAACTGTAATTTCATTATTACTCTAAATGATTTCTGGCAAACAGTTACATCTTTCAGATAGGTTCCCTTTGCACCTTAGTGACTGCAAAATGGAGTGAATTGGCAGCAGCTTGAGTGGTACAATCAAAGAAACACACAGTCCCCCATACAACTAATTATGTCTGCAAGCAGACAGCTCTAAAGAGACAGTACCAGAGGTCTCTAAAACACTCACTGATAAATGGCTTAAACGCTAAACACCATTCAGGCTTGGAGCATTCAAGCAAGCTCCTGAAGTCTTTTAGGGAACCCCATTTGCAGGGGGTTCACAAGCAATGTGAGAAGGCAGTAGGGGAGGCAGGGGGATACTGGGATGTATAGGGAGGCACCACCAGCAGAAAGCAGTAAGTTGTTATCCCTCTGTACAGACAGTTGGTGAGACCCCATCTCGAGACCCTATCTATGTAAGGACATAGACAGGATAGAGGCAGTTCAGAGGAGGGCAACTAAAATGGTGCAGGGTTTTCAAGAGAAGCCATATGATGAGAGACTAAAGGAGCTTAATATGTATACCCTTGAGGAAAGGAGGAGGGGACATGACAGAAACTTTTAAGTACCTCAGTGGAATCAACAAAGTTCAAGAGGGTGACATCTTTCAGAAAAAGAGATTTGCAAGAACACGGGACACAATTTAAAGATGGGGGTGCGGTTCAGGGCAATGTGGGAAGTATTTTTTCACACAGAGGTGGTGGATGCATGGAACAGCCTTACTGATGAGGATTTGGGGTCTAAAACTGTGGAAAAATTCAAGAATGCATGGGACAGACAAAAGACAATTTTGTGGGGGTAGGAAGAAATAAGCTGTTGGTTAACTAGGATCTGCATCTTATCCTGTAGGACGGGAAATGGGCAGACTAGGTGGGCCAAGTGGTCCTTATCTGCCATCAGAGTCTATGTTTCTATGTAACGGTCTCTGGTCCTGAGTAAAAAGGTTGCTGCTGGTTCTGTGTGTACAGAAAATCTAAGCCAAAGAACCCACATATGTCTCTTTCAGTATTCGATTTGGTGTAAAAAGTTAGCCCCATGAAGCTGTGTAACTTAAAAGCCTTTAAGTAATTGGGACCCTGACCTCTGCAATCTTTAAAAGCTCAGGAGAATAAATCTGATTTGTTTTTGTGGAGAAACCGGAGTCCTGTGATCAATTTTAATGAAGGATTTAAATGAAATAACAAGTCCTTTAGTCTTTAGGGGTGTCCATAGTTTCCTGGGATCTTGAAGCTTTCCAGTTTTCCTGCACCTCCTACTCTGGGACTGGTGGATGGAAAAGCCTGAAGATGAACTGTTCGGTCTGCCTGCTGGTCTGGGCCTGCTGGGAGATGTGACCGTGTTGGAGTGCAGAGACGGTGAGATTGAAGATGTCTCAAGGTAAGAGAATCTACTTTAAATGCTGCTATCTCCTGAGAAATGCTTGGTGAGGTTCTGAGTCTGGGACCCTTCCTGGTATACCTGGCCCTAGACAGTTGGGAAGGGGGCTACATTGTGGGTGCTCATCCGTGATTTGCCTTTTGCAGCCCCAGAAGGAGAATTTTATCCATTTTTGGAGCGGGAGGAGCTGGTGGGACTGAGCTGCCTTAGGCCAAGGCCATGTGATGCAGTTTAAAAGGGTGGTGGTGTTGGTAGGCCTATTCTGATGGCTAGGTCTCTATCCTCTCTCTGTTGTGGGCTCGTGCATGACTGGTGGGTCACATGCACATTCCAGCTCTCTGATTGCCTGGTGGTGAGTTGAGAGGAAAGAAGGACTATGAGCTTGGCACCATTTTGTGGAGACATTTGGAGAGAGTAGCAGCTGTGTTAAAATTTCTATCAGTGCTTTAGTGAACTAGAGGCCTGCCTTGGGACTAATTTTGTTTCTCCCTTCACTGGAAACAAAGAACAAAAGGATTGGGAGGCAATCTGATGAGTCAGAGTTACTGGATGGCTGGCAGAGAATTTAAGTCTGAGGCGATTACTACCCCATAGGAACCACAGACTACAGTTCCGCTTTCACTCCTGACCTGGCTTTGGAATGCAGGAGAGAGGGGTTAAGCAGATGAGAGGGTAGTCATTGTGATATAGGGAAGAAGGTATAATCAAACTGCCTGTGTGCTCAATTTGCTCCAGCCTGCCTCTGGAGGAATATTTTATCACATTCCAGCTGTTTTCTATTGGGGATACCCTCTAGTGCTTCAGGGGCTGCCATCCTTATGATGTCAAGAGAGTACATAGTACGGGCACTTGAGAAGCTTACATTGAAGGACCAAGGAGACCAGGGAAACAGCCAAGAGATCTTTCCCTGTTGTGGCTGTAGGAGCAGTGGAAGAGGATGTAAAAGAGGGGGTTGGTGAGGAGCACTGACATCTGCACAGCTCCTCGTCACAGGCTGCCTGCTATCCCCATGGCAGAGGGAGGGTGGGGCCTGAGAAGTCTACTGGGTGACCCCAGGGCTCAAAGGGGCCGTGCCAGCATCCCAGTCCGGTGACAGCCCACTGGCCCTTTCTGTAAAATCTGAGGTGGCTCCTGTTGTAAAAACACATCCTGTAATTTAACTGGGAGTGGCTAGAGTGTCTACTGAAGGAGAAGAGAGACCTGAAGAGACAGAGTTTGATGAAGAGAAGCTGCTCTTCAAAAGGTTTCAATTAGCTGATTATGAAGTTCACCGAGCCATTCCCCGCCTTACCGGCGCCCTGTATTCACTCTGGTAGACAGCATCCCAATGATGTTGGGATGGGGTCAAAAGCTCTAAGGTCAGGATGGACGGACTAATGAGAAGTGACCTCTAAATGTTACCTATCAGAACAGAACATGGCTGGACCCAGGACTTGCCAGGAGGAGCAGTGTAAGTCAGTTACCCAAATGGTCCCAGGCTCGAAAGGTAGACCAGCGGAGGTCCCACGTTAAATATCCTTTGGCATGTTACCCATATGTGTCTGAAAGAATGTGGGATGTGATCTAGGAAATGTGTGAAGAATGGGTATACAAGGAACAGGTACAGAAATTGCGTCCGGCCTGGACATTATGGTAAACTATTCCAGCAGTTATTCCAGAATGCACGAGCTATGTGCCACACTGCACCTTGGTCTTTCTTAACTTAAGAACTTTGCTCTAGTGTAGGACTTGGAAGGATGCCAAATTAAATATTATATCATTGCCAAAGACTCATTTGGAGACCTTACAATGAAGCCGGATCCTGATTTGACTTGATCTGATGTTTCTGGAGGTTTCCTTAAAAACTCAAATCTGCTCCTAATCTGGCTTTGCCATTTGAAAACTTACTTGAACATTGGTGGTGAGAGCACCTAACTGTTCTGACTGCACCCAGATACAGCTACCAGCCTTCAGTCTGGTTTTGAGATTGGTCACTTAATATTATTTACCTGGAACATTTTGCCTTTGTCTCTGAAACTGCTGCAGCTCACACTCATTGTTTGCTTTCTCCCTGTTTGATCCTTTAAAAATTATTTATTTTGTGTTTTTGGTAGGGGAGTTTGAATGGGGTGTGTGTGATGCTATTAATAGAGTTTGTATAAGTAGAGTGAATGGGGTGTGGGGTGTGACCACTGGTGGCTCGGGATGTGCCAGGCCTGAGACCCCTGTGAATTTTCTATGATGCCACCCAGCTGCATGACCTCCACCCTCTGTTGACCTCCTGTGTTATCCATGACGGCTAGACATTGTCAGGAGGTCAGCATTCTAAGGGCTACAAGAAGTCAGCAGCTGTAGGGTGTTAAAGTTCAGGAGGGGTAAGAGGCATCAAGTTGGTAGGGTGCAGGAGACACCCTGGGATTAGATGGAACCTAGCGAGAGGCCCAACGTGTTTAGTTCCTGTCCCCAGGGTTCCCACCAGACCATGTGGGTAGGCAGCCAGAGGGATGCATCAACTTCCAATCCCTTTCGGACAGTGTTATGCAATGCCATATCATGTGGAACAAGACCGCAATAATGGCGGACTTGATTTCTGCAGTCAGTCTGGTTTGCATCACAAAGACCTGGCTGGATGAAGCTGCTGGGCCCATTCTGGAGGTGGCTATCCCAACTGGGTACTCTGTAGTAAACTGCCTGAGGTGGGAATGCAGGGGTGGGGTGTGGCCATCTGTTTTCGATCCAGCCTGAACTAGCTATGCACCCAGTGGGGACCACCAGGTCCTTTGAGTGTGTGGCCCTGCATGGGGGTCCAGGTGCAGGTTGCAAGATTCTCTTATCGCCCTGGGATGGGGAGAATTGCTGCAAGAGGTAATGGACTTTGTCGCTGGCGAGGTGTTGGAGTCTCCAGATGTTCAATTCTGGGGATTTCAGTGCCTGGATGGACAAAGAATCTTTGCAATTTGTTTCAGACCCTCCAGCTGATGTCATCACTGGGCCAGTCACAAGTTGTAACTGCTGCACTCAACGCCATGGCTCACACTGGACCTGATGTTCTTTCTGTGACTTGACGTAAATAACTTCAGGATTAACCAGGTCATGTTGTCTGATCACTACACGGTGGAGTTTGCATTCGGGGCCCCCTGATAGTTCTTCCCTGTTGAGACAGTTAGCTACAGCCCTTAAGGGGCTTGTCCCCAGAGGGACTACTGGAGGCAGCTCGATCTATCTAGCATAGTCGCTGCATGTGCAGCTGGCACAGGTGTGGCATTGGCCGCCTATGATAGGGCGTGTTTTGAGGCACTTGATGTCATCGCCCGTCCATGTGTGACCCAGACCCTTCGCTTGAGATCTCCATGGTTTGTCGGGGATCTCAAGGTGATGAAGATCAAGGGCCTGAAGTTGGAGCATTGCTAGTGGAGGATCAGATCGGATTGGGACAAACTAACCCTGCTTGCTCATTATCTTGAGTACCAGGGGCAATCTCCCATAAGAAGGCAGAGTTCCTGTCCAGGAGATTGCTGCAGGGAGGAATCAACCTGATCAGCTTTTTGGACTGTGGCCAGACTGTTATGTCACATCTGTCTACAGCTGAAAAAGCTTTTTCAGTCGTATTATGTGAAGAGTTTGCTCAGTTCTTCTCTGATAGGGTGTCCTAGGAACAGGAACATTTTACTGTTACTGGGGACAGGGACCGGAGAGTGTTGGGGGGACACCACACTGAATACAGCACTGCACCAGGATTCATGTCCCACTCCTCCCTTTGCCCACCACATGCATTATTTAGGGGGGCACATGCTAACTCTTTTAGTACATGCCAGAAGTCCCTTTTAATAGGGTTACCACCAGTCCTGATTTTATCAGGACAGTCCTGGTTTGCAGTGCTCTGTCCTGCCCCCCAAAAAAGGAAAATACAAAATGTCTTGATTTTACACTAGAAAAATAGCTTCTACGCTCCCTAGAAGATGCAGGAAACTACAATACCCTAAATAAAATACCTCAAAATGACAGTACAATATGAACAGCTAAAAACAAAAACACTTAGGGCCTGATTCAAGAAAGATGATGCAGGGCTTACGCCAAGCCCTGTGTCAACCCCGATCTTCGTGTAACTGCGCCAATGAATCTTCCGCAACTGTGCCCAATTCAGCAACCTATGGCACAGTTGCAACACTTTCTTCAGTTTATGGCAGCTTGTGCCAAAACTTGGCGCAAACTCCGTACACTGGCTCCCTCACTGGTACACAGTTAGACCGGGAGGGAGCTGGTCTACTTTGTTGCCGGGTCGCAAGGGACTTGTGTCAGAGGTTTCAGAAGGTACCCTTTGTGAACTGCAGGTGCTGTACTGATTGCCGATGTCAGCCCTTGCACCGACCCTCCAATGCAAGTCCTTTGCGTCACTCTAAGCCCTTAGTCTTAGTTCTGATCATTTAGAGAAAAGAGGGCTGTTGCATTGGTCAAGGTAACATATCGTCCTGTGAAAAATCTTGTTTCAGTATGCTATTTCCTTATTTGGGCTTCTTAGATGGTAATCCTACCTTTGTATATTGCATTCGAGAACAAATCCCGGCTAACAGGATGCAATCACATTGCCCACCGGCAAAGTTTTTGAACATCTGGCCCCTGATGTTTTGTTTATTGGTCCTGCTGTCCTCCCTGAGCTCCTGGAGAAAAGGATACCCGGAAAACATCTGATCAGAGATTGCACTGTAAGCTATTGAATCTCCCACTGCTGCCTAGTGCTCTGATGTCAGCTGTAGGGGATTCTGGGATTGTAGTACTGTATTAGAAGATGTCATTCTGAACTAAGCAAGATTAGTCTGATACAATCTACTATACTACAGTAAAAGGTACTGTAAGTAGACCAAAACGTTTCTGCATGTAAAGTACACAGTAGGATCAGGCCCATACATGAGTGTGGGGGCCCTTTTGCTGTTTCCTTTAATCTCCCACTGCTCCTGCCGACCCAGCTATGAAAACAGGGGCAGAAGTAGGACCCATTCAGCAAGCAGAGGGCAGCACCAGGAAATAATGATGCATGAGAAAACACAGTGCATACATGAAGAGTGGGACTCCAGCACCCATCCATCCATTCTTTAGCACACAGAGTGACCCTCACTCAGATAATTTCATCAGTGCAATTCTTTATTTGAAAATTTCTGTTCCATCACAATTTGTACAGAAGTTGCCAAAACACAAAAGGCAAGAGTATGGCCGATGTAGCTCCCACCTGAGGTTTCTATATGCAAAGAGAGGACAGACGGGTGCTCTTCACAGAAGCAGGACCCTACTGAAAAAGATATTGCCCCTAAGCTCAGATGCCCGGGCTAGGTAAATAAAATATAAAATAAAAGAAATATGTTACTACTGTATGTTGCCCCTTGCCCCCCAAAAAAGCCATTTCTTTACATCATTTAATATTTCAAATAACTATTTTTGTATCTTTTGTATTGTTTCTTATTATTCACATTTTAGTAGGAATATTCCTCTCAAATCAATTACATTTTCAGACTGGGTCAGAACTGGGTCACTAACAGATCCAGTCATGGCCATGAACCTGACTGGGTCAAATCAGAGTTGAGTCACAAGTGACTCTGATTTCCAGGATCATGAGTCAGATCGGTCTTGGTGGAGGTGGAGACTCATCTGCCATGGGGCAGTCCTCCCCGCATTCTAAGTGAGACAGCATCATGCGGAAGGGCTGCCACTGCAGCTTTGCATAGCTTGTACTCACCTGTCCCATGGTGCACTCCATCCCTCCCAGGAAATCATCCTCGCGGGTTCCAATGCTGCAGTGCCCATGGATGTCATATGCCTCAAACGCAACTTCTGCACTTCTTCAAAGTAATAGTCCAGCGTGAAGACTTTGGAGAACACAGGATTCAGATTGCTTTTGATTACTTCAGTCCTGTCCACCTGGAACACAAGACACAGAGCACTGAGTGAACACCACTGAAAACTTATCAAATGAGAGGCTGTACATGCAACTTGAAAGAGCAATTCACAAAAAAAAACAGCAGCCAGAAAATGTTAGTGATTTTAAAAAGTAGTCCATTATTCTTTTATTTCTTTTCTATGTGCTACTCATTAGATAGTTTTCCACCTAATACTGTAGTATTTGGATTTGATGTGAAAAGCGCTGCTTTATCAGGAAGCAGATATCTTTGTTCTGTTTTTCCCACTACATCATCAGCATGACCTCACTCACTGGTTTATCGCAGCGCCACTGCCTGATTGGTAATGTGTCAAGTTACCAGTCAAGGAGCAGGAGACTGGCTGTTCTTGGTTACTAGTGATGTCACTATTAATGAGGTCAGAATACTGATGCTGATGACGGATATGGAGGAACAGAACTAAGCGTCAGCTCTTCAGGCAGAGTGCTGCTCAACACATCACACCTAGTACTGTCAGGTAGAAAATCTTATCATGAGCAAAACAGGGAAGAAATAAAATACTTCAGATATGTGAAATGAAAGCTGACTACACACTTCTGAAAGTTATTTTTAATTCCAGGCATACACAAGCAGGAATAAAATACTTCAGCTATATGAAGTGAAAGCTGAGGTGCTAGTGAAAGTTACTAATAATTCCAGGCAGTAAACACAGAAACATAGAATCTGATGGCAGATAAGGACCGCTTGGCCCACGTAGTCTACCCATTTCCCTACCTATCAGATAAGCAGCAGATCCTAGTTAACCAACAGCCTACTTCCTCCTACCCCCACTAGAACTGCCTCATGTTTGTCCCATGCATTCTTGAATCTCCACTGTTCTTGATAAGACCTCCTAGGAAGGCTGTTCCATGCATCTACAACCCTCTCTGTGAATAAATACTTCCTCACATTACCTCTGAGCCGTCCCCTCTATCTTCAAATTGTGCCCCTTGTTTTTGCACATTTCTTTTTCTGAAAGATGCTACCCTCTTGGACTTTGTTGATTCCCTTGAGGTATCTGAAAGTTTCTATCATGTCCCCTCTTCCTCCTTTCCTCAAGGCTATACATCTTTACTTCCTTTAGTCTTTCTTCATATGTCTTCTGATGCAGACCCTGCATCATTTTGGTTGCCTCCTCTGGACAGCCTCCACCCTGTCTATGTCTTTGTAGAGATGGGGTCTCCAGAACTGTACACAGTACTCCAGATGTGGTCTTACCAACTGTCTGTACAGAGGGCCAACAATGTCCTGTTTTCTGCTGGTGATGCCTCTCCCTGTGCATCCCAGAATCGCCTAACTCTCCCTACACAAGCAGGAATAAAATACTTCAGTGATATACAGTAAAGTGAAAGCTGACGATACTCCTGAATGTTGCTATTAATTCCAGACAGTATACAAGCTCTTCACAGGTGGATGTAAATGGTTTTATATCTTTACTTGTGGGGGTGGGGTGGGAGTGGATGTGACCTGGTTCTAATTCTGTCTGATCTTTTTTTTTCAAAATGCTCTGATTTACTCTGTTTTACCCAATCTGGCATATCTTCCATAATAGGCCAGAAGCAGGTCAGAGGCAGATCTGGACTGGGTCAAGTGACAGAATCAGGTTGCCCTTTTCTGTCTTAATACTTATGTCATTTAATGTTTAACATGGTTATTTTACGGTGGGGGCTTGGTTTCTGGTTTTCATTTCTTGAATCAATAATATTTTATTGGATTTTAATATAAAAGCATAGACAACAACAAAGCATACATAGATTAGAAGACATTCATTTTCCTAACAAATACAGAATGTACTAATGAATCTAATACAGAATCAAACAAGTACCACTCCCGGGTACCAAAAGATTTGTACTACTCAAAACATATCACTTAGCCCATAAAACAAGCAAAGTTTCTCTGCTGAGAACTGAGCTTATAAGTATAAGGGAAACTTTTGGGGACCTCTGCTTTTCAGCCTTTTCATTAATGACTTACTTTCTGTCTGCCACGACTGCAAAAGTCATCTTTATGCTGATGATGCAGTCCTGGCAACCAGTGGCAAGTCTGTTTCTGATTTGACGAGACCACCCACAATGATTTTGGCAGAGTTCAGGATTGGTTCATACAAAACTATTTAGTTATGAACGTAAAAAGACCAAATCCACGGTGTTCTGCAGTTCTGCAGCTATAAAAGCTGCAAAAATGTAGCCACTTGAAATAGCAACTATTGCTGGTGCAGAATTGAGCAAGTACCTTTTGTAAATAAAATATTTAGATGTTTATCTGGATACCACTATATCCTTTGCCAAGCATATTGATCAGACTGTAAAGAAAATTAATATTAGACTGGTACTGTTATAATGGAAACAAAAAGAATTTTAATCAGGAAGCTCGCAAATTAGTGGCCTAAAGTCTGTTATTTTTCTTTGGTAGATTATGGTGTGCCATTTATGCAATTGCAACTGACAGTTTAATGAACAGAATGAGTTTACATATAATAGAATTTATCGATTTGTGTTAGATGCAGATAAAGACTGTCATCGCTGTGATCTCTGTTTGAAATTGGACTGGTTCCACTGAATACTGACGTCGCTACTTTGATAGCATATGGAGTTGGAAAATTGCCAATGGCTGTCACACCAGTAATTTAAATACGCTGCTGTGTAAATGTCTCAATTTATATAACACTAGAACAACAAAAAACTTGCAACTAGAAGTACCAAGTTGCAAAACTTCCCTCAGACAAGCAATGTTTTAAAACAGACCTGTGAAGACTTGGAATACCCGTCCACAGAATTTATTGCACTGTAACTGCTTAGGGCAATTTAAATATCGCTGAGGTTGCATTTGTATGGCTTTAAAATGCATAAATGTTTTATTTTAGATAGTTTTAAATATTTTATAGTGACATGGTATTTTTATATATTGAAATTCATATTACATTATGTGTTGTATCTTGTTATATTGTAATTTGATTGGATTATCTTTAATAACAGGCATTTATACATAAATGTTCTTTCTCTAACAATAAAGATTCAAATACAACATTCAAATACATTATAGCAATTTTCATCTGTTTCTCATTTTTAACTGGAATAATGTTCCAAACTCACTTACATTATTTAGACTAGGTCAGAACCGTGTCACTGGCTGATCCAACACTGGCCAACAGAATAGAGTGTGTTAAGTCAGAGTCACGTCATAAATTACAGATAAAGCCGTTTAATAGGGATGGCTCCGTGGATCTGGATTGTCCCTATTAACCAATCATCCTGATTATCAGGCTTGCTATATCTAGCGTTGTTTGGGTGATGAAACACAACTTGCTAGTGGGGAAAAACGCTGATCAAGTAAAACTTTACTATTAGTCGCATTTATTCAAGTGCTGCAGTGCAAAAACCTTTTTTACTTTTTAGTTTGCTTGTGGCATTACAAAGTGCTATAATAAAGAAAAGAACGTTAAAAGGTGTTGCTTAGCTCCAGTTACTGTACATGACATCCAATCACTCAGTACCAGTGAAAAATCCAGGATTTGGCTGTGCTTTGATTCGATGCAGATCTGATTTGTAATCCGCTTCTTGATGTCTGTTAGGTTCCCAAGAAGCCACGTCTCCATTTTGTGCACACCAGGTCATCGGAGTGCGAAATGACTCAAGAGCCTCGGTGTTTATGATCAGACTCAGCAGCGTGTCGTCCTCGGTGTCGCCAGAGTCCTGTGATGACTCATCTTATCTTAACTTTTGACAGCTTCACATATTGCAACGCCAGAGGCTTCCCTTCTGTTTTGGCATTCTGGTTGATGTCGACTAAATCTGTAAACTCCTTTGAGGACATGAACTCGGGGTGGCAACATCATGGAGATCACTGACTGGCACTGATTGGCTACTGGAAACTCCATCAGAGGGCTCGTCCACCAGCACCATCAGATGTTGTTTTGAAGCCACCTGTCTCACTTAGGGACATGCCCTCTGTCCGGATAGCCCCTGAAATAGAGGCCAGTTTCATCCGCATTGTAGACACAATTGGGAGGGTGCTCTTTCAACAAAGCAGTCAGCACAAAGGAGACCCAGTCAGTGGCTGCATCTGTGTCAGCATCAGACCTTTCCCAATGTTCTTTTTTAAACAATGCTGTGCCTTGCGTCCACCTAGAGAGCCACCCATCAGTGGTCACAAACATTTTATGCCCCAGCTGAATGTCCTTTTCTTTAAGAGAGGTCCAGACAGCCATGCTCCTCTACTTACAGCCCCATTCAACTACAGAAGAAGGGCATCCTCATTTCACCATCTTTACCCTGTTTTCGCTCTGCATAGGGTTGACATTTGCTTGCCACTCAGTGATTATTGCATCCCAATCCTGGCTAATTCAGCCAACTTGACTTTCAGAAATGACAAAATCTTTGGCAACACTGAGAGCTTAAGCATTAGGTGCCTGCAAGGCTTCTATTACTTTAGCTTACTGTGCGAATGTGAGCTCAGTCCTCTGCCAGACATATTGCTGAATGAAAACACTGTCTGACTCTAGTTCTTATGCAACAGTATTATGGCAAAATGTCTCAATTAAGCTAAATTGGTTTCCTGCTTAACAGAATAACACCATCACTGAAATGAATGGGGCAAAATTGGTAGCCAAGGAAACGTCCTGATTAACCGAATTTCCACATTAACCGAGTCCCTATTAAGTGGCATGTACTGTACTCTAATTTCCAGAGTCTGTTTGCAGTGGTTTAATCAGACACAGAGCCATTCCTCCTGTCCTTACTTAAGATGCCACCTTTTTTTCCTTTTAGTGTCATTTCTATTTTTTTTATGTTTTAACCATTTTTGTTAAATTAATAATCAATTTTATTTTATTTTATTTTATTTGTAGTTGTTTGCAAAAAATCAGTTACACCATTCTGGGTCGTTCAGATGAACAGAATGGAATGGTGAACATGATGTGATGGAGTATCTTGAAATATAAAATGGAGTCTGGAAGTATAGCCTAGAGGCTACAGTAATAAGATGCGAATGAGCTTGGTATATCCAGCAAACCTGGGTGTGATTCCCACAACCTCCACTTGCATACTGTGTGACTCTGAACAAGTCACTTAACCTCCCCAGTGCTCCTGGGTCACCCCTGAAAACAGACACTTGTGCCTAGTGGGCCTTACCCGTAATGGAAGAATAAAATAAAAAGAGCCAGCCCGGTGGTACAAAGGGCTGAGGCGCTGGACGACTTACCTCTTGTCACACCAGTGACCTGGATCCAGATATGGACTCGGGTCATCGGGAACCAGCACGGGAGGGTGAGAGCAGGTTTGAGCAGCCACGGGCAGCTCTCTCTCTCGGGTGGTCATCGCTCCTCCATAGTTCTGCTGCCACCAGATGGAGGTCCAGTGGCTAAGCGTGGGTGAGAGGGAGTGGCAAGTCACGGTAGGGTGTCTTGAGCCACAGCGTGTGCATGCCTCCACATGCGCTCGTGCAGCCGAGAATGGGAAGAGTCACAAATGGAGAAAAATACAGAGCATAAAATATGTGGAAAACAAGAATAAAATAAATGAATAAAGGATAGAGAAGTGGCCTTTGAGGAGAGGGTGACACAGTGTAGAACTGACAACACTCCACAGCCAGATTATCACTTTATCAAAAACAACCAAAGCATACTGTATTAGAATACAGGACTGGCATGGAAAGGAGAACAGGAGGCCATGTAACAAGATAAACATGATTTCCATCACCTTCAGTGAGCTGGGGGTCTAAAGTGAGAAAGTAAGTAAGTACACATGATATTTATGGTTGAGGGTCAAACAAGGCCTAAAAGAGGGCAACTTTTTCTGCACTGTAGCCAGACACTGTGACCCGTATAGCTACCCAGTATGCTCAAGATCAGTGGCGACTCTACACAGGGCCCACCAGGGCACGTGCCCGTAAAAATGCTGTGCCCCAGTTGGTGCCCCATATGGTGCAGAGCTTCCCATAGTAACCATATATCAGTGCCCTGGTTGCCATCTGTTGTGCCCCAGCTGTGCCCTGGTAACCATTTGTGGCTAGAGCCGCTACTGCTCAAGATAATACTGGTCACACAAATGAGATTGCATGCCTCAGTAAAGCACTTCCATCTCCTCATCTCGATTCTCCCCTCCATGACACAAACTGTGACCCAGCTGCCTCTATATAAAACAATAACATGTCCATGCCTCTGCAGACGTGGAGGAAAGGGTGCAACAGTCACCTGGACAGTGCCGCTATCTCCAGGTTATCCAGATTTGCTCCTTTCCAGTCTGTTAGGAAACGAAGGCTAGCATAGTTGCAGTCCAGTCAAGCTATCTACTATGTTTTGATCATGCATCTGAACAATGTGCGGCACTAGTGAGGAAAGCTGAGTGCATACTGGAATGTATTATTTATTTATTTATTGTTAACCGGTAGGAGTACTAGACAAGTTAATGCCTATTTTCAGGCACGACTCGAGAATTCTATCATACAACAGTAAACAGTTGATACAACAAAACTAATTTAAACAGAACCTGGCAGATAATCATTATACAAATCAGCAGTACACAGGATCAGAATTAACAATTACCAGAATACCGTACAACATGAAGTACAGTGGAGAAGCCAATACTGTAATAGGCACTAAACATAAAAATTTAAGATACGATTCATCAAACTGAGCAGACATCAATATACATTACCATATGTGAGGAAGAGCAGTATTTAGCAGATATTAAAAACTTCAGCGCTAGAGAATGGCTAACTATGCCCCCATGCCATCCAACCATCATGGCACCACCCCACCTGACCCCCTGTCATCCCTTCTTTCTTTCATCTAGCTATCTGACCTAGTAAGTCACTGCTCACGCCTTTCATCAGGTGCCTGGTGACCACAACTACAACCACCACTCCCCCTGCTGTCTTGCTAGCAGGGATCTACATGGGGAGAGGTCTGAGGACTCTAGTTTTGCCATCATGCAAGGTGACCAGGCACATACTGGTTTTTTCCTGCTTCTTTCCCCATGCCTCAGGCTGGCATACGTACAATGGCACAGGTGTGCACTGTAAAGATGCTGCATGCACTATGCACCTGAGCCTGGCCAGTCAGAAGGCTGTTGCTGCTGTGCCTCCCAGTCTCCACCAGGTGGTGACCAAACAGTGACTCATGCTGTCCCTCCTCCCCAAAGGAGGAGCGTCAATGGATTCTCAATCCTCCTTCATCTGGCTAGCTTGAGTGACCCTGCTCCATTCCTGAACCCAGGTTGCCAGTGTAGTAGTAGTTGAGGTATCCAGGAACGCAGCCCTCCGGCAACTGGGCTGGCTCCAAGTCATCCTTCTGACATCAGAAGATGATCTTCTCCTGGTGGCAGCAGAGAGGCCCCTCTCCCTTTCCTGGACACACTGGAAAAGATGGAGGGATGTACAACCCAGGGGCCTGGAAGTGAGGGCCAGAAGTGAGATGCAAGTCCAGTGGCACAGCCAGGAGCACAGAGGAGAGAAGACAAAACAGTTCTAGTGTTTAGAAATGCAAATGAATAATTAGCATGTACTGCCATGGGATTAGCAGCATGCAAACAGCATGTAATACAAGTTTTGAAAACAACAGCCTTTTGGGTTCCAATAGAAAAGGCAGAGAGCGTGGTATGCAAAAAATGAAACATAAAATCTGTTAGTGCCAATGCAAAGTGTTGCTTTATTACAGCCACAGAGTAAACAGGTACAACTCAACCCCAATGCTTCAATGCACTGATCCTTCTTCACATACCTGCTTTACCTGTTCCATTGTATATGGTGAGTAATAAAGGTTATTGATTATTTTATATTGTATTTCTTGGTAGTTAGCTAGTGCTAATGTTTTGTGTGGCATTTCCAAGATTTCCTCCAGTTCCACTAGATCCTTTCTCAGTATATGACTCCACTGCAGTATATCCTCTTGTGCTGCACCTCTAATCCTCCCTAAAAATAATTTACATCAGGATGAAATACTTGGCACCATTTTTAAACCATTAAGAAGCTTTCAGTATGCCGCCTAGTGGCATGGAATGCTGAGACTGTGCGCCTTGCCTTCTGCCACACCAGTGATCTGGGCTTGGGAACAAGCTTGAGTTGCTGGGGAGAGGAATGAGCATCAGCCAGACAGCTCTCCTCTCTCGGCGTGGGGAGGTATGCCATCTCGGCCCTTAGCTACCACTTTGTGGAGGCTGGGTGGTAGCATGTGTGTGTACCTCCATGCACACACACTTACATGCCACTGTGGCTGGGGACCAAGGGAGAAATGGAAGATGGTTGATGAAGGCTTGCCCTGCCTCCCTCTGTCACTGTGCCACCACCTGGACCACTGAGCCCACTTCTGGATGGGATTCACTGGGTAGGAGAAAGATGGCCCTCCCTTCATGGTCTCGCCGCAGGGTGGGGCAATCAATGGAGGACATCCGGTAAGGTGAGTCAGAGGGGGCATGCAGAGAAGGCATGGCCAGGGCTGAGAAGCCCGCCTGTGTCAACTGCAGGAGGAAAAAGCTTTATTGAAAAATAAAAGGTTTCAGTATTCCTTCCAATTTGGTGTGATAATTTCTTCCTGTCCTCTATGTTTTGGATAGCTTTAACATTTTCAAAGGCCTCTGTATATTCTTCCTCTAATCCAAAAGTTCATTTATTAACTGTTAACCTTGTAGGTAATAATCAGAAATGGCTTTCAACAATCACAAATTTTAATTTTAGCGATGCAACCCTAAAGGGGAAAAACAGGGGTAGTGCAAGGTGCAATAAATATAGCCAGTCTTCAGCAGCCCGACGAGGTCGACCTAAAATGGTGACTACTCTTACTTGCCCTGAGCAGGTGTGGTCAGATTAACTGCCTGCCCTGGGCTACCACTAAAATGCCTACAGATGCAGCCTTTTCACCTTGCCTGCCTCCACAGGCACAGTACAGATGTAGCTGTCCTCCTGTACTGACCCACACTGCCCTTTCCTGCTTGGTATCAATATTTCCCTTTAGGAGCTCCATCAGAAAGTCCCTGGATACCCAGTCTTGAAATAGTGCAGGCCTACTGATGTTGCTGCAGGTTGGTCAGTGGTGATGAACTTTAAATTAATAATGAGCAACCTGCTCACTTAGAATCCACAACACCCAAAGGCCATGCAATTGCTTCATGGCAGAGAGGAAAGCTCACCCTGAGACATTCGTACAGATTCTGGACTGGTGATCAAATGCAAAGAAACATTTCCTAGCCTGAGTAACACTTTCCCTTTGAAGCAGTGCAGTCCCTGATCCTCCTCATGGTTCCAACTCAGTGGATCCTCTCACACTCTACAGTACAATCTCCAATCTCTACAGCCTCCTGCAATCCGCTGCGCTGTCTGTCCATGTTCCCACTTTACTCACATCCTCTATCTGCTTCCCTGGCTCTCTGGAAGTTTGACTGGCCTCCTTTGCTTCAGTCACTGCATGCCTGTATCAACCAACATGTCAAGGCCTCCAAATTCTCAGGGCAGCCATAGCCTGACAAAAGGCTATAGTGCTCCCTAATGGACCCTCCAGCAACCCTGCTGCAGCTCCGTCTCGCTCTCTCTTTCTTGTGTCCACTACCACCTTTCAGCATCATCCTCCATACTGACTAGCACGTAACTGCCACCTTTACTCTCCCTAGCAATCGGCTTTACTCACTGCCCATCTCACACGGCTGCTTGGTCTGTCGAGCTCAGTTTGATCCCTCCTGCACAGCAGTCCTTCCTTACAAGCTGTCCACCAGCTCTGACCCAAAGTCAGCATAGCCCTTGATCTTCTTTTAAAAAAATGTTTGTCTCCTATTAGCTCTTAGGGTTGTCAGTCAATGAGGTCCAAACCACAATCCCCATAGGTGGCCTAAATGGTACCTGAATTAATAGGGTCCTTCAATAGTCCTTGAATCTCTGGGTTCCTTCTTTCAGATCCAGCCGACTGATTGGCAGAAGCCCAAGGATCAGGGGACACCAATATGGCCATGCTGTTCAGGAGTACTGTCACTAAATGTTCCTTCCAATAGGTTTCTGCCCTTAATCAGATTACTGCCCCCCCAGTTCAAGTTGAGTGCTCATGCCAAGGTGTCCAGTCATGGTGGGGTGTCTGACACAATAAAACTGTCAGCACAGCCAATCCTCCAACTGCACTATCTCTCTTGATTGGTGGCAGCCCTTTGAAATTTTGCTGGAGCTGCAGATCATGCTGATGCAGGAGGCACTGAAGAAATCCAAAAGCCTACAGTTCCTCCATTTCCACACCACAGTATGGAAGTCCCCAAGAGCCAGGGACAGCAAGATAGAATGACAGCAGTCCAGATTGACTCCTTGAGCCCAAGATAAACCCCACACTTTTTGGGTGGTGGGTCACACTTATAAACGAACTTAGCAATACAGAATAAAATAGAAATATAAACAAGCATTTGTCAATGCCAAATGTTTCCTTGCATGGTTTATGTGGCAGGAGTGTATTGTGTACCAAAATTGCAATGAATGGGCATAACTGTCCTTTTTTCATAGTTTGACCCCAAATGTTGAACATAGTCTTATCATCCCACCTCATGAGCCCCATAGGTGAAAATTTTCAAATCCAGTGGGATAACGGCATCCTACACCACAGGTGCGAAAACACATCTTGGGCAGGAAGTGAAAATGACAGCTGTACTGTTCATGAGGTGGTGTGATAAAATGGCTTTATGGAAAATTTGGAGTGAAGATATTGAAAATGGCCAAAGTTACACACGTCTGCCATTTTTAGGAGTTTTCCATCAAATTTCCGCATGGTCGTTTTTGGGACCCCACCTCATGAAGAGACTGCCACCGTTTGTTCATTGGTCCTGAAAGGTGATTTAGCACAGAAAGCACGCCATTCTGCACCACAGGTACGAAAAACATATTTCGGCAGGACGTGAAGAATGACAGCTATACTGTTCAAGAGGGGTGAAAAATAGTAATGTTGTGAATTTGGAGTGAAAATGTTAAAACTGCCGAGTTACAAGCGTGCATAGAAAAATTTCAACAACCGAGGTGTTAAGTGGGCATTTTGGTGTTTTACCAAATTTTCAACATGTGCTTTTTAGGATCCACCTCATGAACACTGGCACTGATATTTCATTACTCAGTCCCGAAAGGTGATTCTGTGCAGCGACTGCAAATCACCTTTCAGGACCAAGTAACAAAATGACAGTGGCAGTGGTCATGTGGTGGGGTCCCAAAACCCCATGTTGAAAATTTGACGCAAAAATATTGAAAATGGCTGCGATATCAACATAAGTTGAAAACCCAATTGACAGCCATTATATGGTGATTACCTGATTCTTCATTCTGCAGTTCAGCTTTGAAGAGTGCAGACATACCTTGGTCCACAGAAGATGGCAAATGCCAACCTCAGAGGCTAAGTATGGGGTAAGGTGTGGGTAATGGGAGGTGGAGTGCGCAGAGGGAGGGTCAGGATGGGGAGGGGATGGAGGATGATGAGGACCATTTTAAAAGACGTTGGGGACTGTTTTCTTTTTAACAGGTTACTACAAATGTCTTCTTTGGTTCCCCAGTGTGCCACACTACTGTGGGGGGTAAATGCCAACACGGGACTGGGCACCCAATGTCAGCACGGGCCGGAATGGAGGGTGTGGTGTGGTGGACAGCATGCAGCAGGAGGGAGCGGGAGGGCTAATTATGATACCAGGATGGAGAACGAAGGGTGCAGTGTGGACAGCACACAGGAGGTAGCGTGAGGGCAAATTATGGTACTGGGACAGGGAACGAAGGGCACGGGGCAGGCAGCACGCACAGGAAGGGAGCAGGAGGGCTAATTATGATACCGGATGGGGAATGAAGGGTGCAGAGCAGACAGCATACAGAGGGAGGGAGTAGGAGGGCTAATTATGATACTGGGAAGAGGAACAAAGGTGCGGGTGGACAGAACAGCAGAGGGAGGAAGCGGAGGCTTCATTGTGATGCTGGACAGGGAACACAGGCTTGGGACAAAGCAAGAGGAAATGAAAGAAATGAAGTGCTCTCATTGGAGTGCTTCATTTCTTTCAATCTAGAGAACAGCTTCAGTTGTGAAACTGTGACTAGTGTCACAGTCTAGTTGCATGCTCATTGGTCTGCCAGGGACTAGCCCCTTGTAGATTGCTCTGCATTGGACTCGTCTCTGACACACCTCCGAAATGTTGTTCTACCACAAGATGCTTCTTGCACGCACAAGGAAACATAAAATGTATTATGTCTAAATGTCACATTTTCCTAAGTTTCCTGGAAAGCACCAGCCCCTGGCACAGTGGTAGGACTACTGCTTGTTGCACCAGCAACCTGGGTTTGGAAACAAGCCAGAGTCATAAGAGGTCCAGCTGGGGAGTAAATGGAGTATCCTAGCTGACACTCTCCTCCTCAAGGGCAGGATGTGGCTCCGGCAGCGCAACCTACACCTGGGTGACCATGGGTTGTGGTGCAAGGAGAAACTCCTGAATGGGCGATGGAGAGGTCAACCAACTCAACAGAATGTTGCCATACCTACATATGGGAATGTCCATCACATGCCTGGCTAGCATCTCTGAGGGTAGGGAAAAAATGGCAGAAACAACCCTACAAAGTGGTAGGATGAGATACCACTGCCACTGTGAGGCCCTTACACTCTGACTTCTTTCCAGCCCTCCTTCCAGAACCTTGTCATTGGGGGTAGACTGTTCATCCTCCGCCCGACTTCAGAGGAGGGATGTCTTAGGTAAGAGGAGGTGGGGCATGAGAAAGAAAAGGCACAGGTAGAGCTGGTGGGGCCACAAAGACAGGTGCAAATGGGGTCAGCTGTGAGCAGAAGGGAAGAAATGGAAAGTATAAAATACGTTTTCTGGAAAGGGACAAGCTCCTGTAACTATATGATAATCACATGCTGATTATGGAATTGCATTTTAAATACTGCAACTGTTTTTATGGGGTTCTTTTGTTTTAACATTTGAACTATTTTAGCAAGTTTTTTTTTTAACCTGGTTCTGCCCAGTCCTATGTAGTTTCATCAAACTGGCACCCACAGCCACATCTGATAATTGTAAATGCCAGGCATGCAGGAGAAAGCTTACAGTCAGGAAAAAAAATAAAAGTAAAAGGCCAGACTTGGTACTGTGGGATTAATTCTGTAACCTAAAGTACATTTCAGGGCAGTAGAATCAAAGGAAACTGCAGGGATCCTGGATGTTGTGCTTGTAGCTGAGCCAATGTCAAGGGTACAGCTGTCATCTTGGAACATCAGTTCCTGCTGACTTGCACCCTAAAGGAATAGCATAGGAGGCTTGGTGCTGCAAGTATTTGCAGCTAGAATCTTCTTCCAAGCTGTTGATTCAAAGGTGATGCCAGCAGCTAGCGGCTACAATGTCATAGCTCATGCATGTGAAAGAGCCAGAGATGCAACACATCTGTACCTCTGATATCCCATTGCATCCTCTCTGAGTATGGCTGCCTCTTATCTGTACTCTTCCTGCTGTCTTGGCACATGGGAGAAGTCACATTAACAAGGTGAAGTCTGCAGTGAACTCTAAGCCAAGCAATGACAGGGAATCCAACCCCTACCATCTCAAGTCTTTAACTTGAAAAGCCAAGTGTTGTTAATTAAATAAGCATGGTCCAGGCCAAGGGAGTTTTGGGAGCACTGCAGCCATACTGCACTCAAATCCTGAACATGATTCTGCATCCTTTGTCATTGGAGAGGGACAGAGAAAAGTTGGATAATTAGTGGGGCCAGATAGATGATGGAACTGCCACTACACCTTCCCACTTTTTGAGTCCCTATATTTTCTTTGTCTCCACAACCTTATAAGGAAATTTATTGCATCCATTCACCTCCGTTCTGGGATGTAATGCTTCCTAACATCCATTTCGAACCTTCTTTTCTTTTCATTCCTTGTTTATCCTCCTGTAGCCAGGACAGGCTGGGCTACTCAGCATTGCCCCGCCAATCCCACCATCCTAAATCTCCCAAAACCCCAAGAGCCTGAGTACCCCATGGATCACCCCTCATGGCAGGGTCAAGAGCGAGGCCATCCTGCCTCTCGGCAGCACACACATCAAGTCTTTGGCTCCAGGATCCGTGATGCGGTGGGTGGAGTTTGGCGGGCAGGCGTCCCTCCTGCCTTGTCCTGTCACCACTTTTCCTCCATAATTTTAAATCCCTGCCCCATGCTGGGGTGCGCCATACTGTAGTGTGTGTGTGTGTGTGTGTGTATGTGTGTGCATGTGTATGCGCATGATACAGAGTCCCACAGCACCTCCCTTCATCTGCCGCCCTGACCCGCACTGCCACCTGTTGGAGCATGCAGTCCTCCTCTCCAGGAGAAAGAGCAGCCTGTCAGGTGCTCGATTCTCTCCCACCCAGGCCGATCCCTGGCTACCTGTGCTTATATCCGAACACTGGTTGCCAACGTGGTGAGAAGCAAGGCACTACAGTGCCTCACCCCCATACGCCACCGAGCCTGCTCCATTTTGAACCTTCTCCTCCAGCTTGATCACATGCCTGCTGGTGGACACACTGTTTCTTGGCTAATAACCCCCACTGACACAATTAAAACTAGTTTGATACATGGCCACACTGCCAGTTACCTCCCCAGCAGTGGTGGCTTCTGTCAGGGTTTACAATTCAGTTTGTGCCATGGAGAACCCCTCTGGATTTTCCAGATGGGGTCACCATCAACCCTGGGGCACAACTACTGGTGGGTATTTAAAAAAAACACAGACACTAACAACAAGACACCAGTCAATTTGTTCAGCTCAACCTGTGCCCCAAACAGAACACCACCACCACTGCTCTGCCCCCCCACCTCCACCCCAAGTCCTCTTCCATCTTGTTGCTCGCCATGGTTCTCTCCTGTTGTCCCACCTCATGCCCAGTTGCTAAACCCATCCAAAAAGTTGCAATAAATCAGTCAGCCTTCACTCACCACCAGGACTCCTTTTAGCACTAATGCTGTCCACCAAGAGTCCGGTCTGCATCACTGGCTACCCCACAAAACCAGGGACTCATAAGTAAAACAAAACAAAACAATGCTTTCCTTTAGGTGGTGCCTGCTGAACCAACACTGCCCATGGCAGTACACCTAGTCACGCTTCCTCCGATCCTTAACCTCACACACAATCGATGGCCATTCTCAAACAGAGATTATGCAAGACACCTGACCCTGCCACTTCTTCCTGATTGCAGGAAAGTCGAGTCTCGTGAGTGCACTGGCATGTGAATCAACACCCAGTACTGAAAAATAAATAAATAAAAATAACTGCACCTCATTGCCCTTTTGTGCTTTTTGCAAAAGGTACACGGAAGCAAAATGATGTTTTGTGTTGGGCTTTCCACCTGAGGATTACAAAACTACCAGGATGCCTCCAAAAATAATGAAAAATGCGCTATCCACCCTCCCCAAATTTTAAGCCCTATGTCACAATTATTGAGTAATGTTCATGAAATCTTTGGTGCTAATCGATCAGGAGCCATAGGGGCCATGCTGACTTCCTGGTTTGGTGCAGATGCATTACAGAAAATGGAAAATAGAAGACATTTCAAAATAATGATGCACGCAACCATTTTAGACTCCTGCAACACCTGTTTAAGGTATATTACAGTGGGCATATGATTTGGATAAGCATTGTCGGTCATTTTATGTTGCTTGCGCATGTGCAAGAAACATAGATGCCATCATCCGAGTTTTGGAGGTGTGTCAGCCCGTCTTCCAACGCATTCAGTGTGTTTGCAGGCACGGCCCCAGTTAACCAATCACTGCTGCAGCTGTCTATGACAAGGTGAAAATGCAGTGGCATACAGTTCAAAGGAGAGCTCCGCTCAGTGAGCACAGCTCCCCCAAGCACACATGCACAAGCATGTATATTGCGTGCTGATGCGCTCCCCACACACACACACTGTATGGCTGACGGGGATGCCCAATCCCTGTCGGCTCTAAGGCTGCACACCCCCACCCCCAAAAGCAGTGGCCACGCTGAGCCCACCCCAGCGTGGCAAATCTTGTTTTGGCCGACGGGTGCCCGATCCCCCCGTCAGCTCCACATCCCCCAAACAGCTTTCCTGCTGCCACGCTGGGAGCCCACCCCAGTGTGGCAAACGCCCCAAGGCTGCCTGAATAAAAAACCTGTAAATAAACATTCCATCGCTGTCTCCCCACCCCCACAACCTGGACCCACCCACTGCACCCTGCCTCCCACCCTCACCCCATACTTACCTCTGGAGCTCGCGATGATCATCGGTGGACCGGAACATGTCTGTACTCTTCAAAGCCGACCGCGAACTGAGGAAATGCCGTAAGCTGTATAATGGCATAGATAGGGTTTTCAACTTTATTGCATATCTCGGCATTTTTAATTTTTGCACCAAATTTTCAACATAGGGTTTTGGGGACCCTTCTCATGAGTGCTGTCACTGTCATGGCATTATTTGGGCCTGAAGGGTGATTTCGCAGTCACTGCATGAAATCAACTTTTGAATGATTAATGAAACGACACTGCCAGTGTTCATTGAGGTGGGCTCTCAAAGCCTATTTTATGGTGAGTAAGCATTCTAAAATAACTGTTTCTGAAAATCGTTGTGCAGATCCTACGCACATGCGCTTAAGTTCACGAATTTTCAATATTTTCACTCCAGATTTTCAACATTGCCATTTTACCACACCTCCTTATGAGCAGTATAGCTGTCATTTTCACATCTTGCCCAAAACGTAGCTCACTGTAGTACAATGGCACAGTCGGTCGTAAATCAATGTATGGGACACATTAAGAAAATCACAGTGACACTGTTCATTAGCAGAGGTCTTAAATGGCTATGTTGAAAATTTGGTGAAACAATTTCTAAAATTACTGTTTTACAAGTGTGCATTGTGCAGTTCCTACGCACGCCGTAAGTTTGCGAATTTTCAATATTTTCACCCAGATTTTCAACATTGCCATTTTACACACCTCCTTATGAGCAGTACAGCTGTCATTTTCACATCCTGCCCAAAACGTGTTTCCACCCATGTAGCGCATAATGGCGCAGTCGGTGTGCGAACTCAATGTATGGGACACATTAAGAAAATCACAGTGACACTGTTCATGAACAGAGGTCTTAAATGGCTGTGTTGAAATTTGGAGAAAAATTCTCAAAATGACTGTTTACGAGTGTGCGTTGCACAGTTCCTATGCACGCCGTAAGTTTGCGAATTTTCAATATTTTCACTCCAGATTTTCAACATTGCTATTTTACCAACCTCCTTATGAGCAGTGCAGCTGTCATTTTCACATCTTGTCTAAAACCGGTTTCCGCCCATGTAGCACCCAATGGTACAGTCAGTGTGCGAAATCAATGTATGGACACAGTAAGAAAATCACAGTGACACTGTTCATGAGCAGAGGTCTTAAAATGACTATGTTGAAAATTTGGTGAAAAATTCCTAAAATGACTGTTTTACGAGCGCAGCATTGCACAGTTCCTAAGCACACTCGTAAGTTCGCGAATTTTCAATAGTTGCACTCCAATGACTTCCAAATACCTAAACAGCACATAGAAGCAAGCAACATTCAGCATTGACAAATGCTTGTTTGTATAGTAACATAATACTGAAGTGTCAGAAAGGAATTAGGGTCCATCTTGTCTAACCTCCTACTGCATGGCAGTACCTATGCAGAAACTTGACTTTCAACACACATCTAATAGACGAGTTGATATTGTCTTTCTATTGTCTTACAACACTTTCGCCGCAGTCATCAAAAGCAGGAAGGGTAGCCATTGCCAGAGGGAGAGTGAAATATTCGCAATGCAATGAAGGGCATAAGATGTATGAAAATTAAAGAGCAACAAGCGTGCTCAGTGTCTGACAGCCCCTCAAGCTTCCACATGAAAGCAGGCATAAATAGGGCTCAAGGCTCCTGCTTTTCAAACACCCCAAATGGCACAAGCCTTGGTGCATCAAACATATGGCATGGGGCTTGCTGCATACTCGGCCAGCAATCGGATTTTCTCTACCACGCTATAACTGCCGCAGGCTAGACCAACTTTTTCTGATCTAGCTTGTGGCAATCCTGGGTACCCTTTCTACAGGGCTTGTGCCAAATATTTGGTGCATGCACCGCAAACCAAGTAAACTGTAGCAACTGTACCCAACCTACTAAAATCGGGTGCAGTTGTGGTAACGTGTTTGCACAGCTGTGCCAAAATGGGTTTGATGGTGGGTTTGCCACAAGCCCTTTGTCACACTTTGAAAATCCGTCCACACAGTCTACTTTACCATACTTTCTTATAAATTGCTTACTTTAGGGAAGGGATGTAAAGTCTAATTGCTTATAGCAAGCTCCACCCCTGTGCCGCCCCTGCACTTCTACATTTTGTGATGTAGGAATTTGTAGAGTGTGGGGGCACGCTCCGTTGATTACAATGGGAGTGAGGTTTTAAAGTAATTTTTTAATATATCAGAGGGCCACCAGGGTCAAATCAAAGCCACGGCTCAACTAACATGGCTCTTGTTAATTGAGCTTAGCTTTGATTTGACTCCAGTGGCCCTCTAAAATATTTAAAACAAGCATTTGTCAATGCCAATGTTTGCTTGCTGACATTGGCATTGGTAGTGTAGAAGTTACAGAGCTGCATAATAGGAATGGCAGTGAAGTACTGAACTAAAGCCAACCCATCACCACCCTGCAGATAGTGACAGGCATTGGGGTGTGCCTTTTGGGTCATCAGGCATGCTGACCCGCCATTTCACCACACCCTACCATGCAGACACCGACAAGTGTCACGGTGTGCCTAGGGGTCTTTGGCCTTATGCACCCCATTCCATCAGGAAATATTGTGAGATGGGTGCGTATAGGAGAACGGGTGAACTGTGGGGCTGAAGAGTCCAAGGCACACCTTGATGCCTCTCAGTGGCTGCAGAGTGTGGTGCGGGTGGAATGGTATAAGCATTGCAAGTGACAATCCCAAGTCACAGCCCTGATGCCTGTCATTCTCTTACAGGGTGGGTGTTATGGTCGGAAACCCTAACACCTCAGGCATTCATTGGCATTTCACTCCAGATCTTCAATATGGTTTTTTGTGACCCCACCTCATGAACAGTGGCAATATCAGTTTGTTAGCCGAAAGCTGCTTTTGCACAGCGACTACAGCATTTGTCACCACAGGTGCAAAACACATTCTGAACAGGATGTGAAAATGACAGCTGTACTGTTCATGGGGAGGTGTAAAATGGCAATGTTGTAAATCTGGAGGAAAATATTAAAAACTGGTGAAGTCATGAGCGCATGAGAAACTGTGCAACGTGCACCCGTAATGTAATTAGAAACATAGAAACATAGAATTTGATGGCAGATAAGGACCGCTTGGCCCACCAGTCTGCCCATTTCCTACCTACTGGATAAGCTGCAGATCCTAGTTAACCAACAGCCTATTTCTTCCTACCCCACCCCCAGAATTGCCTTATGACTATCCCATGCATGCTTGAATTCCCCCACTGATTTTGAAACTGAATTAGTTTGGGAATTGTTTACAGCAGATTGTCAACACAAGCATTTTGGGACCTCCGTCATGAACAGTGTCACTGTGATTTTCTTTATCTGTCCCTAACAATGATTTCCACAGCGACCACGCATTTCTGTGCTGAAAGTGTGAAACACATTTCGCCATGTTGTGAAAAATGACAGCTGTAGTGTTCGTAAGAAAGTGTGGAAAATGCCACTGGTGAAAATCGGACTGAAAATATTACAATTCATGAACTTACAAGGTGCGTGGAAACGCTAGTGCTCACTTGTAACACAGTCATTTTTAGGAATTTTTCACCAAATTTTCAAAATAGCCATTTTAAGACCTCTGCTCATGAACAGTGTCACTGTGATTTTCTTAATGTGTCCCATACATTGATTTCACACACAACTGCGCCATTGTGCGCTACATGGTGAAACATGTTTTGGGTGAGATGCACGAAAAATGACAGCTGTACTGCTCATAAGGAGGTGTGGTAAAATGGCAATGTTGAAAATCTGGAGTGAAAATATTGAAATGTGCAACTTACGAGCGTGGGAACAGCGCAATGCATGCTCTTAAAATAATCATTTTTGGGAATTTTTCACCAAATTTTAACATTGCCATTTTAACACCTCTGCTCATGAACAGTGTCACTGGGATTTTCTTAATGTGTCCCAACAATGATTTAGCACACCGACTGCCATTGTGCACTACATGCGGGAAACACATTTTGGGTGAGATGAAAATGACAGCTGTACTTCTCATAAGGAAGTGTGGTCAAATGGCAATGTTGAAAATCCGAGGAAAATATTGAAAATTGCGAACTCTACGAGCATGCGTAAAACAGTAATTTTAGGAATTTTTTCACCAAATTTTCAACACAGGCTTTTTGAGAGCCCACCTTATCAGTAGCGGCTCTAGCCACAAATGGTTACCAGGGCACAGCTGGGGCACAAACAGATGGCAACCAGGGCACTGATATATGGTTACTATGGAAGCTCTGCACCATGTGGGGTACCAACTGGGGCACAGCATTTTTTACGGGGCACGTGCCCTGGTGGGCCCTGATGTAGAGCCGCCACTGCACCTATGAACATTGGCACTGTCATTTCTTAATCAGTCTCGAAAGGTGATTTCGTGCAGTGACCACGAAATCACCCTTCGGGCCCATTAATGCCATGACAGTGACAGAATTCATGAGGAGGGGTCCTAAACCCCATGTTGAAAATTTGGTGCCAAAATTCCAAAAATGCCTGAGATATGCAGCAAAGTTGAAAAACCCTATTCATTACATTATACAGCTTACGGCATTTCCTCAGTTAGTGGTCGGCTTTGAAGAGTGCAGACATGTTCCTGGTCCACGAAGATCGTCATGCCAAGCTCCAGAGGTAAGTATGGGGTGAGGTGGGGTGTGAGGAGGCAGGGTACAGTAGGTGGCGCGGTGGGAGAGGGGATGAAGACAGCAGAGAGGGAAGTTTTTTTCTTTCAGTTTTTTTTTTTTTTTATTTGACTATGCAGGACATTTGCCATGCTGGAGTGGGCTCTCAGCATGGCAGCTGGAAAGCTGTTGGGGGCAGTGGAGCCAGTGGGATTGGGCACCCCGGCCGCCATACAGACCATGGGGACAGTAGAGCTGACAGGATTGGGCAACCCCGCTGCTGTAGCCATACAGTGTGTGCATGGGGAGGTAGGAGCGCATGAGCACGCAATGTGCGCCGCTGCATGTGTGTGTGGGAGGGGAGCGCTGTCACTCAAGCTGTGCTCTCCTTTCAACTGTATGGAACTGCATTTTGATCGTCACACTATGTTTCTTGCACATGCATGCAAGCAAACATAAAATGACTTTAAACTCTGCTCCCATTGTAATCAATGGAGCACACCACGCTTCTACAAACTCCTACATCACAAAATATAGGAGCTTAGGGCAGAGTTTGCTATTAGCACATCAGGAAGGGAAGGAATCAGGTGGCCAAGCTGAATTTACAATCACGCCCCTAAAGTAAGTAAGCATTAAATACATAGCAAAGTGGACTCTCTGAGTCCCGCTTAGGTCTGCTGTCATGGGAGCTTAATTAAAGTACTAAACTAGTGCTTCTAAAGGAAATCTACTGTGTAAAGGAATGTAGCCTCACTGCATAGATCACGGCTCTAGTACCCCAATTGCCCTGAAATCGTAGTATACAAGTTATTTTTTATACCTTAATGCTCATAAATTTACAGAATCTCGAGCTGCAGCCGGCATTTTCTAAGAGGCAGACCACCGCAGATCACGTTGAAAATCACGCCGATATTCTGTCTAAGAACAAGCACACTCCTGGTGTACAAGGCATACACACATGGCATTTAGGTACATTTTGTAAAATAATGCTAAGCATGGAAAATATGGAAATTATTACATTTCCATACATATGGGTACAATACAGGAAGGGCAAAGCTACAACAGCATATCACGTGGTTTCCAGCATGATCTGCAGTGATGAGTGCCTCCTTAGAAAATGCTGGCTGCAGCTCGGGATTATGTAAATTTACAAGTGTTAAGGTATGAAAAATTAACTTGTATACTATGCTTGCAGGGCAGTGTGGGTACTAGAGTTCTCGATCTATGCAGCGATGGCTGCATTCCTTTACCCGTAGATTTCCTTGTTGTAGTTACAGTATACAGTTTCTAATTAAATAACGTGCAGTAGCAGCAAAATTCAGAAAAGGAAATATATATATATATATTTTACAAAAATGCATTTTAAAACTGTCATGCAATTTTTGTATTAATACAAAAAAATAGTACTGATACAGCCTATCGATATAGAAAAATAGTATCAATGCTGTGTTTACCAGTTTTGGTTGTGTCACAATTTATTTAAAAAAGCATTGATAATATACTGAACAAGCAGTTTCAAATAGTTCAGATACATACAGAATAGTATTGACAAACAAAAACAGTATCAAAAGCTGGACTCCCAAGTTTTCATTTTAAAAATAGAATTAAGTTTCTAGCTCCAACAGTACTAAAGTTAGACCTTTCAAAAGATAATTTATTTAAGATGGGATAAGGTGTTGACCAGCTGGTGCAAGTGGCAGCATTACGACTTGCGACGCCAGTGACCCAGGTTTGAGAACAAGCCCAGAGTGCTGAAGAGTCAGCCTGGGGGATCAGCATGCCAGGAACTGCTCTCCTCCTCGAAGGGTGGGGCTGTTGACTCCTGGTGCACAAGTGGCACTGGGTGTATGTGAGGCCCAAACCACGTTCTTAGGGGTGGAGATGACAGTGGACATCTGCTGGATGTTGTGGGAGCAGAGACATCCAACATTGATGTCATTGCACATCCGTGCCTCCAGGGAAACCAAGCTGAAACCCTTGGGCCAGCTGCCAGTTGACACCCATAGACACCCACCCAAATGATGCCTCAGGTATACACTTCAGCTGGGGCCTCAGGTAGATCTCGGTCTCCCCTTTGGGAAGCTCTGCCATAGGGGTAAGCTGTGGGCCTCCCAGTCTGGGAGACTTATGGTGGGATGGTGGTCCAAGAGCTGAAAAAGTGGTATATCCCTGCCTGCCACCCAATGACAAAAGAGTTGGAAAAAATGTCTAGAGTCAGCTGACTTGATATAACATTATAAAATATTGCTACAACTACCATACATTAAAACATAAAACATAAAATGGTTCACTAAATTTTTAAAGTCCTGTTATTTTTAAAACATATTTTATCAACATGTTTAGACTTGTAGCGCCACATGAGAAATGTTTCATTAGGATCTATACATCCTTATCGGACTCCAAACTTTCATTTTGAAAAAATGCATGCTTCTATGCCCAACAGTTAAAATGTTGCAGCTTCTGAAATATAATTTCAGGCATTATAAAATATCACAAAAGATCAGTTGTTAGGGCTGTGGGCAGAGCCTATAGCCTTCTGTAGCTCTAAAATGGCGTTCTAGAACTTCCATTTTAGATATTTGTATGTATTCCTCCATAGCTGCAAAGTAGCCCCCGATATTTGCTAATTGTTGCTCTATGTTAAAGGCATCTGAAGGGGGAGGGGTGCTACTGTATTGTACTTCAGAACTTCTCAGGACATTAACAAAAAACTTTTAAACTGCTTGCCCAGCTCAGTCTAACACCTAAGGGACTAATTTCTTCTTGATTTTGTGAAAACGAAAGTCAGACTCAGTTTCAGATTACATACTGTGGAATGCAGATTGCTAGCTGTGACATTCCTTTCCACAGCACAGATGGCAGGCAAGGAGTGGAAACAGAAGACTTGTTTTTCTCATTTTATAATATGATGTACTGAATATGTGTTTAGTTGCAGGTCAGGGCCTTGAAGAAAATAACATTTATGTAACTAATTCGAGATTCCATCAGGTGGTCAGAAAAAGTCTGAGAGAATTTGTGTTAAAACTAACAAATGAAAGATGCAAAAATAGCATGCACACTGGCCTCTGAGACTGGAAGATCAGAAGGCTATGGGGTCTGTCCCTACACTAGGCATGTGGGTTAAAGAGCTTGTACTGCCTATAACTAATATTAGATTTTAAAAGCAGTCAACCATTACCTTTTATATCTGAGGTACTTTACCTTTTCCCTTTGTTTAATTAGAAGATTGTTTACCTGATATTAATATGTGTGATGCGTGGAACAGCATTGTGTGGCAGTTGACATAGCTAGCTATACTGCTCTCATTACATCATCAGCATCGTGACCTCTCTGACTGTGACATCACTGCTACTTAGGAACAGCAATTCAGTGACTGCCAGGTTATTCACATGTGATTTCACTATCAGTGAAATCACAATGCTGATGATGTAGTAGGCAGTAGAGCTAGATATGTCAGCTGCTATGCTAAGAGCTGTTCCACATCCACCAAAACATTATTACATAGAAGTCTCTGATGGGCAAAAGGTAAAAGAAAGGTACTTCAGAAACAACATTTTATAACTGACTACTTCTTAAAATTTATATTATTTTCCTGTCTGCCTGGTTTGGCTCCACTAGCTCTTTAAATCCTAACACGGACATTGTAGTGCAGCATGGGTGGTGGGGGTGCTCCTGCCTTTCCTGTCTGCCTGTTCAGGGGATGTTAAAGATCCTATGGCACGCCTCAAAAAGAGTAGGGAATTTTTATTTAGAGGACTTACAGACAGAAAAGAAAACATACATCATATTTACAGTATATATACATCGTGATTCTTCACATATTTACAGTCATCCGCACCTTGAATTATGCCACAAATGTGAAAACTACTGATGCTAGACATAATCATTAACATTTCTTGTTCAGTCTTTTAAGGTGGTTTAGCCTAATGTTCACAGTTGATCCAAAATAATTTCCTTTTTTCCTCCTTATATTTCTCAGTGTCTAACCCTCAATTTCTGCAATGAGATGCCAATATTCCTACCCATCTCAATATATGACACTGTTCTCTGCTGAGTTGCCCACAAACATCGGGATTGCCATATGTAATATTTTACAATTGCCAATGCTATCTATATACAGTGTTTCAAAATTATACTTCCCGTGCCCCTTCCACCTGACCATATGTCAATGCACCATAAGATAACTTGGTAAAACATGGCTCATTCCATTCTTTAGCTAGATATGCCCAACAATCTTTTACATAATCACATTCCACAAATAAATGTTTTTGCATTTCCCACTGTTGAACACATGATTTTCTTAAGCAGTACCTATCCTGAAAAGAGTAGGGGACTTTCCATGGTGTCCTGGCCAGATTTCCCATTCACTAAAACTACCACCAACAACTTAATGTGGTTCAAATAAGGATTTATGCCATGTCACAATTTCTGTTGGTTGCCATATGTACCACCCCACCCCCCACCCACCCCAAAAGGAACTTCTAGTCTTAGTGGGCCTACCTGGTCAACAAAATTCAACAAATAAATAAATTCCATTATGCCTTATGGATTCCATATAAATCAAATCATTCCAAGGCCATCTTGACATATAATTTTAATATCTAACAGCAAATCAGGGCCCTTTTCCTGATAAAAGGCTGTCAACATTTAAATAAACAACAAAGTTACAAATAAGGAACTAGTGGTTTATGGAAAATCTTCAGCGATTTGATGTTGCCTCTACAGGAAAAGACATAAAAATTAGGGTTCTTACAGGAAAATGGTTATTTGGATCTGGGAGCATTGTGATGATAGTGACTAAACAGCATGTTATGGCACTCAACAAGAAAATGACTTTGGTCATTTGGTAGCATTTTGCAGCCCTATCGGCTCTGGCTAGGATTTGTTTAAATGGTCAGAAGATACTAGTGAAACAAAGACACATAGAAAATGTTGGCAAGAATGACCAGTCCATCCAGACCAGTAGTGGTTGTTCTGTCTAAGAATGAGTACATTCTTTTCTTTGTTTTTTAATTTTTATTTGGTGTTTGCTTTATTTAGTCAGTTGGTTACCTAAAGCCAATGCAGTTTGTGTAACTTTTGCTTCAGTACCACTGCACTGACGTTCTTGTCTCTGCTTGCTTGATGAGAAATGACAAGCACTTCTAACAGTGAACAGGCTATGCCTGTGGTTCAATGAGGAATAACCAGCCCCACCCCCTTTCCTGGGCTATATTAACCAGCTTCCTGCAGCTTCATTTGAAACTCCATTTTTTGCTAGCACCATCCTCTCTCCTCCTACAATGTCTCACCTCTCCTTGATCTTCTTCTAAAGGTACATTTAGCCTAAAGGAATTATGTTCCCAAGGCACCTCTAGGGGTGGCACACCTCAGTACTGCACAGACATTACTCCACTTTGTCATGCATTTGACACTGAACTGACGATGAGGTATCATGTGCCACAATTACTATCAACAAAGCATCAAAACACACACACACACACACACAGTGTTGCAGCTGCTTTTAGTACTTACAAAAGATACTTGACACTTTTTGACATTATTGTCTGATTCTTCTGTAACAGTTGTGTCATGGGTTTCAATCAGGTGGCAAAGTTTAGTTTAAACTTCTATAATAATGTAACAATGCCACAAGTCTTCTCAGTTTTGCTACATTTGTTGGAATTAGAACCTGAGCTATAGCTTCCACTTTTTGAACCAATGCATAGTACTGTTTTTGATATACACTTTTATGTCTTGCAGTTTTCTAATCCCAGTTTCACATTATACAAATGTAACTTAGTAGTGCCACCTAGTGTATGATTAAAATATCAGCAAGATGGCACATTACACCAGTCAAACCCTGTAAAAGGGGCATGCAAGCAATAAGACACAGCAGGATGTTCATAGTAATGCTATGAATAAACGTCCAGGGTCACAGTACGGTACAAGGCCACAAGCCAAGTGCCTTCAGCCCCTAGAAGTGCATTAAGGGCACCACTGCCAACAACCTGGAGTGTCTTATTGTACTTATAAAATGGATTGTTAGGTAAAAGTAGGAAAAACATACATAAAATTGGTGCTACAAAGTTTAATATATTTGATAAAATAGTTCTTCCACCATCAGGAGGACTGTGAGTGGTTTCTGGTTGTGCCACCTTGGTGTCTCTCACCCCCCCATGTGAGAGTCTTTGTTTTTGTTATTTAAAGAAGTAAACCAGTGACATATATTACTGTTCTATATTTTAGTGCTGCAAACAGGGATTTTTGTAATGGTGTCCTGAAGCAGCCACAGTGTTCATTTTGCAGGCAAGGGCAAGAATGGGAGCACACAATATTGTTCACACTGGGTAAAGGAGTTTTTATATGTGAGGAAGTGAAAGCGAGACACAGCAGAAGAGGCATGGGCAGGATTTAGTGCAGCAGTTGTATGGTTCTACTGAGCTGAGACAACTTTTTTATAAGGTTGGGGAAATTATTTATTTATTCATTTGTTTCTGATTATCTCATTTCCAGATGTGTCCTCAGGAAAGGGATGAGGAGAGTGCAGTTATAAGTTACATCAATAAAGTTACAATTATATCAATAATAAAAAGTACACAGTAGACAGTGAAGAGGCAGCACATGATTCAAGCAGTGCAAAATGTATTGTAGCATATCAATAGTAACAGTTCAGCTGAGTGCAACTGGCATCAAAATGAGGGAGGGAAGGAGATTGCAAATACAATAGGCACAAGTCCAAGGGGATAGTGGACTAATAAAACAGGGCAGTAGGCAAGGGAGTAATATGGAGGAGGAGGAGAGGGACTAGCCTAGGAGCAATGGCAACTGCAGGAGTGAGTAGTGAAGTCACTGAGGGTGGATTTTAGTGCTAGACAAGAGGGAGCATTGCAAATAGCAATGGAGAGGTGCTCAAAGTTTGGTAAAGTGGAAGAAGAAAGCAGTTTGACCAGTTGAGGATTTTATGGGTGGGAGAGTGAGACAGTGAGTGTCAGAGCTATGAAGGGAGTAGGAGGTGGAAGGAGAGGAGGATCAGAAAGAGGAAAAGTGGAGGGGAGCCCAGTCAGAATTTGAAGACAAGGTGGCACAAAGTGCAAGGCACCTGGCATCAGGGAGGGAAGGGAAGGAAAGGGGGAATACAAGGAACAGTGGTGGGTTCTTGGGAGGCAATCCAGGACAAAGTGGCAGAAGGAGTGAAAGGAATGATCCAGCTAGGTGAGGGTGGACTTGGAAACAGTGCTATATACAATGTTGCCATAACTGAAGATAGGTAAAATCATCTTTGTGAAAATCTCTTTACGGACAGGAAGTGGGATACTTGCTTTGTTCCTGTAAAGTGCACCAAGTTTAGGGTACAGCTTCTGTGAATGGCATCCACGTGAGTACAGAAGTCAACAGGGCAATACAACCATACCCTGAGATATTTAAAGAGAAGACATCCTCAGTCACAACACCATCAAGGGTATGGAAGTGGAGGGAGAGCTTTGCAATACTCTGCTTCATGCCAAAGGCTATGGAGACCATTTTTCATTACTGAAGGACAGCTGACTGGCCCGAGCCCAGTGGTGAATGTTGTTGAAATCCAATTAGAGCTAGGTCTTTCTTTAGATCAGAGGCAGAGGTACCAGAGGCATACAGAACCATGCTCTCTGCATAAATGTGAATGATCTCAGAGGAGCAGATGAGAGAGAGGTCCTTTAGGAAGACGGAGTACTGGACAGGACCAAGGATGGATCCTGTGGGATGCCAGAGCACACAGGATTAGGAGGGGAGATAGTGTCACCAGTATGGACAGTTTGGTCCTACTCAAGGTACTGTATGAGCGAAACCACTCAAAAGAGAAGGTGTAAGAGAGCCCAGCAGCCTTTAGCTTGTCTAGGAGGATGGAGGGCAACAGTGTTGAAGGTTTTGGCCAGGTTGACAAAGATGGCAGAGGTGACTCAGCCATTAGTCCATGCCAGAAAGGATGGAGTCAGTGAGCCTAAGGAGGAGGTGGTGGTGGAGTGGGATTTCCTGTAGCCAGACTGGCATGGAGCGGAGAAGGAGTTGTTGTCAAGGAAAGGGAAGAGCTGGGAGAGGATCAGATGTTCTTGAAGTTTAGCCAAGGAGAGGAGGAGGGGATTGGGTGGTAGTTTTCTGGAAGGAAGGGGTCACCCCCACTTGGGAAGGCAGATGATCATGACCTGCTTTCATAGCTCAGGGACTGAGGCAAGTGACAAGGGGCAATTTAAGAAGTGGGTGATAGGAAGGCAGCCATGGTGGAGGGAGTCAAGAGTCTGGGGTCAAAACTGTTGGGCTTCTTCTTTTGTGGGTTACAAGCTAGGAGGGCCTTGAGGGTAGCGGAGGGAGTGGTAGGGTATAAGGAGAAGGGATGGTGGGGATCAGAGGATTGAGGAAAGGGAGAGAATGGGAGGGAGGGAAGGAAGGGAGGGTACAGGTGGTGAAAAGAACTTAAAGATGAGGCAACCGCTGTGGGATCAGAGATGGGGAGTCACCCACCTTAAGGATGTGGGGGTGAGAGCTGAGGGCAGGGAGTAGAGGGTGAATAACTTTCTAAAACTTTGAGGCGTGTTTATGGTTGTTCTGGAGTGGGGATGCAAAGTAGTCAGCCCATGAAACCTAATAACTCTGCTACAGTCATCACAAGTGACTTGTATTTAGCAAGGTCAGCTGGGGAGCCAGTGAATTTGTGGGCTGCCAGGCAAGGTCACCTGCATGGCGACAGGCCAGTAACTCCACCAAGATCCAAGGGAGGTTCAAACTATGGACCCGAGTTTTCCTCAGGGGGGATGATGATCCCATATCAAGAATATGGAGTTAAAAACTCAAGAGCTGTATTAATGTTGCTTGCAGCTAGTATGGAGGACCAGTCAGTTGCCATCAGGTCAGTAATAAAGAGGACAGATCCAGGAATTGGAAGGATCTACTCTAAATGAATTTGGGGAGGGTTTTGGGGTAGTGAATCTTATGCATGAAGTAGACCATATGATGGTCACTGAGGGCATCATGGATAGAACCAGCATCAGTGGCAGTGGGAGGCGAGGATCCAGTTCAGAAGGGAGTGGCCATGGGTTTGAGGGTTGAGTTTGGTGGAATCAGGAGATCAGTTAGGTAAGCTGGAGAGATTTCATATTTGCAATACTCTACCATGGGAGAATGAGAGCCAATTAAACTGAAGTCATCTATGTTGAGCAACTTGCTGGTGGAGGCATGAGAGGACAGGGTGGTAAGGAGTTCAATGACAGAGAGATAGGATATGCCAAGGCAACAATAAATATAGGGATGGAGAAGGGCAGGGAGAGTTTCAGGAGGAGCATCTTATAGGTGGACAGGGAGGAGACAGACAGCACATATTCAAATTGGATGCAGGAGGTTAAGTAGATGGTTATACCTCCACCCTTTTAATTCGATCCTGTTGGATGACTGAGAGGCCAGGGATGGCTATGGCAGTATCTGGGACCTGGGGACAGCCAAGATTCTGAGAGCACCAGAATGTTAGGGTTGAGGTTCACGTTGTAAAAGGTCAGTTTTGGAGAGAGGGCTGGATGTCAACATGGGTTACGCCAACCCTTTGGGAAGAGGAGAGGCCATTGGCAGGGCAGGACCAGTTGAATTCAATGTCACCTGCTAGAATGAGTGGTAAGGAGATGAGGAGTTTAAGGAGCCTGTGAGATGCTTCAGTGAAGCAGAGGGAGGGCAATGAGCAGAGAAGGAGAGGGAGGGGCGGAGGTCCCTGAGTACATCAAGGTGGATCCAGGGGAAGAGAAGAGACTACACCTAGGAGGCCAGGTGGAGGTCAGAGGAGACCAGCAGAAGGAAGAGTGGGAAGGAGAAGGGGAAGGGGAAGGGAGAAGGAGAAGTGGGAGGGGAAGGTAGAGGGAGGACTAGGAGGGAAGGAGAGTGAGGATAACTAACAGCATGATGGAGAGGTAGGTAGCAGTTGTCCTGATTAATTGAGCAGGTGTCTGGACAGTAAGCTGTATCCAGATGGGAGGTCTGCAATGGATTGAGGGAAGTTGGGGCGTAATAAACTTAAGGAGAGGGATGTGGATCTTGAGAAGGGAACTATGGAGCTACACAAGAAAGGAGTAAGCTGAAAGTGAGGACTATGTACAGGGAGCTGTAATACTAGTGCTGAAGAATGGGATGTGAGTTGCACCCAGATAGGAGAAGAATGTAGGCGTGACTAAGGAAGGGCAGAACAGAGAGACAGGGCAATGTAGTAACTAACCTGCAAGAGACAGTATGATTTGAGTAATGAATTAATTACAATTAACAATCTGAGCAGTCAACTAATGAACAGTAAATTATTGGATCAGTTACTGAAATATAACTACAGCAAGGAAATGACATAACCAGCAGAAGGCAGTATAATAGCAGCACCTTAAAAGACTGGTTGCCTATCCATGCCTATAATGAGAATGTAGCAGTACCCAGCAGCAGGCTGTATGAAATGAAACAGAAAGGCAAATGGAGAGCTACTAAAACAACAGAAGGATGAGCACTGAAAGTCTTGGAACTCTCACTGACTCTAGACAGAGTAGTCAGCTGTCAGCTATCTCTTCTGCTGGCTCTCAGGTAGACTGCAGTACAAAGGATTGACAGTAGTCTGCTGTTTAAGAGAAAGCAGTGTTGTCTATCCACTCTCTGCAGGAAGCCACTGACTGGCAGTAGGAGAGGCAGGAGGTGTAGAAGCTGTGAGATTGTCGCAGACTCAGATCAAGCTAATCTTGTGGCATCTGAAGTGGGTAGGTTGCATCCTCTCTTGACCCCTAGTGCTGCGATACCCAACGGGGCTTAGGAGTCTGAATGGCACACAATGAAGTGAAGACTGGCTTTGTTTAAAGTCAGAGTTCCTGCCTCTGGTGTTGCTCTGCCCACTCTCTGCAGGACACCACCCAACTGGCGGTAGGTGAGGCAGGGGTGGAGGGGCTGGGAGACCATTGCCTTCTCAGATGGAGCAACTCTTGTGGCGTCCGGGGGGTAGCATCCCTCTCAACTTCCAGGTGTGGCGATGCCCAGAGGGGCTTAGGAGTCTGAATGACATACAAAGAAGACAAGAGCAGCTTTGTTTAAAGTCAGAGTTCCCTTTGCTGCTGTTGCTCCACCCACTGTTCGCAGGAAGCCATCTAATTGGTGGTAAGTCAGAAAGGGGCACAGGGGCTTGGAGACTGTGGCAGTCTCTGATGGAGCTACTCTTCCAGTATCTGGGAGGGGGAAGGGAGTAACTGGCACCCCTTCATGACCCCTAGATGTAGCAATGCCCAATGGAACTTGTCCGAAGAGATGGTGGCTCTAGCTACATGGCAAGATCAGCTCTCTCTTCTCTGGTTCGGTTCAAAGTGAATGGCTACCATTTAAAACTTGCAGTTCTATGGGAGCACACTGATATTTACAATAATGTTCTAAGGCTATTACCAGTACCTTTTTAACTGCTGGCAGTGGGGTAACACCTATAGTCTTTACATGGCAATTTCACATTTTGAACAATCTGTACTGAAGTAAGAAGAGTTTGCTAGTTTGGCTCCGACCACGGGCCAATGATAACTTCACTTCCTGAGTTAATCTGATCTGCCCCATTCAGGCATGTAATGACATATGCCCAAGAGAGTGCAGGGCAGGCCTCGTGAAGTCAATGGGGTCACTTTTAAGCCCGTTTTTATGTATGAATGGCTGGTTTGGGATTAACGGGTGCCACTCAACTAAGCAGTAGCCTTCATTAATCTCAAATGGCCATTCATAGGTAAAAACAGACTTAAAAGTAACCCCATTGACTTCATGGGGCACTATTGTGTTTTCTCTGGGCACACGCTATTACGTGTCTGGAGTGCGGGGCAGATCGGTTCAATCAGGAAGTGAAGAGATCAGCTGGCTGCTGTGTCAGAGCCAAAGTATGATCCCTTTACTTCAATACAGAGTGTGAGAGTATGAGAGTTGCTGAAGAGTCTTCCTGAGTTTGCCTAAATGCTCACTGCCAGGCTGGTGTCCTGCATTTTAGCAGTTTAAATGTGATTGCCAGAGAGTGCCTGTATAGCCTCTGTGTACTGTCTCTTTAAGAGCTGCCTGGATTGCAATCATAAGTAATCTGAGAGGGAGCTCTGTTGAAGGATGTAACTATTTGCTGAAAATCATTTAGAGTGATAATGATAATGTAGTTTGTCTAACCTGCCTTCTTGGCAGCAAGGACTGTTTTATCTCCACTATCTTGGTCCTGGGCTGCCGAATTGGACCAATCAATACTGGTGGGACCTAAAATGGAGCCGGACTACAGGAACTTTCTGGAGTCAAAATCTATAGGAATTGTAGTTTTGGGCTTTTGGGCCTTTTTGCACCTGAAGGGGAGCCTTTGTTGTGACTGACAGATCAGCCAACTGAACCATTTGGTTTCTGGGGAAAGTCCCAGGCTTGCTGGCAGTTGAGTCAGATCTAAGTTGGGAGCTGAAGAAGCAACAGCTTGAGACAGTCAAGCAGCCGTCTAAGTAGTTTCGCTAGGAGAACTATGGAAAGGCGGAGTTGTGGCCTGCATGTCTGCTGCTGCCCCTGAGAGGAAGAAAAGAGAATTATTTCGGACTAAATACGAGTTTGTGAGAATGAAGTAAGCCACTGATGTTTACCAGGCTCATACCTGAAGAAGACCAAAGATTTTGTTGAATGCAATTGGCCTGTCAGATTTCCAGCTGCTTTTGAATCCTCGGTTTGTGCAGAGACTCTGCGATCGTGACCAGAGAACGGTTTGCCTAGTTCAGTAGAATTTCCTTACATGTAAATGTGTGCTGTGAGTTGTTAGTGGGCCGTGATTTGATTCCCAACTGTGAACTGTGTTCTGCTTGCTGGAAGCTATATCCAGCCCAAACGGACTGTATCTGAATTTGTCTCCATTTGGCCGGGCCTTGCCACACTGGCCCAGCCAGACTACCCACTGCACAGAGAAAGCCATCGACAAGAGACCTGTCTGGGGATCAGCCCCTGCTCCATGCTTGAACAGGAATGACACTCGGCGATTTGTGTGGGCCCTGCTTTTCCTGGCACTCCAGATTAACCACCTGCTGTCTCAGTTTTCATCCAGCCTGTGTCCAGTCTTGGTATCGTGAGTAATCATCAGGGTAGCTCCCTGCAACAACAGCCTAATCTAAAAGTGTGTCATCTGATTTGCCTTGTTGTTTCTTTTCACAAACTGAGCCCTCCAGCTCCGGATTACAAATAATGTGTGTTGTGCCTGTTGTTTTCTTCCATCACAGGCCCAAACCAGCTGCAACATTCCTGGCTAGCCCACCATTCTCCATTTGGGTACCCAGAGTGTGTGACTGTTTATGGACACTGAAGTGCATGCATAACTGTTTAACACTGTAAGGGAGTTCAGGATCACTCTGCTGTGGTGAACGAGGGTGAGAGAGGGTGTGTTGAACCAGTTTTGGATGACTGACTACACTTTTATCTGTTACAATGTCAGTAATGTTTGGAAGCTTACAAATGCTTGACTACTGATATATGCAAATAGGATGTAATATAGACACATAAAAACATAGACTTTTATGGCAGATAAGGACCGCTTGGCCCATCTAGTCTGCCCATTTCCCTACAAGGATAGGCCGCAGATCCTAGTTAACCAACAGCCTATATCTTCCTGCCCCCACAAGAATTGCCTTATGTCTGTCCCATGCATTCTTGAATTCTCCCACAGTTTTAGACCCCACAACTTCCTCAGGAAGGCTGTTCCATGCATCCACTACCCTCTCTGTGAAATAATACTTCCTCACATTGCCCCTGACGCCCTCCTTCTATCTTTAAATTGTGTCCCCTTGTTCTTGCAAGTCTCTTTTCTGAAAGATGCTACCATCTTGGACTTTGTTGATTCCTTGAGGTACTTAAAAGTTTCTATCATGTCCCCTCTCCCTTCTTTCCTCAAAGGTATACATATTAAGCTCCTTTAGTCTCTCCTCATACGGCTTCTTGCAGACCCTGCACCATTTTAGTTGCCCTCCTCTGGACTGCCTCTATCCTGTCTATGTCCTTGCAGAGATGGGGTCTCCAGAACTGGACACAGTATTCCAGGTGGGTCTCACCAACTGTCTATACAGAGGGATAACAACTTCCTGTTTTCTGCTGCTGATGCCTCTCCCATACATCCCAGTATACCCCGGCCTCCCTACTGCCTTCTCACATTGCTTGCTAACCTTAAGGTCATCTGATATGATTACCCCAGGTCCCTTTCCTGTTTTGTTGTTGTTACTACTCCCACCCATTGTGTATTCTTCCCTGGGTTCTTGTTTCCCAGGTGCATTATTTTGCACTTTTTGCATTGAATCCTAGCTGCCATACGTCTGACCATTCCTCCAACCTTGACAAGTCCCTTTCATCCTTTCCACGCCTCCTTGTGTATCAACCCTGTTGCAGATCTTTGTGTCATCTGCAAAAGGCATACTTTTCCTTCCAGTCCTCTGCAATGTCACTGATGAAGACATTAAAAGGACTGGACCCAATACTGAACCCCTGCGGTACCCCACTAGTAACCGCCCTTTCTTCAGAGTGGACTCCATTTACAATACCTTTCTGTGTCCTGCTGTCCAGCCAATGTTTTACCCAGGCTATCACCCTGGGACCCACCCAGGCTGGTTAATTTGGCTAATAATCTTTGTGTGGGACTGTGTCAAATGCCTTGCTAAAGTCTAGGTAGGCCATGTCCACAGCCCCTCCCTGGTCTACTACTTTGGTCACCCAGTCAAAGAAATCTATTAGATCTGTCTTACTACAGTACTTAGTCTCTAAATACTTGCTTAAAAGTGCTCCCAAGATGTTTCGTGGCCAGAGTCTCAGTAAAAATGTGTCTCTGTGAAGTAAAACAGACTAAATTAAAAGCTGGCTTTTACCCACCTTTTTCAGGAGGTCACCTAGCTCCTCCTGTCAGGATATATGAATATATATATCTTATACAAAAGTATATATCTCTGCAACTGCATAATTCATGTCCTTCAAATGGCACTTCTTTGATCTCATGCTGTACCCTCCTCACACAGGCTTCCCAGGGACATTTACAACCTTGCACCCTTGCATAACATCTTAGCTTTCCTTCTAACATCATAAACCTTGTTTATGATTTCTCTTAACAAAATTAACTTAAACAAGTCTGTAATTAACTCAGAGAAACAGGATCCTTGATTAAAGTCTTCCATGTAACACATTGTCTCTAAAACTGAGTGTGTGTGAACTCACATGCTGTCAGCATTTCTTTAAGGCTTGCATCCTTCAGCTGAAATCTGGGGCATGAGTGAGGTCATTCTAAGAACCTCAGATTTTTTTTTCAGCAGAGACAGTCAGTAATACATTTTATATTAAAAGAAATGATACAGCTCAGAACTGGCTGTTCACGCCACACTATATAGTTCACAACCACACATAGGCAGTTCCACTGGAAGTGCTGATTTGTCAGAACATCTTCAAACTAAGCTCTTCCCACTACCAGGGTGGTATATCCTCCAGCTCCAACCTGTGACATCAGATTTTGCATGCTGGAAGCTGGGATCCATGTGCCACTTGCCTGGGGAGGATGGGTAATAATAATAATAATAAATAATAATAATAATATTCTTTATTTATATTGCACCTTTCTAAAACTAAGGGGCCTTAATAATAAGCTTCATAAAACAATACATAAACACAATACAATAATACTGAATTCATAAAATGCGTTAAAACATCATCATCAGGGAAAGCTGACAACCACAGATGGGTCTTTAAGGCCGTTAAATTCCTCCACAGACGGCACTCCTCAACGGATGGGGTAGAGAATTCCAGAGGGTTGGGGCTATGTACATAAAAGCATGGGCCCTTGAAGATTTCAAAGCAACCCTCGAACCTCTAGCGACCCCTCATCTGCTGAACAAAGTGATCCCTTAGGGCAGTAGGGTACCAGGAGCTCTTTCAAGTTGTCCAGGCTCAGTCCATGTAGGGCTTTATAAGTCAGGAGACTGACTTTAAAGGTGCTCTGCCACTGTATTGGCAGCCAGTGCAGTTCGCGCAGCACTGGGGAATATGACAGGCACGTAAGAGTATCCATCAATAGCCAGGCCGTAGCGTTCTGCATGATCTGCAAGCAGCGGATATCAACCCAGGTGGCCCTAGATAAAGGGAGTTGCAATAGTCAAGGTGTGAGGTCACAAAGGCGTGGACCAATGTAGGCAGATCACTGGACAGAACTAGGTGCTTAATCCTGGAGATGTTCCTCAGATGGTAAAAGGATGATTGATGACTGCTAACACTTGTGATCGCAGCGCCAGCCCATCAAAATCACCACCAGGTTCCGCACCTGTTCAGAGGTTGGGAACTGGAGCCACCCAGAAATAATCCTGAAGGCAAACCAACTCTTATCCCTTCTATCCGCAGCCTGGGTCCACGACCATCACCCCGCCTTCTCCGAGTTCAACCTCAACCAGTTCAAATTCATCCGGTTCTGGATTTCAATGAGGCAGTTGTTAAACACTGAGAGCTTCTATCCTGGTCGGCGAAGATAAGTAGAGCTGGGTATCATCAGCATAGCAGTGAAACCTCAGCTCATACATTCTTACAATGTCTCCGGAGTGGCAGCATGTACACTGCAAATAACATGGGGACAACACTGAACCCTGAAGAACCCCACATGACAGAGAGACTGGGTCAGAGGAATTTATCCTCACTCCACCCTCTGAGTTCTGCCAGTGAGGAACGATCTAAACACCTGAGGACTGTACTAGACAGTCCGCAGATGAACCTCAGGCATTCGAGGAGTACCCCATGGTCCACAGAGTCAAACGCTGAAGAGAGATCGAGAAGAACCAAGATAGAATGGCTCTTCGATCTCTTGCCATCAAGAGATCATTGAGCACCCAAACCAGCACAGTCTTGTTACTATGCCTCTTTTGAAACCAAACTGAGAGGTCTCATAAATGTCATGGATGGTCAAATGGTTCTCCAGTTGTACGGCCACTACTTTTCAATCACCTTCCCACAAAGGGAAGGTTAGAGATTGGTCTGTAGTTAGCATGGCAGTCTGGGTCCAAAGAAGCTTTCTTCAGGAGGGAGTTACCACCGCCTCCTTCAGGGAGCTAGTAAACTCACCTGTCTCCAAGGAACACCACACTACCCATGCTAGGACTGGGCTGATAATATCACAACAACCCTTTATCAGGAGATTGGGCCTGGATCCAAACTACAGCATGTAGGGCGCATACCCTGGACAATCCGCATGACATCAATGAACTCTGGCCAGTCAAAGGAACTCCAGGAGAGCCCAGGGGCAGCAACCGGGTGCCAATCCATTGCTTCTGCCATAGAGGATGCAGGTTTGAGTGCCGCCCCTGTTGTCAGCCACCTTAGCCACAAAGAAGCCGAGCAAGCTCTTCACATTCTACTTGTGAAAAGGCTCTTCAAACCTGCAGGCAGGCTGGGTTGCATAGTCTGTCTACAGTTGAAACAGCTGAGCTGGTCGTTCTGAGCGGCTGCAATCTCCCGGACAGGAACTCTGCCTTCTTACGGGAGACTGCAGAATGATAGACTTGGTAATGTTCCATCCATCTAAGATGGTCGGCATCAAGGGTGGATCGCCATCAGCAATGTGCCTAATCTTCGTCCTTGTCACTCAGATCTCCTCAAGGTCCCATCAAACCATAGGGACTGAGGGCGTAAGGGGAGAGGACGAACATGGACTGGAGCAATGATATCCAGAGCTGAGGAGATGGCTTTATTGTAGGCCAAGACCAAGGCATCCGGATCATTGCTCACACCAGAAAGCTCTGATAGGTCAAGTACCGCTGCCAGGCCCTCAGAGCTTACATCTCGCAAAGGGTGGTACCTGACCATCTCCATAGGGGTAGGCTTGCAAAGGGGGACAAACTGAACCCCACGGTGTAATGATTGGACCATCTGACAGGTGTAGATAGTGTGGATATGAATTATATACCACTCCTAGAACTATGGTTAGAGGTGAGTAACCTATTTTCTAGAGCATGGATACAGTTTACTATTCAAACACAGGCAGACTTCCTGCAGTACTTAGGGGAGGGAGCAAGGTGTGCACCCTATTTGGTGAAGAAATTGGAGAACCAAGGTTCCAATGCAGCATCCGATGAGATTCAAGGTTGATACTGTAATGGAAGGTGAGTGCTGATTTCCAGGTGTCAGCAGATCTCCTGGATAGGAATGTCCCTATAAGCAGCCAAGGCATGGAATGAGCCCTAAGCCCTATGGGAGGTTCCATACCAGCCAACTTACTGCAGAAGTCAAAGCAGGATGTTATCCACCTGCCAATCATCCACTTTACTGCCGGGTCTGCCAGGTGCAGCATCAGCATAAGTCACAAACAGCTGATGAGCCTCACCCCAAACTCCAGCCATGCGCTACCTGTAACAGAAGAGTGCCTCTACAGGTCCAGAGTATGGAGCTCATGGTCAGCCTCCGAAGAAGAGTTGTTGAAGTATACCGGGAGCTTTATCACCTGGTTAAGGTGAAACTCCGACACTACCTTCGAGAGGAACTTTGATGGGGGTGCAGGTGCCAGGTGCACCCTTGAGGGTCGTGGCTCGCTGTCCCAACTGGGAGACAGACCTAAGGAAACTCGAGGATATCTCAGAGCAGGTCAGGCCAGGCATCTCTCCTTGCCCTGACACTAAATGTACAATTTTTTCCATTTAAAGGCATAGCACTAGCGAGTCAACTCTTCTCCAGAGTACTCCACAACATATAGCACAGCTTCTGAAAGACTCAAAGCCTGGAACCTCTAGCCACCAAGGCCCAGGATGTGAGGTGTAGGGACTGCAGGTCTGGGTGCAGGATTGTCCTCTGTTGTCTGGTAAGCAAGTCTGGATGAAGAGGCAACCACACATTGGTCTTCTGCTGAGGAGCTCTAGATACCAGAACTGCCACAGTCAGTCTAGAACTATCAGGATCATCTGCACCTTGTCCTTCTGGACCTTGACCACCACCTTTTGGATCAAGGGAAGGAGGAAGGTGTACATGAGGCCTGGAGTCCAGGCCTCATGAAGGCATCCACCAGCAGTGTCCTGGACCATGGGGTGGGTACAAAACAGCCTCAGTTTTGCATTCTTCCAGGAGGCAAACATATCCATGAGAAGGGTTCCCACTAGGAGAACAGGTGACTTACAACCTCCTGAGGCAGGGACCACTCACTAATGTCTCTCCCACCTGGCTGAGAGCAGCTGCAAGTTGATTGTTCACTCTGGGGAAATGGAACTTGGACTCTTTGTCAGTGGGCTTGTATATGTCTCTTTGCCTTCTGGACTTCTCAGGCTAAGACTAGACCCTTGGCTAAGGGATGGTCTGAGGACCCTGAGAGGGACAGCTAGGGGCGCACATTTGCAGACCATGCAGGTGGGAGGGTGCCAGGCAGTATGCTGGATGCTGCCAGAGCTCCAGGGCTGGTCCCAAGGCAGCCTTGGCCATGGGAAAGATGAATCCCAGGGAATTGTCCTTGTCCAGAATATCAGTAAAGGGTATTTATCCCACTTCTGGATTAGCTACAAGGATGCATTCATGGACTCTGACATCAGATGGAAAAGAGCACTAATGACACCGCCCATGGTCGGTAGTCAGCTCCTTGACTGAAGCCTGGTCAAAGGTATGTTTCCTCAATAACAGCATGGATGACCTGTCCAAGTCACCTGAGGATTCTTCAAAAATCACCCATGACCATTTACCACCATGGACCACCAGAGTATCTGTTGACTGGGTGATTTCCACCCGACAGATGACCTGGCAAACTGGCTGCAGCTCGAGAGTCCTTTGTTGGGGCTCCACCAAAGGCTGCAGTGAAGATGGCTCCACCTGCAAGGGTGGAGAGGCAGATGCCAGAGACATCTGTCAAGGGTGGACTGGCACGAGATGACTGGCACTTGCCAGTTGGACCATAGGTCCATGGGTAGAGCCCACCCTACCCTAAGATAGTCAGTGCAGCCAGAGGAGTTCCTGGCAGTGCTTTACATCCTGTGGTGGTGCCTCTCCTTGCCTGAGGATGAGGAGGACAAGCAACACTGACAGTGACTCCTCCCAGTTGAGTGGGATGGAGAGCGATTGGTCCTCAACTACAACTTCAACCTCGACTGCCAACCAGTAAGCCGATCTTTGAGGAGAAGCCACCCAGAAGGTCAGCATAGACCACATGCCAAGGTTCATGGACAAATACTTCTTCAGCAGCACAACCAACAGTGGAGGCAGGTCCTGAGTGGAGCTGATTGGGACACCAACCAGTCCACATTCTCCTGGGAGAGGACCAGAGAATTGGGGTCTCGGAGATCAACTCCTCTTCGATCTCCCCATCAACTGGCCAACAGGGTTGAGAAAGATTCCAAGCCTGACTGACTGGTGTCAAAGCTGACAAGCCTGATGGGGACATCTTAGAGCTGTCGACTGGGCCTCAACCACGTTTGCCTTGACCAGAGTCAAATGCCCGACACATGTTGAGAGGTTGGGGAGTCAAGGGAATGGGAGGACCCGATCCCACGACAGCACCATCAGTGCTTGTATTTCATGCCATGGTAATGCACTCACTCCATTGGCCTACAGGGCCTGACACATCTCCTGGAAGTCTTCCATGAAACGCCCCTGACACTAGTCCCAGCCTTGAGCAGTGCTGAGGCCAGCGAGTGCCCACTGCGGCAGCCTCCGCCACTTCTTCCATAGCCTCACAGCAGCTGACCTCGCCACAGCGAAGGCCGACTTGTGGCCCTTCGGCTAGACTTTAGATCCCTATGGCTGACTCAGCTGAGAAGCAGGGCCACACAATCTTCCAGTGAAGAAGGAAGCATGACCTGACACAGACAGCAGCCAGAAATGTCATGTGCTACCCCTACAGTACAGCCAAGACACATGTGGGTCTATCTTTGACACCTTCTGTCAACATGTGATTCAAAATCTAAAGCTGCTGAACTGGTTTTTGCTTCCTCAGAGTCCATTTGCCATCGATGAGGCAAAGTTGGAGTGAAGGAGAGGAAAAAGAAGATAAGGAACAAATCGAAGTTGGAAAAAACTGAGTAAATCACCAGTGGTGCACTTAGTAGTCTACAATGCTGCAGAGATGTGAAGGAGGAGATGGGACTCTTCCAGCAGAAAGGAAGATCTGACATCACGAGGTGGAGCTGGAGGAAATACTGCCTGGTAGTCACAGTAGCTTGGCTTGAAGACATTCCAATGAATCAGCACTTCCAGTGGAAATGCCTATGCGTGGATAGTGAACTATATCCATGCCCCTAGAACCTTTTCCTTTTAGAATGCAATCATCTGGGGCGTGGTCAGCAGCCGAGTTATCAACAGCTTCATGGATAAGCTCTACACTTAACAGCTATTATCAGTGAATTTACTATAGATAAACTAAATAAACAAGAAAACTAGCTTCAGATTCTGACAGTTCATTGTCCTGATCACCAGATATATTTTCTTGGATTTCTGCTATTGTTTCGGAGTTATGGGTGCAACAAAGCGGCACCCAGTGGAGATGCAACCCAACTGAAAGACACCAAATCTGGGCCAAGTAAAGACTCTGGTGCACTGGAGGAGATCACACAGCCAACTAATGCTGCTCTACTTAAATCAATACAGAAACTAGATGGCAGAATGGAGGAATTTACTGTGCAATTCAAAACAATGGACACAAAATTGAAAAGCTTGCAGAGGAAACTAAAATAGCCACCAAATCCACTACAACAGCAATGGCAACTTCTGCGAGCCTAGTAAAGAAAAACGGGCACTGAGAAGGTGCCTCGAGAACTTGGAAATTTTATCCAGGGCTGCGAATGTCCAAATATTAGGCATACCAGAGCAAGCTGAGGACAGGACCTACTTGGTTTTGTTAAGTCCTCTTTAAGGATCTCTCAAACTCCACACGAATAGAAACATAGAAACATAGAATTTGATGGCAGATAAGGACCGCTTGGCCCACCCAGTCTGCCCATTTCCTACCTACTGGATAAGCTGCAGATCCTAGTTAACCAGCAGCCTACTTCTTCCTACCCCCACCCCCTAGAATTGCCTTATGACTGTCCCATGCATGCTTGAATTCCACCACTGTTTTTGACTCCACAACCTTCCTCGGCTGTTCCATGCATCCACAACCTCTCTGTGAAAAATACTCCTTTAATTACCTCTGAGCCGCCCCCCATCTTCAAATTGTGCCTCTTGTTCTTGCACACCCTTTTTTGAAAGATGCTACCTCTTGACTTTGTTGATTCCCTTGAGGTACTTGAACGCTTTCTATCATGTCCCCCTCCTCCTCCTTTCCTCGAGGCTATACATATTAAGCTCCTTAAGTCTCTCTTCATATGTCTTTGGTGCAGACCCTGCACCATTTTAGTTGCCCTCCTGGACAGCTTCCATCTTGTCTATGTCTTTGCAGAGATTGGGTTCCAGAACTGCACACAGTACTACAGATGGGGTCTCACCAGCTGTCTGTACATAGGGATAATAACTTCCTGTTTTCTACTGGTGATGCTCTCCCTATGCATCCCAGTATCCCTCCAGCCCTCCTTGCTGCCCTCATACATTGCTTGCCCACCTTTAGGTCATCTGATATGACTACCCCAGGTCCCTTTCCATTTTGTTGTTGTTAGTATCTCACCCCCATTGCGTACTCTTTCCCTGGGTTTTGTTTCCCGGTGCATTACCTTGCACTCTTAGCATTGAATCTAAGCTGCCATACATTTGACCATTCATCTAACCTTCCAAGTCCCTTCTCATCCTTTCCACCCCACCCTGTGCATCAACTTTGTTGCAGATCTTTGTGTCATCTGCAAAGAGACATATTTTCCTTCCAGTCCTTCTGCAATGTTGCTTATAAAGACATTGAAGAGGACCGGACCTAATACTGAATCTCCCGCGGACCCCACTAGTAACCTCCTTTCTTCTGAGTGACTCCATTTACTATTACCTCTGTGTCCTATTCTCCAGCCAATTCTTTACCCAGGCTGTCATCTTGGGACCCACTCCCAGGCTGGCTAACTTGTATATTAATCTTGTGTGGGACTGTGTCAAATGCCTTGCTAAAGTCTAGGTAGGCCATGTCCACAGCCCTCCTGATCTACTACTTGGTCACCCAGTCAAAGAAATCTATCAGATCTGTCCTGGCATGACCTTCCCCTGTGAATCCGTGCTGCCTAGGGTCCTGTCCCACCCTCCTCCCCCCTTTTTAAGCCTCACTATCCTCCCTGGTCTTCTTCGCTCCCTGATGTACCTATAAAAGGTTTTATCCCCTTCTTAACTGAGTTGGCCATCTTTTCCTCGGTTTGGGCCTTTGCTGTTCTGACTGCCTTCCCAGCCTCCTTTGCTTTAACTGATACAGTTCTCTGTCCTGCTCCTTCTGTGATTCCTTGTACTTCCTGAATGCTTTCTTCTTCTCTTGAACCTTCACTGCCACTTCCTTTGAGAACCATAGTGGTTTCTTACATCATTTTGTTTTGTTTATTTGGTTCACACAAAGGCTCACATACTCTGTGATGGCAGTTTTTATTATTCCCCATTGTTCTTCCACCTCCTTCCTGCCCATTTGCTAGTGCATTCCTTAGGCACTCACCATTTTGGCAAAGTCAGCCCTCCTAAAGTCCAGTACTTTTGTATTTGTATGGCTTGACTCTATTGCTGTGTTTATTGTGAACCATACTGTTCGATGGTCGCTAGTTCCCAGATGGCTACCCACTTACATCTGTGATCCTCTCTCCATCTCCATTTGAGAGAATCAAGTCTAATATTGCTCCCTCTCGAGTCGGCTCCAGTACTAGTTGTCTAAGGCATGCCCCTGTAGGGCATCTAGAATAACTAGAATCTAGAATATCTCATAACCAGGGCTACAGTATCACGCCACGTGGTGCGAGGCAGCTCATGGCTTCTGGACAGTTAATTCCATGGACCCTTTTGGTGGTGCTAGGGTCGGGTAGTGAGGAAAGGACTTCTATAATTGCACGAGCAAAGAAAAGAGGTTTGATGGACTGGGAGGGAAGCAAAATACACATCTTTCTAGATTTAAGTTATGCGACAAGGCAAAGGAGAAAGGCTTTTGATATGGCGAGGTCCAGCCTGCAACAGTTGGGCATTCATCATGTCTTGATTACACCAGCTAGCTTACGATTTTCTATGGCATTTTTGGACCCGGGAGAAGCCAGCAAGTATCTCGACCGAGTGGAGAAGGAATTCCAAATAAAGGATACAGAGATCAAGAGTGAAAAGGGGACAGTGACTGAGACTGTGTGATAAGTACTGTTTTCTTTTCTCTGTAAGCTCAGAGCTTACCTACACGAATAACTGTAGAGATCCACAGAGGATTTGTTAAATGCTTTGGCTAAACCTTTACTTTGTACTAACCTGAAGATAAGGGGTAATGTTTATGTGGATACTTGCAAGTTTATGTCAGAATACAAATATATAGAGTATATTTGGTAGTACTTCAAGTTGCATAGCATTTCTGGATCTCAGTTAAGCATTCACTCAATGTTCTGTCTTAGTTTTTCTGTTCTTCTTTGTAGGACAGTTAATAAGCTGTTACTGTGAGTTTTAAAAATGAAGCTGAAAACCCATTGTTGTTACTAAAGATGCAGCTGGGGAGAGGTATCTATCTTTATGATAGGGATATGTATGCACTGTTTCAAACAATGTTGGGTACTCCTACTCATGGCAGCAATCAGCCAATATTGAATACTGGTAATTATAATATAAACATTATCTTGCTAACTCCTCATAATGTACTATGACATAGGGGTCCATTAAGTGTGGTTCTGTAAAAATGATGTACTGTACTCTGGTGTTGTATTTAACACTTCTGTGCACCTGCCTGTACGTGGACTGTGCTGTATGTTTTATGCAGTAAAACCTAATAAAACATAAAGTACAAAAAAAGAGAAAGCAATCAGCTAATCAGAATATTTTATTTCCAGCTACTGCTTTATAATTCTATTAAACCACTCTCTGTTATAATTAGCCAATCAGAATGCTTTATTTCCAGCTACTGCTTTATAATTCTATTATACCACTCCTGCTATAATCAGCCCATCGGAATGTTTTACTTCCAGGCACTGCTTTGTAATTCTGTTATACGCTCACTGTTATAATATATTTTTGGTAAGCCTTAATTTCAGTGTGTTGCAATGGAGAAAATTAATTTAGCTCTTGTTGACTGGGAGGAAGGGATAGACAATATTGCCTATTTTCAGCTTCATCCCAGGTGAGGTTGTGGGGTAAACACAGTCATACCAACTGAAACTGAACCAGATTAAACTGCTGGTGGTATTTAGTGAAAAATCCTGTGTTACAGTCTAAGGAATTTTCTTTGCTTATGAACGATTTGAGCAGAAGGAATTAATGTTATGCTTTTTGATAAGTGCTGCCACTGGGCTTTATCCACCTTGTTAGAAAATGCAAAGGGACTTCCTATTTTGTGGTATTTATTACTTTATCAGCTATTACTGCCAAATAATGTATTATTCATAAAGCCTTTGATACCTAGGAAACTGTCTCATGCTCAACAAACAAAGAAATCAGCCATCAGCTCTTGTCTCACATAGTGAATCTTCTGTTAATATGAATTTATTTCCTTGGCTAATACCAGTTCATCTTCAGAAGTGATCACTGTGCCTGCTGCTGCTGTTCATTTCCTCATTTATATCTTTGCTAATGCAGTACGCTAGGGGAACAGAAATTGAAGAAATAATATGATCTAGTATTGCAATAAATTAAGGCATGGCATACCAGGTTTGATCACATTTGAATATGTTGTTCTCAAAAATAGCCACAAATATATGAACCAGTCACAATCTAGAACTCTTGCATAATCAAAGCCCCATGGCCAATATTGTTATACCCTAACATATGGCTGTGATAGAAACATAGAAACATAGAGGGTTACAGACAGAAAAACCCAGGTCTACCTAGTTTGGTCTGGCTCTACCTCCTGCCATTCCTGCCTATCGCTGGCTGGTCTAGGCCAGATGCCCTGTACCCACTTTGTGCACCTGTGGAGGTGCTGTTCCGCAGGTATGTGGTGCGTCGACATCCCACTAGGTACACGCGAGGACCTCTGTACATCCACATAAACAGGTGGCTGACCGCTCCACACCTGATCTGGATCAGCATATGTACGTGCGCTGGTGGGCATGCCACGGGGCATGTGCAGGGCTTGTGTCACATCCAGAACATCAGATCTGTGGTGTGTAGCGAGCCAGCAGAGGGATTAGCTATGCAGCCCTAAGAACAACAGTATAAGTGGCTATGCATGTGTAACCCCAGATGGCGCTATCCCAGGGGCTACTACCCCTGCCTGATTTGCTACTAACAGGTTGAGGGCCTGGATCCAATGGCGGGTGCCTCCACCCAGAGGTCAGGGTTTGCAATAGTTAAACTAATCTGGTCACAGCCCTCTGGGGACACTGTAACCCCTTTCTTCCCACTAGTGGCTCACACAATATATCAGAATTACTCTCACAGTATACACTTACCCCCAGGTCTGGTTCCGCACTGGGACCTCCTGTGAAATGAGATACAGTGCAACAATCACAGTACAGTACTTTAACATAGACAAATACCTCAGGCAGTATAACTTTGCTGAAACAAGCAGCTCTGATTTATTTAGGGATATAACAAGGACAGGGGAAATCAGGTTAATTAGCTTATCACTCTAATAATCTACTATCAAGGGTCTGTGCACAGGCCTATCCCTATCAGTTACTGTCCCTGGGTACCCAAGCCCTAGTGGCTAGTCCAAACCGTGGCAGCTGGTAGGGCCCTTCACACAGAGAAAAGGAGAATTAAACAGTCAGCAGTACAGTAATTCCATTTGGATTTAATGTGGCAATTCAACAGGAGCAACCCTGAATTAGTACTCACGACCTCCAAATAAGATAGGGTCCTTCAATGTCAGCAGGGCTCACTTGAGGTACACAAACCTCTTCACACATCCATATAAAGAAAGTACTATACCAGGCAGGCTGCATCTGTATCCCGATCGATACTGCACAATACCGGAGAACACACAGCAGATTCAGTTCCTGACAGACCCGAGTGCAATTTTCAGCAATTCTTCCAGTCTTCTACAGGGTGAGCCTGGTTTCTACTCTTCAGAGATCCTTTGATTCTTTTCACAGGACGGATCTGGTCCTAACAAGCTGTTACACAAGCTTGCAGACCGAACTCTGGGCCTTACACACGCTTTTTGACTAAAACTGCACACTGAAAAAGCACAGGGCTCCTTCCTTCTTCACTGCCAAAGCTCAACTTGAACTCCAACTGACGAAACGGGCACTTCCTTTGAGTTCCTCCCAGTTCTTGACTGGATTGGCTGTCACTCACAATAGACTGCTGCTGTTGGTCCAAAAGGCACTGAAGTTAAACTACATCTCCCAGAGTCACTGCCCATACAATCCTCTTGTGGCTGGCTCAGATTATGAGTCAAGTTCTGATTCGTCCAAGGCATCATTTTAGAGCTACTTACCCCACACTGATTGGTCCAGTTCAGCAGTTCAAAACTAGAATGGGAACTAGCAGACACAGTTCTGACTGCAAAGAAAGCAGGTTAGACAAACTGTAATTTCATTATTACTCTAAATAATTTCTGGCAAACAGTTACATCTTTCAGATAGGTTCCCTTGCACTCCTAGTGACTGCAAAAATGAAGTGAATTGGCAGCAGCTCGAGTGGTACCTCAGAGAAGCACACAGTCCCCCCATACAAACTAATTATGTCTGCAAGCAGGCAGCTCTTAAAGAGACAGGTACCAAGAGGCTCTAAAAACACTCACTGATAAATGGCTTAAATGCCAAACACCATTCAGGCTGACATTCAAGCAAGCTCCAAGGCTTTGGAACCCCCATTTGCAGGGGGTAGAGCACCTTCCTGGGAAAGCTTGGCGTCCAAGTCCAAGCAAGTACCCATAAGTTTCAACTGCAACCATATACATTTGCATTAGGCTCGCATATGTAATCATCAGTCAATATATCATTTTACCAAGAACACATTTCTGAAACATTGCAGTCATCACTCTTTACACAGTATTACTACACATTGTACCATAACTCAAGTTATTATCTCTTGTACATGAAACCTGAAGAGAGGGCCCCTATCAGTTACCTTGAGGGCTGGATGGGGCAAGGGCACCATACTTAGAGGCAACACAAGTAACTTGGAGTTAGCACTGATGCTCAGTTTGGGCAATGAGCTCAGGAACATACACTCCTTTATGGACAACATTGAGAGGCAAGTCCACAGGCCTCCCAAGTGAATCATAACTGAGGCACCACAGGCTTTACAGCTCGCGACCAGTCTTTCTAGGGGGGAACTGTTATAGTCTCTGCACTCTGAGCCTCATTTTCAGCATTGTCCTCACTTGTCAGGGAGTCTCCATGGGGTAGAGAGGCTAGAACTTGGGGCACTTTCAGCTCCAGGAGTTACAGTTTCTGAGTCCACAACATTTGGCTCGCATGGAGAGCTTTTGGACACTGGCAGTGGACTGTCAGGGCACTCAAAATACTCTTCTTGTTCGGGTGTATCACCAGTCTGCCCCAATCTATCATTTTCCTCTCCTGAAAGCTCAAACAGTTCAACCATGCACAATGATTCCATTTCATCTGATCTGATGCTTTGCACTTCACTTTCTGGGAGCATTGGCTCCAGGGATGAAGCTGGGGTTTAGACAGTCCAGAAGGCCCAGCTTTGTCTCCAGTATTGACTAGGGATTGCCCATGAAACAATTGACTCAGTTCGTAAGAAGGATAGTATTCAAAGTCACCTCACTTTCTTCTGATATGGACTGACAGTCATGCTCAACTGGGACTTGTGGAGGAACACTTTAACTTTGCTTCTGTAGGTGCAGACTTCTTTGATCTTTTCTAGCAGCAGCTCTAGTCACTGGTCAGAGGGGCATCTTCTGGGGCTCAGACTCAATCAGGATTTGTCAATGGGCAGTAAATGATTCTATGCATTGTTTTTACATCTTTTGAATTATTCTCAGGCCTTACTTTGTACACTGGCAGATCATCTAGTTTGCCCACTACAATGTGAGGGAGATGGTGCCATCTGTCAGCAATCTTGTGCTTGCCATGCAGTCCCAGATTTCTTAGCAATACCCGATCTCCCTCCTGGAGTTCCTGTCTTTCACTTCTTATACTCACCTTTCTTTGTTGGCCAGATTTCTTTGGCAGCCATGGTTTGAAGCCAGTTGATACGCATGAGTTAGCTGGGCCTTTAACTTTTGCACATACTGTAAATAGTTGTCAGCTTGAACCCCATCAGGAGAGACCCCAAAACACACATCTACTGGTGCCGAGCTTCTCTTCCAAACATCAGGCGGTAGGGGAGAATCCAGTGGCATCACTTTTAGTGCAGTTATGGCATGTACCAGGGTGCTGGTTGTTGGCTGCTCTAGGCTTGTCACTTTGGGTGCAGGTGCCTAGCATATCTGAAATGCGGTTGAAGCGTTCAGGCTGTGGGTCCCCTGGAGGTGGTAAGGAGTGGTTCTGGACTTTCGCAGACTCCCCCACAGAGAAAGCATCTCTTTGATCAGACGACTCTCAAAGTCTCCTCCCTTGACTGGGAGAATGGATCTTTGTGGAGCCCTATAGTGAACAAAAGTTTTCTCCAAGTACTTTGGCCACAGTGGATGCTTTCCGGTTCTTGGTGGGGAAAGCTTGTTGTATATCTCGGTGAATGGTCAGTGACCACCAGCACATTACTTGATATTTCTTTTGATCTGACTCCAAACTCAGGAAATCAATACAGACCAGGTCCATGGGTGCACTGGTGGTGATGTTAACAAGGGGAAGCAGCCTCTGGGGCAAAGCTTTCCTCTGTAAGCTTAGCTACTCATAAGTCTGAATGTGTTGCTCCACATCAGCCCCCATCTTAGGCCAATAGAATCTGGATCTCATCAAGTCAAGTGTTCTGTCTATACCAAGGTGCCCCATGTGGTTGTGCAGGACCTCAGTACTGAGTCTCGAAGAGGAGTGGGCAGCACTAGTTGTTGTTTGTCTACTTGTCCCCTCTGTCTACTGTTTCTCTGTGCTAACAGTTTATTGATCAGTTTCAACTTAGGACCTTCTTTGTATAACAGTGCAGTTCTCAAATCAGTGGAGGCGTAATTTGGACACATCTTTTCCTGCATAGAAGGGCTTCAAAGCTGCTTTTGATCATGGGATGGCAAGGATTGATTGCGCCACGGTCACCGTCAGCTGTCCAGCTGAGGCAGTGCACCAATGTTCATTGCAGAAAAGTAAGGCCAAGCAGCAGGTATGCAATTCTCAGGGAGGCTCCCAAGCAATCCACCATGCAGTCCACTGCGTCCGTGGACATTTGTTCCTCCTGTCAAACTTCGGCAGAGTGCCCGAATGTCAGGTTCTGCCAACGGACCCAATCATTCTGGGAACAGGCCTCCGGGGAGAGCATCACAGTATCTATGTGGTTCAGAACCTGCTTCGTATTCGAGCTATAGTCATATGTAGATAATGCGAAAGCCACCTATGGCCAGTGGCATCCAACTTAGCTGAGGTCTGCACATAGGTCAAAGGATTGTGTCAGTTTTACTAGTATTTTAGCCCTTACTACGTACTCATGGGAATTGGTCAACAATAGCCACTTCAAAAGCTAGAACTCTAGCACTTATGTGCAGGATAGTTCTTTTCGGATGGGGTCAAGTTCTACACTGGCAAAAGGCCACTGGTCTCAGAGCCATTCTCGTGCTCTTGGTACAACACAGCCCCCAACCCTTGCAAGCTAGCATCAGTGTGCAGGACGTGAGAGTTTTCTTGGATCGGCATAGGCCAGCACTGGAGCATGGGTAAGTTGATATATGATCTCATGAAAAGCAGTCTCACAATCAGGAGTCCAGCGGGCCCCAAATACATCACTTGGATGAAAATACACTCTTTCAGTCTTGAGGGGCGCTGACTTTTGGTATTTTGTGGGTTAGGGGATACCCTTGAGTAAGGTTAAGTAAAGGGGCGGATCACACTTGAATAGTCCTTGATGGCGCCGATAATCAACCACAGAATCCCAGAATCTTTGCAGTTCTTTAGATTTTTGGGCTGTGGCCAGGTGAGTCAAGGCCTCAACTTTACTTGGGTCGGTCTCTATTCTCGGTGGATACTATGTGTCCCACATACTTTACTGATGTTTGAAAGAATTGACACTTATCAATGGACAGTTTAAGGCCAAAGTCCCTCCAGTCGGGTCCAATACCTTAAATAATCTGCTTTCATGTTCCTCCAGTGAGCTGCCAAAACACAATAACATCATCTAGGTATACCAGGCACTCTAGTAGGTTCCATGTCCCCACTGCCGCCTCCATCAATTGTTGAAAAGTGGCTGGGGCACCTAGAATCCCCTTAGGCATCTTTCCTTGAATTCATAGAAGCCAGCGCGGACAGACTAAAGGCGTCTTCTCCCACGGTCCTCTGGGGCCATCGATCTGGTAGTACTCACTGCGGAGATCCAGCACAGAGAACCACTTTGCTCCCGTTAGGGGTGCAGTCCAAAGCATCCTGAATGCGGGCATTGTGTACTGATCAGGGATAGTCCGCTTGGTTTAAGGTGCGATAATCCACACACATCTTACTGTTCCATTCTTTTTCCTCACTACCACAATGGGGAAGCATAGGGCTTCTAGATTCTTGTATTACACCAGCAGCTAACATCTCTTGCAGATGCCGTCTCCATCATCTATGTCAGCAGGTGCTAGGCGTGAGACCTCTCATGAAATGGTTCATCATGCTGCGGATATTGTGCTCAGCTCCTTGCACGCATCCTACATCCCATTCCTTAAAGAAAACACCTGGTCTCTCTGGGCAAGCTCTCACTGATCCTCACTTTCCATTCAGCTGGCAGCGGGGGAGTCGCGAAATCAAACAAGTCAGGCGTTACTCTGTCATTCTTCATGAACTCTTGCTGCTGGGTAGCACTGCAGTGTCTGCACAATGCACATTAGCCAGGATGCAACCTCTGTTTACTCGAATGTCTCTTTCAGACGCATTATGAACTTGGACCATTACCCTTCTGGCATAAGCATGGGCTCTGGCGGGCAAAATACTGAAGCTTGACCAGCAGTCCCTCTGGCAATTTTCAGCAAAGCACATTTGCATCCACATTAATATTTTATTCTTAACATCCTTTCTGATACGGACCTCTCCCTGTAGGTACACTGGGCATTTGGCGCCAGGATCAGAACTCAGGATCCTTCTTCCCTTCACAATTCGACAGTTCCTCTGGTTCTGTTTTTCAACATCTCTCTGTGCCTCAAGCCTTCTTAATTAAAGCCGGAACTCTTAAGCTCTATCAGTCTTTGACCCCTGTTTTTCATAACACAACTAGCCAGCCTTCTGAACATATGAGCATTTGTTCCAATCAACAAAGGGACACCATCACTTACAGTCCAGTGAGAGACACACTAGAGGCTAGGGTCTCTACTTGTTGACCCTCCAGCCACGGAGGTGGGAAAAGACAGCCAAGTTGGATATACCGAATAAGGTGTAGGCCTTCTCATAACCCCACACATGCAGTCCTTCTAATGGTTGTACAGGGTATGTCTGACAAATGCTTCTGATACCATCTTGGAACATAATTGTCACTTGGGGAGCCACTGTCTAATATAGCTCTTGTGGACACTCCGTTCACCTTTACAGTGGTCTCCATGGAGGGACCCACTATTCTGGACCAGTCTGGAGGGCGGTAGTGGGGGCCTGGGCAACTGACCTTGCCACAGGGCGGTGAATTAGCATTTTTTGTGTGCTCACTTAGGATCATGTCGTGCACCCTCTAACACTGATTTCTTCTCAGCTCTCCTTGTAGCCTATATGCAACTTTGTCCAGTGTCTTTTGGGACTGGCATTCCTTTTCATGTGCCCATCTTTCCCACAATTATAGCAAAAACATACTTTCTGGGTTGAGCTGGCGGGCGCCACTGGGAGCCAGGGCGGGGGGTATTACTAACTGGAAACCTGGGTGCCATCTCTGTCTCTTGGCGTGGTGATAAGCATTTGGAGACATCTCGTCAGTTTCTCCACTTCCATGGTCAAAGGAATTGAGTTTGGAGCTGTTATCAGCAGGAGATACATGGGTGAGTACCCCCACCCCATCCAGCAGATGACAGTCGGATATAGGTCAGGGCCACTTGCAGGCGTGGCCTTCATAAAGGGACTGTTTTTTGAATTCCCGGATCTCTCTCAACAGTTCGCCCATTGTGGCATATCTTTTTCCTTGTCAGAGCACTCATTGACTGTCAACCTCTGCCCTGAACTTCTCTTGATGGGTCACCCTCAGTCACCTTTCGAATTATTAGCCACAGCTGTGGTGCAGGTACCTCCCGGGTGCTTTTCTCAACTCCTCAATTTCTCTCATTAACTCATCACTTAGGAGGTGGGGATTCAGTGGATTTGACGCTTAACTGAAGCAACAGCAGTTCTGAGAAGGGGCAGACAAGGATTCTGTCCAGTCTGGTTCGGTCCAGTTCAATCAGCTGGTGTACCACCCTTTCTGAGGCATTCTTGCAACAATTTTTCCAGCCGAGAGACATACACAGACAACAACTCCCTTGGTACTGTTGTGCATTTCTTACTCTCCACCATAGGTCCTCATCAGAATCTGGGCTCCCATACACATTCTCCAAGGCCTCAAGATAGGCCTGTGCAGTCGCTTCAGGGTTACTGGCCCTGTTTAGCATGGATGGTAGCCAGGGCAGGACCTCGGAGGCTCTCACTAACCCTCTTTGGCTTTTCGCCTTCCGAGGCAGCTGCCATTCTAGCACTTGGGGGCAACATGGTCTATCCAGGTCTCCCAGTCATCCTCCCCTTGGGGGGTGGGGAGGTGCCAGAGAAGATCCTCAACCTTCGTAAGAGTCGTGACTAATGGCAGGTGCAGAAATAGGAGTCTGCATTGGTTCCAGCCACCATTACGGGCACTGGAGCAGGAGAGGGTGTTGGGAAGGAACATTCAGGTGGCAAGAATAGTTTCTTCAAGTCCTCCACAGTTTTCCCCTCTCCAGCAACCATTCAGCAAATTTCTCCTCAAAAGTTTCAGATAGTGGTGGGGCTGATTCCCCAGGTCTTTACTGTCCTTAGTTATCACTCTCCAAGCAGTGAGGGCTCCCTCTGGGGTAATGGTCTGTGGCACTTTGGAGCTATCTATGGGATCCTTAAACTCTACTAGGGCCAGGAAAGTGTGGGTGAGCAGATTAGCATGCCGACCCACCACCACAGGGTTTTGTAAACCTTCCACCTTGGAAAGTACTCCTGCACAGTGTCCTGTATGATACCCAGGGGATGTCCAGGATAAGCATAGCATTTTGGGGGTCGATCTCCTCCCCAGTACACCACTCCACCAGCCGGTGCACAGCCACTTCTGTCGAGGTACCCATTTTTCTTAACAGTGGTTCGTAAATATGGCCACTAGAGGACACACAATCCCAGCGGTGAGCCTCCAAGATGTAACCCCTAGATGGCGCTATCCCAGGGGCTACTACCCCTGCCTGATTTGCCACTAACAGGTTGAGGGGCCTGGATCCAATGGCGGTGCCTCCACCCAGAGGTCAGGTTTGCAATAGTTAAACTAACTTGGTCACAGCCCTCTGGGACACTGCAACCTCTTCTTCCCACTAGTGGCCCACACAATATATCAGAATTACCTTCACAGTATACACTTACCCCCAGGTCTGGTTCCGGCACTGGGACCTCCTGTGAAATGAGATACAGTGCAACAATCACAGTACAGTACTTTAACATAGACAAATACCTCAGGCAGTATAACTTTGCTGAAACAAGCAGCTCTGATTTATTTAGGGATATAACAAGGACAGGGGAAATCAGGTTAATTAGCTTATCACTCTAATAATCTACCTATGGCTCTGTGCACAGGCCTATCCCTATCAGTTACTGTCCCTGGGTACCCAAGCCCTAGTGGCTAGTCCAAACCGTGGCAGCTGGTAGGGGCCCTTTCACACAGAGAAAAGGAGAATTAAACAGTCAACAGTACAGTAATTCCATTTGGATTTAATGTGGCAATTCAACAGGGAGCAACCCTGAATTAGTACTCACGACCTCCAAATAAGATAGGGTCCTTCAATGTCAGCAGGGCTCACTTGAGGTACACAAACCCTTCACACATCCATATAAAAGAAAGTACTATACAGGCAGGCTGCATCTGTCGATCGCAATTACTGCACAATACCGGGAGAACACAGCAGATTCAGTTCCTGACAGACCGAGGTGCAATTTTCAGCAATTCTTCCAGTCTTCTACAGGGTGAGCCTGGTTTCTACTCTTCAGAGATCCTTTGATTCTTTTACAGGACGGATTCAGTCCTAACAAGCTGTTACACAAGCTGCAGACCGAACTCTGGGCCTTACACAGTTTTTGACTAAAACTGCACACTGAAAAGCACAGGGCTCCTTCTTCTTCACTGCCAAAGCTCAACTGAACTCCAACTGACGAAACCGGGCACTTCCTTTGAGTTCCTCCCAGTTCTTGACTGGATTGGCTGTCACTCACAATAGACTGCTGCTGTTGGTCCAAAGGCACTGAAGTCTAAACTACATCTCCCAGAGTCACTGCCCATACAATCCTCTTGTGGCTGGCTCAGATTATGAGTCCAAGTTCTGATTCGTCCAGGCATCATTTTAGGCTAGCTTACCCACACTGATTGGTCCAGTTCAGCAGTTCAAAACTAGAATGGGGAACTAGCAGACACAGTTCTGACTGCAAAGAGCAGGTTAGACAAACTGTAATTTCATTATTACTCTAAATAATTTCTGGCAAACAGTTACATCTTTCAGATAGGTTCCCTTTGCACTCTAGTGACTGCAAAATGAAAGTGAATTGGCAGCAGCTCAGTGGTACTCAGAGAAGCACAGTCCCCATACAAACTAATTATGTCTGCAAGCAGACAGCTCTTAAAGACAGTACCAGAGGCTCTAAAACACTCACTGATAAATGGCTTAAATGCCAAACACCATTCAGGCTTGGAGCATTCAAGCAAGCTCCTGGAAGTCTTTTGGAACCCCCATTTGCAGGGGTTACACATGGACCTCAGTCTGGCCACATCATTCCAGTGGGCCAATTGTACTAACTCTACCAGTCACCAGCCCTAGGAGCATCTGAGATGGACTGGAGCAGTAACAGCAATGGTAAATGGTAAAAAAAAATCTACCTTTCTGTCGCCACACTGATGGGGACACAGCGGGGTCCTTGGAGGACTGCCATGTCATGTCATCCCTGCACCCTGTGCAGGCAGGGATCCAGGTGCACCCTGGCATATGTGTGATTGGATGCAGTTAGTAGGAACAGATCCTCCCACCCTGTCACCCTTGCCCCAATGTGCAATCAACACCAGTAGAGTGTGGCGGCAGAGGGCTGTGGATGCCGCCTGGTGGGACTGGGCAGGATGTGCACAGGTGTGGCCAGGATATGCATAGTTTGACCATTTTCAAGCCCACTTTGTTGACCTGGCCCTTAGTGTGAGATCTCCAAAAGCAGCTCAGTCTATTTCAAGGTGTTCACCCTCCCACCTCCTTGGCCCTACATCTATAAGCCCATTATGCCACTCCACCCCATTTTAATCCCCTCATTCTCCCTGTCTTAACCCTCTCATTGGCAAGCCATTCCACTTGTTCTTTTTTTATCTATAGAGGTCTCTCTCCCCAGTCCACCTCATCTCCAAGGGATATATGTATTTCTGGCAGGCACTAGGACCCAGAGGAATCCCAAAGTTCAGACCATCATTTAGATGGAGCTGGGGATTTTCTTCCTTTATATTGGCCCCTCCACCTCCCCAATGTATCGTGGGTCCTAGGCCTTGTTTGCTCTCAGCTTTCCCTGCAGCGGTAGCAAGTTCTCTGGCCCTGCCGAGTGGTTGCTCTGACACCAGCGCCACCACTGACCCTCCCCAGCTGAGGTGCACTGCTACACACAGCAGCTGTCTCAGCCTGACCTGTCTTCTAATGTGGTGACCTGGGCCTCACTCCTGCAGTTGGTCGCCTCGCAGCATTACTGAGGCGTGCTATCACTGGGCCATGGGGCGCCCGGCTGTTATTCCACTTGTTCACCACCCTCTCTATGAAGGAATACTTTCTCACATCTCTCCTGAACCTACCCTGGACAATTGCACCTGTACAGATGCTGACAGCTCACTCTGTTGATCACCTTGAGGTACTGAAGCATGCAGCAGTATTTGTTAGATCGCAAACATTTTCATTGTATAGTTTTGACAAAATGTATTTCTGACATCCTTAGATTCCTGCTCAGTTCATTTTTTGTTTTCTCAGATATTGCTTAAACAGCTTTAACAGCTAATTTTGTAATTAATGACTCATGTCATTAAAGATGGCCATCACTCACACTTTTAAACCTCTCTAGTGCTGAGGTTATGTGTTGAATGTATATGCTAGAGTCATAAAGTGGATGTATTAGGAGGGTGTTACAAGATGTTTCTGATGGTAAACAGCACAACACTGCACCACCGCAGGAACGGATGCTCTAGGGCCAAGAGAGCCTGCCCACGTCGCCTCCCCAGCTCGGATCAGACACCAGACACCCCACAGCTCCCCAGACCTCCGTAGCTCCCCTGCAGGAACGAATGCCCTAGGGTCATGAGTGCCTGCCACGTCACCTCCCAGCTCAGATCAGACACCAGATGCCCCTACAGCTCCCCAGATCTTTGTAGCACTCATCGCTGGAATGGACGCCCTAGGACCATGAGGGCCTTCCCACATCACCCTTCCCAGCTCGGATCAGATGCTGGACACCCTCACAGCTTCCCCAGACCTCCACAGCTCTCACTGCAGACACAGACTCTCTAGGGCCATGAAGACCTGTCCATGTCACCCTCCCAGCTTGGATCAGATGCGGATGCCCTACAGCTCCCCAGGTACCAACACAATCCAGCTCAGGCACAAAGAAGCACAATAGCAGCGTGCATTTGGCACCAGACAGTGCAACCTGGAACTCACTTAATAGAATCTATTTCACTGCTTTTACTGTCGGGCAATATGTACTGATTGGTTTGTAACCTGTTTTCCTGGCCTGACTGAATGCCATTTATGCTGTTTTTGCCTTAACTTTAAAGCATTTTCACTGTTTCCATTGTCTGCCTTTAAGCTGCCAGCACAAAGTTAATTTGGTCTCTCCTGCATCTAATGCTCGTATATGCTAGTGCATAGTGATTAACTTGCATAAGTGTCTAAAATTCATATTGGCTCTGTTTGATTTAAATGCTCTTTTCTATGCTGCATTCATATTGTACCTGTCTGAGAACACAGCATGCCACAGCTCGCTTCAGGCTCCCTGCCCAATCTGTAACCCCACTGTTCAGATTGTCCCCCCATCCCCCGACCTTTCATAATACTTTGCCTTTTCTTACCTCCCAGACCTCCGTAGCTCTCACTGCAGGAACGGACATCCCTAGGGCTGTGAGGGCCTGCCATGTTGCCCTCCCTAGCTTGGATCAGGCGCGGATGTCCCTACAGCTCCCACCAGGAACCAACACAATCCAGCTCGGGCACAAGAAGAACAACAGCAGGTGTGCTTGCAGCGCCGTGCTTGCATGGCATTGCCAAACACTTCCCGCCCTCCCAAGCCACCCCCACCCAAAGGTGTGTCCGTATTTGTACCATTTAGAACCAATCAGCTAACCTTACACCCCTACTAAATATGCAGGTTAGTAGTTCCCAAGCCAGCAATCCCTGGCTCCCCCCCTCCTCCCTCCTAATGGTAGACTCCAGCTACCCTCCCTCACCCATTTACAGCTGCTTCCCAATACTGCTACCCTCTGCTGGTGACCTCAGATACTTACATGACTGCATGACCCCCTTAGAGCTACAGCTTGCATCTAGACTCTAAGGCTTACGCATGACCCTAAGACACACTGGGTGCCCATTATCAAGTCATTTTACATAAAGCAGGCCACTTAATCTGATGGAAGTGGTTCCCAGAAACCCCTAGAGATTTTTTTCTGCCACAGGTACTCGCTGAGGACCACATGAACTGGCCACTGCCATCATCATTGAGTCCAGCATGCTAGCAACTATTTGCAATGCACATTACCCAATGTGGACCATCTACCTAATAACCTTCCTGTCACTCCTACTGCTGCAAACACCCTCTGTTTTATTTTTTATTTATTTAGAAAATCGGAAATACAACCCTTTGAGTCACAGACTTGTTTCCAAAGGCTCACATCAGAATAAAACATGGACGTTCATACAGTACATACATAGAATAAATGTGGGTGAGCAATCATACAGAGTACAGTGAGCACTGGTTAATGCCTATACATTTGGTAGCTAAAACAGGGCAGAGCTATCGATATATTTACCTAATGAGCGGTTAAGACCTATACAATTGGCAGCTGAAGCAATGCATGATATGAGTTGGTAGTAAGCCATGTCAGGAGGCCTTATCTTATACATAATACAATGCATTCATAGTCCTGTGAAACTATATGGTAACTGAGGGAGGTGAGGAGCCTGTAGGCTAGAAATAGTGAAGGCTCTCCACTGCCAGACCAAGTGCGAGTGTGGCCTAGCAGCATGGTGCAGGATCCACAGGTTACCAGTTACACTAGCATTGACGTGAGGAGAGGATATAGGCCCTTAAGGCAGCTTTAAAGGACCTAGGATTGGTGATTGATATGACGGCCAGTGGGAGGGCATTGTACCAGGATGGAGCTTCTAAGGGGAAGGATCGCTGGGCCAGGGTGGTCCTGACCCTAGACACCTTCCAGATAGTTTTGGGGCAGCCTGCTGTGGACGCTGGAGATGGTGGCTGCCTGAAGAGAGAGCATGACACCTATTGGGGTTAAACTCAGGTGGATTTTTTGTGAAGAGGCTGGTCTCAGATAATAGTCTCTCCTCAAGGGAGAGGATATTGTGAGCCAGATAGGGTGCAGGTATGTATATTTCTATCGGCACCAGAGAGGAGCCTGCAGGCCTTATTGATGACTACTTGTATTTGATGAAGTGCTGTAGGGGTCGGCAGCAGCATAGATTGTGAGGCCATAGTCCACCAGCAATAAGACTGAGGGAGGTAATGGCTAGGTGAAGTGCTTCTGGTGGCAGGCAGTCTTATGTCTGTACAGGAGACAAATGCAGGTGTTGATGGAGGAGGTGAGGATTTTTATATGTTCGGGAACGAGAGGGAAGAGTCAAATGTAATACCTAGATACTTATACTTTTGACCTGTACCAGTGGGATGAGAGAGGTGGAGAGTATTTCCAGGGGAAACTTTGATCTGTTTTGGCAGTGGGCATAGAGCATCATCTTAGTTTTTTTTATGTTGACCACCAATCTGTGTTCAGCAAACCAGTGTTCAATCAAGAAGGAGTCTTGTAGGTATGCTGGAGAGAGAGAGGGCATCAGGATGTGCGGCATAAAGAACAGCATTGTCCACATAGGAGAAGGTTGCGGGCAGTATTTAGGCAGGGCGTTGAGGTAGATGCTGAACAGCAGGGACCCAGGCTAGATCCCTGGGGAACTCCTGAGCACACAGGCAGCATAGTAGATATGGTATTATTAATTTTAACACATTGGGTTCTAGATGAAAGATAGCTGGAGAACCATAAGAGTGGACAATGAGAGACCCAAATTTGTTGTAATGTGTTAAGAAGGAGGAGGTGAGAAACCATGTCGAAGGCCTTTGAGAGTATATAAACATGGCCTCACGAGGTGCCCCTTGTCAAGTGTGGCGTGCAGGGAGTTAGTGAATTCCTGTGAGGGCGGTTGTAGGTGCTATGACCAGCTCTGTGATCCACGCTGTTCCCTACATAAGAGGTTGTGTGTGAGGAGGTAGTCAGTAGCTGATCTTTTCAAGGGCTTTAGAGAGTGGGGAGAATCGAGATGGGCCAGTCGTTGTCTGGGAGGGAGCTGTCGCCACATTTCAATATTGGTGTTATCACTGCCATTTTCCATGAGGTTGGGAACTGGCCCAGGTGCAGGGACAGATTTAGAAGGTCCGTGAGTGGGGAGATAACTGAGTCTAGCACAAGGTATAGGATATGCATATCAAAGGTGTCCTTGCAGTAATTGGAGCCCTGGATGGCTTTGGACAGGTAGGCTTTTGCTTCTGTAGGGTAATGACTCTGGGTTTGAAGGGGGGTGGAGCAGCTCTGTAGGTGGGGTAGGCTGAATTGGATCAAAAGTTGCTAGGGAGGACTGAGCTGCAGTCTAAGAAGGTGGAAAGGAGGCAGTTAGCTATGTGAAGTGTGTCTGTGGTGGTAGTACTGTTAACACTAAGTTGTGAGGGGGGGAGGGATTTACCATTAAGCATCTTGATGTCATCCCAGAACTTTCTTTTGCTACCCAAGGAGGTGGTTAGGCAGTTCTGTAGTGCTCTACCTTGGCCTTGGTGGATTGCCCAGGTACACTTATTGAGTGGCAGCATTATAGGCCTGCCTATCGCCTTAGCAAACCGGAGGCAGTGGCACGATGCCAGAGGTTGTCACACATTTTGAACTACTGTAGGAGTTCTGGGGTGATCCAGGGGCACTATGATTCTTAGTGGTCACCATGATGGTCGGTGCAAAAGCATCACAGGTGGTATTAAAGGAGGTGGTGGTGAAGCAGCGCAATGCATCATCTATGTACTGGGATTGGGAAATAGGGGACCAGTCCCAGTTAATTAGATATTGTTTGAGTTTGGCTAGCCTCCTGGGCATAGTCGACGTACTAAAGGTGATATTTGGTGGTGGTTTAGGTATCTGACAGAACCAGCTGAAGATGATTGGGGAATGGTTGCTTAAGGCATTGGGTAGGGACACCCAGGTCAGTAATATGGTGGGGACAATTAGTGAGTAGGATATCTAGTAGGGTGTGGGTTCCATTAAGGTTAGCCCTGGTAGGCTGGGATACCAGGTGGGTCATATCTAATGCAGCAAAGGTATCTTTGGCATGTGTTGATGAGCTCGCCAGCCAGTTTATGTTGAGATCCCCAACTAGGATTTGTTCCATTTTGTTGGGGTGGCTGCTAGGTAGTCAGAGAGCACTTTACAGGCAGGGGATTGGCTGTAGGGTTAGATGTAGGTGACGGTGAGAGTAAGAAGAGTACGGTTTGGGTCAGGGAGAGTTTTATTGAGAGGGCTTGGGCACCATGGTCTAGGGAGGGTGCAGGCAGGGCTTGGTAATGCAGTGAGCCATTTACATAGAAGGTGCAGCCACCGCCTCTCTTGCTATTACGATCAAGCCTAATGAGAGAGTAGCCAGGAATAGAGACAAATGAGTCTGGGGTCTTGGCTGACAGCCAGGTTTCTGTTAAAGCCAGAATGTCTGGCTGAGCCTGAGCCCAGAGCCTGGACATGCAGATAAGCCTCATAACCCAGTCTTAGGCCTTCTGAGAAGTATGCTTCATGGGTAACAGGGGCTGATGCTCCTCCAGCTACCCACCTGAGTTCCAGCCCCCACTGCCCTTCCCTAGACAAAGCTGCCCATGATATGAAAACTTTACCACCTTCTAGACTACCCTTAACCTGAAGCATCCTCCCAGACTAGAATCCTGACACTCACTAGTAAAGCTGGTTGCAAAACCACTACCCTAAACATATACTGAGACTGCTACTGATGCTCTTATTACTGTCAGGTAATGTACACCCAAACCCAGGTCCCCAAATGGAACACTCCTAACAAGCCCCCAATACTCTACAGCTCAACTCAACATCAGTAGTCTTCTACTGAACCCAAAATAGCGTGTTCGAGGCATAGGTGAACCAAGTACAGCCTGGACGTAATCTCTAACTGGAGACCTGGTTGTCACCTAAAACCTCTGATGATTCCATTGCATTGCATAGGTATAACCTTTTCAGACTTGACTGTTTAGGTAAGAGAGGGGAGGCTGCCTTGTTTATGTTCGCAGCACAATTCAAGGGCATAAGATCACACTTGATAATGACAATAAGGACTGTGAATGCCTTTGCATTTCACCTACTGCTAGGTAATGGGAAAATGCCTGATAAGTATGAAAGTACATATCCCCCAGGTCACCAACCCTCTGGAATTATCACAGTCACAGACCTTTATAAACAAGCCAGTCAGGGCTGCAAGACCCTGGTGGTAGGGATTTCAACATAAACTGGACAGCTAAATCTATCACGAAAATTAAAGACCAACTAAACAACTTCTACCTTACCCACATGGTGAAGAGCAATACAAGGCCAACCATAAACTGGCACAAGCACCCTTATTGACTAGGTCCTTACCACCCATCCAGAAAGGCTCATTGAGGTCACAGTATTGCCAGATATCTTGAGCAACCATTCCCCATACTATGTGCATGGACCACCAAGCTAAAAAGTCACCTCTGAGAATTATCCACAAAAGGGTACTAAAGAAGGGAGCATTGATGGAATTTAAACACCAACTAGCCCAAATAAACTGGAGCTACCTGGACACCATGCCCTTATTGACCAAGCCCTGGGCTACTTTGTCACTGCTTCTACAGTAGCAGACAAATTCATTCCCTTTAGAAAGCAAGTCATGAGGGGGACCTTGGCAGTCTGGGTCACCCCTTCTCACCTTGGACACAGGAGGGCCAGGATAATCTCTGGCTCAAGGCCAGGGCCTGTGGCTCGTGGGTGCATATGCAGGAATATAGGGCTGCCAGAAACCAATGAACCAGCTGATCAGGAAGGCAAAGGCCTCCTACTTTATGGAACAACAAAACAGTACATGGAGTAAGGGTAATGTATGCTGGGATTCACTACACAATCTCCTGTGGGAAGGAGACAGATCTCCCATCCTTGCTTAGCGTAAATGGCACAGTCACTATGGACTCGACAGCGATTGGCAATACCTTCAACAATACTTTCACAGACCTTAGTGCAGTACTCCCATATGATGACAAATCCACCCCCAAGGGACTACATGCCCACAGATATACCAGCTTAAAATAAGGCTCAGACATCCCCAAGTTCTACTCCTCTTCATCTCCACCAAGGAAACTATCAACTATGTAAAACGAGAGCTTAATAAAACCAGAATGGGAAATGACACCTAGATATGAAAGTAGTGGCCTCTGTGCTTGATGAACTAGCCCACCCCTAACTAAACTGTTCAATATCTCCCTCAAATACTCACAATTCCATCAACAATGGAAATTCACCCTTGTAACCCTGTACACAAGACTGGTGACCGTACACTGGTCTAGAACTACAGACCAATATCAATCTTATCACCTCTGTCTAAGGCTCTCAAGAGGATGGTTTCAGACCAACTCATGACCTACCTCAGTCAATATAACCTCCTCTGAACCCACCAACATGGCTTCCACAACAACACAGCACCACCACAACCCTAGTAGAATACACTAACTTCCTCCGTACTGTGGGTCCCTAGATAAAGGGCATTTGGTGGGGTCTATCTTTATTGACCTAACAAAGGCTTTGACCTGGGAAACTATGCACTTCTACCCGCTAAGCTGCACATTTGGCCTCTCAGCAGACACTGTCCAATGGTTTAGTAGCTACCTCACTGACCGAACACAGCAAGTTAGGATTAATGGAGTCTGCTCTGACCCCAGACCAGTCACAGTAGGGGTTCCACGGCACGGGTCATAATGTCGCAAGACATTATGCCACATGGCAACCAGTCACTACCCTTTACTCCCCACATAGATTCAGCTGGTTTGTAGTACAAATAGGGAAACTTGGTGCGCTTGTAGGCAGAGGCTTAATCTTACCACTGAGGTAAAAAGGTGGTAGTCTCTAGCTCCATACTCCTATGATTGATTATGGCACCCTGGTCAATGAGGCTGCCTCAGAAACAGCTCTAAACTGGGTAGAAATGGTGTTAAAAAAAACTTTGTCACTGGAGCAGTCAAAACCACCCACACCTGTGCGCCACGCCCTCACAAACTGGATACCGCTTACTAATAGGATAAAATATCAGACCTGTCTGATGGGAGTGAAAGCACCTCTTGGGCCTCACTTCCCTGGGATACAAACTCTCCTAACTCCCTCACACAATGCCTGTGTCACCAGGAGCTCAACCCATGGCAGTCTTGCTGTCCCTCACTGCAGAACTAACCTGGCCAAGCACTCATTTGCAGCCAGGGCCCCACAGTGGCTAAATGATCTAGATATGCCACTTCATGGACTCTCAAAATGGGACAATTCAAACAGGTTCTACTGACTGCACTCTCACCTAGCCCTTGTAGCTGTCCCTAGCAAAAACACCCCTCCCAAATAACCCACACTTCTCCTGATATTCCTGGGACAACTTGGAAAATCTAACAGGACTACGGGACTATAATGCCTCATTTGCCCCTATCCTGTGTGCTCTGACAATGCCTACATTTAGTTGCTTCTCTCCTGAGTGATGTCTATTGTATTTCCTGTCTGTATTTTCACTGACTTCTTTGCTTGCCTATCATTTACCTTCTGTATATACCCTGAATCGTGCACCAATCTGTAACTGAAATGTAGTGTACTCTGAATGTTTGTACTGCTTTCAAACCTGACGTGGAACCTTTGTATATGAGCACCAGTGCTCAAAGGTATTTTCGATTTTGCTAATAAATAAACATAAATAAGATATTTATTTTTTCATGGTGCGTAGTACAAGAGTGGTAACTTTCAAAACTTGAATCTCATATCTTGGTATGGGAATGAAAGAAACTATAATAAAACAGTGTGTCCTGATATTTTTGCCATGCAAACATTATTGCTGAAAGAAATTACATGGTTACTAACAAATATTGCTGATTTTGTTTCATTATCTCCTATTTCCTTCTGGCCTCATGCGAGGTATGCTCAGAAATAATGGTATTCAGTTAATATGTTTACTGGAATGAGCTAAACCAGGAAAACTGATTAAAGGGAACTCCCATCTTCAGAATTTCTTAATGTCTGAAAGGGCAAAATTCACACTATTGCAAGTCCTACTGCCCTGGAGACAGCACTTTTAACATGGGCTGCACCAATGCAATTTAACATGACCACTTGAGTGGTGTTTTTAAGCCGTGAGGAGCCAGATTTCAGTCGGGCTACAAGCTGGGGCACACAGAAAGGCAAACAAGACCTAAAGGGACCAGAAAAAATTGGTGGCCAAATTGGAAGAAGCCCGGGAGACAGCAGGAGGAGAACAGAGCCAAAGGGCTAAAGTAAGTCCAGGCTAGTATTTTAGGAACCTCCATTTGCAAGGGTATGCATATTTTGCTGGAACTCTGTCAGCAAAGTTGAAATTAGTTCTAGGAGGAAGCAGGGTACACGTATCTTACATAAAAGTTGAAACAAGAAAACAATCACTGAACTAGCTAGTCAAGTCGTACTAGTAGTTCAGTGTTAGATCTACTTGCTATGCCAGCAACCAAGGTTTAGAGTGAGCTTGTATCACCTGGGGTCAGCTGGAGCATCCCAAGGACATCTCTCCTCCTGCAGGGAGCTAGTTGCCTGAATCACTGTCTGCCTCCCGCCTAACAAAGACTGGGTGGCAGTGCAGCTGGGGCTTGGCAGAATGAAGGAGGGAGATGATGCTGTGGATGCCAGCTGGGCATGTGCATGTGTGCACTTAGGAGCAGTATCACATGGCAGTGTTCCAGGGAAGCAAAAACCAAGGAAAATATACAGCTGGCTGGGCAGGTGATGCCTGGTCAGCACCAATGCCACGACTGAGCTCATGCCTCCTGGATACTGCAACACCCCTGCGCTCCTTCAGGCATGGACAGCTGGATATTGGTGGTGGAGCTGCTGCAAAACTGAAGGCATGCCCCAGCTTGGGAGGTTCAAAACTGAAGCCACAATGCAGTGATGAGTCAAGGGTGGCCTGTGGAGTGACATGATGCCCAGGTGAGAGGAGCCTCAGACAGAAGATGGCACTGGCAGAAGTCAAAGGAGGTCCTGGGCAGAGTGTTCAATTTGAAAATTGAGTTAAAAGAACAAGTTAGACAGCCTGAGTCAATGGTGTTAGATAACCTTGGTTAGTGGCACAAGATGGCCTAAGTCAGTGGCACGAGACAGACCAGATCAATGGTGCTAGACAGCCTGGAACAGTAGTGCTAAATAGCTCGAGTCAGTGTCACTAGACAGCCTGGGTCTATGGAGCTAGACAGCCCAGGTCAGTGGCACTAGATCACCTTGGTCAGTGGTGCTAGACAGCCTGAGTCAGTGGCACTAGATGGTCCAGATCAGTGGCACTAGACAGCCTTGGTCAGTGTCACTGGACAGCCTGGGTCAGTGGCACCTAAATGGTCTGGGTCAGTGAGCTAGATGACCCAGGTCAGTGGCACTAGACAGCCTGGGCCAGTGGCCCTAGACAGCTTCTGGTCTGTGGTGCTAGACAGCCTGGATTAGTGGCACTAGATAGCCCAGATCAGTGGCACTAGACAGCCTTGGTCAGTGACATTAACCTGGGTCAGTGACACTAGACAGCCTGGGGCAGTGGCTGCTAGACAGACTGGTTCAGTGGCACTAGACCACACTAGTCAGTGGCACTAGACAGCCTGGGTCAGTGGCACTAGACAGCCCAGATCAGTGACACTAGACAGCTTGAGCCTTTGAGCTAGACAGCCCAGGTCAGTGGCACTAGACCACCTTGGTCAGTGGAGCTAGACAACCTGAGTCAGTGGTGCTAGATGGCCCAGATCAGTGGCACTAGACTGTCTTGGTCAGTGGTACTAGACAGCCTGAGTCAGTGACACTACAAAGCCCAGGTCAGTGGTGCTAGACAGCCTGGATTAGGGGCACTAGACAGCCCAGATCAGTGGCATTAGACAGCCTTGGTCAGCGATGCTAGATAGCCTGGGTCAGTGGCACTAGACAGCCTGGGTCAGTGGTGCTAGATAGCCTGGATCTGTGGAGTTAGACATCTCAGGTCAGTGGCATTAGACCACCATGGTCAATGGTGCCGGACAGCCTGGGTCAGTGCCTAGATGTCCCAGATCAGTGGCATTAGATAGCCTTGGTCAGTGGTACTAGGACAGCCTGAGTCAGTGATGCTAGACAGTGTGGGCCAGAGGTGCTAGATGGCCTGGGTCAGTGGCACTAGACAGCCTGGGTGAGTGGCACTAGACAGCCTAGATCAGTGGCCCCTACACGGCCTTGGTCAGTGGTGCTAGACAGCCTGGGTCAGTGGTGCTAGATGGCCTGGGTCAGAGGCACTGATAGCCTGGGTCAGTGGCCCTGGACAGCCTGGGTGAGTGGCACTAGACAGCCCAGATCAGTGGCAATAGATGGCCTTGGTCAGTGGTGCAAGACAGCCTGGGTCAGTGGTGCTAGACAGCCTGGGTCAGTGGCACTAGACAGCCCAGGTCAGTGATGCTAGACAGCCTGGATTATTGGCACTAGACAGCCCAGATCAGTGGCACTAGACAACCTTGGTCAGTGGCACTAGACAGCCTTGGTCAGTGGCACTAGACAGCACTAGTCAGGGGTGCTAGACAGACTGTGACAGTGAAACTATACTGCACATGTCAATGGCCCTAGACAGCCTGGGTCAGTGGCACTACACAGCCTGGGTCAGTGGCATTAGACAGTCTCTATCAGTGATGTTAGACAACCATGGTCAATGGCGGCCTAGACAGCCTTGGCCAGTGGCACTAGACAGCCCTAGCTCAGTGGCACTAGATGGCCCAGTCCAGTGGCACTAGACAGCCTGGGTCAGTGATGCTAGACTGCCTGGGTCAGTGGCACTAGACTGCCTGGGTCAGTGGTGCTAGACAGCCTGGATCAGTGGTACTAGGCAGCCTGGGTCAGTGGCGCTGGACAGCCTGGGTCAGTGGTGCTGGGCAGCCTTAGTCAGTGGCACTAAACAGCCTGGCTCAGTGGCAATAGACAGCCCAGGTCAGTGGCGCTAGACAGCCCAGGTCAGTGGTGCTAGACAGCCTGGGTCTGTGGAACTAGACAGCCTGGATCAGTGGTGGTAGAGAGCCTGGATCAGTGGCACTAGAGGCCCTGGTCAGTGGCATTAGACAGCCTAAGTTAGTGGTATTTGATGGTCTGGGTCGGTGGTGCTATACAGCCCAGGTCTGTGGCACTAGACAGCCTAGGTCAGTGGCACTAGACAGCCTGAGTCAGGGGTGGTAGACAACCAGGGTCAGTGGCACTAGACTGTCTGGGTCAGTCACGCTAGACAGCCCAGGTCAGTGGCACTAGACAGCCTGAGTCAGGTGGTAGACAACCAGGGTCAGTAGCACTAGACTGTCTGGGTCAGTCATGCTAGAAAGCCCAGGTCAGTGGCACTAGACAGCCTGGGTCAGTGGCGCCTAGACAGCCTGGATCAGTGGTACTAGGCAGCCTGGGTCAGTGGTGCTGGACAGCCTGGGTCAGTGGTGCTGGGCAGCCTTAGTCAGTGGCACTAAACAGCCTGGCTCAGTGGCATAGACAGCCCAGGTCAGTGGCGCTAGACAGCCCAGGTCAGTGGCTAGACAGCCCAGGTCAGTGCTGCTAGACAGCCTGGGTCTGTGGAACTAGACAGCCTGGATCAGTGGTGGTAGAGAGCCTGGATCAGTGGCACTAGAGAGCCCTGGTCAGTGGCATTAGACAGCCTAAGTTAGTGGTATTTGATGGCCTGGGTCTGGTGCTATACAGCCCAGGTCTGTGGCACTAGACAGCCTAGGTCAGTGGCACTAGACAGCCTGAGTCAGGGTGGTAGACAACCAGGGTCAGTGGCACTAGACTGTCTGGGTCAGTCACGCTAGACAGCCCAGGTCAGTGGCACTAGACAGCCTGGAGTCAGGGGTGGTAGACAACCAGGGTCAGTAGCACTAGACTGTCTGGGTCAGTCATGCTAGAAAGCCCAGGTCAGTGGCACTAGACAGCCTTGGTCAGTGGTGCTAGACAGGTTGAGTCAGTGGCACTGGACATTCTGGGTCAGTGGCACTTGGCAGCCTGGGTCAGTAGTGCTAAAAGCCCGAGTCAGTGACACTAGACAGCCTTGGTCAGTGGTGCTAGACAGGCTGAGTCAGTGGCACTGGACATTCTGGGTCAGTGGCACTTGGCAGCCTGGGTCAGTAGTGCTAAAAGCCCGAGTCAGTGACACTAGACAGCCTGGGTCAGTGGCACTAGACAGCCCAGGTCAGTGGTGCTAGACCACCTTGGTCAGTGGTGCTAGACAACCCAGGTCAGTAGTGCTAGACAACCCAAGTCAGTGGCACTAGTCAGCTCAAGTCAGTGGCACTAGTCATGTCAAGTCAGTGGCATCAGACAAGCTGGATTAGTGGTTGGTGCTAGATAGCCCAGGTCAGTGGCACTAGACAGCCTGGATCAGTGATGCTAGACAGCAGGGTCAATGACGCTAGGCAGCCCAGGCCAGTGGTGCTAGACAGCCTGGGTCTGTGGTGCTAGACAGCCTGGATCAGTGGTGCTAGACAGCCCAGATCAGTGGTGCTTGGCAGCCTGGGTCAGTGGTACTAGGCAGACTGGGTCAGTGGCGCTATCGAGTCCCAGTCAGTGGCAATAGACAGCCCTAATTGAGTGGCATTAGATGGCCTGGGTCAGTGGCGCTATACAGCCCAGGTCTGTAGTGCTGAGACAGCCTGGGTGAGCAGCACTAAACAGCCCCAGTTAGTGGCATTAGATGGCCTAGGTCAGTGGCACTAGACAGCTCAGGTCTGTGGCACTGGGTCAGCAGCACGAAACAGCCCCAGTAGTGGCATTAGATGGCCTGGATCAGTCGCTTAACAGCCCAGGTCTGTGGCACTGGGCAGCCTTGGTCAGTGGCACTAGACAGCCAAGGTCAGTTGCACTGACAGCCCAGGTCAGTGGTGCTAGACCACCTTGGTCAGTGGTGCTACACAGCCCAGGTCAGTGGTGCTAGAAAGCTCAAGTCAGTGGCAATAGTCAGCCCAAGTCAGTGGTGTAAGACAAGCCAGATGGTGCTAGACAGCCCAGGTCAGTGGCACTAGACAGTCTGGATCAGTGATGTTAAACAGCATGGGTCAGTGGCACTAAACAGCCTGGGTCAGTAGTGATGGGCAGCCTGGATCAGTGGCACTAGGCAGCCCAGGTTAATGGCACTAGGCAGCTTAGGGTCAGCAGTGCTAAATAACCCAGGGTCAGTGACAGCAGACAGCCTGAAGCCAGTGGCACTAGGCAGCGTGGGTCCATGGCACCAGACAGCCCCAGCCAGTAAGGTTAGAAAGCATGGGTCTGTGGCGCTAGGCAGCCTGGGTCAATGGTGCTAGCAGCCTGGGTCTGTGGCTATAAGCAGCCCAGGTCAGTGACTCTAGTGACTGTAGACAGCCCAGGCCAGTGGTGCTAGAAAGCATGGGTCAGTGGTGCAAGAACGCCCAAGTCAGTGGCACTAGAAAACCCAGGTTATTGGCACTAGACAGTCCAGATTAGTAGTGCTAGACAGCCTGGATCAGCAGCATTACATAGCCCAGTTCAGTGACACTAGGCAGCCTGCTCATTGGCTCTAGACAGCCCAGTTCAGTGATACTAGATAGTCCGATCAGTGGAGCTAGACAGTCCAGGTCAGTGGAGCTAACAGTAGCATATTGTGCTATAATACTGAAAACTTGGGTTTGTGCCATGAATCTGGCACTCAGCCTCTGGAGCAACACATGCATATCTAAGCAGTCACTATGGAGCCAGCATTCTTTCACTTGGGGTGGGAGGGAGGACCCTGCTACCACCTACTGCATACATACTGCTACAGCAAGCAGAGTGAGCAACCTGATGTGGTGGGAACCCCAGAATGTCAGGTCCTTCCTGCCCCGCTAACACAAGAACAGCACATTATGGACTAGGCCACTGAGGGGTGCATTGAGAGAAAACAGGAAGCACCCCTGGTCAGCTACAGGATAATATCCCTTCCCACAATACTCATGTCTCTGCAAGTATCTGGGCTGCTTCAGGTAGTCACACTGTCAGGCGACCAGGGCTTGGAGGCCATTGGAGAAAGACGGGCTTGAAGGAGTTGAATGCCACAGTATAAAGTAAGAGTACTGAAAAAATAGCTAGACATAGCACTCATATTTCACAGTCAGTTAATTATCTAGTACAGATTTAAAATTCCTCAAGGAAACACATTTGGTGACAACTTGATAAGTGGCTCTCAAAGCATAGCCAATCTATCACACCGCACTGTTAGTTTCAGTCTTTGTCTGCTTTTGCAGCCCAGTGTTGGATGTTCACTGTCCGTGGGGTGGGGTGGGGCAGGACTCTGGGTAATCAGAACTACTGTATTTATGAGTGCTGTGCTCTGCATCACTTTGTGTGTCACAGGATGAAAATACAAGATCTGCAGCTAGAGGAGCTGTTCTGTTTTGTTTTGACTAAGAATAACAGTGTTGTAAAATAATCATTATGATTTCATATGAACCATTATGTAGGGAGTATTCCAAATATATATTAATATTGGAGGCAATGGGAAATACTCTTTTGGAACCCAGTTCTGACCCATAAGAATACGGACACTTTGTTGTGCAACTAGCATCTATAACTTTACAACCAAATTCCTACATCCTATGTGCACTTTTGCATAACAAAGAAGGTACAGGATTGCATCACAAGTACTAATGAGGACAGGCTGAAGGACTTGAATATGTACTCCCTGGAGGAGAGGAGGGGGGGCACAGGGATATGATGAGACATACAAGTACCTTACAGGAGGAATAGGTGCAGGAAGAAAAATTACTCACCTTAGTAATGTTGTTTCTTCTAATGGAGTTTTGCTATATTATGACATATGCAGTGAGTCCCAACCTTCAAACTGCTCTGGAGGTGAAAGAGTTAACGTTCCATGCCAGGCATGGAACCTTGAGCACGAGCTCGGTTGAAAACTCTGTCTGTTGTTCTTCAAACTCAAACTGTCAGATCTTTATGAGCAAAACTCACTAAGGTTCTGTGTGGAAGCCAGAACCCACACTAGCCCACTGGCTACTAAATACAAGAACACATTTTCTTGGTCCCAAAACAAAGACTCAAGTCAGGGATTCAAGAAAGAAAATTAAAAGCATAACACCCAAACACTCCAAAAAGGAGGGTGAAAAAATAAGGTGGGCATCTACTAGTGCTAACATCTGCACTGCCCACCCACATCCCAAAAGTAGAGGTTGTGAGAGGGCAGGCAGGGAGGTCATAATATAGCAAGACTCCATTAGAAGAAACAACATTAATAAGGTGAGTAATTTTTCTTCAAACAACATGAAGTCTTGCTATATTATGACATATGCAGACTACACAGCAGTACCTCCATGGAGGAGGGACAGAACCACTTAGAAATAGGCTCTGAAGCACAGTTGTGTTAAAACCGAGCATCACTCCTAGCCTGGATGTCCAGGGAGTAATGCTTGGTAAAAGTGTGAACTATTTTCCAGGCAGCTGCTTGACATATCTCTAGGATAGGGATGTCCCTGGCAACAGCCAGAGACGCAGCCGCACCTCTGGTAGAGTGAGCCCTCAGGCCTGAGGGAGGAACCTACCCAGTTTTTCATAGCAAAATTGGATACAAGAGACAATCCACCTGGCAATGGATCTTTTAGTGGCAGGTTTCTTTACCAACCTCACCATAAGTGAGGAACAGTTGGAGGGAGTCAAACCTGTGACCCTTGGTATGTTCTATGTAGTAACTAAGGGCTCTTTTGACATCTAAACTGTGCAGTCTCCTCTCGCCAGAGGAGGAATGGTCAGTGAAGTACACTGGAAGAGACATAGATTGATTAAGGTGGAAGTCTGAAACCAACTTAGGCAAAAACTTTCTGTTAGTCCTGAGGACCACCTTATCTATATGAAAGGAGATAAAATCAGGCTCCACTGACAATGCTTGTAATTCACTTATGTGCCTGGCAGAAGTGATGGCTACCAAAAACACAGTTTTCCAAGTCAAGTACTTAAGCTCTGCTGAAGACAAGGGCTCAAAAGGGGATTGCATAAGCTGGGCAATGCAAATATTAAGATCCCAAGCAGGGCAGGGTCCTGAAAGGAGGGTTGGTGAAGCAACCCTTGAAAACTTGGAGAATACAGGATGAGCTGAAAGAGAAGAGGGTTTACCTGCTGATAAGAAAGCAGACACGGCTGCCAGGTGCACTTTTAGGGTAGCTGGTCTCAGCCCCAAAGTATTCAAATGCACCATATAATCCAGGACTGTGGGCAAGTCAGCAGATTCTGGGGAATATGCTTGCCAGAGCACCATATGGAAAATCTCTTCCATTTGGAATTATAAGTAGCCCTGGTGGAAGGCTTCTAGAAGCCTTCAAGATATCAATACACCTTGGGAGAGGTGTAGGTCAGCAGACTCTAACTCTTCAAGAGCCAGGTCTTGAGATTGAGAGATTTGAGGTTCGGTACCAAACTCTCCCCTGGGCACAGGTTAACAGGTTGTGATTCCTGGGAAGACACAGGGAAGGTGGACTGCTAAGGACATAAGGAGTGCGGGGTGCCCCATCTGACAAATACTACCTCCAGTACTAGGGGATCCAGTGACCATTCGTGATGGCCCTGGGAAATCCTGCTGAGAGCATCTGCCAGGACATTGTCCTTGCCTGGGAGGTTAACTGCCATAAGGGAGGCGTCACGGAATAAGCCAGAGACCACAACTTCATTGCTTCGGCACAAGGTCAGAGACCGAGTGCCTCGCAGTGTGTTGATGTACCACATTGTAGTGGTGTTGTCTGTTCTGACCTGCATAACTTTGTTCTGAACAGATGTGGAAAAACTTGAAGTGCTAGAAAAACTGCTCTGAGTTCCAACAGATTGATGTGGGAGCAGAGATTCCTGTGGGGACCACAATCCCTGGGTAGTGAGGTCCCCATGTAGCTCCCACCCCAAGAGGGATGCATCTGTAGTAAGGATTAAGGAGTGAGACTGAGGGGTGAAGGGGACCCCCTGTCTCAGATTGCTCTGGTCCTGCCATCACTGAAGGGCCTGGATCAGGGTTCGAGTCACTGGGATCAATTTGGTTAGAGGGTCTCCTTTGAGACCAAAAGGCTCTCAAATGGAACTGGACGTCCCTCATCTGAAATCTTGCTCCTGCACTACTGCTGTAGAAGCAGCCATGTGCCCCAGGAGCTGCACAAAATGCCTTGCTGGTCGAGAGACCTGCAGGGTGAAAGAGGAGGCCAGAGAGACCAGGGTCCTTGCTCTTCCAGAGGAAGGAAGGCTCTAGCCTCGTTTGTGTTCAGTTCTGCACCTATGAAGGTGAGAGCTGGACAGGCTCTAGAACTGACTTTGGAAGATTGAGAAGGAAACCTAGAGATGTGAGTAGTTGCTGAGTTACCTGAAGGTGTAGTTTGACTTGGTCTGAGACTGGCCTACTATGAGCCAGTCGTCCAGATAAGGAAAATGGCAATCTTTTGCCTTCTTAAGTGGGCAACTGCTACTGCCAGGCATTTTATGAATACCTCGGGGCCGAGGTGAGGCCGAAGGGCATTGCTCTGAACTGGTAATGGCCTGAGGGCAGTTAGAATCTGAGGTACTTCGATGGGAGCTTTTGATAAGAACATGAAGTAGGCATCCTGGAGGTCCAGGGACGCTAGCCAGTCCCTGGCCTTAGAGAGGGTAAAATAATTCCAGAGTCACCATTTTGAATTTTAGTTTTAAAAGGTGCTTGTTTAGGTATCTGAGATCCAGGATGGGCCACCATCTCTGTCTTTTTTGGGGTAAGGAAGTACCTGGAGTACAACCTTTTGCCCTGGTGTAGGGGTGGAACCCTTCCACAGCTCTGAGAGCCAGGAGGGTAGAAACTTCTGTTTCTAGGGCAAGTGCCTCTGATAGATTTGCAGGTGGAAAGGACCTGGCTCTCATCTTTGGAAATTTTCTGAAGCTGAGAACCAGTCCCTGGCTTACTACTTCCAGGACCCACTTGTCTGATGTTAAAGACTTCCAGTCCTGGACAAGTAAGCCAGCCTGCCTACAGGTAGTGGAGAATCGGCCCTGGCCACCCCATCAGGGAGCCTGCTTGGCAGGGGCTTGGGCTGAGGGTAGAAGCAGGCTTGCTTGTACACCGTCTGCCTCCTCTAAAGAACCCCTCTGGGCATAAGCAGAAGAGGAGGCCTGGGCTTGGTAAAAGGCCTATGAAAAGGCCTGTCCCTGCCCCGAGATGCTGCCTTGAGGAGTGGCTTGCCTTTCCTTGGCCTGTGCACTCCTATAGGTGGTGCTATATTCATCCATTTTCTTCATGTAATTCTCTGTCTTCTCCCAAACAGAGAATTGCCCACAACAGGAAAATCCATGGTCGTGAGACTGGGTATCCTGTGACAGGGTAGTACATCTGAGCCAAGCCATTCTGCGAAGTGCCACAGATGTAGCCATGACCCTTGATGACACATCATTAGAGTCTACTGCGCATGAAATTGCACCTTGGATGCCTCAGTACCATCCGCAACCACCTGTTCCAGCTCCTGGCAAGCTGGTCAGGGACCTGTTTTGCTAGGGCCAGCACAGTATCCCATCTGGATTTCTGGTACCTAGCAGCATAAGCCATATAATTTGCCTGTCTGAGTTGCGAGGATGCTGCCATGTACTGTTTCTTTGCCATAGCATCAATCCTCCTGGAGTCCTTTTCAGGAGGGTGGAGGCTAGAGGAATATTTGCCTTGTCACAGGCCTGCACTACCTCCACATGGCTGCATTGCTGTGTGAGGAACTCCATATCACAGCCTGATAATGTATACCTCTTGTCCATCCTTTTATCAACAGGAAGTATAGAGTGAGGAGTTTTAGAATTTTTACTGTCTGTTTCCTAAAAGATTTATGCAAGGAAATAGACAGTCTCCTAGACTCTGGAATATCCATCATTTCTACATAATCAGGCTCCTTTGTCATCAACAGCTTCTCAACAGGAGCTGGAGAGTTTCAGCAACTTTCTTATAGAACATAAAATGAGAAGGGACTCAGATAGCCTGGGGAGAAACCCTGACGGTCTGTCTGGAGAGATGTCCGTTCAATGGGCACATCCAGACCTTCAAAACCACATTCACTCTTCTCATACTCCTCCTCCCTTCCTCCGGTTCATAAAAATCCCCAAAATCATAATCTTGAACCGTGGAACAGGCCGAACCGGCGCTTCCCTGATGGTGTCGGTTCGGACGGAACTCGAGAAAGTGACTGGACAATTTGAATTGCTTTACCACACTAGCTGACTTTCTAGTCCTTTAGTTGAACTGGCCTCAGAGCTCCGCTCTTCGCTTGCCCGAGGAAGTATCGCCCTGGTCAGAGGTAGCACCTCCGGTTCGGTTGAACTGAACCGGGCTGGCCATCTGGGTCAGTGGACTTTTGGCCTCCCTTTCCTGAGCCTACCAACTCTCTTTTCCACAGTGGCAGCAGGAAAATTCTTACAAATCTGGCAGTCTGCATTGAGGTGGTCAAACCCCAGACAATATACAGGTGGTGTGTGGGTCAGCCTTAGCAAGGCTTCCCCACAAACACCACAGTGCTGAAACCAGTGGGCCGGTTTTTCTTTTGGGTTTCAGACATAGTGCCAGCCTAACCAAACTTGCCCATTTATGGCAATCACCAAGCAAGACTCTCTTATCGGTTCCCAACCGTGTCACGGGTCGTGGAAAAACGTAATGAAATCTGTTTTTTAGAACTGATAAGAACCGGAATTGCACTCTAAATGACTAGAAAGTTTTAAAATAACCTGATCGGTTCAAACCGAACTAACAAAAACGTTTACAAGTTCCACACAGAATAAAATAAATGTAAGCCTATCTATTACTTGCAATACCACAGACAGAGCTTGAACCGACCGGTTGTGGTTTAATTTCGTAAAAACTAAAAATAATACTTTTAACCGACAAACGAACCAAGCAGAAGGAGAAACTCCGGAGCGACTGTTCAGTGAGGCGGAGTAAAGAATCTGACAGTTTGAGTTTGAAGAACAACAAACAGAGTTTTCAACGAGCTCGTGCTCAAGGTTCCATGCCTGGCATGGAAAGTTAACTCTTTCACCTCCGGAGCAGTTGAAGGTTGGGACTCACTGCATATGTCATAATATAGTGTAACCCCTAGATGGCGCTATCCCAGGGGCTACTACCCCTGCCTGATTTGCCACTAACAGGTTGAGGGGCCTGGATCCATGGCAGGTGCCTCCACCCAGAGGTCAGGGTTTGCAATAGTTAAACTAACTTGGTCACAGCCCTCTGGGACACTGCAACCCCTTCTTCCCACTAGTGGCCCACACAATATATCAGAATTACCTTCACAGTATACACTTACCCCCAGGTCTGGTTCCGGCACTGGGACCTCCTGTGAAATGAGATACAGTGCAACAATCACAGTACAGTACTTTAACATAGACAAATACCTCAGGCAGTATAACTTTGCTGAAACAAGCAGCTCTGATTTATTTAGGGGATATAACAAGGACAGGGAAATCAGGTTAATTAGCTTATCACTCTAATAATCTACTATGGCTCTGTGCACAGGCCTATCCCTATCAGTTACTGTCCCTGGGTACCCAAGCCCTAGTGGCTAGTCCAAACCGTGGCAGCTGGTAGGGGCCCTTTCACACAGAGAAAGGAGAATTAAACAGTCAGCAGTACAGTAATTCCATTTGGATTTAATGTGGCAATTCAACAGGGAGCGACCCTGAATTAGTACTCACGACCTCCAAATAAGATAGGGTCCTTCAATGTCAGCAGGGCTCACTTGAGGTACACAAACCTCTTCACACATCCATAAAGAAAGCACTATACCAGGCAGGCTGCATCTGTATCCCGATCGAATTACTGCACAATACCCGGAGAACACACAGCAGATTCAGTTCCTGACAGACAGAGTGCAATTTTGCAATTCCTCCAGTCTTCTACAGGGTGAGCCTGGTTTCTACCTTCAGAGATCCTTGATTCTTTTCACAGGACGGATTCAGTCCTAACAAGCTGTTACACAAGCTGCAGACCGAACTCTGGGCCTTACACACGTTTTGACTAAAACTGCACACTGAAAAGCACAGGGCTCCTTCCTTCTTCACTGCCAAAGCTGAACTGAAACTCCAACCGACAAAACTGGCACTTCCTTTGAGTTCCTCCCAGTTCTTGACTGGATTGGCTGTCACTCACAATAGACTGCTGCTGTTGGTCCAAAAGGCACTGAAGTCTAAACTACATCTCCCAGAGTCACTGCCCATACAATCCTCTTGTGGCTGGCTCAGATTATGAGTCCAAGTTCTGATTCGTCCAAGGCACCATTTTAGAGCTAGCTTACCCCACACTGATTGGTCCAGTTCAGCAGTTCAAAACTAGAATGGGGACTAGCAGACACAGTTCTGACTGCAAAGAAAGCAGGTTAGACAAACTGTAATTTCATTATTACTCTAAATAATTTCTGGCAAACAGTTACATCTTTCAGATAGGTTCCCTTTGCACTCTAGTGACTGCAAAAATGAAGTGAATTGGCAGCAGCTCTGAGTGGTACTCAGAGAAGCACACAGTCCCCCATACAAACTAATTATGTCTGCAAGCAGACAGCTCTTAAAGAGACAGTACCAGAGGCTCTAAAACACTCACTGATAAATGGCTTAAATGCCAAACACCATTCAGGCTTGCAGCATTCAAGCAAGCTCCTGGAAGTCTTTTGGGAACCCCATTTGCAGGGGTTACAATAGCAAGACTTCATGTTGTTTGAATACACTATTTTCCAGTTAAAAGACGTTCCAGGACTAGAGGCATGGGATGAAGTTGGAGGAGGGTGATTCAGAGGAAATGTGAGGAAGAATTTCTTCTCAGAAAGGGTGGTGGATAAGTGGAACACCCTGCCAGAGGAAGTGGTGGGGTCTGAAACCATCACGGGATTTAGAATGCATGGGATAGACATCAGGAATTCTGGAGGTCAGGGTAAGAGGCAACAGACTTCTAGAAAAACAGAAAGGAACTTAAGCTCAAATGGGCAGACTGGATAGGCCATAGGCCCTTATCTGCCGACTTGTGTCTAATATCTATGTATCTAGTTACAATACTTGACTAGTACAAGTCTTCAGCCCACAATTTACTGCTAATAGCTTCACTTTTCCAATTGTATGTTCTTTGGACAGTTTTTTAAATGACTGGCATTGCAGCAGCCACTTCAGTTTCTGTAATTATGAGTATATTGTTACTTTGTTTTTCATCACACAGTATGATTTCACATAATTCCCCATCACCAATCCTAACTGAGTGCAGTCCTATTTCTTCTGTTGGCTGAGCCCCATGGGGCTGCTCAGTGCATATTTAATATTTCATTTATTTATTTAATACAAGATATGCTATTGGCTGGCGAAAAATAGCACATTTATTTTTATCTGCAAAGTTATAACCTATATTAACCTCATGTGGAGGAGCCATGACTGATCATTATAGATTAAACTGCAGATAAAAATAAAAGTGATATTATTAGCCCTCCCGTGTATGAAGTAAGCATTTCATGTCTCGCACACTTACCTGGTGACTAAAAACTATATTTATTTAGTTTGATTTTGTTAACCAGGTGGGATCACTAGACAAATAAATGCCTATTTTCAGGCACAACATGGAAGGTTACAAAGGATCAGAGTTGAGAACAACAGGCATATACAAAACAAAGGCATTCACAAAAGGTAATCAGAGTAAAGATACAGAATACACAACGCTGAGAATGTTGGCAAACATGAGTTGTAATCCTGTTATAAATGGCATAACTATCAAGACACTGCAGAACAAACCATTGTGGGGAGAAATCTCTGAGGAACTCCAAACCTTACACACTGGGTCTCATAGCCATTTGATAGGCTCAATGCACTTGTGACTTCTGATGAAGTCCAGTCCTAGTAGAACCCTCCTCTGTCCTTAGCTGGTCAGTTCTTCATGTGCATCTGACCAGGCGACATGCACAATACAAGCTCCTGAGCAATTGCAACAAACAAGGTAAAATCACTGCTATTATAGTCCTCCACAGGCAGGCTATTACTAACAACTATCTGTATCCATGACTGGGTGGACTCTATTCCATCCTAGTACTGCGTTGGTGTGCCGAGTAGGCAAAGACATTTTACTGAAGCAAGAGAGAGGGTGCTCTAGGTTTCAGAATTGAACTGGCGCTCACAAGCGAAGAGCAAGCAATCAGGCAGAATGCAAGACCAGATCCCTCAAGCAGCGGTTCAGTTGCAACTCCAAGCTAGGCTACAAATTCACCAGAACACTCCTCTGCTAGCAGGGTGCTCTAGGTACACTGGCGCTACCTATAGCACTGTACATCCCTTGCTAGTGGCTGTAAGGAAGTCTCCTCACCATAGAGAAACAGGAGAGAAGCGGTCATGCAAGAAGGTGGTAGAGTACTACCTGAGCAGGATATAACAGGGCAATCCAGGGAATAACGAATAAGGCTAGAGATGGCCATCTGCCTAATCCCCCACTGTGTCTTTCTGGAGGATTTGAAGGAAAATTCGAGTTTCGTGCATCTAGTTGGGAATTAAGACATAATGCACGCGACTCACACAGGGCAGGCAGACCAACAGAATGCCCGACAATGACCTGCTTGAGGGAGGAACACAGCTAACAGAGCAGGGCAATAGGGACAATGCAGGCGCTGAACTCTCAAAATAACACTGCTTACAACTCAAGGGACACCATCAGTATCACCTCTGCAGTTAGGCAGAAGGACAATAATGTGGGGCCTAACCCTGAGTGGCCATTTTAGTAGTCCTGAGGAAGCGTCCATTTTAGTAGTTCCCTCACAGTCAAGCAGTTCCTCACAGTCTCCAGAATATGATCAGTAGGATACAGGCAGGATAGGGTCGGCGTTAACAAAACACTAAAACCCTCCCCTATTATGTCTCTCTGTAGGAACAAGCTGAAAACAAAAATATGCAAGATATGCAAATCCCACTGCTGCCAGCGAACATGAGTTAGCTATGCACAGACTGCCTGGACAAAGAAATGTCTGAGTGTTCCAATCGTTCCGAGCAGGACAAAAGCACATTGGGGCATCTCAATCAGTACCCTCTCTAGGGGCGACTTGCAGCCAGACACAGTAGCACTGCTCATATAAAACCAGCAGGCCACAAACACATTGATCCAGCAACAGATAGCAATTCATGATGGAGATTGTAAAAACTGGCAGAGATTTCCCAACTCAGAGCACCACCTATGACGGCACCACTAAACACAAGGCCAGTTCCTTCCTCTCCCCACTCAGAGTGCCAGGAAGCATTGGACAACGAATCCGAGGCTCCATCACAGGTGAACCAGACCCACAGGAGCCCATGGAGCAAGATCCACAGACACTGATCACTAAATACTGCACCCCAGACCAGGTACCCAACCTGGTCAAGACCATAAAGGAGGCGGTCGGTTTCTCAGAGAGGCTCCAGCAGAGCCACCATCAAAATTGATAGCATCACTGAACCCGGCTCCAAAATCCTCTAATACTTTCCTGATCTGCACCTTGGTACAGGAGGTGGTACAAAAAGGAATGGAGTCAGAAGAACCTACAGAATTCCAGAAAAGAGGTCATGGGATAAAATGTACCCCTTCAGGTGAAGGGCCTGAAGTCATGGTGCAATGCACCACAGGTGGACCCACAGGTCACCTCCTAAACAAGAAAACAGTGCTGCCAGATGAAGGCATCAGCACTGAAGGAGCCTGCAGATAGAGAGTGGAAGAATTACTCAAAGAACTACAAACTGGCTGGTCTGGGGCTCAGAACAGCCCACATGACAATATATGTAACCATAGCACAAGTCTCCTGGCTGTAAGATATTCAAACTGGCACCTACCTCACCAGAGAGAACCCTACTCGATCAATCCATTTTGGCAAAATATTTAGCGGACCTAGCAGCAGACTCACTGAGGATCAATGCTAGATCGACAGCCGTAACCAATAGAGCCAGAAGGCTGATCTGGATGAAGATTTGGGATGCAGACCCGAATCCAAGGCCATGCTGTTGAAAGTACCATTCAAGGACACTTCACTGTTTGGGAAGGAATGGAGAGGTTCTTGAAAGGAAAAAAGGAGGGTAGGGAGATGGTGAAGGACCAGCAACTGGCCAATACCTACTTATCAGATAAGTCAAGACACAGGAGGAGTTGCAATTTTGTAACAAACAACAAAATCAGGGCTCCTCTAACTACCAAAACCAACGCCACTAAGGCAATAGAAATTACAAGTTCAAGCCATGTAACAGGTTCTAGCAAAACAGGAACAGACCCAATAATTCCTTCAAGACCAAACAAACAAAACAATGACTACAGAACAGGGAGAAAGAGACAACGAGCCGCCCATCGGGTCTCAGCTGAAACTGTTTGCTCACCAGTGGGCAAGGACGACATCAGACAGATGGGTCGGAGATGTAGTAACAGAGGGCTATGTAACAGAACTCACAGAACTACCACAGAGGTACAGAGTAGTCATCTCCCAATATCCAGAAAGAGAGCATCAAAGGACCAGGTCAGGGCGCTCTAACAAAACCTCATACAAACCAAGGCCATTGTAGAGGTTCCACAACAAGAACAAGACATGGGAATTTATTCCGTATTCTTTATGATTGCCAAGAAGACAGGAGACCTTAACCTCGTGCTAGACTTAAAATACTTGAATCGCTTACCAGTACAAGCGGTTCAAGATGGAAACAGTCAGATCAACAATCAAAGCACTAAGACCAGGGATTACCTGACATCCATAGATCTGAAGGATGCCTACCTACACATACCCATCCACTGTTCTATCACAAATTCTCAGGTTCCACATACTGGGACGTCACCTACAATACCGGCCCCCTTCGGCCTGGCTTCAGCCCCACGGGTCTTCACCAAGACAGCGGTGGTATTACGGCCAGCCTGAGAGAACAAGGTATCCAAGATCCCCTACTTAGACGACTGGCTAATCCATGCCAGGTCACTCCATGCAGGCCAAGAGAGACACAGACACAGTAATTCACTGCCTAGAGAGCCACAGATGGGTAATCAACAGGGCAAAAAAACACCCTATCACCCAGCCAGCAAATCGAGCATCTAGGAGCCTTCATAAACACAGCAGAAGGCAATGTTCGGCCCTCAACTGAACGGATATAAGCACTGCTTCATCACACTGGAACACTGGTAGCCCGGAGGACACCCTCCTGCTAGAGGTCTCCAAACTACTGGGCATGATGGCATCAGTGCATAGACCTGGTCCCGTGGACAAGGTGGAACATGAAGCCCTTCTGCTGGACTACATCAGACACGCCCACAGGAGCAACACAATCTAACAGCCCCATTCATCATGTCATCCCAAGTACGAATATCCCTGAAATAGTGGCTACAAACAGACAATCTCACAAGGGGCGACCCTGGACCCACAGACAGACATCATCATAGAGACAGATGCAAGCCTGCAGGGATGGAGGGCATCCCTGTACAACCAATCAGCACAGGGTAGCTGGAACCCAGCCGAAGCAAAGCTACCAATCAACATGCTAGAGATCGCACATTGTTCAATGCACTGCAGGCATCCCAGGCATGGCTGAGTCACAAGAACATAGTCATACATTTGGACAACACAGCCACAGTGGCATACCTGGCAAAACAGTGGGCACCAGGAGTGTAGCAGTACAGAGGAAGCAACCAGAGTGCTCAACTGGCCCAAGCCAATGTTACCTCCCTATCTGCAATACACCTAGCGGGGAGGTTGAAACAAACCATGGAGTGGTTGAGTCGACAGTTCATCCACCCAGGGCGTGGCAACTCAACCACCATGTATTTCATGAAATCAACTCATGCTAGGGACTGGTAGAACTGTACCTAATGGACACAGGCAGCAATTCACAGGTGAAGAAGTTCTACTCCAGTTTTAAGGAACCCCACTCCAGAGTAGACTCTATCCAAAGAATGGAACTTCACAATGGCTCTGTGTCTTCCCACCCATACCGCTAATCCTGCAAATACTTCACAAAAATCAGACAATCATGGGCAATGGTGATAGTAATAACCCCATACTGGTCGAGGAGGTTATGGTTTGCAATGGCAGTGGCCATGGCACTGGAGAATCCTGGATACTACCCAACAGACAGGACACGGGTCACCAGGGACCAGTCCTGCACCCGCCCCTCAAAGCCTACAGCTTACGGCCTGGCTCCTGAAAGGGAGAGACTGCTGAAGGCAGGTTATGCAGAGAAGGTGGTAGAGACCCTGACTAAGTCCAGGAGATCATCCACTACAAACACCTACAATAGGCAATGGGAATTTTCATTGCCTGCTGTAACAGAAACAAATCCACCCAGCACAAGCAGAGATCCCAGACATCCTATTATTCCTACAGGAAGGGCTAGAACAGGGACTCTCACCTTCCTCCATGAGGTTCAAGTAGCAGCATTCAGGACTGCTAGGGGCCAGATAGGTGACTCAGCACCTGGAGCTCACCTAGATGTGGTTAGATTCATCAGGGCAGTCAAAATAATCAGACCATGGATGAGACAGGACATGGCACCACTGGACTTAGTGTTAGTCCCATGGACCTCTCATCCCACCCTTTGAACCTCTTGAGGTGGTAGGCATGAAATGGCTAACACTAAAGATAGTCTTACTCATGGCTATATGCTCAGCCAGAGGAACATGTGAAATACAGCCTCTGTCCTCGCAGACCCTAAATAACATTCCACCACGACAGGATCACAATGAGGACTGTCCCATCCTTTATGCCTATGGTCAACTCAAAGTTCCATGTGTCACAGACAATAGAACTACCAAACGAACTACCAGAGACAGATACCTCGAAACAAGCAGAATTCCACATGCTTGGAATGAAGAGACATTTATGACCTACATGAATAGAGATAGAGATTTTGAAGACACACCAGTTTTTGTACTATGGCAAGGGAAAAGAAAGGGCACAGAGCTTCCAAGTCCACAACTGCAGCATAGATGAAGGAGGTGATTTCAGAGACCTACAGGTCCAAAGACAAAGTACCTCCTAAGAACATAAGACTGTACTCAACTAGAGCTGTTGCTACCTCATGGCGGAACACAACCTGGCAACCACCGAAGAGATATGTGCAGCAGCAACATGGGCTTCAATGCACACATTCATAAGACACTACAGACTGGACTTGTCGTCTGCATAAGGAGCAAACTTTGGCACAGCCAGTATTAAGAACAACACTAGGTCACTCAGCCAGTCATGAACAGTCTCCCCACCTAACTGGGACAGGATACTGCTTTTTAATAACCCAGTGTGTAAGGTTTGGAGTGCCTCGCAGATTTCTCCCACAGCGGTGGTTTACTCACCTGGTAAAGGTGATTGTGGGAGAACATCTCTGAGGCACTCCACATCCTTCCGAATGGGACACAGTTCGTAGACTTCACAGAAATGACAAATAGCAGTGCTAAGATATGACTACTACATGATTACCTGGCATGCTGTACTGGCTGGTTCCTTTAGAGTGTCAATTACAGGCATTAAAAGAATTACATATATACCCCCAAAAGTGTTGAAGCATGAAGTTTATATACAGATATAGATTTGCAATCGAAAGGTGGGGTATTGGCTTACTGGGAGGGCTTTAAGCCTGAGGTTCGATGGACAGACAACGTCACTCCCCCATCGGGCTTCAAAGGTCCCACATCCTGGGCCTCACCAGGATTCATTTTTGTTGCAGCCAGAGCTGCTCCTCCTGCCTATGGTTTTCTCACCCCTTCCCTTTTGTGTGCTTTGTGGCGCCTCTGGCCTGCCAGCTCGCTCATTTATCCTGCTGCTCTTCCGCAGCTCCTTTCTCATACAGACACTGGGTCTGTGGCTCTACTCTACCCACAGTGGTGTGTCCTGCCATTTCCTCCTTTGCCCTTCTCTTCGCCCGTTCGGTCCCAATTCTGCCTCCCTCTGTGCAGAGCTTTGTTCAACCGCCCTACCCTCTTGGCTCTTTGCCGTTTGCTCCCTCCTTCCAGCACTGCCTCTACCCTGCTGCTCTTGCTCTGGGGTGTGCCTTGATCTCCTCCTTCAACAGCCCTCTTCATCCCAGCTACCCTACTTTCCTGTATCTCCTCCCTATCCTGTACCTCCGGTTGTCTCTCAGCTGTGTGACCTGTTCCCTATCTCCATCTGTTGTCTGCATTCCGTGTGCTCCTCTGGTTTCTCCTTGCTCTCCTTGCCATTCTAACACCTGAACCATCTCTTTGTCTTTCGAGCACTCGCTTCCTCAATTGTTTCTCCATTGCTCACTCCACCACCCCTGCTATCAGCTGCAGTCGCTCTACGTTCTCCGACAATAGCACCATTGGACTCCTGTTGGGAGTGAAACCCGTGTATGCCCATCGGAATCATTGCCTTTATTTGCCTGGCAATTCTACCATGAGCCTAATTTGCACTCAACTCCTGCCTTGGCTACATGATGCTGTGTCCTCTCTACTAGGCTTGAGATTCGATTTTCCACCTGGGTAGCTCAATGCCGTATGGGGTTCTCATTCTTGATTGCAGCTCCTGCTCTCTTGTAACATTCCTGTTGGCGTTGCCACATTTCCTTTGACTCTTAACAGCACCTTGTTTGGATACTTTGTACATACCTCTCAATCTCTTGCTCCTAACTCCGGGACAAGGCTTACAATAATCAGGGCGAAGACCCCAAAATCGAGGACACATCTTAAAAATTGTACTATTCCCTCAGAATGCTGACAGAATAAAGGATTTGTGTTAAGAGAATTTTCTGAAGATCAAGTCTAACTTTCCTGTTTGACTATCAATTTGTGATTTTATTCCTCACTGTCCTGTTACATAAACACAAAATGTCTGAGGACAGAGAAACATTTTGTGGTGAATTGGGACGTCCCTGACAATGAGAGACAGTTGAGGGGTCTGACTAGGTATGTCTACATTGCTTCATTGCATTGCGCCAGGGACGCGTTGTGCTTCCATGCCGTTGGGATCTGCATATATATATATAAAAAATGATAAAATAAAAGTTTCCCAGGCTCCTGCTTGCGCTGTTTTCTACCCATATTCCATTATCCGGCTTCCTCTGCTAGCTTACATAATCTGCTGGGTTTACTTACTGTGTCTACTTAGCAGCCCTCCTGGCTAATCTTTCTCCTAGTCTGGTGCGATTCCATCAGTATTTCCTATGGAGACTTCCTACTCTCTCTCGGCACGTTCTTCTACTGCCCAGGAGGTGACACCATAAGCCATATCTGATCAGCTCTAGTCACTTCATGCCCTGCATGCTCAACGTGTACTTCATCTCTTCAGTCCTATGGTTTTGTCCATGTCGTGCTGTCGGCCTCAGCTGACTTAGTCTGGCATGGAATTGATATTTCTTTTGGGCATACCTATCATTGCTCACATGCCCACCTCATCGATCTGTGGCCCTCATGTCTCACATGTCGGGTTCCTGATTCCATCCATCATCAGCCATCGAGGATTCACTCTAGTCATGACTTTTGTCTCTCATCATGCCATGGTTTGTCTGTTTGCTTGCTCTGCCATTCACATCATTGGGCCATCTATGGCTGACTCCATCTAGCCTTCCATCGAATCTGGCCTGCGTGCCACCTCATCCAGCTGACCTACTGCAGTTCTCATCCCGTATTGGCTGGGTCCTATGCTACCCCACTGACCTCCCTACAGTCCTTTGTTCTTTCATACCTCGCTTTTCTGTACCAGCCTCCATGGCTTCAATCCATCATCATACCTCATCTGTTTCCTAATTTTATCTTCCTTGTCCTAGCACCTTTTCTAGTACCAGCGATCATGGCTTCCTCCACTCTTAGCTTCACTCCTCATCATACATCGTCCAATTTTGCTCCTCGATAGCGCAACACGAGTTGCTCCTCTGATGCTCCTCCTGGCGTACCCTCTGGTTCGCATACCCTCTGGTTCCAGACATGCCTTCTTGGCCTCAGAATCTACCTCTTTTGAGAGCCTACTTATTCCTACTACCTTTGTACAAGTTAATTTTCAAGTTCATTCCTGTCTCCTCTCTTCACATTTCTGTACCAGCTATTAAGGATTCACTCCAATCAAGGCCTGCAATCGATGTTTCTTTTTGGGTGTACCTATCATGACTCTATGCCACCTCATTGATCTACGGCCATCCTACGCATGTATGGGTTCATAACTCCAGTCATCATTCACTCAAACTTACCTCAAGATTTATCTATTTACATAAGCTTACTCGAGCATTCCTAAAATTGAATCCTATGCTACCTCATCAACTACAACCTCAGGGTTTAATCATTCAGGGTCTAATTGTTCACATCGCATAATCATCAACTTTAGTGTCTGCTCACTCATCACTCAATCAAGCTAGTCTGCATCATCCTCAGTCTCCTCGTGAGCACATCTGGAATCTCCTCGTGAGCACATCTAGATACCCCTTGCTCCTTTGACTTCTACATGGATCTACTCCTCCCATCGACTACTCGAGCATACCCTTCTTGGGTCCCTGCTGCTTCATGTTCCTTCTTTAATCTGTGCTTCTTTGGGTTGTTTCCCTATCCCGTCATCATCCTCCCTACTTATACCCCTTGTTAATGAGCCATTCTCTTAACCGACATACATCTCAAATCAGACATCGTCAGCCTAGCAGGAAGGTGATCTAGGCCTTGGATCCCCAGAGGTTTCCTCCTCAAGGGTTCTTCTCTCTCTCCTCTGTGCCAATGGTCATAATATTAGTTGGAGTTAGTGCTTTCTTCAGGTTACTTAGGTTCCACTGTTGGATGGAGCGGATGGTGGCCTAGCTTTCCCCTCTCTCCTTAGGAAGTCAGCCCTTATCTTCTCAGAATTCATTCATCATCCTCACCTTTTGAGCTCAACATCTTTGGGTATTCTTTTAGGGCTTCTTCCTGACCTACCTTTAACCCGGCATTCATTCCTATGGCACCTGTAGGGGGGAACCTCCTCTAAGGTTCCTTGTGTCGCACTTCATAGGGTGGTATATCCCATGGATAGACAGGCGGAAAGTCACAAAGCAAATCAAGTTACACAAGCATAATTGAATGGGAGGGCTTTAAGCAACAATGTCACTCCCCATCAGGTTTAAAGGTCACACATTCTGGGCCTCACCAGGATTCATTTTTTTGTCCACCATCCGCCCTTACGTCCTTCAGTGGCTCATCTCTCTTACTTGTGGGCTTCTTCCTAACCTACCTTGCTGATGCATTCATTCCCATGGCACCTGTGGGGGGACCCTCCTCTAGGGTTCCTTGCGTCGTACTCCTACAGGGTGGTATATCCCATGGATAGAGGGTGGAAAGCCACAAAGCAAATCAAGTTACACAAGCATCATCTCATATTATGTCATCTCCTTGCGTAAGCACATTGAACTAATATGTATCCAGATATACAGATACAGCTATGGAAGAAGTCTAACTGACCAGCTAAGGACAGAGGAGGGATCTACAGGGCTGGACTTCATCAGATGTCACGTGCATCGAGCCTATCAGATGGCTATGACACCCAGTGTGTAGGTTTGGAGTGCCTCAGAGATGTTCTCCACAATCACCTTCATCAGGTGAGTAAACTACCGTTATGGCGAAGAGAGCAAACAAAACTTCAGGAACTTACAGTAATACTTGAGATAACATGAATAATGTATACAACAGCTCCTCTCTAGCAAGGTAGATCCCAGTGCACAAATCCTTTTACTTTATTTAAAAATGCATTTAAAATGTGATTCTGGACATTTTCCCATCACAATGAGTAAATCCACAGTTGCCATGCTCATTCAGATGAGCACATCTAATGAACACATTCAAATGAATGAAGCATTTCAAGCATACCAGATACGTCACGAAGAGGATGCACATTGGCCCTTCTTGCCATCATATTCTATATTTTATGTTTCTGTTTTGATATATCATGGACCCCATAGAATGTCCAATTTATACCATGGGCTGCAATTCACATAGCAGGAGAAACAACATAATGGATAGCTACAGGGAAAATAACATGGGCTGTGGGGCAAATGATGTTACTCTCCCTAGCGGTGATTAACACGGCAAAATAGCCATTTTATACAGCTATGTTATTTATCCCTCCCAAGATAGAAATAGGGCATATTTTATAGTATAAATAGGGATATTCTATAATATAAATAGGGATATTCTATAATATAAATAGGGATATTCTATGGGATGTGCTGGAATAGCTTTTATTCACTCTTGAGCATTGCCAACAATGCAGCCTAGCAATAAGTGGCAGGGCAGGTGGAGCCATAAGTGTTATGGCAGCAGTGTTGATATAATGCCAGAGTGAATAAAAGCTTACTCCAGGATGCTGTATATCTTATTTATATCATGGGCTGTGATTCAAATTAATATAGCAGGAGAAACAACATGATAGCTACAGGGAAAAGAACATGGGCCATGGGAGAACACCTAGTAGGGAACAACAGCAGAGTAACACTTTTTCTACAATGTAGGTGAGAGTCAGATCTTACAGATAACTGTTTTCCTAGCCACTGAAGCATTCTAAATGAAAATAAATAATTTATTTCAATGTTAGGTGGGTCATCTGCATTTATTTCCACTTTAGTTTGGTCACAAAGCAGCTCTTAACCAATGGGAAAGCAGCTTGAACAATGCCTGATGAAATTTAATGGCCTCTGCAGCATTCAAAACAGAACAGTGAAACAAAACTTCATGAGAAAGAACTAGGGTCCCATATTCAAAGATTAGCACTGGCACAAATGTGGTTAGCACTGGCACTAACATTGGTTTGCGTTAGCATTCTGGGCAGCACCATATTCAGAGGCCCCCAGGCGCTTCCAAACATGGCAGTGCCAAGGCGCTAACTATACCAGTGCTGCACTGCACCTATCCAAATAAGGGGGTCCCTTCATGCATACCAGTGCAGTGGCATTTTCAGGGGTTTGCAGTGGTGGTAAACAGCCCCCAGAGTTGTGCTGTTTACCGCCATTGAAAACTACGCCTTAACCAGGCACTGAGCCCACGCCCTCACCTCCAAAGGCAGGGTGGCTGAACTACAGTCACCTGTCCCTGTGCCAGGCTGCCCCCACTTCCTGATGACCTGGTTTACATTAGTTTATATTCCCTAGTGGTCTAGTGGTTCCCCCACCTCCCACCATCTGGTTTACATTAGTCTATATTCCCTGGTGGTCCAGTGGTTCCCCAACTCTGTGGTTCCCCATCCTCCCGATCATCTGGTTTACATTAGTGTATATTCCTGGTGGTCTTGTGGTTCTCCACCACCTCTGATTGCATGGTTTACATTATTTTATATTCCCTGGTGGTCTAGCGGGTCCCCACCACCCCGTGTCACAGGGATGTGGGTATAAAGATAACACTGGACACAGTAATAGGGTACAACACACCTGCAGTGTGTTTTATTTTATACAAAACTAGAAAAATAAATATAAATAAAACAGTTCAAACAGAACAAGAAAATTAACAATAGCTCAGGGCTATTTCACCTTACTCCAGGTATCTCAAAACAATTCATCAGCTTTCCTGCTGTTAGAGATAAATTCCTGTTCAGGCACAGGTCCTTCTGCTTACCTTACTCCAGATAAGTGACACTGGCTATGCAGATAATCCGACTCTTGTGTCTGAGGAGGGCTTATATAGCCTCTCTATTTATGGGACGTCCCTCCCATAACATACAATTAGTTCAAGAATGGTCCCTAAATAGGGAAACTCCTCTATTACATAGTGAGGTTTTAACTCACAGGGTATAAATACAGCCCTCTAGGGACCGCTGTCCCCCTATAGAAAATCCCTGTCCTGAGGTCTTGCTAACAGGTCAGCACTTATTTTCTATAAAAGCAAACAGTGCAAACATTTATTTCATTTATTCTCTGGCGCCTAAATTCAGTGCTTCTGCACCATATATACTTAAAGACACGTTAGATCTTTTGGCATTAAATGCCATAAATGCACTTTATTCAACCAGCACCTTATATACTTAAAGGCACTTTATATCTTTTGGCATTAAATGTCATAAATGCACCTTATTTCATTCCTGTCGGCTGGCCTTAGCCTGGTGCATTATTTTGGGAGTTCTTGGTGAGGGATGGATATATGAAACTAGAAATAAAGGCAGTAGTAAAAAGATTTAGTAAGAAATAAAAAGACTAGCGTAGGTGGCCAACCTATGCCAGGGCAGAAAAAGGTAAAGTATATTGTAGGAAGATACTGTTGCACAACAGATTACAGTAAAAAAGAAGATAGGAAGGCATCCCTCCACGGGGTTATCGGACTGGCAGAACTCAGTTCTGCCACACCCTGATTGACTGGTTTACATTATTCTATATTCCCTGGGGTATATGTTTCTCCTCGTCCGATCACCTGGTTTACATTAGTCTATATTCCTGGTGGTGCAGCTGTTCCCACCACCACCACCACCACCACCTGTTTGCCTGGTTTACATTAACCTGTATTTCTTAGTGGTCTAGTGGTTTCCCCATCCTTATCACCTGGTTTACATTAGTCTATATTCCCTGGTGGTCTAGGGGTTCCCCCACCCCAATCGTCCAGTTTACATTAGCCCATATTCTCTGGTGGTCTACTGGTTCCCCTGCTCCCTCGACCATACACCAGCCTCCCACCTTCCAACCTGCAAGGATCCTTACCCTGCACTCCCTCATTCTGAGTGCCAGACTCCATGAAATTGGTGGCTGGCACAGCCCTCTCACCTCCATGGCCTGCTGCCATCTAACAGTCACAGAGCATGATAACGTATATGATCATGCTCCATGACTGTCTAACAGCAGCCAGGCGGGAGGTGACAGGAGGCTGCACTGGCCACCGATTTCATGGAGACTGGCACTCTAGGTGAGGGGGTGGGGTGGAGGGCCTTAGCAGGTGGGCAGGTGGGGTGGGGGTCGGTGTACAGTCGGGTGGTGGTTTAGGGAACCACTAGATCACCAGGGAATAATGGACTAATGTAAACAGGGTGATTGGGGGGTGAGGGAGAACTACCAGACCACCAGGGAATATAGACTAAGCAAATCAGGTGGTGGGAGGGGGGGAGCCGCCCTGGCCAGCAGGAATATAGACTAACATAAGCCAGGCATTTGGGGTAGATGGGAGAACCACTATGCCTCCAGGGACATAGACTAATGTAAACTGGACATTCAGGGAGAGAGCAACCATTAAGCCACTAGGCACTGCATTTTCCAGTGAAAGGAGCACTGTAGGGCTGATGTGCTGTATGCAAATGAGTCCATAATGAGCATGCAGATGGCCCCTTAGCACCTTGCATGCCTAATAAGCTCATTTTGATGCTAGGGCTGAATCTGGCTCACAGTACACCTTACACTATCCCACTTCAGGCAGCGCTATCTTCTGTGGGCCATATGCAGGCCTGGCCCATGCTGGCACAGCACAGTCTACTTAGCACTGTATCGACATGGCCCAATATCCAGTTGGATAGCACCACTCCATCAGTGAGTGCTATCAATCTGAATATTGCTCAGAGACCAGTCAAGCAAAGTGCAGCTCAAACAGCTGCCCTCGACTGCACCCAGTTTTGAATATGGGGCCTTCAATCTGAATGCTTTGAAATTTTAAATGCATTGTTTTAACTGGAAACATAATGGCCTCTGTCAGAATATGACATTTATCATCATTTGTGAGGGGCAAGACCTTCATAAGTCACTCGTGGCTCTGCCATTCTATGAGTTATGGTTCCACCCCTCACCCAAAAAGATAAATGACATGTTTTGATTTAGGCCATTGTGTATCCTATTTTTATTCTGGTAGTCATTCCTTCCATGGTATACATAGGGATATTCTATAGGATGTGTCAGAATAAGCTTTTTATTTACTCTTAAATGTTGTTAACAATGCTTCCTAGCAACAAGTGGCAGAGCAAAGCAGAGCCATGAGTGCAATGGCACCAGTGTTGTGTTTTTTTTAAACTTTCTTTTGTTCCTTTCACTAGTGAGGATGTACCCGGTACTGGCCCTCATGGAGGTGCCCCCTATTCTCCAAGTCCAGAATCCCCAGGTGCACTTACCAGGGTTATTAGTCTGTGGCATTGTCCTTCCCATGGCGAGGCTCCTCCCAGCGGCTGAGTGGAGTAGACTGAAATCTCCAGATCCTTTGGCAGAGCCTTCTGTGCATCATTCCATGCACGTTGCTGCAGGGGCCACCTCATGGTGTACAGTGGAAAGGTGATTTTCACTTTGGTTGCAATCTTATAGCAGAGTGGATGTGCAATGGTATCATGGCTCACTGAGCAAGCTCCCATGCCCTGTGTGTGCCAACACCTGTCACTCACCAATCCCTGCACTTGCACTGGTCCTTGGTGCATCCACCCTCAGCCACTGCTAGGGGTAAGTAGATGCCAGGTGCCAAAACCCCTCCTATTCCTCCTGAGTTGGCTGTACCCTCTGCCTCTCATTTGTACACACTGTGAAACTTCATCTCCAAAGTACGTAGGTCGGCTTTCTCTGTCACCCCGTCTCTCTGATACAATTTGCTTATTCATTGTAAGTGCTCCAGATAAAGTGAGTACTGGCCTATTTTACGCACCAATGTTTAAGAAACACACTTTAAACAAGCATTTGTCAATGCTGAATGTTGTCTTGCTGGCGTTGGCATTGGTAGTGCAGGAGTTAGAGAGATGCATAATAGGAATGGTAGTGAAGTACGGAACCAACGGCAACCCCACCCACTCTGCAGAGAGTGAAAAGGCACTGAGGTGTGTCTTTGGGTCAGTCACATACCAGCTCATGCCATTTCACCTCACCCTACTCTGCAGACTCTGATAAGTGTCGTGTTGTGCTTTGGGGTCGTCGGGCCTTACGCTCAGCCCATTCCATAAGGAAGACGTTGAGATGGGTGCAGTATAGGAGAAAGGGTGAACTTTGGGGCTGAAGAGTCCAAGGCACACCCTGATGCCTGTCAGTGTCTGCAGACTGGGAGTGGGGGCAATGGTGTGAGCATTACAGCTGACAATCCAAAGGCACACCCTGACGCCTGTTAGTCTGTACAGGGTGGGACGTTATGGTTAGCAACCCTAATGCCCTGGCGTTTGTTGCATTTGCACTCCAGATTTTCAACATGGCCTTTTGTGACCCCACCTCATGAAAGCATTTGGGACCTCTGTTCATGAAGTGGTGCTGTGATGTTGTTAATCTGTCCAGAATGTTGATTTCCAACAGCGATCGTGCCATTCTCGCCACATGTGAAAACAGAGTTCGGGCAGGATGTGAAAATGACAACTGCACCATTCATAAGGAGGTGTGAAGAGATGGCAATTTTGAAACTCGGGAGTGTAAATATTAAAAATTCTTGAAGTTACAAGCATGCGAGAAAACAGCGTAATGCACACTCATAACACAGTCATTTTTTGGAATTTTTCACCAAATTTTTAACATAGGCATTTTGAGACCTCTGCTCATGAACAGTGGCACTATGATTTTCTTAATCTGTCCCGCACTTTGATTTCCCACTGTGAATGTGCCATTGTGCGCCAGATGTGTGAAACCACATTTCGGCAAGATGTGAAAAATGACATCTATACTGTTCATAAGGAGGTGTGCAAAATGTCAATGTTGAAAATCTGGAGTAAAATATGAAAAATTCTTGAAGTTCCGACTGTGCGTGGATACTGCGCAATGCACACTCGTAACATAGTCATTTGTGGAATTTTGTCATCAAATTTTCAACATAGGCATTTTGGGACCTCTGCTCATGAACAGTGGTACTGTGATTTTCTTACTCTGTGCCGAACATTGTTTTCCTACAGCGACTGCGCCATTGTGTGCCGGATGCATAAAACACATTTTGGGCAGCATGTGGAAAATGACAGCTGCACTGTTCATAAGGAGCTGTGAAAAACTGGCAATGTTGAAAATCTGGAGTACAAATGAAAATTCGAAAGTTATGAGCGTGAGTGGAAACTGCACAATGCACACTAAGTAACACAGTCATGTTTTGGAATTTTTTCACCAAATTTGCAGCATAGGCTTTCTGGGGCCCACCTTATGAAAAGTCACACTGTTGTTTCGTTAATCAGTCCTGAAAGGTGATTCCGCGCAGTGACCGTAAAATCACCTTTAAGGACCAATAATGAGACGACAGTGACTGAATTCATGAGGTGGGGTCCCAAGAACCCCATGTCGAAAATGTGGTGCCAAAATTAGCAAAATGGCTGAAAATGCACCAAAGTTGGAAAAGATCCTGTTTATGCCATTATACAGCTTACCAGCATTTCTTCAGTTCGCGGTTGGCTTTGAAGAGTGCAGCGTGTTCCCAGTCCATCGAAGATCGTCGCAGCAGGGCTCCGGAAAACACCGTGGACCATTTTCTGCTTTTTACAGGTTTTGCCACACTGGGGTGAGCTCCCAGTGTAGCACATTTGTTTTTGGGGGCATGTTAGCCATACTGGGGTGGCTCCCAGTGTGGCACACAATCGGGCCATCAGGGTGGGGCTGCTTAGGAAAATGCCAGCACGATGGGGGTTAAACATGCCGACAGAGGTTGGGCACCCCATTGGCAAGCATGTCTGTGTGTTGGGGCATGATGCTGGGAGACTGGGCACCCCTCCAGCACAACAGTAAAGGGGCCACATATGCCGACAGGGGATTGGGCACCCCTGAAATTGGCTTCTAGGGACTGTGAGCGGTCAGCAGCGAGCCGTTTATTGAAATGTTACACCATGGAAGGCATGCCCTGCAATGAGGGAGCGCTTCCTCATTGCAGCGGCTAAACTGTTTTATTGGTGGCATGCTGTTGCACTGCTGTCACAGGTAGCGTGCAATCTAATTTGTGCCTCAGAGCCCAGCTGGAAAAAGCAGTGGCGCCACTGGCCACTACATGACCGCGCCTCAAAACCTGCTATTCCAAAGTTACCTTATGTGTTTCTTGCAGGCAAAGACAACATAAAATGTTTTTGAGTGCCGATACACATCCCAGTTCTTGGAAATGCTCCATAAATACTTTACAAAGAGATGTTTTCCAATTTTAAAGCACTTTTACTCATCAAAATTATACTTTACTTACCTAATGTCAAAAAGATGAGTACTTTACTCTTGAATGCTAGTGTTATCTGGAGCACTGCTAATTACAGTATTCACTTAGACGCATCGATGCTACCGCCTCATCATCCCCAAATGTGCTACCAGAATGGGTGATTAGGTCTCCTTCTTGTTTGCCCTAAGCTCTGGATCACTCCCGGTATGCAATTCACCCACTTGGGGCATGGCTTAGCAGCAGATTGGAACAGATGCTCCTTTTCAGCGCCTCAAGGATTTAGGCCTAATTTTATATTAAATCATTCATTTTCTCACTTTTGAAGTTTCAAACTGTTCTACGCCTGCCATGAGATAGTCACCAAGTAATAATGGGCAAACTAAGAAATGCGGTGCTGCTAATGACTTTTTCACCTAAGTCTAACAAACCATGAGGTTTCTAGGCCTACCACAGCAAGGAGCTGTAGGAAGTGGTATTATTAACGCAGATGAGTGCATCACTGAGCACCATGAGTACTACCCTCACACAGCTAGTAAAGCCGGTTCAAGAGATGGACAAGAAACTGGAGGCCCCAACCCTCCCCACCCCCGTGCACTCTTGAGCAAATAATGGGCACTCTTGAACAATCTGTACAGAAAGTGGATGCTTAAGTTTTAAAGTCAGTGGATGCCATGGCTAAGTTAATCAAAGAGAACTCTCGTCTCTGGCAAAGGCTGGAAAGCACTGAGAACTAGTCGAGACAGAGAAATGTACGGCTGATTAGACTGCCAGAACAAACAGAAGGTGAAGAACCCTTGGAATTCATAGAAACTAAACTTCCACAGATTGTGGGGTTCTCAGAGGAGAAGCCAGCCTTTGTCTTGGAAAAGGGTTATTAGATCACACCCTGGAGGGTCACAGTGAGAGGTATGGAGCCACGGACCATCCTAATAGTGTGCAATGGAGAGAGAGTTCAAGAAATGTAATGAAAAGAGAACTTTGATATGGGGACTCCAGGATCTCCTTGTTTCCCGACCTCTCATATGCTACGAGACAGCATCGCAAGGCATTGACAAGGCGTGTACTGCCTTATGTACACTGAAATTGCAGCACCAGCTTCTAGTCCCAGCAAAGTTAAAGAGCACCTTCAACATCACACGAACTTTTAACTTTCCTAACAAAGTCACCACGCTTATTCAGAGGATTAAAAGCAAGATGGCTGGGGATAAAGCAGGTGATTCAGAGGAGAAGGTGGGAGCAGATTGACCAGATGCCACAAAACATCTCCAGATATCCACGTTTGTGAGACTGGATATTAATAAAACTGGGAATTTTACAGTGCATTGTTGCATCTAAAATTACTTAATATCACTTTTAAAGTCAGCAGTTGCACTGTAAGATTTCCCTTCAGTATGCTTTCTACCTCCGCATTGCACCATGCACTTCTCCATGTTTTAACAGATGCTTCTCATTACAGAACATTCTTGGAAGGGCATAGCCTTTCAGAACTATGCCAGGACTTTCATTAAGTTGGCTAAAGTGTGACTCATTTGATTTGCTGCTACTTTATTGCCTGGTGTCTAACCTTTTTATTTTTACTTCCAGCTACAGTACTTATATACAAGCATTTGTCAATGCTGAACGTTGTTTGCTGACACTACTGCAGGATCTCTCTGCTGATTTCTGCCTCAGCAACACAGACACATAGAGGCACACACAGACCCACTAAGCACCGTGCTGGAAGTCTGAGTGAAAACTCACCGCTGTCTCTCTCTCACCTGCTCACCACTGTGTGTCTCTCTCTTGTTCGCACAGGGAGCTTTAAGACCCACAGGACTGCACATGCTTCACTTTGCAGTGTCAGTGGCTCAGTAGGTAGCACACTCGCCTCTGAGGCCAGGAGATCAGAGGGCTGTGGGTTCAGTTCCCACATCTGGCACTTGGGCTAATATCCCAGTACTGACACTGTAGTGCAGCATGAGAGGGTGGTGCACTTCTGAGGTGCTACCTTTCGGATGAGACGTTAAACCGAGGTCCCATCTGCCTGGATTAGTGGTAGTTCAGGTGGATGTTAAAGATCCCATGGCACTTATTGAAAAGAGTAGGAATTTTCCTGGTGTCCTGGCCATTTCCCTCATTCACTCAAAATACCACCAACAGCTTAATCTGGTTCAAGGTCAGTTGACATTCATCTGTATCCTCCTACCCGGTCGTGCCTGAAAATAGGCAGGATTTGTCTAGTGCACTTACCCGTCAACAAAAACTAAATAAAATAAAAATAAATAAATGCACACACAAAAAAGACTAAATAGATAAATGCGATGTTGATGCAGGCAGAACACTACAGAGGTGCTGAGCCTGAAATGCTTATGTGCCTCTCACTGTGTGACTGCAGTGTTGTTCTGCTGACTGTCAGCAGTGGCATTAGGTAATTATGCTGGCTAACAGGGCTCCATGTGGCACACGGGTGTTGGTGTCTGCGAATGGGAAGAAGGTGATGACCAAGGGGAGCACTAAAGTCTCTGTTAGTCATAAAGCATATTGTTCTGTGGCTCGTGGATCCCGCCTCCCTCCTCCCCAGATACACACACATCTCCGACTCACTGACAACCATATAACTCACTCAGGAAGTGCTGCCAGCAGCCAAATACAACATGGCCATAGTGACACAGTTCTCTAATGGCTCTGACAATGGCCACTGCAGACAAGCCAGGCTGCTGCACCTGTGATCGGCCAGGATGTCATGACAGGAAGCTGTGCTCACTCTCATTTTGCACAGCAGTCTGTCTCGGTAGCCAGAGATCTGCAGAGCCAAGAGGAACATCATCCGCTGCTGCCAAGACCTATATAGCTTGCTACCTAGAGATCCCCAGCACTGGTCACTGGTGAGCCAAACACTGACATGAGTAAATGGAGCAGCCTGTGTCATCCCTACCTGCACTTTCCTTGGGTACAGCCAGTGGAGGCTGTTCACCGAAACCTACAGAGCTCAGTAACCAGAGATCCATGGGTGGATAGGTGGATACACAAAAAGTGACATCAGGGAATGGAGCAACATGTGTGGCCACAGGAAGGGAGAGAAGGCAGACAGCGGGACAACAGGGTGCAGGAACGGTGGGGAGGGGGCAACAGATGTAGGAAACAAATAAGTGCTCTCTCCTTGGAGTGCTTCATTTGTTTCAACTACACAAAATTTCCACCCATAAACTGTGAACTACTGTCGTAATTAGCTTACACAATCATTGGTCTGTCAGGATGCGCCTAATGCAGCTTGACCTGCATTGGGTTAGTCAGTGACACACCTCTGAAATGCCATTCTCTGTAGTAAAACATTTCTTGCACAAGTTCAAGCAACATAAAAATGGTGGGGTTGGGGTTGCAAGTCACATGGTGGAGTAATGGCTACACTCATTTTCGGCAGTGTGCTGGTTTCCATGGTTCAATACCTGCATTTTCTTTACAGTCATCAAGTCTCTTAATTTCTATTGGCTTAAGGAATACTTTTCCAAATATAAGCATTATTTACTCTTTATTAATGAGGTTCCGGGGTTATGGGGGACAGATGTCAGACTCAGTACTGAACTTGAGAAATATTGTGAAAATGTTACTGAGTTTGATTATAAATAGAATGGTCTTTAAACTGTTGGGTCTGCAATGTATACTATTCATGGGATCTGCCTTTTATGTAAAAGTTAATTTATTTTAAATTGGTATTTCACCTGTGTGGTTTGCTTAAGCTGAGTATGGCAGATTTGTAAAAGGGCAAGGAAGGCAGAGCATTTTCTTTTATATCATAACTCTATTAAGCTCTGTGCTTTATAGCGTGTTGGATTAATTTTCAGTTATCAAATTCATCTGGTACTTACCTGAGTGCTGTATCTTAAGGAATGTGTCTAACAGTACCTTAGTAAGAGGAAGGTACTGTAGTCATTATTGTGTCCCTTTGAGAAAGTTTAATTGTAGATTTTGCTTGCAAAATTTATAAATAAAAGTTTAAAAATTCACCCACACAGCTATGTTTCAAAAGTGCTCTGAAGAAACATCTTCTTACATCCTCATTCAGCAACTGTTCCTAACTGCTACCACTTCCCTTGTGGTTTAGCTTTGTTCCTTCCTGGGGATGACCTGGATCTATCCCCCATCAGCGATCCTTCCTGCACTTGTTGGCTAATTGATTGTACTCTTATTCATAAAGAGTCCTCTTCCACGTCCTTATCTCCAAATAATTCCAACGCTGACATTCGCATAAACCCTCAAGCAGCACAACTGACAGCCGCCCAGTGGAGGAGCGGTAGCACTTCCACTCCTCATGCTGGCACCCTGTGTTCAGGAATGGACAACAGTCACTCGGTGGGCTGACTGGGTGACGGAGGATAGAGCACCCGATGGCAGCTCTCCTTGCATGGGGATGGGGAACACCAGGTCTTGCTGCAGAGATTGTCACCTGGCAGAGGCTGGCGGCAGCGCAGCAAGAATGCACGAGGGACAGGGCTGCAGTGTAACATGCTTGGTGCACATGTCCCAAAGCTACAGCCCAGAGGGGAAAATGGAAGAAAAGATGCAGGGCTGCAAACAGCTGGCACCCTCACAGGCTCGCTTGATTGACATGGAGGGCCATCCACCCATCAAGGTTCTGCGCAAGTGGTGGATAACCGTAAGTCCATGAGAAGGTCAGTGATGGGGCTGGGGGGTCTTTGGACAGATTGGTGGGGAGAAAACTACTGACTGAAAAAGGTAGCACAGCCATCAGAACTTCTGAAAGATTCTCCTACCGGTTCTACTACACAGCCTTCTGCACCTGAACTTCAGTCAAGGGTAATAGCTCCTTGCAGCACTGTCTTTTCATATTAAAATTTACCTGACTCAAAATTACAGACAAGCTGACAACCTAACAAATAACTAACAGGGCATCTACCCACCTCAATTTGATTTGATCAATATATATTGGGTATAAGTTAATCCTCAATTTAAAAAAGAAAGGAAATCACCTATATTACAGGAGTTGTTCATCAAGATGCTGGACTCCGACTGGGAACCTATTATGTCTACAATCTGTACATGGACCTGGGAGTTGACTGACTGCTGACAAGAACAGTGTCAAGGGCCTGGATTTGCTGTACAGTCAGCGCAGCTGAACTAGCCTTTAAGAACATATTTCAATGTCATCTATGCAAAAGACTAATACAGAAACACAGAATTTGCTGGCAGATAAGGACTGCTTGGCCCACCTAGTCTGCCCATTTTTCCTATCTACAGTGTCACCGCAGATCCTACTTGATCTCTTGCCTATCCCATGCATTCTTGAACCCCACCACTATTTTTCTCCCATCTCCTCCACTGGAAGACTGTTCCAGGAATCCTCCACTCTTTCTGTGAAGATGTATTTCCTCACATCTCTCCTGAATCTAACCTCCTCCAGCTTCATAACATGTCCACTTGTTCTTGAGCACTTTTTTCCAAAATACTTCCTCCGGTACCTTATTTATCCCCATGAGGTATTTAAAAGTCTGTATCATATCCCCTCCCTCCTCTCTTCCAGGGTGTACATATTCAGGTCCTTAGCAGCACTACTATGAAAACAATGCGCTTTTGACAGTTTATTCCCTGTGCTCTGCTGATCATATACCTGGTACTCTTTCCCACTGGCATTGAACTATCACTGAGTAATTTGCTCAGTTATCCTCTGCTTTTTTACATTTCTGCCACCAAGCATGTTGCACTGGAACCCCTCTGCTGCCAGCTGCACATGTGTATGACTTGCAGGGACATCGGGAATGGTCAGCAGAGGGTTCCACTGCTGTAGTCAAAAGACATGATATGAGCTGAAGGAAAAGCGCAGCTGAAAATTAGTCAGCCATATTTATTGTATGCCACAACAATTCAAATAAATTGCAAATATCTAAAAACTAAAATGACTGAAAAAAAATATGTACAGGTATGGAAACTGGAACTTTGGCCGCATGCTTACAGCCAAAAGCAGAATTTTGATAGATCACGACCTGATTTGATAGTACTGTTGCTTTAAGTCTCTCTTTGAAGGGCTTTGATGCAGACCATGCACCATTTTAGTTGCCTTCCTCTGACTGCCTCCACTCTGACTATATCTTTCCAGAGATATGGTCTCCAGAACCAGACACAGTATTCTAGGTGGGTTTTACCAATGATCTATACAGAGGCAACACCTCCTCTTTCTGCTAGTGATATCCCTTACTATGTACCCCAGCATCCCACTAGCCTCCCAACTGCCTTGTTGCACTGCCTGGCCACCTTTAGGTCATCCAGTATGATTACGCCCAGGTCCCTTCCCTGCTTGGTTGTTGTCAGTACCACTCCACCCATTTTGTACTTCTGCCGGTTTCTGTGCCCTAGGTACATTATTTTGCACTTTTCCACAAAGAAACCCAGCTGCCATACCTTTGACCACTCCTCTAGTTTTCTCAGGTCTCTGCTCATCCTTTCCACCTCCTCCTCCCGAGTGTCCATCCTATTGCAAATTTTGGTGTCATCCGCAAAGAGGCAGACCTTCCTTCTAGCTCCTCTGTAATGTCACTTATAAAGACATTAAAGAGGATAGGTCCAGGACTAGTCAGTAATATCTACATAAAACAGTCTGCCTCAACCTTATGGTTAAAGAAGTAGAAATGAAACCATACCATCTAAAAGTATTATGATTTGTCATTATTAGTCTATGAGCCTTTTGACAGCCTTCTGGATTTAATAGTGGCAATGGGGACATGTTAATATATAGAATATTACTAAATTTCCAATGTTTACTTAGCCTTAGCGTTCCTGGTCATTTTGGATGCATATTATTAATAATTATAACATGGGTTGGAAAAAGCAAGCAACCCAGTTGGTGGAACAGCATCATCTGACTGTGGATTAAATCTCCTATTCAATCCACAGTTGATAGTAGTCTCCCTCAAACAATATACTTTATTTTCTCACTTGTTAAGGAATTTAGAGCTGGATTACATTGTTATGGGTAGTACAGACAAAGCTAATTTAATTTCATTTAATGTCAAAGGGTTGGGAATGCCTGTTAAAAAATGGTTTTAGCTTATTTTAATCACTTAAATAGAGACATTGCTTTAATTCAAGAAACACATCTATTACCTGGTGAAGATAAGAAACTAAAATGTTCTTGGGTGGCAAATGTGATTCACAACTCACTAAGCAGCAAAAAAGAGTTGCGATTTTGATCAGACAAGGTGATATTTTCAGCAAAATAAGCCATAAAATTTATGTAAAGGGCTGGTAGTAGATTTTAGAGAGTCTTCTTTTTTTTGTACATTCTTTTTCACTCTGGTCGCCTGTGGTGGGGCATCTATCAGGCAGGGCCAGCTCAGCCGCTCCTCTCCCTGCCTGAACTCCTTCACCCCTGACCGAGGAATCAGGTGCTGGGTCCCCACCCACAAACACCATACGGGAGGCGGGGACCAGAGAGACAAGTTGGGGTCGAGCTGGCACACTGAGAGCCCTGAGCGCCTGCCATTGCCTCCCACCAACCGGTGTTTTTCCACCTTGTGTGTTGCCCCTGAGATGCCAGACGGTAATGATGTCTGCATGAGGGACATGCCTCACAGATGTCTGCCGGCATCTCCTCCAAACAGCATGCTCCTTAGGTACCTCCCGGTCTCCACTGGGTGTCACTGCAGAGCGAGGCAGCCCCATAAACCCACCCCAGGAGAGGAGAGCAAACTCTCTCCTCCCCTGCCGCCCCTGACAACCAAAATCCACCCCCTGAACCCTGGTTGCTGGCATGGCATGAGGTGTGGCATCCAGTGCCTGAATCCTCAATGCCACCAGGCCAGCTAGAGGTCTTCACAATGGGTCACAGATCACTATCAGTAACCTATATGCTTCTAATGGAGATTCTAGTGCCTTTTCTCAGAGTTTCTTAATGAGGTGTCAAAATGGAAACCTGACCCTAGGGGGTGATTTCAGTCTGGCAAAATACTATTTTTTTAGATGGATCCAACTGTAAAGCTAAAGAAACAAATTATAAGGCTAGGAAAATACTAAAAGACAGAATGTCTGACTTTGGTCTAGTCAACACCTGGAGACTGATGCACCCCAAGGGCAAATACTTCCTTTACTCTAATATGCATGAGTCCTAGAGCCAAATCGATTTGTTTCTTACCTCAAGAAATGTTATCAGTAACATTACTGATATTGGAATCAGTTCATGTGTTGTTTCCGATTACGCACCTACTTCTTTGTCGCTGGAGGTTGAGTGAGAAGTCACAGGCCACGTAGGGTGGAGAAAAAATGCTCACTGTTGAAAGACAACAACTGCCAGGTTTGGCTAAAAATGAAACTTAGCAATTTTGATTTTAATGATACTGGAGACACGGACTTTTGCTTATGGGAGGCATATAAAGCCTTTAAAGAGGTAGGATAATGTATTTTTCAGCAACAAGGAAAAGAGAAGAAAAATGATTAAAAGAAATAGAGTCTAAGCTAAAATAGAGATAATCCATAAACAAATCTTACTCCCAAGCAATTACCCTAACAGAATCATTATTTTGAAATATGATGTAACCCCTACAAATTGGGGTTTACTAAGGTGTCTTCCTGGGCTGCCTAATGCCCACTGTCAGGATAGTGTCCTGTGTCTGTAGTAGCTGTATGTGTCTGCATGAGAGTGCTATAGAAAGCCTCCGTGTCTGTCTCTTTAAGAGAGTCATTATGCTGTGTTAGAAATTAGTCTGGGCTGGGTCTGAGTAGTTTAGGCTCGTGACCGCCAGGTGAGTGTTATTTCTGCTCCATTCTGCAGTCACTATATGTGCAGAGGGAGCTCTGTTGGGAACTGTGTTCATTTACTGTATCTCTGCCTTATCAATAATAGTACAGAGTTTGTTTAACCTGCCTTCTCTTGCAGCTTGGACTTTTTGCATAAGAGCTACCATTTTGGTTCTGGACTGCAGAGTTAGACTGATCGAACTTCAGGGACCTCAAATGGAGTCTGTCCCCAGAGGGTCTTGTGGGATTGAAATCTGTAGGAACTGTAGTTTTCAAGATTTGTCATCTAAATGGACCTGGAGGGGGCCCTTGGTGTGACAGACAGTTACCTCAGCCAACCAAACTTTTGGATCTCAGAGGAAATCCCAGAACTGCCTGCACCAGAGTTCAGTTGTGAGCTGGAGTTTGAGAGTGAACATCTTGAGCCATCGAGCAGCTGCTCCTGCGTAGAAGCACAGGAGAAGTGTCAGGAAGGCTGCGCTGGCCTGCCTGTCACATCTTCCATTGAGAAATCCTGAGAATGTGAAAGTTGGACTTAAATCTAACTCCTTTGTTTGAGATCTGAATCCTGAAGAGAAGAGAGTGATCATTGCCTGAATTTGGGACCAAGACTTGCTCCAGAAGCGATCGGCTTGCCAGGTATCAAAGTGAGTCATGGATTGAGAGGTTTGTGCAGAACTTCTGCTAAATTGCAACGGACTTTACCCAAACTGTAACTGAGTTATGTTGCTTATAAGTGTGCTGAATATGTTATGTGGGTGGCGATTTGTTCCCCACCCTCAAGTGTGTTATGCTAGCTGGAAGCTGCACCAGCACCGCATGGACTAAATCCAAACTGCCTGCTCTGGTGTGGGCCCTACCACCTCAGCCTAGACTGCCACTCCTTTGCAGAGACATTTCCAATGAAAAACCCACTCGGGATACGGCTCCCTGCTCAACGCCATCAAACAGGTAGCGACCACCTCGAGAGTCGTAGGCCCTGCTTCCCTGGCAAACCGGAATATCATCCAGAGGTCTTCATCTCGTCGGTCCTGCCTCCTGGTCTGGGTAGCGTGAGTACTAAACAAGGTAGCTCCCTGCAACAAAGCTGTAATCATTGTGTGTCATCTGATTTATTTGTTTGGGTTTATTACAACAAACTGAGCCATCCGGTTCCAAATTACAAATTCTGGGTTGATGTGCATGCTAATTGTTTTTCTCCTAAGGGCCCTCAACAACAGCTGCAATGCCGGCCTACCACGGCATTGCTTCAGGCTAGCCTGCTTAACAACTGGGTACCCAGGGTTGTGTGACTGTATGCAAGGGACTCACTGTGCATGCATGTTCAGCCTGAATTAATCAGATCTATCAGTCATCCGCTAGATTTATGCACCACCCTGTTCATTTCTCCCAGAACAAATCAGATTTTGTTCTTTTTGCATTTAACCTGGCTAGTGTGTACCTTTTTGGTGGTGGTATTGTACTGCCATTGAACTGTTGCATTACAGGTCTTACTTTACAGGGGCTCCAGGACAGCTGCAGAGGATCCAGCCCTGGTGATAAGTGCAAGGGTGTGAGCAAGTCATTATTGCCATATGGTACACATGAATGTTTTGCTGCTATATTGTTTAGGCCACTAGAGGGGTTGGTGGGGTTATAGCATCCCAGAGGGCTATACCAACAGCAGTTACGCTACCCCAGAACCATTTCTCTCGATGGAGGCATCCGTTCAATGAGCTCAGGCCCTCAACCTGCACCTAGTCATGCAGGCAGGGTAGTAGCTCTAGGATAGTGCCACCCAGAGTTACATCTTGAGGCACCGCTTGGGATTAGCACCCTTAGTGGTCAAAATCAAGAATTACTGTGAAAAGTTTAATGAGTACCACTGTAGAAATGGCTGTGCATCAGTTAGTGGGATGGTGTACAGGGCATGAGATTGACTCCCACAATGCCTTGTTAATACTGGATATACCCCTGGGCACTAGTAAAGACACTGTGGAAGGGCACTTTCAAAATTGAATGCTTGGGAAAGCTGTGGTGGTGCCGACATGCTGACTTGATTGCCCAGGACCTTAATGGCCTTAATGGAGTGTAGCAACCCCATAGACAGCACTAATGTGCCCCAGACTATTGCTGCTGAGGGGTCCCCAGCCGCCTGGAGGGTGGTGACTAAAGATAGTAAGGACCCCTAGAGAACGAGCCCCCACCATTATCTGAGACCTTTGAGAAAAAGTTTGCCAAGTTGTTATTGGAGGAGGTAAAACCACAGAGGACTTTAAAAGTTAATCATGTCACCTGGGGTGTTCTTCCCGCTGCTCACCAAGCCCCAGCACCTATCCCTTCACCAGCTCCCATGACCACACCAGTACCAGCATCCACTCCTGTGCCCGCAGTTAGTCACGACTCTTACCACAGGCTGAGGATATTCTCAGGCACTCTTCCCACTTCAGGGGAGAAATGATTGGGAGACCTGGATAGACTATGTTGCCCCTAGGTACCCGAATGGCAACGTTCTGAAGCGGAGAAGAGAAAGAGGTTGAGTGAAAGCCTCCGAGGTCCTGCTATGGCTACTATCCATTCCAAGCAGGCTACTAACCCCAAAGCAACTGCACAGGACTATTTAGATGCATTGGAAAATGTGTACGGAGTCCAGATTCAGATGAGGACCTATGGTGGAGGGTAAGAACACTCAGCAATACCAAGGGAAGCCCTTATCAGTGTATGTACCTCAACTTGAAAAGGTGCTACAAGAATGTCTCAGAAAGGGTAGCGTGGCCTCAGACAAGTTAGATCGGACTAGGTTGGACTGGACCTTAAGTCTGCCCCATTCTCTGAACTATTATTGCTTCAGCTACGACTAAACCCATCTGGATTCGCCTCCCTCCCTCCTATGATGAATTAATGAGAGAAATTCAGGGGGTTGAGCAAAGGCGCCATGGGGGGGCTTTCTCACATATCTGCTGCTGCAGCCCAAGTGACAGAAGGTGATCAGGCAAATGAGGTTCAAAAGTGGAATCTAGCACCCGGTGAGCACTCGGAGACTGCTAGGACATTCTGTCATGGGCGAGCTGTTGAGAGATGAGCTGTTGAGAGAAGTCAGAGAAGTAAAAGTGGGTGCCTCTACAAAAGTTCCTCCCATGGACAAAGACCCTGGTCCCTCTCAGAGTGTGTCTGCAATGGGGTGGGATGCACACTCAGGCATCCTCTACTGAGGGCAGCTCCAAGACTGAGATCAGTGAATTGACAGCCACCATAAAAGAGTCACAGAGACATACTGCATCACCTCCAATGCCGCAGGCAGTGGGCTAACCCCGATCTTCTGTTGTTAGTGCTCCTGCTTCAGCACCCAGTGTGTACTCTGCCCAGCCTCTAACTGTGAATGGAGACCAGCTCTAATGTAGTGTTTCAGCTAAGGCAGACTCAAGAACCTGTAATTTGTCACAACTGTGGAAAGGATGGGCATTTGAAGAAAGAATGCCGGTCTCAAAAGGATTTAGAAAAGGTGGCAAACAGACTCAAGGAGAACTCCAAAACAAACCAATTGCAGAGGGATGCAAAAATGATTACAGTGGAGGTTCAGGAAATTCAAGTTCAAATTTCTCTGTGGCTAAATCGTCCATCAAGGTTCCTCCTAAAGTACTTCCAGACTGGTCTAGATTGGTGGCCTCACTTGGACACTACTATACACATAGATGGGATTCCGGCACAAGCAGCTTTAGACAGTGGGTCTCAAGTCACAATAATTTTCAAGACTGGTATGAGCAGCATCTGTCGGACTACCCATTACAACCTCTTGATGGACTGCATGTGGGGGTTAAGTGAAATGTCGTATTCTTATCTAGGCTATTTGAAAGTGTGGCTTTCCCTTCTTCTGTGGCTGGCGAGAAGATTCTGTGGAGATGCTGGCACTGGTCTGCCCTTCCACCAGACTTTATGATGGTATCCCTGTACTGACTGGCACCAATGCACACACATGTTTGGGCACCTGGCCCAGCTATGTGAAGAAGGCAGAAGAGAAAGACAGGAAAAGCCCTGCAAGTTCACACCCTGATCCAAAAGGCTTATAAGAAGCACATGCGCCTGAGCAAGATGACCAAGATGGGCCTGTGGGGATGGTTTGGAAGAAGGATCTTGCTACTATTATGTTACCTCCCAATGCAGAATGCAGTATCAGTGGTGAAGTACGGCTGCGGAAAGATGTCACTAGCAAGAGTTTGATGCTGGATGCCCCAGACAAGGGAAAATGACCCAAAGGACTTCTGATTAAACCAGTGTGCTTCTGGCCTGGGCCAAGCTTATGCCCGATGAGTGGTGGTATGAATGCAAAATGTTACAGACAGAGACATCATGGTACACAGAGGATGCACCCTGGCTAAAGTCTATTGTGCCAACACTGCTGTGCTCCCATCCCAGTGCAGAGCTGAAAAAGGATGTGAGGTATCGCTGGATATGTTTGATTTTGGGATTCACCTCTTCCAAACAGCTGGAGAACCAGGAACAGTAACAAGCTGGCCCAGAAAATCAAAGTATTCTCCCTCAAGGAATGGGATGATGGTTGTGTCACGGATGCTGAACACCACATTGCTAGCACGACAAGAGACCCTTCAGAGAGAGAGATCTAGACGCCTAGCTCCTGCTGACATAGATGATGTCCGATGTCACCTATAAGAGATGTTAGTGGCTGGCATCATACAAGAGTCATGCAGCCCACACACTTCCCCAATTGTTGTGGTGTGGAAAAGAATGGCTCTGTTCGCATGTGTTGATTACAGGACTCTCAACAAAAGAACTGTGCCTGATCATCATACAATGCCACGTATACAGGATGCCCTGGATTGTCTAAATGGGAGTAAATGGTTTTCCATTCTTGACCTCCAAATGGATACTATCAGATCCCAGTGGCTCCAGAGGACAGGGAAAACTGCATTCATTTGTCCCTTGAGCTCCTATGAGTTCCTTTGCATGCCGCAAGGCATATCGGGTGCACCAAGCAACATTCCAGCGACTAATGGAGCATGCAGTGGAGGTATGAATCCTTTGGACTCTCTCGTCTACCTTGATGATATAGTTTTGGGAAAACTCGAGGAGCATGAAGCTCGCTTAGTCAAAGTATTGGACAGACTTGAAGAGTTTGGTCTAAAGTTATCCATTGACAAATGCCAGTTTTCCAGAGTTCTGTCAAATATGTGGGTCACATTGTGTCATCAGAAGGCATCCAAACCGACTCAGTAAGGTGGAAGCCTTAACCAGCTGGCCAAAGCCAACAACTGAAAGAACTCCAAAGGTTTCTTGGATTTCTGTGTCTATTATCACCGATTTGTCAAAGACTATAAAAGGTGATCCACTGCCTACTAAACTTAACTCAAGGGTATCCGCCACTCATAAAAGTTTAAGAAGGGCACTGACAAAGATGCTGAGAAGACTTATTTCAGACCAAATGAGCCGAGATAATATAGATGCCAGTTTGAGTGGTCTCGAGCAGTACTCTATCAAGAACATCTGGAAGGACAGCATCCTGTCACCTTTGCTAACAGAAGTCTGACATCTTCAGAGAAAACTATCCAGTGCATAAATTAGAATTTCTCGCTCTCAAGTGGGTCATAGTTGACCAATTTCACAAATACTTGTATGGTGCTAAAATCTTGGTCAAGACCAATAACAATCCTTTAACATATGTCCAAACCACAACTAAACTAGATGTTACCGACACAGATGGCTTTCTGCTCTAGCAACCTATGATTATGCGGTGGAGTATCGACCAGGCTTAAATCATGTAGTTGCCGATGCTCTTTCACAAAGACCTGTTTCTGACCAACAGTGGGTTCATATCCCTGAGAAATCTGTAAAAGCACAAGTTTGACCAGGAAGAAACCTTGTCCTCTGATACTGTAAGCTGTCTGGCAGATTGCTTGGGACCTCAGAGACTTGTATATCAGTTGCCTACTGTAGTTTTGCAGCATTGGACTTGAGTTCTTTACCACAGCTAACTCCAGCTGATATCCACAAGAACAGTGCTATGATCCAATGATCAGACCAGTAGTTGAAGCTCTAAGAAAAGGGAAGATATCTCTAAGATGCGGTCCAGAGAACCCAAGACTGCCTTACTTCTTCGAGAGGGAGCAAGCTCAAGCTTCGAGAACAGTTATTGTACCGAGAGCTTACTGACAGCCAAGGTGAAATTGTGAGAAAACAGCTAGTACTGCCAGCTAAATTAAAAATATTGCCCTAAAGCTTTGCACAATCAAATGGGACATCTGGGTGGTGAGAGAACCCTTGACCTGGCCTGTTCATGTTTCTACTGGTCTAAAATGGGTCTAGACATAGAACAACACGTTAAAACCTGCAGTAGGTGTCTTCAGCACAAGGCTCCACCACAAAGAGCAGCCCCTCTGATCAATATTGTCTCTGAGTGCACCAATGGAGCTTGTCTGTATCGGTTTCTTAGTCTGAAGCCAGGTTACAAAGGCATTGAAAATGTACTTGCAGTCACAGATCACTTCACGAGATATGCAAAGGCCTATCCAACCAAAGACCAAAAGGCCTCAACTATAGCCAAAGTCTTTGTTGAAAAGTTTTTGTACATTACATTGCCCCAGCATATTCATTTGGATCAAGGCCGGGACTTTGAGAGCAGGCTTATTAAAGAACTGTGGTCTCTATGAGGTGTAAGAAAATCCAAAACAACCCCTTATCATCCTCAGGGGATCCACAACCAGAAAGATTTAACAGAACCTTACTTGATATGCTGGGCACTCTGCAACCCAAAGACAAACCAAAGTGGAGCCAACAAATCAGTGCCCTTGTCCATGCTTATAATTCACAAAGAACGATGCTACTGTTTTTTCACTGCACCATCTTATGTTTGGCAGAGAAGTTCGCCCGGGTTGATGTATGTTTCAGAGTGTCTCCTGATGGTGTCCAATCAGATAACTACCTGCAGTATGTCAAAGATCTAAAAGCCCAACTAGACTATGCCTATCAGCTTGCAAACACCATGGTAGCAAAGAGAAACCTGACTAACAAAACTCACTATGACAAACGTGTTAAGGCCCAAGAGCTCCAACCAGGTGACAGAGTACTAATAAGAAACTTTGGACTCCAGGTAAAAACAAAATAGCCGACCACTGGAGTCATGTTCCATATATTTATTTATTTATTTATTGAAATTGTTTTACCAGGAAAGACACACTAAGCAAGAAGATGCTCATCTCCCAGTGCGACCTGGGGGTGGGGGAAACAGAGGATTACTGGATACACAATTTGACAGTGACAGTGATACAGTGACAATTTGAAAAGGGTCCCACTTGTGGGCTCACAATCGTCAGTACAGGCAGAGACAATAAACAATTATAGCACAGTTCACAGTAAACAGAACAACAATTTGAGGAAAATAAGTGCCTAGATTGCAAGGTGCATGTGACACAGCTAGGAGTGTGTGTCTTGAGGTAGTTTAGGGTGGTTGAGCAGCTGAGGGAGAAGCGCAGGAATCAGGGGATTGAGCAGGTGCAGTTTCCATGAAGTGGTTTGTGAGGGCAGAGGAGAGTGATTAGCGGAGGAGGACGGATTTTAGGGGTAGCTCATTCCAGATTTTGAGAAAGCAATGGGAGAAAGCAGTTTGGCCAGCAGTGGACGTCCACCTGGGGATAGAAGTAGGCGGAGTCAGTGGATCTGAGGGCATAAGAGGGTGGGGGGAGCAAGGAGGAGAGGTAGGCAGGGAGGGCCCTAGCCAGAGCTAGACTTAAATTTAGCGTGAGTGAACGAGGCAACTGTTTTCAAGGGATGGTAAGGCCAGGGCACGGTATAGCTTGCAGTGATGAGTGCGGGGGGGCACTGAGAGCAAAGCGGCAGAGGCATTGAACAGGGTGTCAAGCTTGGGTAGGGAGGATGTGGAGCCAGCCATAAATTATGCTCATGATAGTCAAAGGAAGGAGTATCATCTTCAGGACTAACTCCACGGCATAAATTTAATGGGAGGCTTGCTGTTTCTGTGCAGAGTTCCCCAGCATGGGTGCAGTTTTTTATTGTAGGGTCAATTATGACATTAAAGGACAGGTGACAGTCAAGCCAGACCCCAAGGTACCGGAATGAGGGGACATCATTGAGTACTTGCCCATCGAGGATTTGAAAGGAGGAGGGACGGTAATCTGGACAGGTGTTGTCGCGGTCAAGGTCATTGAGACAGTGTTTTAGTGCTTAGGAAAGCTGATGGGAGCAGAACCAGCCTGAATGTTGTCAAAATCAGCTGGAGGATGGCGGCAACTGCTTCAGTGGTGGTGCCTGAGAAGAAGGACAGTGTCATCTGCATACATATGTATAAGAGATGAATGGCAAGCTAGAGGTAGATCATTTCAAACGATCGAGAATAGTAGTGGTCTGAGCACAGAGCCTTGGGGGACGCCGTAGTGATGGGTAAAGGGGTCGAGATGGCATCGGAGATATGTATGGATTGGGTTCTACCCGAAGGTAAGAGCAGAACGAGGTTGGTGGCGGAGGCAGAGATACCTGCTTCAGCAAGGCTGGAGAGGAGTAGGGTGTGCGAGACAGTATCAAATGCTTTGGCTAGGTCGACAAAATAGCAGTGGTGATCTGTCCGTCGTTCATACTGGGTAAATCGCATCAGTGAGCCTAGTCAAGGAAGAGGCAGTGGAATGCCCTTTTCTGAATCTGGACTGAAGTCAGTGTAGAAGCTGGAGTCAGACAGAAAGGTGGTAAGCCTCGGAGAGCACTAAGTGTCCTTGTAATTTAGCAAAGTGTAGGAAGGAGGGAGATGGGACGGTAGTTTGAGGTTGTGGTGGGGGGCTACCTTTAGTCTGGGGGATGACTATGGCATGCTTCCATGCCTGGGGCACTGTAGCCACAGCAAAGACAGGTTAAGTAAGGAGGCAAGTGGGCAGCAATGGCAGGGGCTGCTAGGTGGAGGAGCTTAGGGTCCAGTTCATCAGGGATTTACCTTTAGAAGGGTTGAGTGCAAGCAAGGCAGAAAGGGCTTTGGTTGCGAAATGTTATTGAATGAGAAGGTGCAGGGCACATACTGATTGTTGTGACCCACTGTGCATCCGGATGAACTAGGTGTGGGCAGAGCTGAGAGGAGGGAGAAGTGCAGGTGAGAAATACAGTGAACTTGGCTGCACAGCACTAGGTTCCGAGAGGAGGGTGTTATTTATGTTTAGTAGCGGGGTTGGGGTGGCGGTGGGGTGGGAGAAGAGGGAGTAGATAACCTTCCAAAACTTAGAAGGATTATTTAGATTAGTTTGGAGAGTTGAGTTAAATATTCGGCTTTGGCCAGCCGGGTTGCTCTCTACACTTGTTTCTAAGCTTCCGATAGTTAGAGAAGTCTTGTGGGCATTTTGGAGGACTTATGGGCACTCCAAGCTTTGTCAGCGGGTGCTATAGTTACGCGGCGACTTCAGGGTGATCCAGGGAAGATGGTTGCCATGCACCCTAGTGCTGACGCATAGGGGGTGTTTATCCCAGACACAGAGAAAGACATTTTGAAGTGATGGAGAGCGCATCGATTGAGAGGGTGGACGAAGATGTCACCCAGTTGGCTTGTTCAAGGGCATTTATAGTAATATAGTAATCAATAAGTTGCATGATCTGCAAGTGTATAAAGTACATCCAGAGGGGACACTGTGTGTTCAAACCATTCACAGAAACCATCTGTTGCTTATCAGCTAAATAGTAATCAATAATGTTCAAGAGACTGAAGCCCCTCAGCGCCTGTAACTAGATCTGCTACCAAGGCTAAGCAACAAAATCAGCAAACCCTGCTTTCCAGCCTGTTGCTCCCAATGATGTTCCAATCCTGCAGACATTGCAGATATTGAAAATGCTGAAAGTGATGACGAAAGTGAATTCTATCCTGCTTTCCCATCTTTTGAACTGTCAAGAGTGTTCCAGGAATTCCTTCCATTAACTATGGTGATGACTCTGAACCTCCAGCTGATTTAACGGATCCCAATTCATCCACGGCACCTGAACCTCCAGAAAGTGATGCTCGCAGTGTGGATCTTGAAGAGGCTGAGTCTCTGCATGGTGGAATTGATGGCAATCAATGAACCCGAACACAATGAGGCAAGTAGTGAACCTACAAGTGACCATGCAAGTGCGAATGAACTAAGTGCGCTAAGTGAACTGTTTCATGTTATTAAAAGTATCATTCAAGATCCAGAAAGATGTGTCTTGAATGATTCTGACTTTATGGAAATACCTCTGACAAGTGACAGTGAGCTTCAACAACAAGAAGTGCCAGTGCCACTGTTGCCACGTTGTTCAGAAAAATCTGTAAAACCAGTCTTAAAGCTCACGATGACACTCCAGGACAGCCTGTTAACTTGACCATGAATGTTGTGCACAAAGGAGCCTATGTCAGCCCACATTCTTGCCCAAATGTGTGTTCACTGTCACTACCAGACCAAAGCTTCCACCCAAGTTAAAGTGCCCATTCAGTGTAACAAAAGGCATAAAGTTAAGGAGATGGGAATAAGGTGAAATGCTATGATAAAATATGGTAACACTACTGAAATTGTGATTCTGTTTAATGTGAAAATGTGAATTCTAAACTATTGAGATATACCAGATGAATCATATATGTATCTTTTCTTATAATGTGTTCATATGAAATGTTATAGTAAGAACAGACTTGACGTAGACGCTAAGTTTCTCCAGGCAGGGAAGTGTAAACCTACAAATTGGGGTTTACTAAGGTGTCTTCCTGGGCTGCCTAATGCCCACTGTCAGGATGGTGTCCTGTGTCTGCAGTAGCTGTATGTGTCTGCATGAGAGTGCTATAGAAAGCCTCGTGTCTGTCTCTTTAAGAGAGTCATTATGCTGTGTTAGAAATTAGTCTGGGCTGGGTCCGAGTAGTTTAGGGCTCGTGACCCGGCCAGGTGAGTGTTATTTCTGCTCCATTCTGCAGTCACTATATGTGCAGAGGGAGCTCTGTTGGGAACTGTGTTCATTTACTGTATCTCTGCCTTATCAATAATAGTACAGAAGTTTGTTTAACCTGCCTTCTCTTGCAGCTTGGACTTTTGCATAAGAGCTACCATTTTGGTTCTGGACTGCAGAGTTAGACTGATCGAACTTCAGGGGACCTCAAATGAGTCTGTCCCCAGAGGTCTTGTGGGATTGAAATCTGTAGGAACTGTAGTTTTCAAGATTTGTCGTCTAAATGGACCTGGAGGGAGCCCTTGGTGTGACAGACAGTTACCTCAGCCAACCAAACTTTTTGGATCTCAGAGGAAATCCCCAGAACTGCCTGCACCAGAGTTCAGTTGTGAGCTGGAGTTTGGAGAGTGAACATCTTGAGCCATCGAGCAGCTGCTCCTGCGAGAAGCACAGGAGAATTGTCAGGTGACGCTGGCCTGCCTGTCACATCTTCCATTGAGAAATCCCTGAGAATGTGAAAGTTGGACTTAAATCTAACTCCTTTGTTTGAGATCTGAATCCTGAAGAGAAAGAGAGTGATCATTGCCTGAATTTGGGACCAAGACTTGCTCCAGAAGCGATCGCTTGCCAGGTATCAAAGTGAGTCATGGATTGAGAGGTTTGTGCAGAACTTCTGCTAAATTACCGGACTTACCCAAACTGTAACTGAGTTATGTTGCTTATAAGTGTGCTGAATATGTTATGTGGGTGGCGATTTGTTCCCCACCCTCAAGTGTGTTATGCTAGCTGGAAGCTGCACCAGCACTCGCATGGACTAATCCAAACTGCCTGCTCTGGTGTGGGCCTACCACCTCAGCCTAGACTGCCACTCCTTTGCAGAGACATTTCAATGAAACCCACTCGGGATACGGCTCCCTGCTCAGCGCCATCAAACAGGTAGCGACCACCTCGGAGAGTCGTGGGCCCTGCTTCCCTGGCAAACCGGAATATCATCCAGAGGTCTTCATCCGTCGGTCCTGCCTCCTGGTCTGGGTAGCGTGAGTACTAAACAAGGTAGCTCCCTGCAACAAAGCTGTAATCATTGTGTGTCATCTGATTTATTTGTTTGGGTTTATTACAACAAACTGAGCCATCCGGTTCCAAATTACAAATTCTGGTGATGCATGCTAATTGTTTTCTCCTAAGGGCCCTAACAACAGCTGCAATGCCGCTACCACGGGCATTGCTTCAGGCTAGCCTGCTTAACAACTGGGTACCCAGGGTTGTGTGACTGTATGCAAGGGACTCACTGTGCATGCATGTTCAGCCTGAATTAATCAGATCTATCAGTCATCCGCTAGATTTATGCACCACCCTGTTCTTTCTCCCAGAACAAATCAGATTTTGTTCTTTTGCATTTAACCTGGCTAGTGTGTACCTTTTTGTGGTGGTATTGTACTGCCATTGAACTGTTGCATTACAGGTCTACTTTACAGGGGTCTCCAGGACAGCTGCAGAGGATCCAGCCCTGGTGATAAGTGCAAGGTGTGAGCAAGTCATTATTGCCATATGGTACACATGAATGTTTTGCTGCTATATTGTTTAGGCCACTAGAGGGGTTGGTGGGGGGTTATAGCATCCCAGAGGGCTATACCAACAGCAGTTACGCTACCCCAGAACCATTTCTCTCGATGGAGGCATCCGTTCAATGAGCTCAGGCCCCTCAACCTGCACCTAGTCATGCAGGCAGGGGTAGTAGCCCTTAGGATAGTGCCACCTAGGAGTTACATCTTGGAGGCACCGCTTGGGATTAGCACCCTTAGTGGTCAAAATCAAGAATTACTGTGAAAAGTTTAATGAGTACCACTGTAGAAATGGCTGTGCATCAGTTAGTGGGATGGTGTACAGGGCATGAATTGACTCCCACAATGCCTTGTTAATACTGGATATACCCCTGGGCACTAGTAAAGACACTGTGGAAGGGCACTTTCAAAAATTGAATGCTTGGGAAAAGCTGTGGTGGTAAGCCGACATGCTGACTTGATTGCCCAGACCTTAATGGCCTTAATGGGTGTAGCAACCCCATAGACAGCACTAATGTGCCCCAGACTATTGCTGCTGAGGGTCCCCAGCCGCCTGGAGGTGGTGACTAAAGATAGTAAGGACCCCTTAGAGAACGAGCCCCACCATTATCTGAGACCTTTGAGAAAAAGTTTGCCAAGTTGTTATTGGAGGAGGGTAAAACCACAGAGGACTTTAAAAAGTTAATCATGTCACCTGGGGGTGTTCTTCCCTCTGCTCACCAAGCCCCAGCACCTATCCTTCACCAGCTCCCATGACCACACCAGTACCAGCATCCACTCCTGTGCCGCAGTTAGTCACGACTCTTACCACAGGCTGAGGAGTTCTCCAGGCACTCTTCCACCCCAGGGGAGAATGATTGGGAGACCTGGATAGACTATGTTGCCCCTAGGTACCGAATGGCAACGTTCTGAAGCGGAGAAGAGAAAGAGGTTGAGTGAAAGCCTCCGAGGTCCTGCTATGGCTACTATCCATTCCAAGCAGGCTACTAACCCCAAAGCAACTGCACAGAACTATTTAGATGCATTGGAAAATGTGCAAGGAGTCCAGATTCAGATGAGGACCTATGGTGGAGGGTAGAAACACTCAGCAATACCAAGGGTCACTGACAGAGCAAAGGCCGATGGCACATTTATAAGGTAGAAAAAAATGGGCAGACTGGATGGGCCTTGCGGTCCTTATCTGCCGTCAACTTCTATGTTTCTATGTTTCTATGTTTTAAGGGAAGCCCTTATCAGTGTATGTACCTCAACTTGAAAAGGTGCTACAAGAATGTCTCAGAAAGGGTAGCGTGGCCTCAGACAAGTTAGATCGGACTAGGTTGGACTGGACCCTAAGTCTGCCCATTCTCTGAACTATTATTGCTTCATCTCGACTAGCAACCCATCTGGATTCGCCTCCTCCCTCCTATGATGAATTAATGAGAGAAATTCAGGGGGTTGAGCAAAAGCGGCCACGTGGGGGCTTTCTCACATCTGCTGCTGCAGCCCAAGTGACAGAAGGTGATCAGGCAAATGAGGTTCTAGGAAGTGGAATCTAGCACCGGTGAGCACTCGGAGACTGCTAAGGACATTCTGTCATGGGCGAGCTGTTGAGAGATGAGCTGTTGAGAGAAGTCAGAGAAGTAAAAGTGGGTGCCTCTACAAAGTTCCTCCCATGGACGAAGACCTTGGTCCCTCTCAAGTGTGTCTGCTATGGGGGTGGGGATGCACACTCAGGCATCCTCTACTGAGGGCAGCTCCAAGACTGAGATCAGTGAATTGACAGCCACCATAAAGAGTCACAGAGACATACTGCATCACCTCCAATGCGAGGCAGTGGCTGAACCCGATCTTCTGTTGTTAGTGCTCCTGCTTCAGCACCCAGTGTGTACTCTGCCCAGCCCTCTAACTGTGAATGGAGACCAGCTCCTAATGTAGTGTTTCAGCTAAGGCAGACTCAAGAACCTGTAATTTGTCACAACTGTGGAAAGGATGGGCATTTGAAGAAAGAATGCCGGTCTCAAAGGATTTAGAAAAGGTGGCAAACAGACTCCAAGGAGAACTCCGAAAAGCAAACCAATTGCAGAGGGATGCAAAAATGATTACAGTGGAGGTTCAGGAAATTCAAGTTCAAATTTCTCTGTGGCAAATCGTCCATCAAGGTTCCTCCTAAAGTACTTCAGACTGGTCTAGATTGGTGGGCCTCACTTGGACACTACTATACACATAGATGGGATTCCGGCACAAGCAGCTTTAGACAGTGGGTCTCAAGTCACAATAATTTTTCAAGACTGGTTATGAGCAGCATCTGTCGGACTACCCATTACAACCTCTTGATGGACTGCATGTGTGGGTTAAGTGAAATGTCTATTCTTATCTAGGCTATTTGAAAGTGTGGCTTTCTTTCCCTTCTTCTGTGGCTGGCGTAGAAGATTCTGTGGAGATGCTGGCACTGGTCTGCCCTTCCACCAGACTTTATGATGGTATCCCTGTACTGACTGGCACCAATGCACACACATGTTTGGGCACCTGGCCCAGCTATGTGAGAAGAAAGGCAGAGAAAGACAGGAAAAGCCTGCAAGTTCACACCCTGATCCAAAAGACTTATAAGAAGCACATCGCCTGAGCAAGATGACCAAGATGGGCCTGTGGGGATGGTTTGGAAGAAGGATCTTGCTACTATTATGTTACCTCAATGCAGAATGCAGTATCAGTGGTGAAGTATCTGCTGGAAGATGTCACTAACAAGAGTTTGATGCTGGATGCCCCAGACAAGGAAAATGACCCAAAGGACTTCTGATTAAACCCAGTGCTTCTGGCCTGGGCTCAAGCTTATGCCCGATGGTGGTGGTATGAATGCAAAATGTTACGAACAGAGACATCATGGTACACAGAGGATGCACCCTGGCTAAAGTCTATTGTGCCAACCTGCTGTGCTCCCATCCCAGTGCAGAGCTGAAAAAGGATGTGAGGTATCGCTGGATATGTTTGATTTTGAGGTTCACCTCTTCCAAACAGCTGGAGAACCAGGAACAGTAACAAGCTGGCCCAGAAAATCAAAGTATTCTCCCTCAAGGAATGGGATGATGGTTGTGTCCGGATGCTGAACACCACGTTAAGCTTCGACAAGAGACCCTTCAGAGAGAGAGATCTAGAGCAGCCTAGCTCCTGCTGACTAATAGATGATGTCCGATGTCACCTATAAGAGATGTTAGTGGCTGGCATCATACAAGAGTCATGCAGCCCACACACTTCCCAATTGTTGTGGTGTGGAAAAAGAATGGCTCTGTTCGCATGTGTGTTGATTACAGGACTCTCAACAAAAGAACTGTGCCTGATCATCATACAATGCCACGTATACAGGATGCCCTGGATTGTCTAAATGGAGTAAATGGTTTTCCATTCTTGACCTCCGAAATGGATACTATCAGATCCCAGTGGCTCCAGAGGACAGGAAAAACTGCATTCATTTGTCCTTGGGCTCCTATGAGTTCCTTTGCATGCATCAAGGCATATCAGATGCACCAGCAACATTCCAGCGACTAATGGAGCATGCAGTGGGAGGTATGAATCTCTTGGACTCTCTCGTCTACCTTGATGATATAGTTTTGGAAAACTCTCGGGAGCATGAGCGCTTAGTCAAAGTATTGGACAGACTTGAAGAGTTTGGTCTAAAGTTATCCATTGACAAATGCCAGTTTTCAGAGTTCTGTCAAATATGTGGGTCACATTGTGTCATCAGAAGGCATCCAAACCGACTCCAGTAAGGTGGAAGCCTTAACCTAGCTGGCCAAGCCCAACAACTGAAAGAACTCCAAAGGTTTCTTAGTTTCTGTGTCTATTATCACCGATTTGTCAAAGACTATAAAAGGTGATCCACTGCCTACTAAACTTAACTCAAGGGTATCCGCCTCGCACAAAAAGTTTAAGAAGGGCACTGACAAAGATGCTGAGAGACTTATTTCAGACCAAATGAGCCGTATAATACAGATGCCAGTTTGGTGGTCTGAGCAGTACTCTATCAAGAACATCTGGAAGGACAGCATCCTGTCACCTTTGCTAACAGAAGTCTGACATCTTCAGAGAAAAACTATCCAGTGCATAAATTAAATTTCTCGCTCTCAAGTGGGTCATAGTTGACCAATTTCACAAATACTTGTATGGTGCTAAAATCTTGGTCAAGACCAATAACAATCCTTTAACATATGTCCAAACCACAACTAAACTAGATGTTACGGACACAGATGGCTTTCTGCTCTAGCAACCTATGATTATGCGGTGGAGTATCGACCAGGCTTAAATCATGTAGTTGCCGATGCTCTTTCACAAAGACCTGTTTCTGACCAACAGTGGGTTCATATCCTAGAAATCTGTAAAAGCACAAGTTTGACCAGGAAGAAACTTGTCCTCTGATACTGTAAGCTGTCTGGCAGATTGCTTGGGACCTCCAGACTTGTATATCAGTTGCCTACTGTGGTTTTGCAGCATTGGACTTGAGTTCTTTACCACAGCTAACTCCAGCTGATATCCACAAAGAACAGTGCTATGATCCAATGATCAGACCAGTAGTTGAAGCTCTAAGAAAAGGGAAGATATCTCTAGATGCGGTCCAGAGAACCCAAGACTGCCTTACTTCTTGAGAGGGACAAGCTCAAGCCGAGAACAGTTATTGTGCGAGCTTACTGACAGCCAAGGTGAAATTGTGAGAAAACAGCTAGTACTGCCAGCTAAATTAAAAATATTGCCCTAAAAGCTTTGCACAATCAAATGGGACATCTGGGTAGTGAGAGAACCTTGACCTGGCCTGTTCATGTTTCTACTGGTCTAAAATGGGTCTAGACATAGAACAACACGTTAAAACCTGCAGTAGGTGTCTTCAGCACAAGGCTCCGCCACAAGAGCAGCCCCTCTGATCAATATTGTCACAAGTGCACCAATGGAGCTTGTCTGTATCGGTTTTCTTAGTCTGAAGCCAGGTTACAAAGGCATTGAAAATGTACTTGCAGTCACAGATCACTTCACGAGATATGCAAAGACCTATCAACCAAAGACCAAAAGGCCTCAACTATAGCCAAAGTCTTTGTTGAAAAGTTTTTGTACATTACATTGCCCCCAGCATATTCATTTGGATCAAGGCCGGGACTTTGAGAGCAGGCTTATTAAAGAACTGTGGTCTCTATGAGTGTAAGAAAATCCAAAACAACCCTTATCATCCTCAGGGATCCACAACCAGAAAGATTTAACAGAACCTTACTTGATATGCTGGGCACTCTGCAACCCAAAGACAAACCAAAGTGGAGCCAACAAATCAGCCCTTGTCCATGCTTATAATTGCACAAAACGATGCTATGTTTTTCACTGTACCATCTTATGTTTGGCAGAGAAGTTAGCCTTCGGTTGATGTATGTTTCAGAGTGTCTCCTGATGGTGTCCAATCAGATAACTACCTGCAGTATGTCAAAGATCTAAAAGCCCAACTAGACTATGCCTATCAGCTTGCAAACACCATGGTAGCAAAGAGAAACCTGACTAACAAAACTCACTATGACAAACGTGTTAAGGCCCAAGAGCTCCAACCAGGTGACAGAGTACTAATAAGAAACTTTGGACTTCAGGTAAAAACAAAATAGCCGACCACTGGAGTCATGTTCCATATATTTATTTATTTATTTATTGAAATTGTTTTACCAGGAAAGACACACTAAGCAAAGATGCTCATCTCCCAGTGCGACCTGGGGGGTGGGGAAACAGAGGATTACTGGATACACAATTTGACAGTGACAGTGATACAGTGACAATTTGAAAAGGTCCCACTTGTGGGCTCACATTACGTCAGTACAGGCAGAGACAATAAACAATTATAGCACAGTTCACAGTAAACAGAACAACAATTTGAGGAAAATAAGTGCCTAGATTGCAAGTGCATGTGACACAGCTAGGAGTGTGTGTCTTGAGGTAGTTTAGGGTGGTTGAGCAGCTCGGAGGGGAGAAGCGAGAATCAGGGGATTGAGCAGGTGCAGTTTCCATGAAGTGGTTTGTGAGGGCAGAGGAGAGTGAATTAGCGGAGGAGTGACGGATTTTAGGGGTAGCTCATTCCAGATTTTGAGAAAGCAATGGGAGAAAGCAGTTTGGCTAGCAGTGGACGTCCACCTGGGGATAGCAAGTAGGCGGAGTCAGTGGATCTGAGGGCATAAGAGGGTGGGGGGAGTAGCAAGGAGGAGAGGTAGGCAGGGAGGAGCCTAGCCAGAGCTTAGACTTAAATTTAGCGCAGTGAACGAGGCAACTGTTTTCAAGGGATGGTAAGGCCAGGGCACGGTATAGCTTGCAGTGATGAGTGCGAGGGGGGCACTGAGAGCAAAGCGGCAGAAGGCATTGAACAGGGTGTCAAGCTTGGGTAGGGAGGATGAAGTGCCTAGCAAATTATATCGCAGTAGTCAAAGCAAAGGGAGTATCATCTTTCAGGACTAACTCACGGCATAAATTTAATGGGAGGCTTCGGTTGTTTCTGTGCAGAGTTCCTAGCATGGGGTGCAGTTTTTATTGTGGTCAATATGAACATTAAAGGACAGGTGACAGTCAAGCCAGACCCCAAGGTACCGGAATGAGGGGACATCATTGAGTACTTGCCCATCTGAGGATTTGAAAGGAGAGGGGCGGTAATCTGGACAGGTGTTGTCAGCGTGCGAGGTCATTGAGACAGTTTTTTAGTGCTTAGGGAAAGCTGATGGGAGCAGAACCAGCGCTGAATGTTGTCAAAATCAGCTTGGAGGATGGCGGCAACTGCTTCAGTGGTGGTGCCTGAGAAGAAGAGGACAGTGTCATCTGCATACATATGTATAAGAGATGAATGGCAAGCTAGAGGTAGATCATTTAAAGCGACGAGAATAGTAGTGGTCTGAGCACAGAGCCTTGGGGCGCCGGTAGTGATGGGTAAAGGGGTCGAGATGGCATCGGAGATATGTATGGATTGGGTTCTACCGAGAGGTAAGAGCAGAAACGAGTTGGTGGCGGAGGCAGAGATACCTGCTTCAGCAAGGCTGGAGAGGAGTAGGGTAAGCGAGACAGTATCAAATGCTTTGGCTAGGTCGACAAAAATAGCAGTGGTGATCTGTCCGTCGCTCATACTGGTGTAAATTGCATCAGTGAGCCTAGTCAAGGAAGAGGCAGTGGAATGCCCTTTTCTGAATCTGGACTGGAAGTCAGTGTAGAAGCTGGAGTCAGACAGAAAGGTGGTAAGCTCTCGAGAGCACTAAGTGTCCTTGTAATTTAGCAAGTGTAGGAAGGAGGGAGATGGGACGGTAGTTTGAGGTTGTGGTGGGGGGCTACCTTTAGTCTGGGGGATGACTATGGCATGCTTCCATGCCTGGGGCACTGTAGCCACAGCAAAGACAGGTTAAGTAAGGAGGCAAGTGGGCAGCAATGGCAGGGGCTGCTAGGTGGAGGAGCTTAGGGTCCAGTTCATCAGGGGATTTACCTTTAGAAGGGTTGAGTGCAAGCAAGGCAGAAAGGGCTTTGGTTGCCGAAATGTTATTGAATGAGAAGGTGCAGGGCACATACTGATTGTTATGACCCACTGTGCATCCGGATGAACTAGGTGTGGGCAGAGCTGAGAGGAGGAGGAAGTGCAGGTGGAGAAACACGAGTTGAACTTGGCTGCGACAGCACTAGGTTCGAGAGGAGGAGGTGTTAGTATGTTTAGTAGCGGGGTTGGGGTGGCGGTGGGGTGGGAGAAGAGGGTAGATAACCTTCCAAAACTTAGAAGGATTATTTAGATTAGTTTGGAGAGTTGAGTTAAAGTATTCGGCTTTGGCCAGCAGGTTGCTCTTCGTACACTTGTTTCTAAGCTCCGATAGTTAGAGAAGTCTTGTGGGCATTTGGAGGACTTATGGGCACCAAGCTTGTCATGGGTGCTAAGGCATGCAAGGACTTCCAGGGTGATCCAGGAAGATGGTTGCCATGCACCCTAGTGCGACGCATAGGGCGTGTTTATCCCAGACACAGAGAAAGACATTTTTGAAGTGATGGAGGGCAGCATCGATTGAGAGGGTGGACGAAGATGTCACCCAGTTGGCTTGTTCAAGGGCATTTATAGTAATATAGTAATCAATAAGTTGCATGATCTGCAAGTGTATAAAGTACATCCAGAGGGGACACTCGTGCTGTTCAAACCATTCACAGAAACCATCTGTTGCTTATCAGCTAAATAGTAATCAATAATGTTCAAGAGACTGAAGCCCCTCAGCACCCTGTAACTAGATCTGCTACCAAGGCTAAGCAACAAAATCAGCAAACTCCTGCTTTCCAGCCTGTTGCTCCTAATGATGTCTCCAATCCTGCAGACATTGCAGATATTGAAAATGCTGAAAGTGATGACGAAAGTGAATTCTATCCTGCTTTCTCCCCATCTTTGAACTGTCAAGAGTGTTCCAGGGAATTCCTTCCATTAACTATGGTGATGACTCTGAACCTCCAGCTGATTTAACGGATCCCAATTCATCCACGGCACCTGAACCTCCAGAAAGTGATGCTCGCAGTGTGGATCTTGAAGAGGCTGAGTCTCTCGCATGGTGGAATTGATGGCAATCAATGAACCCGAACACAATGAGGCAAGTAGTGAACCTACAAGTGACCATGCAAGTGGAATGAACTAAGTGCGCTAGTGAACTGTTTCATGCTAATAAAGTATCATTCAAGATCCAGAAAGATGTGTCTTGAATGATTCTGACTTTATGGAAATACCTCTGACAAGTGACAGTGAGCTTCAACAAGAAGTGCCAGTGCCACTGTTGCCACGTTGCTCAGAAAAATCTGTAAAACCAGTCTTAAAGCTCACGTATGACACTCCAGGACAGCCTGTTAACTTGACCATGAATGTTGTGCACAAAGGAGCCTATGTCACGCCCAATTCTTTGCCCAAATGTGTGTTCACTGCCGCTACCCAGACCAAAGCTTCCACCCAAGTTAAAGTGCCCATTCAGTGTAACAAAAGGCATAAAGTTAAGGAGATGGGAATAAGGTGAAATGCTATGATAAAATATGGTAACACTACTGAAATTGTGATTCTGTTTATATGAAAATGTGAATTCTAAACTATTGAGATATACCAGATGAATCATATATGTATCTTTTCTTATAATGTGTTCATATGAAATGTTATAGTAAGAACAGACTTGACGAGACGCTAAGTTTCTCCAGGCAGGGAAGTGTGTAAACCCTACAAATTGGGGTTTACTAAGGTGTCTTCCTGGGCTGCCTAATGCCCACTGTCAGGATGGTGTCCTGTGTCTGCAGTAGCTGTATGTGTCTGCATGAGAATGCTATAGAAAGCCTCCATGCCTGTCTCTTTAAGAGAGTCATTATGCTGTGTTAGAAATTAGTCTGGGCTGGGTCTGAGTAGTTTAGGGCTCGTGACCGCCAGGTGAGTGTTATTTCTGCTCCATTCTGCAGTCACTATATGCGCAGAGGGAGCTCTGTTACGAACTGTGTTCATTTACTGTTTATCTGCCTTATTAATAATAGTATAGAAGTTTGTTTAACCTGCCTTCTTTGCAGCTTGGACTTTTTGCATAAGAGCCACCATTTTGGTTCAGGACTGCCAGAGTTGGACTAATGGAACCTCAGGGGTCCTAAAATGGAGACTGTCCCCAGAGGTCTTGTGGGATTGAAATCTGTAGGAATTGTAGTTTTAAGGTTTGGCGCCTAAATGGACCTGGAGGGGAGCCTTTGCTGTGACAGGCAGTTCCTCAGCCAACCAAACTTTTTGGATCTCAGAGAAATCCCCAGAACTGCCTGCACAAGTTCATTTGTGAGCTGGAGTTGGGAAAGTGAACAGCTCGAGCCATCTAGCAGCTGCTCCTGTGTAGGAGCACAGGAGGAATCGGCAGGAAGGCTGCGCTGGCCTGCCTGTCACATCTTCAGTGAGAAATCCTGTGAATGTGAAAGTTGAACTTAAATCTAATTCCTTTGTTTGAGATCTGAAGCCTGAAGAGAAAGAGAGTGATCATTGCCTGAATTTGGGACCAAGACTTGCTCCAGAAGCCCGGAGGGCTATACCAACAGCAGTTACGCTACCCCAGAACCATTCCACTGGGTGGAGACACCCGTTCAATGAGCTCAGGCCCTCAACCTGCATCTAGTCACGCAGGCTGGGGTAGTAGCCCTAGGATAGCGCCACCTAAGGGTTACAATGAAGTAAACCAAATAAATAATGAAAGAGTGAATATGTCCTATGCCATACAAAATAATCTTTTGGAGAATCTGGAGAAAAAAGCAAGCAGGCTCCTACCCTACAGACTAAAAAAGTGTGAACAGAAATAATATATATGTATTTATTATAATATATTTAACTCCAAGTGCAAGGTGCTACACCTAGGGTGGAAAACCCAACTATGAGTACACCCTGGGGAATGAGTTGCAGGCCATGGCAGGCTAAAGAGACCTAGCAGTCTTGGTGGATGTTAACATGAATAATTCAGAGCAGTGCAGGAGGGCTGCGGTCAGGGCAAATAGGATGCTGGGATGCATCGCTAGGGGATTACCTCAAGGAACAGGAGGTGATTTTGCCACTGTACAACAGCCTGGTTAGACCACATCTTGAGTACTGTGTGCAGTTCTGGAGGCCGCACCTAAGGAGGGCATCCAACTCCTGGAGAGGGTTCAGAGGAGAGCAACCAGAATGACCCGGGGCCTGGGGGATATGACATATGAGGAACGACTGAGGAGCTCAACCTGTTCTTGCTGGAGGAGGGGAGGGAGGGACCAGGGGACATGATTGAGGTCTTCAAGTACCTCAGAGGAGTACATAAGGTAAGCTGAGATAGGATCTTTCAACTGAATGAGGTGGAATCACCAGAGACATAGTTGGAAGATTGAGAGTGGTAGGATTAGGGGGAAAGGAGGAGGAGGTACTTCACCGAGAGAGTGGTGGAACCATGGAATGCACTGCTCGGGAGCTGGTACAGGCAGCTACGGTGGAGGGATTCAAGAGAGAGTGGGACAGGTATAGGCAAGGGGTGAAGCAGAGTCTGGTTTGCCTGGGGGAGGCAGGACTGGGGATGGAGTAACAGTGGAAGGAGACAGACAGAGGGCTGCGGTACTCAATCAGGGTGCTGAAGCACGAGCAGACTTGATAGACCAATAGGCCTACTCTGCTGGCGTCTAGTATGTTAGTATAAACAGCATCCTAGACAAACATAAAACTTTCTTACCAAGCATAAAGATATAAATAAGATATTCTGGTCATCGTCCATCTCTGCGCCGACAGCCCGGGTTCGAAATGGACTCAGACATTGGAGGGCCAGCCAGGAGAGAAGGACTGAGCATCCTAGGACTGCCCCTCTCTGGGAAGGGGGGGTGTGTCTGGCACATCACGGACCCCTAGTGGAGGCTTGGGGGATCCATTGTGCCAGCACCAATAACTGCGAGGGGCAGGGCAGACATGGGCCTTCATTGCATGTCCCCACCCCCAGGTACAGCCGCACACAAAAATCCTGGCCCCAAGCATGAAGCCCTGCTACACTGCCGCTCCTGCTGCCAACAGTGTCCACGGGTGGGGTCTACTAAGACCTATATAGTAACAAAGAAGGGCACCAGAACAAAAACATTAAAACTTCCTCAAAATCGTTAGTCTCCTTCCATCTCTGAATCAGACCAAATAAAACTTCATTTACTTGTATTACTAGAAGAAATTAGCCGGTTGTGAAATCTCTCCTAAAAATAAAGTTCCAGGACTAGATGGCATACCTGGGAATTTTATTCCACTTAAATGCTGAAACAATGCTATGAGGAAATGAAGTATGAATGGAAGTCTTCCGCTAAAGATGGGTAAAGTCAACAAAATTTGCGCCGCAAATTAATCTGTGAATTTCTCGCATTTGTGGAGTGCAAATCAATCTGCAAAGTTCTGCCACGGCGCAAAGTTCTGCTCGTGAAGTGCGGAATTTCACCTGTGAACAGCAGAACTTCACCATTTGCAGGTGAAATTCCACCATTGTGGGCAAATACTTTGCGATTTCAGGCTAAGTCAAGTTCCTGAGCTGCCAGGACAATCTCAAGTCTGCTAAAGCATGAATTTCAGCTGCTTTGCAGCAACTTCACCCAGATATTTCAACCTCACCCAATCTCTATCTTCCTCCCACCTTTAGGGAAGTCATATAGGCCAGCCCAGTGGTGTGGAGGGCAAAGCGCTAGCGGCTACCTCCAGCCATGCCAGCGACTCGGGCTGGGGAACAGGCTTGTGTCATCGGGGTTGGCCAGGGTAGGAGAGGACCAAGAATCTGAGGGATAGCTCTCCTCCCAGGATGGGGATGCATCTTTCCTGACCACAGACTGCCATTAGGTGGAGGCCTGGTAGTGGTGCAGCATGGGCAGCAATAAGGGAGGAATGCTGTGGGGAACATCAACTGGGTGCACCTCCATGCCGGAGGCTGATGCTCCATAGTGTGGGGTTGAGAGAAAATGGAAAAGGAAGTGTCAGGCTTAATGAAGCCAAGCATCAGTCCCTGAGCTCGTGCACGCCACCTGAACTTCACTGTTCCATCTTGGAGTATTCACTTGGGAGGATGGCTCTCTCCCAATCCCACCACAAGAGGGATTCATGAGGAGACCCTGACCATGGTGGGTATCAGGGAAGCAGGAGCTGGCTCAGGAAGGTGGGGACTGGGCTGACAAGCCACCCTCAGATGCAGGAGTAGAAACTAAATATGGTGAAAAAGAAGAAAACAGAAACCATTAACAGTGATTCACAAATAAGGTAAAACCCTTTTGAATTGGCTATTATAGGCCTATATCATTACTTAATGTGGATTACAAGATTTTTTTCTTTGCTGTTAATGCTGTTTTCCTGCTGCAGCACAGGCTTAGTTATCCACCTACCTCCCCAGCCCCATCACCCGGCATCCTAGGGACTCACCTCTACCCGATGCTTCCCCATGGCTTACCCCCATGGTGGGGTCAAAACTGGTGCCTTACCACTGGCGAGATGGATCTGGTTCTGGGAAAGGGCCCTGTAGCCAGTGAGGAGCCTGTGAGGGGTCAGTGTCATCCCACACTGCATCCAGCCATTTTCCTGTTCTGTTCCCTGGAGGGACAGATGTGCAATGCCATCTAGACATACCCACATGTTACCATGCATGGGACATTAATGGCTGCTGCCCCTGTGCCCCAAGTTGCTGGTCCTGACTGCCTCCACGTGAGCCTCTGCTAGAGGTCAGGTGAGTGCCAAGAACTACAACCTCCCTCCTTCCGAGAGGAGGAGAGCAGTCCATCAGACGCCCAATCCTTCTCTCTTCTGCCAGCCCCAAGTGTTTCAAGTCCATCCTCGACCCTAGGTCACTGGCGTGGCGGCAGATGAGGCTTGGGTGCTTCTGCCCTCCACACCACCAGGCCACCTAGATTACAAGACTTTAGTGAAAAACTTGCTACTGTACAAGGTTACAGAAACTTATAGGAAATCTATCACAGAGACCAGGTAAGATTTATTATAGGAAGACACAGGTTTGAAAATAAAAGAAGATTCGATTCGTCATTTGACTAGCTAAAAGAACAATCTTCCATCTACTGTATTCTCTCTTACACCCATAAGGCCTTTGACTCCATTAATTGGACTTTTCTGACAAAAGCCCTTGAAGAATTTAATCAGGGCCATGTATTTGTTAATTGGGTTAACACGTTGTATAAGGATATTTCTAGGATTTGTACAAACAAAACTTATCAGAAAAATTCTTCTTACACAGGGCACAAGGCAAGGCTGCCCTCTTTGCTTTCATTATTTGTACCAGCTTTAGAGCCATTACTCTGTAAAATAAGACAATCTACCACTATTATAGGCATTAGAGCCAAGAATACAGAAAACAGAACATTAGCATATGCTGATTACATGCTGGTAACCTTCTCAAACCATGTCTTCTGTCCTAGCTACACTATCCGCTTTAAATGATTCAGCCATCTCTCGGAGCTTAACCATAAACTGGGATTGGCCTGAAGGGTTCCATGTCTTTTCATCTCAAAACTTTTGTCGTGGTTAATTACCGTGCGGTAATTAAAGCACAATACATTACAGCGCATGACAGTTCAGCGTATACTAATTCGCTGTTCTGTTGCGCACCACCTACAGTGAAGCAGGAGTTTGGACAGCCATGCCTCTCGAGTTTGTCAAAAGCATTAGAGGCCAGCCATTGCTGTGTGATTCTGGATTCATATTTATTTATTTATTTAGTTTTGTTGACCGGGTAAGTGCACTAGACAAATCCTGCCTATTTTCAGGCACGACCGGGGAGGGGATACAGATGAATGCCAACTGACCTTGAACCAGATTAAGCTGCTGGTGGTATTTTTAGTGAATGAGGAAATTTGGCCAGGACTCGAAATTCCCTACTCTTTTCAAGAAGTGCCATGGGATCTTTAACATCCACCTGAACTTCCACCAATCCAGGAAGATGGGACATCGGTTTAACATCTCATCCGAAAGATGGCACCTCAGAAGTGCAGCACCCTCTCATGCTGCACTACAGTGTCAGACTGGGATATTAACCCAAGTGCCAGGTGTGGGAACTGAACCCATGGCCCTCTGATCTCCCGGCCTCAGAGGCGAGTGTGCTACCTACTGAGCCACATATAGATACCATATATATATATAGATATAGATATAGAAGCCATATACCGCCTGGAGCGTATCTATGGGGAAAATAATACTGGAAGTGTCGTCAATATGACACTTTTAAATGCCCCGCTAGAGTGCACACTAGTGATGATGAAATAATAAATATATATAGGAACATAACCATGTTCCTGATGCTGGTTCGACTATGGCAATGAAAGCAGTAGCAGATTTGAAGGACAAAGCTAGCTCTTCACAGGATAGCACCCAGCATCTGGTTGCAAGTGCTATTAGTGGCTTAGCCAGGCAGTCAGTTCCAAGTTGCCATCCCTGCAAGCCTGAAGCGCACTGCACAGAGAGCACACTCAGACAGTGGCTGCAGTCCCTACTCAGCCTACATCTCTGGTTGATTTACTGATTCCAGCTGAGTACTGGAATACGAGAGAGGAGAGCTTTTTCTACCCCAACAACCAGGAACAGAAGGGAGCAGGTACTGCTGGATGCCTTCCAGGACAGCTTCCTGCTGCAATGGTCAGTGAACCAACCAGGTTAGGGAATACCCTTGACCTTGTGCTGGCAAATGGGGACTTTGTGAGAGAACTTACAGTGGAGGAACCGCTGTCAGGAGTGACCACCACTCAGTATGGCTCACATTGGATATGGGCAAGGAAGGAGGGAATCTGGCACAATAGTGCTGGACTTCAGGAGGGACAACTTTGGGAGGATGGGGAAGTGGTAAAGGGTACCTGGCCAGAATTCAATCTAGTATGGACACTAACCAGAGGTGGGAGATCATAAAGCTGGGGATAGTGGAGGCAACCAAAACCTGCTGCAAAGCCCAGAGCAAGAAGGCTAGGACTAAGAAACCAATCTGGTTGAGCAAGGAGGTCATGGAAAAGGTAAGGAGGAAAAGAACTGCCTTTAGGAAGTACAAGAAAACAGGAGGGGAGGACAGGAAGAGTACTTGACAGAATCGAAGGAGGTGACAAGGGCAGTAAGGGGAGCCAAAGCATCTACGAACTCAGGCTGGCACAAGGCATTAAGAAGGGGAGAAGGACTTTTAAGTACATCAAGGAGAAAAAGGAGCTGTAAGGACTACATAGTAAGGATTAGGAAGGAGTGGGTTGGGGAAGCAGGGTACTTATAAGGCTGGAAGCACTAAATGAGTACTTCTGCTCAGTATTTACTAAAGAGAAGAGCGGTGACACCCAAGGTGGGAGAAATGGCAGAAGCAGGGTGGGAAGTGGTGACAGATGGGAAATCATGGAGAGCAGAGTTCGAGAGGGTTTGAAGGCACTGAGGGTGGACAAGGCGCCAGGCCCAGATGGCATCCACCCCAGGGTACTGAAGGAGTTGGCAGAGGTCCTTGCAGGACCTTTGGCAGACCTATTTAATGCCTCACTCATATCTGGGGTGTGTACCTCAGGACTGGAGGATGGCTCATGTGGTGCCCTCCACAAGAGTGGCCCCAAGGATGAACGGAAACTACAGACCAGTGAGCCTCACATCCATCGTGGGTAAGCTAATGGAGACTATCCTGAAGGAGAGGCTGGTGGCCTCCTAGAGGCCAAAGAACTACAGGACAGCAGACAGCATGGCTTCATAGCGTGGCAGATCCTGCCAAACCAACCTGGTCGAGTTCTATGACTGGGTAACTAGGCAACTGGACAGGGGCCATGCAGTGGATGTCCTGTATCTGGACTTCAGTAAGGCATTCGACTCGGTGCCACATGGAAGGCTGGGAAGGAAGTTAGTAGGCACAGGGCGGGTGCGAGCTGGTGAGATGGGTAGGAACTGGCTTCGGGAAGGCAACAGAGGGTGGTGGTGGGTGGGGAGCTCTCACACCCAAGGGCAGTGACAGTGGTGTTCCACAGGGCTCGGTGTTGGGACCAGTGTTGTTTGGGATATTCATTGCAGACATATCATGGAACATCAAGAGCAAGATCAGTCTGTTTGCTGATGATACCAAGGTAGGCATGGTGGTGGATGACCTAGGGGGATGGCAGGGGTTGCAGGATGATCTGGCAAAGCTTAAAACCTGGTCAGACACCTGGCAACTGGGCTTTTAATGCCAAAAAGTACAAGGTGCTGCATTTTGGGATGAAGAACCCAAGGAGGAGTTACCAGCTAGGGGAGTGCAGCTAACCCAGACAGAGGAGGAGAAGGATCTGGGTGTGCTCATTACAGGGTCAATGAACAACTCGGCACAATGTAGGAAGAGCAGCTGCAAAGGCCAACAAAATGCTGGGTTGTATTGCAAGGTATATCCTCGAGGAGGGAGGAGGTGATTCTGCCACTGTATAGGTCATTAGTTAGACCACACCTGGAGTATGCAGTGCAGTACTGGCGTCCGTATCTGAAGAGGGACATTAAGTTACTGGAGGGGTGCAGCGCAGAGTGACAAAGATGATCAAGGGGCTGGGGGACTTATCATACGAGAGGAGGTTGAAGGAGTTGAACATGTACTCACTGGAGGAGGAGAGACAGGGTGACATGATTGAAACCTTTAAATACATGAAAGGAATAAACAAGACAGGTACAGAGGGCTGTTCAAAGTAAGGGAGGGAGGGACACAGGAGCCATGATATGAGACTGGAGCGAGGAAGGTTCAGGAGGAGATGAGAGACACTTTTTACAGAGAGGGTGGTGGCTGGGTGGAATCGTTGCCTGCTGAAGTGGTATGCAGTAAACAGTGGACTACTTCAAGCGAGGATGGGACAGGACAAGGGAGGGTTAATGAAGGGAAGGGTGGAAGGAGGGGCAGCTGCAGAATGAGGGTGCTAGCTGCACATTCGAGACGAACTTGATAGACCTCAGGCCTTTATCTGCTGGCAAATTTCGTATGTTCGTATGTTCTGCAGTATGATTCAGGGACAGATAATAAGCAGCGTTTCATAATATTTGCAATGACTAAAAACTTACACTACATCGCTCCACCCACACTGGTATGCAGATGGGACATTTAAATGTGCACTAACACTTTTCACACAGTTATACGCTATACATGGAGTCTGCCAATCTGCAGTTATCCCATCCGTGTTCATATCGATGTCTAACAATCGACTGACAGTTATGTAAGGGTTCTGCAAAGTTAAAACTGCTTTGTCCTGAACTGTCCCTCCTTCGGTCAAGACTGATTTTGAACTAGCAGCAGTAAAAGCATTTGCAACTGAGTTTCCTGGGGCTAGTACAAGGCTGCTTTTTCACCTCTGCCAAGCTGTGTGGTGAAAAGTGCAGGAAAACTCAGTCATTCATAAAAATTACACAGTGGATGCTGACTACATGCTTACAAATAAGAATGCTTCCTGCACTTGCATATGTTCAACCTGCTGATGTTGTTGATGCCTTTGAAGAACTATGGGCGACTGGAGTTTTATACAGCAAACGACGACCAACTGGCTCCTCTTGTTGATTACTTTGAAGACACATGGATAGGGAGGCCAGCTGGTCGTCGTGGTAGGCGCAGACCACATTTTGCCATTGATTTCTGGAACTGCAGCTCTGCAGTCAGTAGTGGAATCCCGAGAACCATAAATTCAGTGAGGCGGCACCAAGTTTTAATAGCCTGCTTGGTGCTTGCCACCCCACCATTTGGAAGTTCATTAATGCCCTAAAGGTAGAACAGCACTTGAACGAGCTACGTATGGAGCAATATCTGGCTGGTATACAGCCTCCAGCTCAAAGAAAAATACAAAGACACATCAAAAAGAATTGTCAAGGTCGTATAAACATACTGTGACACACAGATGATGGACTTCTTACAAGCTATTGCTCATAACTTCCAATTGCAGGTCTAGATCTATTTTGTGTGAGACTCAAAAGTATCATTAATGAGACAAGATTTGTTTTTAATTAACTTCAATAAAGATTTAACTTTTAACATGCATCTTCTGACCCTTTGACCCAGACCCAACCCAGCTCTAAGAGGACACACAAAATCAGTGAGACATGATTCGATTATACTGTGATTAACTGTGTGCTTCACGTTATGTGGCAAATGACCAAAGATTTACCTTTTAACATGCTTCTTCTGACCCTTTGACCCAGACCAAACCAAGCCATAAGAGGACACACAGCTCTAAGAGGACATGATTCGATTAGCAAATGACCCTTGAGCCTTGGACCCTGACACACACGCATCACGCATCTCCCAACCCATTACCGATCACATAACTTCTAAGGTACTAGTAATTTACTTTTCTTTTATTAAGCTTCAGTGGGTTTGCGATATAATGTCATGTGGTAAATTGTTTCTTGCACTGAAGTTGTTTGCGATGAAGTGTTTGCGACTAAATGTTTACGATGTAATGACGTGATACCGTCTGAAGCCGAACATTTAATGATAATAATTCTGTAAAAGCAATTTTGTCTAAGTAACAATCTTAAATGGCTCTGTACCCCCTACCTATTTGGCATACAAATCCCAATGACCATTTCAGAGCTTCTCAAGGTAACTTAGAGAACCTATCATCTCAAAGCTACAGATTGACTTAGATAAATGGAAACAGCTAAGGTATATCTATAGGGTAAAATAAATACATTTAAGATGATTCTGACACCAAAATGTAGTATATGTTAGAGAATCTGCCAATTAATATTAATACAATTTGGTTTAAAAATTTGACCGATTAATAAAATTGTTTTATGGGAAGGTGGGAAACATAGAATAAGTATGAGAAAATTGAGAGCAAATTGGAATAAGGGAGGGCTTGGACTCCCACACCTCAAAGTATATCACCTTGCTCTTCAATTCAAGCAAACCTACCATTAGTTCTTATCATCTGAACAACTTCCTATATGGGTCAAATTTGAAGAAACAGCCTACACCTCATTCACATTTATATCTCTTATTTAATATGGCTCCTCTCCATATTAACTCATACCCCTATCTAATGAAATCAGCTAGCTCATGTATACACCTTAGCGAACTTTTGGGATATGACACTCTTCCTGTCCAATATATGCCATTACAGAGAAACCACAAGTTTGATTTATGAATAAACCCTTATAAACATGCAGTGGGAGAAAAATGTAATGCTAACCTAAAAGATGTTACAAATTCTAGCACTAGAATCTTGCAATCATTTACAGAAATCAAAAATAAATTCTCAATTCCCACTATACAGTCCCATGCATACTTACAAATGTGAGATAGGCTATCCAAGATACTTGACTCCAATATGGCCATTTCCTTAAATAAGGATTGGATAAATTGTTATAATTGCCAATCAAAGGTGAGATCTGGGTAAGCTATACAAATTACATGGGGAATAAGCCCTGACTTAATGACCAGCTCAGAAGAAAATGGGGAACAAAGCCTGGAGACAATCATCCCCAAGAGACTGGGAAAATGCCTACAAAACCAACAAAGACATACAAGGACATCTAGTTCAATATAAGATTATTCATAATCGTTACTATCATAAGACAAACTTTTAAATGGGCCTTAGAAATGACAATACTTACTGGAAGTGTCGTAACCCAGATGATGATCTTGTGTACATCCTGTGGAAATGCCCTAAGCTACAAAGATATTTATTTATTTGTTTTGATTACCGGGTAGGTGCGCTAGACATAAAAATCCCTATTTTCAGGCACAACCGAGAGAGTACAAGGCAAGTACAGTCATAAAGAGGAGCAGGAGAAGTACACTATTTACAATATACATGACCAAGTGGCAGGAAACATAAACATCGCAGTATCATGCAGCAGTCATGTACAATAAGTCTTAGCAATAGCGGCAGGGAAACACAAACATCTCAGTAAGTATCATACAACAGTCATGTACAGTAAGTCCAGAGATAAGTATTCTGGAGATGGATCTGGAAAGCTTGCACCTAGTGTTGGATTGTGATATTTCATTCAATACAGATATTTTTATTTTAGACAATCCTACCTCCTTCTCTTACAGAATAGTTATAAGAAAACTTGCCTCCTTTTGGCAGCCTTGGGTCTAAAAGATACATTTCGTGTAACTGGAAAGACTCAGCTTCTCCTACTGTAGAAGAATGGTTATTTTAGATTCATAGTCAATACTAGCCTTATTGAAATAATTAGTTTTACACTAGCTGGGAACTATTTAAAATGTAGCTATATCTGGGATCCATATTTTAATTTGTTAAAATCTGCCTGACCTATTCCCAATCTGACATCACTTGATTTAGAAACATGTTTTAACACACCTAGTAAAGTAATGTAAACTTTGTTTAGTGAAGGTGTAGCAATGGATGTTCACTGACTCACGCTTTGCTTTAACTCTTAACTATTCAGTTTTGTATCATTACTGCATGTTATCACCAACCTTCCATTTTATTATTTTTTCTGTATGACCCTTCTTGTAAATATGATATCAATACAATGTTTTATGTATAACTCTTCAGAACAAATAGTATATACCCTAAATAGTTTTTGAATCTGCAGCAACACTTGCTTATCTGCTTTGCCTAAATGAAATGTGTTGTTCTCACTATATTTCAGCATTCATATTTTATATACATTGCATTTGCTATTGCTCAAAAATTATATTTATTCCCAATTTGTCTTGCAAACTGTTATATTTACTTAACTGCTTTGCCTAAACGTTAGTTGCTGCTGTGCTGTGATTTCTGCATTCATGCTTCCCTCTCTTTATATTTGGTACTGTTTCCTGTCTAATACCTCCATCTGTACCATTCCAGGTCGGACCTGTAATAGATTTAACTGTCTAGTGACCCAGTTAACAAAAAACTAATAAAAATATACGGAAAACTACAAAACTGCATTCAGTAAGGCAAATTATTTAAATAAGTGAGAATAATTTATAATTATACGAAAGTCAGACTGCTATATGCATAACCATCTTGAGTTCTCCAATCAGTTTATCTTTTGTCTTTTTCAAAAACATTCTAAAAATTATTTTATTACAAAATATATATATATATTTTCATTTTTATGTTAAACAAGAACTGGATCAAAACATCAAGATTAAATGCAAGTCCCTTATTTTGTCAGTTCTACTATATTTGTAAATTACCAAAATCATGGCTACAAGGAGATGGCAGGGAGGAGGCAGAGTAGAGAAAGGAGGTTTCCACCTGCTGGTTAAGGATGATGCCTACAGGGTAGTTGTAGGATTTCACTGTACCACTTTGAGACTGGAGCTTGCCCTGACCCAGTAGTATAAGGACTGGCTCAAGGTTTTGGCTTGGTCTTCACTGGGATTGTTAATACCTCCTTGGTGAGGATCTCCTACACCTGACTCTGATGGAAGCAGTTGTAGAGCCCTGCTTAAGACGTTGTGATTAGATCTTAACAATCTTGCTAATTACAGAACTGTCTCTACCCTTCCATTTCTGGTTAGGCTTGTAGAGAAAGTGGTTTAGGAGCAACTTGTATTCCACCTTGAAAAATGACATCTTGGAACCATTTCAGTCTGGCTTTCGTAAATGCCACAACATGGAAACGGCTCTGATTGGGGCATACAATGACCTCCGCCAAGCGAGAGATCAAGGGAATGTTCTGTTCTTATTCTTCTTGACCAGTAATCTGCATTTGAGACTGTCATGCACCAGGTTTGAGAAGCAGACTTAGGGAACAGGTCAGGGTGATTGGTATTGTTTTGTGCCTTGAAAAAGTGTTCTAGAAAGTGCACTGTGAATTACGTGGGCCTCATTATTACACAAATGTGTCAGTGTCTCCTACCCTGATTACTGTACCTTTGAAACCTCCTCAACAAAATAATGCAAATTACCATTTAAGGTCTCAGATAAAGGACTCACTAGATACTACTAGAACTTTCAAACCTCAGGCAAAAATTATTTTGCCGCTGCTACTCCTGTCAGTTGGAACTCTCATCCAGACAATATCAAGCCAACAAGCAATCTCCATTTCTTTAAATGGGCCATGTTATCCCACCTCCGAAGCAGTAGTACTACCTGAGCTCATCCCATGTCATCCCATTTCACCCTCCTCCGTGCTTCACATATCTATCTCCCTTCTATATATCCGCTCCCTCTTACTTGTTCCCACCTCTAACCCATCCATAGCAGCTCTTATTTTGAACTAAATATATCACAATGGTCCTAGGTTGCCCTGATGTTGAACATAAGATGAAAGTTATTTGCAGGCAGCCTCACCTCTCTTTCAGGCCTGCCTGTGTCCCCAGTATGCTCAAGACACCCCTTCATCCTCTGGAGTCACCTCTAGTTACCCTTCTCAGGTCTATCCACCATCAGGAGTCAGATACATCCCATCACAAGTGCGGGGTCTACTGCCACCAGGGGACAATCAGGGTTACATACCCTGACAGTGGTTTGGGGAGTAAATCTAGAACATTAGAGGCTGGTTGGCACAGGGGGCAGAAGCAGCCCACATTCAATGCACCAGGATAGTATTTTTTCAAAATGTTGTTGACTGTGAAGGAAATTCTAGGAAGGATTTTCTATTTTCAGTCTCATCATGGGGAAGTGGGAGTTAATTCTTAAAGTACTGATATAATTAACCAGGGTTAATTAGTTAGTAGTAATAAGTGAATGGGAAATTTGGCCAGGGTATATTTTAGAAAAGTGCCATGGTATCTTTAACATCCATGAACAACCACCACAACAGGCAAACAGGCTATTAATGAGTCATGGTGCACAGGTACCCACAACTGGGACATGGCCATACCAGGCTTTACTCAGTTAAAGAAGGATACAGTGGGGAGGAAGGGAGGGTGGTGGTGTTGCATGTGAAAGGGTATCAAAGTGAAAGAAACACAGAGAAACCAAGGGGAAAAGGGGTTTGAGGTACTGTGGGTTACACTGGAGGCAGAAGCCAGAGCTACTATTCACAAGGGTGATCTACAGACCTCCAGCACAGGAGAGGAACTGGATAAGGCACTGGGGAATTCATTAACACAATGGTGAAAAAAGGAGGTGCTGTTGGGTGGGGGACTTCCAGCTGATGGATGTAGATTGAAGCCTACCAGCCGTGGCTGAAGCAGGGACATCCTAGGCTCCCTGCAGCAGGTGTTTTCAGGCAACTAATCAAAAGTCCACTTGTAATTGGGCAATCCTAGACCTGGTGCTAACAGGGACAGTATTGCAGATGCCAGGTGGTAGGACACCTGGGAACCAGTGAGCACTGTGTCAACACGGTTCAACATATGTACGGCAGTGGATGCAAACCACACAAAACAAGGGTCCTTGACTTCAGGAGGACAGATTTAACAAAAATGGGTGAATGCCTCAGAGATGACTTTGCAGGGTGAATTAGCCAAGATGGGGTGGAGGAACAGTGGTCCAAATTAAGGGATGACATAGTGAAGGCAACAAACCTCTGCACACAAGAAGTGAGCAAAACAGAAGAAAAAAAGAGACCTCTGTGGTTCTCAAGAGAAGTGGCTGAAAAGGTTAAGGCTAAAGGGTAGTATTCAGAAGGTACAAAGAGATGCAGAGGAAAGAGGAAGAGAACTGTACCAGGAGAAGCAGAGAAAGAGGTGAGGAGCGCAAAGGTGCAAACAGAGGACAGGACAACCACAGGAGTGACCAAAGGAGACAAGACCTTTTAGGTACATAAGTGAGAAGAGGAAGGATTGTGAGGTTAAAAGGGAAGGAGGGACTGTGCAGAGGAGGATCAGGAAATAACAGATATCCTGAACAGATATTTCTGTTCAGTCTTCATGGTGGAAGGGATGGACCACATAAAACCAGCAGAAACACTGGGTGGGAGGGAGGTAGACACAAGTCCTTTTACAGAGGAGAGAGTACTGAAAGGATTTGCAAATCTGAAAGTGAACAAAGCTATGAGACCAGATGGGGTACACTCAAGGGTGTTGAGAGAGCAGAGGAGGTACTGGCTGCACCTCTGACAGCCCTTTTCAACAACTCACTGGAAACAGGAATGGCCCCAGAAGACTGGAGGAGGGCAGATATAGTCCTCCTTAATATAAGTGGTAGCAGGGAGTAGGCTGACAACTATAGGCCAGTCAGTCTGACATCAGTGGTGGGAAGCTAATTGTGTCACTTTTGAAGGAAAGGATTTGGAGTATCTTAAATGCAGTGAGTCACAAGACTCAAGGCAGCATGGATTTACAGGTGGGAGGTCATGTCAGATGAACCGGATAGACTTCTTTGACTGGTGACCAGGGAAATAAATTAGGGTGGGGCACTGGGCATCGCTTACTTAGACTTCAGCAAGGCCTTTGACACTGTACCACATAAAAAGTTCATTAGGAAACTGGGAAGTTTAGGAGTGAGTCCTAAGATGGTAAATTGGATATGAAATGTGATGATGGATAAGCAGCAGAGGGTGGTAGTAAATGGAATTCATCCCAGGGAAGAATGACCCAGGGGGGGGTTCAGGTCTCAGTAACGCAGTTTCAGTATCCAGTCCTCTTTAATGTCCTTATAAGCAACACTGCAGAAGATATATGTAAGGAAGGTATGCTTCTTTGCAGATAACACCAAAATCTGCACTAGGATGGCCACCCTAGAGAGGATGAAAAGAATGTGCAGAGACCTGAGAAAACTCAGGAGAGTCAAGTGTATGGCAGGAGGGCTCAATGTAAAAAGTGCAAAATCCATGCACCTAGGGCACAAATCCCAGAGGCAGAGTATATGGGGAGAAGTATTGACAGTCATAAAACAGGAAAGAAACCTAGAAGAAATCATATCTGATGACCTCAAAGTGGCGAGGAAGTGTGACAAAGCAGTAGAGTAGGGCCAATGTGATGCGGTATCACCAGCCAACGGAGGTGCTTCCACTGTATAAATCATTGGTTAGACCCCACCTGGAGTACTGTGTCCAGTTCTGGGCTACATCTCAAGAAGAACATACAGAGAGTAGAGGGTGTCCAGAGGAGGGCAACAAAAATGGAGCAGGGGCTGCATCAGAAGCACTATCAGGAGAGACTAAGGAATTTCAATATGTACACCATGGAAGGGAGGAATATGACAGAGACCTATAAATACCTCACTGGGTTGAACAAGGTACAGGATATGAGTATTTTCAAGGAGAAGGTGCATGAGAAAAGGAGACATGCAATGAAGCTGGAAGGGAAACTTTGGGAGGATGTGAGGAAGTACTTCTTCACTGAAGAGTGGTGGATACCTGTATGGTCTTCCGGTGGAGGTAGTGGGGACAAAAAACAGTGATAGCTTCAAGCATGCATAGGATAAGCACAAGCAAATCTTAGTTGGGAAACAAGAGGAGGTAGCCAGAGATCAGAATGCGGTCAGAGATGAAAGTATAGGCAGGAAAACATGGGCAGACTGGGTGGGCCAAGTGGTCCTTATTTGCTTGACAAATTCTATGTTTCTGTTTTAAGATCTGGCAGAATCAGGATCTAAGGTGGTATGGTTATGTAGTCAGCTGTTATGCTCCTATAAGGCTTTATGTTATTTCACCAAACGTTCTCTTTTATCCACATGTTCACTATATTTCTTGATACTAATTTATTTTGTTGAAATGCTGGTCAGCAATGGGTTAATTTATTTCAAGCAATCTGATGAAAGAGTGTTGGTTCCTTTTTCTGATCTGTTTCTTGTCCTGCTCAGTCCAGACTGAAAAACCACTGAAGGTATGGTACCAGGTCAATATATCGCTACCTGAACATCGCGGCTAAAACCGTGCTACAGGAAGTGCTAAAAGATGTACAGTGACAGGGTATGACAGCATTTAGGAATTACCACTACCTTGTCGCTGTGTGCTCAGATCAGGGAGTAGTGAACTAGCTGCAGGTGCGGTGCCTGGTCAAGCTGCTCCAGTGGTGGAGTGACTAAGGGACTAGCACCTGGAGCACTGCTCCTTTTTTTTAAACCATTTCCCCCTTTTGAGTTTTCCTTACCCCCAGGTCCACACCCTCGGAATTGATTATAAAAGTCCGGGGGCATCGAGGCACAGGAGGTAGAGACTCCCACAAAACAAAAACTTTACATTTTCCCATGCATTTCTATGGCACGCATTTTGTAACAGTTGGTGTTTTTCTGACCTTATTGCACATGCCATTTTGCTTGTGGCACTGTTTATGTGCTGTTCTTGTTCACGGGTTTTGACCCTGTGCCAAGGTAAGCATTCATTAATCTCTCTCTGTAATTTTTAATAGCAATTGCTTTTAAACTGTTGTTGGTAGCTGTTTGATGTGTTAATAAACTGCAGCTAAAGGTCTGTAAACATGAAGTCCATAATACCATTACTGAACATGATGTTCAAAAAGTAAATGTTTTATATGAATACTGATTTATGAGCACATGATGTTGTGAGATGGATTTCTTCCTGTTGCATGGGAATGCTGATGTCAGCAAAAGATACTGAATGTGGTGATAGAACACATGTTATATGTTCATTCAGGAGAGCTGGACAGATAGAGGAATCAAGTGTGCGAAAACAGGTTGGAACACTATTGTAATCCTCTTGTTTGTTCCTACCAGCTCAATAAACCAGTACTGATAACCGCTGCACTCCAGTGTTATGCAAGTTCTCGGTGATGGCTGTGGGTGTTCCAGATGGGCTAGCAGACATTAAATGCATAAGGGTAGGTGTCCCGGTGCTGCCAGGTGATGTGGTGTTGGAGCAAAGTTGGCTACAGCTTCATGCATTTGCCCTGGTCTCTAAAGTTCCCACCCACCTTACCCAATAGCAGGCCCCTATTAGAACTTTAATTTGTAGGTGGGCCCTAGATGATGACCTGAGGACACCTACTCCTTAAGTGCCTTGAAGTAAGCTATCTCCGGAGTTGATGATGCGGTGGGCACCATACAACCCACCACCAAAATCTGAACACCGATGAGTTATGATAAGGAACAGAACTAGATATGCCAGTCTCAAAGCTGGGCTGCTGTTCTATACATCACACCTAGTACTGTCTAGTAGAAAATCCTCTAATGAGTATGATGTGAAATCAGACAGCAAGAGCTATGAGGAGAGATTGGACAGAGGAGGCAGTATAGCGCGTGGTTTAAGGCTCTGAGCTGCAAATCTGGAGATCTGGGTTTGAATTCCACAGTCCCCACTTGCATACTGTGTGACCCTGAGCAAGTCACTTAACTTCCCGTGCTCCCAGGTTGCACCTGTAAACAAGCTTTCAGCTTAGTGTGTCTCACCTGGTTAAGCAATTGGAGGAAAAAGAAATAAAAAAAAAAGTAAAGCAAGAGCTATGAGAAGAGATTGGACAGCAGGACCTCCATGGAGAGATTGGACAGCAAGAGCAACAGAAAGAGAGCAAACAGCTAAAACTATGAGGAGAGACTGGACAGCAAGAGCTATGGGGAGAAATTGGACAGCAAGATCTATGAGGAGAGATTGGACAGCAAGAGCTACGAGGGAGAGACTGGACAGTGAGAGCAACAAGGAGAGATTGGACAGTAAGAGCTATGAGGAGACAGGACAGAAAGAGCTATGAGGAGAGATTGGACAGCAAGAACTACAACAAGAGATTGGACAAATAAAACAATGAGGAGGATTGCACAAGAGCTACAAGGAGAGACTGGACAGCAACACTTATAAGGAAAGATTGAAAGCAAGACCTACAAGGAGAGACTGGACAGCAAGAGCTATGGTGCAAGACTGAACAGCAAGAGCTACAGGGAAGATTGGACAGCAAGAGCTATGGGGAGAGAATGGACAGCAAGAGGTACAGGGAAAGATTGGGCAGCAAGAGCTATGGGGTGAGACTGAACAGCAAGAGCTATAGGGAGAACTGGACAGCAAGATCTACAAAGAGAGACTGGGCAGCAAAACTATGAAGAGAGTGGACAGCAAGAACTATGAACAGCGATTGGACAGCAAGAATTATGAAGAGTGATTGGACAGCAAGAACTGTATGATGAGGTGGACACTATAACAAAATACCAATCCATCAGCCACCATCTAAATAATACAGAAACATGGGCCTCAAAACATAAAATGAAATTTAACTATGACAGGTGTACAGTCCTCCACTTCAGTAGGACTAATCAGTTGTACCCTTTCACATTTCAAATTCACTAAAAATACCACCAACAGCTTAATCTGGTTCAAGGTCAGTTGGCATTCATCTGTATCCCTCCCCGGGTCGTGCCTGAAAATAGGCAGGATTTGTCTAGTGCACTTACCCGGTCAACAAAGCTAAATAAATAAAAATAAATAAAACATTAAGTAACAAACCAATACAGGCAGTGGATAAAGAATGCGACCTGGGAAATCGTAATTAATAGTAGAGTGTCAGCTTCAGATAACTGCAGAAAAATAACACAAACATCCAACTGGCTGCTAAAACTGTACAGCGATTATTTGTTTCAAGAAGTGAACACTGTAGCTTACCCTTATACAGTGGAGCCCACTTATAAGAACACCCATTTGCCTCAAAAAATTTTCTTATAAGCGAGCTGTTCTTATAGAAGAGTTGCCTATTTAAATAATAAGGCACCTGCAATTCATGATTCTGGCCTCAAGGTGGGTGTCATAGAATGCACAATAAGCTACTCTGAGGAGCAGAAAATTATTACAAATACATTCAAAACTTGCAAAACATTGCTCTGAAGGCTTACCTGTATGGTGGGGAGGCTGTCTTCTGCTGGAAGGGGTGTCGGTCTGTCTAGGGCTGCCATGACTGGTGAACATAGTGCGGGACAAAGAAGAAGCGAGCAAGCGGGTGTGGAGGTAGTCCTGTAAAGTGGCGACTGTCTTCTGCTGGAAGGAGGTGTCAGTCTGTCTCAGGCTGCCATGACTGGTTAACAAAGTAAAAGATAGCAAGGAGAAAGCAAACGGATGTGGAGGTAGTCCTGTACAGCAACAGCTGCTTTATGCTGGGAGGGATGTCGGGCTGCACAGCACTGCATCAGATTGCAGAACAGATGACAGGACAGCATACAGACGGGAGCAAGTGAGAGGAAGTTTATGTGTATGATTAGGGCTCTTTGTGCTGATGGATTGCTGAGCCATTCAAAAAACAATAGTCAGATAGCACCTTTTTGTAATCAGTTCATATTGGAATGCATTGAATGCACTGAATATTAAAGTTAATTAGCAGTCATTCACATGTAGCGCTATACTGGCAAAGCGTTAATAGCCAGAGACAAGGTGTGACAGTAAGGTTTCATGAGTTTCATTAACAGTTGGCAGTGAACTAGCACAGAAAATGTTCCTTTAACTGGGCTGATAGTGATTATATATGGGCTTCACTCACATAGGAATGCATTACTAAAAATCGGGACATGGGACTCATGTTCTTATAACCGGATGTTCCTTTAAGCAATGTTCTTATAAGTGGGCTCCACTGTACCAAACATTTACATGACCTTACTTGGACTATGGGTCCCTTTTGGAACCATATTTGAGAGATGATATGAAGTTGGTGGAAAGGGTTCAGAGAAGGGCAACCAAGTTAATACCACGGTTGAGCAACATGACGTGAAAAATTAACCACAACAGGACTATTCAGCCTGGAGGAAAGAAGGAAAAGGGATGATTTACTCATTATTTAAAATCCTAAACAATCCTGAACTATCATCCCAGTGTGGTTTTGTATTCAGTGTCAGAACGGTCACCTAAGGTCCCATGATAAACAACTCTTAATCCCTAAAGTAAACATAAAAAGGGACAACTATTTCACTATATGGAATAAATTACCCAAGAGTTGGTAGACTCAACAACATTACTAGATCTAAGGCAGGGTTGGATAATTACTTGCTATTGAATTTAAACAGGAAATAATTCACCCACTAGGAGTTGGAGGCAATCGATGGGCACCCGCCTACTTTTGTCTTGCACAACCAAGTAACCCAAGTAACTACGTGAAAGATTGGACAGCAAGAACTATGAAGGATGACTGCACAGCAAGCACTACATGAAAAGACTGGACAGCAAGAACTTTGAAGAGCGATTTTACAGAAAGAACTATGTACATAGATTGGACAGCAAAGAGCTATTTCACAGATAAAATTACAAGTAGATTGGACTGTCAGTGGTATAAGTAAAGACTGCACAGCAGGTGCTACAGGGAAAGATATTACATACTTAAATTATTTAGCCTAGAGTGGAAAAAGGCTGAGGGGTCACAGAATCCTGGTGTTTCAAATACAGTACTAAAAGGGATAGAAAGGGTAGAGAAGTCACAGCTCTTTTTTATTTTTATTTAGTTTTGTTGACCAGGTCAGTGTACTAGGCAAATCCTGTCTATTTTTAGGCACAACCCGGGAGGGATACAGATGAATGTCAACTGACCTTGAACCAGATTAAGCTGTTGGTGGTATTTTTAGTGAATGAGGAAATTTGGCCAAGACACCAGGAAATTCCCATACTCTTGGCCAGTGGGGGACAGGCTGTCAGCAAGATGGCCACTCGGTGCAGGCCATTGGAAGGAGAAGGCAGCTGAATGCGGTGGGAGAGGTTGCCTCATCTCCCACTGTGAATCTCAAGAAGCGAACCGTATGGATCTACCAGATTTTGAATCAGAAGATGAATTTCACGAGGTCCGATTTCTGCAGAGGATTTGGAGCTTATTGCTACTACTGATGTTAACAAAGGATCAGTTTTGCTTGAAGTTGCAGCAGCAAGCGCTATCTCTTACAAACCGCTCACAGACTCTGCAGAGCTGCAGCTCCTGGGGATGCGCCTGTCATTAGCAGTGAAATTTCTGACAGCTCCTCAGCTGAGGAGAAGTATTCAAACACCCAGGGCTTGGTAAGTCTATGCCTTTGACTGCTACTTCTGTTTCTTCTAACGTTAGAGATTCAATACAATTGCCACTTAATCTGTGTGAGACTGCTCCTAAATAAGCGGCTGGCAGTATTCTTGTCGCAACCGGCGAGTGCCTAAAAGCCGAACTCAGAGGGCAGGAGAAACTGCTACTTTAAATCTTCAGCGCTGTTACATGCTCCTATTTCTGCAGTCGAATTTCCTTCCACTCTTAGCACTCCGCTCAGCAAAGCTGCTGGGTTTGTCTATAAACAACCTGCTGTGGAAAACTCAGCTGATCTCCCTGCTATTACCTACCAAACTAAAATGACACCTCAGCCTGGTGTCACAGAATTCTTTTCAAGGCGTGCTTCACAATACTGGGGGAGTTATTCCTATTCAAAATCAACTAATAAATCTGGTTCTATACATGGCCCTATGCACCTTCTGCCTTGACTGAAGGCCCTGGACGCCAGGAAAAGCCTTGGTAGGCGGGGTTGGAAGCGAGCTCCTTCAGGTATCTGGGTACCTGACCCTGACTGGGACTCTGACTTCAAACTTACTCAAAACCCCCTACATGGAAACCAGGATCTACTTCTACCTTAAAGCAAGCTGCTTCCTTCTGTTCCCGGCACCTCAAACCCTGCAGGACACAGTTACTAAGGATATTTCACCTCCCTCTTCTTCAAGTTTAGAGGCCTCTAAACCACCTCAGGAAGGACCCTTAATGTCGAACTTTTTCAGATACCAAAGGGAAGCAGCCCCTGGAGGAATGTTGTTTGTATTCAGTATAAAGGAGGTTTGGACTCTAGACCTGACAGATATTATGTTGGAAAACTTTGATTAAGGACTCTTTGCATTTTTCTCCTAAAGACATTTATGCATTCATTAACATTTCAGGAGAAGATAATTTTGATATTAGTTTCAGGTCATCTCACACCTTAGATTTGTTTTGGGAAAGGTATGGGCAGGTCAAGTTCTCTCCCACATGGACCCCCTTTTGGTAATACCTCTCACTAAACCTTTGCTTAAATCTGTGGCAGTGATGTTTGCAATGAAAGGAGTCCATGTGGGAGACATTACTTTGGCTTTCTCAGAAATGCAAAGTGTTAAGCTCTCCTGAGCCCATTCTGGATTCAGAGAAATTTTGGACAGGAGGGTGGAAATATAAAGTCAAGCTGAGACAGTCGGACTCTGGTATTGAACATATTCCAAACTCTTTTTATTGGGAGAGATCGAGGAGTCTGCTTTATGGTGGGCAACCATGGGCTCTATAAGTATGGTTCCAGGATTCACTTATCAAGTGTGTGTGACCAGCCCAGGTGTGACAGTTGTGGGGAAGTATGCCACATCACCATGCAATGTGCAAATCACACTAGATGCGATTTATGTAAAGAATATGGGCGTGTTTGAGATTGCCCATGGGCAGCAAAAATAAAGCATCCTGCATCAGTCCTGACCTGCTGATCCAGAAAGTGCAAGATTCTGCCAAATCTTCACCCCCTTCCCCTCCCCTTCTATTTTTGTGGTAACAGAACAACTTCCTCAGAAGCTCCCCTTCTGCACTTTCCTCTTCCAAAATACAGGTCAGACTGCTAGCATTACCTCACCAGCTTTATCAAAAAGTGAGGACGGACACGGCTCTGTGGTACCTCAGGAGCTGGTACACGTTGTTATACTGATTCAGTTTCCTTGAGTCCTGATGATGCCTTTGTAGCCCCCTCATCTCTACTGCCTGGCGGAGATCTTCTAGGCATTTGCAATCAAAATCCAGCCCCCGCCCAGGTTTCTGTAGAATCAACTAATTCCCTACGCTGCTTTTTTTTCTCCTTGGGGAAACAGACATGGATGTTGGGATTCTGACTCCCAGAAATCCTCTTTTCTGTTTCCTCACAGCCCTTGGATAATTACAAGGAGAAGAAAAAAGAAAAAAGAAAAAATAATAATAAATCTTTCAAATGCAATTTACTGGGGTTCCTTAAATACGCATAGCCTTTTAAATAATATCAAAGGCATGCTCTTTTCAATACCTTTATGACTCTAAGGTTACAGTTAGTTTTGCAAGAGACATGGATGTTTTCCATAGAACAGCTGTACACCTTTAAGAGGATTGGCCTTGGGGTCCTTCCTATTGGTGGGTCGGCACAGATAGTGCCGATGGCTTATTTCTTTTTCTTCCTTTAACTTTTTCTGCATAAACTGGTAGTCCTTATTCCGGTAGGGTATTAATTATAGATGGTAAATGGCATAACACCTGCTATAGGTTCATAAACATCTACAATCCACAAGTAAAGGCTGATAGAGTGAAGTGTGAAAGCTATACAACCATATTTGCTTACTTCCTTGCCTATTTTATGGGAGGTGACTTTAATTGCAACCTCACTGGTTTGGCACAACAGATAAAGAAAACTTATTGTGATTCATATGTATTAGCCTCAATAATTAAAACAGCAGGCCTGTGTAACTGTCTCACCTATCATTTGAAAGGTCCGCTTTTTCATTTTCTAAAGGTAAACTGCATTCCTTAATTGATTATGTTTATTTCCTTGTCAATACATATTCAGGCTTTTCAAATGAAGCCTACAGAGTTTTCAGATCACTTATTACTAATATGTACTTTTGACTCTGAAAGCCTAGGGTGTGTAGGCATGGAAGGTGGAAACTAAATATCTCACCTTGGAATCCTCTCGGATTGTTTGGGGGTAAAATGCTTCTGCAAGCTCGATTATCAGTAGCTTTTTGTATACTGATTTAAGGGCCTGGTGGCTGGATACTAAAACTTTTTACAGAATTGGTTTAAGCATCAAGGCATGGTCAAAAAGATTCTAACTTTTGAAGTATTTGTCCCTGAGACAACAGTTACAGAGCTAATTTCGATTTCCTGTATTTCTAAATTTGATTACTCAGACCAGATTAGTGCTCTTAAAAATTCTGTGAAAATGTTTCAATATGATAGGCAAAGACACTGCAAGCTATATTTACAAATGGTACCCAAAAAAAACTCATTGGTGATCCTTTTGAGGCCTGCAAATCTCTGAAAGACTCCTCTACTATCGATTTTTTGTTACCCCTGATGGTTTCAAAGCGACCACTTTGACTCAACTCAGGAAGCTATTAGACAGCATTTTCAGACCTTAGAACCCAAACTACCAATCCTAAGAGCTGATCTTGAAACATTTCTCAATACTGTTAAATACACTCTGTACCAGTAGAAGCCTTAACTTGTTGGGACCAATTACTATTGAGGAAATAACAACAGTCATTCAAAACTGAAACCCAACATTTGCCAGGGTTGGATGGGTTACCCCATCACCTCTATAAAAGTTTAGTTAAAGAATTTAGTCAATGTCTCCACTTGTTGTTTCACTTTTTATAGACACTAAAACTGTGTTTCCCTCTTTCACAGAAAGATTATTGCTATATTTATTTAAATCTGGGGACAGGAACAATCTTAAAACTGGAGGCGATTACCCTTTTAAATACGGATTATAAAATATTTACCAATATTTTAAATAATCAGCTAAGCAATATGCTAAACTAGTGATATCCCTGTATCAATTTGTAGAATCCTGACAGGAGAATCCAGTCTGCTTTAATGATTATTAGAGATACCATAGAGTATTTTTCACTTCATGGTATAGTCGGTTGTATGCTTTCTGCAGACTTAGAAAAGGCCTTTGATAGGGTTCATCTTCCTTTTCTTTATTTAGTTTTAGAACAATATGGAATCCCTGAGCAAATGGTTCAGCTTATTAAATCTCTTTATAAACATAATATAGTTTATCCTTTCCTGCAGGAAAGTTGCTGATAGTATCCGTTTAGTTACGGGGTTAGACAAGGTTGCCCTAAGCCCCTTTTATGTTTTTCCTTGATCACCTATTACAGCTTATAGTTCAATCTCAGCATTGGCTGGGCATTGATGTTGGGACAATTTCTTCACTTTCTGTACAAGCTTATGCTGATGACTTAATTTTATATTTTGCTGATTATACTCAGATTCCTATTTTTGGAGGTATTTTCACGTTTTCAGCAGTATCCAAGGCACAGTTAAACCTACAGAAGACTAGGGTTTTTTTTTGGAGCATCAGGCTTACCTGAAATAAATCAAGACGGAATATGTGTTCCTGTACTCCTTTAAAATTTTAGGACTCCTGTTTGGGCCCCAAAACCTGCCAATGGAAAATTGGGAACTAGTGATTGGGAAAGTCAAAACTAAGGTTAACAGATGGAAACATTGGAAGTTTTCAAAGCTTAAAGAGATACATATTCTAAAACAGTTTATCCTTCTGTGTCTACAATATCTGGCCATGATTTTTCCTCTTCCTTCCCAGTTTGAAACAAAGTTATACAGTTTATTTTTCAGATGCTGTGGGGAATCGGTTAAATCCTGTCAAGCGTCAGTATACATATTTGGATAAAAATCTGGAGGTTTAGGTATGTTGGATCCTGTTATATTTGTGTATTCACTCTACTTTACAAGTACACTTAAATCTGGGTTAACCGTGCAGATACTATTTATAAGGAATGGGTGGTAAGCGCTTGAGCAATTATCTTAAAATATGGCTCAAACTGGCTCCAAGATTGAATCCACATATTACTATCCCTATTTATTTTAAACCTGTAGTGCAGAAGCTGTTTAAATGGCATGTAACTAGGACTGTGATTTTAAATAATACCATACAATCTCTGTATCGGTTGATTATTGGATTAATTCATCCACAGGAGCCTTGTTTTAAAAACTGCCCTTCTGCTCTCAACTTAGGGTTTGTCCCAGCTTAATAATTCTAGACTGCCTGTATCTCAATAGGAAACACAGTGGCTCATAGTTTATGGGCGTCTAAGCGTTAGTGGTAATGCCAAATATAAAGTCATGGAGGAAAGGAACTGTCCTTATTCTGACTGTATTAACATGGAAGAATTCATGGAACATTTTTCCTTTATTGTTCTTATGCTAGGGTTTATGGCCTTATTTAGCAAGAAAATGGAAATGGAATGGCTACGAATCCATCCTATGATATGATGGTTCTAGGGTTTATCCCCTAGTTTATCTCCTTATTGGGATAGTACCTTGTTATTATTTTTTATTGTGTCCGCTACTATTTATGGCAAGCATGGTGTCAATGGGTAATCTATCAAAATAAAATGTCTTATGATTGTTATGAATGTTTAGTAACTAATGAACTTTCAAGATTTATTTCAGGAATCAAAATGCTTTCTTCACGGACAGTTTCAAAATGGTGGAAAGGGTTTACTCACTTTATCAAAGTTAAATACGTTTAATGATAGTCTTATTGTAATTCTTTTTGAGTGCCTGTGTATGTTTTTGTGTATTGTGTTTTCTTTGTATTTTCTGTACTTTATCTTATGGATTATTGAGTTGCTTATTTATGTTTTTCTGCAATAAAACTCCCTACTCTTTTCGATAAGTGCCATGGGATCTTTAACATCCCTGAACTACCACCAATCTGAGGTGCCGTCTTTCGGATGGGATGTTAAACCGAGGTCCCATCTGCCTGGATTGGTGGTAGTTCAGGTGGATGTTAAAGATCCCATGGCACTTCTCAAAAAGAGTGGAGGAACGTTTATTAAAACTGGAAAGCAAAGCATATACACAATAGTGTTTACAGCACACAAAATCATAGTATAAAACAAAGATAAACAAAAATAAGTGTTACAGCATACAGTCAAAAAATTATCAGTGTTCTAGTGTCAAAAAACAATAAGTACTGACCCCAAAAAGATGGGGAAGTTTTTTAGTAAAAGTAAAACATATACAAGATAGTGTTACTGCACACAAATCAGAATGCAAGACGAATAATAAAACAAAATAAGTTTTGCATCATACATTCACTTAAAAATCTCTTTCATTAGCGACCTAAAACAGAGTATGAAATACTGAGTACCCCCCACTCAAAAGAACAGGGAATTTAGTGAAATCAGAACAAAACATTATATACAAAACTGTTTTACATCATACAAAACCAGAAACATAAGGAAAAATAAAACAAACACAAGTATTCATTCATACTATAACCCCAAACAGAAGGAAAACATTATAGCTAGTCCCCTCCCTTCCCTATGAAAGAGTAGGGATTTTTTCCCAAAATCTCCATACAAATAAAAAAATTATATGACAGCATACAAATCATAATGAAGGAATCAAAACCAGAAATAAATATTAGAACATGCATAAAAATGGAAAAACTAAATTATCTATAATGACATATACCCTTATCCCAGCCCCACTAGAGGAGCAGGGACTACGCCCACAACAACCCTTACCCTGTATCAAGCCAGTTCATTTCCTCCACCATAGTTTATACAGATCAGGATGCACCTTCCCCTTTCCTGCTGTGTCCAACTAAGTACTGTTTTCTTAATGTTAAAGACAACCTGATGTTCAGTTTGTAATTGCTGCCTAAGTAAAGACTACACTGTGCCTGCCAAAGTTGAAAACCAATATAACCCATTAACAGACGAATTGTGACTGCATCTAAATGCCCCAGGAGCCGGAAGGACCCCTCCATCCAAATCTCAGATGAATAACCCTGAAAAGGGTTCATCAACCACACAGCATGAAAGTGGGACCAGAAGGAAACAACAAAGGGATAGTCAATAAAAAATGTTGCATTGTTTCAACCACCCCATACAAGTTTCCTCCCAGGACAAAACCTCTCTGAGAGTTCTTTATACCTCATGTTACCCTTAACCCCCAACCGTTTATGAAGACAAAGCCATAAAAATCCCTGTACCTAGGAACACACTACTGACCAATAATTGCAACTTAGAATGTTGTTCAGAAATAGGCAAATCATGAAACCAGGGATCCACAAAAGAAATCTTGCAATACAGTACAGTAAAATTGCGCCGTGATTGGAGAAGAAGGATTGTTTAACAACATGCCAGGTTTCAATTTCTGAAACATCACCTGGAAATGGCTAGCCAAGGTACACAGCCTAACCTGACAGGCCAAAAAGGAGTCAGAGTCCCAGTGCTCTAGAAGGGAGACCAGTACTATCAGCCACTTGCAGGGGACCAGATCTTATTGTCACCTTTAAGCAATGGAACTAAATTATAAAAATAAAAATACTATGCAGGAACACCACCGGATTAACATTCCTAAACCCCACCCAATAGGTAAATATGTAATACCCTCCTCTCACGGGTTCAATCTACTTCCCATAGCAAAGAAAAACACACCATAAAGAGATGATTCCAAAGAAAGGGAGAGGAAAACGCAGACTATAAACAAAAATATGGCAATAAAAAAGTCTTAATAAGGTAAAGCCATTTAGCTTTTAGACATTCTGCATTTATTCCAAAGCACCACTCTATCACAAGCCTCCAACAATTGCCTATCCCAATTGTACCTTTGGGCATCTGTACCCCAAAATAAACCCCAAGAACCTCCTATACCCAGAATCAATAGGCATGTCCCAAATAGTAGCCACATCAGTGGCCCCATACCCAAAGGCAATATCCCACTTTAAGTTTATTTATGGAGGAGCCAGACATGTCAGAAAAAGATTGTAACAACAGCTTTGCTGCAACAGCAGAAGCCCTATCTATAAGACCAAAACTAAATCATCCGTGATATGCTATAGAGACAATCTGCAGATCCATACAGCCTACTTACAAACCAATAATATCCTCTGTTCTAGTTAAGGCATGCAAGAAGGGGTCCAAGGAGAGCACATAACGTAAGGGACTAGCGGACACCCCTGCCTAACACCTCTATGCACCTCAATTTCCTTCCCAACCAGTCATTCACACTCGCAGTAGGTGATACCCTTATAACAAGTTTGTAACCAGCCCACAAATTGTAAGGGAAAACCATACCTCCAAGGTCTCCCAGAGATAATTATATTCTACCTCGATCAAAGCTCTGGCTTGATCTAAACAAACCAGATGCCCAAGAATTTCCCCTGATGCTCCCTTAGAGACAAGCTCCTAAGAAGAATCAGGGCATCCTGAACTCTCCTATGAGGTACACCACTAAACTATGATGGATGTAATAAGGAACCCCAAATCCTCCATAAACGAATGCATAGAACTTTCATCAGAATCTTATAATCAGTGTTTAAGAGACAAAAGGCCTCCAGTTAGCCAAATCCCATGATCCCCTTATTTTTATAAAGCAAAAATGTAACACCCTGTAACATACTCTGAGGAAGAGCCCCAGCCTGCAACCCAGCATTCAATACCTCACACAGTTCAGTACCTAAGACTTCCCACAGGACTTTATAAACTTCATGAGGCAACCCATCAGAACCAGGAGTAATGCCTGACTTCAAAGACCAAATAACAGTTTTAATTCTTCCATCGTGATGGGCTGTACCAAATTAAACTGCTCATCAGGAGTCAAGACAGGTACCAGTCTGCTAGTGAACCAGTCACAAAGAGAGGCTTAGAAAGTAATCTACCCTAAAGAGGCAGAAGCATAAGTATGTATAGCATCTAAAATGCCATCAGTTGTTGTTACCGCCCACCCTCTGTAGTATTTAAATACAACATACCCTGGGATTCCTTAACAAGTTTCAGAGCTCAAAAGGTAAAGTTTCCTGCTTCTTACCACAAACCCCATACTTATGCTTCCTCTCCATATCCTGTAAAACCTGTGACTGTAACCGAGCCAACTCTACTTTCAACCCCTTACTCCAATCCAGGCAGTCAGACCCAAGATGCTGGCGAAAAGTAGACTAAAAGTGAAGCCGGCCTCTGAGATATCAAGCTCATCATGCTTCAACCTCCCATTTAGCCGACCTATAACTTTTAAAGTAGGTTCTGACTTCACTTTTGGTATCCTCCACCAAGTATTTAAGTCATCATATAAAAACAAGACAGACTGTCGTGCCAAAAAGAGAATACAGTCCATCATCCACACAAGGGATAACTAGCAATGCAGTGTTCAATTTCAAAGGCCGGCCCCTCGGACCTTAGCACATCCATAAAGCCAATTTAAGCAGTTTATGATCTGACGTAGCCACCCCTGTAGAGACTGTGATTGCACAGCAACCCCAGGAGAAAGGAAAAATAATCAATCTGGGATGCTCTGGAACCACAAAAATAGGTATTACCAAACCCAGCAGTAGAAGGCCCAAAAGCATCAACCAGACCGGTATCTGCAAGAAGTTGAGATAAACTAGCTACATCACAATATACCTTTTTCCTGCTAGCAGAAGGACCAAGGAGGTAGTGAACAGTTAAAGCCCCAGCAAGAATAACTATAGAAGAGGTGCACAAAAAGAAAAAGTGATTAAAAGGACACCTATTGAATTTAGTTTGTGGTGCATAAATATTTATTAAACATAAAGGCAGAGAACCCCATTTAATATCCAAAACTAAGGCCCTGCCTTCTAAGATTTCTATATGATGAATCACCTGGATATGTGAGAGAAAAACAAATCCCAACCCCACTGCACAAATCCTTCCCTTGTGACCAAAACAATCCCCCACATCCAACCAGCAGTGGCAGCTACCAACTCCTCAGGAGGTGCAAGCGAACATCCTGAAGGAAAACACAATCCAAATTCTCATGTAAAAATGAGAATAAGTGCTCCAGCTTAACAGGAGATTTAATCTGTTTGCATTTAAAATGCCATCAAAAGTGACAGGAGCCATGAAATGCATCAGGGACAATTTCACTTCACCTTACTGGATGCCCTTGTTACTCTACCACTTTTGCAATCTTGAGGCCTAGGGTCTGAATGGGCTCGGAGGCTCCTGGGGCTCAGGCAAGAGGAGGAAGTACAGAAGGCTGAACCAGCTCTGACACCACCTCTGGATCTTCCATTAAAACCTCAAAAATATTAGGGTCAGCTATAGAAGAAGCTGAAACGTTACAACGGGCTTTTAACCAACTTAGTTTTTCCTTTAACTGACTTCCCTTTTTTCCACTAACTATAACAAACCTTCATCCGAGGGACCTAAACCAGATGGCAAAGGAGGAGCAAGGCTAGCAACCCCCAATCTCCAGGTCAGACACCTTGGAAGACCCAACTGCAGGTAAATCTATGCTATCAGAAACCAAATCGGGCTCCTTAGTCAAGGCTGTCTCAGTCAAAGGGGATCAGCCACAGAGGTACTGGGAGCCAACTTTCCCCAGAGAGGCCGCGCCACACAGCCACCCGGATATAATGGTCCTGAACCCAACATCTGCTTCAGCTGTGTTTTAGCAGCCAAAGGGCAAGATTCAAAAGTATGGCCAACCTCATCGCAAAGATTACATTTGGACATCTGAAAGCAATGGACACTAGGGTGACCAGTCTCTTCACAATAAGAACACTTGAGCACCTCTTACGAGTGCTTGTAATCTGAGACCCACATTTAAAGCAGACTCTGGGTTGACCTGGGTAAAAAGGCCTTATCTCTGCAGGAAAAACAGTTAGGGAGATATATTACACGGAATCGTAGACTGAGCTTTACCCAAAATTTCCAACCCCATTCAAAGCCCTCAGCATCCAGGATAGGAACAGGATTCCCTGAATATCACATTTTTAGACAGCCAGTTTACAATATCAGCTACGTTAATCCCTTCGTTCCTGAACAGGATCGTAACAACCCTAAAGGGCTGTTTTGAAAGAGTAACACAATAAAGTCAGACCACAAAGGATTACTCTTCAGATTTAAATAGCAACTCCAAAAGAGTTCCAAGAGTGCAGGGGTGCGGAAACTTATATCGAAAATAAACTCCCAGGAACATGAATCAGAGCATAAACTTCAGAGGAGGAGATCCCATGCTACATTTTAAAAGTGTCTTCCAACATAATATCTGTCGGGGATTGTTTCTGGGGCCCACATAGTGCAAACGGATGGCATTCGCCATTTAGCCAGTTCAAAAGGCTGCCAAAATGGCTGACATAGGTAGGCTTCTCTATGGGCTCTGGAGCTGGCCCTGCACATCAGCAGTAGAAGAAGCCAAATCTTCAGCCACCTCACCCAACAACGCACCCCAAGGGAAGGCCAGGATTAGAAGCAGCCTGAGGGTCAGGGAAACTGGGAGACTTCACCCAAAATGTAGGAAGATTGAGCTGGTACAGTCACAGTACTTATCTAGGTATCCTCTTGCAGGCTGCAACCTCCTCAGCCGGCTTCCATGCTGCCCCGATATCGGATCCAGCCGCCTCGCAGGCGCTCGATCCGGAGACCAGGATGCATCCATGAAGTCCCCAAGCCTTAGAAACCGAACTGCCACCTGCAACTTGTTCTAGCAGCCAAATGAAGCTTACTGGGCCCGCTGCTTCAGAAGCACTACGGCGAACTTGTAGACCTCTTCCGCTTCCTGTCATCCTCCATCAAACTTCCTCGCTCCCACGCTAATAAATCGCTCACCCGAAGGAGTTCCTCCTCAAACATCACTGTTTCTCCTCCAAACTCAAACTTAACATTTCAGGAGCTTCCATGGGACCACTGAGTCGGGCGATGTGCTGGCCACCCAGCGTGCATCCCAGCCGCCACCTCAGCGGATCCCTTCAACATTAGAACGACATGTACTGCAGGACTCTGGGCTATCATGTGCCACTTGCAATGCTCCTTCTTCCTCCATGGTTGGGAACAGAATGGCTGCCTCACACAGCGACAGGGTCCCCTACTGGCACAGAGTAGGGAAAGTTTTATTGAAACAAGAAATCAGGCAATATACAATAAAGAAAACACAATAAGAAAAAAACAGGTAAAATCAAGACAGTATATAACAGTGTTCATATCAAAAGGTATGGAAGAAAACAAAGAAAGAAAACTAAGAAATGATACTGAGAGAACAAAAAGTCCTTCAAGTCACGGTGCATCCAGTCTGTAATCTAGTAGGAGCTTTCAAAGGCGAACAGACCAGGCCTGGAAAGAGACACAAGTTCACGTGCATAAACAGTTTTCAAATCCCGAACAATCTTTTGTTCAATTTCTATATATATGTACAAATTTTCTGCTGCAGGGTGAACTGGCATCTTGCCATCCAAATATGCCATTTAATTACAACAAAAATAAGATTTAAAGTATCAGTGCTCCACAGAGACCATTGAGGGAATGCTCCATACATAATCATTGGGTAAGAGACAAATTGAAGCACTGGCATACCCCATTTTGAGGCTAGAAAGGTCCACCAACGTTGTATAAAGGGGCAATCAAAAATAAATGAAGAAATAGTTTCCAATTCATCAATACAAGAGGCCTAGAACACAGCCTGTCTTGTAGCTGTTTATGTTTATGGTTTGATTTAACATTAATTCTCCATGGCAGGATAACCAATGGAAGTCCCACATATGTATTGGGATTCGCACTAGCGCAACAAAATAAGCAGAGAGGGATAATATTGGGCAGGACATTTAAAAAGGGGACTGAACTGCACACACAGAGGAAAGAAGCAATCTATACAGGGATTTGTGCACATTAGTGAGAAGCATTTGTGGGGTCACCGCCATTGCTTCAGGCGATGAAAGCATTATACCTCACATAAGGTGGCGTGTTTCCCGAGGCACTAAGAATATGCAGAAGCCATGTTCCCATTGGTGGAACCATATTTTACAGAATCATAGAACCACGCTTCCCATCCTTTCTGTGAGTTAATCAAAAGCAGTCTAATGTTACGCTATGAAAAAATACTGGAGAAAAACAAAAGGGTTAGTCATGCCAACACCACGGCCATGAGAGGAGATAGGTGACATCCCGTTTTATTGGGTTCAACCTGCTCCCCCATAATGCCTGAAAAAAGGCTAAGAATCACCGTTTCCAATTGTTTTGGAATAGGAAAGATATAGCTAACATAGAGAAAGAGGAAAGTAAATATGTCTTAATTAAATAGACTTTTCTTTCCCCAATCTGACTTCTGTTCCATGAGGCTACCTTTATGCGACCTTGTTGTAGTTTAAGTCCAATTATAAGCGTCATCGGCTCGAGTACCAAAATAAATCCCTAAAATACGAACAGGGCCATCTACAATCTGCAATGGTCTGATATTCCTAATCGGTGCAATGGCAGATCCCAGCTGTATACCAACACTTTTCTCAAAATTCAGAGTAGCTCCGAATATGTCCCAAATAAGGAACATTCCTGCAAGGAGGCTATCACAGATCTCGTCTGCCACCAAAAAGCAGATATCATCTGCATATGCAATAACTTTATGTAAGGTGCTGTTGTGATAGGACACGATACAGCATGTATCTGTGGAAGCATATTAACAGTAGGAGCAAAACGTCCAAAAACAGTACATATAGTAATGGACTCACGGGACACCCTGTTGGAATCCCCTTGAACAGGTATCAGAGGTCCCCAACCATTCACTACTGGCATGACCGTAGCTGTCCTATAAAAATTAAGTAACCATTGGATAACGATAGTCGGTATATGCAAAAACTGAGTGCTTGCCAAAAAAAATCATGATTCACGAATCAAATGCTGCCAGTTGATCCACAGATACTACAAATCCAGAAGTCGAAGCTGAGTACCGTGAGAGAACAATTCACGGATCAGAATCAAATGATCCGAGATGTTCCTAGTGGGGACAGAACAAGATTGAGCAGGATGCAGAACAGTTTCTGCAATACCCATTAAGCGTTTTGCTATTATCTTCATCAATATCTTAAAGTCGGTGATTAGCATACAAAGAGGGCACCAATTCTCAAGAGAGTGGGCGTCCCTTCTGTTTATAGATATAAAGCAAAACACCAGTCGTAAATTCTAAAGGGACAGACTCACTGTTCAACAAAGAATTAAAGACAGAGGTAAGTTCAATAGTAAGTGGTCACCCAGAACCTTATAGAGAGCTGCGGAAGACCATCTGGGCTAGGAGTTTTACGTAACGGCAGAGAGGACATAGTCGTTAACAACTCCAAGGTCGTAATGGGTTGTACGCCATCTCCACTGCTGTAGTAGAAGGGTAGGATCTCTAAATTCTCGTACAGGGCAGCAGGGTCAGGTAGATCAGCAGAAAGGGGAAACAAAGCAGTCGTGTAGTTAGCAACTATCTGCTGAATCTCTGTTTGAGTAGATCATATAGTCCCCATGGAATCTGTAAGACATAATATAGTCTTTTGAGCAGTCCGACAAGAGCTAGACTCAAAGGGACAAATGATCTCCGTGGTCCAGTAACCTGAAATTTATGTTGGTGGTACAATTGCCGTGATTGTTGAGACTGGAAGTGCAACATAGCCACGCGTCAATTGAATTTGAGAGAAAGGTCATGACCGAGGTATATGATAAAGAAAAGCGATTGAATGCGCTCTTCTTTGTAAATAGTCAAAATATTGACTCCTACTTTGCACGACTATACCGTTTCAGGAATGATATCAACGCATGTTTTGTATCAAACCACCACTGTATCGGGTCTTCATAACAGAGAAACACAGATTTGCGTGCAAAAGGAAGGACCAAGAGGTCGACCAAAACACCTTATCCTGCAATAGGGAGGTGTTAAATTTCCATAACCCCAACCCTTTTGAATAAGGATTTGCAGTACCCACACCAACAGAAAGCAAACTATGATCCGAAAGGCCACTGCCTGCACCATAGCTGAAACAACTGGTAAAGTCACGGGACAAGAAAACAAAATCAATGCGGGTAGCCAATTTACCTTTATGAAACGTAGGGGTATGTTGTTGCCGAAAAGAAAAATAAGCATCAACTAAATGGGCAGCATGTATTAGCTTGCTCAGTTCCTGTGAGTCATAAGTACAGTTTTCAGTAGTGGCAAAGGAACTTTATCCGAAGACTCAAGCCACAGTTGAAGTCACAGAAAATAAAACTTGGAGCAAAGTGTGTAGGTAAGGCAGTTCAGTAAAGGCTATGCAAGCTGATTTAAGTTGTAGGCGCATAAATATTGATAACTTCGATGAGGCAATTACCTATGGTGAAGTCAAAACCAGAGCCTACCGGTACCAAATCAATAGTTTCAAAAGGCGAAGTCAGGCATATTTATCAAAATGCCAAGGCCAGAACAGGGGTCGTGACCTATGGACCAGAATGAGGGGCCTAAGAGCCAATCATTTTCGCTTGTCTGATCTCTTGAGTCGTATGGAGTCTGGTATCCTGCAATAAGAAAATACCCAATGGTAAAAGTCTTAAAAAGGAAAAACTAACTCGTCTCTTAGGAACACGTTTCATACTATTAACGTTAATAGTGTGACAAGTGAACTGCGCCATGTAGACAACAGGAGAGTATAAAACATCACAGTTTCCGCTTCCCAACTATATTCTTCCCTTTCAGTTTAACTTTGGCCTTACGTTTCTGTGAAAGTACAGTGCCCACTGGAGTCCAGTGTCAGCAGGACCATCAGGAGGAGGATGCCACCGAGGATGAGTCAGACTCACCACCTCGTCGTCCGAAGTCGGCTGTAGCAATTCAAAAGGATTCAACAGGGGTATGGGAGCAGGCAACAATGATGCCATAGGAAGCGGTAAAGGCCGAGCAGTTCTCAGAGACCGACGGCGGTACCTGCAGTAGGTTCACGGAGGTAGCATTTTACTAGGACCTGGGACAGAGTCCACATCAGAAGCAACAGGCCTGATTTTCTCCCATTTGGGGGTTCAGGTACCGATAAAGGTGGTACCATCTTCTCAGGTTGAGGAACAGGGTTCTGGGGGTGCTAGCAGTAGGGCTGCTCTGCTGAAACTCCTGTAACAGAGGGTGCTTAGCCACAGATGCACGTAACCGTGCTTTTGTGCTAATGTGATCACAAAGCGTTGATCAGCCCCACCATCATGGTCTTCCTGGCATGTGTACAGCCCAGCGACAAGTCTGGAATAGATGCCTAATTACGTCACACAAGTTACATTTACTAGCATTCCGACAGTGAACCCCCCATGACCCATTTCACCACAATTATTACATTTAATCTTATCACAGACACTACTGAGATGTGAGGATCCCCACATCTATAACAGGCCTTAGGTTGTGGGATAAAACAAAACTCCCTGTCTCGTCCTAAGAAAAAGGAATTGGGCAGGTGCACAGGACCTGAGTCATTTGTGTAGCAGCACCCGAAACCTCCAACCCCAGTCCAAATATTTTCAGCGTCTAGAATGGCTTCAGGCTGACCTGTACCGCAGCGCTGTTTCAGCCAGTACACACATCAGATACATCAACACCTTTCATTCGTGAACATAACCATAATAAATTTAAAGGCAGGCTTCGACAGGGGATGGCCTGGAAGGGGTCCATAAGGGGTATTCTTCAAAGCATGGTATCTAGACCAAAATCGTTCAAGTCTATGAGATGTCTGAAAACTGATGTCAAAGGAAGATTCTCCAGACACATGTATCAAGGCATATATCTAGTGAGCAAAAAATTTTAAAGAGTCTTTTATCAGGGATCTAGCCACAAAGACACGATCCGAGGGTCAGAAAGTCCACCTCTATAAATAAGATGGACAGCATTATGTTGCTAGCAGCTACAACAGGTGCCTTAAAGAGGAAGAAAAGGCATAGAGTCTTTCCCTGATCAGGAGAGGTAGATCAGGGTCTGTAGCTGTAAAATCCATGGATTCCATCATAGGAGATGCCTTAGAGGTCGTATCCTGTAGGAGAGATAATACAGGGTTTTGGGTGAGTGACAATTCCCTGGCAAACTCAAGGGGTCAGCAGAGTCATTCAATTCCAGTCCCTTGGTTGTTCCTCCAGAAGTCTTCAGGTTTAGGGGACCGAATAGGGGACGGACCAGAGAGCCACTGTCCTTCCTGGGGTCCTGTATCCAGCCTGCCCCTTATGCAAAGCCTGCTCCACGGACCACACCAGGCTTAGGTTGGGGCAATATTTCAGAAAAAGGACATCAGGCTGCCAGTTTCCAACATAGTAGGTGAGAATCCTGTGATGCAATCCCAAGTTGTGCACCCTCTGCTGTGTGGGGCGGCGTGCTACGGCAGTGAGCAAAAAAGACGTTGACTCAGTTCGGGGCAACAGTGGGTCAACAGAAGGTCCAAAAGTAGGATGGGATCCAGGAACTGCCAGGGACGATCCCCTCCGTGGCTGCCTTCGCAAAAGGCATCGCATCTTGTGCGACAGCTGCACAGACAAGTCTTCTCCGACATCCACCAAGCGCGTAGCATTCACTACCTCCACCAGTCCACTGTGCACAGCGGGCTGCAGCCTCAATTCGCTGGACACAACTGCAGAGCGTCTCTCGATCTCCGTCAGGGCTACTGCATCGAGCAGGAGGAAGAACAGTACAAGCCATGGGAGCAGCTTCAGTCACAGTAAGTACATGTTCATACACAATTCTGTCTGAAGCGGTCTCTAGTAAATCAGAGACAGGAGCAGAGACCAAGTCTCCTGCCTCATCAGCTAGCTCTGCCATGGTCACCAGGGCGTCCGCCATCTTGGACAGAGTATTCCCCTCTGTCAGAGTAGGGAATTTCCCGTGTCCTGGCCAAATTTCCCTCATTCACTAAAAATACCACCAACAGCTTAATCTGGTTCAAGGTCAGTTGGCATTCATCTGTATCCCCTCCCGGTCGTGCCTGAAAATAGGCAGGATTTGTCTAGTGCATTTACCTGGTCAACAAAAAACTAAATAAATAAATAAAGTGCAGTATTAGAGCGGCCCCATATACCACAAGTCCGTGAGTCGATGACTGACAGAACTGAGGAGGAGACCGAGATGAAGGGCTAATGGTGTGAGGTATTGCCTGTGCCTAAAGAGCACACTGAGCTTTGCATTTACTGCTTTTACCACATAATCGATGTGCTGCACGAAGGAGAGGTGTCACGATAATAACCCCTAAGTACTTGAAACTATGTACCTGCTCCAGCTGGGCAGCCTTGCTATTGGTCATGACTCATAGTAAGGGCAAGGAAGGTTTTCTTGTGCTGGAACTAGAGATGATCATTGTCTTTGTCTTTGGTGATTGAAGAGCAGCTTTTTACAGAACCAATCCTCTAGCCCATTGAGACGAGCTCTGAAGCTCTGCCTGCAGGGCCATATGCTGCTTGCTGCTTCACAGAACTATGGCGTCATCCGCATAGGATGATCTTGCTCTCATAGCTTCAGGGAGTCTATTTATAAATAGACTAAATAGGAGTGGCCCCAATATTGACCCTGGGGACCCCAGGTGTAATTTTCATTGAGGAAGATATGGCTTTCCAGATTTCAACACTTTCTGTGGGATAAGTAGTCTTGGAACCAGTGGGCCACTTCAGGTGAGATCCCCAGGTTTAGTAGGTCAGTAAGAAGGATAAAGTAATTGACAGTGTCAAATGCTTTAGTGAGATCTATGAATGTAGATCCACCAAATGGCCCCCATCCATGGCCTTGTGCACGTAGTCGGAGAACTCCACTAGTGCAGTAGCTCGTCTCTGTGGTTCCTACGGAATCCATGCTGTTGCGGGCATTGGAGCCCATCTTTATGGAGGTACTCAGTAACCTGGTCTGCCACAATCCTCTCTAAGGCTTTAGAGAGGAGACAGGATGCAGATCGGCCTATAGTTGACAGTGTTGGACTGGTCTCCACTTTTAAAACTGGGGTGACCAAGGCTAACTTCCAGGTCGAAGGAACTTTGTCTGGGCAAGGATTTATTAAAGAGCCTGGCAATTGGTCTCAGTAGCTCTTCAAGTGCTACCACCACAAGTTTCATGTCTAAACCATCGCTACCTAGCCTTGTTTTCCCGAGCACCTTACGTTTGGTACAGTAGATTCTGACTCGCTTATTGCAACCTGTTTAAAATAGAATTTTGGATGGGAGGGGTTATGTTGGTCTCATGGAGGGGAGGTTCTGGGCTATTTAAATAGTCTGGTGGCAGGACAGCACTAAAATCAGAGAATAACAGGTTAAAGGATGCGGCTATGATGTGCAAGTCAGTGGTAGGAGTCCCATTAATGGCGAGCATTCTGGGGTGTCTCTTGTCTTCCTTTCCAAGTAGGTCTTTGATGTTGTCCCAGAAGCATCTACCATCCCCAACTGCTGTTTAGCTTGTCTTTGTAATGTGCTGCCTTGGCTTGCCGAATGAGCAGGGTGCACTTGTTTCTTGCTGCCGGTAATTTTGCCAGTCAGTGGGGTTGCCAGAATTTCTAGCCATACACCAGAGGTTATCCACTCCCTCATACAGTTGAGTAAGTCATGGGAGACCCAGACATTGGAGGCTGCCCTTATACTTCTCTTTCTCAGTGGTGCAAAGGTATCGCAAATACCATTGAAAGTGTCTACAAAGAATTGCAGGGCCTGGTTGATGTCATCAGTTCGTCAGCTGGAGACCAGTCGGTTTTGGCCAGGGCAACTTTAAAGGCCAGGTTGCCCGCTTGAGAACCCTGTTATGTACAGTGATGGAGGTTCTGTCTTTCTTTTGCCACCCAGGTGCAAGCCACAGATGAATGATCACTGAGGCAATCCAGGAGAACCATGACATTTTTCTTCTTATTAGGACTGCTGGAAAGAATCCAGTCTAGGAGGGTTTCCTTTCCCATGTTCCGGTTAGCCTGGTGTGCTAGAGATCATTTGGTGAGATAATAGCTAGCGACCTGATCTTTAAGATGCCATTGTCTTTGCTGATCCAGTTTAGATTAAAATCCCAGTAATGACAACTTCAGAGTTGTCCTTCAGCTTGGAGATGGTTTCCAGGGCAGGGCTGAGCCCTGATTTGGCTTTTTCCGTGACAGGTATACAGAAAAGACGGTGACAGCTTTACACTGTCTGCCCAGGAGAAGCTTAACAGCTAGCATTTTGTAATCATTGGCGCCGCCAGAACAGACAGCCTACTCCCTTTAGCTCATCCTTTATATAGATGAGACAGCCTCCATCTCGTTTACCCAGCCTGTCGAGCCGAAAAGTTTCAAAGCCCGTTAAGGAAATGAATTTATCCTGAACCTTGGGTTTGAGCCAAGTTTCTGTCAGGCAGATGATATCTGGGTTGTGCAGTCGAGTCCATGCCTGCAGCTGCATGATCTTGGGAAGCAGGCTACAGATATTCATAGCCACGATTTTCAACCCATTGCTACGCTTCTCCCTGGACTGGTTGTCACCAATTGGCCCCAGGTTAGGATGGACGTCCCCAGCCATGAGCAACAGCATGAGGATGGCTAAACGTGTCAGGAAGTGCACTATCATTTTTAATTTGCACCTTTTGTTATTCGAGTAGGCACTTTGTGTAGGATGGATTAGCCCTTGTGGGGTGGCATGACAGTTGAGCCAGAATTAGGGTGCCACTACTGAAATGAAAGAGTGCTCATGGGGGTAAAGGTGTGTCAGGTGGAGTTTAAAATGGGCAATTGTGGAGGTGCCATGATTTAACCATAATGCGGCGGGGCAGTGGCCTCGCTGGCCCTGCTTCCCACAGTGGAAACTTGGTGCAGAAAAACAATCTGAGGGAGTATCGCTAACAGGAGAAGACCAGTGCACTGTGGTACCTGAGTCCACATTTCAGCATTCTGTACAAGGAGGTCACTTGTCAAATAGCAGGTGGCACGAGTGTGGCAGAGGCGATGAGCCAAGCTACCTAAGGTCAGTTCTAACAAGGGCAAGTGCCTCTGAGCTTTAGTGGTAATTTCCTGGGTGAAGGTGTGTTATCACTATCCATCTGTGGGGAAATGTAAGGTAGGGTCCCTCTAGTGGTAGAAGTATATAATCTGCTAATGGAGAAAAAATTAGCAGAAAACAGTAATTTTAAGTGTAAAAGCAATTGCGGCATCAGGAAGAATTAGTCTAGGAAAAGCCACTTGAGATGCAGCAACAGAGGCAGTGTCCAATCAGGTTTGGCTGAGGAAAGTGCCAAAAACTGAACCTGTTGGCAGAGTACCTTTGCATTGTGAGGAGCTTTCCTGCGGGTAGAACAGCTGACAGCACAGGCGGAGGCTTAGTTAGAGCCGACCACACCTAGCAAGGCTTTGGGAGGCAGCAGACATAGCTGTTGGAGGGACTGCCCTGGTTTGGTCTTCACTAAAGGGAAAGAAACAAGCAAGAAATAAAATAGGAGTTGGGAACAGTGGATAGGGGCAGGACACAACAGCAGAGACAGAGGAACAGCAGGGGTATGAGATGTATGGGCTTACAGATTAATTTAACAAAGGGGAGGGCAGAAGACCAGGAATGAAATTAATTTGCAGTTGAAAAGGTGGGCTTGTCACCACTGAGTCTGGGTGATGGCTACAAGGCTATACAGAATTTGGTGCTAAATCTATTTTACAGCTCTAAGACTATACTGAATGTAATGCTAAATGTTCTTAAAAGCTCTAAGAAAGCAACATAAGTCAGCAACTCCAGTTGAAAGGGTGGAGGCGGTACAGAGAGGGCAACAAAATGGTGAGGGTTGAGCCATTCGAGGAGAGGCTGTGGGCACATGTACTCCCTGGAAAAGAGGAGAGCAAAAGAAACGTACTGTAATTGAAACCTACAAGCACCTCACTGGCGTTAACAAGGTGCAAGTGGAGGGTCTATTTCAGAGACAAAAGGCACTTGAACAAGGCCATGCAATGAAGCTAAGGGGGAAGTTTAGGAGATATGCAGAAATACTTCTTCACAGAAAGGATGCTGGATGACTGGAACAGCCTTATGGAGGAGGTGGTGGGGCAAAACTGTGGGGAGTCAAGCATGCATGGGATAGGCACAGGGCATATTAGGTAGCGGAGCGGGGAGGGTAATGCTTATGACCAACTAGGATAAGTGGTGACAGAACAGGCAAGGACAAGAAGCAGACTGGATGGGCCTATAGGTCTTTTCTACTGACAAAATCTGTGTTTCTACGTTTCCACTCCTCAAGGCAGAGGCGGCTTCACCTAGAAGAGAGGAGGGAGGAGAATGGGAGGAAATGATAGGCTGGAAAGAATGGGGCAAGAGGTGAGGAGGAAGAGGGTAACAAGCGGGTGCAGACACAAGTGGTGTTTACAAAGAGGTAAATGTTCAGGGTGATGGCAAGAAACAGTAGGAATGGGGAGGGTGGACAGATGAAGGTTAGACCAGAGATGATGTAGGTAGTAAGAGAAGGTGGTCTGCCTGTCAAAGGTCTTAAGGTGGGAAGAGTATAAACGTGAGAGTCACAGTTTCAGAGAGTGGAAGGAAGGGAGAGGACAATTTAAGAGACAGATGAAGTTATTTGTCCAACTTTTATGAACATATGAAAACACCAGCAGAAGCAGGCCTCACGGTCTATTGAGTCTGCTTGATTGTGCAGCTAGCCCTCTACTTGCAGCTGCCCAATCTTCCCACCCCTCTTCATCATAATCCTCCTCACCCTATCCCAACCCTCTTAAAGCCACCCACCATTCTAGAGGACACCACCCCTCGGGCAAAGCATTCCACTTATCCATCACCCTTTCTGTGAAGAAATGACTCCTGATTTCCCTCCTGAATCTTCCACCTTCCAACCTCAACTGATGCCCTCTCATATCATATTTTTTAGTTTTCTTTAAACAATATGAAAGAATGCTTAAAAACCCATTCTGATCTCTCACCCCACCCCTGGACTAGAGAATGTCGTCCCATTGGCACACTCATGTTCAGAGAATGAGCACATCAAGCCCCTTAGGGAGCTGCAGGGTGTATGCCCTGGGGTGTTCACCTCTGTTTAGCTTGCCTGACATGCTGTGCTAGTCAGAAAAGGAATATAAGTAGAGGTGGAGCTTGGAGCAATTGGGAGGGGTTGTGGTAAGACCAACCAGACCTGTTTTTGTTAGTAAGGCTCCAGAGCAATGTGGTTACCCAGGACGGGCATGGCTTGCTGTCCATGGATGAAGGTACCTGTCACTGTCAAAAGACAAACAAATCTAAGGGAAAAAAAAGATAAAAATGGGTACTTTTAAGATTAAAAAAAACAAACAGTATTTTCTTCTTTCATGGGAGGCAATACTTCCAAAATGGTGCAGGAGAAAAAAAAAAGCATGAGCTTAAAAAGTTTTTACCTGTGAAGAGCAATGTCTTTTGTGTGTTTATTGATCTTGCATATTTGAATTAGTACAGTACTGTAACATAGTAGGTATGCTGCATATCTTTCTAGAGCACAGCTTATTAGCTTTCTGGTATTGCACTAAATAGTAGCAATCTTTGAGGTCACAAAAACCATGCCCTGTTCAATCCAAACATAAATTGGGCTGGCCCGGTGGCGCTGAGGGTTGAGGCTGGATGCCACAACTCGCCTAGCAGCGATCCGGGTTTAGAGATAAGCTCTGGCCGCGGGGGTTGGCCAAGGGAGATAGGCTGGCGCCTGACAACGGCTCGCCTTCTCCCGGGGAGGGAGGTTCGCTATCACGATGGCGGCGACCCCTGGTGGAGGCTGGGGCACGACGGCAAGTTGGTCCTAGGAGCTGGATTGGTTGAGGACGTAGGTCGGCAACCAATCAGCCTCAGGGACTATAGGGAGGGGAGGGACGTTGCCGATGTCGGTGTTGCACCTTGACGTACAGGGCCCTGACGTCCCAGAGGAAGAAATGGAAATACCCCACTGGAGCCAAGAAGGCAGTGCCAAGCCGGGGTTTCTATGTGCCGGAGCCAAGCCTGCAACCCCAGACCCCTGACACTTGCAAGATTCGGGGATTGCCCCACCCTGACCCCACCGTGGGGTTCCAGCGGCAGAATGGAGGGACCTGGGACTGACAGGTAAGGCTCCAGCAGAGACCAGGCTTAATGGGCGACTCTCAATGATTCGGGTCCAGTGGGTAGTAGGGAGATAAATTGTGGGGAAAAAATCAAACATCGTAATCCATCATCGCCACCCCACCCCAGCCTTACATCTCCTTTTTTCAAATGATCAACAAAGATAATATTTACAGTATTACAGGAAGATGGATCTACAAACCTACAGTATTTAAACTGGGATACATCAATAGGTTAAACAAGAATTCTTGACATTTAGGCTCAAAAATTACATTATTTTTTGCAGAGCTACAATTTTGTGATTGTGCCCTTATGTTAGAATGAGGGTTGCATAAAAACATAAAGAGTGATGCAGTCATGTCCTCTAAAGATTGGATTATGCCATAATATTCCACTCTGAAAAGTGGAAGGACAGAAGATGTTGTTGTAGTCTGCAAGGGATGACAGACCTCAAACATTCCCTGTTGCTTTTTCCTTGTGTTGAATAAAGTTAGAAACAAATAACTGGCTCCCTTGATGTGCACTCTGTATTCCAGGCCATATAAATAGTGTAGCTACGTGCTCACTTTTAACGTAATTTTCAGTTTTCAGCAAAACACTGACAGGGCATCAGTAGAACTCAAATCTCATAACAGTATCAAAAACTTGAATTTCAGTATATACGATAATCCATTCTTTATTACTAAAGACATCTGAAGTAAATTAAATGCTTTGTCCCATAGACTGACCCACTTGCACGTGACTGCCTGAGCATTTTCACATTCAAAGGCGCAATGTGAGGCGCAGAGGTGGAAGGCTGCAAATTGCTCTCCATCTCAAGCAGTGCCATGATGGTGCTGAAATAAATGTCACTCGTGGATCAACAGTCTGCAAAAAAAAGGGACAAAAGCAGAACAAAGAAGCAAAAACCAGGACAAAAGTGACATTTTGGAAAACGTGTTGGGACACCGGGACATGCTGCATAAAATAAGGGGCTGTCCTGGGAAAATCAGGACAGTTGGTAGCTTTAAGTCGAAAGCACAATACTGTACAACATAGATTGGTTGGGGCACCATTGCCAGGAACAGACCTTTTTTTCTTTTGCATGAAGAGTTTAACAACTTGGTAATTTCTTAAAAATATGTTTTGCATGTGTGTGTGTGGGGGGTAGAAAAAATTAACCAATCAACACTCATTCCTCTTAAAAACAGCATGTGACTACTTTTTATGAGAATGATTTTCTAAAAATTAATCATGCTACAGTTACTCATTTTATAAGGAAAACAATACACTGCAGGGTAATGTCAGCATTACGGAATATATGTACTTCCTGGTGTGTTTAAAAGATACCCAACCTTGACCTCTATCTTACAACACATCCAGATATGCATTATATTCCCCAATGCCTGCACACCCTACCACATGTTTTTGCTTGACATCCTCTGATACATCATCAGTACATTTGTAACACCATTTGAAATATTCACATCTGGTTTTAGACTAGTTTTCTAATTATTTGATAACCAGGTAAAGCCCACTAGCACACGTGCCCTTTTCAGGGGCAGCCAGGTGCATTGGGAGATTAAGTGACTTGCTCAGGGTCACACAGTATGCAAGTGGAGGTTGTGGAATTTAATCCAGGTCTGCCAAAATAACAAGCTCATTCACAGCTCATTACTCTAACCTCTAAACTAATCTGCCGGGTCTAAAGCCCTTAATGGCTACACTCAGTAAAGTTGTCACCACCAGAAGTGTTTGTATCTTCCTCTGAGGATTCGTGCTTAATGTGCACACTGAAGCTGTGAGCAAGTTCAATAAAACATGCCTTTCTTTGTAAACAATTCTTAATTTACATGTGGAGCTGGAAGGAACCACAGAAAAGGGTCGGATTACTGCTATAATGGCACACTAATAGAAAGCAATATCATGCTAATGGAGCTTAATGAGATGGCAACTGGGGCTTGGAGAAAAGCAAATTGTGTACTGCACTTTTGGCATTTTGGAACCTCTTTTATATTATTATTTATGTATTTTTATATTATTTATGCCAGGAGTTTGGGAAATAAAATTAGTGAGCTCCAGGCAATGGTGACAGACACTGTGATGGACCAAGCAGCCAACACAGAATCTTGGCCCTGAAGAGAATCACGATTGGGACCTGACAGTCCCAGGCTACACTACATTTAGACATGATAGAAGAAATGGTAAAGGAGAAGGCATAGCCCTATATGTTAGGGAAGCCATAAGGTAATGGGGAAAGATAATTGCTATGGGTTCAGCTCATGGCATCCTCAAGCAAGAAACTACAGACGGAGGTGATCTATAGATAGAGAGAGATAAGGAGCTAGGGTAGGACTAGAAAAGGGGTAGCAAAAGGGAGGTAGTGGTGGTGGTGGAAGATCTAAACCTGCCAGATACTGATGGGGTCATTCCAGCAGCCAGGAGCTCCAGAATCCAGGCCCTGCTCGATGCATTGTAGAACTGGCTGCTGGGGCAGCTGGTTGAGTAACCACCAGGCAGGCTGTCATTCTTGATGCTGAACTCACTAACTCAGAAATGGTAGGAGGAGTGAGGTTGAGGAGCCACTAGGGTCTAGTGACCGTAACTCTATATGGTTCAACCTGGCTCTTGGGACAAGTAAGCCCTCATCAAAAATTTGAAGTCCTAGATTTCAAAGGACAGACTTCAACCAGATAGAGGAGCTGGTCTGAGACAAGTTAGTCAGAGTGAAGTATCAGGGATGTGGAGGAAAGATGGGGGCATCTGGGGCCATTCTCGAGGCAAGTCTTGCATGAGAATGGTAATCAAAAGAAACTGGTAAAGAGACCAATAATTCTCTGGAAACCTCAGGAAGCGGTGAGAGCCGAAAAGAAGGCCTTCACCAAGTACAGGGAAAAAGAAGGGAAGGAAGAATGGGGAAAGTACCAAATGAAAACAAGGAAAAGCAAAAGGGTGATCAGAGAAGCAAAGTCAGGCAAGAACAGCACATAGCAGAGGGGTCAAGGGAGGGAAAAATCTTTAGTTATATTAGGGAAAAAGAAAGAAGGAAGGAAGGAGGAACTGTTATGCCAACAGAGTAAGGTAGTGTAATTGAGGACAGGCAGACAGCAGCCATTCTTATGACTACATCTGCTCTGTATTCATAAAGACAGAGGGTCTTTGCCAGAAAGTGGCATTAAAGTGGCTGTAAGGGGATCCCTGAGAAGAGGCAGCAAGTATTTACCAGTGAAAGGGTTCAGAAAGGGTTAGCAGCCCTAAAGATAGATAAGGTCCTGGGGCAAGATGAGATGCATCAGAGGATGCTCAAGGAATTGGCAAGGGAACTAACTGAGCTCCTGGTAGGGTTATTCAATAATTCAGTTGAGAAGGGGTTGTTCCAAAAGACTGGCGGTAGCAGTTTAGTCCCACTCCATAAGGGGGGGGACAAGGAGCAACTCATTTAACTACAGAACCTGTCAGTCTTACCTATTGTGGGTAAACCAATGGAGACACTAGTCAAAAGGATCTTGTGGACTACCTGGAGAGCAATGGACTCCAGGATAGTAAACAACATGGGTTCATGGCATGGAGGTCTTGTCTGACCTACCTGATAATATACTTTGACTGGGTGATAAGGGTAGTGGATAAGGATCACACTGTAGTTTCTTCTACTTCAAATTTTAGTAAGGCTTCGACTCCAGTGCTTCACAAAAAGGTTGCTGAAGAAGCTATAGGCAAGGTCACTGATTTAAGGTGCTTAAAAAATGAAATTCCATTTTCAAGACTTCAGAATCTGCAATGGCAGCGGTGATTGTTACTCTAATTTCCGGATTTTACCAGGATTCTACTGTCATTCTTTTAGCATGTGATACATAATCAGAATAAAAGAAGGCTTAATATACAGAGCAAATAAATAAAGCAAATTGAAAATAGTACAGGAAGCAATTATAAGAAAAAAAGTTTTGTAGATTTACTTATCTTGTATAAAATGCCAGATTCCATGAAATCTTTGTTTTTACCGGTGTTCAGGCAGTACAAATTCTGGAATTTTACGGGTTTTCCAATAAAAACAAAAACAGTGGCCTTGGCTATAGGATATGGTAACAACAAACGGCACAGTTAGATGGGTGAGAAACTGTTGGAAAGGAGAGCAGAGGATTGTGGTTCAGAGTCAAGTCAGAAGAGACGGAAGTCACCAGTGGTGTGCCACAAGGAATGGTCTAGGGTCCAGTCCTTTTCAATATGTTCATTAGTGACCTGGGAGAAGGAATCCAGGGCAAGATGTGTCTTTTGCAGATAACACTAAGCTCTGTGGCAGAGCAGACAGTGAGGTAGGGGTTAGGGAGATGAAGGGAGACTTGCAATGGCCAGGAGGTGGTCAAAGGTTTGGCAGCTGAAATTCAATGACAAAACATGCAGGTGATGCACACAGGAACAAGAACCCCAGAAGAGACTACTAGATGGAGGGGTAAAGCTGGGCATAACCTTGGAGGAGCGGGACCTAGGGGTCATTATCAGTGAGTCCCTAAAACAATTAAGCCAGTGTAACAAGGTCTAAAGTAAGGCAAACAGGATGCTAGGGTGTACAGGAAAGATACTGACAGCAGAAAGGAAGGAGGTATTACTACCTCTGTGTAGATCACTGGTGGGCCCCACCTGGAGTACTGTGTCCAGTTCTGGAGTCCTCACCTAAGGAAAGATAAGGACAGGCTGGAGACAGTGCAACTTTAGGCAACCAAATGATTCAGGGACAGCAGGGCAGCTCTTATGAAGATGGGCTCAAGACACTGAACATGTACTCACTAGAAGCTAGCAGAGAGGAATGATATTACAGAGACCTTCAAGTTCCTGAAAGGAATGAACAAAGTAAACTGCAAGAAATGATTTAGCATAAGTGGCAAATTAAGAACACAACGGCATGAAACTGGTGTGGGGGGTTCAAGAGGGAAGTATGAAAATATTATTTTACAGAAAGAGTGGCAGAGACATGGAACAATCTGCCAGCTGATGTGGTGGGCACCAAAACTATCAATGGTTTCACATATGGCTGGGACAGGAGTGAAAGACTTAGTGGTTGCCCAGGGTGGCAGCGTAGGACAGGGAGTAGGGGGTGGAGAGTGGGGTTGGACCCTGTATGAACAATAGGTCCTGGATTTGTTAGGGTTCTATGGGCAGACTGGATGGACCAATGGTCTTTTTCTGCCATAGCAGTCTATGTTTCAATGTTTCCATATTTTGCCTCTGTTGATTGCAGAGTCGGCTGTGAGTGCAGACGGTAGCCAGCTTCTATATTCACTAGCATTGTGCTTTTGCAACTTCTTTACATGCTATCCACATTCCTTTTGCACGCTGAGACTGCTTCTCTCAAATGGCTGTGTATAGCATCCCACTGGCATGGTTGCATGTGTGCATTCAGTCTCCACTTTGCACTTAACATTTTGTGACTGAGAACTGCCCCAACTTTCTGAAATTGTCTTGTTCCACTGATAGCATAAGTACTTACAGTATATACCTACTGTACCTCTGATGTGAAAAAGTATTTTCTCCCCTTAATGGGATTGATTAATTTCTTTATGTTAGCCAATTCACCTTTTTAGCCAGGAATTAATTTCTTTATGTTAGTTAATTCAGCTTTTTAACTACAAAGGCAAACTGAGCTGAAAACAACTAATTTCCAGGTATATCCATGGGGCCACATTCAAAACCAGAGGAAGAGACGAGAAAAATCAGTAATAACATGTCATAAATGTTATCAAGCAGATTGTAATGGAACATGGAAGCACAGAAATATCTTTAAGTTCTCATAATAGTGGTCTCCCGAGCCTGACTGTTATTCACAAGGGTGTTAGCCAGCCAGTGAACCATATGTTATGGTTTATGCATTAGGGGTCTATTCACGCATGTCTCACGCAGTGTGTAAGGGCAGCGCATAAGCATTCCCACATCTAAATGCCATACAGAGGGTACCTGCACACCACTGGCAGCATTCACCATGGACGTGCTAGCGCCCTGCATGGTTGATCCCCAGGGAATGCCGGGAGCGTGGCCCATGCTGATCCCATGTACAATGGCGCTGTGCATGTTTCATGCCCTCCCAGGACTCCTGCGCGCAGCGGACAGGGATCACTATGGGACCAAGGCCTGGCAGCCTACTGGATCCCCACTGGCATCCCACACCCACCCCCATGATGCCCACGATCCTCGGGCCGCACAGCTGTGTGCCAGGGGACAGGGTGCAGACAGGTGGCCAGCAGTCATGCATGCCAGCCTGTGCCCACCTGTGTAGGAGTGCAGAGCAGCACAGGTGGTTATGTGTTTTGCACGTAATTCCTCCACCTTAGTGAGTAGGCCCCAATTTCAATAAAAAAAAACTTGAAAACAAAAACATCTTTGTAACCAACCAAATTGTAATCATTCTCACAGCCTTCTTTATAATGGGAATTCAGGCTTTTGTTACACTGCACCTCAAAATCCATGAGCTCCACAAATTAACCCAAAGCCCATCACGTTATTTCTTGTATTTTCACCATATGTAATGAATTTGAATGCAATTGTAAACGAGAACTATTTCTCAATTTGCTCTCCAATAAACTTGATGATGATGATGATGGCATAAGAAAATTCATATTGTGCTTTTTTGTGCCATTTGTTTGTTTACTGTCATTTCTTAATGCAAGATGCTTCTATTGCACAAGACTGATTATTTTAACAACAGCAGAAGAATTATCACAGCAGCGGCAAGTCTCTGATGGGACATGAGACAGAAAGGCAGCAGGTGATCAGTAAAGGAAACTGTCTTCTTTCAGTCAGGCATCATTATTTCTAGCCCTATGGATGTAGCTTAATACCACCGTGGGACTCTCACAGAAGTTATACAGACACACATTCCTCCACAGACACCATCCACTCCCTCCTGTGTTGAATTTTTGTTCTTAATCAAACAGAAAAAGAACACAGAATCCCAGAGAGATCAGAGGGCAGCGTGCTTCTCAACCTTGTGTTTACTGAAATTTTGGGGCACTGGCACTAACAATGTGGGATGTGGACTGATGATCCTCATAATGTGAGACACATCATCAAACATGGAGATTAAGCTCAAAACACTGTGAAACCTTGGCCTTAATTGTTTTATTGTTTCAGTTGGATTTAGCATCCTAGAATATTATGAATTTCTGTTCCGAAGTCTTTTTACAGCCCTTCTCTGTCTGGGCAGCACCTTTTCCATGTCAGATGGGCACAGGACAGAACAACTGTAATGGGTAAATAAATGAGGCGCCCCCTCATAGCGTGGGACAGTTAAGAGGTATGGTGGGTGGGGCTTAGTTGGACCCTATTTTCCCATTTCAGTTTAGAACACAAAGCGAAATGAGGTTTGGAAGTCTCAGCCATGATCCCGCTGGAGGAAGCTCAATAAAACAAAAACTAACTGCACCTGTTCAGTTCGGCCAAAGCCACTGCTCAAACCATGAAGCAGCACTGTCCGTATATCAGCAAACTATTTTCGTAATATCATTGTTTAGTAATACAGCATTTCCAACACACTTCATCATTGTGTACTTTCAGTTCCCTCAGATTTTTTCAATGGTTTTATTACTAGTTTTGTACTTAGGGATGGAGCCACTGGACACCTGAGAATACATACAACACCAAGAGTGCATTGTAGGGCCACTGGACACCAGGGAGAACATACAACACCAAGAGTGCATTGTATGGCCACTGGACACCTGAGAGTACATGCAACATCAAGAATGCACTGTGAGGCCACTGGACACCAGGAAGTACATACAACAACAGTGCATTGTAGGGCCACTGTACACCTGAGAGTACCTACAACACCAAGAGTGCACTGTAGGGCCACTGGACACCTGAGAGTACATACAACACCAAGAGTGCACTGTAGGGCCACTGGACACCTGAAAGTACATACAACACAAATAATGTATTGTAGGGCCATTGGACACCAGGAAGTACATACAACACCAACAGTGCATTGTAGGACCACTGGACCCCAGGAAGTACATACAACAACAACAGTGCATTGTGGGGCCACTGGACACCTGAGGAGTACATACAACACCAACATTGTATTGCAGGGCCACTGGACATCAAGAAGTACATACAACAAATACCAAGAGTGCATTGTAGGGCCACGGGTACCAGGAAGTACATGCAATACCAACAGTGCACTATGGGGCCACTGGATACCTAAGGTACATACAACACCAAGGTGCATTGTGGGGCCAATGGACACCAGAAAGTACGCCATAACACCAACAGTGCACTGTAGGGCCACTGGGCACCAGGAAGTAGATACAATACTAAGAGTGCACGGTAGGGCCACTGGACACCAGAAGCATACAACACCAAGAGTGAATTGTAGGGCCACTGGACACCTGAGAGTACATATAGTACAACACCAAGAGTGCATTGTGGGCCACTGGACACCATGAAGTACATACAACACCAACAGTGCATTGTAGGGTCACTGGACACCAGGAAGTACATACAACAAACACCAAGAATGCACTGTAGGGCCACTGGGCACCAGGAAGTAGATACAATACCAATAGTGCCTTGTGGGGCCACTGGAAACCTAAGAGTACATACAATATCAGAGTGCACTGCAGGTCACTGGACACCTGAGAGTACATACAACATCAACAGTGCATTGTAGGGCTACTCGACACCAGGAAGTACCATCAACAAACACCAAGAGTGCACTGTAGGGCCACTGGGCACCAGGAAGTACATACAATACCAACAGTGCATTGTGGGGCCACTGGACACCTAAGAGTACATACAACACCAAGAGTGCATTGTAGGGCCAATGGACACCAGGAAGTACATACAACACCAACAGTGCATTGTAGGACCACTGAGCACCAGGAAGTACATGCAATACAAGAGTGCACTGTAGGGCCACTGGACACCAGGAAGTACATACAACACCAAGAGTGAATGTGGGGCCACTGGACACCTGAGGTACATATAGTACAATACCAAGAGTGCACTGTAGGGCCAGTGGACACCAGGAAGTACATACAACACCAAGAGTGCATTTTGGGGCCTCTGGACACCTGAGAGTACATACAACTCAAGAGTGCATTGTGGGCCACTGGACACCAGGAAGTAAGGTCACTTGTAGGGCCACTGTACATCAGGAATTGATAATGTTGATTACTGGATACTAAAGAGAGTTAGCCATCTTATTGTTCCTCAGCTCACTAAACTTTAATTTTCCTTATGACATAACGTTTTTCCTAGTAAATGGAAATGTGCAACTGTAAAACCCATTTTAAATCCAGTAGCAGATCCAATTTGAACAACTTGCATCCTATCTCATTACTTGCTCAACTGTCCAAAGTTTTGGAAAAGATAGTCTCCAACCAGGTGATTGAACACCTCGAAATACGAACTATGGTAAGAGTCTCACACGGTTTCTGCCCCACACACAATACTGAGACTGCCTTGGTGAGATTCACAAGCCATGTCATTAAATCAATTGATAAAGGAAAATATGTTGCTTTGGCCTTTGTGGATCATGCTGAGCTCCTGACATTGTTGCCTGATGTTCCTTTCTCTGAGGAGGTGATCACCTGGTTGAAACTATCTATCAGATAGAAATCAAAGAACGGTCATTAATGGGTCATTTTCTCCCAGGGGAGTAGCCAGGCCATAGCCCATACGTCCAGACCTTCATCTGGATTCAAACATTTTGAACAAATATTCCTTACCTCAACTGATCATGGATACAAATGTGCCCTAAAAAGCATCTATCTAGGTTTGTGCCTTCAGTTTTTGAAATTCTGGCTACTCCCTGTCTACCGAAAAAGTCCTAAGGTGTGGAGTTCCACAGGGCTCAATTTTGTGACCACTGCTTTTTCTCTTTTGTTAATTCACTCTCAGATATTTTAAACATATGGAATTAATTTTGTGCATGAGACAATGCTGTTATTTTTGTTCTGGAAATAGTCCATCGGCACTACAGACTGTTTTGCAATCCATTTTGTCTTTTGCATCATTGTTTTCAATCACACAAATTGGTATTAAATTCAGTTAAAACAAAATCAATGTTTTTCTAGTATCAAGAAAACTTCTATTCCTGAGTTGTCGTTAAGTGATAACTTAGGAAACCCTATGGAACAAGTATCTGTTTTTAAGTATCTTGGCGTGATCCTTGATTCACACTTAACATATGAGCAACATATCACTGATTTGATTAACAAATTATATAAGAGACTCAGCTTCTTACATAGAATTCAAAGTAATCTCACAAGTGAAACAAGACATAGTCTGCCATTGCCAGTGTTAGAGCATGGTTTGGTGGTATATTCATTTTCTTCAGAAAAAATGTTGGTTAAAATAAAGTCTGCATACCATAGTATTCTTCGTTATGCTACAGGTCATTCTAGATCCACCCATCATTGTTTCTTATACAAGTCTTTCAACTGTTTACCTTTAACTGAACAATTTAATTTAAGATCTTTACTGTTCTTACGTAAAATCCAACTGGGTTTCCTGCCAAACAGTATTGTTAGTTTATTTGTTAAAACAATGCATCTGGATCTACAAGAATGCAGTGTGAAAATTATTTTATAGTACCTTATTATCATACCAAATTTGTTCAAAACTCCATAACTTTTCTCCAGTGATACTTTATAATAAACTGTCTAGTATTATTGTTGGCTGCCCTAAGATGTCCACCTTCAAAATATCACTAAGGAGTATTCTGTTGAAAACTCTGCTTGTAAGTGTTTTAAATGAATTATGTTATGTTTTGTATGTAACCCCTGCAAATGGGGGTTCCCAAAAGACTTCAGGAGCTTGGTTACTTCAACATGCCAGTTGCAGATTGAAATACCCAAACTGCAAGTACATCAAAGAGCAGGGACCTCATGTATAGGGACAAACCTAAGGTAGCTTGTGGATGAGTCCACCAGGGAGGGCTGTTCTGGACTTAGTGCTGACAAATGGGGACAGAATCATGGATGCTGAGGTGGGCAGTCCCTTGTCACCAGTGACCACAGAACTGTGTAGTTTAGAGTCAACACACTGGCAGAAAAAGACATGCCAAGATTAAGGTCCTAGATTTCCGGAAGGCCAACTTTGTGGCGATGGGGAACAACTCAAAACTGCCCTGACAGCAGAAGAAACAGGAGGAGAGGTAGAAGAACAGTGGCTTTGGCTCAAGAGAGCCATAGCAGGAGTGACAAGTCAATGTGTCAGACTGCTTAGCAAAAGCAAAAGAAAGAAGTGGCTACTGTGGTTCTCTAAATCAGTAGCCAAGAAAGTGCAAGAAAAAAGTAAGACATTCAGGAAATACAAAGACACACAGGAAGAATAAGACAGAGTGAAATATCAGGAGAAGCAGAGAGAAGCTGGAAAAGCTGTTAGAGGGGCTAAGGCAAGAACGGAGGAAGGAATGCACAGGCTATTTATTAAGAAGGAGACAAGATTTTCTTCCATTATATTAGTGAGAGGAAGAAGACCAGAAATGGTACTGTTAGGCTAAAGAAGGGAGAGGTGGGTGGGAGGACGATCTTGAAAAATCTGAGACACTGAACAAGTAGTTTTGCTCAGTATTTAGCAAAGAAGAGACAGTAGAGGGCCAAGACTCAAAGGAAAGGTCTACAGGGGAAGGGTGGACACCAGCCCATTTACAGTGGATAAGAGTGTTGGAGGAACTAGGTAAAGTAAAGACAGACAAGACAATAGGGCCAGACAGGACTCACCTAGAGTTTTGAAGGAACTCAGGAAGTCCTAGTTGGTCCTCTGACATCCTCTTCAACCAATCACTAGAGACAGGGAGTACCTTGGGACTGGAGGAGGGCAGAGGTGGCCCCCTGCACAAGAGTGGGAAGTAGGGAGAAGGCAGGCAATTACAGACCTGTAAGCCTGACCTCAGTGGCGGGGAAGCTGATGGAGTCCCTGCTTAAGGAGAAGGTAGTGAAGTTCCTGAGTCAAGCAGTGAAAAAAAAACAAGGCAGCATGTATTCACTGAGGGAAGGTCCTGTCAGACTAATCTTATTGATTTCTTTGACTGGGTGACCAGGGTGGTGGATCAAGTAGGGGCATTGGATACGGCCTACCTGGATTTCAGCAAGGCCTTGACACCATTCCACATAGAGAGGTTGTAACAAACTGGGGAATCTGGGTGTGGGCTCCATGAGTGGTAAAATAGGTTAGAAACTGGCTAAAAGGCAGGACCCAGGGGGTGGTAGTAAATGGCCTAAAACCCAAAGAGGGTGACCATGAGGGTGCCACAGGGATTGTGCTGGGTCCAGTACTATTCAATGTCTTCATAAGTGACATTTCAGAGGGACTGGAGGGGAAAGTACTGTGAAGCACACCAGGATGGAGCACAGTGTCACAGGTTTCCTGCATTGATGTGGCGCCTTTGTAAATGAGTCTTTGACTCAAAGGTTTGTAATTCAATATTTTGAATAAATGACAAAGGATGAACTCCCATTGAAATTGCATTGTTTGCTGCAGTAACTCTATTGCAGAATTCTGCAGAGTTGGGCTTCATCAGGTGGGATCACTGTAAGCCTGTTGCAGATGACATCAAGATCTGCAACAGAGTCGACACACAGGAGGGGCTAGATGAAATGAAAATGAGCTAAGACTACTTGAGGAATGGTCAAGGGTTTGGCAGTTGGGTTTCAACTCTAATAAGTGCAAGATAATGCACCTGGGACCAGAAACATAGAATCTGATGGCAGATAAGGACCACTTGGCCCACCTAGTCTGCCCATTTCCCTACCTAACAGATAGCTGCAGATCCTAGTTAACCAACAGCCTACTTCCTCCTACCCCACTAGAATTGCCTTATGTCTGTCCCATGCATTCTTGAATTCCCACTGTTTTGACTCTCGAGCTCCTCAGGAAGGCTGTTCCATGCATCTACAACCCTCTCTGTGAGAAATACTTCCTCACATTACCTCTGAGCCGTCCCCCTCTATCTTCAGATTGTGCCCCCTTGTTCTTGCACATCTCTTTTTCTGAAAGATGCTACCCTTTTACTTTGTTGATTCTCTTGAGGTATTTGAAAGTTTCTATCATGTCCCCCCTCTCCCTCCTTTCCTCGAGGCTATACATCTTCAGCTCCTTTAGCCTTTCTTCATATGTTTTCTGGTGCAGACCCTGCACCATTTTGGTGCCCTCCTCTGGACAGCCTCCATCCTGTCTATGTCTTTGTGGAGATGGGGTCTCCAGGAGCCATTACACAGTACTCCAGATGTGATCTTACCAACTGTCTGTACAGAGGGACAACAATTTTCCTGTTTTCTACTGATGATGCCTCTCCCTATGCATTCCAGTATCCCCCAGCCCTCATACTTCCTTCTCACATTGCTGGCCCACCTTTAGGTCATATGATATCACTACCCCCAGGTCCCTTTTCATTTTTGTTGCTGTCAGTATCTCACCCCCCATTGTGTACTCTTCCCATGGGTTTTTGTTTGTCAGGTGCATTAGTTTGCACTTCTTTGTGTTGAATCTAAGCTGCCATACATTTGACCATTCCTCCAACCTTGCCAAGTCCCTTTTCATCCTTTCCACCCCAACTTGTGTATCAACCCTGTTGCAGATCTTTGTGTCATCTGCAAAGAGACATACTTTCCTTCCAGTCCTTCTGCAATGTCACTTATAAGACATTAAAAGGACGGCCCCAGTAGTGAACCCTAGCGGTACTCCACAGTAACCCCCTTTCTTTCACTGTGGACTCCATTTACTATTACCCTCTGTTTCCTGTTGTCCAGCCAGTGTTTTACCCAGGCTACCACCCTGGGACCCACTCCCAGGCTGGCTAATTTGTTTTTTAATCTTTTGTGTGGGACTGTGTCAAATGCCTTGCTAAAGTCTAGGTAGACCATGTCCGCAGCCCCTCCCTGGTCTACTACTTTGGTCACCCAGTCAAAGAAATCAATTAGATTTGTCTGACAAGACCTTCCTGCCTTGGGTCCTGTGCCCCACTGGCCTCTAGGTACTCAACAATTCTTTCCTTCAGAAATGATTCCATCATTTTCCCTACCACTGAGATCAAACTGACAGGTCTGTAGTTTCCTGACTTGGTTTTGCTCCCACTTTTGTGAAGGGGAATCACATCTGCCCTCCTCCAGTCCTCAGGTACCACACCATCCTCCCATGATTTATTAAAAAAGGTAGTCAGTGGTGTTACTAGTTCTTCCCTTAATTCTTTTAGAATTCAGGGGTGAATCCCATCAGGCCCCATTGCTTTAACCATCTTCAGTTTTAGGAGTTCTTTCAGAACCCTTTCTTCTGTGAAAGGACTAATATCAATCCCCTATCCAGAGTGCTTCTATTGACTGGATTAGATATCTCCCCCTGCTCTTAATTTGTGAATAGTGAGCAGAAGTATTCGTTCAATATCCCTTCTTTTTTACTGTCGCTCTCTGCCCAAACACCTTCCTCTTTATTCAGCCTCAGTATCCCTGCCTTAGTCTTTCTTTGCTCCCTAACATACCTATAAAATGTTTTATCCCCATTCTTAACTGAGTTGGCTATCTTTTCCTCAGTTTGGGCCTTTGCTATTCTGACTGCCTTCCCCGCTTCCTTCTGCTTTAATTGGTACAGGTCTCTGTACTGCTCCTTCTGTGTTTCCTTATACTTCCTGAATGCTATCTTTTTCTTCCTACCCTTCCCCGCCACTTCTTTTGAGAACCATAGTGTTTTTTTCTTTCATTTTGTTTATTTGCTGTACACAAAGGCTTGTTGCCTCTGTGATGGCGGTTTTGATGTTCCCCCATTGTTGCTCCACCCTACCTTCTTGTATGTTTGCTAGTGCTTTTCTGAGGCACTCTCCCATTTTGACAAAAATCAGCCCTACTGAAGTCCAATACCATCACTTTTGTATGGCTTGACTCTACAGCTAAGTTTATTGTGAACCACACTGTTTGGTGGTTGCTTGTTCCCAGATGGCTACCCACTTCTAGATCTGAGGTCCTCTCTCTGTCCCCATTTGAGAGAACCAGGTCTAAGATTGCTCCCTCCCGAGTGGGTTCCAAAACTAGTTGTCTGAGGCATGCCCCCTGTAGGGCATCGAGAATGGCCCTGCTCTTGGATGTGGCTGCAGCAAAAGTGCTCCAGTTAAAATCTAGCATATTCAGGTCCCCCCCATCAGCAATATCTCCCCTTTCTCTGCCATCCTAAGGATGTCTTCTATCATTTCCTTGTCCATTTCCTCCCCCAGAGACCGGGGTCTGTATATAACCCCTGTGCGGATTGTGGTGCCATTTCCTGCCTCCAGGGTGACCCACAGTGCCTCCTCTCCTCCCTGTTTACCCTTTAGTTCTGTTGCTTTGATCCCTCCCTTACATAGAGGCTACTCCTCCTCCTCCTCCTCCTCCTCTTCTGCCCTCCTTGTCCCTCCAGTAGATTGTGTACCCTGGTATGTTGATATCCCAGTCATGTTTCTCTGCATACCACGTTTCTGTGACTGCCACGATATCCAGGCATCCCTCTTCCATCAAGGCCACCATTTTGGGGAGCTTTTTACCTAGACTACGGACAATGGTACTCGTTACCCGCCCTTTTTTTATGGCCTTATTTCTTTTTGCCCCATCCCTGTCCTTACTGCCTTTGTCTTTTTCTCCATTTACCCCTACCCTTCTCCCTATTGACTGCCCTATCTTGGTGTTTACCTCACTAACTACCCTGATTTTTTTGGTGGGAGGCTAGGATTTCCCTTTTCCTTTTCAGTGCCTCCCCCCTTGGCTAGTTTAAATGCTTGCCAATGAAGCATTTAAACCTATCACCTAGGATCCTGGTTCCCCTCCTGGACAGATGCAGACCTTTGCACCAGTATAGGCGTGCATCCCTCCAGGTGGAGCCCCAATCCCTAATGAAGCCAAATCCCTGAGCTCTGCACCAGTTTTTCAACCAGTCACTGAATCCCATGGTGTGGAGTACCCTAGCCTCATCCATGCCATAGAAAGGTAGCACTTCTGAGAAAGTTACTGTGTGTGCCACTTGTCTAAGGCCCCTCCCCAACTCCACAAACTCCTGTTGACTGTTCTGATCCCATTCTCAGTCAGGTCATTTGTCCCTAGGTGGATAATGACATCCAGCTCACACCCCCTTGCAGCTGCTCACGATCCTGAGGATTCGTTTCCTGTTCCTCAAGCCATGGCACCGAGCAGGCACCTTACCTCCCTTTCCCTTCCCTCCCCAGTTCTACCCTTTAACAACTGAATCCCCCACCAAGAGTTGTTTCCTTCCCATGTGGGGTCCTGTGCCACCCTCTTGTGGGTCTCCACTGCGGAGGTTCCCAGCATCCTCCTTGGTCTCCTGCAGGTGCCTCCATAGAGGAACCATGCTCTGCCAAGTGGCAAATGAATTGTGGAGGCACAACTGGAGGGATGCACCTCTGTTCCACCACCTTTACCCTCCCTGAGCCCACCGTGGTTCAACCACTCCTCTTTCTTGGCAACTTCTGAGGTAGTGGCGGTGGCCTGGGTGGCCCCTGGGTGGGTGAGCAGGTTTCCCATATCCCTGCCAGGTCAGTAAGGAGTCAAGCAACCTCCTCCTTCAGACCAGAGAGGTGCCTACAAAAAGGGCAGAAAATCAGTCCCCAGAATTTCTCCCAGAAGACTGCTGCTCCACAGCCAGTGCATTGCACCACTCCCCACATGTCTGTCTCTCTTCCTGTTTCAGATGTCTTTTCTTTTTTTGTGTGCTTGTTTTAGTGTGTGCAAGCTTGTGAGTGTGTCTATCCCCTATTCGGTGTGCTGTGCCTTTAAGGATATGAACAGGTGCACGTTGTTAGCAATTTTAGGGAAGTGATGTCAGAACTCCTGCCATAAAGGAAGTTATGTACTTGGGGCAGTTGGGGTGAGGGGCAGGGTGTGTGGGAGTAAATCTGTGCCCTCCAGAAACAATCTACTATGACACTGACCCTCCACCCTGGAGAGTGTCTTCCTTCCTTTCAGACACCTATTTCACAGAGGTTAAGTAACAGGTCTAGTCACAAATGACTGCAAATCTCTCCTAGCTAGAGTTCCTCCTGGCAAATAAAAGTTAAACTAAGAAAAGTCAACCCCAAAACAGAGAATCAAAACTAGTTACTTATACAGGCCTAAAACTTAATAATTCAATTCAGTGCAGTCTATTAAATTACCTCCTTGATTTAAGGAAGCTTTTGGCTGCTTTCTCTCTCTCAGCAGAAACCCAAGAGAGGAATACAGGATGGGGGGGGGTGCAGATTCTAGCCACCACAATTCAGGAGAGAGAGACCTGGGGGTTATCATATCCGATGACCTGAAGTCATCCAAATAATGTGAAAAAGCAGTGGGGAAAGCAAATAGAATGCTGGGGTGCATAGGAAGGGGCATAACCAGTAGGAGGAGCAAAGTGGTGATGCCACTGTATAGATCACTGTTGAGGCATCATCTGGAATACTGTGTCCAATTCTGGAGACCGCATCTCAGGAAGGACAAAAGACAGAATGGAAGCAGTCCAGAGAAGAGCAACAAAAAATTATACATGCACTGCACCACAAACCTTATGAGGAAAGTCTCAAGGAACTTAACATCTATTCACTGGAAGAGAGAAGGGAGAGAGGGAATATGATAGAGACTTTCAAATACCTTAGAGGAACAAACAGGGTACAGGAGGGAAGCATATTTCAGAGAAGAAAGTGTACAAGGACAAGGGGGCTTAGGGGGAATGCTAGGAAGTATTTTTTTCATGGGACTGCCAAACCAAGTAGGGAAACAGGCAGACTAGGTGGACCAGCTGGTCCTTATCTGCAATCATATTCTATGTTTCTATTTTTATCATCTGGCAGAGCTGAAGATGCCCTCCGATGGAGACCTCCACCAAAGTGTTCCACAGGTTAGCAGGCAGCTTCCTCGTGGGGATGTGTAGAAGGGATCTGGGATCAATGTGCAATACAGAGCACAAATATTTCTCTATCTCAAGCCATTGGGCCTCATATGTGGGGCTATCTTTCTCTCCTTGGTCTGAGAACCATTGCAAATATTTACTACTATGGTGTGCCAAATGGTGTAATATTTGGCAGCCGAAGCCAACCTTATTTTCGGAGCTGACAGCTTGGGTATGCTCTTCTGACTGCCTTGTTATCCCATATGAACTAGGAAATTAAACTATGCAATACACTGATACACTGAACCATGTTCAGGGAAGTGCCAAGTTCAGCATGCCCAGTGGATACAGTACTCCAGGAGGCTATTCATGTTGACTATATTTAACCTTCCCAAAGTGCAACTGGAAGTTTAGCCCATCTAATCAGGTCTTGTTTGATTTGTTCAACCAGGGTATCGAGAGTCTACTTTTTAAGCTGACTGCTGGATTTATTAAGGCATATTCCCAAATATTTTAAATTATCAGCTGTACATGTTAAACCAAGTTCCTCCACCTCTCCTTTACACACTTTGTCATTTAATGGCCTTACTTCAGTTTTACCAATGTTTAGTTTGTAACTGGACACCTGCCCAAATTCACTGATCATGTTCAAAGCTGCAAGAAGGGATGTCTCCGATTCTGAGTTATGCAGTTAGATAAGGTGTCAACAGTGTAAACCCATAATTTGCATACCTGTGTGTTGATTCTGATGCCTGTATCGGCCAGGTTCTTTTAATTTCATTATCTATGACTCAGGAAATACACTGAATAATAAAGGCAACAGGGACACCCCTGCCTAGTTTCTTTATGCAGTGAAACATGTTCAGAATATACACCATTACACATGATCCTGGCCCTCGGCTCTGTGTATAATACTTTAATCCACTTCAAAAATTCTGATGGTATTTTGTATGCTTTAAGAACCAGAAAATGATATCCCCAGGTCACCCTGTCAAAAGCTTTCTCTGCATCCAGGGATGGCCAGAATTGCTGACTCCTTGCTGTCCCTGGACATGAATAAGAGATGAGTTATTTTATGAAGATGGTCTTATGACAGCCTCCCAGGCAGAAATACAGTACCACCTGTTCACATCCTATCAAGGGGCTTATACCCCATTTAAGCAAGTTGCTAAAACCTTAGCTAGAATTTTCATATCAAGGTTTTTGAGGGATATTCGTCTACAGCTGTCTACTAACATGGGATCCTTTCCTGGTTTTAGTAAGATAGTGATTAGGGATTCTATCAGTATATAGTCTACTGCATGAGCTTGTAACAATACTGATGTGACTGAAGCAACAATGGTGCAAGTTCATTGGATAAAGACTTATAAAAATCAGGAGAAAAAAACACCCAGTTCTGGGGCTTTATTAGGCATAAGCTCTTTAATTGCTGTCCTAACTTCAGTTTCAGTGATGGTGTCTTTTGAGCCTCCTGTTGGGCTTTATCTAACTGTGGGAGGGGTACAGTGGAAAGGTATTCTGCTATTTGTCTGAATCGCGTTCCTCCACATTCCACAGTTTCTGGTAGAACTCTCTGAATTGATTGGCTAACTCTCTGGGACTAAGCTGGCCTGGTCATTTTTACTCCCACTGATATTCTGGTCATTTCTGTCTTTGCAGGTGTAAGGCCATCAGTTTACCACCTTCTCCCTTGATCAAAATATTTTGCATTGCTCTATTGATGGCATGTTTTGCCTTTTCTCTTGCCTTTGACTCCATATTGAGCTCTCAACCCAATCAGTCTTAACCAGATTTCTTCTGGCATCTAAGGTTCAGTTTTTCTTTATACCCCTAGTGGCTGTAAGCAGTTCTGTAGCCTTCTGCTCTCATATTTTCCTGTTAGTGGCTATCTGGATAATTTCTCTACTGATACTACTTTTAAGGTGGCCCATAACATCTCCCACCTGCACTGAATGCTTATTACTGGCAGTAAATCAACAATAAATGCTAAGCTTCTCTTGGGTCAATTTGTCTTTAATAATTGTGTATTCAGTCACTGTAGTTTATTGTCAAGAGGATTAGTAAAGCTATGTTGCAGCAGGACTGGTCTGTGATCTGATATGACCTGGGCTATGTGTTCAGAAAAGTGCATGCCATGAATGAACTCTGCCTCCAGGAGGAAGTAATCCAGTGTGGAGAAGGTTTGGTGCGAGTCTGTGTGGAAGGTGTAATCCCTCTTGTCTGGGTGGAGCACTCTCTAAGGGTCTCTTAGACCCAGAGTATCCATCAAGTCATGGATGGCTCTATGACCAGGAGTGAGACCCTTCCTATGCCTCCCAGATCTGTTGAGTTCCATTCTTAGTACAAGGTTCCAATCACTCTCTAATAACATAGGGAGATTAGTCCATGGAGCCAGTTTTCCCAGTATATTTGCAAAAAATCTGTGGTTCTCTACAGTTGGTCCATAAATGGATCCTAGCGCTACCTCCCTCTGTCCCCAAGCCTCTGAGAAAACTGTATCTCCCTTCAGCGTCTCCCAGCTCCTGTAGTGATTTAAATTGAACAGGGCAGGCTACTAGAATTGCTACCCCATTGTTACAGGTACCATCACCCACCCCATATGCCTATCCACCCTTCTCTTCTTAGTAAGTTAATCTGATCAGACTTTAAATGTGTCTCTTGTAACAAGGTATTATTGTATTCTAATGCCATTGTAAGGCTTACACTATATTGTATCCTGCATTACCTGCCATATCTTTGCCTTTTGAATGACCTTGTATGCGGTCCTACCCAGAACCTTCTTCTAAATTAGCTTATGAACAGAGTATTTTCCCAGTAAAATAAATACACAAATACAATACTTGGGTACCCATTCTGCCTTTAGAGCTTCTGACAGAAATGTACTCACACACTGCTCTCTCCCTTAAGTAGTGGAGCCCCATGGACCCCAGCGAACTCCTTTGAGGGAGGCCCACTACTACTACCTGGTGGTGGATGTTACATAGAAACTTAGAATTTATTAGCAGATAAGGACCTCTTGCCCACCTAGTCTGCCCTGTTTGTACACTACATGTATATACTGCATACGGACCATGTCACACTAAATGTATAAACCGCATACAGACCATGTCACACTACACGTATGTATCTCACACAGATCATATCACGCTCGCATACATATCTCATACAGACCATGTCACACTACATGAATATATCTTATAAAGACCATGTCACACCATGTGTATGTATCTCATACAGACCACCTTACACTGCATGTACATACTGCATACAGACCATGTCACACTATATGTATATACCGCATACAGACCATTTCACACTACACGTATATATCTCATACAGACCATATCGTGCTACACATATATATATCTTATACACAGCATGTCACACTATAAGTATATAATACATACAGACCATGTCACACTACACGCATATATCTCATACAGACCATATCATGCTACACGTACATATCTCATACAGACCATATCATGCTACATGTATATATCTTATACAGACCATGTCACACTACATGTATATATCTCATACAGACCATATCATGCTACACGTATAAATCTTATACAGACCATATCACAATACACGTATATATTTCATACAGATCATGTCACACTACATGTATATACTGCACACAGACCATGTCACACTACATGTATATACCGCATACAGACCATGTCACAATACGTGTATATATCTCATACAGACTATATCACACTACATGTATATATATCGCATATAGACCATATCATATGTTCTACCCCTTGGTAGGCTATTCAGGTTTACCCTTCTGTTGCTGTTCTCCAGAAGGCCACTTCCACCCCAGGAGAAGGCGAGGAGAGACAATGCTCCCTCTAAGCTTCCCCCTCCTCTGCTCTTCTATTGTTATTCTACTGGAACCCTTGCACCCACTAACAACAACAGAGCACAGTTAGCCTCCCCTCTTTACAGAGTAAAGGGAGAGGGCAGGGCCATGAATATTCATGCATGGGATCCTGGCTGGCTGAGCCAGGAAGCACAGAGCATAAACTTCCAGACACCCCGACTCCTAACTGAGGCCCACAGTAAGTCATGCTCAGGGTCAGGCTTAACCCTTCACACTCTCCCTAGTAACCTGCTTCCAGTTTGGAAAAATAGAGGCTGTATCTACCCCTAACACTGGCTTTTCTTACACTAAAAAAATAGAGATTTGAAGCATAAAATAATACCAGACATTACTATTACAGTCCAGTTCTCCATCAGAAAATGCTTTTTTATATTAAGCCACACATTGTAGGAAGCTTTTTAAGCTGATATTACCATTTTTTTTCCAGATGTGTCCTGACTTTGCTCATTTGCACTGATTTTTATGTTCACACTTGTGCAAAGCACACATACTGGTAGGATAATGGATTTTGAGAGGTGTGTCACAGTTGGTCCAATGCAAAGCAGTCTGCAAGGGGCTCAACAGTGTCAAACCAGTCATCAGCCAAGCTAATCATGACCCTCTTCTGGGCTTGCTGATCAAAAACTGCATGAAGTTTAAAGAAAAGAGATACCTGAATCACTGACACTCCCCTCTTTCCTCTGAACTGCATAACGCTGCCCAGCATGCACAGCTGATTAGCATCATGATCAGCCTGCAATGGTCCCCCCCATGTCCCAATGTAAAAACAATCCCTCCCACCTTCTTCCAAGTATCCCTCCCACCTCCCATTGCTTCTCCCTTACATCTTAATTTTCTAACACCAGGGTGCCCAATCTCCGATGCTGCCTAGTACCAGCCACCCTGCCGGTTTTCACTGTGTGACACTGGGGATCCCACCCCTGGTGCTGCCAAACATAACACTGACCCTCCCCAGTGTTGGTACCGGAAATAAAGAAAGCTATCCTTGGTAGTCTTTTTTTTTATTCCTGTAATCCCACCCTCTGCCAAGTATGTCTTCCACCTCCCCATCTCTTCCCATGCCTATAGAGGTTACACTGACACTGGGGTGCCCAATTTCCAGTGTTAGTAGCTGAAATAAAGAAAACCATTCCTTGTAGCCTGCAACATAAAAAGAATCCTTACCGGGGAGGACAGGTTCCCTTTTCACATGGTGTGGGAGTGCCCAAAAGTCCAAACCTTCTGGAGGGCTATTCAATATGTCCTGGACCTGATCCTGGGCCTAGACCCCTTTTTTACCCCAGAATCCTGCTTATTATCTACTTTTCCGCAGGGCACACCTAAAACTCAGAAAGCCCACCTAGGCCTAGTAGCTGCCACTGCTAAGCTAGTTATACTCAGGCACTGGAACGATGAATCCCTACCCTCAACCTTGGAATGGTACCATGAGATTCTATCGGCCATTCTACTGGAGAAGCATATCGCGAGCATTCAGCATAGAGTAGATGTTTATCACTCTTTATGGGAGCCTCTTCTGACTTTATTATCCCTTTGGCAGCCCTGATTACCTGTTTCCATAGCTTTCAACCTCTAGTAAATCTGACTCGTGGTTTGGGGTGGGCAGGGATTGGGGTGTTCTTGTTGTTTTTGTATTGTGTCCTAGTTATAGTTTTATTATGTTTGTCTGATTGTTATGTGTTTGTTGCAGCTGTACTAATATTAATCATCAACCCACTTTTATATGCTGCTGAAAATCAATACTGTATATTGAATTAAAAAAAAATCCTCCACTCTCTACTAAGTATCCCACCCACCTTCCATTGCTTCCTCCTTTCTTCTTAATTTTCCGACACTGGGCTGCCCAACCCCAGTGCCGACTATAACCTCCGCCCCACCCGTATTTACTGTACAACACGGAAACCCACTGCCAGTGCCTACGAAACATAACACAGACACTGGGGTGCCCAATCCCCAGTGTCAGTACCTGAAATAAAGAAAACTTCCCCACAGTCTTTTTTGTTTGTTTTTAATTCCTGCAATCCCACCCTCTTCCAAGCACCTCCCACCTCCCACTGCTTTCTATGTCCGTAGAAGATCCCTCTAGCTGCACTGAACCTGTCACAGGGACTCACATTGCTGTATTGGAATCCCAGGTGGTGAGGCAATTATTCCCAGCTTAAAACAGCTCCTTGGAGCCCATGATTGTCAAGTGATAGGCTATATCAAGCGACCCCTGTCTTTTTCCTGGATTTTCATTGCTGCCTCTGAAGGGTCCAGGGTGCTCTAAAATTAGGAGAATATGGTCTTTCATTCTCCTCGCCCTCATCTGAAGCTCCCTCTCTCACTTTCTTTCTCTATATCCAGCATACGAGTCACTCTCACGCACAAAGTAGCCAGCCACAGTAACAAGCATACAAAACAGCTCACTCAATCTACAGACAGCAAATCCAAGATAAACCAGAGAGAGAGAGAGAGAGAGAGAGAGCATATGTGTGTGTGGGGGGATGTGGTAACAAATTCAGAAAAGAATGAAATATTTTCCCACATTCCATTTATTAAAAAAATACAGAGATTACAGATTATTGGTACTGTAGTACTACTGAGCGTGAATAGCACCAAGCAAGTACTGGATATATGCAGACTGGAGGGAAATGTCACTTTAAACTTTCAGTTGACAAGGTATGTTACTACAGCAGCAACCAGTGTGGTGGTCTACACTAGAGCCACCCTCAGTTTTGAACTCTTTTTATATTTGCTTGTGCACACAGTGCACAAGATTAGAAGCATATTGAGAAAGTACAGCATTGCAGAGGTGTGTCGTGTTGTGGCCAATGCAGCAGATGCTCTAATGGGTACGTCCCTCAGCCACCAATCAACTGGGAAGCTGCCAATCATGGCAGTTGCATAGTGAGAGCTGCACTTGAAAGAAATCTGCCACCTGCAATCAGGGACAGTTTCATCATTGCAGCCGCAGCTCCCCCTCCCTCCCAACCAGGCACACAGACATCCAGCTGACAAGAATCTGACTATGTGCATTGCAATACACAAGAATGCGCATGGGCAGAGTTTCAGTTCTTGTCAGCTCCAGTCCCCAGTTTGTTCAGTGTGCCTTTCCTGGTGAAACAGTTAAATAAATAAATGAGCCGCAGAATGACTTACACGATGTGGCACCTGCCACCCCACCCACCCACTCTAGAAAACCGACATTGGGTGCCCAGTCCCCATGTTAGCATGTATCCCCTGCCCCATTAATGTGGCATACTGGGGGCCCGCCCCAGTGTGCCAAAATACTTCTTTATGGTGCTGACATCAGCATGCCCACGCCCAGTGTCGGATGCGCCGGACCCCCCTGCCCTTACTTTCTCAGCAAACCTCGGGGTGCCCAACTTCTGGGTTGGTATTAATTCACCCCCACTAGTCTGGAACACTGGGAACCCACCCCAGTATGCTGAAATCTGTTTTAATAACATTTAACCCGTGGAAAAAAAAAAGTCCCCCAAGGTAGTATTTTTTTAAACCTGAAAAAAAACAAGTTCCTCGTTGTCCCCGCCACCCCTCCTGACCCTCCTTCTGCGGACCCTCCTCCCCGCACCCCCCCATTCTTACTTGCAGAGGTCGGGAGCAGCAATCTTTGGTGGACCAGGAACATGTCTCCATTCTTCAAAGCCAAACCAGGAACTGAAGAAATCACGGTAAGCCCTACAATGGCAGTCAATGGGGGGTTTCAACTTAGGTTGATATCTCAGCCAATTTTTGGAGTTTTGGTCCCAAATTTTCATCATGGGGTTCTTTGGACCCCACTTCGTCTTTACTGGCACTGTCATTTAGTTTCTCTGTCCCGAAGGTAATTTTGGAGTGCTGCATGGAATCACCTTCGGGACTGAGTAACAAAACAACATGCCACTGTTGATGAGGTGGAGTCCCAAAACACCCACATTGCAAACCTGGTGAAAAACTCCAAAAATTGACTGTCTGAAGTGCATTGTGCAGTTTCTATGCACGCTCCTAACTTCATCAATTTTTATATTTCACTCCAAATTTCAACATTGCATTTTCCACACACCCTTATGAACAGTATAACTATCATTTTAGCATCCTGCCCGAAATGTGTTTTTGCACCTATGGTGCAGAATGGCGCGATCGCTGTGCAAAATCAACTTTTGGGACAGAGTAATGAACTCACAGTGCCATTGTTCATGAGGGGAGATCCAAACAAGGCCATGTTGAACATTTGGTGAAAACATTCCAAAAAATGACTGCGTTACGAGCGTGCATTGTGCAGTTTCTACGCACATGCGTAACTGCACCAATTTTTCATATTTTCACTCCAGATTTTCAACAATGCCATTTTTTCACACCTCCTCATGAACAGTACAGCTGTCATTTTTCACATCCTGCCCAAAATGTATTTTCGCACCTGTGGGCAGAGCGTCAGATCGCTATGCAAAATCACCTTTCGAGATTGAGTAAGAAATGATAGTGCCACTGTTCATGAGTGGGATCCCAAAAACCTGTGTTGACAATTTGGAGCAAAAATACCAACAGACACCCTGGGCTTTAGAGTTTCAACCATAATGTCACCCTGTACAGACTGACAGGCGTCAGGGGTGTGACTTGGGTCGTCGGCCATAATGCTCATGCCATTTCACCCCACCCTGCAGCCAGTGACAGGCATTGAGGCATGCATTGGGGTCTTTGGCTTCTTTCACCTCATTCTCCTATACTGCACCATCTCAGCTTGTTTCCTTATGGAATGGGGTGAGCGTAGAGGCCAAAGACCCAAGGCACACCGCAACTCCTGTCGGTGTCTGCAGGGTGGGTGGAGGTGGAATGGCATGAGAATTTTATGGCTGATGACCCAAAGGCATACATCCAACGTCTGTCAGTCTCTGCAGGGTGGGGGTTGAGATTGGTGTTACTTCAACACTTCACTGCCATTCCTATTATGCATCTCTCTAACTCCTGCACTACCAATGCCAATACCAGCAAGCAAACATTTAATGCTTGTCTAGAGCTATATAACTTAACACAGCAATTAAAGAAGCAGTTATTTCTAGTTTTGGGATAGTTTTCTACAACCTATACACAACATCCCAAACTGAGCATGCAAACATCAAACCCCGGTACTCCAAAAAGGTCAGACGAGAAAGCAAAGGGTCAACGGGTACTCACAGGGACAATCAACGATTTGAATTAATTTATAGAACCTGCCTTCTCAGTCCCAGTGGTCTTAGGGTCCCTACTAATACCATCACTTTCCTGGTTGTATGTTTATCGGCTTTTCACAATTTATTTCAAATTAATGCATTTATGATTTGGGTTGTCGGGTATGTACACACTAGGCAGGATCCGTCCTAATTCCCGCAATAGAGAATACTGAATGACGAAATCCCGGAAAAAAAATATTGAATAAACAAAATACAGAAATAAAATAATACCAAAAATCCAAATCCCGCCTCATTACATTGAAACCATTGTAATAATGACTCGCCAGACTATGCAGCATTAAGCTCCGTTACTTTATTCAGCGGGCAGCAGCAGCAGCATAGAATCTCCGGGCAGCAGCAGCATCGAAAGGACCTCAGCACCATCCCTCTTAAATTTGCATTCAGTTGATTTGATTGATTCCATTAAAAGTTCAATTTTTATTTTAAGCTTTAAAAAAAAAGACCACATACTTCAACGGCAGCATGATCGAAAGTTACTCTTTACTCCCGAATCTCTGTGCAGCAGCAGCATCTTTGAAAATGTTTAGTTCAGTAACTGTATGCCATTTAAAGTTCATAATCAAAACTTTCAAGGTACACTTAAATGCTAAGGTTGTGAGCTATACCGCGAAGAAAATCTAATGTGGTTCTTTGTTCTTTCACTGTCACCACATTCTGTATTTTTTCCTCCCTTTTGCAGTACCTTTTTTTTGCTGGAGACCTAGGAAAACTTGATCTTGGACCGACCAAAATTCTGGTGGGAACATTGGAGGGTTTCTGATGGGTGCTCGGTTTCTCATTACTCTTCTGACTCTACCCAGAACGTAATGTTCCTCAAACCATGAAATAAGAGGGGCAGCATTGTCAGGCATTATAGTTTTCAATTCTTGAAAAGCATTAATAATTTCTCCCCGATGGAAGAAAAGCCAGAGCAACAAGGTGTCGCAATAGAAGGCTAAATTCCATGTCAGTGCCATACTGTTGTGCTAACCTGCATGCCTGTATCCTCCTCCACACAATCTGTCCCAGGTGGAAAAGACATCCTTTATTATTACTGGAAGGAAACTCAATTTTGCAAGCATTAATAACTGCATGCTCAAAGTCAGTTATGATGTACTTAGGGGCTAGTATTAGGTCAGCCTCGTCTACCAAGTCTTGTAGGTCTTGAAATAATCGTTGATAACTGCATTGGGACTTATCGGACATAATCACAAACACCAAAGGTACTACCCTGTAAGTTTCCTCTGGTCCCACAGGTGTGTGTACTGAGTAAAGCTGCCTGAATATAGAGGGGAACAGTCCTAAAAGTCTTATCCATGATCCAATATTTTGCCCCGACAACCGCTCAATATTAGTCCCGGTGCTGAACAGCAAGAAGCGTTCGTCGCCCACAGTGGTGTCTCGTAGCAACCACGGCTGACCATTCACTGACCGCAACTCCTTGGACACACTAACCTCTTGAAGTGATCATGGCTCGGGTAGTCTATGTGCTCTTCTTGCTCGCTCTATGACCTGAAGCAATGCCTGTTTCTGTGGCATGCTTTGGCTGAGTTCAGGGGGGGGACTGAGGACAGTGCATCTTGCAGTAGCTGTGAAGGATTATTGTGGGTTTCTACAGCTCTCTGTTTTAAAGTTGACATTGCTTCTGCCTTCGGTGCATCTGATGCATCTGGGGAATGGTTGTGTTCTTCATCATTCACCAGCAGATGCAGACCACTGCGAAGGACAGTAATCGCACGACCATGGCAGTTCAGTAACTTGCGGCTTTGAGAGCACCAGTAATGCCGCTCACCAGCAGGTACCCTCTCATGCACAGCTTATTCCATCCTTTCTGTGAAGGGACAAGTCAGCATACAGGATAATCAACGTCTGGGACAGACATTATTGTTATGTTGCTGAAAGCCATAGTTGGTAGCCAGGAGACCTATGTAGCCCCGATTACAGCCTTGCATCTGCGCTGTTTCAACACTGCGTCAGTGCACCAGGTAATCAGGTAATCATCACACCTGATGACCTTTTATATTTTTTATTTCAGTATTTTGTAGGTCGGGATTTCGAATGTATCGGGAAAGTGGCCGTTCTGGATGTTTTGCATGGTAATTTACAATTTGGTATTTTTTTAGACGGGATTTAGTACCTAACCCACACTAGACTGATATAACCAAATGCCCATACGCAAACAATTAACAACATTTCATGCCCCACCCCCCCGAGTATTTATCTCACACACAAATGAGTGTGCAGAGTATGTTGCTTCCTGCTGTTATTTGGTTAGCATGCACTTAGATGGGATGTTCCAGTGACCTATCTAAAAATGATGTTTATGACAGTTTGGGATGTGGGGCATTGCTATTTTAAAAACAATCTTATATGGCTTATATATAATTATTCAAGGCAGCATGGTTTCAGAAGGAAGGTCATGTCAGACGAACCTAATAGATTTCTTTTGACTGGGTGACCAAAGTAGTAGACCAGGGAGGGCTGTGGATATGGCCTACCTAGACTTTAGCAAGGCATTTGACACAGTCTCACACAAAGATTAATATACAAGTTAGCCAGCCTTGGAGTGGGTCCCAGGGTGGTAGCCTGGATAAAAACTGTCTGGACAACAGGACACAAAGGTAATAGTAAGCGGAGTTCACAGTGAAGAAAAAAGGTAACTAGCGGGGTACTGCAGGGTTTGGTACTGGGACCGGTCCTCTTTAATATCTTTATAAGTGACACTGGAGAGCACCTGGAAGGAAAGGTATGTCTCTTTGCAGATGACACAAAGATCTGCAACAGGGTTGATACACAAGATGGGGTGAAAAGAATGAAAAGGAACTTGGCAAAGTTGGAGGAATTGTCAAATGTGTGGCAGCGCAGATTCAATGCAACGAACTGCAAGGTAATGCATCTGGGAAACAAAAACCCAGGGGAAGAGTACACAATGGGGGTGAGTTAATAACAACAACAAACATCGAAAGAGACCTAGGAGTAATTATATCAGATGACCTGAAGGTGGGCAAGCAATGTGAGAAGGCAGTAAGGAGGGCTGGGGGGATACTTGGATGCATAGGGAGAGGCATCAACAGTAGAAAACAGGAAGTTGTTATCCCTCTGTACAGACAGTTAGTGAGACCCCATCTGGAGTACTGCATGCAATTCTGGAGACCCCATCTCTGCAAAGACATAGACAGAGCGGAGGCTGTTCAGAGGAGGGCAACCAAAATGTTGCAGGGTCTGCACCAGAAGACATACGAGAAGAGACTAAAGCAGCTTAATATGTATACCCTTGAGGAAAGGAGGGAGAGGGGGGACATGATAGAAACTTTCAAGTATCTCAAGGGAATTAACAAAGTACAAGAGGGTAGTATCTTTCAGAAGAAGAGATGTGCAAGAACAAGGGAAGCAATTTGAAGATAGAGGGGATGGCTCAGAGGTAATGTTAGAAAGTATTTTTCACAAAGGGTTGTAGATGCATGGAACAGTCTTCCTGAGGAGGTTGTGGAGTCAGGAACAGTGGTAGATTCAAGAATGCATGGGACAGGCATAAAGCAATTCTAGTTGGGGGTAGGAGGAAGTAAGCTGTTGATTAACTAGAAAATGCAGTTTACCCATCAGATAGGAAATGGGCAGACTAGGTGGGTCAGCGGTCCTTATCTGACGTCAGATTCTATGTTTCTATGGCCAGTTGCCAGACTACGAGCCAAAACTGTGTGTATATCATTAATTCAGAGTGAAAGTGGGGTATTGAACAGTGCTATTTCTTGGCCAGTACATTCTTGGGGTCTCAGTGACTATCATTAGGCAGTTACTGAGATCTAGACAGAAACTTCTCACTGAAGCAAATGTCTTGGGCGGTGTTTTAAAAATATATTTATATGCATCTGTCTAAGTAAATGGTGGCACTGTCCCTTGAAATCCTAATTATGCATTCTTCTGACAAGAAAGTGGAAACATTTATACCATGCAAGGCAAATACTGGGCTACCTGACAGCACATATGGCCATTTGGACCCCGGACAAAACATCGCGTAGTTGTTGCTGACAAATGGTTGTCAGGACAATTTAGGGGTTACATTAATCGTTGCGGACAAACTGTAGCAGTAATATTCGTTGCGCCACATTCTCCCATCAAAACTGAAGGCAGAGAGATGATATGCCAAAATAGTGAATTAATGGCTGAAACTAAATGCTGAAACTTAAGGAAAGGAGACGATGTGCAGAAATAGTGAATTAACGGCTGAAATTAACTAAATAGTCATTTAGAAGCAGTATGCTTAGGAAGGAAACTGATGTGACAAAATCATAGTGCAGTATTTAAAACCATTCCCTTATTATTTAAAGCAGGGAACACTAGATAATGTGAATGTGACTTATGTCAGTAACTCCACTGCAGATTGACGCATTTGTTTATCTTGTAAATAAAAAATAGACTCCACGAATAGAAACAGCAACAAAATAAAACTGTCTGTCTCCCCATCTAAAAGTCCACAGTAACAGGTCGGAGGGGGGGAGAGATAGACAAAAACCTCTCAACAATAACAGTGTCCTCCACACAGCACAACACCTTCTACTGGACAGTACTCTGTAAAACTTGACACAACAGAATTACAAAAAATAACAAAAGATGGCAACATTTTAATTGACACATTTTCTGTTTACTATCGTTGCGGTTACTACATGACCGCAACTACTATGCGGGGGACTAATGTGCCCCGCTACATTTTCACCATTTCCACTTGACCGCACCAAACTATACCATGACGATTAGTCCATGAACCACCTGACAGAGGTATGCTGATACCAAACACTTTTGGAAAGATAAAAACTTTATGAAATATAATAAAAGCAGTAGCACTATAAAATAAAATGAACAGTGGGCACTAGGAGGTGCTACTGCTTTTGTTGATTTCATAAAATTTTATCTTTCTAAAGTTGGTGTCTTTACTTCAATCAGTTAGCCCAACTTTTTGCTTCGGAGGGTTTTGGTTTTACACTATACTGAAGCTCCTGACGTTTGCCACAGTGCTACAGTATAGTCATTATTTAAGCACTAAGGCATGACTGGGGAGGGGCATTAGGGTGGATAACTACCCACCTTCGGTGGGTTGAAGCATGAGGCAAAGATGATACAAAATGTTGAATAAATCTTTAAATAGTCTCATTTGGACATTGTGTTGTGACCATCTTGCCAGCAGGTGGCAATACTGTTTTAAGCCTCAGTGTGTAAATCCATGATGACTGCCAATGCAGAGTGCCTCATTGGAGTACAGCGGGCTTTTCTGAAATTTAAAACAATACCAAAAACAAGGAAATGGTTTATCCATGACACCAGGAAACAGAGGCTAGCTGAGCAGGGATGAGGGAAAGGGAGACTGGAGTTGCTGTGAGTGGCGGGATGAATTAATCACAGACTGCCTCATGGATTGCGTACCGAGGTGTTGGGAGAGAGACCATTCATTTATTGTTGAGCATTTGGGTAGACATGGCCACAGAACCACTGTGCAGTATCCAGGCTGTTGGTCAGACTGGAGGGAAACATAGAAATATACAATCTAATGACAGATAAGGATCGCATGGCCCACCCAGTCTGCCCATTTCCCTACCTAATGGATAAGCTGCAGATCCTAGTTAACCAACAGCCTACTTCCTCCTACCCCACACTAGAATTGCCTTATGTCTGTCCCATGCAATCTTGAATTCCCCCCACTGTTTTTGTCTCCACGACCTCCTCAGGAAGGCCATTCCATGTATCCACAACCCTCTCCGTGAAAAAAATACTTCCTCACATTACCTCTGAGCTGTCCCCCCTCTATTTTCAAATTGTGTTCCCATGTTCCTGCACATCTCTTTTTTTTGAAAGATGTTACCCTCTTGGACGTTGTTGATTCCCTTGAGGTACTTAAAAGTTTCTATCATGTCCCCCCTTTCCTTCCTTTCCTCGAGGGTATATGTATTAAGCTCCTTTATAATCTCTCTTTGTACAGTATGTTTTCTGGTGCAGACCCTGCACCATTTTAGTTGCCCTCTTCTGGACAGCCTCCATCCTGTCTATGTTCTTGTGGAGATGAGGTCTCCAGAACTGCACACAGTGCTCCCAGATGGGGTCTCATCAACTGTCTGTACAGAGAGACAACAATTTCCTATTTTCTACTGGTGACGCCTCTCCTTATGCATCCCAGTATCCCTCCAGCCCTCCTTACTGCCTTCTCACATTGCTTGCCCACCTTTAGGTCATCTGATATGACTACCTCCAGGTCCCTTTCCATTTTTGTTGTTGTTAGTGTATCACCCCCCACATTGTGTACTGTTCCCCTGGGTTTTTGTTTCCCAGGTGCATTACTTTGTACTTCTTTGTGTTGTATCTAAGCTGCCATACATTGGACCATTCCTCCAACCTTGCCAAGTCCCTTCTCATCCTTTCCACCCCACCTTCCGTATCGATCATGTTGCAGATCTTTCTGTCATCAGCAAACATACTTTTCCTTCCAGTCCCTCTGCAATGTCACTTATAAACACATTTAAAACGACCAGTCCCAGTACTGAACCCTGCGGTACTCCACTAGTAACCCCCCTTTTTTCAGAGTGGATTCCATTTATTATTACCCTCTGTGTCCTGTTGTCCAGCCAATTGTTTACCCAGGCTACCACCTTGGGACCCACTCCAAGGCTGGCTAACTTGTATATTAATCTTTTGTGTGGGACTGTGTCACATGTCTTGCTAAATTCTAGGTAGGCCATGTACACAGTCCCTCCCTGGTCTACTACTTTGGTCACCCAGTCAAAGAAGTCTATTAGATTCGTCTGACACAACCTTCCCACTGTGAATCCATGCTGCCTTGGGTCCTGTGCCCCGCTAGCCTATAGGTACTCAACAGTTCTTTCCTTCAAAAGTGATTCCACCATTTTCCCTACCAACTGAGGTCAAACTAACAGGTCTGTAGTTTCCTGCCTCTGCCTTGCTCCCACTTTTGTGAAGTGGAATCATATCCGCCCTCCTCCAGTCCTCAGGACCACTCCATCCTCCCATGATTTGTTAAAGAGGGTAGTCAGTGGCATCGCTAGTTCTGCTCTTAGTTCTTTTAGAATTCTTAGGTGAATCCCATCAGGCCCCAATGCTTTTCAGAACCCTTTCTTCTGTGAAGGGACTGGTATCAACCCCCCCCCCCATCCAAAGTGTTTCTATTGTTTGGTTTAGGTACCTTCCCCTCCTCTTCTTTTGTGAATACTGAGCAGAAGTATTCGTTCAGTATCCCTGCTTTTTCACTGTCACCATCTGCCCACATTCCCTCCCCTTTATTAAGCCTCAGTATTCTTTCCTTGGTCTTTCTTCACTCCCTATTGTACCTATAAAAAGTTTTATCCCCCTTCTTAACAGAATTGGCTATCTTTTCCTCAGTTTGGGCCTTTGCTATTCTGACTGCCTTCCCTGCCTCATTCTGCTTTAACTGATATAGTTCTCTGTCTTGTTCTTTCTGTGTTTCCTTATATTTCTTGAATGCTATCCTTTTCTCCTTAAGCTTCTCTGCCGCCTCTTTTGAGAACCATAGTGGCTTTCTCCCTTGTTTTGTTTTGTTGATTTGCTTTACACAAAGGCTTGTTGCCTCTGTGATGGAAGTTTTGATTTTCCCCCATTGTTCTTCCACCCCTCCTTCTTGCCTGTTTGCTAGTGTTTTTCTGAGGCACGCTCCCATTTGGCCAAAGTCAGCCCTCCAAAAGTCCAACACCCTTGCTCTTGTATGGCTTGACTCTACAGCTGCGTTTATTGTGAACCATACTGTTTGGTGGTTGCTTGTTCCCAGATGACTACCCACTTCTAAATCTGAAATCCTCTTTCCATCCCCATTTAAGAGTACCAGGTCTAAGTTTGTTCCCTCCTGAGTGGGTTCCAACACTAGCTATCTGAGGCATGCCCCCTGTAGAGCATCAAGAATGACCCTGGCTCTTGGATGTGGCTGCAGTAAAGGTGCTCCAGTTAACAGCTGATATATTCAGGTTTCCTATCAACATCTCTCCTTTTTCTGCCATTCTAAGGATTCCTTCTATCACTTCCTTGTCCATTTCCTCCCCCTGAGACGGGAGTCTGTAAACAACCCCTGTGTGAATTGTATTGTCATTTTCTATCTCCAGAGTGACCCATACTGCCTCCTCCCCTCCCTGTTTACCCTTTAGTTCTGTTGCTTTGATTCCTTCCCTTATGTAGAGAGCTACTCCTCCTCGTCCTCCTCTTTTACCCTCCCTGTCCCTCCTGTAGATTGTGTACCCTGGTATGTTGATATCACAGTCATGGTTCTCTGTTTACCATGTTTCTGTTACTGCCATGATATCCAGATGTCCCTCTTCCATCAAGGCCACTAGTTCAGGGAGTTTGTTACCTAGACTATGGGCATTGGTACTCATCACCCTCAATTTTGATGGCCTTACCCTTTTAGATCCATCCCTGTCCTTACTGCCTTTGCCTTTTTCTGGATTTACCCTGTTCTGCTCCCTATCAACTTTTCTACCTTTGGGTCTACTTTGCTAAACACCCTATTTTTGGGGGCTGGGATTTCCCTGCTTCTCTTCAGTTCCTCCCCCTTGGCTAGTTTAAATGCTTGTCAATGAAGCATTTAAACCTATCACCTAGGATCATGGTTCCTCTCTCAGACAGATGCAGACTATCACACCAGTATAGGCCTGTATCACTCCAGGTGGACCCCCAGTCCCAGTCCCCCAATGAAGCCAAATCCCTGAGCTCCGCAACAGTTTTTCAACCAGTCATTGAATCCCATGGTGCAGAGTACCCAAGCCTCACCCATGCCATAGACAGGTAGCACTTCCGAGAAAGTTACTGTGTGTGCCACTTGTCTAAGGCCCCTCCCCAACTTCACAAACTCCTGCTGCACTGCTCTGATCCCATTCCCAGCCAGGTCATTTGTCCCAGGTGGACAATGACATCCCTTCCTCCCTGTGCAGCTGCTCCATGATCCTGAGGATTCGCTTCCTGTCCTCAAGCCATGGCACCACACAGGCATCTTATCTCCCTCTCCCTTCCCTCCCCAGTTCTACCCCCCCAATGATGGAGTCCCCACCAGGAGCTATTTCCTTCCCCTGTGAGGTCCGTGCCACCCTCCTGTAGGTCTCCTTTGTGGAGGTTCCCAACATCCTCCTTGGTCTCCACTGTGGGTGCCTCCACAGAGGAACCACCTCCTCAGAATGGTGAATTATTGTGAAGAGGCATAACTGGAGGGATGCACCTCTGTTCCACCACCCTCAACCTTCCTAGGCCCACCGTAGTTCAACCGCTCCCCTTTCTTGGCAACTTCTGAGGCAGTGGTGGTGGCCTGGGTGGTCCCTGGGTGGGGAGGAGGTTTCCTGTATCCTCGCCAGGTCAGCATGGAGATGGGCAACCTCCTCCTCAGACCAGAGGGTGCAAACAGGGCATCAACGCAGCATCCAGAGCATCTCCTGGAAGACTGCCACTCCACAGCCAGTACATTGCACCACTCCCCACATGTCTGTGTCCCTTCCTGTTTAAGAGTTTTTTTGGGGGTTGTGTGTGCAAGCGTGTGAGTGTCTTACCCCTATTCGTGTGCTGTGCCTTTAAGGATATGAACAGGTGCATGTCCTTTGCACTTCTGAGAGTGATGTCAGAACCCCTGATATAAAGGAAAAGATGTGCTAGCGATTGGGTGGGGTGAGGGGCAGAGTGGGTGGGTGGGACTAAGCCCGTGCCCTCCAGAAACAATCAACTACTACTACTACTCTGACCCACCACCCGGTGAGTGCCTTCCTTCCTTTCAGACACCTATTTCACAGAGTTTAAGTAACAGGTCTCTAGTCACAAATGACTGCAAATTAAGAACTGAATTCAGTGTACTTCTATTAAATCACCTTCTTGCTATAAGGAAGCTGGTGGCTGCTCTCTGCCTCACCTACAGCAGTTCAGTTCAGCTAAGAATCGCACAACCTCAGGCAGAGGTACCAAAAGGTATAAATTTATTATTTAAAATGTAAAGATGCCAACATGACAAAAGCTCCTAATCTCGACTGGTTCCGTACTAATGGTACGTCATCAGGAGGGCCAAAAACATTGACTTCTACTTACTTACACAGACCCCAAAATTAAGAATTCAATTCAGTATACTCTATTAAATTGCCTCCTTGTTATAAGGAAGCTGGTAGTTGCTCTCTGTCTCACCTATAGCAGACGGAGTCCACAAATAATTATTGTTTTGAATCCACAGTTCCTCAGGCCTCTTTCAGTTCCTCCCCTTATCAGACACCTATTTCACAGAGCTTAAGTAACGGATCTAGTCAGAAATGAATGCAAATATTCTCCCAGCTAAATTTCCTCTCTGAGCAAATAAGGGTTACACTAAGAAAACTCAACCCCAAAAATAGAGAACCAAAACACTGACTTCTACTTACTTACACAGGCCACAAAATTAAGACTTCAATTCAGTGTACTTCTATTAAATCACCTCCTTGCTATAAGGAAGCTGGTTACTGCTCTCTGTCTCACCTACAGCAGCAAGTGAGCGAGCAGTGGATACGTGCCGTAAGGATGACCGCTTTAAAAAAAAAAAGCAGTTGACGTTTTCCATTCTGCTGCATTACATCTTGTTTTCCTGTGGTCAGAAGATGGATCAGCATAGTGGTGGGTACGAAACACTGCTGAAAAACAAGAGAACTGAAGAAAAGTGTTTAAAATATATCTGAGTTTAAAGTGAGAGTAGGGCAAGGAAAATGTCGATACCCGAGTTGGACCGCTGTTATTGGGGGGGGAGTAAAGTAGAGGTGCAAGTGGGCAGTCAGTGACAGCGAGCAGGAAGTCGTGACTGCCAGGAGCTACTTTCACTTGGATCGTTGTGTTAGAATAACGGCCTGGCTGAAAGTCTCTCTTGACCAGTCAGGAGCCGGGATTCTTAATAACCATTTCATAATGAACTTTAAAGCAACTTTATTGCTACTGAGTTGCTAATAAGTTGTTTGAACGCAAAAACAGTAAGTTTGAACTATGAGTTTTAGTGATTTTCCAGTCAAGTACTGTAGCTAATGAATTGTCAGTCTTTTTGCATCAAATTGTTTTTTGGTATACTTTAAATTTAATACCATTTTTACATTGCATTACTATACAAATTCAGTTTTTAAAGACTCTTATTTTAAACAACCAAAAAAAGCAACTCTTTAAACAATGAATTAGAAATGCACTGCAATTAAAGTTTAATGCTGACTGTATTGTATTGTCATTGAAGCAAAGGTCAGGAAGCATAGGAAGACCAGGAGCAGTTGTAAAATTCACAAGTAACATTTTATTATTATCAGTAACAGTACAATAAAAATAAAAATTGTTCAGTATAACTATTTACAAAAGCAGTACAAACAGAAAACAAAGTCCTTCACCTGAGGCATCTCTAATTCCAAGTTTCAGTCTCTGCCTCTCCACTGCCTAGCAAAAGCAAGTTTTTGCCTGGGAACTCATTAAGAGGCATCCTGTTTCTCACAAAATGTTCTTGCTAGTTTCTTTGCATAGCAGGCTTGCAAATAGAGCAATGTCCCAAACTGGCCTCCTGTTGACAGCTTTGCAAAAGAGTCTGCAAACAAGCCTGAGAGGAGCTCAAATGGCATCTCAGGTTAACCCCTTGAGTTCCAAATAGCTTTTTGTAATAATTTCAACAGTATCATCAATCAATCAATTAATTAATCAAGTTTTTATTTATCCAGGTGAACACCATTGAGCAGGCTTATTTACAAGGTGGACCTGCGTTACACAAGGTCAAGAATAACACTTTTATGTACAGATAATAAATAGACAGACTTATAGAAAAATAGAAAAAAAATATACACAGAGCAATAACAAGTATTTCAGGTATAGGGTTAACAAGGTTAGGAAGAATGGTATGAGAAGGGGAATTAAAACATTCTGAAACAGCAAGCATATTAAAACATTTTCAAACAGCACGGCATATCATTGGTCAGGACGTAAACAAACTTAGGGGCAGATATAGAGGGGAGTGGTACAGGACTGCAGCTGTTCTAGGAGGGGTGCTACGGTAGATGGGCTGGGGACATATATGTTAGGAGTCTGAGGGTAAGAAAGGTAGTGGATTAACAGGAATAAAAGAGGGGTATAGGTGGAGACAATCAAGGGGCCGGGTTAGGTGGAGATGTAGTGGGCAGGTAAGCAATAGGCACCCCTAGCATGCTGCTGCTGGAAACAGCTGCATAGCTCCTTAACAGCCTTGGCATACAAGGTCTTGAAGGTGGTAAGACTAACAGGAGACTCATTTTCATAGATTTCTGTAGTTTGTTCCAGAGTGAGGTATACTGTGAGGTTCTCGTTCAAGGTCCCTCCCCAACAGACCCTCTCCTATGGAGATGGTCCAGTACTGCCCTTTAAGGGGTTTGACCCCACAGGGTTTGATGGCGGTGCTAGATCTATCAGGCTTGCTGAGTGCGTGCAAGGAACTGGGGGAATTGGTTCTTGACCTATAATAAGGTGCTTGCTGAGACCCTCGACTCCATCACACCTGTCCATGTTCGACCCCTCACCTCACACCAGATGTCCCCTTGGTTTGATGGAACTCTCAGGCAGATGAGGAGGAGGGACTCAAGGTTAGAACAGTGCTGGTGGAAGTCTGGTTTGGGGGAGGACAAACTTATACTGATTGCCCATTATTGGGACTATCAATCAGCAGTCTCCTGTAAGAAGGCAGAGTTCCTGTCCAAGGAGATTGCTGCAGCAATAAACAAACCAGCTCAGCTCTTCCACACCGTAGACAGGCTTTGTAATTCTGCCTGTCTTCAGTCCAGGGGAGCCTTTTTGCAGTCAAGATGTGATGAGTTTGCTCTGTTTTTTGCTGATAAGATTGCCTCCATCAGATTGGAAATCCAATCAGTGCCCTCGAATGGGCATTGCGGTGAAGGGTGTGATGTTGCAGGCACTCAGTCTGTCTGGTCAGACTTCGATCAGGTTGCTGTAGTAGATGCCATGAGGGTCATCCAGGAGTTACAGATAACCTACTGTAGTTTGGATCTGGGACCAACATGCCTCCTTGTGGGGAGTGTTGATGTCACTGATCCGGTCCTAATCAAGATAGTCCAATGTTCTCTGGTGTGGGGGTTTCCAGAGCCGAAGAGAGTTGCTGTAAGGCCCTCTTTAAAAACCTTCACTAGATGCAGACTGTCTGGCAAAATACAAACCTGTCTCTAACCTTCCCTTTGTGGAGAAGGTTACTGAAATGGTGGCTGTTCAACTGGAGACCTATTTAACAGTCCATGATATCTATGAGCCTCTCAGGCGGGATTTATGAAAAGGCATAGTACAGATACTACCCTGGTTTGGGTGCTGAATGATCTCCTGGCGGCAAGGGACTGGGGAGATGTTCCATACATGTTCTATTCGATCTCTTGGCAGTGTTTGGACACTGTGAACCATGGGTTGCTGATGGAGTGTCTGCAGGTATGTTGTGGACTGCCAGGTACAGTCCACAATTATTTTAGATCTTACTTCACTGGCAGGTCTGGCGTGTGGTGTCTGGGGTTTATTTCTCAGCTCCGTGCCCCTGCCATGTTGGGTCCCGAGGCTCCGTTTGTCCCCATGCTGTTCATGGTGTACATACTACCACTTGGGGACATTATAAGATGGTATGGGCCATGTTTTCACTGTTATGTAGATGATACTCAGCTCTACATGTTCTTTGCACCTGAGCAGCAGGAGATGGTCTCAGTATTGAACACCTGCATGGACGAGATCCAAGACTGGATGAAGGCAAACTGGTTGAGGTTGAATCCAGATAAGACTGAGGTACTGGTACTGGAATCTGGTCCAGGGGATGAGGGTACAGCCTGGCTGAGCCTCAGGGCTTAGTCTCAGGGACTCCCAGCTGCTCACCTCTGATTGGTGAGGAACCTTGGCGTTGTTTTGGACTGCGGCCTGATCCGGAAACCACATGTGTCAGCCATGGTCAAGACCTCATTTTGCCATCTGAGGAACATCACCAGGGTTAAACACCTGATGCCACCAGTTGATCTGCTGGCATTAGTCCATGCCTTTGTGCTGTACCTGGGGCTAGTGGGGGGTAGATATGCACCACCTGCAGCTAGTGCAGAATGCAGAGGCCAGGTTGTTGATTGGTCTGCCTAGACTGTGTCATATCAAACTTGTGCTGTGCTCCCCGCACTGGCTACCATTAGGTGGCAGATCTCCTTCAAGGTTGATTTAATGATCTATAAGGCCCTACGGTCAGAGGCCTGGTTACCTGCAAGATCTCCTGTGTCCCTACGCCCACCACTCCCTGCACTCCACAGATGAGGATCTTCTGGGAGTTCCCAGGATTCATCTATAGACATCAGGGGCTTGAGCCTTTTCTTCTGCCCCAATCCTGTGGAGCTCCCTCTTTCATCAGATTCAAGAGAGCCAAACAGTTGACACCTTCAAATGGGAGCGCAAGACTTTTTTATTTAACCAGGCTTTTACGACTAGTTACTATGTTTTACTATGTATTAATACTTATATGTATGTCTTGTTTGGTTTGTATTATATTTTTAAAGTTTTAAAATTATGTAAAGTGCATTGAGTCGCAATCGAGAAATGCGCATAATCAAATAAAACTTGATTCATTGATTGAGTATAACTGTACATATTCAAACAAAGGGATCCCAGTTTCACTTTCATTTTCACACAAAGATTCACATATATTTTATAATTATATTTTATAACTGCAGATATTCAATTCAATTTATTTATTTTACCAGGAAAAAGCAAGCTCATATGTGAGGAGGTCCTCCATAGGACAGATGAAATTACATCACAGTACAGTGAACAGTATTTATTTTTATTTAGTGTTTGTTTACCGGGTAGGGGCGCTAGTCATAGAAATGACTGTTTTCAGGCACGAACCGGGAGGTTACAGAGTATAATTACATAAAACACAGAAACAAAACAGGGTTTTACAGTAAAAATACAAGCAAGGTGATGAGAGTGAGGTACACAACAGTGTGATTCATGAGAAAACATGCAATAAGGCAATTTGTTGGCAGGTGCAAAACATAGCTCACATATTTGCAAGGAATTATCATGAAGCAAAGTTTGGAAGAGGTTAATTGAAAACAAACAACCACATACTTGCAAGGAATTATCAGGTATAATGATCAGGAAAATTACAAAATAACATACAGTAGGCAGATCCTTGGGAGAAATATTCACACGGTTTGGGAGATAGGGCAGAGAGTATTGCAAGTAGGAGCTTTTCAGCAATGATTACAAAGATCTAAGGAGTTGAGAATTAGTTATAGTAGGGCAGGGCAAGGGGTTTGAGATAACAAGCCAAAGAGGAGAAGCAGATCAAGCTGGGAGGGGAGACAAGTAGACAGGCCAGGGGAGGATTAAGTGCAAGGCATTAGGTAGAAAGCAGATCAAGTACACAGCGGTGAGAGCAGTGAGAGTAATACAAATACAGGAAAATATCACAAATATCGAAAATAACCTGGCCGGTGGCACTGAGGTTTGAGGCACTGGGCGCCACACCGCACCACGCTGGCAACCTGGGTTCGGATGCAAGCCCGGGTCACCAGGGGTCGGCAGGGGGGATAGGATCGAGCGTCCGGAGGACTGCTCTACTATCCTGGGGAGGGATCCAGGGTTCCACCGCTCTGTAGCAGCCCCTGGTGACGACCGGGGGCACTACCAGAGCAGTGACAGCATGGGGCGGAGTGTGGCGGACGTCGGCACGTAGTGCCCAGATGTCACCGCACGCCCGCTCTCTGAGGGGAAAGTTAATGGAGGAAACATCGGGGGCAATCTCAGGGGCTCATGGCCGCACCCCGCACCCCCTGACCTGAGAGGTGTGCCTGTCCAGAGCACGGCACAATGTTGGCCTGTCCCTGGTTCTGTGGGTTCATGTGGCCTGTGTGCATGACTGGGTCGGGGGTGCTGGCGATAGTGGCCGGAGATCGCGGAGGTCAGCTCCACCAAAGGCGGAAAAAGTGTTAAATGATAAAAAACAAATATCAAAACCACAAAGCATCACATATGAGGAAATACAGCAAGTACATAAGTACAGAGGTAACGAGAAGTACTTAAGATCTAGTTCAGTTAAGCAGTGCATCTTTAGTGAACACAGTAATGTCATTTTGCTAATAATATTATTTGTTAGTAGTACTTGCCTAGTTAGACACTTTAAAGTAACTGTATATGTAAGTCAGCTATGTAACTTAGTATTATGTTTTAGTGCCCTGCTGGTAGCCCACCACGTGTATAGCATATTTGGTTCCTGACCTAGTGCATCTTATTTACATGTGCAAACTTCAGGACAGTTGCTATCGATGAGGGACTTAAAGAACTTTCTCCCAACCAAGGAGTTGAGTTTAAGTGTGTTCTGAAGCTTGTTCCAGGCAACCAGTACGACGGTGCTGGCAGATGCACCGAAGAGCGTTGAATAGGAGGGTGTGTCTAGTAGGAGGATATTGCTCTTCCTTAGCGCTTAAGAGCATGTGGTCCTTTTGTAGAGTTCTAAGATATATCCTGGTAGGTCGTTCAATAGTACCTTGTGTGCCCATATGTAAAGATTATATAGTTTCCTTTTGGCCAGTGATGTCCACCCAACTGCTGTGTACAGGCTGCAGTGGTGTGTTAATGGTAGTAAATTTGTAATGAATCTCAGAGCCCTATGGTACAGTATGTTGAGTTTGTTTAGGTAATTGGCAGTACAGCGGCTATAGATAATGTCCGCATAGTCTGTGATTGGTATGAGTGCTAAGCAAGGGGGAAAAAAAGACAAACAGCAAGTGAAGGCAGAAAGATAGCGAGGCAGAGAATGCGAGATTGTCAGAGCGATCAGTTCCTAGGTCTCACGAGAACATTTGGTTGCACAACCAGCAGACAAGAGATAGAAAAGAAAAGGATAGAACAGATCCTGTATAACAAATGGGACAGGGCTTTATTCAACCCTATTACACATACCTGTTGGAATCTTCTCTTAATATTTAGACCATACTCTTCTTTTTCCATTCTGGTTATACTCCTTTTACACCAACCTGCCTGCCCCTTTCAATCCAGCCCCTCTGGCCTGTCACCCACTGTCTCCAAGTACTTATCCTCTGATCTCTTACTGCTTGCTCTAAATGACAGGGCCTTAGGGTTGGCCTTGTTCCTCTGGATCCAACAGAGAGGGTACCCGGTCAGGTGGGGGAATACGACCATCATCCTGCATGACTGGAGTTGTGTTTCCTCTGCTTCTTCCCCCTTTCCCTATGACATCACCAGTGAGGCTGTTACAGAGCGTGTACATGCTATGCACGCATGCATGTTGACAGCAGGCATCACCCACTCTATTGCCAAGTGCTGCCTGCTGCACCACCACCTGAAAACACCCAAGTGGCGGTAGTATTGGAGAGTTCACTGCCCTCATTCCCTCCCTAGAGGAGAGTCTCTGCTTGGTTATCAATCCTGCTCCTCCTCCAGGCAAGTCCCTGAGCAACCTGAGGTCATTCCCAAAGCCAGCTCGCTGGCACAGTGAGTGGTTACACTCATCTCACTGTGCCAACCACTGTTTCCCCTCTTGCCTCCCTCTTTAATCTTTCTTTCTAACTTGGAGCCACCCTGTAGTCCTGGAAACAGGCAAAAGTACTCCCTCTCCTCAAAGGGGGTGACCCTTCTTCCCCAGGCAATAATCAAGCAATTGCTTGTCTACACTGCTGTTCCTCAAGTCCACCTTAGCCATACTGGACCCCCTCTTTCACTCTGCCCCCCCAGAACCCACCACTGTTCACTTTATTCCTCCCTCTCCTTTCCTTCCCTTGATGTCAGGCACCTCACTCAGTGTGCCACCTTCATTTCCAAGTTTTAGCTCAATTCCATCACCTCATACCATTACTCCTTCCTCAGTTCCTCTCCTTCTTCCTCCTACTCCTTTCGCAACTCTGATCCTCACGCTCTCTCTTCCCCCCCTCCAGTAAAATCCTCTACTGGCCAAGCTGCTTTTTTTCTTCCACTTCTCAAAACTTTGAGGCGCTTTCCCACCTACTATTTGTACTGTTCCTTCCTCCCTCACAATAAACGTTCTCCTCTGTGAATTCACTATTCACTCCTGCAATTGCACCTGATCATGGGTTGGGGTTGACCTGTTGCCCTCCAACTCCTCTCTCCTTTCTCCTTTCTCCCCTTATGTCATAGTTACAGTCCCCCGCCCCACCCTCTGGTCTCAGCCACTCTTCTTTGCTGTACACAGTAATGTCCTATTCACCATGCATTTTATTGCCGCAGTTTGCACCTTGCTGCTTAGTTCCTCTTCTGTTACTGTGTTCTGTACAGCTTGTTCACTTTTCTTCTTGTACAACTTGTATTTTTATTGTAACCTAGTTATTGTAACTTACTTCTCCATTCTCCTTTCCACATGATGCATCAGGAAAAAGCTTTTTAGCTCAGTATGTCTTTCCAAGCAAAACAGAAGGAAGGAAGGAAGGAAGGAAGGTAGGTAGGTCATTATTATGGGGGTTATGTGGATTACCCTTTAAATACCAACCATTGAAGGAGGAGAAGGTTCCCCAAAGGGACAACACTGTTCCCCCAAACAGGTGACAGCCTCTCCCCACCCCGGCTAGTTTGCTTTCCAGTGACCTAAAGATTAGTGGCAGGCTGGCTCACTGGAGCAGGAAAAGCAAGCAGGAAGGAAGGAAGGAAGGAGCTGTGCAAGTCAGCAGTCTTTGAAATTTCATGTTTAGTTTAAATGTTGCATTTCACTCCTTGAGTACTGTTGAAAGATCACACAAGAGGCATCGCTGGGCTGGGCAAGACATTCCAATTATGCATCACAATGCTGTGAGCTGCTAAAGTACACTTAAGGGCCCCAAACGACTAACCCTGATGGGGGCCTTGGCAACAAAAGGCTGGCTCTGTTCAATTTAATTCCAGTACAGCAAATTGCAGAGTAAACTATCAACAAAAAATGGTGCAGTTAGAGTAAATCCTAAGGCTTGGAGGCTAGCCTACTTCTGAGAGAGGAACGGGCAGAGTCCTGGCCTCAAAATGCTGAGGCTTACCTTGTACAGGCACCATTTTTTTAAGTTGTTTTATTTATTTTTGTTGTTGTTGTTAAGAGCAGAAGACACCTCCAGGTGATCCTGAAGAAAACATAATATTTAGACACAGCTTAGCTTGTATTTCTCATTATTTCGGAATTTCTCCAACCCATTATTTATTACTAGGGTAATTTTCCTGAAAACAAGGATATTTGCTCCCAAAGAGTTAATTTATTCCTACTGCTTATACACTATATGCAGTCATAACACGTCTTATGTCATTACAGCTGTTTCCATGGCAGCATATTCTGATGTCACAACAGAGAAATTACGACTTTAAACAGTGAATAAGCTACAGTGGAACATTAACTCTACGGGATCAAGATCCTGTTCTCATGCAAATCTCTCAGTATAAACAATAAGGAGGAGAAATCTGTAAATATACATGGAATACAAGCTGATTTGTACTCTGAATATTGTGGTCTTTCAAAGCTTCTCTTGAGGTGCCAGCAGCTCTTCACTGTTTACTCTGTGCTTTGCTATATTGGGATGAAATTAATTAAAATCGATGGCTGTCCATGTAGAGTACCCAGTTGTTTGCTTTATTTACAACCTAGATACACACGGCATTTCACCAGTACATCCCAACCCACTGGTATTTCTGGAGACTGTAAGTCCTGTTCAGTATAACATGAAAACACTGGCATTTTCAAGGACAATAATCTGAACAACACTGACACCAGCTTTCATTATGGGTTGTAATCAATTAGTCATGAATATATGAAAGAAAAATTTCCCCATTGTTCAAACATTTTCTGTCTGTCTATCTATCTATCTCTGTCTTTGTTCATTATACTATCTGTCTATCTTTATCTATGTTATGCACATATATACTATGTATCTATCTAGAGGTATCTATCTATGCATGTATCCTACGAACATACGAAAACACTAACAGAAAAGGCCCAGAGGTCTAGCAAGTCTGCCCAAGTGTGCAGCTCGCAGTATACCTTTATTGCAGCTGCCCCCCCGTCCACCCTCCTGATCATCCCTGCCCACCACCACCCTCCCTAGCCTCCCTTCTGCACTAACCTTTCCTTTGACCTTATCCTACTCCCTTTTATAACTGCCCACAGCCTTCAGCGAGATCACTTCTTCTGGTAGTTTGCGCCACCCTGCCACCACTCTTTCTGTAAAGTAGTGTCTCCTCATTTCCCTCTTGAATCTTCCCCCCTCCAATTTCAGACTCTGTTCCTTCGTGACCCTCTCTCCCTTTAAACTAAACAAGCCCTCTGTACTAACCCTATTTATGCCTTTTAAGTATTTAAAGGTCTCTATCATGCCCCCCCCCTCTCCTTTCTATCTGCCCAAAAATACATGTTGAGCTCCCTCAATCTTTCCTCATAGGGTCTCCCCCAGTCCTAGGATCATCTTTGTCACCCCCATTGCACCCTCCAGTAATTTTACATCCTTTTTATGTTATCTTAGCATCCGCCGTAACATGTAATGGTAGCGTGGAATAGCAGGTTTTGGAGTATGGTTGTATTGTGGCCTATGGCGCCACTGCTTTTCAGGCTGGACTCTGTGGCATGAATGAAACTGCACACTGTCTATGACAGCCGTTGAAAAGCATGCCACCAACGAAACTATTTCACCACTGCAATGAGGGAGTGACCCGTCATTGCACGGCATGTCTTGCCTGGAGTAACATTTCAATAAACATGGCGGCAGTTGTCGCCGTCCACCTAGCACAGTGCCGCCTGAAAGCCGTTGGGGGTGCCCAATCCCCTTGTCGGCATACCCCCTCCCCAGTTCAACTGCAGATGGGGGAGCCCAATCCCCATTGGCATAATGTCCCCCTCTTTTAATTTAATTGATGAGGGGGGTGCCCAATCCCCCTTGGCATCATGCTGCCCCATAGATGCGTCTTCTGTTCCAACGGTGGACCCAATACCCATCAGCTTCAGTCCCCCTCCCAAAAAACAGGTGGCACACTGGAGTCCACCAGTATACCAAGACAAACCTGTGGAAAAAAAACCTTCCATGAAGTCTTTTGTTTGTTTTAAGCTGTAAAGAAAAGCGGTCCCTCGTTGTCCAGTGCCCCCTCCCCAACCCGCACCCACCCTCTGTGCCCCATATCTCACCCCCACCCCATACTGCCTCAAGAGCCGGCACGTGATCTTGGGTGGAGCAGGAACACGTCTTCACTCTTCAAAGTCGACTGTGAACTGAAGAAATGCTGGTAAGCTGTATAATGGCATCAATGGGGGTTTCAACTAGGTGGATATCTCAGTCATTTTGCGATTTTGGCGTCAGATTTTCAACATGAGGTTCTTGGGACCCACCTCATGAATTCAGTCACTGTCATGTCGTTATTCGGTCCTAAGAAAGGTGATTTCACGGTCACTGCGTGGAATCAGCTTTCGGACTGATTACTAAAAATAGCAGTGTCACTGTTCATGAGGTGGGTTACCAAAAAGTCTATGTTGCAAATTTGGTGAAAAAATTCCCCAAAATGACTGTGTTACGAATGTGCATTGCGCAGTTTCCATGCACACTCATAAGTTCAAGAATTTTTAATGTTTTTACTCCAGATTTTAAACATTGCCATTTTTACACCTCCTTATGAATGATACAGCTGTCATTTTCCACATCCTGCCCAAAATGTGTTTTTGCACATCCGGCGCACAATGGCGCGGTCACTGTGGGAAATCAATGTTCGGGACAGATTAAGAAAATCACAGTGACACTGTTCATGATCGGAGGTCCCAAAATGCAGATATTGAAAATTTGGTGACAAACTTCCACAAAATGACTATGTTACAAGCAAGCATTGCAGTTTCCACGCATACTCGTAACTGAGAATTTTTAATATTTTCACTCCAGATTTTCAACATTGCCATTTTTGCACACATTCTTATGAACAGTACAGCTGTCATTTTTCACATCCTGCCCAAAATGTGGTTTCGCACATGTGGCACACAATGGCATGGTCACTGTGGAAAATCAATGTTTGGGACTGATTAAGAAATCATAGCGACACTGTTCATGAGCAGAGGTCCCAAAATGTGTATGTTGAAAATTTGGTGAAAGAATTCCACAAAATGACTGTGTCTTACGAACATGTGTTGTGCAGTTTCCATGCACACTTGTAACTTCAAGAATTTTTAATATGTTCACTCCAGATTTTCAACATTGCCATCTCTTCATACCTCCTTATGAATGGTACAGCTGTCATTTTTACATCCTGCTTGAACTGTGTTTTGCATCTGGCTCAGAATGGCACGGTTGATATGGAAATCAACGTTCTGGACAGATTAACAAACTCACAGTGCCACTGTTCATGAGCAGGGGTCCCAAATGCTTTCATGAGGTAGGGTCACAAAAAGCGATGTTGAAAATTTGGAGTCCAAATACCAACAAACGCCTGGGGTGTTAGGGTTTCTAGCCATAACGTCCCACCCTGTACAGACTGACAGGCATCAGGGGTGTGCCTTTGGATTGTCAGCTGTAATGTTCACGCCATTCCACCCCCACCCCCAGCCTGCAGTCACTGACAGGCATCAAGGTGTGCCTTGGACTCTTCGGCCCCAAAGTTCACCCCATTCTCCTATACTGCGCCCATCTCAACATACTTCCTTATGGAATGGGGTGAGCTTAAGGCCCAATGACCCCAAGGCACATCTCGACACTTGTCAGAATCTGCAAGGTAGGGTGAGGTTAAACGGCATGAGCATTATGGCCGACAACCCAAAGGCACATCTCAATATCTGTCAGTCTCTGCAGGGTGGGATGAGGTTAACATAGAAACATAGAATTTGACGGCAGATAAGGACCGCTTGGCCCACCCAGTCTGCCCATTTCCCTACCTAATGGATAAGCTGCAGATCCTAGGTTAACCAGCAGCCTACTTCTTTCTACCCCTACCCCTAGAATTGCCTTATGGCTGTCCCATGCATGCTTGAATTCAATCACTGTTTTGACTCCACAACCTCCTCCGGGCTGTTTCCATGCATCCACAACCCTCTCTGTGAAAAATACTTCCTTACATTACCTCTGAGCCATCCCCCCATCTTCCAAATTGTGCCCCTTGTTCTTGCACACCTCTTTTTTGAAAGATGCTACCCTCTTGGACTTTGTTAGTTCCTTGGTGCCAGATATGTTTCTATCATGTCCCCTCCCTCCTTTCCTAGAGGCTATACATATTAAACTCCTTTAGTCTCTCTTCATATGTCTTCCGTTGCAGACCCTGCACCATTTTAGTTGCCCTCCTCTGGACAACTTCCATCTTGTCTATGTCCTTGCGGAGATTGGGCCTCCAGAACTGCACACAGTACTCCAGATGGGGTCTCACCAGCTGTCTGTACAGAGGGATAACAACTTCCTGTTTTCTACTGGTGATGCCTCTCCCTATGCATCCCAGTATCCCCTCAGCCATCCTTACTGCCCTCTCACATTGCTTGCCCACCTTTAAGTCATCTGATATGATTACCCCCGGGTCCCTTTCCATTTTTGTTGTTGTTAGTATCTCACCCCACATTGTGTACTCTTCCACTGGGTTTTTGTTTCCCAGGTGCATTACCTTGCACTTCTTTGCATTAAATCTAAGCTGCTATATATTTGACCATTCCTCTAACCTTGCCAAGTCCCTTCTCATCCTTTTCACCCACCTTGTGCATCAACTCTGTTGCAGATCTTTGTGTCATCTGCAAAGAGACATACTTTTCCTTCCAGTCCCTCTGCAACATCGCTTGCAAAGACACTGAAGAGGACCAGTCCTAATACTGAACCCTGCGGCACCCCACTAGTAACCCCCCTTTCTTCAGAGTGGACTCCACTTGCTATTACCCTCTGTGTCCTATTCTCCAGCCAATTCTTTACCCAGGCTATCATCTTGGGACCCACTCCCAGGCTGGCTAACTTGTATATTAATCTTTTGTGTGGGACTGAGTCAAATGCCTTGCTAAAGTCTAGGTAGGCCATGTCACAGCCCTCCTGATCTACTACTTTGGTCACCCAGTCAAAGAAATCTATTAGATTCGTCTGGCATGACCTTCCTGCTGTGAATCCATGCTGCCCTGGGTCCTGTGCCCCTCTGGCCTCTAGGTACTCGACAATTCTTTCCTTCAAGTGATTCCATCATTTTCTCTATCACTGAGGTTAAACTAATTGGTCTGTAGTTTCCACTTCTGCCCTGCTCCCACTTTTGTGAAGGGGAATCACATCGGCCCTCCTCCAGTCCTCAGGTACCACCCCATCCTCCCATGATTTGTTAAAGAGGGTAGTCAGTGGTGTCACTAGTTCTACCCTTAGTTCTTTTAGACTTCTGGGATGAATCCCATCAGGCCTCATTGCTTTGTCCACCTTCAGTTTTAAGAGTTCTTTCAGAACCCTTTCTTCTGTAAATGGGCTGGTATCAACTTCTGTATGCAGAGTGTTTCTGTTGTTTGTTTTAGGTACCTCCCCCTCTTCATTTGTAAATCCTGAGCAAAAATATTTGTTTAGTATCTCTGCCTTTTCACAGTCACCCTCTGCCCATCCCCCCATTAAGCCTCACTATCCCTCCCTTAGTCTTTCTTTGCTCCCTGATGTACCTAAAAAAGGTTTTGTCCTCCTTCTTAACTGAGTTGGCTATCTTTTCCTCAGTTCAGGCCTTTGCTGTTCTGACTGCCTTCCCAGCTTCCTTTTGCTTTAACTGATACAATTCTCTGTCCTGCTCCTTCTGTGATGCCTTGTACTTTCTGAATGCTTTCTTTTTCTCTTGAACCTTCACTGCCACCTCCTTTGAGAAACATAGTGGTTTCTTATATCGTTTTGTTTTGTTTATTTGCTTCACACAAAGGCTTGTTACCTCTGTGATGGTAGCTTTTATTATTCCCCATTGTTCTTCCACCCCTCCTTCCTGCCCATTTGCTAGTGCATTCCTTAGGCACTCACCCATTTTGACAAAGTCAGCCCTCCTGAAGTCCAGTACTTTTGCCTTTGTATGGCTTGACTCTATTGCTGTGTTTATTGTGAACCATACTGTTCGATGGTCGCTAGTTCCCAGATGGCTACCCACTTCTACATCTGTGATCCTCTTTCCATCTCCATTTGAGAGGACCAGGTCTAAGACTGCTCCCTCTCGAGTGGGTTCCAATACTAGTTGTCTAAGGCATGCCCCCTGTAGGGCATCTAGAATAACCCCACTCTTAGAAGTGGCTGCTGCAACTGCACTCCAGTTAACATCTGGCATATTCAGATCACCCATCAGCAATATCTCCCCTTTATCTGCCATTTTAAGTATACTTTCTATCATTTCCTTGTCCCATTTCCTCCCCTGAGAGGTTGACGTCAGTTCCACACTTCACTGCCATTCTATTATGCATCTCTTTAACTCCTGCATTACCAATGCCAATGCCAGCAAGACAACATTCGGCATTGACAAATGCTTGTTAACATTGACCGAGCATAACAAACATTTTCGGATGAGCACAAGGGGATTGGGAGGTGTGTCACTGCTGAGCCCATTGCAGTTCACAATACCAGGGGCTCAGCAGTCTAGACCACTGCTCACAGACTGTGGTCTGACGCAGCTCTCGGCTTTGTGGGCATAAACATCTTATACTTCAAAGGACCAAAGCCACTCCAATCAGAGAGGGCTTCGGTCCTTTCATCTGCATGAAGTCGCATCAGCAAACAGCTGAGTGGCTTTTTAACATCAGGAGACTGTGTTTGGATCTGTGACTCTGGCATGCGCATTAGCATAGATGCTAATGCACATGCCCAAAGTCACAGAAATTCCTCACATTCCAACAACAAAGAAAACTGTCCATCGATGTCTGCTGCTGGCACCCTAAAATTGTTCTTCACCCGCTGATCCTCTCTTTCAGCACCCACGACCCCCCCACAAACATAACACTAACACTAGGGGTGCCCAATACCCAAGAGTTGTTTTATTAAATTTATGGCCTGTAATGAAGAAAACGGTCCACCGATGTCTGTTTACTAGTGCCCCGTAACTGTTTTCCCCAATCGAGTCCTCCCTATCAGCACCCACCACCCACACATCTCCCCAACAAAACATAACACTGACACTGGGGGTGCCCAATCCCGCACCCCAGTGTTGTTTTATTAAATACAGTGGCCTGTAATAAAGAAAATTGTCCATCAATGTCTATTGCTGGTGCCACTTAACTGTTCCTCTCCCACCCAACCCTCCCTCTCAGCACTACCACCCCACCCCAAACAGATAACATTGACACTGGGGGTACCCAATCTCCAGTGTCATCACCTGAAATTCAGAAAACTGTGCCTTATCAATTTTTTTTAAATCCTGTAAAACAGAAAACCATCCATCGTTGTCTGTTGTGCGTTAGCCTCCTTCCCACAGACCCTCCACTCAGCACCCACCACCTCACACACACACACCCAAACATAACACTGACACTGGGGGTTTCCAATCCCCAGTGTCAAAACCTGAAATAAAGAAAAGCTTCCCTCTGTGTTTATTTTTTTTAAATACCCTGCAAAAAAGAAAATGGTCCATCGATGTCTGTTGCTGGCACCCATAACTGTTCTCACCCCACCCTATCTTCCCTCTCAGCACTCACTAACCCACACACCTCCCCAACAAACATAAAACTGACACTGGGGGTGCCCAATCCCCCAGTGTCACCACCTGAAATTCAGAAAACTGCCACTCGTCGTTTTTTGTTTTTTTTTGTAAATCTTGTAAAACAGAAAACCATCCATTGTCTGTTGTGCCATTAGACTCCCCCCACTGACCCTCCCACTCAGCACCCACCACCCCTCAGCCTTCCTGTATTGGCATCCTCTCTCCTCCCTTGCCCTCCAATCAACAATTTAAAACATTTCAGCCCAGTCCCCAGCAGTAATCACAAAAAAAACAATAAAGCACTCTCCCACATAGCACTTTCCTTTAGTGCTCCCGCCTGCCTTTTGGTCTGCTCGGCGACAGCAGTCCACTGACAGGGCTACAAATATGGTGCAGGCTATATACTCCATGCTACAGCAATCTCATAGGTCGGCATGTACCTCGTGGTCCCCGGCGTCCTCTGGTACTCCCTCCCTCAGCCTTCCTGTACTGGCGTCCTCCCTCCTTCCTCGCCCTACAATCAACAATTTAAAACATTTCAGCCCAAACACCAGCAGTAATCACAAAAAATAAAGAGTAAAGCAGTCTCCCACATAGCACTTCCCTTTGGCTCTCCCACCTGCCTTCTGGTCCACTTGGTGACGGCAATCAATCAATCTACCTGTCTATTGATTGATCTATCAATCTTGCAAAACTATGTTAATGCAAAATGTAGGTTTATTACTAAAGCCACTAAAGTAAGGAAATACAAGATTTTTTTTTTTTTTTTTTAACTCAAACTCCGCCAACTCCTGCACCAACCATGTAACTGTCTGGTTTAACCATTCTGAATAAATAGAGTAGGAGGAGAGCAGTTACACCTAATGGCAAATGTGTCATTCACATGTTGTGAGACACATGGCCACAGGATACCTTTCTTGGTCACCGCGTGTGGCAGCTGCAAAGGACCTGCACCATCACACAAACTGCACCGGACCTGTGGGGGACTTCCTATGTAACTCGCAAAGCAGCAGCAACCAGTGCCATTTTCAATTTGGGTGTAACTGTATTCTTTATACTTTTTTTTTTATATACTTTATGTTTATTCTCTTATGTTTATAAACATACAGTAAATTCCTTCATTCAACATTACAGATGTACTGCACAATGAGGGTGCCACTCCTCTAATTATATACAAAAGGTTAGTTAAATGACATAAGATACGTCCTATGAGGGGATACCTATTTAGTTTTAAACTTAATACAATGCATTCCGATTGCTGTAACGAAGTCCATGAGCCACATGAATTTCATAAATAAAAGTTCAAGCAAACTTATTTGATCTGAGTCCTTCCCTGGTTTAGGGAGTTTAGCCTTCATGCAATACCATAGTATGTATGCACTTTGTGCCCCTGGAAGGTCCGTTATATCCCATAACGCTTACCATGGAGGGTATTATTACACTTAGAAAATGGGGTAAGATTTTTTTTTTAAATAATGTTTATTAAAAAAAGAAGGTAGAATATTAATAAAAAATGCACAGAAATGGCTGGTTGTGTAAAATAGTTTCTTCGGTGCCACTAGTGGGTGCAGGTGCTTATGATAATCCGTTTTATGTGTTACAGTGCAGTGTCGGTGTATTTCCTATATGGCTAGCTAAATGTTATTTTTAGTACTCGAACACCTCCATTAGTTTTCTAATCAGGCTATTTTACACATTGTTTGTGTAGTAAACAAAAATGGTTTTATTTCGAAAATGCAAGGGAGGAGCAAGTGGCAGTGGAGGAGAAGCAATTTTGCAGTTAATATAGACGTCGGTTCGACTGATGCACTCTGTCAGTAAAAACAAGCATTTGTCAGTGCCGAATGTTGCTTGCTTCTATGTGCTGTTTAGGTATTTGGAAGTCATTGGAGTGCAAATATTGAAAATTTGCGAACTTACGAGCGTACGTAGGAACTGCACAACGCAGACTCGTAAAACAGTCATTTTTTGGAATTTTTTCACCAAATTTTCAACATAGCCATTTTAAGACCTCTGCTCATGAACAGTGTCACTGTGATTTTCCTAATTTGTCCCATACATTGATTTTGCACACCAACTGTGCCATTCTGCGCTACATGGGCGGAAACACATTTTGGGTGAGATGTGAAAAATGACAGCTATACTACTCATAAGAAGGTGTGGTAAAGTGGCAATGTTGAAAATCTGGAGTGAAAATATTGAAATTTCGCGAACTTACCAGCCTGCGTAGGAACTGCACAATGCATGCTTGTAAAACAGTAATTTTTTGGAATTTTGGCACCAAATTTTCAACATGGGGTTTAGGACCCTTCTCTTGAATGATGTCACTGTCATGGCGGTACTCAGGCCAAAGGGTGATTTCGCAGTCACTGCGTAATCATCCTTCCAGGTCGAGAATAACAACAAGATAGTGACATCATTCATGAAGGGTCCATTTCATGTTAATTGTTGCAAAATTCCAAAATGCCTGAGATATGCAATCAAGTTGAAACCCCCTATCTAGCCCATTATACAGCTTACCGGCATTTCCTCAGTTTGCGGTCGGCTTGGAAGAGTGCAGACGTGTTCCCGGTCCACTGAAGATCGTCGCGCGGGTCAGGACTAAGTATGGGGTGAGGGGCGTGGGGAGGCTGGGTGCGCGGTGGGTGGGTGCGGGTTGTGGGAGGGGTCGTGAGGCAGCTCGCGGGCACGTTTTCGTTTTCAGGTAAAATTTAAAAAAGGCTCGTGGGACCGTTTACCCATGCTGGGGTGGGCTCCAAGCGTGGCACAGGACGATAGGCGTTCAGCCAGCGGGGATTGGCACCCCGTCGAAAGGGACTGATTGCCACGCTGGGGTGGGCTCCCAGCGTGGCACCTAGCTGGGGGGAGGGAGGCAGCTCAGCCCGGCGGGGTTGGGCACCTGTCAGCTACACACAGTAGGTGCGGGGGCGTGCGCCTGCATGTGGGGGAGGCTACGCTTCTTATCTCTCTACTGAAGCTTAGCTCCCCTTTCAACTGTATGCCACTGCATTTTGGAGCGTGTCATAGACAGCTCCAAAATGCATTGGCTTACAGGGGCCGCGCCTGCCAGCTCACTGACTGAATTGGAGGAGGAGGTGACACACTCCAAATCTCTGATGATGGCAATATGTTTCTTGCACATCGTGCAAGCAACATAAAAGGTATTTTCTTTTGTTTTGAATTGGGAAACATGTTATCTGAGGTTTGTCAGAACACGGACAGGGCGGGACTTCTCTTAAATCAGCCCTAGAAATGGAGTCGGGCTGCCGGGTAGCATCAGCTGCGAGAGTGGCCTGGTGATTGCAGGACAGGAATGACTGCAGTGCTGGTGTTGTTGATAAAAAATGAGTGAAAGGAAAGAGCATTTTTGTGTTGATGTTGCTTTTTTGAAATACATAGTAGTAATGTAATAGGTATAGAGTATGTTCTAAGGACTGGTTTTGGGGACTCTGGCTTGCTCACTCGCTTAGCGAGAAAAAAATGGTGGCAGATTTTGAACATTACATTGGCATTTTGTTGGGCAGAGCCAGCATTCGTTTTACCCAGGCATTAAGAACTAACAATACCGGTGTTAGGAGTCTTAGCCAATCAGCGTGGAGCTTTCAGGAGACCCATTTCTAAATAATTTTATTGGCCATTGCTGCTGTTTGTTTCTGTCTTATGCTCCCTATAGAATTCAGTCCCTTTTCTTGTTCTGTCTCTATTAGTTCTCCCCACTTATTGTTGTATTACCCTTGTCCTCCTGATCCTGCCTGTCATTTGTTTTGCTTATTCTGTACTGTGTCCGTGTACCCCTCCCTAATAAACACCTTATTCCCTAATTATTTGCGGTGTGTGTTACTTCTTAGAGTTGGTTACACCTACAAGATTCCTTTTAACAACATAATGATGTGTAATGCAGTTGCAGTCCCTTTATATTGAGTTTGTAAATGAAATGCCAGCTCCTGCCGAAGGCTGTTGGCCATCTGGGCCTTGTGCACAGACTAATGTGTATTTTTTGAGAATTCAAATACCTTGTGTGAGGTGCTTCAACTCAAAGTTAGATGTGCTCACCACAGCACATGTCCATAAGGTGCTCGTTCTTTATTCGATTCTCTAGTGTGGCAAGAAACAATGTAAAACGTGCTTCCATATAACCAAGTTAAAAATGCCTGCTCCCCCAAGCCACCATCATTCCTTATATGTATCATGAAACACAGTGCCTTGAGGGAGCGGGCATTTTTGTTATCTTAGTTATATAGGACCATTTTTACATTGTTTGCATCTCCACACTATTATGAAAAAAGCACTTTATGGATGCTTGGGTGATTACTTCTCACTTTGAGGAAGCAACTTACATGAAGTATTTAACAAAATAAATACAGACTCTGTGTAGGACCCTAACGGCCCACAGCCTTCAACTGGTGCCGCCTTCCTTTGTGAACTCCATATGAGGATTGCAACTGAATTATGGGTCAATGTTATATTTTGTTAAAGTTATGTTGAAGGCATCACCTACTCTTTAACATGTTTCCTCCTCCTATCTACAGATGTCAAGTATAGTGCCTATTAAAAACTGTTTTATGCTGTGTGATGTTACATCACATATTGTTATATGCAACATTACAAAGATGTAACACATGTGGTGCCAGCACCTACAACAGAGCCCCAGAAGGCCAGAATTCCCAAAATGTTTCCCAGAAAATGTTACAGTACATTCAGATAGAAATCAGGTGCCACACATGCAGTTACATGGCTCACATCCACCACCAGGAGGACTAAAATCTGCTGTTTTCTGCACCATTTCCAATGATTTTCAGGCCTCACTGTGGTGGTGCCACTGCCTAACATGCCCCACAAATCCAGAAATGTTTCCCAAAACATGTTACAGTACATTCAAACAGAAATCAGGTGTTAGACATGCAGTTACATGGTTCACATCCACCATCAGGACACAAATCTGCTGTTTTCTGTACCGTTTCAAATGGTTTTCAGGCCTAACCGTGGTGGTGCCACTGCCTAACATGCCCCCATATATAACAGGGTCAGGTAGTAAACACCATTGGTATAACAGGGAAGAAAGGGTTAATATGGTAAGCAAATTAAATAGAAAAAGAGGAACGCTGCAATGCAGAGGCTAGATCACAATTTTTATTTCTGTGAGCAATTCAACAATGCAGTGCACCTGGATATGGACAAGTCAAGTGGTCAATGTCCACAAATACTTCCATTAAAAAAATAAAGCACAGGCCCAGTGGCACTCAGGGTTGAGGCGCTGGACACTACGCCGGCGACCTATGTTGAGGGGACACGGGCCGCCGGAGGCAGTGGGGATGAGGAAAGATTGGCGTCTAAGGACTGCTCTCCTTCCTCAGGGAGAGGTTAACTCTCGCCGGTGCAACAGCAGCCCTGGTGGTTACTGGGGATTGCATTGCCTGGCCAGTAGATGCAGAGGATTTGGGCTGTGGCAGATGCCTTTTGAGTGCACTGCGGAGCATGCGCACATCAAGCAGGGCGCCACTGCACGTCCGAGCCCAGGGAACTACAAGTGTAATATTTCCTGCAGCAGCATGATAGCCACTGATGGACGACCTAATCTAGTGGATCAAACAAAGCCCGACGACTGTAGATGAGGGCTCAGGGTGATTGGTCTCCTCTACGGTTCCTGCTGCTGGGCTGGCCCCGTGGGGGCAAGCTGCGATCGTCCTCAGCTTTGGCCATTGTGGTGGAGGCTGGCTCCACCTAGGGTTGAATTGAGCATCTGTGTACAAGGCATGATGGGGTAGAGTACTCCGCTGCAGTGAGTGTATAAAGAAAGTTTAAAATAAAATGAAGCACAAAAGTGATTAAGCAAAGGAAACAGGAACAGAACTACTCAGAATGAGTAACTGTTCAGATAAAGTTACCCCAAAAGGGTCAATATGTAAGAGAAATAAAACAAATAAGTAGCACACCAACAAAATATTAAGACAACAGAAATTACAGAAACTCAGTTACAACTTATAGAAATCTGTCAAATATTAGGATCTAGCCTGCTCTGCTTTCACATACACACACGGTCGACCCTTCCCCACTCAACTCCCTCACAAAGGCACAGAGAAACTGAAAACACTACCTAAGTTTAATTAAGTATTATCCAAAGATACCAAAACAAAAAAGTTCACTAACAACACTAGGAACTAAATTGAGATCTTGGGAGCAATTAACTCTAAAATCACAGATAAAGAGGTTTTGAAGGGTTTATTGGCTGTGATACACCACACTGAACTGCTCTCTGACTCAACAGACAATATACTGTGCAGGAAACAGCCTGATCTGATATTTCGTTATCTACCCACAATGCATTGCAAAATCACTGGCGAAACTGAAAAACATTGGCAAAATTAAGGATAATGGCAAAATTTCACCTTACTATAAGTGAAATTGAGCAAAATTTCACATTATCACGAAAGTTAATTAGAGGTGAAATTATGTTTCACCTAGGTGAAAAATTTTGCTTTTGCTATGCGAAATTTTCCTATTTGCACATCTCTAATTGTGAGTCATAGTAGGGATGTATGTCAGTGTTGCAAAAAATCCAGTTATGAAATATTCGTGAAAAAATGAAATGTGCATGTACCAGAATGGCATTCTAGCTTCTGCATGACTTGAAATTTACAAACATTTTAATAACGCTACCTATCAAACAATCACCATTTGGCCAAATTCTAAACACACCTAAAAGTCTGCTGTTTCAACTCATAGCTGTTTTTGTGCTATCAGTGTGCAATACAGGACAAAAACATACTGTTTTTGGTATTTGTAACCTACTAGAGCTTTCAAACCACACAGCTGACTATTGCCAAATATACAGGATCCACAAATCTGGGGACCCACTATGTACATGCCAAATTCTCAGATTATTCCATTTATGGATGTCCATATTATTGGCATGCAAATATATAGGTTTAAGATAGAAGGGCCTTCTTAACCCTAACAATAGTGGTGCTTGCTGTCGGGGGCCAGGACAGGAAGCATAGTAAAAACCAGGAGCAGATGTAAAATTCGTAACAAGCATTTTATTATGAATAACAATAAAATAAAAAAATGAAATTGTTCAGAATAACTGTTTACAAAGGCAGGATAAACAGAGAAGATCCATCTGAGTTTTCCTTCAGTCTCTGTGTCTCTCAAAACATTGTAGCCCTCTCTGTCTTGTAAGTCTTTACAACCTCCCTTCTTAACGAGCATCCTGTTTTTTTCTAAAATGTTCTTGCACGTGTCAGGCAGGTGCAGAAAGGAACACAATGTCCCAGATCTGAGGCCCCTTCTCCACAGTCTATGCAAAGGCTTAAAATTGCATTTCAGGTTAACCCTTGAGTTTCCAAGAGATTTTGCAATTAACTCAAACTATAATTATATACATTTCAACAGTAACACTATACAATTTCTAAACAAAGGGATCCCAATATCAGTTACATTTCCACATAATGATTTGCATATATTTTTATACCAGCAGATATGCAAGGAGAAAAAGACAGAAAGAGCAAAGGAAGGTTGAGAGACAGTGAGAGGCAAAGAATTGCGAGACTGTCGGGATGATCAAAACCTAGGTCTCATAGGAAAATCTGGTTGCACAACCAGACAGACAAGAGACAGGAAAGGAAAGAACAGAACAGATCCCTGCATTCAAACTCTCATAACAACTGGGGACAGGGTTCTATTCAACCCTGTCACATACAACCCCCTCCTTAAGAAGGAACCTGTTTTATCAAACAGGTTTCCAAAACTTTCTATTAATTCTGTAATAATATTAGCTTCTAACTTTCAGAAATTAAGCACATGTGCAGTATCCTTTTTTTCTATAACAGTACAGCAAAGTTTAAACTCATACATTTATTTTTCAACCTTCACATCCCACAATTCCTGGTCCATATCTTGACAGAAAATCAACATTGCTATTCTCTTTACCAGATTTGTGTATCATCTTGAATTTAAATGTCTGTAGTGCCAGATACCACCTTGTGATTCTAGAATTGTTATCTTTCATTTGGTTAAGCCAACAGGGAGAACTGTGATATGTTATAAGTACAAAGTCAGTTCCTAGCAAATAAAACATAAGGGACTCCATGGCCCACTTTGCTGCTAAACATTCCTTTTCAATGGTGGAGTACCTTTTCTCCCTGTCATGTAACTTCCAACTTATGTAAAGGATAAGATGTTCCGTCCCATCTATATTTTGACTCAGGGTTGCAGATTCTAACACCCCCTTCTTTTTCATTTACAGTTACCACTGGAGATGACCAAGCACTCCTCGACTCCTCTATGATACCCAATTCTTTCATCTTTTGTATTTCCTTAACCACATCATCTCTTAACCGCTCTGATAATCTGTATGTCTTTTGCCTAATAGGGCAAACATTCCTTGGCACTACTATGTGCTTGATCCCTTTTGCTTGGCCTGGTACTGTGGTAAAAGTACTGTTAAATGTCTTTAGCACATTATGAATTTCTGCAGTTAGTTCTGAGGTTAAGGAAACATTCACCTTTACAGCATCAGCAGTTAGTTTGTTCTAGTCTATCACAAGCTACATCATTATCTTCTTTATCAGTTTCTGGTAAAACTAGCAAAGCAACTTTGTTGTTTCTTCAACCCATTTCTTGAAGAGGTTAGCATGGTATATCTTAGTAGGATTTTTCCTGTCCGGGTCTCAATCTCGTAATTAACGGTTGCCAATACGTCTAAGCACTTTATAAGGCCCTTGCCACTTCATTAACAGTTTATTTTCTGTTGTGGGTAACAGTAGGAAAACCTTTTCACCTGGCTCAAAAACGTTTTCTTTTACCCCATGGTCATAATATACCTTCTGCTGGTTTTGGGCCTCTTCCTGATTACTATGGGCAATTTCAACATATTTTGCCAACTTCTTTCTTAGGGCACACATATAAGAAGTTATAGATTGTTTCTGAGTGGGGTTATCTTCCCACATTTCTTTTATCACATCCAGTGGCCCTCTTGGCTACCTACCATACAGCATTTCAAATGGTGAAAACCCTGTTGATGCCTGTGGCACTTCTCTGTAAGCAAAAAGTAGGTAAGGCAAGTACTGGTCCCAATCTTTCCCTTCCCCTTTTACAAACCTTTTTAACATGTGTTTTAGGGTTTCATTAAAACGCTCAACAAGACCATCAGTCTGAGGGCGATAGGGGGAGGTTCGTATGGCAGCATTACCTAGCAGTCTGTACAGCTCCTTAAGTAATGCAACACCAAAATTACTTCCCTGATCAGTAATAATTTCTTTAGATATGTCTACTCTGCTGAAAATTTTTGCAAGCTCTGTTGCCACTTTGAGCTGTGACAGTATGCATGGAACTGCGTCTGGGTGTCGAGTAGCATAGTCACATACTACCAGGGTAAATCTATTCCCCTTTTACTTTTGTCTAAAGGACCAACCACATCCATTGCAATTCTCTCAAAAGGCACATCCATCAAGGGTAGGGGCACCTTGTCTTTTCTAGTAACTGCAGGGGCTACTTTTGGACACTCAGCACAGGAATTACAATAGGCAGCAACATCCTCATGAATTCCAAGCCAGTAAAATCTATACAGCAATCTGGCAAGGGTACGATCCCTCTCTGAGTGTCCAGCCATAGGACTATCATGTGCTATCTGTAACAACTCTGTTCTATACTTCTGTGGTATAACCAATTGTTCTGTCTGTTCCTGTGTCTGAGGTTTAACCCAAACTCTTATACAGTAACCCATTAAATTTTTTTAAGCATAGGTTCACCCTGTTTTGGTTTCACCCCCAGCTGTTTAAAATAACCCTGGAGAGAAACATCATTAGCTTGTTCTGAAAGAAAATCAAAATCAGTGATCAGTTTAGCTTCAGCATTTTCATATGTTAACCCTTCATGTCCATCAGTCATTTGTTACCACAGTTTCTTCAGGCATTGTCTTTCTTTCCTGGATTTCCAGATCTTGGAGCTGTGCTCAAAAAGTCTGAATCAAAATCACTGAAAGGAAAAGTGCCCCACTGTTTGAGATTTTCTTTGCCCGAGCTCTTGTTACCACTGCTGCTGAAACTGTGGTTTCAGTTCCTCTGAGATAACTCAGTAAATCCTGGAAAGTCATTTCAATAATCACGGTACAGGTAACTTAGGTACTACCCCATTTTCATTTGGTGTGACACACCCTTAATGGTCAGAGTCACTTGCATGGTGGGATAGTATCAAGTGTCCCGTGGATGCAGGTGACACCAGTACCTAGTCCTTTTGCACAGTGTTTTCCAACACTTCAACATGCACTATGATCTGTCTGCTTCCAAATCAATGAGTCCTTTACAGTCTTATCCCTCACCTTCACATCTATACGTACTTGCCCCAATTTACCAAGGACAAATCTATTCCAATGCCACTCTTCTTCGGCAATTTCTTGCAATATGACCTGGCTTATTACAGTTATAGAAAATAACATCTTTGGGCACAGATTTGTTATCCCCACCAGAGTTCTTATCAGACTTGGAGTTTAAATGGGAAAAGAGTGTCTTACCAGGGCTTAGCTGTTACCTCACTGCTGTGGCATCTGTCTGGCCATTTGACAGTCTTGACCAAAGAAACAGCCTTTTCCCACTTTCTGGTCGGTGTTCTTTCACCTAAAGCTGCACATCTGTAGGCAGGATCTTGATGAATTGCTCCATTGCAAATGTGTAGATGATCTATGTGACTGTTTTGCTCTCTGGTTGGAGTAATTTTATTGGGAGTTCTCTGAGTCATGTGAAGGCTTCTTGAGGCTTGTCAACCGAGTTGTACTTCAGAGATTGAAATCTCTGCCTGTAAGTCTCTCCTGAGATGTCATACCATTTCAGGATTTTTCTTTTCACCAGGCCATAGTTTTCTGACTGTGCAGTGTCCATATTGCTGTAGGCAAGTTGGGCTTTCCCTGTCAGGTAGGGTACCAGTCTGATTGTCCATTGCTGCTTCTTTCAAACGTTGTCAGGTATGCCTCGATATCATCCAAGGGATACAACTTTTTAAGTTTAATGGCTTTTAAGTTGCTTGTGTTTTGTTGCTTGTCTGGATCTGTGCCAGATTTTGTGCCTTTGATTGCTTGCAAGGCATCCAGCCATCACTGCTCCTGTCACTGCATCTCTTCTCTCATCTGCAGCTTCTCTTCTCTTCTCTCCTCTCCCCTCTCCTCTGTTTATGTCTCTTTTTGTTGTGTAGCCCACCATTTGAAAAAGTCCATCAGGCTTTTAGGTTCTGTCACTGCCTGTTCTTCTTTCATAAATTGTGCTGGCTGTACAATCTCAGCTTGGACTTCTGTCTCTGCCAGTTTGGCTGCCATCCTCCTGGTAACCACTCCTGGACTTGCTGCTGCAGAATCTATACCTTTCTCTATGCTTCCCTGGTACTAGGTCCAGTACCCATGCACAAAACTCCTAGCTTACAGCATGCTTGGTGTAAATCCCACTTAGGCTGACACCATCTGTCATCAAGGCACAGGTCAGAAAGCATAGGAAAAACCAGGAGCAGTTGTAAAATTTGCAACAAGAGTTTTATTATGAATAACAATAAAATAAAAAATAAAATTGTTCAGAATAACTGTTTACAAAGGCAGAATAAACAGCGAAGATCCTTCTGAGTTTTCCTTTAATCTCTGTGTCTCTCAAAATATTGTATCTCTCTCTCTCTTTCTCTCTCTAATAAGTCTTTGCAACCCTCTTCCTTAACAAGCATCCTGTTTTTTCTAAAATGTCCTTGTGTCAGGCAGGCACAGCTAAGAATCAATGTCCAGAACTGAGGCCCCTTCTCCACGGCTTCTGCAACAGGCTTAACAATTTCATTTCAGGTTACCCCTGAGTTTCCAAAAGAGTTTTGCAATCATCTCAAACTATAATTATATACATTTCAACAGTAACACTATATAATTTATAAACAAAGGGATCCCAATGTCAGTTACATTTTCACATAATGATTTGCATATGTTTTATACCAGCAGATATGCAAGGAAGGAAAAGACATGAACAGCAAGGGAAGGTTAGAGACAGTGAGAGAGCAAAAGTGCGAGACTGTCGGGTGATCAAATCCTAGTTCTCACAGGAATTTGGTTGTGCAACCAGACAAACAAGAGACAGACAAGGAAAGAACAGAACAGATCCCTGCATTCAAACTCTCTATAATAACTGGAACAGGGTCCTATTCAGCCCTGTCACAGTGCTAAATCAACACTATAATATGTAATATGCTATCATGGTAGTGCCATTATATAGTGGAGTAGGCAATTAAATGTTAAACCCTGTTTTTTGCTCATCAAATGATGTGGTCATCCTGGACTGATTAGCCTGAGATTTGGCATGCATGGAGTCAATACCAGGAACATGGGTTAAGGTAAATTTGGAACTTTGGAAATTAAGATCTTTTGGCCAGCCCAGTGGCACTGAGGTTGAGGCACAGGACACCACAGCTCACACCATGCTGATGACCCGAGTTCGGGAATGAGTCCAAATCACTGGGAATTGGCACATGGGGGGAAGGCTGAGAGATGGATTGAGCAGCCATAGGGCAGCTCTCCCCTCCTGGGTGGTGACCCAGCCACGCCCACTGCAAGGCTGCCCCTGGGTACAGGCCTGGAAGTAGTGCAGTTGGGAGGGTGCCGTGGGTCACTGCATGTACATGCTTCCACACACATGCAAGCAACCACAGCAGGGGGGGAGAAAAATGTATAAAAAACATGGAGCTGGCTGGCTCCATGACAGCTCTGCAGCACCATACCAGCCTCCCGGTGTCTAGATGTTGGTCTCCGGTGGGGAGGGTCTACACCCTTCGCCCTCATCCCTGTCATGGGGGGTAACCCATGGTAGATTACCGGGAGGGTTGGATGCAGAGATGTGAGGTCCTAAGACTGAGCCCCTCTGGGGGAGGGCCGAGTCGCCTGCCAACTCTACCATATACCCTGTTGGTGGAAGGTGGTGATGAGGGTCAAAAAGCTTGATAAAAAAATCAAGATCTTTTTTCTCACTCAGCACAAAACAGCTGGGATCTGAAGCCTAAGACTCTAGGTTTGTAAGAGTTTGGCCCAACTGTGATTTTTGGTAGATGTTTTTTTTTCCTCCTCAGAGAATTGTGTAGGTTTTGAATGCTAACTGAAAAATAATACTTTAGTTTTCATGCATGCTCAGTCTATAAAACCTGTAAAAAGAAAAAAAGTATTGTGTATCTAAACCAATATAATGTGTTGTCCTTAAGTCTGAAATTGTTGTGCTTGACTGTGTAGGGTAAATGGATAAATCCTTACTGCATTTACTTGTGAAATACACTTCAGTTTTTATCAATTTTACCAACTTTCTTATTTTACCCTAAGCTAGTCACAAAACCTGTGGACAAGCTACAGGTCTGGGGCATGTGGTCATTTTCTGAAGAAAGAAATGAATAATCTCCTGCTTTGTGCAGGGCCCACAGAACCCTGCATGAAAAAGTTCTGAATGATCCTCATCTCTTTTTTCATGCAGGGCCCTGTGCAAAGAAAGTTATGAATAATCTTGATGCACTGCTTCACAGTCAAAACTAGTTTTGAGTCATGAAAACAGCTCTTACATTTAAACAAACTGGTTGGGAGCACATCCCACCACCAGCATCCCCCGTCCTGCCATCCCAATACCTCATGAAAATAAAATCACTGGAAGTGGGTTTCCAACCCCACCAGCGGTGCCCCCACTCCCATCTGACTCACCCTCAACACAGTAAAACCGCAGCGCGGGGTCATAATGTTGCAAGACATTATGCCTCGCCAACTTGTCCTTTTCCGCAATACAGCACGATTTCTCGCCTTGGGGCATAAACCTTTTTTCTGTGGGGGGGCTTCACCCCCAACTAAAAATTCTCAACTCCAGGGGGGATCAACTAGGGGAGCACACAAATGTGTAAAAATTAAAAGTTTCTGGGACCGGGAATCAAACCTGGTCCCAGACGCAGCGCCTGGGTTCCTGCTGCTATGGCTCAGCACTGTGAGCCACAGCAGCTGCTCAGCAGAACCCACTCCCAACAGAGGTCATATCCTCTGCCTGGGAAAGCGTTACTGGTGCAATACCGCGTACAGCAGTATACGCGGTATTGCACCATTAGCGGTTAGCCGTTTAGCCATAATGTCATATGCTATTAAGCGTGTGACATTATGGCCTGGTAGACAAAAACACTGGTGGCAGGAGCCCAACCCACTGTTGTTATCCCACACTTCCCACTCACCTGATCCCGCCAGACAAAAAAACTATTGCCAGCAAGTGCCCAACCCTGCTGCCGGTATCCCCCACCCAACTGCCCAATCCCTCAATACAAAAAAGCAACAGTGGTGGGTATACAACCCCACCACCAGTACTTCCTCTCCACCCACCCAGTTGCTCAATACAATTAAAAACCCAACAGCAGGTGCCATTGCTGCTGCCAATATCTACCCTCCCACTCACCTGATCCCTCAATACAATAAAATACCAGCAGAGAGTGCCTAGCCCTGCTGCTGCTACCCTTCCCACCACCTGATCCTGTAGTACAAAAGAAAACAGTGGTGGATACCCAACCAAGGCCCTGGGATGCCCCATCCAGCCTAATCTCTCAGCAAAAACACTGGTGGTGGTGCCAAACCCCACCACCTATATCCCCTCCCCCCCCACTCAATCCCTGAATACAATAGAAACAATGGTAGTGGGTGCCCAAACTTGCTGCAAGTACCCTCTTGCCAACCCTACAATTAAAACAACACACACCCACCCAACCTCTAGCAACCACACCCATTCTCCCCATCAGTTTATACAGCGTAGTCCCTGCCACAGATCCTCTATATCCCATGTAGCAATTCATCACTGTCCCTCAATGCACCCTCACTTACCTACAATGAGAAAAAACAATAACTGGAAAATAAACTGAGCCCAAAATGCACTATTGTTTATGTGAATGGACTTAGTTATTTTCCCCAGTGTTTTATGTTTGCACCTGTGCTTGTGTAAAGTGAACATGTTGGTATGATAGTGGATTTTGAGAGGTATATCACTGTCAATGCAGGGCAGTCTGCAAGGAACTAGCGTCTGTCAGACCAATCATCAGCCAGGCTGATCATGACACTCTGCAGGGCTTCCTGGGTGGAAAATGCATGAAGTTTAAAGAAAGATGCCGAATCAGAGGGTGGCTCTTTCCTTTGATCTGCATAATGCTGCCCAGCAAGCACAGCAGATCAGCGTCATGATCAGCCTGCTGTGGTCCTCCCCCCAACTAAAAAACACTCCCTCCCACCCTCTACCAAGTATCCCTTCCACCTCCTATTGCTTCCCCCTTCCGTCTTAATTTTCCAACACCAAGCTGCCCAATCCCCAGTGCCAGCTAGTACTATCCACCCTGCCCGTTTTCACTATGCAACACCAGGGAGCCTACCCCCGGTGCGGTCAAACATAACATTGACACTGGAGTGCTCAGTCCCCAATGTCAGTATCTGAAATAAAGAAAATCGTCCCTTACAATCTTTTTTATTTTTATTTAATTCCTGTAATCCCACCCTCTACCAAGCACCACTCTCACCTCCCCATCACCTCCCTTGCCCATAGAGGTTAAACCAACACTGGGGTGCCCAATCCCAAGTGACGTTACCTATAATAAAGAAAACTGCAGGGTTTTATTTAACTCTAAAAATTGATTAGCGTTTTGCTCATAAAAGTGCTAAAACATTGTGAAAATGAATAGCACTTGTCTCGCTGTGTTTCATTAACATAACGCTTCTAGAAAACCTATATAAATGCTTTCTGTACAGTTAGTATTGTCCCAAGAAAAAAAGTGCTAATCAATTATTTAAAACCCTGAAACTGTCCCTTGTAGCCTGCTGTTGTCCTCCCCTCCAATGTGAAAACAATCCATCCCACCAATTATCAAGTATCCCTCCCATCGCTTCCCCCTTTTTTCTTAATCTTCTGACACTGGGGTGCCAGCCAGTAACCCCCCCCCCCGTTTTCACTTTGAGACACTGGAAAGTCCACCCCTAGTGCCACCAAACTTAACACCAACACTGGGGTGCCCAATCCCCAGTGTCGGTACCTGAAATAAAGAATTGCCCCTCGTAGTCTTTTTTATTTTTATACATCCTGTAAAAAAGAAAATTGTCTATTGCCACCGACTCCTACCCCTCCGCCGTTATGCCCCCCACTCAGCATCCACCACTCACATCCCTCTGCCCCTTGCTTACCTAACAGAGGTCCAATGCTGTAATCTTCTCTGGACCAGAAACATGTCTTCACTATTCAATGCTGAACTGGGAACTGGGGAAATCAGGTATGCCGTTCAATGTATTTCAATGCATTTTGAACTTGTACTCATAACTTGGTCATTTGTTATTATTTTCCCCAAAATTTTCAGCACAGTCTTTTGGGACCCCACCTCATGAACAAGGGTGGTGAAATTCTTCAAATCTGGTGCAAAAGGTGATTCTGTAGTCACTCTGCAAGTCACATTTTAGGTGGTATTTGAAACCTACTGGGTTCATGAAGTGGGGTCATAAAAGACTATGTTGAAAATTGGGTCAAAATATTAAAACAAAGCTATGAAGGTATGTTAAAGTTTTTGGCACACAGTCATAACATAGGTACTATGCAATATTTTGGCCCTAAATTTTCAGCATAGCTTTTTTTCTACGACCTCATGTGACGTGACAGGTGTCATTTTCAAATCCTGGCCAAAATGTGTTTTTGCACTTGTGGTGCAAAATAAATTTCAACTAGCATTTATAAATAACACCTGTCGATCTGTCGATTCAGAAGGAAGGGGTCATAAAAAGACTGTGTTGAAAATTTGAGGTCAAAATGTGAAAAACAACTAAGTTATAAAGAAAGATTGAATCGATCCAACATTTACTCATAATTTTATTTTTGCAGATTTAGGCCCCAGTGTTCAACGTATCCCTTGTGTTACCTCACCTTCTGAACATGACAGATTTAATTTTTCAAATCCCCTCCAAAACCTGTTTTTATAGTTGCACTGTGAAACCACCTTTCAGATGGGATTTAAAAAATTCCACTGGCCTTGATCATAACATCAGGTCATAAAAAGACCTGGAAATTTAGGACCAAAATGTGGAAGCCCACTGAAAATTAAATATTACCTCTCAGCTGGCCTATCTTGGGTAAATACAATCTAAAAATGTGTAAAAGCAGGACATCACTGAAAATGAGATACTGCATATCATCTGGTCTATCCTGGGTAAATATTTAGTAACAAGCATTTATTAATGCCCGAAAGTTCACTGTTGGTATTGCTGTTGTACATGCCTCCCATATTTTTCTGTATATATTCCTGTGCCTTGCATTTTAAGGCATCACTCTCAACACACATTTCTCATGTTCTTCCAGCACTGGTTCACTTCATTAGAAAAACAAGCATTTGTCAATGCCGAATGTTTGCTTGCTAGTATTGGCATTGGTAGTGCTGGAGTCAGAGAGATGCATAATTTTATTTTTATTTATTTAGTTTTTGTTAACCGGGTAAGTGCACTAGCCAAAACTGACTATTTTCAGGCACTACCCAGGAGAGTACAACAGATAAATACAAACGGTTAAACAATTCTCGAGAGAGCAATTTTCAACAATACAGAGGAGGATTACATACAATGTAAACAGATAATACATAGAAATAATATTACATACTACATAAGATCTGTACAGATCAGCAGTAGTATAGGGGTGAAAGAGCAAGAGATAGAATAGAAGAATAGGGTAGGTAAAGGGAAAATGACATGAGGAGTAGAGAGAACGAATTAAGAAATACAGAGAGGAGGAGAGAGACAGGGTTGAGGGTAATCAAGCGTGGCTAAAACAAGTGCAGGTGTCAGTCAGAGATAAGTAGTGCTTCAGCTCCCTTTTGAAACGGAGATGAGACTTAGCTAGCCACAGGTCTGGGGGAAAAGAGTTTCAGATTCGAGGGGCAGAATGTTGGAAAGCAGTGGTACCTTTGGAGGTATGACATCTAGGAATGTGAAGTAAGGACTGATCAGTCCAATGTAGGCCATGGCAGGCGTTTTGGGGAACGAGCAGTGTAGCCAGAGAGTATGGTGTATTCTGTCGAAGAACAGAGTCAACGAGTGTACACAGAGCATATTTCCTAAGAGCTGAGGGAGGGAGCCATTTTATGTCCTTGTAGAGCTGGCAGAGGTGTGTAAGGCGAGGAGACGAGGCATATCTACATATGTTGTTGTACGTCACATCCATTTTATGGAGAGAAGATTTATGTGCTGCAACAAAGATGGGGGCACCATAAGTAAGAGCAGGGCGCAGGATACCCCTGGCAATAGGCAACTTAGCAGAAGGTGTTAGCACATACTGCAGCTACTCTTATAGGCAAGACCCAGTTTTGAATTTACTGCTTTGCAGGCAGCTTGAATGTGTAAGTTAAAGTCAATGGATCAGTCAAGAAGGACCCCCAAGTAGTTGAAGGATGTAACACATTCGATTGGTGAGCCTCCTAAGACATCGATGTGCAGATCTGTAGACGAGCTTTACATTTTTTGACTGAGCCTAGCAGCACTGCCTTTGTCTTTTTATGTTCAGTAACAGCTTGTGGTCAGATAGCCAGTGTTTCACATTTCTGACCTCAGCAGACAAGGATGCGTTGATGCAATCAACTTTCAAGGTGCTGGAGTAGAGGACCAAGTCATCTGCATACAGACTTGATGAACATGATTAGAGAGCATCTGTAATATTATCTATGAAAAGGGAGAAAAGCAGAGGACCCAGGATGGATCCCCGGGGCACCCCAATATTGATGGTGGTGCTTCCAGATAGGGCAGAGTTGTATTTAACAATTTGTGACCTATTTAATAGGCAACTTCTAAACCATTCGACAACAGGGAATGAGAAACTAAATTTATGAAGCATGGTTAGGAGCAATGGGTGATCAACGAGATCAAAAGCCTTTGTCAAGTCTATAAAGACAACTCTGGTAAGCAGACCACCATCCATATTTGATAGGATATCAGTTGTGAGTTTCAGGAGGGCTGTTGACGTTCTGTGTCCCTTCCTGAATCCATGCTGTGTATCAGAGAGAGGGTTGTGTTTATTTAGATGGGCAACTATCTGCAAAGCCACAAGTTTCTCCAATATTTTACTGAGAACTGAGAGAATGGCAATTAGCCTGTAATTTGTGATATCCTTTGAGTCACCCTTCTTGAAAACTGGAGTAATTCTAGCAATTTTCCATATATGTGGAACCTTGTGGCTACAGAGAGACATTGTATAGATTTTGGCTAGTGGCCAAGCTATAAGGGGAGCAGCAAGCCTAAGGAGTCTAGGTTCAAGGGAGTCAGAACCTGTGCTAGTGTTATCTGAGATGGATTTTAGTAATAACAAAACATCATGTCTAGTAATGGCCTAAAATAATAGGAATGGCAGTGAAGTATTGAAGTAACCCCAACCCCCACCCCCACCCAGCAGAGACTGACAAGCGTTGGGTGTGTGCCTTTGGGTCATTGGCCATAACACTCATACCATTACACCTCACCCCACCCTGCAGACACTGACTGGTGTCGCAGTATGCCTTGAGGTCTTCAGCCCTTACACTCACCCCATTCCATAAGGAAATAAGCTGAGATGGGTGCAGTATAGGAGAATGGGGTAAACGTTAGGGCCAAAGATCCCATGGCACACCTCGATGCCTATCAGTGGCTGCAGGGTGGGGGTGGAATGGGGTGAGCATTACGGCTGACGACCCCATGTCACACCCCTGATGCCTGTCAGTCTGTACAGCATTGGCATTACGATTGGAAACCCTAATGCCCGGGCATTTGTTGGCATTTTGCTTCAAATTTTCAACATGGGCTTTTTGGGACCCCACCTCATGAACAGTCACAGTATCATTTTGTTACTCAATCCCAAGGTGATTTTGCACAAGTGTGCCATTAGGCGCCACAGATGCGAAAATACATTTTGGGCGGGATGTGAAAATGGCAGCTGTACTGTTCATGAGGAGAGTGGAAGAAATGGCAATGTTGAAAATCTGGAGGGAAAATATGAAAAAGTGGCGAAGTTACGAGTGTGTGTAGAAACTGTGCAACGCATGCTTGAAACAGTCATTTTTTGGAATGTTTTCACCACATTTTCAACATGGCCTTTTTGGGACCTCCCCTCATGAATAGTGGCACTGGGATTTTGTTAATCTGTCCCGAAAGTTGATTTTGCATATTGACCGTGCCATTCTGCACCACAGGTGCAAAAACACATTTCAGGAAAGATGCAAAAGATGACAGCTGTACTGTTCATAAAGGGGTGTGAAACAATGGCAATTTTGGAAATCTGGACTGAAAATATTAAAAACTGATGAAGTTACAAGCATGCGTAGAAACTGTGCAACGGATGCTCATTACAGTCATTTTTAAGAGTTATTCTACCAAATTTGCAACAAGGGTTTTTTGGGACCCCACCTCATGAACAGTGGCGCTGTCATTTCATTAATTGGTTCTGAAAGGTGATTCAGCACAGCAACTGCAAAATCACCTTCTGAGACCAAGAAATGAAATGACAGTGAGAGTGTTCATGAGGTGGTGGCCCAAGAACCAATGTTGAAAATTTGGGACCAAAACTCAAAAAAATGGCTGAGATATCAACCTAAGTTGAACCCCCCCCCCCCAACTGACTGCCATTATAGGGCTTACTGTGATTTTCTTCGGTTTGTGGTCGACTTTTGAAGGGTGCAGACGTGTTCCTGGGCCACAGAAGATCACTGCTCCCGACCTCCGGAGGTAAGCATGGGTGAGGGGGGTGTGTGGGGAGGAGGGGTGTGCAGAGGGAGGGTGCGGGTTGGGGGAGGGGGGTCAGCGGGAACAATGAGGGACCGTTTTCCTTTTTTCAGGTTTAAAAAAAAGACCTCCTGCAACTGTTTTCTTTTTTGCAGGTAAAATATTAATAACACAGATTTCAGCACACTAGGGTGGGCTCCCAGAGTGCCAGAGTATTGGGGGGATGAATGCCAACCCTGGGACTGGGCACTCCGAGGTCAGCTGAGAATATAGGGCATGGTGCATCCGACACTGGGAGTGGGCATCCCGGTGTCAGAAACATCAGAGATAGTTTTTTGGCACACTGGGGTGGGCTCCCAGTCCGCCACATAAAGGGAGGTGGGATACATGCTGACATGTGGATTTAGCACCCTCGATGTCGGCAGGTGGGGGGGGGGATCCGCTAGCATGATCATGCTTAAAAAGAAAGTGCCTCTGGCACTGTATACTCCAGCCTGTATGGAGCTTAGGTTGTGGCCTACTCCACACGGGTGGGAGAACAGGAGCAAAAGAAGTCAATGGAAGTGGAGGGGCAGGAGGAAAGCGCTCCTCCCATCTTCCAGGAAGGGACTGGTAGGGGTGGTGAGGTGGGGTGGAGACGTCAGCCAGGCTGATCAGGATACAAACAGCTGTTTGCTTCACAGTGACCTGCAGATGAAAGGAAAAAGCAGCCACATAATTGGTGTGTTGTTTTTTTTTCCAAGTACAGACCACTTCAGGCAAAACAGCATCACGATCAGCCTGGCTAATGATTGGTCTGATATTGTTGAGCCCCTTGCAGAGCACTCTGCATTGGATAGACAGTGTCACACCCCTCAAAAGTCACTCATCCCAAGAAGTTCGACGCGAATGCACGAACTTAAAAATGTGTAATAGCAGGACCCTTCTACAGCACAGCCTCCAGTGAACTGTGTATTTATGCTGCTCTATCCTGGGAAAAATACATTCTAAAAGCTGGAGCCCACTGAACATGTAACTTGCCTTTCAGCTAGGCTATCCTGGGTAAATATGTTATAAAAACCAGTAAAAGAAGGGCACTGTCGAAAATGAGATTCTGCGTCTCAGCTGTGCTATCCTGGGTAAACACAGAGTAAAAACTGGGAAAAGTAGGATCCCACTGAAAACAAGATAGAATCTGAGCTGTGGTATCCTGGGTAAACATAGTACAAAAATGTGTTAAAGTACGACCCCAATGAAAATGAGATATTGCATCTTAGCTGGGTATTGCAAAGCTTTAAAAACAGAAACCCACAGCAGCACCCCTACTGAAAAGGAGATGTTATTTCTAAGATGATGTGTCCTAGAAAATTATATTATAAAAGCAGGACCATACTAAAAGCAAGACATCACATCTTACGCCTACTACCTTGGGTAAATGTAGTATAAAACTGTGTAAAATCATTGCTCCATTACAAATGATATATTATATCTTATCTGCTCTGTCCTGGGTAAATTTGTAGCAAAATGTAAAACCGGTATAACAGCAATGCAAACTAACATTCACTATTTACAAATGCTTGTTTCAGATGCGTCCCTGATTTTGCTCATTTGTCCCTGATTTGTTAAAGCCCTGTCCCTAATTTTGCAAAGAAGGAGGCTGAGAGGAATGTTAACAGATTAACTGCAGCGTTCTGCTTCTTCGTTTATCTGCTAGAATCTAGTTCAGTCCAGTACAATGTGTCATTTTGCATAAATAAATCAAGTTTGTATTAACTTTTTATTCTGGTTTTACTTTTAAACCTAAAACATTCCTGGCTGGCTCTCCGTAGGAATGAAGTGCTACCCACATCATTATTTTCAGGGTCCGAGTACAGTCAATATGCAAATTGACCCCCCCCCCAATTGTTTAACCAAGAGAGAGACACTAAGCTGCAAGCTTGTTTGCAGGAGCAACCTGAGAGCACAGGGACGTTAAGTGACTTGCTCAGTGTCACACAGTATGCAAGTGAGGGGCTGTGGGATTCAAACCCAGGTCTCCAGGGTTGCAGCTCAGAGCCTTAAACCACTGCGCTATACTGCCTCCCACATAGCTATACGGAGTCTGCAATGGCCTTTTGTATTGACAGAACCTACTCTTCAAGGGCATTTTGTGGGCAGCCTCATAGTTTTACACATAACCTCACCTCCCCACCCTGAAAACACAGACAATAGTAGGTATAGAATATGAGATTGTCACAGTTTTGTAAGCACTTTGGCTAGGGGGTCTATTTGTTGGTTGTATGTGTCTATTTACTATATATAGTAAAATCAAATGGAAACTTTTTAATACCATAATATTATCAAAAGTAGTAGAAGTTTGGGCAAATGCTGCATTGATTTCTGCATGGGTAGTGCCAGCTTAGGAGGCATAAAAGGGAAATGCGAGTTTGACTTTAACTGCATTACATAAGCTACATTACTTAAAGGGAAGAGAATGCACTGACAGCCCTACACTCAATGGTGGGGCTGGTCCAAATTTTCTTTTATGCAAAAACACTTTTTTTACTTCAACTGTCTACTGTAGTAGAGTAGATTTTATCGGACTAATTTTGCTTACTCCAAAGCTGACATACTCTGTAACTACAAATCCCAAAATCCCCTGCAGATGACATCAGAGCAGGACTGCAGCAGTGGGAGATACAACAGCCTGCAGTGCAGTGCTGAGGGGGAGGGAATGTATAAATGCTATCTTACTGCATCTCGTATCTGATAGTTTCACAGAACATTTCTCAGATGTTTTCAGACCAGCTGGTAGAATCTTGGGTGAGTGCTGATGTAATTCATGCAAGAATTTCATAATTTTCCTCAAGGTCCTGGCAGCTCTAGTACACAGAGTACATCAGATTATTAAATTCAAAAATCAGTCTTTGTTTTCCATTTTCTGATTGGGATCTTTATTAATCAGATTATTCCACTAAAACACTAAGGGTAGGAGGTTTGCTTGCGTGGGATAACTAAACATTTCTGCACTAGCTCCTGCTCTCATTTTGAATTACTTTCTGCATTTCAAGCAGTCAAAATGGGCAAAAAAAGAAGGACATGCAACAATAACACTAGCATGGATGATTTACTGGCATCAACAGCAACAAAACCCTCAAAGAGGTAACAAGAATAACTCCATGAAGATGCTGCCGGGTCTGACTGGCAAGGCCGCAGGGAATGTGAGCGGCTCATCAGAGGAGGCTGGTGTGCTTTTGGACTGATCGGTTTCAGAGAGGGTACTGGAGGCGGTCACTAACAAACTGGACCAGCTGGCCAATGTGATGGAGCAGCAAGGAGCACGTATATCGAGGCCTGAAATGAGTGTATCTACAGTGGAGGATTCAACCAGTGATCTCCCATGCAAAATTACAGTGCTGGAAAAACAGCTCACAGAGTCGCAAGAATCCGTGGACATACAGGAAAACTTCCAGAGACATAATCTTTGGATCAGGGGTATTCCAGAGGTCCGATCCAGTGCTGTTTATTGATAAATGGTTACTGATGGCTCTCGAACTCAGCTGTTCAAAAGATCATATTAAAATTGACAGAGCACATAGAGCCTGGCCCCTGCCCATGGATGGTGCCCCACTGAGACAGATAATCCTTAAACTCCACAATTATCAGGATAAGCAGAAGATTCTAACTGCCTGCAGCAGTGCTGGGATCTGTACTTCAAACAACAGTCTTCATCTTCCAGGATTTTTCTCTTCGAGTTCAAGATAAGTGCAGGGTCTTTGGTCCCCTTGTGGATGAACTGCACCAATGAAAAGTGTTGTTCCGCTTCCAGTATCCTGCTATAATTCAGATCAAGCACAAAGGGGTCACATACTCCTCCAAGGTTGACAAGGCCAGGGAAGTCTGCTACCGGATGGATCTTTTGGCTAAGTGATTTGCTTGAGAATGGATTACCAGCTTGTTTGGATTACTGCAGCTGTTTTAGTGCCACCAGGACTCTGTCTGCACTGGGGGGGTCCTAATTCCTGAGGCCCGTTGGTGGAAATGTAATTTTGTGTATTGTCCCCAACCCCCGATTTGCGACTTTCCCACCACTGTTGTATGATCAGGTGGGTGAAATGCGTTTGCTCGGGGGCTCACTCCACGCAGGGTCCGATCCTATTAAGGGCTATGAATGTTGGTTAAAAAGACTGGACTGTTCTTAATCTGTGGTGCTCGCTCTAAGCTCCAGTGAGCCCCTATTGGTGCTCTATGTGCATTCTGTCTATGCTGGATTAAAAAGGACATGAAATCATTTCTAATTGGCAGCTGCTTATAAAGTTCTTATTTTCATACTGTAAATTATATTCAGTCCCCTAAATCATCAGCACATTCAACTGTACAAAAATAAAAAGTGATATGCCAAACAGTATTTAGCATTGTTTTGTTTCTGTGGATAGCACTCTGCTATAGTTCTTTCATGGAACTGTGATCTGAGTTTAACTATGCCACGGTTTGTGCAACGGAACTCTGAGCAAGGTTCTGATAGGTCAATAGCTCATAATCAGCATTCTGTACACAAACCATGACACAGTAAAAACTCCAAACTACTGGTCCATGAAAAGAAACTGTGCAGCATGTTGTCCATGAAAAGAAATCAATTGAAAATACATTATTCACATCAGTGTTTATTCATGCATAGTTACATATGGATCACTTCACCTGGATGTACGAATTTCATTGCTGTAAATACAAACATTACTAACTACTGCCAGTTACAGTAGCACACATTTCCTGTTCCCTTTAAGGTTGGAATGCATGTTTGGCATTACGTCAGCGGTCTTGGCTGCCAGTTCATATCTGGTTCTATTAATGCAATTGTCTAGTGTGGGCAGGAATTTTAACCAGTCTTGTTGGCCTGCACCTCTGGGGATTGGACCTTCATCTGGGTGGGGTGGGGCCGAAACTTCATGGCATACCTCCGGACAGCCTGCGCCCTCTCCTGCCACCTTCCATCCTAGCCTGAAGCCGAAGATCGAGTGCACAGGTATGGCTTCCTGAGACCCGGAGCATCGCTGGCATTTAATTTTCCACCCGGCGCCCTGACTGGCTAGCACCGAAAGCACTAGGACACTGATTGGCCCTGATCTCAAGCCTTGTTTTTTGCCGGCTCCCCGGCGCTTTCTTGTCTCGCAAGTAATTCCCTCTCTGTATTTTCTGTTAAAGAATGTAGGAACTGTGGGCAGCGGGCTTGTAAGGAGTAAAAATATATTTCCTCTATCTCCAAATAAATCAAGCCACACCAAATGAATGTTTCCCTCTGGTTTATTTTCGGTTTGCAAGTCTTCAGTACAAGTATTTTGGTATACTTCTCAATACAGGTATCTGGCTTTTGTTTATGCTAACTTATTCAATTTTATACAAGGTTTATATAATGTTTTCTTATCTTTAAAAACTACTAGCTCACTAGTATAGGTCAATCATATAACAAAATAACCTATTAATCTTAGGGTGTGGTGAAAAACAGTCAAAGCATAGAGATAACTGTATTGCTCATAATATCACAAGGTGTTTATTACATGTTCTTGCACAATATAGAAGGTTCTTTATGTGCACACCGTTTATAAACAGGTAATGCCATCCTAATAAGGGCATACTATATTGTTCCAGTTCACCACAGAACATCTAAATGCTGACCATTATAAAATCATAAGGTAAAGTGTTGTGTAATCATCACAAGACAGGCATCACAAGACTTTTAACTAGGTCTGGTGAGAAACTGTCATAGTAACTATTTGAGTAAACACATTTGGTTATATAGTATAAGAAATTATACTGAAGCATTCTGTAAAGGCTATACTTTAACACTCAGTTTAACCTATTATAAAGGTTTTACTGAAATAAATGTCATACTACAAAATGTTACCACAATCCCCTTTGTGACTCTCTATACCTGGAGATCACACAAGGCGATGTTGCCATTGTAGTATTTATGATTTGTCGAACCATGTGTTTCATTTTACGATACAATAACAATTGTATAATAATAATAACATATATTACTGCAATACCACACCTCACTACTATGAGGGTTGGACTAGTACCCAAAGCAGCGATCCCCAATTCCACAGGATATAATAGGGATATATGATGACTGTCTCTTTACCTCTTTAGCAGAGGCCTTTTGTGCCAAAATAAGTCCTTTTGTTTGTTGATGATACAACAAGGCACCAAGTGTCATTTATCAATTTTGGGTAAGTCAGAATGAGGTGGAGTGGCCAAATCAGTGAGTAAATCTAAGGCCATACTGGAACCATCGATATGGGTAACATTTGTTCTGCTATAGGCGGGAGCGTTCCGAAGGGTCCAATTTGCAACCCACCAGGTCTTATCACTACACCCCCATACATTCCAAGGTTGACCTGCAATTACTCACCATGATTGGTTCCATCTCATAGCTTGGTGGTATTTATTTGCAGACGTTAGGGTAAATTTACACTGTTCTGGAAACCATAGGGCCGTTGATGTCTCTTCCCCACATATCAAGGCTTCTTGTTTTTGTACACACTGTTGCTTAGGTAAGGCAACATATTCATTGTGTACCATAATAATAGTGTCACCTGGTATTTGCAGTCTCATGATCTGGTCATGTATTAATACTCCCAAATTACTGATTTGCCACGATATTTGTGGTGGTTCAAAACATACAGGTATTATCACTAGTATGGGAACCACATGTCACGTATGTGTGCATATTAATTGTCTAGCCTCTGACCTCAGCTCACGATAACTGGGTGGGGCTTAGTCACAGTTAAAGCAGCAAACAAGTTCATCTCTCAGGAAAGCCAGAAGGTGAAGGAAGGAAACATATTCAATTCAATGCTTCAGAGTAACTGTACTGCCTTTTTCTTTTAAACTTAGTTATAAGCTTGTAGTGACACTACTTTTATCAATGTTGTCTTCTTATAATTGTTTTTGGGCTGTTGAAAATTTAAAAATAGTGGTGGTAAAATTCTGTACTGTCTTTAATTGCTGAAAGTGTATCTTGACATCTGACTGTCCTGTAGCTGGGTGAAGGGTGTTAGTGTCTGACTCTGACCTCAACACGTGATAACTGGAGGTGGGGCCAGTCACAGTTAAGCAGCAAACAGAGTTCATCTTCTCAGAAGAAGCCAGAAGGTGAAGGAGAACATATTCAATTCAATTGCCAGAGTAACAGTATGGTATTTTTCCAAAAACTTAGTTAGGAAGCAGTGACACTATAACTTCTTTCTGTGTTGTCTTATATAATTGTTTTTGGGCTATTGAAAATTTTAAAATAGTGGTGGTGGTGTAATTCTGTGCTGTGCTAATACTGCAAATTTTATCTTGGCTAAACTATCCTGTAGCTGGGTGAGGGTGTGATGTCACAGCCTCTGACCCCAGCTACATGATAACTGGAGTGGGGCTTAGTCACGTTAAGCAGCAAACAGAAGTTCATCTTCTCAGAAGAAACCAGAAGATGAAGGAAGGAACATATTCAATTCAATTGCAGGTAACTGGTAACTGGTATTTTCTTTTAAACTTTGATTTTGGGCTTGTAGTGACACTATAAAACACTTTATGTGTCTTTACTTATAATTATTTTGGGCTGTTGAAAATTTAAAAATAGTGGTAATGTAATTCTATGCTGTCTTTAATTGCTGCAAATTTATCTGGCTTGTCTGACTGTCCTGTAGCTGGGTGAAGGGTGTGATATCTGACTCTGACCTAGCACGTAACTGGAGGCGAGGCTTAATCACAGTTAAGCAAACAGAAGTTCATCTTCTCAGAGAAGCCAGAAGGCGAAGGAGAAACATATTCAATTAGTGCTTCAAGTAACTGGTGACAGTATTTTTCTTTAAACTTAGATTGTAGGCTTGTAGTGACACTATGCTCTCTCTGTGTTGTCTTTACTTATAATTGTTTTTGGGTATTGAAAATTTAAAAATAGTGGTGGTGGTGTAATTCTGCTGTCTTTAATTACCCAAATTTATCTTGGCTTGTCTGACTGTCCTGCAGCTGGGTGAAGGTATTGGTGTCAGCCTCCGACCTCAGCTCACGTGATAACAGGAGGTGGAGCAATCAGTTAAAGCAACAACAGAAGTTCATCTTCTCAGAAAGCCAGAAGGTGAAGAAGGAACATATTCAATTCAATGCTGAGTAACTGGTAACTGTATTTTCTTTTTAAACTTAGATTGTGGGCTTGGTGACACTACTCTTTCTATGTTGTCTTCTTATAATTGTTTTTGGGCTGTTAAAATTTAAAAATAGTGGTGGTGTAATTCTGCTGTCTTTAATTGCTGCAAATTTATCATAGCTTGTCTGACTGTCCTGTGGAGCAAAGGTGTTAATTGTCACGGCCTCTGACCTCAGCCTCGTGATAACTGGAGGTGGGGCTTGAGTCACACGGTCAGCCCAGCAAACAGAGTTCATCTTCTCAGAAGAAGCCAGAAGGTGAGGAAGAGGAAACATATTCAATTCAGTGCTTCAAGAGTAACTGGTATTTTCCTTTAAACTTAGATTGTAGGCTTGTAGTGACACTATACTTTCTTTCTGTAAAATCTTTACTTATAATTGTTTTAGGCTGTTGAAAATTTAAAAATAGTGGTGGTGTAATTCTGTACGCTATCAATTGCTGCAAATTTTATCTTGACACATCAAACATCCTGTAGCTGGGAGAAGAATTGTGGTGTCTGGCCTCGACCTCCAGCTCATTGATAACTGGAGTGGGGCTTAGCAAGTCACAGTTAAAACCTTGGCAAACAAAGTTCATCTTCTCAGAAGAAGCCCAGAAGGTGAAGGAAAGGAAACATACTTCAATTCAATTACTTCAAAAGGTAACTGTAACGGTATTTTCTTAAACTTAGATTGTAGGCTTAAAGTGACACTATACTTTCTTTCTATGTTGTCTTTACTTATAATTGTTTTGGGCTGTTGAAAATTTAAAAATAGTGGTGGTGTAATTCTGTGCTGTCTTTAATTGCTGCAAATTTTATCTTTCCAACTGTCCTGTAGCTGGGTGAGGGTGTTAATTATCTGGCCTCTGACCTCAGCCTAAATGATAACACTGGAGGTGAAACTGATCACAGTTAAAACAGCAAACAGAAGGTCATCTTCTCAGAAAAACCAAGTGAGGAGAAACTTATTCAATTCAGTGCTTCAAGTAACTGGTAACTGGTATTTTTCTTTAAACTTGAATTGTGGGCATGTGACACTATACTCTTTCTGTGTTGTCTTTACTTATAATTGTTTTGGGCTGTTGAAATTTAAAAGTGTGGTGATGTAATTCTGTACTATCTAATAGCACCAAATTTTATCTTGAATCAGCTGTCCTGTAGCTGGGTGAAGATTATTAGTGTCTGGCCTCTGACCTCTGCTAAGTGATAACTGGAGGTGGGGCTTAGTCACAGTTAAAGCAAACAGAAGTTCATCTTCTCAGAAGAAACCAGAAGGTAGAGGAGACATATTCAATTCAGTGCTAGGTAACTGGTAACTGGTATTTTGTTTAAACTTGGATTGTGGAAACATGATGACACTATACTTTCTTTCTGTAACACAACTACCCACAAATTGTTTTTGAACATTGAAAATTTAAAATAGTGGTGGTGTAATTCTGTATATAATAATTGCTGCAAATTTTATCACTTGACATCTGACTGTCACCATAGCGGGTGAAGGTGTTAATTGTCTAGCCTCTGACCTCAGCTCGTGATAACTGGAGGGTGAGACTTGAGTCACAGTTGAAGCAGTAAACAGAGTTCATCTTCTCAGAAAGAGCCAAAGGTGAAGGAAGGAAACATATTCAATTCAGTGCTTTAGCAACCTGCGTAACTAGTATTTTTCTTTTAAACTTAGATTGGGGTTTGTAGTGACACTATACTTTCTGTCTATGTTGTCTTTACTTATAATTGTTTTGGGCTGTTGAAACTTTAAAAATAGTGGTGGTGCAATTCTGTGCTGTCTTTAACTGCTGCAAATTTTATCTTGGCTTGTCTGACTGTCCTGTAGCTGGGTGAAGGGTGTTAATTGTCTGGCCTCTGACCTCAGCTACGTGATAACTGGAGGTGGGGCTTAGTCACAGTTAAAGCAGCAAACAAGTTCATCTTCTCAGAAGAGCCAGAAGGTGAAGGAAGGAAACATATTCAATTCAGTGCTTCCAGAGTAACTGGTAACTGCTATTTTTCTTTTTAAACTTAGATTGTAGGCTTGTAGTGACACTTACTTTCTTTCTGTGTTGTCTGTACTTATAATTGTTTTGGGCTGTTGAAAATTTAAAAATAGTGGTGGTGTAATTCTGTGCTGTCTTTAATTGCTGCAAATTTTATCTTGAACATCTGACTGTCCTGTAGCTGGGTGAAGGGTGTTGGTGTCTGGCCTCTGACCTCAGCTACGTGATAACTGGAGGTGAGGCTTAAGTCACAGTTAAAGCAGCAAACAGAAGTTCAACTTCTCAGAAGAAGCCAGAAGGTGAAGGAAGAACATATTCAATTCAGTGCTTCAGAGTAACTGGTAACTGGTATTTTTCTTTTTAAACTTAGATTGTAGGCTTGTAGTGACACTATACTTTCTTTCTGTGTGTCTTTCACTTATAATTGTTTTTGGTATTGAAAATTTAAAAAATAGTGGTGGTGTAATTCTGTGCTGTCTTTAATTGCTGCAAATTTTATCTTGGCTTGTCTGACTGTCCTGTAGCTGGGTGAAGGGTGTTAATTGTCTCAGCCTCTGACCTTAGCTACGTGGTAACTGGAGGTGGAGGCTTGAGACACAGTTAAAGCAGCAAACAGAAGTTCATCTTCTAAGAAAGAACCAGAAGGTGAAGGAAAACATATTCAATTCAGTGCTTCAAGTAACTGGTAACTGGTATTTTCTTTTAAACTTAGATTGTAGGCTTCAAGTGACACTATACTTTCTTTCTGTGTTGTCTTTACTTATAATTGTTTTTGGACCATAAAATTTAAAAAATAGTGGGTGTAATTCTGTGCTGTCTTTAATTGCTGCAAATTTTATATTGGCTTGTCTGACTGTCCCTGCTTAGCTGGGTGAAGGGTGTTAATTGTCTGGCCTCTGACCTCAGCTACGTGATAACTGGAGGTGAGCGAAGTCACAGTTAAAGCAGCAAACAGAAGTTCATCTTCTCAGAAGAAGCCAGAAGGTGAAGGAAGGAAACATATTCAATTCAATTAGCTCAGAGTAACTGGCAACTGGTATTTTCTTTTTAAACTTTGATTGTGGACTTGTAGTGACACTATACTTTCTTTCTGTGTTGTCTTTACTTATAATTGTTTTTGGGCTGTTGAAAATTTAAAAATAGTGGTGGTGTAATTCTGTGCTGTCTTTAATTGCAAGCAAATTTTATCTTGGCTTGTCGACTCTCCTGTAGCTGGGTGAAGGGTGTTATTGTCTGGCCTCTGACCTCAGCTCACGCGATAACTGGAGGTGAGGCTTAGTCACAGTTAAAGCAGCAAACAGAAGTTCATCTTCTCAGAAGAAGCAGAAGGTGAAGGAAGGAAACATAATCAATTCAAAGCTTCTAGAGTAACTGGTAACTGGTATTTTTCTTTTAAACTTAGATTGTAGGCTTGTAGTGACACTATACTTTCTTTCTGTGTTGTCTTTACTTATAATTGTTTTGGGCTGTTGAAAATTTAAAAAATAGTGATGGTGTAATTCTGTGCTGTCTTTAATTACTGCAAATTGTATCTTAGCTTGTCTGACTGTCCTGTAGCTGGGTGAAGGGTGTTAGGTATCTGCCTCTGACCTCAACTCGTGATAACCTGGAGGTGGGAAGCAAGTCACAGTTCAAGAAGCGAAACAGAAGTTCATCTTCTCTGGAAGAAGCCAGAAGGTGAAGGAGAAACATATTCAATTCAGTGCTGCTTAGAGTAACTGGTAACTGGTATTTTCTTTTAAACTTAGATTGTAGGCTTATGGTGACACTATACTTTCTTTCTATGTTGTCTTTACTTATAATTGTTTTGGGCTGTTGAAAATTTAAAAATAGTGGTGGTGTAATTCTGTGCTGTCTTTAATTGCCAAATTTTATCTTGGCTTATCTGACTGTCCTGTAGCTGGGTGAAGGGTGTTAATTGTCTGGCCTCTGACCTCCAGCTACGTGATAGCTGGAAGTGAAGGCTTAGTCACAGTTAAAGCAGCAAACAGAAGTCCATCTTCTCAGAAGAAGCCAGAAGGTGAAGGAAGGAAACATATTCAATTCAGTGCTCTAGAGTAACGTGGTAACTAGTATTTTCTTTTAAACTTAGATTGTAAGCTTGTGTGACACTATACTTTCTTTCTCCGTTGTCTTTACTTAAATTGTTTTGGGCTGTTGAAAATTTAAAAATAGTGGTGGTGTAATTCTGTGCTGTCTTTAATTGCTGCAAATTTTGTATTGACTTGTCTGACTGTCCTGTAGCTGGGTGAAGAATTAATTGTCTGGCCTCTGACTCAAGCTCACGTGATAACTGGAGGTGAGGCTTAGTCACAGTTAAAGCAGCAAACAGAAGTTCATCTTCTCAGAAGAAGCCAGAAGGTGAAGGAAGGAAACATATTCAATTCAATGCTTCAAGAGTAACTGGTAACTGGTATTTTTCTTTTAAACTTAGATTGTAAGCATTGAGTGACACTATACTTTCTCTGTGTTGTCTTTACTTATAATTGTTTTGGGCTGTTGAAAATTTAAAAATAGTGGTGGTGTAATTCTGTGCTGTCTTTAATTGCTGCAAATTTTATCTTGGCTTGTCTGACTGTCCTGTACAGCTGGGTGAAGGGTGTTAATTGTCTGGCCTCTGACCTCAGACTCGTGATAACTGGAGGTGGGGCTTAGTCACAGTTAAAGCAGCAAACAGAAGTTCATCTTCTCAGAAGAAGCCAGAAGGTGAAGGAAGAAACATATCAATTCAGTGCTTCAGAGTAACTGCAACATGGTATTTTCTTTTAAACTTAGATTGTAGGCTTGTAGTGACACTATACTTTCTTTCTAATGTTGTCTTTACTTATAATTGTTTTGTGGCTGTTGAAGAATTTAAAAAATAGTGGTGGTGTAATTCTGTGCTGTCTTTAATTGCTGCAAATTTTATCTTGGCTTGTCTGACTGTCCTGTAGCTGGGTGAAGGGTGTTAATTGTCTGGCCTCTGACCTCAGCTACGTGATAACTGGAGGTGAGGCTTAGTCACAGTTAAAGCAGCAAACAAAATACATCTTCTCAGAAGAAGCCAGAAGGTGAAGGAAGGAAACATATTCAATTCAGTGCTTCAGAGTAACTGGTAACTGAGTATTTTCTTTTAAACTTAGATTGTAGGCTTGTAGTGACACTATACTTTCTTTCTGTGTTGTCTTTACTTATAATTGTTTTTGGGCTGTTGAAAATTTAAAAAATAGTGGTGGTGGTGTAATTCTGTGCTGTCTTTAATTGCTGCAAATTTTATCTTGGCTTGTCTGACTGTCCTGTAGCTGGGTGAAGGGTGTTAATTGTCTAGCCTCTGACCTCAGCTACGTGATAACTGGAGGTGGGGCTTAGTCACAGTTAAAGCAGCAAACAGAAGTTCATCTTCTCAGAAGAAGCCAGAAGGTGAAGGAAGGAAACATATTCAATTCAGTGCTTCAGAGTAACTGGTAACTGGTATTTTTCTTTTAAACTTAGATTGTAGGCTTGTAGTGACACTATACTTTCTTTCTGTGTTGTCTTTACTTATAATTTTTTTGGGCTGTTGAAAATTTAAAAAATAGTGGTGGTGTAATTCTGTGCTGTCTTTAATTGCTGTAAATTTTATCTTGGCTTGTCTGAGCTGTCCTGTAGCTGGGTGAAGGTGTTAAATTGTCTGGCCTCTGACCTCAGCCACGCGATAACTGGAGGTGGGGCTTAGTCACGAGTTAAAGCAGCAAACAGAAGTTCATCTTCTCAGAAGAAGCCAGAAGGTGAAGGAGAAACATATTCAATTCAAGTAGCTTCAGGTAACTGGTAACTGGTATTTTTCTTTTAAACTTAGATTGTAGGCTTGTAGTGACACTATACTTTCTTTCTCTAGTTGTCTTTACTTATAATTGTTTTGGGCTGTTGAAAATTTAAAAAATAGTGGTGGTGTAATTCTGTGCTGTCTTTAATGTGCCAAATTTTATCTTGGCTTGTCTGACTGTCCTGTAGCTGGGTGAAGGGTGTTAATTGTCTGGCCTCTGACCTCAGCTACGTGATAACTGGAGGTGAGGCTGAGTCACAGTTAAAGCAGCAAACAAGTACATCTTCTCAGAAAAGCCAGAAGGTGAAGGAAGAACATATTCAATTCAGTGCTTCAGGTAACTGGTAACTGGTATTTTTCTTTTAAACTTAGATTGTGAGGCTTGTAGTGACACTATACTTTCTTTCTGTGTTGTCTTTACTTATAATTGTTTTTGGGCTGTTGAAAATAAAAAAAATAGTGGTGTGATGTAATTCTGTGCTGTCTTTAATTGCTGCAAATTTTATCTTGGCATGTCTGACTGTCTGTAGCTGGGTGAAGGGTGTTAATTGTCTGCCTCTGACCTCAGCTCACGTGATAACTGGAGGTGGGGCTTGAGTCACAGTTAAAGCAGCAAACAGAAGTTCATCTTCTCAGAAAAAGCCAGAAGGGGAGGAAGGAAACATATTCAATTCAAAGTGCTAGGTAACTGGTAACTAGTATTTTCTTTTAAACTTAGATTGTAGGCTTATGATGACACTATACTTTCTTTCTGTATGTTGTCTTTACTTATAATTGTTTTGGGCTGTTGAAAATTTAAAAAATAGTGGTGGTGTAATTCTGTGCTGGTCTTTAATTGCTGCAAATTTTATCTTGGCACATCTGACATCCTGTAGCTGGGTGAAGGAATTGTTGGTGTCCTAGCCTCCTGACCTCAGCTACGTGTAGCTGGAGGTGAGGGCTTAGTCACAGTTAAAGCAACAGAGCAGAAGTTCATCTTCTCAAGAAGAAACCAGAAGGTGAAGGAAGAAACATATTCAATTCAGTGCTTCAGAGTAACTGGTAACTGGTATTTTTCTTTTAAACTTAGATTGTAGGCTTGTAGTGACACTATACTTTCTTTCTATTGTCTTTACTTATAATTGTTTTGGACTGTTGAAAATTTAAAAATAGTGGTGGTGTAATTCTGTGCTGTCTTTAATAGCTGCAAATTTTATCTTGGCTTGTCTGACTGTCCTGTAGCTGGGTGAGAGGGTGTTAGTAGTCTGGCCTCGACCTCAGCTACGTGATAACTGGAGGTGGGGCTTAGTCACAGTTAAAGCAGCAAACAGAAGTTCATCTTCTCCAGAAGAAGCCAGAAGGTGAAGGAGAAACATATTCAATTCAGTGCTTCAGAGTAACTGGTAACTGGTATTTTTCTTTTTAAACTTAGATTGTAGGACTTGTAGTGACACTATACTTTCTTTCTGTGTTGTCTTTACTTTATAATTGTTTTTGGGCTGTTGAAAATTTAAAAATAGTGGTGGTGTAATTCTGTGCTGTCTTTAATTGCTGCCAAATTTTATCTTGGCTTGTCTGACTCTCCTGTAGCTGGGTGAAGGGTGTTAATTGTCTGGCCTCTGACCTCAGCTACGTGATAACTGGAGGTGAGGCTTAGTCACAATTAAAGCAGCAAACAGAGTTCATCTTCTCAGAAAAAGCCAGAAGGTGAAGGAAGAAACATATTCAATTCAGTGCTTCAGAGTAACTGGTAACTGGTATTTTTCTTTTAAACTTAGATTGTGGGCTTGATAGTGACACTATACTTTCTTTCTGTGTTGTCTTTACTTATAATTGTTTTGGGCTGTTGAAAATTTAAAAATAGTGGTGGTGTAATTCTGTGCTGTCTTTAACTGCTGCAAATTTTATCTTGGCTTGTCTGACTGTCCTGAGCTGGGTGAAGGGTGTTGATTGTCTGGCCTCTGACCTCAGCTACGTGATAACTGGAGGTGGGCTTAGTCACAGTTCAAGCAGCAAACAAAGTTCATCTTCTCAGAAGAAGCCAGAAGGTGAAGGAAGAAACATATTCAATTCAGTGCTTCAGAGTAACTGGTAACTGGTATTTTCTTGAAAACTTAGATTGTGAGGCTTGTAGTGACACTATACTTTCTTTCTATGTTGTCTTTACTTATAATTGTTTTGGGCTGTTGAAAATTTAAAAATAGTGGTGGTGTAATTCTGTGCTGTCTTTAATTGCTGCAGAATTTTATCTTGGCTTGTCTGACTGTCCTGTAGCTGGGTGAAGGTGTTGGTGTCTGGCCTCTGACCTCAGCTACGTGATAAGCTGGAAGTGAGGCTTAGTCACAGTTAAAGCAGCAAACAGAAGTCCATCTTCTCAGAAGAAGCCAGAAGGTGAAGGAAGGAAACATATTCAATTCAGTGCTTCAGAGTAACTGGTAACTGGTATTTTTCTTTTAAACTTAGATTGTGAAGCTTGTAGTGACACCATACTTTCTTTCTGTGTTGTCTTTACTTATAATTGTTTTTGGGCTGTTGAAAATTTAAAAAATAGTGGTGGTGTAATTCTGTGCTGTCTTTAATTGCTGCAAATTTTATCTTGGCTTGTCTGACTGTCCTGTAGCTGGGTGAAGGTGTTAGTGTCACGGCCTCTGACCTCAGCTACGTGATAACTGGAGGTGAGAGCTTAGTCACAGTTAAAGCAGCAAACAGAAGTTCATCTTCTCAGAAGAAGCCAGAAGGTGAAGGAAGGAAACATATTCAATTCAGTGCTTCAGAGTAACTGGTAACTGGTATTTTTCTTTTAAACTTAGATTGTGGACTTGTAGTGACACTATACTTTCTTTCTGTGTTGTCTTTACTTATAATTGTTTTTGGGCTGTTGAAAATTTAAAAAATAGTGGTGGTGTAATTCTGTGCTGTCTTTAATTGCTGCAAATTTTATCTTGGCTTGTCTGACTCTCCTGTAGCTGGGTGAAGGGTGTTGGTGTCGGCCTCTGACCTCAGCTACGTGATAACTGGAGGTGGGGCTTAGTCACAGTTAAAGCAACAAAGAAGTTCATCTTCTCAGAAGAAGCCAGAAGGTGAGGAAGAAACATATTCAATTCAGTGCTTCAGAGTAACTGGTCAACTGGTATTTTCTTTTAAACTTAGATTGTAGGCTTGTAGTGACACTATACTTTCTTTCTGTGTTGTCTTTACTTATAATTGTTTTTGGCTGTTGAAAATTTAAAAAATAGTGGTGGTGTAATTCTGTGCTGTCTTTAATTGCTGCAAATTTTATCTTGGCTTGTCTGACTGTCCTGTAGCTGGGTGAAGGGTGTTGAATTGTCTGGCCTCTGACCTCAGCTACGTGATAACTGGAGGTGAGGCTTGAGTCACAGTTAAAGCAGCAAACAGAAGTTCATCTTCTCAGAAAGAAGCCAGAAGGTGAAGGAGAAACATATTCAATTCAGTGCTTCAGAGTAACTGGTAACTGGTATTTTTCTTTTAAACTTAGATTGTGGACTTGTAGTGACACTATACTTTCTTTCTGTGTTGTCTTTACTTATAATTGTTTTTGGGCTGTTGAAAATTTAAAAATAATAGTGGTGATTGTAATTCCTGTGCTGTCTTTAATTGCTGCAAATTTTATCTTGGCTTATCTGACTGTCCTGTAGCTGGGTGAAGGGTTAATTGTCTAGCCTCTGACCTCAGCCTACGTGATAACTGGAGGTGGGGCTTAGTCACAGTTAAAGCAGCAAACAGAAGTTCATCTTCTCAGAAGAAGCCAGAAGGTGAAGGAAGGAAACATATTCAATTCAGTGCTTCAGAGTAACTGGTAACTGGTATTTTTCTTTTAAACTTAGATTGTAGGCTTGTAGTGACACTATACTTTCTTTCTCTGTTGTCTTTACTTATAAATTGTTTTGGGCTGTTGAAAATTTAAAAAATAGTGGTGGTGTAATTCTGTGCTGTCTTTAATTGCTGCAAATTTTATCTTGGCTTGTCTGACTGTCCTGTAGCTGGGTGAAGGTGTTAATTGTCTGGCCTCTGACCTCAGCTACGTGATAACTGGAGGTGGGGCTTAGTCACAGTTAAAGCAGCAAACAGAGTTCATCTTCTCAGAAGAAGACAGAAGGTGAAGGAAGGAAACATATTCAATTCAGTGCTTCAGAGTAACTGGTAATTGGTATTTTTCTTTTAAACTTAGATTGTAGGGCTTGTAGTGACACTATACTTTCTTTCTCTGTTGTCTTTACTTATAATTGTTTTTGGGCTGTTGAAAATTTAAAAAATAGTGGTGGTGTAATTCTGTGCTGTCTTTAATTGCTGCAAATTTTATCTTGGCTTGTCTGACTGTCCTGTAGCTGGGTGAAGGGTGTTAATTGTCTGGCCTCTGACCTCAGCTACGTGATAACTGGAGGTGAGGCTTAGTCACAGTTAAAGCAGCAAACAGAAGTACATCTTCTCAGAAGAAGCCAGAAGGTGAAGGAAGGAAACATATTCAATTCAGTGCTTCAGAGTAACTGGTAACTGGTATTTTTCTTTTAAACTTAGATTGTAGGCTTGTAGTGACACTATACTTTCTTTCTGTGTTGTCTTTACTTATAATTGTTTTTGGGCTGTTGAAAATTTAAAAAATAGTGGTGGTGATGTAATTCTGTGCTGTCTTTAATTGCTGCAAATTTTATCTTGGCTTGTCTGACTGTCCTGTAGCTGGGTGAAGGGTGTTAATTGTCTGGCCTCTGACCTCAGCTACGTGATAACTGGAGGTGGGGCTTAGTCACAGTTAAAGCAGCAAACAGAAGTTCATCTTCTCAGAAGAAGCCAGAAGGTGAAGAAGAAACATATTCAATTCAGTGCTTCAGAGTAACTGGTAACTGGTATTTTTCTTTTAAACTTAGATTGTAGGCTTGTGGTGACACTATACTTTCTTTCTGTGTTGTCTTTACTTATAATTGTTTTTGGGCTGTTGAAAATTTAAAAAATAGTGGTGGTGTAATTCTGTGCTGTCTTTAATTGCTGCAAATTTTATCTTGGCTTGTCTGACTGTCCTGTAGCTGGGTGAAGGGTGTTAATTGTCTGGCCTCTGACCTCAGCTACGTGATAACTGGAGGTGAGGCTTAGTCACAGTTAAAGCAGCAAACAGAAGTTCATCTTCTCAGAAGAAGCCAGAAGGTGAAGGAAGGAAACATATTCAATTCAGTGCTTCAGAGTAACTGGTAACTGGTATTTTTCTTTTAAACTTAGATTGTAGGCTTGTAGTGACACTATACTTTCTTTCTGTGTTGTCTTTACTTATAATTGTTTTGGGCTGTTGAAAATTTAAAAATAGTGGTGGTGTAATTCTGTGCTGTCTTTTATTGCTGCAAATTTTATCTTGGCTTGTCTGACTGTCCTGTAGCTGGGTGAAGGGTGTTAGTTGTCTGGCCTCTGACCTCAGCTCGTGATAACGAGGTGAGGCTTAGTCACAGTTAAAGCAGCAAGCAAAGTTCATCTTCTCAGAAGAAGCCAGAAGGTGAGAGGAAAGCATATTCAATTCAGTGCTTCAGGTAACTGGTAACTGGTATTTTTCTTTTAAACTTAGATTTGGTAAGCTTGTAGTGACACTATACTTTCTTTCTGTGTTGTCTTTACTTATAATTGTTTTGGGCTGTTGAAAATTTAAAAATAGTGGTGGTGTAATTCTGCTGTCTTTAATTGCTGCAAATTTTATCTTGAAGCATCTGACTGTCCTGTAGCTGGGTGAAGGGTGTTAGGTGCTCCAGCCTCTGACCTCAGCTACGTGATAACTGGAGGTGGGGCTTAGTCACAGTTAAAGCAGCAAACGAAGTTCATCTTCTCAGAAGAAAGCCAGAAGGTGAAGGAAGAAACATATTAATTCAGTGCTTCAGAGTAACTGGTAACTGGTATTTTTCTTTTAAACTTAGATTGTAGGCTTGTAGTGACACTATACTTTCTTTCTGTGTTGTCTTTTCACTTATAATTGTTTTGGGCTGTTGAAAATTTAAAAAATAGTGGTGGTGTAATTCTGTGCTGTCTTTAATTGCTGCAAATTTTATCTTGGCTTGTCTGACTGTCCTGTAGCTGGGTGAAGGGTGTTAATTGTCTGGCCTCTGACCTCAGCTACGTGATAACTGGAGGTGGGGCTTAGTCACAGTTAAAGCAGCAAACAGAGTACATCTTCTCAGAAGAAGCCAGAAGGTGAAGGAAGGAAACATATTCAATTCAGTGCTTCAAGAGTAACTGGTAACTGGTATTTTTCTTTTAAACTTAGATTGTGAAACTTCAGTGACACTGTACTTTCTTTCTGTGTTGTCTTTACTTATAATTGTTTTGGGCTGTTGAAAATTTAAAAAATAGTGGTGGTGGTGTAATTCTGTGCTGTCTTTAATTGCTGCAAATTTTATCTTGGCTTGTCTGACTGTCCTGTAGCTGGGTGAAGGGTGTTAATTGTCTAGCCTCTGACCTCAGCTACGTGATAACTGGAGGTGGGGCTTAGTCACAGTTAAAGCAGCAAACAGAAGTTCATCTTCTCAGAAGAAGCCAGAAGGTGAAGGAAGGAAACATATTCAATTCAGTGCTTCAGAGTAACTGGTAACTGGTATTTTTCTTTTAAACTTAGATTGTAGGCTTGTAGTGACACTATACTTTCTTTCTATGTTGTCTTTACTTATAATTGTTTTTGGGCTGTTGAAAATTTAAAAAATAGTGGTGGTGTAATTCTGTGCTGTCTTTAATTGCTGTGAATTTTATCTTGGCTTGTCTGACTGTCCTGTAGCTGGGTGAAGGGTGTTAATTGTCTGGCCTCTGACCTCAGCTACGTGATAACTGGAGGTGGGGCTCAGTCACAGTTAAAGCAGCAAACAGAAGTTCATCTTCTCAGAAGAAGCCAGAAGGTGAAGAAGAAACATATTCAATTCAGTGCTTCAGAGTAACTGGTAACTGGTATTTTTCTTTTAAACTTAGATTGTAGGCTTGTAGTGACACTATACTTTCTTTCTCTGTTGTCTTTACTTATAATTGTTTTTGGGCTGTTGAAAATTTAAAAAATAGTGGTGGTGTAATTCTGTGCTGTCTTTAATTGCTGCAAATTTTATCTTGGCTTGTCTGACTGTCCTGTAGCTGGGTGAAGGGTGTTAATTGTCTGGCCTCTGACCTCAGCTACGTGATAACTGGAGGTGAGGCTTAGTCACAGTTAAAGCAGCAAACAGAAGTACATCTTCTCAGAAGAAGCCAGAAGGTGAAGGAAGGAAACATATTCAATTCAGTGCTTCAGAGTAACTGGTAACTGGTATTTTTCTTTAAACTTAGATTGTAGGCTTGAGTGACACTATACTTTCTTTCTGTGTTGTCTTTACTTATAATTGTTTTTGGGCTGTTGAAAATTTAAAAAATAGTGGTGGTGGTGTAATTCTGTGCTGTCTTTAATTGCTGCAAATTTTATCTTGGCTTGTCTGACTGTCCTGTAGCTGGGTGAAGGGTGTTAATTGTCTAGCCTCTGACCTCAGCTACGTGATAACTGGAGGTGGGGCTTAGTCACAGTTAAAGCAGCAAACAGAAGTTCATCTTCTCAGAAGAAGCCAGAAGGTGAAGGAAGGAAACATATTCAATTCAGTGCTTCAGAGTAACTGGTAACTGGTATTTTTCTTTTAAACTTAGATTGTAGGCTTGTAGTGACACTATACTTTCTTTCTGTGTTGTCTTTACTTATAATTGTTTTTGGGCTGTTGAAAATTTAAAAAATAGTGGTGGTGTAATTCTGTGCTGTCTTTAATTGCTGCAAATTTTATCTTGGCTTGTCTGACTGTCCTGTAGCTGGGTGAAGGGTGTTAATTGTCTGGCCTCTGACCTCAGCTACGTGATAACTGGAGGTGGGGCTTAGTCACAGTTAAAGCAGCAAACAGAAGTTCATCTTCTCAGAAGAAGCCAGAAGGTGAAGGAAGGAAACTTATTCAATTCAGTGCTTCAGAGTAACTGGTAACTGGTATTTTTCTTTTAAACTTAGATTGTGGGCTTGTAGTGACACTATACTTTCTTTCTGTGTTGTCTTTACTTATAATTGTTTTTGGGCTGTTGAAAATTTAAAAAATAGTGGTGGTGTAATTCTGTGCTGTCTTTTATTGCTGCAAATTTTATCTTGGCTTGTCTGACTGTCCTGTAGCTGGGTGAAGGGTGTTAATTGTCTGGCCTCTGACCTCAGCTACGTGATAACTGGAGGTGGGGCTTAGTCACAGTTAAAGCAGCAAACAGAAGTTCATCTTCTCAGAAGAAGCCAGAAGGTGAAGAAAGGAAACATATTCAATTCAGTGCTTCAGAGTAACTGGTATTTTTCTTTTAAACTTAGATTGTAGGCTTGTAGTGACACTATACTTTCTTTATGTGTTGTCTTTACTTATAATTGTTTTTGGGCTGTTGAAAATTTAAAAAATAGTGGTGGTGTAATTCTGTGCTGTCTTTTATTGCTGCAAATTTTATCTTGGCTTGTCTGACTGTCCTGTAGCTGGGTGAAGGGTGTTAATTGTCTGGCCTCTGACCTCAGCTACGTGATAACTGGAGGTGGGGCTTAGTCACAGTTAAAGCAGCAAACAGAAGTTCATCTTCTCAGAAGAAGCCAGAAGGTGAAGGAAGGAAACATATTCAATTCAGTGCTTCAGAGTAACTGGTAACTGGTATTTTTCTTTTAAACTTAGATTGTAGGCTTGTAGTGACACTATACTTTCTTTCTGTGTTGTCTTTACTTATAATTGTTTTGGGCTGTTGAAAATTTAAAAATAGTGGTGGTGTAATTCTGTGCTGTCTTTAATTGCTGCAAATTTTATCTTGGCTTGTCTGACTGTCCTGTAGCTGGGTGAAGGGTGTTAATTGTCTGGCCTCTGACCTCAGCTACGTGATAACTGGAGGTGGGGCTTAGTCACAGTTAAAGCAGCAAACAGAAGTTCATCTTCTCAGAAGAAGCCAGAAGGTGAAGGAAGGAAACATATTCAATTCAGTGCTTCAGAGTAACTGGTAACTGGTATTTTTCTTTTAAACTTAGATTGTAGGCTTGTAGTGACACTACACTTTCTTTCTGTGTTGTCTTTACTTATAATTGTTTTTGGCTGTTGAAAATTTAAAAAATAGTGGTGGTGTAATTCTGTGCTGTCTTTTATTGCTGCAAATTTTATCTTGGCTTGTCTGACTGTCCTGTAGCTGGGTGAAGGGTGTTAATTGTCTGGCCTCTGACCTCAGCTACGTGATAACTGGAGGTGGGGCTTAGTCACAGTTAAAGCAGCAAACAGAAGTTCATCTTCTCAGAAGAAGCCAGAAGGTGAAGGAAGGAAACATATTCAATTCAGTGCTTCAGAGTAACTGGTAACTGGTATTTTTCTTTTAAACTTAGATTGTAGGCTTGTAGTGACACTATACTTTCTTTATGTGTTGTCTTTACTTATAATTGTTTTTGGGCTGTTGAAAATTTAAAAAATAGTGGTGGTGTAATTCTGTGCTGTCTTTTATTGCTGCAAATTTTATCTTGGCTTGTCTGACTGTCCTGTAGCTGGGTGAAGGGTGTTAATTGTCTGGCCTCTGACCTCAGCTACGTGATAACTGGAGGTGGGGCTTAGTCACAGTTAAAGCAGCAAACAGAAGTTCATCTTCTCAGAAGAAGCCAGAAGGTGAAGGAAGGAAACATATTCAATTCAGTGCTTCAGAGTAACTGGTAACTGGTATTTTTCTTTTAAACTTAGATTGTAGGCTTGTAGTGACACTATACTTTCTTTATGTGTTGTCTTTACTTATAATTGTTTTTGGGCTGTTGAAAATTTAAAAAATAGTGGTGGTGTAATTCTGTGCTGTCTTTTATTGCTGCAAATTTTATCTTGGCTTGTCTGACTGTCCTGTAGCTGGGTGAAGGGTGTTAATTGTCTGGCCTCTGACCTCAGCTACGTGATAACTGGAGGTGGGGCTTAGTCACAGTTAAAGCAGCAAACAGAAGTTCATCTTCTCAGAAGAAGCCAGAAGGTGAAGGAAGGAAACATATTCAATTCAGTGCTTCAGAGTAACTGGTAACTGGTATTTTTCTTTTAAACTTAGATTGTAGGCTTGTAGTGACACTATACTTTCTTTATGTGTTGTCTTTACTTATAATTGTTTTTGGGCTGTTGAAAATTTAAAAAATAGTGGTGGTGTAATTCTGTGCTGTCTTTAATTGCTGCAAATTTTCGCCCCCCACCCTTCCCCAACTCTTAATTATATGTCCTGATAAATCTGATTGACAGGAGCTAATCACAGGGTATAGTAAGAGGTGTGAAGTAGGAGGGGCATAAGGGGGAAGAAGACCACCCTCAGCACGACAAGTTTTTTGACTCATTTATTTATTTATTGGTTTCTTTTTCCTTAAAAAAATATATATCTGAGGATCAGTTACAGGATTTTTAGTACTGTAAATAAATAAAAAGAGAACTAAGAGAGCTTCAGTAGCAGATAAGTAGTGGAATTGCAGTATAATGTGGGGAGTGGTGCAATGCAGTGGCTGTGGGGCAGCCATATTCAGGCAGACCTTCTGGACACTGAGGTGCTGCCCTATCTGCATGCATCTCTCGGGACTGTGGGATGAGGTAGCCAGACTCAGAGCGGAAGTAAACTGGGTCAGGAGTACCATCACCCCTGTCCAGGAACCACCCAGTCCAATGCAGCTGCCTCAAAGGATGCCGAGAATGAGGAGCATTTGGATGACAGTGGGCTCAGGGAGGGTTAGAGCAGTCAGGCAGAGGCACATCCCAGATCCTATTCCTCTCAAGAACTCATATGCCACACTGGCAAATGAGGACAACCAAATAGAGGTACCCAGGGAAGTGGAAGGAAAGGATGTGGAGGTTAGGCAAGAGGTGACCTCCGTGGGGAAAGCAGTGGACCCCAGAGGAGGAGGAAGTGAATCCTGGTGGGGGACTCCATCATAAGAGGGATCCAGCTAGGAACACAGGAGGGGGAGGACAGGGAGGTGAGGTGCCTACCAGGTGCCACGGCATGGAGGGATGGAAGGAAGATACTGGGGATCACTGGGAAGGCAAGACAGGAGGGTGAGCTGGATGTCATTATCCACCTAGGTACTAATGACTTGGCATATGGGGAGCCAAAGGAAGTTCAGGAAGAGTTTAGGAAACTGGGGAGGGGTCACAAGCAAGTAGCTACTTCTGTCACTTTCTCAGAAGTACTACCTGTGAGAGGCAAGGGAGAGCATAGGAGTGCATGCACCAGGAACTTTAACTCATGGTTGAAGAACTGGTGCTGTGAGGAAGGGTTTGGATTCATTGGTGACTGGGGACCCATCTGGAGGGATGGAGGTTTGTTCAAGCCTGACGGCCTGCATCCATCCTGGAGGAATCAAGCACTCAATGATAAGTTTAAATCGACATTGACAAGCATTTAACCAGCAAAGGGTGGCAGGCCAGCAAGGATGATACCTACTTGCTCACCCCCACAGCTAGTAATGGAACCAGTGAACCAGAGGAGTGGCTATCTCTGCAAAGCAGTGTGCAAAGATGGAGATTAGTGTCCAAAAGGTGGATAAGCAGAAAAGGGCAAAATTCAGCAGAAGGGCAGACAGAGCAAAGGAGAACCAGGGATAAATGACAACCAAGGAAGGGCTGGAGTAGAACAGTGAAGCAGTCTAGGGAGGTCAAATTATGAAAAGTCATGTGTGCAAATTCCAGGAGCCTTAGCAACAAGATGGAAGATCTGGAGGCTGTCATGGTACAGTCAGACCTGGACATTGTGGCCATCACTGAAACCTGGTGTAATGATAACCATGACTGGGAGATGGCCATACCTGGCTACAACATATTCAGAAGAGACAGAGCAGGCAGGAAGGGAGTAGGAGTGGCACTGTATGTGAAAAATGACATAAGGGCCACACAGATCCAGGAGGAACAAAATGGGGGAGAGATACTGTGGGTTAAGCTGGAAAGGAAAATGGGGCCAGCCATCCGCACAGGTGTGGTCTATAGACCACCAGCCCAGGAGGAAGAAACAGATAGGGAGCTGATGCTAGCCATCCAAAGGATGGCAGACAAGGTGAGGTAGTACTGGTTGAGACTCTCAATATACCAGACGTGGACTGGAGCATCCCAGCAGCAGCATCAACTAGGAGCAGATTTATCCTGGACTCCCTTCAGGGTGCCTTCCTCAAGCAACTGGTCATGGAACCAACTCGGCAGAAGGCAATACTGTACCTTGTGCTCACAAACAGGGACAGTGTGATGGGGGTAACAGTGGGGAGCACCTGGGTAACAGTGACCACCAGTCATTGTGGTTTGAAATCACAGAAAGAGCAGAACCAAACCACACAAAAACACGTATCCTGGATTTTAGGGGCAGACTTTGGGAAAATGGGGAGATACTTGAAAGAGGCTTTAAGGAATGGGACAGGAATCAGGGATTGAGGAACAGTGGGCAGTATTTAAAATGGGGATTATAAGAACAACAGAATTATGCATTAAGCAGGTTAGCAAGAGGAAAAGAAAGAGAGACCATTATGGTTTTCAAAGAGGTAGCAAAGAAAGTGAAAGCCAAAAGATTGCATTCAGGCAATACAAAAGACACAGGCAGAAGGGATAGGAGAAGTACCAGGAGAAACAAAGGGAGGCAGGGAAGTCAGTAAAGGAAGCCAAAGCTCAGACAGAAGAACACATTGCAAAATCAGCGGTTAAAGGGGACAAAACCTTTACAGGTACATAAGTGAAAAAAGAAGGACAAAGGGAGGGATAGTGAGACTGAAGGGGAGGATGGGAGCCACGTGGAGGATGACAACAGTAAAGCTGACATATTGAACAGGTATTTCTGCTCAGTCTTTACTAAGGAAGAGGGGGTAATGGGTCTGAAGGAGTACAAGGGGTGAGAATGGTGCAGAAATGGACACAAGTCCCTTTACAGAAAGGGTCCTGAAGGAACTGGAAGTAATAAGAGCTGATAAAGCAATGGGGCAAGATGGGTGCACCCAGGGTCCTTAAAGAACTAAGAGAGGTGGTGGCTGAACCTCTGGCTATCCTGTTCAGCCAATCACTGGAAACAGGGAGGTACCCAAAGACTGGAGGACAGCAGATGTAGTCCCTTATACAAAAGTGGGAACAAAGAGGAAGCAGGAACTACAGACCAGTCAGCCTCACCTCGGTAGTGGGAAAGATCATGGAAGCACTACTGAAGGAGAGATTGGTGGAACATCTGGTTGTCAATGGACTACAGGACCCAAGGCAGCATGGTTTCACCAGGGGAGGTCATGTCAGACCAACCTCATTGAATTTTTGACTGGGTGACTAGGAGGTGGATCAGGGAGGCAGTGGACATGGCCTATCTGGACTTCAGCAAGGCCTTTGACACTGTGCCACATAGAAGACTATTACACAAACTGGGGAATATGGGTGTGGGCAGGACAGTAGTGTGGTGGGTAGGTAACTGGCTGGGTGGCAGGACACAGAGGGTGGTGGTAAATGGCTGTCACTCCACAGAGGGAAGAGTGACCAGTGGGGTACCACAGGGATCAGTGCTGGGACCGGTCCTATTCAACATCTTCATCAGTGACATTGCACAGGATATAGAAGGCAGAATTTCACTGTTCGCTGATGACACAAAGCTCTGTAACAGAGTAGACACACCAGAGGGTGTAGACAGAATGAGAAGGGACCTGCAGAAATTTGAAGAATGGTCAAGGGTTTGGCAGTTGAAATTCAATGCAAGAAGTGCAAGATAATGCATATGGGCACAAAACCCTGGCACAATATATCAGTTGGGGGTGAGGATATAGCATGCACCAAGCAGGAAAGGGATCTTGGGGTTGTCATCTCTGATGACCTCAAGGTAGGGAAACAGTGTGACAAGGCATCAGGTAAAGCAAATGGGATGCTAGGATGTATAGGCAGGGGCATCACCAGCAGGAAAAGGGAGGTCATAATTCGCTTACAAGACACTAGTGAGGCCCCACCTGGAGTACAGTGTACAGTTCTGGAGACCATACCTATGTAAGGACATAGACAGGGTAGAGAAGGTTCAGAGGAGGGCAACAAAGATGGTGCATGGGTTGCATCACAAGTCCTATGAAGACAGGTTGAAGGAACTGAACATGTACTCCTGGAGGAGAGGAGGAGAGAGGGGATATGATAGAGACATACAAGTATCTTACAGGGAGGAACAGGGTGCAGGAAACACTATTTTAAGCGAAAAAGATGTTTCAGGACTAGAGGGCATGGGATGAGGTTGGAGGAGGACGATTCAGAGGAAACATGAGAAAGAATTCTTCACAGAACGGTGGTGGACAAGTGGAACACCCTGCCAGAGGAAGTGGTGGGGGCTGAAACAATCACGGGATTTAAGAATGCATGGGATAGACATAAAGGAATTCTAGAGGTCAGGGGTAAGGGGAAATAGACTTCTAGGAAAACAAACTGAACTTACAAGCTCAAATGGGCAGACTAGGTGGGCCATAGGCCCTTATCTGCCGACACTGTCTATGTATCTATGTATCTATGGATGATGTGCTTCTCTATCCTACTAACCCTGAGAATTTGCTCCCTAAAGTTTTTGACATTCTTAAAAAATTTGGTGAGGCTTCCAGCTACCGAATCAGTACATCTAAGATGGAGACCCTTGTTTTTAATTTTACCCCAAGCCAGCAACTTCAGGAGTCCTTCCACTTCTGATGGCATCTAGAGAAATTAAAATATTTGGGAATCTTCATTGGCCACTCCCCAACTTCAGCTTTTCAAGATAATTGTACCCCTTTTGAGCATACTATGATAGAGGACTTCGATTGATGGGGCACATTACCCCTTTCCCTGACACATACAGTGGAGGTAGTGTGCAGATGGTGACTCTTCCTAGAGCACTATACCTATTTCAGACTATCCCAGTTGCCATAGGGATGCATATTTGGTGTCCCTGGAACAAAGAGGTTTCCAGATTTATCTGGGCAGGTCAGCGACCATGCATAGAATTCCACCATTTTTTTCTCCCAAAAATGATAGGTGGCCTAGGGCACCCCAGTCTTCAGTTATACTACAGGGCAGCTCATCTATGTTTTCTCTTCCTTAGACATTTAGAGAATAAACATGGGGCCTGGCTGGACATAGAACGGGCAGTATTTCCCAACCAAAAATTTGTACAGTATTTATTTTATAGTGTGCCCTCTGCAGAACTCATACAGACCTTAAACCTTTGGTTGCACTTCCAGGTTCAGACCTGGCAAACCTTCAGGAAGCATCTACATTTAATGCAGTTTATGCCTCTTCTATACCCTATCTTCCAGCTCAAAAACTTCTATTTCCCAGCTTGAAAACTTCCAGCCCCTTTCACTAGATTATGGATTCTTACACTGGGAAAGATACTGTCTGCAATATATCTTTCAATTCCTGTCTGATGATTCGGTACAACAGTTTTCAACCTTACAAACCCGATACTAACTTCAATGATCCAAGTTTTACCATTTCCTCCAACTCTGACATGATATCCTATCTCTCCCAATTGCAGTCCACACCTTGGAACTCCCCCCCCCAATAATCACTTGTTTTATTAACTTTTTGCACACAGGGAATGGCCTCATATGATATCCCAGCTATACCAGCACTTATAGTCCACAGCAGGAGGGGACAGTTGAGATGTAGCAGCCCAATAGGAAGAAGTAATAGGCCACGCAATAACAAGGGAACAGTGGGAATGGGCTTGCCAAGCTTCAGCTAAAGTAACAAGCACTCACCAATGGAAAGAATATGCTTGGAAGCAGTTGATTATGTCCTTTCACACACCAGTGATAACTGTTCATTATCACCCCATATGTTCCTCAGCATGTTGGAGAGGATGTGGGGAACCTAAAGCCTCCCATTACCATATCACATGGGTGTGTCCTCATTTGCAGCCTTTCTGCATGACCTTAAGAAGGAGCATATTGAATTCTTTAGTAAACCCATCATATTCTCCCCAACACAATTTCTCCTCCTCCAATACCCAGATGGCCTGAATGATTCAATATCCCAATATCTACTCAGGATTTTTATTAGTCACCAAAAAATCAATAACAAAATGTTGGCTTACTCCTATTATCCCTACTACGGCTACCTGGAGCCAGATGGTGAATGCTGTCTACTGGATGGAAAAGATAACTTACTCACTGAATAACAATGTGGAGAAATGCTCCTCTTGCTGGAATGCATGGCTCCTTCATGCCATGAGCAGGGATTCTTCTCTGGTCCCTTAGTCAGTCTGGGATCCATTTCTAAGACCATCCTAATACTGGATAACTGATAGCAGAATTGTACCAAACCAGGGGAGTCTTGGGGTGTTTTAGAGGTGACCTCTGGACAGGTACCCAAGTGACTCTGCTCCCCTTCTTTCCTGGTGTGCACCTTCATCCTGTCCTAGGGAGATCACGTGATGTCTGCAGTCTAGTAGCAGCCTTCTGGTGGAGCTCTCTCCTCCTTCTCCTGTATCTACAGTAATCTTTGTGGAAAAACTCCAGATTTCTACAAAAAAGACTTCTATCTAGAGCCTGCATATTCCTGCATCTAATTGGACCTTCATTTCATCGCAACTGGTACAAGACAAGCCACAGTAGAGGCCAAGATGTAACAGGCCCTGCCACACCACACACCACTAGTCTCACCTATGAAGGCCCCCAAGAAGACCAAAGCACAGGGGTCTCAAACTACTCACTCTCCAATACAATCTTCGGCTACTGGACCCCTTACAGAGGATCACTTTCTCCAGGAATTGCTTCCTTTTCAAGAGGCCCTAGCAGATATCTCCTCTGAGCTGAAATCAATAAGATCTGACATGGGGGAACTGGGCTGGAAAATTGGAGATGTGGCTGCCAGAACCACCTCGCTAGAAGTCTGGAGAGAACAGACTGACCCAGAGATCATCAGACTGCAGCAACAGCTACCTAAGCTTCAGGCAAAAACCGAAGACCTTGAGGGCAGGAGCTGCAGGAACAACTTTCTTATTTTTGGACTACTGGTTTTGGAGGAGGGCGCTAACATTATTACATTCACACAGAAGTTACTAAGCAAAATAGAAGGGCCCTCCCCTTTCAGTCGGGGTTACCAAATCAAGAGAGCACATAGATCGCGATGGCCGAGACCACCTGAGGGTGTGCCCCCCAGACCTCTCATCATTAAGTTCCTAAGTTACCTGGAGAAACAGTATGCCCTTGCCAAGGCCCGGAAACTGCAATCAATCTTGTGGGAAGGTAAACCCTTGCATCTCACACAGGACTTGCCTCTTGAGACCAGGCAGAAGCACACTGCCTTCCACCCGATGGTCTTGAAGCTGATTGCTGCAGGAATCAAATTTCGAATGTCCTACCCAGCCCGTTTACAGATCCATATCAACGGGACTTGGCTTTCTTATGACAGCCCCAAATCAGCTACTGTAAGAAAGACCTGACAATGCAACTGCCTAACCTGTTTGTGAACACTTGAACAGTTTAATACTTAGTCTTGGTTTGAGTAATATCTCTGTTTTTGTTAAATACCTGCTGATGTTGTTGCGCTGTTATGTTTGAATAGGGCTCTGGATATTTCTTTGCTGCCTTCTCGGCGATGGGGTTGGGGATAGTATCCATGGTTGGGTAGGCTGTTCAGGCGTACAGTTTTTCCACCTGTTGACTGCCTTAGGCCTGTGCTCAGGTGCTTCCCACGCAGCTCTCCACTATTATTCAGGAGTGCTACATCGCTTCCAAAGGGAACTATTGTCAGGGGCATATTTTCTTGGGGTCCTTAATTGGCTCACACCAGTCCGGCCAGTATATCTTCCCTCTGCCCAGTTCCTTCCACCTAGGCCGATACCTTACAGTGAGGGGGGGATTTACCCAACCCACTTACAAGGGTGCAATTTAATGCCAAGGGGTTAACAATCACCTGTTTTCCACTCGCTAGGCTAACTGGGCCTGTGACTGTTCTACCCACCCCATCTCCTGGGCATTCTCCAGGTCTGCCAATTTTCTCCCTTTCTTACCCTTTACACTCCCCCATGACTTTTTACATCTGGTTTGCTCCGTTGGTAGTATAACCATGGGACCATGGAATAGTACCAGGCAAGCAACATGGGAGGACTCGTTTGCAATGTGCCAGTATTGTGGTGGTTCCCCCTTCCTTCTTTTTCTTCTTTTTGACTACATCGCTGGAGATGGGGTAAGATTCCTTTCATTCTTCTGCCCAATTTGTCAGATCTGCCTTGGTTGTGGGAGCCGAATTGAGGGGGGGGGTTCTGGGGCATGGTTTGCTGACTATGCTGTACTGCATCACGTTCTGGATTTTAGGGGTGTTGTGCCTGCTTCTTTCCTCCCTAGTTGGAAATTGGAGTCAACATCTTGTTTGCTACCACCTCTCTGATGGGAACAGAACCAGGCACAAGGAGGCTCACCCTCCCCTTTGCATTTTTTGGCATATGCATAACTGGCTTTACCTTGGGGTGGGTATTTTGTAAATAGTTCAAGTGTTTGGGGTTTATTAGAGTTTTGGGAAGGGAAACTCACTTATTGGCATATATTCAACAAATGGAATACAGGGAGGGATTGGGGAGTTTTTTTTTTGGTGGGGTTTACAATCACAACCCCAGACTGGACCGAGTACCTATTAATTGGAGTTATTGATAATTGATCTGTTGCTGTTGCCTTCTCAGCTCATGCTAACTTTTGGTTTGTTTGGAGGTTTGGTGGAGGGGAGGTTGGAGTGTGCCTCATCGGGGAAAATTGTTGTATGTGTCCTTACATTTGATTGCTTCTAGCTCTACCAAACATGGTGAGTGCTATAGTTAAAGTTGTGACATGGAATATCTGAGGAGTGCGTGACCCCACCAAAAGATATCAGGCTGTCAAACATTGTAACCTCCTAAAAGCAAATGTCATTTTCCTGCAGAAGACTCATCTCCTGATCCAGGAGACCAATTGGCTGTGACAACAGGGAGTGAGTCAGGTCTTTGCTGCTGGTGACTCCTCGAGCAGAGCAGTAGCTATCTTAGTCATGGGAAATGTCTCCTTTCAGGCGGATCTTTCTATAGCAGATCCGTAAGGCAGATACATTCTGGTAAAAGGCCTCCTGGACCATAAGGAGGTGGTCCTAGGTAGTATATATGGACCGGTAGGGGGTGATGTTCCCTTCCTTATGGATCTTGCAGATAAACTTGTGACCCTATTACCCACTCAGTAAATCTTGGGTGGTGGCTGGAATGTCCCACCCACACAGGACCTAGATCGGACCTATCTACCGCTCAAACCCCCCTCCCCTTTCCAGAGAGCTTTGGGAGACTTTATGGACATGCTGGGTTTATGTGATCCATGGTGTATCCTCAATCCCTCCCACTATCTCTTCTTCTTTTACTCTGCCCTTCACCAGTCCTGGTCCTACCTTGATTACATTTTGAACAGTCTTCCCTTCCTTGCAGGTCTCTGCAACTCAGGCATTGTTATCTCTGACTACTCAGTGGCCTGGATAGCACTTTCTCCTGAGTCTGGACATACAGAAAGATACCACATGGAAGTTAAATACCCAGCTGTAAAGACAAGCTTATCACTTCCAGTATGCACCTCTCATTCAGACTTTCACTGAGCTCAACCGAGACTCCATTACCTAGGATAGACCATGAATGGTCTGCCCTTAAGTGTTTCTTGTGAGGTGAGTTTATCAAACTTGCTTCCAGAAGAAAGAAGCAGCGGGAATCCCAGGCCTTGTCCCTTCTATCACAAATCTGGGTCTTAGAGTTAGCTCTCTCCTCTTTGACCTTGTCTGATTCCCTGGAGACCCTACTCTCTTTAAGGAACCAGTATGCTGATCTCCTATGGGAGAGAGAAAAATATGCCATTCTAAAGACTCGGTCTACATATGTAGATCAGGGCAAAAAAGCTGGGAGACTACTGGCTCTCCACCTACCGAAATTAGAGAGCTCTAGGCTCATTCCCTCGATCACTGCTGCAGAAGTTACTAATAAGACTCTTCTAAGAGAAGTAGCCTTAGTCTTTGAGGACTTTTACCTCAAGCTTTATAGTAAAATCCCTTCACCCCCAAGATCTGAGGAGATTGACTCGTACTTGGACACTCTCACCCTTCCATGCCTCCTTGAACACCACCAGTTATCCTTATTCTCTCTGATTTTCCTCTCTGAAATTGAGGAGGCCATCAAAGGCCTAGCCCTAGATAAGGCACATGGCCTTGATGGCTTCCCCTCTAATTTCTACAAGACTTTCTCCAAAGTGCTGTCCTCCCCTCCTGCTCTGCCTGTATACGTACATTCTGGAAGCTGATTCTCTAGATTCTACACTCTTGGAAGCCACTATTGTTCTCCTCCTTAAACCGAACAAAAACCCCTCTTAACCTGGTAGTTACTGACTCATCTCTCTCTCTTAAATGGTAATGTTAAGGTTCTCACAAAAATCCTCACCTCTAGGATAAAGAAAGTATAATTATACCTGCTTAGCCCTAAGCAAGTGTGATTTGTTCCCGGGAGATCCTTCACAGACCATCTGTGTAAATTAAATCATGTTTTTCAAGTAGCCCAATCCTCTCTCACTTCTATAGCCCTGGTTTCACTTGATGCTGAAAAAGCCTTCGATAGGGTGAACTGGAACTTCTTATGGTCAACCTTGTAAAAAATGGGCTTCCCCTCCATATTTTTGAGATGACTTAAAGTCATCTACTCCTCTCCCTTGGCCAGGATATACTGTAATGAGGTTTTCTCACACTGATTTCCCCTCTACACAGGTACCAGGCAGGGTTGTCCATTGTCTCCCTTTCTTTTTAATTTATACCTGGAACCTCTCCTCAGATACCTCAAGATAACACCCCGAATTTGGGGAATCATGGTAGGTGGCTCTGAACTCACTATTTCAGCATATACAGATGATGTTCTGCTACACTTGGAACATCCCTCTGCCTCACTAGTAGGGGCCCTGGCTGTGATATCCCAGTTTAGCTTCTTATCCAGCTACAAGCTAAATCTTAGTAAAACTGAATTTTTTCCCCTTAATCACTTCACCCATAAGACTGACTTCACTTAGTTTGGTATGAATTGATCTTCCAAATATATAAGATACTTAGGCATATGTCTAATTACAGACCCACCTTACTAAGAAGTTGAATCTTGTTGACCTGATAGCCACCATACAGCAGGACTTCCTGAGATGGAATCTCTCCCACTATCCCTTTGGGGCCATATTAGTATCATTAAAATGAATGTCCTTCAAAGGCTTTTCTACCCCTTAAACATTCTGAACATATGGCTTCCTCTTTCTTTTTTCAAAGCACATTCACTCTCTCATCTCCAACTTTATAGGGTTGAACAAGTCCCCAGGGTTCATTCCTTAAATTAAAGGCTTCCTAAGGAATCAGGGGCTCCACCTCCCAACGTCCTCCTTTATTACTGGGCCAGTCATTTCTCCAAATGTGGTAAATGGCTCTCTGTAACAGAAGGAGATCATAATCTGCTCTGGTTGCAAAATAGAGACTAAAATTATGCAGCAGCACAACCTATCTCCCTCTACTATACTGTATTTGCCATGGAAGGTATGACTGACCCCTGTTAGGGAATCAGCAATTGGCACCTCTATTAGAGTCTTCTCCCAGTTGTGTTCCTCACTACAGATTTCTCTTTCCAAGGATCTCTCTGTTGCCCCTGGGTCCCACATCCCTTGGACCCTCATGCACATGCCAATGACAGATGTTTTATTATTACTGTGATATTGCTGTATTGCACTAACATTAAGTAATGGGTATCCACTGTACAAGTGTGGGTACTAGGGATCATGCTTGCTAAGTGTATACACTACACAGTATACATTTATTTTACAGCATTATTTCTTAGTTTTCTGTTACATGTAATGTTCATTTGCTTGTATGAGGCATACGTACTTTGGGCCTAACCATATCTTTTTACCAAAGTATTCCTGTACACATGTATTTCTGCTGACACTGCTTTGCACCATAATGACCTTGCACCTGCTGCAACTTCTGTGCCGTCTTTGTTCTAACCAATGTTATGTCTTCTGTATAACATAATGCTTTTCTTCCTGCTGACTCTACGTTTTCTTTCCAGCAATGTAGTGGTACCACTTGCTTCAGCCAATGAGAACTGTTGCACCTTTTTCCTTATCACCCTATAAGAAGCATAGTTCTAGAAAGGTTTGCTGAGAATTGCTGTGTCAAGACATAGGAGAACTTGTTTCTCCCAGTATTTGTTTTACTGCAGTTTGTAAGTCTGCGTTTTTGTAATAAACTTGTTTATTACTGTACATGATTGCCACTGTCTGTTGTTCCTTCCACTTGTTTATCTCTAACAAGAACCTGATGCTGGAGTCCTTTCAATCCCTACATATTGGCAACCGGGAAAAGGAAGAGATTAAACAAGTGAAGCTTTGCCTTCAATTAATTTTGAAGGTCAAGCAATGTAGTGTAATCTTCATTTTGCCTACTTGGACCTGCTTGTACTCACAACGGTAGCGGGTGTGGCAGACCCACACCACCTTTGTTCTCAGCTGTGGCAGACCCACACCGAGTCACAGCAAACCTCCCATGATGACTGATTACCTACCAGGGACCGAAAAGCGGTAGGTGACAGCTCTGGGCTAATTTTCAAGTTTCCCACATGTGCTTGCTTTTATGTCATTTGTCAGTCTGTCTACTCCCTACAGAGGTTTAATCAGACTTGTGATTCACACAAGGTCAATAGGAAATTCTGTACTTGGCATTTCTGCCCAGTGCTGTACATATGCTGCTCTTCCAGCATTAGAGAGTAAGTCAGCATTTGCTTGCCTTCACACAGATCCTTTCTAACAAAAACATTGGATTTACAGACATCGCCATACCTCACAGTAAATGTGAAATGCTGACAGACCTCCACTCAGACAGCACAAGCAGCATTTTTGTTATGCTGGCTATTCAGACACCAGCACATTGCCATCAGACATATTGCCTGTTCAATTTGTGGCCAAGCAATTGGAGATTTTGGAATGGAAAACTGTCCTGTTTGATCCTGGAGGCCAGCAGCTGTTTCTTCTCAAATTGATATCTGGTAAGTGTTCTTACAGTTCACTCCCTATTTTTATCTCTGACCTCTTTTTTATGGTTCTAGAACCACTGCTTACCTTGGTAAATGTTTAAAGCTGTTATAATGTCATCTGCAACAGTTTGGGTGTGATATATATGTGTTTATTCAATTGTTATTGCTATTCACTTTAGGATACATTCAGATTCAATGGTATATGCTACGGTTGTTATGCGCTCTGTGCCTAATTATTGGTGTGGTTATCCATGTTTCAGGGTCATTGCTAGCCATTGTTATTGCTATCTATGATATCGGTGGTTGTTGTATAAGATTTTTGTTATGGTTAGAATCCGGTTGTTACAGCTGATTTCCTAGGCAGAAGTTGTTCAAGATGGCAACGAAAGTGTTGACTGTTCATGTAGTTGAAGATAGATGGTGTTTGACAAAGACGTGCTGGAGAATTCTTTGTTTACAAAGATTGTTTACTAGAATGTGTACTTTACTGTGTCCTGAAAGTGTGTTTATTATACTGGTCAGTGTTAGTTTGGAATCAGCAGACATATGGTTAATTTAATACCATTTTAACTAATGTCTCATTTAAGTTTTCTTTGAGGAAGAGCAACTTATCCTCACACACACCCACACGTGGCTAACCATTTCATACCAGCTCCTCTGGGCTGACAGCCAAATTAACTTAACCCTATTCATGACTGGATTCAACTTCTGCAGTAACAATTTTATAGGCATAAACATGTATATCCATTTTCTTTGCTCCTGGTGTCTTGTGATGTCCCATTGCACTGTATTTCATGGGACAGGTAATTTTATCCCCATTTCCATATTAGAGCATTTTATAATACACTGCATTTTAATGGTCACTTGGTTCCATGATAGTACACTATGACTGTGTTAATTCATCCTATGTATTAATTTTGTTCTCTCATAAAAAGGTATGTACTGTACCTTAGTGCAGCTCAGTACTTGGCTGCTACTGTTACAAACCTAAATGGCTGTGTTTCATTCCCAACAGCCATTATTTTCCTACTATGTGAACTTTAGCAAGTAACTTGACCATCTTGTGTTTCAACATTCTCTGTCACTACCAGTTCAAACTTGATGTGTGTCCCCACCTAAAGCACCCATTTCCACACAAAATGTATGTTTTCATCGAAACACACCAAGGATGAACCCTACAATTTTACCTTTTTTTTGTAGTTCTTGCACGCTGTCCGAGCAAAATGGACAGACATTTTCTTCTGGGCATGCAGCCAACACAGCCAATGCCAAAGCCTTCCTACATGAAGGTTTGTTTGTAGCACAGCTCCTTTGTACCCTGAACAATATCACGTGATTCCCATTCTACACAAGGTGCTTGAGGGGGAGTACCTACATCCCCAGTATTTGTTTTATATATATATATATATACACACACACATTATACTGTTAAAAATAAATATTACAGCTGTTTTGTGAGAGAGTTTACCATCTACAGTTAAAAACAATGACTTTTTGTTTTATGTGTACTCAGTGATGATGTGATTATTTTCTTTTGAAAATGCATTCTAAGACATATGTAAATACAGTATTACCATCAATCCAGATCTTTATGAACTCAGCTGACATTTTGTAATGCTTAGGATAAGGAACCCAAGGGCCTAGGCTTCTTTTATCCTATCAAAATAATCTTGTTTTATTTTCAAGATTGTGTATGTTGTTTTGTTTTCTTCCTTCCTTTCTTTCTTTCTTTCTTTCTCCTAGGAAAAAGAAAGTTCCCCATCTTCTGGTAACGTATGAAGCCACCTTTACTAAAATAATTGCAATATAATTTTGTTTGAAAAGTATATGTATTGGGGAAAGCACTGGGGCCACACCATTACCATTTATCCAGTGCACGCCTTTTTAAGGTGCTGCATGACTGGCTACTAAAATTGCCAGACCATTTCTGTTGCGGTATACACATCATCACAAACAGTTTAACCCTTTTATTGCTACAGTGCTTAAGATGCCTCTTTTACCACAGCAGGAGCTCGGGGGGAGCATACCCTTCTTTCCAATGCAAACCACCCAGAGGTAGGGGTAAATAAAAGAAAACGGTATTTACTAATAATCATTTCTTTATTTACAGGTTTTGAAAAGACCCAATGTATTCTAACAGTATAACCCAGCTCAATCCCTCTGCTTTTCTGTAGTGAAACAGTTAAACCTCACAACACCTCTCATTGGCACAAGAGCTTCTGCACTCAACAAGTAATCTGCCGAGCTGAGGGGATTTCTGTGTATATATTTCACATATTCATATCTTTTGATTGTCTTTTCTAGCTTTCTTATCCTGTCAGACAAATGCAAAACAACTTTCCATAACCTTACAACAATGGATGCAGTCATCTGCCATCTATAAGCACAAACACATTTTATAATTTCAAAGTTCTAAAGCATTGCATACCCCTGAAAAGCCTTACAAGTTAACAAAATCAGAGTGGTGGGTTGCTCAAATAATTCTTTCAACCAAAACTAGGTAATTATTTTACCAAGGACTGCAATTTACAAACTTAAAACTGTGCCCCACCCTCTGCAACTTATTCCATGGTTGTGCTCAACACAAGTGAATTCACAGTACTCTAAGATTCCTGGACTCTGAACTAAATTTGCAGTCTACATTTATTCTGTTGTTTAAAATGTATTTTATGCAATATGCTCAATACTGACATTGTTCTATTAAAAAAAATATTTATGTTTTATGTTAATGCTATTATGATTTGATATACACCTTGCTACACTTTATCAAGTGTGTATTCAGAAAACTGCTCCACATTTATCAATGTTTTTAATGCCCATAACCAAACCTAGATACTGGAGCCAGCATTGCTGACTCACCCCTACAATATGTTCCAAGCAAAACTGCAGACAAATTAATGCTCTGTTTGTCTCATCACTCCCAGATACCCCTGGACAATAAAGTGCACTCTATGCAGGTTTTGTAATTTTAAATCTTAACAATTATAATATGGCAGAATTTAGATTCTGCTTCAGAACCTATGCTTCAAGGTTCCATAGTAGGCCTTACCTCACTCAGTACTTTGGAGTATTTCACTATACAGTGTAAAGAAGGTAGACCCTTTCACTTGTCACAGGTGCAATAGGCACTATTATTAGTTGGCATAGGCCAACAATATATATATTTGTCCCACTATTGCATAGTGTAACAGGCATATTGCCATAAACTATATGTTTGAAGTGTGTTATTATAACCTTACAAGATTTTATAACACAGGCCTCAGTTAGGCCTGCCAGCAACACATAGACAGGGAAATCATGTTCATCACTGCTATAGCCTCGTCTGCGATTTGAAAGCAGGGTGTAACCATGACATTATCATGGATTCACAAATGGTCAAATGGTATTATTGGACCTCGGCCTGCACCCACAGGTATGTGGTCGATGCCCCGTTTTTATTTTTCTCTTTCCACAATTGTCAGAAATTTAGGCTCTGTCACACCACTCTTTATAAAACAAAAGGTAATTGGTTTAACAGACTGTTATTTATGTGTTCTTAACTCAATTTCTAACACACTTTACAAGTTTGCAGGTTTCCACGGTGTGGCACACATAACATCTCCATGTACAACAGCAGTAACACTTTCATCTAAGCTGCAAAAACCCTCATCTTTTTCCTTAAAAGAAAACAACTGCCCCAGCTTCAATGTCATCACCATCTTTGTGCCCGACTGGCTCCATATAAGGACTGCTACATGAAACAGGCTATTATTACCTCTGCAAGTGTAATGTTTTCAGCAAAATTACACCAATTTGTAGAACTTTAAATCAACTGAAAAAGGTCCAGCCAGTTCAGTCTCTACAATCAAGCTTATTGTTTCTGCTTACTATGAAGCTAAGCCCTGGGTAGGGGCAATCCCCTAAGTTCAACAAGAAGATTTTTCTTCAATTGATCTTCAAGCAAGACATCAATTTTCTCCACAACTGCTCTTTTTAAGCCTGGCTGACACCTTATACAGACTAATTGTTACTTATAAACTGTTAATCTTTGTGCCAGGGTGTGATCAACTACCACAACACAAATGCTACGCCAGTGTGTATGGATGTTTCATTAAAGGACTCAATGCACAATCTAATGCACCCTCTGCCAAGGCTTTTGCCAATCCAGCCATCCAGCAGCCAGTAACATGAACACTGACTTTCTTACTATGATGATGATGATGGTGTTTCATCTTTCAATTACCATCTGCATAGCCCATGTGCCTTGTGGGGTTACTACCTTTCTGCACATGATGAACTTTATGGACTGTTATTCATATGAACTTTCTAAACTGGTCATATTTATTTTATAAGGACCTATCTGTCAAGAGACATTATCAACAGATGCTTCAATGAAGCTCCAAGGGTGTGCCACCCCTCAACGCCAGGTAGCATCTCCCTTATCCACTCTCAAAGTAGATTCCATGAACTCTTCTTCATCAATAGACATTGTTATGTCATATTGTGTTCTATGTGGTATCACATGTTAACATCTTTTCACATATCTCAACTGTGGTGTTGACATCCCTGCGTTCTGCACTATGTTTTACAAACACACCATTTGTGCGCCATCTGTAACCACCCCGTACCAACTCCTGAACAGGCCCATTTTTGACAGTAACCCTGACTATCTGTCTGCTTTTTACAAACTACATACATTTTTGTCTCCATTTAGGTTTCAATCTGTGATTATCGTATCACACATGTAACCCTGTTTAATTTTTATCATATATTATTAATACTAATGCTTTACTGTCTGCGGTGTACTATCATGCAATATCATGATTAACATTCCTTTACAATGCTCATGCTTCGGGCTTGTAAACAATTACAACTGCTTCCCTATGGTTGTGTTGCCCCTTTTGAGGCAACAAGGAGGGGAATGTTGCCCATGGGTCCCACACCCCTTGCACCCTCATGCACATGCCAATGACAAATGTTTTATTATTACTGTGATATTGCTGTATTACACTAACATGTAGTAATGGGTATCCACTGTACAAGCATGGGTACTAGGGATCATGCTTGCTAAGTGTATACACTATACAGTATACATTTATTTACAGCATTATTTCTTAGTTTTCTGTTAGATGTAATGTTCATTTACTTATATGAGGCATACGTGCTTTGGGCCTAACCATAACCTTTTAACAAAGTATTCCTGTACACATGTATTTCTGCTAACACTGCTTTGCACCATAATGACCTTGCATCTGCTACAACTTCTGTGCCATCTTTGTTCTAACTAATGTTACATTTTCTGTATAACATAATGCTTTTCTTCCTGCTGACTCTACATTTTCTATCCAGCAATGTAATGGTACCACTTGCTTCAGCCAATAGTACTATCGCACCTTTTCCTTATCTCCCTATAAAAGCATGGTTCTAGAAAGGTTTGCTGAGAATTGTTGCATCTAGATGTGAGAAACTTGTTTTCTCAGTTTTTGTTTTACTGCAGGTTGTAAGTCTGTGTTTTGTAATAAACTTGTTTATTACATGATTTTCCACTGTCTGTCATTCCTTCCACTTGTTTATCTCAAACAAGAACCTGATGCTGGAGTCCTTTCCTCCCTACACCTCTCAGTCAATAATTCTTAATCCCATCATCAAGACTGGGGCAAGGTCCTCTCTCAGGGTGGTTACCCCTATTACGTGGTGCCAAGATCGCTGATTTGTATTCTCATGATTCCCTTGTTTCTTCTCTAGACATTTTACAAAAATTTAATGTAGGACAATCACAAATCTTTAAAATCTTCCAATTAAGATATCTTATAGCTCAACATTTTGGTACATGGCCTAAACTCTCAATTGTACTCCCTATCCTCTCCCGGTTCTCATACCTGGCTAATCTACCTTATGCAATCTTGAGCATGTATTTATACCTTATGTCCATTCTTCACCTGGATCCCCTAGTGGGTTCCAAGGTCTGGGATTCTCTGCTACCCAATACCCCCTTAACTGGGTGCAAATGGAAAGATCTCCATATGTATAATACCCAGGACAAACTCAAACTTATCCGATTCCATATACTTAACAATATGTACTATACACTGGTTAAACTGACCAAAATGGGTCACCTCCCCTCACCTGTATGCTCTAGATGTGGGAAAGGTGAAGGGAACATCTTGCATATATTTTGGTCCTACGAAAACATTTCTCCCCTCTGGCATACTATCCAAACCAGGTTGGAATCCCACTTGGGGCTTGATGGTCTGTTCACAGTGTAAATTTGTGTTTTAGGTGTCTACTCCAACATCAGTGTCAAAGAAAGATTTCAAATGGCTATTACATCAATGGATATCAAGAAACTGGTTCTTAGGCATTGGATGTAAACAGGGAGCAGATGAGGCACTCTGGGTCACCCTGGAGACAGGAAATGACACCACAATCCACATGGGGGTTGCATACAGACCCCAATCTCAGGGGGAGGGAATGGACAAGGAAATGATAGAAGGCTTCCTTAGAATGGCAGAAAAATGGGAGATATTGTTGATGGGGGACCTGAATATGCCAGATGCTAACTGGAGCACCTTTGCTGCAGGCACATCCAAGAGCATGGTCATTCTTGATGCCCTACAGGGGGCATGCCTCAGACAGCTAGTATTGGTACCCACTCAGGAGGGAGCAATCTTAGACCTGGTGCTCTCAAATGGGGATGGAGAAAGAATCTCAGATTTAGAAGTGGTAGCCATCTGGGAACAAGTGACCACCAAACAGTGTGGTTCACGATAAACACAGCCATACAATCAAGCCATACAAAACCAAGAGTATTGGACTTTAGGAGGGCTGACATTGGGAAAATGAGAGAGTGCCTCAGAAAAGCACTAGCAAACAGGCAAGAAAGAGGGGTGGAGGAACAATGGGGAGTAATCAAAACAGCCATCACAGAGGCAACAAGCCTTTGTGTAAAGCAAATCAACAAAATACAACGAATGAAAAAAACGCTATGGTTCTCAAAAGAGGTGGCAGGGAAGGTTAAGGAGAAAAGGATAACATTCAGGAAATATAAGGAAACACAGAAGAAGCAGGACAGAGAACTTTATCAGTTAAAGCAGAAAGAGGCTGGGAAGGCAGTCAGAATAGCAAAGGCCCAAACCAGGAAAGGATAGCCAACTCTGTTAAGAAGGATAAGACCTTTAATGGGTACATTGGGAGTGAAGAAAGACCAAAAGGGGATGCTGAGGCTTAATAAAGGGAGGAATGTGGGTGAGGTGACAGTGAAAAGCAGGGATACTGAATGAATATTTCTGCTCAGTATTCACAAAGGAAGAGGAGGGGGAGGTACCTAAACCAAACAAGAGAAACACTCTGAAGATGGGGGTCTATACCAGTTCATTTACAGAAGAAAGGGTTCTGAAAGAACTAATAAAATTGAAGGTGGACAAAGCAATGGGGCCTGATGGGATTCACCCAAGAATTCTAAAGGAACTAAGGGTAGAATTAGTGACACCACTGACTACTCTCTTTAACAAATCATGGGAGGATGGGGTGGTACCTGAGGACTGGAGGAGGGCAGATGTGATTCCTCATCACAAAAGTGGGAGCAGGACAGAGGCAGGAAACTACAGACCGGTTAGTTTGACCTCAGTGGTAGGGAAAATGATGGAATCACTTCTGAAAGAAAGAATTGTTGAGTACTTAGAGGTCAGTGGGGCACAGGACCCAAGGCAGCATGGATTCACGATGGGAAGGTAGTGTTAGATGAATCTAATAGATTTCTTTGACTGGGTGACCAAAGTAGTAGACCAGGGAGGGGTTGTGGACATGGCCTACCTAGATTTTAGCAAGGCATTTGATACAGTCCACACAAAAGATTAATACACAAGTTAGCCAGCCTTGGAGTGGGTCCCAAGGTGGTAGCCAGGATAAAAAATTGGCTAGACAACAGGACGCAAAGGGTAGTAGTAAATGGAGTCCACAGTGAAGAAAGGAGGGTTACTAGCGGGGTACAGCAGGGTTCAGTACTAGGAACGGTCCTTTTTAATGTCTTTATAAGTGACATTGCAGAGGAACTGGAAGGAAAAGTATGTCTCTTTGCAGATGACACAAAGATCTGCAACAGGGTTGATACACAAGGTGGAGTGGAAAGGATGAGAAGGGACTTGGCAAGGTTGGAGGAATGGTCAGATGTATGGCAGCTCAGATTCAATGCAAAGAAGTGCAAGGTAATGCACCTGGGAAACAAAAACCCAGGGGAAGAGTACACAATGGGGGTGAGATACTGACAACAGTAAAAATAGAAAGGGACCTCGGGGTAATTAAATCAGATGACCTAAAGGTGGGCAAGCAATGTGAGAAGGCAGTAAGGAAAGCTGGGGGGATACTGGGATGCATAGGGAGAGGCATCAATAGTAGAAAACAGGAAGTTGTTATCCCTCTGTACAGACAGTTGGTGAGACCCCATCTGGAGTACTGTGTGCAGTTCTGGAGACCCCATCTCCGCAAAGACATTGACAGAGTGGAGGCTGTCCAGAGGAGGGCAACCAAGATGGTGCAGGGTCTGCACAAGAAGACATACGAAGAAAGACTAAAGGAGCTTAATATGTATACCCTTGAGGAAAGAAGGGAGAGAGGAGGGGACATGATAGAAACTTTCAAGTACCTCAAGGGAATCAACAAAGTCCAAGAGGGTAGCATCTTTCAGAAAAAGAGATGTGCAAGAACAAGGGGGCACAATTTGAAGATAGAAGGGGGACGGCTCAGAGGTAATGTGAGGAAGTATTTTTTCACAGAGAGGGTTGTGGATGCATGGAACAGCCTCCCTGAGGAGGTTGTGGAGTCAAAAACAGTAGGGGAATTCAAGAATGCATGGGACAGATATAAGGCAATCCTAGTGGGGGGGTAGGAGAAAGTAGGCTATTGGTTAACTAGGATCTGCAGCTTATCTGTTAGGTAGGAAAATGGGCAGACTAGGTGAGCCAAGCAGTGCTTATTTGCCGTCACATTCTATGTTCTATGTTTCTATGGATGGATCAACTGTCTATCTTCTACAATGAATGGCTAAGTGAACTCACCTTGTGCTTTCAGTCTGAACGTCTAATTGCAAGCAGTCATAACAGACAAACTTTTTGATAAAAAGTGGGGGCAAGTTATATGCTTTGTACCTGCACTAATCTGCCTCTGATTCTACTGGTGTTAACTTACTACATAGTATAAGTTTATGGTAGCCTTGTTGTACTCTCAGGGCACACTCCAGGGAGGAGTTGGGGGGGGGGCTGGGATAAAGTAGTAGATAGTTTGTTCTACGCAGCTTCTAATTTCATGACATTGTAATCAGGATGTTGGTTGTTACTTTATAAAATCTTAATAAAGCTTTAAATTTCATCCTATCCTAGTCGCACCTCAGGGCAGCTAAACTTCATTGCTCAGACTTTTGATATAGTTTGTATGTTTCCACTAATGATTACTATCAGTGAATGCTTTGCCCTCTCCCCCCGAGCTGTCCCTAAAGGGAGGAGAGAGGTAATTTTCAAGGTTATAGCACGTGATCAGATTACTTAGCACCTGCAGTAAATCCATATGCCCATTGTGAAAGTACTTAATATCTGTTGTGTGAAACCATACTGTATTGATTACAAAAGTTCTTTAATAAGGACTATAGTAACAAAAAAAAAATAGCACCAGAGTATGTTTGTATACTGCTTTTTTTTTGCACTGTGTTTTGTATGTAATATCACTTTAAGTAAAAAGATTTAAATTAATTGAACGTCTTTGAATTTTTTGTTGGTGCCACTCACCTCTCTTTGTTTCCTTCCTTCCTTCCTTCCTTCCTTCCTTCCTTCCTTCCTTCCTTCCTTCCTTCCTCTCTCTCTTTCTTTCTATCTTTCTTTCTTTCCTTCCTCCACTGTGACTAATGTCCACATTTCATTGATGATGACCTGATCTAAACCTGGCACATTTATGTATGTATTTAAAACACATTTTATCAGAGGCTGGGTAAGCTCGTTTTCAGTTGCGACCCAGGAATTGGGGGGGGGCGGGGGAACGGAAGACAGCAGAGGTAATACATACATAGTGCTGCAAAAATGCATTCATGTTATGAATGGGTACATACTAAAGACAGACTTAAACCTGAATATAATATACAAACATAAACAATACAATATATAGAATAACATGCCACAAAATTATGCAATGAACATTACTGCTATAAAAACTACAATATGAAACAACTACCGTACATTCATTAGATCTGAGCTCCCTTCCACTGCAGTTCAAAACTTACATTCAAGTCAGCAGTGCAGTGAAAAATATTTTCCAAAAACCTGTTTTTTAGCTATAGTTAACCAAAATGCCTGCATACCTGTTAAATGCACTTTTATAGGTGCTTACTATACTGGGCACTACATATTTCTTCTATTTTCTTGAACCTAGTCCTTGTCAGGTGAGGTCTAACAATGCAATGTCTAAGCAAACTGAAGTAGCCATCTTTGTTTCTTGGAGAAAAAAAAACAAAATTTAAAGCATTTAAAAAAATATGTAAATTCAGGTAGAACTGGAATTTTAGTTTACCAGTAAATGATACTGGAAGATATATGGAATCTATACAGTTGAGGTAAGTTAAACAATTTTTGCCTGACTTTGTTGCATTGTTGTGTTCACCTCACACATTAATTATGAGTTTCATCCTCAATATATTTGCTGGTTACTTTGTAGAAGTAAACGTATTACTAGTGTAATATAAGAATAGCTATAATTACACAGTATGTAACGAATGTGTAATAACTACATTTTATGCTTTGTACTGTTTATTGGGATTACTAATGTGTTACATACAGTATACTTGTTGCAAATATGGGTAGCTGTTTATTGGGAATACTAATGTAGTTTATATACACTATGTTGAAATACATGGGTAGCTGTTTATTGGGATTTATAATGTAGTTTATATACACTATGTTGTAACACATGGGTAGCTGTTTATTGGGATTACTAATGTAGTTTATATACACTATGTTGTAATACCTGGGTAGCTGTTTATTGGGATTACTAATGTAGTTTATATACACTATGTTGTAATACGTGGGTAGCTGTTTATTGGGAATACTAATGTAGTTTATATACACTATGTTGTAATACATGGGTAGCTGTTTATTGGGATTACTAATGTGGTCCTCACTGACACAGAGATGGTGGGTGCTGTGGGAGTAAAGGAGCCACAAGTGAACAGTGACCACAACTCCATGTGGTTTGAATTGGCCCTCAGGGTCAGCAACCCTTAATCAAGAACCAAAGTCCTTGACTTTAGAAGGGCAAACTTTGATAGGTTGAGGAAACTAGTCAGGGACAAGTTAGTAGAGGTGGAGGTGAAGGAGAGATGGGGGCAACAAAGGGAGCCATCCTCGAGGCATCAAAGGCAAGCATAAGAACAGTATTTAAAAAAACAGGTGTAAGAGACCACTATGGAGGGTCAGGGAAGTAGTTAGGACCAAGAAGAAGGCCTTCTACAAATACAATGAAAAGCAGAGGGAGGCAGAATGGGAGGATTATCTACAGAAACATAGGAAGGCAAAAATGGCCATCAGGGAAGTGAAAACAGACACAGAGCTGCATATCACAGAGGAAGTCGAGCATGGAAAAAAAGTTTTTTTGATATATCAGTGAAAAAAGGAGAGGGAATCACATGGCAAGTTGAGGGGGGTAGAATGATAGAGGAGGATGTGCAAAAGGCCGCCATCCTGAATGACTACTTTTGCTCAGTATTCATTAAGGAGGACTGCAGGTTCATGCCAGAAAGCAGCATCAAAGTGGTTGCTAAGGGAGTCCCAGAAATGAAGCAGCTGGTACTTATAAGCCAGAGGGCCCTGAAAGGACTGCCTGCCTAAGATAGATAAAGCCCCAAGACCAGATATGAGTTGTATCAAGGATACTTAGGAATTTGCAGCAGAACTGACTGAACCACTGGCTGGGCCATTCAACAGCTCACTTAGGTCTGGGGCAGTTCCAAGGGATTGGAGAATGGCAGACACTGTACCGCTTCATAAGGGGTGGGGGTTAGGAACAACCAGGGAACTCTAGGCCTGTCAGTCTGACCTTCATCGTGGGGAAGCTGATGGAATCACTAATCAAAGAGGACCTCTTGGACTACCTAGAGAGCAATGAGCTCCAGGATAATAAACAACCCGTTTTCTTGATGGGAAGGTCTTGTCAGACTAACCTGATTTTTTTCTTTGACCGGGTGATCAAGGAAGTAGACAAGGGACACACGTGGATCTGTTGTACTTTGACTTAGAAACTTAGAAACGTAGAATTTGATGGTAGGTAAGGATCGCTTGGTCCACCTAGTTTGCCCAGTTTCCCTACTTACTGTAATACTGCAGACCCTACTTGATCTCCAGCTATACCCTCCCTTTCCTAACCACTAAGGTTCCCTCATGCCTACCCCATGCATTCTTGAATCCCATTACAGTTTTTGCCCCCACCACCTTTGCTAGGAGGCTGTTCCAGGCATCCATCTCTCTTTCTGTGAAAAAGCATTTCCTCACCTTTCCCCAGAGTCTACTCCCCTCCTGCTTCATAGCATGACCCCTTGGTCTGAAGCATTTTCTTTTCTGAAAAATGCTTCCCTCTTGTACTTTATTTATACCCATGAGGTATTTGAAAGTCTCTATCATATCCCCCCCTCCCTTCTTTCCTCCAGGTTGTACATATTGAGGTCCTTTAGTCAGTCTTCATAGGGCTCCTGGTGCAGACCCTACCCCACTTTAGTTACCCTCCTCTGGACTGCCTCAACTCTGTCTATGTCCTCCAGAGATGCAGTCTCCAGAACTGGAGACAGTACTCTAGTTGAGATCTCATGAATGATTTATACAGCGGTATCACCACCTCCCTCTTTATGCTGATGATTGCCATCCCTATGCACCCCAGCATCCCACTAGCTCTCCCCACCACCTTGTCACACTGTTTGGCCACCTTTAGGTCATCAGATATGATTACCCCCAGGGCTTTTTCCTGTTTGGTGGCTGTCAGTACCACTACCTGCATTGTGTACTCTGCCCCGGTTTCTGTGCCCCAAGTGCATGATTTTGCACTTCTTCACATTGAAACCTAGTTGCAACACTCCTGACCACTCCTCAAACTTTCTTAGATCCCTATTCATTTTTCACCCCTGGCAGTGTCTACCCTATTGCAGATCTTTGTGTCATCTGCAAAATGCATCGTCTCCTTCTATTCCTCTGCAGTGATAGATAGATAGATAGATAGATAGATAGATAGATAGATAGATAGATAGATAGATAGATAGAGATAGATTATCTCATTGATTGATCGAATATCAGATAGATAGATAAATAGATAGCAGAATTTAACTTTTGGACTAAAAATCCCTGTTTTACAAAGTTGTCCTAATATTCCAATGGTTGCAGACAAAATGTGTACACATGACATAAGTACAATCATACAATATGCACAAAGTAGAGTATACATTACAAAGCATACAATAGTATACAGTTACAAATAGTAGTAGTAGTATAAAATTGTATCAATAATTTATGAATAGGACTGATGTTACAATACTCCATTGACATACTAACATGCTAAAATGCCAGCAGAATTAGGCTAATGGTCTTTGTGTCTGCTCATTTGGTCAGCCCCCACCCTGGGAGCTGACCTTGCTGCCCTCGCCTTCTCTGGCTTCTCCTTCCCAGTTCTGGATATTCTCGCTGCATTGGATTTTGCTTCCAGAACCCTTCCCTGTACCTATCCACCCCTCTTGAACCCCTTCACCATCTCTGCCTCCACCAGCCCCTGGGCAGCATTCCATGGCTCCACCACCCTCCCAGTGAAGTAGCACCTCCTCCTTTCTCCCCTGAATCTTCCCTCCAGCTTCCACCCATGCCCTCTAGTTGCCCCTCCTCCTTCCTTCAAGCACCCTGACTGCTCCTCCTTATTTACCCCTTCATGTACCTGAAGACCTCTATCATGTCCCCCCGGTCCCTTCTCTCTTCCAATGTGTACATATTTAGCTCTTCGAGCCTCTCCTCATAGGTCCTGTCCCCCAAGCCCCAAATCATTTTGGTTGCCCTCCTCTGGACCCTCTCCAAGAGTTTAATGTCCCTCTTTAAGTGTGGCCTCCAAAACTGCACGCAGTACTCGAGGTGTGGCCTCACCAAGCAGTTATACAGAGGGAGTATCACTTCCCTCCTTCTGGAGGTGATCCCCCTAGCGATGCATCCCAGCATCCTGTTGGCCTTGGCTGCTGCCCTCCTGCAAGTCTCCAAGTTGTTCATCTTGACATCCACCACCACCCCCAGGTCCCTCTCAGCCATTGAGACTTGTAGCATTGCCCCCTCAAGGTGTACACTTGGCCCGGGTTTCTGGCCCCCAGGTGCAGTATCTTGCATTTCCCCTGCATTGAACCTCAGCTTCCACTTTCTAGACCATCTTTCCAGAGCCTCCAGGTCCCCCTGTAGGCCACCTTCCCCTCCTCCCCATCCACCGCAGCCCCCAGTTTTGAGTCATCCACGAAGCGACTCATCTCACGCCTGATACCTGTCCTTATGTCAGAGATGTAGGTGTTGAACAGGAGGGCCAAGGACTGATCCCTGTGCGACCCACTAATGACCCTCATTGGGGATGAGACTATCCCACCAACTACAACCCTCTGTGTCCAGTCCTGGAGCCAATTGCCTATCCATCTGATCATCTGGCTCACCCCCATTTCTCCCAGCTTATCCAACAGGTCCTCATGAGGAACAGAGTCAAATGCCTTGCTGAAGTCTAGAAAGAGGGACGTCCACTGGTCTACAGGTCCAAGGCACTCGTCACCCAGTCATAGAACTCCCAAGGTTTGTCGACACGATTTCCCAGGACAAATCCATGCTGTCTATCATCCAGGCACCCTGACTTTTCCAGGTCCCCCTAGCTCTCCTTGACAATGCCCTCCATCACCTTGCCCACCACCAATGTCAGGATGACAGGCCTGTAGTTCCCTGCCACCTCCTTGATCCCCCTTCTGGATAGGCACATATGCCCCACCTTCCAGTCCTGGGGCACCCACCCTGTCCTCAGGAGATGGTGAAAGCTCCATGGGGTTTCACCAGGACATCCAAAGTTCCTTCAGCACTCTGGGATGTAATTTATCTGGCCCTGGTGCTTTCTCTGTCTTAAGGGATCTGAGGGCTTCCTTCACTCTCTCTGCTGTGATTTCCACCTCCACTACCTCTTCTCCCAGCTTAGCCTTCCCCCCTCCTGCTAGTGATGCCTCCCCCTCTCCCCAGACCCGCCGATCTGTAAGGGTCCCCCCTCCTCAGTATCACTGTCTCCTCCCATGTATGATGCAGCACCCCCATTTTCCTTGGGGAAAACTGAGGTGAAGTACTCATTTAGTACCTCAGCCTGTTCCCCCGGGTCTTGTGCCCATCTCTCCCCTGTTTTAATCCTGAAAATCTGCCCCTTCACCCTACATTTTTCCCCAATGTATCTAAAGAACCCCTTGTTCCCTCTCCTAATTTCCCTGGCCAGGTTCTGCTCCTTCCTTGCCTTAGCCGCCCTCACCACCCTAGTGGCCCTTCTAGCCATCAGCTCGTACTCCCCTCAATCCCTTTCACTCCTTGAGCACTTGAATTGCCTATAGGCAGCCTTCTTTCCCCGCACCACCTCCTGGACCTCCCTGGTCCACCAGCAGGGTTTTTGGGCCCTACCGCATTTTTCGTCTTACTCTTGCACAGGTGCTGGTAGCATCCTGCACCCCTCTCCTGATGATTTCCCACCTACTGTCAGCGTCCATGTCTGACCCAATCACATCCAAATGCTCCTTAAGGATCCTTCCCATTTCCTTAAAATCTGCCCCCCTGAAGTCAGTTACCTCCATCTTTGTGCAGCCTTCTACCCCTCCTAGGTCCAGGCAGAACCAGACCATGGCATGGTCACTCCCCACCAATGGGTCCCTTACCTCCAGGCCCCCAATTTGGTTTCTGTCTGCCAGGACCACATCCAGTACCCATGCCTCCCTGGTCGGTTCCCCCACCTGCTGAGTTAGGGAACGTGTCTTGAAAGACATCCAGCAACCTCTGTTCCCTGGCCACCAAGGATGTCATAGTCTCCCAGTCTGTTCCTGGCATGTTTAAGTCCCCCAACACCACCACCCTTCCCTTGCCCAATCTGCAGTGTCTCCCAACATCTGCCACCAGACTCTTCTCCAGCTCCTCCGCCAGCGCAGGGGGTCTATACACCACTCCTCTTTTCACTCTCTTGCCCCCCCCCTTGTTATCAAGGTGACCCAAATCGCCTCCACGGTTCCCTCCGCCTCCTCTACTCCCCCATGCCAATGCAGTTTTTGTGAGTTTGAGTGGAAGCTCATTTCAAAGGAGGTCCTTACACACAAGTAGACAGTTTCAAATGAAATAATAAAAATATACCATAAAAGTACATATAGTGCAAATACAATAATAACTACTATACAAATACATATACATACATACATACATATATATATATATATATATATATATATAAAAGATAGAATAAACAGTATGAATACAACACAACATTGACAAAAAATGTTTAAAATACCTAAGTTCACCAAGACTATATAATAATACAGTACTACAATCATAAGAAGAGAGCCCAAGAAAACATAAAGGAAAAACATGCCCCAGTCCACCCATAGAAAAAAAAAAACAGAGGCTATTTAAAGCAAGTACATTTATCCCTCCATACATTGCCGAAACCAGCTTTGAAGGAACCTAGATTTTTTGCATTCCTGACCTCAGGTTCTAGTTCATTCCATAATTTTGACAAATAATACCTCCTTTGCATTTTGCTATAATTGTTATGTACAAAATGATCATCAAACATCTGTTTTTTAATTCTCTTAGATTGTGCTCATAATTTCTTTTCTGGGCAAATTTAGATCGAGACATATTTTCTCCACCAAATCCCAAGTAAGCCTTTGCCACAATTTGCTTTTTTCTTCATATTTCTAGGGAGTCCCATTGTGGCTGTTGTAACATATTACAATGATGGGTGCTATACTGGCATCTCAATACAAATCATGCCATCCTGTAATAGGCCCTTTCCAGCTTATCTAACTGTACCTGAGTAGCATGCTAGTATATTAAATTATTGTATTTCAATATGAGCAAAAGGAACTGCTCGACTATCTTATTTCTTAATTCTTTTGGTAGAATCGAAACTTTCCTATGGAGGACTCTAACCTGGTGTTGACCTTGCTTACTGTGCTGGTTATATATTCTGCCAAAGTAAGCATGCTATCTGTTTTTATTTTTAGTTGTTTAACCAGGAGTAGCACACTAAGCTGAAAGCTTTTTTACAGAAGCAACATGGGAGCACAGGGAAGTTAAGTGATTTGCTCAGGGTCACACAGTATGCAAGTAAAAGCTGTGGGATTCAAACCCAGGTTTGGTCTGCTGGATGTTACCAGATTTGCAGTTCAGAGCCTTAAACCACTGCGCTATACTGCCTCCCATAATTTGTGTTGTGTTTTTATCCTTTGTTACGCCTTTTGTTTTGTATTCCATAACTTGAGTTTTTTCCTTGCTCAACACCATTTTTTATTTCTTTAGTCAGTACTGTAAGATATCTAAGTTGAGCTGCAATACATTTTGCAGCTTGGCCCTATTTTTGGCTCAGCCTATTAATGCCATATTCTCTGCATATAAGTATATCTCACATCTTTTATTCATCTGTGGCAAGAGATGTACAGAACTCAGAAACAATAGGGAGCCCAGGATGGAGCCCTGGTGTGCCCACCCTATATATTTCTTCCCTTTCTGACAAAGTACCCCCAACATAGACCTGCTGCACTCTTTCTGTCAAGTAAGAGAGCAGTCACATTTTTATTGGGTCAGACACGCCAATGGATGAGAGCCGCTCCAGCAATAATTTGTAGTTGACTAAATCAAAAGCTTTTGAGAGGCTGACAAACACTGAGCCGACAGACTCAACCCCCCTCCAATCCACAGGAGACAGTGTTGATGAAGTTGACAGGGTGGAGTCTGTCAACCTTCCTGCCTTGAAATCCACCTGACAGTTTGACAGGAGTTTGTGCTTTTCAGGTATTCATAGAGTTGGTTACAAACCAACCTTTCAAATACCGTTAAGATTGTTGACAGCAAGGCTATTGGCTAGCACTTTGCCAGTTTATCCCTGTCACCCCTTTATTAATTGAAATGGTCTTTGAGTTTTCAGAAATCAGGCTATGTCCCTTGTTTTAGGCTGGAGTTAAATATATTTGACAGAACTGGGGCTATCTATCTGTTCTATAGAATATATATAACTCTGCCCAGCAGTGGAGACTGAAGTCGGGGATTGCCAGAGCCTGTAAGAAGTAAAGTGTCCTGCACTACAGCCTGACTGTTGTGAGGCACTTCTCCCACCCCACCCCTTCATTTATTGCTGCTGGCAGGTCACATATCACATCCCTCCTTTTTACTAAGTGTCCACTTGCAGCTTATAGACACCAACCACTAGGGATCACTGCACTCTCCACTCCTCTTTCAACTCTCTACCCCTCCTAGCCACTGCTTGAAAGCTGACCCACTAGAGGTCATTGCAGTTCCTTTTGAATCATTCTACCACCTACTCTCCTCACTCTTCCCATCAGTCTACCACTAAGCACCTGCCAGCATCAATCCTGGTACTCTTTTGTCCAAAGTCTACTGACTAACCACTAAGCCAATGAACCAGAACAACATTCTCCTCTACTTTCAAACTCTTAACCCTTCCTCCCTCCTTCTCTGAATTAAAAAAATTTCTACACTCTGTCCCTGAGCTGTGCTCAAACCCAGTACCCTTGTAGTCAGAGTCAGCAACTCTACCTCTGGACCACATTGTCTACCTATTTTATTCCTACTTTCTAAGCCCTTTAGTCTCACCCCCCCACCAAAATATAAGTTTACCACTTCTCTCTTGCTGCTTTGAACCCTGTACCCTCACTTTCAAAGTCAGCAGTCCCACCACTCAGCTAGCACACCTCTCTATCATTACTACAGCATTTCAAAACTCTAAAAACGCTCTAACCCTGCTAAAGTGTTATCTGAGTGCTTCTGCAGACCTTGAACCCAACTCCCTGCTGCTACAGCCACTGGCTGGGCTCCTTCCTGCTACCCTGGTCAAGACTTGAACCTAGTACCTTGTGCATTTCAGGCACCAGCCCTGCCACTACACCATAGCAGCAACTAGGCTTGAAGTGACCTTTCACTACTATCTCCCCTCATCATCCTAGTACCCCATTCTCTTCACTCAGCTCCCCCACCCTTACCAACTATGCATGTGCACCCCTGCTCACCAGCCTCTCTCCTCCTTCTTTGCCTTCGACCAACCCTATTGTCCCTATTAACCCTCAGCCTCTCTATTCCAGTGTTCCTACCTACCTCCTGTCCTCCCTCCTCCTTTACCACTGCTCCTCCCCTCCTCCTCCTCCACACACCCTATGCTCCTCTCCACCTCACCCCCCATCCAGACATTACCTTTCCTCCCCACCAGCTCCCTTGCGCTTCTGATCACACATGTCTTCTCTGCCTGTGCCCTACCCACCCCTGTTCTACAAAACCCCTTCCTCATCCTATCACTCCCGGCGTAAACTCTCCATCTGGCACCCTCCGACCAGAGCACTTCTCCTCCTTCTACTCCTAACAGGAACATACACATCCCAACCCAGGCCCTGCCCTCCCACCCACCACCCAGCCCATTGGTCTTCAAGTAGCCTCCATGAACATATGCAGCCTGCTGAAGAATTTGACACCCTACAGTGTTGGGCCTTGGCTCATCAACCAGACATCATAGCCCTGGTTGAAACATGGCTGTCCAAATCCACCCCTGACTCATTTGTTTCCCTCCCAGGCTATACCTTATACCGGGAGGACCGAGTAGGCAAATGAGGGGGTGGCTGTGCAATCTACGCTAGGGACACTTACTTGGACACGCACTCCCCACCCCTGCCCTTGTAAATGGGGCCCAGGCTCTTACCCTCAAACTCACCCCGGACCCCTCTAGGAGCCCTCTCTATCTCACCACAGCTTACGTTCCTCCAAAGAACCAGCACCCGGCCCTGGTATCTTTAACGGACTACCTGGCAACCCTCCACCATAAGGCGGAGCAAATCCTAGTTGGGGACCTTAATGTAAATTGGCTCAGCACCTCCTCATCTGCGATCAGAGACTCATTTGCCGCCCAAGACCTGACGCAACTCATCACCCAGCCCACAAGAATAAACCCTAAGAGAGGTACCAGCACCCTTCTGGATGTTATTATAACTAACCGACCCCATAAAATCCAAAACATCCAGGTCCTCCCAGACTCCCTCAGTGACCACTCTCCTATCCTATTTCATTGGGCAGTCTCCAATCCCAAACCCAAAGCCCAGACCACCTCCATGGGCGCCTCCGCCCTGGTGGGCTGAAAAACTAAAGTATTCCTCACCCAGATAAACTGGTCCCCATTCATCATGCTACTGACATTGACACTGCCTCGCCTTCTTCACTCACACCTTCAACATGGCCTGTGATCTCTTTGCGCCTCACCAAAACCCGGTCCAAAACAGAATGCACCTTGGGTTAGCCCGGCCCTTCTACAATTACTAAGGAATCGGGATAACCTCTGGCACCTGCCACTGAAACGGGTCATCTGTCTGATAGGCAGGCTTACAATGCAGCCCGAATAAGTGCTCATGGGCCATCAGGAAAGCCAAGGCCGACCACTCACCAGGGCCTCCCTTACTCTCCTCCTGGGCTCCGCCCGGACTCTCTGGGATAATATTACAACTTAACGGAAAAGCTCTCCCCTGCCCCATCCCAGCTCACTAGAAATGGCACTACCACCACCGAGCCTGCCACCATAGCTAACTGGTTCAACACCGCTTTCACTGACCTTAGCTCAGTCCTCCTAGTAATTTCTTTGACCCTCCCCCAACCAACCTCCCCTGTCCTCCAGTGCCCCAGCTTCCACCTGCGCAAGATTTCCACCCGGGAAGCCAGACCCATCCTAGTCAAAGCTTTGAATGGCAACAGTCCCGGCAGTGACTCACTGGACCCCAGTATCCTCAGGCTGGTGCTAGATGAAGTCCTTGCCCCACTCACCAGCCTAATTAACCAGTCACTCTGCCTGGGACAATTTCCCACAGCGTGGAAAACAGCCATTATCACACCAATTCACAAAGGGGGCGACAGGTCATCGGCCAACAACTACCGGCCAATCTCCATCCTCCCCCCCATCTCTAAAGCCCTGGAGAAAGTGGTGGCCAATCAAATCACTGATTATCTGACTAAGCATAACATTCTATGCCCAGAGCAACATGGCTTCCGTGCTGGTCACAGTACCAGCACTGCCCTAACTAATTCTCCAACTTCACACTCCTCCTTGGATACCAGCTCCTAGCTGGTGCAGTGTTCATTGACCTCTCAAGGCCTGACACCGTCTCCCATCCACTTCTGCTGAATGCACTCTGCCACACTGGTCTCAGCTGGCCCCTTAGCATGGTGCACAAGCTACCTTGGCCTCGATTGCAGTGTAAAAATCAATAGCACAGTCTCGATACCCGTCCCATTCACTCTGGGGTCCCCAAGGCTCCATCCTGGGCCCCTCTCTTCTCGCTCTATCTGAACACCCTGCCCAGTGCATGCCCTGGCAAAATTCTACTGTATGCAGATGCGCTGTCCTTTTTGCCACCCACCGCAATCCCGTCTCCCTCCAGGACACCCTACAGCAGTCTTTCAACAGTGCCGAAGCCTGGTTTAAGGAGCGCAGACTCATCATCAATCTTAAAAAGACCAAAGCTATGCTCTTTTCCCACCCCCAAAACAAGGCTAGCAACCACCCACTCTATATCCTTCCAAGTACCAATCAGCCACTGGAACAAGTCTGCTCCTACAAATACCTTGGGGTTACCTTCGACTCAGCCCTCACATTTCACAACCACATCGATGCCTTAACATCCGCCACTAACATAAGGCTGGGCATTCTCTTCATCATAGAACCTACCTTCCCCCAAATGCTCTCCCGGCTCGCTGTTACATCATCCGTTCTGTCCCTTGTAGACTATGGCTACCAGTCTATGGTGCTGCCGACACCACTGCACTCAAAAAATTCACTTAACCCTGAACAAAGCCTGCAGATTGATTACTGGTGCCCCAGGCTCACTCACACCCTGTCAGCTGTATGTTGAGGCTAAATTGCTTACCCTAGATGAACGGCTCCAATACCAAACCTGTCTCCTCACAAAAAAAACCTACTCAGGCTCTCCCCCCCTGGGGTAACGGCATCCATCCACCAGAGCCCTCCCACTATTGCAACACGGTCTTCCAACAAGACCACTCTAATGGTCCCCAGATCAAGAACCAGCCGTGGCCAGAGGTCCTTCTGCTATAGAGCCCCAACCTGGTTTAACTCTCTCCCTGCCCCCATCTCCAATGCCACCACCATCTCTAAGTTCAAAACCACCCTTCAAAACCACATCATCAACACTCGTAACTGCTCCTGTCTCTGAAAGTAGCCTCCACCTCTACTTCTCTTGACAACGCCCTCCGGGCGGCTCTCCACCTAGCCATCCCCACCACCACTTCTCTGTACACCGTGCCTGTGTTTAGCCTGGCCAGTACCAGCTGTTTCAGTATTTACCTACTAGATTGCTCACTATTGATACCAACTTGTGTAACACCTGTTCTCAACTTACATGTACCCTGTAACCCAAATGTATTTGTCTGACCACAGTGTGACGTGGCGCCTCTGTTGAACGCCTATTGTTTTGCAAACCTACGCTATGTAACCAAAAACACAATGTATGTCTTTATGTGATGAAGTACCTTTGGAAACGAGCCTCTGGCTCAAAGGTTGTAAACTGATTTTACAAATAAATAAATATATACAGGTATATATTTTTATAATTTTAATTTTTATTTTCATCAGATATGTTTTGTCCAATATGTAGTGCAATACAGTTATACAGGCATAAGTATATCAAAATCACATGTCTGCATTCCTTGTATCTGTAAGCACATTTGGTTTCAACAATAACTAATACAGGTTTCAGGTTGGATGTTCTACAGAATATTTTAGAATCTTTGGGACGGATATTCAAACTGCGCTATTTTGTGGCGCAAGCCCTTGCACTGCACAAAATAGTTGCGCAGGGGTGTGGCTGGGGCGATATTCAAAGGAGTTGCGCTATTGAGCAACTCCTTTGAATATCACCCCCTGGCCACAGCCACTGTGCATGGCGCAGTGGAACTTGTGCCACCGCAAGTGGTCAGAGTGGAGCATTCAAGTTGCGGTGGTGCAAGTACCATTGCGCCATCGCCAAATTTCCGATATTCAAGGGTGACATGCAAATGGGGCCATAATTCATGCAAGGCGCGGGGGGCCATTTGCATCTATTTAGGCCTCATTTCATATGCCATTAGCATGCAGGTCGCGATCCTGAGGACTTGCACCTGGCACCCTGCCAGGCAGCAGCTGTCGAGACCGGCGCCCCTGCAGCCCAATTGCAGGCAAAAGTGTAAAAATCCCCCACCCCCGACTGGCCCGATCGCGGGCAAAAGCTTAAATAACCCCCACCAGCCTGATCGCAGGCAGCAAAGTGTTCCCCAGAACATATCCCTGGTGGTCCAGTGGACGCTAAGCCCGATCGCGGGCTGAGAAAGTTTAAACCCCCGAAAATATCCGTGGTGTTCCAGTGGATCGCTAAGCCTGATCACGGGCTGCATAATGTGGCGACACCCCCAAGACCATATTCCTGGTGATCTAGTGTCCCCCACCCACCCACGAGCCCACCACCCGCTCCCCGCGGCGGCGGGCGGCAGCATCCACCCGCCTGCCCCCCTGCCACCCGCCCGACTGACTGCCGGTGGGGCTGCCGTCCATTGGTGCAGAGCAAGAGCCAATGGGCGTGCAGCCCCTCCATTAAAAGGCAGTCAGATATGAATGAATTTCATTCACATATCTGGACTGCTGCTGTATGTTATGAGCTGCGCGCCCGACAGCTCTTGCTTCTCGCCAACAGGCATGCAGCCACCGGGCAGTCAGCGGTAGCCCGGAAGGCGGCGGGTGGGATGCCGCACGCCCTATGGCAAAGATGAAATTCAATGGCTTTGCCTGCGATCAGGCCAGTCGGGGCAGGGTGGGATATTTATGCTTTTGCCCGGTCGGGCCAGTCGAGAGGTGAATTACTTTGCCGCAATCGGGCTGCAGAGCACAGGAGTAGGTTGAGGGCCAGCCACAGGTGGCAGCTGCTGTGTTCGCACTGCAATGCAGCAGCTCACCTGTGGGTGGCCCTCGACTTCCTCCTTTGGTTTTGGCTCAAAGTTGTGCAGGCGCAGGTTGGGGGTTGCGCCTGCACAACTCTGCACAGCCCACTGAATATCGGGCTGTGCAGTTTATGCATGGATCCTCCCCCTCCAGTTCAGCATGCATTCATCTGCATTGCGCTGTTGCTCAGCTTGCCTTGGGGGGCACAACTGCCTCCTGCTGAATATCGCAGAATGGCGCAATTTCGGACTTGCGCAGGTGCAACCCTATTGCACATGGCGCAACCCTTTTGAATATCCCACCCATTATCTCAACTTAATCTAGTTCAATAGCCTTTTGTGTATTCAGTTCATTTATTTGTTTTTGTACCTCAACATCTTTTAATGCTCTAAAATAAAACTTTCAGAGTTTCTCATCAAATTTTGGTTCTTTATCTTGTGACTCCAGGCAGTTTGCATCACTGTCATTTGACACTCAAATTTAATATCAGGAAGGCGACAGAAGTAATGGTTTAAATTATTTGCAATTTGGCACATTGTCATTTCTAGACCTCTTTCATCTCTTAAACTTATTTCCGTGTCTTTCTTAGTATTCCCTTCCAGTTGTTTTATTAGATTTCCTTATTGTGCCAGACTTTTTGTTGATCTATTTTATTTTGACAGCATCTTCTTTTAGCCTTTTCAATCATATTTTTACGTTTATTCCTGATCTTTTTAAATCATTCCCAATTCTCATCCTGCAGGGTCCAGTTTGACTTCTTCCAAATTCTGTCCATCTAATCTGTTTTTAATTTTTTCATCTACCCATGGATGGTGTCTATTTCTTTCTCTAACTTTTATAAATGGATGACGGGATATTCAGACTGTGTCCGGCTGTGTCGCAAGCCTGGGCACAGCACAACTGGCTGCTTGGGGTGTTGACAGGGTGATATTCAGCGGGCTGCACCATGGCACAGCATTGTTGAATATCACACCTTGGCCACCCGCCAGTGTGCATGATGCAGTGGCACTGTGCCAGCATAAGTGGCCAAAGTGGTCGGGGATGCGCTAGGCGCAAGTTCCATTGCGCTAGGTGCAACAACTCGCGATATTCAAAAGTGCACATGCAAATGGACCATAATGTATGCAAGGCGCAAATGGGGCCATTTGCATGTCATTATGGCCCCATTTGCATGCAGGTGCACCGATCCCTGGGGACTTGCACCTGGCACCCTGCCAGGCTGCAGCCCTCGGGGACCGATGCCCCCTGCACATCGCGGCAAAGTGCCCCACTGCCCGATCGTGGGTATGTGTATAACTCAGAACATGTCCTATATCCCTGGTGGTCCAGTGGATTGCTTGCAGCCCGATCGCGAGCATAAGTCTGTTTACAATTGTTAACACTATTCCTGGTGGTCCAGTGGATGGCTCGCAGCCTGCTCATGGGCGTCAGTACAAAATAATACCACACCAAGCCAACTCTGGTGGTCTAGTGGTACCACCTTCCCACCCGTCCACTGAGCCCACCGCCCGCTCCTCCGGTCAGCGGCGGGCGGCAGCCCCACCGGCTTGCTGTCCGCAGCCTGCTGACCAACTCCCTACGGTAGGGCTGTACACCCATTGGTCCACAGTGTGAGCCAATGGACATGCAGCCTGTACTGTACTATGCAGTCCAGATATGTGAATGGATCCATTCATATATCTGGAACGTGTAGTACGGTATGGGCTGCACGCCCACTGGCTCACGCTGTGGACCAATGGGATACAGCCCCACCGTGAGGAGTCGGTCAGCAGGGCAGCAAGCAGGGAGGGCCACCCTCCACTGACCAGGGGAGTGGGGCAGTGGGGATCAGTGGGCGGGTGGAGGGGTACCGCCAGACCACCAGGATTGGCTTGGTGTGACATTTTTGTACTGACGCTCATGACCGGGCTGTGAGCGGTCCACTGGACCACCAGGAATAGTGTTAACAGTTGTAAACAGACTTATGCCCACGATCGGGCTGCAAGCAATCCACTGGACCATCAGGGATATAGGACTGTTTATGTGTTCTACATTTGCCCGTGATTGGGCTGCGAGCAGTCCACTGGACCACCAGAGATTTAGGACTCTTGTTTTTATACATATGCCCGCGATAGGGCATGGGGAAGGCGCCACCACGAAGGTGCAGCCAGAGCTCTAGTGGCCACCCACAGGTGGCAGCTGCCGTGTTGCGCCCTGCAATATGGCAGCTCACCTGTGGGTGGCCAGCTGTTGCTCCTTTTTTTTTGGCTCACCTGTGTGCAGCGCAAGTAGGGGTTGTGCAAGCATGGGCTCAGCACATTCCGGGCTGAATATCAAGATGTGCAGAGTATGCATGGGTACGCCCCCCCCCACCTGCACCGCATACATTACTAATGTGCTCCGGCGCATCAGGATTTGTGCCAGGCTCAATCCCCCTTTGAATATCGTGCCAGGGCGCAACCCTTCTGAATATCCCATCCGGAGCATTTACATTGCAAATACCCACATAAGTGTTTGTAAAATCCCTAATTGCTAGACCCACATGTGAATAAGGTTTATTCATTCCTAGTCTACTTGCCCTGTTTGTTGCTAGAAACACAATTTGTTAAAATTCTTAAAGTCTCTAATACATTTAACTGGGACTGGGTTTACCTTATCAAGCTTTTGTTCTTCGCATTCTGTATAGCAGTGATACCCTAATTGTTGGCATCCCTACCTTGTGATGCAATGCTTTAATGCCTGAAGTCTTAAATATTAAATCTAAAATACTTCCGTTACTTGAATGGGTACTTTTACGGGATGAGGCATTCAAGATCTGTGTCAGACCTAGGGATTGAAGTTCAGCTTCAAGTTTTATTCCTCTAGCCTCTCCCCATGCTGTATTAAAATCCCCAATTAGAATTGTTTCCCTTTGTTCAATTAGTGTTGTTAATTTCGAGGTCAGAGGTTCAAAAGCTACTACCCTTACTTTGGGATGTGAATAAACTACCACTACACAAATTTTTGATTTTAGAATGTAGATTAACATCATCTCCATATGTTCTAGGTTTCCTGAAAAAAGCATTTTTGTTTGGTCTAAATTACTTTCAATAAATAGTGCAACCCCCCCCCACCACCACCACCATGCGGTGGTCTATCATAATGGAATATTTCATAATTCCTTACTGAAATCTCAGAATCTGGATTTTTTTTTCAAAAGCCGTGTCTCAGAGATTCCTACAATATCATAAGCCCCTCTGTGCAGTCAATTTTCAAACAGATCTTGTTTGCTCACTAGACTTCTATCATTGTCATGGGCTATGTTTATGCTGTTTATCTTTTGCAATGGGCCAGGATTGATTTCAATATCTCCACTCACCAGTGACAGCATCAAGCAGAGAATTAAACCCCTGCTTGGATTTATACTAACAAGTTTTAATCCAGAAAATATCCCAGTAGCTTCTATTATGGGCTTAATGTAATTCTTATTCCAATGGCATTTGAAGCTATTACTTCTGCCTGATGATATATATGCTCTTATGGTATTGAAACTTGCAAGTAGAAAAGTTAAGGTTTTGTACACAACTTGTTGGGGTTTAAACAAGCATTTGTCAATGCTGGATGTTTGCTTGCTGGCACTGGCATTGCTAGTGCAGGAGTTAGAGAGATGCATAACAGGAATGGCAGTATTGAACTAACGCCAACCCCCATCCCCACCATGCAGAGACTGAAAGGCGTTGGGGGTGTGCCTTTGGGTCATTGGCCATAACGCTTATGCCATTCCACCACACCCCACCCTGCAGACACCGACAGGTGTCGCAGTGTCCTTTTGGGTCTTCGGCCCTTATGCCCAACCCATTTCATACAGGAATAAGCTGAGATGGGTGCAGTATAAGGGAATGGGGTGAACTTTAGGGCTGAAGACTCCAAGGCAAACCTTGATGCCTGTCAGTGGCTGTAGGGTGTGGTTAGAATGCTGTGAGCATTACGGCCGATGAACCCAAGTCACACCCCCCGATGCCAGTCAGTCTCTACAGGGTGGGCGTTATGGTTGAAAACCTTCACCCCAGGCATTTGTTGGTATTTTCACTCCAAATTTTCAAAATGGGCTTTTTGGGACCCCACCTCATGAACACTGGAATTATCATTTCATTACTCAATCCTGAAAGGTGATTTCACACAGCAACTACGCCATTTGGTGCCACAGGTGTGGAAACACATTTTGGGCAGGATGTGAAAAATGACAGCTGTACTGTTCGTGAGGAGGTGTGGAAAAATGACAATGTTGAAAATCTGGAGTGAAAATATGAAAAATTCACGGTTACGAGCATATGTAGAAACTGCACAATGCACACCTGTAACATGGTCATTTTTTGGAATGTTTTGCACCAAATGTTTAATGTGGGTTTTGGGACTTCCCTCATGAAGAATGGCACTGTGATTTTTTAATCCATCCCGAAAGTTGATTTTGCACAGCAACCATGCCATTCTAGCCACAGGTGCAAAAACACATTTTGGGTAGGATGTGAAAAATGACAGCTGTACTGTTCATAAGGAGGTGTTAAAATGGCAATGTTGAAAATCTGGAGGGAAAATATGAAAAAGTGGCAAAGTTTTGAGTGTGGGTAGAAAATGTGCAATGCACATCCATAACGTGGTAATTTTTTGGAATTTTTTCACCAGATTTTCAACACAGGCATTTTAGGACCTCTGCTCATGAACAGTGTCACTGTGATTTTCTTAATCTGTCCTGAACACTGATTTCCCACAGCAACTGCTCTATGCTGTGCCAGACATGTGGAAACACATTTCAGCCAGGATGTGAAGAATGACAGCTGTACTGTTCATAAGGAGGTGTGAAAAAATGCCAATGATGAAAATCTAGAGTGAAAATATTAAAAATTCATGAAGTTACAAGTGTGCATGGAAACTGCGCAACACACGCTTGTAACAGTGTAATTTTTTGGAATGTTTTCACCAAATTTGCAACATAGGTGTTTTGAGAGCTCATCTCATGAACAGTGACACTGTCATTTTGTTAATTGGTCCCGAAAGGTGATTCCATGCAGTGACTATGAAATCACCTTTCAGGACCGAATAACGCCATGACAGTGACTGAATTCATGAGGAAGGGTCCCAAGAACCCCATGTTGAAAATTTGGTGCCAAAATTCCCCAAAATGCTCAAGATATGCACCAAAGTAAAAAAAAAAAAAACAACATTTATGCCATTACACAGCTTACGGCATTTCTTCAGTTAGCATTCAGCTTTGAAGAGTGCACCGTGTTCCCTGTCCACTGAAGATCATCGTGCCAGGCTCCAGAGGTAAGTATGGAGTGAGGGTGGATGTGGGGAGGTGGGGTACGCAGAGGGTGGGTGCAGGTTGAGTGAGGGGGCAAGAGACTCAGCGAGGGACCGTTTTCTTTTTTTACAGGTTTTATTATTTTTTTTTAAGAAAAAGACAATGTGGGACTTTTGGCATGCTGGGGTGGGCTCCCAGTGTGCCACCTGGAAGTTTGTTTGGTGGGAGTGGAGCCGACAGGTATTGGGCACCCCCATCAGCCATACAGTGTGCGGGGGGGAGAGAGCATCAGCCGTGGGGGATTGGGCACTCCCTCGGCACATAACAAATGGGGGGAGGGGTGCATCATGCTGACGGGGATTGGACTACACAGTCGGCAAATGAACTGAGGAGGGGACATGCTGACAGGGGGATTGGGCACCCCCATCAGCTTCACCAAGGACTGTAAGAGGCAGCGGCTGTCTATCGGCTTCCTGGGGACTGTGAGAGGCTGACGGAGATGCCGTCACCATGTTTATTGAAAGGGGACACCACACAATGCAGCTGTAATTGACTGCTGCAGTCAGGGACCACCCCACAAACACAGCTGATTGTGTAGTGATGGGGCACTGCCTGATTGCAGCGGTCAATTGCTTTGAGCATAGTGGCATGCTCATTAACTGCCATCAACGACAGCATGCTCCTCTATTGGCCGCGGCAGACACCAGCCCTAAAACGGACTGCTGCCATTCGCCACAACACTGCCATGCCTCCACAACCAACTTGTGAAGGAAGCTAACACAATGTGTTTTCTTGCACATGCGTGCAAGCAAACACAAAAAGGAGTGGGATCGCGAAGAGGTAATATATGTACTCATTCTAATGAGCATCTGAAATATCACTGCTGCATTGTGCCAAGATTAACTATTTGAGTGCCCTCGTGATCCTTGTAGATAACCTTGCACTGTTCACACCATACTCATTCCATCCAATCAAAAGGCTGGGTTTCCTAAAGCTGATTTTATAATTGTGTGTGGAGGACCTCTCAAAACCATAAGAGGTTCCAATGTGCATACTTTGAAAACAGTGAATTATACCACTTTTTCCAGGATTGGGGATTATTTTTCTCTCCATATTTTCTCTAAATGGCCAATTTTATATAGCAATTTGTCTTACTGTGCCCAGCCAACAGAAGAGGTATTATTGGGCAGGGTAGAAACTTCCAAAATAACATCATAATACATGACTTTACCTGCTACAGTATATCCCAACACTCCAGAGGTGCAAGGTCAGAATGGACTGTAGACCCTGCAAGTTAACCTTGCTGGGAAAACATGAGTCCACCTCTGGCAATAACTGGTGTGGGTCCTGCTGTAGAACCTTACTATAGTAGTTACTTGAGTGGCACAAGGCATAGCCAAGTGCTTTAACCAGCTGGGGCATAAGTTATCCACAGCACAGCTTGCTAACCTTGGAGTGCATTACTGAGCTTATTAATGTGCATTAGAATTGTATCTTTGAGCACAGTTCTGAATGACATTTAAAAGCTAACCCACGTACTAGAACAAAAGAGGCATGCGGTTATACTCCAGGGCTCTTGCAATGTTACAAATTTCTCCAGTTTCACTCACATGGTATAGAGGCCACCAGGACCCTTTGATGGAACCACAGCTTTGTTTACGTGGGTTTTCGATGATGTAGGCATACACACTGGTCTGCCAGTAGTGCATCCTACATGAGGACTGGCCAGGGTAGGGGACCTGAACACAACACAGATGTAAAACACAGTTACCTACCTAGAAGAGGGCATGGGCTACACAAACTTCATGGCCCTCTGCCAGCCAACAAAGCAGCAGCACTGGCATTAGCAATGAGGATAACCACCCACCTTCCAGGCAAGACAAAGGGTGATCCCATTACTACCCCAAATGTAAAGGATGAGGGACAGGGGATAGGAAGGAAATATATATATGGGAGCAGGAAGCTTATATTCCTTCCGCGCCATTTTTAATACACAGGCTAGACCCCTGTCTGGGGACTCAGAAGGGCGTGCCCAGGTTCCATCCACCTTGGGGAATGGAGAAACATTGTGGTGTATTCCTTGTCAGAGTATGAAAAAAAAGGGGCACCCAGGTAAAGGGGCTGGTCAGGAAAGAATGCAATGGAGATTTCTAGAGTGATCACTCGGTGGGCTGGGCAGTTTGTACTTGACTGGCAAGAGCGGCCTCTGGGGGCCCAATGCTAGGCCTGAGCTAGACAGGCAGTAGAGGCTAATCTAACAAATGTTCTTGGGGTCCAAGAAAAGATCCAAGAGTCATGTCTCATAAGACTGTCAAAGGAACCGGGCTGTCTACATCCCTCAGATATGAGAAGCTATAACACATTATAAAAAGTTATCAGAAATGCTGCAATCTGATTGGCTGTTAGGATTCCAACAGACTTACATTAATCCATGTTATACTGTCACGTACAGCCTGATCACAATGGCACATGTATTCTTCCTATCAGCATTCCATCCTCTAGCACTGCTGAATGACTGGAATGATGTATTCTGATTCTGAACCAGCATTCTTAAACTGTTGGTGGAAGAACTATTTTATTAAAAATCTCCCTCTAAGTAGGAAAACATTAAAAAAATACACTTTAACACTTTTCTTTTGGAATCATTTTTATAGTAGCAATAAGGCACTTCCGGGGTTAGATTAACAGTCAGTTAATCACCTCCTAGGCAATATGGCATCGGCTGTGCCTCGTGCCACATTACACCCCTAGGGGTGATTAACAGACTGTTCATCTAACCCTGGTCATGTCTTATGCTTAAATCATGTGCAGCTGGTTGTTGGAGAAACAGACATTAAGATGCCAATTGCACCAAGGGACTAGTTCAAGAAACAGGCTGCCACAAGAGGATGTTGCTGAGTGCACGTAGCAGGGGACTCATGTTCTAGCAGATATTGGCCCCACTGTCAGCGGCAGTAAGGTTACCTGGCACCATCCCTCCAGTGTTGGCTGGAAGCAGAAATAATTATGCATGGACAGTCTCTGACCCAGTGCACTATACTGGATGCTTTAAAAATCAGGACTGTGGCTGTGTGCAGCTATGAACTGGGGGGGGGGGGGCTCATTACTTTGATCACCTTCAGGTGAACTAGAAATAATTGAACTGTTAGGAACCTATTACTGCATCCTTTTCCAGGATGCTTAGGGGTTGATTTTAACATTATTTGACTTGTCTAGGGCAGGTAACCCTCTGCCTCTTCAACTTCACTAGTGCAGGTCCTCCATGACTGCCACTGAAATTGCTGCTGTGACCCCCCCCCCCCAATACTAATTCATGGCTGGTCACTTGGCATGATTACTACCAGAAATGCAACTGTCTGTGTCACAGTATGAGAGAGAGCGTGTCTTCCTCTGCTCAACCCAGTTCAGTGCCCTGCGGTTGGAGAGGAATGTGGTGAAGTGTAGGATGATGCAGACAGAGCTTTTGCATGGAGGGGCCAGGGCTGCATGACTGAAAAGCCAACACCATAGCATTGTGTGGTCCATGGGGTGGGGTGGGTCGGGTCAATGAGAGATACAGAGACTGCAGTGGCAATGAACGGGGGGGGGGAGGGGTCTGCATATTGTTTTCGCCTGCATGGAATATACAGTGTATATATTTTTTTGCTGTGTTGGTGGTAGGGGAGTGACATGAGAGAATGTTTTTTTTGCTGTGGTTAGGGAGTGACATGAGAGAGATTAATGTGCAATTATAATTGCAGACTAGTGAAACCATCTGCAGGACAGTGCTATTTTGGGGCAACTTATATTGCTGGTTAGTGCAGGGAAAAAAAAAGATATAGTAAACACCTGCACCACCCCCCCCCACCACCAAGTGCCCCTCCATACTAGGTTGGGCCTGGACTTGTTCAATAAATGGGCAGTGTGTTCATTTTCATATGCAACAAGCATGGTTTGTGTTTTTTTGCTAACAAAGGTTGCTGCAAGAGGTCAGCAGATCAGAAGCGAGTGGTAATTGTTCTGCACCTTCCACGCCAGGAAACATGGTGCATTAAAGGATCAGAGTCCACTCAAGTCTCTCCTTCCCCATCAAAGTTCCACCAAGGACAACAAAAGAACTGCGCTCTGGCCACACCTGTTTGTCTATGAATTCCCCACCCCCTGCCCCTCTTCACACTGTTTATATGTGACCCCTGGGGGCTTACCTGGGCTGCCACACTCTTGAGGTCCCACACAGCTGCTGCTGTACTTCCAGCTCTCCCTTGCTTGACCATGTGCATATTGTGGGAGAGAGAGAGAGAGAGGTGGCAGCACAACTCTTTGGCTCCCCCAGAGCCCTAGAGTCTACATGGCTGTAGCCACAATTCACAGACCCAGTCCTCCGATTGTGGCAGAGGGGACGGGGAACAAACAGGATGCCTCCTCTTTTCAGCACCTCAGTACGCCATTGGGACACCGACTGCCGCTGATGGAGTGGGAGTGCATGTGCTAGGGGCTCTTCCCTAGCACTCCCCACTGGCAGACACTACTTATGAATCCACTACCCCACCACCAAGGCAGGTTAACTGGACACCGTCCCCAGAGGGCTGGAGCACATCCCTGGAGCCAGCACACAAAATGGGGGGCATAGAAATAAAGAATTTGGAGCACAAGGCTCCTGCAAAAACATGGGTGCGGCCATCTTGCTGCCCTCTGACCAATCAGAGGGCTAGAAAACCCTAACAACAGAAGCAAAATATTGTGAAGGAATGATGCAATCAGCACCTTCCCAGTTGTACTGGCAGGCTTAAAGAGCCAAATTAAAGTTCAGGACAGTGCAGAAAGACTAAAGGACAGCCATGACTGACCAACAGAACACTGAGTTGAAGGAGAGAAGTTTCTAGGCTCACGGTAGTTGAGAGACTCAGAAGTGAGCTGACCTTCTGCTTCTTGTTAGAAATGGAGGCCTAGCCAGGCCCAGATCTTGGGACGTCCTGGGCTGGGATCATCCTTTCGAATACTTCAAGGCTTATATCTCTGCAACTGTGTCAGAGAGTCACCTGCAGAATGAAGCTCCTGTGAGAGAATCTGGATGTCAAAACATTGAGGAAAGCTGCTGAGCTGAGGAATCGATGACAGAGACCTGCACCATTACTGAGCTGCTGCGGAGCCAGGGAGGGGGGCCTGCTAGCCCTTACTGAGTGGCGTGAATAGGGAGTTATGGGTACATGCCCAGAGTATGAGGGTACTATCAGTACTACAGAGAGAATCTGGATTGTGGGGGTTGCTCCTGGGGTCTAGGCTACCTGGGAACCATGAAGCTGCTGCACAGTGCTCCTGCATACTGAATGTTGAGCCAGATGGATGTGCTGCTGCCAAGTGTCTGAGAGAGTCCCAAGTGCTTCATATCCTGGCCACTGGGGCCCACTACCATATGTCGCCTGACTTGCTGCTGTGTACTGGTTCCTGCCCAGTCAGAGCTGCTGCATCCATGGGTCACACGAGTGCTGGTGCTGCTGGCTGGGGTCTTTTGTAATTTTCCCTCTTGAGTACAGTTACCTCATTGGGATTACAAAGCTGGATTTTCTGAGCATTAGGGGTGCCACGTTCCTTACATTGTGCTAGCATACTATGGGCTGTTGGGGGGGGGTGTTAAACTGCAAAATTGCTAAATCACATCAAGTGCACCACTGAAAGAACCCAGGCAGCATAGCTACCAGGCCTGCAGAGGGGCTTCAGTGTAATTCCTGAGCACCCAGAGTCACATATTCTTTTGTCATACTTGAACTCACAGTTTTAATACTGATACCAGCTGAAGAGTTTACTGCACCCTATGTAGGATAATTTATCCATACGAGGCTCTTAACTGGGTGGGTGCTTCCTAGACTGTGTGGGTAGTAACTCCCAACACAATGGCTCCCAGGGGGTTTAGGGTGGGAGTGCTCAAGGTGACTTGCAACAATCTACCCTCCTCTTTTCCTCCAGCTTCCAGGCCTGTGTTCCAGCACTAATTTTTTGAATTATACCTCTGTGTGTGCACCCGCACATTTACTGATGAATATAACAAACGTCTCATTGGTCCTTAGAGTTTGGACCAGTCCAGGATAGGCAGGTGGGTAGGTACTGCATCCCAGAGAGTGATACTTCACAGATCTGGCCCACTTATTTTCTCTGGGTGTGGCACCATTCAGGGTTTTTTTTTTTGTTTCTTTTTAATCTGTGCTCGGACGAACCCCTCTACCGCAGAACAAACACAGAAACAGAAAATGATGGCAGAAAAAGACCATCAAGCCTGCCCAGGGTTCTCTTATCTGTCCTGGGACCTCTTGTCCATATGTGTTTTTATCCCTCATGGTGCACCACACTGCTCCCCTCCCTACTGCTACTGACCTCAGCAACCACAAAACCATTCAGAACTCAACCCCTCAACCAGGTGGGCCCTGTACAGTCACAAACGTGAACCTGGACACAGTGACCCAATGGGTCACATAAACACCTGCTTTCCTATAATTTTTTTATTCAGAAAGATGATTTACACACCTCTTCCATTCTTGCCAAAGCTGTACCCCCCCTGCACACTGCACTTGTACTAAAATACTGTTCGTGTAAGCACAGTGTTTACACTATTATTTGTGTGAGTTCAGGTTTTTCTGCAGTCTGAAAAATACCAACAGTCTCAAGTTATTGGATATCCTCCTCCATTGACTTCTGTAAACAAGGTAACTACTCAGGGTTATTACTTTCTCCCACAAGGACTCCCTTCCTGGGACACCTCCTGGAGGCAAACAGTTTGCATGTTTAACAATGCTCCCTTCTCTCGGTTGTCATATATGATTATGCAAATGATGACTTGCTCCAAATCCATTCCTACAGAAACCAAGGAAGGGTAATCGCTGGCTGAGCAACATGCCTCACCTGCGAATTTAAAACTTTGTAAGCCCCCCTAGTCCAACTTTCGGAGGGGGGGAACAAAGGGGCTATTGCAAGAGATGTGGCAAATGGATCAGTTCCTAAAGGGGTATAGAAAAAAACTCGATCCTAAAAGGAACCCGGGATACCGAGAAAAAGCAATCATGTGAAGAAGTTAGCCAAAATCAAGTAATTTCATGTTTCAAACAACATGAAGTCTTGCTGTATTTTGACAAGTGCAGTTAGCCCGAGCCTTTAAACTGCCCTGTAGAACAATGGGTTAACTTTTCTATGCATGGCATAGAATGTTCATCTTGAGCTCGGTTGATATCTCTGCCTGTTGTTATTCGAACTGCAATTGTCAGATTCTTTACTCCACCTCACTGAATAGTCGCTCCGGAGATTTCTCCTGCTGCTCGGTTCAAAGTCGGTTGAAGTGTCGGTTTTCGACCTAAATTTTGTTTCCGCATAGTCAGTTCAAGTCTGTCTGTGGTACCATGAGTACTAGATAGGTTTTGTTCTGTTTTCTGTGTGGAACTTGTAAAAGGCGTGGATCGATTTGGCTGAACCGATCATTCAGGTAAATTTTGTACTTTACTTTAGTGTGTGGTTACCAGTCCGTATCGGTTCTAAAAAAAACAGGTTTTAGTACATTTTTTTCCAAGACACGTGACACAGTCAGGAACCGATAGGGGAGTCTTGCTCATGTTGCCAAAAAAGGGTAAGTTTAGTTAGGTTGGCCATGTCTGAGAAACCCAAGAAAAAAACCGGGCCCACTGAGTTTCAACACTGCAGTGTGTGTGGGGAGGTCTTTGCTAAGGCCGATCCCCACACCACCTGTGTTTATTGTCTGGGGTTTGACCACCCGATTCAGACTGCCAAATTTGTAAAAAATTTCCCAAATCTACCCTGGAAAAGAGATTAGGCAGACTGAAGGAAAGGGAGGCCGAGAAGTCCTCTGACCCGGATGGCCAGCCCGGTTCGGTTCCGACCGAACCAGAAGGAGTGCCCTCTGACCAGGGCGATACTTCTTCGGGCAAAAGGAGAGCCGATTTCAAGGAATCGGTTCTGACAAAAAGAAAACGCAAAGACAAATAGACCAGTTTGGATCCAGAATCTCATACTCCGACCGCCGAAGAAATAGCCAAAGTGATTCATATTGTGGAATCGCTTTGCCAGGTTCCGACTGATCTGGCACCTTTTGGCAGGGGCTCGGTTCAGTCGGTTTCCCTGGTTCAAGATTATACCCTGGAAGAATTTTATGAACCGGAGTTTGAGGAGGAAGGAGAGTTGGAAGATGATTATGGTGATGGTGAAAGGCTGGATGTGCCTGTTGACCCGGACATCTCCCCAGACAGACCTTCAGGTGTTTCTCCTCCTAGGCTTTCTGAGTCCCCTTCGCACTTCATGTTTTACAGAAAGGTGGCTGGTACCCTCCAGCTTCCTGTGGAGGAGGCAGTGGAGGATCAGGAGGAGCCTGACTATGTAGAGATGATGGACATCCCAGAGTCCAGGAGACTGTCTATTCCCCTCCACAAATCTTTTGGGAAACAGACACAAAAAATTCTTAAGTCTCCCAATTCCATACCTCCTGTGGATAGAAGAATGGGCAAGAGGTATACTCTTTCAGGCTCAGATATGGAGTTCCTTTATCAGCAATGCAGCCATGTTGGGGTTGTAGAGGCTGCTGCCTGTGATAAGGCAAGCATTCCCTTGGCATCACACTGCCCAGACAAGGACTCCAGGAAGATTGATGCCATGGCAAAGAAGCAGTACATGGCATCTTCCTTGGGACTCAGGCAGGCGAATTATATGGCCTATGCAGCCAGGTATCAGAAGTCCAGGTGGGACACTGTACTGGCACTGGCTAAACAGGTTTCCCCCCAGCTTGCCAAGGAGCTGGAGGAGGTGGCTGCAGATGGGATTGAGGTATCAAAAGTTCATTTTCATGCTTCTGTGGACTCCAATGATGTATCATCAAGAGTCATGGCTACATCTGTGGCTCTTCGGAGAATGACTTGGCTCAGATGTACTAGCCTCTCACAGGATACCCAGACTATGGCCATGGATTTTCCTGTAGTGGGTAATTCTCTCTTTGGGGAGTAGACAGAGAATTACATGAAGAAAATGGATGAATACAGGACCACTTACAGGAGTGCTCAGGCCAAGGAAAGACAGGCACCTCCTCAAAGGCAGCTGTCCAGGGGCAGAGGCAGACCTTTCCAAAGGCCTTTTTACCAACCACAGGCATCTTCTTCCTTTTCACAGAGGGTGTTCTTCAGAGGGAGAGCAGAAGGGATGAGCAAATCCCATCCACCCTCAGCCTAAAGCCCCTGCCAAGCAGACACCCTGATGAGTCTGCCCGGTCGATTCTCCTATCCCAGTAGGGGTAAGCTAGCTTACATTGTCCAGGACTGGATGTCTGTTACATCAGACAAGTGGGTCCTGGAAGTAGTAAGCTAGGGACTGGTTCTCAGCTTCAAAAAAATTCCCAAGATGAGAGCCAGATCTTTTCCACCTGCAAATCTCTCAGAGACCCTTGCCCTAGAGGCAGAGGTTTCTTCTCTCCTAGCTCTAAGAGCTATAGAGAGAGTACCTACCCTACACTGGGGCAAAGGACTGTACTCCAGGTACTTCCTAACCCCCAAAAAGACAGGAGAGTGGCGACCCATCCTGGACTTACGATACCTGAACAAACATCTTTTAAAGCCAAAGTTCAAGATGATAACTCTGGGAATTATCCTTCCCTCTCTAAGGCCAGGGGACTGGCTAGCCTCCCTGAACCTCAAAGATGCCTACTGTCACATTCCCATCAGGTGCTCCCACAGAAAGTACCTCAGGTTCAAGTTGTCCTCAGGCCACTATCAGTTCAGAGCAATGCCCTTTGGCCCAACCTCAGCCCCAAGGGTCTTCACAAAGTGCCTGGCAGTGGTTGTTGCCTTCCTAAGAAGACAAAAGATTTCCATTTTTCCATATTTGGATGACTGACTCATAGTGGGCCAGTCCCCAGACCAAGTCAAGTCACACCTGCAAGTGACCCAGCAAGTGCTCACTTCTTTAGGATTTCTTCTCAACCTACCAAAGTCAGTTCTCGAACCAGTGTGGCTCCTCACCTTCATAGGGGCAGAGCTGTATACGGTAAAGCAAGAGCCTCCTTTCCCCTGGAAAGGGCAAGAGCTCTCATGGAACTGGCCTCTTCATTCAGCCTTCAGGTGTCTCGACCAGCAAGGCATTTCCTTCAGCTCTTGGGCTACATGGCAGCTTCTACAGCAGTGGTTCAAGGCACAAGATTCCAGATGAGGGACATTCAGTTCCACTTAAGAGCTTTTTGGTCCCAAAGAAAGGATCCCCTTACCAAACTAATCCCAGTGACTCGAACTCTGATCCAAGCCCTGCAATGGCGGCAGGATCAGGACAATTTGAGGCAAGGGGTTCCATTTGCCACTCAGTCTCATTCAGTAGTCCTTACCACAGATGCTTCCCTGCTGGGCTGGGGAGCTCATCTGGGGGACCTCACCACCCAGGGACTGTAGTCACCTCAGGAATCTCTTCTACACATCAATCTCTTGGAACTTAGGACAGTGTTTCTGGCACTGCAAGCTTTTTTCAAATCAGTACAGAACAAGGTGGTTCAGGTCAGAACAGACAACACTACCACCATGTGGTACATCAACAAGCAAGGAGGCACTCAGTCTACAGCCTTGTGCACAGAAGTAATGAAGTTGTGATCCCTGGCTTATAAACATCTCTGCTAGCAGTTCACCTTCCAGGAAGGACACTGTCCTAGCAGATGCACTGAGCAGAATATCTCAGGGCCATCACTAATGGCCCTGGAACCTCTGTATTGAAGGTGATTTCTCAAGATGGGGCACTCCAGAGACAGATCTTTTGCAGCCCCAGACAATCACCAACTTCCCTTTTTGTTGCAGACCCCAGTCTTTGTCTCAGTCCCACTGGATGCTCTGATTCTGAACTGGGAAGGGAAATTTCTGTATGCTTTCCCCCCTTCCCTCTCCTGTTCAAAATGTTAGTCAAGATAAGGTCACAACCTTGCAAAGTGATTCTGATTGCTCCAGACTGGGCCAGGCAGCCATGGTATCCCTTGTTGCTGTCCCTAGCAGTCCATCTTCCCCGTCTCTTGCCAGGAATTATAACCTGCTAACATCCTCTCAGAGGAGGATTTGGTACCCGAATCTTCAGCTTCTCAGTCTCAAGGCTTGGCTCTTGAAGAGTTAGAGTTTGCAGATCTGCATCTTTCCCAAGGGGTTCTGGATATCCTCAAGGCTTCTCGAAAGCCCTCCACCAGAAAGACTTACAACTCCAAATGGAAAAGATTCAGCATTTGGTGTTCTAAGAAGAATATTTCTCCGGACACTGCTGAATTGCCTACTGTTCTGGATTATATGGTCCATCTCAATGGCCTAGGCCTCAGACAAGCTACTCTCAAGGTACACTTGTCAGCTGTTTCTGCTTTCCTGTCAGTAGGCAAGTCTTCCTCACTGTCATCCCACCCTGTATTCTGTAGGTTTTTCAAGGGATTGCTTCACACCAATCCCCCCCCCTTTAGGGCTCCTGCTCCTGCTTGGGATCTTAATGTTTGCATTGCTCAGCTTATGCAACCCCGTTTTGAACCTTTGTCCTCAGAAGAGCTTAAGTACTTGACTTGGAAAACTGTGTTTTTGGTAACCATTACTTCTGCTAGACATATCAGTGACTTGCAAGCCCTGTCGGTGGAACTTGATTTCATCGCTTTTCACAGAGATAAAGTGGTCCTTAGAACTAACAGAAAGTTCTTGCCTAAAGTGGTTTCAGATTTCCACCTGAATCAGTCTATATCTTTTCCTGTTTTCTTCACTGATCATTATTCCTCAGGAGAGAGGAGGCTACACAGTTTGGATATTAAAAGAGCCCTTATCTACTACATAGATCACACCAAGGGTCACAGGTTTGACTCCCAACAGTTGTTTCTCACTCATGGAGAAGTTGGGAAGGGCAAACCTGCCACCAAGAGATCTATTGCCAGGTGGATTGTGTCTTGTATACAATTCTGCTATGAAAAACTGGGTAAAACTCCACCCTCAGGCCTGAGGGCTCATTCCACAAGAGGTACAGCTGCTTCCCTGGCTGCTGCCAGGGATATCCCTCTTTTAGAAATTTGTCGAGCAGCCACCTGGAAAACAGTCCATACTTTTACCAAGCATAACTCTCTGGATATCCAGGCTAGGAGTGATGCTCGGTTTGACACAGCAGTACTTCAGAGCCTATTCCCAAAGTAGGTTCTATCCCTCCTCCATGAAGGTACTGCTTGGTAGTCTGCACTTGTCAGAATACAGCAAGACTTCATGTTGTTTGAAGAAAAAATTACTCACCTTAGTAATTATGTTTCTTCTAGTGGAGTCTTGCTGTATTCTGACCTCCCCCCGCCTCCCCTCTCAGAACCTAGATTTTTTGGGATGTGGGTGGGCAAGCACAGTGTTGGCACCCTAGGGGTGCCCCCTTTACACCCTCTGTTCTCATGGGGTGAGATTTTATTTCATTTGATTGGTTTTTGCATTTGTGTTTCCTGACTTGAATCTTCCTTTGAGAACCCAAAACATTATTTTTCTGCCAGTTGGCTAGTTAAAAATTTTACAGTTTCCACACAGAACACCTAGTGAGTTTTGCTCATAAAGATCTGACGGTTGCAGTTTAAATAACAACAGCCAGAGACATCAACCGAGCTCAAGATGAACATTCTATGCCATGCATAGAAAAATTAACCCATTGTTCTCCGGGGCAGTTTAAAGGCTGGAGCTAACTGCACTTGTCAGATTACAGCAAGACTCCACTAGAAGAAACATAATTACTAAGGTGAGTAATTTCCCTTCTATGTTAAACAGTGGTGCTACAAGTTCTCAATCTGACCAAAGACTACTGTAAGCAAAATATACTCTTAACTGAATGAAACCTGCATCATAAATCTGGAAGAATCCTTTAAGCAGTTGGATAAAAAAATAGAAAGAAGTTGTTAGACGTTATTGTGAGTCACCTACAAACATGCACGTTGAAAGAGAGAGCTGGCGGATCCCGGTGAGTTGAGTTTTATACCTGGAGCATACTTACCATTGGTACAACTGAGATTTGCCTGGATTGGGTTTTGATCCATGGCTGTGGCTGTTCCCCTTTTCTAAAACACTTGAGAGATGGCAGATAATCAGTGACACGTGTCCGAACCCAGTCAAGTCCGAAACGCCCAGCAGGCCTGAAATGTTTGCATAACTAACCTCTCTCCTACCTCCTGAGCCCAGCTGCCCCCCCGAGAGCCACAATAGGCAATTTTAAAAAAACGCTAACAACCCCCACCCAGTTGCTGACAGGAAGTTAGCACCTCAGAGGAAAACCAGAGGATGGTGATTTGATTGATGAGTCGCGCTGCAGAAGCGGTGACTATTAGCGACTGCTTGTCTGGTCCTGGGCTGGCCTAAGTTGAAGCGAGAAGGAAGGTACATCACTTGCTGAGCCCTGGGTGGGCACGCGGGCAGACTGCGGGCTGGGAAGGGAGCAAGAGACAACTGGCACAGTGTAGCTGTGAACGCTTGTCATGGAGAGGGAACTAAAGTTTTCAAACTTTATTCACGTTACGTGCTATAGCCTGCAACTACCTCAGTTGGCAACTACTGTACCCATTCAACACTCATCAACACACAGACAAGTCAGGGCAAATTGTTGTTCGCTTTGTTTTCAGTTTGTTCTTTGTCCTGATGGGGCAAACTACTCTGTCTCTCTCCCTCCTCCAGCTGTCTTTTCAATCACATTGCAAGGGTGCAGATTGACCAACCACAATCAGGAATGCCCCAGCATCACAGCTGATTGTTCTGTGATGAGGTGCTTCCTGATTGCAGTGGTCAATTGCTTTGAACATAGTGGCATGCTCATTAATTGCAGCAGGGCTCCTCTATTGGCACGGCATGGACCAGACTGCTGCCATTTGCCACAACACTGCCGCACCTCCACAACCTGCTTGTGAAGGAAGCTGATGCAATGTGTTTCTTGCACATGCGTGCAAGCAAACACAAAAATGTGGTAGAACTATTTAGGTTTGCCACAATTATAGTTGTTACCCCTAACCAAAACATAAATGAATAAATATATCATAGCTAAATTACCTTAAAAACAGTATAAGTAAATCTTAACTTAATATTGAAGATAAAACAAGTGTTTATAAAAAAACACCTCCTGGTAATGCTTGTGAAGAAAGAAATTTGCCACACACCCCTTCTACAATATATTTGCTGCACATCCAATTTTCTTTCATAAAAATGTTCCTGTACTAGCCCCCAAAATATACTTCAAGGAACCCAAAGAAGTAATTTTATTTTTGTACCAGCATAGTCAAGCTTGCTGATGGGGCAAGAATAAAATAGCTTAAATGCTACTATATTATTTTTACTAAATATTTAACAGATACAAAAATCTTTATACATCATACAATGAGTCTTACAAAATTCAATACACTTACTACTAAGATTGTTCAGACTTATAAAATATCAGCGCTGTGAACTAAAGAGCATAAATAAAAGCATACTTTTCTCAGTATTAAGGTCCACCTTCAGGAATCCTAGTTCGGGTTTCTGTCCCGAGTGGTGCTTGCACCACATGTGCTCACACCATGTGCTGCACGGGCTTTTTAAACTTAGCTGTGCCTCCTCCTATTGGTAATGCCCCTCTGCTCCTCCTGCACCAGTCTGGTTCATCTGGGCTGTCTTCAGGACCAGAAAGTATTGGCTTCTTGCCTGGTGATAGCTGCTGACAATCTGGGCAGTACAGCAGGGGAAACAAGTTCAATACAGGTGGCTGGCTTGCACAACAGTTCAAAGCCGCAGATGTTCTCAGGTGCAGATGTGTGGTACGTGCTTTTTGAACTTAGCTGCCACTCCTCCTATTAATGATGCCCTCTCTGCTCCTCCTCAACTAGTCTGGTTCAGCTGGACTCTCTTCAGGACCAGAAAGTAATGGCTTCTTGCTCAGTGATGGTTGCTGACAATCTGGGCAGTGCAGCAGTGTAAAAAAGTTCAATGTAGGCAGTTGGCTTGCACAACAATTCAAAGCCGCAGGTGTTCTCAGGTGCAGATGTGCAGCATGGGCTTTTTGAACTTAGATGCCCCTCCTCCTATTGAAAACACCCCTCTGCTCCTCCTCCACCGGTCCGGTTCAGCTGGGCTCTCTTTGGGACCAGAAAGTACTGACTTTTTGCCCAGTGATAATTGCTGACAATCAGGGCAGTGCAGCAGGGGAAAATACATTAAAGCAGACTGGTCCCAGTACTGATCCTTGTTGCACCCCACTTGTCACCCTCCCTGTCTCAGAGTAAACTCTGTTTACCAGCGCCCTCTGTCGCCTATCCCCTAACCAATTCCTTACCCAGTTTACAACATTTGGACCCACTCTCAGGCTGCCCAGCCTGTTTGTGAGTCTCCTATGTAGAACGGTGTCGAAGATCTTACTGAAATCTAGGTAGGCCACATCCACTGCTCCACTCTGATCTAATTCCCTGGTCACCCAGTCCAGAAATCTATCAGATTTGTTTGACATGACCTCTCCCCAGTGAATCCATGCTGCCTCGGATCCTATAAGCTGCTGGATTCAAGATACCCACAATCCTTTCCTTCAGCAGTGATTTCATTACTTTCCCACCACCAAAGTCAGGCTGACCAGCCTGTAATTATTAGCCTTTTCCCTGCTACCAGCTTTTGTGCAGTGGGACTACATCTGCCCTCCTCCAGTTCTCCAGAACCACCCTGTCTCTAGTGAGTGGTTGAACAAGAATGTCAGAGGTGCAGCCAGCACCTCTCTGAGCTTCTACAATATCTCTGGATATATCGCATCTGGCCCCATTGCCGTGTTCACTTTCAGATTTGTGAGTTCCTTCAGGACTCTCCCCTTTGTAACTGGACTAGTGTCCACCTCCCTTCCTTTGATGCTCCTATCACTTATCTGTGATCCCTCACCTTCCCCTTCCTCTGTGAACAAAGAAGAAAAATATTTGTTTAGGAAGCCTGCTTTTTCCTGGTCCCCCTCTGCATGCTCCCTCTCTTCCCTCCTTAGCCTTATAATCCCTCCCCTGGTCTTTCTCCTTTCAGTTATACATATGAAAAATGTCTTGTACCCCTTCTTTACTGCCTGGGCTATTTTCTCCTCCATTTTATCCTTTGCTGTCTTGACTGCTTTCCAAGCCTCCCTCTGCTTCTCCTGATACACCTCCCTATCCTCCTCCTCCTATGTCTCCTTATACCTCCTGAATGCTAACTTTTTTGCCCTTACCTTCTCAGCCACCTCTTTTGAGAAACATAGCAGTCTCTTTTCCTCTTGCTTTTGCTAACTTGCCCTAACAGAGGTTTATTTGCCTTGACAATGGCCCCTTTTAGTTTCGCCCACTGTTCCTTCTCTCCACCTAGTCCTCTCACCCTGCCAGGGCATCCTGAGGCATTCCCCTTCTTTGTAAAGCTGCCCTCCTAAAGTGGACAGGACCTCGACTTCAGCCAGGTTTTGATTTGACACCGCACAAAAGGCTACTCAAAAATATGGAAGACCTGGGTGCAGCTAGAACCACAGTGAACTGGGTAGTTGGCTAGAACGGAGACAGCAGAGCATGGTGGTCAATAGGGCTAAATCAGAGGAAAGGAGGTTATGAGTGAGGTTCCACCAGATCTGTCCTGGGTCCAGTCCTCTTCAACATGTTAATTAGCGACATTGGTGAGGGATCCAGGGCAGGTTGTGTCTCTTCCCAGATGATACAAAACTATGTGGAGGGTGGAAAGTGATGAGGAATAAGGGCTATGCAGAGGAACTACAAACACTTGAGGGGTGGTCAAAGGTCTGACAGTTAAAATTCAGTGTCAAAAGTGCAAAGTAATGCTCCTAGGAAAAGGAACCTCAATACAGAGTACTGGATGGGTAGGGTGAAACTTAGCACTACAGAAGAAGAACAGGATCTAGAAGTTATCATCAGTAACTCCCTTAAACACAGTTCAACAATGCCTATAGCAAGGCTAACAGGATGCTGGAATGCATCAGAAGGGGTACTGATAGCAGAAGAAAAATAGGTAAAACTTCCATTATACAGATCCCTGGTGAGGCCTCACCTGGTGTATGCATCCAGATCTGGAGCCCGCACCTCAAAAGGACAGGGATAGATTGGAAACAGTGCAGCACAGGGTGGCAAACATGATTCAGGGGCAGCAGGTCCTATGAGGAGCACCTCAAGGCACTAAATATGTACTCACTGGAAACCAGAAGGGTCAGGGGAGATATGATAGAGACCTTCAAGTTTCTTAAAAAAATTAACAAGGTAAACTGCAGGGAATTATTTACCCTGAATACCAATTCAAGGCCACATGGTCATGAGTGGAAATTAACAGGAGGGAGGTTCAGGTGGGATGTGAGGAAGTACTTCTTTATGAAAGGGTGGTGGAACCTTGGAACAGTCTGTCAGTAGAGGTGGTGGGTGCAAACACTGTCAGGAGATTCAAGCAGGCATGGGATAAAATGAAGGAAATAGTGGTTACCCGGGGCGACAAGACCAGGAAGGAGAATGAGGATAGGACGGGGAGGGTTAGTATCCTGGAGGAACAGGTTCCAGGGAAGGTTACAGGAATTATAGGGAGTATGGGCAGACTGGATGGATTGCTGTTGTTTTACTGCCATCATGGTCTCTTCATCATCTAATGTAGTTTATATATACCATGTTGTAATATATGGTAGCAGTTTATTGGGATTACTGATGCTGTTTATATATACTATGTTGTAATATATGGGTAGCAGTTTATTGGGATTACTTATGTTGTTTATATATAATATAAAATGGGCAAGGAAATCCCTGTGTTCCAATTAGCTGAGACTTGGTTCTATCCATTGCCTTCAGAAAGCACTACCAATGAGAAAAATAAGTCCCTGCCAACCAGAGCTCACAAACAAGCAATCTTTGTTTATTAAACGCTATTCCAGAATCAAAATTATAGCGTTGAACATAAAAACTCTAAAAAGCATATTTAAAACCAGAAACAATTCTAAAACAATTTAGGCAGCCAGGTTCAGAACTTCAAATAAGTGTCACGCTAAATAAATAGGTTTTCAAGGCAGAGTTAAAGGCCTCAATGGTCGAGCACTCTCTAAACCGATGAGGTAGAGAGTTCCACAGGGTCAGAGCCACAAATGCAAATGATCTAGCTCCCAAAATTTTTAAACAAACCCTGGGAACCTCCAGCAATCCCTCATTGGCAGACCGGAGATGGCAGAGGGGGCGATAAAGGCAAAAGAAAGCTTGAAAATACCGCAGATCCTGTCCATGTAGGGCCTTATAGGTCAGTAACCAACTTTGAAGGTGATCCTCCACTGAACCGGTAGCCAGTGCAGTCTGCAGAGCACAGGTGTGACATGGCAGGACCTCAGTAAGTCATTCAACAACCTGGCATCCACATTCTGCACCAGCTACAGGTGGTGAAGGTCCAACCCCGCTAGCCCTAAGTATAGGGCATTGCAATAATCTAGGCGGGAGGTCACAAAGGTGTAGACCAACATTGGAAGATCGTCAGGCGGGACCAGGTGTTTTATCTGGGTGATATTCCTCAAATGGTAAAAAGCGGTCTTGATAACGGCTGACACCTGAGACTTAAGTGTCAGCCCGGCATCAAGTATAACACCCAGATTTCACACCTGATCAGAAGTCATCAGTTTGCTGCCCCCCAGCCATAACCCGGATGGCTGACCAGCAGACAACCCTCTACCCAATGACCTGGATCCACAACCAACACTCGGTCTTATACAAATTCAACCCTAACCAGTTGCCACTTATCCAATCCTGAATCTCAGAGAACCAGTTGTTAAAGACTGAGACAGCGTCACCCTGCTCTGCACAAAGGACATGTACAGCTGAGTATCATCTGCATAGCAGTGAAAACTCAGCTCATACTGCCTTATAATGTCTCCTAATGGCAGCATGTACACCACAAACAACATGGGTGACAGCACAGAGCCCTGCGGCACCAAACAGGACAGGGGGAGCTGGCCAGAGGAAAAAATCCCCAACTCCACTCACTGAGTCCTGCCCATTAGGAAGGAATGAAACCATCTGCGGACTGTCCCATACAGACCACAGATCAACTGCAGGTGCTCCAACAACACACTATGGCCCGCAGTATCAAATGATGCAGAGAGATCGAGGAGGACCAACATTGAATGGCTCCTCCAGTTTCTCGCTATTAAGAGATCATTAAGTATCTGAACCAGCATTGCTTCAGTACTATGCCTCTGGACTGGAGAGGATCATAGACATCGTGGTTAGTAAGATGATCTTCCAATTGCAATGCAACTGCCTTCTCAGTAACCCTGCCCATAAAAGGCAAGTTAGAGACAGACCTGTAGTTAATGAGACAGTCAGGGCAGAGAAGATTTCTTCAGAAGGAGACATACCACCGCCTCCTTCAGGGTGTCTGGGAACATCCCCGTCTCCAACGAACACCTAGCTATCTCAGCCAGGACTGGTCCGATGACCTCCATACACCCCGCCAGAAGGTGCATTGGACCTGGGTCCAAACTACAGTAAGTCGGTCACAAACCTTGGCTGATCTTCACGATGTCCGTGATTGCCACCCAGTCAAAGTCGAACCAGGCAAACTGGGCACCTGTAATCTCCCACCGATCATTGCATCACCCATTTGAGTGAACCACACAGATCTCTGATCTGATGGTGCCAACCTTATCTGAGAAAAATCGAGCAAACACCTCACACTTTTCTGTGAAAAGCTTCCCAATTCTGGAATCAGGCTGGATTGCACAGTCTGTCCACAGTACGGAAGAACTTGAGCTGGTCGATTTCTCATGGTGGCAATTCCTGGACAGGAACTCTGCCTTCTCACAAGAGATGGCTGATTGATAGTCCTTATAATGGGACATCAATCTAAGTTTGTCATCAACCAGACCGGTTTCCGCCAGCATCGCTCCAACCTTCTCCCCTCTCTCAACTCCCTCAAAGTCCCATCAAACCAAGGGGACCAAGGATGAAGATTGAGGGGTCGAATGTATGGAATCCAGGGCAGCCTTCACTGCCTCATTATAGGCCAGTAGATGCTCTCCTGGATCCAAGCTTACCATCAAACTATCCGATAGGTCCAGTACTGCCATACGACCGTCAAGGGTCAAATCCCATAAAGGGTGGTACTAGACCATCTCCAGAGGGGCAGGTCTATTGGGGGGAGCCACAAAACTGAACCCTATAGTATGGAGATAAACTACCCCATGGGTTCCACCACCACATCAGAGACCGCCATCCCTAGTAGGAACACTAGGTCCAACGAGTGACCTTGCCACATAGAATTTATAAGCCACTTACTTCCCGATTTCCATAACAAGCATGTCTGCATCCTTTACTCATCTATAAAACCTTCAATTAGGCCCTAAAAATAAAAGTCCATTAAATTAATTAAAGTAAGTAAACAATGTAATATTATTTTTGCTCAAGAGCCCCTCCTTACACACAAACACAAATTTAAAAAATCAAATACTATACAGAGTTTCCATTGCTGATGTTTCTTTGATGACCATGAAAAATCCCCCTCCTATCCCTACCAGTTTGCCAGAGAACTCTCTGGCAACAGATAAAACTGAGGTGCTTGTTCTAACTGAGGGATATGTGTGTGTGTGTGTGTCCCAGTGGAATTCTGAAGAATGTTGAATTCCTGTATTCCATGTTACCTTTCTGTGTGTGTGTGTGGGGGGGGTTTACTACTGGAATAATGCAGAGCTTTGAATTCTTCTATTCCATGGAAAACAATCACACAATGTATTAAATGTGAAAAAAGACAGATGATTGACAGGCGAAAAACATCTGTGGAGGGACTATTTTACATAATTTAGCAACACTTCATTATATTTTTTGTGGCTTTGATAACTTTTAAGAGTGTTCATTTTTTTAAACGTTGCCTATGGGCTCATTTTATATAAGCAATAAGACACTTCAGGGACATTGTTTGTACTAGGTTTACCCCACAGTCAGGGGCTAAGGCACTCAGCTTAGTCTTGTGCCTTACAACACCCCTGATCGTGGGGTAAACCTAGTACAACCAATGCCCTGTTGTGCCTTATTGCTTAAATATGTTATAATAACCAGGGAGTATTTTTTTCCCATAGGGAAACCCAGTTATAATTCACCATTTTAGCCAGCTGGTTATAACGGAGAACATGTGCTGGGTTTCCCTCTCTCCATGCACATGCCAACTGCTGTCACACCCGACAATTCACTATTTCTTGCACTCGAACTCCTCAAACTACAGTACAAAAAAAAAAAAAACACTTTTGGAACACTTTTAGAAAGAAAGAAAAGTAAACGTTTAAACAGCAGCTCCACTGATAGTATTATTGGAAGAAACACTGAGCTCACGCTGCACACTTGTCTCAGTAGTGTGAGCCATCTTTACTATAACCATTCATGTACAGCAAAGTCAGCCAGCTCTTGCTGACAAGAAACAAAATTAGTGCAACAAAAATGCCCTTCTTGTGCCCTGTCCCTCTTGCCGCACTGCTGCCTTTGTTTCTGGGGATGAGGGAGTGGAAGAATTGGTGCTAAAAAAGAGCCAGAAGTAAAGGAAACATGCAGCTTTGTCTTTGGTCACATAAAAAGCTGATTGGGGGACTGCTGTTGACTGCAGCTTGAAGCATGAGCATTGAGGTAAGATCCTGTCTAGATCCATATAAGAAAAACAAAATAATAATACTAAAAATAGGGGACTGTGTATTTTGAGACTATAATGCCATCAAGAGGTTCTGGTGACATGCTGGAACCTCTCTAGCTTTGCTGTCGAGGTTCACATGTCCCCTGAACCTCTCGATGATATTAAAGCCTCAAAATACACTGTCCCTATCTATTATTCTATATATTGTTCTTATGCTGTTTTACTGTTATACTATAAATTCAATAAAAATATAATCTAAAGAAAACAGGGTCCCTTGTTGCTGTTGCCTTTTCCTGCCTGAAATTCTTTTATTTTTTTTTGTCCATTTACACTTTTTCTTTTCAGGTTTTCTCTCACCCTCCCCCAAAGCACAGCATACACATGCATGTACGTGCATGGAGGCACACACACACACACATGGAAACATAGAAACATAGAATGACGGCAGATAAGGACCGCTGGCCCTCCTAGTCTGCCCATATTCCTGCCTAACAGATAAGCTGCAGATCCAACTAACCAACAGCTTACTTCCTCCTACCCCCCGCTAGGACTGCCTTATGTCTGTCCCATGCATTCTTGAATTCCCCCACTGTTCTTGACTCCACGACCTCCTCAGGGAGGCTGTTCCATGCATCCACAACCCTCTCTGTGAAAAAATACTTCCTCACATTACCTCTGAGCCGTCCCCCTTCTATCTTCAAATTGTGCCCCCTTGTTCTTGCACATCTCTTTTTCTGAAAGATGCCACCTTCTTGGGACTTTGTTGATTCCCTTGAGGTACTTGAAAGTTTCTATCATGTCCCCTCTCTCCCTCCTTTCCTCAAGGGTATACGTAGTAAGCTCCTTTAGTCTTTCTTTGTATGTTTTCTGGTGCAGACCCTGCACCATTTTGGTTGCCCTCCTCTGGACAGCCTCCACTCTGTCTATGTCTTTGTGGAGATGGGGTCTCCAGAACTGCACACAGTACTCCAGATGGGGTCTCACCAGCTGTCTGTACAGAGGGATAACAACTTCTTGTTTTCTACTATTGATGCCTCTCCCTATGCATCCCAGTATCCCCCCAGCCTTCCTTACTGCCTTCTCACATTGCTTGCCCACCTTAAAGTCATCTGATATAATTACCCCCACGTCCCTTTTCATTTTTTACTGTTGTCAGTATCTCACCCCCCATTGTGTACTCTTCCCCTGGGTTTTTGTTTCCCAGGTGCATTGCCTTGCACTTCTTTGCATTGAATCTGAGCTGCCATACATTTGACCATTCCTCCAACCTTGCCAAGTCCCTTCTCATCCTTTCCACTTCATCTGGTGTATCAACCCTGTTGCAGATCTTTGTGTCATCTGCAAAGAGACATACTTTTCCTTCCAGTTCCTCTGCAATGTCACTTATAAAGACATTAAAAAGGACCGGTCCCAGTACTGAACCCTGCGGTACCCCGCTAGTAACCCTCCTTTCTTCACTGTGGACTCCATTTACTACTACCCTTTGTGTCCTGTTGTCTAGCCAATTTTTTATCCAGGCTACCACCTTGGGACCCACTCCAAGGCTGGCTAACTTGTGTATTAATCTTTTGTGTGGGACTGTATCAAATGCCTTGCTAAAATCTAGGTAAGCCATGTCCACAGCCCCTCCCTGGTCTACTACTTTGGTCACCCAGTCAAAGAAATCTATTAGATTCATCTGACACGACCTTCTCACCGTGAATCCATGCTGCCTTGGGTCCTGTGCCACTGGCCTCTAGGTACTCAACAATTCTTTCCTTCAAAGTGATTCCATCATTTTCCCTACCACTGAGGTCAAACTAACTGGTCTGTAGTTTCCTGCCTCTGTCCTGCTCCCACTTTTGTGAAGAGGAATCACATCCGCCCTCCTCCAGTCCTCAGGTACCACCCCATCCTCCCATGATTTGTTAAAGAGAGTAGTCAGCGATGTCATTAGTTCTACCCTTAGTTCTTTTAGAATTCTTGGGTGAATCCCATCAGGCCCCATTGCTTTGTTCAACTTCAATTTTATTAGTTCTTTCAGAACCCTTTCTTCTGTAAATGGACTGGTATTGACCCCCGTCTTCACAGTGTTTCTCTTGTTTGATTTAGGTACCTCCCTCCTGTTCCTAGGTACCTCCCTCCTGTTCCTTTGTGAATACTGAGCAGAAATATTCGTTCAGTGTCCCTGCTTTTTCATTGTCACCCTCTACCCACATTCCCTCCCCTTTATTAAGCCTCAGTATCCCTTCTTTGGTCTTTCTTCGCTCCCTAATGTACCTATAAAAGGTCTTATCCCCCTTATTAACAGAGTTGGCTATCCTTTCCTCAGTTTGGGCCTTTGCTATTCTGACTGCCTTTCCAGCCTCTTTCTGCTTTAACTGATAAAGTTCTCTGTCTTTCTCCTTCTGTGTTTCCTTATATTTCCTGAATGCTATCCTTTTCTCATTAATTTTCCCTGCCACCTCTTTTGAGAACCATAGTGTTTTTTTCCTTCATTGTGTTTTGTTGATTTGCTTTACACAAAGGCTTGTTGCCTCTGTGATGGCTGTTTTGATTACTCCCCATTGTTCCTTCACCCCTCCTTCTTGTCTGTTTGCTAGTGCTTTTCTGAGGCACTCTCTCATTTTCCCAAAGTCAGCCCTCCTAAAGTCCAATACTTTTGCTTTTGTATGGCTTGATTGTATGGCTGTGTTTATTGTGAACCATACTGTTTGGTGGTCGCTTGTTCCCAGATGGCTACTCACTTCTAAATCTGAGATTCTTTCTCCATCCCCATTTGAGAGTACCAGGTCTAAGATTGCTCCCTCCAGAGTGGGTTCCAATACTAGCTGTCTGAGGCATGCCCCCTGTAGGGCATCAAGAATGACCCTGCTCTTGGATGTGCCTGCAGCAAAGGTGCTCCAGTTAACATCTGGCATATTCAGGTCCCCTATCAACAATATCTCCCCTTTTTCTGCCATTCTAAGGAAGCCTTCTATCATTTCCTTGTCCATTTCCTCCCCTGAGATGGGGTCTATATACAACCCCCATGCGGATTACCATTTCCTGTCTCCAGGGTGACCCAGAGTGTCTCATCTCATCATGCCAGGATCCAATGGCCCTTCCACCCTCCTGATTTTTGTTGCCACTCTGTACTGCATACAGGCCCACCAGACCTCCACCCGGTGAAGCAGGACTATGGATGGGCAGACATCCACACCTTTGAAGAGGAGAGCTGTAGCTCAATCCACCCCAAACCACCACCCCAAGCTGGCACCCTGGTGCCTTGAGGTCGTTCCTGACCCTGGGTCACCAGTGTAGCATGAGGTGAAGGCAGCGCCTCAGACCTCTGTGCTACCAGTCCAGCATCTGAAATTCTTTTATAATCACCTATCTGAGTGAGAACCCTTTGGAATGATGTGCAAGGTACTGGTGCCCACAACAGAGGATGGACTGCAACAAAGGTGGAGGCAGTACAACACAGGGCAACTAAGACGGCACATAGCCTTGGGGATAAGACGTGCGGAGAGGCTGAAAGATTTAAATATGTACTCCTTGAGAAAAAGAGAGAAATGGGTGACATGATGGACAAGTACAATCACCTGTATGGGATTAGTAGGGTAGACACCAAGGAACTATTCACCTTGAGTTCAAACACAGGGACAAGAGGGAATCACTGAAGCTGGCAGAAGGGAGATATAAGAAGGACATCCGGAAGCACTTCTTCATGGAAGGGAGTTGGGCAAGTGGAATACACTACATGAAGAAGTGGTAGAGACCAAATTGAACAGGCAGCTTCAACAGGGATTGACAGGCTAGTGGCTTTAGTTCAAAAGGGTGACAGTAGGAAGGGAGGCTTGCCACAAGGGCAAGGCAGAATAGTTAAGTAGGGTGGGTAGACTGGATGGGCCAATAGTCTTTTCTTCTGCCAACTTCATTGTGTCTATGATATCTCTTGAGTGGAGGCCTTCTTGAAGTTAATATCAGATTTTAATAGCTGAAATCAATAAAAAAACTAAGTTCCTGAAGGTTCTGATATGGTGTGGATAACTATCAGACGTAAGCAATAAGACATAAAGGGCGTGGATTGTGTAGGGAACCAAGAAAAAAAGAGCAGTGCCCATTTATTCCAGTTTGGACTGAAATTGTTGTTTTATGACAGGAGGAGACAGTGAACTGTCTCTTCATTGTGTGCAACTGTTTTTTAAACTTTTAGTAAAGTGTCAGTTATTATTTTGAGTTATAGGTAGGGGGCAGGCTGTTTCACAATTGCAATGCTATGGATCCAAAACATGCTTTTCCTTCCTAGATCCAAGAGACATAGAAACCTAGAAACATAGAAGTTGATGTCAGATAAGGACCACAAGGCCCATCCAGTCTGCCCATTTTTTCTGCCTTATGAATGTGCCACAGGCCTGTACTCTGTCAATGGCCTATTTATTCACACTCATCTGTATTACTCCCTTATGCCTGTCCCATGCCTATTTGAAGCACTGCAGTGTATTCATATCCACGACTTCCTGAGGTAGGCCATTGCATGCATCCACCACCCTTTCCTCACATTACCCCTTAATCGGACTTCCTCTAATCTCATTCTGTGTCCTATTGTTGTGCTATTTTTCTTATATTGAAACATTTCAGATTCTTTCACCTTGTTAATGCCCTTAAGAAGTTTGGATGTTTCAATCATATCACCTCTCTCTCTCTCTCTCTCTCTCTTCTTTGCTCTAGGGAATACATATTGAGCACCGTTGATCTGTCGTCATATGCTTTCTGATGCAGTCCCTGCACCATGTTGGTTGCCTTTCTCTGGACTGCCTCCATTTTGTTATTGTCCTTGTGCAGGTGCGGCCTCCAGTACTACACGCAGTATTCCAGATGGCTCTAACCAGTGTTTGGTAAAGAGGGACTATTACCTCCCTCTTATGACTTGTGATACCCCTACTAATACATCCCAACATCCCTCTATCCTTACCTACTGCTTTAGTGGTCTGCTTGGATGATTTCAGGTCATCGGTGATGATGATGCCCAGGTATCTTTCTTCCCTTGTGATCGCCAACAACTCCCTTCCCAACCTATAGGTAGCTTCAGGATTTCTCTTCCCTATGTGCATAATCTTGCATGTCTTCATGTTAAACCCCAGTTGACACTCTTCCGACCATTTTGCCAGTTTATCCAGATCTCTTCTCATTCTGCCCACCCCATCTGGATCATCTACTTTGTTGCACATCTTGGTGTCATCTGCAAACAGACAAACCTCACCCTCCAGTCCATCTGCAATGTCACTGATGAAGATATTGAAGAGAGTGGCCCCAGGTCTGATCCCTGAAATACCCCACTTGTGACTTGCATCTGTATACCGTTTACCACCACTCTCTATTTTCTGTCCGCCAACCAGTTTGCCAACCAGTTGACCAACCTCTGACCCACTTTGAGCCTATCCAGCTTATTAATCAATCTTCTATATGTAACATTATCGAAAGTTTGCTGAAGTCAAGGTAAACGACATCAACTGCACCCTCTCGGTCCACCACTCTGGTTACCCAGTCAAAGAAATCTATGAGATTAGTTTGACAGGACCTTCTGTTGTAAACCCATGCTGTCTTGGATCCTGTGCTCCTATGGATTCCAGGTGTTGCACTATCCTTTCCTTAAGGAGTGCCTCCATAATCTTGTCCACTACTGAGATAAGACTGACTGGTCTGTAGTTCCTTGCCTCCTCCCTGTTGCCACTATTGGAGTGGGATCATATTAGCCCTTCTCCAGTCTTCTGAGACCTCCTATGCTCAAAGATCACTAAACAGTTCTGATAATAGCTGCTAGTTCCAACTGGGATGTATGCCATCAGTTCCTATTGCCTTGTCCACCCTGAGCTTAGTGAGCTCTTGTAGACTCTTTCTTTGAGAAAGGACTTGCACACCTCCTCCCCTGTGTCCATGGTGCTGAGCTGTGTGCCCTGCCCTACCTTCTCCTCAGTAAATACCAAACAGAGTATCTATTTAGGATAGATGCTTTTCCTTGGTCCCTCCACACATTCACCCTTATCCCTTGATCTTAGTAATACCCCTGTGACTTTCGCCTTTCACTAATGTATCTATAGAAAGTCTTGTCTTCTTCTTTATTGTTCGTGCTAGTGTTTTCTCAGTTTGGGCCTTTACCTGCCTTACTGCCTTCCCTGCCTTCCCTTAGGGAAGCTTGATTAGCCTCCTATCTTCATCCTGCTGCATTCTTCTATATTTCCTGAAGACCAACCTTTTGGCTCCAATCTTTTCTGCTGCTGTTTTTGAGAACCAAAGTGGTTTCCTCCTTCTTTTGCTCTTGCTTTTCTCCCTAACACAATGGGTGTTGCTTCAAGTTTTGCATCCTTAATGCTTGCCCACTTTGCCTGTACCCCTCACCTGTATTTCTTCTTGCCAGGGCTAGCTTAACTCTATTGGTCATCTTATCAAAGTCAGCTCCTCTGAAGTCCCATATTTTTGCCTTGAAATGGGGTGATTTAGTTTTAGTGGCCAAATTGAACCATACCATGTGATAATCACTGGCCCCCGGGTGTCCTTCTACCGGGAGATATGTGATCCTTTCCCCATTAGTCAGTACTAGATCCAGGATAGTTCTGTCTCTTGTGGGTTGTTGTACTTGTTGCTTGAGGCCTTCCTCCTGCAGGGAATCCACTATGTGTCTAGTTCTGGCAGATGTTCCTGCTGGTATTGACGAATCTGTATCTGGCATGTTGAAGTCTCACATTATAAGAACCTCCCCTTTAGCTGTCATGTTTTGCATATCTTCTAACAGTAATGTGTCTATTCTCCTCCCCTGGTCTGGAGGCCTGTAGATAGCCCCAGTTCATATGGCTGTCCAATTTCCTGTTTCCAGGGTGACCCACAGTTCTTCTGGCTCCTTAAGTGTATTCTGAATTTCTGTAGCTTTGATATTTTCATTGACATAAAGGACCACCCCCACCCCCCTTTTTGCACCTCGGTCTCTTCTGAACAGTACATAGCCAGGTACTGAAGTCTCCCAAGTGTGATTACTGGTGAACCTTCTCTCACTAATGGTTACTATGTCCAGTTTAGCCTCTGTCATTGTTGCCTCCAGGTCTAGGATCTTGTTTCCCAGACTATGGATATTTGTGTACATGATTTTCCATTGGCCAGATTTCGTGCCTTAGTTGTTGGGTGAGGTCTGACATTTCCCCTGCACGTCGTGATGGGGAGCCAGACTTTTCCTTACCTGGTTGAACTACAAACATGCTGAACTCCAGCTTGATCACTAGCTGAGGGGAAGGGGTGTTCTTCCTGTTTGATGTATTGGGTACTGCACCCCTCTCCTCATTTGCTAGTTTAAATATCTGCAAAGACATCAAACTTCTACCCCAATGCACTAACTCTCTCCTTAGTCAGATGCAGTCCATCAAATTTAAAGAACTTTCACTCCCAAAACTGTTGCCAGTTACCTACAAATTTGTGTCTCTTTTCCTGGCACCAGCCCTTAAGCCACATGTTTAGCTCCTCCTATCTCCCTTCTGACCATTCATTCATCTGCCCCTCTCCCAGACTGGCAGGATCCCAGAGAGGAGATGCCGGATGAAATGGATGACAATTTGTCTCCCAGCCTGGTCTGGTGTTCCATGGTCTCCACAACTGACTGGCTGGTGAGATCATTAGTCCCTATATGTACCAGGATGTCGATGTTTTCACCTGTTTCCTGTATGATTTTAGCAATGCGATCAGTGTCTCTCCACGTTGTATGTACCTGGAAGATATCTAGCCATTACCCATGGCCAGAGGTAGGTATCAACTCCCGAATCATACAGTCACCCATGATCAGAAGTGTTTTGGATTTCCATTTTGCTTTTTTTTGTTTTGGTCCCTGTTTTGGGTGAGTTTTATAGCGCTAGCTCCTGTGCTGCAGCGTCCTGCTCTGCAGTGTCCTCTGCCCCTTTGTTTGATTTCAGAGATAGAGGCAAATACATGTTTGTAGTTTTTATATGGTTTTTGGAGATGATATGTTGGTGAGCACTGAGTGATGGGGCACCTGATTTGCCCCTCCTAACCACCTGCCAACCTCCCAGATCAACTACCCTCTGCAGTCGAGGTGCTTCAGTTGGATGTTGGGGAAATGGCGGGTGCTTCTTGTAATATATTTCCTCTTGAATATGCTATTTGAGATGCACAATCTCTGTCCATGCTGCCTGGAGCTGAGCCCTTAGAGCTGTGATGGTCCAGCATGTAGGACAGTGTCCTAAATCCAGTATAACTGCCCTTTTGAAAAGTGTCCCACAGTTCCTGCAGTTAATAATATCCATTCCAGTTGAGTTGCTGAGTTTATAACCTGGTCCAAGTAATTAGAAGGAAAATGAAGGTAAAAGATTATTTTTTAAACTTTTTTTGTATGTTTATTTTGTTTGTTTTTGTATAACTTTTTATGGCAAGTTAAATTAATTGTGCCTCTGTAAGTGAGGTCACTGTGGATACCCATCTGATCCTTTCCTCCCTGCTTTGCTACAGGAAATGTCATGACTGTGCTGCTCTATAAAAGAAGTGTAGCATGGAGTGGTTGGGGATGGGGGTAGGTGGCTTGGACCTTCCCCTGCCAAAAAGAAGAACCATGGACGAAAGAAACAAGGAGGTAAAAGCAGAAACAATCAAGAAACAACAAATTCAGTAGCCCTGAAAGCTTAGCCAATGATAAATAAAACTGTAAAACCTGTAAGCACCACCTGTAACAATTTCACAGAAGATGTACCCTGCAAAAAACACTTTGCTAGAGAGAAAAATAAAGCAGTAACAGAAGATATACCTTGCAAAAACAATTTGAATCAGAGAAGATTACAGCAGTAATCTGTAAGCACAAAACAGTAACAAACCTGTAGGCACACCCTGCAATAATGCAGCAGAAAGTATACCCTACAACAACAATCTGAATCAGAGAATGAAAAAGCAGTAAAATGTAAGCAAAAAACAGTAACAAAATCTGTGAGCACAAAAGAAGCCTTAATCTTTTTCCTTGTTCTGATAATGTTGTTCCTTGCTCTGTCCTTACAAGCAAACCTAGAAGAAAAGAACTCAGGTGAAGCTAGATGCCTTTATGAGCAAACCTAGTCTTCTACCTCACGCTTTTACTTCCGGTTTTGGAAGCAAGCAATTGGTAGTCGCAGCATCTGAAACAGCCATGTCTAATAAACAGAGACCAATATGATAAATGGAGATGTTGTTTGTATTTATTTACTCCAAAATGAAGTGGCCAACAGGAGATGTGATGGGGTGTGAGCAGTCGGAGTGAGCGGATCTGGCGGTCAGGGCAGTGAGCGATCATGACTGGATGGCCAGGCACAAGTATGTATATTCAACAACAACAAAAAAAAACTGACATTCAGTGTGACAAATTAAAAATGAATAGTCTGGGACTGTTTGTGGGAGCTAGATCATGCCAGTATATTACAAAATATTTTCACACTGAAGTAGCTGTGTGGAAAACATGGCTGCCATTTAAAAGTTTAAAATTCCATGACTGCATATTGATATGAAATGCACTATGCCCAGGTTGTCAGGGACTTGTTTTTAGCCATGGGTTGTGCATTCACAAATCCATGGCTAGAACCAAGTCTCAGCCAATCAGGATGCAGCAATTTCCTTGCCCATTTTGTATTTCATTGTTGCTTTTCAGAAACTATCATAGCTCTAGAATTATCTGTGGTTCTCCCATCCCTAGTAAAAAATAATCAGCATGTGTCGAGGAGGTGGGGAGGGGGGCTTCACACTGACCTACAAGCAGGGTAGCCACCATGTGACCAATGTGACTACAGATTTCAAGTCTGACTAAAATCCAGTGGAGAAAACTGCCCTAGTTTAAACAGCAATCACAAATGCTTGATGTACAGCAGAGGCTGCACAGTAATTTAATCAGTCATACCACTGCAGGGATATGGCCTACTGTACAACTCCATTAGTGTTAGGTTAAGAGTCTTAGAACATTGTTCATTAATGCAGTGTCTGGTACATCAGTGCCAGCTGGGAAATGCAACCCACCACAATAAGCTTATGGTTATATGCACAAATTGTCTGGTTTCTGTGCCTTTGTCTCAACATCACACACACACACACACACATGTTGAAGCCTTGACCCCAGTGCAAAGCATCATGGGTATCATTTGCTTTTTCATTTTCATTCAGGATGAAAAAACACTGAGCTGAAGCTTTACAGTGGTGTCCTTGGGAGTTATGAATCCCATAAAATTATACATCATTAGGAAACAACAATAGATACAAACAGACGGACAAACAGGAAGAAATACAATAACAAAATAAAAGTCACATTATGGCCTAATGTAAATTATGTTTTTACAAACAACATGGCAGTTTACAAGGCAAAGAATCAACCTATACCATTGCAACATAGCTTTAGCTGATAATGGGTCCAAATCTGAACACCTTGTGCTGGGTGGAAGGGACGGTATCAGCATGCAAATCTTTGTGCAGTGCAGGCTGACAAAGCTTTAGCAGGGCCACAAGTTGCCCCCAAACAAGATTTTACATTTCTTCCAGTATGCTTAAGAGCAAAACACTACAGATATATGTTTTGTCCTTTCAGCACTCCTCAGTGCAGTGCTGTTGCTGTCCCAGCCATGTGCGAGGTCAGACCCAAAGGAAAACAGGAATTTAGTTCACTTAGAAGCATCCATCTATCTAGCTATCTGTCTGTCTGTGTATCTGTCTGTCTATCTATCTATCAATCAGTATCTATGGAATACATCATGGATAAGTGTGGTACTCAAGCAAATATACCCATCAAGGGGGGCTCATCACATAATTAGGCCATAAACCCTATGGGTGAGTGGCTTTATTATCTGAATAGTCCCCTGATGGGTATTATTTTGAGTATGCCATACTTACCATCATTTGTCTTATAAAATACATAAGGATGTTTGCTATATCACCTTAACTAGTCTGGGTAGTTGGGTCAGTTTCTGGGTTGTCTGTGAGTGGGGCAGTTTGTAGCTGTAGCTTTGGCTGTACTGTTTTGGCTCCCCTGAGTTTCTGTAGTATAGTGGCATCTTGGTGCTGGACGCTCTTTTGCCCTATATGTGTTTCTGTAGTGTAGGGTTCAGCTATATAAGGTGGAGTGTCTGCTGCTGATGGTCCCTCAGTCCATTGGTGGCATCATGGCTTGCATCTGTAGTTGGTGGTTTAGAACAGTTTTGGCAGTCGGGAACATGGTATGTGTTTGGGAGCAGTAAGTGGCATTGTGTTGTTGTCGATTCTGCAGTCAGAAGCAGCGTCTGTCATCAGGCTGGTGGATTGTGTACCCAGGAGCAGCATGGATGATATCAGCAAGGAGGAAGATATGGAGTCTGAGCAGAAGGCTGGAGCATTGAGGGACGTGTCGGTAGGAGCATGCAGGGCTTGGCAGCTGAGGTGCGATCTGGAGCGTATGGGATATGGCTGGTTGGTGAGAAAAATGAGGGTGGTGTTGTTTATGTGACTCGACTAGAATGTTGCATGTGGTGTGTTTTGGTAGGGTTTCTTCAGCATGGGAATTTATGAGGTGATTTGGTGTGTTTTTAAATAGTTGTGCTTTTTGGTAGTCTGTTAATTAGGGATCAGTTGGTTGTTCATTGTTTAATTGGTGGTCTGTGTACATATTTTGGCCCCCAGTGTACAGGTTTTCTTTAATAGGTATGCAACTTTCCTTTCACGGGTAACAGATTGCCTTCTGGGGTATATAGCTTTATGAGGAGGCATACAGGGAACTACACAATGATGGCTTCTATGAAAAATCCCCATCCATGCATTGTGTACGTACGTACGTATGTACGTACATGCGTGTGTGTGTGCATGTGTGCGTGTGTGCATGTGTGTGTGTGTGCATTTTTTCAATTTACATTTTCTGCTATGGTTCAACTGGGTGGCCCCCACTGGACCAGCACCCAAGTCTCTGTCACCCACCACCCCCAGCTACTTACCACCTTAACCTCCAGTGTTTCCTCGCTGGCTTACCTACCATGGTGAGTCTGAGGCACAGTTCTTCCTTCCTAGGGGTGCAGGACGGGTCCAGAAGGTGGGTGCCTGGTAAGTGGTGCAGGGCCTGCAAGGAGCTGGTCGCCATCCTGTGCATAACTGGTGGCTTTTTTCTCAATTTTGTTTTCAAGAGGTTGCTAGAAAACAGTGATTAGGCATTTGCATGTACAGTTCTGCACGACCATGCATTAGCATTTATGGCAGCCAACCAACCCCAAGAAAGCCTTTACATGCGCTGCCTCCCAGCATCTGCAACAGCCCTCCAACCCCTAAGAAAGCCTCTGCCCTCAGGAATCCCATTTTCAGCCCACCAGGGCTAGCACTGCAACTGCAGTGTCCTCTGAAGCCACCAGCCTGCCCCCATGGTGAGAAGAAGCAGCTGCAAGCCTCTGCCCTCAGAAATCCCATTTTCAGTCCATCTGGGCTAGCACTACAACTGCGGTGTCCTCCTGAAGCTGCCAGCCCACCCCCACAGGAAGAAGAAGCAGCCACAAGCCTCTGCCCTCAGGAATCCCATTTTCAGCCCATCGGGACTAGCATCACAACTGCAGTGTCCTCCTGAAGCCACCAGTCCGCTCCCACAGTGAGAAGAAGCAGCCGCAGTCCTCTACCCTCAGGTACGGATCGAACCCTGCTCTGGTGAACTACTTCTACTTCTCTCAGCTTGAATTTTACTGAATTTTGAAAGACCGGCACCTTTCTGAGTGGAGTCCTTATTGGCCATTTGGCAGACCCTGGTGCTCCCTGATTGGCCACCTCTGCCTGGCGTTTCAGCCACTACCGCATGGACTTCGCTTTGTATTTTAAATACTAGGAACTCTGTATTTTAGCAAGCCTACTTTTTAGCTGTATAATTTTACTCTCTGTTGATATTTTTACAGCTGCAGTAGGCAGAGCCTGCAGACATTTTGCATGTACAAAAGGAGTGATGTCATGTTTTCTGTCCGTGGAACTGACTGAAGGTGTAAATAGTCTCCTCCACCTTACCCTCCTCCAAGAAATGTTTTCCGCCCTCAAATAAATATGCTTTCATGTTAGCCAATGGTTGCAGGGTACTATTTTCTTTCTTAAATTGGTGCTACAAGAACTGGAACCTGAGTAGTGGAGGAGCATTCATTTTTGGGAGAGTAAGATCCACCCCCACCACCACCTGAGAAGCTCCTAAAGATCCACCCCCACCTTATTTTGATTAATTTGGGAGGGGTGTGAGGTGGATATCATGTTGGAACAAGACGCATTAGTTTGGGACCTGGAGCAAGCAACAGAACAAGCCTGTGGAGTGATCAAGTTGTGGAGCCCCTGCATTTTATTAAGGACTAGGAGAACAGAAGATACTTAATGCTTTCAATTTGACTTAAAAACCCTTGAAACAAATGATTATCAGAGCCACCTGGGGACTCAGATGGAAAGAGTAATTAAGGACTGCCTGAAACTACTTCTTCCAAGGAAAACAATAGACACAGCGTTCTGATTCAAGTTGAAAGAGCCACAGTTTTTCTTAAACATTTATATACTAAAAACATAAAGTTCAGCTTTTGGGATTAACAATATTTGTTTACTATATATATATATATAGTTTGTCTTTTTAGTAGTTTCAAAACTTTGAAAGCATTGGGGTTAGGAATGCATTTAGAAATACATTTTTTAATTGTCTTTACAGTTAAACATGCAGTTTCATGTGAGGGCACATTTTTTGGGAGAGGGGGTTCAAATTATTTTAATCATGGGCACAGTACTTGGTAAATACAAACTTTGATGAAAAAGAGTATTTTTTCTTTTAATTTTGGGAAGTATGCATTACATATAAGTGTAGCAGTGTTGTAATTGAGTTTCTATGTGGCAGGTAGGTAGGGGGATAGTGTTTTGAATGTGGCAGTAGGACAGATTTGTTAGGATAAATATATGCTGTCTTGCAAATAAGAAAACATTGTTAGGGATACATTTTGCAAAACAGTGATCCCAGTGGTTTGTTTCGCCTAGGCTGTGAGAGGATTTTTCTAACTTTCCTGCTTTCTCTGGGTGTTTTATGACCTATGAGGGCTGCCATTCAGGTTTGTTTTATTGCATCTTGTCCAAGGTAGTCTTCCCAGAATGCCCTTTGGTTTGATGTCTAACAGCCCCTACAGCAGGCCAGTGTCTTGTTGGAAATGCAGGTGTACTGAGCCTGTGTGGTTACTAAGTTTTGCTTCTCTGTTTTAGAATACGTTGAAACGTGTCTGTTTATTTGATAAATGTTTGTAAAAGTGTAAATCACATTTGCTAGTGCAACTGTGAGTTACTCAACTGTTTTTTGTAGATTTGACTCCTGACTTCTTTTCATGACAGGCAGTTAATATTCCTGGAACATACTTTGCCTTTGAAGCTCCTATAAAGTGATTTTTTTTTTATGTCACTGTGTAGTTCTTCACTTCATAGGCATTTCAATGGTAAAGTCTTTTCATGCAGGAATGTTTACTGCCTGTCATAAACAGAAATCAGAAGTAAAATCTATCAAACACAGTTAAGCAAGTTAGCATCAAAGCCAAAGTCTGTTTGTGCATGGAAAGATGATACAGAAAGGAAGACATGAAATTATTTCAAGTCTGCAAGTTAAGAAACTATTTTTTAACCAGCCTTGGCTCAGCTTACATTCCTATCCTGATCACTCATTTTCACAAATAAATTCAGAGAGATGTAAAGTCCCTCCTGCTGGGTATATGGTGTTATTCACAACCGTCTTCCAACCTCGCCCCCACCACCTTGCTTTGTATTTTGCATCAGCTGTAGCATTTCAGTACAGCAAGAGGTGACAATGTATATTTTTTTCTGGACTTGCAGTGTTAATTGAGCCATCCCCAATCTGTATCCTTTCAAGAACTACTTTATGTGATGTGCATACCAGTGTGGTTGTTTCACTCTTATTTACAGCTTTACACCTTTATCAGTTTTTAATTGTAATTGTTTTGCCCTTTGAATAACAAGGTTCAATACCTATAACTTCTCAGTTTCTTTATTATGAACGTATTGGTTTCTGAAGACCCCCTTGTAAACAAGGTGCTAAACACAACTTATTTTTTTTTGTCTTTTTTTGTGTTTGTGTAGTTTTATGAAGCTTGTAACCATAGAAAAAAGGGTGCAAAGCATATATCTTACAAGTAATGACATGTAAAAAACACATCAGCCCAGATATTGAAAAGAGTTGAGCCATGCGCAATAGGGTTGCGCCTGCTCAAGTCCAAAATTGCACCATTCTGCGATATTCAGCAGGAGGCAGTTGCACCCCGGAAATCTTGCTGAGCAACAGCTCAATGATAATGAAGGCATGCGCAACTGAAGGGGGAGGAACCATGCATAAATGGCGCAGTGTGATATTCAAAGAATTGCGCAATGCGCAACAGTAGAGCAAGCGGAAGTTGTGCCATAGCGGAAATGAGCCAAAATAAAAAGGAGCAAGGAAGAGGCGCAGAACGCTTACAGGGAAGCCACATGAGGCAGAAGCAGAGGCACACAGTGGCACAAACAGGGCAGGCCAGGGAAAGGCCACAGTGAACAGCCAGGCACAGGGAAGGTGTGGGGAGCCACACAGCACAGAGGCCAGCACAGGCAGGTGTACCCAGTGCAGGGGAGGTAGCAGCCAGGACAGCGAGGGGAATACAGTAACAGCTGCCGGGGGTGAATGCAAGCCAGGGACATGGCCAGTGCCACCTTCCACATGGAGGCCATAATGAGGGGGGTGAGAAGGCAGGCAGCAGGAGGGCGTGGCCATGGAAGGGCCCATCAGTGGTATGCCCCCAGCAGGCAGTACCAAGCCCACACCAGCTTTGAGCTGTACACAGATACTGAGATTGTGGGCCAGTACCACCTGAACAGGGCAATTCTGAGGTGGCTCTGTGAGCTGTGCAGTGATGTGATGCAGGCACCCACATGACGGAGCCATGCCCTGTCAGTGGAGACCAAGATAACAGCCTGCATGTGCTTGCTCACCACGAGTACCTTCCAGAGACCAACTGGGGACACCACAGGCATAACCCAGTCAGCCACATCACGCCACCTCACCCAATTCCTCAGCGCACTGCTGACACATGCTGAGGAGTACATCCATTTCCCCAGCACAGCAGCGGAGTGCACAGCAAACATACAGGAGTTCCACAGGGTAGCACTTATGCCTGGCATGCTAGGGGCAATAGACTGCACCCATGTGGCTATATGCACACCACCTGGCCCTGAGGGGGCCACATACATAAATCGAAAAGGCTATGCCAGCATCAACTGCCAGGTGGTATGTGACACCAGGGGGTGCATCATCAATGTCTGTGCCACGCACCCTGGGGAAGCACACGATTCTTACATCTGGCACCAGTCGGTACTGTGCCACAGATTCAAGAGTGGGGACATCCCCACTGGCCACCTAGTGGGTGAGTATGCAAACCACATGGACAAATATAGGACCTGGGGGGGCATGGCCAGAGGTGCCATGGGTAGTGGCCTACATGGCCTGGGGCAGGGTGATGCTGACCATCAAACTAACCTCCACCCTCTACACACAGGTGACAGTGGATACCCACTCTGTCCCTGGCTGCTCACACCCTACCGGCGGCCCACGACCCCATCGCAGCAACGCTACAATGAGGCACACGCCACCACATGGAATGTCATCGAGCGGGTGTTCGGTATGCTGAAGGCACATTTTCGTTGCCTGGACACCTCTGGCGGTGCCCTACAGTACAGCCCCTCAAAGGCCTGTGGGATATTCCTGGTCTGTTGCATCCTGCACAACATGGCCAACGAATGTGGGATAGCCGTACAGGTCAAAGAGGGGGACAGTGATGGGAACGATGGGGACGCCAGTGATGATGGTGATGGGCAGCCCCCCCTTGGCTGACGGGACCCCCAACTGCTCCGGCTGGCACATCTGCACTGGGACACTATCATGGAGGAGCACTTCAGCCAACTCAGGTAAGTCATGGGGCCATGCACAACCACCAGTAGCCAAGACACAACCCAGAAACATGCAGAAACCCACACTGGGGGTGCATGCCATCCAGGGAAGTGGCAGGGCACAGAGGCACACACACAGCCAGGGATGGGTGAGGATTAACATGCCATGCTGAAGGACACACACACAATGCAACAAATGTGCACAGAGGGCAGAAGGCACACCGACCCAGAACGCACACCCTAGCAACACACATGTCCACAGGTCACCATGCCCACTGCCTGTCCATGTGCATGTGTCAGATGCTGAGCACCATTGCACTTTGGTGTACAGTGCAATGCAAGCATCATCATGCACACACAACTGCAGACAGCAGCCAGGAGGGTGTGCAGGTGGACTGTGTGTCCACGTGTAGGGCCGGGTACCCACCCGTGCACTGCCCACTGACACACACAATGCACACAGGGCAGCACCAGACAGTAGCCATGCTGGGAGACAGGTCAGTCCTGCGACACAGTGCCACGGCCACCACGGATGCATGGGCGGCCCCGCCGAGACCCACCAGCACTGGCAGGCTGACCCTGGCCTCATGGGTGGCACCGATGGTCCCCAGGAGTTCCACTGCATGAACGCGACCGCGCAGGGGTCTGCAGCACACCGAACATGCCTGCACCAGAAGTGCTCAGGATGCCCACAGCTGAACCCGCGTCCAACAGGGAGGGAGTCACGACGCTCGAACGGGGTGGATAGTGCACGGCACGGTGTCCATGATGCATGGGTACCTGACTGTGTGCCCATTGTGGCCATGACAGCAATGAATGCCTGTGCATGCCTGTCAATGTCAGCGGTCACATCCTCCCGCAAACGGTCCATCCATGCCAAGATCATTTCGGCGTCCCTGCTGCGACACTCCTCTGCCCACTCCAGAGACACACGCAGTGCATCCATGGACGTCGCAAGCCACATCTGCTGCTTGACCGATGCTCAGTAGGTGGGTGTGCTAGTCCAAGAGGTCATCAGCCTCCTCGGCATCCTGTCCCTCAGGGTGCAAGGGCCTGATGTTCAGCACCCCTTGAGGGTGGGTGCTGCGCACCAGAACCAGGTCTGGACATGTCCACAGGCAGTGCATAGATGCCGCCGCTGAACCCTGTACCCACAAGTCCAGTGGGCGACTGCTGATGCTGCCCCTCTGGCTGCCGCACCTCAGGGCTCAATGGTGCCTCCGCAGTGGCTGCAACAGTCCCACTGTCCTGAACAGACACCAGTGCTGCCCCATTGGTGCTGATGGGCACAGCCTGGGACTGTGCTGACATGCAGGCCTTCACGGCGGCACCACCCACAGCCATGGGCGTGAATTGCCCTGCTGTGTGTCCATCCTGTGGCACACATATGTCACTGCCCAAGACGGTCGTGTCATCATCACTGGTGCTGGACTCTGCCCCAGCCACAGCCACAGTGTGCTGGCATCCGTGGATGCCAGCCTGCTGGGACACAGGCAGGGCTTCCTCCATACCTGTCTCAATGACATCAGTGTGGACAGCCAGGCGGCCCCACTGTCGTACTGATCCACAGATACCTGTGGAGGTGGATGGTCCCACCTCCAACTCCATCCAACTGTCCGCAGTGGACAGGCCCACCACCGGTGACCCATGCAGATGCTCAGGATCTGTAAGGGAAAGCAAAGTCGCGTTACTGCGTGTGACCTACCCTGCACCCCCCTAGACAGACCATGACTTACCATGCAGTGATGGGCCACCACCCGTCTGGAAGCCACCACCCAGAACACCCTCAATGGCACTTCGGTGCATGCTTGCAGCAAGTCTGTCCTCCGCTGGGGTGAGCTGTACCACCTCCGGCTGTCCCCCACCTGTTGCAGCACATGCTGCCCTGATGGCAGCCACTTTCTCCTTTACCCTCCTCCTGTCTGTGCCCATCTTCTTCTTACACTCCTGCACAGAGTGCTGGTGGCTGCCATGCAGGTTCACGGCATGTGCCACCTCCTTCCATGCAGCAGCACGGGCCTGAGGGGTGCCCCGCCATCCACTGAGCAGTGGCTCCTGATCCAGGTAGGCCTCGAAAAGGGCCTCGGTTTTGGCCTTAGTAAAATTCGGTCTCCTCCTCCTCCCAACACTGTTGTCCTCTTCTCCAAGAATGTGCTTGGTCATTATGTAGCCTGTAAGAATGGCAGTTGTTACCTGTGACTGTGCAGTCCCATACATGTCCCTGAATCCACAGTCCACACTCCCAAACAGCATGCAACTCACCAATAAACTGCAGTAACCGACTATGGCCACTGCAGCATATTGTCGCACCTTTATAGTGCAATCCATGCAAATGGGGTGAGGAGCAACTTTAATTAGATGCAAATTGCAGTGCTGCACCATTAAATGGCTGATCGGATGATTTGCATATGACGGCTGAATATCGCGCTGTTGCGCTTTGCGCAGTTGTGTTGAACATGCTGAGCCAATGGCGCAGTTCTGTGGCATGCGTAGTACACCTCACTGCGCATGCCTGGGTTGCTGATGCAGGCGTCTGCCACACTGATGATGTGCTGTGCGTGGTAGGCAATGCAGGACACGACCACCATTGTGCCAGTGGCACTATAGCGATGGTCACTACATGGCGCTGTGGCAATGGGTCTTCATAGGCACAATGGCCCAACTGCCCGATAGTCTGCTGTGGCACTGGTACACAGGCAGCCAATCACACTACACGCATTGTCATCCGATGGCGCTGTGCGTGGCCTTGCGCCAGAGACCCTTGACCCTGTGCCTGACCTTTGCCCCCTTGGCGCCATGCGTCAGGCATAGGTGCATCTCTATCGTGCTGTTCGGTAACAGCGCGATAGGGAATGGCAGTGCTGTACCGCGCAGCATCTGCATGTGGGGAGCCACGCTGCATAGTGCCATATTGCCTACTATAGCTATCGAAATGGCACGTAGAAGAGCTGCTCCATGGAGTGCCATTGAGCTGGCCAATCTGGTGACCATAGTCGAGCCACACCATGGGCCTCTCTTTGGGGAGGCCCCCCTGGATAGGGCAAGGACCCAGGTTTGGCAGGAGGTGGCCACTGCTCTGGATGAGGCAACAGGCAGGGGCATTCAGCTGAGCAGTGCAGGCACCGCTATGGTGACCTGCGCAGGAGGGAGCCGGAGTTACTGGCCACTGTGGTCACGCGTGTCAGGAGGCACAGTCCCACGTCCCAGGTAGGGGTCCCGCCAACACACTTTTTATCGCTCATATGAGTCACAGTGTTTTATGTGTCCAGCACATAGGGAGGGACCGTATGGGTTGGCCGTGGCGGTGTTCACAGGGGTGTGGGGTGGGTGGGTCTGATTGGTGGAAGGCACACCTTGGGGCAGAGGGACTTTGTTTTGGGAATGTACTGATGTTCTTCTCTCCTTTTTGTTCCCACAGGCCCGGAAGAACTACGCAGAGTGCGGGCAGAGCAGAGGAGGGGAGTGGAAACTGCAGCCAGGCGGGCCGAGGACCAGCAACACCCACCTGACGGCCCAATGTGGGTGAGTGCCAGACATCCATGATTAGTATTGCATGCTGTGTGACAAGGTGGGCAGCGGGGCATGGCCACCATTCATTGACATCACTGCCATGCACACTACTTGTTACAGTCAACACTGTCCAGTGGCAATGTATGTCTGGGTGTGCTTCACTGGTGGTCCATGCATGCACCAGGTGCATGGCTGTGCCACTGCCTTTGCACCACATAGCCATGTCACTAGACGGCCACGGTGGAGCAGTGCATAACTTGGCCGGTGGGTGTGTGTGCAGCATTCCACATGGCTGTATGCGCCTGAGTGGGCAGGTCCTGTGGACGCGATCACTGCGGGTGGTCACACACCATCACAGTGGTATGTCGCATGGCCGTATGCCATGCACAGTGGGCGGGCTGTATGGGGTTGTGCATTCACACCTGTTGACTGTGCTCCCTTGTCCTAGGTGCGAGACATCTGAGGGAAATCAGGGACACCATGCGGGAGCTCCTGAATCTGGCCCGCGAGACGGTGGCAATACTGAGGAGGCTGGACGAGTCGGGGGTTCTGCGGCAACACAGAGCCAGAGGGAGACAGAGCCAGGAAAGGTGGAGCCTTTAATAGTCCCTTGGTCCCTGACTCCCTACCCCTGACCCACCCTCACACCCCTCCTATCCCATCCCATTTGTCCACCTTCCCCTGCCCACCCCCACCATTTTTGTGTCCCCCACCACAAACCTGTAAATAGTTTTTATTCTTGTTCATAGTTGAGTTTTCTATTTTCCAATACATTTGACTTTTATATGAATACCGTGGTGGTCTCTGATTTGCAGCAGGCTATAGGTGCTCAGCTGCAGTGGTGTACATGGCATCAGGAGTGGTGCAGTCATGGGTATGTGTGTGTGTCCGTGTGGAGGTGACTATGGTGTGGGGGTAGACATCAGTCAGTGTCTGTGTTGTGTGTGTTGTTCCCTGTGCACTGGATGACTGTGTGCAGTGGTCCATGGCATGTGCTCTGTGTCCATAGTGCACCCATTGGCCCATCCATGGCCTGTGCAGCCGACACACATGCCTGTCTATGACCTGCATGGTCTACTGGGCATGTCAGTGGTGGCATTCCCTGCAGGGTGTACACTGTACCCATCGCTTTGCTGGGTTGCCCATGTCACTGGTATGGTGCATGCCTGGCTCAGGTGGCACTGTGGGCTACACGGTCATTGTCCCACCTCCATGCTGTGGCTTGTGTGTGTTGCAGGGGATGTGCCCAACTGTCTGTGGCTTGTGCTCCGGGTGACTACTGGTGGTGTATGGGTCCATGGTGCCTGCGCAGGGTGGTTGGCACTCCAGTGCCATGGTGGACTGCGGGTTGTGTGTACACGGCTTATATGGGCCCACAATGGGGGCTTGGTTGCCCCCCACCACTGCATCCCTGTTTTGTTGTGCCCTTGGGTATGGGTGGGTGTCTATTCAGACCCTGTGTGGCATCCAGTGTGGTGCATGCTTCCACGCACCACTGTGGGTGTCTGTGCTGGCTGTTGTGGCCAGGGGTGGGCCGGGGTGTGTCACTGAAATACTGTGCAGAGTGCTGTACCACTGGTGGTGGTGTCAAGGGCATGACCATCCCATATGGGGTAACTCTTGTGCCAACGCATGGTCGGTCTCTCAGCAGTACCTCAGGGGACTGTGTGTGGTGGCACTGTGTCTGCCGTTGTTGCATTGCAGTGTGCTGCAACCTGCTGATGGGTGCTCGTGGTGGGGCTGGCTTGCATGGTTCTGTGGTGCACAGGGTTGCATTGACACTGTGGGGGTGGTGGCATGCATGGGGTTTCCTGCTGTGGTGGTCACTGCTCATGGGGGGTGTCTGGGGGTCACGGTGCAGGGTGTGCTGTGCACTGGGGGATGGTGTGGTACAGGGTGGTCTGCCCTCCTTGTGTGCCAGTCACAGCTTGCTGGTAGGTGTGATGGGGCACCATGGCCAGGCTGTGGGTTGGTTGCTTGTCTCCATGGACCAGTGGTTATTCCAGCCTCCCTGGTTGTGATGTGCTTGGGGTGTGGGGGACAATGTCTGTTCTGCTGTGTGTTCCTGTGCCCATCTGTGGCATGAGTGGTGGGCCCTCCTCCCTGACTGTGCAATTACATTGCTCTGCAGCTGGGGGGCTCCCTGGTTGCTCTATGGCACCTCCGGATTGCTCAGCTGAACATCCCTTGTTGTGGCATGGCGCATCAGATCTGCTCAGCTTCCCCTCCCTAGTTGTGCTATGGCACAGGTGGTGCGATATTCAGTCGTTGGCTGTAGGCGCAATTTGGCCTGCTCCTTTTTTGAGTATCGCGTCTCTTGCACATGGGCACAATAGACTTGTGCTTGTTCCTGCTATTGCGCACTTTTTGGGTGCAGTTTGAATATCTGGGCCATCATATACAAAGAAAAAGCTATGAAAATATATACTGATTCCTCCCAGTTCCTGGAAAATAAATTTTTTCACTAAACAAGTTACAGATACTAAAAATGCATAAACTATAAATAACTGTGCAGTTTGACATCTTCATTTAAACCTATTGGCTGCAAACTATGACATTTATAAATCCAGTAAAGTTCTTGCTAAAGCTATCTCCTTCGCATGTCTCTTCTCAAACTGCCAAAATCATTTCTTCAATGTGGACTGTCAGGCATTCAAGTTGTTCTCAGATTAAATGTTACTTTTATAAATATAGATTTAACAAGGGTATCTTTTAAAGTACTGGTTCATTTAAATGTTAATTGTGGTCATGCTGATATCACATTATTCAGACTTAGTTCAGTATCTAAAATTCCCATTTTTTGTTTTTATGATCCAAGTTATTTTATGATGCATGTATTTTATGAAAATCCTAGGGCCTATCTTATTGTTTTGCACAGCTACTATGCTCTCCAACTGTGATTAAAAATGACAAGTGTAAAATAAATACATTAAAATTAAAATGTATGTAGTCTACTAAGTACAGTAGATCGGTACAGGACCTGTAAAACAACTTGTAATGCACTGAAAGTAAACTCAAAAATAGTTTTAAATTCTTTTCGCATCCAGTCATATAGTGGTATGAGAGAAACACAAAGATGTGAAACCCTGGAACCCACCATCTGAATCAATAAGGAATGCACATTTCATGATGCATAGTAAAACAAGCAATTGTCAACACCGAATGTTTGCTTGCTGGCATTGGCATTGGTAGTGTAGGAGTTAGAGAGCTGCATAATAGGAATGGCAGGGAAGTATTTAACTGAAGCCAATCCCACCGCCACCCTGCAGAGACTGACAGGCATTAGGGTGTACCTTCTGGTCGTCAGGCATAACTGCCACTCCATTTCACCACACCCTACCCTGCAGACACCACCAAGTGTCATGGTGTGTCTTGGGGTCTTTGGGCCTTGTGCTGACCCCATTCCATCAGGAAATATGGTGAGATGGGTACAGTATAGGAGAATGGGGTGAACTTTGGGGCCAAAGAGTCCAAGGCACACCTCAATGCCTCTCACTGGCTGCAGGGTGCGGGTGGGGGTGGAATGGCATGAGCATTACAGGCGACAGTCCCAAGCCACACCTCTGATGCCTGTCAGTCTTAACAGGGTGGCGCGTTATGGTTGGAAACCCTAACGCCTCAGGCGTTGTTATTATACTCCAAATTTTCAACATGAATTTTTGTGACCCCACGTTGTGAACAGTTGCAATATCAGTTTGTTAGCCAAAAGCTGATTTTGTACAGTGACTACGCCATTTGGCACCACAGGTGTGAAAATACATTTCCAACAGGATGTGAAAAATGACAGCTGTACTGTACATGGGGAGGTGTAAAAACTGGCAATGTTGAAAATCTGCAGTGAAAATATAAAAAAACTGGTGAAGTCACGAGCATGCGTAGAAACTGCGCAACGCACACCCGTAATGTAATTAGCTTGGGGATTTTTTACAGTAGATTGTCAACACAGGCATTTTGAGACTTCTGCTCATGAACAGTGTCACTGTAATTTTCTTAATCTGTCCCGAACACTGATTTCCCACAGTGACCACACATTTCTGCGCCGAAAGTGCAAAAACACATTTCGGCCAGGGTGTGAAAAATGACAGCTGTACTGTTCATAGGAGGTGGGGAAAATGCTAATGTTGAAAATATGGACTGAAAATATTACAAATTGGAACTTACTTAGGTGCGTGGAAACTGCGCAATGCTCACTCGTAACAGAGTCATTTTATGGATCTTTTGTCACCAAATTTTTAACATAGGCATTTTAAGATCTCTGCTCATGAACAGTGTCACTGTGATTTTCTTAATCTGTCTCAAACATTGATTTCGCACACTGACTGCACCATTGTGCACTACATGTGTGAAAACACATTTTGACAAGATTTGAAAATTACAGCTATACTGCTCATAAGGAGGTGTGGTAATATGGCAATGTTGAAAATCTGGAGGAAAATATTAAAATTTGCGAACTTACACACGCGGCATAGGAACTGCGCAACATACGCCAGAACACAGTCATTTTGGGATTCCACCAAATTTTCAACGTAGGTTTGGGGCTTCCTCATGAACTGTGCCACTGTCGTTTCGTTACTCAGTCCGAAGATGGTTCCGCGCAGTGACTGCGAAATCATCTTTCAGGACCAAATAACAAAATGACAGTGACTGAGTTCATGAGGTGGGGCCTCAAGACCTCTATGTTGAAAATTTGGTGAAAGAATTCAAATGGCCTGTGATATGCATCAACATTTAAAAAAACATTTATGCCATTATACAGCATTTCTTCAGTTGCGGTAGGCTTTGAAGAGGCAGATGTGTTCCCGGTCCACCGAAGATCATTGTGCTGGACTCCAGAGGTAAGTATGGGTGTGGGTGTGGTGTGCACACGTGGGTGCGGGTTGGGGAGGGGCAAGACAGTCAAAGAGGGACTGTTTTTGTTTTCATTTTTTTTCCCCTTTATTTAGGACGAGGAATCGGGACTTTTGCCACGCTGGGGTGGGCTCCCAGCATGGCAGCTGGAAGTGTTTTTTTGGGGGGGGCAGAGGAGCCAATGGGGATTGGGCACCCCCGTTATATCGAACTTTGCCACGCTGGGGTGGGCTCCCAACGCGCACCTGGAAGTCTGATTTTTGGGACGACAGTGGAGCCGACGGGATTGGGCAACCCCATCGGCACACGGTGGAGGCATGAGCATGCTGGGGTGGGCTCCCCAGCATGCTACATGGTGTTTTGTGTGGGGGTAGAAAAACGGAGCTGTCTATGACATCTGTTCTCATGCAGTGTTGAGTTTAGGCAATTTGCCGGCAGTATGCAAATTGCCTACACGTTACCACCGCTCATTGTAGCAGTATTTTGCTTTCAACTGTATGCCACTGCATCTGAACTGCTGTCATAGATAGCTCAAACATTTATAGGTGCGGTGAGGCCGAACCTGCAAGAAGGAGCAGGACACTGGAAGCGAGGTGGCACACCTACGAAAACTTGTGTGGTGGCACTATGTTCCTTGCACATGCGTGCAAGCAAACATAAAAACGATGCAACACAAAAATCATAGAAACATAGACTTTGATGGCAGATAAGGACTGCTTGGCCCACCTAGTCTGCCCATATCCCTACCTACTGGATAAACTGCAGATCCTAGTTAACCAACAGCCTATTTCTTCCTACCCCCCACAAGAATTGCCTTATGTCTGTCCCATGCATTCTTGAATTCTCCCACTATTTTTGACCCCACAGCCTCCTCATGAAGGCTGCTCCATGCATCCACTGCCCTCTCTGTGAAAAAATACTTCTCACATTACCCTGAGCCATCCCCTGCCTTCAAATTATGTCCTTTGTTCTTGCACATCTCTTTTTCTGAAAGATGCCACCCTCTTGGACTTTGTTGATTCCTTTGAGGTACTTCAAAGTTTCTATCATGTCTCCCTCTCCCTCCTTTCCTCAAGAGTATACACCTTAAGCTCCTTTAGTCTGTCCTCCCTTTGCTTTTGTTGCAGACCCTGCACCATTTTAGTTGCCCTCCTCTGACTGTCTCCATCCTGTCTATGTCCTTAGGAGATGGGGTCTCCAGAACTGGATGCAGTACTCAGATGGGGTCTCACAAACTATCTGTACAGAGGGATAACAACTTCCTGTTTTCTGCTGGTGATGCCTCTCCCTATACATCCCAGTATCCCCTAGCCATCCCTACTGCCTTCTTACACTGCTTGCCAATCTTTAGGTCATCTGATATGATTAGCCCCAGGTCCCTTTCCATTTTTGTTGTTACTACTCCCCCCACCATTGTGTACTGTTCCCCTGGGTTTTTGTTTTCCAGGTGCATTACTTTGCACTTCTTTGCATTGAATCCAAGCTGCCATACTTCTGACCATTCCTCCAACCTTGCCAAGTCCATTCTCATCCTTTCCGCCTTCCCCTATGTATCAACTCTGTTGCAGATCTTTGATTCTGTAAAGAGGCATACTTTTCCTTCCAGTCCCTTGGCAACCATCATGACGGCGAGTTGAGGTATCTTTGCATTTTATGGTCAACCCCCACCTCACAGATGCAGTCCCTATAGTCCCAAGATGGAACATCTTGGTGTAATGAGTATGGAATACTAATTGTGTGATTGATATCATGAGTGTCACTGTTTGTTCTATGCAAATTCCCCCCTCCCCCCAAAAGGATGATATAGAAATATTCCCAAGATGACATATGCATTGTCATATATTAAATAGCAGTAGCCTAATATCTGAAATTGGACTGATCCAAACTCTGTAATTCCTAGGTACAAGTCTGTGTATAACATAAACTGAAATAAGTGTTGCTATGTAAAATAGGAGCACCCATGTGTTACCTGGGAAAAATGTATGTATTATTCTAAATATTGTTTTTGTTCTAATTGTGCATAGAGGAAAGTGTCACAGTCCTGATGTCGATCACAAAAGTAGCAATCACTAGTCCATAGATAAAATGTTGCATCTTAATGTAGAGAACATGGACTGCATCTGCAGAACAGGGGTTAGCCATGCCATGCAAGTATAGGCCAACTGAGCCATGATGTTTGGTCTGATTGGCCTCAATATGAATAACGAAATGTGAATTCTAATTGATTCTGATGGTGGGGTTCCAGGGTTCTGAATCAGTCTGTTTCTATCGCTATGAGTATATGATCGGGTACGAGATTTCCTGACTGTCCAAAGTTTTAAGGAGGCTTTGAAAACCTACCTTTTTAGCCTAGCATTTCCTGATTTTTAAATGCCACTGTTATTTTTATTTATTATTTGTTTTAATCTTTTTTTGTATTGGTTATTTATTGATGTTTAATTAGACGTTGTACAGGCGCCTTGGTTTCTAGAAAGGCGCCTTTTTATAAATAGTGATTTGATTTGATGATCGTTACACAAAACCTTTATTGCTTACCATTCCTTCCATTAAAATCGACACTTCCATATCTTTTCCTAATAATGTGTCTGCCTTCCTTAGAATAGAAAATAAAACAAATCTTACCAGTTAAAAAGCATTGTGTTGTTTCTCCATGTATCCTTCACAATTCAACACAATATCATTAACTTCATTACGCAACCATGGTGGATCTGACCAGAATTTGTTGCAGTCTAGAATAGCCTTCTGTGAATGTGAATGTTAACACCAGCTGGAGACTGAAAGCTTGTATCTACTATAGTGCATTACTTTTTGCCTAGGTCTAATAATTTGGGAGTAGCTGATTTCTTTCCTCCGAAGTGTTAAATATAATTATTTTTAGCATTCTTTTACCTGCACTGTCTGCTGTTTCTTGGCAGCTACCTGCTCCCTATTTTCAGTTCTTTTGTTTTCTCCACAGACTTCAGACCCTGCTGGCACCTTGCCCTAGGTCTGGTCCCACCCCCTCAATTTAGTCTTTTATTTTTCTTTTCATTCTCTCTTTGTTTTAGCTAAATCACCCCCCTTTCATCAAATCCTCCACCCGATCTCAGGGCTCTATACTAATCCCCTGTTTGTCCTTCTCCTCAGGAATCCCATTTTCAGCCCATCAGGGCTACCTTGCTCTCCTCAGTCACCCATTCCTCCTGCAACACCCTTCCCCTTGCTCCAGATAGGAATTATCCACTCTCAGACCTATCACCCTCTCTTTTCTCTCCAATTTGGAAAGCTGTCTACTTGGCCACTACCTACTGTCCTCCTCTTGGTATCCTATTGTGCCCCCTTGCCCTTATATTCTCCTGCTCTCCCTCCTTCTCCAAGCTGGAGATGATGAGAATAATCCTGGTCCAGTCAACTCCCATTTTACTTCCTCCTCCAGCACCTGGGCAAATGCCAGTGGCCTGAGAATTGTACATATCAACATCTGCAGCCTTCCTTCCCAGCTTTCTGACCTGGAGGTGGGGATATCACTACATAAGCCCCACGTGCTAGGACTTTCTGAAACTTGGTTAAAGTCTCACCTATCCAATTCCATGTAGCAGCTACCTGAGTACTCCTCCCTATGCCTTGACAGGCTGGGCAAAAAGAAGAGTGGTGGTGTAGCACTGTACATCAGAGAACCCCCTCTCCACCACCACTGTCCACCGCTCTGATCCAACCTCCCCCAATGAATGGCTCATCTCCGAACTAATCCTGGGCTCCACCAAGAAACTCTATATTGGCTGCTGCTATAACCCTCCAACCGCAGGATCTGAGGGCCTAAACAGCTTTCTGTCTGGCCTAGCTCTCTATCCCCCTCATGGAGACTCCATTCTCCTTGGCAACTTCAATTTAAACTGTCTGGGTGCCCACCAGTCGGACTACGCTTCTCTTCTAAAACAGCATAACCTGGTCCAGACTATAATGCATACCACCAGACAAAACCTATGCACTGCCACCCAAACCCTTTTGGATCGGATCATCACGAATAAGGATGATCATGTATTGCAAGCCAGTACCATGGCTGATTCCATCAGCGACCACTCCCCTACATTTCTCCTCCAGTCATCCAGACTCAAACGTCCCCCCAAAAAAAACCTGTCCTTTTGGAATTTCTGCTGCCCCAACACTCCCATACTCCTTGGCGAGGCATGGTCCTTGGACTGGTCTGCTCTCTACTCACTCACTGACGCGACCTTGGAAGTAACCCTCTTCACACAGACCCTGCTGGCCCTACAGGATCAGCATTTCTCTGTCACCATGAGACAGGTCAAAGGTGGTTGCTGTCATTGGATCACCAAAGATCTCCTTATCCTCATGAAGGACAGAGATCGCGCTTGGTCAGTCTACAAAGCAGCCCCTTCCCCTGCCCTCTGGGATGCCTACAGACGCAGATGTAACCTATGCAAACATTTGGCCAAATCCCTGAAATAGGCTTATTTCCATAACCTTCAAAAGGTAAACCTCAGAGACCCTAGGAAATTCTGGGAATCCATCGGCTCCCTCTTAAACCCTCACTCCAGCAAGACAGCCCTACAACTGAACTCCTCCACCCGCCTCATCACTGACCCTCTGAGGTGGCCAGGGCCTTCAATGTTAAATTCACTGACCTATCCGGGTTTCTCAACAAACTCTCGGATGGCCGACCTTGTAGTTCTGCTCACTACTCTAACCCCCAGATGACCTCGTCTGGCCCTATCCCACCTCCCAAACCCCCCTGTTCTACTTTAAGGCTATATCAGCTACTGAGACCTCTAAGCTCCTCAAATGTCTCCCAAACCACAGCTCCCCTGGGTCTGATGGCCTCTCCCTGGTGTTCCTCAGCCTCATCTCCCCTGTCATCATCAAACCTCTCACTTTTATTTTCAATCTTTCACTTTCCACCTCCTCCATGCCTAACCCCTGGAAGACTGCTAGAGTGATTCCCATTTTCAAAGCTGGCGACCCCCTATCCACGGAGAGCAATCATCCTATCTCCAGTCTCCCCCACCTTAGTAAGCTACTCGAGAAAGTTATCCACCATCAGGTCACTGAACATATAGACAAGTGTAATCTCTTGTGCAGCCAACAACATGGCTTTCGCAAGAACCATAGTACCACTACTGCCCTTGCACTGCTGACCGACCACATCCTTATGAACATGGACCATGGTAATGCCTCTGGTGTTGATTTTGTTGACCTTTCCAAGGCGTTTAACATGGTCAACCATGCCCTACTTATCTCCAAACTACATCTCCTTGGCTGCTCGCAGGAGGTATCCAACTTGTTCAGGAGTTACCTCACTGATCGCTCCCAATATGTTTGTGTAGGCCCTGCCTGCTCCCCTACCCTGCATGTCTCAACCGGTGTCCCTCAGGGCTCCATTCTAGGCCCCTCTTCTATTCTCTCTATTTATAAACTCCCTTCCTCAGACAGTCTCAGCTGTAACTCTCTCCTCTATGCAGATGACCTGCTCCTTTCTTTAGTGATAAATCTCTCGCCTGCATTTCCTCAAGTTCTCACTCTTAACTATGCAGCAGCTCACAATTGGTTTGCAGCCAAACCCCTCCTGGTAAATGTCAAGAAAACTAAGTCCATGCTGCTCAGATCCAAGCCCTTCCTAGCCAAATCTAAAACCGACTCCTCTCTCAGCATAGTCTCCCCTGATTGCCCAGGTCCTTGAAAATGTCGATACTTTCTAATACCTAGGAGTCTTTCTCAATCCTCCCTCTCCTTCTCGAGCATGTCACACAGTGGTTTGCAGAATTCACTAAAACTGGGTGCTGCCTAACAGGTTCAAGCACTACCACCCCCGAGGCCTGACACGCCATTGTCCAGGGGAACTTACTCCCCATACTCACTCACTGCTCCACCATCTATGCTAGGACATCCGCAACCCTCATTGGAAAGCTCTGTACTGCCTACAATAGTGTCTGTCACTTTGTCTTACTGGTCTGCTTTCCACCCACCACTTGTCCTTTACCAGTCACTCAGTTGGCTCCCATATACAAGGTCGCTTTGACCTCGCCCTTGCTGCATGGTTGATAATGCCATATGAAATGGCCAGGAATCACCCTTGCAGCCCTCCTCAAAGTCCAAACACTACATTGTTGCCTCCACTCCAACAACATCCCCACTCAAAAGTTTCAAGAGTATCCACCAACATGGGCGGCAGAGCCTTGTCAGCAGCAGCCCCTCGCTGTGGAATAGATTGCCTGCTGAGCTCTGCTCCTGGACACCCACTGCCTGTTCAAGTCCAGACTCAGAGACTGGCTCCTGGCTGAATCCCGCTGCCACTGCTTTAATGGGTAACCCCTGACCTCCCCAACCCTGAGTCTATCTGTGTCTACTTTCCTCTTGTATTATTCCTCCATTTCCTCCTTCTCCTACACCTACCCTCCCTCCCTCCCCCTACTCCTGCACATGTGGTACCCTCCCTCCCTCCTCCAGGGGCTATTCCGTTGCACTTTATCTTGTTCAGTCCAATTGCTATTATTCGAATGTGACTGCTATTTCTGTTTATGGTAACTGACACCTGCCCTTCTGCACATCAAGTTTATTGTAATTTGCTACACTGGATTTTGAAAACTGTTGTATTTTGATTAGTATCATTGTTAAAGTGCTCAGCTGCTCTATGTACTTTGCTTCTAGTTTACCCTTGTGCCATTGATTTGTGGCCCAGGTCATGCCTGATCAGTGCACCTACCTGGTTATCAAAGCCACAAATAAAAATAAAATAAATAATTAAAGAAGCCTTTACATGTGCTGCCTCTCAGCATCCATGAAAGACCCTGGACCCCTGAGAAAGTCTTAACATGTGCAGCCTCCCAGCATCTGAGGCACCCCCCGACCCACAAGAAAGCTCTTCACATGCTGCCCCAGCATCCGTGAAGACCTGGTCCTCTGAGAAAGTCTTAACATGTGCAGCCTCCCAGCATCTGAGGCACCCTCCCGACTCATGAAAGTATTTACATGTGCTGCCTTTCAGCATCTATGGCAACCCCCCAATCCCTGAGAAAGCCTTCACATGTGCTGCCTCCCAGCATCTATGGCAGACACCAGTCCCTGAGAATGCCTTCACATGTGCTGCCTCCCAGCATCTATGGCAACCCCAATCCCTGAGAAAGCCTTCACATGTGCTGCCTCCCAGCATCTATGGCAGACACCAGTCCCTGAGAATGCCTTCACATGTGCTGCCTCCCAGTATCTATGGCAACCCCCAACCCCTGAGAAAGCCTTCATATGTGCTGCCTCCCAGCATCTATTGCAGCCCGCCAACCCCTGGGAAAGCTTTTACATGAGCTGCCTCCCAGCAACTGCAGCAGTGCCCCAACTCCTGAGAAAGCCTTTACATGTGCTGACTCCCAGTATCTGTCTAGCACCTCAACCCCTGAGAAAGCCTTTACATGTGCTGCCTCCCAGAATCTGTTACAACCCCCAACCCCTGAGAAAGCCTTTACATGTGCTGCCTCCCAGCATCTGTTGCAGCCCCCCTCAACCCCTTAGAAATCCTTTACATGTGCTGCCTCCCAACATCTGTGGCAGTCTCCAACCCCTGAGAAAGCCATTACATGTGCTGCCTCCCAGCATCTGTGGCAGTCCCCAACCCCTGAGAAATCCTTTACATTCACTGTCTCCCAGCATCTGCAGCAGCTCCCCAACCCCTGAGAAAGCCTTTACAAGTCCTTTCTCCAAGCATCTATAGCAGCCCCCCAACCCCTGAGAAAATCTTTACATGCACTGCCCCCCCAGCATCTGTGGCAGCCCCCGACCCGTGAGAAAACCTTTACATTAGCTGCCTCCCAGGATCTGCGGTAGCCCCCGACCCGTGAGAAAACCTTTACATGAGCTGCCTCCCAGCATCTGCAGCAGTCTCCCAACCCCTGAGACAGCCTTTACATGTGCTGCCTCCCAGCATCTGCAGAAGCCTCCCAACCCCTGAGAAAGCCTTTACATGTGCTGCCTCCAAGCATCTATGGCAGCCTCCCAACCCCTGAGAAAGCCTTTACATGTGCTGCCTCCAAGCATCTATGGCAGCCTCCCAACCCCTGAGAAAGCCTTTACATGTGCTGCCTCCAAACATCTATGGCAGCCTCCCAACCCCTGAGAAAGCCTTTACATGTGATGCCTCACAGCATCTGTTGCAGCCCCCCAACCCCTGAGGAAGTCTTTACATGCACTGCCCCGTAGCATCTGCAGCAGCCCCCAACCCATGAGAAAGCCTTTAAATGAGCTGCCTCCCTGCATCTGTGGCAGCCCCTGACCTCTAAGAAAGCCTTTACATGTCCTGCCTCCCAGCATCTATGGCAGCCCCTCAACGCCTGACAAAGCCTTTACATGAGCTGCTTCCTAGCATCTGTTGCTGCCCCATAACCCCTGAAAAAGCTTTTACATGCACTTCCCCCAAGCATCTAGGGCAGTCCCCCAACCCCTGAGAAAGCCTTTACCTTCACTGTCTCCCAGCATCTGCAGTAGCTCCCCGACCCCTGAGAAAGCCTTTACATGTGCTGCCCTTCAACATCTACGGCAGCCCCCCAACCCCTGAGAAAGCCTTTACATGTGTTGCCTCCAAGCATGTATAGCAGCCCCCAATCCCTGAAAAAGCCTTTACATGCACTGCCCCCAAGCATCTATGGTGCCCCCCAATCACTGAGAAAGCTTTTACATGTGCTGCCTCCCAGCATCTAAGGCAGCCCCCCAACCCCTCAAAAAGCCTTTACATTCACTGCCTTCCAGCATCTGCTGCAGCTCTCCAACCCCTGAGAAAGCCTTTACATGTGCTGCCTCCCAGCATCTGTTGCAGCCCCCCTCAACCCCTTAGAAATCCTTTACATGTGCTGCATCCCAGCATCTGTGGCAGCTCCTGACCACTGAGAAACCCTTTACATGTGCTACTCCCAGCATCTATAGTTGCCCCTAACCCCTGAGGACATCTGTAGATGTGATGCATCCCAGCATCTGTGGCAGCCCCCGACCGCTGAGAAAACCTTTACATGTGCGGCCTCCCAGCATCTATAGTAGCCCCCTAACCCCTGAGGACATCTGTAGATATGATGCATCCCAGCATCTGTGGCAGCTTCCGACCACTGAGAAAGCCTTTACATGTGCTGCTCCCCAGCATCTATAGTAGCCCCTAACCCCTGAGAACATCTGTAGATGTGATGCATCCCAGCATCTGTGACAGCCCCCGACTGCTGAGAAAGCTTTTACATGTGTGGTCTCCCAGCATCTATGGCAGCCCCTCAACCACTGAGAAAGCCTTTACATGTGCTGCCTCCCAGCATCTGTGACACCCCACGACTCTTGGTAAAGCCTTTACATGTGCTGTCTCCCAGCATCTGTGGCACCGCACAATCTGGAATGCCCTCCCTCCACAAATTCGGCACTCATCCTCCCTTCATTCCCTTTCCACTACCCTCCAAAATTTCCTATCCTCAAACTGTACCTGTTTTCCAGTGCTAATGTAAGCCTCCTCCTCTCCCTCTAGCTCCCCGCCACCTTTCAGGGTCTATATCTGAAGGCTCCACCTATGTGTAACCCCCCTGCAAATGGGGGTCTTAAAAGACTTCCAGGAGCTTGCTTGAATGCTCCAAGCCTGAATGGTGTTTATGCTTAAGCCATTTATCAGTGAGTGTTTTTAGAACCTCTGGTACTGTCTCTTTAAGAGCTGTCTGCTTGCAGACATAATTAGTTTGTATGGGGGACTGTGTGTTTCTTTGATTGAGTACCACTCAAGCTGCTGCCACAATTCACCCCATTTTGCAGTCACTAGGAGTGCAAAGGAACCTGTCTGAAAGATGTAACTGATTGCCAGAAATCATTTACAGTAAAAATAAAATTACAGTTTGTCTAACCTGCTTTCTTTGCAGTCAGAACTGTCTGCCTAGTTCCCCATTCTGGTTTTGAACTGCTGAACTGGACCAATCAGTGTGGGGGTAAACTAGCTCTTAAAATGATGCCTTGGACGAATCAGAACTTGGGACTCATAATCTGAGCCAGCCACAAGAGGATTGTATGGGCAGTGACTCTGGGAGATGTAGTCTAGACTTCGTGCCTTTTGGACCAACAGCAGCAGTCTATTGTGAGTGACAGCCAATCCAGTCAAGAACTGGGAGGAACTCAAAGGAAGTGCCCGGTTTTGTCTGTTGGGAGTTTCAGTTTGAGATCTGAAAGTGAAGGGAAAAGAAACCTCAGTGCTCCTTCAGTCACAGTTTTAGTCAAAACGTGTGCAAGGCCCAGAGTTCCGTCTACAACTTGTGTAACTGCTTGTTAGGACTGAATCCGTCCCTGTAAAAGAATCAAAGGATCTCTGAAGAGTAGAAACCAGGCTCACCCTGTAGAAGACTGAAGAAATTGTTGAATTACACTCGGTCTGTCAGAACTGAATCTGCTGTGTGTTCTCCTGGTTATTGTGCAGTAATTGATTGGGATACAGATGCAGCCTGCCTGGTATAGTGCTTTCTTTTTACCATATAAATGTGTGAGGAGTCTCTTGGAGATCAAAGTAGCCCTGCTGACATTGAAGGACCATATCTTCTTTGGAGGTCGTGAGTACTAATTGGGTCGCTCCCTGTTGAATTGCCACATTAAATCCAAATGGAATTACTGTACTGCTGACTGTTTAATTTTCCTTTTCTCTGTGTGAAGACCTCTCCAGCTGCCACGGTTTGGACTAGCCACTAGGGCCTGGGTACCCAGGGACAGTAACTGGTAGGGATAGGCCTGTGCACAGAGCCATAGGTAGATAGTAAAGTGATAAGCTAATTAACCTGATTTCCCCTGTCCTTGTTATATCCCTAAATAAATCAGAGCTGTTTGTTTCAACAAGTTATACTGCCTGAGGTATTTGTCTGTTAAAGTACTGTACTGTGATTGTTGCACTGTCTTATTTTACAAGGATGTCCGGTGCCTGAACCAGCCTTTGGGGTAAGTGTATACTGTGAAGGTGATTCTGCTATATTGTGGGCCACTAGTGGAAGAAAGGGGTTGCAGTGTCCCAGAGGGCTGTGACCAAGTAAGTTTAACTATTGCAACCCTGACCTCTGGGTGGAGGCACCGCCATTGGATCCAGGCCCTCAACCTGTTAGTGGCAAATCAGGCAGGGGTAGCCCCTGGGATAGCGTACATCTAGGGTTACATTTTGGAGGCTCACCGCTGGGATTGTGTGTCCTCTAGTGGCCATATTTACAAACCACTGTTAAGGAAAATAAATAAATAAATAAATAAATGGGTACCCACGACAAAGTGGCTGTGCACGGCTGGTGGAGTGGTGTACTGGGAGGAGATCGACCCCCAAATGCCTATACTTATCCTGACATCCTGGGTATCAATCCGGACACTGTGCAGGAGTACTCGAGGTGGAAGGTTTACAAAATCCTGTGGTGGTGGCGGCACGCTAATCTGCTCACCCACACTTTCCTGGCCTAGTAGAGTTTAAGGATCCCATAGATAGCTCCAAAGTACCACAGACCATTACCCCAGAGGAGCCCTCACTGCTTGGAGAGTGATAACTGAGACAGTGAAGACCTGGGAGAATGAGCCCTCACCACTATCTATGAAAACTTTGAGGAGAATTGCTAAATAGTTTGCTGGGAGAAGAAAACTGTGGAGGACTTGAAGAAACTATTCTTGCCACCTGGGGTATTCCTCCCCAACACCCTCTCTGCTCCAGTATGTACGTAATTGGCCCAGACCAATGCAGACTCCTGTTTCTGCCTGCCATTAGTCGACTCTTACCGGGTTGAGGATCTTCTCTGGCACCTCCCACCCCCAAGGGAGGATGACTGGGAGACCTGGATAGACTATGTTGCCCCAAGTGCTAGAATGGCAATGCTCGGAAGCCTAAGCGAAAGAGGGTTAGTGAGAGCCTCCGAGGTCCTGCTCCACAATACCATCCGTATGTAAACGGGCCAGTAACCCTGAAGCGACTGCACAAGCCTCATCTTGAGGCCTTGGAGAATGTGTATGGGAGCCCAGATTCGATGAGGACCTATGGTGGAGAGTAAGAAATGCACAACAGTACCAAGGGAGTTGTTGTCTGTGTATGTCTCTCGGCTGGAAAAATTGTTGCAAGAATGCCTCCAGAAAGGGTAGTTTGCCAGCGATTGAACTGGACAGACCAGACTGGACAGAATCCTTAAGTCTGCCCCCTTCTCAGAACTGCTGTTGCTTCAGTTCGCCTGGCAACCTCGACTGGAATCCCACCCTCCTATGATGAGTTAATGAGAGAAATTGAGGAGTTGAGAAAGGCGACCTCAGGAGGGACCTGCACCAATAGCTGTGGCTATGACCCGAGTGACTGAGGGTGGCCCATCAATGAAGTTCAGGGGCAGAGGTTGGCAGTCAATGAGTGTCTGATAAGGAAAAAGATATGCCACAATGGGGTGAACTGTTGAGAGAGATCCGAATTCAAAAACATTCCTTTATAAGAGGCCGCGCCTACAGAAGTCACGGGCCCCGACCTATATCCGACTGCATCTGCTATGGGGGTGGGGATACCCACCCATGTATCTCCTGTGATAACAGCTCCTAACTCGATTCCTTGACCATGGAAGTGGAAGAACTGACGAGATGTCTCCAAATGCTTATCACGTGAGACAGAGATGGCACCATGGTTTCAGTTAGTAATACCCCGCCCTGGCTCCCAGTGTGGCACCTCGGCCAGCTCAAACTCAAAAGTATGTTTTGCTATAATTGTGGGAAGGATGGGCACATGAAAAGGAATGCCAATCCCCAAAAGACACTGACAAAGTTGCATATAGGCTACAAGGAGAGCTTGGAGAACAAATCAGTGGTTAAGAGGTGCCTAAATGATCCCAGTGAGGGCACCAAAAATGTTAATTACGTCCTTTTGTGGCAAGGTAAGTTGCCCAGGCCCCACTACCGCCTCTCAGACTGGTCCAGAATAGTGGGTCCCTCCATGGAGACCACTGTAAAGGTAAATGGATGTCTACAAGAGCTGTATTAGACAGTATGGCTCCCAATGACAATTATGTTTCAGATTGTTATCAGAACATTGTCAGGCATTATACAACCATTAGAAGGACTGCATGTATGGGGTTAATGAGAAGGCCTACCCCTATTCTGGGTATATCCGAATTTGGCTGTCTTTCCCACCTCCGTGGCTGGAGTGGCCGAACAAGTAGAGACCCTAGCCTTAGTGTGTCCCCCACTGGACTGTATGATGGTGTCCTTGTTGATTGGAACAAATGCTCATATGTTCAGAAGGCTGGCACATTTGTGTTATGAAAAGAGGGTCAAAGACTAGTAGAGCTTTAGATTCCGGCTTTAATTAAGAAGGCCTATGAGGCACAGAGAGATGCTGAAAATATAGAACCAGAGGAACCGGTTGGAATTGTATGGAAGAAGGATCCTGAGTCTCTGATCCTGGCACCAAATGCCCAGTGTACCTTACAGGAGAGGTCCGTATCAGAAAGGATGTTAAGAATAAAATATTAATGTGATGCACCAGGCGATGGAAAATTGCCAGAGGGACTGCTGTGTAGCCTTCAGTATTTTGCCCATAGAGCCACATGCTTATGCCAGAAGGGTAATGGTCCAAGTTCATAATGTGTCTGAAAGGACATTCGAGTAAATAGAGGTTGCATCCTGGCTAATGTGCATTGTGCAGACACTGCAGTACTACCCAGCAGCAAGAGTTCAAGGAAGAATGACAGAGTAACGCCCTGGACTTGTTTGATTTGGCAACTCCGCTGCCAGCTGAATGGAAAGTGAGGATCAGTGAGAAGCTTGCCCAGAGAGACCAGGTGTTTTCTTTTAAAGGAATGGGACGTAGGATGCGTGCAAGGAGCTGAGTACAATATCCGCTGCATGACGAAGACCATTTCGTGAGAGGTCTCACGCCTGGCACCTGCTGATATAGATGATGTGAGACGGCATCTGCAAGAGATGTTAGCGCTGGTGTAATACAAGAATCCAGAAGCCCTTATGCTTCCCCATTGTGGTAGTGAGGAAAAAGAATGGGACAGTAAGGATGTCGTGGATTATCGCACCTAAACCGCGGACTATCCCTGATCAGTACACAATGCCCCGATTCAGGATGCTTTGGACTGCCTAAACGTGGGAGGTGGGTGTTCTTCTCTGGATCTCCGAGTGGGTACTACCAGATCCCGATGGCCCCAGAGGACCGTGAGAGACAGCCTTTATCTGTCCGCTTGGCTTCTTTATGAATTCATAGGAGGATGCCTCAAGGGTTTCAGGTGCCCCAGCCACTTTTCAACGATTGATGGAGCGTGCAGTGGGGACATGAACTTACTAGAGTGCCTGGTATACCTAGATGATGTTATTGTGTTTGGCAGCTCACTGGAGGAACATGAGAGCAGATTATTTAAGGTATTGGATCGACTGGAGGACTTTGGCCTTAAACTGTCCATTGATAAGTGTCAATTCTTTCAAACATCAGTAAAGTATGTGGGACACATAGTATCCCACCGAGAATGAGACCGACCCAAGTAAAGTTGAGGCCTTGACCACCTGGCCACAGCCCAAAATCTAAAGAACTGCAAAGATTCCTGGGATTCTGTGGTTATTATCGCGTTTCATCAAGGACTATTCAAGAGTGATCCGCCCTTTACTTAACCTTACTCAAAGGGTATCCCCAACCCACAAAAAAATACCAAAAGTCAGCGTCCTCAAGACTGAAAGGTGTATTTTCATCCGAGTGAAGTATTTGGGGTCCGCTGGACTCCTGATTGTGAGACTGCTTTTCATGAGATCATATATCAACTTACCCATGCTCCAGTGCTGGCCTATGCCGATCCAAGAAAACCTTACGTCCTGCACACTGATGCTAGCTTGCAAGGGTTGGGGGCTGTGTTGTACCAAGAGCACGAGAATGGCCTGAGACCAGTGGCCTTTGCCAGTAGAAGCCTGACCCCATCCGAAAAGAACTATCCTGTACATAAGTTAGAGTTCCTAGCTTTGAAGTGGGCTATTGTTGACCAATTCCATGAGTACTTGTATGGGCTAAATACTAGTAAAACTGACAATAATCCTTTGACCTATGTGCAGACCTCAGCTAAGTTGGATGCCACTGGCCACAGGTGGCTTTCTGCATTATCTACATATGACTATGCTCTCGAATACCGGAGCAAGTTCTGAACACATAGATGCTGATGCTCTCTCCCGAGGCCTGTTCCCCAGAATGATTGGGTCCGATTGGCAGAACCTGACATTCAGGCACTCTGCCGGAAGTTTGACAGGGAGGAACAAATGTCCCTGGGCGCAGTGGACTGCATGGTGGATTGCTTAGGACCCTCTGAGAATTGCATACCTGCTGCTTGTTGCCACTTTTCTGCAATGAACATTGGTGCACTGCCTCAGCTGGACAATGACAGTATTGATGGCTCAATCCTACGATCCTATGATCAAATCAGCTTTAGAAGCCCTCTATGCAGGAAAAGATGTGTCCAAATTACGCTCCACTGATTTGAGAACTGCACTGTTATACAAAGAAGGTCCTAAGTTGAAACTGATCAATAAACTGTTATATAGAGAAACAGTAGACAGAGGGGACAAGTAGACAAACAACAACTGGTGCTGCCACTGCTTTCGAGACTCAGTATTGAGGTCCTTGCACAACCACATGGGGCACCTTGGTATAGACAGAACACTTGACTTGGTGAGATCCAGATTCTATTGGCCTAAGATGGGGGCTGATGTGGAGCAACACATACGAACTTGTAGTCGCTGCTTACAGAGGAAAGCTTTGCCCCAGGGCTGCCCCCTTGTTAACATAACCACCAGTGCACCCTGGAGCTGGTCTGTATTGATTTTCTGAGTTTGGAGTCAGATCAAAGAAATATCAGTAATGTGCTGGTGGTCACTGACCATTTCACGAGATATGCCCAAGCTTTCCCCACCAAAGACCAGAAAGCATCCACTGTAGCCAAAGTACTCGTGAGAAAACTTTTTGTTCACTATGGGGCTCCACAAAGAATCCATTCTGATCAGGGAGAGACTTTGAGAGTCGTCTGATCAAAGAGATGCTTTCTCTGTGGGGAGTGAGAAAGTCCAGAACACCTCTTACCACCCCAGGGGACCCACAGCCTGAGCGTTTCAACCGCACTTTGCTAGATATGCTGGGCACCCTGCACCCAAGGACAAGCCTAGATGGAGCCAACAAATTAGCACCCTGGTACATGCTTATAACTGCACCAAAAGTGATGCCACTGGGTTCTCCTACCGCCTGATGTTTGGAAGAGAGCTCGACTACCGGTAGATGTGTGTTTTGGGGTCTCTCTGATGGGGTTCAAGCTGACAACTATTTACAGTATGTGCAAAAGTTAAAGGCCCAGCTAACTCATGCGTACCAACTGGCTCAAACCATGGCTGCCAAAAGAAATCTGGCCAACAAAGAAAGGTATGATAAAAGGTGAGCATCAGGAACTCCAGGAGGAGATCGGGTATTGCTAAGAAATCTGGGACTGCATGGCAAACACAAGATTGCTGACAGATGGCACCATCTCCCTCACATTGTAGTGGGCAAACTAGATGATCTGCCAGTGTACAAAGTAAAGGCCTGAGAACAATTCAAAGATGTAAAAACAATGCATAGAAATCATTTACTACCCATTGGACAAATCCTGATTGAGTCTGAGCCCCCAGAAGATGCCCTCTGGACCAGTGACTAGAGCTGCTGTAAGAAAAGATCAAGGAAGTCTGCACCTACAGAAGCAGAGTTAAAGTGTTCCCCTGCACAAGTCCCAGTTGAGCATGACTGTCAGTCCATATCAGAAGAAAGTGAGAGTGACTTTGAATACTATCCTTCTTACGAACTGAGTCAATTGTTTCGGGCAATCCCTAGTCAATACTGAGACAAAGCTGGGCCTTCTGGACTGTCTATGCCCCAGCTTCATCCCTGAGCCAATGCTCCCAGAAAGTGAAGTGCAAAGCATCAGATCAGATGAAATGGAATCATTGTGCATGGTTGAACTGTTTGAGCTTTCAGGGAGAAATGATAGATTGGGGCAGACTGGTGATACACCCAACAAGAAGAGTATTTTGAGTGCCCTGACAGTCCACTGCCAGTGTCTGAAAGCTCTCCATGCGGCCAAATGTTGTGGACTCAGAAACTGTAACTCCTGGAGCTAGAGGTGCCTCAGTTCTAGCCTCTCTACCCCATGGAGACTCCCTGACAAGTGAGAACAATGCTGAAAATGAGGCTCAGGAGTGCAGAGACTGTAACAGCTCCCCTAGAAAGACTGGTCGAGCTGTAAAGCCTGTGGTGCACCTCAGTTATGATTCCCTGGGCCGGCCAGTGGACCTGCCTCTCAATGTTGTCCATAAAAGGTGTATGTGTCCCAGAGCTCATTGCCCAAACTGGCGTTAGTGCTAACTCAAGTTACTTGTGTTGCCCTCTAAGTATGGTGCCCTTGCCCCGTCCAGCCCCAAGGTAACTGATAGGGAAGGGTCCCCTCTCTTCAGGTTTCATGTACAAGAGGTAATAACTTGAGTTATGGTACAATGTGTGTGTTATACTGTGTAAAGAGTGACGTACTGCAATGTTTCAGAAATGGTTCTTGGTAAAATGATGTATTGACTGATGATTACATGTGTGAGCCTAATGCAAATGTATATGGTTGCAGTTGAAACTTATGGGGGTACTTGCTTGACGCGGACGTCAAGCTTTTCCCAGGCCAGGAAGGGTGTAACCCCCCTGCAAATGGGGTTCCCAAAGACTTCAGGAGCTTGCTTGAATGCTCCAAGCCTGAATGGTGTTTAGGCGTTTAAGCCATTTATCAGTGAGTGTTTTAGAACCTCTGGTACTGTCTCTTTAAGAGCTGTCTGCTTGCAGACATAATTAGTTTGTATGGGGACTGTGTGTTTCTTTGATTGAGTACCACTAAGCTGCTGCTAATTCACCCCATTTTGCAGTCACTAGGAGTGCAAAGGGAACCTGTCTGAAAGATGTAACTGATTGCCAGAAATCATTTACAGTAATAATAAAATTACAGTTTGTCTAACCTGCTTTTGCAGTCAGAACTGTCTGCCTAGTTCCCCATTCTGGTTTGAACTGCTGAACTGGACCAATCAGTGTGGGGTAAACTAGCTCTAAAATGATGCCTTGACGAATCAGAACTTGGGACTCATAATCTGAGCCAGCCACAAGAGGATTGTATGGGCAGTGACTCTGGGAGATGTAGTTTAGACTTGGTGCCTTTTGGACCAACAGCAGCAGTCTATTGTGAGTGACAGCCAATCCAGTCAAGAACTGGGAGGAACTCAAAGGAAGTGCCGGTTTTTGTCTGTTGGGAGTTTCAGTTTGAGATCTGAAAGTGAAGGGAAAGAAACCCTGTGCTCGCTTCAGTGCACAGTTTTAGTCAAAAACGTGTACCAAGGCCCAGAGTTCCGGTCTACAACTTGTGTAACTGCTTGTTAGGACTGAATAATCCTGTGAAAATCAAAGGATCTCTGAAGAGTAGAAACCAGGCTCACCCTGTAGAAGACTGAAGAAATTGTTGAATTACACTGTCTGTCAGAACTGAATCTGCTGTGTGTTCTCCTGGTTATTGTGCAGTAATTGGATTGGGATACAGATGCAGCCTGCCTGGTATAGTGCTTTCTTTTTACCATATAAATGTGTGAAGTCTCTTGGAGATCAAAGTAGCCCTGCTGACATTGAAGGACCATATCTTCTTTGGAGTCGTGAGTACTAATTCGGGTCAGCTCCTGTTGAATTGCCACATTAAATCCAAATGGAATTACTGTACTGTTGACTGTTTAATTTTCCTTTTTCTGTGTGAAAGGGCCCTACCAGCTGCCACGGTTTGGACTAGCCACTAGGGCCTGGGTACCCAGGGACAGTAACTGGTAGGGATAGGCCTGTGCACAGAGCCATAGGTAGATAGTAAAGTGATAAGCTAATTACCTGATTTCCCCTGTCCTTGTTATATCCCCTAAATAAATCAGAGCTGTTTGTTTCAACAAAGTTATACTGCCTGAGGTATTTGTCTATGTTAAAGTACTGTACTGTGATTGTTGCACTGTATCTTATTTTACAGGATGTCCGGTGCCTGAACCAGCCTTGAGGGTAAGTGTATACTGTGAAGGTAATTCTGCTATATTGTGTGGCCACTAGTGGGAAGAAAGGGGGTTGCAGTGTCCCAGAGGGCTGTGACCAAGTAGTTTAACTATTGCAAACCCTGACCTCTGGGTGGAGGCACCCGCCATTGGATCCAGGCCCCTCAACCTGTTAGTGGCAAATCAGGCAGGGGTAGTAGCCCTTGGGATAGCGCCATCTAGGGGTTACATATGGTTCAATGGACAAGCAGCCAGCCACTCCCACTTCCTGAGCTATATAAGCAGTTCCCCTCAGCCTCCTTCTGAAGAACTTTTTCTTTGCCAGCTGGAGGCTCTATCCTTTTGCTCTCTGCTGCTGGCTGGGCCCCCCCCCCGCCTTACTGCTTCCTCTACTGGACCCCCCCACCTTGCTGCTTCTTCTACTGGACTCTGCGTTTTGGTCCTCTGCTTCTGGTTTGTATATTATCTCTGGCTGTGTACTTCCTTTTATTCCTTCCCTGTTTCTTCTGTGTTTGTGTTTTTGTTTTCTTTTGGAGGGGATTTGATTTCACATCTCCTATCATTTGCTTGCTCCTACTGTTTGGCTGTTTTGCAGCTCCAGTACTGCTTTTACTTACGCCCATTGCTACTGTAACCAGTACTTGTGTGTTTTTACACAACTCAAGCTGCTTCCCTTGCTACAGGCCTAATTACTTCCCATTCTATCAAGCCTAATTGTTTTCACCTGATTCAAGCTACCTCTGAACCTTGCTATGCAGTTCAATCATGTTTTTCCTGCTCACTCAACCTCCCTTGTCATCATAGCTGTTTTCACAGCATCGTGCTTCTCTCCTTCCATGCTTAAAGAATACAACCACTCATAGCTGATGCTGTTCCCTGTTTGTACACTGCTGTTCTACTCCGAGGTCAGCTAAAGCTACTGCTGATGCTGTTAACTACCTTTAATATCTGCATGTGGTTCTCGACCCTTCCATCACTTTCTTGTTTTTCCTTCGGCGGGGACTGGGAAGTGTTTGGGGAGTCATGGCCCCATGTGACTAATTATTTCTGTTCTAAATCCTGCCTTCACCGCTGAAAATCTTCAGAGTATTTATCACCTTAATTTGGCTTTTGAATGCCTGGCTGGCTTGCTCCACTATCATACTGCTGCCCCCATTTACATTCATGTCCCATCATTGCTACTATGTTTTACAGACCTATGTGTCGGTCTGACTATTTCTTTTGCTTACTGACCTACGTGCAGGTCCAATTATTGTTGTGCTTTCCTGAACAACTACCCTGCCTTACTGAACTATGTCCTAATCAATCCCTGATTATGCCATCATTGCTCACTGCTCCCTGCCATCTACCCTCTGCAAGGTTTCAGCACTTGATGCTCATTCAGCTCCTCATCAGTCCCTGGGGCAAGCTAGCCATACCATTCTGGTGCAGGGCTTCCTGCAGCCGACGGTCTCGCTCTGCACCTGGAGTCCACAGCTTGGGCATGCGAAGCTTGGGGCGGGATCCTTTTCATCTAGCCAATAGCTGGGAATGTCCTCACTCCAGGTGGACCTTCAGTCGTCAACTGTACCGATGGCACCCCAAGTTGTAGAAGTTAAGACTCAGCTGTGAAGGGGTGGGATACCTTGCAGGGGGCCTCGTTTAGTCACCCGAGCGTGGAGGCACCCTTCAAGCTATTCTCCCTATCACTGCCTCTGGTTTACCTGGTTTGTGCTTAGGGTGAGTAGGCTGGGTGAGTGCCTCATGGTTATGGTTCTTCTCCTCCCACCTTGGGGGTCATTGGTTGCAGAGCGCAGCAACTCAAACCCTCCGTGGCATTCCTGTTAGAAGGATAGAATGAGAGCTTTCCTCCAAATTGGAATATTTTCCACTTCACTTTAACTGGGTTTCCAAATTGCAGCAGCAGAGCCATCACTAAATAAGAATATCCCAAGTCTGGAAGGAAAGGTGACCTAGGTCTTGGATCCCCAGAGATTTCCTCCTCAAAGGTTTTTTTTTTTCTCTCTTCCATGTCTCAGGTCATAACTGTTAGCATAGTGTTCCCTAGTTCTGTAGGCAGGATCTGCTGTTGGATGGAGTGGGATGGTGTCCCTACTGCCATTCCCTCTCTCCTTAGGAAGTTCTCTCATTCCCTTTGCAACCCATCAAACTCATGCCATGGCTACCCTGCTATCCCATTACATTATCAAGCTGCATCATGCTTATCTATTACCATGTCTCACAACTTCTCATTGTATAAGCTTCATACTACTTCCTTTTTGGGGATCCTTCCCAAGGTACCTTTAGTAGGGAAGCGTCCTACAGCATCTCTGGGGTGGAACCCTCAGAGGGTTGCTTGCTTTGTATCCCTACAGGGTGGTAGTTCCTCCAGAATAGAGAGTGTGAGCAGCCAAACCTACGTAACACAGTTGCACAAGCATAACACTTACTGGCTGCATAGGCCATTGAATTGAAGGCTCCGCCTATAGTTCGATGGACAAGCAGCCAGCCACTCCCACTTCCTGAGCTATATAAGCAGTTCCCCTCAGCTTCCTTCTGAAGCACTTTTTCTTTGCCCTGCCATCCTCCCCTCCTCCTCCTCCAGTGGCAGTGCCTCTCTCCTGGGGATCCTTCCTAAGGTACCTTTAGCCAAGGGAAGCATCCCACGGCTCTTCTAGGGCTGGAACCCTCTAGGGGGTTCCTTGCCTTTGGTACCCCTACAGGGTGGTAATTCCTCTGGAATAGAGAGTGTGAACAGCCAAAACCTAAGTAACACAGTTGCACAAGCATAACACTTACTGGCTGCGTAGGCCATTGAATCCCTAATTTACGACTGCACTTATGTCTGTAAATCTCAAACTAAGTTGTCTAATTTATTGTTATGCACAACTACTATGTTTACATTGTATTTTTGCTACTCTGTAATGACTGTTTAAATTTCATGTATTGTTTACTGTATTACCTGTTACATTGTACTGTTTATTATGTATTTTCTGTACATAGACTCCTGTACCCTTCCCTCCAGGTCGCACCAGGAGATGAGCAACTCGTTGTTCAATGTGTCTACCTGAGAAACATTTCAATAAATAAATAAGAAAGCTTTTACATGTCCTAGTCCAAAGGTTTCCAAGTGCTGCAGCACTGAAGCTACTCACACTTCTGTGTGGTTTTGAAACATTATCAGGACCTGGTGTGTTGAAGACTGAAACATGGATCATGAAATTGGAGCTATCATGGTTCATTTGTCAGTTACTGTAAGGTAGTATGTTACTGACACTTGATACTTGACACTTGATGAGTGACCACACGGGGAGCTACTGAGGATCCAAGATGGCTGCATGCTAGGAAGCTGTGGAGGAGCCTCACAAGCAGGAGCTAAGAGAAGCATTTAATTTTTAAGTTAAGGTATGCCACCGTTGCCTCATTTGTTTTTAACTCTTTGCTCTTTCCAGTTCGTCTTGTGCTGTCTGGCTCCAGTGCTTTTCCCCTGCTTTTGCTCTTTCCCATCGCAGCAATCTGTTGAGGAGTCTCAGTGGTGGGCAGGGAGCCCCGTACTGCGGCAGGTGAGTTGCCCTGTGGAGGGTCGAGCAGTTGTGGAGAACACCAAAGAGAAAGTTCCTACTATCCTGACAAGCTGTGCATGGTGGTTATTGCATGCTGGACTGAGCACTTCTTCTGCAGTTTTTAGAAGCGGCTTGATCTAACACACTCCAGTGTCAACTGCGGTGCAAGTCCTCCCTTCAGGGAAGTATATCCACTCTCATTGATTACCTGTTCACACTTTTCTGTGGCTGTTATTTTATACTATACTTTGGATTCCGGTCTCTGGACTCTGGGAAACTGTGGATTTTCGCCGTCTTTTGCTATTTTTTTTTGGTACTTATCAAGGCTTTATCCTGTTTTCAGTGCTTTCAGTGCGAAGCTGCACTCCTGTTCTGTCCGCAGAGCTTCACAGAACTTTGTTGACTTTTAAGTATGCTCTGACTTCTAAGCTCTGAACTCTAAGCTTCAAACCTGTGTCTGTGCCTTTGCTTTTGCCCTTTCATTTTTTTTGTATTACATTTGCTTATATTTTCATCCTCCTATTCCAAAACCGAGTGGTCCAGACAAGCAAGATCAGCAAGTAGCCAGTCGCCAGTAGTAGTTTGGTAGTCAACAGCTATCAGATAGCAACTAGTAACCTGCTGGTAACTTGCTCGGCCTGCTTTGATGTCAGTTCAGCCATGCTCCTTATTCTAGTTTTGATTGTTTTCCTGATTGTTTCATTAACACTCAAAAGCTTGACTTTTTATTTCCACACTTTATTTTTCTTTCCAAAGTCGACAAACCAATTGTAAAACCTACACGCCCCAATTTTGAAAAGATTTGAAAGACAGCAAGGGCAAGAAATTGGGCGCTAAAAACAATTTAACTTGTACTTCTTATTACTTACTATCAGACTATCTAATTACCAAATTACTAAAGGCGCACAGCTGACACAGTATAAATACATATTACTATTTGCTTACCTATACATTTGCCTCACCTATTTTCTGATATAAATGAAAAAAAAAAGAGAGATAAGCATGAAATGGTTGCTGTGTCCTAATTTTGCTATAATTGTGCTAGCAGCTCACTTCAACCTAGCTAGGCTTATTTTAATTGAACATTTGGACTTTATCTCTGCTTACCTCCAGTTAATATATATATATATATATATATATATTATTGCACCAAATTGAAAAGAACTGTAAATGCCAAACAACCTCTATGGCATAGACACAGACATATCTAACTGTTGTTTGAAAGCTTTTTGTTAACATTTCTCATTCTTTTGCATATTGTATTGCATACTGTATTGTATACTGTATTGTATTCTACTTGAGATTAGGAATTGAAGCCTTTGCTGGTTTTAAGACAATATAGTTAACAGCTAATTCAAGAAAAACTCAAACAAGTAGATTGTAGGTTTGCTAGACTCTCAGATTGTTGTATTGTCTGCTAGTATCTGCCTCCTGTGTATCTGTGTTTTTACTTTCTTTTCTTTTTTTAGAATTGCTATTATTATTGTGTTCCCATTGTATTATATATCTATCAGAACTGCTACTTTTATTGTGCTCACATTTATTAGAAATGCCAGCTACAACTCGTAACATGAACTCAGGCACCTTAGGTGCACATGACATGGATCCTAGTAAACTAAAACCTAGAATGGAAGGAGGAAGCACAAAGGGCCCTTTTCATTAAAAACTATGGGAATGAAACAATTGGTTAAAAAAAAAACCACAGTGAATAAAAAGAGTTGGTGTTTAAAAAAATTGATAAACCCCTAGTAGACAAAATGGTAGCTGGCAATGAAGTCTTGCAGCTGGTATCTACACCTAATCTGATCTCCTCATGCGGGGATATCAGAAAATGTTTCAGCCCCACCCCACTTAGGCAAGGCATATCGAGACAAGACTCGGACTTCCCATTAGCCCATATGGAAAATACAATCAATAATAACAACAATATTGACCAAGACAGATTTAAAGGATTCGTTGCTGAAGACAGTAGGGATACAAAGATAGACTTCTCCCATATATTTCATAACCTGTCAGTACTGGATATAGAGGTCCAATCCCTAAGAGAATCACTAATAATAGAGGAGGCCATCAGAGAAAATCATGGAACTGATGCCCTATTGCCTCCTCAAAAACTACCATTTGGTTAAGATCCAAATCTCAGGAAGATAACTTAAATTGTGTCCTAAAAATACAGCAAAATATAAAACTAAGTCAGGACAATAACCCCTGTAATAAACTCAGCCCCCCCAGAGAGGGCTCCATTATGCCTAATATCCAGATACCCCTGAATGCTTCCCAGGGAACTCCTCCTATAAACATCAGCTCAGATTCATGGACAATGAGTCCCAAGGGTCTGGACGACTCAGTCTGCAGAGATATTGAGGGAATATCAAAGGAAGTCTTAACAGCTCTAAGGGATCCTGTTAAAGCCAATATACTGCTGTTTAAAAAACTAGTAGACTGCAAACAAGATGTTTCATTCATCAAAGGTGTATGTCTGGAAAATAGGCTAAAATTAGGACTAATTGAAAAAAAGCTATTACAAAAAGAGTATAGAACTGACATTATGCACAAAGAACCTGACTCCAAATACAGACATTCAGAAAATAGGGGAAATTACATAAATAACCCTTGCTCTTTACAAACCAACCTTGAGTTGAGCAAATCAAATTGCTCAACAAATTCTTTAGAATATGTAACAAAATCCCCAGAGAACTCTTTTGGAATAGACTGTCACAAGACTAATAGCAGTAACTCTGAATGCATCATGCTTCCAGCAGCTGAACTCAGAGACAGTAGTATCTGCAGGGAACTTGCCCTCAAACATGCACACTTGTGGCGTAAAGGAGAATTACAGGAAGCATTTGATAGAAGTAAGTAAGTAAGTAAATTTATTTTAAATGCTTTTCAGAAACCAAAGCGCTGTACAGGTGAACAAACATTTAATTACAGAGTGTAACAATAACAATAATAATAACAATAAAATCACAGTAAAAATCAGTCTCCATAAGATAAGACTCACAGGGAGACTAGCATCTCCAAAAAAACAAAGAATCCAGGCAGCAGAAAGGATACAGTTCAGAATATCCCCTACCATCTGATAAAAAAAAGGATAGACCTAAAAAGTCCACAAATAAACTAACTATCACCTGATAAGAGCAATAACCTTATTAATACGCAAACCAAAGAGAAATCAAGACACGGCATAACAAATCAGAAAAAAACAAAGAAAAACATTACCAAGGACAAAAAAACAAAAGAAAACAAGAATAAAAACTCGAACAATACTGACAAACAAAAATCAATGAAAGACCCAAGCAAGGCAAACACAGAGAATTTGACAAAAAAATCTAAAATCCCAGAATCACCCAAGACAATTAATCAAAAAAAGGGAAGTGCTGACACTGACTCAATGGTAATGATAGGCCATGGAGAAAGTGACAGCCCCAAAATTAGTAAGGCTAATACTGTCCATAGTGCCAATTTTGATCTCTTTTTACTAAAAACTATGGGTTCTGATTTTGCACTACCCCTTTTTAGGGTATCCTGCATTCCCAATGAATCACAAAGTAAACTAGCAGGCTCTGTAACTGCACTACTGTCTTCCATACTAAAGGAATGCTGTATTTTGAAAAATTCAGTCAGTATTATAAGACCGATACTGGTCTTGGTTGTAACCGACCAGTTTTACATACTAAAAGCAATTGCACTTCATGCAAAATCAAATCTAGAGGGCATAGGCATCAGGGTAGGTGATTTCACCACTGTGATGGACATTTTGCCTGAATATTACACTAATCAAACTTGTTTAAAAGACAGCAAACAGGATTTAGTCATTTCTGTCTTTGGACTGAGATTACCTACAAAAGACCCTAGAACCAGTTTAAAAGGCAAACTGACTGACTTTCTCAACATCTGTTTGGAAATCAATATTAGTAATCATAATATAGGGAAAGTAATATGATTGGAGCCTGATGGGCAAGTAATATTGCATGTCAATGAATCCTTCCTAATTAAGGAATTAGTTAAGAAACAGAGCACACTGGACAAACTTAGACTACACTTTGTTGTAGAGAATGAGGATGCATATGCTCTAACAAATCTCAACAATGCTTATATAGCTTCCAAGAAATGGGAATTTTTAATAGAGACGTCAAATAAATTTGAGTTATTAGCAATCTCTGATGAATGACAACCCAAGTTAGGCAGCTTTGGGGGGGGAGACCTCGGATCCAACCTAGAATCAAGATCACCACTGGAGATGATATTATTGAAAACAACTTAGCTAAAGCAATGATCCTGGACAAGAATCCATTTAAAATATTATCTTGGAATTCTTCAGGATTGAGTACAAAATTAGGAGATCCAGACACATGTAATTACTTGAACCAATTTCACAGTATTGGCATACAGGAAACTTGGGCAATGGGAAATCTTCTCCTAAGTGGTTACAAGGCATACTGCAAAAAGCCACCAAAGATAAATATTATGGAGGGAATTGGAGGACTGGTCATATTTATCAAGCTTAATAGCAATATTACAACAGAAGAAATCACAACCCAAAGTTCTAGTATCCTAGCGTAAAAGTAATAGGAATTCCTCAAAACAAACATGGTTTATGATAAATGTCTATGCTCACCCTTCAGAAAGCTGTTATGGTGATGCCAATTTCTTAGACTCATTAGAAAACTATTAGCTTACAAACAGATCACCCAACAGCAAATATAGTAATTTTTGTGACTTTAAAGCAAGGATGGGAAAATTACAAGGCTGCTCGAAAGACTTGTTAGAGGCACTGTCATCCCTCCAGCACCTATTTCTGAATATAAAAAGAAATTCCAGAGACTCAACCACAAACAAAAGAGGAGTTATGCCACATAGAACAATGTGCAGGAATAATATACTGCTTTTAAATGGCAGGTCCAATACTGACCATGAAGGAGAATATTCATTTAGAGGAACAAAGGGCTCATCTCTGATTGATTATATATGGGCTAATTTTAATTTGTTCACTAGGAGCATGCATTTAAAACTAATCTCCAGAGCAGAAAGTGAACATAGAGCTTTAGAACTAGAAATTGTGCAAGGGGAATTCTTTACTGACAAAGGAACCAAGGCCCCAGGTGTGATGTCTAAAAAAAGGGGTATTGAATGGAACTTAATAATGAGCAAAAATCTTATGGATCACTTAGAAAGTAGAGGGATTCTGTCAAGATTAATATTGTTGGCCGACCAACCTATGGATCCCTTCCTGATCAATGAATTTAACTCTATTATAAATATGACAGAAAACATAATAACAAAAGAGGCAACTATAAAAGAACCAAAGGGCGAAAAATGGTACAATAAAGACTGTCATGCTGCAAGGAAACTATTGAACAAAAAGTTTAGAGCCATAAAACAGTTTCCAAGTAATAATAATAATAAATTAATGAACAAAGCCAGGATAGAGTATAGGGAGACTCTTAACAGAAAGAAGGAAAGGATGAAAAGGGACTTGGCAAGGTTGGAGAAATGGTCAGAAGTATGTCAGCTAGGATTCAATGCAAAGAAGTGCAAAATAATGCACCTGGGAAACAAGAACCCAGGGGAAGACTACACAATGGGTGGGGAGGTAGTAACAACAACAAAAAAGGAAAGGGACCTAGGGTAATCATATCAGATGACCTTAAGGTTAGCAAGCAATGTGAGAAGGTAGTGGGGAGGGCTGGGGGTATACTGGGATGTATAGGGAGAGGCATCAGCAGCAGAAAACAGGAAGTTGTTATCCCTCTGTACAGACAATTGGTGAGACCCCATCTGGAGTACTGCGCCAGTTCTGGAGACCCCATCTCCAAAGGACATAGACAGGATAGAGGCAGTCCAGAGGAGGTCAACTAAAATGGTGCAGGGTCTGCAAGAGAAGCCGTGTGAGGAGAGACTAAAGGAGCTTAATATGTATACCCTTGAGGAAAGAAGGGAGAGGGGGACATGATAGAAATTTTAAGTACCCAGTGGAATCAACAAAGTCCAAGAGGGTAGCATCTTTCAGAAGAAGAGACATGCAAGAACAAGGGGACAATTTAAAGATAAGGGGCAGTCTAGGGCAATGTGAGGAAGCATTATTTCACAGAGAGGGTAGTGGATGCATGGAACAGCCTTCCTGAGGAGGTTTGGGGTCTAAAACTGTGGGAGAATTTAAGAATGCATGGGACAGAAATAAGGCAATTCTTGTGGGGGGGGGTAGGAAGAAATAGGCTGTTGGTTAACTAGGATCTGCGGCCTATCCTGTAGGTAGGGAAATGGGCAGACTAGATGGGCCAAGCGGTCCTTATCTGCTGTCAAAGTCTATGTTTCTATGTTTCTAAGCAGGAATACATTAAACAACTATGGAAGGAACTCCACATTGCGGTTCTTAACAGGGACAATAAAACATTCTGGAACATAGTATGCTCCGGAATGGGTAATCACTCTCGTATTAATACTCATATTGAACCAGATACATGGATAAAGCACTATAAGCTTCTATTCTGCAGGGAAGACCCAGACTATTTAGCTGGGTTAACAGAATCCAAATATGAAGGTATGAAACAAAGCACAGATACTGAAATTTCACTATCAGAGCTAGAGGAGTCTATACACTCATTCAACAAAAGAAAAGCACCTGGACCAGATGGGATACCTCTAGATGTAATAAGCAGAACCAGATCATATTGGATCCCTTTTTTACTGAAACTCTTTAATTACATCTGGAGATCAGGGGATATCCCCAAAAGCTGGAAACTAAATATTGTTGTCCCAGTCTTTAAGAAAGGTGACAAAAAGGACCCTAGCTGCTATAGACCCATTAGCCTATTAGATTCCTTAGGAAAGGGCTTTACTAAAATTTTGAACAATAGACTAATGATATGGACAATATCAAATAACATAATAGATGAAGCCCAGGCAGGATTCCGCAGAAACTACTCCACAACAGATAAAGTTTACGTTTTAACTCATCTGATCCACAAATACAGGATCATTAAAAAACAAAAAATATATTGCACTTTTATAGGTCCCAAATCTGCCTTTGATAGGGTTAACAGACCCTTACTCTGGGTCAGACTTGGTGAACTGGGGATTGACCCATCCCTACTGGAAATGATCAGACTTATCCATCAAGATAACTACACCAGTATCAGATTCAGTAACTCAGGGGAATTAAGCACATGGTTCACAAACAACATAGGGGTCAAACAAGGATGCACTTTGGCCCATTTACTGTTTAATCTTTATTTTGGCACTGTTTTAAAAGACCTGTACAATCCAGACTTCCATTTACCAAAAATAGGGAAAAGAATGGTACCTTATCTAGCTTATGCAGATGGCATTGTACTCCTATCACTTAGTCATCTGGGCATGTGCAGAAGCATAGGAAAATTCCAACTCAAATGTAAAAATGCTTATCTGTCTATTAACCACAACAAAACTAAGGTTCTAGTGTTTGGGGGTAACAAGAGAGGTTACAATTATTATATCAATTCCTCCAAGATTCAGGTGGTAAAAACCTTCTGCTGCCTTGGGCTCATGGTAAGCCAAACTGGTTCTTGGAATCTCCACCTAAAAAGTGTTAAAAAGAAGTTGGAAGTTTTTTTTCCAATTATATCAGCATTTTCATACAAATATGGGGGGCGATCGGTAGATGGAATATTAAGAGTCTTAAGAGTCAAAATTAAAAGTCAAATATTATATGGGCTGAATTATGGGGACATGAACTAAAAGGCCAAGGGTTTTGGATTAAACAAATTCTATAAAATACACTGGGCTCACCAACAGTGTACCTTCTGCCTTGGTTAGGACTGAGATTGAGAGTTTCCCTTTAGAGGTGCTTGTGTGCAGAGACAAATAAATTATTGGATTAAGATATTCAGAATGCCTCCTGACAGATTCCCACAAATGTGTCTGAAGAGGCAATTTTACCCCCATTGTAATAACACTTTTCCGAGTATGGTGGTCTTGGAAGAACTTATTAAACCATACAGACTCCTACACACAGTTACTGATTGTCTAAGGCTTCCCATTAAGTACATCAAAACAATAATAAACAACATAATTAAAGATAATTTTGTTCAAAAAGACTTAGAGTCCTGTCGACTGTCTAAAGCATGCCCATGGTTATCAATTAACAAGAGAGAACACAAGTTTGAAAGATATCTCCATATTCTACACTCTCCCCAGGATAGGACCCTCTTTACTAGATTCCGCTTTGAGGTATTTGAGAGTAACAAAAAACTGGTTTATATATAGGGGAAAACAAGAAATATAAGTGTAAGTGTGTTTTGGGAGAAGATAACCTATTGCACTTAGTAATTTTATGCCCTCTATGAGAAACACAGGCCATCTGGTTGGGCAAAATACTCAAACCACAATCCTACCAGCCAATGCAATTACTGACATATCTATTTGCAAACACTGATCCCGTAATTTTGAGCTCCGTGGTCTCTCTCTTTAAAATAATTGATCAGAGAAGGCTTCATTTGACTAGATAAATCTGAATCGACTATTAAAAGGGCAGAGCATAAAAACAAATACAATAAAAACAATCACAGATTCAGTCATAACAAGCCCTAAACAAAACTGCATGATGTTCACTCATGACTAATCAATGAATTCCAGTAAATGTACCATCTGATGCAATTTACCTCAGGACTGGAGGATGGCTCATGTGGTGCCCCTCCACAAGAGTGGCCCCAAGGATGAACCGGGAAACTACAGACCAGTGAGCCTCACATCCATCGTGGGTAAGCTAATGGAGACTATCCTGAAGGAGAGGCTGGTGGCCCTCCTAGAGGCCAAAGGACTACAGGACAGCAGACAGCATGGCTTCATACATGGCAGATCCTGCCAAACTAACCTGGTCGAGTTCTATGACTGGGTGACTAGGCAACTGGACAGGGGCCATGCAGTGGATGTCCTGTATCTGGACTTCAGTAAGGCATTCGACTCGGTGCCGCATGGAAGGCTGGGAAGGAAGTTAGTAGGCACAGGGGCGGGTGCAAAGCTGGTGAGCTGGGTAGGGAACTGGCTTCAGGGAAGGCAACAGAGGGTGGTGGTGGGTGGGGAGCTCTCACACCCAAGGGCAGTGACGAGCGGTGTTCCACAAGGCTCGGTGTTGGGACCAGTGTTGTTTGGGATATTCATTGCAGACATATCATGGGACATCAAGAGCAAGATCAGTCTGTTTGCTGATGATACCAAGGTAGGCCCGTGGTGGATGACCTAGGGGATGGCAGGGGTTGCAGGATGATCTGGCAAAGCTTGAAACCTGGTCAGACACCTGGCAACTGGGGTTTAATGCCAAAAAGTGCAAGGTGCTGCATTTTGGGATGAAGAACCCAAGGAGGAGTAACCAGCTGGGGGGAGTGCAGCTAGCCCAGACAGAGGAGGAGAAGGATCTGGGTGTGCTTATTACAGGGTCAATGAACAACTCAGCACAATGTAGGAAGGCAGCTGCAAAGGCCAACAAAATGCTGGGTTGTATTGCAAGGGGTATATCTCGAGGAGGAGGAGGTGATTCTGCCACTGTATAGGTCATTAGTTAGACCACACCTGAGTACTGCATGCAGTACTGGCGCTCAGATTGAAGAGGGACATTAAGTTACTGGAGGGGGTACAGCGAGGCGACAAAGATGATCAAGGGGCTGGGGACTTATCACACGAGAGGAGGTTGAAGGAGTTGAACATGTACTCACTGGAGGAGAGGAGGGACAGGGGTGACATGATTGAAACCTTTAAATACATGAAAGGAAAAACAAGACGGGTACAGAGGGGCTGTTCAAAGTAAGGGAGGGGAGGGCCACCAGGGGCCAGGATATGAGACTGGAGGGAGGAAGGTTCAGGAGGGAGATGAGGAGACACTTTTTTACAGAGAGGGTGGTGGCTGGGTGGAATGCGTTATCTGCAGAAGTGGTATGCAGTAGAACAGTGGACTGCTTCAAAAGGGGATGGAACAGGACAAGGGGAGGGTTAATGAAGGGGAAGGGTGGAAGGGAGGGGCAGCTGTAGAATAAGGGGTGCTAGCTGCACATTCGAGCAGACTTGATAGACCTCTAGGCCTTTATCTGCTGGCAAATTTCGTATGTTCGTAATGAACGTTATCTGTCTGCACAAACTATCTCCCCCAAATAATCAGGCACCTATCAACTTTGGGGCCACTACTGTAAAGGTTAAACTTTCTGCTGTTGATTTTATAAGTTTTAAATTAACTTATTATTTATATTACTATTAGAACATACTCGTTTTTATGAAATAAGCTGATTTTTATTTTAATTTTTTTTAATGTGTAATAAGTTTTCATGTCATTCTGTAAGCAGAATACTTTGACTTTTTAACAGTTTTTTTTTTATTGTTTCAATTATTTACTTATTTATTTGTAATGGCAATGTTGCCGACCAATAAACTTGAACTACATGTGCTGCATCCCAGCATCTGTGGCAACCCCCTGACCCACGAGAAAGCCTTTACATGTGTTGTCTCCCAGCATCTGCGGCAACCTCCGACCCATGAAAATGTCTTTACATGTGTTGCCTCCCCACATCTGTGGCAGCCCCCTAACCTCTGAGAAACCTTTTGCATGTGCTGCCTCCCAGCCTCTGGATAGCCCCCAGCCCTGATCCCTGAGAAAGCTTTTATATGCACTTCCCTGCAGCATCTATGGCAACCCCCGACCCCTGAGAAAACTTTTTCATGTGCTGTCTCCCAGCATCTGCGGCAGCCCCACAACCCTTGAGAAAGCCTTTACATGTGCTGCCCCCAGCATCTGCAGCAGCTCCTGACCTCTGAGAAAGTCTTTACATGAGCTGCCTCCCAGCATCTGCAGCAGCACCCCAGCCCTTGAGAAAGTCTTTACATGTGCTGCCCCTCAGCATCTGCAGCAGCTCTGACCCCTGAGAAAGTCTTTACATGAGCTGCCTCCCAGCATCTAGCAGCACCCCAGCCCTGAGACAGCTTTTACATGTGCTGGCTCCTGCATCTATGGCAGCCCCCAGTCTCCTGAGAAAGTGTTTACATTTACTGCCTCAGAGCATCTGTGACAGCTCTCTATCCCCTGAGAAAGCCTTTCCATGTGTTGCCTCCCAGCATCGGTGGCAGCTTTCGACCACTGAGAAAGTCTGTACATAAGCTGCCTCCCAGTACCTGTGGCAGCTCCCAACCCCTGAGAAAGGATTTCCATGTGTTGTCTCCCAGTTTCGGTGGCAGCCCTCGATGCCTGAGAAGGTCTGTACTTAAGCTGCCTCCCAGTACCTGTGGCAGCACCCAACCCCTGAGAAAGTCTTTACATGCGCTGCTCCCCTAAGCATCTATGCCAGGCCCCCAACCCCCCGAGAGTTTTTACATGTTCTGCCTCCAGCATCTGCTGGTGGCAGTCCAACAGCAGAGGATGGTATCCCTCCCACTGTGAAGGAGGAGAGCCATCCTGTCATTCCTTCACCCCCACGATCCAAGTCCATTTCCAATGCTGGGTTGCTAGAGTAGAGAGCAGATGCCCTGCATGTATATTAGTGACTCTCTTGAATAAAGCTGAGTTTAAACAAGCATTTGTCAATGCTGAATGTTGATTGCGTTGGTGTGTTCGCCGCTCACTGCCCCTCTGTCACTCGCTCAGTCTGTTTCTCCTGGTGCTGCAGGTTGCTCTTTTGTACTGGGCTCCTGCCTCGTTGGCACCTTGTTCTGCCTACAAGATTCCAGCTGTCCCGACAGAGCTCCACTGAAGTGGCTCACCCTCCCCTTACTTGCTCATTCTGTTTTCTCCTGGCTGCAGGCTGCCCTTTGTACTGGGCTCCTGCCTCTGGTGGTGGCTTTTTCTGCCCACAAGAAATCTGCAGCAGTCCCAACACAGGTCTGTTGAGCCTGCTGACTCCCATCTCTCACTCACTCATTCCGTTTCTGCGGCGCTGCAGGCTGGCCTTTGTACTGGGCTCCTGCCTGGCGTGCCGCCTTTTTCTGCCAACAAAGAAATCCACAGTAGTCACGATAGAGCTCCATTGAGCTCGGCTCACTCCCTCTCTCTCACCGTCCGTTGTGTTTCTCCCAGTGCTGCAGGCTGCCCTTTGTACTGGACTCTGCCTGCATTGACACCTTTTCTGCCCACAAAGAAATCCGAGCTGTCCCAACAGAGTTCCATTGAGGTCGCTCATCCCCCTGTGTCACTCACTCATTCTGTTTCTCCTGGTGCTGTAGCCTGCCCTTTTGTACTGGGCTCCTGCCTCTGTTGGCGCCTTTTTCTGCCCACAAAGACATTTGCAGCAGTCCCAACAAAGCTCTGTTGAGCTCGCTCACCCCCCTTCTCTCACTCGCTCATTCTGTTTCTGCTGGCGCTACAGGCTGCCCTTTTCTATTGGGCTCCTGCCTGCGTTTCCGCCTTCTTCTGCCCACAAATAATCTTGCAACAGTTAAAATAGAGCTCCATTGAGCTTTCTCACTCCCCCTCTCTCACTTGTTCATTCTGGTTTTCCCGTCACTGCAGGCTGCCCTTTTGTACTGGGCCCCTGCGTGCATTGCTGCCTTTTCCTACCCACAAACAAATCTGCAGCAGTCCCAACAGAGCTCCGTTGAGCTCACTCACTCCTTCCCCCTCCCTCACTCACTCGTTCTGTGTCTCCTGCCGCTGCAGGCTGTCCTTTTGTACTGGGCTCCTGCATAGGATTGGCGGCTTGTTCTGGCCAAAAATAAATCTGAAGCAGTCCCAACACAGCTCCATTGAGCTCGCTCACTCCCCCGCTCTCACTCATTCATTCCGTTTCTGCTGGCGCTGCAAGCTGGCCTTTTGTACTGGGCTCCTGCCTGCGTTGCCGCATTTTCTACCCACAAAGAAATCCACAGCAGTCACAATAGAGCTCCATTGAGCTCACTCACTACCGCTCTGTCACTCACTCATTCTGTTTCTCTTGGTGCTGCAGGTTGTGCTTGTGTACTTGTGTACGGGGCTCCTGGCTGCATTGGCACCTTTGTCTGTCCACAAAGAAATCCGCAGCTGTCCTGACAGAGCTCCATTGAGGTTGCTCAGTCTCCCTCTGTTACATGCTCATTCTGTTTGTCCTGGCACTGCAAGCAGCCCTTTTGTATGGGGCTCCTGCCTGCATTGGCACCTTTTTCTGTCCACAAAGAAATCCGCAGCTGTCCTGACAGAGCTCCGTTGAGCTCACTCAGTCTCCTGTCTCACTCATTCATACTGTTTCTCCCACCACTGCAGGCTGGCCTTTTCTACTGCTGGGCCCCTGCCTGCATTGACACCTTTTTCTGCCCACAAAGAAATCTGCAGCAGTCCTGACAGCGCCCTTGTGAGTTCGCTCACCCCCCCCCACTCGCTCTCTCATTCTGTTTCTCCCAGTGCTGCAGGCTGCCCTTTTGTACTGGCCTCTTGTGTTGGGGCCTTTTTCTGCCCACAAACAAATCTGCAGCAGTCCAGACAGAGCTCAGTTGAGCTCGGTCACTCCCTCTCACTGCTCAGTCTTAATCTGTCCCAAACACTGATTTCCCACAGTGACTGTGCTATTCTCCGGCAGGAGTGCAAAAACATATTTTAGCCGGGATGTGAAAAATGACAGGTGTACTGTTCATAAGGAGGTGTGAAAAAATGCCACTGTTGAAAATGTGGCGTGAAAATATTACAAATTTGCAAAGTTGCAAGGGTGCATGGAAACAGTTTAATGCACGCTTGTAACACAGTCATGTTATGGAGTTTCGCCACCAAATTTTCAACATAGGGATTTTAGGACTTCTGCTCATGAACAGTGCCACTGTCATTTTCTTAATCTGTCCCAAACTCTGATTTCCCACAGTGACCACGTTATTCTGTGCCGCAACTGTGAAACCACATTTCAGTCAGGATGTGAAAAATGACAGCTGTACTGCTCATAAGGAGGTGTGAAAAAATGCAACTGTTGAAAATCTGGCATGACAATATTACAAATCTGCGAAGTTAAAAGGGTGTGTAGAAAGTGTGCAATGCACACTTGTAATACAGTCATTTGATGGGCTATCATCACCAAATTTTCAACATAGACATTTTAGGACCTCTGCTCACGAACATTATCACTGTCATTTTCTTAATCTGTCCCGGACTGTGATTTCCCACAACAACAGCTCTATTCTGCGACAGAAGTGCGAAAACACATTTCGGCCAGGATGGGAAAAATGAAAGCTGCACTGTTCGTAAGTAGGTGTGGGAAAATGTCAATGTTGAAAATCTGGAGTGAAAATATTATAAATTCGTGAAGTTATGAGCATGTGTGCAAACTGAGCAACGCACGCTCATAACACAGTCATTTTATGGAGTATCGTTACCAAATTTTCAACATAGGCATTTTAGGACCTCTACTCATGAACAATGTCACTGTTATTTTCTTAATGTGTCCCACACACTGATTTCCCACAGCGGCTGCACTATTCTGAGCCAGAAGTGTAAAACCACATTTCTGCCAGGATGTGAACAATGACAGCTGTACTGTTCACAGGAGGTGTGAAAAATGGCAATGATGAAAATCTGGTGTTAAAATATTGCGATTCATGAAGTTACATGTCGTGGTAACTACTTGAGTGCGCTCCTAAAACAGTGATTTTTGTATTTTTTCCACCAAATTTGCAACAAAGGCTTTTTGAGAGCCCACCTCATGAACACTGGCACTGTCTTGTCATTAATCTGCCCCGAAAGGTGATTCCACACAGTGACCGCAAAATCACCTTTTGGGGCCAGTTAACGCCATGACAGTTCAATAATTCATGAGGAGGGGTCCCAAAACCCCCATGTTGAAAATGTGGTGCCAAAATTCTCAAAAATGACTGAGATATGCATTAAAGTTGGAAAAACTCCTATTTATTCAATTATACAGTTTACCGCATTTCCTCAGTTTGCGTCGGCTTTGAAGAGTGCAGATGTGTTAACGGTCCACGAAGATCATCGCGTCAAGCTCCAGAGGTAAATATGGGGTGGGGGTGTGAGGAGGCAGGGTGCACAGTGGGTGGGCGCGGGATGTGGGGGGGCAGGGAGACCTCTGAGGAACAGTTTCCTTTTTTTACAGGGTTAAAAAATGATCACATCACAGGACAGTTTTTGATTTCACAGGGGCATGTGGCATGCTGGGGTGGGCTCCCAGTGTGCCACGGACTCTTTCTTTGGGGGCAGCAGTAGCCAATGATTGGGCACCCGTGACACACAACAAAGTGGGTGCTTAGATTTATGCCGATGGGGATTGGGCACCCATCGGCAGACAATAAAAGTGGGGGTTGATTTCAGAATGCCAGCGGGGTAAACTCCCCATCGGCCAAAATCAACATTGGGGCACTGAAGCCGATGGGGATTGGGGCCCCGTCGGCAAATAAACACAGTTTGGGGGGGTTATATTGTTTGTGAACATGGCGGCAAGCTGCCGCCATGTTCACAAAGAATAGTAGTGTTTCTAGATCCCACCCTGCAATGACGGGTCGCTCCCTCATTGCAGCGGATGGCTGACGCTGCAATGACGAGGCAGCCTCTGATTGCAGTGGCTAATTTCTCATAAGTTGGTGGCAAGGTTTCAAACTTGTGTCAGCAGCAGCATGCCACGGCATTGGGGGAAGTGGGACAAGCCTTTGCAGGCTGTGGGAGCATTGGCCATACTAGTGCCGTGCTTCCACAACCTGCTTCTGAGAAAGCTGTCCCAATATGTTTCTTGCGCTACGTGCAATCAACATAAACAGCACCAGTATTAGTTAAATACATTATGTTGTTAGGGATAGTCTGCATAGCAGACCAGTTCCTGTTGGGATCAAATTCAGGAAGTGTTTTGCAGCTATCCCATTGAAATACACTGATGTGTGTGTGGGTGTGGGGGGCTGGAACATGACTTTTTATGGTTGTCAGTGAGTGAGTGTTGTACCTTTCTAGTGCGCCTTGCAACTGTCTGTAATGTTTTGCTTTCTCTTGGCTGCAAGAAGGAGAGTTCATGAGAACCCTTTGAGCAAGTAGGGCTACTCTTGTGAATGGGCAGTTGACCTAGGTAATACACTGAAGAAGTTCTGGGGTTGTTTGGGCAACCCCCCAAACACACACACACACACACACACACACACACACACACCTGTGGATGACAAGAATGGCAATGAATGAGCTCAGAGAGGAAGTACTACTAAACTCTCAGTCTGCACAACTTCGTGAATAGAAAGCTAACCTATATTTTTTTCTGAAAAAGGAAATGAAATTGCCTATATAAAACTGAGAGTTTTGTGCTACAAAAATTATTGCAATGCAAAAGGACAAAGAATAGCATAGCTGTGGCACCATTTGATACTTGTATGAGCTAGGAAGTGTCTCGCCCAACTTCCCTGTATAATGAAAAAACAGCTGAGTTTCCAGTTAGTGCAAGTAGCCTGGCCATTAACTGGGAATATTAAGGGAGGTGGGAGATCAGTTGCTGGAGCAAGGGGGGGGGGCAAGGTGAGGTAATTTGCAAAACAACACTTAGTCAATATGACTTTCATACACACTGTATCCCAAAGTGTTTTATGAGGCACAGGAGTTCCACAGTGGTAGTAAAGGGAATGTAAAATAGAATAAACTTTCCAGTGCCCAGTAGGGTTCAACGGGGAAAACAAAACAGTATCTGGCCCCCTCTCCCAACTACCTGAGGGGTTCAGTGCTCAATCCACCCCATCAGGGAATAAAACAAATCTGTCCCCATCCCCCCAACAACCTGACAGATCCAGTACCCAACATGACCCATCAGGAAATAAAACAAATTGGGCCCCCTTGTCCAACAACCAGACAGATTCAGTACCCAACCCAATCTAACCCTATCAGGGAACAAAACAAATCTGTACCTCTCCCCAACAACCGGACAGATCCAGTACCCAACATGACCCATCAGGAATAAAAATCAAATCTGGCCCCTTCTTCCCTCCAACTACCTGACAGACCAATGTCTGATCCAGCCTGTCAGGGATAAATAATATGTCCCTTGTCTCCCAAACTACCTGATGGATCAGGTATGCAACCCAGCCTATCAGGGGATAAAATAATATGTCCCTGTCTCCTAAACTACCTGATGGATCAGGTATGCAACCCAGCCTATCAGGGGATAAAATAATATGTCCCTGTCTCCTAAACTACCTGATGGATCAGGTATGCAACCCAGCCTGTCAGGGAATAAAAAATATATCCCCCTCCCCCCCAATAACCTGATGGATCTAGTACCCAATGTGGCCTGTCAAACAATAAACAAAATCTGCCCCCTCCCACAAATTGCCTGACAGGTCAAGTGTCCAACCCAGCTCAGCACTGAATAAAGAAAATGATCCCTCCCTCAATAACCTGACAGGTTCTGTGCCCAACCTCACCTGTCAGAGAATAAAATCTGCCCCCAAACGTCTTATTAGTCTGGTGTCCAATCTGGTCATCAGGAATAAATAAAATCTGTCACCCTCCCTCCCTCCCTTCAGCTACCTGATTGGTCCGTGACCAACCTGGCCCATGTATTAAGTCAAATAGAGAAGGAGGAGCAGCAAAGCGAACAGCGGAAGGTGGAATAGGCAGTGAAGTAAAACACTGCTCTCCCCATGCCCATCCACTCAGCTCACAGTGAGGGCTCAAACACTGCACAGGAGGCTTGGGGCTGCTGCCACACTACTGCTGCTACCTGCCTATTCTGCCTATTCAGGCATCTCCACCTCCTCTGGCCACAACACACTAGCATGGGAGACTGGACCAAGGGGGATCAATTGCACAAACATCTGAGGCTGTAACCCCAAGTGCCAGTGATCCCAGCTCCATCGCCTAACTCTCTTTCACTCTTTCCTTCACTTGTACCTCAGCCTCAGCCCTATCCCTCTTTCCAATGTGTACCTAGGGATCATACTACCATGTATGCTCCAACCCAGCCTGCACAGCAGAATGGTCATGTGCCCAACCTAGCCAATCAGGGAATAAAACAAAATCTGTTCCCCTCCCACAAACTACCAGATTGGTCCAGTATGCAACCCAGCAAGGAATAAAAAATATGGCCCCCTCCCCAACTACCTAATGGGTTCACTGCCAAACAGGATCTGTTAGAGAATCACAAAATCTGTCCTTCTCCATTAGCCGACTACCTGATGAGTCAAGGGCCAAACCAGGACTGTCAGGGAATAAAATTAAAAATCTGTTCCCCTCTCAACAACCTAATGAATCCTAATCCCAACCTTACTTGATAGGGAATAAAAACAATTCTGTCTGCCTCCCCCAAACTACCTGATGGACCTGGCTTGTTAGCGAATAAAACAATCTGCCCTTCTTCCCCCTCAACTACCTGACAGATCCAGTGTCCATCCTGGGCCATCAGAGAATAAACATATGGTGATATGGAGGGGACTATAACATGAAACTAATTACAGTATGCAGTGTTGGGTGGACTTGAGCCACTGTATACAGTGTAGAGAGTATTACTGAAAAGCAGTGCTGCTGCATCAAACCCACCCTGTAGGTAATGCATACAAATAATCTGCAAAACTGATTTTGGATGTGGTCCCCATATATGTATGTAATAAGCAACACTAAGGTGTGCATTATAGGATTTTAATGTACATCCAGGGGTGTAGTGAGGCAAGAGGTTGAATGCTGAGTGTCCTTTCATCCCTAGAAAGTACATTAAAATCCTATGATGCACACCATGGACAGGTTTATTATACTTATAAAATGACTCTAAGTAGTTTTTTGGGAAGGAAAATGAGATTCAGCACCTGACTATGCGTTTATAGAGATTTACTGCATGGTCAGGTGATGTCTCTCGGCCAATGAAATTTCTAGGCTTTTCTTGCCATTTTATAAATACTGTTATGCAATGGTAAGAATATTTCTAGAATCCTGATTAGCCAGACAGCCATAGACACAGTGAAGTCATCTGACAATAACATCACTTTATCTAGGGCAGGTGCACCCATAATCTATTCAAATTTTTTGAACTATCACAGATCAGTACACCCTGATGTCTAAAATGCAAAATCTCCCTCCCACCATGTCACATTGACCACCCCCAAAAAAAGCCATAAAAAATGTATTTTTTATACTGCATTCTTTGATTCTTTATTTTTTAGGCTTAAAATAAACGCGCGAGTGAGTGAGTGATTCATGAAAATTACAGTGCAAAACTAGTCGTTTCCCCACTTACTCTAAACCCAGCTTTAATTTTTTCATTTGTGTTTCAAATAAAGAAACCATGAGTCTGTGTGGCTTTTTATCTACTAGCTGCCTTGCCCATCTGGAAGAGAAGTACCTTTGCGAGCAAGCGAGTGTCTGAGATAACTGTGAGCAGTGATTGAACGAGTGTTACTTCACATGGACAGCACATGGCTGTCACATTCAGTTACCAATCGTATTTGCCCACTGCAAAAACTTTATTGACTTACCCCAGAAGCAGGTAGCAGCCAAGTAGTTTAAACAAACCTAATTTTTTTAAATGAGCACCACAGGGTGGGGAACAGATGCACTATAGAAAGAGAGACATCTATAGGAAAGTAGAGAGGGTTGCAAACATCATGACAATGCTAGTATCACCCAATGGTCAAAAGAGAAATCATGGACTCTTTTCAAAATACTGTATATGTATATATACACATACACACAAACACACTCTGCAAAATGTAGTAAAAATGCATTTTAAAAGTTTTTTTAAATATTTTTTCTTTATAAATGAGCTATTGATTACAGCAATAATAGACCTTGGTGTGTGTCGTGTAATAACTTACTTAAACCCAGCCAAGGTTATTACACACCAACACACACCTTGTCATGAATTATTGCTTAATTATAACAGTGAGACTGGTGAGACTGGTGAGACGGTAAGGCCTGCTACAAAAATAAAGCTATCAACATAAAAAAAGCAAGAACTGCCTTGTTGGCACCAGCCAAATCTTGTTTTTTTGTTTGTTTTTTGTAATAATGTATTTCTATCAAAAACATCATTATACCAACATTTATTTTCATTTTCTTGCATACCTGAACTGAAAAACGTGATACTGAAGTTTTTAAAATTCTTGCCCTTTGCAATGCCAACTATTAAAAAAAAACAAAAAAACTTTATAGTGCGGTGCTATTTACCATCAGAAACACATCCAATCACCATTCTAATACAGCGACAGTACAAATCCAGTATTTATAGTCAAGCGATACCTTCAGTGGAATACATTTTTAAATATTGCAAGTGGTGAGCATATTTAATGACTTGAGCATCAATAACAAAAATAGTTATAACAGCTGTTTTAAGTATCTAAAGAAATTAAAAAGATAGTGATTATTATCTAAGGATGTCAGAAATACATTTTTGCTAAAAAAAACTATATCATGAAAATTTTTAGAGCCTAACAAATACTTCTGCTTCAGGCACCAAGGTGTATCCTGTTAAACAGTCCCATTTTCAAGTAATGTGATGAATCCTATGAGCAGTTGCAGGTTACACATTCCATTTACGCTACTGGTGGATAGGTTGGATGCCCTTCATGCTCATGGGCGAGGTATGAATCGATCCAGATGCCTGACAGATATGGAGCCCATGCATACCTCTCAAGTGTCCCTGATTTTACCTTAAAATTTCACTCTGTCCCTCCTAAAATGTGTGTTTTTGTGGCTAAACAGTGAGGACTGTAAGCACAAAACAATGTCAAGCATTTAAGTTACAGATTTGTTGTTCTTTAGAAAATGCATTTTGCACTAAGCCCTATATTCTACCAACTTTCTGGGTGGATATCTCTAATTTTGAAGATGTGTCCCTGATTTTGGTCCTTTGCCCCTGATTTTTTTAAGCATTGTCCCTGATGTATGAGTCAGGAGGTTGAGAGGTATGAGCCCATGTGTCTGTGGCTAAAGAAGGCCATGGCATGGTGGCTGGCTGGCCAGTGTGGCTGATAAGGTGGACTGCCTTAGAGCCTGCTTCTCCCTCTCCCCCGTAAACCTTCGTGCCCTGGTACCCATGTTGGTAGATTCTGGCAGTGCTTCTGATTTCAGCGGGATGGAGACCACCCTCTCCACAGGGATGGCCACTCCTTCACTCCATGGTGGCAAAGTGGAGACTGGCTCTGAGCTCTGGCATCATATCACCACCCCCACCCACCGACCCCCCGCAAAGCCTGCTCAGGCCTGATTTTCTAATGACATTTCCCCCTGTCCTCCCTCTCCAATGTAAGATATTGTTGATCATTTGTGAATTGACTTTACCATAGTGAGTAACATTTAAGAGCTGTTACAAGATAAGGGAACCTGTTGAGAAATCAGAAAGTAAGGAAGGAAAGTACTATGGAAACCAGTAGCAACTAAGCCCTGCTATGAGTTAAGAGTACAGAAGTAAAGGGATGAAATGTAAAAAGTAACCACAGGTTAAAGGTTCAAATCCCCTTCTGTCCCACAGAAATGTGCCACAACAAAGTTGTAGTCAGTTAGCCTGAGCTCACAAGAGTGCACTTGTAAATATGTTACCTCTAGGAAAAAGATGGCTTGAGCCATTTTACAGAAAATAAATGGTTTGCTACTTGTACCCAATAGTTGTGTGGAACTTAAATCTTTGAAAGAAATGCATGTGCCTGTGTCTCTCAACCCAATGTGTTTCAGGACGTGAGATCCAACTGGTCTAAGGTACTGTGAGTAGCTTGTTCTGTCAGCAGTCTCCAACTGCCAAAAGTGAACCCAAAACAAAATGCAAGGTTAGTGACCACCTAAATGTACTGTTGAATTGTCAAAAGTGACCCACAGGGTCAGATCCCTCCCTCTCTGAGACTGAACAACATCAAACCCCTAGACACGAGGGGTGGGGCTGAGGTCTGCCTTATATTTCCAGTCAGGTCAGTGTGCAATGATGGCATCAGGAAACAAACCTCCCAGTTGCCCCATGGACTGGTGTTTTTTTTTTTTTTTAAACCAATTTCAAAGACTGTTGTGGCATATAAGACAGTTGTGTAAAACGAGAGATGGTGGAGTGGTTACATGAATAGTCACTGTGTCTCTTATGTTATTATAGGGCAGCTGTGCTCTGAATTTTGTAACTGAGAAGAGTGCAAACTGAGCTGAGTGATTCCAACACCCTAATAACTCAAAGAAGACACTTTGAACGGGTCCCACAGGCCTCTGTCCTGGACCAACTTTATTTAACCTGTCTCATTTCAGACATGCAGGTCAGCTCAAACAGCCTTCTATCAAAATTCGCAGATGACACCAAACTGGGATGGAAAGTGGATTCACTAGATAATAGCAATCAACTACTTAAGGACCTATCTGAAATTAGTATCTGGGCAAAAATAAATAGCATGGATTTTAACATCGAAAAATGCACTGTACTACATTTAGGTAAAAATAACGCCATTTCAGTCCTACAAACTAAACAGCATCACACTAAAGCAGTGAAAAAGACCTTGGGATTATAGTTAACAATAAACTCTCCTCAGTCGATCATTGTAATAAACTGGCCAAATGTCCCAATGCACTTCTTAGGAGAATAGACCGCATCTTTGTAACTAAATCAGAACATTGTGTAATTCCCCTCTATAGAACATACATCAGGCCATACTCAGACTATGGGTCACCCTTCTGGAGTCCCTGCCTAAAAAAGGATATAGACAGGGTTGAGCACATTCAGAGGAGGGCAACCAGAATGGTACCCCACTTGGCACAGCTGTGCTCTGCAGACAGACTTCGCAAACTAAATCTACATTCTTTACAGACAAAGCGACATAGAGGAGACCTTCTGTCCCTCTATAAAATTCTACAAACACCTACCTTAATGCAGCAATGTAGGATTCACTCTGCAGACAGGAAGATAGTACTGAGACTGCACTCAAGACAGTTAGAAATTCCGAAAGCAAATACCAACAAGAGACTTCATTTCTTTTCAACAAGTGTGCTAAGAATATGGAATAAATTACCAGACCATCTTGTGAACAGTAAAAACTCTAAAACATTTAAAACAAATTTAGACCTCTGGCTAAGTACAAACTAAATCTTAATGTTCCACAAGATTGTGGGGGGCATTCTCGATGGGCGAGCAGCCTTCTTATGCCCCAAAATACCAAGTGATACCAAGTGAACTATGCCCGTGGGTTGGTGAGATAGCAGGCTTCTTGTGCCCCTCCAAGCATTATGTAGAGTATTTATTTATTGTTGACGGGGTAAGTGCACTAGACAAATCCTGCCTATTTTCAGGCACGACCCAGGGGAGGGGGATACAGATGAATGCCAACTGACCTTGAACCAGGTTAAGCTGTTGGTGGTATTTTTTTTAGTGAATGAGGGAAATTTGGCCAGGACACTGGGGAAATTCCCCTACTCTTTTCGACAAGTGCCATGGGATCTTTAACATCCACCTGAACTACCACCAATCCAGGCAGATGGGACCTCGATTAGCGTCTCATCCGAAGACAGCACCTCAGAAGTGCAGCACCCTCTCATGCTGCACTGCAGTGTCAGTACTGGGATATTAATCCAAGTGCCAGATGTGGGAACTGAACCCACAGCCCTCTGATCTCCCAGCTTCAGAGGCGAGTGTGCTACCCACTGAGCCACTGACACTGACAGTATGCTCCAGCTTCCCTCAGATTCACATTTTCCTTGCCGCCTTTGTCAGCTCGTCGACTTCTGTGACTGTCCTCATCTCTATTTTTGGGGGGAGGGGGTCCTTGCATGTTTAATCTACAATTTTGTTCACCCTGTATTTGTTTGGTATTATGTCTCCCTGCTTCATTAATCTGTTGCTCCATGTTGTCAGATTTGACCTTGCATTAATGCAGCAGAATAGCACTCTCCCGTGCTTTGTCTTTCACTTATATTAACTAATAAAAAAATTCATGGAACCTTTGAATTCATTTAATCCAGCAGGTTCTCTCAGAGCTGTTTTTTGTATAGGGGGCACTAGAGAGCCACATTTGAGACTGGAAGTATTTTCCAGTAGCTCTTTGGCTCATGTTGCCAAAACGTGACAAAAACTTCAATTTTTAGTGATCTCAATGCAAATCTAAGTGCACCTCTCGATGACTTAAGTGACGAGGATTCAAAGAATACCAAACTTAAAATGGGAAGACTGAATAGAACAACCAGAGACTCCCACCAAAAATCGATACCACAGCCTGTGCAGATCCTGCATGGTGCATCAGAGCACGTCTCAGGCCCAAGCGGCATGAAAGATTCACTGCCATGGGACACGGTCCTTAGTGATGTAAGGGAAATGGACTATAGGCTGGAACAGGTTCTGGAAAGGCTTGGAGCACAAAATGTTAAAACTGAGCAGACGACCATTCACAATGGACTTAGGAGGCCTTCACTAAATCTACTGTAACCAAGGTGTGGGTTAGGGTTTGTTGTTATTTAGCGCCCGGTGCTTCCATTTTTGTAACCCACTACCTGGCTAGCCTAGGTTTGGGGAGAAAACATTTGCTCGGCATCAGGGCTAGGTTTGCACTTCTGGACAGGAGCACCCAAGTAATTCCGGACACAGGAAGCAAGAACTGAGAATCTTCAAACCAGGAGTGGGATTCTAAAGTGGGGCTTTTATTCACTTATACACAGGAATACAAAACAAAATGGACCCCCACGGGCTACACTCACTGGTTATGCAGTTCTATAGAGGTCAGAACACATCATCATCACAACAACCCTCAGGTTCGGAACACACTGGTCTCTCAGCCTGAACTGGTACTCTCTCTATCTTGGATTCCCTGGCATGGCCCTCGGCCAGCACTGGTACACATTTTCCATATGGCATGGACATTTCTGTTGGTGGCTCCCTCTACCACCCATGAGCACTTCCTAGCTCTAAAGGGAAAAACACACATCCTTAATTCCACATCTGTGTACTTTCTGCAGACACTGACCAAGTGCCTGGGAGAAAGCTATAGGTGCCCAAAGTGAATCCGCAGAGGTAAATCTGGTTACTCCAGATGGGGGGGTCTCCTACCTCTTGTCCCCAAATCCATACCTGGTCATTCATTTGGAGTCAACAGCTTTCCTTTGAGACTCTCTGTTTGTAGAATGCTATCTCGAAATGTATATCACATTTAACAATCTACTGTCTTTGGTAACTAGTGTCCTGACTTGCAGCGTTCTCTAAGTGGCTATGTCCATCCCTGTAGACCCCCACTGGTTAGATGCATTTCAAGTCATACACATAACTTCAAAGTACTGTACTTGGCTGTCCTTTCCTGACCCACAGTAGCAGATACTTTACACAACAATCTCGGTGAAAACATAGGCTCTCTGGCAGAGCAGACTCACCATGGTTCGCAGGTGCCCCAGGGCTTCTCTCACAGGAAAAAACACACTTCTGGTATTTCAGCACAAATCTTCTCATAAGGCAGCTTTTCTTCTTCCAGCAGGGCTGGGGGTTGCCCCTGAAAAGCTGGTGCTTGTCACCCATCCTCTCAGGGATGGGACTGAAGAAACTGGAGAACGGTTCAACCACTTCTGTTTGTACTTCTGTGTCCTTCTCTAGGGCAAGAACACATACCTCTTACTGGGGTAACTCTATTACAGAGCTGGGCTGTGAGGGGCTGCCAACTGCAGTGTACCTCCTTGCTCCACTGAGTTTCCCACTAGACTGACTTTGAAAAACCCCAACATTCTAACCTAATTCCCAGCTGCAACATTCCACTGTGCTTATGCTGCTGTGAGAATTCTATATGATGTCATCCTCCAGCTCAGCTGAGACTGAGGACAGAGTGAGACAGCATGAAACCCATTTAACTGGTGTCTCACAAGCTGCCTTTCCTGCCTGCCACTAGATCTAAGTGGGATTCTAGTAACCCCGGGTGACAGGGGTTACACCACCCTTGACCAGGAAAATAACTGTCAGCAGTCATTACTACCTGGCCCAGGCCATCCTACCCTCTGTGCTACCTACGGGAGGGGTGATCAAGCCCTCTCCTACCATGTACTAGGCACAGGCAGGCAACACTAAGGGCCCAGAGGCCATCGGCTGACGCATCAGCCTCTACTCTATGATCTTTCTATGGTTAGCTATGGGCCCTGGTAGAATTGCCCAGAGCATAGCCCTAACAGATCAGTACTGTTGCCCCTACTTCAGCTCAGGACCACAGCCTGTGTATCCCCCCTAGCCCTCTAGGGAAAACCTATCTGACCAAAACCCAAAAAAAACCACAGGGGAACCTCCCCCTAACCCTGGACACCTGCAACCAAAACACACAAGGAGCTAATACTATACCCTAGGTATTACTCCCACACTCCCCCACAACCATACCTGTGGAAGGAAAAGTTAAACACAGTTAACAACAACACTGCACTTTAAATACTACTACTTTTAAAGCACATTAAGGACTCTGCTGAGACCCTCGTCCTCTTCTTGCCTTCTCTTCTTGTCTTCTTCAGGAACAACTGCAAGAGAAAAGACAAAACAACCCCTATTCTGCAAACACAGTACTATCTAACCCCTACCATCTATACAATGGAGAATCCCCAAAATATTTTTTTTTTTTAGAAAAGTAAAAAAACAGTAGAAACAGTAGAAAAACAACAACATTATTTACAATACACATTTTTTGGGGATGGAGTGCCCTAAAAGTCCCATCTAGTGACAACAGTGCCCAAAGGCAAGTCCAAGAAAGAGTCTCTCCTGGGCCGGAGCCTGGTGAAGCACAGTTCTGGTAGGACTATAATCCCGAAGGGGAGAGTCCTTGAGGACAGTTCAAACAGTCTGAAGTCTGCTAGGTGTAGGGTGTGTACTGCAGTGTCATTAAAATAGAAAAGTCTGGACTTATCAGTCCCTTGAAGAACAAATTCAATACAACACCTGGATTTCCAGCCGAAGACCCTTGCTGGCAGCATCCTTCTGATACGGCTGGGCGGACATCTTCCAGAAAACAACAGGATGGCACATCTGGAAACTGCTGGGTTGATGTCATCTAGGAGATGGAACCTTGGAACAGGACAGGAAAAACAACTGGTCTGAAATCATCCAAAATCCCAGGTGATGAATCAGGATACAGCTGGGATGGTGTCCTCTCTGGATATGAAGTCATCTGGAAGGCCAGTCAATGAAATCTGAAAAGCCAGTACACTGCAAGGCTAATGAATCTGGGGCACCTAGTTCCTGGAATGCCAGACAGACGGAACAACATAGGTACGGCAATGGCCGGATGGCAGCACTGGCTACCACTGCTCTGCTTTCCACTTGGTAGGCATGGGCACATTCACAGGAAGTTGTCTGCATTGCGGGAAGTAACACAATGGGTCAGGTATAAGAATTATTCCCCCATCTGGGAGCTCATAATTCACATTGAAGAAGGTTTCATGTCCCCCTCCATCCATGATCCAAACAGTGTCTATAAACAGTGTTCTGCTCACTGTCCATTGTCTGAATTTTTCTTGCAACACTCTGTCTCTGACATACCGACTTGCACTGGAATGGACAAATCTTGTGGCCTCTTCCACTATCCTGGATTTCCTGTTTCTTTCAATCTCCTCCCAACTCTTAGAGGAAAGGTAGGAAAGGATATCTCATAGATCTCATTCACCTTCCTACGAACCAGTCTTTCCTCTTTACTACACTTGGTCAACTTGAGACCTCTGGCCTGGCTTGGGGGCGGCTAGTCCTGGTTCTGCCAGTTACACATACTTAATGCTATGTAAAATGGATCTTTGACTCCTCCTTGTAGGGACAGGGCTGTGGAGTCACCAATCTCTCCTTCCATTCGCTCTTCCGAGGCAAGAGTCTAAGGCTGCGGATCTGCACCTTCTTCATAAGGCCACATAGGTTCCCCCTCATCCTCTTCCTCACTGAGGATCTGAGCCCAGGAGCGAGCAGTTGTCCTCACTTCTGAGACTATCCACTCCTCGCTGAGTGTGGAGGTCGACACCTCCCATTCAAGGCTCTCCCTCGTCTCATCTTCTCCTATGAGACTTGGGCTAGGCCCCTCTCTCCAAGGATCTGCTGATGCTCCCTCCGCAATGTCTCTCTATGATCTGGACTCGGATACATCAGTACTTTGTTCTGCCTGTAGATCTGCACCCTCTTGCTTTGTGCCACACTCTGCTGAGCCTCCTCCAACAGGCTTTACCTGGTGCTGTGTACTGCCAACTGCAGGTTCTTGAAGCTTTGTCCATGTGGGAGCCAAATGAATCTTGGGTGCTTTGGTTAGGCCATGTCTCTCTAGGCACCCAGAACTGTGAGGAACCATGAAGACGTCCCTTCCAGCCTTTAAGCACATTATGCACACTCTTACTGGATATCCAGGAATCGCCACATGAGGAGGCAAACATCCTCTGTAGTAAGATCTCTCAATATCTTTCAATTTAACTTCTTCTACTATCATAGCTCAGGCATGATCCAGGTAGCAGTCTGATCCTGAAGCTATGACTGCAGAGAAACAAAAGCTCACTGTTATCTCAAGTCCCCTCTTTTGGAAAAACTTTACAAAATGGCTCCCCTGCTGCTGTGTTTACTTTACTACCCCACCCTGTAATGGTGGAGGCAACTCCTGCGCATCAACATTCTGTTTATGACTCAAGCCACTGTGCATCCGATTTACACACTCTACTGATAAAGTTTACTCAAACTGTTGAAACTGCACTGTCTGTTCTCTTAGCACATTTATATGATTTTTACTGGACTTTTTACTTGCTGTAACTCACTGTTCTTGCTTAAAAGTCCCTAAAGTCACAGTATTTCATTGCACAGGATTGCCTGTATTTCTTGTTGCACCTTTCATACAACCCACAGTCTCTCACAGTACTTCTGTGTCCTTCTGTAGGGTGAGAACACACACCCTCTTACTGGGGTAGCTCTATTATAGAGCTGGACTATGAGGGGCTGCCAACTGCAGCGCACCTCCTCCCTCCACTAAGTCTCCCACTAGACTGACTTTGAAAACCCCAACATTCTAACCTAACTCCCAGCTGCAACATTCCACTGTGGCTTATGCTGCTGCGAGAATTCTATATGATGTCATCACTCCAGCTCAGCTGAGACTGAGGACAGAGTGAGACAGCGTGAAACCCATTTAACTGGCATCTCACAAGCTGCCTTCCTTGCCTGCCACTAGATCTAAGTGGGATTCTAGTAACCCCGGGTGATGGGGGGTTACACTAATATGGAAATAAACCATCTAAGAGCCTGCGGAGACAACAGAGAACACAGCTCAGGTGCTGAATCTGAGGCTGGTGGGAATTCAGTGGGCATAGAAGCGAAAACCTGCTGTTGTTTTGAAAAGCTGGCTGATGGACAGTCTTCCCCTGAATTCCAGGGGACATAGAATCCTTAACACTAGCCTTCAGGATAAATTTCTGATGGGCCCAGGCTAATCAGATGCTCCCTCACACCATCATCTTGGTGACCACAGGACCTGTGGTTCGGGATCACATCCTGCAACTGGTGAGTATCATCTACCCGGTAACTCTGGAGGGGCACGAGATCAAAATCTTTCCAGAATGGTCATTTGCCACCCGTAAGAGATGCAAAGGTCATTTGCCACCCGTAAGAGATGCAAACTTTTCGACTCTCTGAGGAAGCAGATGCGGGGCCTAGGGGTGGCTCACTCTCTGTTGTCACCTGTGCACCTTCGCATAACTTACGGGGAAAACTTTTCAATTTAATGACTCTGAAGAAGCTAGAAAAGGGTAGATGCTATCGCCACTGAATTCTGAAACAGATCCCAGAAACCCAAAGATTACCACTGGAGTCGGATGACTGAAGAGGATTAATAAACAGTGGGTATGCTTTTCTCATTTGTTTTTCCTTATCCTAAATTGACCAGGAAGTTGTTCAATGTTGAGACTAAGTAACCTGTTTCTTTGGTTAACTGCTACTATTATCCTTAACTTTACTCTCCCCTTAGAAGTGGGAGAATATACTCATGACTTGGAGGTTTCTTGTCTCAAGCTGACCTTTTGCTCCTAATGACAGTCACTTAGTGAAAATTGTAAACAGAGTCTACCACGAGGTACCTAAATACATTAGAAGCCAACAAATGTGGGATATACTATCCATAAAACGTGTATCAAAGTTCATAAAGTTATTTTTAAGGCTGTTAAAATGTATTATATAAGTGGCTAGAGGAGTATGTTTACAGAATGCAAGTTGCCCTAAGTAAGGGGAGTGGGCTGACACGTGCGACTCATGAAAAGTTGATAGGTTTTTGCTCCTTGTATTGAACAGTTACTAAGAACCATTTTTAAAAATGTTTTGACTGGCAGAGTTACTATAGCTGCAAGGAGATGTAAAACCCCTTTCTCCTAGATGTTCAATTAAGTGGGGACAATGGCTAGTTTGGTCATGGAAAGAGACTACCTTAATTATGTTACCTACCCACATGTTTACCCCACAAATTTAATGTGGGTGGCTATCTTAAACATTATAGAGGGAATGTTAAAATCTTTTTTCAGGATGGTACCCCATGTGTTGTATCATTAGCCAATGAACTAATAATACCGATGCTAAAATGTATGATGTGCACCACAAGTAGGAGCCAATGTAACCTTGCTTCATTGATTGCAATGCTTTTTTGCATGTTCATCTAAAACTGAGTAAAAGAAAGTTTAAAAAAAGAGCTGTTTTTTTGCACAGATATAACAAATTAAAGGAAAGGAAACAGCTCCTGTTTTCGTGCTCACGTGCCTTTCCTTTCATGTGTTGAATTATAAGGCTTGCCTAGGGTTCATGGGGTCAGTGGGGGTGGCAGATGTCGTGCCCCCCCACCAGGCACTACTTAAGAGCATTCTCTGCATACTCATTTGTATTCTTGCATGCTTGCATGTGCAGAGCAAATATACTGGGACTGCTCCAGCAGTGAAAGGGCCAGGGAGGTGTTTGTTGTAGCAGCCAATGGAACTGAGCCTGCAGGAGGAGTGTAGCTGAAAGCCCAGTGGTGACAAGGTTGATGATAATGATGCTTCTGAGTTGGCTGATGGGTGGAGACTTCTCACATATGAAAGGATGTGGTCACACATATCAGAGGGTTTTCCACCCATTAGCCAGCTAAAACATATCATCATCAGCCTTACAGCCACACAAAACAGCTCTCTGACAGTTCACTGATTTTTACAACCCCCCCAACAATGTCCAGTGGTTGGGTGCCCAACCCCACCACCGGAAAACACAAAAACCCCTTCCCCAAAGTCCAGCAGTCAGGTGCCCAACCCCACCAATGGAAAACATGACAAGCCCTCCCCCCAAAGCCCAGTGGTCAGGTCTCAACCTCCACTGCCAGAAAACACAACCACCCTCCCCAAAGTCCGATGGTCTGGTACTCAACCCTGCCAGTGGAAAACACAACAATACCTCCTCCCAAAATCCTGTAGTCAGTAACCCCCCCTCAACAGCATGCAGTACCTGGGTGCCACCCTCATGCCACCAAATGACACCAACACTGGGGTACCCAATCCTCAGTGTCAGTGGCTGAAACAAAGAAAATCACCCTTCATCATCCTTTTCTTTTATAATACCTGAAAGAAATCCAGTAATGTCTTCTCCCCACCCTCTGTCCCCACCCTGACCCTCCTCAACACCCACATCCCAACCCTCACTTACCATTCTATGGTCCACTGTTGTAATCCTCTCTCAACCACTGAATGTCCTTCTCCTACTGCGGCTGACTGTGAGCTGACTGAAAACAAGATAAACCCGGTTTATGGCATTTTAATGAGCTCTGAAAATTTACTTGTGACTTTTTCATTTTTTTAACATTTTTGCCCTGAATTTTCAGCATAGTTGTTTTTTACTCCACCTCATGAACAAGGCAGGTGTAATTTTTCAGATTTTCTCTGAAACATGTTTTCGCAGACTCACAGTTGCTCCATGAAATCACATTCGGATGGGATTTAAAAAAATCTACCTGTCTTGATCATAAGTTGGGGTCATAATTAGACTATGTTGAAAATCTGGGATCACAATGTCAACAAAAAAGCAAGTTATGACGAAACATTGAATTTTTCCAAATTTACTCATAACTTTGATATTTTTGCAGATTCTGGCCCCAAATTTTCAACAGAGCCCTTTTGTTACCTCACCTCATGAACATGAGAGGTGTCATTTTTAAAATCTTGTCCAAAATGTCTTTTCACATTTGTGCTGCAAAATGACGTTTTGGCCAGATTTATAAATGACACCGGTTGTCAATCAATCAATCAATCAATATCTTTGTTTAGCCAGGCAGAACACCATTGAGCAGGGCTCATTTACAAGATGCACCTGGTAGTTTAAACAACAGCAACAAGTCACAATTTGGCGTAGGCGTAGCAACATTAGCAGTCTATGTACAGTCATTACAAGTGAGAATGGCGTGGTTTGGCACTGTGGTGTACAATAATTTACAAATAGCAACATAAGATTTGACACTGAGAACAGAACAAGGCAGCATAATTTACAGCCGTGCTACCAGAGGCAGTCAGCATACCGCTATGTGCAAGGCAGATCTCTGATAGACAGTAGAGTACAATATTATATTGGATGAGGTCTAGACCAGCAAGCATTACGTGGCCTAGCAGTAGACTATAAAGCAAGGGCACTGAGGGCACAGGATGCGCCAAGGATAGTGGAGGGAGGAGAGGTTAGGAGGGGTGGGAGGGGGCAATTGTAATACCTTCAGGATTGTCATAGCTGCATTAGTCGGCCAGTAGGTCTAAGGGTAAGGGGGAGGGTATGGGGTGAAAAGGTGACAGACAGGTAGGAGGGAGAGTCAGAGTTGTGTTCATAAGGTGGTATTATAAAAGACTACATTGAACATTTGGGGTCAAAATCTCAAAAACAAGAACGTTATAGAACAAACATTGACATTTTTTAATGTTTACTTATAATGTTGCAGTTTTCGAACCACATTTGCAACATAGTCATGTTTTTCTCCATCTAATGAACATAGTTAGTGTTGTTTCTCACAGTTCCTCAAAAATCACATTTCGGGTGGCATTTGATAAATAGCACCTGTCGTTCATATGCTGGAGTAATAAAAACTACTATCTTAAAAATTCAAGGTCAATTTCATCTGGGGAGCTAATAAGCAGCTAAAGGAACAGCAACGTCTCTCACCAGCTCCATCTCCATGTAGCATTCAAGTATGGAATTAAGTGATAAATAATTTATAATTTCCAGATTACTCATTACTAGTTGGTAAAGGGAGGTAGAATGGATGATATCTGGTCCCAGCTGTGGAAATCCTCTCGTAATGTGGATAAATCAGCTAAAGAAAGCCACGGCTGCCAGTGTACCAGAGGGCCTGAGCATCATCACGCCTTCAGCCACCGAGATGGAGATCGTCTGGTGGACTCTCACAGTGCAAGTAACTGCTGCTATTAATCCCAAGTTGGACATAATTACCACAAAAATATCATAACTAACTGAACAACTCACTGGGCAGGCAGAAAATATTGGCAGTTGAAGCCTATATCTCCAGCTTGGAGGATCGGATGGAGCAGCTCCCAGAATCAGTGCAAGATATTTGGAGGGAGTTGGGGAGCTCCGGGACCAACTGGACTACCAAGAGAATTACCATGCAGAACCAACCTCAGGATCCATGGACTCCGGAGGGTAAAGATGGGAATTCCCCGAGGAGTTCTGTGGCACAATGCTACCATGGCTGCTGGGACTAGAACTGAAGAAAGCCATTTTAAAATAGAACAGGTGCACAGAACTTTGGTGCCAAACCTCCAGTGGGGCAGCGCCAAAACAACTTATCTTTCGGCTACACAATTTTGGAGACCGTAGGTCATATGTTTCGCTAAGAAAAAAGGGAGGTGATTTATCAAGGGGCCTGTCTCTACCTACACCAAGATTTCTCCCAATTGCTGCAGAGGAAGCTGAGATTGTTTAACCCAGCCCTGGATGCCCTTAGAGCTAAGAAGGTGGATTTTCAATTTTCTACCCTGCCATTGTCAAAGTGCGTCGACAGGATCGATCTACATTCCACGAGGTGGAAAGGGTGCAGCAATTCCTATAGGACCTGAAGGGAGGCTGAAGGCATGGCCAGCACCTGGGACATCGGATAAGTGAAGTCTTTTCTTCCGTTTGGTGATAAATGTTTACTTGGTCGGGATATTGTGCACAGTGGCCTATCTCCTGCTGGATGGGGTAGAGTGTGTGCAATGGATCTAAAGCTTCAAGGACAGGCCTGAAGGTGGCTTGAGGAACAGACACCACCCGGCCACTACCATTTGGTTACACTGGACTTGACTATTTTGGGGGGGCGGGTGGTTTTGAGCATGCGGCCAAACAGATCTTGCTGAATTGTTTGGCTTATGGGGCTGGAGACAGAGTGCTGTACAAAGCATGTCACTTAGATTATTCCTGACTTGGGGGGGGGTTTACCATGCAGCCAAGGTGCGCTGAGTAAGCTGCGAAAGTCGAGGCCCTGAGGGACTACTGAGGTGGAAGGCTGGAACATGTACAAGAGGCCTCCGGAGGTGTGCTAAACCACCTGTGCAGGTCAGGAGTTGGCCTGCAAGACACCGCCAGGAAACACAATGGATGCAACAAAGTTACTTCTGCAAGTCCTGGATGGGTGTGCGGCACAAGGGTTTAATGTTGGATAGGGGGTGAATGAGTTGGGGGGGGACTGGTGGTGCCACAACTCAGAGGACACAGATCAGGACTGCCTATATTTTGGATTATAAGGGGATAACTGAAGCCCATGAGGAGGTTGATAAAATGGCCACTGCCTCAGCAACAACTGTCACTATGCAAAGAGCTGGAAGGGAAGGCTCTGAATGTTGGAACCACAGTAGGGGAGCAGGATCATAGATGAAGGGTGATAAGGATATGGGTAAGGGAATAGAACACCAGAGAGCTGCATGAATGAGGGAGGGGGTGCCTACAGGTGGCACGGGGGGTGGTGGTGCTGATGGAGGCAGAAGTGAACAACTGAAGGGGCCAGTAAGGGGGGGGATGGAGACGAAACATTGTGGAAGATTGAAGACAGGCAACAGATGGAGAGGGTGCTTGAAGGAGGGGTGCGATGTGCAGATCTATGGAATATTTTAAAGCTGGTAAATGCTTATGTCTTCTTTTTAGGTCATCATCCCGAACCAACTGGAGTTGGAGGCTGGATACAGCAGAAGACCAGAGGGGGTGGTGACCTGAACAAGCTCCTATAGGAACCCGGTACAGGGGTAAGTAGGGACCCCATTAGCAGGGCCCAGAGTATGGGGGGGAGGAGATGAGAATGGGGGTAATGGCTGTGGCTGGAGGGAGGCAATAACAAAGCATATGGGGACAATCAGGAATGGAAGGGGCACCTAGGGTGGCATAGGGGGGTCAGGAGGTGAAGGGTGATCTGGACTATCCCATTGGCTGGCTCATTGGGCAGACATGGGGTATATATCACTTAGTATATTGGTATTTGGAACCTAGTGGGGATGGGGGGACAGTACCACTACTTAGGTCTGTTAAATATGACAGAGTTTGAAAGGTGGGGAGGGTGAATGAATGCTATCATACCATCCAAGTCCCAGTAGGATGTAGGGTGCATAGGAAGGTAATGTCATACATGGTGAAAGGGGTAGAGAGGTATGAGGTGACAATGTGTGATGTACATAAAGTTGACAGTTATATTCATTTTCTGTGGATTATAACCCTGCCTGTTGCAGGGATTGTTGGGACTGGGGAAGGGGAGGAGGGTTGTTATGTGGAACAAAAAAGAAATTGAGAAAATATATATGCCCATGATGTGTGCGAAGGGAAGGAAAATATGGATTCAATGGAGGGCAAGGGAGAACAACTGGGATAGAAATGGAACATGACACAGTGATCGCTTCATGGAATATCCATGGCTTTCATAACCCCTTCAAATGGAAAGAGGTGCTACAGGACCTGCAGAACCGTCAAGCTCAGGTAGCCCTGCTGCAAGAGATACACCTCAGTATGGAGGAACACAAGAAGCTAGTGTGACTTTGGGTGGGGAAATGTCATGCTGCAGCATACAACTCCCATAAGTGGGGAGTGGCAGTGCTGTTTCATAAGAATTATCCAATAACAGTGGATAGGGTGGTGGCGGATCCCAATGAAGGTCGATATATTTTTGTACAAGGCAAGGTGGGGAAGTCGATAACATTTGCCAGCATTTATGCACCATCAGTGTTTGACACCAAATTTTATAAAATGTTGTTGAATGTGTTGGTTCAAGAACAATTCCCCAACCTATGTATGGAGGGGACTTGAATTGTGTGATGGAGCCCAGCCTGGACCACTCAGTGGGAGCGGATAGACATGAGAGGGCATTTGCCAATGGAAACAAGGGTGGTGGATCTAGATATGGTGAATGTATGGAGGGTGGTCAACCCGGGCCTGGGAATATGGCATTCTACCCAACCCCTGTGGCACGTGTGGTCCAGGCTAGACTACATATATATGTTACAAGAGAACAAGAGGGAGGTATGGAGAAGTGAGGGATGTCATTCATGGGCCCATCCACATTTCAGATCATGCCATGGAAATGATGAGGATGTTACAGGGGTGGAGGTTCATCCCAGCATGGGCTGGTGTTTTCCCACGTACCTGATAACCTCAAAAAAATTTAGAAAATTCTTGAAAAAACACTGGGATCAATATAGAGGTGAATGAAGCCATGGCTCATATGAAAGTGGTGTACTGGGAAGCAGGAAGCGTATATGCATGGGAGGGTGGTTGTGTGGTTTGTTAGCATTTATAAAAAATAGAGAAGGCTTAGAAGGAAGATCCTGGAGGAGCAACAACTAAAAGACACAGAGAGAATGATTGACCGCCTACAGAGCAGCTTAAGGGGGAAATGCTAGCATTCAGAGGGTCTCTTAATTTGCTATTAACAAGAGCGGCTACTACATCCCTATTCTATGCCAGGCAATGGCTGTATGAGTGGGGAACAAACCTGGGGCCATATTGGCATGACTTGCAAGGGGCAGAAGAGGAACAGCGGTGGTAACAGGGGTGAGGGACAGAAGGGGACAGTTACAAACACAGAGTGAGAAAATAAGAGGGGCCTTTGCAACTTATGAGTCTCTATATAAAGCAGGATGCAACAACATAGAACCACTGGTGACACAGTTTCTGGAGGGTATCCGACTCCCAGAGCTCTCAGAGGAGCAAAGGGAGAACTTGAAGATAAGATTATGGTGGGGGAGATTGGGAGGTCAGTGGTATCAATAAAGAATGGGGAAGTGGGAGGCCCTAATGAATTTGTAATGGAGCACTGTAAAGAATTATGTGGGGAGTTGACAGGTGCTATGGCTGGGATGCTGGAGGAAGTAGGGAAGGAGGAAGGGTTACCAGCATCATGCCTGCAGGCAATGATTTATGTGCTTCCCAAGCCCGAGGAATGGGGGTCCTATCACCCCATATTACTTCTAAACTGTAACATTAAAATTTTTGCAAAGGTGTTAGCACGAAGGTTAGAAGTGGTCCTACCCAACTGGTACATACAGACCAAACAGGATTTGTACAGGGCTGTCAATCACATCATAATATGAGAAAACTACTTTATGTGGTCCAGTGCGGTAACCGGCATCCAGGGCAAGTGATGGTGCTGTCCATGGATGCCAAGGAGGTCTTCGACTGCATAGAATGGCCCTATTTATTTGGGACTCCAGGGAAATTTGGATTGGGGGATGCCTATACAGAGATGGTCAGAATGTTGTATAAGAGGCCAAGAGCCCATGTACTAGTTAATGGGGTCCACTCAGAAATGTTTGAACCCCATAGAGGAACATGACAGGGGTGCCCATTGTCTCCCCTCCTTTTTGCCTTGGCTGTCGAGCCACTAGCAATCCGCATTCGGGAGGATGCCAGAATTAAGGGAGTGCTTGGAGAGTCAGGAATACATCACAAATTAACCCTATATGTGGATGACTTACTGTTATTTACCACTCAACAGGACACTGCTATCCTGGCCTTGTTAGAAGTGGTACAGGAATTTGCAGGGTTTTCGGGATACAAGATTAATCTGTCAAGGTCTGAGCTTTTCTGAATAGCTAGACCAGGAGGGAGAGGAGGGGATGATTCATGGAGGTTCAAAGTTGTGAAGGACAGCTTCACATACCTTGGGATCAAGGTAGGTAGAGATCTGGCCGGGCTATATGGGCTTAACTACGGGCCCCTATTACAGATGCTAAAGGCAGATATGGAACAGTGGAGGGCGTTACCAATTTCATGGTTGGAACATATCAACCTTTTGAAAATGAATGTGCTACCCAGGATTCTATACTCAATACAGATGTTATCCATAGTGCTGACTAATGGGGATATGAAAGCCATAGAAAAAGAATTTGACAGGTTCATCTGGCAGAATAAGAGGCCTAGGATGAGCTTACTGCAGTTGAAGGGCATGACAGTACAGGAGGCCTTAACTTTCCAGATCTAAAGTGATATGCACTAGCAATGCAAAACAGATACATCCAAGACTGGGTACACCAAGGGTGGAGGCAGGCTGGGTGGACCTAGAGGGGAAGGTGCAAAAGTCCATCTGGCGCCTATGTAGACCCAGGAGATAGAAGATGTATTATAGATTAAAGAACAGAAATCCCTGCTGGAATGGACATTAGAGGCATGGAAACAAGCTAAGAAGAGAAGGGGTGGAGGAGAGAAGTCACAGGACTAATGCCAGTGGTGGGGAGACAGGCCTTTTACTAGGGTTATAGGGTGGAGAACCTCGAGTTATGGGAGCAGAAGGAAGACACTGCTTGTGAGACCTGTGGGGAGGGAGGGCTGCAAACATTTGAAGACCTGAGGGAGAGGTATGGTATCTCAGCAATGCACAGGTATCAATACTTTCAACTGGTGGCCTTTGGTACAGCTAGAGGGGGACTAGATGGATAGGCATCCTCTTTGGAGCCCTTAGAGGTACTGGTGTGGACTGCGAAGGTCAACCTAAGGGGACTGATTGTACATGCAGTGAGGCAGGATAGGAAGTTACTCACAGATATATCCATAAAGGTGACGGAACTGTGGGAAAGGGACTTAGGAACCCAGATTACAGAGAACTGGACCATGATATTACAATCACATTTGGGGTTGCTGATGTGTAACAGGTTCAAAGAGTTACAGTTCAGGTTTCTGCACAGGTTGTACAGTCCACCGGTGGTGGTCAACAAATTCCACCCCACGATCTTGCCCTTGTGTGGCAGATGCAGGGGGATAAGGGGAACATATTTCCATTACTTCTGGGAATGTAGGGAGTTGCGACCCTTCTGGTCCGAGATAGCTCAGGCAGTGACTGATGCCATGCACATACCAGTGGCAACCCAGCAGTCTCCTTACTGTTTGGAATGGAAGACTTGGGGAGGAGGATGGGAGGCATATCCCAGAACCATAAGGGTGCTACTGATCATGGCAAGACAATGTATCCAGAATACATGGGTCTCACATGCCAAGCCAACACTGGGACAATGGAAGATCTGGTAATAAACAATCTGGCACTAGAAAGGTTGACATATCAAACATATGGTAGGGAGGAGTTGTTTTTGAATAAATGGAGGATGTACATTGATTCATTGGGAAGCCATGGCATTGAGACGAGGAGTAATATGAATGCCCTGCTGTCATGCTTTCTCCTAGGGACAGGAGACAGGTGGAAGGACATCCTGGACCCGAAGAAGAGGACATACCTGACACCTGTTAGCTGAAGAAGAGACCGTATGCATAGGTGAACTCTCTGTAGAGGCTCACATAAGGGGACAATGGGGGATGACATATAGGACGAGGCCATGAAGAAGATGAAGGCCTGGTACACATAAGGGCTCAGTGGTAACAGCCATTTCTCAGAGGTCGCACACCCCTTCTTTTTTGGGGGGGGTTGAGCAAGGTGTGGTCTCTTAGGGAGTACCTTCAAAAGTTAATAGTATAACGGAGCATAGCCTGATGATGTTTGTGATATTTGCTTTTATGTCGTAAAATGGATACTGCATATAGTTTTGGGGATTAAAGATAAAACATGGGACACCATTAAGGCAGCAGAAACGCAGGCAATGATTAAGATATACTAAGAATGTAAAAAGATGACGTGATTGAGCAGTAACTCCAGAGTTTGGAAGGAGAACTGTTTATTGCCTGTAATGTCATAATAGTTGTTGGATTCACCTGAATAAAATCTTTTAAACAAAACAAAAAAATTCAAGGTGACAATCTAAGAAAACAATGTTTTTTTTTCCCAGCTTTCTTTATCCTCCTGCACTGGCCCCATAGGACTCTCTCAGGCAGGACATGGGGACCGAGTCTGATTCCACTTGCCTGAGACCTCCCACATTATGCCTCTGTCCCGGGGTGTTCCCCTACTGCATTGCCGACTCACCATCCCCCCCAGCCCTGAACTCCCTGAGTTGGGGCCACCAACTCCTGACCAATGTTATATCTATAATCTAGAGTGTGGTCAGGACACAGAGGAGAACCAGAGGCTGGGTGGGTAGGTCCGGCACTGAGCATGGTGGGCCATCCACTGGACCTGTCATTGCCTTCCTGGGTGCCAGGGTATTTCCACATTTTCTGGTCCCAGAGGCGTGGACATGCAATGATGTCCAGTGCTCAATGGGCACACTCCCACATCCACCTGCAGGACATCCACTGAGCCTCCATACCCCCTGACGTGTCTCCTACAAGGTGTGATGCCCTCAGTCTCCTCTGGGAGCAACAGAAGCAGCAGGAGATACAATCCGCTCTCTCTCAGAAGAAGAGAGCAGTCCTCCAAATCTCAATCCTCTTCTTTCCCTGCCAATCCCCGATGACCCAGCTCATTCCCAAACCGGGGTTGCTGGCGTGGCATGAGGTGTGGCGTCCAGCACCTCAACCCTCAGCACCATTGGGCTGGCTTAAGAAACAATGTTATGTGTGATGCACTTCTTTTTTTTTGAATCAATACTTTATTGCATTTTATACATTGACCAATGTAGTCCACATATTATACATTACATAAATTGGTATTTCAATTTCTTTACATAATTTCATATTTTGTGTTCCCATATGAGAGTTCAGTTCTTAATACCTGAAATAATAGACAGATCTTCATAAGGGAAACAAATGGGTTAAACATATTGTGCAGTTCTTGACGGTCTCTTGGTAGTATTTCAGTACCACTAAACAGATTATAATCCCATGATCCATACTACGCCTTCGTAATATAATGTATCTAAGTGAATTTCTATTCTGTTTATAGTAGTGGTTCATCTACATCATTGCATTCCCAATTTTTAGTATCAGATGTTTTGCAGTAATCATTGCTGTTATTATTTCTATTTTTTGCTTCTTATCTTCTCTTGCAGTTGCTGAGTCTAAAAACAAAAGCTGTTTGTCAGCTGAGTTGTGTTTGCTTACCTGTCATTTTATTTAATACTCTTTTGTTTCTTTCCACCATGTTTGTATCAGAGGACATGTCCAAAACAGTGAAAAGTTCCTGCCTTTTCCTTAGTGCAATGCCAACAGTTATAATTGTTTAATAATCCAATTTTAATTAATGTGTGGTATAGTAAGATCTGTTGATTAATATAAACTGAATTGTTTTAGTTCTTGTTTCATATATATTAATAATAGATAGCTCGATTTTCAAAGGTGCTATAGGACTTGCATCAAGCCCTATGTCAAACTTGTTTTAGTGCAGCTATTGCCAATCTCCTTTAACGCTACTGCACCGATTTTAGTACATCTGGCACAGTTGTAACAGTTTCCACAGTTTACAGCAGCTTGTGCCAAAAATTTTGTGCAAGCCCTGTAAAAAGGGTTCCCCAAATGGCACAAGTTAGATCGGGAAAAGCTGGTCTAACTTGCAGCATTTGGTGATCAGGTTTGAAAATCCTGATTGCCGGCTGGGAGAATGCCGCATGCCCTGTGCACCAAATGATTGGCACATCAGGGGCTTGTGGCATTCTCAAGGCTTTGAAAATCAAGCCCAATGTGTTTAACCACTGCTGGTCTTTTAAATTAGCATTGTCTTCCTTCCACTTCTTTTATCTGTGAATGAAGACCTTGTTTACATAGATTCAAGTGCCTTAAAGATCAAATGCACATATTTCATAAAAAGCTTGAATTCCCTTGAATTCACATCCCTGTATCATGATTAATGTTTCCTGAAAATATCATGCTGTTTGGTTTTGTGGTTTTCTTTAAATCAGCATCTGTTAATGTGCTCTGCAGTAACTGAAAACAGTGAAGAAACAGTGAAGATGTTTTTGTTCCTGTCAGTGAGCAATGACATCATACCTGTCCAGCCTGCTGCTTCACCAATCAAGCTCCTGATTGACTAAATAAGCTGTTGCAGTTCCTAGTTAGAGCAGTCTGTAAGGCTAATTGTTTTCACTCAAAGTTTATTACTAACCCATCTGGTTTGTGTTTAGAGAGATTAGCTTAAAATAATTCTGTTCTTATAAACAGTTGATCATTTGGGGTTCAGTGCTGAACTGAAGTGGTATGAATGAATGTCTGTGAGACACTACCTTGTCTGTATCACAGATGTCAGTTCTCTGTCATCAGAACTATGCATTCTATTCTGGCTGTATAACACAGGGTTGTTAAATGGATATAAAATACATTTTTTTTTTATTCTTTGGTAACCGGGTAAGGCCCACTAGGCACAAGTGCCTGTTTTCAGGGGTGACCTGGGAGCACTGGGCAGTTAAGTGACTTGCTCAGAGTCATACACTTATGCAAGTGGAGTTGTGAGAATCAAACTCAGGTCTGGTCTTCTGGATGTACCAAGTTTGTTCACAGCTCATTACTCTAACCTCTAGGCTATACTGCCAGCCCATTCTACGTTCCATTAATTCATAGAATCAGTGTGTCTTTGATGTAGCCTCAATAAATATGTTCGTATGATAACAATGTTGTTTATATGTCAGATTGACAAACCTGTGTCTGCCAAACTCTGCTATTTCAGGAACATGTACTGTATGAACTCATAAAATTCAGTTCATTGAGGGTTTCTGTGTGAAAATATATCATGTATGAGTATAACTAGAAATACTATATGGCATCCTGATGCCCCTGTCTCCTGCCCGACAGTTGAGGCAGCAGCTCTCTGCTTCCCCTTTTCCCCTGCCCCAAAAGTCCCCTGTCTCCTGCCCTCATATGAGGCTGCTGCAACCCCACTGCCCACTGTCTTCTCCACACAGTCAGGGCTGCTGCACCCTGCTGCCTCTTGCATAAAGTTTAAGCTGCTGCACCCTGCTACCCTCTGTCCCCCACCCTATAACACAAGATGAAAGTATTTTTTTGTATTTTCTATTGGGTAGTTTGGGGCAGTGTACTAAAGGATCTGACTCTAGTGGCAGGGAGCAGCATGGTGCAATAACTCTAACTGTGGGGGCAAGAGGCTCTATGGTACAGCAGGGCACAGTGGTGTCAGGGGACAGAGGACAGCATGGTGCAGAAGCCTTGACTGTGGTGCAGGACACAGTGGGAATCAAGTACAGCAGTCCTGACTGTGTGACGGGGTGCACGTGGTGCAACAGCCCTGCCCATTTGGGGCAATGGAAGTGGTTAACAGTGTGCAGCAAAGCCCCACCTTTGGTGGCCTGGGGCAACATGATGTAGCTGAACTGTGAAGGCAGAGGTCCTGGGACTCTGGGGCTGAGCAGAGCACAGCGACCTTGTCTGTGGAGACAGGAAAAGAAGCAACAGTGTGCATTGGCCCTGACTGTGGGGTGGGGACAGAGGGAAGCAGGGTGCAGCAGCCTCAACTGAGAGACAGGAGACAGGGGCATCTGGATGCCATATAGTATTTCTAGTTATACACACACATGTATTTTCACACAGAACCCCTAAAGAACTGAATTCTATGATTTTATACAGTATATGTTCCTGAAATAGCAGTGTGGTGGACACATGTTTGTCAATCTGACATAAAAAAATTGTTCTCACATAAACCTATTTATTGAGGCTACATCAAAGACACACTATTTCTATGAATTAACGTAATGCAGATTTATTTTATATCCATTAAACAACCCTGTGTTATATAGCCAGAATAGAATGCAGAGTTTTGATGACAGAGAACTGACATCTGTGATACAAACAAGGTAATTTCTCACATACATTCATTCATGCCACTAAAATTCAGCACTGCACCCCAAATGATCAACTTTTTATGAGAACAGAAATATAGATCTTAAGCATATCTCTCTAAACACAAGCCAGATGGATCAGTAACAAACTTTGAGTGAAAACAATTAGATCTACAGACTGCTCTAACTAGGAACTACAACAGCCTATTCAGTTAATCAATGATTTAATTGGTGAAGCAGCAGGCTAGACAGGTATGACGTCATTGCTCACTGACAGAGACAGAAACATCTTCACTGTTTCTTCACTGTTTCAGTTACTGCAGAGCACATTAACAGATGCTGATTTAAAGAAAACCACAAAACCAAACAGCATGCTATTTTTAGGAAATACTAATCATGATACAGGGACATGAATGCAAGCTTTTTATGAAATACGTGTGCATTTGATCTTTAATATTCCCAAGCAAATAGGCCCTATTTTAGTTCTGACTTTTCTGTTAATTCTACATGAAGTTTTCTTTTCTCTTGACTTTTAAGGTGCCATTCATTATACTTAGTGGGAAATACATGATGTATTTGCATACACCTGTTCAGTGGGTTTGTATATTCTACCCAGATAGAGGGCCTGAGGGGGTTCTAACTGGTTTACTCTGACTGTCTTCAGAAGACAAGACAGGGATAGCAAGGGTGCAGGAGGAGTTCAGGGAGTTGGGAAGGGGCCTTTCACAGGTAGCAAGCTCTGTGACCTTGTCGGAGATGCTGCCTGTCTCTACAGCAGGGAGGCTAGGAGCCTCCGCACCAAGAACTTCAATGCTTGGCTGGAGAACTGGTGCACAGAAAGGGTTTTACTTCATTGGGAACTGGGGCCCATCTGGAGAACTGTGACCCTGTACAAGGGGGCGGCCTACAGCTGTCCAGGAGGGACTGCTGTCCTCATTGATGGTTTAAATGCTTCATTAGCATGCATTTAAATAAGCAAGGGGCAGGGGGACAGAAGGATGCAGGAAGAACCAAACTGCCCACCACCACAGGATAGTGAAGTCAACATGGAGGACTATAAACTTATGATATCACCAGAGGAAACAAAACCCATAGAGGGGGAACAACGGAGGACAGGAGGAAGGGGGTTAAAAATAGGAAGGACCAATAGAGTAGGCAAAAAGACAGCAGGGGGGATGATAAAAGGACAAATGGCACAACATGGAAGGCCATGTATACCAATGCCCACAGCCAAGGGAATAAAATCCCAGACCTGGTGGCCTTGATGACGGAGGCTGATCTGGACATTGTAGCTATTACAGAGATGTGATATACTTGAAACCACGACTGGTATGTAGCAGTACCAGGTTATTCTCTGTTTAGAAGAGATGGGGTGGGGGATAGCTGGCCCAGTGGCGCTGAGGTTTGAGGCACTGGATGCCTTATCTCACACTATATTGGTGACCTGGGTTCAGGGATGACCTCGGGTCATCGGGGTGCCAGCAAGGGGGGAGGGAGGAGTGGGATTTCACAAGTTTACAGGCTGATTTCCTCTTCCAGGAGTGGTGGGGGTGGGTTGTCACCCGTCTCATAGTCCCGTCCCCTCTGGGTGGAGGCCCAGTGGGATAATGTAGGTGGGTGGGGGCAGCAGTACGGGTGGGCAGAAGAGGCTGAGCTGGCTTCCGGTGTGTATGCGCACCTCCATGCGCATGTATGGCCATGTGCCAGGGCCCCAGGGGGGATGCAGAGAAAAACCTACAAAAACCCATAAAAAGCTTTAAAAAAAAGAGACAGGGGAAAGGAGGGGGTGGCTCTTTATGTCAGAAACAGTATTAAAGCAACTGAGAACAGGGAATGCGGGGGGGCAGAGGTACTGTTGGTTGCCCTTGAGACGGGCAATGGCATTGCTGTTCACTCGGGCATGATATACAGACCTCCAGCACAGGGGAGGAGGTGGACAGGGTTCTATTGAAATCCATCCACATGATGGCAGCTAATGGGGAGATGTTGCTGGTAGGTGATTTCAATCTGCCAAATGTGGATTGAAGCATCCCAGCTGCTGCCTCAGCCAGGACATCCTGTACTGCAAGGGGCAGGCCTCAGGCAGCTAGTGCTAGAGCCCACCAGAGGGGGTGAAATTTTGGATCTGGTACTCACGAATGGGGACAGAACTGAGGAATTCAGGGTGGGCGAACACCTGGGATCCAGTGATCATCACACGCTGTGGTTCAGCATGAGTAGAGTGGCAGAGTCAAACCACACAAAGGCGAATGTCCTGGATTTCAGGAGGGCAGATTTTACTAAGATGGGGATATGTCTTAAGCATGCCCTGGCAGGGAGGGATGAGGGGGAGTGGAGGAGCAGTGGGCTAGTCTGGCAAGGAGCTATAGTGGAGGCAGCAAACATTTGCATTAGGCAAGTAAGCAAAAGAAATAGAAGGCCACTATGGTTCTCAAAGGAAGCTGCCTAGAAGGTAAGGGTGAAAAAGATGGCTTCAGGAAATACAAGGAAACACAGCAGAAGGAGGACAGGGTAGTGTATCTTGATAAACAGGGAAGCAAGGAAAGCAGTCAGGAGCGCAAAGGCACAAACAGGAAAAATAGCTAGGAGGTAAAAAAGGAGACAAGCTTGTTTACAAAGGTCCATGTGATAGGGGAGGGTTAAAAACAACAAAGGAGAACTAACAAAGGTTTACTAGCAATAATATGTTTCAGAACACAGTTGGCTATGATTAGACTAAATGGGAGCAGACAAGAAAATCACTGTAAACTAGCTTGATACAAATGGGCTGACTAAAAGGGTGAAAAACTAAGGTGGGAGAATAGGAGAGACAAAGGGGGGATGGTAGTAGTGATAGAAGGGAAGGAAGAGCAGCCAGGGGCCTTGTCAAACTGACTGCCAAAAGAAGGAGGGGATGGCGGGGGTGAGAGGTGAGGTAGGAAGGAGAGGTTGCAAGGGGGGGGAAGGTGAGGGAAGGGGGTGGAAGGGCAATCAGTGGCAAATAGGGTGGAGTGGAATTGGAAGCCAAGGGGCGCATCAGATGCCAAGAGGGAGACAGCTGGGTTTCACTGGGCAGGCAGCAGGTTTTTACTGGGCAGGCAGTCACAGGAGCTGTTAGCTACAAGATACTGCCAGAGCAGGGACTTGAATTGATTGAGCTTTGGTGAGGATGATATTTCTGGATCCAGCCCATTTAGCCAGAGTGGGGCTCTATGAGAAAAGGATCGTTGACTTTGTGTTGTCCGACATCTTAAGACAAGGAGGAGCTGATAGGTTGATCCTCGGGTGTGTTTATTGCCATAGTAGGGTGTCAGTAACTCAGTAGTCCCAGGGGGCAATAGGCCAAGAAGTGCTTTTTTGGTAAGCAGGCAAGTCTGATATTTAATCCTTCCACTGAGTTGTATCCAGCCAGTCTGCGTGTAAAGGTCACAGGTGTGTGTCAGGCGAGGGGAGCCAGTAAGCAACTTGCACACCTTGTTGAGGGTTACTGTAATTCTATTAAGGGTGGTAGTGGTAGCAGCACCATAGATTACAAGCCCATAATCAATGACTGATAATATGGAGCTGTATTTTGCTATTTTGAGAGCTTCACGAGTCAGACTTCGCTTGTGTTGGTGTAGGAGCCGAATCCTTATGTTAACAGCCTTGAAGACATTCTCTATGTGGTGAGCATAGGATAGGTGGTTATCCAGAGTAACCCCGAGGTATTTGAAGTACTGAGGGAGTTCAAGGGGGGTGCCAATGGAGTTTCTTATGGTTAGTGGATAGGTTTTATGTTTGTTGCAGGAGGAATAAAAAAACATTACCTTAGTTTTTTGTAGTTCAGGACAAGTTTATGTGCACTGACCCATTGTTCTACTTCCTTAAAGCTGATCTGCAGTTGCTGTTGGAGAAGAGTGGGGTCAGGTTGACTTGTAAAACGACTGCATCATCGGCGATAGTAGAATCCATTGGTGGTAGGAGTGGGGTAGGTTGTTGAGGAAGACACTAAATAATAGGAGGCCTAGGATGGATCCTTTCAGTACTCCGGAGAGCACAGTCCATCGGTCAGAGGTGATGGTTGAAATTTTGACACATTGGAAGCATTCTTCGAGGTAGTCTTTGAATCAAAGCATAGCTTCATTAGATAGGCAGACTGTGGTGAGCTGTTGCAGCAAAACCAAGTGGTTCACAGTGTCAAAAGCCTTCATTAAGTCGATGAAGGCTGCTCCTACAAGGTTCCCTTGTTCAAGTGACTGGTGGATGAATCCAGTGAATTCCAGGAGAGCAGTGGTGGTACTGTACTCTTTCCTGAAACCATGCTGCTCTGGGCCTTAGAAGGAGCATTTTCCAGGTAGTCAACTAACTGGTCAGTGACTATGCGCTTCAGAGCTTTTGATAAGGGGAGGTCAGAGATTGGTCTATAGCTGGAGTGAACGGAACAGTCCCTGGATTTATGTAGCAGGGTAACCAAAGCATATTTCCAGAGTTGGGGAAATTGGGAAAGACACAGCGAGAGGTTGAAAATCTGGGTTATAGGAACAATAACCTCCTTGAGGTGAGGGCTAGAAGTCAAGTGAGTCTGCACTATGCCTTGCCTTACCCAGGACTTTTATCAGATGTTTTCTGACCAGTGACACTGGTACTTCCTTAAGACATAAGGGCTGATTGGCGATGTTATTGTCTCGATCCTGAGATGTGCTAGTGGTGGTGTCAGCGAAGACGTCCAGAGGGAGGACACTGCTCAGATCTGTAAATTTATTGTTGAAGATATTGGCAGTAGCAAGGGGGCCATAGTCACTGCACCATCATGATTGAGCATTCTGGGAGTCACCTTAGAAGCTTTGCCGGTAACATCTTTAATGTTAGACCAGAAATTTCTGCTATCCCCCAGGAATTAGCCAGCATTTCTCTTATGATATTTGCTTTTTCTTGACTGAATGATTTGAGTGCACCATTCCTCGGCAGTCTTGTAAGCTTGTACATCCACTTGTCGCCCTGAGGCATTTGCCCATTGCCAGAGGTGATCCAGTAATTTCATCTTAGAGTGGAGTTTGGCAGTAATCCAGGAGCTGATTGTTCCCAGTACCTTCCTCTTTTTATGGAGTGCATAAATGTCACATAGCATTGTACCGAGAGATGGAGTGCTCGAGGGTGACGTTGACATCATTCCTAGAGCCCAGTCTGGACCAGTTGAGGTTGCATAAGTGCTGTTTTAGTGGCTGTACTCACCAGGGTTGTGGAGCAGTTGTGCATTTGATTATTTCTAACAGTCACCAGTGGCTGTGCACTACCCACCCCTTCCCCAACCCACCCCCAGGCGTGGCATTTCCTTTATAGCCACAGTTCTGACATCACTTCCTCAACAGGTCTTGGGGTAGAACTATCATATTCCTAATAACCCTGCAACATGCATAAAGAGTAGTTACACAAAACAAATAATAATACATATATAATTACATATTGTATAGAATAAGGGAGCAGGACATGTGGGGAGTGGTGAAATGCACTGGCTGTGGGGCAGCAGTTTTCCGGGAAACATTCTGGAAACTGCGTTGCTGTCCTATTGTGAGGCAACTGTCAGCTCTGAGAGAGGAGGTTGCCCACCTCTAGGCTGAACTAGCAAGGACTAAGGAGGCCTCCCCCTTCCAAAGAGCACCACTGCCACAACCACTGAGTCAGAGGTTTCGGAGTATGAAGTGCAGTAGGACCACAGTGGGTTCTGGGAGGGTGCGGGTGGTGGACCAGAGGTGAAGCCCCCCAGTTGTACCTCTACACAAATCAGATGCCATTCTGGCAGAGCAAAGTTCCTCTATGATGGCACCCTCAGTGGAGACCCAGAAGAATGCTGGGGACATCCACAAGGGAGACCCACAAAAGGGTGGCAAGGGACACCACAGGGAGAAAGCAGCTACTGATAGGGGACTCCAATTGTTAGGGGGTAGAACTGGGGAAGGGAGAGAAGGAAGTAAGCTGCCTGCCTGGTGCCATGGCTTGGAGGGACAAGAAGCGAATCCTCACAATTGTAGAAGCAGCATCACAGGAGCAAGAACTAGATATCATTGTCCACCTTGGGACAAATGACCTAGCTAGGCATGGGATCAGTGCAGTGCAGAATTAATTTGTGGAGTTGGGGAGGGGCCTCAGACGGGTAGCAAGCACAGTAACCTTCTCAGAGGTGCTACCAGTCCATGGCAGGAATGAGGCTAGGGTACTGCACACCATGCAGTTTAATGAATGGTTGCAAAACTGGTGCAGAGCACAAGGCTTTGGCTTCATTGGGGACTAGGGGTCCACCTGGAGATAAAGGTCTATACTGGTATGACGGTCTGCATTTCTCCACAAAGGGGACCAAGCTCCTAGGTGACAGGTTTAAATGCTTCCTTGGCAAGCTTTTAAACTAGACAAGGGGGGAGGTACTGATAAAAGGCAGGAAAAGTCAAGCCTCCCCCCACAAAACAGGACAGGTAGTAGGGTAAACACTGAGGTACAGAGCTCAACACAGGGCAGGATGGGGTAAATGGTAAAACAGATAAAAGCAATAAGAGCAGGGATGGGGAAAAAGGATCAAGCCAACATTAAATGGAGGCAATGACTACTATGCCCGTAGTCTGGGAAACAAGCTTTCTGAGCTAGTAGCTTTGATGGAAGATGAACAATTGGATATTGTAGCAGTCACAGAAACATGGTACACCGAGAAACCATGAATGGGATGTCAACATACCAGGGTACACAATCTACAGAAGGGACAGGGAAGGCAAAGAGGAGGTGGAGTAGCTCTATACATAAGGAAGGGATCAAAGCTACAGAACTAAAAAGTAAAGGGGAGGACAAGAGGCACTCTGGGTTACCTTGGAGATGGGAATGGCATCGCAATCCGCATAGGGTTGTATACAGACCCCGTCTCAAGTGGAGGAAATGGACAAGAAAATGATAGAGGACATTCTCAAAATGGCTGAAAAAGGGGAGATACTGTTGATGGGGGACCTGAATATGCCAGATGTTAACTGGAGGACATGTACTGCAGCCACATCCAAGAGCAGGGTCATTCTCGATGCCCTGCAGGGGGCAGACCTTAGACAGCTAGTGCTGGAACCCACTCGGGAGGGAGCAATACTAGACCTGGTACTCTCAAATGGAGAGAGGATCACAAATTTAGAAGTCAGTAGACATCTGGGAACAAGCGACCACTGCACAGTGTGCTTCACAATGAGCACAACCATGGAGATAAGCCATACAAAAACAAGGATACTGGACTTTAGAAGGGCTGACTTTGGCAAAATGGGTGAACACCTGAAGAATGCACTAGCAAATGGCCAAATAGGAGGGGTGGAAGAACAATGGAGAAAAATCAAAACTGCCATCATAGAGGCAACAAGTCTTTGTGTAAAACAAAGAAAACAAAGTGGAGTAAAAAACCACTATGGTTCTCAAAAGAGGTGGCAGGGAAGGTTAAGGAGAAAAAGGCTGCATTCAAAAAGTATAAGGAATCACAGAGGGAGCACGACAGGGAACTGTATCAATTAAAGCAGAAAGAAGTAGGAAAGGCAGTCAGAATAGCAAAGGCACAAACCGAGGAAAAAATAGCCAACTTGGTCAAAAAGGGGGATAAAACCTTTTATAGGTACATTAGGGAGCATAGAAAGGTTAAGGGAGGGATAGTGAAGATTAATAAAGGAGAGGAGGTGGGCAGAGGGAGACAGTGAAAAGGCAGAGATACTGAATGAATACTTTTGCTCAGTATTCACAAAAGAAGATGAGGAGCAGTTACCTAAACCAGACAATAGAAGCACTCTGGGTAGGGGGGTTGATACCAGTCCATTCACAGAAGAAAGAGTCCTGAAAGAACTCCTAAAACTCAAGGTGGACAAAGCAATGGGGCCTGACGGGATTCACCCCAGAATCTTAAAAGAACTAAGGGGGGACCTAGTGACACCACTGACCACACTTTTTATCAAATCATGGCAGGATGGGGTGGTACCTGAGGACTGGAGGAGGGCAGATGTGATTCCCCTTTACAAAAGTGGGAGCAAGGCAGAAGCAGGAAACTACAGACCTGTAAGTTTGACCTCAGTGGTAGGGAAAATGATGGAATCATTTCTCAAAGAAAGAATTGTTGAGCACCTAGAGGCCAGCGGGGCACAGGACCCAAAGCAACATGGATTTACAGCAAGAAGGTCATGTCAGACTAATCTAATTGATTTCTTTGACTGGGTGACCAAAGTAATAGACCAGGGAGGGGCTGTGGATATGGCCTACCTAGACTTTAGCAAGGCATTTGACACAGTCCTGCACAAAGATTAATAATTTAAAGCAGCCTGGGAGTGGGTCCCAGGGTGGTAGCTTGAGTAGCGAACTGGCTGCACAACAGGACACAGAAGGTAATAGTGAATAGAACACATTCAGAGGGGTTACTAGTGGAGTACCTCAGGGCTCAGTACTGGGTCCAGTCCTCTTTAACATCTTTATAAGTGACATTGCAGAGGGTCTGAAGGGAAAGGTATGCCTCTTTGCAGATGACACAAAGATCTGTAACAGAGTTGATACACGAGAGGGGGTAGAAAAGATGAGAAGGGACTTGGCAAGGTTGGAGGAATGGTCAGACATATGGCAACTTAGATTCAATGCAAAGAAGTGCAAAGTAATGCACCTGGGAAACAAAAACCCAGGAGAAGAGTACACAATAGCAGGGGAGGTACTAACAACAACAAAAATGGAAAGGGACCTGGGAGTAGTCATATCAGATGACCTAAAGGTGGGTAAGCAAAGTGAAAAGTCAGTAAGGAGAGCCAGGGGGATACTGGGATGCATAGGAAGGGGCATCACAAGTAGAAAAAGGGAAGTGATTATCCCTCTATACAGACAGTTGGTGAGACCCCATCTGGAGCACTGTGTGCAGTTTTGGAGACCTCATCTACGCAAGGACATAGACAGGATGGAAGCAGTCCAGAGGAGGACAACTAAAATGGTGCAGGGTCTACATCAGAAACCATATGAAGAGAGACTGAGAGAGCTTAATATGTATACCCTTGATGAAAGGAGGGACAGGGGGGACATGATAGAAACATCCAAGTACCTCAAGGGAATCAACAAAGTCCAGGAGGGTAGCATCTTTCAGAAAAAGAGATGTGTAAGAACAAGGGGGCACAGTTTAAAGATAGAGGGGGGACGGCTTAGGGGTAATGTGAGGAAATTCTTTTTCACGGAGAGAGTGGTGGATACATGGAACAGCCTTCCTGAGGAGGTCGTTGGGTCTAAAACAGTGGGGGAATTCAAACATGCATGTGACAGACACAAAGCAATTATAGTGCTGGGTTGCAGGAAGCAGGCTGTTGGTTAACTAGAATCTGCAGCTTATCCAGTAGGTAGGGAAATGGGCAGACTGGGTGGGCCAAGTGGTCCTTTTCTGCTGTCAAAGTCTATGTTTCTATGTTTCCCTAATTTGACCTTGCACCTTTTAAACCATCTCATACATTTATGTATTTGTAGTAGAGATTATAGGTACATTAGTGAAAGGTGAAAAACCAGGAGTGGGATAGTAAGACTTAAAGGGGAAGAAGGGGAGTGTGTGGAAGGGGACCTGGGAAAAGCATCAATACTGAACAAATATTTTTGTTCAGTAGTCACAAAAGAAGAAGGTGTGGAACCACAGTTAAGCAACATGAACAAATATGGGAGGTCCCTTTACGGAAGATAGAGTCCTAAAAGAACTCACAAAACTGAAAGTGGACAAGGCAATGGGACCTGATGGGATACACCCTAGCACATTAAGGGAACTACGAGAGGTGCTGGCAGCACCACTGGCAACCCTGTTCAACGATACGGGAGTGGTTCCAGAGGACTGGAGGAGGGCAGATATAGTCCCTCTTCACAAAAGTGGGAGTGGGGAATGGGCTGGAAACTATAGACCAGTTAGCCTCACCTCAATAGTGGGGAAGATTCTGGAATCACTACTTAAACAAAGGATTGTGGAACACCTTGAATCCAGTGGAGTACAGGATCAGAGACAGGATGGATTCACAGGCCATAGCAAACAAATCTAAACTATTTATTTTACTTGGTGACTAAGGTCGCGGATCAGGGGGAGCAGTGGATGTGGCCTACCTGGATTTCAGTATGGCCTTTGATACCATTCCACACAGAAGACTTCTGAACAAGCTGGGTAGCCTGGGAGTGGGTCACAAAGTGGTAAACTGGGTTAGGAACTGGTTGAGTGCTAGAAGACAGAGGGTCGTGGTAAATGGTGCTCAATCTGAGGAAAGGAGGGTGACCAGCAGGGTGCCACTGGGATTAGTCCTGGGGCCAGTCCTGTTTAATGTCTTCATAAGTGACATTGCAGAGGGGCTGGAGGGGAAGGTGTTCCTCTTTGTGGATGACATTAAGATCTGCAACAGGGTGGACATTCTGAGAGGGGAGGAAAAAACGAGGAGGGACCTAGGTAAACTGGAAGAATGGTCTAGAGTGTGGCAGCTGAGATTCAATGCAAAAAGTGCAAAATCATGCATTTAGGGTGCAAGAACCCAGGGTAGAATTACATGATGGGGGGGACCTGATGGTCACCAAGCAGGAAAAGGACTTGGGGTAATCATATCCAGTGACCTAAAGGTGGCCAAACAATGTGCCAAGGCTGTGGGGAGAGCCAGTGGGATGCTGAGGTGCATGGGGAGAGGTATCACCAGCAGGAGGAAGGAGGTGGTGATGCCACTGTACAGATCAGTTGTGAGGCCTCATTTGGAATACTGTATCCAGTTCTGATGGCCACATCTCTGTGAGGATGTGGACAGGGTGGAAGTAGTTCAAATAAGGGCAACAAAGATGGTGCAGCACCTGCACCAAAAGTCATATGAGGAGAGACTGGGAGACCTCAATATGTATACCTTGGAGGGGAGGAGAGACACGGGAGATATGACAAATATAAAAGTCATAAATAGGGTACCAGAGGGTAGCATTTTTCAGAAAAGGAGATGTCCAGGAACAAGGGGGCATGACATGTGGTTGGAAGAGGGTAAACTAAAGGGTAGTGTGATGAAGTATTTCTTCATGGAAAGGGTGGTGGATACATGGAACAGACTCCCAGAAGAGGTGGTGGGGACAAACACAGTGGGGGAATCCAGACATGCATGGGGCAAGCATAGGGGAACCCTAGCAATAGGAACGAGGAGGTAAAGCCAGAGATCAAGTAGTGTCTGCAGCTTTTACAGTAGGCAGGGAAAATTGACAGACTAGATAAGCCTTGCGGTCCTTACCTGCTGTCAATTTCAATTTCTATGCTTCTATAGTATTAAATAAATCAGAGTCTGCTAGTCCGTATAGCCTTTGCTGCTTTATCATGTTGTTAAGAAATTATTTTGCATAACAGTAGGTCCATCCATTTCTTTATACCTTTTTGTATTCAAGATTCAATTATTATTGGTTTCTTATTAATTTTGTACTTTGGGTTATACCATATATTACCATTTATACAAAACTGTACTTTACAATTTACTTTTTTGTTGGTAAGTTTCTATCATAGTCAAGTTTTGAATTGTTTCTTTTTTATGTTTTTATTTTTCTGGTATGCCCAAAGATTGTTTACAGATATAATTAATCATAACCCTCATTGATAGAATCATCTATAATCTTGTCAATTGTATGATGCACGTTAGCCCATTTAACTGCTAACTTAACCATTTAACTGCTAACTTAACCATGTCAGTCCAGTAGTGAAATTCAATGTCTGGGCAAGCAAACCCACACAGATCTTTTTGAAGGTACAGTTTTCTTCAAGAGATACTAGACTTTTTGTTGTTCCTCATGAATGTTCTAATCAAACTACATATTTTTAAAACTAGTCTTTTAATATCGGGCATAGTGTAGACCACGGTATATATGCAATCATTGGTAATACTACTATTTTGATAAGCTACACTTTCCCCATGGTGAAAGTGGGATTTTTGACCATGCCTCTAATTTAATTTTTAAGCTGTCCAGTAAAGTTCTATGAATATATTTCTATAGCTCATTGACCATTTTTGTTAATTTTAATCCCAAATAATCAATGTAATCTTTTTATACAATTGCATTTAATTTCATTATGTGCTCCTGCATTATTGTATTTTGTGCATCATTGATTACTAATGCATCTTTTTTTTTTTGTAATTAACAGAATAACCTGATAATTTTGAGAATGTGTTTATTTATATTAAAAGTTCAGGAATACTGTTTACTGGTTATGTTATTAAGACTAATAGGTCATCTACATACACATTTAATTTTACTTTGGTTTGTCCCTATTTGTATACCTTTTACCTTTTTATTTTGGGCTCAATTTTCTTTAACAAAATCGCCACACCCATTATAAAGATAGTTGGAGACAGGAGACACCCCTGCCTTACCATGTGTTTTAGTAAAACATCTTCTGTTCTACGATGGTTTATTGTTAAACTGAAATTTTGTTTTTGTTTTATAAAGAGCTTGAAACATCTGTATAAAAGGTTTTGGGATCCCCAATTCCTGTAAGGCATTAAATATTAAACCACATACTACCATCGTGGCAGTACCATGTTGAATGCTTTGCAGGCATCAAGAGATACAACCAGTTGAATGTCTTTTTTTTCCTAAATGTTGTAATAGAAATTGTGTTCCATATAGACCTGTTTGCATTCATTCTCCCTGGTATGAATCCTTTTTGATGCTGGCTAATTATATTATATATTACCTTACCTAATCTACTATTGAATATTTTTGCAAAGGTTTTATAGTCACAGTTAAGAAGTGCTAATGCTCTATAGTTCTCATTGTATTGACGGCCTTTTTAGGTTTGGGAGTTATGGTGATGTGGCAAAATTAAATGATTCTGGGGTCCTTCCTATATCTTGAATTTGTGTAAATAATTGGTGTATACTGTATATGGTTTTAATTCTTCATAAAACTCTATATAGAATTGTACTATAAAGCTGTCTCTGCCAGGTGTTTCCCCTGTGCTCATGTCCTTCATTGCTTCAAGAATCTCTTTTTCTGTATTACCTCCATAGGCATTGTGCATTGCTCCTTGTTAAGTGGTACTGCATCTCTTCTATTACTTCTTTACACTGTGTCTCTTTTTCTATAATCCTTTGATTTGTCAGTTGAATAGTACACTTCTTTATAAAAGGCAAGGGAACAGTCATCCATTTATTTTTGTTTAGATATTGTTTTACCTTCATTAGTGTAGCGGTATTCTTTCTGCTTTTTGTTGTTTCTGTTTAATTATTTTTGCTGAATATCTGCCAGATATTTACCTTTTTAATTGCCAGTTCTTTTTTAATGTTTAGCCATTGTTTTCTTGCCTGCTTTATGTCACGTTTGTATTCTTATCTTTAACTCCAGACAGTCTGTTAGATTTTTTTTCATTTCCATTTCATACTTCTGATTCTAGCTGTTTAAGTTTTTGCTCAGTTTCAGTTCATCCTTGCAACCTACATTTGTTTAACCAAGATGCATCTGATATTGTAACACCTAATTATTGCTTTAAATGCATCCCAGCACTTTATTACAGTACTGTGTAGTCTTCTTTTAAATTATCTTCCCCAGAAATGGAGCATTGCTTCTCTTACCTTTTATAATATTTGATACCATTCCAGTTCTTAGTGGACAGTTAAGTTCTAGAATATCTTAACATGATGATGTGATCTTAAACATATTGTGTGGTATATTCAAAGTGGTTGCGCAAGGTGCAAGTGAGATGCACCAGCGCAACAGCGGATATGCGCCAAAGAGCGATATTCAGCAGGCAACAATGTGCTGTGCACATCACAGTGCGCCAATGCGCATCCCTAATGAATGCAAGTGCAAGTGCAGGGGGCGTAGCCATGAATAAACAGCGCAGTGCGATATTCAACAGCAGACCGATGGCACAAGTGCAGAGCAACAGGGACATGCACGGAGCAAAGTTGAGCCTATAAAAGGATGGAGCAAGCAGGGGATGGTGGCTTGTGCCCAGGGGAGCAGGGGTGAGAGAGGGAGAGAGAGTGTGAGAGAGAGACAGAGTGAGGGACAGAGACAGTGTGAGACAGAGACAGGGTGAGGGCAATTGGCCAGGCAGGACAGCAGCAGGGGTGCAGGACAGTCACAGAGGCAGGACGTGCAATGGGCAGTGGGACGGAGTGCATGACCCAGACTGAGCCCATGGGCAGGCCAGTCCATGCGTGTGGGTCCCCAACACAGAAGTGTGCCTAGTGCAGGGGCCCAAGCAGCAGCATAAAGCCGGGGAAGCCCAGGGAGACAGGTGCGGGGGGGTCAGACAGGCTGGGCCATGGCCAGTGCAATATTCCAGATGGAGGCGGTAAAGAGGGGTGTAAGGAGGCAGGCGGCTGAGTGGTGCAGCCATTAAAGGACCCGGAGGCGGTATGCCCAGAACAGGTGGTACCGTGCCCGCACCACCTTCAAACAGTACAGCGACACTGAGATCGTGGGCTGGTACCACCTGAACTGGGCAATTCTGAGGCAGCTCTGTGAGCTGTGCAGTGATGAGATGCAGGCACCCACAAGATGAAGCCACGCCCTGTCAGTGGAGACCAAGGTCATGGCCATGATGTGCCTGCTCGCCACGGGCACCTTCCAGAGACCAACAGGGGACACCACAGGCATAATCCAGTCGGCCGTGTCATGGCTTCTCACACAATTCCTCAATGCACTGCTGCCACATGCTGTGGAATTCATCCACTTCCCCAGCACACAGGCAGAGCATACAGCAAACGTGCAGGAGTTCCACAAGGTTGCACGTATGCCTGGCATGCTAGGGGCCATTAACTGCACCCATGTAGGCATCCGCACACCACCAGGGCCAGAGGGAGTGGCCTACATCAACAGGAAGGGCTACCCCAGTGTCAACTGCCAGGCAGTGTGCGATACCAAGGGGTGCATAATCAATGTCTGTGCCACACACCCTGGGGGAGCACATGATGCCTTCATCTGGCACCACTCTGCACTATGCTGCAGGTTTGAGAGTGGGGACATCCCCACCGGCCACCTACAGGGTAGGGCCTGGGGGGGTGATGCAATGCATGGGGTATAGAGGGTTTGGCTGTGTGGGGGGGGCAGCCACACTGACCAATGTGCTAACACAACATGTTCCCCCACAGGTGACAGCGGATACCCACTCAGGCCCTGACTGCTCACCCCGTACCAGTGCCTGTCGGCCCCAATGCAGGAGAGATACAACGAGGCACACGCCAGCACATGGAATATCATTTAGCGTGTGTTTGGACATGCTGAAGGCACAATTCCATTGCCTACACAAGTCTGGCGATGCCCTACAGTACAGCCCCTCAAAGGCCTGTGGTCTATTCCTGGCCTGCTGTGTGCTACACAACATGGCCACTGACCGTGAGATAGCTGTCGAGGTTGAAGAGGGGAACAGCAGTGGGAACGACATGGATGGCGGGGACAACAGTGGTGGGCATCCCCACCGGGCAACGGGAGCCCCGGCTGCGCAGGATGGCCCAGCAGCACAGGTCACAGGGACTGGGGCACGGTAAACAGGCATGGCTGGCAGGGCCCCACAATAGACATGGCCAGAGGGGGGGCGACAACAGACATGGGACAGATCACCGTGGAAGCACCCCTAACAGAACAGTGGTACCCACCCACACAGCCCCACACACCCACACCCACACAGGCACAGTCACACGGGCACACATACACCCGAGGCAGCAGAGTGGGCGTGTGTCAGGCCGCTATTGCACGTGCACTGGGCGGCTGGTGCTGTGATGACATCATCAACACATGCCACGGTGGCCAGCTGCCAGAGGGGTGTGCACAAGGCGGTATGATGTGCGCCACAGATGTCATGGCCCAGGTATGTAAACACACTCACCACACCTCCGTGCATACAGGGCTGCGGCAAGCAGCGGACAGGGAGGGTGGTGGATCATGCCCGCCGCGCAGCCGCCACGGACATGTGGACGGCCCCCCCAGACCACCCAGCAGATGCAGGCTGTGCGGCGGCCACAGGGGTATCACAGACATACCCCCAGGCGTGTTGCTGTGAGAACATGTCCGGGCCCTCACAGGCGTCTGGAGGCCCCCCTCACAGGCCCACTCCAGGCGTGCCCGGGATGCCCACAGCTGATCCCGGCAATGACAATGCTGGGGTTACACGACACCGGGACCGAGGGGTGGAGAATGCACTCCGTGGTGATTGCTGCGGATGGCCCTGCACCAGGGTGGCCAGTGGTGCCAGACCGGCCGTGACTGCAGCGGTGAGCCGATCCAGGCCTGCGGTCATGTCCTCCCGCATGCATGTTGCCTCAGCCAGGAGCTGCTGAAAGTCCCGGTCACACCTCCCTGTGGACTGGTGCAGCTCAGTGCGGAGTGCACACACCCCTGCCATGACCTGCATCTGTTGCTCCACTGATGCCCTGAGCAGATGGGTGTGCTTGTCAAGCGGGTTGGCACTGTGGGGGGCTTGGACATCGTGCCAACCTACGGGGGTTGTGCAGTCCTGTGGCACAGCCCCCTGCGCAGGTGGGGGCTGCACAGCGGGGCCCTCATGGGCCTGTCCTATCTGCAGTGCACTGGCAGCAGACACTGCACTCAATCCACCCTCACCACCGTCCTGCTGCCGCCGCTGCCCCTCCGGCAGCTGTGTACATGACGTCACTGGGGAGGCTGCACCCCCACCACCAGACAGGCCTGACTGTGCCGCAGGTACGGTGGCCACAGCAACACCGGGCAGTGTGGCTGGCAGTCTGCTAGTGCCACCCATGCACTATTGGTGCCACCATGTCCTGTGCTTGGTAGGGGGGCCTCCCCCTGTACAGCATCACCACTGTCCTGGGTAGCGGCCATGTCATCATCAGACACGGACCGCACACCAATCACTGTCTCAGCATACTGGACGCCATGGCTGGCATCCCGCTGAAACACTGCCTGGGCCTCATCTGCGCCCATGCCACAGGCATCTGTGCAGATAGTGTGGTGGCTCTGGCGGGGGTCCGAGCCACGGAACGCGGTGGAGGTGGATGGACACTCCTCCAGGTCCCTGACATCACCCAGGGTGGGCACCGCCACCCCTGCATCCACATGCAGGTGCCCTGGATCTGTAAGGGAACATATACACATCACTGCCGCCACCACACACCCCCACCCCAATGCACCCCTTACCCACATCCCCTTGCACCGCTGTACCTACCATGCAGGGAAGGGCTACCCCCTGTCTGGAATCCACCACCAAGAACGCCCTCAATGGCGCTGTGCCACATTGTTGCCGCCACAAGCTCCTCCCGCGGTGTCAGCTGTGGCACCTCAGGCTGTCCACTGCCCATGGTGGCACGTGCGGCCCAGATGGCTGCCACCTTCTCCTTGATCTACCTGCGGTCCGTGCCCACCTTCTTCTTGCATTCCTGCACCGACCTCTGATGGTCACTCTGCAGGTTCACAGCCCTAGCTACACCCACCCATGCTTCTGCCCTGGCTTGCTGGGTGCCTGTGGAGCCACTCAGGAGGGGCTCCTGGTCAAGTTAGGCATCATATAGGGCATTGCACTCTGCCCTTGTGAAATTGGGCCTGCGCTTCCATGCAGGCCCCTGCTCCTCAACTTCCTCTTGCACCGACATGCTGTTCCTGTTGGTGGGGACATGTGGTCAGTGCTGGCTGCCACACACGAGGGCCTCCCTCCAGTCCCGACATGCCCAGTGCCTGGCGTCCTACTGCTGCCACATGGTGCCGTTATAGCGCATCACATGCAAATGAGGGAATGTGCAACTGTAATGGGATGTAAATGCCTCCGATGCACCACCGATATGCTGATCAGCTCATCTGCATATGCCCGCTGACTATCACGGAATTGCACATTGCGCAGTGGGGTTGCTCATGCGCATGTCATGGCACTTCTGTGTGATGTGCCCAGTCCATGTCGCATACGTCAGTGGCACTTCCCACACATGATGCGCTACAGGCAGCACGGCGCTCAGTCGCTATTGAGCATGTGGTGCACATGCACCATACACCCAGTCACACATGTGCACCATTGGCACATGGCCCATGGGGCACACTGGACCCTATAGCACACCATGCTATCCATGCCCTGTCACGCTGCTGAGCACGGTGTGCGTGTCGCCCTTTGACCCCTATGTGTACCCCTTAACCCCTAGTGACTGCAGCATGTATCAGCCTTACCCCATGCATATCGCACATACCCTGCCAATGCGCAATAGGGGATGCCAGCGCATCACCAGCCATATTGCGCATCCTTCGCATGTGCGTCTCATGTGCTCCCCTGGTGCCATTATGCTGCTGCGGTTCCCGATAGAGCCATGCCACACAGGAGCACACTGAGAGCACCAAACTGGACACAGGTGGAGCTTGTGAACTTGGTGGCTTTGGTGAAGCCACATATTGGTGACCTCTATGAGCAGGTACCCCTGGACCAGCCACGCACTGAGGTGTGGCAGGGGGTGGCCGAGGAGCTAGAGGAGGCAACAGGGTCACGCCGTAGCGAGGAGCAGTGCCACCACAGGTATGGTGACCTGCAGAGGAGGGATCCAGACTGGCTCAGGTTACTGCAGGCATGCATCCAGAGGGGCACTGTGCCATGGCCGGGTGAGTGCATTTATCCCCATCCATGCCATGTCGGTGTTGTGTGGGTTGCCAGCAGGTGTCACACCAAGTTGCTATGGGTGGGGGGCAGTGGGCAGGAATGCTGCTGGACATGGTAGTGCACAGCTGGCACTGCTGCTGCGTTGGGTCATGGGGTTTACTGTGCTGGGGGAGGCCCATGTCTTGCTGCCCGGTGCTGATATCTGTCTTATACTGTCTCCCTACTAGGCCCTGAAGATCAGCAAAGAGCCCAGATGGTGGGTGCTGCTGCTGCTGGACAGCAGCAGGCCAGTGGTGGTGTGCAACGGAGGGTTGCCAGCCAGCCAGGTGGTGCAGGTGGTCAGGTGCCAGTTGGGCCACAGATTTCAGGTAGGCACCTTGGTGGTGTATCTTGTTGTGTGGGTAGATGGGCCACATCCCCCCGTACACATGGCCATTACATTCCGTGCCTCGCTGGCATAGTTCACTGCACCATGCTGCGCCCAGGGCATATGTGTGTGTGGCTGCTGCGGGTGGGCTGTGGGTGCATCCAGGTCCCAGCCAGGCCACTGTCAGTCCCATGCAATGGCAATTCACTTGGCTGTCATGGCTGTGGCATGCTGTGCCTGGTTGGTGGTGGTGTGCAGTGCTGTGCATGGCTGTGGATGGTCGGGATGGTGACTTGTGTGGGCACGCATACTGTGGTTGGCTGTGTGCCCCCTGCAGGGCACATGCCAATGTTGTCCGCTGCGCACGGTGGGTGGGCTATGGTCGTGTGGGCCTGCACTCATCCATGTCCCCATCTTTGTCCTAGGAGCCCAACCGGTGGATGCCCATACAAGGCTGCTGGAGCGGATCCTGCGGGTCACCATGGCCACCCTTGCGGTGGCACGTATAATTCGCCAGGCATGTTCCAGCCACAGAGGAGGAGGCAGCAGAGGCGCCGATAGTCGAGAACCTTCCAAGGGGCCCGTTGGCCTGCTTCACCCTCCCTTCCACTGACACCCCTCCCATTCCTCCATTGTACCAAGCCTACCATGTCCCCTGTCTCCCCAACCCCCTTCCCCAGCCTATGTTCCTGAATGTGTCCTCCCTGTTCCCTGCCCCCATCTCTGTTCAACTGTACATAGTTTTGATTCATTGCTTGTTGTTTAAATACAGTTATATTTTGATAGCCATCGATGACCATGTCTGCTTTGCAGATGGCATTGTTAGTGCCATGCAGTGGTGTGCATGGTGGCTGTGTGAACGCTACGTTGCCTGCGGCTTTGTGTCAGGTGGTCTGCGCACAGTGGCCTGTGTGTGTGTGTGTGTGTGTGTGTGTGTGTGTGTGTGTGCCCTGTGGCATGCATATGTTCCCTGCTGGGCTGTGTGGCCGGTGTGGTGTGTGTGCTGTTGGCTTGTGTTGTCTGCTTTGGTCCCGGTGCCATGTCCCGTGCCATCCTAAGGGTGTTGCCCATGGCTGCCTGCCAGTGGCCATGGGTGTCACGCCACCTCCATACGCTGCAGTGGGATGCGTGGTCAGGGCATGTGGCCATGCGCCTGCCTTGCCAACCTCCAGTCATCCACTGCACTATGGTGACAGTGTGTCCTGCTCTTGTGGCCTTCTTCACACTGTGCTAGGGGCCCTGTGCCATGGCCTATGCGCCTCTGTCCCTTGCCCTACCCATGCTATGCTCCTGCGCTTCCTGCCTTGCTCCATTGCACAACCCTAGTTGCACGATGGCGCCTGTTGCCTTGCTCCCTGGCGCAGCCCTAGTTGCGCTATGGCGCATCCCTGCGATATTCAGCTGTCTTGCGCTGTCACTTGCCTTGGTGCTCAGCCTTTGAATATCGTGTTGGCTGCACACCTGCGCAGTGTACCTGTGCTGCACCACTCTTGTACCTGCTTCTGGCACATTTCTGAATATTCCACCCCTTGAGTATAACCTTTTGGAAGGTAAATTGTTTCAGATGTCCCTGTACTATTGAAAGAATAAGACAAAGTGTTGTAACTCCAAGGAGTGGAATTCCACTCTGACCAGGATTGACCAAATGTATTATCTGAAAATTTTGAAAACTTAATAAAAATTAAAAAACAAAAAAGAGCATTATTAAATTTCCAGACATTTTATTTGCTAACTGGAGTATCTAGTATAAATGAAAAGGACACAAGACTGTGCTCTGATAAGTAGCACAGCTCTAGCTGAACATTATAAAAGCTGCATCTAATAATATTTCTTGTAGATACCAATACATGATCAATTCTGGTTGCAACCTTAAAATGTGAAGAATAGTGGCCATATTTCCTAATTTTTGATTATTTTCCTGCTGTATATCCATGTCATTGGATTCTTAAATTACCTCGATTTATGTTTTCCCCCACCTAATGATAGCTATGACTTATCCATTTCTGGATTATCAAGTTAGTTGAAGTCTCCAGCCAAAATTGTATATTCTTGATCACATGTTTATTTATTTAGTTTTTGTTGACCAGGTAAGTGCACTAGACAAATTCTGCCTATTTTCAGGCACGACCCGGGGGAGGGGATACAGATGAATGCCAACTGACTTTGAACCAGATTAAACTGTTGGTGGTATTTTAGTTAATGGGGGAAAATTTGGCCAGTGCACCAGGGAAATTTCCCTACTCTTTTCGAGAAGTGCCATGGGATCATTAACATCCACCTGAACAGGCAGATAGGACCTCGGTTTAATGTCTCATCTGAAAGACGGCACCTCAGGAGTGCAGCACCCCCCCTCATGCTGCACTGCAGTGTCAGTATTGGGATATTAACCCAACTGTCTGGTGTGGGGCTAGAACCCACAGTCTTCTGATCTCCCAGCCTCAGAGACGAGCATGCTACCTGCTGAGCCACTGACACTTACGGCTTGGTTGAATTCTGCCCAAAATGTGGTATGACCTTGGTACAGTCAGTATATAGAACCTATCGGATATGTTTCTCACCATATATTTAAAATTTTAACAAAACAGTTTTTCCCTCATTATCCTTGAGGGTATTCAGAATAGTGTATGACAAAGTTTTATTAAGCAAAATTAACACCTCCCTGCTTTTTTCGTACTGCGTGGTGAAGCCCACATGTGACCAACCCATCCCTTCTTTATTTATTTCTGTATTTGTTAAACATGTCTTCTCACCAATAGGAGGCAGTATAGTGCAGTGCTTTAAGGCTCTGAGCTGCAGACCTGGAGACCTGGGTTTGAATCCCATAGCCCCCACTTGCATACTGTGTGACCCTGAGCAAGTCACTTAACTTCCTTGTGCTCCCAGGCCACACCTGTAAACAAGCTTCAGCTTAGTGTGTCTCTCCTGGTTAATACTGTATTAACTTGTTTTGTTTTTTGGGAGAGAGTTCTGGGACTCTGTAAAGTCACTTACAGGGAAACCATCTAGAGCTCCTCCTGAATTAATTATCACTGCAACTGGGACACTCCAGGTGTCTGACGATACAGCAAATGCTTTTAACCAGGCTTTCACTGATCTCAGTATGGTACTACCCAGGGACTATCTATCCCCCTCTACTCCAAATCTGCCCTCAAAAATAGCTTCACACTCCTCACCAATAAGAAGCATTCCCCCATTCTACTTTAAGCAGCTCCATAAACATGAAACCTTAAAATATGTTAAACGGGCACTAGGGAAGACACGGATGGGTAGTGACCTCATTGATATGAAGTTGATGACTCTGGTACTAAATGAGGTAGTTGAACCTCTAAGAAAAGTGTTTAATGCCTCCCTAAGGTCTGGTATTTTCCCAGACAAGTGGAAGGAGACACTGGTCACCCTGGTATTCAAAACCGGGGATACTATCAACCTGTCCAATTACAGGCCCATCTCTATCTCCCCCCACTATCTAAAGCCCTCGAATGAGTGGTCTTGGACCAGCTCACAGAGTATCTCTCCAAGCTCAACCTACTCTGTGCCCAGCAGCACGGGTTCAGGAAAGATCACTTCACTCTCTCCGTTCTGGCTGATTACACATTCCAAGTATGCGATGCCTTTGATGATGGTTTGGCAGTGGGGTTTGTCTTTATAGATCTTAAAAAGGCATTTGACATTGTCAACCATCAACTCCTACTCCAAAACATCCTCTCAGTAGGCCTGTCCAGTGACACAGTGGTATGGTTTGACAGCTACTTCTCTTGCAGGACTCAGCATCAAAATCAAAGGTAAACTCTCTGCGTCAAGGGTAGTGAGTCTAGGTGTCCCCCAAGGGTCAATGCTAAAGCCACTCCTCTTTAGTCTTTTTATCAACCCCTTACCCTCAGAATGCCCAGCACACATTGTGCTCTATGCTGATGATGTGGTCATCTCTGTTAAAGGAAAAAATCAGGCCACGATCTCCGGTGAACTGCAAGACAATTTCCACAGAATTGAAAAATGGTTTGCCAGTAACAAACCTTTGCTCAACTACAAAAAAAAAACAAAGAGCATGCTTTTCTGTGTTCAACAGAACAGAAAGAAGTTTGGACCTCTACAGGTCCAGAATCTCAGAGGTGACACACTGGAACAAGTTTGCACCTTTAAATATCTTGGGGTTCATCTAGATGACACCCTATTGTTTGGAACTCATGTCAATCATGTTGTTGAGACTGCTAATGCAAAGCTTGGTGTCCTTTACCGACACCGGCATTCTATGACCCCAGAAGCTCTGAAGCTGATCACAAGCTGCTCGGTCTTATCCACCATAGACTACGGCCTTATTATCTATGGTGCTGGCACTGATACTGCCCTCAAAAGGGTAAAAACCCTACTTAACAAAGTCTGTCACCTGGTTCTGGGGGTTGATCACTGGACACATACTTGTGCCCTCTAGCAAGAAACTGGATGGCTCCCTCTCCACCATAGGGTTAAATACCAAACGTGCCTACTTGCTAAGAAATCCTTGCTAGGATTTACCCATAGTTCAACCACCTGCCTATTCAAAACCGCTCAGCCTACTATAAGGACTTGTCATGCAGTTAAGGGGGGGTTGGTGGTGCCATTTAAGCAAACAGCACAAGCCCAGAGATCCCTCTCCTTCCGTGGACCCAAGTGACTCAATGAACTCCCCAGGGACTTGATCGAGTGTAGTGAGGTTAGTCAATACATATCGGGTCTCTGAGCCCATTTAGCCCTTGAGAATGCCTGCATATGTTCCCACTAATCCTAACATTATCTAGCCATTGACTACACAGTGATCCCTGGCTCCTTTCATACCACCCCATCCGATGCTAGTTAAATTGTTTCAATGCTCCCCCTTCCCCCCTGCCTCCTTTGCCCTCCACCGTCCCCCACCTCACATCTCTCCCTCTTCCTCTGACCTCCCCCAAGCCACCCCTCCTCTTTCTTCCTGCCTACTCCTCCCGTGCCACCCTCTCCCCACTCCCCAGCCCTTCCCCAGACAATTCCCCCACCTCATCCTCCTACTCCCCTTCCCTCTGCCCACCCCTACCACGTTGCTCCTCCCACCACTCTCCTTCTCCTATGCCATGCGCTAACAAAGCCTTCTCTGGCTGCTTCACTACTGAGCAATGATATGGATCCTTAGTCCTCTTACTGTACTCTGCACTTACTCTGTTATGGACTTAAGTTACAATCTGCTTTCATACAGGAAGCAGTTTTCTCTATCTTGCACTGAATTCTAATCTAGTTATGTTGTGTCCTGGGTTACCAGGATCACTAATATCCTTTGCAACCAATGTATCACGTGCACCCTTTGTAACCTGCAATGCAAACTTACTATGGAATCTGTGGAACCTTACATAATCTATGTGTTGTTTGTTTTGTCTTGTGTATCTATATGACCTCGAACCTTTGTAAACGAGTCTCTGACTCAAATCCCAGTCTGAAATAAATAAATAAATAAATAACAGTATTCTTTGCCATTTGAATAAGAGTTCAATCCGTTGGTATTCTGGGTCATAAAATTGATAAGTGATGTCATGTAATTATTTTTTTTACGTGTCTGTTTTCATGCCTTTTCTACTATTGTCACCTACTAGAAAACATAAGAGAAATTTTTTCATGGTAGACTTAAAGCCATCTTTACCTGACATATTCCTGTCTGTTGTATACTTAACTTTTATTGCACTCTGAAACTTCATCTATATTGTGTAGACCACCGCCTTTTAATATAAAAAAATAGCATGTATCAATCTGAAACTTTTGTCACTGCATAATGTTTGACCCCCTCCCTCCCCTCCCGTCCCCTCCCTTGACATTAAGGATCACCATCCGATGTCTAAGCCTCCTCGTTACTTGGCCTACTGACATATGACAGTACCCCCATTACCTTTGTGATTTTATTCATGTTTGCAGATTTCATGCTAGTACTGTATAATTATCCTTAGCTCAAATACATTCTTTTTATTCTCTTATTGCCCCTCTAACTTGAGTAAATTTCAGATATTATTCCAACATTAATTCATATCTTGAGACAGAACAAAATGTCTAATAGAGGAGAGGTTTTCCGCATGGATCTGTAAACTGTCTTGCGAACATGTGACACAATCTTATTTTAAATCCTGATAAGCATTTTCTACCACTGAGAAAGAAAAGAAACTGCCCATTGAGGATCATCTTCAACTTTTCTGGACACAAAATTATTGGCTTTATTTTTTCTTCCCATAACGTTTGTGGGATTGGTGTGAATTTTTTTTCTGTTCCCAAAGTTGCTGCGAATAATCTTGACGTGCACAAATATGTTGGTCTCTGTACATAAGATTCTTGTTATTGTTTAAAGTTTTTAGTACTCTGTTTTTATCATCAGTTCTTAAGGATTTTATGATCACAGATCTTGCTCTGGCACTGTCTCCTGTTTTCCTGCTAGTCCTATGTGCTCTGTCCATCTCCGGTATTTTGGTTTCCGTTGATAACAGGACTTTAAAAATATCTTTTCATAGGGTGCCAAGATCACTTTTTTGTTCCCATTCTTCCTGTATCCCGAACAGTTTTACATTTTTCTGTCTGGCCCTATTTTCCTCACCACCTTGCTTTTCTTAATTGTAATGATGTCTTTTTTATTTTTGCTATTTCATATAGTGGGTATCCAGTGAGCAAGCTGACCACAATTGAGTGCTTTCAAAAAGGGTAACTCAATCACGGCACCCAACTTCTGGGCTACCTGGCAAGGTAGCGACTGGATACAGGATGTTGCTATATATACACGCACGTGGGTGGACCACGTTGTGCGACAGGTGGAAGGGGAGGGAGGGTATGTGGGGTGTAGTGTGGTGGTTGGCTGCTGAGCTGGCCATGTGATGAGGTGAGTAGGTGGCAGGCTGGGGTTTGGAGGATGCTGGGTTCGGTTCTGGGCATGATCGTTTTTTGCATTGGGTCACGGTTTTCAATTTATTTAAGTTTTACACCCCCGACATGCACCCCCTCTGGAGTAGAGAATCCTTAAGTAGGGGGCTGTGGGGGTGAAGCCCCCTATACGGGGGTGCCCTGCATAACATAGAAAACCAGTCACCGGGTTTCTAGTCGCTGTGGGTGTACATCACCATAATTCATTTTCAGTGATGTATACTCGCCCAAATGGCCATTGCTATTCTGCGATTGCCGTTATGACATAGAACCCATATAGTGCAGGTCTTGGTCATTTTCTTTCATTTTAGAATGCCTCTTCTTTAATTCGGAAATTCTCTTTGTCTCATCTGCAAGTTTTTCTTCAATTTTTATGTTTGCTTGCATGCATGTGCAAGAAACATTATGCAGCAGCTTAGGAGAGAAGCAGGTTGTGGAGGTGCGGCAATGTGGCAGCCAACAGCGGCACTGCATTTGGGGGCTTGGCACTGGTGGACCAATGCAGGCACACTGTGCTGATGACATTGGTTTCCAAAAGTTCCAAGTTGAAATGATTTCGTCGCTGCAATGAGGGGCCGCCTTGTCATTGTAGCGTCAGCCATTCCGCTGCAACGAGGGAGTGAGCCGTCTTTGCAGGGCAGTACCTTGCCTAGTGCAACATTTTTTGTAAACATGGCGGCAGATTGCCGCCACCTCACAGCCCCAAGAAAGCAGATGGGGGTGGCTAATCCCCCTATTGGCATGCCCCTGACCCAGTTCATTTGCTGACAGGAAAGCCACTCCCCAGCGGCATAATGTAACCACTTCCACCATTTGTTGTGTGCCGAGGGGGTGCTCAATCCCCTTCGACATCATGCCCCCCCAAACAGTCACTATTTGCTGACAGGGGGCCCAACCCCCGTCGACTTAAGTCCCCCCACCCCAAAAAAGGCAGGTGGTACTCTGGGAGTCCACCCCAGTGTGCTGAAAGGAAGCCTGAAAAAAAAAACCTTCTCACAATGTCTTTTTGTTTTGTTTTCTCCCTGAAAGAAAGAAATGGTCCCACATCGGTCGCCATTCCTCCCCCAACCCACACCCACCCACTGCACACCTGCTCCACACCTCCCTCACCCCATACTTACTTCTGAGTCTGGTGCGATGATCTTCGGTGGACCAGGAACACATCTGCGCTCTTCAAAGCCGACTGCGAACTGAAGAAATGCCCGATAAGCTGTATAATAGCATAAATGGGGGTTTCAACTTTGGTGCATATCTCAGGCATTTTGGGAATTTTGGCACAAATTTTCAACATGGGGTTATTAGGACCCCATGAATCAGCCACTGTCATGGGTATTCGGTCCTGAAAGGTGATTTCGCGGTCACTGCGGAATCACCTTTTTGGGACTGATTAACGAAACGACAGTGCCAGTGTTCATGAGGCGGGCTTTCAAAAAGCCTATGTTGCAAATTTGGTGAAAAAAATCCTCAAATGGCTGTTTTACGAGCATGCATTGCGCAGTTTCCATGCATGCTTGTAACTTCGCGTATTTGTAATATTTTCACTCCAGATTTTCAACACTGCCATTTTTCTACACCTCCTTATTAATAGCATAGCTGTCATTTTTTCACATCCTGAATGAAATGTGTTTTCACACTTCTGGCACAGAATAGCACGGTCGCTGTGGGAAATCAGTGTTTGGGACACATTAAGAAAATCACAGTGACACTGTTCATGAGCAGAGGTCCTAAAATGCCTATGTTGAAAAGTTGGTGATGAAATTCCATAAAATGACTGTGTTACAAGCATGCGTTGCACAGTTTCCGCACACGCTCATAACTTTGTGAATTTGTAATATTTTTAATCCAGATTTTCAACATTGGCATTTTTCCACACCTCCTTATGAACAGTATAGCTGTCATTTTTCACATCCTGGCCAAAATGTGTTTTTATGCTTCCGGCACAGAATAGCGTGGTCACTGTGGGCAGTCAGTGTTCGGGACAGATTAAAAAAAGTCACAGTGACACCGTTCATAAGCAGAGGTGCTAAAATGCCTATGTTGAAAATTTAGTGACAAAAGTCCATGAAATGACTGTGTTATGAGCGTACATTGCACAGTTTCCAGGCACACTCATAATTTCGAGCATTTGTAATATTTTCACTCCAGATTTTCAACACTGACATTTTTTCACAGCTCCTTATGAACAGTACAGCTGTCATTTTTCATAGCCTGCCCAAAATATGCATTTACACATCTGGCGCAGAATAGCGTGGTCACTGTGGGAAATCAATGTTCAGGACAGATTAGGAAAATCATAGTGACACTGTTCATGAGCAGAGGTCAAAGCCTATGTTGAAAATTTGGTGAAAAGTTCCATTAAATGACTGTGTTACACGCATCGTTGCACAGTTTCCATGTAAGCCTGAAGTTTGAGTATTTTAATATTTTCACTACAGATTTTCAACATTGCCATCTCTTCACACCTCCTATGAATGGTACAGCTGTCATTCTTCACATCCTGCCCGATTTGTGTTTTCATACGTCTGGCACAGTATGTCACGGTCACTGTGGGAACTCAAAGTTTGGGACACATTAACAAAATCACACTGCCACTGTTCATGAGAGGAGGTCCCAAATGCTTTCATGAGGTGGGGGTCACAAAAGGCCATGTTGAAAATCTGTAGTGAAAATACCAACAAACGCCTGGGGTGTTAGGGTTTCTAACCATAACATCCCACCCTATACAGACTGACAGGCATCAGGGGTGTGCTTTTGGATTACTGACTGTAATGTTCAGGCCATTTCACCCCCACCCCACCACCCTGCAGCCAGTGACAGACATCGAGGTGTGCCTTGGACTCTTCAGCCCCAGAGTTCACCCCATTCTCCTATACTGCACCCATTTTAGCATGTGTCCTTATGGAATGAGGTGGCTGTAAAGCCAAACACCCCAAGACACTCCTCAACATGTGTCAGTGTATGCAGGATGGGGTGAAGTGAAATGGCATGAACGTTATGGGTAACAACCCAAACGCATACCCCAATGCCAGTCTGTCTCTGCAGGGTGGGGTTGGCGTGAAGTTCAATGCTTCACTGCTATTCCTAGTCTGCATCTCTCTAACTCCTGCATTTCCAATGCTAATACCAGCAAGCAAACATTAAGCATTGACAAATGCTTGTTGTCATTGTCATTGATTATTTCCTGAACACTGTGGTGTATCATTGACCTTTTCCATTTTGTTCCAGTATGTTTAACATATTGATCTCTGACAAATACACACATACTGATCTGTAGCTAAATCTCCTAGTCCAGCTCTCCTCAACAAAACTTTAGCACTTAACAATTTCTATCCATTGTTTTGATGCCTCATACTGCTATTACTGATGTAGCCCCTGTCTGTATGTCACCTAGTCCTGCTGTACTGTGTTTGGAATGTTGTACTCTGTTTTGTGCCACCTGTAATTTACTTTCCTCTGTTGTATTTCTCCTGGGTCGTGCCTGAAAATAGGCAATGTTTTTGTCTAGTGCACTTACCCAGTAAACAAAAACTAAATAAATAAATTATGCAGCAATGTCAGGGCCCATTTAGGGGATCTCGCCTACAAATCTGAATGTCAAGAACTGGTGCTTGGTCCTGCAGCATTTATGTCCTTTACACCTTCATCGGTACCTTTTTTGCTTCTTCCTGTGCATCCTCTTGCAGTTCACGTTCCTCCTCAGCTAACTTTTCATTTGCGTGTTCTTCTATATGCTGTGCTTGGTTTCCCAGTAGTTATTCAGTTTTTGGAAGTAAAAAAATCCCTGCACACTTCGAGCCACTCAAAGGTGCTACCCTTACATGAAAACACTGTAAGCAGAAAGTTGAAACTTTTATTGAGTACTAGGGGTGTTGGGCATTTGATGTGAGCACTCAGTAAAAGTTTTAATTTTATCAAGGTGCCATGGTGGTGTGTGCACCCTTTTATGTTTCTGCTTACGGTGTCTCAGCTTCTGTTTCGTCAAGCAATATTTCATTTCATCGTCCCTCCTTTTTCTCCATCTCAGGTCCTTGCTGTTTTCCAGTTGAGATTTTAATGGTTTTGGGGTTAGTTTTAGAATCCATAGCTGATTTTTGCCCTTTAGTTTTGTGGCTACATTATCTTCTTTTGCTTGTTCTTTCTTTGTGAAATGAAGTGTAGTTTGCATTTTGAGCACTTGAGCCCTGGTCTGGCATCTAGTACTGATATCCAATTTTTCTGCCTCAAACGGAAGGATTGGTTTTCTTATTATGAGTTCTTCTTGTATATTTTTTACCTTTTGTAGCTGTTTGGTCAGCTTTCTTGATTTCCTCCTGTACGAGAGGTTGTACCTCATAATGTTAATTGCAAAAGTTGCTGGTCTGAGTTATATTTCTATTGATAAATTTGTTGAGATCAGTCTCGGAATCAGATGTAAGCCCACCTCCCTGGTCTAGGGGTATATGGATGGCACAAGTTATTTTCATGGAGACAACCCATACAAAACACCAAAAGCACTTACTTGATCTCCTGAGCCTGAAGTTGACCTCTGGGCATCCACTGGCACACAGCAGGGCACACAGAGCTGCAATTAAAAGGGTTAGCAGAACTTGGATGCAGAACAAAGCTAATGTCTGAACAGGGCAAACAACAAAACAGGATCCTTGACTTCTGGTGACATAACAGGCAGGAATGGTAGCTTAGCTCTCCAACTCAGTGTCTCCAGTGCCTAATCTGTTTTAATTGCATGCCCAGATAAAGCATCGAGAACCCAATCTCTGCAGATTTGGTACTGAGCAGTGGAAAGAATGGGTCGTACAAAGAAAAAAGGGCTATCTAGCCCCAGAGTAGCCGCACTGGCCACCAAAGCTAAATCTGCAGCATGCCTTAGCCCGGCGCCCTCACGCTCCTCACTTCTCTCCAGATCGGGGGAAGACAACTTGGGCTCAGACTTGGGATCAAGTGGCACCAGATTTGAAACCAGAAAAATCTTGAAGCTTCTACATAAAATTGACAATAAGTATCTAACATCCAGAAAGATTTTAAACAAACTGGAGTCGCGGACTACTGCTATGGAACAACAAATGGAGAACATACAGAGTGAACACATGGCTTACGGACGCTCGCTTGCCTTCCTTCACCGGTGAGAGAAAGCCCTTTTGGACAAAGCTGAGGATGCGGAGGCCAGATCACGGAGAAACAACATTCGAGTGGTGGGCATCCCAAGCAAGAAGATATGACCGGATACATGGAATGTTGGCTGTGCACAGAACTGCAACTGGGGGAAGACTTCATCTTAGACATTGAAAGGGCCCACAGAGCGATAGCCCCAAAGCCTAAATCTAGGGCACTGCCAAGAGCCGTTTTAATCAAGTTTCTAAAGTATCCCATAAAAGAAAAGATCCTCAGGCTCGCTTGGGCTAAAAAATATTTGAATTTTGACGGTGCCTGTGTGTTTGTTGACCAGAAATTTCTTCCAGCCATGGTGGCACGCAGGAAGAAAGTTCTTTATGTGGTCAAGCACCTTAGGGATGAATGCATGAGAGCGCAGCTAAGGTATATGGTCAGACTCTGGTGGAATTGAAAGACAGCCATAAAATCTTTGATTCCCTGCTGGCAGCATGTCAATTTCTATCTGCAGAAGGTATCTCTTTACCAGACCTCAAAGAAGAAATAGCAGGGGACGAAGTCAAATAACTCCTGTGGTCCCTTGCTCTGGGAGTAAGGAAAGCTCCAAACCCAGGCTCCAGGTCTGAAGCCATCCTGCCACTGCATGCTGATTTGGCGTGGTGGATCTGCAGAGAAAAATAGACCTGAACTCTTAAGACAGTGCAACATTGACTGGGATGAAAACCCAGCATTCTGATTGCTCTATGGCCATGATCCAGTGAGTCTTTTTTTTTGGCATGTTTATCTTTACCCCAGATGGATTGCGATGAACAGTGGTTTGGCCTGGGGTCCCCTTCCCTCTCTGGCTCCCTCAGAGGATCTGTGGCCTTTAGATGTGCTGTTCTGTGGGTACTTTCAAAAATGCACCTCTCGGGAACCTTTTTTCGGGACTGGTTGTTGCGGGGATGTACTTCCTGTTGAGGCGAACATGCTGAGTACACCCTCCTAAGGATTCCCCATGGAAACATCTTGCTGACTCAATACTAGAGGTGTCATGTTTGCTCCGAGGAACCACAGGGGCATAGACAGTGGTGAACTGTTTCACTCCGCCCCTCCAGGACTTTTGCATTGGTGTTGGGATCCTCCACAAGAGATTCTCTACCTACTGAGGTTTTTCAGGAGTATTTACCAACAGTTTCCAATATCATGTGACATTGTCCTGGATTTCTTCTCTGACTCAACAGCTACGATTCCTGAGGAGAGCCTGGACATTGGTGGGGGGATTACAGGTCAAAATTTTGCGGTTTAGAACGTTCATCCTGGCTTCCTCTTTTTTTTTTTTAAATACTGGGAGCCAGACCTCAATGCACCCTTCAGACTGTGCACCCTTGAATAAGAGTAGTCAAGAGCCTTAAGGGTCTGCGGGCTTCTCTTTTACTTCCTGAGAACTCTGATTGATAATGGTATTTTTAGTTGATCGCTGAATCCATTTCTCCCAAGGTTTGCAGGGCCAGAGTATTGAGCAATACATGATTTCCTAAGTTTATATGTAATTCTGTACCAGGGATAACAGACCTCTGCAGATAAGATAGGTGGGGATGGGAAAGGTCTATCATGCCAGGGTCAGGCTTACATAGTTTATGGTGGGTGTGTTATTACTGACGAGTTCTAAGTTTACCACAAAGTTATTGTTCCCCTAACTGCACTCTGGTATGACCTACTGTAACTAAGACAAAATTGTTAATGGTTGTGGACTTTTCTGAATTGTTAACCTAGTCAGTCAATACAAGATCAGAGCCACGAAGTTTACAGATCTATAGACCTCCTCGCTCTACAATTGTTCACTATTATTATTCCAAGCGTGTCAAGAATAGACACATATAGGGTTCAATGATGCGTTGGAGGCTGGAGCAGCTATCCCAGCCTATCCCGGAAGATTCATATTTTTCTCAATAAGGGCACAGGCTTCGGGGTTTCAAGCACTGTTTGAATCCTCCAGCTTTTCATCCTATTAGATAGGGTGTTGTTCCCTTAAGGGACTTTGTTCTCCCACATGCCCACGGGGGGGGGGTGGTATCCTTCCCGGACAGTGTTTTGGCAGGACCTTCGGGAGCTGCACCTGGTCAATCCTTGACCAGTACTCCTCGCCTACGGACAGGGAACCTCAAGTTTGTTGTATTAACTCTGTTAATGTTTAATGTGGTTAACCTATGTTCTAGCTACTTCTTTTCCTGATTCTATTCTCTTTTTCCTCCTTTTCTTCTTTCTTGGAGTGGGACCTCATATGAGAAGCAATAGGAATTGTGGGAACTTACATGAAGGCAGGGTAAAATAAGATTTATCTTGTTATTTTATCTAAGATGGCTGTTTTGACACTCTGCTCCTTAAATGTAAAAGGAATTAATAATGTTGTGAAGCATTCCAAAAATCTTAGCAGAGATCAAAAGAGAAAGATATGATATCGACTGTCTGCAGGAGACCAAATTTTCATCTCAGGAGCATTTAAAGTTGCGGAGGGCCTGAGTGGGTGCAGTTTGTTCAGATAAACACCCACGAGCTAAAAAGGCAGGTGTAGCACTGCTGTTTCGCAGGGGTTTGCCATTTCAGATTCAAAAAGTAACTAAGGCTGGTTCTGGTCCTTTGTTAATTGTGTCAGGGATCTACAGTGGCATACCTATCCACCTGGTGGTGGTTTATGCACCCACTCCTCCCTCGAGGAAATTTTTCTGGTCTCTTTTTATAACAGAATAGCTAAATTGCCACCAGGTCAGGTTATTTGTATGGGGTGACTGGAACTGAGAGGAAGATGTGGGCATGGACAGAAGTCCAGCCAAGGGCCCTAACTCAAAGGCCTCTTCCCAGCTTTTGAAGCACCTGTGTGTTGAGTCCGGGATGGCTGACCCCTGGAGAAGTTTGTATCCAACTGCAAGGAATTACACATTTTTCTCACCAGCATCTAACTCGTACTCCAGGCTAGATAGATTTTATACTCAGAAAAGTTTGTTACATACATTTCAAGATGTTAGCATTCTTCCCATCACAATCTCCGACCATGCAATGATCAAAGAACAATTGGGATGGGACAATTCAATACAAAAAGGGGGGGGATGGAGGTTCAACCTAGGGTTAGTCAATGATAAACAGTATATTGACTCCACTAGACAGGTAATACAGCACTATTTAAATGAAAATAAAGAACTAGACTCCCAGCCCAAGTTTCTGTGGGATGCATTGAAGGCTGTTATCTGAGGTCATACCATTGCTTTTGCTTCCCATAGAAACAAGCAACATCAGGCTCTGATCCAAGAAGCTCTAGACAAAATTAAAGACATGGAAACAGAGTGCAAATGCACTAGGTCTGAGGCTGCCTTGAAAGATTGAGGGAGGCCTGCTCTTTATATGATTCCTTAATGCTGAGGCATACTGAAAATTCACTTAGATACACTGGGCAGAGAGGACTGGAAAATTGCTAGCGCAGAGACTCAGGAAGCAAGAGGTGGACAGATATGTGTCTGGGATCTGTTCTGGGGCCCCTGACCTCACCCCCAAGACTCAACCTAATGATATAACGGAGGAATTCCTGAAATATTACAAACATTTATACTCAGTAGATAGAGGCCCAGAACATTCCGACAAAATCAGATTTCCTCAAAAAGGTTAAATTGCCTACTCTAGCCCCAGTCCTACGGAAAAATCTGGAGGCACCGTTTTCAACAGATGAAGTGGGTCAAGTGATTAAGATACTAAAATCAGGCAAGGCCCCAGGTCCAGATGGCTTTACAGCGGAATTTTATAAGTGTTTTACAAAAGAGATATCCCATCTTTTAACCAGGGTTTGCAACATGGCACAGGAGCCAGGAGCCTTGCCCGATACATGGAGTGAGGCCCTTATCTCGGTGTTGCCCAAGCCGGGGAAAGACCCATCCAATTGCTCAAGTTATAGACCCATTTCGCTTTTAAATCAGGACACAAAAATTTTTGATAAAGTGATTAGTGACCAGCTCCAGAAGGTCATCCCCGGCTTGGTCCACCCCGACTAAACAGGTTTTATCCCTGGTAGACATATCCAGGACAATATTCGCCTCTTGTTGAATGTTCTCTTTGTGGCCATTCCCCCTGGGTGGGCACCTCCGAGCAGTATTATTACTGGATGCAGGAAAAGCATTTGACCGCCTCAACTGGAATGATCTAGATCTTACCTTGGGGGGTTGGTTTCAGAGAAAATGCGGGACCTGGATTAGGAATCTATACATAAACCCTAGAGCAAGGATTCGGGTGAATGGAGTTATCTCTTTATCTTTTGAGATACAAAGAGGTACTAGGCAGGGCTGCCCTCTCTCTCCTCTCCTCTCCTATTTGCCCTGAGTTTAGAGCCACCGGCAGCTTTTATCAGGCAAACAGATATCTTTCAGGGGGTTTTAGTTCATGACACAGAGGTCAAAATATCAATGTATGCTGACAACACCCTTTTGTACGTCTCAGACCCTGTCCACTCAATCCCAAAGATTTTTGACCTCCTAGCGGACTTTGGAGAACTGTCTGGTTATAAGGTGCATCTGGGAAAGTCTGAAATACTCCCAATAGGATGTTCAAGGGACACAGTCCTCCCAGATCTAGGCCTAATTAAGTGGAGTGGGGTGGGTTTTAGATACTTGGGAATATGAATTCCCAGAGATCCAAGAAATTATATGACTTGAACAATCTGAGGTTGTTTCAGGAAATTAGGACAGATTGCAACAGATGAAAAGTCACGCTCTCTCTCTCTCTCTCTCTCTCTCTCTCTCTCTCTCTCTCTCTCTGGTAGGATTGAAAGCATTTGAATGAATGTTTTACCCACTTTTATTTATACTGACGGCCATCCCATTCAGACCCCCTAAGTCTTTTTGGAAAAAACTACAGTCTATACTTTCAAAATTTGTCTGGCTGGGCAAAACCCAGGGTCACATGGAAGGTGTTAACTGCCCCTAAGGAAAAGGAAGGGCTCGGACTCCAAGACCTGCAAAAATATTACTGGGTGGCCCAGTTGCAGGCCCTGGTCTCCTTAGTGCAAGACCCCCCCCCCCAATGGGTGGAAAAAGAAGCAGCCTCCTCCCCCTTGTCCAACACATTAGACTTGTTCTTCCTAGATCCTCCCAGACTGAAATTGTTAGAATTTAGTAATCCCTTAAAAGAAGTAATTTGTCAAACCTGGAAGGAGGCATGCTCTAAGTTAAAACTTCCCCTTATGATCAGCCCCTCTACGACAGTCATAAGCTGCCGGTATTTCACTCTCCTTGTGTGGGATCTGGCGTTCCATCATTGGTCGAGGTACAGCTTGAAGACTTTGGGGCAGTGTTTTTGGGGAGCTCCATGAAATCCTTCCAACAATTAAAGATGGAGTTCAGGCTTCCACAAACTGATTTTTTTGCTACCTACAACTTAGGCACTACCTAACTACTATTCAGGCAGACCAGTTTATTACTGAAAGAGGGAACCCTCTTCAAGAAACTATACTTGCTCTGACCTCCTCCGTGAACCAGCAGAAGTCAGTGTCCAGATTAGTGCAGTGTATGAATGAAGCAGACGAGGACTAGGTGATTAGGATCAAAGACACCTGGAGAACTGAAATAGGGCACTCCTTGTCTATAAGGGAATGGGATACCATTTGGAGGGGCATCCATAGCACCACAGCCTCCCTATTTTGGAGGGAGTTTTGATGGAAAATAGCAGTCAGGTATTTTAGACCCCATCACTCACCAAACATTATGGGAAACACACTTCCAACCTTTGCTGGAGAAACTGCCAGTCCACTGGCTCTTATTAATTGTCTAGCCTCTGACCTCAGCTCACGATAACTGGGTGGGGCTTAGTCACAGTTAAAGCAGCAAACAAGTTCATCTCTCAGGAAAGCCAGAAGGTGAAGGAAGGAAACATATTCAATTCAATGCTTCAGAGTAACTGTACTGCCTTTTTCTTTTAAACTTAGTTATAAGCTTGTAGTGACACTACTTTTATCAATGTTGTCTTCTTATAATTGTTTTTGGGCTGTTGAAAATTTAAAAATAGTGGTGGTAAAATTCTGTACTGTCTTTAATTGCTGAAAGTGTATCTTGACATCTGACTGTCCTGTAGCTGGGTGAAGGGTGTTAGTGTCTGACTCTGACCTCAACACGTGATAACTGGAGGTGGGGCCAGTCACAGTTAAGCAGCAAACAGAGTTCATCTTCTCAGAAGAAGCCAGAAGGTGAAGGAGAACATATTCAATTCAATTGCCAGAGTAACAGTATGGTATTTTTCCAAAAACTTAGTTAGGAAGCAGTGACACTATAACTTCTTTCTGTGTTGTCTTATATAATTGTTTTTGGGCTATTGAAAATTTTAAAATAGTGGTGGTGGTGTAATTCTGTGCTGTGCTAATACTGCAAATTTTATCTTGGCTAAACTATCCTGTAGCTGGGTGAGGGTGTGATGTCACAGCCTCTGACCCCAGCTACATGATAACTGGAGTGGGGCTTAGTCACGTTAAGCAGCAAACAGAAGTTCATCTTCTCAGAAGAAACCAGAAGATGAAGGAAGGAACATATTCAATTCAATTGCAGGTAACTGGTAACTGGTATTTTCTTTTAAACTTTGATTTTGGGCTTGTAGTGACACTATAAAACACTTTATGTGTCTTTACTTATAATTATTTTGGGCTGTTGAAAATTTAAAAATAGTGGTAATGTAATTCTATGCTGTCTTTAATTGCTGCAAATTTATCTGGCTTGTCTGACTGTCCTGTAGCTGGGTGAAGGGTGTGATATCTGACTCTGACCTAGCACGTAACTGGAGGCGAGGCTTAATCACAGTTAAGCAAACAGAAGTTCATCTTCTCAGAGAAGCCAGAAGGCGAAGGAGAAACATATTCAATTAGTGCTTCAAGTAACTGGTGACAGTATTTTTCTTTAAACTTAGATTGTAGGCTTGTAGTGACACTATGCTCTCTCTGTGTTGTCTTTACTTATAATTGTTTTTGGGTATTGAAAATTTAAAAATAGTGGTGGTGGTGTAATTCTGCTGTCTTTAATTACCCAAATTTATCTTGGCTTGTCTGACTGTCCTGCAGCTGGGTGAAGGTATTGGTGTCAGCCTCCGACCTCAGCTCACGTGATAACAGGAGGTGGAGCAATCAGTTAAAGCAACAACAGAAGTTCATCTTCTCAGAAAGCCAGAAGGTGAAGAAGGAACATATTCAATTCAATGCTGAGTAACTGGTAACTGTATTTTCTTTTTAAACTTAGATTGTGGGCTTGGTGACACTACTCTTTCTATGTTGTCTTCTTATAATTGTTTTTGGGCTGTTAAAATTTAAAAATAGTGGTGGTGTAATTCTGCTGTCTTTAATTGCTGCAAATTTATCATAGCTTGTCTGACTGTCCTGTGGAGCAAAGGTGTTAATTGTCACGGCCTCTGACCTCAGCCTCGTGATAACTGGAGGTGGGGCTTGAGTCACACGGTCAGCCCAGCAAACAGAGTTCATCTTCTCAGAAGAAGCCAGAAGGTGAGGAAGAGGAAACATATTCAATTCAGTGCTTCAAGAGTAACTGGTATTTTCCTTTAAACTTAGATTGTAGGCTTGTAGTGACACTATACTTTCTTTCTGTAAAATCTTTACTTATAATTGTTTTAGGCTGTTGAAAATTTAAAAATAGTGGTGGTGTAATTCTGTACGCTATCAATTGCTGCAAATTTTATCTTGACACATCAAACATCCTGTAGCTGGGAGAAGAATTGTGGTGTCTGGCCTCGACCTCCAGCTCATTGATAACTGGAGTGGGGCTTAGCAAGTCACAGTTAAAACCTTGGCAAACAAAGTTCATCTTCTCAGAAGAAGCCCAGAAGGTGAAGGAAAGGAAACATACTTCAATTCAATTACTTCAAAAGGTAACTGTAACGGTATTTTCTTAAACTTAGATTGTAGGCTTAAAGTGACACTATACTTTCTTTCTATGTTGTCTTTACTTATAATTGTTTTGGGCTGTTGAAAATTTAAAAATAGTGGTGGTGTAATTCTGTGCTGTCTTTAATTGCTGCAAATTTTATCTTTCCAACTGTCCTGTAGCTGGGTGAGGGTGTTAATTATCTGGCCTCTGACCTCAGCCTAAATGATAACACTGGAGGTGAAACTGATCACAGTTAAAACAGCAAACAGAAGGTCATCTTCTCAGAAAAACCAAGTGAGGAGAAACTTATTCAATTCAGTGCTTCAAGTAACTGGTAACTGGTATTTTTCTTTAAACTTGAATTGTGGGCATGTGACACTATACTCTTTCTGTGTTGTCTTTACTTATAATTGTTTTGGGCTGTTGAAATTTAAAAGTGTGGTGATGTAATTCTGTACTATCTAATAGCACCAAATTTTATCTTGAATCAGCTGTCCTGTAGCTGGGTGAAGATTATTAGTGTCTGGCCTCTGACCTCTGCTAAGTGATAACTGGAGGTGGGGCTTAGTCACAGTTAAAGCAAACAGAAGTTCATCTTCTCAGAAGAAACCAGAAGGTAGAGGAGACATATTCAATTCAGTGCTAGGTAACTGGTAACTGGTATTTTGTTTAAACTTGGATTGTGGAAACATGATGACACTATACTTTCTTTCTGTAACACAACTACCCACAAATTGTTTTTGAACATTGAAAATTTAAAATAGTGGTGGTGTAATTCTGTATATAATAATTGCTGCAAATTTTATCACTTGACATCTGACTGTCACCATAGCGGGTGAAGGTGTTAATTGTCTAGCCTCTGACCTCAGCTCGTGATAACTGGAGGGTGAGACTTGAGTCACAGTTGAAGCAGTAAACAGAGTTCATCTTCTCAGAAAGAGCCAAAGGTGAAGGAAGGAAACATATTCAATTCAGTGCTTTAGCAACCTGCGTAACTAGTATTTTTCTTTTAAACTTAGATTGGGGTTTGTAGTGACACTATACTTTCTGTCTATGTTGTCTTTACTTATAATTGTTTTGGGCTGTTGAAACTTTAAAAATAGTGGTGGTGCAATTCTGTGCTGTCTTTAACTGCTGCAAATTTTATCTTGGCTTGTCTGACTGTCCTGTAGCTGGGTGAAGGGTGTTAATTGTCTGGCCTCTGACCTCAGCTACGTGATAACTGGAGGTGGGGCTTAGTCACAGTTAAAGCAGCAAACAAGTTCATCTTCTCAGAAGAGCCAGAAGGTGAAGGAAGGAAACATATTCAATTCAGTGCTTCCAGAGTAACTGGTAACTGCTATTTTTCTTTTTAAACTTAGATTGTAGGCTTGTAGTGACACTTACTTTCTTTCTGTGTTGTCTGTACTTATAATTGTTTTGGGCTGTTGAAAATTTAAAAATAGTGGTGGTGTAATTCTGTGCTGTCTTTAATTGCTGCAAATTTTATCTTGAACATCTGACTGTCCTGTAGCTGGGTGAAGGGTGTTGGTGTCTGGCCTCTGACCTCAGCTACGTGATAACTGGAGGTGAGGCTTAAGTCACAGTTAAAGCAGCAAACAGAAGTTCAACTTCTCAGAAGAAGCCAGAAGGTGAAGGAAGAACATATTCAATTCAGTGCTTCAGAGTAACTGGTAACTGGTATTTTTCTTTTTAAACTTAGATTGTAGGCTTGTAGTGACACTATACTTTCTTTCTGTGTGTCTTTCACTTATAATTGTTTTTGGTATTGAAAATTTAAAAAATAGTGGTGGTGTAATTCTGTGCTGTCTTTAATTGCTGCAAATTTTATCTTGGCTTGTCTGACTGTCCTGTAGCTGGGTGAAGGGTGTTAATTGTCTCAGCCTCTGACCTTAGCTACGTGGTAACTGGAGGTGGAGGCTTGAGACACAGTTAAAGCAGCAAACAGAAGTTCATCTTCTAAGAAAGAACCAGAAGGTGAAGGAAAACATATTCAATTCAGTGCTTCAAGTAACTGGTAACTGGTATTTTCTTTTAAACTTAGATTGTAGGCTTCAAGTGACACTATACTTTCTTTCTGTGTTGTCTTTACTTATAATTGTTTTTGGACCATAAAATTTAAAAAATAGTGGGTGTAATTCTGTGCTGTCTTTAATTGCTGCAAATTTTATATTGGCTTGTCTGACTGTCCCTGCTTAGCTGGGTGAAGGGTGTTAATTGTCTGGCCTCTGACCTCAGCTACGTGATAACTGGAGGTGAGCGAAGTCACAGTTAAAGCAGCAAACAGAAGTTCATCTTCTCAGAAGAAGCCAGAAGGTGAAGGAAGGAAACATATTCAATTCAATTAGCTCAGAGTAACTGGCAACTGGTATTTTCTTTTTAAACTTTGATTGTGGACTTGTAGTGACACTATACTTTCTTTCTGTGTTGTCTTTACTTATAATTGTTTTTGGGCTGTTGAAAATTTAAAAATAGTGGTGGTGTAATTCTGTGCTGTCTTTAATTGCAAGCAAATTTTATCTTGGCTTGTCGACTCTCCTGTAGCTGGGTGAAGGGTGTTATTGTCTGGCCTCTGACCTCAGCTCACGCGATAACTGGAGGTGAGGCTTAGTCACAGTTAAAGCAGCAAACAGAAGTTCATCTTCTCAGAAGAAGCAGAAGGTGAAGGAAGGAAACATAATCAATTCAAAGCTTCTAGAGTAACTGGTAACTGGTATTTTTCTTTTAAACTTAGATTGTAGGCTTGTAGTGACACTATACTTTCTTTCTGTGTTGTCTTTACTTATAATTGTTTTGGGCTGTTGAAAATTTAAAAAATAGTGATGGTGTAATTCTGTGCTGTCTTTAATTACTGCAAATTGTATCTTAGCTTGTCTGACTGTCCTGTAGCTGGGTGAAGGGTGTTAGGTATCTGCCTCTGACCTCAACTCGTGATAACCTGGAGGTGGGAAGCAAGTCACAGTTCAAGAAGCGAAACAGAAGTTCATCTTCTCTGGAAGAAGCCAGAAGGTGAAGGAGAAACATATTCAATTCAGTGCTGCTTAGAGTAACTGGTAACTGGTATTTTCTTTTAAACTTAGATTGTAGGCTTATGGTGACACTATACTTTCTTTCTATGTTGTCTTTACTTATAATTGTTTTGGGCTGTTGAAAATTTAAAAATAGTGGTGGTGTAATTCTGTGCTGTCTTTAATTGCCAAATTTTATCTTGGCTTATCTGACTGTCCTGTAGCTGGGTGAAGGGTGTTAATTGTCTGGCCTCTGACCTCCAGCTACGTGATAGCTGGAAGTGAAGGCTTAGTCACAGTTAAAGCAGCAAACAGAAGTCCATCTTCTCAGAAGAAGCCAGAAGGTGAAGGAAGGAAACATATTCAATTCAGTGCTCTAGAGTAACGTGGTAACTAGTATTTTCTTTTAAACTTAGATTGTAAGCTTGTGTGACACTATACTTTCTTTCTCCGTTGTCTTTACTTAAATTGTTTTGGGCTGTTGAAAATTTAAAAATAGTGGTGGTGTAATTCTGTGCTGTCTTTAATTGCTGCAAATTTTGTATTGACTTGTCTGACTGTCCTGTAGCTGGGTGAAGAATTAATTGTCTGGCCTCTGACTCAAGCTCACGTGATAACTGGAGGTGAGGCTTAGTCACAGTTAAAGCAGCAAACAGAAGTTCATCTTCTCAGAAGAAGCCAGAAGGTGAAGGAAGGAAACATATTCAATTCAATGCTTCAAGAGTAACTGGTAACTGGTATTTTTCTTTTAAACTTAGATTGTAAGCATTGAGTGACACTATACTTTCTCTGTGTTGTCTTTACTTATAATTGTTTTGGGCTGTTGAAAATTTAAAAATAGTGGTGGTGTAATTCTGTGCTGTCTTTAATTGCTGCAAATTTTATCTTGGCTTGTCTGACTGTCCTGTACAGCTGGGTGAAGGGTGTTAATTGTCTGGCCTCTGACCTCAGACTCGTGATAACTGGAGGTGGGGCTTAGTCACAGTTAAAGCAGCAAACAGAAGTTCATCTTCTCAGAAGAAGCCAGAAGGTGAAGGAAGAAACATATCAATTCAGTGCTTCAGAGTAACTGCAACATGGTATTTTCTTTTAAACTTAGATTGTAGGCTTGTAGTGACACTATACTTTCTTTCTAATGTTGTCTTTACTTATAATTGTTTTGTGGCTGTTGAAGAATTTAAAAAATAGTGGTGGTGTAATTCTGTGCTGTCTTTAATTGCTGCAAATTTTATCTTGGCTTGTCTGACTGTCCTGTAGCTGGGTGAAGGATGTTAATTGTCTGGCCTCTGACCTCAGCTACGTGATAACTGGAGGTGAGGCTTAGTCACAGTTAAAGCAGCAAACAGAAATACATCTTCTCAGAAGAAGCCAGAAGGTGAAGGAAGGAAACATATTCAATTCAGTGCTTCAGAGTAACTGGTAACTGAGTATTTTTCTTTTAAACTTAGATTGTAGGCTTGTAGTGACACTGTACTTTCTTTCTGTGTTGTCTTTACTTATAATTGTTTTTGGGCTGTTGAAAATTTAAAAAATAGTGGTGGTGGTGTAATTCTGTGCTGTCTTTAATTGCTGCAAATTTTATCTTGGCTTGTCTGACTGTCCTGTAGCTGGGTGAAGGGTGTTAATTGTCTAGCCTCTGACCTCAGCTACGTGATAACTGGAGGTGGGGCTTAGTCACAGTTAAAGCAGCAAACAGAAGTTCATCTTCTCAGAAGAAGCCAGAAGGTGAAGGAAGGAAACATATTCAATTCAGTGCTTCAGAGTAACTGGTAACTGGTATTTTTCTTTTAAACTTAGATTGTAGGCTTGTAGTGACACTATACTTTCTTTCTGTGTTGTCTTTACTTATAATTGTTTTTTGGGCTGTTGAAAATTTAAAAATAGTGGTGGTGTAATTCTGTGCTGTCTTTAATTGCTGTAAATTTTATCTTGGCTTGTCTGAGCTGTCCTGTAGCTGGGTGAAGGTGTTAAATTGTCTGGCCTCTGACCTCAGCCACGCGATAACTGGAGGTGGGGCTTAGTCACGAGTTAAAGCAGCAAACAGAAGTTCATCTTCTCAGAAGAAGCCAGAAGGTGAAGGAGAAACATATTCAATTCAAGTAGCTTCAGGTAACTGGTAACTGGTATTTTTCTTTTAAACTTAGATTGTAGGCTTGTAGTGACACTATACTTTCTTTCTCTAGTTGTCTTTACTTATAATTGTTTTGGGCTGTTGAAAATTTAAAAAATAGTGGTGGTGTAATTCTGTGCTGTCTTTAATGTGCCAAATTTTATCTTGGCTTGTCTGACTGTCCTGTAGCTGGGTGAAGGGTGTTAATTGTCTGGCCTCTGACCTCAGCTACGTGATAACTGGAGGTGAGGCTGAGTCACAGTTAAAGCAGCAAACAAGTACATCTTCTCAGAAAAGCCAGAAGGTGAAGGAAGAACATATTCAATTCAGTGCTTCAGGTAACTGGTAACTGGTATTTTTCTTTTAAACTTAGATTGTGAGGCTTGTAGTGACACTATACTTTCTTTCTGTGTTGTCTTTACTTATAATTGTTTTTGGGCTGTTGAAAATAAAAAAAATAGTGGTGTGATGTAATTCTGTGCTGTCTTTAATTGCTGCAAATTTTATCTTGGCATGTCTGACTGTCTGTAGCTGGGTGAAGGGTGTTAATTGTCTGCCTCTGACCTCAGCTCACGTGATAACTGGAGGTGGGGCTTGAGTCACAGTTAAAGCAGCAAACAGAAGTTCATCTTCTCAGAAAAAGCCAGAAGGGGAGGAAGGAAACATATTCAATTCAAAGTGCTAGGTAACTGGTAACTAGTATTTTCTTTTAAACTTAGATTGTAGGCTTATGATGACACTATACTTTCTTTCTGTATGTTGTCTTTACTTATAATTGTTTTGGGCTGTTGAAAATTTAAAAAATAGTGGTGGTGTAATTCTGTGCTGGTCTTTAATTGCTGCAAATTTTATCTTGGCACATCTGACATCCTGTAGCTGGGTGAAGGAATTGTTGGTGTCCTAGCCTCCTGACCTCAGCTACGTGTAGCTGGAGGTGAGGGCTTAGTCACAGTTAAAGCAACAGAGCAGAAGTTCATCTTCTCAAGAAGAAACCAGAAGGTGAAGGAAGAAACATATTCAATTCAGTGCTTCAGAGTAACTGGTAACTGGTATTTTTCTTTTAAACTTAGATTGTAGGCTTGTAGTGACACTATACTTTCTTTCTATTGTCTTTACTTATAATTGTTTTGGACTGTTGAAAATTTAAAAATAGTGGTGGTGTAATTCTGTGCTGTCTTTAATAGCTGCAAATTTTATCTTGGCTTGTCTGACTGTCCTGTAGCTGGGTGAGAGGGTGTTAGTAGTCTGGCCTCGACCTCAGCTACGTGATAACTGGAGGTGGGGCTTAGTCACAGTTAAAGCAGCAAACAGAAGTTCATCTTCTCCAGAAGAAGCCAGAAGGTGAAGGAGAAACATATTCAATTCAGTGCTTCAGAGTAACTGGTAACTGGTATTTTTCTTTTTAAACTTAGATTGTAGGACTTGTAGTGACACTATACTTTCTTTCTGTGTTGTCTTTACTTTATAATTGTTTTTGGGCTGTTGAAAATTTAAAAATAGTGGTGGTGTAATTCTGTGCTGTCTTTAATTGCTGCAAATTTTATCTTGGCTTGTCTGACTCTCCTGTAGCTGGGTGAAGGGTGTTAATTGTCTGGCCTCTGACCTCAGCTACGTGATAACTGGAGGTGAGGCTTAGTCACAGTTAAAGCAGCAAACAGAAGTTCATCTTCTCAGAAAAAGCCAGAAGGTGAAGGAAGGAAACATATTCAATTCAGTGCTTCAGAGTAACTGGTAACTGGTATTTTTCTTTTAAACTTAGATTGTGGGCTTGATAGTGACACTATACTTTCTTTCTGTGTTGTCTTTACTTATAATTGTTTTGGGCTGTTGAAAATTTAAAAATAGTGGTGGTGTAATTCTGTGCTGTCTTTAACTGCTGCAAATTTTATCTTGGCTTGTCTGACTGTCCTGAGCTGGGTGAAGGGTGTTGATTGTCTGGCCTCTGACCTCAGCTACGTGATAACTGGAGGTGGGCTTAGTCACAGTTCAAGCAGCAAACAAAGTTCATCTTCTCAGAAGAAGCCAGAAGGTGAAGGAAGAAACATATTCAATTCAGTGCTTCAGAGTAACTGGTAACTGGTATTTTCTTGAAAACTTAGATTGTGAGGCTTGTAGTGACACTATACTTTCTTTCTATGTTGTCTTTACTTATAATTGTTTTGGGCTGTTGAAAATTTAAAAATAGTGGTGGTGTAATTCTGTGCTGTCTTTAATTGCTGCAGAATTTTATCTTGGCTTGTCTGACTGTCCTGTAGCTGGGTGAAGGTGTTGGTGTCTGGCCTCTGACCTCAGCTACGTGATAAGCTGGAAGTGAGGCTTAGTCACAGTTAAAGCAGCAAACAGAAGTTCATCTTCTCAGAAGAAGCCAGAAGGTGAAGGAAGGAAACATATTCAATTCAGTGCTTCAGAGTAACTGGTAACTGGTATTTTTCTTTTAAACTTAGATTGTAGGCTTGTAGTGACACCATACTTTCTTTCTGTGTTGTCTTTACTTATAATTGTTTTTGGGCTGTTGAAAATTTAAAAAATAGTGGTGGTGTAATTCTGTGCTGTCTTTAATTGCTGCAAATTTTATCTTGGCTTGTCTGACTGTCCTGTAGCTGGGTGAAGGTGTTAGTGTCACGGCCTCTGACCTCAGCTACGTGATAACTGGAGGTGAGGCTTAGTCACAGTTAAAGCAGCAAACAGAAGTTCATCTTCTCAGAAGAAGCCAGAAGGTGAAGGAAGGAAACATATTCAATTCAGTGCTTCAGAGTAACTGGTAACTGGTATTTTTCTTTTAAACTTAGATTGTGGACTTGTAGTGACACTATACTTTCTTTCTGTGTTGTCTTTACTTATAATTGTTTTTGGGCTGTTGAAAATTTAAAAAATAGTGGTGGTGTAATTCTGTGCTGTCTTTAATTGCTGCAAATTTTATCTTGGCTTGTCTGACTCTCCTGTAGCTGGGTGAAGGGTGTTGTTGTCGGCCTCTGACCTCAGCTACGTGATAACTGGAGGTGGGGCTTAGTCACAGTTAAAGCAACAAAGAAGTTCATCTTCTCAGAAGAAGCCAGAAGGTGAGGAAGAAACATATTCAATTCAGTGCTTCAGAGTAACTGGTCAACTGGTATTTTCTTTTAAACTTAGATTGTAGGCTTGTAGTGACACTATACTTTCTTTCTGTGTTGTCTTTACTTATAATTGTTTTTGGCTGTTGAAAATTTAAAAAATAGTGGTGGTGTAATTCTGTGCTGTCTTTAATTGCTGCAAATTTTATCTTGGCTTGTCTGACTGTCCTGTAGCTGGGTGAAGGGTGTTGAATTGTCTGGCCTCTGACCTCAGCTACGTGATAACTGGAGGTGAGGCTTGAGTCACAGTTAAAGCAGCAAACAGAAGTTCATCTTCTCAGAAAGAAGCCAGAAGGTGAAGGAGAAACATATTCAATTCAGTGCTTCAGAGTAACTGGTAACTGGTATTTTTCTTTTAAACTTAGATTGTGGACTTGTAGTGACACTATACTTTCTTTCTGTGTTGTCTTTACTTATAATTGTTTTTGGGCTGTTGAAAATTTAAAAATAATAGTGGTGATTGTAATTCCTGTGCTGTCTTTAATTGCTGCAAATTTTATCTTGGCTTATCTGACTGTCCTGTAGCTGGGTGAAGGGTTAATTGTCTAGCCTCTGACCTCAGCCTACGTGATAACTGGAGGTGGGGCTTAGTCACAGTTAAAGCAGCAAACAGAAGTTCATCTTCTCAGAAGAAGCCAGAAGGTGAAGGAAGAAACATATTCAATTCAGTGCTTCAGGTAACTGGTAACTGGTATTTTTCTTTTAAACTTAGATTGTAGGCTTGTAGTGACACTATACTTTCTTTCTCTGTTGTCTTTACTTATAAATTGTTTTGGGCTGTTGAAAATTTTAAAAATAGTGGTGGTGTAATTCTGTGCTGTCTTTAATTGCTGCGAATTTTATCTTGGCTTGTCTGACTGTCCTGTAGCTGGGTGAAGGTGTTAATTGTCTGGCCTCTGACCTCAGCTCGTGATAACTGGAGGTGGGGCTTAGTCACAGTTAAAGCAGCAAACAGAGTTCATCTTCTCAGAAGAAGACAGAAGGTGAAGGAAGGAAACATATTCAATTCAGTGCTTCAGAGTAACTGGTAACTGGTATTTTCTTTTAAACTTAGATTGTAGGACTTGTAGTGACACTATACTTTCTTTCTCTGTTGTCTTTACTTATAATTGTTTTTGGGCTGTTGAAAATTTAAAAAATAGTGGTGGTGTAATTCTGTGCTGTCTTTAATTGCTGCAAATTTTATCTTGGCTTGTCTGACTGTCCTGTAGCTGGGTGAAGGGTGTTAATTGTCTGGCCTCTGACCTCAGCTACGTGATAACTGGAGGTGAGGCTTAGTCACAGTTAAAGCAGCAAACAGAAGTACATCTTCTCAGAAGAAGCCAGAAGGTGAAGGAAGGAAACATATTCAATTCAGTGCTTCAGAGTAACTGGTAACTGGTATTTTTCTTTTAAACTTAGATTGTAGGCTTGTAGTGACACTATACTTTCTTTCTGTGTTGTCTTTACTTATAATTGTTTTTGGGCTGTTGAAAATTTAAAAAATAGTGGTGGTGTAATTCTGTGCTGTCTTTAATTGCTGCAAATTTTATCTTGGCTTGTCTGACTGTCCTGTAGCTGGGTGAAGGGTGTTAATTGTCTGGCCTCTGACCTCAGCTACGTGATAACTGGAGGTGGGGCTTAGTCACAGTTAAAGCAGCAAACAGAAGTTCATCTTCTCAGAAGAAGCCAGAAGGTGAAGGAAAGAAACATATTCAATTCAGTGCTTCAGAGTAACTGGTAACTGGTATTTTTCTTTTAAACTTAGATTGTAGGCTTGTGGTGACACTATACTTTCTTTCTGTGTTGTCTTTACTTATAATTGTTTTTGGGCTGTTGAAAATTTAAAAATAGTGGTGGTGTAATTCTGTGCTGTCTTTAATTGCTGCAAATTTTATCTTGGCTTGTCTGACTGTCCTGTAGCTGGGTGAAGGGTGTTAATTGTCTGGCCTCTGACCTCAGCTACGTGATAACTGGAGGTGAGGCTTAGTCACAGTTAAAGCAGCAAACAGAAGTTCATCTTCTCAGAAGAAGCCAGAAGGTGAAGGAAGGAAACTTATTCAATTCAGTGCTTCAGAGTAACTGGTAACTGGTATTTTTCTTTTAAACTTAGATTGTAGGCTTGTAGTGACACTATACTTTCTTTCTGTGTTGTCTTTACTTATAATTGTTTTTGGGCTGTTGAAAATTTAAAAATAGTGGTGGTGTAATTCTGTGCTGTCTTTTATTGCTGCAAATTTTATCTTGGCTTGTCTGACTGTCCTGTAGCTGGGTGAAGGGTGTTAGTTGTCTGGCCTCTGACCTCAGCTCGTGATAACGAGGTGAGGCTTAGTCACAGTTAAAGCAGCAAGCAAAGTTCATCTTCTCAGAAGAAGCCAGAAGGTGAGAGGAAAGCATATTCAATTCAGTGCTTCAGGTAACTGGTAACTGGTATTTTTCTTTTAAACTTAGATTTGGTAAGCTTGTAGTGACACTATACTTTCTTTCTGTGTTGTCTTTACTTATAATTGTTTTGGGCTGTTGAAAATTTAAAAATAGTGGTGGTGTAATTCTGCTGTCTTTAATTGCTGCAAATTTTATCTTGAAGCATCTGACTGTCCTGTAGCTGGGTGAAGGGTGTTAGGTGCTCCAGCCTCTGACCTCAGCTACGTGATAACTGGAGGTGGGGCTTAGTCACAGTTAAAGCAGCAAACGAAGTTCATCTTCTCAGAAGAAAGCCAGAAGGTGAAGGAAGAAACATATTAATTCAGTGCTTCAGAGTAACTGGTAACTGGTATTTTTCTTTTAAACTTAGATTGTAGGCTTGTAGTGACACTATACTTTCTTTCTGTGTTGTCTTTTCACTTATAATTGTTTTGGGCTGTTGAAAATTTAAAAATAGTGGTGGTGTAATTCTGTGCTGTCTTTAATTGCTGCAAATTTTATCTTGGCTTGTCTGACTGTCCTGTAGCTGGGTGAAGGGTGTTAATTGTCTGGCCTCTGACCTCAGCTACGTGATAACTGGAGGTGGGGCTTAGTCACAGTTAAAGCAGCAAACAGAGTACATCTTCTCAGAAGAAGCCAGAAGGTGAAGGAAGGAAACATATTCAATTCAGTGCTTCAAGAGTAACTGGTAACTGGTATTTTTCTTTTAAACTTAGATTGTGAAACTTCAGTGACACTGTACTTTCTTTCTGTGTTGTCTTTACTTATAATTGTTTTGGGCTGTTGAAAATTTAAAAAATAGTGGTGGTGGTGTAATTCTGTGCTGTCTTTAATTGCTGCAAATTTTATCTTGGCTTGTCTGACTGTCCTGTAGCTGGGTGAAGGGTGTTAATTGTCTAGCCTCTGACCTCAGCTACGTGATAACTGGAGGTGGGGCTTAGTCACAGTTAAAGCAGCAAACAGAAGTTCATCTTCTCAGAAGAAGCCAGAAGGTGAAGGAAGGAAACATATTCAATTCAGTGCTTCAGAGTAACTGGTAACTGGTATTTTTCTTTTAAACTTAGATTGTAGGCTTGTAGTGACACTATACTTTCTTTCTATGTTGTCTTTACTTATAATTGTTTTTGGGCTGTTGAAAATTTTAAAAATAGTGGTGGTGTAATTCTGTGCTGTCTTTAATTGCTGTGAATTTTATCTTGGCTTGTCTGACTGTCCTGTAGCTGGGTGAAGGGTGTTAATTGTCTGGCCTCTGACCTCAGCTACGTGATAACTGGAGGTGGGGCTTAGTCACAGTTAAAGCAGCAAACAGAAGTTCATCTTCTCAGAAGAAGCCAGAAGGTGAAGGAAAGAAACATATTCAATTCAGTGCTTCAGAGTAACTGGTAACTGGTATTTTTCTTTTAAACTTAGATTGTAGGCTTGTAGTGACACTATACTTTCTTTCTCTGTTGTCTTTACTTATAATTGTTTTTGGGCTGTTGAAAATTTAAAAAATAGTGGTGGTGTAATTCTGTGCTGTCTTTAATTGCTGCAAATTTTATCTTGGCTTGTCTGACTGTCCTGTAGCTGGGTGAAGGGTGTTAATTGTCTGGCCTCTGACCTCAGCTACGTGATAACTGGAGGTGAGGCTTAGTCACAGTTAAAGCAGCAAACAGAAGTACATCTTCTCAGAAGAAGCCAGAAGGTGAAGGAAGGAAACATATTCAATTCAGTGCTTCAGAGTAACTGGTAACTGGTATTTTTCTTTTAAACTTAGATTGTAGGCTTGAGTGACACTATACTTTCTTTCTGTGTTGTCTTTACTTATAATTGTTTTTGGGCTGTTGAAAATTTAAAAAATAGTGGTGGTGGTGTAATTCTGTGCTGTCTTTAATTGCTGCAAATTTTATCTTGGCTTGTCTGACTGTCCTGTAGCTGGGTGAAGGGTGTTAATTGTCTAGCCTCTGACCTCAGCTACGTGATAACTGGAGGTGGGGCTTAGTCACAGTTAAAGCAGCAAACAGAAGTTCATCTTCTCAGAAGAAGCCAGAAGGTGAAGGAAGGAAACATATTCAATTCAGTGCTTCAGAGTAACTGGTAACTGGTATTTTTCTTTTAAACTTAGATTGTAGGCTTGTAGTGACACTATACTTTCTTTCTGTGTTGTCTTTACTTATAATTGTTTTTGGGCTGTTGAAAATTTAAAAAATAGTGGTGGTGTAATTCTGTGCTGTCTTTAATTGCTGCAAATTTTATCTTGGCTTGTCTGACTGTCCTGTAGCTGGGTGAAGGGTGTTAATTGTCTGGCCTCTGACCTCAGCTACGTGATAACTGGAGGTGGGGCTTAGTCACAGTTAAAGCAGCAAACAGAAGTTCATCTTCTCAGAAGAAGCCAGAAGGTGAAGGAAGGAAACTTATTCAATTCAGTGCTTCAGAGTAACTGGTAACTGGTATTTTTCTTTTAAACTTAGATTGTGGGCTTGTAGTGACACTATACTTTCTTTCTGTGTTGTCTTTACTTATAATTGTTTTTGGGCTGTTGAAAATTTAAAAAATAGTGGTGGTGTAATTCTGTGCTGTCTTTTATTGCTGCAAATTTTATCTTGGCTTGTCTGACTGTCCTGTAGCTGGGTGAAGGGTGTTAATTGTCTGGCCTCTGACCTCAGCTACGTGATAACTGGAGGTGGGGCTTAGTCACAGTTAAAGCAGCAAACAGAAGTTCATCTTCTCAGAAGAAGCCAGAAGGTGAAGAAAGGAAACATATTCAATTCAGTGCTTCAGAGTAACTGGTATTTTTCTTTTAAACTTAGATTGTAGGCTTGTAGTGACACTATACTTTCTTTATGTGTTGTCTTTACTTATAATTGTTTTTGGGCTGTTGAAAATTTAAAAAATAGTGGTGGTGTAATTCTGTGCTGTCTTTTATTGCTGCAAATTTTATCTTGGCTTGTCTGACTGTCCTGTAGCTGGTGAAGGGTGTTAATTGTCTGGCCTCTGACCTCAGCTACGTGATAACTGGAGGTGGGGCTTAGTCACAGTTAAAGCAGCAAACAGAAGTTCATCTTCTCAGAAGAAGCCAGAAGGTGAAGGAAGGAAACATATTCAATTCAGTGCTTCAGAGTAACTGGTAACTGGTATTTTTCTTTTAAACTTAGATTGTAGGCTTGTAGTGACACTATACTTTCTTTCTGTGTTGTCTTTACTTATAATTGTTTTTGGGCTGTTGAAAATTTAAAAATAGTGGTGGTGTAATTCTGTGCTGTCTTTAATTGCTGCAAATTTTATCTTGGCTTGTCTGACTGTCCTGTAGCTGGGTGAAGGGTGTTAATTGTCTGGCCTCTGACCTCAGCTACGTGATAACTGGAGGTGGGGCTTAGTCACAGTTAAAGCAGCAAACAGAAGTTCATCTTCTCAGAAGAAGCCAGAAGGTGAAGGAAGGAAACATATTCAATTCAGTGCTTCAGAGTAACTGGTAACTGGTATTTTTCTTTTAAACTTAGATTGTAGGCTTGTAGTGACACTACACTTTCTTTCTGTGTTGTCTTTACTTATAATTGTTTTTGGCTGTTGAAAATTTAAAAAATAGTGGTGGTGTAATTCTGTGCTGTCTTTTATTGCTGCAAATTTTATCTTGGCTTGTCTGACTGTCCTGTAGCTGGGTGAAGGGTGTTAATTGTCTGGCCTCTGACCTCAGCTACGTGATAACTGGAGGTGGGGCTTAGTCACAGTTAAAGCAGCAAACAGAAGTTCATCTTCTCAGAAGAAGCCAGAAGGTGAAGGAAGGAAACATATTCAATTCAGTGCTTCAGAGTAACTGGTAACTGGTATTTTTCTTTTAAACTTAGATTGTAGGCTTGTAGTGACACTATACTTTCTTTATGTGTTGTCTTTACTTATAATTGTTTTTGGGCTGTTGAAAATTTAAAAAATAGTGGTGGTGTAATTCTGTGCTGTCTTTTATTGCTGCAAATTTTATCTTGGCTTGTCTGACTGTCCTGTAGCTGGGTGAAGGGTGTTAATTGTCTGGCCTCTGACCTCAGCTACGTGATAACTGGAGGTGGGGCTTAGTCACAGTTAAAGCAGCAAACAGAAGTTCATCTTCTCAGAAGAAGCCAGAAGGTGAAGGAAGGAAACATATTCAATTCAGTGCTTCAGAGTAACTGGTAACTGGTATTTTTCTTTTAAACTTAGATTGTAGGCTTGTAGTGACACTATACTTTCTTTATGTGTTGTCTTTACTTATAATTGTTTTTGGGCTGTTGAAAATTTAAAAAATAGTGGTGGTGTAATTCTGTGCTGTCTTTTATTGCTGCAAATTTTATCTTGGCTTGTCTGACTGTCCTGTAGCTGGGTGAAGGGTGTTAGTTGTCTGGCCTCTGACCTCAGCTACGTGATAACTGGAGGTGGGGCTTAGTCACAGTTAAAGCAGCAAACAGAAGTTCATCTTCTCAGAAGAAGCCAGAAGGTGAAGGAAGGAAACATATTCAATTCAGTGCTTCAGAGTAACTGGTAACTGGTATTTTTCTTTTAAACTTAGATTGTAGGCTTGTAGTGACACTATACTTTCTTTATGTGTTGTCTTTACTTATAATTGTTTTTGGGCTGTTGAAAATTTAAAAAATAGTGGTGGTGTAATTCTGTGCTGTCTTTAATTGCTGCAAATTTTCGCCCCCCACCCTCCCCCAACTCTTAATTATATGTCCTGATAAATCTGATTGACAGGAGCTAATCACAGGGTATAGTAAGAGGTGTGAAGTAGGAGGGGCATAAGGGGGAAGAAGACCACCCTCAGCACGACAAGTTTTTTGACTCATTTATTTATTTATTGGTTTCTTTTTCCTTAAAAAAATATATATCTGAGGATCAGTTACAGGATTTTTAGTACTGTAAATAAATAAAAAGAGAACTAAGAGAGCTTCAGTAGCAGATAAGTAGTGGAATTGCAGTATAATGTGGGGAGTGGTGCAATGCAGTGGCTGTGGGGCAGCCATATTCAGGCAGACCTTCTGGACACTGAGGTGCTGCCCTATCTGCATGCATCTCTCGGGACTGTGGGATGAGGTAGCCAGACTCAGAGCGGAAGTAAACTGGGTCAGGAGTACCATCACCCCTGTCCAGGAACCACCCAGTCCAATGCAGCTGCCTCAAAGGATGCCGAGAATGAGGAGCATTTGGATGACAGTGGGCTCAGGGAGGGTTAGAGCAGTCAGGCAGAGGCACATCCCAGATCCTATTCCTCTCAAGAACTCATATGCCACACTGGCAAATGAGGACAACCAAATAGAGGTACCCAGGGAAGTGGAAGGAAAGGATGTGGAGGTTAGGCAAGAGGTGACCTCCGTGGGGAAAGCAGTGGACCCCAGAGGAGGAGGAAGTGAATCCTGGTGGGGGACTCCATCATAAGAGGGATCCAGCTAGGAACACAGGAGGGGGAGGACAGGGAGGTGAGGTGCCTACCAGGTGCCACGGCATGGAGGGATGGAAGGAAGATACTGGGGATCACTGGGAAGGCAAGACAGGAGGGTGAGCTGGATGTCATTATCCACCTAGGTACTAATGACTTGGCATATGGGGAGCCAAAGGAAGTTCAGGAAGAGTTTAGGAAACTGGGGAGGGGTCACAAGCAAGTAGCTACTTCTGTCACTTTCTCAGAAGTACTACCTGTGAGAGGCAAGGGAGAGCATAGGAGTGCATGCACCAGGAACTTTAACTCATGGTTGAAGAACTGGTGCTGTGAGGAAGGGTTTGGATTCATTGGTGACTGGGGACCCATCTGGAGGGATGGAGGTTTGTTCAAGCCTGACGGCCTGCATCCATCCTGGAGGAATCAAGCACTCAATGATAAGTTTAAATCGACATTGACAAGCATTTAACCAGCAAAGGGTGGCAGGCCAGCAAGGATGATACCTACTTGCTCACCCCCACAGCTAGTAATGGAACCAGTGAACCAGAGGAGTGGCTATCTCTGCAAAGCAGTGTGCAAAGATGGAGATTAGTGTCCAAAAGGTGGATAAGCAGAAAAGGGCAAAATTCAGCAGAAGGGCAGACAGAGCAAAGGAGAACCAGGGATAAATGACAACCAAGGAAGGGCTGGAGTAGAACAGTGAAGCAGTCTAGGGAGTTCAAATCATGGAAAGTCATGTGTGCAAATTCCAGGAGCCTTAGCAACAAGATGGAAGATCTGGAGGCTGTCATGGTACAGTCAGACCTGGACATTGTGGCCATCACTGAAACCTGGTGTAATGATAACCATGACTGGGAGATGGCCATACCTGGCTACAACATATTCAGAAGAGACAGAGCAGGCAGGAAGGGAGTAGGAGTGGCACTGTATGTGAAAAATGACATAAGGGCCACACAGATCCAGGAGGAACAAAATGGGGGAGAGATACTGTGGGTTAAGCTGGAAAGGAAAATGGGGCCAGCCATCCGCACAGGTGTGGTCTATAGACCACCAGCCCAGGAGGAAGAAACAGATAGGGAGCTGATGCTAGCCATCCAAAGGATGGCAGACAAGGGTGAGGTAGTACTGGTTGAGACTCTCAATATACCAGACGTGGACTGGAGCATCCCAGCAGCAGCATCAACTAGGAGCAGATTTATCCTGGACTCCTTCAGGGTGCCTTCCTCAAGCAACTGGTCATGGAACCAACTCGGCAGAAGGCAATACTGTACCTTGTGCTCACAAACAGGGACAGTGTGATGGGGGGTAACAGTGGGGGAGCACCTGGGTAACAGTGACCACCAGTCATTGTGGTTTGAAATCACAGAAAGAGCAGAACCAAACCACACAAAAACACGTATCCTGGATTTTAGGGGCAGACTTTGGGAAAATGGGGAGATACTTGAAAGAGGCTTTAAGGAATGGGACAGGAATCAGGGATTGAGGAACAGTGGGCAGTATTTAAAATGGGGATTATAAGAACAACAGAATTATGCATTAAGCAGGTTAGCAAGAGGAAAAGAAAGAGAGACCATTATGGTTTTCAAAGAGGTAGCAAAGAAAGTGAAAGCCAAAAGATTGCATTCAGGCAATACAAAAGACACAGGCAGAAGGGATAGGAGAAGTACCAGGAGAAACAAAGGGAGGCAGGGAAGTCAGTAAAGGAAGCCAAAGCTCAGACAGAAGAACACATTGCAAAATCAGCGGTTAAAGGGGACAAAACCTTTTACAGGTACATAAGTGAAAAAAGAAGGACAAAGGGAGGGATAGTGAGACTGAAGGGGGAGGATGGGAGCCACGTGGAGGATGACAACAGTAAAGCTGACATATTGAACAGGTATTTCTGCTCAGTCTTTACTAAGGAAGAGGGGGGTAATGGGTCTGAAGGGAGTACAAGGGGTGAGAATGGTGCAGAAATGGACACAAGTCCCTTTACAGAAAGGGTCCTGAAGGAACTGGAAGTAATAAGAGCTGATAAAGCAATGGGGCAAGATGGGTGCACCCAGGGTCCTTAAAGAACTAAGAGAGGTGGTGGCTGAACCTCTGGCTATCCTGTTCAGCCAATCACTGGAAACAGGGAGGTACCCAAAGACTGGAGGACAGCAGATGTAGTCCCTTATACAAAAGTGGGAACAAAGAGGAAGCAGGAACTACAGACCAGTCAGCCTCACCTCGGTAGTGGGAAAGATCATGGAAGCACTACTGAAGGAGAGATTGGTGGAACATCTGGTTGTCAATGGACTACAGGACCCAAGGCAGCATGGTTTCACCAGGGGAGGTCATGTCAGACCAACCTCATTGAATTTTTGACTGGGTGACTAGGAGGTGGATCAGGGAGGCAGTGGACATGGCCTATCTGGACTTCAGCAAGGCCTTTGACACTGTGCCACATAGAAGACTATTACACAAACTGGGGAATATGGGTGTGGGCAGGACAGTAGTGTGGTGGGTAGGTAACTGGCTGGGTGGCAGGACACAGAGGGTGGTGGTAAATGGCTGTCACTCCACAGAGGGAAGAGTGACCAGTGGGGTACCACAGGGATCAGTGCTGGGACCGGTCCTATTCAACATCTTCATCAGTGACATTGCACAGGATATAGAAGGCAGAATTTCACTGTTCGCTGATGACACAAAGCTCTGTAACAGAGTAGACACACCAGAGGGTGTAGACAGAATGAGAAGGGACCTGCAGAAATTTGAAGAATGGTCAAGGGTTTGGCAGTTGAAATTCAATGCAAGAAGTGCAAGATAATGCATATGGGCACAAAACCCTGGCACAATATATCAGTTGGGGGTGAGGATATAGCATGCACCAAGCAGGAAAGGGATCTTGGGGTTGTCATCTCTGATGACCTCAAGGTAGGGAAACAGTGTGACAAGGCATCAGGTAAAGCAAATGGGATGCTAGGATGTATAGGCAGGGGCATCACCAGCAGGAAAAGGGAGGTCATAATTCGCTTACAAGACACTAGTGAGGCCCCACCTGGAGTACAGTGTACAGTTCTGGAGACCATACCTATGTAAGGACATAGACAGGGTAGAGAAGGTTCAGAGGAGGGCAACAAAGATGGTGCATGGGTTGCATCACAAGTCCTATGAAGACAGGTTGAAGGAACTGAACATGTACTCCTGGAGGAGAGGAGGAGAGAGGGGATATGATAGAGACATACAAGTATCTTACAGGGAGGAACAGGGTGCAGGAAACACTATTTTAAGCGAAAAAGATGTTTCAGGACTAGAGGGCATGGGATGAGGTTGGAGGAGGACGATTCAGAGGAAACATGAGAAAGAATTCTTCACAGAACGGTGGTGGACAAGTGGAACACCCTGCCAGAGGAAGTGGTGGGGCTGAAACAATCACGGGATTTAAGAATGCATGGGATAGACATAAAGGAATTCTAGAGGTCAGGGGTAAGGGGAAATAGACTTCTAGGAAAACAAACTGAACTTACAAGCTCAAATGGGCAGACTAGGTGGGCCATAGGCCCTTATCTGCCGACACTGTCTATGTATCTATGTATCTATGGATGATGTGCTTCTCTATCCTACTAACCCTGAGAATTTGCTCCCTAAAGTTTTTGACATTCTTAAAAAATTTGGTGAGGCTTCCAGCTACCGAATCAGTACATCTAAGATGGAGACCCTTGTTTTTAATTTTACCCCAAGCCAGCAACTTCAGGAGTCCTTCCACTTCTGATGGCATCTAGAGAAATTAAAATATTTGGGAATCTTCATTGGCCACTCCCCAACTTCAGCTTTTCAAGATAATTGTACCCCTTTTGAGCATACTATGATAGAGGACTTCGATTGATGGGGCACATTACCCCTTTCCCTGACACATACAGTGGAGGTAGTGTGCAGATGGTGACTCTTCCTAGAGCACTATACCTATTTCAGACTATCCCAGTTGCCATAGGGATGCATATTTGGTGTCCCTGGAACAAAGAGGTTTCCAGATTTATCTGGGCAGGTCAGCGACCATGCATAGAATTCCACCATTTTTTTCTCCCAAAAATGATAGGTGGCCTAGGGCACCCCAGTCTTCAGTTATACTACAGGGCAGCTCATCTATGTTTTCTCTTCCTTAGACATTTAGAGAATAAACATGGGGCCTGGCTGGACATAGAACGGGCAGTATTTCCCAACCAAAAATTTGTACAGTATTTATTTTATAGTGTGCCCTCTGCAGAACTCATACAGACCTTAAACCTTTGGTTGCACTTCCAGGTTCAGACCTGGCAAACCTTCAGGAAGCATCTACATTTAATGCAGTTTATGCCTCTTCTATACCCTATCTTCCAGCTCAAAAACTTCTATTTCCCAGCTTGAAAACTTCCAGCCCCTTTCACTAGATTATGGATTCTTACACTGGGAAAGATACTGTCTGCAATATATCTTTCAATTCCTGTCTGATGATTCGGTACAACAGTTTTCAACCTTACAAACCCGATACTAACTTCAATGATCCAAGTTTTACCATTTCCTCCAACTCTGACATGATATCCTATCTCTCCCAATTGCAGTCCACACCTTGGAACTCCCCCCCCCAATAATCACTTGTTTTATTAACTTTTTGCACACAGGGAATGGCCTCATATGATATCCCAGCTATACCAGCACTTATAGTCCACAGCAGGAGGGGACAGTTGAGATGTAGCAGCCCAATAGGAAGAAGTAATAGGCCACGCAATAACAAGGGAACAGTGGGAATGGGCTTGCCAAGCTTCAGCTAAAGTAACAAGCACTCACCAATGGAAAGAATATGCTTGGAAGCAGTTGATTATGTCCTTTCACACACCAGTGATAACTGTTCATTATCACCCCATATGTTCCTCAGCATGTTGGAGAGGATGTGGGGAACCTAAAGCCTCCCATTACCATATCACATGGGTGTGTCCTCATTTGCAGCCTTTCTGCATGACCTTAAGAAGGAGCATATTGAATTCTTTAGTAAACCCATCATATTCTCCCCAACACAATTTCTCCTCCTCCAATACCCAGATGGCCTGAATGATTCAATATCCCAATATCTACTCAGGATTTTTATTAGTCACCAAAAAATCAATAACAAAATGTTGGCTTACTCCTATTATCCCTACTACGGCTACCTGGAGCCAGATGGTGAATGCTGTCTACTGGATGGAAAAGATAACTTACTCACTGAATAACAATGTGGAGAAATGCTCCTCTTGCTGGAATGCATGGCTCCTTCATGCCATGAGCAGGGATTCTTCTCTGGTCCCTTAGTCAGTCTGGGATCCATTTCTAAGACCATCCTAATACTGGATAACTGATAGCAGAATTGTACCAAACCAGGGGAGTCTTGGGGTGTTTTAGAGGTGACCTCTGGACAGGTACCCAAGTGACTCTGCTCCCCTTCTTTCCTGGTGTGCACCTTCATCCTGTCCTAGGGAGATCACGTGATGTCTGCAGTCTAGTAGCAGCCTTCTGGTGGAGCTCTCTCCTCCTTCTCCTGTATCTACAGTAATCTTTGTGGAAAAACTCCAGATTTCTACAAAAAAGACTTCTATCTAGAGCCTGCATATTCCTGCATCTAATTGGACCTTCATTTCATCGCAACTGGTACAAGACAAGCCACAGTAGAGGCCAAGATGTAACAGGCCCTGCCACACCACACACCACTAGTCTCACCTATGAAGGCCCCCAAGAAGACCAAAGCACAGGGGTCTCAAACTACTCACTCTCCAATACAATCTTCGGCTACTGGACCCCTTACAGAGGATCACTTTCTCCAGGAATTGCTTCCTTTTCAAGAGGCCCTAGCAGATATCTCCTCTGAGCTGAAATCAATAAGATCTGACATGGGGGAACTGGGCTGGAAAATTGGAGATGTGGCTGCCAGAACCACCTCGCTAGAAGTCTGGAGAGAACAGACTGACCCAGAGATCATCAGACTGCAGCAACAGCTACCTAAGCTTCAGGCAAAAACCGAAGACCTTGAGGGCAGGAGCTGCAGGAACAACTTTCTTATTTTTGGACTACTGGTTTTGGAGGAGGGCGCTAACATTATTACATTCACACAGCAGTTACTAAGCAAAATAGAAGGGCCCTCCCCTTTCAGTCGGGGTTACCAAATCAAGAGAGCACATAGATCGCGATGGCCGAGACCACCTGAGGGTGTGCCCCCCAGACCTCTCATCATTAAGTTCCTAAGTTACCTGGAGAAACAGTATGCCCTTGCCAAGGCCCGGAAACTGCAATCAATCTTGTGGGAAGGTAAACCCTTGCATCTCACACAGGACTTGCCTCTTGAGACCAGGCAGAAGCACACTGCCTTCCACCCGATGGTCTTGAAGCTGATTGCTGCAGGAATCAAATTTCGAATGTCCTACCCAGCCCGTTTACAGATCCATATCAACGGGACTTGGCTTTCTTATGACAGCCCCAAATCAGCTACTGTAAGAAAGACCTGACAATGCAACTGCCTAACCTGTTTGTGAACACTTGAACAGTTTAATACTTAGTCTTGGTTTGAGTAATATCTCTGTTTTTGTTAAATACCTGCTGATGTTGTTGCGCTGTTATGTTTGAATAGGGCTCTGGATATTTCTTTGCTGCCTTCTCGGCGATGGGGTTGGGGATAGTATCCATGGTTGGGTAGGCTGTTCAGGCGTACAGTTTTTCCACCTGTTGACTGCCTTAGGCCTGTGCTCAGGTGCTTCCCACGCAGCTCTCCACTATTATTCAGGAGTGCTACATCGCTTCCAAAGGGAACTATTGTCAGGGGCATATTTTCTTGGGGTCCTTAATTGGCTCACACCAGTCCGGCCAGTATATCTTCCCTCTGCCCAGTTCCTTCCACCTAGGCCGATACCTTACAGTGAGGGGGGGATTTACCCAACCCACTTACAAGGGTGCAATTTAATGCCAAGGGGTTAACAATCACCTGTTTTCCACTCGCTAGGCTAACTGGGCCTGTGACTGTTCTACCCACCCCATCTCCTGGGCATTCTCCAGGTCTGCCAATTTTCTCCCTTTCTTACCCTTTACACTCCCCCATGACTTTTTACATCTGGTTTGCTCCGTTGGTAGTATAACCATGGGACCATGGAATAGTACCAGGCAAGCAACATGGGAGGACTCGTTTGCAATGTGCCAGTATTGTGGTGGTTCCCCCTTCCTTCTTTTTCTTCTTTTTGACTACATCGCTGGAGATGGGGTAAGATTCCTTTCATTCTTCTGCCCAATTTGTCAGATCTGCCTTGGTTGTGGGAGCCGATTGAGGGGGGGGGTTCTGGGGCATGGTTTGCTGACTATGCTGTACTGCATCACGTTCTGGATTTTAGGGGTGTTGTGCCTGCTTCTTTCCTCCCTAGTTGGAAATTGGAGTCAACATCTTGTTTGCTACCACCTCTCTGATGGGAACAGAACCAGGCACAAGGAGGCTCACCCTCCCCTTTGCATTTTTTGGCATATGCATAACTGGCTTTACCTTGGGGTGGGTATTTTGTAAATAGTTCAAGTGTTTGGGGTTTATTAGAGTTTTGGGGAAGGAAACTCACTTATTGGCATATATTCAACAAATGGAATACAGGGAGGGATTGGGGATTTTTTTTTGGTGGGGTTTACAATCACAACCCCAGACTGGACCAAGCCTATTAATTGGAGTTATTGATAATTGATCTGTTGCTGTTGCCTTCTCAGCTCATGCTAACTTTTGGTTTGTTTGGAGGTTTGGTGGAGGGAGGTTGGAGTGTGCCTCATCGGGGAAAATTGTTGTATGTGTCCTTACATTTGATTGCTTCTAGCTCTACCAAACATGGTGAGTGCTATAGTTAAAGTTGTGACATGGAATATCTGAAGTGCGTGACCCCACCAAAAGATATCAGGCTGTCAAACATTGTAACCTCCTAAAAGCAAATGTCATTTTCTACCAGAAGACTCATCTCCTGATCCAGGAGACCAATTGGCTGTGACAACAGGGAGTGAGTCAGGTCTTTGCTGCTGGTGACTCCTCGAGCAAAGCGGTAGCTATCTTAGTCATGGGAAATGTCTCCTTTCAGGCGGATCTTTCTATAGCAGATCCGTAAGGCAGATACATTCTGGTAAAAGGCCTCCTGGACCATAAGGAGAGGTGGTCCTAGGTAGTATATATGGACCAGTGGGGTGATGTTCCTTCCTTATGGATCTTGCAGATAAACTTGTGACCCTATTACCCACTCAGTAAATCTTGGGTGGTGGCTGGAATGTCCACCCACACAGGACCTAGATGGGACCTATCTACGCTCAAACCCCTCCCTTTCCAGAGAGCTTTGGGAGACTTTATGGACATGCTGGGTTTATGTGATCCATGGTGTATCCTCAATCCCTCCCACTATCTCTTCTTCTTTTACTCTGCCCTTCACCAGTCCTGGTCCTACCTTGATTACATTTTGAACAGTCTTCCCTTCCTTGCAGGTCTCTGCAACTCAGGCATTGTTATCTCTGACTACTCAGTGGCCTGGATAGCACTTTCTCCTGATCTGGACATACAGAAAGATACCACATGGAAGTTAAATACCCAGCTTCTTAAAGACAAGCTTATCACTTCCAGTATGCACCTCTCATTCAGACTTTCACTGAGCTCAACCGAGACTCCGTACCTAGGATAGACCATGAATGGTCTGCCCTTAAGTGTTTCTTGTGAGGTGAGTTTATCAAACTTGCTTCCAGAAGAAAGAAGCAGCGGGAATCCCAGGCCTTGTCCCTTCTATCACAAATCTGGGTCTTAGAGTTAGCTCTCTCCTCTTTGACCTTGTCTGATTCCCTGGAGACCCTACTCTCTTTAAGGAACCAGTATGCTGATCTCCTATGGGAGAGAGAAAAATATGCCATTCTAAAGACTCGGTCTACATATGTAGATCAGGGCAAAAAAGCTGGGAGACTACTGGCTCTCCACCTACCGAAATTAGAGAGCTCTAGGCTCATTCCCTCGATCACTGCTGCAGAAGTTACTAATAAGACTCTTCTAAGAAAGTAGCCTTAGTCTTTGAGGACTTTTACCTCAAGCTTTATAGTAAAATCATCACCCCCAAGATCTGAGGAGATTGACTCGTACTTGGACACTCTCACCCTTCCATGCCTCCTAACACCACCAGTTATCCTTATTCTCTCTGATTTTCCTCTCTGAAATTGAGGAGGCCATCAAAGGCCTAGCCCTAGATAAGGCACATGGCCTTGATGGCTTCCCCTCTAATTTCTACAAGACTTTCTCCAAAGTGCTGTCCTCCCCTCCTGCTCTGCCTGTATACGTACATTCTGGAAGCTGATTCTCTAGATTCTACACTCTTGGAAGCCACTATTGTTCTCCTCCTTAAACCGAACAAAAACCCCTCTTAACCTGGTAGTTACTGACTCATCTCTCTCTCTTAAATGGTAATGTTAAGGTTCTCACAAAAATCCTCACCTCTAGGATAAAGAAAGTATAATTATACCTGCTTAGCCCTAAGCAAGTGTGATTTGTTCCCGGGAGATCCTTCACAGACCATCTGTGTAAATTAAATCATGTTTTTCAAGTAGCCCAATCCTCTCTCACTTCTATAGCCCTGGTTTCACTTGATGCTGAAAAAGCCTTCGATAGGGTGAACTGGAACTTCTTATGGTCAACCTTGTAAAAATGGGCTTCCCTCCATATTTTTGAGATGACTTAAAGTCATCTACTCCTCTCCTTGGCCAGGATATACTGTAATGGGGTTTTCTCACACTGATTTCCCTCTACACAGGTACCAGGCAGGGTTGTCCATTGTCTCCCTTTCTTTTTAATTTATACCTGGAACCTCTCCTCAGATACCTCAAGATAACACCCGAATTTGGGGAATCATGGTAGGTGGCTCTGAACTCACTATTTCAGCATATACAGATGATGTTCTGCTACACTTGGAACATCCCTCTGCCTCACTAGTAGGGGCCCTGGCTGTGATATCCCAGTTTAGCTTCTTATCCAGCTACAAGCTAAATCTTAGTAAAACTGAATTTTTTCCCCTTAATCACTTCACCCATAAGACTGACTTCACTTAGTTTGGTATGAATTGATCTTCCAAATATATAAGATACTTAGGCATATGTCTAATTACAGACCCACCCCTTACTAAGAAGTTGAATCTTGTTGACCTGATAGCCACCATACAGCAGGACTTCCTGAGATGGGAATCTCTCCCACTATCCCTTTGGGGCCATATTAGTATCATTAAAATGAATGTCCTTCAAAGGCTTTTCTACCCCTTAAACATTCTGAACATATGGCTTCCTCTTTCTTTTTTCAAGCACATTCACTCTCTCATCTCCAACTTTATAGGGTTGAACAAGTCCCCCAGGAGTTCATTCCTTAAATTAAGGCTTCCTAAGGAATCAGGGGGGCTCCACCTCCCCAACGTCCTCCTTTATTACTGGGCCAGTCATTTCTCCAAATGTGGTAAATGGCTCTCTGTAACAGAAGGAGATCATAATCTGCTCTGGTTGCAAATAGAGACTAAAATTATGCAGCAGCACAACCTATCTCCCTCTACTATACTGTATTTGCCATGGAAGGTATTACTGACCCCTGTTAGGGAATCAGCAATTGGCACCTCTATTAGAGTCTTCTCCCAGTTGTGTTCCTCACTACAGATTTCTCTTTCCAAGGATCTCTCTGTTGCCCCTGGGTCCCACATCCCTTGGACCCTCATGCACATGCCAATGACAGATGTTTTATTATTACTGTGATATTGCTGTATTGCACTAACATTAAGTAATGGGTATCCACTGTACAAGTGTGGGTACTAGGGATCATGCTATGCTAAGTGTATACACTACACAGTATACATTTATTTTACAGCATTATTTCTTAGTTTTCTGTTACATGTAATGTTCATTTGCTTGTATGAGGCATCGTACTTTGGGCCTAACCATATCTTTTTACCAAAGTATTCCTGTACACATGTATTTCTGCTGACACTGCTTTGCACCATAATGACCTTGCACCTGCTGCAACTTCTGTGCCGTCTTTGTTCTAACCAATGTTATGTCTTCTGTATAACATAATGCTTTTCTTCCTGCTGACTCTACGTTTTCTTTCCAGCAAATAGTGGTACCACTTGCTTCAGCCAATGAGAACTGTTGCACCTTTTTCCTTATCACCCTATAAGAAGCATAGTTCTAGAAAGGTTTGCTGAGAATTGCTGTGTCAAGACATAGGAGAACTTGTTTCTCCCAGTATTTGTTTTACTGCAGTTTGTAAGTCTGCGTTTTTGTAATAAACTTGTTTATTACTGTACATGATTTGCCACTGTCTGTTGTTCCTTCCACTTGTTTATCTCTAACAAGAACCTGATGCTGGAGTCCTTTCAATCCCTACATATTGGCAACCGGGAAAAGGAAGAGATTAAACAAGTGAAGCTTTGCCTTCAATTAATTTTGAAGGTCAAGCAATGTAGTGTAATCTTCATTTTGCCTACTTGGACCTGCTTGTACTCACAACGGTAGCGGGTGTGGCAGACCCACACCACCTTTGTTCTCAGCTGTGGCAGACCCACACCGAGTCACAGCAAACCTCCCATGATGACTGATTACCTACCAGGGACCGAAGAGCGGTAGGTGACAGCTCTGGGCTAATTTTCAAGTTTCCCACATGTGCTTGCTTTTATGTCATTTGTCAGTCTGTCTACTCCCTACAGAGGTTTAATCAGACTTGTGATTCACACAAGGTCAATAGGAAATTCTGTACTTGGCATTTCTGCCCAGTGCTGTACATATGCTGCTCTTCCAGCATTAGAGGTAAGTCAGCATTTGCTTGCCTTCACACAGATCCTTTCTAACAAAAACATTGGATTTACAGACATCGGCCATACCTCACAGTAAATGTGAAATGCTGACAGACCTCCACTCAGACAGCACAAGCAGCATTTTTGTTATGCTGGCTATTCAGACACCCAGCACATTGCCATCAGACATATTGCCTGTTCAATTTGTGGCCAAGCAATTGGAGATTTTGGAATGGAAAACTGTCCTGTTTGATCCTGGAGGGCCAGCAGCTGTTTCTTCTCAAATTGATATCTGGTAAGTGTTCTTACAGTTCACTCCCTATTTTTATCTCTGACCTCTTTTTTTATGGTTCTAGAACCACTGCTTACCTTGGGTAAATGTTTAAAGCTGTTATAATGTCATCTGCAACAGTTTGGGTGTGATATATATGTGTTTATTCAATTGTTATTGCTATTCACTTTAGGATACATTCAGATTCAATGGTATATGCTACGGTTGTTATGCGCTCTGTGCCTAATTATTGGTGTGGTTATCCATGTTTCAGGGTCATTGCTAGCCATTGTTATTCTATCTATGATATCGTGGTTGTTGTATAAGATTTTTGTTATGGTTAGAATCCGGTTGTTACAGCTGATTTCCTAGGCAGAAGTTGTTCAAGATGGCAACGAAAGTGTTGACTGTTCATGTAGTTGAAGATAGATGGTGTTTGACAAAGACGTGCTGGAGAATTCTTTGTTTACAAAGATTGTTTACTAGAATGTGTACTTTACTGTGTCCTGAAAGTGTGTTTATTATACTGGTCAGTGTTAGTTTGGAATCAGCAGACAATGGTTAATTTAACATTTCATTTTAACTAATGTCTCATTTAAGTTTTCTTTGAGAAGAGCAACTTATCCTCACACACCCACATGTGGCTAACCATTCATGCCAGCTCCTCTGGGCTGACAGCCAAATTACTTAACCCTATTCATGACTGGATTCAACTTCTGCAGTAACAATTTATGAGGCATAAACACATGTATATCCATTTTTCTTTGCTCCTGGTGTCATTGTGATGTCCCATTGCACTGTATTTCATGGGACAGGTAATTTTATCCCCCATTTCCATATTGAGCCATTTTATAATACACTGCATTTTAATGGTCACTTGGTTCCATGATAGTACACTATGACTGTGTTAATTCACATCCTATGTATTAATTTTTGTTCTCTCATAAAAGGTATGTACTGTACCTTAGTGCAGCTCAGTACTTGGCTGCACTACTGTTTCAAACCTAAATGGCTGTGTTTCATTCCCAACAGCCATTATTTTCCTACTATGTGAACTTTAGCAAGTAACTTGACCATCTTGTGTTTCAACATTCTCTGTCACTACCAGTTCAAACTTGATGTGTGTCCCCACCTAAAGCACCCATTTCCACACAAAATGTATGTTTTCATCGAAACACACCAAGGATGAACCCTACAATTTTACCTTTTTTTTGTAGTTCTTGCACGCTGTCCGAGCAAAATGGACAGACATTTTCTTCTGGGCATGCAGCCAACACAGCCAATGCCCAAGGCCTTCCTACATGAAGGTTTGTTTGTAGCACAGCTCCTTTGTACCTGAACAATATCACGTGATTCCCATTCTACACAAGGTGCTTGAGGGGGGGTTACTTACCATCCCCAGTATTTGTTTTATATATATATATATATATACACACACACATTATACTGTTAAAAATAAATATTACAGCTGTTTTTGAGAGAGTTTACCATCTACAGTTAAAAACAATGACTTTTGTTTTTATGTGTGACCATGGTGTGATTATTTTTTCTTTTGAAAATGCATTCTAAGACATATGTACGTACAGTATTACCATCAATCCAGATCTTTTATGAACTCAGCTGACATTTTGTAATGCTTAGGATAAGGGAACCCAGGGACGCTTGGCTTCTTTTATCCTATCAAAATAATCTTGTTTTATTTTCAGGATTGTGTATGTTGTTTTGTTTTTCTTCCTTCCTTTCTTTCTTTCTTTCTTTCTCCTAGGAAAAAGAAAGTTCCCCATCTTCTGGTAACGTATGAAGCCACCTTTACTAAAATAATTGCAATATAATTTTGTTTGAAAAGTATATGTATTGGGGAAAGCACTGGGGCCACACCATTACCATTTATCCAGTGCACGCCTTTTTAAGGTGCTGCATGACTAGCTACTAAAATTGCCAGACCATTTCTGTTTCGGTATACACATCATCACAAACAGTTTAACCCTTTTATTGCTACAGTGCTTAAGATGCCTCTTTTACCACAGCAGGAGCTCGGGGGGAGCATACCCTTCTTTCCAATGCAAACGCCCACAGAGGTAGGGGTAAATAAAAGAAAAACGTGTATTTACTAATAACTATTTCTTATTTACAGGTTTTGAAAAGACCCAATGTATTCTAACAGTATAACCCAGCTCAATCCCCTCTGCTTTTTCTAGTGCAAACAGTTAAACCTCACAACACCTCTCATTGGCACAAGAGCTTCTGCACTCAACAAGTAATCTGCCGAGCTGGAGGGGGTTGTGTATATATTTCCACATATTCATATCTTTTGATTGTCTTTTCAGCTTTCTTATCCTGTCAGACAAATGCAAAACAACTTTCCATAGCCTTACAACAATGGATGCAGTCATCTGCCATCTATAAGCACAAACACATTTTTATAATTTCAAAGTTCTAAAGCATTGCATACCCTGAAAAAGCCTTACAAGTTAACAAAAATCAGAGTGGTGGGTTGCTCAAATAATTCTTTCAACCAAAACTAGGTAATTATTTTTACCAAGGACTGCAATTTACAAACTTAAACTGTGCCCCACCCTCTGCAACTTATTCCATGGTTGTGCTCAACACAAGTGAATTCACAGTACTCTAAGATTCCTGGACTCTGAACTAAATTTGCAGTCTACATTTATTCTGTTGTTTAAAATGTATTTTATGCAATATGCTCAATACTGACATTGTTCTATTAAAAAAAATATTTATGTTTTATGTTAATGCTATTATGATTTGATATACATCTTGCTACACTTTATCAAGTGTGTATTCAGAAAACTGCTCCACATTTATCAATGTTTTTAATGCCCATAACCAAACCTAGATACTGGAGCCAGCATTGCTGACTCACCCCTACAATATGTTCCAAGCAAAACTGCAGACAAATTAATGCTCTGTTTGTCTCATCACTCCCAGATACCCCTGGACAATAAAGTGCACTCTATGCAGGTTTTGTAATTTTAAATCTTAACAATTATAATATGGCAGAATTTAGATTCTGCTTCAGAACTCTATCTTCAAGGTTCCATAGTAGGCCTTACCTCACTCAGTACTTTGGAGTATTTCACTATACAGTGTAAGAAAGGTAGACCCTTTCACTTGTCACAGGTGCAATAGGCACTATTATTAGTTGCATAGGCCAACAATATATATATTGTCCCACTATTGCATAGTGTAACAGGCATATTACCATAAACTATATGTTTGAAGTGTGTTATTATAACCTTACAAGATTTTCATAACACAGGCCTCAGTTAGGCCTGCCAGCAACACATAGACAGGGAAATCATGTTCATCACTGCTATAGCCTCGTCTGCGATTTGAAAGCAGGGTGTAACCATGACATTATCATGGATTCACAAATGGTCAAATGGTATTATTGGACCTCGGCCTGCACCCACAGGTATGTGGTCGATGCCCCGTTTTTATTTTTCTCTTTCCACAATTGTCAGAAATTTAGGCTCTGTCACACCACTCTTTATAAAACAAAAAGGTAATTGGTTTAACAGACTGTTATTTATGTGTTCTTAACTCAATTTCTAACACACTTTACAAGTTTGCAGGTTTCCACGGTGTGGCACACATAACATCTCCATGTACAACAGCAGTAACACTTTCATCTAAGCTGCAAAAACCCTCATCTTTTTCCTTAAAAGAAAACAACTGCCCCAGCTTCAATGTCATCACCATCTTTGTGCCCGACTGGCTCCATATAAGGACTGCTACATGAAACAGGCTATTATTACCTCTGCAAGTGTAATGTTTTCAGCAAAATTACACCAATTTGTAGAACTTTAAATCAACTGAAAAGGTCCAGCCAGTTCAGTCTCTACAATCAAGCTTATTGTTTCTGCTTACTATGAAGCTTAAGCCCTGGTAGGGCAATCCCTAAGTTCAACAAGAAGATTTTTCTTCAATTGATCTTCAAGCAAGACATCAATTTTCTCCACAACTGCTCTTTTTAAGCCTGGCTGACACCTTATACAGACTAATTGTTACTTATAAACTGTTAATCTTTGTGCCAGGGTGTGATCAACTACCACAACACAAATGCTACGCCAGTGTGTATGGATGTTTCATTAAAGGACTCAATGCACAATCTAATGCACCCTCTGCCAAGGCTTTTGCCAATCCAGCCATCCAGCAGCCAGTAACATGAACACTGACTTTCTTACTATGATGATGATGATGGTGTTTCATCTTTCAATAGCCCATGTGCCTTGTGGGGTTACTACCTTTCTGCACATGATGAACTTTATGGACTGTTATTCATATGAACTTTCTAAACTGGTCATATTTATTTTATAAGGACCTATCTGTCAAGAGACATTATCAACAGATGCTTCAATGAAGCTCCAAGGGTGTGCCACCCCTCAACGCCAGGTAGCATCTCCCTTATCCACTCTCAAAGTAGATTCCATGAACTCTTCTTCATCAATAGACATTGTTATGTCATATTGTGTTCTATGTGGTATCACATGTTAACATCTTTTCACATATCTCAACTGTGGTGTTGACATCCCTCGTTCTGCACTATGTTTACAAACACACCATTTGTGCGCCATCTGTAACCACCCCTGTACCAACTCCTGAACAGGCCCATTTTTGACAGTAACCTGACTATCTGTCTGCTTTTACAAACTACATACATTTTGTCTCCATTTAGGTTTCAATCTGTGATTATCGTATCACACATGTAACCCTGTTTTATTTTATCTATATTATTAATACTAATGCTTTACTGTCTACGGTGTACTATCATGCAATATCATGATTAACATTCCTTTACAATGCTCATGCTTCGGGCTTGTAAACAATTACAACTGCTTCCTATGGTTTGTGTTGCCTTTTGAGGCAACAAGGAGGGAATGTTGCCCATGGGTCCCACCCCTTGCACCCTCATGCACATGCCAATGACAAATGTTTTATTATTACTGTGATATTGCTGTATTACACTAACATGTAGTAATGGGTATCCACTGTACAAGCGTGGGTACTAGGGATCATGCTTGCTAAGTGTATACACTATACAGTATACATTTATTTACAGCATGCTAAGTGTATACACTACACAGTATACATTTATTTTACAGCATTATTTCTTAGTTTTCTGTTAGATGTAATGTTCATTTACTTATATGAGGCATACGTGCTTTGGGCCTAACCATAACCTTTTAACAAAGTATTCCTGTACACATGTATTTCTGCTAACACTGCTTTGCACCATAATGACCTTGCATCTGCTACAACTTCTGTGCCATCTTTGTTCTAACTAATGTTACATTTTCTGTATAACATAATGCTTTTCTTCCTGCTGACTCTACATTTTCTATCCAGCAATGTAATGGTACCACTTGCTTCAGCCAATGAGTACTGTCGCACCTTTTTCCTTATCTCCCTATAAGAAGCATGGTTCTAGAAAGGTTTGCTGAGAATTGTTGCATCTAGATGTAGCGAAACTTGTTTTTCTCAGTTTTTGTTTTACTGCAGGTTGTAAGTCTGTGTTTTTGTAATAAACTTGTTTATTACATGATTTTCCACTGTCTGTCATTCCTTCCACTTGTTTATCTCAAACAAGAACCTGATGCTGGAGTCCTTTTCCTCCCTACACCTCTCAGTCAATAATTCTTAATCCCATCATCAAGACTGGGGGCAAGGTCCTCTCTCCAGGGTGGTTACCCCTATTACGTGGTGCCAAGATCGCTGATTTGTATTCTCATGATTCCCTTGTTTCTTCTCTAGACATTTTACAAAAATTTAATGTAGGACAATCACAAATCTTTAAAATCTTCCAATTAAGATATCTTATAGCTCAACATTTTGGTACATGGCCTAAACTCTCAATTGTACTCCCTATCCTCTCCCGGTTCTCATACCTGGCTAATCTACCTTATGCAATCTTGAGCATGTATTTATACCTTATGTCCATTCTTCACCTGGATCCCCTAGTGGGTTCCAAGGTCTGGGATTCTCTGCTACCCAATACCCCCTTAACTGGGTGCAAATATGGAAAGATCTCCATATGTATAATACCCAGGACAAACTCAAACTTATCCGATTCCATATACTTAACAATATGTACTATACACTGGTTAAACTGACCAAAATGGGTCACCTCCCCTCACCTGTATGCTCTAGATGTGGGAAAGGTGAAGGGAACATCTTGCATATATTTTGGTCCTACGAAAACATTTCTCCCCTCTGGCATACTATCCAAACCAGGTTGGAATCCCACTTGGGGCTTGATGGTCTGTTCACAGTGTAAATTTGTGTTTTAGGTGTCTACTCCAACATCAGTGTCAAAGAAAGATTTCAAATGGCTATTACATCAATGGCTATCAAGAAACTGGTTCTTAGGCATTGGATGTAAACAGGGAGCAGATGAGGCACTCTGGGTCACCCTGGAGACAGGAAATGACACCACAATCCACATGGGGGTTGCATACAGACCCCAATCTCAGGGGGAGGGAATGGACAAGGAAATGATAGAAGGCTTCCTTAGAATGGCAGAAAAATGGGAGATATTGTTGATGGGGGACCTGAATATGCCAGATGCTAACTGGAGCACCTTTGCTGCAGGCACATCCAAGAGCATGGTCATTCTTGATGCCCTACAGGGGGCATGCCTCAGACAGCTAGTATTGGTACCCACTCAGGAGGGAGCAATCTTAGACCTGGTGCTCTCAAATGGGGATGGAGAAAGAATCTCAGATTTAGAAGTGGGTAGCCATCTGGGAACAAGTGACCACCAAACAGTGTGGTTCACGATAAACACAGCCATACAATCAAGCCATACAAAACCAAGAGTATTGGACTTTAGGAGGCTGACATTGGGAAAATGAGAGTGCCTCAGAAAAGCACTAGCAAACAGGCAAGAAAGAGGGTGGAGGAACAATGGGAGTAATCAAAACAGCCATCACAGAGGCAACAAGCCTTTGTGTAAAGCAAATCAACAAAATACCACGAATGAAAAAAACGCTATGGTTCTCAAAAGAGGTGGCAGGGAAGGTTAAGGAGAAAAGGATAACATTCAGGAAATATAAGGAAACACAGAAGAAGCAGGACAGAGAACTTTATCAGTTAAAGCAGAAAGAGGCTGGGAAGGCAGTCAGAATAGCAAAGGCCCAAACCGAGGAAAGGATAGCCAACTCTGTTAAGAAGGATAAGACCTTTAATGGGTACATTAGGGGTGAAGAAAGACCAAAAGAGGATGCTGAGGCTTAATAAAGGGAGGAATGTGGGTGGGTGACAGTGAAAAGCAGGGATACTGAATGAATATTTCTCTCAGTATTCACAAAGGAAGAGGAGGGGAGGTACCTAAACCAAACAAGAGAAACACTCTGAAGATGGGGTCTATACCAGTTCATTTACAGAAGAAAGGGTTCTGAAAGAACTAATAAAATTGAAGGTGGACAAAGCAATGGGGCCTGATGGGATTCACCCAAGAATTCTAAAGGAACTAAGGGTAGAATTAGTGACACCACTGACTACTCTTTAACAAATCATGGGAGGATGGGGTGGTACCTGAGGACTGGAGGAGGGCAGATGTGATTCCTCATCACAAAAGTGGGAGCAGGACAGAGGCAGGAAACTACAGACCGGTTAGTTTGACCTCAGTGGTAGGGAAAATGATGGAATCACTTCTGAAAGAAAGAATTGTTGAGTACTTAGAGGTCAGTGGGGCACAGGACCCAAGGCAGCATGGATTCACGATGGGAAGGTAGTGTTAGATGAATCTAATAGATTTCTTTGACTGGGTGACCAAAGTAGTAGACCAGGGAGGGGTGTGGACATGGCTACCTAGATTTTAGCAAGGCATTTGATACAGTCCACACAAGATTAATACACAAGTTAGCCAGCCTTGGAGTGGGTCCCAAGGTGGTAGCCAGGATAAAAATTGGCTAGACAACAGGACGCAAAGGGTAGTAGTAAATGGAGTCCACAGTGAAGAAAGGAGGGTTACTAGCGGGGTACAGCAGGGTTCAGTACTAGGACCGGTCCTTTTTAATGTCTTTATAAGTGACATTGCAGAGGAACTGGAAGGAAAAGTATGTCTCTTTGCAGATGACACAAAGATCTGCAACAGGGTTGATACACAAGGTGGAGTGGAAAGGATGAGAAGGGACTTGGCAAGGTTGGAGGAATGGTCAGATGTATGGCAGCTCAGATTCAATGCAAAGAAGTGCAGGTAATGCACCTGGGAAACAAAACCCAGGGAAGAGTACACAATGGGGTGAGATACTGACAACAGTAAAAATAGAAAGGGACCTCGGGTAATTAAATCAGATGACCTAAAGGTGGGCAAGCAATGTGAGAAGGCAGTAAGGAAAGCTGGGGATACTGGGATGCATAGGAGAGGCATCAATAGTAGAAAACAGGAAGTTGTTATCCCTCTGTACAGACAGTTGGTGAGACCCCATCTGGAGTACTGTGTGCAGTTCTGGAGACCCCATCTCCAAAAAGACATTGACAGAGGAGGCTGTCCAGAGGAGGGCAATCAAGATGGTGCAGGGTCTGCACAAGAAGACATACGAAGAAAGACTAAAGGAGCTTAATATGTATACCCTTGAGGAAAGAAGGGAGAGAGGGGACATGATAGAAACTTTCAAGTACATCAAGGGAATCAACAAAGTCCAAGAGGGTATCATCTTTCAGGAAAAGAGATGTGCAAGAACAAGTGGGCACAATTTGAAGATAGAAGGGGGACGGCTCAGAGGTAATGTGAGGAAGTATTTTTTCACAGAGAGGGTTGTGGATGCATGGAACAGCCTCCCTGAGGAGGTTGTGGAGTCAAAAACAGTAGGGAATTCAAGAATGCATGGGACAGATATAAGGCAATCCTAGTGGGGGGTAGGAGAAAGTAGGCTATTGGTTAACTAGGATCTGCAGCTTATCTGTTAGGGTAGGAAAATGGCAGACTAGGTGAGCCAAGCAGTGCTTATTTGCCGTCACATTCTATGTTCTATGTTTCTATGGATGGATCAACTGTCTATCTTCTACAATGAATGGCTAAGGAACTCACCTTGTGCTTTCAGTCTGAACGCTCTAATTGCAAGCAGTCATAACAGACAAACTTTTGATAAAAGTGGGCAAGTTATATGCTTTGTACCTGCACTAATCTGCCTCTGATTCTACTGGTGTTAACTTACTACATAGTATAAGTTTATGGTAGCCTTGTTGTACTCTCAGGGCACACTCAGGAGGAGTTGGGGGGCTGGGATAAAGTAGTAGATAGTTTGTTCATGCTTCTAATTTCATGACATTGTAATCAGGATGTTGGTTGTTACTTTATAAAATCTTAATAAAGCTTTAAATTTCATCCTATCCTAGTGGCACCTCAGGGCAGCTAAACTTCATTGCTCAGACTTTTGATATAGTTTGTATGTTTCCACTAATGATTACTATCAGTGATGCTTGCCCTCTCCCCGAGCTGTCCCTAAAGGAGGAGAGAGAGGTAATTTTCAAGGTTATAGCACGTGATCAGATTACTTAGCACCTGCAGTAAATCCATATGCCCATTGTGAAAGTACTTAATATCTGTTGTGTGAAACCATACTGTATTGATTACAAAGTTCTTTAATAAGGACTATAGTAACAAAAAAATAGCACCAGAGTATGTTTGTATACTGCTTTTTTTTTGCACTGTGTTTTGTATGTAATATCACTTTAAGTAAAAAGATTTAAATTAATTGAACGTCTTTGAATTTTTTGTTGGTGCCACTCACCTCTCTTTGTTTCCTTCCTTCCTTCCTTCCTTCCTTCCTTCCTTCCTTCCTTCCTTCCTTCCTTCCTTCCTCTCTCTCTCTTTCTTTCTATCTTTCTTTCTTTCCTTCCTCCACTGTGACTAATGTCCACATTTCATTGATGATGACCTGATCTAAACCTGGCACATTATGTATGTATTTAAAACACATTTTATCAGAGGCTGGGTAAGCTCTTTTCAGTTGCACTCCAGGAATTGGGGGCGGGGAACGGAAGACAGCAGAGGTAATACATACATAGTGTTGCAAAATGCATTCATGTTATGAATGGGTACATACTAAAGACAAGACTTAAACCTGAATATAATATACAAACATAAACAATACAATATATAGAATAACATGCCACAAAATTATGCAATGAACATTACTGCTATAAAAACTACAATATGAAACAACTACCGTCATTCATTAGATCTGAGCTCCCTTCCACTGCAGTTCAAAACTTACATTCAAGTCAGCAGTGCAGTGAAAAATATTTTCCAAAAACCTGTTTTTAGCTATAGTTAACAAAATGCCTGCATACCTGTTAAATGCACTTTTATAGGTGCTTACTATACTGGGCACTACATATCTTCTATTTTCTTGAACCTAGTCCTTGTCAGGTGAGGTCTAACAATGCAATGTCTAAGCAAACTGAAGTAGCCATCTTTGTTTCTTGGAGAAAAAAAAATATAAAAGCATTTAAAAAATATGTAAATTCAGGTAGAACTGGAATTTTAGTTTACCAGTAAATGATACTGGAAGATATATGGAATCTATACAGTTGAGGTAAGTTAAACAATTTTTGCCTGACTTTGTTGCATTGTTGTGTTCACCTCACACATTAATTATGAGTTTCATCCTCAATATATTTGCTGGTTACTTTGTAGAAGTAAACGTATTACTAGTGTAATATAAGAATAAGCTATAATTACACAGTATGTAACGAATGTGGTAATAACTACATTTTATGCTTTGTACTGTTTATTGGGATTACTAATGTGTTACATACAGTATACTTGTTGCAAATATGGGTAGCTGTTTATTGGGAATACTAATGTAGTTTATATACACTATGTTGAAATACATGGGTAGCTGTTTATTGGGATTTATAATGTAGTTTATATACACTATGTTGTAACACATGGGTAGCTGTTTATTGGGATTACTAATGTAGTTTATATACACTATGTTGTAATACCTGGGTAGCTGTTTATTGGGATTACTATGTAGTTTATATACACTATGTTTATGTCACGTGGTAGCTGTTTATTGGGAATACTAATGTAGTTTATATACACTATGTTGTAATACATGGGTAGCTGTTTATTGGGATTACTAATGTGGTCCTCACTGACACAGAGATGGTGGGTGCTGTGGGAGTAAAGGAGCCACAAGTGAACAGTGACCACAACTCCATGTGGTTTGAATTGGCCCTCAGGGTCAGCAACCCTTAATCAAGAACCAAAGTCCTTGACTTTAGAAGGGCAAACTTTGATAGGTTGAGGAAACTAGTCAGGGACAAGTTAGTAGAGGTGGAGGTGAAGGAGAGATGGGGGCAACAAAGGAGCCATCCTCGAGGCATCAAGGCAAGCATAAGAACAGTATTTAAAAAACAGGTGTAGAGACCACTATGGAGGGTCAGGAAGTAGTTAGGACCAAGAAGAAGGCCTTCTACAAATACAATGAAAAGCAGAGGGAGGCAGAATGGGAGGATTATCTACAGAAACATAGGAAGGCAAAAATGGCCATCAGGGAAGTGAAAACAGACACAGAGCTGCATATCACAGAGGAAGTCGAGCATGGAAAAAAAGTTTTTTTGATATATCAGTGAAAAAAGGAGAGGGAATCACATGGCAAGTTGAGGGGGGTAGAATGATAGAGGAGGATGTGCAAAAGGGCGCCATCCTGAATGACTACTTTTGCTCAGTATTCATTAAGGAGGACTGCAGGTTCATGCCAGAAAGCAGCATCAAAGTGGTTGCTAAGGGAGTCCCAGAAATGAAGCAGCTGGTACTTATAAGCCAGAGGGCCCTGAAAGGGCTGCCTGCCCTTAAGATAGATAAAGCCCCAAGACCAGATGAGTTGTATCCAAGGATACTTAGGGAATTTGCAGCAGAACTGACTGAACCACTGGCTGGGCCATTCAACAGCTCACTTAGGTCTGGGGCAGTTCCAAGGGATTGGAGAATGGCAGACACTGTACCGCTTCATAAGGGGTGGGGGTTAGGAACAACCAGGGAACTCTAGGCCTGTCAGTCTGACCTTCATCGTGGGGAAGCTGATGGAATCACTAATCAAAGAGGACCTCTTGGACTACCTAGAGAGCAATGAGCTCCAGGATAATAAACAACCCGTTTTCTTGTGGGAAGGTCTTGTCAGACTAACCTGATTTTTTCTTTGACCGGGTGATCAAGGAAGTAGACAAGGACACAGCGTGGATCTGTTGTACTTTGACTTAGAAACTTAGAAACGTAGAATTTGATGGTAGGTAAGGATCGCTTGGTCCACCCTAGTTTTGCCCAGTTTTCCCTACTTGCTACTACTGCAGACCTACTTGATCTCCAGCTTTCCCTCCCTTTCCTAACCACTAAGGTTCCCCATGCCTACCCCATGCATTCTTGAATCCCATTACAGTTTTGCCCCCACCACCTTTGCTGGAGGCTGTTCCAGGCATCCATCTCTCTTTCTGTGAAAAGCATTTCCTCACCTTTCCCCAGAGTCTACTCCCCTCCTGCTTCATAGCATGACCCCTTGGTCTGAAGCATTTTCTTTTCTGAAAAATGCTTCCCTCTTGTACTTTATTTATACCCATGAGGTATTTGAAAGTCTCTATCATATCCCCCCCTCCCTTCTTTCCTCCAGGTTGTACATATTGAGGTCCTTTAGTCAGTCTTCATAGGGCTCCTGGTGCAGACCCTACCCACTTTAGTTACCCTCCTCTGGACTGCCTCAACTCTGTCTATGTCCTCCAGAGATGCAGCTCAGAACTGGAGACAGTACTCTAGTTGAGATCTCATGAATGATTTATACAGCGGTATCACCACCTCCCTCTTTATGCTGATGATTGCCATCCCTATGCACCCCAGCATCCCACTAGCTCTCCCCACCACCTTGTCACACTGTTTGGCCACCTTTAGGTCATCAGATATGATTACCCCCAGGGCTTTTTCCTGTTTGGTGGCTGTCAGTACCACTACCTGCATTGTGTACTCTGCCCCCGGTTTCTGTGCCCCAAGTGCATGATTTTGCACTTCTTCACATTGAAACCTAGTTGCAACACTCCTGACCACTCCTCAAACTTTCTTAGATCCCTATTCATTTTTTCACCCCTGGCAGTGTCTACCCTATTGCAGATCTTTGTGTCATCTGCAAAAATGCATACGTCTCCTTCTATTCCCTCTGCAGTGATAGATAGATAGATAGATAGATAGATAGATAGATAGATAGATAGATAGATAGATAGATAGATAGATAGATAGAGATAGATTGATTATCTCATTGATTGATCGAATATCAGATAGATAGATAAATAGATAGCAGAATTTAACTTTTAGGACTAAAAATCCCTGTTTTACAAAGTTGTCCTAATATTCCAATGGTTGCAGACAAAATGTGTACACATGACATAAGTACAATCATACAATATGCACAAAGTAGAGTATACATTACAAAGCATACAATAGTATACAGTTACAAATAGTAGTAGTAGTATAAAATTGTATCAATAATTTATGAATAGGACTGATGTTACAATACTCCATTGACATACTAACATGCTAAAATGCCAGCAGAATAGGCCTAATGGTCTTTCGTGTCTGCTCATTTGGTCAGCCCCCACCCTGGGAGCTGACCTTGCTGCCCCCTCGCCTTCTCTGGCTTCTCCCTTCCCAGTTCTGGATATTCTCGCTGCATTGGATTTTGCTTCCAGAACCCTTCCCCTGTACCTATCCCACCCCCTCTTGAACCCCTTCACCATCTCTGCCTCCACCAGCCCCCTGGGCAGCGATTCCATGGCTCCACCACCCTCCCAGTGAAGTAGCACCTCCTCCTTTCTCCCCTGAATCTTCCCTCCAGCTTCCACCCATGCCCTCTAGTTGCCCCTCCTCCTTCCTTCAAGCACCCTGACTGCTCCTCCTTATTTACCCCTTCATGTACCTGAAGACCTCTATCATGTCCCCCGTCCCTTCTCTCTTCCATGTGTACATATTTAGCTCTTCGAGCCTCTCCCATAGGTCCTGTCCCCAAGCCCCAAATCATTTTGGTTGCCTCCTCTGGACCCTCTCCAAGAGTTTAATGTCCCTCTTTAAGTGTGGCCTCCAAAACTGCACGCAGTACTCGGTGTGGCCTCACCAAGCAGTTATACAGAGAGTATCACTTCCCTCCTTCTGAGGTGATCCCCTAGCGATGCATCCCAGCATCCTGTTGGCCTTGGCTGCTGCCCTCCTGCAAGTCTCCAAGTTGTTCATCTTGACATCCACCACCACCCCAGGTCCTCTCAGCCATTGAGACTTGTAGCATTGCCCCTCAAAGGTGTACACTTGGCCCGGGTTTCTGGCCCCAGGTGCAGTATCTTGCATTTCCCCTGCATTGAACCTCAGCTTCCACTTTCTAGACCATCTTTCCAGAGCCTCCAGGTCCCCCTGTAGGGCCACCCTTCCCTCCTCCCCATCCACCGCAGCCCCCAGTTTTGAGTCATCCGCAAGGCGACTCATCTCACGCCTGATACCTGTCCTTATGTCAGAGATGTAGGTGTTGAACAGGAGGGGCCCAAGGACTGATCCCTGTGCGACCCCACTAATGACCCTCATTGGGGATGAGACTATCCCACCAACTACAACCCTCTGTGTCCAGTCCTGGAGCCAATTGCCTATCCATCTGATCATCTGGCTCCCCACCCCCATTTCTCCCAGCTTATCCAACAGGTCCTCATGAGGAACAGAGTCAAATGCCTTGCTGAAGTCTAGAAAGAGGACGTCCACTGGTCTACCCAGGTCCAAGGCACTCGTCACCCAGTCATAGAACTCCACAAGGTTTGTCTGACACGATTTCCCCGGGACAAATCCATGCTGTCTATCATCCAGGCACCCTGACTTTTCCAGGTCCCCCCTAGCCTCTCCTTGACAATGCCCTCCATCACCTTGCCCACCACCAATGTCAGGATGACAGGCCTGTAGTTCCCTGCCACCTCACTTGATCCCCCCTTCTGGATAGGCACTATATGCCCCACCTTCCAGTCCTGGGGCACCCACCCTGTCCTCAGAGAGATGGTGAAAAGCTCCGCCAGGGGTTTCACCAGGACATCCGCAAGTTCCTTCAGCACTCTGGGATGTAATTTATCTGGCCCTGGTGCTTTCTCTGTCTTAAGGGATCTGAGGGCTTCCTTCACTCTCTCTGCTGTGATTTCCACCTCCACTACCTCTTCTCCCAGCTTAGCCTTCCCCCCTCCTGCTAGTGATGCCTCCCCCTCTCCCCAGACCCGCCGATCTGTAAGGGTCCCCCCTCCTCAGTATCACTGTCTCCCATGTATGATGCAGCACTCATTTTCCTTGCAGAAAACTGAGGTGAAGTACTCATTTAGTACCTCAGCCTGTTCCCCGGTCTTGTGCCCATCTCTCCCCTGTTTTAATCCTGATAATCTGCCCCTTCACCCTACATTTTTCCCCAATGTATCTAAAGAACCCCTTGTTCCCTCTCCTAATTTCCCTGGCCAGGTTCTGCTCCTTCCTTGCCTTAGCCGCCCTCACCACCCTAGTGGCCCTTCTAGCCATCAGCTCGTACTCCCCTCAATCCCTTTCACTCCTTGAGCACTTGAATTGCCTATAGGCAGCCTTCTTTCCCTGCACCACCTCCTGGACCTCTCTGGTCCACCAGCAGGGTTTTTGGGCCCTACCGCATTTTTGTCTTACTCTTGCACAGGTGCTGGTAGCATCCTGCACCCCTCTCCTGATGATTTCCCACCTACTGTCAGCGTCCATGTCTGACCCAATCACATCCAAATGCTCCTTAAGGATCCTTCCCATTTCCTTAAAATCTGCCCCCCTGAAGTCAGTTACCTCCATCTTTGTGCAGCCTTCTACCCCTCCTAGGTCCAGGCAGAACCAGACCATGGCATGGTCACTCCCCACCAATGGGTCCCTTACCTCCAGGCCCCCAATTTGGTTTCTGTCTGCCAGGACCACATCCAGTACCCATGCCTCCTGGTCGGTTCCCCCACCTGCTGAGTTAGAACGTGTCTTGAAAGACATCCAGCAACCTCTGTTCCCTGGCCACCAAGGATGTCATAGTCTCCCAGTCTGTTCCTGGCATGTTTAAGTCCCCCAACACCACCACCCTTCCCTTGCCCAATCTGCAGTGTCTCCCAACATCTGCCACCAGACTCTTCTCCAGCTCCTCCGCCAGCGCAGGGGGTCTATACACCACTCCTCTTTTCACTCTCTTGCCCCTTGTTATCAAGGTGACCCAAATCGCCTCCACGGTTCCTCTCCTCCTCCTCCCTACTCCCCATGCCAATGCAGTTTTGTGAGTTTGAGTGGAAGCTCATTTCAAAGGAGGTCCTTACACACAAGTAGACAGTTTCAAATGAAATAATAAAAATATACCATAAAAGTACATATAGTGCAAATACAATAATAACTACTATACAAATACATATACATACATACATACATATATATATATATATATATATATATAATATATATATATATATATAAAGATAGAATAAACAGTATGAATACAACACAACATTGACAAAAAATGTTTAAAATACCTAAGTTCACCAAGACTATATAATAATACAGTACTACAATCATAAGAAGAGAGCCCAAGAAAACATAAAGGAAAAACATGCCCCAGTCCACCCATAGAAAAAAAACAGAGGCTATTTAAAGCAAGTACATTTATCCTCCATACATTGTCGAAACCAGCTTTGAAGGAACCTAGATTTTTGCATTCCTGACCTCAGGTTCTAGTTCATTCCATAATTTTGACAAATAATACCTCCTTTGCATTTTGCTATAATTGTTATGTACAAAATGATCATCAAACATCTGTTTTTTAATTCTCTTAGATTGTGCTCATAATTTCTTTTCTGGGCAAATTTAGATCGAGACATATTTTCTCCACCAAATCCCAAGTAAGCCTTTGCCACAATTTGCTTTTTTCTTCATATTTCTAGGGAGTCCCATTGTGGCTGTTGTAACATATTACAATGATGGGTGCTATACTGGCATCTCAATACAAATCATGCCATCCTGTAATAGGCCCTTTCCAACTTATCTAACTGTACCTGAGTAGCATGCTAGTATATTAAATTATTGTATTTCAATATAGGCAAAAGGAACTGCTCGGCTATCTTATTTCTTAATTCTTTTGGTAGAATCGAAACTTTCCTATGGAGGACTCCTAACCTGGTGTTGACCTTGCTTACTGTGCTGGTTATATATTCTGCCAAAGTAAGCATGCTATCTGTTTTTATTTTTAGTTGTTTAACCAGGAGTAGCACACTAAGCTGAAAGCTTTTTTACAGAAGCAACATGGGAGCACAGGGAAGTTAAGTGATTTGCTCAGGGTCACACAGTATGCAAGTAAAAGCTGTGGGATTCAAACCCAGGTTTGGTCTGCTGGATGTTACCAGATTTGCAGTTCAGAGCCTTAAACCACTGCGCTATACTGCCTCCCATAATTTGTGTTGTGTTTTTATCCTTTGTTACGCCTTTTGTTTTGTATTCCATAACTTGAGTTTTTTCCTTGCTCAACACCATTTTTATTTCTTTAGTCAGTACTGTAAGATATCTAAGTTGAGCTGCAATACATTTTGCAGCTTGCCCTATTTTTGGCTCAGCCTATTAATGCCATATTCTCTGCATATAAGTATATCTCACATCTTTTATTCATCTGTGGCAAGAGATGTACAGAACTCAGAAACAATAGGGACTAGGATGCTGGGCCTCAGAATTTGCCACCCTATATTTCTTCCTTTCTGACAAAGTACCCCCAACATAGACCTGCTGCACTCTTTTCTTGTCAAGTAAGAGAGCAGTCACATTTTTATTGGGTCAGACACGCCAATGGATGAGAGCCGCTCCAGCAATAATTTGTAGTTGACTAAATCAAAAGCTTTTGAGAGGCTGACAAACACTGAGCCGACAGACTCAACCCCCCTCCAATCCACAGGAGACAGTGTTGATGAAGTTGACAGGGTGGAGTCTGTCAACCTTCCTGCCTTGAAATCCACCTGACAGTTTGACAGGAGTTTGTGCTTTTCCAGGTATTCATAGAGTTGGTTACAAACCAACCTTTCAAATACCGTTAAGATTGTTGACAGCAAGGCTATTGGCTAGCACTTTGCCAGTTTATCCCTGTCACCCCCTTTATTAATTGAAATGGTCTTTGAGTTTTTCCAGAAATCAGGCTATGTCCCTTGTTTTAGGCTGGAGTTAAATATATTTGACAGAACTGGGGCTATCTATCTGTTCTATAGAATATATATAACTCTGCCCAGCAGTGGAGACTGAAGTCGGGGATTGCCAGAGCCTGTAAGAAGTAAAGTGTCCTGCACTACAGCCTGACTGTTATGAGGCACTTCTCCCACCCCCACCCCTTCATTTATTGCTGCTGGCAGGTCACATATCACATCCCTCCTTTTTACTAAGTGTCCACTTGCAGCTTATAGACACCAACCACTAGGGATCACTGCACTCTCCACCTCTCTTCAACTCTCTACCCCTCCTAGCCACTGCTTGAAAGCTGACCCACTAGAGGTCATTGCAGTTCCTTTTGAATCATTCTACCACCTACTCTCCTCACTCTTCCCATCAGTCTACCACTAAGCACCTGCCAGCATCAATCCTGGTACTCTTTTGTCCAAAGTCTACTGACTAACCACTAAGCCAATGAACCAGAACAACATTCTCCTCTACTTTCAAACTCTTAACCCTTCCTCCCTCCTTCTCTGAATTAAAAAAATTTCTACACTCTGTCCCTGAGCTGTGCTCAAACCCAGTACCCTTGTAGTCAGAGTCAGCAACTCTACCTCTGGACCACATTGTCTACCTATTTTATTCCTACTTTCTAAGCCCTTTAGTCTCTTACCCCCCCCCCACCAAAATATAAGTTTACCACTTCTCTCTTGCTGCCTTTGAACCCTGTACCCTCACTTTCAAAGTCAGCAGTCCCACCACTCAGCTAGCACACCTCTCTATCATTACTACAGCATTTCAAAACTCTAAAAACGCTCCAACCCTGCTAAAGTGTTATCTGAGTGCTTCTGCAGACCTTGAACCCAACTCCCTGCTGCTACAGCCACTGGCTGGGCTCCTTCCTGCTACCCTGGTCAAAACTTGAACCTAGTATCTTGTGCATTTCAGGCACCAGCCCTGCCACTACACCATAGCAGCAACTAGGCTTAGAAGTGACCTTTCACTACTATCTCCCCTCTATCATCCTAGTACCCCATTCTTTCTTCACTTCAGCTCCCCCACCCTTACCAACTATGCATGTGCACCCCCTGCTCACCAGCCTCTCTCCTCTCCTCCTTCTTTTGCCTTCGACCAACCCTATTGTCCCTATTAACCCTCAGCCTCTCTATTCCAGTGTTCCTACCTACCCTCCTGTCCTCCCCTCCTCCTTTACCACTGCTCCTCCCCCTCCCTCCTCCTCCACACACCCCATATGCTCCTCTCCACCTCACCCCCCATCCAGACATTACCTTTCCTCCCCCACCAGCTCCCTTGCGCTTCTGATCACACATGTCTTCTCTGCCTGTGCTGCCCTACCCACCCCTGTTCTACAAAACCCCTTCCTCATCCTATCACTCCCCGCGTAAACTCCATCTGGCACCCTCCGACCAGAGCACTTCTCCTCCTTCTACTCCTAACAGGGAACATACACATCCCAACCCAGGCCCTGCCCCTCCCACCCACCCACCCAGCCCATTGGTCTTCAAGTAGCCTCCATGAACATATGCAGCCTGCTGAAGAAATTTGACACCCTACAGTGCTGGGCCTTGGCTCATCAACCAGACATCATAGCCCTGGTTGAAACATGGCTGTCCAAATCCACCCTGACTCATTTGTTTCCCTCCCAGGCTATACCTTATACCGGGAGGACCGAGTAGGCAAATGAGGGGTGGCTGCAATTCCAGCTTAGGGACACATTACTTGACACGACTCCCCCACCCCTGCCCTTGTAAATGGGGCCCAGGCTCTTACCCTCAAACTCACCCCGGACCCCTCTAGGAGCCCTCTCTATCTCACCACAGCTTACGTTCCCCCAAAGAACCAGCACCCGGCCCTGGTATCTTTAACGGACTACCTGGCAACCCTCCACCATAAGGCGGAGCAAATCCTAGTTGGGGACCTTAATGTAAATTGGCTCAGCACCTCCTCATCTGCGATCAGAGACTCATTTGCCGCCCAAGACCTGACGCAACTCATCACCCAGCCCACAAGAATAAACCCTAAGAGAGGTACCAGCACCCTTCTGGATGTTATTATAACTAACCGACCCCATAAAATCCAAAACATCCAGGTCCTCCCAGACTCCCTCAGTGACCACTCTCCTATCCTATTTCATTGGGCAGTCTCCAATCCCAAACCCAAAGCCCAGACCACCCTCCGCAGGCGCCTCCGCCCTGGTGGGCTGAAAAAACTTAAAGTATTCCTCACCCAGATAAACTGGTCCCCATTCATCATGCTACTGACATTGACACTGCCCTCGCCTTCTTCACTCACACCTTCAACATGGCTGTGATCTCTTTCGCCTCACCAAAACCCGGTCCAAAACAGAATGCACCTTGGGTTAGCCCGGCCCTTCTACAATTACTAAGGAATCGGATAACCTCTGGCACCTTGCCACTGAAACGGGTCATCTGTCTGATAGGCAGGCTTACAATGCAGCCCGAATAAGTGCTCATGGGCCATCAGGAAAGCCAAGGCCGACCACTACCAGGCCTCCCTTACTCTCCTCCTGGGCTCCGCCCGGACTCTCTGGGATAATATTACAACTTAACGGAAAAGCTCTCCCCTGCCCCATCCCAGCTCACTAGAAATGGCACTACCACCACCGAGCCTGCCACCATAGCTAACTGGTTCAACACCGCTTTCACTGACCTTAGCTCAGTCCTCCCTAGTAATTTCTTTGACCCTCCCCCCAACCAACCTCCCCCTGTCCTCCAGTGCCCCAGCTTCCACCTGCGCAAGATTTCCACCCGGGAAGCCAGACCCATCCTAGTCAAAGCTTTGAATGGCAACAGTCCCGGCAGTGACTCACTGGACCCCAGTATCCTCAGGCTGGTGCTAGATGAAGTCCTGCCCCACTCACCAGCCTACTTAACCAGTCACTCTGCCTGGGACAATTTCCCACAGCGTGGAAAACAGCCATTATCACACCATTCACAAAGGGGCGACAGGTCATCGGCCAACAACTGCCAATCTCCATCCTCCCCCATCTCTAAAGCCCTGGAGAAAGTGGTGGCCAATCAAATCACTGATTATCTGACTAAGCATAACATTCTATGCCCAGAGCAACATGGCTTCCGTGCTGGTCACAGTACCAGCACTGCCTAACTAATTCTCCAACTTCCACACTCCTCCTTGATACCAGCTCCCTAGCTGGTGCAGTGTTCATTGACCTCTCAAGGCCTCTGACACCGTCTCCCATCCACTTCTGCTGAATGCACTCTGCCACACTGGTCTCGGCTGGCCCCTTAGCATGGTGCACAAGCTACCTTGACGCCTCGATTGCAGTGTAAAAATCAATAGCACAGTCTCCGATACCCGTCCCATTCACTCTTGGGTCCCCAAGGCTCCATCCTGGGCCCCTCTCTTCTCGCTCTATCTGAACACCCTGCCCAGTGCATGCCTGGCAAAATTCTACTGTATGCAGATGACGCTGTCCTTTTGCCACCCACCGCAATCCTGCTCCTCCAGGACACCCTACAGCAGTCTTTCAACAGTGCCGAGCCTGGTTTAAGGAGCGCAGACTCATCATCAATCTTAAAAAGACCAAAGCTATGCTCTTTTCCCACCCCCAAAACAAGGCTAGCAACCACCCACTCTATATCCTTCCAAGTACCAATCAGCCACTGGAACAAGTCTGCTCCTACAAATACCTTGGGGGTTACCTTCGACTCAGCCCTCACATTTCACAACCACATCGATGCCTTAACATCCGCCACTAACATAAGGCTGGGCATTCTCTTCCGCCATAGAACCTGCCTTCCCCCAAATGCTCTCCTCGGCTCGCTGTTACATCATCCGTTCTGTCCCTTGTAGACTATGGCTCACAGTCTATGGTGCTGCCGACACCACTGCACTCAAAAAAATTCACTTAACCCTGAACAAAGCCTGCAGATTGATTACTGGTGCCCCCAGGCTCACTCACACCTGTCAGCTGTATGTTGAGGCTAAATTGCTTACCCTAGATGAACGGCTCCAATACCAAACCTGTCTCCTCACAAAAAAAATCCTACTCAGGCTCTCCCCCCCTGGGGTAACGGCATCCATCCACCAGAGCCCTCCCACTATTGCAACACGGTCTTCCAACAAGACCACTCTAATGGTCCCCAGATCAAGAACCAGCCGTGGCCAGAGGTCCTTCTGCTATAGAGCCCCAACCTGGTTTAACTCTCTCCCTGCCCCCATCTCCAATGCCACCACCATCTCTAAGTTCAAAACCACCCTTCGAAACCACATCATCAACACTCGTAACTGCTCCTGTCTCTGAAAGTAGCCTCCACCTCTACTTCTCTTGACACGCCCCGGCGGCCTCCACCTAGCCATCCCCACCACCACTTCTCTGTACACCGTGCCTGTGTTTAGCCTGGCCAGTACCAGCTGTTTCAGTATTTACCTACTAGATTGCTCACTATTGATACCAACTTGTGTAACACCTGTTCTCAACTTACATGTACCCTGTAACCCAAATGTATTTGTCTGACCACAGTGTGACGTGGCGCCTCTGTTGAACGCCTATTGTTTTGCAAACCTACGCTATGTAACCAAAAACACAATGTATGTCTTTATGTGATGAAGTACCTTTGGAAACGAGCCTCTGGCTCAAAGGTTGTAAACTGATTTTACAAATAAATAAATATATACAGGTATATATTTTTATAATTTTAATTTTTATTTTCATCAGATATGTTTTGTCCAATATGTAGTGCAATACAGTTATACAGGCATAAGTATATCAAAATCACATGTCTGCATTCCTTGTATCTGTAAGCACATTTGGTTTCAACAATAACTAATACAGGTTTCAGGTTGGATGTTCTACAGAATATTTTAGAATCTTTGGGACGGATATTCAAACTGCGCTATTTTGTAGCAAGCTCTGCACTGCACAAAATAGTTGCACAGGGGTGTGCTGGGCGATATTCAAAGGAGTTGCGCTATTGAGCAACTCCTTTGAATATCACCCCCTGGCCACAGCCACTGTGCATGGCGCAGTGGAACTTGTGCCACCGCAAGTGGTCAGAGTGGAGCATTCAAGTTGCGGTGGTGCAAATACCATTGCGCCATGCGCAAATTTCCGATATTCAAAGGGTGACATGCAAATGGGGCCATAATTCATGCAAGGCGCAGGGGGGGCCATTTGCATCTATTTATGGCCTCATTTGTATGCCATTAGCATGCAGGTGCGCCGATCCCTGAGGACTTGCACCTGGCACCCTGCCAGGCAGCAGCTGTCGAGGACCGACGCCCCCTGCAGCCCAATTGCAGGCAAAAGTGTCAAAATCCCCCCCCCCCGACTGGCCCGATCGCGGGCAAAGCTTAAATAACCCCCACCAGCCTGATCGCAGGCAGCAAAGTGTTCCCCAGAACATATCCCTGGTGGTCAGTGGACCGCTAAGCCCGATCGCTGGCTGAGAAAGTTTAAACCCCCAGAAAATATCCGTGGTGTTCCAGTGGATCGCTAAGCCTGATCATGATGGCTGCATAATGTGGCTTACACCCCCCAAGACCATATTCCTGGTGATCTAGCAGTCTCACCCCACCCACGGGCCCAATCCGACCCCGCCTCGGCAGTCGGGCGTGGTAGCTGCATCCCATCTCCTGCCCTCTGGTTACCGGCCGACGATTGCCGGTAGGCTGTACGCCCACTTGGGAGCAAGAGCCATCGGCTTGCAGCCTATTCTTATAAGGCAGTCCAGATATGTGAATGAATTTCATTCATATCTGACCGCCTTAGGCGATATGGGTGCACGCCCATGGCTCTTGCCTGCACCACCGGGCATGAGTCTCACCGGGCAGTCAGTCGGTGGGCGCGGGAGGACAGGCGGTGGGATGCTGCCGCCCGCCGCCGCCGGGGAGCGGGGTGGTGGGGGAATGATGCTTTGCCCACGCATCAGGCCAGTCGGGCAGGTGGGATATTTATGCTTTTGCTCCGATCGGGCCAGTGGGCGGGGGTGGGGGATTTTACACTTTGCCCGCAATCGGGCTGCAGGGGGCACAGGAGAGGTTGAGGCCAGCCACAGGTGGCAGCTGCTGTGTTACGCACTGCAATGCAGCAGCTCACCTGTGGGTGGCCCCGACTTACTCCTTTGGTTTTGGCTCAAAGTTGTGCAGGCGCAGGTTGGAGTTGCGCCAGAAACTCTGCACAGCCCACTGAATATCGGGCTGTGCAGTTTATGCATGGATCCTCCTCCAGTTCAGCATGCATTCATCTGCATTGCGCTGTTGCTCAGCTTGCCTTGGGGCACAACTGCCTCCTGCTGAATATCGCAGAATGGCGCAATTTCGGACTTGCGCAGGTGCAACCCTATTGCACATGGCGCAACCCTTTTGAATATCCCACCCATTATCTCAACTTAATCTAGTTCAGTAGCCTTTTGTGTATTCAGTTCATTTATTTGTTTTTGTACCTCAACATCTTTTAATGCTCTAAAATAAAACTTTCAGAGTTTCTCATCAAATTTTGGTTCTTTATCTTGTGACTCCAGGCAGTTTGCATCACTGTCATTTGACACTCAAATTTAATATCAGGAAGCGACAAAGTAATGGTTTAAATTATTTGCAATTTGGCACATTGTCATTTCTAGACCTCTTTCATCTCTTAAACTTATTTCCGTGTCTTTCTTAGTATTCCTTCCAGTTGTTTTATTAGATTTCCTTATTGTGCCAGACTTTTGTTGATCTATTTTATTTTGACAGCATCTTCTTTTAGCCTTTTCAATCATATTTTTACGTTTATTCCTGATCTTTTTAAATCATTCCCAATTCTCATCCTGCAGGGTCCAGTTTGACTTCTTCCAAATTCTGTCCATCTAATCTGTTTTTAATTTTTTCATCTACCCATGGATGGTGTCTATTTCTTTCTCTAACTTTTATAAATGGATGACGGGATATTCAGACTGTGTCCGGCTGTGTCGCAAGCCTGGGCACAGCACAACTTGGCTGCGCAGGGGTGTTGACAGGGTGATATTCAACGGAGCTGCACCATGGCACAGCATTGTTGAATATCACACCTTGGCCACCCGCAGTGTGCATGATGCAGTGGCACTGTGCCAGCATAAGTGGCCAAAGTGGTGCAGGGGGATGCGCTAGCGCAAGTTCCATTGCGCTAGGTGCAACAACTGCAATATTCAAAAGTGCACATGCAAATGAACCATAATGTATGCAAGGCGCAAATGGGGCCATTTGCATGTCATTATGGCCCCATTTGCATGCAGGTGCACCGATCCCTGGGGACTTGCACCTGGCACCCTGCCAGGCTGCAGCCCTCGGGGACCGATGCCCCCTGCACATCGCGGCAAAGTGCCCCACTGCCCGATCGTGGGTATGTGTATAACTCAGAACATGTCCTATATCCCTGGTGGTCCAGTGGATTGCTTGCAGCCCGATCGCGAGCATAAGTCTGTTTACAATTGTTAACACTATTCCTGGTGGTCCAGTGGACGGCTCGCAGCCTGCTCATGGGCGTCAGTACAAAATAATACCACACCAAGCCAACTCTGGTGGTCTAGTGGTACCACCTTCCCACCCGTCCACTGAGCCCCACCGCCCCGCTCCCCTTCCGGTCAGCGGCGGGCGGCAGCTCCCCACCCGCTTGCTGTCCCGCAGCCTGCTGACCAACTCCCTACGGTAGGGCTGTACACCCATTGGTCCACAGTGTGAGCCAATGGACATGCAGCCTGTACTGTACTATGCAGTCCAGATATGTGAATGGATCCATTCATATATCTGGAACGTGTAGTACGGTATGGGCTGCACGCCCCTGGCTCACGCTAGGACCAATGGGCATACAGCCCCACCGTGAGGAGTCGGTCAGCAGGGCAGCAAGCAGGTGGGGAGTTGCCACCTCCACTGACCAGGGGGAGGGGCAGTGGGGATCAGTGGGCGGTGGGAGGGGTACCGCCAGACCACCAGGATTGGCTTGGTGTGACATTTTTGTACTGACGCTCATGATCGGCTGTGAGCGGTCCACTGGACCACCAGGAATAGTGTTAACAGTTGTAAACAGACTTATGCCCACGATCGGGCTGCAAGCAATCCACTGGACCATCAGGGATATAGGACTGTTTATGTGTTCTACATTTGCCCGTGATTGGGCTGCGAGCAGTCCACTGGACCACCAGAGATTTAGGACTCTTGTTTTATACATATGCCCGCGATAGGGCATGGGAAGCGCCACCACGAAGGTGCAGCCAGAGCTTAGTGGCCACCACAGGTGGCAGCTGCCGTGTTGCGCCCTGCAATATGGCAGCTCACCTGTGGGTGGCCAGCTGTTGCTCCTTTTTTGGCTCACCTGTGTGCAGCGCATAGTAGGGTTGTGCAAGCATGGGCTCAGCATTCGGGCTGAATATCAAGATGTGCAGAGTATGCATGGAGTCGCCCCCCTGCACCGTGACACATTACTAATGTGTTCTGCATCAGGATTTGTGCCAGGCTCAATCCCCTTTGAATATCGTGTCAGGGCGCAACCCTTCTGAATATCCCATCCGAGCATTTACATTGCAAATACCCACATAAGTGTTTGTAAAATCCCTAATTGCTAGACCCACATGTGAATAAGGTTTATTCATTCCTAGTCTACTTGCCCTGTTTGTTGCTAGAAACACAATTTGTTAAAATTCTTAAAGTCTCTAATACATTTAACTGGGACTGGGTTTACCTTATCAAGCTTTTGTTCTAATACGCATTCTGTATAGCAGTGATACCCTAATTGTTGGCATCCCTACCTTGTGATGCAATGCTTTAATGCCTGAAGTCTTAAATATTAAATCTAAAATACTTCCGTCACTTGAATGGGTACTTTTACGGGATGAGGCATTCAAGATCTGTGTCAGACCTAGGGATTGAAGTTCAGCTTCAAGTTTTATTCCTCTAGCCTCTCCCATGCTGTATTAAAATCCCCAATTAGAATTGTTTCCCTTTGTTCAATTAGTGTTGTTAATTTCGAGGTCAGAGGTTCAAAAGCTACTACCCTTACTTTGGGATGTGAATAAACTACCACTACACAAATTTTTGATTTTAGAATGTAGATTAACATCATCTCCATATGTTCTAGGTTTCCTGAAAAAAGCATTTTTGTTTGGTCTAAATTACTTTCAATAAATAGTGCAACCCCCCCCCACCACCACCACCATGCGGTGGTCTATCATAATGGAATATTTCATAATTCCTTACTGAAATCTCAGAATCTGGATTTTTTTTTCAAAAGCCGTGTCTCAGAGATTCCTACAATATCATAAGCCCCTCTGTGCAGTCAATTTTCAAACAGATCTTGTTTGCTCACTAGACTTCTATCATTGTCATGGGCTATGTTTATGCTGTTTATCTTTTGCAATGGGCCAGGATTGATTTCAATATCTCCACTCACCAGTGACAGCATCAAGCAGAGAATTAAACCCTGCTTGGATTTATACTAACAAGTTTTAATCCAGAAAATATCCCAGTAGCTTCTATTATGGGCTTAATGTAATTCTTATTCCAATGGCATTTGAAGCTATTACTTCTGCCTGATGATATATATGCTCTTATGGTATTGAAACTTGCAAGTAGAAAAGTTAAGGTTTTGTACACAACTTGTTGGGGTTTAAACAAGCATTTGTCAATGCTGGATGTTTGCTTGCTGGCACTGGCATTGCTAGTGCAGGAGTTAGAGAGATGCATAACAGGAATGGCAGTATTGAACTAACGCCAACCCCCATCCCACCATGCAGAGACTGAAAGGCGTTGGGGTGTGCTTTGGGTCGTGGCCGCCGCGCTTATGCCATTCCACCACCCCACCCTGCAGACACCGACAGGTGTCGCAGTGTCTTTGGGTCTTGGCCCTTATGCCCAACCCATTCATACAGGAATAAGCTGAGATGGGTGCAGTATAAGGGAATGGGTGAACTTTAGGGCTGAAGACTCCAAGGCAAACCTTGATGCCTGTCAGTGGCTGTAGGGTGTGGTTAGAATGCTGTGAGCATTACGGCCGATGAACCCAAGTCACACCCCCCGATGCCAGTCAGTCTCTACAGGGTGGGCGTTATGGTTGAAAACCTTCACCCCAGGCATTTGTTGGTATTTTCACTCCAAATTTTCAAAATGGGATTTTGGGACCCCACCTCATGAACACTGGAATTATCATTTCATTACTCAATCCTGAAAGGTGATTTCACACAGCAACTACGCCATTTGGTGCCACAGGTGTGGAAACACATTTTGGGCAGGATGTGAAAAATGACAGCTGTACTGTTCGTGAGGAGGTGTGGAAAAATGACAATGTTGAAAATCTGGAGTGAAAATATGAAAAATTCACGGTTATGAGCATATGTAGAAACTGCACAATGCACACCTGTAACATGGTCATTTTTTGGAATGTTTTGCACCAAATGTTTAATGTGGGTTTTTTGGGACTTCCCCTCATGAAGAATGGCACTGTGATTTTTTTTAATCCATCCCGAAAGTTGATTTTGCACAGCAACCATGCCATTCTGCGCCACAGGTGCAAAAACACATTTTGGGTAGGATGTGAAAAATGACAGCTGTACTGTTCATAAGGAGGTGTTAAAATGGCAATGTTGAAAATCTGGAGGGAAAATATGAAAAAGTGGCAAAGTTTTGAGTGTGGGTGAAAATGTGCAATGCACATCCATAACGTGGTAATTTTTGGAATTTTCACCAGATTTTCAACACAGGCATTTTAGGACCTCTGCTCATGAACAGTGTCACTGTGATTTTCTTAATCTGTCCTGAACACTGATTTCCCACAGCAACTGCTCTATGCTGTGCCAGACATGTGGAAACACATTTCAGCCAGGATGTGAAGAATGACAGCTGTACTGTTCATAAGGAGGTGTGAAAAAATGCCAATGATGAAAATCTAGAGTGAAAATATTAAAAATTCATGAAGTTACAAGTGTGCATGGAAACTGCGCAACACACGCTTGTAACAGTGTAATTTTTTGGAATGTTTTCACCAAATTTGCAACATAGGTGTTTTGAGAGCTCATCTCATGAACAGTGACACTGTCATTTTGTTAATTGGTCCCGAAAGGTGATTCCATGCAGTGACTATGAAATCACCTTTCAGGACCGAATAACGCCATGACAGTGACTGAATTCATGAGGAAGGGTCCCAAGAACCCCATGTTGAAAATTTGGTGCCAAAATTCCCCAAAATGCTCAAGATATGCACCAAAGTAAAAAAAAAAAAAACAACATTTATGCCATTACACAGCTTACCGGCATTTCTTCAGTTCGCATTCAGCTTTGAAGAGTGCACACGTGTTCCCTGTCCACTGAAGATCATCGTGCCAGGCTCCAGAGGTAAGTATGGAGTGAGGGTGGATGTGGGGAGGTGGGGTACGCAGAGGGTGGGTGCAGGTTGAGTGAGGGGGCAAGAGACTCAGCGAGGGACCGTTTTCTTTTTTTACAGGTTTTATTATTTTTTTTTAAGAAAAAGACAATGTGGGACTTTTGGCATGCTGGGGTGGGCTCCCAGTGTGCCACCTGGAAGTTTGTTTGGTGGGAGTGGAGCCAGGTATTGGGCACCCCATCAGCCATACAGTGTGGGGGGAGAGAGCATCAGCCGTGGGGGATTGGGCACTCCTCGGCACATAACAAATGGGGAGGGTGCATCATGCTGACGGGATTGGACTACCAGTCGGCAAATGAACTGAGGAGGGGACATGCTGACAGGGGATTGGGCACCCCATCAGCTTCACCAAGGACTGTAAGAGGCAGCGGCTGTCTATCGGCTTCCTGGGGACTGTGAGGAGGCTGACGGAGATGCCGTCACCATGTTTATTGAAGGACACCACACAATGCAGCTGTATTGACTGCTGCAGTCAGGGACCACCCCACAAACACAGCTGATTGTGTAGTGATGGGGCACTGCCTGATTGCAGTGTCAGTGCTTGAGCATAGTGGCATGCCTCATTAACTGCCATCAACGACAGCATGCTCCTCTATTGGCCGCGGGCAGACACCAGCCCTAAAACGGACTGCTGCCATTCGCCACAACACTGCCATGCCTCCACAACCAACTTGTGAAGGAAGTTATCATTGTGTTTTCTTGCACATGCGCAAGCAAACACAAAAGGAGGGATCGCTAAGAGGTAATATATGTACTCATTCTAATGAGCATCTGAAATATCACTGCTGCATTGTGCCAAGATTAACTATTTGAGTGCCCTCGTGATCCTTGTAGATAACCTTGCACTGTTCACACCATACTCATTCCATCCAATCAAAAGGCTGGGTTTCCTAAAGCTGATTTTATAATTGTGTGTGGAGGACCTCTCAAAACCATAAGAGGTTCCAATGTGCATACTTTGAAAACAGTGAATTATACCACTTTTTCCAGGATTGGGGATTATTTTCTCTCCATATTTTCTCTAAATGGCCAATTTATATAGCAATTTGTCTTACTGTGCCCAGCCAACAGAAGAGGTATTATTGGGCAGGGTAGAAACTTCCAAAATAACATCATAATACATGACTTTACCTGCTACAGTATATCCCAACACTCCAGAGGTGCAAGGTCAGAATGGACTGTAGACCCTGCAAGTTAACCTTGCTGGGAAAACATGAGTCCACCTCTGGCAATAACTGGTGTGGGTCCTGCTGTAGAACCTTACTATAGTAGTTACTTGAGTGGCACAAGGCATAGCCAAGTGCTTTAACCAGCTGGGGCATAAGTTATCACAGCACAGCTTGCTAACCTTGGAGTGCATTACTGAGCTTATTAATGTGCATTAGAAATTGTATCTTTTGAGCACAGTTCTGAATGACATTTAAAAGCTAACCCCACGTACTAGAACAAAAGAGGCATGCGGTTATACTCCAGGGCTCTTGCAATGTTACAAATTTCTCCAGTTTCACTCACATGGTATAGGAGGCCACCAGGACCCTTTGATGGAACCACAGCTTTGTTTACGTGGGTTTTCGATGATGTTGGGCATACACACTGGTCTGCCAGTAGTGCATCCTACATGAGGACTGGCCAGGGTAGGGGACCTGAACACAACACAGATGTAAAACACAGTTACTTACCTAGAAGAGAGGGCATGGGCTACACAAACTTCATGGCCCCTCTGCCAGCCAACAAAGCAGCAGCACTGGCATTAGCAATGAGGATAACCACCCACCTTCCAGGCAAGACAAAGGGTGATCCCATTACTACCCCAAATGTAAAGGATGAGGGACAGGGGATAAGGAAGGAAATATATATATGGGAACGGGGAAGCTTATATTCCTTCACGCGCCATTTTTAATACACAGGCTAGACCCCTGTCTGGGGACTCAGAAGGGCGTGCCCAGGTTCCATCCACCTTGGGGAATGGAGAAACATTGTGGTGTATTCCTTGTCAGAGTATGAAAAAAAAGGGGCACCCAGGTAAAGGGGCTGGTCAGGAAAGAATGCAATGGAGATTTCTAGAGTGATCACTCGGTGGGCTGGGCAGTTTGTACTTGACTGGCAAGAGCGGCCTCTGGGGGCCCAATGCTAGGCCTGAGCTAGAGAGGCAGTAGAGGCTAATCTAACAAATGTTCTTGGGGTCCAAGAAAAGATCCAAGAGTCATGTCTCATAAGACTGTCAAAGGGAACCGGGCTGTCTACATCCCTCCAGATATGAGAAGCTATAACACATTATAAAAAAAGTTATCAGAAATGCTGCAATCTGATTGGCTGTTAGGATTCCAACAGACTTACATTAATCCATGTTATACTGTCACGTACAGCCTGATCACAATGGCACATGTATTCTTCCTATCAGCATTCCATCCTCTAGCACTGCTGAATGACTGGAATGATGTATTCTGATTCTGAACCAGCATTCTTAAACTGTTGGTGGAAGAACTATTTTATTAAAAATCTCCCTCTAAGTGAGGAAAACATTAAAAAAATACACTTTAACACTTTTCTTTTGGAATCATTTTTTATAGTAGCAATAAGGCACTTCCAGGGGTTAGATTAACAGTCAGTTAATCACCTCCTAGGGGCAATATGGCATTCGGCTGTGCCTCGTGCCACATTACACCCCTAGGGGGTGATTAACAGACTGTTCATCTAACCCCCTGGTCATGTCTTATGCTTAAATCATGTGCAGCTGGTTGTTGGAGAAACAGACATTAAGATGCCAATTGCACCAAGGGACTAGTTCAAGAAACAGGCTGCCACAAGAGGATGTTGCTGAGTGCACGTAGCAGGGGACTCATGTTCTAGCAGATATTGGCCCCACTGTCAGCGGCAGTAAGGTTACCTGGCACCATCCCTCCAGTGTTGGCTGGAAGCAGAAATAATATGCATGGACAGTCTCTGACCCAGTGCACTATACTGGATGCTTTAAAAATCAGGACTGTGGCTGTGTGCAGCTATGAACTGGGGGCTCATTACTTTGATCACCTTCAGGTGAACTAGAAATAATTGAACTGTTAGAACCTATTACTGCATCCTTTCCAGGATGCTTAGGGTTGATTTTAACATTATTTGACTTGTCTAGGGCAGGTAACCTCTGCCTCTTCAACTTCACTAGTGCAGGTCCTCCATGACTGCCACTGAAATTGCTGCTGTGACCCCCCAATACTAATTCATGGCTGGTCACTTGGCATGATTACTACCAGAAATGCAACTGTCTGTGTCACAGTATGAGAGAGAGCGTGTCTTCCTCTGCTCAACCCAGTTCAGTGCCCCAGTGTTGGAGAGGGAATGTGGTGAAGTGTAGGATGATGCAGACAGAGCTTTTGCATGGAGGGGCCAGGGCTGCATGACTGAAAAGCCAACACCATAGCATTGTGTGGTCCATGGGGTGGGGTGGGTCGGGTCAATGAGAGATACAGAGACTGCAGTGGCAATGAACGGGGGGAGGGGTCTGCATATTGTTTTCGCCTGCATGGAATATACAGTGTATATATTTTTTGCTGTGTTGGTGGTAGGGGAGTGACATGAGAGAATGTTTTTTTTGCTGTGGTTAGGGAGTGACATGAGAGAGATTAATGTGCAATTATAATTGCAGACTAGTGAAACCATCTGCAGGACAGTGCTATTTTGGGGCAACTTATATTGCTGGTTAGTGCAGGGAAAAAAAAAGATATAGTAAACACCTGCACCACCCCCCCCACCACCAAGTGCCCCTCCATACTAGGTTGGGCCTGGACTTGTTCAATAAATGGGCAGTGTGTTCATTTTCATATGCAACAAGCATGGTTTGTGTTTTTTTGCTAACAAAGGTTGCTGCAAGAGGTCAGCAGATCAGAGGCGAGTGGTAATTGTTCTGCACCTTCCACGCCTGAGGAAACATGGTGCATTAAAGGATCAGAGTCCACTCAAGTCTCTCCTTCCCCATCAAAGTTCCACCAAGGACAACAAAAGAACTGCGCTCTGGCCACACCTGTTTGTCTATGAATTCCCCACCCCCTGCCCCTCTTCACACTGTTTATATGTGACCCCAGGGGCTTACCTGGGCTGCCACACTCTTGAGGTCCCACACAGCTGCTGCTGTACTTCCAGCTCTCCCTTGCTTGACCATGTGCATATTGTGGGGGGAGAGAGAGAGAGGTGGCAGCACAACTCTTTAGCTCCCCCAGAGCCCTAGAGTCTACATGGCTGTAGCCACAATTCACAGACCCAGTCCTCCGATTGTGGCAGAGGGGCCAGGGAACAAACAGGATGCCTCCTCTTTCAGCACCTCAGTACGCCATTGGGACACCGACTGCCGCTGATGGAGTGGAGTGCATGTGCTAGGGCTCTTCCCTAGCACCCCCACTGGCAGACACTACTTATGAATCCACTACCCCACCACTAAGGCAGGTTAACTGGACACTGTCCCCAGAGGGCTGGAGCACATCCCTGGAGCCAGCACACAAAATGGGGGCATAGAATAAAGAATTTGGAGCACAAGGCTCCTGCAAAACATGGGTGTGTTATCTTGCTGCCTCTGACCAATCAGAGGGCTAGAAAACCCTAACAACAGAAGCAAAATATTGTGAAGGAATGATGCAATCAGCACCTTCCCAGTTGTACTGGCAGGCTTAAAGAGCCAAATTAAAGTTCAGGACAGTGCAGAAAGACTAAAGGACAGCCATGACTGACCAACAGAACACTGAGTTGAAGGAGAGAAGTTTCTAGGCTCACGGTAGTTGAGAGACTCAGAAGTGAGCTGACCTTCTGCTTCTTGTTAGAAATGGAGGTTCAGCCAGGCCCAGATCTTGGGACGTCCTGGGCTGGGATCATCCTTTCAATACTTCAAGGCTTATATCTCTGCAACTGTGTCAGAGAGTCACCTGCAGAATGAAGCTCCTGTGAGAGAATCTGGATGTCAAAACATTGAGGAAAGCTGCTGAGCTGAGGAATCGATGACAGAGACCTGCACCATTACTGAGCTGCTGCGGAGCCAGGGAGGGGGGCCTGCTAGCCCTTACTGAGTGGCGTGAATAGGGAGTTATGGTACATGCCCAGAGTATGAGGGTACTATCAGTACTACAGAGAGAATCTGGATTGTGGGGTTGCTCCTGGGGTCTAGGCTACCTGGGAACCATGAAGGCTGCTGCACAGTGCTCCTGCATACTGAATGTTGAGCCAGATGGATGTGCTGCTGCCAAGTGTCTGAGAGAGTCCCAAGTGCTTCATATCCTGGCCACTGGGGCCCACTACCATATGTCGCCTGACTTGCTGCTGTGTACTGGTTCCTGCCCAGTCAGAGCTGCTGCATCCATGGGTCACACGAGTGCTGGTGCTGCTGGCTGGGGTCTTTTGTAATTTTCCTTTGAGTACAGTTACCTCATTGGGATTACAAAGCTGGATTTTCTGAGCATTAGGGGTGCCACGTTCCTTACATTGTGCTAGCATACTATGGGCTGTTGGGGGGGGGTGTTAAACTGCAAAATTGCTAAATCACATCAAGTGCACCACTGAAAGAACCCAGGCAGCATAGCTACCAGGCCTGCAGAGGGGCTTCAGTGTAATTCCTGAGCACCCAGAGTCACATATTCTTTTGTCATACTTGAACTCACAGTTTTAATACTGATACCAGCTGAAGAGTTTACTGCACCCTATGTAGGATAATTTATCCATACGAGGCTCTTAACTGGGTGGGTGCTTCCTAGACTGTGTGGGTAGTAACTCCCAACACAATGGCTCCCAGGGGGTTTAGGGTGGGAGTGCTCAAGGTGACTTGCAACAATCTACCTCCTTTCCTCCAGCTTCCAGGCCTGTGTTCCAGCACTAATTTTTGAATTATACCTCTGTGTGCACCGCACATTTACTGATGAATATAACAAACGCCTCATTGGTCCTTAGAGTTTGGACCAGTCCAGGATAGGCAGGTGGGTAGGTACTGCATCCCAGAGAGTGATACTCACAGATCTGGCCCACTTATTTTCTCTGGGTGTGGCACCATTCAGGTTTTTTTTTGTTTCTTTTAATCTGTGCTCGGATCAACCCTCTACCGCAGAACAAACACAGAAACAGAAAATGATGGCAGAAAAGACCATCAAGCCTGCCCAGGGTTCTCTTATCTGTCCTGGGACCTCTTGTCCATATGTGTTTTATCCCTCATGGTGCACCACACTGCCCTCCCTACTGCTACTGACCTCAGCAACCACAAAACCATTCAGAACTCAACCCTCAACCAGGTGGGCCCTGTACAGTCACAAACGTGAACTCTGACACAGTGACCCAATGGGTCACATAAACACCTGCTTTCCTATAATTTTTATTCAGAAAGATGATTTACACACCTCTTCCATTCTTGCCAAAGCTGTACCCCCTGCACACTGCACTTGTACTAAAATACTGTTCGTGTAAGCACAGTGTTTATACTTATTATTTGTGTGAGTTCAGGTTTTTCTGCAGTCTGAAAAATACCAACAGTCTCAAGTTATTGGATATCCTCCTCCATTGACTTCTGTAAACAAGGTAACTACTCAGGGTTATTACTTTCTCCCACAAGGACTCCTTCCTGGGACACCTCCTGGAGGCAAACAGTTTGCATGTTTAACAATGCTCCCTTCTCTCGGTTGTCATATATGATTATGCAAATGATGACTTGCTCCAAATCCATTCCTACAGAAACCAAGGAAGGGTAATCGCTGGCTGAGCAACATGCCTCACCCTGGAATTTAAAACTTGTAAGCCCCCTAGTCCAACTTTCGGAGGGGGAACAAAGGGCTATTGCAAGAGATGTGGCAAATGGATCAGTTCCTAAAGGGTATAGAAAAAACTCGATCCTAAAAGGAACCCGGGATACCGAGAAAAGCAATCATGTGAAGAAGTTAGCCAAAATCAAGTAATTTCATGTTTCAAACAACATGAAGTCTTGCTGTATTTTGACAAGTGCAGTTAGCCTGAGCCTTTAAACTGCCCTGTAGAACAATGGGTTAACTTTTCTATGCATGGCATAGAATGTTCATCTTGAGCTCGGTTGATATCTCTGCTGTTGTTATTCGAACTGCAATTGTCAGATTCTTTACTCCACTCACTGAATAGTCGCCCGGAGATTTCTCCTGCTGCTCGGTTCAAAGTCGGTTGAAGTGTCGGTTTTCGACCTAAATTTTGTTTCCGCATAGTCAGTTCAAGTCTGTCTGTGGTACCATGAGTACTAGATAGGTTTTGTTCTGTTTTCTGTGTGGAACTTGTAAAAGGCGTGGATCGATTTGGCTGAACCGATCATTCAGGTAAATTTGTACTTTACTTTAGTGTGTGGTTACCAGTCCGTGATCGGGTTCTAAAAAACAGGTTTAGTACATTTTTTCCAAGACACGTGACACAGTCAGGAACCGATAGGAGTCTTGCTCATGTTGCCAAAAAGGGTAAGTTTAGTTAGGTTGGCTCATGTCTGAGAAACCCAAGAAAAACTGGCCCACTGAGTTTCAACACTGCAGTGTGTGGGAGGTCTTTGCTAAGGCCGATCCCACACCACCTGTGTTTATTGTCTGGGTTTGACTCACCCGATTCAGACTGCCAAATTTGTAAAAATTTCCCAAATCTACCCTGGAAAAGAGATTAGGCAGACTGAAGGAAAGGAGGCCGAGAAGTCCTCTGACCCGGATGGTCAGCCGGTTCGGTTCGACCGAACCAGAAGGAGTGCCCTCTGACCAGGGCGATATCTTGGCAAAGGAGAGCCGATTTCAAGGAATCGGTTCTGACAAAAAGAAACGCAAAGACAAATAGACCAGTTTGGATCCAGAATCTCATATCTCCGATCACGAAGAAATAGCCAAAGTGATTCATATTGTGGGAACGCTTGCCAGGTTCCACTGATCTGGCACCTTTTGGCAGGGGCTCGTTCAGTCGGTTTCCCTGGTTCAAGATTATACCCTGGAAGAATTTTATGAACCGGAGTTTGAGGAGGAAGGAGAGTTGGAAGATGATTATGGTGATGGTGAAAGGCTGGATGTGCCTGTTGACCCGGACATCTCCCCAGACAGACCTTCAGGTGTTTCTCCTCCTAGGCTTTCTGAGTCCCCTTCGCACTTCATGTTTTACAGAAAGGTGGCTGGTACCCTCCAGCTTCCTGTGGAGGAGGCAGTGGAGGATCAGGAGGAGCCTGACTATGTAGAGATGATGGACATCCCAGAGTCCAGGAGACTGTCTATTCCCCTCCACAAATCTTTTGGGAAACAGACACAAAAAATTCTTAAGTCTCCCAATTCCATACCTCCTGTGGATAGAAGAATGGGCAAGAGGTATACTCTTTCAGGCTCAGATACGGAGTTCCTTTATCAGCAATGCAGCCATGTTGGGGTTGTAGAGGCTGCTGCCTGTGATAAGGCAAGCATTCCCTTGGCATCACACTGCCCAGACAAGGACTCCAGGAAGATTGATGCCATGGCAAAGAAGCAGTACATGGCATCTTCCTTGGGACTCAGGCAGGCGAATTATATGGCTCTATGCAGCCAGGTATCAGAAGTCCAGGTGGGACACTGTACTGGCACTGGCTAACAGGTTTCCAGCTTGCCAAGGAGCTGGAGGAGGTGGCTGCAGATGGGATTGAGGTATCAAAAGTTCATTTTCATGCTTCTGTGGACTCCAATGATGTATCATCAAGAGTCATGGCTACATCTGTGGCTCTTCGGAGAATGACTTGCCAGATGTACTAGCCTCTCACAGGATACCCAGACTATGGCCATGGATTTTCCTGTAGTGGGTAATTTCTCTTTGGGGAGTAGACAGAGAATTACATGAAGAAAATGGATGAATACAGGACCACTTACAGGAGTGCTCAGGCCAAGGAAAGACAGGCACCTCCTCAAAGGCAGCTGTCCAGGGGCAGAGGCAGACCTTTCCAAAGGCCTTTTTACCAACCACAGGCATCTTCTTCCTTTTCACAGAGGGTGTTCTTCAGAGGGAGAGGCAGAAGGGGGATGAGCAGGCCTGCATCCACCCCTCAGCCTAAAGCCCCTGCCAAGCAGACACCCTGATGAGTCTGCCCGGGTCGATTCTCCTATCCCAGTAGGGGGTAAGCTAGCTTACATTGTCCAGGACTGGATGTCTGTTACATCAGACAAGTGGGTCCTGGAAGTAGTAAGCTAGGGACTGGTTCTCAGCTTCAAAAAAATTCCCAAGATGAGAGCCAGATCTTTTCCACCTGCAAATCTCTCAGAGACCCTTGCCCTAGAGGCAGAGGTTTCTTCTCTCCTAGCTCTAAGAGCTATAGAGAGAGTACCTACCCTACACTGGGGCAAAGGACTGTACTCCAGGTACTTCCTAACCCCCAAAAAGACAGGAGAGTGGCGACCCATCCTGGACTTACGATACCTGAACAAACATCTTTTAAAGCCAAAGTTCAAGATGATAACTCTGGGAATTATCCTTCCTCTCTAAGGCCAGGGGACTGGCTAGCCTCCTGAACCTCAAAGATGCCTACTGTCACATTCCCATCAGGTGCTCCCACAGAAAGTACCTCAGGTTCAAGCGTTGTCCTCAGGCCACTATCAGTTCAGAGCAATGCCCTTGGCCCAACCTCAGCCCCAAGGGTCTTCACAAAGTGCCTGGCAGTAGTTGTTGCCTTCCTAAGAAGACAAAAGATTTCCATTTTTCCATATTTGGATGACTGACTCATAGTGGGCCAGTCCCCAGACCAAGTCAAGTCACACCTGCAAGTGACCCAGCAAGTGCTCACTTCTTTAGGATTTCTTCTCAACCTACCAAAGTCAGTTCTAGAACCAGTGCAGCTCCTCACCTTCATAGGGGCAGAGATGGATACGGTAAAAGCAAGAGCCTTCCTTCCCCGGGAAAGGGCAAGAGCTCTCATGGAACTGGCCTCTTCATTCAGCCTTCAGGTGTCTCGACCAGCAAGGCATTTCCTTCAGCTCTTGGGCTACATGGCAGCTTCTACAGCAGTGGTTCAAGGCACAAGATTCCAGATGAGGGACATTCAGTTCCACTTAAGAGCTTTTTTGTCCCAAAGAAAGGATCCCCTTACCAAACTAATCCCAGTGACTCGAACTCTGATCCAAGCCCTGCAATGGTGGCAGGATCAGGACAATTTGAGGCAAGGGGTCCATTTGCCACTCAGTCTCATTCAGTAGTCCTTACCACAGATGCTTCCCTGCTGGGCTGGGAGCTCATCTGGGGACCTCACCACCCAGGGACTGTAGTCACCTCAGGAATCTCTTCTACACATCAATCTCTTGGAACTTAGGACAGTGTTTCTGGCACTGCAAGCTTTTTTCAAATCAGTACAGAACAAGGTGGTTCAGGTCAGAACAGACAACACTACCACCATGTGGTACATCAACAAGCAAGGAGGCACTCAGTCTACAGCCTTGTGCACAGAAGTAATGAAGTTGTGATCCCTGGCTTATAAACATCTCTGCTAGCAGTTCACCTTCCAGGGAAGGACACTGTCCTAGCAGATGCACTGAGCAGAATATCTCAGGGCCATCACTAATGGGCCCTGGAACCTCTGGTATTGAAGGTGATTTTCTCAAGATGGGGCACTCCAGAGACAGATCTTTTTGCAGCCCCAGACAATCACCAACTTCCCCTTTTTTGTTGCAGACCCCCAGTCTTGGGCTCAGTCCCCCTGGATGCTCTGATTCTGAACTGGGAAGGGAAATTTCTGTATGCTTCCCCCCTTCCCTCTCCTGTTCAAAATGTTAGTCAAGATAAGGTCACAACCTTGCAAAGTGATTCTGATTGCTCCAGACTGGGCCAGGCAGCCATGGTATCCCTTGTTGCTGTCCCTAGCAGTCCATCTTCCCCGTCTCTTGCCAGGAATTATAACCTGCTAACATCCTCTCAGAGGAGGATTTGGTACCCGAATCTTCAGCTTCTCAGTCTCAAGGCTTGGCTCTTGAAGAGTTAGAGTTGCAGATCTGCATCTTTCCCAAGGGGTTCTGGATATCCTCAAGGCTTCTCAAAGCCCTCCACCAGAAAGACTTACAACTCAAATGGAAAAGATTCAGCATTTGGTGTTCTAAGAAGAATATTTCTGGACACTGCTGAATTGCCTACTGTTCTGGATTATATGGTCCATCTCAATGGCTTAGGCCTCAGACAAGCTACTCTCAAGGTACACTTGTCAGCTGTTTCTGCTTTCCTGTCAGTAGGCAAGTCTTCCTCACTGTCATCCCACCCTGTATTCTGTAGTTTTTCAAGGATTGCTTCACCAATCCCCCTTTAGGGCTCCTGCTCCTGCTTGGGATCTTAATGTTTGCATTGCTCAGCTTATGCAACCCCTGCTGAACCTTGTCCTCAGAAGAGCTTAAGTACTTGACTTGGAAAACTGTGTTTTGGTAACCATTACTCTGCTAGACATATCAGTGACTTGCAAGCCTGTCGGTGGAACTTGATTTCATCGCTTCCAGAGATAAAGTGGTCCTTAGAACTAACAGAAAGTTCTTGCCTCAAAGTGGTTTCAGATTTCCACCTGAATCAGTCTATATCTTTTCCTGTTTTTCACTGATCATTATTCCTCAGGAGAGAGAGGCTACACAGTTTGGATATTAAAAGAGCCCTTATCTACTACATAGATCACACTAAGGGTCACAGGTTTGACTCCCAACAGTTGTTTCTCACTCATGGAGAAGTTGGAAGGCAAACCTGCCACCAAGAGATCTATTGCCAGGTGGATTGTGTCTTGTATACAATTCTGCTATGAAAACTGGGTAAACTCCACCCTCAGGCCTGAGGGCTCATTCCACAAGAGGTACAGCTGCTTCCCTGGCTGCTGCCAGGGATATCCCTCTTTTAGAAATTTGTCGAGCAGCCACCTGGAAAACAGTCCATACTTTTACCAAGCATAACTCTCTGGATATCCAGGCTAGGAGTGATGCTCGGTTTGACACAGCAGTACTTCAGAGCCTATTCCCAAAGTAGGTTCTATCCCTCCTCCATGAAGGTACTGCTTGGTAGTCTGCACTTGTCAGAATACAGCAAGACTTCGTGTTGTTTGAAGAAAAAATTACTCACCTTAGTAATTATGTTTCTTCTAGTGGAGTCTTGCTGTATTCTGACCTCCCCCGCCTCCCCTCTCAGAACCTAGATTTTTTGGGATGTGGGTGGGCAAGCACAGTGTTGGCACCCTAGGGGTGCCCCCTTTACACCCTCTGTTCTCATGGGTGAGATTTTATTTCATTTGATTGGTTTTGCATTTGTGTTTCCTGACTTGAATCTTCCTTTGAGAACCCAAACATTATTTTTCTGCCAGTTGGCTAGTTAAAAATTTTACAGTTTCCACACAGAACACCTAGTGAGTTTTGCTCATAAAGATCTGACGGTTGCAGTTCAAATAACAACAGGCAGAGACATCAACCGAGCTCAAGATGAACATTCTATGCCATGCATAGAAAAATTAACCCATTGTTCTCCGGGGCAGTTTAAAGGCTGGAGCTAACTGCACTTGTCAGATTACAGCAAGACTCCACTAGAAGAAACATAATTACTAAGGTGAGTAATTTCCTTCTATGTTAAACAGTGGTGCTACAAGTTCTCAATCTGACCAAAGACTACTGTAAGCAAAATATACTTAACTGAATGAAACCTGCATCATAAATCTGGAAGAATCCTTTAAGCAGTTGGATAAAAATAGAAAGAAGTTGTTAGACGTTATTGTGAGTCACCTACAAACATGCACGCTGAAAGAGAGAGCTGCGGATCCCGTGAGTTGAGTTTTATACCTGGAGCATACTTACCATTGGTACAACTGAGATTTGCCTGGATTGGGTTTTGATCCATGGCTGTGGCTGTTCCCCTTTTCTAAAACACTTGAGAGATGGCAGATAATCAGTGACACGTGTCCGAACCCAGTCAAGTCCGAAACGCCCAGCAGGCCTGAAATGTTTGCATAACTAACCTCTTCTCCTACCTCCTGTGCCCAGCTGCCCCCCCGAGAGCCACAATAGGCAATTTTAAAAAAACGCTAACAACCCCCACCCAGTTGCTGACAGGAAGTTAGCACCTCAGAGGAAAACCAGAGGATGGTGATTTGATTGATGAGTCGCGCTGCAGAAGCGGTGACTATTAGCGACTGCTTGTCTGGTCCTGGGCTGGCCTAAGTTAGGCGAAGGAAGGTACATCACTTGCTGAGCCCTGGGTGGGCACGCGGGCAGACTGCGGGCTGGGAAGGGCAAGAGACAACTGGCACAGTGTGAGCTGTGAACGCTTGTCATGGAGAGGAACTCAAGTTTTCAAACTTTATTCACGTTACGCTATAGCCTGCAACTACCTCAGTTGGCAACTACTGTACCCATTCAACACTCATCAACACACAGACAAGTCAGGGCAAATTGTTGTTCGCTTTGTTTTCAGTTTGTTCTTTGTCCTGATGGGGCAAACTACTCTGTCTCTCTCCCTCCTCCAGCTGTCTTTTCAATCACATTGCAAGGGTGCAGATTGACCACTACAATCAGGAATGCCCCAGCATCACAGCTGATTGTTCTGTGATGAGGTGCTTCCTGATTGCAGTGGTCAATTGCTTTGAACATAGTGGCATGCTCATTAATTGCAGCAGGGCTCTATTGGCACGGCATGGACCAGACTGCTGCCATTTGCCACAACACTGCCGCACCTCCACAACCTGCTTGTGAAGGAAGTTGATGCAATGTGTTTTTGCACATGCGTAAGCAAACACAAAATGTGGTAGAACTATTTAGGTTTGCCACAATTATAGTTGTTACCCTAACCAAAACATAAATGAATAAATATATCATAGCTAAATTAACTTAAAAACAGTATAAGTAAATCTTAACTTAATATTGAAGATAAAACAAGTGTTTATAAAAAAACACCTCCTGGTAATGCTTGTGAAGAAAGAAATTTGCCACACACCCCTTCTACAATATATTTGCTGCACATCCAATTTTCTTTCATAAAAATGTTCCTGTACTAGCCCCCAAAATATACTTCAAGGAACCCAAGAAGTAATTTTATTTTGTACCAGCATAGTCAAGTTTGCTGATGGGCAAGAATAAAAATAGCTTAAATGCTACTATATTATTTTTACTAAATATTTAACAGATACAAAAATCTTTATACATCATACAATGAGTCTTACAAAATTCAATACACTTACTACTAAGATTGTTCAGACTTATAAAATATCAGCGCTGTGAACTAAAGAGCATAAATAAAAGCATACTTTTCTCAGTATTAAGGTCCACCTTCAGGAATCCTAGTTCGGGTTTCTGTCCCGAGTGGTGCTTGCACCACATGTGCTCACACCATGTGCTGCACGGGCTTTTTAAACTTAGCCGTGCCTCCTCCTATTGGTAATGCCCCCTCTGCTCCTCCTGCACCAGTCTGGTTCATCTGGGCTGTCTTCAGGACCAGAAAGTATTGGCTTCTTGCCTGGTGATAGCTGCTGACAATCTGGGCAGTACAGCAGGGGAAACAAGTTCAATACAGGTGGCTGGCTTGCACAACAGTTCAAAGCCGCAGATGTTCTCAGGTGCAGATGTGTGGTACGTGCTTTTTGAACTTAGCTGCCACTCCTCCTATTAATGATGCCCCTCTGCTCCTCCTCAACTAGTCTGGTTCAGCTGGACTCTCTTCAGGACCAGAAAGTAATGGCTTCTTGCTCAGTGATGGTTGCTGACAATCTGGGCAGTGCAGCAGTGTAAAAGTTCAATGTAGGCAGTTGGCTTGCACAACAATTCAAAGCCGAGGTGTTCTCAGGTGCAGATGTGCAGCATGGGCTTTTTGAACTTAGATGCCCTCCTCCTATTGAAAACACCCTCTGCTCCTCCTCCACCGGTCCGGTTCAGCTGGGCTCTCTTTGGGACCAGAAAGTACTGACTTTTGCCCAGTGATAATTGCTGACAATCAGGGCAGTGCAGCAGGGAAAATACATTAAAGCAGACTGGTCCCAGTACTGATCCTTGTTGCACCCCACTTGTCACCCTCCCTGTCTCAGAGTAAACTCTGTTTACCAGCGCTCTGTCGCCTATCCCCAACCAATTCCTTACCCAGTTTAAACATTTGGACTCCACCTCAGGCTGCCCAGCCTGTTTGTGAGTCTCCTATGTAGAACGGTGTCGAAGATCTTACTGAAATCTAGGTAGGCCACATCCACTGCTCCACTCTGATCTAATTCCCTGGTCACCCAGTCCAGAAATCTATCAGATTTGTTTGACATGACCTCTCCCCAGTGAATCCATGCTGCCTCGGATCCTATAAGCTGCTGGATTCAAGATACTCCACAATCCTTTCCTTCAGCAGTGATTTCATTACTTTCCCCACCACCAAAGTCAGGCTGACCAGCCTGTAATTATTAGCCTTTTCCCTGCTACCAGCTTTTGTGCAGTGGGACTACATCTGCCCTCCTCCAGTTCTCCAGAACCACTCCTGTCTCTAGTGAGTGGTTGAACAAGAATGTCAGAGGTGCAGCCAGCACCTCTCTGAGCTTCTACAATATCTCTGGATATATCGCATCTGGCCCCATTGCCGTGTTCACTTTCAGATTTGTGAGTTCCTTCAGGACTCTCCCCTTTGTAACTGGACTAGTGTCCACCTCCTTCCTTTGATGCTCCTATCACTTATCTGTGATCCCTCACCTTCCCTTCCTCTGTGAACAAAGAAGAAAAATATTTGTTTAGGAAGCCTGCTTTTCCTGGTCCCCTCTGCATGCTCCCTCTCTTCCTCCTTAGCCTTATAATCCCTCCTGGTCTTTCTCCTTTCAGTTATACATATGAAAATGTCTTGTACCCCTTCTTTACTGCCTGGGCTATTTTCTCCTCCATTTTATCCTTTGCTGTCTTGACTGCTTTCCAAGCCTCCCTCTGCTTCTCCTGATACACCTCCCTATCCTCCTCCTCCTATGTCTCCTTATACCTCCTGAATGCTAACTTTTTTGCCCTTACCTTCTCAGCCACCTCTTTTGAGAAACATAGCAGTCTCTTTTTCCTCTTGCTTTTGCTAACTTGCCTAACGCAGAGGTTTGTTGCCTTGACAATGGCCCCTTTTAGTTTCGCCCACTGTTCCTTCTCTCCACCCTAGTCCTCTCACCCTGCCAGGGCATCCTGAGGCATTCCCCCTTCTTTGTAAAGCTGGCCCTCCTAAAGTGCAGGACCTTCGACTTCAGCCAGGTTTTTGATTTGACACCGCACAAAAGGCTACTCAAAAATATGGAAGACCTGGGTGCAGCTAGAACCACAGTGAACTGGGTAGGTAGTTGGCTAGAACGGAGACAGCAGAGCATGGTGGTCAACAGGGCTAAATCAGAGGAAAGGGAGGTTACGAGTGAGGTTCCACCAGGATCTGTCCTGGGTCCAGTCCTCTTCAACATGTTAATTAGCGACATTGGTGAGGGATCCAGGGCAGGTTGTGTCTCTTCCCAGATGATACAAAACTATGTGGGAGGGTGGAAAGTGATGAGGGAATAAGGGCTATGCAGAGGGAACTACAAACACTTGAGGGGTGGTCAAAGGTCTGACAGTTAAAATTCAGTGTCAAAAAGTGCAAAGTAATGCTCCTAGGGAAAAGGAACCTCAATACAGAGTACTGGATGGGTAGGGTGAAACTTAGCACTACAGAAGAAGAACAGGATCTAGAAGTTATCATCAGTAACTCCCTTAAACACAGTTCAACAATGCCTATAGCAAGGCTAACAGGATGCTGGAATGCATCAGAAGGGGTACTGATAGCAGAAGAAAAATAGGTAAAACTTCCATTATACAGATCCCTGGTGAGGCCTCACCTGGTGTATTGCATCCAGATCTGGAGCCCGCACCTCAAAAAGGACAGGGATAGATTGGAAACAGTGCAGCACAGGGTGGCAAACATGATTCAGGGGCAGCAGGTCCTATGAGGAGCACCTCAAGGCACTAAATATGTACTCACTGGAAACCAGAAGGGTCAGGGGAGATATGATAGAGACCTTCAAGTTTCTTAAAAAAATTAACAAGGTAAACTGCAGGAATTATTTACCCTGAATACCAATTCAAGGCCACATGGTCATGAGTGGAAATTAACAGGAGGGAGGTTCAGGTGGGATGTGAGGAGTACTTCTTTATGAAAGGGTGGTGGAACCTTGGAACAGTCTGTCAGTAGAGGTGGTGGGTGCAAACACTGTCAGAGATTCAAGCAGGCATGGATAAAATGAAGGAAATAGTGGTTACCCGGGCGACAAGACCAGGAAGGAGAATGAGGATAGGACGGGGAGGGTTAGTATCCTGGAGGAACAGGTTCCAGGGAAGGTTACAGGAATTATAGGGAGTATGGGCAGACTGGATGGATTGCTGTTGTTTTACTGCCATCATGGTCTCTTCATCATCTAATGTAGTTTATATATACCATGTTGTAATATATGGGTAGCAGTTTATTGGGATTACTGATGCTGTTTATATATACTATGTTGTAATATATGGGTAGCAGTTTATTGGGATTACTTATGTTGTTTATATATAATATAAAATGGGCAAGGAAATCCCTGTGTTCCAATTGGCTGAGACTTGGTTCTATCCATTGCCTTCAGAAAGCACTACCAATGGAGAAAAATAAGTCCCTGCCAACCAGAGCAACTCACAAACAAGCAATCTTTGTTTATTAAACGCTATTCCAGAATCAAAATTATAGCGTTGAACATAAAAACTCTAAAAAGCATATTTAAAACCAGAAACAATTCTAAAACAATTTAGGCAGCCAGGTTCAGAACTTCAAATAAGTGTCACGCTAAATAAATAGGTTTTCAAGGCAGAGTTAAAGGCCTCAATGGTCGAGCACTCTAAACCGATGAGGTAGAGAGTTCCACAGGGTCAGAGCCACAAATGCAAATGATCTAGCTCCCAAAATTTTAAACAAACCCTGGGAACCTCCAGCAATCCCTCATTGGCAGACCGGAGATGGCAGAGGGGCGATAAAGGCAAAAGAAAGCTTGAAAATACCGCAGATCCTGTCCATGTAGGGCCTTATAGGTCAGTAACCAACTTTGAAGGTGATCCTCCACTGAACGGTAGCCAGTGCAGTCTGCAGAGCACAGGTGTGACATGGCAGGACCTCAGTAAGTCATTCAACAACCTGGCATCCACATTCTGCACCAGCTACAGGTGGTGAAGGTCCAACCCGCTAGCCCTAAGTATAGGGCATTGCAATAATCTAGGCGGAGGTCACAAAGGTGTAGACCAACATTGGAAGATCGTCTGCGGGACCAGGTGTTTTATCTGGGTGATATTCCTCAAATGGTAAAAAGCGGTCTTGATAACGGCTGACACCTGAGACTTAAGTGTCAGCCCGGCATCAAGTATAACACCCAGATTTCACACCTGATCAGAAGTCATCAGTTTGCTGCCCCCCAGCCATAACCCGGATGGCTGACCAGCAGACAACCCCTCTACCCAATGACCTGGATCCACAACCAACACTCGGTCTTATACAAATTCAACCCTAACCAGTTGCCACTTATCCAATCCTGAATCTCAGAGAACCAGTTGTTAAAGACTGAGACAGCGTCACCCTGCTCTGGCACAAAGGACATGTACAGCTGAGTATCATCTGCATAGCAGTGAAAACTCAGCTCATACTGCCTTATAATGTCTCCTAATGGCAGCATGTACACCACAAACAACATGGGTGACAGCACAGAGCCCTGCGGCACCAAACAGGACAGGGGGAGCTGGCCAGAGGAAAAAATCCCCAACTCCACTCACTGAGTCCTGCCCATTAGGAAGGAATGAAACCATCTGCGGACTGTCCCATACAGACCACAGATCAACTGCAGGTGCTCCAACAACACACTATGGCCCGCAGTATCAAATGATGCAGAGAGATCGAGGAGGACCAACATTGAATGGCTCCTCCAGTTTCTCGCTATTAAGAGATCATTAAGTATCTGAACCAGCATTGCTTCAGTACTATGCCTCTGGACTGGAGAGGATCATAGACATCGTGGTTAGTAAGATGATCTTCCAATTGCAATGCAACTGCCTTCTCAGTAACCCTGCCCATAAAAGGCAAGTTAGAGACAGACCTGTAGTTAATGAGACAGTCAGGGCCAAGAGAAGATTTCTTCAGAAGGAGACATACCACCGCCTCCTTCAGGGTGTCTGGGAACATCCCCGTCTCCAACGAACACCTAGCTATCTCAGCCAGGACTGGTCCGATGACCTCCATACACCCCCGCCAGAAGGTGCATTGGACCTGGGTCCAAACTACAGTAAGTCGGTCACAAACCTTGGCTGATCTTCACGATGTCCGTGATTGCCACCCAGTCAAAGTCGAACCAGGCAAACTGGGCACCTGTAATCTCCCACCGATCATTGCATCACCCATTTGAGTGAACCACACAGATCTCTGATCTGATGGTGCCAACCTTATCTGAGAAAAATCGAGCAAACACCTCACACTTTTCTGTGAAAAGCTTCCCAATTCTGGAATCAGGCTGGATTGCACAGTCTGTCCACAGTACGGAAGAACTTGAGCTGGTCGATTTCTCATGGTGGCAATTTCCCTGGACAGGAACTCTGCCTTCTCACAAGAGATGGCTGATTGATAGTCCTTATAATGGGACATCAATCTAAGTTTGTCATCAACCAGACCGGATTTCCGCCAGCATCGCTCCAACCTTCTCCCCACTCTCCTCAACTCCCTCAAAGTCCCATCAAACCAAGGGGACCAAGGATGAAGATTGAGGGGTCGAATGTATGGAATCCAGGGCAGCCTTCACTGCCTCATTATAGGCCAGTAGATGCTCTCCTGGATCCAAGCTTACCATCAAACTATCCGATAGGTCCAGTACTGCCATACGACCGTCAAGGGTCAAATCCCATAAAGGGTGGTACTAGACCATCTCCAGAGGGGCAGGTCTATTGGGGGGAGCCACAAAACTGAACCCTATAGTATGGAGATAAAACTACCCCATGGGGTTCCACCACCACATCAGAGACCGCCATCCCTAGTAGGAACACTAGGTCCAACGAGATGACCTTGCCACATAGAATTTATAACCACTTACTTCCCGATTTCCATAACAAGCATGTCTGCATCCTTTACTCATCTATAAAACCTTCAATTAGGCCCTAAAATAAAAAGTCCATTAAATTAATTAAAGTAAGTAAACAATGTAATATTATTTTGCTCAAGAGCCCTCCTTACACACAAACACAAATTTAAAAATCAAATACTATACAGAGTTTCCATTGCTGATGTTTCTTTGATGACCATGAAAATCCCTCCTATCCTTCCAGTTTGCCAGAGAACTCTCTGGCAACAGATAAAACTGAGGTGCTTGTTCTAACTGAGGGATATGTGTGTGTGTGTGTGTCCCAGTGGAATTCTGAAGAATGTTGAATTCCTGTATTCCATGTTACCTTTCTGTGTGTGTGTGTGGGGGATTTACTACTGGAATAATGCAGAGCTTTGAATTCTTCTATTCCATGGAAAACAATCACACAATGTATTAAATGTGAAAAAGACAGATGATTGACAGGCGAAAAACATCTGTGGAGGGACTATTTTACATAATTTAGCAACACTTCATTATATTTTTTGTGGCTTTGATAACTTTTAAGAGTGTTCATTTTTTTAAACGTTGCCTATGGGCTCATTTTATATAAGCAATAAGACACTTCAGGGACATTGTTTGTACTAGGTTTACCCCACAGTCAGGGGCTAAGGCACTCAGCTTAGTCTTGTGCCTTACAACACCCCTGATCGTGGGGTAAACCTAGTACAACCAATGCCCTGTTGTGCCTTATTGCTTAAATATGTTATAATAACCAGGGAGTATTTTTTTCCCATAGGGAAACCCAGTTATAATTCACCATTTTAGCCAGCTGGTTATAACGGAGAACATGTGCTGGGTTTCCCTCTCTCCATGCACATGCCAACTGCTGTCACACCCGACAATTCACTATTTCTTGCACTCGAACTCCTCAAACTACAGTACAAAAAAAAAAAACACTTTTGGAACACTTTTAGAAAGAAAGAAAAGTAAACGTTTAAACAGCAGCTCCACTGATAGTATTATTGGAAGAAACACTGAGCTCACGCTGCACACACTTGTCTCAGTAGTGTGAGCCATCTTTTACTATAACCATTCATGTACAGCAAAAGTCAGCCAGCTCTTCGGCTGACAAGAAACAAAATTAGTGCAACAAAAATGCCCTTCTTGTGCCCTGTCCCTCTTGCCGCACTGCTGCCTTGTTTCTGGGGATGAGGGAGTGAAGAATTGGTGCTAAAAAAGAGCCAGAAGTAAAGGAAACATGCAGCTTTGTCTTTGGTCACATAAAAAGCTGATTGGGGGACTGCTGTTGACTGCAGCTTGAAGCATGAGCATTGAGGTAAGATCCTGTCTAGATCCATATAAGAAAAACAAAATAATAATATTAAAATAGGGACTGTGTATTTTGAGACTATAATGCCATCAAGAGGTTCTGGTGACATGCTGGAACCTCTCTAGCTTTGCTGTCGAGGTTCACATGTCCCCTGAACCTCTCGATGATATTAAAGCCTCAAAATACACTGTCCCCTATCTATTATTCTATATATTGGTTCTTATGCTGTTTTTACTGTTATACTATAAATTCAATAAAAATATAATCTAAAGAAAACAGGGTCCCTTGTTGCTGTTGCCTTTTTCCTGCCTGAAATTCTTTTATTTTTTTTTTTGTCCATTTACACTTTTTCCTTTTCAGGTTTTTCTCTCAACCCCTCCCCCCCAAAAGGCCACAGCATACACATGCATGTACGTGCATGGAGGCACACACACACACACATGGAAACATAGAAACATAGAATGTGACGGCAGATAAGGACCGCTTGGCCCTCCTAGTCTGCCCATATTCCTGCCTAACAGATAAGCTGCAGATCCTCATTAACCAACAGCTTACTTCCTCCTACCCCCCGCTAGGACTGCCTTATGTCTGTCCCATGCATTCTTGAATTCCCCCACTGTTCTTGACTCCACGACCTCCTCAGGGAGGCTGTTCCATGCATCCACAACCCTCTCTGTGAAAAAATACTTCCTCACATTACCTCTGAGCCGTCCCCCTTCTATCTTCAAATTGTGCCCCCTTGTTCTTGCACATCTCTTTTTCTGAAAGATGCCACCTTCTTGGGACTTTGTTGATTCCCTTGAGGTACTTGAAAGTTTCTATCATGTCTCTCTCCCTCCTTTCCTCAAGGGTATACGTATAAGCTCCTTTAGTCTTTCTTTATGTTTTCTGGTGCAGACCCTGCACCATTTTGTTGCCTCCTCTGGACAGCCTCCACTCTGTCTATGTCTTTGTGGAGATGGGGTCTCCAGAACTGCACACAGTACTCCAGATGGGGTCTCACCAGCTGTCTGTACAGAGGGATAACAACTTCTTGTTTTCTACTATTGATGCCTCTCCCTATGCATCCCAGTATCCCCCCAGCCTTCCTTACTGCCTTCTCACATTGCTTGCCCACCTTAAAGTCATCTGATATAATTACCCCCACGTCCCTTTTCATTTTTACTGTTGTCAGTATCTCACCCCCCATTGTGTACTCTTCCCTGTTTTTGTTTCCCAGGTGCATTGCCTTGCACTTCTTTGCATTGAATCTGAGCTGCCATACATTTGACCATTCCTCCAACCTTGCCAAGTCCCTTCTCATCCTTTCCACTTCATCTGGTGTATCAACCCTGTTGCAGATCTTTGTGTCATCTGCAAAGAGACATACTTTTCCTTCCAGTTCCTCTGCAATGTCACTTATAAAGACATTAAAAAGGACCGGTCCCAGTACTGAACCCTGCGGTACCCAGCTAGTAACCCTCCTTTCTTCACTGTGGACTCCATTTACTACTACCCTTTGTGTCCTGTTGTCTAGCCAATTTTTTATCCAGGCTACCACCTTGGGACCCACTCCAAGGCTGGCTAACTTGTGTATTAATCTTTTGTGTGGGACTGTATCAAATGCCTTGCTAAAATCTAGGTAAGCCATGTCCACAGCCCCTCCCTGGTCTACTACTTTGGTCACCCAGTCAAAGAAATCTATTAGATTCATCTGACACGACCTTCTCACCGTGAATCCATGCTGCCTTGGGTCCTGTGCCCCACTGGCCTCTAGGTACTCAACAATTCTTTCCTTCAGAAGTGATTCCATCATTTTCCCTACCACTGAGGTCAAACTAACTGGTCTGTAGTTTCCTGCCTCTGTCCTGCTCCCACTTTTGTGAAGAGGAATCACATCCGCCCTCCTCCAGTCCTCAGGTACCACCCCATCCTCCCATGATTTGTTAAAGAGAGTAGTCAGCGGTGTCATTAGTTCTACCCTTAGTTCTTTTAGAATTCTTGGGTGAATCCCATCAGGCCCCATTGCTTTGTTCAACTTCAATTTTATTAGTTCTTTCAGAACCCTTTCTTCTGTAAATGGACTGGTATTGACCCCCCCCCCCCGTCTTCACAGTGTTTCTCTTGTTTGATTTAGGTACCTCCCTCCTGTTCCTAGGTACCTCCCTCCTGTTCCTTTGTGAATACTGAGCAGAAATATTCGTTCAGTGTCCCTGCTTTTTCATTGTCACCCTCTACCCACATTCCCTCCCCTTTATTAAGCCTCAGTATCCCTTCTTTGGTTCTTTCTTCGCTCCTAATGTACCTATAAAGGTCTTATCCCTTATTAACAGAGTTGGCTATCCTTTCCTCAGTTTGGGCCTTTGCTATTCTGACTGCCTTTCCAGCCTCTTTCTGCTTTAACTGATAAAGTTCTCTGTCTTTCTCCTTCTGTGTTTCCTTATATTTCCTGAATGCTATCCTTTTCTCATTAATTTTCCCTGCCACCTCTTTTGAGAACCATAGTGTTTTTTTCCTTCATTGTGTTTTGTTGATTTGCTTTACACAAAGGCTTGTTGCCTCTGTGATGGCTGTTTTGATTACTCCCCATTGTTCCTTCACCCCTCCTTCTTGTCTGTTTGCTAGTGCTTTTCTGAGGCACTCTCTCATTTTCCCAAAGTCAGCCCTCCTAAAGTCCAATACTTTTGCTTTGTATGGCTTGATTGTATGGCTGTGTTTATTGTGAACCATACTGTTTGGTGGTCGCTTGTTCCCAGATGGCTACTCACTTCTAAATCTGAGATTCTTTCTCCATCCCCATTTGAGAGTACCAGGTCTAAGATTGCTCCCTCAGAGTGGGTTCCAATACTAGCTGTCTGAGGCATGCCCCTGTGGGCATCAAGAATGACCCTGCTCTTGGATGTGCCTGCAGCAAAGGTGCTCCAGTTAACATCTGGCATATTCAGGTCCCCTATCAACAATATCTCCCCTTTTTCTGCCATTCTAAGGAAGCCTTCTATCATTTCCTTGTCCATTTCCTCCCCTGAGATGGGGTCTATATACAACCCCCATGCGGATTACCATTTCCTGTCTCCAGGGTGACCCAGAGTGTCTCATCTCATCATGCCAGGATCCAATGGCCCCTTCCACCCTCCTGATTTTTGTTGCCACTCTGTACTGCATACAGGCCCACCAGACCTCCACCCGGTGAGAGCAGGACTATGGATGGGCAGACATCCACACCTTTGAAGAGGAGAGCTGTAGCTCAATCCCACCCCAAACCACCACCCCCAAGCTGGCACCCTGGTGCCTTGAGGTCGTTCCTGACCCTGGGTCACCAGTGTAGCATGAGGTAAGGCGCCAGCGCCTCAGACCTCTGTGCTACCAGTCCAGCATCTGAAATTCTTTTTTATAATCACCTATCTGAGTGAGAACCCTTTGGAATGATGTGCAAGGTACTGGTGCCCACAACAGAGGATGGACTGCAACAAGGTGGAGGCAGTACAACACAGGGCAACTAAGACGGCACATAGCCTTGGGGATAAGACGTACGAGGAGAGGCTGAAAGATTTAAATATGTACTCCCTTGAGAAAAAGAGAGAAATGGGTGACATGATGGACAAGTACAATCACCTGTATGGGATTAGTAGGGTAGACACCAAGGAACTATTCACCTTGAGTTCAAACACAGGGACAAGAGGGAATTCACTGAAGCTGGCAGAAGGGAGATATAAGAAGGACATCCGGAAGCACTTCTTCATGGAAAGGGAGTTGGGCAAGTGGAATACACTACATGAAGAAGTGGTAGAGACCAAATTGAACAGACGCTTCAACAGGGATTGACAGGCTAGTGGCTTTAGTTCAAAAAGGAGTGACAGTAGGAAAGGGGAGGCTTGCCACAAGGGCAAGGCAGAATAGTTAAGTAGGGTGGGTAGACTGGATGGGCCAATAGTCTTTTCTTCTGCCAACTTCATTGTGTCTATGATATCTCTTGAGTGGAGGCCTTCTTGAAGTTAATATCAGATTTTAATAGCTGAAATCAATAAAAAAACTAAGTTCCTGAAGGTTCTGATATGGTGTGGATAACTATCAGGCGTAAGCAATAAGACATAAAGGAGTGGATTGTGTGGGAACCAAGAAAAAAAGAGCAGTGCCCATTTATTCCAGTTTGGACTGAAATTGTTGTTTTATGACAGGAGGAGACAGTGAACTGTCTCTTCATTGTGTGCAACTGTTTTTAAACTTTTAGTAAAGTGTCAGTTATTGAGTTATAGGTAGGGGCAGGCTGTTTCACAATTGCAATGCTATGGATCCAAAACATGCTTTTCCTTCCTAGATCCAAGAGACATAGAAACCTAGAAACATAGAAGTTGATGTCAGATAAGGACCACAAGGCCCATCCAGTCTGCCCATTTTTCTGCCTTATGAATGTGCCACAGGCCTGTACTCTGTCAATGGCCTATTTATTATTCACACTCATCTGTATTACTCCCTTATGCCTGTCCATGCCTATTTGAAGCACTGCAGTGTATTCATATCCACGACTTCCTGAGGTAGGCCATTGCATGCATCCACCACCCTTTCCTCACATTACCCCTTAATCGGACTTCCTCTAATCTCATTCTGTGTCCTATTGTTGTGCTATTTTTCTTATATTGAAACATTTCAGATTCTTTCACCTTGTTAATGCCCTTAAGAAGTTTGGATGTTTCAATCATATCACCTCTCTCTCTCTCTCTCTCTCTCTTCTTTGCTCTAGGGAATACATATTGAGCACCGTTGATCTGTCGTCATATGCTTTCTGATGCAGTCCCTGCACCATGTTGGTTGCCTTTCTCTGGACTGCCTCCATTTTGTTATTGTCCTTGTGCAGGTGCGGCCTCCAGTACTACACGCAGTATTCCAGATGGCTCTAACCAGTGTTTGGTAAAGAGGGACTATTACCTCCCTCTTATGACTTGTGATACCCCTACTAATACATCCCAACATCCCTCTATCCTTACCTACTGCTTTAGTGGTCTGCTTGGATGATTTCAGGTCATCGGTGATGATGATGCCCAGGTATCTTTCTTCCCTTTGTGATCGCCAACAACTCCCTTCCCAACCTATAGGTAGCTTCAGGATTTCTCTTCCCTATGTGCATAATCTTGCATGTCTTCATGTTAAACCCCAGTTGACACTCTTCCGACCATTTTGCCAGTTTATCCAGATCTCTTCTCATTCTGCCCACCCCATCTGGATCATCTACTTTGTTGCACATCTTGGTGTCATCTGCAAACAGACAAACCTCACCCTCCAGTCCATCTGCAATGTCACTGATGAAGATATTGAAGAGGAGTGGCCCCCAGGTCTGATCCCTGAGGTACCCCACTTGTGACTTGCATCTGTATACCGTTTACCACCACTCTCTATTTTCTGTCCGCCAACCAGTTTGCCAACCAGTTGACCAACCTCTGACCCACTTTGAGCCTATCCAGCTTATTAATCAATCTTCTATATGTAACATTATCGAAAGTTTTGCTGAAGTCAAGGTAAACGACATCAACTGCACCCTCTCGGTCCACCACTCTGGTTACCCAGTCAAAGAAATCTATGAGATTAGTTTGACAGGACCTTCCTGTTGTAAACCCATGCTGTCTTGGATCCTGTGCTCCTATGGATTCCAGGTGTTGCACTATCCTTTCCTTAAGGAGTGCCTCCATAATCTTGTCCACTACTGAGATAAGACTGACTGGTCTGTAGTTCCTTGCCTCCTCCCTGTTGCCACTATTGCGGAGTGGGATCATATTAGCCCTTCTCCAGTCTTCTGAGACCTCTCCTATGCTCAAAAGATCACTAAACAGTTCTGATAATGGCGCTGCTAGTTCCAACTGGGATGTATGCCATCAGTTCCTATTGCCTTGTCCACCCTGAGCTTAGTGAGCTCTTGTAGGACTCTTTCTTTTGTGAAAGGACTTGTGAACACCTCCCTCCCCCTGTGTCCATGGTGCTGAGCTGTGTGCCCTGCCCTACCTTCTCCTCAGTAAATACCAAACAGAAGTATCTATTTAGGATAGATGCTTTTCCTTGGTCCTCCTCCACACATTCACCCTTATCCCCTTTGATCTTAGTAATACCCCCTGTGGACTTTCGCCTTTCACTAATGTATCTATAGAAAGTCTTGTCTTCTTCTTTTATTGTTCGTGCTAGTGTTTTCTCAGTTTGGGCCTTTACCTGCCTTACTGCCTTCCCTGCTTCCCTTAGGGAAGCTTGGTTAGCCTCCCTATCTTCATCCTGCTGCATTCTCTTATATTTCCTGAAGACCAACCTTTTGGCTCCAATCTTTTCTGCTGCTGTTTTTGAGAACCAAAGTGGTTTCCTCCTTCTTTTGCTCTTGCTTTTCTCCCTAACACAATGGGTGTTGCTTCAAGTTTTGCATCCTTAATGCTTGCCCACTTTGCCTGTACCCCTCACCTGTATTTCTTCTTGCCAGGGCTAGCTTAACTCTATTGGTCATCTTATCAAAGTCAGCTCCTCTGAAGTCCCATATTTTGCCTTGAAATGGGGTGATTTAGTTTTAGTGGCCAAATTGAACCATACCATGTGATAATCACTGGCCCCGGTGTCCTTCTCGGGAGATATGTGATCCTTTCCCCATTAGTCAGTACTAGATCCAGGATAGTTCTGTCTCTTGTGGGTTGTTGTACTTGTTGCTTGAGGCCTTCCTCCTGCAGGGAATCCACTATGTGTCTAGTTCTGGCAGATGTTCCTGCTGGTATTGACGAATCTGTATCTGGCATGTTGAAGTCTCACATTATAAGAACCTCCCCTTTAGCTGTCATGTTTTGCATATCTTCTAACAGTAATGTGTCTATCTCCTCCCTCTGGTCTGGAGGCCTGTAGATAACCCCAGTTCATATGGCTGTCCAATTTCCTGTTTCCAGGATGACCCACAGTTCTTCTGGATCCTTATGTGTATTCTGAATTTCTGTAGCTTTGATATTTTCATTGACATAAAGGACCACTCCCCCCACCCCCTTTTTGGACCTTGGTCTCTTCTAAACAGTACATAGCCAGGTACTGAAGTCTCCCAAGTGTGATTACTGGTGAACCTTCTCTCACTAATGGTTACTATGTCCAGTTTAGCCTCTGTCATTGTTGCCTCCAGGTCTAGGATCTTGTTTCCCAGACTATGGATATTTGTGTACATGATTTTCCATTGGCCAGATTTCGGTGCCTTAGTTGTTGGGTGAGGTCTGACATTTCCCCTGCACGTCGTATGGGGAGCCAGACTTTTTCCTTACCTGGTTGAACTACAAACATGCTGAACTCCAGCTTGATCACTAGCTGAGGGGGAAGGGTGTTCTTCCTGTTTGATGTATTGGGTACTGCACCCCTCTCCTCATTTGCTAGTTTAAATATCTGCAAAGACATCAAACTTCTACCCCAATGCACTAACTCTCTCCTTAGTCAGATGCAGTCCATCAAATTTAAAGAACTTTCACTCCCAAAACTGTTGCCAGTTACCTACAAATTTGTGTCTCTTTTCCTGGCACCAGCCCTTAAGCCACATGTTTAGCTCCTCCTATCTCCCCTTCTCTGACCATTCATTCATCTGCCCCCTCTCCCAGACTGGCAGGATCCCAGAGAGGGAGATGCCGGATGAAATGGATGACAATTTGTCTCCCAGCCTGGTCTGGTGTTCCATGGTCTCCACAACTGACTGGCTGGTGAGATCATTAGTCCCTATATGTACCAGGATGTCGATGTTTTCACCTGTTTCCTGTATGATTTTAGCAATGCGATCAGTGTCTCTCCACGTTGATGTACCTGGAAGATATCTAGCCATTACCCATGGCCAGAGGTAGGTATCAACTCCCCGAATCATACAGTCACCCATGATCAGAAGTGTTTTGGATTTCCATTTTGCTTTTTTTTGTTTTGGTCCCTGTTTTGGGTGAGTTTTATAGCGCTAGCTCCTGTGCTGCAGCGTCCTGCTCTGCAGTGTCCTCTGCCCCTTTGTTTGATTTCAGAGATAGAGGCAAATACATGTTTGTAGTTTTTATATGGTTTTTGGAGATGATATGTTGGTGAGCACTGAGTGATGGGGCACCTGATTTGCCCCTCCTAACCACCTGCCAACCTCCCAGATCAACTACCCTCTGCAGTCGAGGTGCTTCAGTTGGATGTTGGGGAAATGGCGGGTGCTTCTTGTAATATATTTCCTCTTGAATATGCTATTTGAGATGCACAATCTCTGTCCATGCTGCCTGGAGCTGAGCCCTTAGAGCTGTGATGGTCCAGCATGTAGGACAGTGTCCTAAATCCAGTATAACTGCCCTTTTGAAAAGTGTCCCACAGTTCCTGCAGTTAATAATATCCATTCCAGTTGAGTTGCTGAGTTTATAACCTGGTCCAAGTAATTAGAAGGAAAATGAAGGTAAAAGATTATTTTTTAAACTTTTTGTATGTTTATTTTGTTTGTTTTGTATAACTTTTATGGCAAGTTAAATTAATTGTGCCTCTGTAAGTGAGGTCACTGTGGATACCCATCTGATCCTTTCCTCCCTGCTTTGCTACAGGAAATGTCATGACTGTGCTGCTCTATAAAAGAAGTGTAGCATGGAGTGGTTGGGGATGGGGTAGGTGGCTTGGACCTTCCCTGCCAAAAGAAGAACCATGGACGAAAGAAACAAGGAGGTAAAAGCAGAAACAATCAAGAAACAACAAATTCAGTAGCCCTGAAAGCTTAGCCAATGATAAATAAAACTGTAAAACCTGTAAGCACCACCTGTAACAATTTCACAGAAGATGTACCCTGCAAAAAACACTTTGCTAGAGAGAAAAATAAAGCAGTAACAGAAGATATACCTTGCAAAAAACAATTTGAATCAGAGAAGATTACAGCAGTAATCTGTAAGCACAAAACAGTAACAAACCTGTAGGCACACCCTGCAATAATGCAGCAGAAAGTATACCCTACAACAACAATCTGAATCAGAGAATGAAAAAGCAGTAAAATGTAAGCAAAAAACAGTAACAAAATCTGTGAGCACAAAAGAAGCCTTAATCTTTTTCCTTGTTCTGATAATGTTGTTCCTTGCTCTGTCCTTACAAGCAAACCTAGAAGAAAAGAACTCAGGTGAAGCTAGATGCCTTTATGAGCAAACCTAGTCTTCTACCTCACGCTTTTACTTCCGGTTTTGGAAGCAAGCAATTGGTAGTCGAGCATCTGAAACAGCCATGTCTAATAAACAGAGACCAATATGATAAATGGAGATGTTGTTTGTATTTATTTACTCCAAAATGAAGTGGCCAACAGGAGATGTGATAGGGTGTGAGCAGTCGGAGTGAGCGGATCTGGCGGTCAGGGCAGTGAGCGATCATGACTGGATGGCCAGGCACAAGTATGTATATTCAACAACAACAAAAAAACTGACATTCAGTGTGACAAATTAAAAATGAATAGTCTGGGACTGTTTGTGGGAGCTAGATCATGCCAGTATATTACAAAATATTTTCACACTGAAGTAGCTGTGTGGAAAACATGGCTGCCATTTAAAAGTTTAAAATTCCATGACTGCATATTGATATGAAATGCACTATGCCCAGGTTGTCAGGGACTTGTTTTTAGCCATGGGTTGTGCATTCACAAATCCATGGCTAGAACCAAGTCTCAGCCAATCAGGATGCAGCAATTTCCTTGCCCATTTTGTATTTCATTGTTGCTTTTCAGAAACTATCATAGCTCTAGAATTATCTGTGGTTCTCCCATCCCTAGTAAAAATAATCAGCATGTGTCGAGGAGGTGGGGAGGGCTTCAACTGACCTACAAGCAGGGTAGCCACCATGTGACCAATGTGACTACAGATTTCAAGTCTGACTAAAATCCAGTGGAGAAAACTGCCCTAGTTTAAACAGCAATCACAAATGCTTGATGTACAGCAGAGGCTGCACAGTAATTTAATCAGTCATACCACTGCAGGGATATGGCCTACTGTACAACTCCATTAGTGTTAGGTTAAGAGTCTTAGAACATTGTTCATTAATGCAGTGTCTGGTACATCAGTGCCAGCTGGGAAATGCAACCCACCACAATAAGCTTATGGTTATATGCACAAATTGTCTGGTTTCTGTGCCTTTGTCTCAACATCACACACACACACACACACATGTTGAAGCCTTGACCCCAGTGCAAAGCATCATGGGTATCATTTGCTTTTCATTTTCATTCAGGATGAAAAACACTGAGCTGAAGCTTTACAGTGGTGTCCTTGGGAGTTATGAATCCCATAAAATTATACATCATTAGGAAACAACAATAGATACAAACAGACGGACAAACAGGAAGAAATACAATAACAAAATAAAAGTCACATTATGGCCTAATGTAAATTATGTTTTTACAAACAACATGGCAGTTTACAAGGCAAAGAATCAACCTATACCATTGCAACATAGCTTTAGCTGATAATGGGTCCAAATCTGAACACCTTGTGCTGGGTGGAAGGGACGGTATCAGCATGCAAATCTTTGTGCAGTGCAGGCTGACAAAGCTTTAGCAGGGCCACAAGTTGCCCCCAAACAAGCTTTTACATTTCTTCCAGTATGCTTAAGAGCAAAACACTACAGATATATGTTTTGTCCTTTCAGCACTCCTCAGTGCAGTGCTGTTGCTGTCCCAGCCATGTGCGAGGTCAGACCCAAAGGAAAACAGGAATTTAGTTCACTTAGAAGCATCCATCTATCTAGCTATCTGTCTGTCTGTGTATCTGTCTGTCTATCTATCTATCAATCAGTATCTATGGAATACATCATGGATAAGTGTGGTACTCAAGAAAATATACCCATCAAGGGGGGCTCATCACATAATTAGGCCATAAACCCTATGGGTGAGTGGCTTTATTATCTGAATAGTCCCCTGGATGGGTATTATTTTGAGTATGCCATACTTACCATCATTTGTCTTATAAAATACATAAGGATGTTTGCTATATCACCTTAACTAGTCTGGGTAGTTGGGTCAGTTTCTGGGTTGTCTGTGAGTGGGGCAGTTTGTAGCTGTAGCTTTGGCTGTACTGTTTTGGCTCCCCTGAGTTTCTGTAGTATAGTGGCATCTTGGTGCTGGACGCTCTTTGCCCTATATGTGTTTCTGTAGTGTAGGGTCAGCTATATAAGGTGGAGTGCTCTGCTGATGGTCCTCAGTCCATTGGTGGCATCATGGCTTGCATCTGTAGTTGGTGGTTTAGAACAGTTTTGGCAGTCGGGAACATGGTATGTGTTTGGGAGCAGTAAGTGGCATTGTGTTGTTGTCGATTCTGCAGTCAGAAGCAGCGTCTGTCATCAGGCTGGTGGATTGTGTACCCAGGAGCAGCATGGATGATATCAGCAAGGAGGAAGATATGGAGTCTGAGCAGAAGGCTGGAGCATTGAGGGACGTGTCGGTAGGAGCATGCAGGGCTTGGCAGCTGAGGTGCGATCTGGAGCGTGATGGGATATGGCTGGTTGGTGAGAAAATGAGGGTGGTGTTGTTTATGTGACTGGACTAGAATGTTGCATGTGGTGTGTTTTGGTAGGGTTTCTTCAGCATGGGAATTTATGAGGTGATTTGGTGTGTTTTAAATAGTTGTGCTTTTGGTAGTCTGTTAATTAGGGATCAGTTGGTTGTTCATTGTTTAATTGGTGGTCTGTGTACATATTTTTGCCCCAGTGTACAGGTTTCTTTAATAGGTATGCAACTTTCCTTTCACGGGTAACAGATTGCCTTCTGGGGTATATAGCTTTATGAGGAGGCATACAGAGAACTACACAATGATGGCTTCTATGAAAAATCCCCATCCATGCATTGTGTGCGTACATGCATGTATATGTACATGCTGTGTGTGTATGTGCGTGTGTGCATGTGTGTGTGTGTGCATTTTTTCAATTTACATTTTCTGCTATGGTTCAACTGGGTGGCCCCCACTGGACCAGCACCCAAGCCCTGTCACCCACCACCCCCAGCTACTTACCACCTTAACCTCCAGTGTTTCCTCATGGCTTACCTACCATGGTGAGTTCCCTGAGGCACAGTTCTTCCTTCCTAGGGGTGCAGGACGTGGTCCAGAAGGTGTGTGCCTGGTAAGTGGTGCAGGGCCTGCAAGGAGCTGGTCGCCATCCTGTGCATAACTGGTGGCTTTTTTCTCAATTTTTGTTTTCAAGAGGTTGCTAGAAAACAGTGATTAGGCATTTGCATGTACAGTTCTGCACGACCATGCATTAGCATTTATGGCAGCCAACCAACCCCTAAGAAAGCCTTTACATGCGCTGCCTCCCAGCATCTGCAACAGCCCTCCAACCCCTAAGAAAGCCTCTGCCCTCAGGAATCCCATTTTCAGCCCACCAGGGCTAGCACTGCAACTGCAGTGTCCTCTTGAAGCCACCAGCCTGCCCCCATGGTGAGAAGAAGCAGCTGCAAGCCTCTGCCCTCAGAAATCCCATTTTCAGTCCATCTGGGCTAGCACTACAACTGCGGTGTCCTCCTGAAGCTGCCACCCCACCCCCACAGGAAGAAGAAGCAGCCACAAGCCTCTGCCCTCAGGAATCCCATTTTCAGCCCATCGGGACTAGCATCACAACTGCAGTGTCCTCCTGAAGCCACCAGTCCGCTCCCACAGTGAGAAGAAGCAGCCGCAGTCCTCTACCCTCAGGTACGGATCGAACCCTGCTCTGGTGAACTACTTCTACTTCTCTCAGCTTGAATTTTACTGAATTTTGAAAGACCGGCACCTTTCTGAGTGGAGTCCTTATTGGCCATTTGGCAGACCCTGGTGCTCCCTGATTGGCCACCTCTGCCTGGCGTTTCAGCCACTACCGCATGGACTTCGCTTTGTATTTTAAATACTAGGAACTCTGTATTTTAGCAAGCCTACTTTTTAGCTGTATAATTTTACTCTCTGTTGATATTTTTACAGCTGCAGTAGGCAGAGCCTGCAGACATTTTGCATGTACAAAAGGAGTGATGTCATGTTTTCTGTCCGTGGAACTGACTGAAGGTGTAAATAGTCTCCTCCACCTTACCCTCCTCCAAGAAATGTTTTCCGCCCTCAAATAAATATGCTTTCATGTTAGCCAATGGTTGCAGGGTACTATTTTCTTTCTTAAATTGGTGCTACAAGAACTGGAACCTGAGTAGTGGGAGGCAGCATTCATTTTTTGGGAGAGTAAGATCCACCCCCACCACCACCTGAGAAGCTCCTAAAGATCCACCCCCACCTTATTTTGATTAATTTGGGAGGGGTGTGAGGTGGATATCATGTTGGAACAAGACGCATTAGTTTGGGACCTGGAGCAAGCAACAGAACAAGCCTGTGGAGTGATCAAGTTGTGGAGCCCCTGCATTTTATTAAGGACTAGGAGAACAGAAGATACTTAATGCTTTCAATTTGACTTAAAAACCCTTGAAACAAATGATTATCAGAGCCACCTGGGGACTCAGATGGAAAGAGTAATTAAGGACTGCCTGAAACTACTTCTTCCAAGGAAAACAATAGACACAGCGTTCTGATTCAAGTTGAAAGAGCCACAGTTTTTTCTTAAACATTTATATACTAAAAACATAAAGTTCAGCTTTTGGGATTAACAATATTTGTTTACTATATATATATATAGTTTGTCTTTTAGTAGTTTCAAAACTTTGAAAGCATTGGGGTTAGGAATGCATTTAGAAATACATTTTTTAATTGTCTTTACAGTTAAACATGCAGTTTCATGTGAGGGCACATTTTTTGGGAGAGGGGGTTCAAATTATTTTAATCATGGGCACAGTACTTGGTAAATACAAACTTTGATGAAAAAGTGTATTTTTTCCTTTAATTTTGGGAAGTATGCATTACATATAAGTGTAGCAGTGTTGTAATTGAGTTTCTATGTGGCAGGTAGGTAGGGGGATAGTGTTTTAATGTGGCAGTAGGACAGATTTGTTAGGATAAATATATGCTGTCTTGCAAATAAGAAAACATTGTTAGGGATACATTTTGCAAAACAGTGATCCCAGTGGTTTGTTTCTGCCTAGGCTGTGAGAGGATTTTTTTCTAACTTTCCCTGCTTTCTCTGGGTGTTTTATGACCTATGAGGGCTGCCATTCAGGTTTGTTTTATTGCATCTTGTCCAAGGTAGTCTTCCCAGAATGCCCTTTGGTTTGATGTCTAACAGCCCCTACAGCAGGCCAGTGTCTTGTTGGAAATGCAGTGTGTACTGAGCCTGTGTGGTTACTAAGTTTTGCTTCTCTGTTTTTAGAATACGTTGAAACGTGTCTGTTTATTTGATAAATGTTTGTAAAAGTGTAAATCACATTTGCTAGTGCAACTGTGAGTTACTCAACTGTTTTTTGTAGATTTGACTCCTGACTTCTTTTCATGACAGGCAGTTAATATTCCTGAACATACTTTGCCTTGAAGCTCCTATAAAGTGATTTTTTTTTTATGTCACTGTGTAGTTCTTCACTTCATAGGCATTTCAATGGTAAAGTCTTTTCATGCAGGAATGTTTACTGCCTGTCATAAACAGAAATCAGAAGTAAAATCTATCAAACACAGTTAAGCAAGTTAGCATCAAAGCCAAAGTCTGTTTGTGCATGGAAAGATGATACAGAAAGGAAGACATGAAATTATTTCAAGTCTGCAAGTTAAGAAACTATTTTTTAACCAGCCTTGGCTCAGCTTACATTCCTATCCTGATCACTCATTTTCACAAATAAATTCAGAGAGATGTAAAGTCCCTCCTGCTGGGTATATGGTGTTATTCACAACCGTCTTCCAACCTCGCCCCCACCACCTTGCTTTGTATTTTGCATCAGCTGTAGCATTTCAGTACAGCAAGAGGTGACAATGTATATTTTTTTCTGGACTTGCAGTGTTAATTGAGCCATCCCCAATCTGTATCCTTTCAAGAACTACTTTATGTGATGTGCATACCAGTGTGGTTGTTTCACTCTTATTTACAGCTTTACACCTTTATCAGTTTTTAATTGTAATTGTTTTGCCCTTTGAATAACAAGGTTCAATACCTATAACTTCTCAGTTTCTTTATTATGAACGTATTGGTTTCTGAAGACCCCCTTGTAAACAAGGTGCTAAACACAACTTATTTTTTTTTGTCTTTTTTTGTGTTTGTGTAGTTTTATGAAGCTTGTAACCATAGAAAAAGGGTGCAAAGTATATATCTTACAAGTAATGACATGTAAAAACACATCAGCCCAGATATTGAAAAGAGTTGAGCCTTACGCGCAAGGGTTGGGCGCCTGCTAAGTCCAAAATTGCACCATTCTGCGGTTATTCAGCAGGAGGCAGTTGCACCCTCGAAATCTTGCTGAGCAACAGCGTAATGATAATGAAGGCATGCGCAACTGAAGGGGGAGGAACCATGCATAAATGGCGCAGTGTGATATTCAAAGAATTGCGCAATGCGCAACAGTAGAGCAAGCGGAAGTTGTGCCATAGCGGAAATGAGCCAAAATAAAAAGGAGCAAGGAAGAGGCGCAAGAACGCTACAGGGAAGCCACATGAGGCAGAAGCAGAGGCACACAGTGGCACAAACAGGGCAGGCCAGGGAAAGGCCACAGTGAACAGCCAGGCACAGGGAAGGTGTGGGGAGCCACACAGCACAGAGGCCAGCACAGGCAGGTGTACCCAGTGCAGGGGAGGTAGCAGCCAGGACAGCGAGGGGAATACAGTAACAGCTGCCGGGGGGGTGAATGCAAGCCAGGGACATGGCCAGTGCCACCTTCCACATGGAGGCCATAATGAGGGGGGTGAGAAGGCAGGCAGTAGGAGGGCGTGGCCATGGAAGGGCCCATCAGTGGTATGCCCCCAGCAGGCAGTACCAAGCCCACACCAGCTTTGAGCTGTACACAGATACTGAGATTGTGGGCCAGTACCACCTGAACAGGGCAATTCTGAGGTGGCTCTGTGAGCTGTGCAGTGATGTGATGCAGGCACCCACATGACGGAGCCATGCCCTGTCAGTGGAGACCAAGATAACAGCCTGCATGTGCTTGCTCACCACGGGTACCTTCCAGAGACCAACTGGGGACACCACAGGCATAACCCAGTCAGCCACATCACGCCACCTCACCCAATTCCTCAGCGCACTGCTGACACATGCTGAGGAGTACATCCATTTCCCCAGCACAGCAGCGGAGTGCACAGCAAACATACAGGAGTTCCACAGGGTAGCACTTATGCCTGGCATGCTAGGGGCAATAGACTGCACCCATGTGGCTATATGCACACCACCTGGCCCTGAGGGGGCCACATACATAAATCGAAAAGGCTATGCCAGCATCAACTGCCAGGTGGTATGTGACACCAGGGGGTGCATCATCAATGTCTGTGCCACGCACCCTGGGGAAGCACACGATTCTTACATCTGGCACCAGTCGGTACTGTGCCACAGATTCAAGAGTGGGGACATCCCCACTGGCCACCTAGTGGGTGAGTATGCAAACCACATGGACAAATATAGGACCTGGGGGGGCATGGCCAGAGGTGCCATGGGTAGTGGCCTACATGGCCTGGGGCAGGGTGATGCTGACCATCAAACTAACCTCCACCCTCTACACACAGGTGACAGTGGATACCCACTCTGTCCCTGGCTGCTCACACCCTACCGGCGGCCCACGACCCCATCGCAGCAACGCTACAATGAGGCACACGCCACCACATGGAATGTCATCGAGCGGGTGTTCGGTATGCTGAAGGCACATTTTCGTTGCCTGGACACCTCTGGCGGTGCCCTACAGTACAGCCCCTCAAAGGCCTGTGGGATATTCCTGGTCTGTTGCATCCTGCACAACATGGCCAACGAATGTGGGATAGCCGTACAGGTCAAAGAGGGGGACAGTGATGGGAACGATGGGGACGCCAGTGATGATGGTGATGGGCAGCCCCCCCTTGGCTGACGGGACCCCCAACTGCTCCGGCTGGCACATCTGCACTGGGACACTATCATGGAGGAGCACTTCAGCCAACTCAGGTAAGTCATGGGGCCATGCACAACCACCAGTAGCCAAGACACAACCCAGAAACATGCAGAAACCCACACTGGGGGTGCATGCCATCCAGGGAAGTGGCAGGGCACAGAGGCACACACACAGCCAGGGATGGGTGAGGATTAACATGCCATGCTGAAGGACACACACACAATGCAACAAATGTGCACAGAGGGCAGAAGGCACACCGACCCAGAACGCACACCCTAGCAACACACATGTCCACAGGTCACCATGCCCACTGCCTGTCCATGTGCATGTGTCAGATGCTGAGCACCATTGCACTTTGGTGTACAGTGCAATGCAAGCATCATCATGCACACACAACTGCAGACAGCAGCCAGGAGGGTGTGCAGGTGGACTGTGTGTCCACGTGTAGGGCCGGGTACCCACCCGTGCACTGCCCACTGACACACACAATGCACACAGGGCAGCACCAGACAGTAGCCATGCTGGGAGACAGGTCAGTCCTGCGACACAGTGCCACGGCCACCACGGATGCATGGGCGGCCCCGCCAAGACCCACCAGCACTGGCAGGCTGACCCTTGGCCTCATGGGGTGGCACCGATGGTCCCCCAGGAGTTCCACTGCATGAACGCGACCGTGCAGGGGTCTGCAGCACACCGAACATGCCTGCACCAGAAGTGCTCAGGATGCCCACAGCTGAACCCGGCGTCAACAGGGAGGGAGTCACACGACGCCGGGAACGGGGGGTGGATAGTGCACGGCACGGTGTCCATGATGCATGGGTACCTGACTGTGTGCCCATTGTGGCCATGACAGCAATGAATGCCTGTGCATGCCTGTCAATGTCAGCGGTCACATCCTCCCGCAAACGGTCCATCCATTCCAAGATCATTTCGGCGTCCCTGCTGCGACACTCCTCTGCCCACTCCAGAGACACACGCAGTGCATCCATGGACGTCGCAAGCCACATCTGCTGCTTGACCGATGCTCGCAGTAGGTGGGTGTGCTAGTCCAAGAGGTCATCAGCCTCCTCGGCATCCTGTCCCTCAGGGTGTGCAAGGGCCTGATGTTCAGCACCCCTTGAGGGTGGGTGCTGCGCACCAGAACCAGGTCTGGACATGTCCACAGGCAGTGCATAGATGCCGCCGCTGAACCCTGTACCCACAAGTCCAGTGGGCGACTGCTGATGCTGCCCCTCTGGCTGCCGCACCTCAGGGCTCAATGGTGCCTCCGCAGTGGCTGCAACAGTCCCACTGTCCTGAACAGACACCAGTGCTGCCCCATTGGTGCTGATGGGCACAGCCTGGGACTGTGCTGACATGCAGGCCTTCACGGCGGCACCACCCACAGCCATGGGCGTGAATTGCCCTGCTGTGTGTCCATCCTGTGGCACACATATGTCACTGCCCAAGACGGTCGTGTCATCATCACTGGTGCTGGACTCTGCCCCAGCCACAGCCACAGTGTGCTGGCATCCGTGGATGCCAGCCTGCTGGGACACAGGCAGGGCTTCCTCCATACCTGTCTCAATGACATCAGTGTGGACAGCCAGGCGGCCCCACTGTCGTACTGATCCACAGATACCTGTGGAGGTGGATGGTCCCACCTCCAACTCCATCCAACTGTCCGCAGTGGACAGGCCCACCACCGCTGACCCATGCAGATGCTCAGGATCTGTAAGGGAAAGCAAAGTCGCGTTACTGCGTGTGACCTACCCTGCACCCCCCTAGACAGACCATGACTTACCATGCAGTGATGGGCCACCACCCGTCTGGAAGCCACCACCCAGAACACCCTCAATGGCACTTCGGTGCATGCTTGCAGCAAGTCTGTCCTCCGCTGGGGTGAGCTGTACCACCTCCGCTGTCCCCACCTGTTGCAGCACATGCTGCCCTGATGGCAGCCACTTTCTCCTTTACCTCCTCCTGTCTGTGCCCATCTTCTTCTTACACTCCTGCACAGAGTGCTGGTGGCTGCCATGCAGGTTCACGGCATGTGCCACCTCCTTCCATGCAGCAGCACGGGCCTGAGGGGTGCCCGCCATCCACTGAGCAGTGGCTCTGATCCAGGTAGGCCTCGAAAAGGGCCCTGTTTTGGCCTTAGTAAAATTCGTCTCCTCCTCCTCCCAACACTGTTGTCCTCTCTCCAAGAATGTGCTTGGTCATTATGTAGCCTGTAAGAATGGCAGTTGTTACCTGTGACTGTGCAGTCCCATACATGTCCCTGAATCCACAGTCCACACTCCCAAACAGCATGCAACTCACCAATAAACTGCAGTAACCGACTATGGCCACTGCAGCATATTGTCGCACCTTTATAGTGCAATCCATGCAAATGGGGTGAGGAGCAACTTTAATTAGATGCAAATTGCAGTGCTGCACCATTAAATGGCTGATCGGATGATTTGCATATGACGGCTGAATATCGCGCTGTTGCGCTTTGCGCAGTTGTGTTGAACATGCTGAGCCAATGGCGCAGTTCTGTGGCATGCGAGTACACCCACCGCGCATGCCTGTTGGCTGATGCAGGCGTCTGCCACACTGATGATGTGCTGTGCGTGGTAGGCAATGCAGGACACGACCACCATTGTGCCAGTGGCACTATAGCGATGGTCACTACATGGCGCTGTGGCAATGGGTCTTCATAGGCACAATGGCCCAACTGCCCGATAGTCTGCTGTGGCACTGGTACACAGGCAGCCAATCACACTACACGCATTGTCATCCGATGGCGCTGTGCGTGGCCTTGCGCCAGAGACCCTTGACCCTGTGCCTGACCTTGCCCCTTGGCGCCATGCGTCAGGCATAGGTGCATCTCTATCGTGCTGTTCGGTAACAGCGCGATAGGGAATGGCAGTGCTGTACCGCGCAGCATCTGCATGTGGGGAGCCACGCTGCATAGTGCCATATTGCCTACTATAGCTATCGAAATGGCACGTAGAAGAGCTGCTCCATGGAGTGCCATTGAGCTGGCCAATCTGGTGACCATAGTCGAGCCACACCATGGGCCTCTCTTTGGGGAGGCCCCCCTGGATAGGGCAAGGACCCAGGTTTGGCAGGAGGTGGCCACTGCTCTGGATGAGGCAACAGGCAGGGGCATTCAGCTGAGCAGTGCAGGCACCGCTATGGTGACCTGCGCAGGAGGGAGCCGGAGTTACTGGCCCGACTGTGGTCACGTGCCAGGAGGGGCACAGTCCCACGTCCAGGTAGGGGTCCCGTCAACACACTTTTATCGTTCATATGAGTCACAGTGTTTTATGTGTCCAGCACATAGGGGAGGGACCGTGTGTTGGCGTGGCGGTGTTCACAGGGTGTGGGGTGGTGGGTCTGATTGGTGGGAAGGCACACCTGGGGCAGAGGGACTTTGTTTTGGGAATGTACTGATGTTCTTCTCTCCTTTTGTTCCCACAGGCCCGGAAGAACTACGCAGAGTGCGGGCAGAGCAGAGGAGGGAGTGGAAACTGCAGCCAGGCGGGCCGAGGACCAGCAACACCCACCTGACGGCCCAATGTGGGTGAGTGCCAGACATCCATGATTAGTATTGCATGCTGTGTGACAGGGGGCAGGGGCATGGCCACCATTCATTGACATCACTGCCATGCACACTACTTGTTACAGTCAACACTGTCCAGTGGCAATGTATGTCTGGGTGTGCTTCACTGGTGGTCCATGCATGCACCAGGTGCATGGCTGTGCCACTGCCTTTGCACCACATAGCCATGTCACTAGACGGCCACGGTGAGCAGTGCATAACTTGGTGGGTGTGTGTGCAGCATTCCACATGGCTGTGGCGCCTGAGTGGGCAGGTCCTGTGGACGCGATCACTGCGGGGTCACACACCATCACAGTGGTATGTCGCATGGCCGATGCTGCACAGTGGGCGGGCTGTATGGGGTTGTGCATTCACACCTGTTGACTGTGCTCCCTTGTCCTAGGTGCGAGACATCTGAGGGAAATCAGGGACACCATGCGGGAGCTCCTGAATCTGGCCCGCGAGACGGTGGCAATACTGAGGAGGCTGGACGAGTCGGGGGTTCTGCGGCAACACAGAGCCAGAGGGAGACAGAGCCAGGAAAGGTGGAGCCTTTAATAGTCCCTTGGTCCCTGACTTCCCCTACCCCGGACCCACCCTCACACCCCTCCTATCCCATCCCATTTGTCCACCTTCCCCTGCCCACCCCCACCATTTTTGTGTCCCCCACCACAAACCTGTAAATAGTTTTTATTCTTGTTCATAGTTGAGTTTTCTATTTTTCCAATACATTTGACTTTTATATGAATACCGTGGTGGTCTCTGATTTGCAGCAGGCTATAGGTGCTCAGCTGCAGTGGTGTACATGGCATCAGGAGTGGTGCAGTCATGGGTATGTGTGTGTGTCCGTGTGGAGGTGACTATGGTGTGGGGGTAGACATCAGTCAGTGTCTGTGTTGTGTGTGTTGTTCCCTGTGCACTGGATGACTGTGTGCAGTGGTCCATGGCATGTGCTCTGTGTCCATAGTGCACCCATTGGCCCATCCATGGCCTGTGCAGCTGACACACATGCCTGTCTATGACCTGCATGGTCCACTGGGCATGTCAGTGGTGGCATTCCCTGCAGGGTGTACACTGTACCCATCGCTTTGCTGGGTTGCCCATGTCACTGGTATGGTGCATGCCTGGCTCAGGTGGCACTGTGGGCTACAGGTCATTGTCCCACCTCCATGCTGTGGCTTGTGTGTTGCAGGATGTGCCCAACTGTCTGTGGCTTGTGCTCCGGGTGACTACTGGTGGTGTATGGGTCCATGGTGCCTCATGAGGTGGTTGGCACCCAGTGCCATGGTGGACTGCGGGTTGTGTGTACACGGCTTATATGGGCCCACAGGGGGCTTAGTTGCCACCACTGCATCCCTGTTTTGTTGTGCCCTTGGTATGGGTGGGTGTCTATTCAGACCCTGTGTGGCATCCAGTGTGGTGCATGCTTCCACGCACCACTGTGGGTGTCTGTGCTGGCTGTTGTGGCCAGGGTGGGCCGGGTGTGTCACTGAAATACTGTGCAGAGTGCTGTACCACTGGTGGTGGTGTCAAGGGCATGACCATCCCATATGGGGTAACTCTTGTGCCAACGCATGGTCGGTCTCTCAGCAGTACCTCAGGGACTGTGTGTGGTGGCACTGTGTCTGCCGTTGTTGCATTGCAGTGTGCTGCAACCTGCTGATGGGTGCTCGTGGTGGGGCTGGCTTGCATGGTTCTGTGGTGCACAGGGTTGCATTGACACTGTGGGGTGGTGGCATGCATGGGTTTCCTGCTGTGGTGGTCACTGCTCATGGGGGGTGTCTGGGGGTCACGGTGCAGGGTGTGCTGTGCACTGGGGGGGATGGTGTGGTACAGGGTGGTCTGCCCTCCTTGTGTGCCAGTCACAGCTTGCTGGTAGGTGTGATGGGGCACCATGGCCAGGCTGTGGGTTGGTTGCTTGTCTCCATGGACCAGTGGTTATTCCAGCCCTCCCCTGGTTGTGATGTGCTTGGGGTGTGGGGGGACAATGTCTGTTCTGCTGTGTGTTCCTGTGCCCATCTGTGGCATGAGTGGTGGGCCCCTACCTCCCTGACTGTGCAATTACATTGCTCTGCAGCTGGGGGGCTCCCTGGTTGCTCTATGGCACCTCCGGATTGCTCAGCTGAACATCCCTTGTTGTGGCATGGCGCATCAGATCTGCTCAGCTTCCCCTCCCTAGTTGTGCTATGGCACAGGTGGTGCGATATTCAGTCGTTGGCTGTAGGCTTAATTTGGCCTGCTCCTTTTTAGTATCGTCTCTTGCACATGGCACAATAGACTTGTGCTTGTTCCTGCTATTATAACTTTTTGGGTGCAGTTTGAATATCTGGGCCATCATATACAAAGAAAAAGCTATGAAAATATATACTGATTCCTCCCAGTTCCTGGAAAATAAATTTTTCACTAAACAAGTTACAGATACTAAAATGCATAAACTATAAATAACTGTGCAGTTTGACATCTTCATTTAAACCTATTGGCTGCAAACTATGACATTTATAAATCCAGTAAAGTCTTGCTAAAGCTATCTCCTTCGCATGTCTCTTCTCAAACTGCCAAAATCATTTCTTCAATGTGGACTGTCAGGCATTCAAGTTGTTCTCAGATTAAATGTTACTTTTATAAATATAGATTTAACAAGGGTATCTTTTAAAGTACTGGTTCATTTAAATGTTAATTGTGGTCATGCTGATATCACATTATTCAGACTTAGTTCAGTATCTAAAAATTCCCATTTTTTGTTTTTTATGATCCAAGTTATTTTATGATGCATGTATTTTATGAAAATCCTAGGGCCTATCTTATTGTTTTGCACAGCTACTATGCTCTCCAACTGTGATTAAAAAATGACAAGTGTAAAAATAAATACATTAAAATTAAAATGTATGTAGTCTACTAAGTACAGTAGATCGGTACAGGACCTGTAAAACAACTTGTAATGCACTGAAAGTAAACTCAAAAATAGTTTTAAATTCTTTTCGCATCCAGTCATATAGTGGTATGAGAGAAACACAAAGATGTGAAACCCTGGAACCCACCATCTGAATCAATAAGGAATGCACATTTCATGATGCATAGTAAAACAAGCAATTGTCAACACCGAATGTTTGCTTGCTGGCATTGGCATTGGTAGTGTAGGAGTTAGAGAGCTGCATAATAGGAATGGCAGGAAGTATTTAACTGAAGCCAATCCCACCGCCACCTGCAGAGACTGACAGGCATTAGGTGTACCTTCTGGTCGTCAGGCATAACTGCCACTCCATTTCACCACCCTACCCTGCAGACACCACCAAGTGTCATGGTGTGTCTTGGGGTCTTTGGCCTTGTGCTGACCCCATTCCATCAGGAAATATGGTGAGATGGGTACAGTATAGGAGAATGGGGTGAACTTTGGGGCCAAAGAGTCCAAGGCACACCTCAATGCCTCTCACTGGCTGCAGGGTGCGGGTGGGGGTGGAATGGCATGAGCATTACAGGCGACAGTCCCAAGCCACACCTCTGATGCCTGTCAGTCTTAACAGGGTGGCGCGTTATGGTTGGAAACCCTAACGCCTCAGGCGTTTGTTGGTATTTTCACTCCAAATTTTCAACATGAATTTTTTGTGACCCCCCCACGTTGTGAACAGTTGCAATATCAGTTTGTTAGCCGAAAGCTGATTTTGTACAGTGACTACGCCATTTGGCACCACAGGTGTGAAAATACATTTCCAACAGGATGTGAAAAATGACAGCTGTACTGTACATGGGGAGGTGTAAAAACTGGCAATGTTGAAAATCTGCAGTGAAAATATAAAAAAACTGGTGAAGTCACGAGCATGCGTAGAAACTGCACAACGCACAGCCGTAATGTAATTAGCTTGGGGATTTTTTACAGTAGATTGTCAACACAGGCATTTTGAGACTTCTGCTCATGAACAGTGTCACTGTAATTTTCTTAATCTGTCCCGAACACTGATTTCCCACAGTGACCCATTTTTGTCGAAAGTGCAAAAACACATTTCGGCCAGGGTGTGAAAAATGACAGCTGTACTGTTCATAAGGAGGTGGGGAAAAATGCTAATGTTGAAAATATGGACTGAAAATATTACAAATTCGTGAACTTACGTGGGTGCGTGGAAACTGCGCAATGCTCACTCGTAACAGAGTCATTTTATGGACTTTTGTCACCAAATTTTTAACATAGGCATTTTAAGATCTCTGCTCATGAACAGTGTCACTGTGATTTTCTTAATCTGTCTCAAACATTGATTTCGCACACTGACTGCACCATTGTGCACTACATGTGTGAAAACACATTTTGGACAAGATTTGAAAAATTACAGCTATACTGCTCATAAGGAGGTGTGGTAATATGGCAATGTTGAAAATCTGGAGTGAAAATATTAAAAATTTGCGAACTTACACACGTGTATAGGAACTGCGCAACATACGCCAGAATACAGTCATTTTGAGATTTTGCCACCAAATTTTCAACGTAGGGTTTTGGGGGCCTACCTATGAACTGTGCCACTGTCGTTTCGTTACTCAGTCCCGAAAGATTGTTCCGCGCAGTGACTGCGAAATCATCTTTCAGGACCAAATAACAAAATGACAGTGACTGAGTTCATGAGGTGGGGCCTCAAGACCCCCATGTTGAAAATTTGGTGAAAGAATTCCCCAAAATGGCCGTGATATGCATCAACATTTAAAAAAAAACATTTATGCCATTATACAGCATTTCTTCAGTTCGCGGTAGGCTTTGAAGAGTGCAGATGTGTTCCCGGTCCACCGAAGATCATTGTGCTGGACTCCAGAGGTAAGTATGGGGTGTGGGGGTGTGGGTGTGCACACGGTGGGTGCGGGTTGGGGGAGGGGGGCAAGACAGTCAAAGAGGGACTGTTTTTGTTTTCATTTTTTTTCCCCTTTATTTAGGACGAGGAATCGGGACTTTTGCCACGCTGGGGTGGGCTCCCAGCATGGCAGCTGGAAGTGTTTTTGGGGGCAGAGGAGCCAATGGGGGATTGGGCACCCCGTTAGCACATGAACTTTGCCACGCTGGGGTGGGCTCCCAACGCGCACCTGGAAGTCTGATTTTTGGGACGACAGTGGAGCCGACGGGATTGGGCAACCCCATCGGCACACGGTGGAGGCATGAGCATGCTGGGGTGGGCTCCCAGCATGCTACATGGTGTTTTGTGTGGGGGTAGAAAAAACGGAGCTGTCTATGACATCTGTTCTCATGCAGTGTTGAGTTTAGGCAATTTGCCGGCAGTATGCAAATTGCCTACACGCTTACCACCGCCATTGTAGCAGTATTTGCTTTCAACTGTATGCCACTGCATCTGAACTGCTGTCATAGATAGCTCAAACATTTATAGGTGCGGTGAGGCCGAACCTGCAAGAAGGCAGGACACTGGAGCGGTGGCACACCTACGAAAACTTGTGTGGTGGCACTATGTTCCTTGCACATGCGTGCAAGCAAACATAAAAACGATGCAACACAAAAATCATAGAAACATAGACTTTGATGGCAGATAAGGACTGCTTGGCCCACCTAGTCTGCCCATATCCCTACCTACTGGATAAACTGCAGATCCTAGTTAACCAACAGCCTATTTCTTCCTACCCCCCACAAGAATTGCCTTATGTCTGTCCCATGCATTCTTGAATTCTCCCACTATTTTTGACCCCACAGCCTCCTCATGAAGGCCGTTCCATGCATCCACTGCCCTCTCTGTGAAAAAATACTTCCTCACATTGCCCCTGAGCCATCCCCTGCCTTCAAATTATGTCCCTTTGTTCTTGCACATCTCTTTTTCTGAAAGATGCCACCCTCTTGGACTTTGTTGATTCCTTTGAGGTACTTCAAAGTTTCTATCATGTCTCCCCTCTCCCTCCTTTCCTCAAGAGTATACACCTTAAGCTCCTTTAGTCTGTCCTCCCTTTGCTTTTGTTGCAGACCCTGCACCATTTTAGTTGCCCTCCTCTGGACTGTCTCCATCCTGTCTATGTCCTTGCGGAGATGGGGTCTCCAGAACTGGATGCAGTACTCCAGATGGGGTCTCACAAACTATCTGTACAGAGGGATAACAACTTCCTGTTTTCTGCTGGTGATGCCTCTCCCTATACATCCCAGTATCCCCTAGCCATCCCTACTGCCTTCTTACACTGCTTGCCAATCTTTAGGTCATCTGATATGATTAGCCCCAGGTCCCTTTCCATTTTTGTTGTTACTACTCCCCCCACCATTGTGTACTGTTCCCCTTGGTTTTTGTTTTCCAGGTGCATTACTTTGCACTTCTTTGCATTGAATCCAAGCTGCCATACTCTGACCATTCCTCCAACCTTGCCAAGTCCATTCTCATCCTTTCCGCCTTCCCTATGTATCAACTCTGTTGCAGATCTTTGATTCTGTAAAGAGGCATACTTTTCCTTCCAGTCCCTTGGCAACCATCATGACGCGAGTTGAGGTATCTTTGCATTTTATGGTCAACCCCACCTCACAGATGCAGTCCTTATAGTCCCAAGATGGAACATCTTGGTGTAATGAGTATGGAATACTAATTGTGTGATTGATATCATGAGTGTCACTGTTTGTTCTATGCAAACTCCTCCCCAAAAGGATGATATAGAAATATTCCCAAGATGACATATGCATTGTCATATATTAAATAGCAGTAGCCTAATATCTGAAATTGGACTGATCCAAACTCTGTAATTCCTAGGTACAAGTCTGTGTATAACATAAACTGAAATAAGTGTTGCTATGTAAAATAGGAGCACCCATGTGTTACCTGGGAAAAATGTATGTATTATTCTAAATATTGTTTTTGTTCTAATTGTGCATAGAGGAAAGTGTCACAGTCCTGATGTCGATCACAAAAGTAGCAATCACTAGTCCATAGATAAAATGTTGCATCTTAATGTAGAGAACATGGACTGCATCTGCAGAACAGGGGTTAGCCATGCCATGCAAGTATAGGCCAACTGAGCCATGATGTTTGGTCTGATTGGCCTCAATATGAATAACGAAATGTGAATTCCTAATTGATTCTGATGGTGGGGTTCCAGGGTTCTGAATCAGTCTGTTTCTATCGCTATGAGTATATGATCGGGTACGAGATTTCCTGACTGTCCAAAGTTTTAAGGAGGCTTTGAAAACCTACCTTTTTAGCCTAGCATTTCCTGATTTTTAAATGCCACTGTTATTTTTATTTATTATTTGTTTTAATCTTTTTTTGTATTGGTTATTTATTGATGTTTAATTAGACGTTGTACAGGCGCCTTGGTTTCTAAAAAGGCGCCTTTTTATAAATAGTGATTTGATTTGATGATCGTTACACAAAACCTTTATTGCTTACCATTCCTTCCATTAAAATCGACACTTCCATATCTTTTCCTAATAATGTGTCTGCCTTCCTTAGAATAGAAAATAAAACAAATCTTACCAGTTAAAAAGCATTGTGTTGTTTCTCCATGTATCCTTCACAATTCAACACAATATCATTAACTTCATTACGCAACCATGGTGGATCTGACCAGAATTTGTTGCAGTCTAGAATAGCCTTCTGTGAATGTGAATGTTAACACCAGCTGGAGACTGAAAGCTTGTATCTACTATAGTGCATTACTTTTTGCCTAGGTCTAATAATTTGGGAGTAGCTGATTTCTTTCCTCCGAAGTGTTAAATATAATTATTTTTAGCATTCTTTTACCTGCACTGTCTGCTGTTTCTTGGCAGCTACCTGCTCCCCTATTTTCAGTTCTTTTGTTTTCTCCACAGACTTCAGACCCTGCTGGCACCTTGCCCTAGGTCTGGTCCCACCCCCTCAATTTAGTCTTTTATTTTTCTTTTCATTCTCTCTTTGTTTTAGCTAAATCACCCCCCTTTCATCAAATCCTCCACCCGATCTCAGGGCTCTATACTAATCCCTGTTTGTCCTTCTCCTCAGGAATCCCATTTTCAGCCCATCAGGGCTACCTTGCTCTCCTCAGTCACCCATTCCTCCTGCAACTCCTTCCCTTGCTCCAGATAGGAATTATCCCATCTCAGACCTATCACCCTCTCTTTCTCTCAATTTGGAAAGCTGTCTACTTGGCCACTACCTACTGTCCTCCTCTTGGTATCCTATTGTGCCCCCTTGCCCTTATATTCTCCTGCTCTCCCTCCTTCTCCAAGCTGGAGATGATGAGAGTAATCCTGGTCCAGTCAACTCCCATTTTACTTCCTCCTCCAGCACCTGGGCAAATGCCAGTGGCCTGAGAATTGTACATATCAACATCTGCAGCCTTCCTTCCCAGCTTTCTGACCTGGAGGTGGGGATATCACTACATAAGCCCCACGTGCTAGGACTTTCTGAAACTTGGTTAAAGTCTCACCTATCCAATTCCATGTAGCAGCTACCTGAGTACTCCTCCTATGCCTTGACAGGCTGGGCAAAAGAAGAGTGGTGGTGTGCACTGTACATCAGAGAACCCCTCTCCACCACCACTGTCCACCGCTCTGATCCAACCTCCCCAATGAATGGCTCATCTCCAGACTAATCCTGGGCTCCACCAAGAAACTCTATATTGGCTGCTGCTATAACCCTCAACCGCAGGATCTGAGGGCCTAAACAGCTTTCTGTCTGGCCTAGCTCTCTATCCCCTCATGGAGACTCCATTCTCCTTGGCAACTTCAATTTAAACTGTCTGGGTGCCCACCAGTCGGACTCACGCTTCTTCTAAAACAGCATAACCTGGTCCAGACTATAATGCATACCACCAGACAAAACCTATGCACTGCCACCCAAACCCTTTTGGATCGGATCATCACGAATAAGGATGATCATGTATTGCAAGCCAGTACCATGGCTGATTCCATCAGCGACCACTCCCCTACATTTCTCCTCCAGTCATCCAGACTCAAACGTCCCCCCCCCAAAAAAAAATACCTGTCCTTTTGGAATTTCTGCTGCCCCAACACTCCCATACTCCTTGGCGAGGCATGGTCCTTGGACTGGTCTGCTCTCTACTCACTCACTGACGCGACCTTGGAAGTAACCCTCTTCACACAGACCCTGCTGGCCCTACAGGATCAGCATTTCTCTGTCACCATGAGACAGGTCAAAGGTGGTTGCTGTCATTGGATCACCAAAGATCTCCTTATCCTCATGAAGGACAGAGATCGCGCTTGGTCAGTCTACAAAGCAGCCCCTTCCCCTGCCCTCTGGGATGCCTACAGACGCAGATGTAACCTATGCAAACATTTGGCCAAATCCCTGAAATAGGCTTATTTCCATAACCTTCAAAAGGTAAACCTCAGAGACCCTAGGAAATTCTGGGAATCCATCGGCTCCCTCTTAAACCCTCACTCCAGCAAGACAGCCCTACAACTGAACTCCTCCACCCGCCTCATCACTGACCCTCTCGAGGTGGCCAGGGCCTTCAATGTTAAATTCACTGACCTATCCGGGTTTCTCAACAAACTCTCGGATGGCCGACCTTGTAGTTCTGCTCACTACTCTAACCCCCAGATGACCTCGTCTGGCCCTATCCCACCTCCCCAACCCCCCTGTTCTACTTTAAGGCTATATCAGCTACTGAGACCTCTAAGCTCCTCAAATGTCTCCCAAACCACAGCTCCCCTGGGTCTGATGGCCTCTCCCTGGTGTTCCTCAGCCTCATCTCCCCTGTCATCATCAAACCTCTCACTTTTATTTTCAATCTTTCACTTTCCACCTCCTCCATGCCTAACCCCTGGAAGACTGCTAGAGTGATTCCCATTTTCAAAGCTGGCGACCCCTATCCACGGAGAGCAATCATCCTATCTCCATCCTCCCCACCTTAGTAAGCTACTTGAAAGTTATCCACCATCAGGTCACTGAACACATAGACAAGGTAATCTCTTGTGCAGCCAGCAACATGGCTTCATAGAACCATAGTACCACTACTGCCTTGCACTGCTGACCGACCACATCCTTATGAACATGGACCATGGTAATGCCTCTGGTGTTGATTTTGTTGACCTTTCCAAGGCCTTGAACATGGTCAGCCATGCCCTACTTATCTCCAAGCTACATCTCCTGGGCTGCTGCAGGAGGTATCCAACTTGTTCAGGAGTTACCTCACTGATCGCTCCCAATATGTTTGTGTAGGCCCTGCCTGCTCCCCTACCCTGCATGTCTCAACCGGTGTCCCTCAGGGCTCCATTCTAGGCCCCTCTTCTATTCTCTCTATTTATGAACTCCCTTCCCTCAGACAATCTCAGCTGTAACTCTCTCCTCTATGCGAATGACCATGTCCTTTTCTTCAGTGATAAATCTCTCCCCTTCATTTCCTCAAGTTCTCACTCTTAACTATGCAGCAGCTCACAATTGGTTTGCAGCCAAACCCCTCCTGGTAAATGTCAAGAAAACTAAGTCCATGCTGCTCAGATCCAAGCCCTTCCTAGCCAAATCTAAAACCGACTCCTCTCTCAGCATAGTCTCCCCTGATTGCCCAGGTCCTTGAAAATGTTGATACCTTCAAATACCTAGAGTCTTGCTTGATCCTCCTCTTCTTCTCAGAGCATGTCAACACTTTGGTTCTACAGGATTCACACAAAACCTTGGTGCTGCCTACAGATTCAGGCACTACCTCATCCCCGGGCCTCTACCACGCCATTGTCCAGGGGAACCTACTCCCCATACTCGACTACTGCTCCACCATCTATGCTAGGACATCCGCAACCCTCATTGGAAAGCTCTGTACTGCCTACAATAGTGTCTGTCACTTTGTCTTACTGGCTCCGTTTTTCACCCACCACTTTGTCCTTTACCAGTCACTCGGTTGGCTCCCATAACAAGGTCGCTTTGACCTCGTCCTTTGCTGCATGGTTGATAATGCCATATGAAATGGCCAGGAATCACCCCTTGCAGCCCTCCTCAAAGTCCAAACACTACATTGTTGCCTCCACTCCAACAACATCCCCCCCACTCTAAAAGTTTCAAGAGTATCCACCAATATGGGTGGCAGAGCCTTAATGATGGCAGCCTCCTCGCCGTGGAATAGGCTGCCAGCTGAGCTCTGCTCCTTAGACACCCACCGCCTGTTCAAGTCCAGACTCAGAGACTGGCTCCTGGCTGAATCCCGCTGCCACTGCTTTAATGGGTAGTCCCCTGACCTCCCCAACCCTGGGTCTATCCGTGTCACTTTCCTCTTGTATTATTTCCTCCATTTCCTCCTTCTCCTCACATCTACCCTCCCTCCCTCCCCTACTCCTGCACATGAGGTACCCTCCCTCCCTCCTCCAGGGGCTATTCCATTGCACTTTATCTTGTTTAGTCCAGTTGCTATTATTCAAATGTGACTGCTTTTCTGTTTATGGTAACTGACACCTGCCCTTCTGCACATCAAGTTTATTGTAATTTGCTACACTGGATTTTGAAAACTGTTGTATTTTGATTAGTATCATTGTTAAAGTGCTCAGCTGCTCTATGTACTTTGCTTCTAGTTTACCCTTGTGCCATTGATTTGTGGCCCAGGTCATGCCTGATCAGTGCACCTACCTGGTTATCAAAGCCACAAATAAAAATTAAATAAATAATTAAAGAAGCCTTTACATGTGCTGCCTCTCAGCATCCATGAAAGACCCTGGACCCCTGAGAAAGTCTTAACATGTGCAGCCTCCCAGCATCTGAGGCACCCCCCGACCCACAAGAAAGCCTTCACATGTGCTGCCTCCCAGCATCCGTGAAAGACCCTGGTCCTCTGAGAAAGTCTTAACATGTGCAGCCTCCCAGCATCTGAGGCACCCTCCCGACTCATGAGAAAGTATTTACATGTGCTGCCTTTCAGCATCTATGGCAACCCCCCAATCCCTGAGAAAGCCTTCACATGTGCTGCCTCCCAGCATCTATGGCAGACACCAGTCCCTGAGAATGCCTTCACATGTGCTGCCTCCCAGCATCTATGGCAACCCCAATCCCTGAGAAAGCCTTCACATGTGCTGCCTCCCAGCATCTATGGCAGACACCAGTCCCTGAGAATGCCTTCACATGTGCTGCCTCCCAGTATCTATGGCAACCCCCAACCCCTGAGAAAGCCTTCATATGTGCTGCCTCCCAGCATCTATTGCAGCCCGCCAACCCCTGGGAAAGCTTTTACATGAGCTGCCTCCCAGCAACTGCAGCAGTGCCCCAACTCCTGAGAAAGCCTTTACATGTGCTGACTCCCAGTATCTGTCTAGCACCTCAACCCCTGAGAAAGCCTTTACATGTGCTGCCTCCCAGAATCTGTTACAACCCCCAACCCCTGAGAAAGCCTTTACATGTGCTGCCTCCCAGCATCTGTTGCAGCCCCCCTCAACCCCTTAGAAATCCTTTACATGTGCTGCCTCCCAACATCTGTGGCAGTCTCCAACCCCTGAGAAAGCCATTACATGTGCTGCCTCCCAGCATCTGTGGCAGTCCCCAACCCCTGAGAAATCCTTTACATTCACTGTCTCCCAGCATCTGCAGCAGCTCCCCAACCCCTGAGAAAGCCTTTACAAGTCCTTTCTCCAAGCATCTATAGCAGCCCCCCAACCCCTGAGAAAATCTTTACATGCACTGCCCCCAGCATCTGTGGCAGCCCCGACCCGTGAGAAAACCTTTACATTAGCTGCTTCCAGGATCTGCGTAGCCCCACCCGTGAGAAACCTTTGCATGAGCTGCCTCCCAGCATCTGCAGCAGTCTCCCAACCCCTGAGACAGCCTTTACATGTGCTGCTCCCAGCATCTGCAGAAGCCTCCCAACCCTGAGAAAGCCTTTACATGTGCTGCTCCAAGCATCTATGGCAGCCTCCCAACCCCTGAGAAAGCCTTTACATGTGCTGCCTCCAAGCATCTATGGCAGCCTCCCAACCCCTGAGAAAGCCTTTACATGTGCTGCCTCCAAGCATCTATGGCAGCCTCCCAACCCCTGGAGAGCCTTTACATGTGCTGCCTCAGCATCTGTGGCAGCCTCCAACCCTGAAAGTCTTTACATGCTGCCTCAGCATCTATGGCAGCCTCCCAACCCCTGAGAAAGCTTCTACATGTGCTGCCTCAGCATCTGTTGCAGCCCCCAACCCCTGAGAAAGCTTACATGGCTGCCTCCTGCATCTGTTGCAGCCCCACCCTGGAGAAGTCTTTACATGCACTGCCCGTAGCATCTGCAGCAGCCCCAACCCATGAGAAAGCCTTTAAATGAGCTGCCTCCTGCATCTGTGGCAGCCCCTGACCTTAAGAAAGCCTTTCATGTCCTGCCTCCCAGCATCTATGGCGCCCTCAACGCCTGACAAAGCCTTTACATGAGCTGCTTCCTAGCATCTGTTGCTGCCCATAACCCTGAAAAGCTTTTACATGCACTTCCCCCAAGCATCTAGGGCAGTCCCCCAACCCTGAGAAAGCCTTTACCTTCACTGTCTCCCAGCATCTCGTAGCTCCCCGACCCCTGAGAAAGCTTTTCATGCTGCCTTCAACATCTACTGCAGCCCCCAACCCTGAGAAAGCCTTTACATGTGTTGGCCTCCAAGCATGTATATGCAGCCCCCAATCCCTGAAAAAGCTTTTTACATGCACTGCCCCCAAGCATCTATGGTGCCCCCAATCACTGAGAAAGCTTTACATGTGCTGCCTCCCAGCATCTAAGGCAGCCCCAACCCCAAAAAAGCCTTTACATTCACTGCCTTCCAGCATCTGCTGCAGCTCTCCAACCCCTGAGAAAGCCTTTACATGTGCTGCCTCCCAGCATCTGTTGCAGCCCCCCTCAACCCCTTAGAAATCCTTTACATGTGCTGCATCCCAGCATCTGTGGCAGCTCCTGACCACTGAGAAACCCTTTACATGTGCTACTCCCCAGCATCTATAGTTGCCCCCTAACCCCTGAGGACATCTGTAGATGTGATGCATCCCAGCATCTGTGGCAGCCCCCGACCGCTGAGAAAACCTTTACATGTGCGGCCTCCCAGCATCTATAGTAGCCCCTAACCCCTGAGGACATCTGTAGATATGATGCATCCCAGCATCTGTGGCAGCTTCCGACCACTGAGAAAGCTTTTCATGTGCTGCCCCAGCATCTATAGTAGCCCTAACCCTGAGAACATCTGTAGATGTGATGCATCCCAGCATCTGTGACAGCCCCGACTGCTGAGAAAGCTTTACATGTGGTCTCCCAGCATCTATGGCAGCCCCTCAACCACTGAGAAAGCCTTTACATGCTGCCTCCCAGCATCTGTGACACCCTACGACTCTTGGTAAAGCCTTTACATGTGCTGTCTCCCAGCATCTGTGGCACCGCACAATCTGGAATGCCCTCCCTCCACAAATTCGGCACTCATCCTCCCTTCATTCCCTTTCCACTACCCTCCAAAATTTCCTATCCTCAAACTGTACCTGTTTTCCAGTGCTAATGTAAGCCTCCTCCTCTCCCTCTAGCTCCCCGCCACCTTTCAGGGTCTATATCTGAAGGCTCCACCTATGGTTCAATGGACAAGCAGCCAGCCACTCCCACTTCCTGAGCTATATAAGCAGTTCCCCTCAGCCTCCTTCTGAAGAACTTTTTCTTTGCCAGCTGGAGGCTCTATCCTTTTGCTTCTGCTGCTGGCTGGGCCTCGCCTTACTGCCTCTACTGGACCCCCCACCTTGCTGCTTCTTCTACTGGACTCTGCGTTTTGGTCCTCTGCTTCTGGTTTGTATATTATCTCTGGCTGTGTACTTCCTTTTATTCCTTCCCTGTTTCTTCTGTGTTTGTGTTTTTGTTTTCTTTTGGAGGGGATTTGATTTCACATCTCCTATCATTTGCTTGCTCCTACTGTTTGGCTGTTTTGCAGCTCCAGTACTGCTTTTACTTACCCCCATTGCTACTGTAACCAGTACTTGTGTGTTTTTACACAACTCAAGCTGCTTCCCTTGCTACAGGCCTAATTACTTCCCATTCTATCAAGCCTAATTGTTTTCACCTGATTCAAGCTACCTCTGAACCTTGCTATGCAGTTCAATCATGTTTTTCCTGCTCACTCAACCTCCCTTGTCATCATAGCTGTTTTCACAGCATCGTGCTTCTCTCCTTCCATGCTTAAAGAATACAACCACTCATAGCTGATGCTGTTCCCTGTTTGTACACTGCTGTTCTACTCCGAGGTCAGCTAAAGCTACTGCTGATGCTGTTAACTACCTTTAATATCTGCATGTGGTTCTCGACCCTTCCATCACTTTCTTGTTTTTCCTTCGGCAGGGACTGGGAAGTGTTTGGGGAGTCATGGCCCCATGTGACTAATTATTTCTGTTCTAAATCCTGCCTTCACCGCTGAAAATCTTCAGAGTATTTATCACCTTAATTTGGCTTTTGAATGCCTGGCTGGCTTGCTCCACTATCATACTGCTGCCCCCATTTACATTCATGTCCCATCATTGCTACTATGTTTTACAGACCTATGTGTCGGTCTGACTATTTCTTTTGCTTACTGACCTACGTGCAGGTCCAATTATTGTTGTGCTTTCCTGAACAACTACCCTGCCTTACTGAACTATGTCCTAATCAATCCCTGATTATGCCATCATTGCTCACTGCTCCCTGCCATCTACCCTCTGCAAGGTTTCAGCACTTGATGCTCATTCAGCTCCTCATCAGTCCCTGGGGCAAGCTAGCCATACCATTCTGGTGCAGGGCTTCCTGCAGCCGACGGTCTCGCTCTGCACCTGGAGTCCACAGCTTGGGCATGCGAAGCTTGGGGCGGGATCCTTTTCATCTAGCCAATAGCTGGGAATGTCCTCACTCCAGGTGGACCTTCAGTCGTCAACTGTACCGATGGCACCCCAAGTTGTAGAAGTTAAGACTCAGCTGTGAAGGGGTGGGATACCTTGCAGGGGGCCTCGTTTAGTCACCCGAGCGTGAGGCCTTCAAGCTATTCTCCTATCACTGCCCTGGTTTACCTGGTTTGTGCTTAGGGTGAGTAGGCTGGGTGAGTGCCTCATGGTTATGGTTCTTCTCCTCCCACCTTGGGGGTCATTGGTTGCAGAGCGCAGCAACTCAAACCCTCCGTGGCATTCCTGTTAGAAGGATAGAATGAGAGCTTTCCTCCAAATTGGAATATTTTCCACTTCACTTTAACTGGGTTTCCAAATTGCAGCAGCAGAGCCATCACTAAATAAGAATATCCCAAGTCTGGAAGGAAAGGTGACCTAGGTCTTGGATCCCCAGAGATTTCCTCCTCAAAGGTTTTTTTTTTTCTCTCTTCCATGTCTCAGGTCATAACTGTTAGCATAGTGTTCCCTAGTTCTGTAGGCAGGATCTGCTGTTGGATGGAGTGGGATGGTGTCCCTACTGCCATTCCCTCTCTCCTTAGGAAGTTCTCTCATTCCCTTTTGCAACCCATCAAACTCATGCCATGGCTACCCTGCTATCCCATTACATTATCAAGCTGCATCATGCTTATCTATTACCATGTCTCACAACTTCTCATTGCTTATAAGCTTCATACTACTTCCTTTTTGGGGATCCTTCCCAAGGTACCTTTAGCCAAGGGAAGCGTCCTACAGCATCTCTGGGGTGGAACCCTCTAGAGGGTTGCTTGCCTTTGGTATCCCTACAGGGTGGTAGTTCCTCCAGAATAGAGAGTGTGAGCAGCCAAACCTACGTAACACAGTTGCACAAGCATAACACTTACTGGCTGCATAGGCCATTGAATTGGAAGGCTCCGCCTATAGTTCGATGGACAAGCAGCCAGCCACTCCCACTTCCTGAGCTATATAAGCAGTTCCCCTCAGCCTTCTTCTGAAGCACTTTTTCTTTGCCCTGCCATCCTCCCCTCCTCCTCCTCCAGTGGCAGTGCCTCTCTCCTGGGGATCCTTCCTAAGGTACCTTTAGCAAGGGAAGCATCCCACGGCTCTTCTAGGCTGGAACCCTCTAGGGGTTCCTTGCCTTGGTACCCTTACAGGTGGTAATTCCTCTGGAATAGAGAGGTGAACAGCCAAAACCTAAGTAACACAGTTGCACAAGCATAACACTTACTGGCTGCGTAGGCCATTGAATCCCTAATTTACGACTGCACTTATGTCTGTAAATCTCAAACTAAGTTGTCTAATTTATTGTTATGCACAACTACTATGTTTACATTGTATTTTTGCTACTCTGTAATGACTGTTTAAATTTCATGTATTGTTTACTGTATTACCTGTTACATTGTACTGTTTATTATGTATTTTCTGTACATAGACTCCCTGTACCCTTCCCTCCAGGTCGCACCAGGAGATGAGCAACTCGTTGTTCAATGTGTCTACCTGGTGAAACATTTCAATAAATAAATAAGAAAGCTTTTACATGTCCTAGTCCAAAGGTTTCCAAGTGCTGCAGCACTGAAGCTACTCACACTTCTGTGTGGTTTTGAAACATTATCAGGACCTGGTGTGTTGAAGACTGAAACATGGATCATGAAATTGGAGCTATCATGGTTCATTTGTCAGTTACTGTAAGGTAGTATGTTACTGACACTTGATACTTGACACTTGATGAGTGACCACACGGGAGCTACTGAGGATCCAAGATGGCTGCATGCTAGGAAGCTGTGGAGGAGCCTCACAAGCAGGAGCTAAGAGAAGCATTTTATTTTTAAGTTAAGGTATGCCACCGTTGCCTCATTTGTTTTTAACTCTTTGCTCTTTCCAGTTCGTCTTGTGCTGTCTGGCTCCAGTGCTTTTCCCCTGCTTTTGCTCTTTCCCATCGCAGCAATCTGTTGAGGAGTCTCAGTGGTGGGCAGGGAGCCCCGGTACTGCGGCAGGTGAGTTGCCCTGTGGAGGGTCGAGCAGTTGTGGAGAACACCAAAGAGAAAGTTCCTACTATCCTGACAAGCTGTGCATGGTGGTTATTGCATGCTGGACTGAGCACTTCTTCTGCAGTTTTTAGAAGCGGCTTGATCTAACACACTCCAGTGTCAACTGCGGTGCAAGTCCTCCCTTCAGGGAAGTATATCCACTCTCATTGATTACCTGTTCACACTTTTCTGTGGCTGTTATTTTATACTATACTTTGGATTCCGGTCTCTGGACTCTGGGAAACTGTGGATTTTCGCCGTCTTTTGCTATTTTTTTTTGGTACTTATCAAGGCTTTATCCTGTTTTCAGTGCTTTCAGTGCGAAGCTGCACTCCTGTTCTGTCCGCAGAGCTTCACAGAACTTTGTTGACTTTTAAGTATGCTCTGACTTCTAAGCTCTGAACTCTAAGCTTCAAACCTGTGTCTGTGCCTTTGCTTTTTGCCCTTTCATTTTTTGTATTACATTTGCTTATATTTTCATCCTCCTATTCCAAAACCGAGTGGTCCAGACAAGCAAGATCAGCAAGTAGCCAGTCGCCAGTAGTAGTTTGGTAGTCAACAGCTATCAGATAGCAACTAGTAACCTGCTGGTAACTTGCTCGGCCTGCTTTGATGTCAGTTCAGCCATGCTCCTTATTCTAGTTTTGATTGTTTTCCTGATTGTTTCATTAACACTCAAAAAGCTTGACTTTTTTATTTCCACACTCGCATTTTTCTTTTCCAAAGTCGACAAACCAATTGTAAAACCTACACGCCCCAATTTTGAAAAGATTTGAAAGACAGCCAAGGCAAGAAATTGGGCGCTAAAAACAATTTAACTTGTACTTCTTATTACTTACTATCAGACTATCTAATTACCAAATTACTAAAGCGACAGCTGACACAGTATAAATACATATTACTATTTGCTTACCTATACATTTGCCTCCACCTATTTTCTGATATAAATGAAAAAAAAAGAGAGATAAGCATGAAATGGTTGCTGTGTCCTAATTTTGCTATAATTGTGCTAGCAGCTCACTTCAACCTAGCTAGGCTTATTTTAATTGAACATTTGGACTTTATCTCTGGCTTACCCTCCAGTTAATATATATATATATATATATATATATTGCACCAAAATTGGAAAAGAACTGTAAATGCCAAACAACCTCTATGGCATAGACACAGACAGTATCTAACTGTTGTTTGAAAGCTTTTTTTTGTTAACATTTCTCACATTCTTTGCATATTGTATTGCATACTGTATTGTATACTGTATTGTATTCTACTTGAGATTAGGAATTGAAGCCTTTGCTGGTTTTAAGACAATATAGTTAACAGCTAATTCAAGAAAAACTCAAACAAGTAGATTGTAGGTTTGCTAGACTCTCAGATTGTTGTATTGTCTGCTAGTATCTGCCTCCTGTGTATCTGTGTTTTATTCTTTTCTTTTTTTAGAATTGCTATTATTATTGTGTTCCCATTGTATTATATATCTATCAGAACTGCTACTTTTATTGTGCTCACATTTATTAGAAATGCCAGCTACAACTCGTAGCATGAACTCAGGCACCTTAGGTGCACATGACATGGATCCTAGTAAACTAAAACCTAGAATGGAAGGAGGAAGCACAAAGGGCCCTTTTCATTAAAAACTATGGGAATGAAACAATTGGGTAAAAAAAAAACCACAGTGAATAAAAAGAGTTGGTGTTTAAAAAAATTGATAAACCCCTAGTAGACAAAATGGTAGCTGGCAATGAAGTCTTGCAGCTGGTATCTACACCTAATCTGATCTCCTCATGCGGGGATATCAGAAAATGTTTCAGCCCACCCACTTAGGCAAGGCATATCGAGACAAGACTCGGACTTCCTATTAGCCCATATGGAAAATACAATCAATAATAAAACAATATTGACCAAGACAGATTTAAAGGATCTGTTGCTGAAGACAGTAGGGATACAAAGATAGACTTCTCCCATATATTTCATAACCTGTCAGTACTGGATATAGAGGTCCAATCCCTAAGAGAATCACTAATAATAGAGGAGGCCATCAGAGAAAATCATGGAACTGATGCCCTATTGCCTCCTCAAAAACTACCATTTGGTTAAGATCCAAATCTCAGGAAGATAACTTAAATTGTGTCCTAAAAATACAGCAAAATATAAAACTAAGTCAGGACAATAACCCTGTAATAAACTCAGCCCCCCAGAGAGGGCTCCATTATGCCTAATATCCAGATACCCCTGAATGCTTCCAGGAACCCTCCTATAAACATCTGCTCAGATTCATGGACAATGAGTCCCAAGGGTCTGGACGACTCAGTCTGCAGAGATATTGAGGGAATATCAAAGGAAGTCTTAACAGCTCTAAGGGATCCTGTTAAAGCCAATATACTGCTGTTTAAAAAACTAGTAGACTGCAAACAAGATGTTTCATTCATCAAAGGTGTATGTCTGGAAAATAGGCTAAAATTAGGACTAATTGAAAAAAAGCTATTACAAAAAGAGTATAGAACTGACATTATGCACAAGAACCTGACTCCAAATACAGACATTCAGAAAATAGGGAAATTACATAAATAACCCTTGCTCTTTACAAATCTAACCTTGAGTTGAGCAAATCAAATTGCTCAACAAATTCTTTAGAATATGTAACAAAATCCCCAGAGAACTCTTTTGGAATAGACTGTCACAAGACTAATAGCAGTAACTCTGAATGCATCATGCTTCCAGCAGCTGAACTCAGAGACAGTAGTATCTGCAGGGAACTTGCCCTCAAACATGCACACTTGTGGCGTAAAGGAGAATTACAGGAAGCATTTGATAGAAGTAAGTAAGTAAGTAAAATTTATTTTTAAATGCTTTTCAGAAACCAAAGCGCTGTACAGGTGAACAAACATTTAATTACAGAGTGTAACAATAACAATAATAATAACAATAAAATCACAGTAAAAATCAGTCTCCATAAGATAAGACTCACAGGGAGACTAGCATCTCCAAAAAAACAAAGAATCCAGGCAGCAGAAAGGATACAGTTCAGAATATCCCCTACCATCTGATAAAAAAAAGGATAGACCTAAAAAGTCCACAAATAAACTAACTATCACCTGATAAGACAATAACCTATTAATACGCAAACCAAAGAGAAATCAAGACACGCATAACAAATCAGAAAAAACAAAGAAAAACATTACCAAGGACAAAAAAAAAAAAGAAAACAAGAATAAAACTGAACAATACTGACAAACAAAAATCAATGAAAGACCCAAGCAAGGCAAACACAGAGAATTTGACAAAAAAATCTAAAATCCCAGAATCACCCAAGACAATTAATCAAAAAAAGGGAAGTGCTGACACTGACTCAATGGTAATGATAGGCCATGGAGAAAGTGACAGCCCCAAAATTAGTAAGGCTAATACTGTCCATAGTGCCAATTTTGATCTCTTTTTACTAAAAACTATGGGTTCTGATTTTGCACTCACCCCTTTTAGGGTATCCTGCATTCCCAATGAATCACAAAGTAAACTAGCAGGCTCTGTAACTGCACTACTGTCTTCCATACTAAAGGAATGCTGTATTTTGAAAATTCAGTCAGTATTATAAGACCGATACTGGTCTTGGTTGTAACCACCAGTTTTACATACTAAAAGCAATTGCACTTCATGCAAAATCAAATCTAGAGGGCATAGGCATCAGGGTAGGTGATTTCACCACTGTGATGGACATTTTGCCTGAATATTACACTAATCAAACTTGTTTAAAAGACAGCAAACAGGATTTAGTCATTTCTGTCTTTGGACTGAGATTACCTACAAAAGACCCTAGAACCAGTTTAAAAGGCAAACTGACTGACTTTCTCAACATCTGTTTGGAAATCAATATTAGTAATCATAATATAGGGAAAGTAATATGATTGGAGCCTGATGGGCAAGTAATATTGCATGTCAATGAATCCTTCCTAATTAAGGAATTAGTTAAGAAACAGAGCACACTGGACAAACTTAGACTACACTTTGTTGTAGAGAATGAGGATGCATATGCTCTAACAAATCTCAACAATGCTTATATAGCTTCCAAGAAATGGGAATTTTTAATAGAGACGTCAAATAAATTTGAGTTATTAGCAATCTCTGATGAATGACAACCCAAGTTAGGCAGCTTTGGGGGGGGAGACCTCGGATCCAACCTAGAATCAAGATCACCACTGGAGATGATATTATTGAAAACAACTTAGCCAAAGCAATGATCCTGGACAAGAATCCATTTAAAATATTATCTTGGAATTCTTCAGGATTGAGTACAAAATTAGGAGATCCAGACACATGTAATTACTTGAACCAATTTCACAGTATTGGCATACAGGAAACTTGGGCAATGGGAAATCTTCTCCTAAGTGGTTACAAGGCATACTGCAAAAAAGCCACCAAAGATAAATATTATGGGAGGGGAAATTGGAGGACTGGTCATATTTATCAAGCTTAATAGCAATATTACAACAGAAGAAATCACAACCCAAAGTTCTAGTATCCTAGCGGTAAAAGTAATAGGGAATTCCTCAAAACAAACATGGTTTATGATAAATGTCTATGCTCACCCTTCAGAAAGCTGTTATGGTGATGCCAATTTCTTAGACTCATTAGAAAAACTATTAGCTTACAAACAGATCACCCAACAGCAAATATAGTAATTTTTGGTGACTTTAAAGCAAGGATGGGAAAATTACAAGGCTGCTCGAAAGACTTGTTAGAGGCACTGTCATCCCTCCAGCACCTATTTCTGAATATAAAAAGAAATTCCAGAGACTCAACCACAAACAAAAGAGGAGTTATGCCACATAGAACAATGTGCAGGAATAATATACTGCTTTTAAATGGCAGGTCCAATACTGACCATGAAGGAGAATATTCATTTAGAGGAACAAAGGGCTCATCTCTGATTGATTATATATGGGCTAATTTTAATTTGTTCACTAGAGCATGCATTAAAACTAATCTCCAGAGCAGAAAGTGAACATAGAGCTTTAGAACTAGAAATTGTGCAAGGGGAATTCTTTACTGACAAAGGAACCAAGGCCCCAGGTGTGATGTCTAAAAAAAGGGGTATTGAATGGAACTTAATAATGAGCAAAAATCTTATGGATCACTTAGAAAGTAGAGGGATTCTGTCAAGATTAATATTGTTGGCCGACCAACCTATGGATCCCTTCCTGATCAATGAATTTAACTCTATTATAAATATGACAGAAAACATAATAACAAAAGAGGCAACTATAAAAGAACCAAAGGGCGAAAAATGGTACAATAAAGACTGTCATGCTGCAAGGAAACTATTGAACAAAAAGTTTAGAGCCATAAAACAGTTTCCAAGTAATAATAATAATAAATTAATGAACAAAGCCAGGATAGAGTATAGGGAGACTCTTAACAGAAAGAAGGAAAGGATGAAAAGGGACTTGGCAAGGTTGGAGAAATGGTCAGAAGTATGTCAGCTAGGATTCAATGCAAAGAAGTGCAAAATAATGCACCTGGGAAACAAGAACCCAGGGGAAGACTACACAATGGGTGGGGAGGTAGTAACAACAACAAAAAAGGAAAGGGACCTAGGGTAATCATATCAGATGACCTTAAGGTTAGCAAGCAATGTGAGAAGGTAGTGGGGAGGGCTGGGGGTATACTGGGATGTATAGGGAGAGGCATCAGCAGCAGAAAACAGGAAGTTGTTATCCCTCTGTACAGACAATTGGTGAGACCCCATCTGGAGTACTGCGCCCAGTTCTGGAGACCCCATCTCCGCAAGGACATAGACAGGATAGAGGCAGTCCAGAGGAGGTCAACTAAAATGGTGCAGGGTCTGCAAGAGAAGCCGTATGAGGAGAGACTAAAGGAGCTTAATATGTATACCCTTGAGGAAAGAAGGGAGAGGGGGGACATGATAGAAACTTTTAAGTACCTCAGTGGAATCAACAAAGTCCAAGAGGGTAGCATCTTTCAGAAGAAGAGACATGCAAGAACAAGGGGACACAATTTAAAGATAGAAGGGGCAGTTCAGGGGCAATGTGAGGAAGCATTATTTCACAGAGAGGGTAGTGGATGCATGGAACAGCCTTCCTGAGGAGGTTGTGGGGTCTAAAACTGTGGGAGAATTTAAGAATGCATGGGACAGAAATAAGGCAATTCTTGTGGGGGGGGGTAGGAAGAAATAGGCTGTTGGTTAACTAGGATCTGCGGCCTATCCTGTAGGTAGGGAAATGGGCAGACTAGATGGGCCAAGCGGTCCTTATCTGCTGTCAAAGTCTATGTTTCTATGTTTCTAAGCAGGAATACATTAAACAACTATGGAAGGAACTCCACATTGCGGTTCTTAACAGGGACAATAAAACATTCTGGAACATAGTATGCTCCGGAATGGGTAATCACTCTCGTATTAATACTCATATTGAACCAGATACATGGATAAAGCACTATAAGCTTCTATTCTGCAGGGAAGACCCAGACTATTTAGCTGGGTTAACAGAATCCAAATATGAAGGTATGAAACAAAGCACAGATACTGAAATTTCACTATCAGAGCTAGAGGAGTCTCATACACTCATTCAACAAAAGAAAAGCACCTGGACCAGATGGGATACCTCTAGATGTAATAAGCAGAACCAGATCATATTGGATCCCTTTTTACTGAAACTCTTTAATTACATCTGGATCAGGGATATCCCCAAAAGCTGGAAACTAAATATTGTTGTCCCAGTCTTTAAGAAAGGTGACAAAAAGGACCCTAGCTGCTATAGACCCATTAGCCTATTAGATTCCTTAGGAAAGGGCTTTACTAAAATTTTGAACAATAGACTAATGATATGGACAATATCAAATAACATAATAGATGAAGCCCAGGCAGGATTCCGAAGAAACTACTCCACAACAGATAAAGTTTACGTTTTAACTCATCTGATCCACAAATACAGGATCATTAAAAACAAAAATATATTGCACTTTTATAGGTCCCAAATCTGCCTTTGATAGGGTTAACAGACCCTTACCTGGGTCAGACTTGGTGAACTGGGATTGACCCATCCCTACTGGAAATGATCAGACTTATCCATCAAGATAACTACACCAGTATCAGATTCAGTAACTCAGGGGAATTAAGCACATGGTTCACAAACAACATAGGGGTCAAACAAGGATGCACTTTGGCCCATTTACTGTTTAATCTTTATTTTGGCACTGTTTTAAAAGACCTGTACAATCCAGACTTCCATTTACCAAAAATAGGGAAAAGAATGGTACCTTATCTAGCTTATGCAGATGGCATTGTACTCCTATCACTTAGTCATCTGGGCATGTGCAGAAGCATAGGAAAATTCCAACTCAAATGTAAAAATGCTTATCTGTCTATTAACCACAACAAAACTAAGGTTCTAGTGTTTGGGGGTAACAAGAGAGTTACAATTATTATATCAATTCTCCAAGATTCAGGTGGTAAAAACTCTGCTGCCTTGGGCTCATGGTAAGCCAAACTGGTTCTTGGAATCTCCACCTTAAAAGTGTTAAAAAGAAGTTGGAAGTTTTTTTTCCAATTATATCAGCATTTTCATACAAATATGGGGGGCGATCGGTAGATGGAATATTAAGAGTCTTAAGAGTCAAAATTAAAAGTCAAATATTATATGGGGCTGAATTATGGGGACATGAACTAAAAGGGCCCAAGGGTTTTGGATTAAACAAATTCTATAAAAATACACTGGGCCTACCAAACAGTGTACCTTCTGCCTTGGTTAGGACTGAGATTGGAGAGTTTCCCTTAGAGTGTGCTTGTGTGCAGAGACAAATAAATTATTGGATTAAGATATTCAGAATGCCTCCTGACAGATTCCCACAAATGTGTCTGGAAGAGGCAATTCTTTACCCCCATTGTAATAACACTTTTCCGAGTATGGTGGTCTTGGAAGAACTTATTAAACCATACAGACTCCTACACACAGTTACTGATTGTCTAAGGCTTCCCATTAAGTACATCAAAACAATAATAAACAACATAATTAAAGATAATTTTGTTCAAAAAGACTTAGAGTCCTGTCGACTGTCTAAAGCATGCCCATGGTTATCAATTAACAAGAGAGAACACAAGTTTGAAAGATATCTCCATATTCTACACTCTCCCCAGGATAGGACCCTCTTTACTAGATTCCGCTTTGAGGTATTTGAGAGTAACAAAAAAAACTGGTTTATATATAGGGGAAAAAAACAAGAAATATAAGTGTAAGTGTGTTTTGGGAGAAGATAACCTATTGCACTTAGTAATTTTATGCCCCCTCTATGAGAAACACAGGGCCATCTGGTTGGGCAAAATACTCAAACCACAATCCTACCAGCCAATGCAATTACTGACATATCTATTTGCAAACACTGATCCCGTAATTTTGAGCTCCGTGGTCTCTCTCCTTAAAATAATTGATCAGAGAAGGCTTCATTTGACTAGATAAATCTGAATCGACTATTAAAAGGGCAGAGCATAAAAACAAATACAATAAAAACAATCACAGATTCAGTCATAACAAGCCCTAAACAAAACTGCATGATGTTCACTCATGACTAATCAATGAATTCCAGTAAATGTACCATCTGATGCAATTTACCTCAGGACTGGAGGATGGCTCATGTGGTGCCCTCCACAAGAGTGGCCCCAAGGATGAACCGGAAACTACAGACCAGTGAGCCTCACATCCATCGTGGGTAAGCTAATGGAGACTATCCTGAAGGAGAGGCTGGTGGCCCTCCTAGAGGCCAAGGACTACAGGACAGCAGACAGCATGGCTTCATACATGGCAGATCCTGCCAAACTAACCTGGTCGAGTTCTATGACTGGGTGACTAGGCAACTGGACAGGGCCATGCAGTGGATGTCCTGTATCTGGACTTCAGTAAGGCATTGACTCGGTGCGCATGGAAGGCTGGGAAGGAAGTTAGTAGGCACAGGGGCGGTGCAAAGCTGGTGAGCTGGGTAGGGAACTGGCTTCAGGGAAGGCAACAGAGGTGGTGGTGGGTGGGAGCCTCACACGCGAGGGCAGTGACGAGCGGTGTTCCACAAGGCTCAGTGTTGGGACCAGTGTTGTTTGGGATATTCATTGCAGACATATCATGGGACATCAAGAGCAAGATCAGTCTGTTTGCTGATGATACCAAGGTAGGCCCGGTGGTGGATGACCTAGGGGGATGGCAGGGGTTGCAGGATGATCTGGCAAAGCTTGAAACCTGGTCAGACACCTGGCAACTGGGGTTTAATGCCAAAAAGTGCAAGGTGCTGCATTTTGGGATGAAGAACCCAAGGAGGAGTAACCAGCTGGGGGGAGTGCAGCTAGCCCAGACAGAGGAGGAGAAGGATCTGGGTGTGCTTATTACAGGGTCAATGAACAACTCAGCACAATGTAGGAAGGCAGCTGCAAAGGCCAACAAAATGCTGGGTTGTATTGCAAGGGGTATATCCTCGAGGAGGGAGGAGGTGATTCTGCCACTGTATAGGTCATTAGTTAGACCACACCTGGAGTACTGCATGCAGTACTGGCGCCCATATCTGAAGAGGGACATTAAGTTACTGGAGGGGGTACAGCGCAGGGCTGACAAAGATGATCAAGGGGCTGGGGGACTTATCATACGAGAGGAGGTTGAAGGAGTTGAACATGTACTCACTGGAGGAGAGGAGGGACAGGGGTGACATGATTGAAACCTTTAAATACATGAAAGGAAAAACAAGACGGGTACAGAGGGCTGTTCAAAGTAAGGGAAGGGAGGGCCACCAGGGGCCAGGATATGAGACTGGAGGGAGGAAGGTTCAGGAGGGAGATGAGGAGACACTTTTTTACAGAGAGGGTGGTGGCTGGGTGGAATGCGTTACCTGCAGAAGTGGTATGCAGTAGAACAGTGGACTGCTTCAAAAGGGGATGGAACAGGACAAGGGGGAGGGTTAATGAAGGGGAAGGGTGGAAGGGAGGGGCAGCTGCAGAATAAGGGGTGCTAGCTGCACATTCGAGCAGACTTGATAGACCTCTAGGCCTTTATCTGCTGGCAAATTTCAGATGTTCAGAATGAACGTTATCTGTCTGCACAAACTATCTCCCAAATAATCAGGCACCTATCAACTTTGGGGCCACTACTGTAAAGGTTAAACTTTCTGCTGTTGATTTTATAAGTTTTAAATTAACTTATTATTTATATTACTATTAGAACATACTCGTTTTATGAAATAAGCTGATTTTATTTTAATTTTTTTAATGTGTAATAAGTTTTCATGTCATTCTGTAAGCAGAATATTGACTTTAACAGTTTTTTTTTTTTATTGTTTCAATTATTTACTTATTTATTTGTAATGGCAATGTTGCCGACCAATAAACTTGAACTACATGTGCTGCATCCCAGCATCTGTGGCAACCCCTGACCCACGAGAAAGCCTTTACATGTGTTGTCTCCCAGCATCTGCGGCAACCTCCGACCCATGAAAATGTCTTTACATGTGTTGCCTCCCCACATCTGTGGCAGCCCCTAACCTCTGAGAAACCTTTTGCATGCTGCCTCCCAGCCTCTGGATAGCCCCAGCCCTGATCCCTGAGAAAGCTTTTATATGCACTTCCCTGCAGCATCTATGGCAACCCCCGACCCCTGAGAAAACTTTTTCATGTGCTGTCTCCCAGCATCTGCGGCAGCCCCACAACCCTTGAGAAAGCCTTTACATGTGCTGCCCCCAGCATCTGCAGCAGCTCCTGACCTCTGAGAAAGTCTTTACATGAGCTGCCTCCCAGCATCTGCAGCAGCACCCCAGCCCTTGAGAAAGTCTTTACATGTGCTGCCCCTCAGCATCTGCAGCAGCTCCTGACCCCTGAGAAAGTCTTTACATGAGCTGCCTCCCAGCATCTGCAGCAGCACCCCAGCCCCTGAGACAGCTTTTACATGTGCTGGCTCCCTGCATCTATGGCAGCCCCCCAGTCTCCTGAGAAAGTGTTTACATTTACTGCCTCAGAGCATCTGTGACAGCTCTCTATCCCCTGAGAAAGCCTTTCCATGTGTTGCCTCCCAGCATCGGTGGCAGCTTTCGACCACTGAGAAAGTCTGTACATAAGCTGCCTCCCAGTACCTGTGGCAGCTCCCAACCCCTGAGAAAGGATTTCCATGTGTTGTCTCCCAGTTTCGGTGGCAGCCCTCGATGCCTGAGAAGGTCTGTACTTAAGCTGCCTCCCAGTACCTGTGGCAGCACCCAACCCCTGAGAAAGTCTTTACATGCGCTGCTCCCCTAAGCATCTATGCCAGGCCCCCAACCCCCCGAGAAAGCCTTTACATGTTCTGCCTCCAGCATCTGCTGGGTGGCAGTCCAACAGCAGAGGATGGTATCCCTCCCACTGTGAAGGAGGAGAGCCATCCTGTCATTCCTTCACCCCCCCCCCCACGATCCAAGTCCATTTCCAATGCTGGGTTGCCAGAGTAGAGAGCAGATGCCCTGCATGTATATTAGTGACTCTCTTGAATAAAGCTGAGTTTAAACAAGCATTTGTCAATGCTGAATGTTGATTGCGTTGGTGTGTTGCGCTCGCTCACTGCCCCTCTGTCACTCGCTCAGTCTGTTTCTCCTGGTGCTGCAGGTTGCTCTTTTGTACTGGGCTCCTGCCTGCGTTGGCACCTTGTTCTGCCTACTAAGAAATTCGCAGCTGTCCCGACAGAGCTCCACTGAAGTGGCTCACTCCTCCCTCTTACTTGCTCATTCTGTTTCTCCTGGCGCTGCAGGCTGCCCTTTTGTACTGGGCTCCTGCCTCTGGTGGTGGCTTTTTCTGCCCACAAAGAAATCTGCAGCAGTCCCAACACAGGTCTGTTGAGCCTGCTGACTCCCCATCTCTCACTCACTCATTCCGTTTCTGCCGGCGCTGCAGGCTGGCCTTTTGTACTGGGCTCCTGCCTGCGTTGCCGCCTTTTTCTGCCAACAAAGAAATCCACAGTAGTCACGATAGAGCTCCATTGAGCTCGCTCACTCCCCCTCTCTCACTCGCTCGTTGTGTTTCTCCCAGTGCTGCAGGCTGCCCTTTTGTACTGGACTCCTGCCTGCATTGACACCTTTTTCTGCCCACAAAGAAATCCGCAGCTGTCCCAACAGAGTTCCATTGAGGTCGCTTACTCCCCCTGTGTCACTCACTCATTCTGTTTCTCCTGGTGCTGTAGCCTGCCCTTTTGTACTGGGCTCCTGCCTCTGTTGGCGCCTTTTTCTGCCCACAAAGACATTTGCAGCAGTCCCAACAAAGCTCTGTTGAGCTCGCTCACCCCCCTTCTCTCACTCGCTCATTCTGTTTCTGCTGGCGCTACAGGCTGCCCTTTTCTATTGGGCTCCTGCCTGCGTTTCCGCCTTCTTCTGCCCACAAATAATCTTGCAACAGTTAAAATAGAGCTCCATTGAGCTTTCTCACTCCCCCTCTCTCACTTGTTCATTCTGGTTTTCCGTCACTGCAGGCTGCCCTTTTGTACTGGGCCCCTGCGTGCATTGCTGCCTTTTTCTACCCACAAACAAATCTGCAGCAGTCCCAACAGAGCTCCGTTGAGCTCACTCACTCCCTCCCCCTCCCTCACTCACTCGTTCTGTGTCTCCTGCCGCTGCAGGCTGTCCTTTTGTACTGGGCTCCTGCATAGGATTGGCGGCTTGTTCTGGCCAAAAATAAATCTGAAGCAGTCCCAACACAGCTCCATTGAGCTCGCTCACTCCCCCGCTCTCACTCATTCATTCCGTTTCTGCTGGCGCTGCAAGCTGGCCTTTTGTACTGGGCTCCTGCCTGCGTTGCCGCATTTTCTACCCACAAAGAAATCCACAGCAGTCACAATAGAGCTCCATTGAGCTCACTCACTACCGCTCTGTCACTCACTCATTCTGTTTCTCTTGGTGCTGCAGGTTGTGCTTGTGTACTTGTGTACGGGGCTCCTGGCTGCATTGGCACCTTTGTCTGTCCACAAAGAAATCCGCAGCTGTCCTGATAGAGCTCCATTGAGGTTGCTCAGTCTCCTCTGTTACATGCTCATTCTGTTTGTCCTGGCACTGCAAGCAGCCCTTTGTATGGGGCTCCTGCCTGCATTGGCACTTTTTTCTGTCCACAAAGAAATCCGCAGCTGTCCTGACAGAGCTCCGTTGAGCTCACTCAGTCTCCTGTCTCACTCATTCATACTGTTTCTCCCACCACTGCAGGCTGGCCTTTTCACTGCTGGGCCCCTGCCTGCATTGACACCTTTTCTGCCCACAAAGAAATCTGCAGCAGTCCTGACAGCGCCTGTGAGTTCGCCACCCCCCACTCGCCTCTCATTCTGTTTCTCCCAGTGCTGCAGGCTGCCCTTTGTACTGGCCTCTTGTGTTGGGGCCTTTTTCTGCCCACAAACAAATCTGCAGCAGTCCAGACAGAGCTCAGTTGAGCTCGGTCACTCCTCTCACTGCTCAGTCTTAATCTGTCCCAAACACTGATTTCCACAGTGACTGTGCTATTCTCGGCAGGAGTGCAAAACATATTTTAGCCGGGATGTGAAAAATGACAGCTGTACTGTTCATAAGGAGGTGTGAAAAAATGCCACTGTTGAAAATGTGGCGTGAAAATATTACAAATTTGCAAAGTTACAAGGGTGCATGGAAACAGTTTAATGCACGCTTGTAACACAGTCATGTTATGGAGTTTCGCCACCAAATTTTCAACATAGGGATTTTAGGACTTCTGCTCATGAACAGTGCCACTGTCATTTTCTTAATCTGTCCCAACTCTGATTTCCTACAGTGACCACGTTATTCTGTGCCGCAACTGTGAAACCACATTTCAGTCAGGATGTGAAAAATGACAGCTGTACTGCTCATAAGGAGGTGTGAAAAAATGCAACTGTTGAAAATCTGGCATGACAATATTACAAATCTGCGAAGTTACAGGTGTGTAGAAAGTTTGCAATGCACTTGTAATACAGTCATTTGATGGGCTATCATCACCAAATTTTCAACATAGACATTTTAGGACCTCTGCTCACGAACATTATCACTGTCATTTTCTTAATCTGTCCCGGACTGTGATTTCCCACAACAACAGCTCTATTCTGCACAGAAGTGCGAAACACATTTCGCCAGGATGGGAAAAATGAAAGCTGCACTGTTCGTAAGTAGGTGGGAAAAATGTCAATGTTGAAAATCTGGAGTGAAAATATTATAAATTCGTGAAGTTATGAGCATGTGTGCAAACTGAGCAACGCACGCTCATAACACAGTCATTTTATGGAGTATCGTTACCAAATTTTCAACATAGGCATTTTAGGACCTCTACTCATGAACAATGTCACTGTTATTTTCTTAATGTGTCCCACACACTGATTTCCCACAGCGGCTGCACTATTCTGAGCCAGAAGTGTAAAACCACATTTCTGCCAGGATGTGAACAATGACAGCTGTACTGTTCACAAGGAGGTGTGAAAAAATGGCAATGATGAAAATCTGGTGTTAAAATATTGCGGATTCATGAAGTTACATGCATGCGTAGCAACTGCGCAGTGCACGCTCCTAAAACAGTGATTTTTTTGTATTTTTTCCACCAAATTTGCAACAAAGGCTTTTTGTGAGCCCACCTCATGAACACTGGCACTGTCTTGTCATTAATCTGCCCCGAAAGGTGATTCCACACAGTGACCGCAAAATCACCTTTTGGGGCCAGTTAACGCCATGACAGTTCAATAATTCATGAGGAGGGGTCCCAAAACCCCCATGTTGAAAATGTGGTGCCAAAATTCCCAAAAATGACTGAGATATGCATTAAAGTTGGAAAAACTCCTATTTATTCAATTATACAGTTTACCGGCATTTCCTCAGTTTGCGGTCGGCTTTGAAGAGTGCAGATGTGTTAACGGTCCACCGAAGATCATCGCGTCAAGCTCCAGAGGTAAATATGGGGTGGGGGTGGTGAGGAGGCAGGTGCACAGTGGGTGGCTGGATGGGGGCAGGGAGACCTCTGAGGAACAGTTTTTTTACAGGGTTAAAAATTATCACATCACAGGACAGTTTTTGATTTCACAGGGGCATGTGGCATGCTGGGGTGGGCTCCAGTGTGCCACCGGACTCTTTCTTTGGGGGCAGCAGTAGCCAATGGGGATTGGGCACCCGCCGACACACAACAAAGTGGGTGCTTAGATTTATGCCGATGGGGATTGGGCACCCCATCGGCAGACAATAAAAGTGGGGGTTGATTTCAGAATGCCAGCGGGGTAAACTCCCCATCGGCCAAAATCAACATTGGGGCACTGAAGCCGATGGGATTGAGGCCCCGTCGGCAAATAAACACAGTTTGGGAGAAGAGTGTTAGAACATGGCGCAAGCCGCCGCCATGTTCACAAAGAATAGTAGTGTTTCTAGATCCCACCCTGCAATGACGGGTCGCCCTCATTGCAGCGGATGGCTGACGCTGCAATGACGAGGCAGCCTCTGATTGCAGTGGCTAATTTCTCAAGTTGGTGGCAAGGTTTCAAACTTGTGTCAGCAGCAGCATGCCACGGCATTGGGGAAGTGGACAAGCTTCTTTGCAGGCTGTGGAGCATTGGCCATACTAGTGCCGTGCTTCCACAACCTGCTTCTGAGAAAGTTGTCCCAATATGTTTCTTGCGCTAGTGCAATCAACATAAACAGCACCAGTATTAGTTAAATACATTATGTTGTTAGGGATAGTCTGCATAGCAGACCAGTTCCTATTGGGATCAAATTCAGGAAGTGTTTTGCAGCTATCCATTGAAATACACTGATGTGTGTGTGTGGGTGTGGGGGCTGGAACATGACTTTTATGGTTGTCAGTGAGTGAGTGTTGTACCTTTCTAGTGCGCCTTGCAACTGTCTGTAATGTTTTGCTTTCTCTTGGCTGCAAGAAGGAGAGTTCATGAGAACCCTTTGAGCAAGTAGGGCTACTCTTGTGAATGGGCAGTTGACCTAGGTAATACACTGAAGAAGTTCTGGGGTTGTTTGGGCAACCCCCCCACACACACACACACACACACACACACACACACACACACCTGTGATGACAAGAATGGCAATGAATGAGCTCAGAGAGGAAGTACTACTAAACTCTCAGTCTGCACAACTTCGTGAATAGAAAGCTAACCTATATTTTTTTCTGAAAAAGGAAATGAAATTGCCTATATAAAACTGAGAGTTTTGTGCTACAAAATTATTGCAATGCAAAGGACAAAGAATAGCATAGCTGTGGCACCATTTGATACTTGTATGAGCTAGGAAGTGTCTCGTCAACTTCCCTGTATAATGAAAAACAGCTGAGTTTCCAGTTAGTGCAAGTAGCCTGGCCATTAACTGGGAATATTAAGGAGGTGGGAGATCAGTTGCTGGAGCAAGGGGGGCAAGGTGAGGTAATTTGCAAAACAACACTTAGTCAATATGACTTCATACACACTGTATCCCAAAGTGTTTTATGAGGCACAGGAGTTCCACAGTGGTAGTAAAGGGAATGTAAAATAGAATAAACTTTCCAGTGCCCAGTAGGGTTCAACAGGGAAAAACAAAACAGTATCTGGCCCCTCTCCCAACTACCTGAGGGGTTCAGTGCTCAATCCACCCCATCAGGGAATAAAACAAATCTGTCCCCATCCCCAACAACCTGACAGATCCAGTACCCAACATGACCCATCAGGAAATAAAACAAATTGGGCCCCCTTGTCCAACAACCAGACAGATTCAGTACCCAACCCAATCTAACCCTATCAGGGAACAAAACAAATCTGTACCTCTCCCCCAACAACCGGACAGATCCAGTACCCAACATGACCCATCAGGGAATAAAAAATCAAATCTGGCCCTCTTCTTCCCTCCAACTACCTGACAGACCAATGTCTGATCCAGCCTGTCAGGGGATAAAATAATATGTCCCTGTCTCCTAAACTACCTGATGGATCAGGTATGCAACCCAGCCTATCAGGGGATAAAATAATATGTCCCTGTCTCCTAAACTACCTGATGGATCAGGTATGCAACCCAGCCTATCAGGGGATAAAATAATATGTTCCTGTCTCCTAAACTACCTGATGGATCAGGTATGCAACCCAGCCTGTCAGGGAATAAAAAATATATCCCCCTCCCCCCCAATAACCTGATGGATCTAGTACCCAATGTGGCCTGTCAAACAATAAACAAAATCTGCCCCTCCCACAAATTGCCTGACAGGTCAAGTGTCCAACCCAGCTCAGCACTGAATAAAGAAAATGATCCCTCCCCCAATAACCTGACAGGTTCTGTGCCCAACCTCACCTGTCAGAGAATAAAATCTGCCCCCAAACGTCTTATTAGTCTGGTGTCCAATCTGGTCATCAGGGAATAAATAAAATCTATCACCCACCCTCCCTCCCTTCAGCTACCTGATTGGTCCGGTGACCAACCTGGCCCATGTATTAAGTCAAATAGAGAGAAGGAGGAGCAGCAGAAAAGCGAACAGCGGAAGGTGGAATAGGCAGTGAAGTAAAACACTGCTCTCCCCATGCCCATCCACTCAGCTCACAGTGAGGGGCTCAAACACTGCACAGGAGGCTTGGGGCTGCTGCCACACTACTGCTGCTACCTGCCTATTCTGCCTATTCAGGCATCTCCACCTCCTCTGGCCACAACACACTAGCATGGGAGACTGGACCAAGGGGGATCAATTGCACAAACATCTGAGGCTGTAACCCCAAGTGCCAGTGATCCCAGCTCCATCGCCTAACTCTTCTCTCTTTCCTTCACTTGTACCCTCAGCCTCAGCCCTATCCTCTTCCAATGTGTACCTAGGGATCATACTACCATGTATGCTCCAACCCAGCCTGCACAGCAGAATGGTCATGTGCCCAACCTAGCCAATCAGGGAATAAAACAAAATCTGTTCCCCTCCCACAAACTACCAGATTGGTCCAGTATGCAACCCAGCAAGGAATAAAAAATATGGCCCCCTCCCCAACTACCTAATGGGTTCACTGCCAAACAGGATCTGTTAGAGAATCACAAAATCTGTCCTTCTCCATTAGCCGACTACCTGATGAGTCAAGGGCCAAACCAGGACTGTCAGGGAATAAAAATAAAAATCTGTTCCCCTCTCAACAACCTAATGAATCCTAATCCCAACCTTACTTGATAGGAATAAAAACAATTCTGTCTGCCTCCCCAAACTACCTGATGGACCTGGCTTGTTAGCAATAAAACAATCTGCCCTTCTTCCCCTCAACTACCTGACAGATCCAGTGTCCATCCTGGGCCATCAGAGAATAAACATATGGTGATATGGGAGGACTATAACATGAAACTAATTACAGTATGCAGTGTTGGGTGGACTTGAGCCACTGTATACAGTGTAGAGAGTATTACTGAAAAGCAGTGCTGCTGCATCAAACCCACCCTGTAGGTAATGCATACAAATAATCTGCAAAACTGATTTTGATGTGGTCCCCTATATATATGTAAGTAATGGCAACACTAAGTGTGCATTATAGGATTTTAATGTACATCCAGGGGTGTAGTGAGGCAAAAGAGGTTGAATGCTGATGTCCTTTCATCCCTAGAAAGTACATTAAAATCCTATGATGCACACCCATGGACAGGTTTATTATACTTATAAAATGACTCTAAGTAGTTTTTGGAAGGAAAATGAGATTCAGCACCTGACTATGCGTTTATAGAGATTTACTGCATGGTCAGGTGATGTCTCTCGCCAATGAAATTTCTAGGTTTTCTTGCCATTTTATAAATACTGTTATGCAATGGTAAGAATATTTCTAGAATCCTGATTAGCCAGACAGCCATAGACACAGTGAAGTCATCTGACAATAACATCACTTTATCTAGGGCAGGTGCACCCATAATCTATTCAAATTTTTTGAACTATCACAGATCAGTACACCCTGATGTCTAAAATGCAAAATCTCCTCCCACCATGTCACATTGACCACCCCAAAAAGCTCATAAAAATGTATTTTTATACTGCATTCTTTGATTCTTTATTTTTAGGCTTAAAATAAACGCGAGTGAGTGAGTGATTCATGAAAATTACAGTGCAAAACTAGTCGTTTCCCACTTACTCTAAACCCAGCTTTAATTTTTTCATTTGTGTTTCAAATAAAGAAACCATGAGTCTGTGTGGCTTTTTATCTACTAGCTGCCTTGCCCATCTGGAAGAGAAGTACCTTTGCGAGCAAGCGAGTGTCTGAGATAACTGTGAGCAGTGATTGAACGAGTGTTACTTCACATGGACAGCACATGGCTGTCACATTCAGTTACCAATCGCATTTGCCCACTGCAAAAACTTTATTGACTTACCCCAGAAGCAGGTAGCAGCCAAGTAGTTTAAACAAACCCAATTTTTTTTTTAAATGAGCACCACGGCGAGGGGTGGGGAACAGATGCACTATAGAAAGAGAGACATCTATAGGAAAGTAGAGAGGGTTGCAAACATCATGCAATGCTAGTATCACCTAATGGTCAAAAGAGAAATCATGGACTCTTTTTCAAAAATACTGTATATGTATATATACACATACACACAAACACACTCTGCAAAATGTAGTAAAAATGCATTTTAAAAGTTTTTTTTAAATATTTTTTTCTTTATAAATGAGCCATTGTATTACAGCAATAATACACTCCTGGGGTGTGTGTCGTGTGTAATAACTAACTTAAACCCAGCCAAGGTTATTACACACCAACACACACCTTGTCATGAATTATTGCTTAATTATAACAGTGAGACTGGTGAGACTGGTGAGACGGTAAGGCTGCATACAAAATAAAGCTATCAACATAAAAAAGCAAGAACTGCCTTGTTGGCACCAGCCAAATCTTGTTTTTTGTTTGTTTTTGTAATAATGTATTTCTATCAAAACATCATTATACCAACATTTATTTTCATTTTCTTGCATACCTGAACTGAAAAACGTGATACTGAAGTTTTAAAATTCTTGCCCTTTGCAATGCCAACTATTAAAAAAACAAAAACTTTATAGTGCGGTGCTATTTACCATCAGAAACACATCCAATCACCATTCTAATACAGCGACAGTACAAATCCAGTATTTATAGTCAAGCGATACCTTCAGTGGAATACATTTTTAAATATTGCAAGTGGTGAGCATATTTAATGACTTGAGCATCAATAACAAAAATAGTTATAACAGCTGTTTTAAGTATCTAAAGAAATTAAAAAGATAGTGATTATTATCTAAGGATGTCAGAAATACATTTTTGCTAAAAAAAACTATATCATGAAAATTTTTAGAGCCTAACAAATACTTCTGCTTCAGGCACCAAGGTGTATCCTGTTAAACAGTCCCATTTTCAAGTAATGTGATGAATCCTATGAGCAGTTGCAGGTTACACATTCCATTTACGCTACTGGTGGATAGGTTGGATGCCTTCATGCTCATGGGCGAGGTATGAATCGATCCAGATGCCTGACAGATATGGAGCCCATGCATACCTCCTCAAGTGTCCCTGATTTTACCTTAAAATTTCACTCTGTCCTCCTAAATGTGTGTTTTTGTGGCTAAACAGTGAGGACTGTAAGCACAAAACAATGTCAAGCATTTAAGTTACAGATTTGTTGTTCTTTAGAAAATGCATTTTGCACTAAGCCCTATATTCTACCAACTTTCTGGGTGGATATCTCTAATTTTAAGATGTGTCCCTGATTTTGGTCCTTGCCCTGATTTTTTAAGCATTGTCCCTGATGTATGAGTCAGGAGGTTGAGAGGATGAGCCCATGTGTCTGTGGCTAAAGAAGGCCATGGCATGGTGGCTGGCTGGCCAGTGTGGCTGATAAGGTGGACTGCCTTAGAGCCTGCTTCTCCCTCTCCCGTAAACCTTCGTGCCCTGGTACCCATGTTGGTAGATTCTGGCAGTGCTTTGATTTCAGCGGATGGAGACCACCCTCCACAGGGATGGCCACCCTTCACCCATGGTGGCAAAGTGGAGACTGGCTCTGAGCTCTGCATCATATCACCACCCCCACCCACCGACCCCCAAGAAGCCTGCTCAGGCCTGATTTTCTAATGACATTTCCCCCTGTCCTCCCTCTCCAATGTAAGATATTGTTGATCATTTGTGAATTGACTTTACCATAGTGAGTAACATTTAAGAGCTGTTACAAGATAAGGGAACCTGTTGAGAAATCAGAAAGTAAGGAAGGAAAGTACTATGGAAACCAGTAGCAACTAAGCCCTGCTATGAGTTAAGAGTACAGAAGTAAAGGGGATGTGAAATGTAAAAAGTAACCACAGGTTAAAGGTTCAAATCCCCCTTCTGTCCTACAGAAATGTGCCACAACAAAAGTTGTAGTCAGTTCGCCTGAGCTCACAAGAGTGCACTTGTAAATATGTTACCTCTAGGAAAAAGATGGCTTGAGCCATTTTACAGAAAATAAATGGTTTGCTACTTGTACCCAATAGTTGTGTGGAACTTAAATCTTTTGAAAGAAATGCATGTGCCTGTGTCTCCTAACCCAATGTGTTTCAGGACGGTGAGATCCAACTGGTCTAAGGTACTGTGAGTAGCTTGTTCTGTCAGCAGTCTCCAACTGCCAAAAGTGAACCCAAAACAAAATGCAAGGTTAGTGACCACCTAAATGTACTGTTGAATTGTCAAAAGTGACCCACAGGGTCAGATCCCCTCCCTCTCTGAGACTGAACAACATCAAACCCCTAGACACGAGGGGTGGGGCTGAGGGTCTGCCTTATATTTCCAGTCAGGTCAGTGTGCAATGATGGCATCAGGAAACAAACCTCCCCAGTTGCCCCATGGACTGGTGTTTTTTTTTTTTTTAAACCAATTTCAAAGACTGTTGTGGCATATAAGACAGTTGTGTAAAAACGTGAGATGGTGGAGTGGTTACATATGAATAGTCACTGTGTCTCTTATGGTTATTATAGGGCAGCTGTGCTCTGAATTTTGTAACTGAGAAGAGTGCAAAACTGAGCTGAGTGATTCCAACACCCTAATAACTCAAAGAAGACACTTTGAACGGGGTCCCACAGGCCTCTGTCCTTGGACCAACTTTATTTAACCTGTTCATTTCAGACATGCAGGTCAGCTCAAACAGCCTTCTATCAAAATTCGCAGATGACACCAAACTGGGATGGAAAGTGGATTCACTAGATAATAGCAATCAACTACTTAAGGACCTATCTGAAATTAGTATCTGGGCAAAAATAAATAGCATGGATTTTAACATCGAAAAATGCACTGTACTACATTTAGGTAAAAATAACCCATTTCAGTCCTACAAACTAAACAGCATCACACTAAAGCAGTGAAAAAGACCTTGGGATTATAGTTAACAATAAACTCTCCTCAGTCGATCATTGTAATAAACTGGCCAAATGTCCCAATGCACTTCTTAGGAGAATAGACCGCATCTTTGTAACTAAATCAGAACATTGTGTAATTCCCCTCTATAGAACATACATCAGGCCATACTCAGACTATGGGTCACCCTTCTGGAGTCCCTGCCTAAAAAAGGATATAGACAGGGTTGAGCACATTCAGAGGAGGGCAACCAGAATGGTACCCCACTTGGCACAGCTGTGCTCTGCAGACAGACTTCGCAAACTAAATCTACATTCTTTACAGACAAAGCTTATTACAGAGAGACCTTCTGTCCCTCTATAAAATTCTACAAACACCTACTTAATGCAGCAATGTAGGATTCACTCTGCAGACAGGAAGATAGTACTGAGACTGCACTCAAGACAGTTAGAAATTCCGAAGCAAATACCAACAAGAGACTTCATTTCTTTTCAACAAGTGTGCTAAGAATATGGAATAAATTACCAGACCATCTTGTGAACAGTAAAAACTCTAAAACATTTAAAACAAATTTAGACCTCTGGCTAAGTGCAAACTAAATCTTAATGTTCCACAAGATTGTGGGGGGCATTCTCGATGGGCGAGCAGCCTTCTTATGCCCCAAAATACCAAGTGATACCAAGTGACACTATGCCCGTGGGTTGGTGAGATAGCAGGCTTCTTGTGCCCCTCCAAGCATTATGTAGAGTATTTATTTATTGTTGACGGGGTAAGTGCACTAGACAAATCCTGCCTATTTTCAGGCACGACCCAGGGGAAGGGGATACAGATGAATGCCAACTGACCTTGAACCAGGTTAAGCTGTTGGTGGTATTTTTTTTAGTGAATGAGGGAAATTTGGCCAGGACACTGGGGAAATTCCCCTACTCTTTTCGACAAGTGCCATGGGATCTTTAACATCCACCTGAACTACCACCAATCCAGGCAGATGGGACCTCGATTTAACGTCTCATCCGAAAGACAGCACCTCAGAAGTGCAGCACCCCTCTCATGCTGCACTGCAGTGTCAGTACTGGGATATTAATCCAAGTGCCAGATGTGGGAACTGAACCCACAGCCCTCTGATCTCCCAGCTTCAGAGGCGAGTGTGCTACCTACTGAGCCACTGACACTGACAGTATGCTCCAGCTTCCCTCAGATTCACATTTTCCTTGCCGCCCTTGTCAGCTCGTCGACTTCTGTGACTGTCCTCATCTCTATTTTTGGGGGGAGGGGGTCCTTGCATGTTTAATCTACAATTTTGTTCACCCTGTATTTGTTTGGTATTATGTCTCCCTGCTTCATTAATCTGTTGCTCCATGTTGTCAGATTTGACCTTGCATTAATGCAGCAGAATAGCACTCTCCCGTGCTTTGTCTTTCACTTATATTAACTAATAAAAAAATTCATGGAACCTTTGAATTCATTTAATCCAGCAGGTTCTCTCAGAGCTGTTTTTGTATAGGGGCACTAGAGAGCCACATTTGAGACTGGAAGTATTTTTCCAGTAGCTCTTTGGCTCATGTTGCCAAAACGTGACAAAACTTCAATTTTTAGTGATCTCAATGCAAATCTAAGTGCACCTCTCGATGACTTAAGTGACGAGGATTCAAAGAATACCAAACTTAAAATGGGAAGACTGAATAGAACAACCAGAGACTCCCACCAAAAATCGATACCACAGCCTGTGCAGATCCTGCATGGTGCATCAGAGCACGTCTCAGGCCCAAGCGGCATGAAAGATTCACTGCCATGGGACACGGTCCTTAGTGATGTAAGGGAAATGGACTATAGGCTGGAACAGGTTCTGGAAAGGCTTGGAGCACAAAATGTTAAAACTGAGCAGACGACCATTCACAATGGACTTAGGAGGCCTTCACTAAATCTACTGTAACCAAGGTGTGGGTTAGGGTTTGTTGTTATTTAGCGCCCGGTGCTTCCATTTTTGTAACCCACTACCTGGCTAGCCTAGGTTTGGGGAGAAAACATTTGCTCGGCATCAGGGCTAGGTTTGCACTTCTGGACAGGAGCACCCAAGTAATTCCGGACACAGGAAGCAAGAACTGAGAATCTTCAAACCAGGAGTGGGATTCTAAAGTGGGGCTTTTATTCACTTATACACAGGAATACAAAACAAAATGGACCCCCACGGGCTACACTCACTGGTTATGCAGTTCTATAGAGGTCAGAACACATCATCATCACAACAACCCTCAGGTTCGGAACACACTGGTCTCTCAGCCTGAACTGGTACTCTCTCTATCTTGGATTCCCTGGCATGGCCCTCGGCCAGTACTGGTACACATTTTCCATATGGCATGGACATTTCTGTTGGTGGCTCCCTCTACCACCCATGAGCACTTCCTAGCTCTAAAGGGAAAAACACACATCCTTAATTCCACATCTGTGTACTTTCTGCAGACACTGACCAAGTGCCTGGGAGAAAGCTATAGGTGCCCAAAGTGAATCCGCAGAGGTAAATCTGGTTACTCCAGATGGGGGGGTCTCCTACCTCTTGTCCCCAAATCCATACCTGGTCATTCATTTGGAGTCAACAGCTTTCCTTTGAGACTCTCTGTTTGTAGAATGCTATCTCGAAATGTATATCACATTTAACAATCTACTGTCTTTGGTAACTAGTGTCCTGACTTGCAGCGTTCTCTAAGTGGCTATGTCCATCCCTGTAGACCCCCACTGGTTAGATGCATTTCAAGTCATACACATAACTTCAAAGTACTGTACTTGGCTGTCCTTTCCTGACCCACAGTAGCAGATACTTTATACAACAATCTCGGTGAAAACATAGGCTCTCTGGCAGAGCAGACTCACCATGGTTCGAGAGGTGCCCCAGGGCTTCTCTCACAGGAAAAACACACTTCTGGTATTTCAGCACAAATCTTCTCATAAGGCAGCTTTTCTTCTTCCAGCAGGGCTGGGGGTTGCCCCTGAAAAGCTGGTGCTTGTCACCCCATCCCTCTCAGGGATGGGGTACTGGAAGAAACTGGAGAACGGTCTCAACCACTTCTGTTTGTACTTCTGTGTCCTTCTCTAGGGCAAGAACACATACCCTCTTACTGGGGTAACTCTATTACAGAGCTGGGCTGTGAGGGGCTGCCAACTGCAGTGTACCTCCTTGCTCCACTGAGTTTCCCACTAGACTGACTTTGAAAAACCCCAACATTCTAACCTAATTCCCAGCTGCAACATTCCACTGTGGCTTATGCTGCTGTGAGAATTCTATATGATGTCATCCCTCCAGCTCAGCTGAGACTGAGGACAGAGTGAGACAGCATGAAACCCATTTAACTGGTGTCTCACAAGCTGCCTTTCCTGCCTGCCACTAGATCTAAGTGGGATTCTAGTAACCCCGGGTGACAGGGGGGTTACACCCACCCTTGACCAGGAAAATAACTGTCAGCAGTCATTACTTACCTGGCCCAGGCCATCCTACCCTCTGTGCTACCTACGGAGAGGGGTGATCAAGCCCTCTCCTACCATGTACTAGGCACAGGCAGGCAACACTAAGGGCCCAGAGGCCATCGGCTGACGCATCAGCCTCTACTCTATGATCTTTCTATGGTTAGCTATGGGCCCTGGTAGAATTGCCCAGAGCATAGCCCTAACAGATCAGTACTGTTGCCCCTACTTCAGCTCAGGACCACAGCCTGTGTATCCCCCAGCCCTCTAGGGAAAACCTATCTGACCAAACCCAAAAACCACAGGGAACCTCCCTAACCCTGGACACCTGCAACAAACACACAAGGAGCTAATACTATACCCTAGGTATTACTCCCACACTCCCCACAACCATACCTGTGGAAGGAAAAGTTAAACACAGTTAACAACAACACTGCACTTTAAATACTACTACTTTTAAAGCACATTAAGGACTCTGCTGAGACCCTCGTCCTCTTCTTGCCTTCTCTTCTTGTCTTCTTCAGGAACAACTGCAAGAGAAAAGACAAAACAACCCCTATTCTGCAAACACAGTACTATCTAACCCCTACCATCTATACAATGGAGAATCCCCAAAATATTTTTTTTTTTTTAGAAAAGTAAAAAAACAGTAGAAACAGTAGAAAAACAACAACATTATTTACAATACACATTTTTTGGGGATGGAGTGCCCTAAAAGTCCCATCTAGTGACAACAGTGCCCAAAGGCAAGTCCAAGAAAGAGTCTCTCCTGGGCCGGAGCCTGGTGAAGCACAGTTCTGGTAGGACTATAATCCCGAAGGGGAGAGTCCTTGAGGACAGTTCAAACAGTCTGAAGTCTGCTAGGTGTAGGGTGTGTACTGCAGTGTCATTAAAATAGAAAAGTCTGGACTTATCAGTCCCTTGAAGAACAAATTCAATACAACACCTGGATTTCCAGCCGAAGACCCTTGCTGGCAGCATCCTTCTGATACGGCTGGGCGGACATCTTCCAGAAAACAACAGGATGGCACATCTGGAAACTGCTGGGTTGATGTCATCTAGGAGATGGAACCTTGGAACAGGACAGGAAAAACAACTGGTCTGAAATCATCCAAAATCCCAGGTGATGAATCAGGATACAGCTGGGATGGTGTCCTCTCTGGATATGAAGTCATCTGGAAGGCCAGTCAATGAAATCGAAAAGCCAGTACACTGCAAGGCTAATGAATCTGGGGCACCTAGTTCCTGGAATGCCAGACAGGGAACAACATAGAGTGCGGCAATGGCGGATGGCAGCACTAGCTACCACTGCTCTGCTTTCCACTTGGTAGGCATGGGCACATTCACAGGAAGTTGTCTGCATTGCGAAGTAACACAATGGGTCAGGTATAAGAATTATTCCCCCATCTGGGAGCTCATAATTCACATTGAAGAAGGTTTCATGTCCCCTCCATCCATGATCCAAACAGTGTCTATAAACAGTGTTCTGCTCACTGTCCATTGTCTGAATTTTTCTTGCAACACTCTGTCTCTGACATACCGACTTGCACTGGAATGGACAAATCTTGTGGCCTCTTCCACTATCCTGGATTTCCTGTTTCTTTCAATCTCCTCCCAACTCTTAGAGGAAAGGTAGGAAAGGATATCTCATAGATCTCATTCACCTTCCTACGAACCAGTCTTTCCTCTTTACTACACTTGGTCAACTTGAGACCTCTGGCCTGGCTTGGGGGCGGCTAGTCCTGGTTCTGCCAGTTACACATACTTAATGCTATGTAAATGGATCTTTGACTCCTCCTTGTAGGGACAGGGCTGTGGAGTCACCAATCTCTCCTTCCATCTGGCTTCTTCCGGCAAGAGTCTAAGGCTGCAGGATCTGCACCTTCTTCATAAGGCCAATAGGTTCCCCCTCATCCTCTTCCTCACTGAGGATCTGAGCCCAGGAGCGAGCAGTTGTCCTCACTTCTGAGACTATCCACTCCTCGCTGAGTGTGGAGGTCGACACCTCCCATTCAAGGCTCTCCCTCGTCTCATCTTCTCCTATGAGACTTGGGCTAGGCCCCTCTCTCCAAGGATCTGCTGATGCTCCCTCCGCAATGTCTCTCTATGATCTGGACTCGGATACATCAGTACTTTGTTCTGCCTGTAGATCTGCACCCTCTTGCTTTGTGCCACACTCTGCTGAGCCTCCTCCAACAGGCTTTACCTGGTGCTGTGTACTGCCAACTGCAGGTTCTTGAAGCTTTGTCCATGTGGGAGCCAAATCGAATCTTGGGTGCTTTGGTTAGGCCATGTCTCTCTAGGCACCCAGAACTGTGAGGAACCATGAAGACGTCCCTTCCAGCCTTTAAGCACATTATGCACACTCTTACTGGATATCCAGGAATCGCCACATGAGGAGGCAAACATCCTCTGTAGTAAGATCTCTCAATATCTTTCAATTTAACTTCTTCTACTATCATAGCTCAGGCATGATCCAGGTAGCAGTCTGATCCTGAAGCTATGACTGCAGAGAAAAACAAAAGCTCACTGTTATCTCAAGTCCCACTCTTTTGGAAAAACTTTTACAAAATGGCTCCCCTGCTGCTGTGTTTACTTTACTACCCCACCCTGTAATGGCGGAGGCAGCACTCCTGCGCATCAACATTCTGTTTATGACTCAAGCCACTGTGCATCCGATTTACACACTCTACTGATAAAGTTTACTCAAACTGTTGAAACTGCACTGTCTGTTCTCTTAGCACATTTATATGATTTTTACTGGACTTTTTACTTGCTGTAACTCACTGTTCTTGCTTAAAAGTCCCTAAAGTCACAGTATTTCATTGCACAGGATTGCCTGTATTTCTTGTTGCACCTTTCATACAACCCACAGTCTCTCACAGTACTTCTGTGTCCTTCTGTAGGGTGAGAACACACACCCTCTTACTGGGGTAGCTCTATTATAGAGCTGGACTATGAGGGGCTGCCAACTGCAGCGCACCTCCTCCCTCCACTAAGTCTCCCACTAGACTGACTTTGAAAACCCCAACATTCTAACCTAACTCCCAGCTGCAACATTCCACTGTGGCTTATGCTGCTGCGAGAATTCTATATGATGTCATCACTCCAGCTCAGCTGAGACTGAGGACAGAGTGAGACAGCGTGAAACCCATTTAACTGGCATCTCACAAGCTGCCTTCCTGCCTGCCACTAGATCTAAGTGGGATTCTAGTAACCCCGGGTGATGGGGGGTTACACTAATATGGAAATAAACCATCTAAGAGCCTGCACGGAGACAACAGAGAACACAGCTCAGGTGCTGAATCTGAGGCTGGTGGGAATTCAGTGGGCATAGAAGGCGAAAACCTGCTGTTGTTTTTGAAAAGCTGGCTGATGGACAGTCTTCCCCCTGAATTCCAGGGGGACATAGAATCCTTAACACTAGCCTTCAGGATAAATTTCTGATGGGCCCAGGCTAATCAGATGCTCCCTCACACCATCATCTTGGTGACCACAGGACCTGTGGTTCGGGATCACATCCTGCAACTGGTGAGTATCATCTACCCGGTAACTCTGGAGGGCACGAGATCAAAATCTTTCCAGAATGGTCATTTGCCACCCGTAAGAGATGCAAAGGTCATTTGCCACCCGTAAGAGATGCAAACTTTTCGACTCTCTGAGGAAGCAGATGCGGGGCCTAGGGGTGGCTCACTCTCTGTTGTCACCTGTGCACCTTCGCATAACTTACGGGGGGAAAACTTTTCAATTTAATGACTCTGAAGAAGCTAGAAAAAGGGTAGATGCTATCGCCACCGAATTCTGAAACAGATCCCCAGAAACCCAAAGATTACCACTGGAGTCGGATGACGAAGAGGATTAATAAACAGTGGGTATACTGCTTTTCTCATTTTGTTTTTCCTTATCCTAAATTGACCAGGAAGTTGTTCAATGTTGAGACTAAGTAACCTGTTTCTTTGGTTAACTGCTACTATTATCCTTAACTTTACTCTCCCCTTAGAAGTGGGAGAATATACTCATGACTTGGAGGTTTCTTGTCTCAAGCTGACCTTTTGCTCCTAATGACAGTCACTTAGTGAAAATTGTAAACAGAGTCTACCACTAGGTACCTAAATACATTAGAAGCCAACAAATGTGGGATATACTATCCATAAAACGTGTATCAAAGTTCATAAAGTTATTTTTAAGGCTGTTAAATGTGTATTATATAAGTGGCTAGAGGATATGTTTACAGAATGCAAGTTGCCCTTGGCAGGGAGTGGGCTGACACGTATGACCATGAAAAGTTGATAGGTTTTTGCTCCTTGTATTGAAAGTTACTAAGAACCATTTTTAAAATGTTTTGACTGGCAGAGTTACTATAGCTGCAAGGAGATGTAAAACCCTTTCTCCTAGATGTTCAATTAAGTGGGGACAATGGCTAGTTTGGTCATGGAAAGAGACTACCTTAATTATGTTACTACCACATGTTTACCCCACAAATTTAATGTGGGTGGCTATCTTAAACATTATAGAGGGAATGTTAAAATCTTTTTCAGGATGGTACCCATGTGTTGTATCATTAGCCAATGAACTAATAATACCGATGCTAAAATGTATGATGTGCACCAAGTAGGAGCCAATGTAACCTTGCTTCATTGATTGCAATGCTTTTTGCATGTTCATCTAAAACTGAGTAAAAGAAAGTTTTAAAAGAGCTGTTTTTTGCACAGATATAACAAATTGAAAGGAAACAGCTCTGTTTTCGTGCTCACGTGCCTTCCTTTCATGTGTTGAATTATAAGGCTTGCCTAGGGTTCATGGGGTCAGTGGGGGTGGCAGATGTCGTGCCCCCCCACCAGGCACTACTTAAGAGCATTCTCTGCATACTCATTTGTATTCTTGCATGCTTGCATGTGCAGAGCAAATATACTGGGACTGCTCCAGCAGTGAAAGGGCCAGGGAGGTGTTTGTTGTAGCAGCCAATGGAACTGAGCCTGCAGGAGGAGTGTAGCTGAAAGCCCAGTGGTGACAAGGTTGATGATAATGATGCTTCTGAGTTGGCTGATGGGTGGAGACTTCTCACATATGAAAGGATGTGGTCACACATATCGCAGGGTTTTTCCACCCATTAGCCAGCTAAAACATATCATCATCAGCCTTACAGCCACACAAAACAGCTCTCTGACAGTTCACTGATTTTTACAACCCCCCCAACAATGTCCAGTGGTTGGGTGCCCAACCCCACCAACGGAAAACACAAAAACCCCTTCCCCAAAGTCCAGCAGTCAGGTGCCCAACCCCACCAATGGAAAACATGACAAGCCTCCCCAAAGCCCAGTGGTCAGGTCTCAACCTCCACTGCCAGAAACACAACCACCCTCCCCAAAGTCCGATGGTCTGGTACTCAACCCTGCCAGTGGAAAACACAACAATACCTCCTCCCAAAATCCTGTAGTCAGTAACCCCCCCTCAACAGCATGCAGTACCTGGGTGCCACCCCTCATGCCACCAAATGACACCAACACTGGGGTACCCAATCCTCAGTGTCAGTGGCTGAAACAAAGAAAATCACCCTTCATCATCCTTTTCTTTTTATAATACCTGAAAGAAATCCAGTAATGTCTTCTCCCCCACCCTCTGTCCCCCACCTGACCCTCCTCAACACCCACATCCCAACCCTCACTTACCATTCTATGGTCCACTGTTGTAATCCTCTCTCAACCACTGAATGTCCTTCTCCTACTGCGGCTGACTGTGAGCTGACTGAAAACAAGATAAACCCGGTTTATGGCATTTTAATGAGCTCTGAAAATTTACTTGTGACTTTTTCATTTTTTTAACATTTTTGCCCTGAATTTTCAGCATAGTTGTTTTTTACTCCACCTCATGAACAAGGCAGGTGTAATTTTTCAGATTTTCTCTGAAACATGTTTTTGAGACTCACAGTTGCTCCATGAAATCACATTCGGATGGGATTTAAAAAAATCTACCTGTCTTGATCATAAGTTGGGGTCATATTAGACTATGTTGAAAATCTGGGATCACAATGTCAACAAAAAGCAAGTTATGACGAAACATTGAATTTTTCCAAATTTACTCATAACTTTGATATTTTTGCAGATTCTGGCCCCAAATTTTCAACAGAGCCCTTTTGTTACCTCACCTCATGAACATGAGAGGTGTCATTTTTAAAATCTTGTCCAAAATGTCTTTTCACATTTGTGCTGCAAAATGACGTTTGGCCAGATTTATAAATGACACCGGTTGTCAATCAATCAATCAATCAATATCTTTGTTTAGCCAGGCAGAACACCATTGAGCAGGGCTCATTTACAAGATGCACCTGGTAGTTTAAACAACAGCAACAAGTCACAATTTGGCGAGGCGTAGCAACATTAGCAGTCTATGTACAGTCATTACAAGTGAGAATGGCGTGGTTTGGCACTGGTGTACAATAATTTACAAATAGCAACATAAGATTTGACACTGAGAACAGAACAAGGCAGCATAATTTACAGCCGTGCTACCAGAGGCAGTCAGCATACCGCTATGTGCAAGGCAGATCTCTGATAGACAGTAGAGTACAATATTATATTGGATGAGGTCTAGACCAGCAAGCATTACGTGGCCTAGCAGTAGACTATAAAGCAGCGCACTGAGGCACAGGATGCGCCAAGGATAGTGGAGGGAGGAGAGGTTAGGAGGGTGGGAGGGGCAATTGTAATACCTTCAGGATTGTCATAGCTGCATTAGTCGGCCAGTAGGTCTAAGGGTAAGGGGGAAGGTATGGGGTGAAAAGGTGACAGACAGGTAGGAGGGAGAGTCAGAGTTGTGTTCATAAGGTGGTATTATAAAAAGACTACATTGAACATTTGGGGTCAAAATCTCAAAAAACAAGAACGTTATGAACAAACATTGACATTTTTTTAATGTTTACTTATAATGTTGCAGTTTTCGAACCCACATTTGCAACATAGTCATGTTTTTCTCCATCTAATGAACATAGTTAGTGTTGTTTCTCACAGTTCCTCAAAAATCACATTTCGGGTGGCATTTGATAAATAGCACCTGTCGTTCATATGCTGGAGTAATAAAAACTACTATCTTAAAAATTCAAGGTCAATTTCATCTGGGGAGCTAATAAGCAGCTAAAGGAACAGCAACGTCTCTCACCAGCTCCATCTCCATGTAGCATTCAAGTATGGAATTAAGTGATAAATAATTTATAATTTCCAGATTACTCATTACTAGTTGGTAAAGGGAGGTAGAATGGATGATTATCTGGTCCCAGCTGTGGGGAAATCCTCTCGTAATGTGGATAAATCAGCTAAGAAAGCCACGGCTGCCAGTGTACCAGAGGGCCTGAGCATCATCACGCCTTCAGCCACCGAGATGGAGATCGTCTGGTGGACTCTCACAGTGCAAGTAACTGCTGCTATTAATCCCAAGTTGGACATAATTACCACAAAAATATCATAACTAACTGAACAACTCACTGGGCAGGCAGCAAAAATATTGGCAGTTGAAGCCTATATCTCCAGCTTGGAGGATCGGATGGAGCAGCTCCCAGAATCAGTGCAAGATATTTGGAGGGAGTTGGGGGAGCTCCGGGACCAACTGGACTACCAAGAGAATTACCAATGCAGAACCAACCTCAGGATCCATGGACTCCCGGAGGGTAAAGATGGGAATTCCCCCGAGGAGTTCTGTGGCACAATGCTACCATGGCTGCTGGGACTAGAACTGAAGAGAAGCCATTTTAAAATAGAACAGGTGCACAGAACTTTGGTGCCAAAACCTCCAGTGGGGCAGCCGCCAAAACAACTTATCTTTCGGCTACACAATTTTGGAGACCGGTAGGTCATATGTTTCGGCTTTAAGAAAAAAAGGGGAGGTGATTTATCAAGGGGCCCGTCTCTACCTACACCAAGATTTCTCCCAATTGCTGCAGAGGAAGCTGAGATTGTTTAACCCAGCCCTGGATGCCCTTAGAGCTAAGAAGGTGGATTTTCAATTTTTCTACCCTGCCATTGTCAAAGTGCGTCGACAGGGATCGATCTACACATTCCACGAGGTGGAAAGGGTGCAGCAATTCCTATAGGACCTGAAGGGAGGCTGAAGGCATGGCCAGCACCTGGGACATCGGATAAGTGAAGTCTTCTTCTTCCGTTTTGTGATAAATGTTTACTTGGTCGGGATGTTGTGCACAGTGGCCTATCTCCTGCTGGATGGGGGTAGAGTGTGTGCAATGGATCTAAAGCTTCAAGGACAGGCCTGAAGGTGGCTTGAGGAACAGGACACCACCCGGCCACTACCATTTGGATTTACACTGGACTTGACTATTTTGGGGGGGGCCGGGTGGCTTTGTCATGCGGCCAAACAGATCTCTGCTGGACTGTTTGGGCCTTATGGGGCTGGAGAGACAGAGTGCTGTACAAAGCATGTCACTTAGATTATTCCTGACTTGGGGGTTTACCATGCAGCCAAGGTGCGCTGAGTAAGTCATGAAAGTCGAGGCCCTGAGGGACTACTGAGGTGGAAGGCTGGAACATGTACAAGAGGCCTCCGGAGGTGTGCTAAACCACCTGTGCAGGTCTGTAGTTGGCCTGCAAGACACCGCCACAGGGAAAGCAATGGATGCAACAAAGTTACTTCTGCAAGTCCTGGATGGGTGTGCGGCACAAGGGTTTAAATGCTGGATAGGGGTGAATGAGTTGGGGGGACTGGTGGTGCCACAACTCAGAGGACACAGATCAGGACTGCTCTATATTTTGGATTATAAGGGATAACTGAAGCCCATGAGGAGGTTGATAAAATGGCCACTGCCTCAGCAACAACTGTCACTATGCAAAGAGCTGGAAGGAAGGCTCTGAATGTTGGAACCACAGTAGGGGAGCAGGATCATAGATGAAGGGTGATAAGGATATGGGTAAGGAATAGAACACCAGAGAGCTGCATGAATAGGAGGGGGTGCCTACAGGTGGCACGGGGGTGGTGGTGCTGATGGGAGCAGAAGTGAACAACTGAAGGGGCCAGTAAGGGGGATGGAGACGAAACATTGTGGAAGATTGAAGACAGGCAACAGATGGAGAGGGTGCTTGAAGGAGGGTGATGTGCAGATCTATGGAATATTTTAAAGCTGGTAAATGCTTATGTCTTCTTTTAGGTCATCATCCCGAACCAACTGGGTTGGAGGCTGGATACAGCAGAAGACCAGAGGGGTGTGACCTGAACAAGCTCCTATAGGAACCCGGTACAGGGGTAAGTAGGGACCCCATTAGCAGGGCCCAGAGTATGGGGGAGGAGATGAGAATGGGGTAATGGCTGTGGCTGGAGGAGGCATAATAAAGCATATGGGGACAATCAGGAATGGAAGGGGCACCTAGGGTGGCATAGGGGGGTCAGGAGGTGAAGGGTGATCTGGACTATCCCATTGGCTGGCTCATTGGGCAGACATGGGGTATATATCACTTAGTATATTGGTATTTGGAACCTAGTGGGGATGGGGGGACAGTACCACTACTTAGGTCTGTTAAATATGACAGAGTTTGAAAGGTGGGGAGGGTGAATGAATGCTATCATACCATCCAAGTCCCAGTAGGATGTAGGGTGCATAGGAAGGTAATGTCATACATGGTGAAAGGGGTTGAGAGGTATGGAGGTGACAATGTGTGATGTACATAAAGTTGACAGTTATATTCATTTTCTGTGGTTATAACCCTGCCTGTTGCAGGGATTGTTGGAACTGGGGAGGAGGAGGTTGTTATGTGGAACAAAAAAGAAATTGAGAAAATATATATGCCATGATGTGCTGGAAGGAAGGAAAATATGGATTCAATGGAGGGCAAGGGAGAACAACTGGGATAGAAATGGAACATGACACAGTGATCGCTTCATGGAATATCCATGGCTTTCATAACCCCTTCAAATGGAAAGAGGTGCTACAGGACCTGCAGAACTGGCAAGCCAGGTAGCCCTGCTGCAAGAGATACACCTCAGTATGGAGGAACACAAGAAGCTAGTGTGACTTTGGGTGGGAATATCATGCTGCAGCATACAACTCCCATAAGTGGGGAGTGGCAGTGCTGTTTCATAAGAATTATCCAATAACAGTGGATAGGGTGGTGGCGGATCCCAATGAAGGTCGTATATTTTTGTACAAGGCAAGGTGGGGAAGTCGATAACATTTGCCAGCATTTATGCACCATCAGTGTTTGACACCAAATTTTATAAAATGTTGTTGAATGTGTTGGTTCAAGAACAATTCCCCAACCTATGTATGGGAGGGGACTTGAATTGTGTGATGGAGCCCAGCCTGGACCACTCAGTGGGAGCGGATAGACATGAGAGGGCAATTTGCCAATGGAAACAAGGGGTGGTGGATCTAGATATGGTGAATGTATGGAGGGTGGTCAACCCCGGGGCCTGGGAATATGCATTCTACTCCAACCCTCATGGTACGTGGTCCAGGCTAGACTACATATATGTTACAAGAGAACAAGAGGGAGGTATGGAGAAGTGAGGGATGTCATTCATGGGCCCATCCACATTTCAGATCATGCCATGGAAATGATGAGGATGTTACAGGGGTGGAGGTTCATCCCAGCATGGGCTGGTGTTTTCCCACGTACCTGATAACCTCAAAAAAATTTAGAAAATTCTTGAAAAAACACTGGGATCAATATAGGGAAGTGAATGAAGCCATGGCTCATATGAAAGTGGTGTACTGGGAAGCAGGGAAAGCGTATATGCGGGAGGGTGGTTATTGGCTTTGTTAGCATTTATAAAAAATAGAGAAGGCTTAGAAGGAAGATCCTGGAGGAGCAACAACTAAAAGACACAGAGAGAATGATTGACCGGCCTACAGAGCAGCTTAAGGGGGAAATGCTAGCATTCAGAGGGTCTCTTAATTTACTATTAACAAGAGCGGCTACTACATCCCTATTCTATATGCCAGGCAATGGCTGCATGAGTGGGAACAAACCTGCAGCCATATTGGCATGACTTGCAAGGGGCAGAAGAGGAACAGCGGTGGTAACAGGGGTGAGGGACAGAAGGGGAAAGTTACAAACACAGAGTGAGAAAATAAGAGGGGCCTTTGCAACTTATGAGTCTCTATATAAAGCAGGATGCAACAACATAGAACCACTGGTGACACAGTTTCTGGAGGGTATCCGACTCCCAGAGCTCTCAGAGGAGCAAAGGGAGAACTTGAAGATAAGATTATGGTGGGGGAGATTGGGAGGTCAGTGGTATCAATAAAGAATGGGGAAGTGGGAGGCCCTAATGAATTTGTAATGGAGCACTGTAAAGAATTATGTGGGGAGTTGACAGGTGCTATGGCTGGGATGCTGGAGGAAGTAGGGGAAGAGGAAGGGTTACCAGCATCATGCCTGCAGGCAATGATTTATGTGCTTCCCAAGCCCGAGGAATGGGGGTCCTATCACCCCATATTACTTCTAAACTGTAACATTAAAATTTTTGCAAAGGTGTTAGCACGAAGGTTAGAAGTGGTCCTACCCCAACTGGTACATACAGACCAAACAGGATTTGTACAGGGCTGTCAATCACATCATAATATGAGAAAACTACTTTATGTGGTCCAGTGCGGTAACCGGCATCCAGGGCAAGTGATGGTGCTGTCCATGGATGCCAAGGAGGTCTTCGACTGCATAGAATGGCCCTATTTATTTGGGACTCCAGGGAAATTTGGATTGGGGGATGCCTATACAGAGATGGTCAGAATGTTGTATAAGAGGCCAAGAGCCCATGTACTAGTTAATGGGGTCCACTCAGAAATGTTTGAACCCCATAGAGGAACATGACAGGGGTGCCCATTGTCTCCCCTCCTTTTTGCCTTGGCTGTCGAGCCACTAGCAATCCGCATTCGGGAGGATGCCAGAATTAAGGGAGTGCTTGGAGAGTCAGGAATACATCACAAATTAACCCTATATGTGGATGACTTACTGTTATTTACCACGCAACAGGACACTGCTATCCTGGCCTTGTTAGAAGTGGTACAGGAATTTGCAGGGTTTTCGGGATACAAGATTAATCTGTCAAGGTCTGAGCTTTTCTGAATAGCTAGACCAGGAGGGAGAGGAGGGGATGATTCATGGAGGTTCAAAGTTGTGAAGGACAGCTTCACATACCTTGGGATCAAGGTAGAGATCTGGCTGGGCTATATGGGCTTAACTACGGGCCCCTATTACAGATGCTAAAGGCAGATATGGAACAGTGGAGGCGTTACCAATTCTCATGGTTGGAACATATCAACCTTTGAAAATGAATGTTACCCAGGATTCTATACGTAATACAGATGTTATCCATAGTGCTGACTAATGGGGATATGAAAGCCATAGAAAAGAATTTGACAGGTTCATCTGGCAGAATAAGAGGCCTAGGATGAGCTTACTGCAGTTGAAGGGCATGACAGTACAGGAGGCCTTAACTTTCCAGATCTAAAGTGATATGCACTAGCAATGCAAAACAGATACATCCAAGACTGGGTACACCAAGGGGTGGAGGCAGGCTGGGTGGACCTAGAGGGGGAAGGTGCAAAAGTCCATCTGGCGCCCTATGTAGACCCAGGAGATAAGAAGATGTATTATAGATTAAAGAACAGAAATCCCCTGCTGGAATGGACATTAGAGGCATGGAAACAAGCTAAGAAGAGAAGGGGGGTGGAGGAGAGAAGTCACAGGACTAATGCCAGTGGTGGGGAGACAGGCCTTTTTACTAGGGTTATAGGGTGGAGAACTCGAGTTATGGGAGCAGAAGGAAGTACACTGCTTGTGAGACCTGTGGGGGAAGGGAGGGCTGCAAACATTTGAAGACCTGAGGGAGAGGTATGGTATCTCAGCAATGCACAGGTATCAATACTTTCAACTGGTGGCCTTTGGTACAGCTAGAGGGGGACTAGATGGATAGGCATCCTCTTTGGAGCCCTTAGAGGTACTGGTGTGGACTGCGAAGGTCAACCTAAGGGGACTGATTGTACATGCAGTGAGGCAGGATAGGAAGTTACTCCAGAATATATCCATAAAGGTGACGGAACTGTGGAAAGGGACTTAGGAACCAGATTACAGAGAACTGGACCATGATATTACAATCACATTTGGGGTTGCTGATGTGTAACAGGTTCAAAGAGTTACAGTTCAGGTTTCTGCACAGGTTGTACAGTCCACCGGTGGTGGTCAACAAATTCCACCCCACGATCTTGCCCTTGTGTGGCAGATGCAGGGGGATAAGGGGAACATATTTCCATTACTTCTGGGAATGTAGGGAGTTGCGACCCTTCTGGTCCGAGATAGCTCAGGCAGTGACTGATGCCATGCACATACCAGTGGCAAACTCAGCAGTCTCCTTACTGTTTGGAATGGAAGACTTGGGGGAGGAGGGATGGGAGGCATATCCCAGAACCATAAGGGTGCTACTGATCATGGCAAGACAATGTATCCAGAATACATGGGTCTCACATGCCAAGCCAACACTGGGACAATGGAAGATCTGGTAATAAACAATCTGGCACTAGAAAGGTTGACATATCAAACATATGGTAGGGAGGAGTTGTTTTTGAATAAATGGAGGATGTACATTGATTCATTGGGAAGCCATGGCATTGAGACGAGGAGTAATATGAATGCCCTGCTGTCATGCTTTCTCCTAGGGACAGGAGACAGGTGGAAGGACATCCTGACCCAAGAAGAGGACTATACCTGACACCTGTTAGCTGAAGAAGAGACCGATACATAGGTGAAATCTCTGTAGAGGCTCACAGGAGGTAGGAACATTCACATAAGGGGACCATGGGGGATGACATACAGGACGAGGCCATGAAGACGTTGAAGGCCTGGTACATAAGGGCTCAATGGTAACAGCCATTTCTCAGGGTCACACCCACTTTTTTTTTTGGGAGGGGTTGAGCAAGGTGTGGTCTCCTAGGAGTACCTTCATAAAATCAACAGTATAACAGAGCATAGCCTGATGATGTTTGTGATATTTGCTTTTATGTCGTAAAATGGATACTGCATATAGTTTTGGGGATTAAAGATAAAACATGGGACACCATTAAGGCAGCAGAAACGCAGGCAATGATTAAGATATACTAAGAATGTAAAAAGATGACGTGATTGAGCAGTAACTCCAGAGTTTGGAAGGAGAACTGTTTATTGCCTGTAATGTCATAATAGTTGTTGGATTCACCTGAATAAAATCTTTTAAACAAAACAAAAAATTCAAGGTGACAATCTAAGAAAACAATGTTTTTTTCCCAGCTTTTTATCCTCCTGCACTGGCCCCATAGGACTCTCTCAGGCAGGACATGGGGACCGAGTCTGATTCCACTTGCCTGAGACCTCCCACATTATGCCTCTGTCCTGGGTGTTCCCCTACTGCATTGCCGACTCACCATCCCCCCAGCCCTGAACTCCCTGAGTTGGGGCCACCAACTCTGACCAATGTTATATCTATAATCTAGAGTGTGGTCAGGACAGAGGAGAACCAGAGGCTGGGTGGGTAGGTCCGGCACTGAGCATGGTGGGCCATCACTGGACCTGTCATTGCCTTCCTGGGTGCCAGGGTATTTCCACATTTTCTGGTCCCAGAGGCGTGGACATGCAATGATGTCCAGTGCTCAATGGGCACACTCCCACATCCACCTGCAGGACATCCACTGAGCCTCCATACCCCCTGACGTGTCTCCTACAAGGTGTGATGCCCTCAGTCTCCTCTGGGAGCAACAGAAGCAGCAGGAGATACAATCCGCTCTCCCCAGAAGAAGAGAGCAGTCCTCCAAATGCTCAATCCTCTTCTTTCCCTGCCAATCCCCGATGACCCGAGCTCATTCCCAAACCCGGGTTGCTGGCGTGGCATGAGGTGTGGCGTCCAGCACCTCAACCCTCAGCACCATTGGGCTGGCTTAAGAAAACAATGTTATGTGTGATGCACTTCTCTTTTTTTTTGAATCAATACTTTATTGCATTTTATACATTGACCAATGTGGTCCACATATTATACATTACATAAATTCGGTATTTCAATTTCTTTACATAATTTCATATTTTGTGTTCCCATATGAGAGTTCAGTTCTTAATACCTGAAATAATAGACAGATCTTCATAAGGGAAACAAATGGGTTAAACATATTGTGCAGTTCTTGACGGTCTCTTGGTAGTATTTCAGTACCACTAAACAGATTATAATCCCATGATCCATACTACGGCTTCGTAATATAATGTATCTAAGTGAATTTCTATTCTGTTTATAGTAGTGGTTCATCTACATCATTGCATTCCCAATTTTTAGTATCAGATGTTTTGCAGTAATCATTGCTGTTATTATTTCTATTTTTTGCTTCTTATCTTCTCTTGCAGTTGCTGAGTCTAAAAACAAAAGCTGTTTGTCAGCTGAGTTGTGTTTGCTTACCTGTCATTTTATTTAATACTCTTTTTGTTTCTTTCCACCATGTTTGTATCAGAGGACATGTCCAAAAACAGTGAAAAGTTCCTGCCTTTTCCTTAGTGCAATGCCAACAGTTATAATTGTTTAATAATCCAATTTTAATTAATGTGTGGTATAGTAAGATCTGTTGATTAATATAAACTGAATTGTTTTAGTTCTTGTTTCATATATATTAATAATAGATAACGGGCTCGATTTTCAAAGGGTGCTATAGGACTTGCATCAAGCCCTATGTCAAACTTGTTTTTTGGTGCAGCTGTGCCAATCTCCTTTAACGCTACTGCACCCGATTTTAGTACATCTGGCACAGTTGTAACAGTTTCCACAGTTTACAGCAGCTTGTGCCAAAAATTTTGTGCAAGCCCTGTAAAAAGGGTTCCCCAAATGGCACAAGTTAGATCGGGAAAAGCTGGTCTAACTTGCAGCATTTGGTGATCAGGTTGAAAATCCTGATTGCCGGCTGGGAGAATGCCGATGCCCTGTGCACCAAATGATTGGCACATCAGGGGCTTGTGGCTATCTCTTAAGGCTTTGGAAAATCAAGCCCAATGTGTGTTTAACCACTGCTGGTCTTTTAATTAGCATTGTCTTCCTTCCACTTCTTTTATCTGTGAATGAAGACCTTGTTTACATAGATTCAAGTGCCTTAAAGATCAAATGCACATATTTCATAAAAGCTTGAATTCCCTTGAATTCACATCCCTGTATCATGATTAATGTTTCCTGAAAATATCATGCTGTTTGGTTTTGTGGTTTTCTTTAAATCAGCATCTGTTAATGTGCTCTGCAGTAACTGAAAACAGTGAAGAAACAGTGAAGATGTTTTGTTCCTGTCAGTGAGCAATGACATCATACCTGTCCAGCCTGCTGCTTCACCAATCAAGCTCCTGATTGACTAAATAAGCTGTTGCAGTTCCTAGTTAGAGCAGTCTGTAAGGCTAATTGTTTTCACTCAAAGTTTATTACTAACCCATCTGGTTTGTGTTTAGAGAGATTAGCTAAAATAATTCTGTTCTTATAAACAGTTGATCATTTGGGGTTCAGTGCTGAACTGAAGTGGTATGAATGAATGTCTGTGAGACACTACCTTGTCTGTATCACAGATGTCAGTTCTCTGTCATCAGAACTATGCATTCTATTCTGGCTGTATAACACAGGGTTGTTAAATGGATATAAAATACATTTTTTTTTTATTCTTTGGTAACCGGGTAAGGCCCACTAGGCACAAGTGCCTGTTTTCAGGGGCGACCTGGGAGCACTGGGCAGTTAAGTGACTTGCTCAGAGTCATACACTATGCAAGTGGAGGTTGTGAGAATCAAACTCAGGTCTGGTCTTCTGGATGTACCAAGTTTGTTCACAGCTCATTACTCTAACCTCTAGGCTATACTGCCAGCCCATTCTACATTCCATTAATTCATAGAATCAGTGTGTCTTTGATGTAGCCTCAATAAATATGTTCGTATGATAACAATGTTGTTTATATGTCAGATTGACAAACCTGTGTCTGCCAAACTCTGCTATTTCAGGAACATGTACTGTATGAACTCATAAAATTCAGTTCATTGAGGGTTTCTGTGTGAAAATATATCATGTATGAGTATAACTAGAAATACTATATGGCATCCTGATGCCCCTGTCTCCTGCCCGACAGTTGAGGCAGCAGCTCTCTGCTTCCCCTTTTCCCCTGCCCCAAAAGTCCCCTGTCTCCTGCCCTCATATGAGGCTGCTGCAACCCGCTGCCCACTGTCTTCTCCACACAGTCAGGGCTGCTGCACCCTACTGCCTCTTGCACAAACAGTTTAAGCTGCTGCACCCTGCTACCCCTGTCCCCCACTCTATAACACAAGATGAAAGTATTTTTTGTATTTTCTATTGGGTAGTTTGGGGCAGTGTACTAAAGGATCTGACTCTAGTGGCAGGGAGCAGCATGGTGCAATAACTCTAACTGTGGGGGCAAGAGGCTCTATGGTACAGCAGGGCACAGTGGTGTCAGGGGACAGAGGACAGCATGGTGCAGAAGCCTTGACTGTGGTGCAGGACACAGTGGGGAATCAGGGTACAGCAGTCCTGACTGTGTGACGGGGTGCACGTGGTGCAGCAGCCCTGCCCATTTGGGGCAATGGAAGTGGTTAACAGTGTGCAGCAAAAGCCCCACCTTTGGTGGCCTGGGGCAGCATGATGTAGCAGCCCAGACTGTGAAGGCAGAGGTCCTGGGACTCTAGGGCTGAGCAGAGCACAGCGACCTTGTCTGTGGAGACAGGAAAAGGAAGCAACAGTGTGCATTGGCCCTGACTGTGGGGTGGGGACAGAGGGAAGCAGGGTGCAGCAGCCTCAACTGAGAGACAGGAGACAGGGGCATCTGGATGCCATATAGTATTTCTAGTTATACACACACAATGTATTTTCACACAGAACCCCATAAAGAACTGAATTCTATGAGTTTATACAGTATATGTTCCTGAAATAGCAGTGTGGTGGACACATGTTTGTCAATCTGACATAAAAAAAAAATTGTTCTCACATAAACCTATTTATTGAGGCTACATCAAAGACACACTATTTCTATGAATTAACGTAATGCAGATTTATTTTATATCCATTAAACAACCCTGTGTTATATAGCCAGAATAGAATGCAGAGTTTTGATGACAGAGAACTGACATCTGTGATACAAACAAGGTAATTTCTCACATACATTCATTCATGCCACTAAAATTCAGCACTGCACCCCAAATGATCAACTTTTTATGAGAACAGAAATATAGATCTTAAGCATATCTCTCTAAACACAAGCCAGATGGATCAGTAACAAACTTTGAGTGAAAACAATTAGATCTACAGACTGCTCTAACTAGGAACTACAACAGCCTATTCAGTTAATCAATGATTTAATTGGTGAAGCAGCAGGCTAGACAGGTATGACGTCATTGCTCACTGACAGAGACAGAAACATCTTCACTGTTTCTTCACTGTTTCAGTTACTGCAGAGCACATTAACAGATGCTGATTTAAAGAAAACCACAAAACCAAAACAGCATGCTATTTTAGGAAATACTAATCATGATACAGGGACATGAATGCAAGCTTTTTATGAAATACGTGTGCATTTGATCTTTAATATTCCCAAGCAAATAGGCCCTATTTTAGTTCTGACTTTCTGTTAATTCTACATGAAGTTTTCTTTCTCTTGACTTTTAAGGTGCCATTCATTATACTTAGTGGGAAATACATGATGTATTTGCATACACCTGTTCAGTGGGTTTGTATATTCTACCCAGATAGAGGGCCTGAGGGGGTTCTAACTGGTTTACTCTGACTGTCTTCAGAAGACAAGACAGGGATAGCAAGGGTGCAGGAGGAGTTCAGGGAGTTGGGAAGGGGCCTTTCACAGGTAGCAAGCTCTGTGACCTTGTCGGAGATGCTGCCTGTCTACGGCACAGGGAGGCTAGGAGCCTCCGCACCAAGGACTTCAATGCTTGGCTGGAGAACTGGTGCACAGAAAAGGGTTTTACTTCATTGGGAACTGGGGCCCATCTGGAGAACTGTGACCCTGTACAAGGGGGGGCGGCCTACAGCTGTCCAGGGAAGGGACTGCTGTCCTCATTGAGTGGTTTAAATGCTTCATTAGCATGCATTTAAATAAGCAAGGGGGCAGGGGGGAAGAAGGATGCAGGAAGAACCAAACTGCCCACCACCACAGGATAGTGAAGTCAACATGGAGGACTATAAACTTATGATATCACCAGAGGAAACAAAACCCATAGAGGGGGAACAACGGAGGACAGGAGGAAGGGGGTTAAAAATAGGAAGGACCAATAGAGTAGGCAAAAAGACAGCAGGGGATGATAAAAGGACAAATGGCACAACATGGAACATGTATACCAATGCCACAGCCAAGGAATAAAATCCCAGACCTGGTGGCCTTGATGACGGAGGCTGATCTGGACATTGTAGCTATTACAGAGATGTGATATACTTGAAACCACGACTGGTATGTAGCAGTACCAGGTTATTCTCTGTTTAGAAGAGATGGGGTGGGGGATAGCTGGCCCAGTGGCGCTGAGGTTTGAGGCACTGGATGCCTTATCTCACACTATATTGGTGACTTCTGGGTTCAGGGATGACCTCGGGTCATCGGGGGTGCCAACAGGGGAGGGAGGTAGGTTTCACAAGTCTACAGGCATTTCCTCTCCAGGAGTGGTGGGGTGGGTTGTCACCGCCTCATAGTCCCGTCCCCTCTGGGTGGAGGCCCAGTGGGATAATGTAGGTGGGTGGGGGCAGCAGTAAGGGTGGGCAGAAGAGGCTGAGCTGGCTTCCGGTGTGTATGCGCACCTCCATGCGCATGTATGGCCATGTGCCAGGGCCCCAGTGGGGATGCAGAGAAAAACCTACAAAAACCCATAAAAAAGCTTAAAAAAAAAGAGAGACAGGGGAAAGGAGGGGGTGGCTCTTTATGTCAGAAACAGTATTAAAGCAACTGAGAACAGGGAATGCGGGGGGGCAGAGGTACTGTTGGTTGCCCTTGAGACGGGCAATGGCATTGCTGTTCACACGGGCATGATATACAGACCTCCAGCACAGGGGAGGAGGTGGACAGGGTTCTATTGAAATCCATCCACATGATGGCAGCTAATGGGGAGATGTTGCTGGTAGGTGATTTCAATCTGCCAAATGTGGATTGAAGCATCCCAGCTGCTGCCTCAGCCAGGACATCCTGTACTGCAAGGGCAGGCCTCAGGCAGCTAGTGCTAGAGCCCACCAGAGGGGTGAAATTTTGGATCTGGTACTCACGAATGGGGACAGAACTGAGGAATTCAGGGTGGGCGAACACCTGGGATCCAGTGATCATCACACGCTGTGGTTCAGCATGAGTAGAGTGGCAGAGTCAAACCACACAAAGGCAAATGTCCTGGATTTCAGGAGGGCAGATTTTACTAAGATGGGGATATGTCTTAAGCATGCCCTGGCAGGGAGGGATGAGAGGGGGGGGAGTGGAGGAGCAGTGGGCCAGTCTGAAAGGAGCCATAGTGGAGGCAGCAAACATTTGCATTAGGCAAGTAAGCAAAAGAAATAGAAGGCCACTATGGTTCTCAAAGGAAGTTGCCGAGAAGGTAAGGGTGAAAAAGATGGCTTTCAGGAAATACAAGGAAACACAGCAGAAGGAGGACAGGGTAGTGTATCTTGATAAACAGAGGGAAGCAAGGAAAGCAGTCAGGAGCGCAAAGGCACAAACAGGAAAAAATAGCACAGGAGGTAAAAAAAGGAGACAAGCTTGTTTACAAAGGTCCCATGTGATAGGGGAGGGTTAAAAACAACAAAGGAGAACTAACAAAGGTTTACTAGCAATAATATGTTTCAGAACACAGTTGGCTATGATTAGACTAAATGGGAGCAGACAAGAAAATCACTGTAAACTAGCTTGATACAAATGGGCTGACTAAAAGGGTGAAAAACTAAGGTGGGAAATAGGAGAGACAAAGGGGATGGTAGTAGTGATAGAAGGAAGGAGAGAGCAGCCAGGGGCCTTGATCAACACTGACTGCCAAAAGAAGGAGGGGGATGGCGGGGGTGAGAGGTGAGGGTAGAAGGAGAGGCTGCAAGGGGGGGAAGGTGAGGGAGGGGTGAAGGGCAATCAGTGGCAAATAGGGTGGAGTGGAATTGGAAGCCAAGGGGCGCATCAGATGCCAAGAGGGAGACAGCTGGGTTTCACTGGGCAGGCAGCAGGTTTTTACTGGGCAGGCAGTCACAGGAGCTGTTAGCTACAAGATACTGCCAGAGCAGGGACTTGAATTGATTGAGCTTTGGTGAGGATGATATTTCTGGATCCAGCCCATTTAGCCAGAGTGGGGCTCTATGAGAAAAGGATCGTTGACTTTGTGTTGTCCCACATCTAAGACAAGGAGGAGCTGATAGGTTGATCCTCGGGTGTGTTTATTGCCATAGTAGGGTGTCAGTAACTCAGTAGTCCCAGGGGCAATAGGCCAAGAAGTGCTTTTTTGGTAAGCAGGCAAGTCTGATATTTAATCCTTCCACTGAGTTGTATCCAGCCAGTCTGCGTGTAAAGGTCACAGGTGTGTGTCAGGCGAGGGGAGCCAGTAAGCAACTTGCACACCTTGTTGAGGGTTACTGTAATTCTATTAAGGGTGGTAGTGGTAGCAGCACCATAGATTACAAGCCCATAATCAATGACTGATAATATGGAGCTGTATTTTGCTATTTTGAGAGCTTCACGAGTCAGACTTCGCTTGTGTTGGTGTAGGAGCCGAATCCTTATGTTAACAGCCTTGAAGACATTCTCTATGTGGTGAGCATAGGATAGGTGGTTATCCAGAGTAACCCCGAGGTATTTGAAGTACTGAGGGAGTTCAAGGGGGGTGCCAATGGAGTTTCTTATGGTTAGTGGATAGGTTTTATGTTTGTTGCAGGAGGAATAAAAAAACATTACCTTAGTTTTTTGTAGTTCAGGACAAGTTTATGTGCACTGACCCATTGTTCTACTTCCTTAAAGCTGATCTGCAGTTGCTGTTGGAGAAGAGTGGGGTCAGGTTGACTTGTAAAGACGACTGCATCATCGGCGTATAGTAGAATCCATTGGTGGTAGGAGTGGGGTAGGTTGTTGAGGAAGACACTAAATAATAGGAGGCCTAGGATGGATCCTTTCAGTACTCCGGAGAGCACAGTCCATCGGTCAGAGGTGATGGTTGAAATTTTGACACATTGGAAGCATTCTTCGAGGTAGTCTTTGAATCAAAGCATAGCTTCATTAGATAGGCAGACTGTGGTGAGCTGTTGCAGCAAAACCAAGTGGTTCACAGTGTCAAAAGCCTTCATTAAGTCGATGAAGGCTGCTCCTACAAGGTTCCCTTGTTCAAGTGACTGGTGGATGAATCCAGTGAATTCCAGGAGAGCAGTGGTGGTACTGTACTCTTTCCTGAAACCATGCTGCTCTGGGCCTTAGAAGGAGCATTTTTCCAGGTAGTCAACTAACTGGTCAGTGACTATGCGCTTCAGAGCTTTTGATAAAGGGGGGAGGTCAGAGATTGGTCTATAGCTGGAGTGAACGGAACAGTCCCTGGATTTATGTAGCAGGGTAACCAAAGCATATTTCCAGAGTTGGGGAAATTGGGAAAGACACAGCGAGAGGTTGAAAATCTGGGTTATAGGAACAATAACCTCCTTGAGGGTGAGGGCTAGAAGTCAAGTGAGTCTGCACTATGCCTTGCCTTACCCAGGACTTTTATCAGATGTTTTCTGACCAGTGACACTGGTACTTCCTTAAGACATAAGGGCTGATTGGCGATGTTATTGTCTCGATCCTGAGATGTGCTAGTGGTGGTGTCAGCGAAGACGTCCAGAGGGAGGACACTGCTCAGATCTGTAAATTTATTGTTGAAGATATTGGCAGTAGCAAGGGGGCCATAGTCACTGCACCATCATGATTGAGCATTCTGGGAGTCACCTTAGAAGCTTTGCCGGTAACATCTTTAATGTTAGACCAGAAATTTCTGCTATCCCCCCCAGGAATTAGCCAGCATTTCTCTTATGATATTTGCTTTTTTCTTGACGAATGATTTGAGTGCACTCATTCCTGGCAGTCTTGTAAGCTTGTACATCCACTTGTCGCCCTGAGGCATTTGCCCATTGCCAGAGGTGATCCAGTAATTTCATCTTAGAGTGGAGTTTGGCAGTAATCCAGGAGCTGATTGTTCCCAGTACCTTCCTCTTTTTATGGAGTGCATAAATGTCACATAGCATTGTACCGAGAGATGGAGTGCTCGAGGGTGACGTTGACATCATTCCTAGAGCCCAGTCTGGACCAGTTGAGGTTGCATAAGTGCTGTTTTAGTGGCTGTACTCACCAGGGTTGTGGAGCAGTTGTGTATTTGATTATTTCTAACAGTCACCAGTGGCTGTGCACTACCCACCCCTTCCCCAACCCACCCCCCCCAGGCGTGGCATTTCCTTTATAGCCACAGTTCTGACATCACTTCCTCAACAGGTCTTGGGGTAGAACTATCATATTCCTAATAACCCTGCAACATGCATAAAGAGTAGTTACACAAAACAAATAATAATACATATATAATTACATATTGTATAGAATAAGGAGCAGGACATGTGGGAGTGGTGAAATGCACTGGCTGTGGGGCAGCAGTTTTCCGGAAACATTCTGGAAACTGCTGTTGTCCTATTTGTAGGGCAACTGTCATCTGAGAGAGGGAGGTTGTCACACCTCTAGGCTGAACTAGCAAGGACTAAGGAGGCCTCCCCCTTCCAAAGAGCACCACTGCCACAACCACTGAGTCAGAGGTTTCGGAGTATGAAGTGCAGTAGGACCACAGTGGGTTCTGGGAGGGTGCGGGTGGTGGACCAGAGGTGAAGCCCCCCAGTTGTACCTCTACACAAATCAGATGCCATTCTGGCAGAGCAAAGTTCCTCTATGATGGCACCCTCAGTGGAGACCCAGAAGAATGCTGGGGACATCCACAAGGGAGACCCACAAAAGGGTGGCAAGGGACACCACAGGAGAAGGAAACAGCTACTGATAGGGGACCAGTTGTTAGGCAGAACTGGGGAAGGGAGAGAAGGAAGTGCTGCCTGCCTGGTGCCATGGCTTGGAGGGACAAGAAGCGAATCTCACAATTGTAGAAGCAGCATCACAGGAGCAAGAACTAGATATCATTGTCCACCTGGGACAAATGACCTAGCTAGGCATGGGATCAGTGCAGTGCAGAATTAATTTGTGGAGTTGGGGAGGGCCTCAGACGGGTAGCAAGCACAGTAACCTTCTCAGAGGTGCTACCAGTCCATGGCAGGAATGAGGCTAGGGTACTGCACACCATGCAGTTTAATGAATGGTTGCAAAACTGGTGCAGAGCACAAGGCTTTGGCTTCATTGGGGACTAGGGGTCCACCTAGAGATAAAGGTCTATACTGGTATGACGGTCTGCATTTCTTCACAAAGGGAATCCAAGCTCTAGGTGACAGGTTTAAATGTCTCCTTGGCAAGCTTTTAAACCAGACAAGGGGGAGGGTACTGATAAAAGGCAGGAAAGTCAAGCCTCCCCACAAAACAGGACAGGTAGTAGGTAAACACTGAGGTACAGAGCTCAACACAGGGCAGGATGGGGTAAATGGTAAAACAGATAAGACAATAAGAGCAGGATGGGGAAAAAGGATCAAGCCAACATTAATGGAGGCAATGACTACTAATGCCCGTAGTCTGGGAAACAAGCTTTCTGAGCTAGTAGCTTTGATGGAAGATGAACAATTGGATATTGTAGGTCACAGAAACATGGTACACCGAGAAACATGAATGGATGTCAACATACCAGGGTACACAATCTACAGAAGGGACAGGGAAGGCAAAAGGAGGTGGAGTAGCTCTATACATAAGGGAAGGGATCAAAGCTACAGAACTAAAAAGTAAAGGGGAGGACAAGAGGCACTCTGGGTTACCTTGAGATGGGAATGGCATCGCAATCCACATAGGGTTGTATACAGACCCCGTCTCAAGTGGAGGAAATGGACAAGAAAATGATAGAGGACATTCTCAAAATGGCTGAAAAGGAGATACTGTTGATGGGGACCTGAATATGCCAGATGTTAACTGGAGGACATGTACTGCAGCCACATCCAAGAGCAGGGTCATTCTCGATGCCCTGCAGAGGGCAGACCTTAGACAGCTAGGTGCTGGAACCCACTGGGAGGGAGCAATACTAGACCTGGTATCTCAAATGGAGAGAGGATCTACAAATTTAGAAGTCAGTAGACATCTGGGAACAAGCGATCACTGCACAGTGTGCTTCACAATGAGCACAACCATGGAGATAAGCCATACAAAAACAAGGATACTGGACTTTAGAAGGGCTGACTTTGGCAAAATGGGTGAACACCTGAAGAATGCACTAGCAAATGGCCAAATAGGAGGGGTGGAAGAACAATGGAGAAAAATCAAAACTGCCATCATAGAGGCAACAAGTCTTTGTGTAAAACAAAGAAAACAAAGTGAGTAAAAACACTATGGTTCTCAAAAGAGGTGGCAGGGAAGGTTAAGGAGAAAAAGGCTGCATTCAAAAAGTATAAGGAATCACAGAGGGAGCACGACAGGGAACTGTATCAATTAAAGCAGAAAGAAGTAGGAAAGGCAGTCAGAATAGCAAAAGGCACAAACCGAGGAAAAAATAGCCAACTTGGTCAAAAGGAGGATAAAACCTTTATAGGTACATTAGAGAAGAAAGGTTAAGGGAGGATAGTGAAGATTAATAAAGGAGAGGAGGTGGGCAGAGGAGACAGTGAAAAAGGCAGAGATACTGAATGAATACTTTTGCTCAGTATTCACAAAAGAAGATGAGGAGCAGTTACCTAAACCAGACAATAGAAGCACTCTGGGTAGGGGAGTTGATACCAGTCCATTCACAGAAGAAAGAGTCCTGAAAGAACTCCTAAAACTCAAGGTGGACAAAGCAATGGGGCCTGACGGGATTCACCCCAGAATCTTAAAAGAACTAGGGGGGGACCTAGTGACACCACTGACCACACTTTTTATCAAATCATGGCAGGATGGGGTGGTACCTGAGGACTGGAGGAGGCAGATGTGATTCCTTTACAAAGTGGGAGCAAGGCAGAAGCAGGAAACTACAGACCTGTAAGTTTGACCTCAGTGGTAGGGAAAATGATGGAATCATTTCTCAAAGAAAGAATTGTTGAGCACCTAGAGGCCAGCGGGGCACAGGACCCAAAGCAACATGGATTTACAGCAAGAAGGTCATGTCAGACTAATCTAATTGATTTCTTTGACTGGGTGACCAAAGTAATAGACCAGGGAGGGGCTGTGGATATGGCCTACCTAGACTTTAGCAAGGCATTTGACACAGTCCTGCACAAAGATTAATAATTTAAAGCAGCCTGGGAGTGGGTCCCAGGGTGGTAGCTTGAGTAGCGAACTGGCTGCACAACAGGACACAGAAGGTAATAGTGAATAGAACACATTCAGAGGGGTTACTAGTGGAGTACCTCAGGGCTCAGTACTGGGTCCAGTCCTCTTTAACATCTTTATAAGTGACATTGCAGAGGGTCTGGAGGGAAAGGTATGCCTCTTTGCAGATGACACAAAGATCTGTAACAGAGTTGATACACGAGAGGGGGTAGAAAAGATGAGAAGGGACTTGGCAAGGTTGGAGGAATGGTCAGACATATGGCAACTTAGATTCAATGCAAAGAAGTGCAAAGTAATGCACCTGGGAAACAAAAACCCAGGAGAAGAGTACACAATAGCAGGGGAGGTACTAACAACAACAAAAATGGAAAGGGACCTGGGAGTAGTCATATCAGATGACCTAAAGGTGGGTAAGCAATATGAAAAGTCAGTAAGGAGAGCCAGGGGGATACTGGGATGCATAGGAAGGGGCATCACAAGTAGAAAAAGGGAAGTGATTATCCCTCTATACAGACAGTTGGTGAGACCCCATCTGGAGTACTGTGTGCAGTTTTGGAGACCTCATCTACGCAAGGACATAGACAGGATGGAAGCAGTCCAGAGGAGGACAACTAAAATGGTGCAGGGTCTACATCAGAAACCATATGAAGAGAGACTGAGAGAGCTTAATATGTATACCCTTGATGAAAGGAGGGACAGGGGGGACATGATAGAAACATCCAAGTACCTCAAGGGAATCAACAAAGTCCAGGAGGGTAGCATCTTTCAGAAAAAGAGATGTGTAAGAACAAGGGGGCACAGTTTAAAGATAGAGGGGGGACGGCTCAGGGGTAATGTGAGGAAATTCTTTTTCACGGAGAGAGTGGTGGATACATGGAACAGCCTTCCTGAGGAGGTCGTTGGGTCTAAAACAGTGGGGGAATTCAAACATGCATGTGACAGACACAAAGCAATTATAGTGCTGGGTTGCAGGAAGCAGGCTGTTGGTTAACTAGAATCTGCAGCTTATCCAGTAGGTAGGGAAATGGGCAGACTGGGTGGGCCAAGTGGTCCTTTTCTGCTGTCAAAGTCTATGTTTCTATGTTTCCCTAATTTGACCTTGCACCTTTTAAACCATCTCATACATTTATGTATTTGTAGTAGAGATTATAGGTACATTAGTGAAAGGTGAAAAACCAGGAGTGGGATAGTAAGACTTAAAGGGGAAGAAGGGGAGTGTGTGGAAGGGGACCTGGGAAAAGCATCAATACTGAACAAATATTTTTGTTCAGTAGTCACAAAAGAAGAAGGTGTGGAACCACAGTTAAGCAACATGAACAAATATGGGAGGTCCCTTTACGGAAGATAGAGTCCTAAAAGAACTCACAAAACTGAAAGTGGACAAGGCAATGGGACCTGATGGGATACACCCTAGCACATTAAGGGAACTACGAGAGGTGCTGGCAGCACCACTGGCAACCCTGTTCAACGATACGGGAGTGGTTCCAGAGGACTGGAGGAGGGCAGATATAGTCCCTCTTCACAAAAGTGGGAGTGGGGAATGGGCTGGAAACTATAGACCAGTTAGCCTCACCTCAATAGTGGGGAAGATTCTGGAATCACTACTTAAACAAAGGATTGTGGAACACCTTGAATCCAGTGGAGTACAGGATCAGAGACAGGATGGATTCACAGGCCATAGCAAACAAATCTAAACTATTTATTTTACTTGGTGACTAAGGTCGCGGATCAGGGGGAGCAGTGGATGTGGCCTACCTGGATTTCAGTATGGCCTTTGATACCATTCCACACAGAAGACTTCTGAACAAGCTGGGTAGCCTGGGAGTGGGTCACAAAGTGGTAAACTGGGTTAGGAACTGGTTGAGTGCTAGAAGACAGAGGGTCGTGGTAAATGGTGCTCAATCTGAGGAAAGGAGGGTGACCAGCAGGGTGCCACTGGGATTAGTCCTGGGGCCAGTCCTGTTTAATGTCTTCATAAGTGACATTGCAGAGGGGCTGGAGGGGAAGGTGTTCCTCTTTGTGGATGACATTAAGATCTGCAACAGGGTGGACATTCTGAGAGGGGAGGAAAAAACGAGGAGGGACCTAGGTAAACTGGAAGAATGGTCTAGAGTGTGGCAGCTGAGATTCAATGCAAAAAGTGCAAAATCATGCATTTAGGGTGCAAGAACCCAGGGTAGAATTACATGATGGGGGGGACCTGATGGTCACCAAGCAGGAAAAGGACTTGGGGTAATCATATCCAGTGACCTAAAGGTGGCCAAACAATGTGCCAAGGCTGTGGGGAGAGCCAGTGGGATGCTGAGGTGCATGGGGAGAGGTATCACCAGCAGGAGGAAGGAGGTGGTGATGCCACTGTACAGATCAGTTGTGAGGCCTCATTTGGAATACTGTATCCAGTTCTGATGGCCACATCTCTGTGAGGATGTGGACAGGGTGGAAGTAGTTCAAATAAGGGCAACAAAGATGGTGCAGCACCTGCACCAAAAGTCATATGAGGAGAGACTGGGAGACCTCAATATGTATACCTTGGAGGGGAGGAGAGACACGGGAGATATGACAAATATAAAAGTCATAAATAGGGTACCAGAGGGTAGCATTTTTCAGAAAAGGAGATGTCCAGGAACAAGGGGGCATGACATGTGGTTGGAAGAGGGTAAACTAAAGGGTAGTGTGATGAAGTATTTCTTCATGGAAAGGGTGGTGGATACATGGAACAGACTCCCAGAAGAGGTGGTGGGGACAAACACAGTGGGGGAATCCAGACATGCATGGGGCAAGCATAGGGGAACCCTAGCAATAGGAACGAGGAGGTAAAGCCAGAGATCAAGTAGTGTCTGCAGCTTTTACAGTAGGCAGGGAAAATTGACAGACTAGATAAGCCTTGCGGTCCTTACCTGCTGTCAATTTCAATTTCTATGCTTCTATAGTATTAAATAAATCAGAGTCTGCTAGTCCGTATAGCCTTTGCTGCTTTATCATGTTGTTAAGAAATTATTTTGCATAACAGTAGGTCCATCCATTTCTTTATACCTTTTTGTATTCAAGATTCAATTATTATTGGTTTCTTATTAATTTTGTACTTTGGGTTATACCATATATTACCATTTATACAAAACTGTACTTTACAATTTACTTTTTTGTTGGTAAGTTTCTATCATAGTCAAGTTTTGAATTGTTTCTTTTTTATGTTTTTATTTTTCTGGTATGCCCAAAGATTGTTTACAGATATAATTAATCATAACCCTCATTGATAGAATCATCTATAATCTTGTCAATTGTATGATGCACGTTAGCCCATTTAACTGCTAACTTAACCATTTAACTGCTAACTTAACCATGTCAGTCCAGTAGTGAAATTCAATGTCTGGGCAAGCAAACCCACACAGATCTTTTTGAAGGTACAGTTTTCTTCAAGAGATACTAGACTTTTTGTTGTTCCTCATGAATGTTCTAATCAAACTACATATTTTTAAAACTAGTCTTTTAATATCGGGCATAGTGTAGACCACGGTATATATGCAATCATTGGTAATACTACTATTTTGATAAGCTACACTTTCCCCATGGTGAAAGTGGGATTTTTGACCATGCCTCTAATTTAATTTTTAAGCTGTCCAGTAAAGTTCTATGAATATATTTCTATAGCTCATTGACCATTTTTGTTAATTTTAATCCCAAATAATCAATGTAATCTTTTTTTAAAATTGCATTTAATTTCATTATGTGCTCCTGCATTATTGTATTTTGTGCATCATTGATTACTAATGCATCTTTTTTTTTTTGTAATTAACAGAATAACCTGATAATTTTGAGAATGTGTTTATTTATATTAAAAGTTCAGGAATACTGTTTACTGGTTATGTTATTAAGACTAATAGGTCATCTACATACACATTTAATTTTACTTTGGTTTGTCCCTATTTGTATACCTTTTACCTTTTTATTTTGGGCTCAATTTTCTTTAACAAAATCGCCACACCCATTATAAAGATAGTTGGAGACAGGAGACACCCCTGCCTTACCATGTGTTTTAGTAAAACATCTTCTGTTCTACGATGGTTTATTGTTAAACTGAAATTTTGTTTTTGTTTTATAAAGAGCTTGAAACATCTGTATAAAAGGTTTTGGGATCCCCAATTCCTGTAAGGCATTAAATATTAAACCACATACTACCATCGTGGCAGTACCATGTTGAATGCTTTGCAGGCATCAAGAGATACAACCAGTTGAATGTCTTTTTTTTCCTAAATGTTGTAATAGAAATTGTGTTCCATATAGACCTGTTTGCATTCATTCTCCCTGGTATGAATCCTTTTTGATGCTGGCTAATTATATTATATATTACCTTACCTAATCTACTATTGAATATTTTTGCAAAGGTTTTATAGTCACAGTTAAGAAGTGCTAATGCTCTATAGTTCTCATTGTATTGACGGCCTTTTTAGGTTTGGGAGTTATGGTGATGTGGCAAAATTAAATGATTCTGGGGTCCTTCCTATATCTTGAATTTGTGTAAATAATTGGTGTATACTGTATATGGTTTTAATTCTTCATAAAACTCTATATAGAATTGTACTATAAAGCTGTCTCTGCCAGGTGTTTCCCCTGTGCTCATGTCCTTCATTGCTTCAAGAATCTCTTTTTCTGTATTACCTCCATAGGCATTGTGCATTGCTCCTTGTTAAGTGGTACTGCATCTCTTCTATTACTTCTTTACACTGTGTCTCTTTTTCTATAATCCTTTGATTTGTCAGTTGAATAGTACACTTCTTTATAAAAGGCAAGGGAACAGTCATCCATTTATTTTTGTTTAGATATTGTTTTACCTTCATTAGTGTAGCGGTATTCTTTCTGCTTTTTGTTGTTTCTGTTTAATTATTTTTGCTGAATATCTGCCAGATATTTACCTTTTTAATTGCCAGTTCTTTTTTAATGTTTAGCCATTGTTTTCTTGCCTGCTTTATGTCACGTTTGTATTCTTATCTTTAACTCCAGACAGTCTGTTAGATTTTTTCATTTCCATTTCATACTTCTGATTCTAGCTGTTTAAGTTTTTGCTCAGTTTCAGTTCATCCTTGCAACCTACATTTGTTTAACCAAGATGCATCTGATATTGTAACACCTAATTATTGCTTTAAATGCATCCCAGCACTTTATTACAGTACTGTGTAGTCTTCTTTTAAATTATCTTCCCCAGAAATGGAGCATTGCTTCTCTTACCTTTTATAATATTTGATACCATTCCAGTTCTTAGTGGACAGTTAAGTTCTAGAATATCTTAACATGATGATGTGATCTTAAACATATTGTGTGATATATTCAAAGTGGTTGCGCAAGGTGCAAGTGAGATACCAAGCGCAACAGCGGATATCGTAAAGAAGCGATATTCAGCAGGCAACAATGTGCTGTGCACATCACAGTGCGCCAATGCGCAACCCTAATGAATGCAAGTGCAAGTGCAGGGGGCGTAGCCATGAATAAACAGCGCAGTGCGATATTCAACAGCAGACCGATGGCACAAGTGCAGAGCAACAGGGACATGCACGGAGCAAAGTTGAGCCTATAAAAGGATGGAGCAAGCAGGGGATGGTGGCTTGTGCCCAGGGGAGCAGGGGTGAGAGAGGGAGAGAGAGTGAGAGAGAGACAGAGTGAGGGACAGAGACAGTGTGAGACAGAGACAGGGTGAGGGCAATTGGCCAGGCAGGACAGCAGCAGGGGTGCAGGACAGTCACAGAGGCAGGACGTGCAATGGGCAGTGGGACGGAGTGCATGACCCAGACTGAGCCCATGGGCAGGCCAGTCCATGCGTGTGGGTCCCCAACACAGAAGTGTGCCTAGTGCAGGGGCCCAAGCAGCAGCATAAAGCCGGGGAAGCCCAGGGAGACAGGTGCGGGGGGGTCAGACAGGCTGGGCCATGGCCAGTGCAATATTCCAGATGGAGGCGGTAAAGAGGGGTGTAAGGAGGCAGGCGGCTGAGTGGTGCAGCCATTAAAGGACCCGGAGGCGGTATGCCCAGAACAGGTGGTACCGTGCCCGCACCACCTTCAAACAGTACAGCGACACTGAGATCGTGGGCTGGTACCACCTGAACTGGGCAATTCTGAGGCAGCTCTGTGAGCTGTGCAGTGATGAGATGCAGGCACCCACAAGATGAAGCCACGCCCTGTCAGTGGAGACCAAGGTCATGGCCATGATGTGCCTGCTCGCCACGGGCACCTTCCAGAGACCAACAGGGGACACCACAGGCATAATCCAGTCGGCCGTGTCATGGCTTCTCACACAATTCCTCAATGCACTGCTGCCACATGCTGTGGAATTCATCCACTTCCCCAGCACACAGGCAGAGCATACAGCAAACGTGCAGGAGTTCCACAAGGTTGCACGTATGCCTGGCATGCTAGGGGCCATTAACTGCACCCATGTAGGCATCCGCACACCACCAGGGCCAGAGGGAGTGGCCTACATCAACAGGAAGGGCTACCCCAGTGTCAACTGCCAGGCAGTGTGCGATACCAAGGGGTGCATAATCAATGTCTGTGCCACACACCCTGGGGGAGCACATGATGCCTTCATCTGGCACCACTCTGCACTATGCTGCAGGTTTGAGAGTGGGGACATCCCCACCGGCCACCTACAGGGTAGGGCGTGGGGGGGTGATGCAATGCATGGGGTATAGAGGGTTTGGCTGTGTGGGGGGGGCAGCCACACTGACCAATGTGCTAACACAACATGTTCCCCCACAGGTGACAGCGGATACCCACTCAGGCCCTGACTGCTCACCCCGTACCAGTGCCTGTCGGCCCCAATGCAGGAGAGATACAACGAGGCACACGCCAGCACATGGAATATCATTTAGCGTGTGTTTGGACATGCTGAAGGCACAATTCCATTGCCTACACAAGTCTGGCGATGCCCTACAGTACAGCCCCTCAAAGGCCTGTGGTCTATTCCTGGCCTGCTGTGTGCTACACAACATGGCCACTGACCGTGAGATAGCTGTCGAGGTTGAAGAGGGGAACAGCAGTGGGAACGACGTGGATGGCGGGGACAACAGTGGTGGGCATCCCCCCCGGGCAACGGGAGCCCCGGCTGCGCAGGATGGCCCAGCAGCACAGGTCACAGGGACTGGGGCACGGTAAACAGGCATGGCTGGCAGGGCCCCACAATAGACATGGCCAGAGGGGGGGCGACAACAGACATGGGACAGATCACCGTGGAAGCACCCCTAACAGAACAGTGGATCCCACCCACACAGCCCCACACACCCACACCCACACAGGCACAGTCACACGGGCACACATACACCCGAGGCAGCAGAGTGGGCGTGTGTCAGGCCGCTATTGCACGTGCACTGGGCGGCTGGTGCTGTGATGACATCATCAACACATGCCACGGTGGCCAGCTGCCAGAGGGGTGTGCACAAGGCGGGTATGATGTGCGGCCACAGATGTCATGGCCCAGGTATGTAAACACACTCACCACACCTCCGTGCATACAGGGCTGCGGCAAGCAGCGGACAGGGAGGGTGGTGGATCATGCCCGCCGCACAGCCGCCACGGACATGTGGACGGCCCCCCCAGACCACCCAGCAGATGCAGGCTGTGCGGCGGCCACAGGGGTATCACAGACATACCCCCAGGCGTGTTGCTGTGAGAACATGTCCGGGCCCTCACAGGCGTCTGGAGGCCCCCCTCACAGGCCCACTCCAGGCGTGCCCGGGATGCCCACAGCTGATCCCGGCAATGACAATGCTGGGGTTACACGACACCGGGACCGAGGGGTGGAGAATGCACTCCGTGGTGATTGCTGCGGATGGCCCTGCACCAGGGTGGCCAGTGGTGCCAGACCGGCCGTGACTGCAGCGGTGAGCCGATCCAGGCCTGCGGTCATGTCCTCCCGCATGCATGTTGCCTCAGCCAGGAGCTGCTGAAAGTCCCGGTCACACCTCCCTGTGGACTGGTGCAGCTCAGTGCGGAGTGCACACACCCCTGCCATGACCTGCATCTGTTGCTCCACTGATGCCCTGAGCAGATGGGTGTGCTTGTCAAGCGGGTTGGCACTGTGGGGGGCTTGGACATCGTGCCAACCTACGGGGGTTGTGCAGTCCTGTGGCACAGCCCCCTGCGCAGGTGGGGGCTGCACAGCGGGGCCCTCATGGGCCTGTCCTATCTGCAGTGCACTGGCAGCAGACACTGCACTCAATCCACCCTCACCACCGTCCTGCTGCCGCCGCTGCCCCTCCGGCAGCTGTGTACATGACGTCACTGGGGAGGCTGCACCCCCACCACCAGACAGGCCTGACTGTGCCGCAGGTACGGTGGCCACAGCAACACCGGGCAGTGTGGCTGGCAGTCTGCTAGTGCCACCCATGCACTATTGGTGCCACCATGTCCTGTGCTTGGTAGGGGGGCCTCCCCCTGTACAGCATCACCACTGTCCTGGGTAGCGGCCATGTCATCATCAGACACGGACCGCACAGCAATCACTGTCTCAGCATACTGGACGCCATGGCTGGCATCCCGCTGAAACACTGCCTGGGCCTCATCTGCGCCCATGCCACAGGCATCTGTGCAGATAGTGTGGTGGCTCTGGCGGGGGTCCGAGCCACGGAACGCGGTGGAGGTGGATGGACACTCCTCCAGGTCCCTGACATCACCCAGGGTGGGCACCGCCACCCCTGCATCCACATGCAGGTGCCCTGGATCTGTAAGGGAACATATACACATCACTGCCGCCACCACACACCCCCACCCCAATGCACCCCTTACCCACATCCCCTTGCACCGCTGTACCTACCATGCAGGGAAGGGCTACCCCCTGTCTGGAATCCACCACCAAGAACGCCCTCAATGGCGCTGTGCCACATTGTTGCCGCCACAAGCTCCTCCCGCGGTGTCAGCTGTGGCACCTCAGGCTGTCCACTGCCCATGGTGGCACGTGCGGCCCAGATGGCTGCCACCTTCTCCTTGATCTACCTGCGGTCCGTGCCCACCTTCTTCTTGCATTCCTGCACCGACCTCTGATGGTCACTCTGCAGGTTCACAGCCCTAGCTACACCCACCCATGCTTCTGCCCTGGCTTGCTGGGTGCCTGTGGAGCCACTCAGGAGGGGCTCCTGGTCAAGTTAGGCATCATATAGGGCATTGCACTCTGCCCTTGTGAAATTGGGCCTGCGCTTCCATGCAGGCCCCTGCTCCTCAACTTCCTCTTGCACCGACATGCTGTTCCTGTTGGTGGGGACATGTGGTCAGTGCTGGCTGCCACACACGAGGGCCTCCCTCCAGTCCCGACATGCCCAGTGCCTGGCGTCCTACTGCTGCCACATGGTGCCGTTATAGCGCATCACATGCAAATGAGGGAATGTGCAACTGTAATGGGATGTAAATGCCTCCGATGCACCACCGATATGCTGATCAGCTCATCTGCATATGCCCGCTGACTATCACGGAATTGCACATTGCGCAGTGGGGTTGCTCATGCGCATGTCATGGCACTTCTGTGTGATGTGCCCAGTCCATGTCGCATACGTCAGTGGCACTTCCCACACATGATGCGCTACAGGCAGCACGGCGCTCAGTCGCTATTGAGCATGTGGTGCACATGCACCATACACCCAGTCACACATGTGCACCATTGGCACATGGCCCATGGGGCACACTGGACCCTATAGCACACCATGCTATCCATGCCCTGTCACGCTGCTGAGCACGGTGTGCGTGTCGCCCTTTGACCCCTATGTGTACCCCTTAACCCCTAGTGACTGCAGCATGTATCAGCCTTACCCCATGCATATCGCACATACCCTGCCAATGCGCAATAGAGGATGCCAGCGCATCACCAGCCATATTGCGCATCCTTCGCATGTGCGTCTCATGTGCTCCCTGGTGCCATTATGCTGCTGCGGTTCCCGATAGAGCCATGCCACACAGGAGCACACTGAGAGCACCAAACTGGACACAGGTGGAGCTTGTGAACTTGGTGGCTTTGGTGAAGCCACATATTGGTGACCTCTATGAGCAGGTACCCCTGGACCAGCCACGCACTGAGGTGTGGCAGGGGGTGGCCGAGGAGCTAGAGGAGGCAACAGGGTCACGCCGTAGCGAGGAGCAGTGCCACCACAGGTATGGTGACCTGCAGAGGAGGGATCCAGACTGGCTCAGGTTACTGCAGGCATGCATCCAGAGGGGCACTGTGCCATGGCCGGGTGAGTGCATTTATCCCCATCCATGCCATGTCGGTGTTGTGTGGGTTGCCAGCAGGTGTCACACCAAGTTGCTATGGGTGGGGGGCAGTGGGCAGGAATGCTGCTGGACATGGTAGTGCACAGCTGGCACTGCTGCTGCGTTGGGTCATGGGGTTTACTGTGCTGGGGGAGGCCCATGTCTTGCTGCCCGGTGCTGATATCTGTCTTATACTGTCTCCCTACTAGGCCCTGAAGATCAGCAAAGAGCCCAGATGGTGGGTGCTGCTGCTGCTGGACAGCAGCAGGCCAGTGGTGGTGTGCAACGGAGGGTTGCCAGCCAGCCAGGTGGTGCAGGTGGTCAGGTGCCAGTTGGGCCACAGATTTCAGGTAGGCACCTTGGTGGTGTATCTTGTTGTGTGGGGTAGGGATGGGCCACATCCCCCCGTACACATGGCCATTACATTCCGTGCCTCGCTGGCATAGTTCACTGCACCATGCTGCGCCCAGGGCATATGTGTGTGTGGCTGCTGCGGGTGGGCTGTGGGTGCATCCAGGTCCCAGCCAGGCCACTGTCAGTCCCATGCAATGGCCATTCACTTGGCTGTCATGGCTGTGGCATGCTGTGCCTGGTTGGTGGTGGTGTGCAGTGCTGTGCATGGCTGTGGATGGTCGGGATGGTGACTTGTGTGGGCACGCATACTGTGGTTGGCTGTGTGCCCCCTGCAGGGCACATGCCAATGTTGTCCGCTGCGCACGGTGGGTGGGCTATGGTCGTGTGGGCCTGCACTCATCCATGTCCCCATCTTTGTCCTAGGAGCCCAACCGGTGGATGCCCATACAAGGCTGCTGGAGCGGATCCTGCGGGTCACCATGGCCACCCTTGCGGTGGCACGTATAATTCGCCAGGCATGTTCCAGCCACAGAGGAGGAGGCAGCAGAGGCGCCGATAGTCGAGAACCTTCCAAGGGGCCCGTTGGCCTGCTTCACCTCCCTTCCACTGACACCCCTCCCATTCCTCCATTGTACCAAGCCTACCATGTCCCCTGTCTCCCCAACCCCCTTCCCCAGCCTATGTTCCTGAATGTGTCCTCCCTGTTCCTGCCCCCATCTCTGTTCAACTGTACATAGTTTTGATTCATTGCTTGTTGTTTAAATACAGTTATATTTTGATAGCCATCGATGACCATGTCTGCTTTGCAGATGGCATTGTTAGTGCCATGCAGTGGTGTGCATGGTGGCTGTGTGAACGTTGGAGGTTGCCTGCGGTTTGTGTCAGGTGGTCTGCGCACAGTGGCCTGTGTGTGTGTGTGTGTGTGTGTGTGTGTGTGTGTGTGTGTGCCCTGTGGCATGCATATGTTCCCTGCTGGGCTGTGTGGCCGGTGTGGTGTGTGTGCTGTTGGCTTGTGTTGTCTGCTTTGGTCCCGGTGCCATGTCCCGTGCCATCCTAAGGGTGTTGCCCATGGCTGCCTGCCAGTGGCCATGGGTGTCACGCCACCTCCATACGCTGCAGTGGGATGCGTGGTCAGGGCATGTGGCCATGCGCCTGCCTTGCCAACCTCCAGTCATCCACTGCACTATGGTGACAGTGTGTCCTGCTCTTGTGGCCTTCTTCACACTGTGCTAGGGGCCCTGTGCCATGGCCTATGCGCCTCTGTCCCTTGCCCTACCCATGCTATGCTCCTGCGCTTCCTGCCTTGCTCCATTGCACAACCCTAGTTGCACGATGGCGCCTGTTGCCTTGCTCCCTGGCGCAGCCCTAGTTGCGCTATGGCGCATCCCTGCGATATTCAGCTGTCTTGCGCTGTCACTTGCCTTGGTGCTCAGCCTTTGAATATCGTGTTGGCTGCACACCTGCGCAGTGTACCTGTGCTGCACCACTCTTGTACCTGCTTCTGGCACATTTCTGAATATTCCACCCCTTGAGTATAACCTTTTGGAAGGTAAATTGTTTCAGATGTCCCTGTACTATTGAAAGAATAAGACAAAGTGTTGTAACTCCAAGGAGTGGAATTCCACTCTGACCAGGATTGACCAAATGTATTATCTGAAAATTTTGAAAACTTAATAAAAATTAAAAAACCAAAAAGAGCATTATTAAATTTCCAGACATTTTATTTGCTAACTGGAGTATCTAGTATAAATGAAAAGGACACAAGACTGTGCTCTGATAAGTAGCACAGCTCTAGCTGAACATTATAAAAGCTGCATCTAATAATATTTCTTGTAGATACCAATACATGATCAATTCTGGTTGCAACCTTAAAATGTGAAGAATAGTGGCCATATTTCCTAATTTTTGATTATTTTCCTGCTGTATATCCATGTCATTGGATTCTTAAATTACCTCGATTTATGTTTTCCCCCACCTAATGATAGCTATGACTTATCCATTTCTGGATTATCAAGTTAGTTGAAGTCTCCAGCCAAAATTGTATATTCTTGATCACATGTTTATTTATTTAGTTTTTGTTGACCAGGTAAGTGCACTAGACAAATTCTGCCTATTTTCAGGCACGACCCGGGGGAGGGGATACAGATGAATGCCAACTGACTTTGAACCAGATTAAACTGTTGGTGGTATTTTAGTGAATGGGGGAAAATTTGGCCAGTGCACCAGGGAAATTTCCCTACTCTTTTCGAGAAGTGCCATGGGATCATTAACATCCACCTGAACAGGCAGATAGGACCTCGGTTTAATGTCTCATCTGAAAGACGGCACCTCAGGAGTGCAGCACCCCCCCTCATGCTGCACTGCAGTGTCAGTATTGGGATATTAACCCAACTGTCTGGTGTGGGGCTAGAACCCACAGTCTTCTGATCTCCCAGCCTCAGAGACGAGCATGCTACCTGCTGAGCCACTGACACTTACGGCTTGGTTGAATTCTGCCCAAAATGTGGTATGACCTTGGTACAGTCAGTATATAGAACCTATCGGATATGTTTCTCACCATATATTTAAAATTTTAACAAAACAGTTTTTCCCTCATTATCCTTGAGGGTATTCAGAATAGTGTATGACAAAGTTTTATTAAGCAAAATTAACACCTCCCTGCTTTTTTCGTACTGCGTGGTGAAGCCCACATGTGACCAACCCATCCCTTCTTTATTTATTTCTGTATTTGTTAAACATGTCTTCTCACCAATAGGAGGCAGTATAGTGCAGTGCTTTAAGGCTCTGAGCTGCAGACCTGGAGACCTGGGTTTGAATCCCATAGCCCCCACTTGCATACTGTGTGACCCTGAGCAAGTCACTTAACTTCCTTGTGCTCCCAGGCCACACCTGTAAACAAGCTTCAGCTTAGTGTGTCTCTCCTGGTTAATACTGTATTAACTTGTTTTGTTTTTTGGGAGAGAGTTCTGGGACTCTGTAAAGTCACTTACAGGGAAACCATCTAGAGCTCCTCCTGAATTAATTATCACTGCAACTGGGACACTCCAGGTGTCTGACGATACAGCAAATGCTTTTAACCAGGCTTTCACTGATCTCAGTATGGTACTACCCAGGGACTATCTATCCCCCTCTACTCCAAATCTGCCCTCAAAAATAGCTTCACACTCCTCACCAATAAGAAGCATTCCCCCATTCTACTTTAAGCAGCTCCATAAACATGAAACCTTAAAATATGTTAAACGGGCACTAGGGAAGACACGGATGGGTAGTGACCTCATTGATATGAAGTTGATGACTCTGGTACTAAATGAGGTAGTTGAACCTCTAAGAAAAGTGTTTAATGCCTCCCTAAGGTCTGGTATTTTCCCAGACAAGTGGAAGGAGACACTGGTCACCCTGGTATTCAAAACCGGGGATACTATCAACCTGTCCAATTACAGGCCCATCTCTATCTCCCCCCACTATCTAAAGCCCTCGAATGAGTGGTCTTGGACCAGCTCACAGAGTATCTCTCCAAGCTCAACCTACTCTGTGCCCAGCAGCACGGGTTCAGGAAAGATCACTTCACTCTCTCCGTTCTGGCTGATTACACATTCCAAGTATGCGATGCCTTTGATGATGGTTTGGCAGTGGGGTTTGTCTTTATAGATCTTAAAAAGGCATTTGACATTGTCAACCATCAACTCCTACTCCAAAACATCCTCTCAGTAGGCCTGTCCAGTGACACAGTGGTATGGTTTGACAGCTACTTCTCTTGCAGGACTCAGCATCAAAATCAAAGGTAAACTCTCTGCGTCAAGGGTAGTGAGTCTAGGTGTCCCCCAAGGGTCAATGCTAGAGCCACTCCTCTTTAGTCTTTTTATCAACCCCTTACCCTCAGAATGCCCAGCACACATTGTGCTCTATGCTGATGATGTGGTCATCTCTGTTAAAGGAAAAAATCAGGCCACGATCTCCGGTGAACTGCAAGACAATTTCCACAGAATTGAAAAATGGTTTGCCAGTAACAAACCTTTGCTCAACTACAAAAAAAAAACAAAGAGCATGCTTTTCTGTGTTCAACAGAACAGAAAGAAGTTTGGACCTCTACAGGTCCAGAATCTCAGAGGTGACACACTGGAACAAGTTTGCACCTTTAAATATCTTGGGGTTCATCTAGATGACACCCTATTGTTTGGAACTCATGTCAATCATGTTGTTGAGACTGCTAATGCAAAGCTTGGTGTCCTTTACCGACACCGGCATTCTATGACCCCAGAAGCTCTGAAGCTGATCACAAGCTGCTCGGTCTTATCCACCATAGACTACGGCCTTATTATCTATGGTGCTGGCACTGATACTGCCCTCAAAAGGGTAAAAACCCTACTTAACAAAGTCTGTCACCTGGTTCTGGGGGTTGATCACTGGACACATACTTGTGCCCTCTAGCAAGAAACTGGATGGCTCCCTCTCCACCATAGGGTTAAATACCAAACGTGCCTACTTGCTAAGAAATCCTTGCTAGGATTTACCCATAGTTCAACCACCTGCCTATTCAAAACCGCTCAGCCTACTATAAGGACTTGTCATGCAGTTAAGGGGGGGTTGGTGGTGCCATTTAAGCAAACAGCACAAGCCCAGAGATCCCTCTCCTTCCGTGGACCCAAGTGACTCAATGAACTCCCCAGGGACTTGATCGAGTGTAGTGAGGTTAGTCAATACATATCGGGTCTCTGAGCCCATTTAGCCCTTGAGAATGCCTGCATATGTTCCCACTAATCCTAACATTATCTAGCCATTGACTACACAGTGATCCCTGGCTCCTTTCATACCACCCCATCCGATGCTAGTTAAATTGTTTCAATGCTCCCCCCTTCCCCCTGCCTCCTTTGCCCCTCCACCGTCCCCCACCTCACATCTCTCCCTCTTCCTCTGACCTCCCCCAAGCCACCCCTCCTCTTTCTTCCTGCCTACTCCTCCCGTGCCACCCTCTCCCCACTCCCCAGCCCTTCCCCAGACAATTCCCCCACCTCATCCTCCTACTCCCCTTCCCTCTGCCCACCCCTACCACGTTGCTCCTCCCACCACTCTCCTTCTCCTATGCCATGCGCTAACAAAGCCTTCTCTGGCTGCTTCACTACTGAGCAATGATATGGATCCTTAGTCCTCTTACTGTACTCTGCACTTACTCTGTTATGGACTTAAGTTACAATCTGCTTTCATACAGGAAGCAGTTTTCTCTATCTTGCACTGAATTCTAATCTAGTTATGTTGTGTCCTGGGTTACCAGGATCACTAATATCCTTTGCAACCAATGTATCACGTGCACCCTTTGTAACCTGCAATGCAAACTTACTATGGAATCTGTGGAACCTTACATAATCTATGTGTTGTTTGTTTTGTCTTGTGTATCTATATGACCTCGAACCTTTGTAAACGAGTCTCTGACTCAAATCCCAGTCTGAAATAAATAAATAAATAAATAACAGTATTCTTTGCCATTTGAATAAGAGTTCAATCCGTTGGTATTCTGGGTCATAAAATTGATAAGTGATGTCATGTAATTATTTTTTTTACGTGTCTGTTTTCATGCCTTTTCTACTATTGTCACCTACTAGAAAACATAAGAGAAATTTTTTCATGGTAGACTTAAAGCCATCTTTACCTGACATATTCCTGTCTGTTGTATACTTAACTTTTATTGCACTCTGAAACTTCATCTATATTGTGTAGACCACCGCCTTTTTAATATAAAAAAAAGAAATAGCATGTATCAATCTGAAACTTTTGTCACTGCATAATGTTTGACCCCCTCCCTCCCCTCCCGTCCCCTCCCTTGACATTAAGGATCACCATCCGATGTCTAAGCCTCCTCGTTACTTGGCCTACTGACATATGACAGTACCCCCATTACCTTTGTGATTTTATTCATGTTTATTTCTGCTAGTACTGTATAATTATCCTTAGCTCAAATACATTCTTTTTATTCTCTTATTGCCCTCTAACTTGAGTAAATTTCAGATATTATTCCAACATTAATTCATATCTTGAGACAGAACAAAATGTCTAATAGAGGAGAGGTTTTCCGCATGGATCTGTAAACTGTCTTGCGAACATGTGACACAATCTTATTTTAAATCCTGATAAGCATTTTCTACCACTGAGAAAGAAAAGAAACTGCCCATTTAGGATCATCTTCAACTTTTCTGGACACAAAATTATTGGCTTTATTTTTTCTTCCCATAACGTTTGTGGGATTGGTGTGAATTTTTTTTCTGTTCCCAAAGTTGCTGCGAATAATCTTGACGTGCACAAATATGTTGGTCTCTGTACATAAGATTCTTGTTATTGTTTAAAGTTTTTAGTACTCTGTTTTATCATCAGTTCTTAAGGATTTTATGATCACAGATCTTGCTCTGGCACTGTCTCCTGTTTTCCTGCTAGTCCTATGTGCTCTGTCCATCTCCGGTATTTTTGGTTCCGTTGATAACAGGACTTTAAAAATATCTTTTCATAGGGTGCCAAGATCACTTTTTTGTTCCCATTCTTCCTGTATCCCGAACAGTTTTACATTTTTCTGTCTGGCCCTATTTTCCTCACCACCTTGCTTTTCTTAATTGTAATGATGTCTTTTTTATTTTTGCTATTTCATATAGTGGGTATCCAGTGAGCAAGCTGACCACAATTGAGTGCTTTCAAAAAGGGTAACTCAATCACGGCACCCAACTTCTGGGCTACCTGGCAAGGTAGCGACTGGATACAGGATGTTGCTATATATACACGCACGTGGGTGGACCACGTTGTGCGACAGGTGGAAGGGGAGGGAGGGTATGTGGGGTGTAGTGTGGTGGTTGGCTGCTGAGCTGGCCATGTGATGAGGTGAGTAGGTGGCAGGCTGGGGTTTGGAGGATGCTGGGTTCGGTTCTGGGCATGATCGTTTTTTGCATTGGGTCACGGTTTTCAATTTATTTAAGTTTTACACCCCCGACATGCACCCCCTCTGGAGTAGAGAATCCTTAAGTAGGGGGCTGTGGGGGTGAAGCCCCCTATACGGGGGTGCCCCGTATAACATAGAAAACCAGTCACCGGGTTTCTAGTCGCTGTGGGTGTACATCACCATAATTCATTTTCAGTGATGTATACTCGCCCAAATGGCCATTGCTATTCTGCGATTGCCGTTATGACATAGAACCCATATAGTGCAGGTCTTGGTCATTTTCTTTCATTTTAGAATGCCTCTTCTTTAATTCGGAAATTCTCTTTGTCTCATCTGCAAGTTTTTCTTCAATTTTTATGTTTGCTTGCATGCATGTGCAAGAAACATTATGCAGCAGCTTAGGAGAGAAGCAGGTTGTGGAGGTGCGGCAATGTGGCAGCCAACAGCGGCACTGCATTTGGGGGCTTGGCACTGGTGGACCAATGCAGGCACACTGTGCTGATGACATTGGTTTCCAAAAGTTCCAAGTTGAAATGATTTCGTCGCTGCAATGAGGGGCCGCCTTGTCATTGTAGCGTCAGCCATTCCGCTGCAACGAGGGAGTGAGCCGTCTTTGCAGGGCAGTACCTTGCCTAGTGCAACATTTTTTGTAAACATGGCGGCAGATTGCCGCCACCTCACAGCCCCAAGAAAGCAGATGGGGGTGGCTAATCCCCCTATTGGCATGCCCCTGACCCAGTTCATTTGCTGACAGGAAAGCCACTCCCCAGCGGCATAATGTAACCACTTCCACCATTTGTTGTGCGCCGAGCGGGTGCTCAATCCCCTTCGACATCATGCCCCCCCAAACAGTCACTATTTGCTGACAGGGGGCCCAACCCCCGTCGACTTAAGTCCCCCCACCCCAAAAAAGGCAGGTGGTACTCTGGGAGTCCACCCCAGTGTGCTGAAAGGAAGCCTGAAAAAAAAAACCTTCTCACAATGTCTTTTTGTTTTGTTTTCTCCCTGAAAGAAAGAAATGGTCCCACATCGGTCGCCATTCCTCCCCCAACCCACACCCACCCACTGCACACCTGCTCCACACCTCCCTCACCCCATACTTACTTCTGAGTCTGGTGCGATGATCTTCGGTGGACCAGGAACACATCTGCGCTCTTCAAAGCCGACTGCGAACTGAAGAAATGCCCGATAAGCTGTATAATAGCATAAATGGGGGTTTCAACTTTGGTGCATATCTCAGGCATTTTGGGAATTTTGGCACAAATTTTCAACATGGGGTTATTAGGACCCCATGAATCAGCCACTGTCATGGGTATTCGGTCCTGAAAGGTGATTTCGCGGTCACTGCACGGAATCACCTTTTGGGACTGATTAACGAAACGACAGTGCCAGTGTTCATGAGGCGGGCTTTCAAAAAGCCTATGTTGCAAATTTGGTGAAAAAAATCCTCAAATGGCTGTTTTACGAGCATGCATTGCGCAGTTTCCATGCATGCTTGTAACTTCGCGTATTTGTAATATTTTCACTCCAGATTTTCAACACTGCCATTTTTCTACACCTCCTTATTAATAGCATAGCTGTCATTTTTTCACATCCTGAATGAAATGTGTTTTCACACTTCTGGCACAGAATAGCACGGTCGCTGTGGGAAATCAGTGTTTGGGACACATTAAGAAAATCACAGTGACACTGTTCATGAGCAGAGGTCCTAAAATGCCTATGTTGAAAAGTTGGTGATGAAATTCCATAAAATGACTGTGTTACAAGCATGCGTTGCACAGTTTCCGCACACGCTCATAACTTTGTGAATTTGTAATATTTTTAATCCAGATTTTCAACATTGGCATTTTTCCACACCTCCTTATGAACAGTATAGCTGTCATTTTTCACATCCTGGCCAAAATGTGTTTTTATGCTTCCGGCACAGAATAGCGTGGTCACTGTGGGCAGTCAGTGTTCGGGACAGATTAAAAAAAGTCACAGTGACACCGTTCATAAGCAGAGGTGCTAAAATGCCTATGTTGAAAATTTAGTGACAAAAGTCCATGAAATGACTGTGTTATGAGCGTACATTGCACAGTTTCCAGGCACACTCATAATTTCGAGCATTTGTAATATTTTCACTCCAGATTTTCAACACTGACATTTTTTCACAGCTCCTTATGAACAGTACAGCTGTCATTTTTCATAGCCTGCCCAAAATATGCATTTACACATCTGGCGCAGAATAGCGTGGTCACTGTGGGAAATCAATGTTCAGGACAGATTAGGAAAATCATAGTGACACTGTTCATGAGCAGAGGTCACAAAACGCCTATGTTGAAAATTTGGTGAAAAAGTTCCATTAAATGACTGTGTTACACGCATGCGTTGCACAGTTTCCATGTAAGCCCAGAAGTTTGAGTATTTTTAATATTTTCACTACAGATTTTCAACATTGCCATCTCTTCACACCTCCCTATGAATGGTACAGCTGTCATTCTTCACATCCTGCCCGATTTGTGTTTTCATACGTCTGGCACAGTATGGCACGGTCACTGTGGGAACTCAAAGTTTGGGACACATTAACAAAATCACACTGCCACTGTTCATGAGAGGAGGTCCCAAATGCTTTCATGAGGTGGGGGTCACAAAAGGCCATGTTGAAAATCTGTAGTGAAAATACCAACAAACGCCTGGGGTGTTAGGGTTTCTAACCATAACATCCCACCCTATACAGACTGACAGGCATCAGGGGTGTGCTTTTGGATTACTGACTGTAATGTTCAGGCCATTTCACCCCCACCCCACCACCCTGCAGCCAGTGACAGACATCGAGGTGTGCCTTGGACTCTTCAGCCCCAGAGTTCACCCCATTCTCCTATACTGCACCCATTTTAGCATGTGTCCTTATGGAATGAGGTGGCTGTAAAGCCAAACACCCCAAGACACTCCTCAACATGTGTCAGTGTATGCAGGATGGGGTGAAGTGAAATGGCATGAACGTTATGGGTAACAACCCAAACGCATACCCCAATGCCAGTCTGTCTCTGCAGGGTGGGGTTGGCGTGAAGTTCAATGCTTCACTGCTATTCCTAGTCTGCATCTCTCTAACTCCTGCATTTCCAATGCTAATACCAGCAAGCAAACATTAAGCATTGACAAATGCTTGTTGTCAGTGTCATTGATTATTTCCTGAACACTGTGGTGTATCATTGACCTTTTCCATTTTGTTCCAGTATGTTTAACATATTGATCTCTGACAAATACACACATACTGATCTGTAGCTAAATCTCCTAGTCCAGCTCTCCTCAACAAAACTTTAGCACTTAACAATTTCTATCCATTGTTTTGATGCCTCATACTGCTATTACTGATGTAGCCCCTGTCTGTATGTCACCTAGTCCTGCTGTACTGTGTTTGGAATGTTGTACTCTGTTTTGTGCCACCTGTAATTTACTTTCCTCTGTTGTATTTCTCCTGGGTCGTGCCTGAAAATAGGCAATGTTTTTGTCTAGTGCACTTAGCCAGTAAACAAAAACTAAATAAATAAATTATGCAGCAATGTCAGGGCCCATTTAGGGGATCTCGCCTACAAATCTGAATGTCAAGAACTGGTGCTCGGTCCTGCAGCATTTATGTCCTTTACACCTTCATCGGTACCTTTTTTGCTTCTTCCTGTGCATCCTCTTGCAGTTCACGTTCCTCCTCAGCTAACTTTTCATTTGCGTGTTCTTCTATATGCTGTGCTTGGTTTCCCAGTAGTTATTCAGTTTTTGGAAGTAAAAAAATCCCTGCACACTTCGAGCCACTCAAAGGTGCTACCCTTACATGAAAACACTGTAAGCAGAAAGTTGAAACTTTTATTGAGTACTAGGGGTGTTGGGCATTTGATGTGAGCACTCAGTAAAAGTTTTAATTTTATCAAGGTGCCATGGTGGTGTGTGCACCCTTTTATGTTTCTGCTTACGGTGTCTCAGCTTCTGTTTCGTCAAGCAATATTTCATTTCATCGTCCCTCCTTTTTCTCCATCTCAGGTCCTTGCTGTTTTCCAGTTGAGATTTTAATGGTTTTGGGGTTAGTTTTAGAATCCATAGCTGATTTTTGCCCTTTAGTTTTGTGGCTACATTATCTTCTTTTGCTTGTTCTTTCTTTGTGAAATGAAGTGTAGTTTGCATTTTGAGCACTTGAGCCCTGGTCTGGCATCTAGTACTGATATCCAATTTTTCTGCCTCAAACGGAAGGATTGGTTTTCTTATTATGAGTTCTTCTTGTATATTTTTTACCTTTTGTAGCTGTTTGGTCAGCTTTCTTGATTTCCTCCTGTACGAGAGGTTGTACCTCATAATGTTAATTGCAAAAGTTGCTGGTCTGAGTTATATTTCTATTGATAAATTTGTTGAGATCAGTCTCGGAATCAGATGTAAGCCCACCTCCCTGGTCTAGGGGTATATGGATGGCACAAGTTATTTTCATGGAGACAACCCATACAAAACACCAAAAGCACTTACTTGATCTCCTGAGCCTGAAGTTGACCTCTGGGCATCCACTGGCACACAGCAGGGCACACAGAGCTGCAATTAAAAGGGTTAGCAGAACTTGGATGCAGAACAAAGCTAATGTCTGAACAGGGCAAACAACAAAACAGGATCCTTGACTTCTGGTGACATAACAGGCAGGAATGGTAGCTTAGCTCTCCAACTCAGTGTCTCCAGTGCCTAATCTGTTTTAATTGCATGCCCAGATAAAGCATCGAGAACCCAATCTCTGCAGATTTGGTACTGAGCAGTGGAAAGAATGGGTCGTACAAAGAAAAAAGGGCTATCTAGCCCCAGAGTAGCCGCACTGGCCACCAAAGCTAAATCTGCAGCATGCCTTAGCCCGGCGCCCTCACGCTCCTCACTTCTCTCCAGATCGGGGGAAGACAACTTGGGCTCAGACTTGGGATCAAGTGGCACCAGATTTGAAACCAGAAAAATCTTGAAGCTTCTACATAAAATTGACAATAAGTATCTAACATCCAGAAAGATTTTAAACAAACTGGAGTCGCGGACTACTGCTATGGAACAACAAATGGAGAACATACAGAGTGAACACATGGCTTACGGACGCTCGCTTGCCTTCCTTCACCGGTGAGAGAAAGCCCTTTTGGACAAAGCTGAGGATGCGGAGGCCAGATCACGGAGAAACAACATTCGAGTGGTGGGCATCCCAAGCAAGAAGATATGACCGGATACATGGAATGTTGGCTGTGCACAGAACTGCAACTGGGGGAAGACTTCATCTTAGACATTGAAAGGGCCCACAGAGCGATAGCCCCAAAGCCTAAATCTAGGGCACTGCCAAGAGCCGTTTTAATCAAGTTTCTAAAGTATCCCATAAAAGAAAAGATCCTCAGGCTCGCTTGGGCTAAAAAATATTTGAATTTTGACGGTGCCTGTGTGTTTGTTGACCAGAAATTTCTTCCAGCCATGGTGGCACGCAGGAAGAAAGTTCTTTATGTGGTCAAGCACCTTAGGGATGAATGCATGAGAGCGCAGCTAAGGTATATGGTCAGACTCTGGTGGAATTGAAAGACAGCCATAAAATCTTTGATTCCCTGCTGGCAGCATGTCAATTTCTATCTGCAGAAGGTATCTCTTTACCAGACCTCAAAGAAGAAATAGCAGGGGACGAAGTCAAATAACTCCTGTGGTCCCTTGCTCTGGGAGTAAGGAAAGCTCCAAACCCAGGCTCCAGGTCTGAAGCCATCCTGCCACTGCATGCTGATTTGGCGTGGTGGATCTGCAGAGAAAAATAGACCTGAACTCTTAAGACAGTGCAACATTGACTGGGATGAAAACCCAGCATTCTGATTGCTCTATGGCCATGATCCAGTGAGTCTTTTTTTTTGGCATGTTTATCTTTACCCCAGATGGATTGCGATGAACAGTGGTTTGGCCTGGGGTCCCCTTCCCTCTCTGGCTCCCTCAGAGGATCTGTGGCCTTTAGATGTGCTGTTCTGTGGGTACTTTCAAAAATGCACCTCTCGGGAACCTTTTTTCGGGACTGGTTGTTGCGGGGATGTACTTCCTGTTGAGGCGAACATGCTGAGTACACCCTCCTAAGGATTCCCCATGGAAACATCTTGCTGACTCAATACTAGAGGTGTCATGTTTGCTCCGAGGAACCACAGGGGCATAGACAGTGGTGAACTGTTTCACTCCGCCCCTCCAGGACTTTTGCATTGGTGTTGGGATCCTCCACAAGAGATTCTCTACCTACTGAGGTTTTTCAGGAGTATTTACCAACAGTTTCCAATATCATGTGACATTGTCCTGGATTTCTTCTCTGACTCAACAGCTACGATTCCTGAGGAGAGCCTGGACATTGGTGGGGGGGGGGGATTACAGGTCAAGAATTTTGCCGGATTTAGAACGTTCATCCTGGCTTCCTCTTTTTTTTTTTTAAATACTGGGAGCCAGACCTCAATGCACCCTTCAGACTGTGCACCCTTGAATAAGAGTAGTCAAGAGCCTTAAGGGTCTGCGGGCTTCTCTTTTACTTCCTGAGAACTCTGATTGATAATGGTATTTTTAGTTGATCGCTGAATCCATTTCTCCCAAGGTTTGCAGGGCCAGAGTATTGAGCAATACATGATTTCCTAAGTTTATATGTAATTCTGTACCAGGGATAACAGACCTCTGCAGATAAGATAGGTGGGGATGGGAAAGGTCTATCATGCCAGGGTCAGGCTTACATAGTTTATGGTGGGTGTGTTATTACTGACGAGTTCTAAGTTTACCACAAAGTTATTGTTCCCCTAACTGCACTCTGGTATGACCTACTGTAACTAAGACAAAATTGTTAATGGTTGTGGACTTTTCTGAATTGTTAACCTAGTCAGTCAATACAAGATCAGAGCCACGAAGTTTACAGATCTATAGACCTCCTCGCTCTACAATTGTTCACTATTATTATTCCAAGCGTGTCAAGAATAGACACATATAGGGTTCAATGATGCGTTGGAGGCTGGAGCAGCTATCCCAGCCTATCCCGGAAGATTCATATTTTTCTCAATAAGGGCACAGGCTTCGGGGTTTCAAGCACTGTTTGAATCCTCCAGCTTTTCATCCTATTAGATAGGGTGTTGTTCCCTTAAGGGACTTTGTTCTCCCACATGCCCACGGGGGGGGGGTGGTATCCTTCCCGGACAGTGTTTTGGCAGGACCTTCGGGAGCTGCACCTGGTCAATCCTTGACCAGTACTCCTCGCCTACGGACAGGGAACCTCAAGTTTGTTGTATTAACTCTGTTAATGTTTAATGTGGTTAACCTATGTTCTAGCTACTTCTTTTCCTGATTCTATTCTCTTTTTCCTCCTTTTCTTCTTTCTTGGAGTGGGACCTCATATGAGAAGCAATAGGAATTGTGGGAACTTACATGAAGGCAGGGTAAAATAAGATTTATCTTGTTATTTTATCTAAGATGGCTGTTTTGACACTCTGCTCCTTAAATGTAAAAGGAATTAATAATGTTGTGAAGCATTCCAAAAATCTTAGCAGAGATCAAAAGAGAAAGATATGATATCGACTGTCTGCAGGAGACCAAATTTTCATCTCAGGAGCATTTAAAGTTGCGGAGGGCCTGAGTGGGTGCAGTTTGTTCAGATAAACACCCACGAGCTAAAAAGGCAGGTGTAGCACTGCTGTTTCGCAGGGGTTTGCCATTTCAGATTCAAAAAGTAACTAAGGCTGGTTCTGGTCCTTTGTTAATTGTGTCAGGGATCTACAGTGGCATACCTATCCACCTGGTGGTGGTTTATGCACCCACTCCTCCCTCGAGGAAATTTTTCTGGTCTCTTTTTATAACAGAATAGCTAAATTGCCACCAGGTCAGGTTATTTGTATGGGGTGACTGGAACTGAGAGGAAGATGTGGGCATGGACAGAAGTCCAGCCAAGGGCCCTAACTCAAAGGCCTCTTCCCAGCTTTTGAAGCACCTGTGTGTTGAGTCCGGGATGGCTGACCCCTGGAGAAGTTTGTATCCAACTGCAAGGAATTACACATTTTTCTCACCAGCATCTAACTCGTACTCCAGGCTAGATAGATTTTATACTCAGAAAAGTTTGTTACATACATTTCAAGATGTTAGCATTCTTCCCATCACAATCTCCGACCATGCAATGATCAAAGAACAATTGGGATGGGACAATTCAATACAAAAAGGGGGGGGATGGAGGTTCAACCTAGGGTTAGTCAATGATAAACAGTATATTGACTCCACTAGACAGGTAATACAGCACTATTTAAATGAAAATAAAGAACTAGACTCCCAGCCCAAGTTTCTGTGGGATGCATTGAAGGCTGTTATCTGAGGTCATACCATTGCTTTTGCTTCCCATAGAAACAAGCAACATCAGGCTCTGATCCAAGAAGCTCTAGACAAAATTAAAGACATGGAAACAGAGTGCAAATGCACTAGGTCTGAGGCTGCCTTGAAAGATTGAGGGAGGCCTGCTCTTTATATGATTCCTTAATGCTGAGGCATACTGAAAATTCACTTAGATACACTGGGCAGAGAGGACTGGAAAATTGCTAGCGCAGAGACTCAGGAAGCAAGAGGTGGACAGATATGTGTCTGGGATCTGTTCTGGGGCCCCTGACCTCACCCCCAAGACTCAACCTAATGATATAACGGAGGAATTCCTGAAATATTACAAACATTTATACTCAGTAGATAGAGGCCCAGAACATTCCGACAAAATCAGATTTCCTCAAAAAGGTTAAATTGCCTACTCTAGCCCCAGTCCTACGGAAAAATCTGGAGGCACCGTTTTCAACAGATGAAGTGGGTCAAGTGATTAAGATACTAAAATCAGGCAAGGCCCCAGGTCCAGATGGCTTTACAGCGGAATTTTATAAGTGTTTTACAAAAGAGATATCCCATCTTTTAACCAGGGTTTGCAACATGGCACAGGAGCCAGGAGCCTTGCCCGATACATGGAGTGAGGCCCTTATCTCGGTGTTGCCCAAGCCGGGGAAAGACCCATCCAATTGCTCAAGTTATAGACCCATTTCGCTTTTAAATCAGGACACAAAAATTTTTGATAAAGTGATTAGTGACCAGCTCCAGAAGGTCATCCCCGGCTTGGTCCACCCCGACTAAACAGGTTTTATCCCTGGTAGACATATCCAGGACAATATTCGCCTCTTGTTGAATGTTCTCTTTGTGGCCATTCCCCCTGGGTGGGCACCTCCGAGCAGTATTATTACTGGATGCAGGAAAAGCATTTGACCGCCTCAACTGGAATGATCTAGATCTTACCTTGGGGGGTTGGTTTCAGAGAAAATGCGGGACCTGGATTAGGAATCTATACATAAACCCTAGAGCAAGGATTCGGGTGAATGGAGTTATCTCTTTATCTTTTGAGATACAAAGAGGTACTAGGCAGGGCTGCCCTCTCTCTCCTCTCCTCTCCTATTTGCCCTGAGTTTAGAGCCACCGGCAGCTTTTATCAGGCAAACAGATATCTTTCAGGGGGTTTTAGTTCATGACACAGAGGTCAAAATATCAATGTATGCTGACAACACCCTTTTGTACGTCTCAGACCCTGTCCACTCAATCCCAAAGATTTTTGACCTCCTAGCGGACTTTGGAGAACTGTCTGGTTATAAGGTGCATCTGGGAAAGTCTGAAATACTCCCAATAGGATGTTCAAGGGACACAGTCCTCCCAGATCTAGGCCTAATTAAGTGGAGTGGGGTGGGTTTTAGATACTTGGGAATATGAATTCCCAGAGATCCCAAGAAATTATATGACTTGAACAATCTGAGGTTGTTTCAGGAAATTAGGACAGATTGCAACAGATGAAAAGAGTCACCGCTCTCTCTCTCTCTCTCTCTCTCTCTCTCTCTCTCTCTCTCTCTCTGGTAGGATTGAAAGCATTTGAATGAATGTTTTACCCCACTTTTTATTTATACTGACGGCCATCCCATTCAGACCCCCTAAGTCTTTTTGGAAAAAACTACAGTCTATACTTTCAAAATTTGTCTGGCTGGGCAAAAAACCCAGGGTCACATGGAAGGTGTTAACTGCCCCTAAGGAAAAGGGAAGGCTCGGACTCCAAGACCTGCAAAAATATTACTGGGTGGCCCAGTTGCAGGCCCTGGTCTCCTTAGTGCAAGACCCCCCCCCCCAATGGGTGGAAAAAGAAGCAGCCTCCTCCCCCTTGTCCAACACATTAGACTTGTTCTTCCTAGATCCTCCCAGACTGAAATTGTTAGAATTTAGTAATCCCTTAAAAGAAGTAATTTGTCAAACCTGGAAGGAGGCATGCTCTAAGTTAAAACTTCCCCTTATGATCAGCCCCTCTACGACAGTCATAAGCTGCCGGTATTTCACTCTCCTTGTGTGGGATCTGGCGTTCCATCATTGGTCGAGGTACAGCTTGAAGACTTTGGGGCAGTGTTTTTGGGGAGCTCCATGAAATCCTTCCAACAATTAAAGATGGAGTTCAGGCTTCCACAAACTGATTTTTTTGCTACCTACAACTTAGGCACTACCTAACTACTATTCAGGCAGACCAGTTTATTACTGAAAGAGGGAACCCTCTTCAAGAAACTATACTTGCTCTGACCTCCTCCGTGAACCAGCAGAAGTCAGTGTCCAGATTAGTGCAGTGTATGAATGAAGCAGACGAGGACTAGGTGATTAGGATCAAAGACACCTGGAGAACTGAAATAGGGCACTCCTTGTCTATAAGGGAATGGGATACCATTTGGAGGGGCATCCATAGCACCACAGCCTCCCTATTTTGGAGGGAGTTTTGATGGAAAATAGCAGTCAGGTATTTTAGACCCCCATCACTCACCAAACATTATGGGAAACACACTTCCAACCTTTGCTGGAGAAACTGCCAGTCCACTGGCTCTTATTCTCACATTTTTGGGGAATGTAAAGTTGTAGAGGGCTTTTGGGACGCCATACACGAGGTGGTTAGTGAAATCTTTGCCTCCCCCTTCCCTAAAATTGCTCAGCATTGGCTCTTGGGATTGCCCCCTACCTCACTGAAATCTAAATCACTGAGCTATTTATTTTTAATCTTTGCAGCTCTTAAAGCAATCACTTTATGTTGGCTCACCCCAATAGGCCTACTGTAGAATCTTGGTACGGTATTTGTACCAGAATCCTAGAAATGGAATACCTGACGGCTAAGCTAAGGTTGGCCGTGGATAAATTTAAAGGGAGGTGGTTACCTTTCTTTCACTTTATGGCCTCCAAGAGCATCTTAAATTTATTGGCAAAATATGCCTGAAGAAACTGCAACATTATCAGGGCAAGTAGTTTTTATTTTTATATGGAACCCTGTTATTCCTTTACTTATTTAATTTAATCAAGGAATGAAATGCTTAATGGAATATGTTGTGTGGTCTTCCCTCTCCTCTATTTTCCTCGTAGATTCTTATTCCTGATTCTTTTTTATATATAAATGTCATTTTGTATTTACTGTATGTAAGTTTGTGTGTAAACACTGAAAAATCTTTCAATAAACTTTTATTTAAAAAAAACAGGATCCTTTATTTGTCCTCTGTTGTGAGCTCACAACTACTGGTGGTAAACATTATCTCCTTTGCATTTCAGTCATTTAGCTGACACAGTCATTGTGCAGATCACACTTTCACCATGGGCATAATAGTCTATTTTCCTGGGTTGGCTGCAACCCTAGTGGGGCACTTTGAAAGCCATTTTACTGGCCCCACGGCAGCATACAGATGCTCCCAGAGTCCACCACCCCAAGCAGCACAGGTGGGGACTACCTGTGCATATCCTGTCCCATTTGTTACCATTACGTCACCGTTGGCAGATAATGCAGGTATAGTGTTTACAGATGAGTAGCACTATTAGGCTGTCTGTCACAGACAGCTGAAATAAACTCGGTCTTCTCACAAGGTCTATTTGCTTTACACTTTTCTCATAGAAAAGGACTTATTTAAATTAAATTTTATTGAATTTTCAAAACAACAGACTAACATCACTACACTAAATAAAAAAACAACTTGCTGAATAGGTATTCATGACATCTGACATTTTACATTTGACACTGCAAATCAATATTATTTCCCAATCTATGTACTGGCCTTTTCTATGACAAAGTTTCTGTGTTATGGCATAAAGCCATTTATCTTACACTATATATATATATATATATACAGTATATATATATGTATATATGTGTATATATATATATATATATATAGTTGAGCACCAATTTCTATGTTAAACCTGAACATTTGCACTTTAATAACTTTGCAACTGCTCAATGGATTTGCACAAACATTTGCATGCATGGTCTCTTGGGGCAAATCTCTTGATGTGCCAAGTTTTGTTCCAGTCGGATTTGCAGATTCTGAGATATGGATAGTGAAAAACACTTAAAAGTTGCCACTTTTTGCAGTTTTGTTCTTATCGCGCTGCACAGAGATGGTGTGGAATTTTGGTCTGATATTTATATGGTAGAAAGGGCGTGGGTCACAGAACAGGTCAGCATTTATTTGATAAAAATATATTAGTCCGTTCAAAAGTTATAGCATTTTTAAGTTGCCAATATTTTCAATGGGATTTTCATTTTTCAGGATAGCTGCATGGTACGAACAAGGATCTTTGTTCATGAGGGTTTATTCCTTGTTCGTGAGGGGCCAGTCCTTGTTAGTCAGAAAAAATTCCTTGTTCGCAAGCTGCCGTATTGTTCTTTTTTTTTTTCATTTTGCCTTCAAAAAAGTGTCATAACTCTGCCCAGGGATGTATGTTTTAGACATGAAACTATGTTTCTTGCTCATCTGGAGTTGATGAGCTCTTATTTTAGGTTTTTCCCATTTGTTTTCTCCATTTTTTGAAGTTTTCAAGCACTTTAAATCCTTGTTCGTGACTCACTAATTTCTTTGTTCATGATCCTTGTTCATCATGACAAACAAGGAAACTGGCTGGAGAACAAGGATTTCACTTTTTGATGACCAGATGGCCAAAACCACAATCCTTGTTCACCAGGCAATTTCCTTGTTCGCCATGATGAGCAAGGATCATGAACAAGGGAATTTTCTGGCAAACAAGGATTGTGGTTTTGGCCATATGGACATCAAAAAGTGAAATCCTTGTTTGCCGGCCAATTTCCTTGTTCGTCATGACGAACAAAGATTGTGAACAAGGAATTTTCTGGCTAACAAGAATTGTGGTTTTGGCCATCTGGCTGTGAAAATGGGAATCTTTGTTCACCAGCTGATTTCCTTTTTTATCAGTGACAAACAAAGATGGCAAACAAGGACTTTTTGTGGTGAACAAGGAATGTTTTGGCAAAGAGATTGTGGTTTTGGCCATCTGGTTGTTAAAATGACTCACACCTGTAATATGGTGCCACCCACTGTCCTTCCCTTCCCACCACCTATAGTGCAACTGCAACAGTATTTTATCAGTGAGAGTAGTGATGGCAGATAGAAGCACAGGATCCAAAGGGTTCTGTGCTCTCACCTATAATGTGTTCTCACCTTCCACCACCCTTCCCTTCTCCCCCTTCCATAGTGCAAGTCCAACAGTATTTTGCCAGTGAGGCTAGTGATGGCAGATTCAGGTCCTGTGCTCCCACCTACAATGTGTTCTCACCTTCCCATGCCCTCCCCCCCCTCATAGTGCAGGTCCAACAGTATTTTGCCAGTGAGGCTAGTGTTGACAGATGGGAGAGTTGGATTTCCTTGTTCACCATGATGAACAAGGATGGTGAACGAGGAATTTTCTGGTGAAGTAGAATTGTGGTTTTGGCAATCTGGTTGTGAAAATGGAAATCCTTTCTTGAGAGCTGATTTCCTTATTCACTAGTGACAAACAAGGATGGTGAACAAAGGATTTTTCTGTCTAACAAGGAATTTCCTGGCAAGCAAGGATAGTGGTTTTGGCCATCTGATTGTGAAAATGGGAATCCTTGTTCATCAGCTGATTTCGTTGTTTGTCAGTGAAGAACAAAGATGGCAAACAAGGAATTTTCTGGCAAACTAGAATTGTGGTTTTGGCCATCTGGTTGTGAAAATGGAAATCTTTTCTTGTGAGCTTATTTCCTTGTTTGCCAGTGACAAACAAGGATGGCAAACAAAGAATTTTTCTAGCAAACAAGGAATTTCCTGTCAAACAAGGATTGTGGTTTTGGCCATCTGGTTGTGAAAATGGCTCCCACCTGTAATGTGGTGTCACCCACTGTCCACCCTCCCTCCTCCAACCTATAGTACAACTGCAACAGTATTTTGCCAGTGAGGCTAGTGATGACAGATGGGAGGATTGGATTTCCTTGTTCACCATGACGAACAAGGATGGCGAACAAGGAATTTCCTGGTGAACAAGGATTGTGGTTTTGGCCATCTGGTTGTGAAAATGGGAATCCTTGTTCATTAACTAATTTGGTTGTTACATTATCTCAGTGGAAGGATGGGACGCTTCCACCATAACATAAGGATACAGTTATACTATCTCAGTGGAAGGATGGGAGCTCAGGGTCCAAAGGACTCTGCGCTCCCACCGTAAAATAAGGATACTATTATACTATCTCAAAAGTAAGGAAATAAATTGCAAAAAAATTTGTTAATGCATCAGTTAGGGTTAAAGTGACAAAAGTAGAGAAATGTAGCATTAGGGTATCCAATCTCAACACCCCATTTCCCACCCTGCACAGACTGACAGGTGGGGGAGTGGGAGGGAGCTGTCTTGGGGCTCATGAACTCCAATGCTCACCCCATTCCAGTACAACAATAGGTGACATGGCTACAGTATAGGTGAATGGGGTGAGCTTTAGGGTTAACGAGCACCAAGACAGCCTTCTCCCACTCCCCCACCTGTCAGTCTGTGCAGGGTGAGGAATGGGGTGTTAGGGTTGGAAATCCTAATGCCACATTTCCCTACTTTTGTCACTTTAACCCTAACTGATGCATTAATAAAATTTGCATATATATATATATATATACATAAAACCCACCTCTGCCAGATTATCTCAAACTTGGTAAGGGTACTTGCCAATTTGGCAGACAGTTTTTCCATAAGGTAAATCATAGAATCATAGATATATGCCAGCAGAAAACGATCCTCTTGGCCCATCGAGTCTGCCCCTTCCCCTCTCCTTACTTGCCCACCTCGCCCAGAGATCCCCCCTCCACTTCCTGGACAACCCCTTGTGTTTGTTCCATGCTCTCTTGAATCCCTCCTCTATTTCAGCCCCCACCCCCTCCTCCAGAAGCCTGTTCCAGGGCTTCATCACCCTCTCAGTGAAGTAACGGCCCCTAACATTTCCCCTAAACCTTCTCCCTCCACCCTTAGTCCATGACCCCTAGTTCTAGCACCTACCTTCCCTGTGAATAAGCTCTCCCCTACTTTATTAATCCCCTTCATGTACTTAAATGTTTTTGTCATGTCCCCCTTCTTCCTTCTGGTCTCTAGTGGGTACAAATACAACACCCTCAATTTTGCCTCATAGGGCTTCCCAATCAACCCATGTACCATCTTAGTGGCCCTTCTTTGAACCCTTTCAACCCCATCTATGTCTTTGCATAGGTGAAGTCTCCAGAACTGAATCCTGTACTCCAGTTGAGGCCTCACCATGGATTTGTAAAATGGCAGCAGCACTTCCCTCCTTCTGCTTGTTATACCTCTCCTATGCACTCCACCATTCTATATGGTTTGCCCACTGCCTTGTTGCATTGGGTCCCTACCTTAAGATTGTCTGAAATTATGATCCCCAGATCCCTCTCCTGCTCAGTTGCCTTCATTTCCCCCCCCCCAGTGTGTACTTTGCTTCTGATTATTCCACCCCATGTGCATTACTGTGCATTTTTTGGCATTGAATTTCAGCTGCCATGTTTCCAACCACCCCTCCAGCAACCTGAGATCTTCTCCCATAGCTGCCTCTCCCTCTGGGGTGTCCATCTTATTGCAGATCTTTGTATCATCTGCAAATAGGCAGACATTCCCCTGCAGCCCCGCTACTATGTTTCTGGTATAGATGTTAAACAAGGTGGGCTCCAGCACCAACCCCTGGTGGACCCCACTCGCCACCCCTACCTCCCTGGAATGTACCTCATTTACCACCATCCTCTGTCTTCTACTCATTAGCCAGTTCTCCATCCACCTTGTTATTTTCTGTCCCACCCACAAATTCTCCAGTTTATTTATCAGCCTTCTGAGGGGAACAGTGTTGAAGGCCTTCCCAAAGTCCAGATAGGCCATGTCCACTGTCTCTCCCTGATCAACTACCCTTGTCACCCAATCGAAGAACTTGATCAGGTTCATCTGATATGACCTCCCTTGTATGAAGCCATGCTGACGGATGTCCTGCAGCCCACTATCCACCAAGTAGCTGACCACCCTTTCTTTCAATATCGCCTCCATCACCTTACCCCCCACAAAGGTGAGGCTGACTGGGCGATAACTGCCCGCCTCTTCCCTGCTGCCACTTTTGTGAAATGGCACCACATCTGCCCTCTTCCAGTCTTGTGGAACCCATCCTGTATCCAGGGACAAGTTAAGCAACCTCGCTAGTGGTGCTGCCAGCTCCTCCTTTAGTTCCTGGAGTACCCCAGGATGCAGGGCATCCAGACTTATAGCCTTGTCTACCCTCAACCTACCTAATTCCTCTCTGACCCTGTCCCCACTGATCAGGCTAGGATGCACCCTTATGTCATCCCTTCCCCTCTTCCTTAACATCTTCCCCCTCCACTGTGAAGACTGAGCCAAAGTACCTATTTAGTACCTTTGCCTTCTCAAAGTCCCCTTCCACTTGAACTCCCCCTCTCCCTTCACCCCTACTATCCCCTGTCTTGCCTTCCTCTTCTCTCCTATATACTGGGAAAAAAAAGTTTTATCACCTCTTTTGGCCGCTTAGCATTCTCTCCTCCATTTCTGCTTTCACCTTCTTAATCCTCCGCCCTGCCTCCCTCAGCTTCTCCTTGTAAGTTTCCCTGTCTTCCTTCCCCTGTGTCCTCTTATATTCTCTGAATGCCCTTCTTCTCTCCCCTATTGCCCCCTCACTTCCCTGGTGAATCAAAGCAGCCTCTTTCTTCTTCTGCTCTTCCTCACCTTCCTTATGCAGGTTTCCGTGGCTTTTAGTAACCCCCCCTAAATGAATTCCATAATTCCTCCACTTTCCCTATTTTCTCCTCCCCCTCCATTTCGTTCCTGAAAATCTCCCTCATTCTGGGAAAATCTGCACTCCTGAAGTCCAGGACCTCTGTGATGGTTCTGCTCACTTCGTTCCTCATCCTAACCCTGATGCTCAATGTGTTATGGTCGCTTGCACCTAGGCTGACCTCCACTCCAACTCCTTCCACACTATCCCCAGTGGTGAGGACCATGTCAAGTATGCTGCCACCTCTAGTGGGCTCCCTTACCAGCTGCTACAAGAAAGATCCCTGGAGGGACCCGAGGATCTCCCTGCTCCTGGCAATAGCAATTATTAAGTTATCCCACACATCACTAGTGGGTATTTTATCAAACAACCAGTGTTTGGTGATAGGCTTTTTGGCCACTACCAAACATATATAAAACAAGGACTTTTAAATGTTGAACCTTCGCCCATACAAGTATATATCTGGCACCAGGTGGCAATCTCCAGACCCTTTGGGGCAATACCAGCCCACAGAGGCACTCTGAGGTAAATTCCCAACTTTCAATAGCAATTTTGAACTTTAATGGATGCCAGACTAAGTCATATTACTTGATAACTAGATTGAACATCACCTCAGATTCTTTGCTCACAATGCCTTCCTGAGCCAGCTTTCTCTCAGACAGACCTCCGCTTCATACTTCATTTTGTTTTTTCTCCTGCTGGAGATGGGCACCCTCTTTTAAGGCTCTTGTTCAATGGCATCCACCACTAATGGGTACTTTAATCAAAGACAGGCTCTATGGAGAAAACTTCAGAACAATGGGAACTGGCACAGTGTGCCAGGCACTCGCTTCCAACTAACTAACCATCACTAGCCTGTGCCCTTCAGCTCAGACCACTGGCTCCTTCCCTTTAGAATGCCAAGTCAGACCAGCTGACCCAGTCCTCCTAGAGAACAGAAAACTGGCATAATTTAACTAAAGGTACTGTTAAATATACATGGCTCCTGAGTTGGGATACACAAAAGTAAAATGAAACAGTGTGTTATGGTACTTACTAGCTCTTAGGAGAGCTGTCAGAAAAGCAGGCACTGCTTAATTTTTTTATTGTTTTTTTTTTTGGCCTGGGTTTGTTTTAGACTTACATGTTTCACTGTCCTTTTATAATTCTCAAGTCATTAAACTCTTTTCTACACACTGGCAGCTTTACTACCAGTACTACTCAAATACTGGAACTTAAGGTTGGTTTTGCACAGTGAAAAAAAAAGACTAGCATATGTGATACTTGCAGTGAGTTGTTGATTATAAAATGTTATGCAGTTCTTTTAGATGCTGTCTTTGCAACTTATAATCTATGTTTTTAGTGTATAAAGTGACAGTCCTATCACCATCCTTGGTATTTGCACCAGCCCCCTTGGCTCTCCATATGCAGTCACTTCGGGTGAACTTCAATTGCAGACTATTTTCTTTTCCTAAGCTTCTTATACCTCTTGATCTCCAATTCTCTTGCTTGAGTTCTGATTATTGCTGGAGAGATTAGTAGCTTTATTGAGAGTTGGTTTGCTTTTCAGTCCTATCAGCTTCTTTTTAGGGGTTCCTCCATTCCATGGCGCATTTAGTTGCCCAAACTCCATTTTCACCCAGTTCAGTTATTCTGTCCTGAAATTCCGCTAACAAGTTAGCGGAAGAAGCTGCAGTGGAATCAAACCCAGGTTCACCTTCAGAAATATCTATTTTCTGTAGCATACTGGCTCACTACATGCTGGTCTCCAGTTTCTGAAAGACTGCCTTCAGTCTTGGTCTCCAGCATTCTGGTACAGCAATCACACATCAGCCACAGTGGCTGAACTCTAAACAACCTTGTACTGCAGGTGAGCCACATATTTTAGCTGCTAGAGAATTCCTGTTTTGGTTGGTTAGACACCACCACCACAAGGTTCTGAGGGGGACGTGTGCTCTCAGCCCCTGTGCATACTTGGCAGTCACTTGCTCTCTGCCACCGTGTGAAAACCTCTTCCTTTCCCAATCATGACAATGTCACTATTATAAATTCTGTTATTCATTAATTAATTTTAGCTGCTGAGCTATCTATGCCCAACAACACAGCAAATACAAGCCAACAGTCTCTCACCAGCACCTTGTATTTCTCCCTGAAGTGAACCTATAGAGAGACCTTTAGACTGCCTGTCAAAATGGGTGTAACAGCATGCAAGTAAACATGTTCGCCATTGACCAGTGCTTGTTCTTTACTGTCGATGTTGTGTAAGAACAATTCCTCCCTCACAATTGTCCCCCTCTAGAACAGATGTCCAACATCCAGACAGGTTCAGAGGAAAATACCTAACTATAAGTAGAGATATAGAGCACAGAGTAAATCAGCAGTAGTTACAGCAGAGATTTATCATACAATGAGCAGTTTTAGTAAATCATGTAAAGTACAATAATTTACAGCAGATATAAATCTACAATAGACTGTGGGATAACTGACATGTACAGTTTGTTACTGTGGGTAAAAGACTGCTTTGCAAAGATTTAAAAGTACAGGTGTGATGTTAGAGGGTGGTAAGTTCCTTTAGCACTGGGTGTGTCAGAGGGAGGATCCAGGGGCCTGCAGTGTCAAGACAGGCAGAAGAGCATTGCAGGACAAAACGAGAGAGCTACTGGGGTCTAGTTGGGAACACAAATATCCCCCACACACACACACAAAACAACTCACTACCACTTCCCTGTCTGCAGCCATACATCACACAAAGGCAGGATTTGTGTGACCTGTGCTGTTACTGTGCAGTATTTACATGGCGCCCTGCCAGTCTGCCTCATTCATAGCAACACTGGGGCTGGTGGCAGTACAGCCTAGAGGTTAGAGTAATGAGCTGCAAATGAGCTTGGTACAGCCATAAAACAGGAAAATTGTTGTAAATGCACCCAGTCTTCTTGAATCAGGTGCAGTGTGTGTCAGAGTTTTTGGTGCAGCTGTGCGAACCACCAGGTGTGACGCAGGGCCTGATGAAAGCCCTGTGTCACCCTTTGCACATCTGGCCCAGTTTCTTTACTATTGTACGTTGGCACTGGCAGTACCTTTTTCATGTGGGACAGGTGTGAGTTGCAGAAGCTCAGTTTACTTTATTTTGTGGTGTTCTTCATAATGTGAAACAACCATTGAGAGGTACACTGAGCACTGCAGCTTCGAACCGAAGTGCAATGTGGAGAAGGGGGTGCTACCAGTATGGAGAAGGGACATAGTACGGAATGTTGCTCCATGCCTGAGATTTACAGCGCAGGTGTAGTGGCACCTCCTGCTGGACTGGTATGCTTTGATCATCTAGTGAACAATTGCTAGCACTAGCTTTTCAGAAGTGTCTGTCGAGACATTTCAATGCTGATACTGTTTATCTGGCATGCCACACAACTGAGGTGTCTGTGTTTACTTGGAAGGATTACTTGCACCTAGGGAGGAAACTGTATTGCTTATTGGGCACACAAGTGGGTTCTTGATAGCTGGAGGGGGTCATATGTTGTGTATTGGTGACTTCCCTCACCAGCTGCCAGTAGCCCACTCAAGACCCCAATGCAGAACACACAGTCCACTATACCTGCAAGTAACTTTTCTGAGTGTACTTCGGCACCTTACAGGTGCAGCATGCCTGGCATACCCCCTGATGAATGCCTCTACAGGCACTTGAGACATGCTGGGAGGAAGCAGCAGCATGCCAAAACAGTAGGAAGTGGTGGTGCAATACAGTTTGGGGGGGATATGTCAGTGTCAGTAGTGCTTGAGAAAACACAGTCAGCAGCCAGCAATGTACTGTAACACTAGTAATATTCACGCAAAGTAATTTTAGCGCAAACACAAATGCAACCATAACTGCATAAATTTAATTTAGCAGTTAGTCACTATCACCACATTCACTATAATGGGAAAAAATCTTAATAGCATTAATTAGCACAGATTTATTTTCACACTAATTAGTGCTTCAGTGAAAATAGTAACAATTATTTTACAGTGAAAATTTCAAGTTTTATAGTAGCTCTTTGGTGTAAAGTTACGCACTTGTGTCTTTTTGATGTCTGTTCGATGGTCATCAGTTGGTAACAGTTTCGTGAGGCAAACCAGTAGACATGGGATTTAGTGAGTTAGTAGAGTTAGTAGTATGTGTCAGCCTATGTATGTAGAAAAGTGACCAGTCAGTCAGGATTCAGGAAAAGAGTGGGCACATCTTCTGGGAGTCGAAGACTGGTGACTTACCTATGAGACTAGAGGCCTGCATATTTCATAATGTCCTCATATTCATCAAGAATTATTGTGCTTTTCAGTTGGGAGACTGAGAGGAGCTTGGTCCTGAACTTGTTTCAGTAGTGTACAAAAGAGACATTTTGTTGCTTGGACTTTGGGAACCCATTTTGTGGTGTGAGCAGGCCAGGGCTAAAGGTAAGATAAGTGTTCTTTACCTTCATTTTTCAAATGTTTTATTCAGTGATATTTTATGCTGATAACCAGCACTCACAGCTAACTCTGACGTATAGAATTAGGAGCCCTTGTACAGGAAAAGCAGAACATTAATAGTGAAGGAATCTGTGAGTGACACTCCCAGGCCAGGATATCATGGAATCATCCTCAAGGGCTTGGGCACAAATACCATACCTCTTCCAAGGATGGAAAATATATTGTTAGGAATGAGCAAAAGAAACCACTGTAATATAGGTTCTGGAGTTAGATGCCACAGTCCTGACTCCTAGTATCACACAGCTCCTAAAGCAATGTCCTCTCACCTAACTGGGTGGTCCTGTATATTTGATACAATTTTGTGCCAGTGTGGCTCAGTTAGTAGCATAGCCACCTTTGGGCCAGAAGGTCATTGGTTCTAGTCCCACACTAGGACTAGGCTCATACTGTAAATGCTGGCACCCGAGTGCAGTACTAGGAGGGTGCTATGCTGTCAGAGTGTGCCATTCTTTGGATGAGATGTTAAAGGAGTTCCTGTCTGCCTGTTCTGTTCATTGTTTCAGGTGGACATGTTGGCAATAGGAACTGTGAGAACATAAATTCTGGTCAGAGCCAATATGGCTGTAAAATGATATTTTACAGGAATGAGGAGCCACCTACAAGAGAATTGTTCCCATGGGTTCCTTATCTGTTTAAGCCCTGTCTCTATTCTATTTAAGTCATGTCCACTGTGAAAACAAGTTTCAGAGAGGATTTGAAAAATGAAATCTGACATATTCAGGAGGTGGGATAATGCAAGGGATATGTTAAACATTAGGGGCCAAAATCTGCAAAAATAAAGTTATGAGTAAATGTTGGAACAATTCAATCTTTCCTCAAAACTTAGTGTTTTACATTTTTAACCCCAATTTTCAACATAGTCTTTTTATGACCACTTCTTCTGAACATGACAGGTGTCATTTATAAAACAGTGGCTGAGCCGGCCCGGTGGTGCTGGAGGTTAAGGCACTGGACACAACACCTTGCACCATGCCAGCAACCCAGGTTTGGAAATGAGCACAGGCTGTTGGGGGTCAGCAGGGGCGAGAGAGGACTGAGCATCCAGAGGACTACTTTCCTTCCTCAGGGAGGGAGGGTTTGTCATCCTGCCTATTGGTTGCCCTCTAGTGGGGGGTGACACAGACTGGGAAGCAGGCAGCCAGTGGGTGTGGTGTACGCATGCCACCACACACACGCGATCACGCCGTACATTGGGAGGGTCATCAGAAAATAGAAAACGGCAGCCAGGGGCTCCATGACGCATCTCCCCTGTCCCACTTGTCCTCCGTCTCTGCCTCCCCAGATTTGGAGTGTACTCAGGGAGGGGAGTAAGCTCCCTTCTCAGCCCCTCCATGTGGGCAAGCCATGGGGGGGGTCTCAGGGCTGATCAGGGGTGATAGGGCTCACAGGCAGGTGGTTCAGGGTGGAGCTTCCACCCTCGGTGCACCCAAGAGGGAAAAATGTTGGTTGAAAAAAATTAAAAAATAGTGGCTGAAATGTAATTTTATGCAACGAGTGTGAAAACACATTTTGGCTAGGGTTTGTGAAATGACAGCTGTCACATTCATGAGGTGGTGTGAAAAAATGACTATGTTAAAAATCTGGTGTCAAAATAATGAAAATTACCACAGTTATGAGCGTGCATTGAAAATTTCAACGTACACTCGTAACTTTGTTGTTTTTCAATATTTATACCCCAAATTTTCAACGCAATTTTCTTATAACCCAACAAAGATTTGTCATGATCACACTTCATGAACAAGTGTAGAGTAAATCTTCAAATTGTGCCAGAAAGGTGATTTTTGCGACACAAGTACAAAAACACATTTTGGCCAGGATTTGAAAAATGACAGCTGCCACATTAATGAGGTGGTGTGAAAAATGGCTATATTGAAAAATTGGGGTCAAAAAATTGAAAATTACCACACTTACCAGTGTGCATTGAAAATTTTCAACATAGACTTTCAACATAGACTCATATCTTTGTTTTTTCATATTTTTGCCACAGATTTTCAACATAGCCTTCTTATGACCCCACATAGCCTTCTTATAACCCCACCTCATGAACAAGGGTGGAGAAAAATTTCAAATTCTGCCTGAAAGGTGATTTTGTGCCAAAAGTGCAAAAAACACAATTTGGCCAGGATTTGGAAAATGACATCTGTCACAGTCCTGATATGGTGTGAAAAAATGACTATGATGAAAATCTGGACAATGAATATTGAAAATGACCAAGGTTATGAGTGTGCATTCATAAATGTCAACATAGGACGCATAACTTTGTTGTTTTTAACATTTCTACCCCCACATTTTTAACATAGCCTTCTTATGACCCCACCTCATGAACAAGGGTGGAGAAAGCTTTCAAATCCTACCCAAAAGGTTATCTTGTACAGTGATTGTGAAATCACCATTCAGGATGGATTTGCATAATTTCACTGTCATTGTTCATGTGATGGGGTCCCCAAGAAGCCATGTTGAAAATTTTGAGAAAAAATATTCAGAAATGGCCAAGTTATGATAACAAGTTCAAAACTCCACTGAAATATGTTGAACGCATACTTACCTGATTTCCTTAATTTGCAGTCCAGCATTGAAGAGTGAAGATGTGTCTCTGGTCCAGAGAGGATTAGACCCCCCCATAGGTAAGTAAGGGCTTGTGGGTGTATGGGGTGGTGGGTGCTGAGTGGGAGGGCTGGTTGGGGGACTAGTAATGGCAACAGACATCAATGGACAGTTTTCTTTTTTTACAGGGTGTATGTTTAAAAAAAACTACAAGGGACAGTTTTCTTTATTTCAGGTACCGGCACTGGGAACTGGGCACCCCAGGGTCAGTGTTATGTTTGACAGCACCAGGGGTGGGCTCCCTGATGTTGCACAATGAAAATGATTTGGGAGTTCTACATGAAGTCTAGTGGCTGCAGTTGGGTATGCAATTTATGATTGGCAGCACCGTGGGTGGGCTCCCTGGTATCACACAATGAAAGTGCTTTGGGGAGTTCTACAGTAACTCTGGTGGCTGAAGTTGGGCATGCAATTTATGTTTGGCAGCACCAGGGGTGGGCTCCCCAGTATCCCACAATGAAAGCAATTTGGAGGGTTCTACACCAATTTCAGCAGCAGCAGTTGGGCACACATGAAAACAGTGTGGTGGTGGAGGGAGGGAGGGAGAGGGTGGAAGCAGCCACATTGGACTGAATGGAGAGAACACAGAGAGATGTGATTAACATCCACTCCATAAAAGGAGACAGGTGGTGCTGCATTTGCAAACATTCCAGACATTCCAAAGCCCTCTTCCTCTACTGACGTACTCGTAATACATCAGCATAGCTCTGCTATGCAACCATAAAACTTACTGCAGTAAGAGTTCTGTGTGTATAATATGTAATTTATTACAAAATAGATTGTTATGTCCTGCAGCCTGGCATGACTAACCAGTACAGGAAGCTACAGGATTATATATTCAGAAATAACTCCCATGGTTATTGTGTTTACATATCAGGGAATATGACCCCTTTGTGCATCCCCATAACCCGTAGACTCTATATTCTATGTGATATGATACTTAAATTTTATATTTCTTCTTACTGTAATTTAAGAGTGTTAGTAAAAAATGGTGCCTTAACATTGAAGTCCTTCCCTCCACCAGATGATGACTTCCAGGGCAAGAGGATCTCCTATTTGAAGGAGGAAACCCTTCCCCTGCATTCTGGTGAACTGTAATTCAGCAGAGCTCGAAAGCTCCCTGATGCTCCAGCCAGGAGCCAATCAGATCTGGGCTGTGCCTCCCTCCCCTGAAGGCAGCCAATACCAAGTACTGACCAGCATGCCAGTTTGCATCTTGCTGACTTATAAGGAACAGGCCATCAAGCAGTCCACCTTCTGTGGCCCCTTGCATGAAGGACCAATATGCAAAGGACATTGAGATGGGAGTCTGCCAGCAATCAGCCAAGGAGATAGTCAACAGCCAGGAGCCCTGCCCTTCCGAACCCAGGTACACTTGTATTGTTTGGGGGTTTGACAGTAGGACTCTGGCTGAGGATTTGTGTTGTAGCTAAACTATACTTTTCAAGGTTTGGGGGTTGTGTTGCAGCTGAGTTGGGTTGTGGGTTATGTTATGTTTGGGGTTTGTGTTGCAGCTGTGTTGTGTTGGGAGTTGCGTTGTGTTTGGGGTTTGTGTTGTGGCTGAACTGTACATTTTGAGATTTGGGGAATTTGCTGCTAGTCTGACATCTAGGTAGGAGTACTGCTTTATCAGCATACAAAAAAAAAAGAAAAAGGAAAAACATTTTAATGTAGTGATTGTTGTTCATAGCATACCTGTATCTATGACCTACCGGGGGTAGTGTAATTACAGAGTGCGTATTGTACATTTGGTAAATCTTACTACATACAGCTTAGTCACACTGGGTTCTGGGAAGGGGGAACAGGAAATGCAAGGAGAGCAGAATAGGGAATGTGGGGACTAGGAGTGGTGCAGTGCAGTGGTTGTGGGGTGGCAGTCTTCAGGGAGATCTTTTGGAGACTGCAGTGCTGCACCATCTACATGCACCTCTCCGGGTTGGTGAAGGTCTCTACACTCAAGGCTGTGTTGGCTAGGAGTCAGGAGGAGATCGCTAGACTCAAGGCTGCATTGCCTAGGAGTCAGGTGACCTTTTATCCCACCCAGGGGCCACTGAGTCCGACACCATTACCTCAAATGAGTCCAGACAGGAGGAGCAAATGGACCATGGTGAGCTCAAAGAGGGTGGTTTGGGATCCAGAGAGATGGGGGGGGGTTACAGGCACATTCCTCAACTGCAACTTGTACCACTTCAGAATTCCTATGCTGCTGTGATGGAGCAGGACTGCCAAGAGGAGGCACCTGTCGTAGTGGTCAGGGAGTATATGAGGGCCCTCCCAAGTGGATGACCAAAGGAGGGTGGTAGAGGACCCCAGAGAAGTAGGAAGCAACTTCTGGTGGGGGACTCAATTTTCAGGAAGATACAGTTGGGAATAGAAAAGGGGACGGAGAGGGCGGTCAGATGCCTACCCCGCACCATGGTGTAGAGGGATGGGAATTGTATCCTATGGATCGCTAGGGCAGTAGGAAAGAAGGGGAGCTGGATGTAATTGTCCACCTGAGGACAAATGACCTTGCTAAGGACAGGGCAGGAACAGTGCAGAGGGAGTTTAGGGAGCTGGGAAGATGTTTTAGACAGGCAGCACACTCTGTAGTTTTTCTGGAGGTGCGCCTGTCTACACGAGGGGGAAGGAGAAGAAGCTCCACACCAAGGCCTTCATCATATGGTTGAAGGAATGGTGCAGAGGGAAGGGGTATGGCTACATTGGGGAATTGGGGGTCTCACCTGGGAGGATAAGAGCCTATACAGGGGTGATGTCCTTCATCCATCTGGGAGGGGAAGCACAGTTCTCAGTGGATGGTTTAAATATTACTTCGATGAACATTCAAATTAGCCAAGGGGGTTGGTAGAAGAAAAAGGAGAGGCAATAACTGCCCCCCACAGGCTGAGATAGAGAATAGGGAGATTCCAAGGGGCAAGAGTCTCACCACGGTGTAAGTTAATCAAGGAAGCAGGTGGTAGGAAAGGAGGGACTAGGGAAAAGAAGCAGTTAGAAGAGAAGAGGGAGGAAGGGGGAACAAAAGGAAAAAGGGGGAAATGACAAGCAAAGAGCTAACAAAATCTGGAAGGCCATGTGTGCTAATGCTAGAAGCCTGGGAAATAAGGTCCCAGACCTAGAGTCCATCACGGTAGAGGCTGACCTGGATGTTGTGGCCATTACTGAGTCATGGTGCACTGACACCATGACTGGGACGTGGTCATACCAGGTTACGCAACATTCAGAAATGGTAGGAAAGGAAGAAAAGGAGGGGGCATGGTGCTTTATGTGAAGGAAGGCCTAAAAGCAACTGAAATACAGGGAATTCGGGGGGGGGGCAGAGGTGTAGGGGGTCACCTTGAGTCAGGAAATGGAGTCATTATTCAGATGGGCATGATCTACAGGCCTTCAGCACATGAGGAGGACTTAGATAAGGAAATGTGAGAAGCAACTGGCAAAATGGCAAAAAAGGGGGAGGTGTTGCTGGTGTGGGACTTCAATCTGCTGGATGTAGATTGAAGCCTCCCAGCTGCAGCTTCAGCCAGAAGCAGGGACATCCTGGACTCCTGCAGAGGGCACTCCTCTGACAACTAGTCAGTGAATCCATGCACAATGGGGCAATATTGGACCTGGTGTTTACAGACGTCAAGGTGGGAAGTCATCTGGAAACCAGTGATCATTATACAGTGTGGTTCAACATAAGAACAATTGCAGAATCCAACCACACAATGGCAAGAGCCCTGGACTTCAGAAGGGCTGATTTTATAAAAATGGGTGAATGTCTCAAGCATGAACTGGTTGGGTGGGGGGTGACCTTGGAGGGTGGAGGACCAGTGGGCCAGACTAAACGAAGGCATAGCGAAGGCAACAGACCTCTTTGTCAGGCAGGTAAACAAATGCAAAAGGAAGAGAAGACCGCTATGGTTCTCAAAAGAGATGGCAGAAAAGGTAATGCCTAAAACAGTGGCATTCAGAAGGTATAAGGAGACCCAGAGAGGGGAGGATAGGGAAGTATATCAGGAAAAACAGAGGGAGTGAAAGCAATAAGGAGCGCAAAGGCACAAACAGAAGAACAAATAGCTCAGGCAGTATCAAAGGGGGACAAGATATTTTTTAGGTATGTAAAAAAAGGAAGACAAACGGTGGGACTCTCTGGTTAAAGAATGAGGGGGGAACTGTACGGAGAGCGATCAAGAAAACGCAAACATCTTGAACAAATACTTCTGCTCAGTATTCACAGTAGAAGGGAAAAGGGAGGGACCATGAAAAGGCACCAGGAGCTTTGAGGGGAAGGAAATGGACACTAGTCCTTTTTCCGTGGAGAGTGTCAGGAAAGCACTCATTAACCTAAAGGTGGACAAGACTATGGGGTCAGATGGGGTGCATCCAAGGGTGCTGAGGGAGCTCAGGAAGGTACTAGCTACACCTCTGTCAGCCCTGTTTAACAGATCTCTGAAGACCAGAGTGGTTCCAGAGGACTGAAGAAGGGCAGAAGTAGTCCCACTTCACAACAAGTGGTAGCAAGGAAGTGGCGGGCAATTACAGGTCTGTCAGCCTGACCTTGGTGGTGGGTAAGTTAATGGAAACACTGCTGAAGGAAAGGATTGCAGAATATCTGGAATCCAACTGGTTACAGGATTCAAGGCAGCATGGATTCACAGGTGGTGCCAAAGGGATCTGCATGAATGAAGATACGATTTCCACGATTTAAAAAAGAAAGGAAATTCTTTGCAAAAAAACAAAAATGCATTAATGCACCAGTTAGGGTTCAACATAATGCCACAAATATAGGGAAAGGTGGTGTTATGGTTTCCAACCCTAACTTCCCACCCCCACCCCCCAAGCAGAAAAAGAACAAGACCACACAAGCAATTACAGATTGCCATCATCAGAAAAAGCAAACAACATAAAACTATTTCCAGATGACACAAATGCAGTAGCATTGATGTGCTACCTTTGTGGATTTGTATCTGTGGCTGTATAAGCACAGGCTCCACATGGTCCTGTGCTTATGCAACCACACTTGTGTGTTTGTCATACAGCATGCATGAGTGCTTGTGGCTGCAGAAGCACAGGCTCCATGGGGGCTTGAACCTATGCAACCAGAGGTACTCATGTACACTATACGAGGTACCTCACAAGGTAACAGGATCCGCTAGGACATGGTTTTCGATATGCAACTACATACCTGAAAAACTGCTACCCCCTTGAAAATTTCTAGATCACCTGCTGAAACCACGATATGATACCTACATTACAACAGCACTTCTATCTGTGTACTGTAACTGCAGGAGCCAGAAGTTGGTGTGTATGTCTTACACCTTTGGCTGAAGAGGCACAGGGCCCTCAGGGTCCTGAGCGTCTGCAGACAGAAGTACAGTTGTAATTCTGATATCATGGATTTTGTGGTGCCTACGCTTCTGCAGCCAGAGGGCAGAGTGTATGTCTTATAACTACGGCTACAGAAGCGTAGGCCAGTCTGATGTGTGTGTTTTGCAGTGTGCATGAGTACCTGAGGCTACAGAAGTGCTGGCCGTATAGGGACCTGTGCTTCTGCAGACAAAAGAATGCTTGTAATTTGGTTATCATGGATTTTTATCTCTGGCTGCAGGGGCCCGTGTTTCTGCGCACAGAAGCAGTGTTGTGATTTTGAATATCATGGATTTCTATCTGCAGCAACAAGTCAGTGTGTATGTCTTACAGTGTGCATGCCGCAGATATAAATCCACGAAGGTAGCATATCAGTGCTACTACATTTGTGTCATACGGAGACAGTTGTACATTGTCTGTCTTACCCCAGGATGGCTGTATGTGATTGCATGTGTGGTCTTGTCTGTTTGCTGCTGGGGGGGGAGTTGGGGTGGTGAGTTAGGGTAACCCTAACACTGCATTTCCCTACTTTAGTGGCATTAAGCTAAACCCTAACTGGTGCATTAACACAGTCTTGTACAAAGAAAATGTACAATCTATAGGTACCTACTTCCCACCCGATCTCTAAGCCAGCACTGAATCACACCATCATGCAAACCCCAAAGAATGGCTCATGGGACTTTTACTCCTAATGAGAGCATTTCCTTATGTTGGTGGCTTTATAAGCTTTAACCCTGATACTCTGACATTCATTTACGTTTTTTGCAGTGGTTGTCATTTTAATTTCCAACAACTGGTCCCACTTACAAACAGGACTGACTTCCAAAATGTTAGACACCACAGCTGAATAACTTTAAACTTTTACAGAAATGTCTGATGTCCACCGAAACACAAATGAACTGAATGGCTGATTATCGTTCCTAACAGGGAAGAGAGGTCCCCCCCCCTTCCCCACGCCCCCTACCTCCCCATGCAGTGCAGCAAGGAAGGGGTCAAGCTGCTCAATGTCTCCCCCCTGGGGCTCACAGGGCAAACTGCAGTTGTTAGGAATTGCCAAGACTAGAAGACGGGGAGGTGGTAGGTACAGTTTTCTGGTCTGGCTAATCTCTGTGTGAGTGCGTGTGGCTGTGTGAGCTCGTGCAGCAGCTCCGTGTCTACCTCACTGCCAAGCCAGAGCTGATCTCAAACCGGAGCTGATCGCAGAGCAGGACAGCAGAATTCTGGAGAGCGACCGGCTCCTTCTCAGCCCTGGAAACAGGTAAGGTAGAAAAAAAATGTGAAGAACAAGGAATTTTAAAGAAAGAAAGGAAATAAAAACAGGAAGTCAAAGTGCATTCTGTGGGGATACCTTAAGAAAAGTGGCGATGCGTGATTTGGATTCCTGAAGTGGGGCAGCAGAATTACTTATTAATTATGCACGGTGTCTAAGAAGTGATTTGATTTTTCCGGTGCGTTCTTGGTGTTGCTGTCGGCCGCGGGAATTTCATTCCGGAATGGCTGGGAAACTTCGAAGGAGCCTTTAGTACTTTGGCTGAGGAGCGAGCGAGTCAGGGGCACTGGTACCTTTGAAGAGTTTGAGGTTCGAGACGTGTGTAGGGAGCTTCCGCAGGGCAGGGTAGTCCTTGTGGGACTGGGGTGGGGATGATATCAGATATGAAGGCTGATGTAGCTTTGATTTTCTTCACTGCTCGCACATTTGCCGGGATGATGATGATGATGCAGTAATAATCATATTGCATTCGGTGGCGGCGTATAGGCTTTCAATTCGTCTTGCACTCGGGGGCTAAATTATTTTTTTTGTGTGTGTGTGTGTGTTTTAATTTTTGCGTAAATGATAGCTATTTCTCTGTCTTTTGGGGAAGGGGCGGGTGACCGGGACAGTCCATCTGGGGAGCTGAACCTTTCCAACTGGGGGAGAGAGGGTCACGACCTCGGGCGAGGCACATTTCCAGTACTAATTATTGTTGCGAAGCTGAGCAGAGAGCCACAGGGGTGCTGCCCAGGTCCAAATGGGAATGGCATTTGTGGGGAACTGAATCAATTCATTTTTTTCTTTCTTTCTTTCTTTCTTTTTCTTTCTTTCTGTGCGTCGTCCCCTTTTCCCAATTTTGCTGCCCTATACTTTCTTTTTCTTGTTGATTCCTATTGTCTGTCTTCTTCCTTTCATGTCCCATGTTTTTTCTTATTTCTTTCTTGTCTTTTCTGACCTTTTGCCTCTTCATCTTTCCTCCCTCCTTCCTTCCTTCCTTTCTTTCCTTATTTCTGTATTTTACTCATTCTTATGCTGTTGTGTTCTTTTGGTCTTAAATATCTTTTTGTATGTTTTCTTTTTCATATTCAGTTTCCTTCCTTTCTTTTCCTGCTCCAGTAAGTCAACCTGCCTCTAATCTTTAGGTCACAGGAGAGCAGACTGCCCAGGATGGGGAGAGGCTGCCATGGGACAGTGTTGTCCCTTTGGGGAGCCTTCTCTTCCAGTAGTTGGTATTTAAAGGGTAATCCACATCAGCCCCATAATAATGACTTTCCTTCCTTCCCCATTCGCTCAGCATTTTGAATTTTTATCCAGCCACCTAAATCCATATTGAACATGTTACTTTTAAAAGAACCACAAGTTCTGTGCAGCACAGCACCTCACATAATTGAGTAATTGTGAAAATCTCAGCAACCATTATTAAAAATGAACTCTTTTAATATGGGTTGATGAAACAGTAAAATGATGCACGTAGCTGTTTGTTAATGCAATCAAGACAGCAGTACAGGTCACAGTTTTAAAGGCTGGCATGTGTTTAGGTTATAGAAATTAATATGTTTGTACATAACATACCTTGTTCCCCCTTCACGCTTGTGTATTAGCAAACCTTTGTTATTAGTACATAGATCTTTTTCTATGCACTGTTTAAAATTAACAACAACAAAAAAAAAAGGCAGCAACAAAAGCATTATGGAAAAACTGCATGTACCCATCAAGTCTTTGTTTTTTTTTCTAGAAACTGACTTTCAAATATTGGTTCTCAGTCTGTTATACAGTAGTTCTAGTTTTACTGCCTTTTTCGTAATTCAGTGGGCATTTCTTGTTTACACATTCAAGGTAAGTACCAGTTTAGCACAGTTTAATATAATTTATAGTATGTCCCTGTTTAGCCCTTGGAGAGTTCTGTTAAACGTTGGGGTTTAAAGGGACATAAAAAACATCATCCAGTTCTGAACTGGCAGTTAGAACCAGTGTGTAAATCAAAAGTGCTCAAATCTTGCACAACACAGCATCACAGCATCTATCTGCCATGTGTTTTGCATCATTTATCCTTCTAGATCATTGATGTTTAACATGCCAATTCGCTGTGTGATGGCCACTGCACTTCTGTTACACTTTTACATCTGCGGTGTTTAGGTTCTGTTTATGGTGCTCAGTATTGCTGTATCTTTGGTTGTCCTAACTGGGACCTCCTTGTGAATGAGCATTGCCCAAAGAAGTCTCTTCCCAGTAAAACAGATAAAAACAAATACAACTTGAGCTTCCTGAATAGCCAGCAAAGATGGTAAAATAACAGAACTGGAACCCATATACCCAAAACAGTTTCTACCAGCAAACATAACTGACAGGTTCGAGTCAGTTCCTTGTTAAAGAGGTGACATACAGTTAGGACCAGTTGGGGATGTCCAGAGGCCAGGTGACTGCATGAAACCCAAATTGCCTCAGAAACACAAATCTTAGGTAACAAAGTGTTGCAACAGTATGACATTATATTATAAAGTAAAATGATGGCTTTTTATTGGCAGTGACATTTTCTCACTGTCATAATGTCCATGATATATTCATGGGCAGCAAATTCTTTTGTGCGTTTCCTTCCAAAATCAGTCAATGTAAATAGTAATAAGGCAGTCTGGGGCTGTGATTTATTTTATTTATCTACAAATTGGTGACCGACAAAGGCATATTGAGCCAACGCTCATTTCTAGGTGTAGCCGGGGCATGGGAGAAAGTGAATCACAGTAAAAATAAAATTGTGCAAAGTTCATACAGAAACACAGTGGTGCAAAGGCACAGTGTGCAAAGTTGCATATATCACTGCTCCTCATCAAGTTGGCAGCACTTGGCTGTACCTAGTGCCTCATCAAGCATCAGAGGACTGATGATATCTGCAATAAATCAAGCCTTGTCATAACTCACGACTTATTGCTAAATTACAGCCTTATTGTAGTGTATGGTTCAGTGTTATGCATGGAAGTCGATACACTTCCAGATGCTGTACCATAGTAGTGATGATAAAATGCTGTAGTACCACAGCAGTGACTGTTTTTTATACTACACTAGTGACATCAGAATACTTTTATACTACAGTAGTGATTTCAGAATGCTCTTGTACCCCAATAGTGATATCTGAATGTTGCTGTGCCACAGTAGTGATGTCAGAATGCTGTTGTGCCACACTAGCGATGTCTGCATGCTGTTATGCCACAGCAGTGATGTCAAAGTGCTGTTGTACCACAGCAGTGATGTCAGGATGCTGTTGCACCATAGTAGTGATGTCAGAATACTGTTGTACAGTACCACAGTAGCTATGCCACTACCGTGGTACAACAGCATAGAATCCCACATCTATTAAGAATCTTCATTCTTATTTACACAGCAGATTCCTCACAATGAAGATATCAGCAATATTGAAAACACCCAACGTTAACTGTTTCTTAAAAGAGTAACTGCTGTACTAGAAATGTTGCCAGCTCATGTAGCTGTTACTTAAATTATATAAAATGTTTTAAAAATGTTATCCTGTTTGCTGTTGTATGTTTATTTGACCACAGTTTGAGACAGAATTAGAAGGAAGGTAAATTAATTAAAACAAATATACACTATACAAAATAATGTATTGGCAATGATGCACAACAAGGCTGATATTTCCATCTAGGGGTGAAAGATATCATAGACTTCGAGAGCTCTGGGGGTCTGTGATGTAATCTCACCCTGAGGTGGAAACACAGCCTTGTAGTGTATGGTTGCCCACACATTATTCTAGATATAGGGCGTGTGGTCATGCTCTGATATACACATGCCTTGGTGAGTGTTGTGAGGCACAAGGCTGCAGGTTGAGTGCATTCAGCCACCCAAGGCGTGTGCATATCAGAGCATCACTGTAAGCCCTGTAGTCAATTTTCTTTATTATAAAATGGCCAAATTGGGTTTGAAGGGTGAAAAATGGAAAGAAATGGAGGTGTGCCGTCGCTGTGGGATAATGCGCAGTCATGTGGTGTGTTTGTCCAAGCAGGAAACAGCATTTTTGCTGTTTCTCACCCATTTTATAAATATGTGTATAGTATTACTGATTGCAAATAACAAAGCAGGGAACGCACCACCTGTTATAATTGAGAGCAATACTTTAATTAGGGTTCTAAATCTGTTTTAAAACATATTATTTGCCCTTCCCAGCTCCCATAACTGTTATACCCACTTCATATAATTTTGTTGAATTACTTATTCATGTAACTTATGCCCCCAACCCCAGCCTCGCCAGAAAAATCAGGCACCTTGGATAAACTGATACTGAAGAAGTTTACTGAGGTCTCGGGGAAATGGTCTGAAAGTGCAGTCAGGATAAATGACACCATAAATTATCCGCATTCCACATGGAACAACGTGATGAGTACATTGAGCTATTGTTTTATTTCTCTAAATGGATAGATTTTTTTTTTGGGGGGGGTTAAAGAGGGTCTGCACTGACAGCCAGGGATTTTTTTTTTTAATCTGAAGCCTTCAATTCCCTTGATGGTAATGGATTTGTTTGTTCTCATTACATGTAATTTGGAATCCCCTTTCCTGCCTCCAGCTCCCTTCGCAGTGATCTGATACTAAAGATGTTTGTCTCTCCTTATTAAAACAATTTATTTGCAGTGCAAGGGGCTGTGAGTTGATGGATGCTGGCTGACTGGGTTGAGTGCAGCGAAGGAGATGTCGTGCCAGTAGGTGTCGCTTTAGCTACATATAAAAGCTTTTCTCTACCTCGCACTGGTCATAGCAAATAAACAAGTTCCCTCACGAAATCATATCAAACATAAGTAGAAACATAACTAACACAGCACATAAAATGTCATAGGACTCCAGCATTGTAGGGGATTCCAGGATTCCTGTTATATTTTAAAGAATAAGGCAAGGAGGGCCAACAAAGGCAACTGCAGTTAACAAATCACTTGTGTTTTTTAGTGGATTTCTACCATCATGTTGTCATTGTACTCCCCACCCCCAGATTCTCAGATCTTTCTCATCATCATTATGAATGGAACCCTCTGAGCCCCACTCTTATCCACCCCCCTAGTATTGAATGATTTTTAGAACTTTGTACCCTGTTCTACTGAGGGCCCCCCCCCCGAAAATGAGATACTGTATCCCATGGGTCTACCCCGCCACCTACTGAAAAAGTTAGTAGCATCAACAGTATCAGAGAGGACTATTAATGTTTAAAAGGAGTTAGTAGTTATTTTTTATTTCTGAGGTCGATTTCTTTTCCCATTTGCTCATTTGAAGATCGTTCACCCGATAGTATTAGGTGTGACATAAATAGTAGTACTTGACCTGGATACTGACATTTCTGGTTCTGTTCCTTTTCATACCCCATCAGCACTGTGACCTCACTTGTTGTGACATCATAAGTGACTGATCTGCCAGCCCAGTGGTGCTGAGGGTTGAGGCGCTCGATGCCACATCTTGCGCCACGCCGGAGACCTGGGTTCGGGAATGGACCTGGGTCATCGGGGGTCAGTAGGGAAGGGAGAGGACTGAGTATCTGGAGGACTGCTCTTCTCTCCTGGGGTGGGTTGTTGGGGATTCCTGGTGTAGTAGTAGCCTCTGGTGGAGACCTGGGGCGGCACTAGTGTCGGGACATAGAAGGGGTGGGATGACAGCAGGCTCCAGAGGCAAGAGGCGAGGTATAGCCATGCAGGAAGCCATTGCATGCCACATCCCAAGGGGGAAACTACAACAGGAAATACCCCTACCTTGGTGGTAGGTGATGGTGAGATCAGTGACCAGCCCTGTGCCCAGTGCTGGGCTCTACCGTCTTGTGCTCCTGGTCTTCTTCCTCCTCCTCCCCGGTCGCTCTGCTAGATTCTAGATAGGCGCGGGAGAGATAACAGCCACCTTGGGGGGTCAGAACTGGGGGTTCTGCAGCGGGTGAGGTTGGAGGAGGAGGTCCAACCGGAGAGTTCGGTGTCAGAGGCTTCAGGTGGGCAGTAGAGCCAATGCCAATTATCCACACCTGAGAGAAGTCCACTGAGGTAGGAGGTAAATAAAGTTGAAAAAAAAATTAGTGACTGATCTAGCAGCTGGTGATTGCTCTTCTTGGGTAGCTGAAATGTCATACAGTGATGTCTTGGGGCTGGTTTGTATGAGGAGGACTAGAACTAGCCAAGTCAGCCTCCAGGTGGAATTCAGTTCCACATATCACACCAAGTATTGTCAGGTATAATTAAGAAGCAATAATTTACTACTTTTTTTTTTTCTCAATAAAGTTTTTTATCTCTCTGTTTGCAATACAGTTGACTCTCAGCACTGTCCCTGCAGTCCCCCAACTGGCCATCCTTCCCTCCCAGACCCTCTCACAATCCCCCCACTGAATGCATCCCCCCAATGGCATGGCCAGGAGGAGACAGCTGCCTCCCCTGGAGTCGCTCATCCCGGTGGCAGGGTCCGTGCGATGGTTTGGGCCACAGACAGGCAGGCTGGGCTTTATTAAGTCTGCAGCCACAGTCTGTTTTTCTGTTTTCTTCATTCCACCTCTGCAACATCAGGCACAGTCCTGACAGGCTTCGACGTGTCACTGGCATCTCCTGCGGAGGAGCAAGCTCTCTGGCCAACTGCAGGGGTCACCAGTGCGATGGAATCTGATGCCATCACTCCCCAGGCTGAGAGCGCTGATAAGCAGCAGCATTTCCTAGCCTCTGGGCCACCCAGCCAGCTTCCCCGAGCTCATTCCCAAACTCGGGTCACCTGTTTGGGAGCGTAACATGCCTCCTGTTGGACCATCAGGACGCCCAATAATTCACTACTTTTAAGGTTATTATTAATTTCTCACAGTACACTGAACATCTGGGCAGACCGGTTGGGCTAAGCAGTCCTTTTCTGCTGACAAATTCTATACACTAGCTGTTCAATGTAAATGTCAACTTAAAGAGCAGCTGATGCCTCAAGGAGAATTTTCAAAAAACATAATATTTGGACAGAGGTCAGCGTACATTTCACATTAGCTAAGCATTGCTCCTGCCTGGTAGTTATTACTGAGGTAATATGCAGGAAAACAGTATCTTTGTTCCGTGAGAGTTCATCACCTCCAGCTGGTTATTCTGCACCTGGATGATATAATACTCTGCTTGTGACATCACAGCTATTCGCATGGCAACATACTGTGATTTCACAAAAGAAGACTTTGACTTCAAATGAGGAATAAACTGTGAGGTCAGATTAACTCTAAAGGATATAGATCCTACGCCTGTGCAGATTTCGTCAAAAATAAATAAGGATGAGGAGCAATCTGTAGAAGATAATAAAATGCAGGATAAATGCCGGCCTGCCAGCGCAACAGTAGCACTACCATTCATGACACCAATGACACAGCTGTGGGAACGAGCCTGGGCCATCAGAGGGATGGCCGGGGGAGGTGAACTGCGCATCCCAGAGGATGCTTTCCACCTTGGGGAAGGGGAACAGTTGGCATCCGCTGTGTTACTGCCACCTAGGTGACCACAGGTAGCAGCGCAAGCAGAACTGGGGTCAGATGCTGACGAGGTCTGATACATGATGCACGTGCATGTGAGCATGCATGCTGGGAGCCCCTGTCAGAATCCACTGGGAGAAAAATGGAGAAAAGAGCAGCAGCCACTGCAGGAGGGCATCTTCCCCTTGCTGCAGGCCCCACACAGCCAACCGTGGTGCTCTCCCTTGAGCTCCTACCCAGACTCCAGTGGGAAGAAAGGAGTTCCCTGTCAGTGGCCCTGCCCCTTGGGGGTAAGCCAGGGGTGTAAGAGGAAGATGGTAAGTCCCAGACAGGTGATTGGGCTGAAGAGTTGGGCTGAGCCAAATGGGGGCTGGCTGGCAGGAGAGAAAGCATACTAAATTAAAAGAAAAATGTTAAATTGTGTCTAAATAATGTTTTCCAAAGATTCCCAAGAGGCATCAGCAGGTTTTTAAATAACAAATTAATAAATAAAAATGTCCATTTGGACTAGTCTGAGATGCTGTGGCGTGCCTTTAGGAGAAGGATTCAGTGCCCCAGAGGATGCTGTTCCTCTCCTCCTCTGTGTGTGTGGTTCATACTCTTCACTACAGGGCTACAACCTGGATGACTACAGGTGGAAGTGCAGTTGGCAGAGTGCATGAGGAGTGGAGGATGCATATGCTGGCACATCTGGCATGCTGGCACCAATGGGGGGAGGGGGGTCCCTTCATCCTCAAGGGCACTGTCAAATGTGAAAAATGGCAGCCCATGACTAGGTGGATAGTAGCCTGCTCTGCTCTCACAGCATTCAGGGCTTCCCTTCCACTCTTGGGGATGCCCTCCAGTGCCTCCTATACCCTACCACTGCGGACCAGATAGTGCAAAGTGCATGCCTATGAGCTGAACACCAGGGCCACCTCCGGGGGGGGGGGGGTCTCTGCAGTAGTGGGCTGGTTGAGAGGCATCCTGGGTGATCTTTGAATAGCTAGTAGTGGGACAGAAAGAAGTCCTAAAAATGGACTATGGAGATGAAAACTGAAAAAAGAGAATGTCAAATTGGGATATACAACATACCCAGCCACCTTAATGAAACAGAGAATCTAGTATTGAATGAGAGAGCCCTAGAAGCTCTCCCCTTCCCCCCTCCCTTCTGGTGCAGTTTTTATCAATCCCTTATATCTGTTTGAGCCTTGTTATGTTGCTTGCACACATGTGCAAGAAACATAGTGCCATCATCGGAGATTTCGGAGGTGTGTCACCTCCTCCTCCAATTCAGTCAGTGTGCTGGCAGCAGCGGCCCTGTAAGCCAATGCATTTTGGAGCTGTGTGTGACACGCTCCAAATGCAGTGACCTCCATTGAAGGGGAGCCTCGGCTTCAGTGAGCACCGATAAGATATCGGCTGCTCACGCACAGCTCCCCCACACACACACACACACGAGCCGTGCCTGCCCAGCCGCACTGTACAGCGGCGGGGTGCCCAATCCCGTCCGGCTGAGCTGCATCCCCCAGTAGTAGGTGCCACGCTGAGAGCCCACCCCAGCGTGGCAATAAATTCCATGGCCGACAGGGTGCCCAATCCCCGTCGGCTGAACACCTCAACGTCCCTTTTGCCACGCTGGGAGCCCACCCCAGTGTGGCAAATGGTCCCACGTAAGTTTTTTTTTTTTTTACCTGTAAGACAAAACTCGTCCCTGGTGTGCCTCCCGACCCCCCAACAACCCGCACCCACCCACTGCGCACCCAGCCTCCCACACCCCCCTCACCCCATACTTACCTCCGGACTCCGGCTACGGCGATCTTGGTGGGCAGGAACACGATCTGCACTCTTCAAAACGCGGAGCCTTGAACTGAGAAATGCCCGGTAAGCTGTATAATGGGCTAGATGGGGGTTTCAACTTTGTTGCATATCTCAGGCATTTTGAATTTTGCACAAATTTTCAATATGGGTTTTTGGGACCCCTTCTCATGATTGATGTCACTGTCATGGCGTTGATCGGGCCGAAGGGTGATTTCGGCAGTGACTGCACAGTGACTGCAAAATCACCCTTCAGGCCCAAATACCGCCATGACAGTGACTTCATTCATGAGAAGGTCCCAAAAACCCCATGTTGAAAATTTGGTGCCAAAATTCCAAAAGTGTTTGTTATCTGACATCGTTACGCAGTTCCTCATGAGCTCGTAAGTTCCTAAAATTTCAATATTTTCACTCCAGATTTTCAACATTGCCATTTTACCACACCTTCTTATGAGTAGTACAGCTGTCATTTTCACATCTCACCCAAAATGTGTTGTTGCCCATGTAGCGTAGAATGGCGCAGTCGGTGTAACGAAATCAATGTAGGACAAATTAAGAAAATTACAGTGACACTGTTCATGAGCAGAGGTCTTAAGATGGCTATGTTGAAAATTTGGTGAAAAAAATTCCTGAAAATGACTGTTTTACGGCGTCGTTCGCAGTTCCTCGCGGGCTCGTAGGATTCGCAGATTTTCAATATTTTTCACTCCAGATTTTCAACATTGCCATTTTACCACACCTCCTTATGAGCAGTACAGCTGTCATTTTCACATCCTGCCCAAAACGTGTTTCTGCCCACATGTACACGAATGGCTAGTCGGTATGCTAAATCAATGTATGGGACACATTAAGAAAATCACCATGACACTGTTCATTAGCAAAGGTCTTAAAATGGCTATGTTGAAATTTGGTGAAAAATTACTAAAAATGTTTTCTGATGAATGTCAGGTTGCAGTTCCTGCATTGTCGCGTAGGTTTGCGAATTTTCAATATTTCCACTCCAGATTTTCAACATTGCCATTTTACCACACCTCCTTATGAGCAGTACAGCTGTCATTTTTCACATCCTGCCCAAAACGTGTTTCCGCCCATGTAGCGCACAATGGCGCAGTCGGTGTGCAAACTCAATGTATGGGACACATTAACAAAATCACAGTGACACTGTTTGTGAGCAGAGGTCTTAAAATGGCTATGTTGAAAATTTGGTGAAAAAATTCAAAATGACTGTTTTACGAGTGTGGTGCAGCAGTTCCCACATGCGTCAGAAGTTCACTGAATTTTCAATATTTGCACTCCAATGACTTCCAAATACCTACACAGCACATAGAAGCAAGCAACATTCGGCATTGACAAATGCTTGTTTGAATTCCTCCACCACTGATTTTGTGCAGACAACCTCGTCTGGCAGCCAATTCCACCCCATCACCACCCCCCTCTCTGTGAAAAAGTACTTCCTGGTGTCTGTCCCTAGCATCATGGAGTTGCCGTGCTCTTTGTGTTCCTCCTCAGTCTGAATAATTCCCCACCATCCACTTTATTTACCCCATGGGGGTGTTTATATGTTTCAGCCATGTCCTGTCTCTTCCTTCTTGCCTCAAGCATATATGTGTTCAGACTTGCTAACCTCTCCTTGCATGTCCTTTTTTGCTGTATAAACTGAATTGAATAACGCCGGTTTTGGTGCTGGGAGCGAAATCAGTGAGGGAATTCAAGAGGGCATGGGATAATCATATGGGACTGAATATGAGAGGCAAGAGTATGAAAGGAAGAAGGGAATAAGGGTAGGATGGCAAAAAAAACATGGGGAAGAAAAAGGGCAGACTAGATGGGCCAAGTGGTCCTTTTCTGCCAACAAATTTCTATGTTTCTATTTAAGATGCTCCTGTTCCCTACTTCTCATGGAACCAGAGTCCCAAGGACACTCTGAAACCTAGGTCTTTTGTGTCGCCTCACAGTTCGCCATCACTGAGTCTGCACATGTTCATGCATTTTTTTTTTAATTCTGTTTATGCTCCTTGCTCCCTTTGACCCTTGCCCCCCCACTCGAGCCCCACTACACCCCAGTTCCATCACCTCACCTTTTCCTGGGTTTTACCTGCTCCTGTGTTGCCACCATGGTTTGTCCCCAATGGAGGAACCCTTGGGATGAGGCTAGGTCCCTTGGGTGCATTATATCCAGTGATCAGGAGTGTGCCCAAGTCAGGGCCTGCAGGTGCAGTGGAGCTGTCATTCTGTATGGGGGCTGTTTTTCTTCTTTTATCCATTCTATCCCTTAGGACGAAGGTGGCTTAGGTGCATGTGTGCTTGCACATGAACATACATAGAGTGCCACCACTCTGCGTCTTCCCTCCTCCTTAGCCACTTCATTGCACTGCTATGTCCATGCATTTTTAAAATGTGATACTGCATTTCCATGACTTTTGCCTTTTCTTGTTCATTTTGCCATTTTCCCGGATGTGCCTGTTCCCCCATCTCCCAGCCTGTGGATTGGAAGACAATGGCCGGACCATTTTTCCATCTTGGAGGGTAGGTGGGCAAGTGGTTCCTTTATAGCCTAGAACTTAGCCACTCCTTAGTTAGCTGACAGGGATGCACAAATGGTGAACAGCACTCACTCCTCCTCCTCAGAACCCAAATGCCTCATCTCTGTGACATGCCCCACCCACAACTGGCATCAGCATTGAATTCTGTGGCTTTAACATGAACCCTTGGTCTCTCAGCCAGAAAATTCACTGGGCCAACAAGATGTTTTCCGTTTTTACTATTATCAGATTGTCATTTGTCCCCACCTAAAAAAAAAAAAAAAAAAAAAGATAAAATAAAATCTGCTGCAACAAAATTACAGTTGTCGTCATAATGGGCTGGATTTTTTTTTGCACCTCCCAAGCTCCTGGCCGTCCACTACTTTGGGCAGCCTAGGAGCCCGCCCCACCAGTCCTCTGTTGCCATCCAGCCACCCTCGTTACTGCCACAGTCTGGTTGACCAGATGTATGCCTTTGTCCGGTGGGGCCTCCCAGGGCAGGGGAAATGGGAGAGGAGATATGCCAATAGGCATTCCATTTTTGCCGGACCCACAGTGAGGGATCGGCATGGACACTTCCAGGCTTTGTGGCGAGTGGGGACTGGCTGCCATTATCCAGCCAGCTGAGCGGCTGCTTTTCTGCTTTTCTCCCCAATCCACCCCCCTCCCATGGTATTGGTCCATACGCTGTAAATGCAGCACAGCATTTGAAAATAGCAATCAAAAGTTGTGCCGCATTCGTCCTGCCACATGTGCGCACCAAGATTGGGTCCTATGCCTATGGCAGGACCCATGAAAATCCAGTCCCTTGTCTTTATAAACTAATCCATTGTATGGCAAAGTAGGGAGACTCACATGAAACCACACATGGCTGATTAGTTACCATTCGATGCTTTCATAGACAAACTTTGTGAGAGCAAGAAAGAGTAAAGATTGAGGGAAGGGTTAAAAAAAGCTTGCAGTATCACTGATGGCATAAAGTGAAAGAAAATGAAGTTGCAAACTACACAGTTTCTAATTAAATGACATAATAATGTGTAGTATTACCAAAATTCTGAAAAAGTAAAAAAGAAACATTTTTATTACAAAACATTTTAAAATCTTTATTTTATGCATCAATACAAAAATTAGTATTGATACAGCCTCTTGATACCAAAACATAGTATTGATACAATGTGTTTGCCATTTTATGGCTGTGTCGCAACTGAAAAAACGTGTACTGATAATAGACTTAAAAAGTGATTTTAAATTGCATTGATACATATAGAAAAGTATCAACACGTAAAAAAATGTATCGATAAGATTAGTCCTTAACAAAGTGACTCTAAGCTTTCAATTAACAAAAAAAAACATTTCTAGCCCAAACGGTTATAAAGTTGGAACTTTTAAAAGGCAATTTCTTTAAAATGGGATAACTTTGGAACCTTAGAGATAGAAACATAATTATTTTTAAATAAAAGTCTGTAATCGGCAAAGTTAGTTTATTTATTTTTTTAACTTTATTTATACTCCACTACCTTTGGGGAACTCCTTCCAGCATCCTCGGTGGCATCCAGTCTCTACCTCCTACCATGATATCCAGATCCTCTCTACTCGTGCCACCCAGCACCACCTCCGGGTCTGAACCCCCCGGAGGTAGGGCCACCCTACCCACCCAGGGCACTCTATCTCATAAGGCGAAGTGCCGGGCACACAAGAGACCCCCCCGTGGAGAGGAAGCCAGTCTGGTATCGGGAGTGTGGACTGGGAGGCCTAGGTGCCATCATCTATCCACAGGGGTGGGGACTGCTCTTCTTTATTTCTTGTGGTTCCTGTCCCATGCAGAGTGCGGCTTGACAAGGCAATGCTGTGCTGCAACTTTGCCCCTTGCAACCACCGGGCTCCTCCAGCCACCGCCAGAGGCTGCTCCAGGAGCAATCACTCCCCAGAACCCTCCCTGGAAAAGAGAGCAGTCCTCCAGATGCTCGATTTCTTCCCTCCCCTGCCAACCCCCAATGGCCCGGACTTGTTCCCGAACCCGGGTCTCTGGCATGGCATATGGTGTGGCATCCAGTGCCTCAACCCTCAGCACCACCGGGCTGGCTCGCAAAGTTAGTTTATAGGTATATATGTTGCTGAATCTTCCATATATTGATTTATGAAAACATTAAATGATTCAGCAGTTTTTAAAATCCTGTTATTTTTAACAACATATTATATCAACACGTATAGACATGTATTAACACATGAAAACTGCATTATTGTGATCTATTCTTGTTGATTAAACTCCAAGCTTTCATTTAAAACAAAATTACGTTTCTAAGCAAGACAGTTCAAAACATAAGCTTTTGAAATATCATTTAAAGCATTATAAACCATGATAAAAAATTATCTTTGGAAATGGTTGGAATATATTTGTGGTATAGTTTAAGAATAAAACACATTCTTTTATAGTTAACCTGAAAATGTTGATCCCATTCCAATGCTATTGTTCTTACTCTGTTTTGTTTTACTCCTGCACTCATCCTTTGAATTGTTAGTCAGGCTGTTCAACATCCATCCGTCTGCCTGTCTATTTACTACAGCTTCAAGTAAGTTGTAACTTACTGCAAGATTGGTTTACTCAGAGTAAATTAATTTTTAATAAAAAAAGGGTAAAAATAGTGACATTTGGTTCATTGCAGAAATGAAAACATTTGTCTGATACCTTAACAATAAACATGGTAATGTTTAATGTCTCTTGACTTAGTAACTACCTTTAAACATCTTGGGTGTACTGCCTGACCAAGAGTTAACATTCACTGACCATACAGGTATGCTAAAAAGAAAAGAGTAAACTAAAAATAAGGTGTCTGATACAGAAAAGTAAGCCGACTCACTAATGAGGTTAAAGGAATTCTAGCAATACAAGTCCTACTGCCCAGACTGGACTATATAGCTCCTTTTTCATATAGCGTTTCTTTTACTGTTCTGATAAGGGCAATACTGCCTTTAAAAATATATAGCTATTTGCTTTTGTTAGCCCTCTTTGAACTTACAGATGTGACTTATTCAGAAATGTGGGACTTCTTACCCCTTCTCTTTGAAACCAGTACAACTTGCAAAATGTATTCCATGACATCATTTCGCTGCAGCAACCCCTGGATCTGTTCAGTAAATTGATACCATCACAACCATCTCATTCCCTAAGTAAGACAGCCTAAAAGACATTTCAAAGTAAATGCTGAAAGACAAAAAAATCAGTTTCCTATCAGTGGCAGAAACTATTAAATTCTCTACCACCTCAGTCTGAACGTGAATAAGGTATGCTTCCAAAAACACTGTTTAGAAACTTGGGGCCAGATATTCAAAGGGTAGCGCCGGGCGCAAATCCGTTGTGCTGGATTAGCACCGAATTTGCCCCCGACAGCAATATTCAAAAGGACATTTAGCGTCGGCGCTAGGTGTTAGCACTGACGCTAAATCATAATGTATGCAGGGGAGGGACTGAGGGAATAGGACCTGACTGCCTGCGCAACAGCATATTGATATAAGCATGCTACAGGCATAGCGCAACCTGGCCTTGATTGCTAACTACCGCCAAAAAAGGCTGGTGGTAATGCAAAGTGCCCCCATGAAGCACATCCCCTCTCACCACAACATACATGATGTATCCCTGGTAGTCTAGTGGTCCCCACCCCCAGCATGTATCCGACCCTGTTCTAAATAAAATAATGTCAGTTTCCTGGTAGTCTAGTGGTCCCCCAACCCCCAGCATGTATCCGACCCCGTTCGAAATAAATAGCGTCAGTTTCCCTGGTAGTCTAGTGGTCCCCCCACAGTGACAACCTGCCCATCCATATAGTTACCCAGAATGGAGCTGGCGGCGGCTCAGCCCTCCTCTCACCACCGCATGCCGGCCGCCGCTGAGGTAGGCTCTTCCTACCTCAGTCAATGAGCTATTGATAATTCTAGATAGTGATATCCTGTAATTTCTAGACACAGAAAACGACATTATTTAGAGACAGGCTCATGCTGAGAGACAGAGAGGACACTAGTTCTCAGAGACGACGTCTTCCCCCAATTTGACGGGGTCGGACTCATGCTGAGAGTGAGGACTCATTACCAGGAAACAGATTATTTTATTTGAAACAGGAGTTAGACACATGCTGGGGGTGGGGACCACTAGACTACCAGGGAAACAAATTATTTTTTATTTGAAACAGGAGTCAGGACACATGCTGGGGGGTTGGGGACCACTAGACTACCAGGTAAACAAATTATTTTTTATTTGAAGCAGGGGTCAGGACACATGCTGGGGGGTGGGGGGACCACTAGACTACCAGGGAGTGGAACCCACACACGTGGGAACAGAGACCATGACGGCTGAGAAAGGCTGCCTGGCCCAGCCTGTCCACCTAGGTCTCTATATACTGGATGGCTGCACTGCATAGCTCAGTGACCCTACAGCTGACATCCCCCTGGCCCCAGCAGGTTTGCCTTATGCCTGCCCCATGCATTGCGTCCCCCCACTGTATTTCACCCACTACTGCGGTGGGGTACCTGTGTTGTTGGGGGGGGCATCCTCCAGGGCATGTATGGCCATTGACAGTGTGTCTGTTTAGCTATTGATCTACATATATATATATATATATATATATATATACACACACACACACATAAATATATACAGGTCCTGCTTGCATAGCTGAATGGGTGTGTTGTATGCACTGACTGTGCCTGCCAGCACACAGTTCCTGCTGCTTCCAGCTTGTACTTCTATTCCGACCAACAGGGGATGCTGTGGGCATGCCTTGGCCTGCAGCATCCAGCCTGTACTTCCATTCTGACCAAAAGGGGGAGCTTTTCGCTCCATGCAGTAGCACCGGGCAAACTGCATGGTAATGTATGCTAAGCAGCACTTAATGAGATGCAAATGTACTTGTCTGCCCACAGATTACCTAAGTAGGCTCATTTGCATGGGCGCTTTGAATATAGCTCCCGTTTGCCCTGGGCTAACCAGTTTGCGCTGGGCTAATGTGTTAGCACTGTGCAATAAGGTTAACCCCGGGCAAACAACCTCACATCAGCTGAGCACAGTTCTGCAGTGTGTGGCTTACATTGTTGTTTGCAGTCATACCTCTCAACTGTCTCTGGTTTTCAGGGACGTCCCTGATTTTACCTGACATGTTTACTCTGTCCCCCCTACAACTTGTGTTTCTATGACCAAACAGTGGGGGTTGTAAGCATAACATAATGTCAGACATTACTGTTACAGATGTGTTCTTCCCTAGCAAATGCATTTTATACTACACCACTTATTCTACCAGCTTCCTGAGTAGATACCTCAATTTATTAGGTGTGTCCCTGATTTTAAACCTTTGTCCCTGATTGTTTTGAGCCTTGTCCCTGAGTTATGAGGCAGGAGGTTGAGAGGTGTGTTTGCAGTAGCTGTGTGACATCTCTGCGCAATCACACACAATGTTCTCCAGCTGCAACACTGGCTTGCTACAGAGTCTAATAAGCTGCAGCTGTAGTTTGCACTTGCCTGTTGCTATATTCAGTGCTGTCTTACTCCTGGGCAATGTTTGCCCTGCACTCCTGGGCCTGTTTGCCCGGCATCCTTCACTTGCAATATTCAGCTGGTTTTGTACCATGCTATTCGTTTTGAATATAGCTATGGTTTTGCTCTGGGCACAATTTGCCCGTTGGGCAGTGCTAATTTAGCCCTGGGGCAAAGTTTTGAATATCTGGCCCTTAATGTCTTATACTGAAACATAAGCCAACTCACTAGTGAAGTGAGTTGGCTAATGTGATATCCATCTATCTAAAAGAAGAAGAAGAATAATCAGCATTTATATAGCACTTTTCATACACAATATATCCCAAAGTGCTTTACAAGCAATGCTAGACTGGTAGTGAAGTGACTGAATGTGTAGTGGCTGCCATATTGCACATCAGTACCCACACACAGCCTGGACAATTGCATGAACCAGTTTTATGGGAAGGGGAATATTGGCCAAGACACTGGGAATGTCCCCTACTCTTTGCAAAGAATGCCTTGGGTTCTTTTACTTCCTCCTGGACACCCACCAGAACAGCACCAGGATGGGTAGAAGGGACCTCAGTTTAACAACTCATCCAAAGGACAGCACACCCCAACAGTACAGCACCCCCTTAAAACTCACTCGGGTGCCAGCATTTTAGGTACGAGTCTAATCCCGATGTGGGACGAGAACCCACAACCCTCTGGTCCAGAGGTAGATGTGCTACCAACTGAGCCATGCTGACACCTATCTATCTATATATCTATCTACCTACCTATCTATCTTTTTTATTTATTTTAGTCTTTGGTAACTGCATAAGGCCCTCTAGGCACAAGTGCCTGTTTTCAGGGTTGACCTGGGAGCACTGGGTGGTCAAGTGACTTGCCTAGAGTCACACAGTAAGCAAGTGGAGGTTGTGAGAATCAAACCAAGGTCCACTCTGCTGGATGTACCAAGCTCGTTACTCTAACCTCTAGGCTATACTGCCAGCCATTCTATTTGTCTACCTACCTAAGTACCTATCTATCCAAACATCTTATAAATGTATCGTTGAGGAATACATTATACAAGCTGAACTAGTCTAGACTCCTTAAAACAATCTAACCAGTTTGACAAGGCCTACAGCAAGGCATCCAGGAAGTTGCAGTGTATTGGTGTGGGGGTTCACAGTAGGTGGAAGGAGGTGATTCTGTCTCCTTATAAATCACTGGGGAAGGCACATCCAGAATACTATACCCAGTTCTGCAGCCCCCACCTAAGAAAAGCAAAGACATGCTAGAGGCCATCCAGCATAGGTAACAAAAATTATTCAGGGCTAGCCGGGTAGATCTTACGAGGATTAGCTTAAGGCCCTGAATATGTACTCACTGGAGACCAGAAGGGAGATATGATAGAGACTTTCAAGTTCCTTAAAGGTAGATTGTGAGAATATATTCAGCAGGACTGGTGAATCAAGGACACAGGGACACGCGTGGGAGCTGGCAGGGGGCAGATTCAGGAGGGATGCAAGAATGTTTTATTTTACAGAGAGAGTTGCTGAGCCATGGAACAGCCTACCAGCAGAGCTGATGGGTGCCAAAACCATTAATGGGTTCAGACACAAACGGGACTGAGTCAGAGGCTTAGTAGTTACACCGGGGAAAGCTGTAGTGCAGGGGCAAGGGAGGAGGTGAGGGTAATATATTCGACTAGTCATTAGGTCCCGGGGTAAGTCAGGGTAAAATGGGGCAGTCTGGATAGACCAATGGTCTTTTTCTGCCAACATTTTCTGTGCTTCTAATGGACAAATCTAGATGTACATGTAACTGCTGTACCTGCATGCTATAATCTAATGCTTATTTTGTTTGTATTTGCTTGTGCGATATGCCATTGCATGAGCTGTGTTAGTTCTGTTTATACCTGTTTGTTGGGTTGGTTACCCTTGTTTCTTTACCTTGATTCCTCCATATGTGAATTAAAATGTAATTTTATTTAGGGAGTTATCCATTGAGACAAGTTTATTTACAATAGTGTCTCTTCAGGTTTCATTAATGCAATAAAATACAAAAATATCTGAATACAAGGTAATGACATTCTAAACAATACAGTAACTTTAATGCACTGTTAGCCTACACTGTACTGTAAAATGGGCCCACTACCCCAGACCATCTTCCTAGTTAAAAAAGTAAATAAAATATATAGTACGTATCAACTGATCAAGCAACTCACACTATCTGTCTATTTCACTCTCTCTATATGTATACTGTATATATATCACCTACCCACCCACTCATCTATCAATCTATCTATCTGTCTGTCTATCTCACTCTCTCTCTATATATATACTGTATATATATATATCACCTACCCACCCACCTATCTATCTGTCTGTCTGTCTGTCTATCTACCTACCTACCTACCTATCTCTGTCTATCCCTCTTTCTATCTATTTATGTATCTATTCATCCATTAATCTTCTCTCTTTCTCTCTCTCTATCTCTCTCATGGAAAGCTTCCACTAGGACAGATGTTCCATTTTAAGAGAGATTCCGGGGAAAATACTTAGAATCCCATAAGCCAGGATTTTGAGCACAGTGTAAATCAATAGTACTTACAGAAGAGTCACGTTATACGATTAGCAGCTTGAGTGAAATTTATCATACAAACTAATTAACCGCAGATACCAATCTATGCTGCTGGTGCTACTGTTAGTAAGTGACCCCACTGCAATTTGAAAGTAAAAGTGTAAGGGTAACGTTTAACATTAAGGGGTCAGTGAGTTCCATACCTTGGGTACAAAGCATGCAGATTTCTGGGCTCCTGTTTTTTATTCTTAATTTAGGGATAGCAAAGGATCAGTGCTTCTGCAAGTATACAGGACCTAAAGGGGAAGGGCAATTTCATTTTTGTGAACGGAATAGTTGTACTTGTTATTACGTCACTATTTTCCCTAACCATGCCCCATTCTCCCCTTTGCTGCACCTCTGCTAAAAAAAAAAAAAATCGCACTCAGGTTTCAGAAAATATGAGAAGATTGGAAGAAATGTGTCACATTTCACACTCACATTCTCTTAACATACCAGTTTCAAAACTGTTAAGTGAATCAAGTAAAAAGAAAATTTCATGCAACGCTTGCTCGGATTTCACTTCTGTCCCTATTGCATGGTACATACAGTACATGAAGCATACTGCATGACCAACGTTGTATAATAAGATATGCTTTTGAGCCTGGGGCTGGGATTACAATATTGCAACCCAACTGAGTTGCATTGTTGTGATTTATGATGATGCACACCTTTAATTAATTGGCATAGAATCTGAAATTAAGTAAAGAAAAAGAATGTGTAGCTTTTAGAGTGGAAATCAGTGAATATACATGCATTTATCTTTCAGTCAAAGTTTATGTATAGAGATCAATATTTCTTCAACATTCACATGTAGAGATCAATGCAATATACATGCATTTATTTTCATTCAGCCTTCATGCATAGAGATCAGTACAATGTATGTGCATTTATCTTTCCGGCAACTCATGTATTGAGATCAGTGCAATGTACATGATTTTTCTTTCAGACAACTGAGGTACAGAGATCAGAAAAATATACTGTATGTGCATTTATGTTTTCAACTTTCATGTATTGAGATTAGTACAATATATGCCATTTATTTTTGAGTTAACTCATGTATAGAGATCATTGCAATAGAGCAGTGCAATATATTGTACATGATTTATCTTTCAGCCAACTCATGTATAGAGATCAGTGCAATAAGCAGGCATTTATCTTTTAGCCAGTGTTCATGTACAGAGATCAGTGCAGTATATGGACGTTTATCTTACAGTCACTATTCATGTATAGAGATCCGTGCAATATACATCATTTATCTTTTACTCAACTCATGTACAGAGGTCCGCACAGTTTATGTGCAGATATCTTTGCCAGTATCTATGCACATAGATCAGTGCAAGATACATGATTAATCTTTCAGCCAACTCAAAGATAGAGATTAGTGTAATATATGTGCATTTACATTTTTCAGTTTTTATGCATTGAGATCTGTGCAGTATATGTACATTTATCATTTTGTCAACTTTCTTGTCTAGGGATTAGTGAAATATATATGAATTTATATTTTAGTGTTTATGTATAGAGATCAGTGCAATATGCATGCATTTATCTTTCAGTCAATGTTCATGTAAAGAGAAATAAGGTGCTTGTTATGTTTGAATTATAAAACTGCAGAGACTGACAGAATAATTTGATTGTTTGATGAACATTCCTATCCTTTTTTATTGTACCATAATTATTCAGAAGCAGGAATTCCCAGTCAAAAAAATATTTTATTTGCCCCACCCCCCAGTTTTTGTAATGCATATTTTTACATTTATTTGTATAAGCCATTTTTGAAGTATACTACAGTGCACAGCGCCAGGGATGTGTAATTATGGCTAATGACTGCATTTCTTAAATGTGTTTAAAGATATAGCCAAGGGATTCAGTATTTCACCCTTATAACACCTTTGATGATTGTTATACAGTAAGTGTAATAATCCACTCCAGGTGTGCATCAACACTGCAATTACCTCACTTTCTGGGTGATTGAAGGCCCTCGGCTGTACCTCGTGCCTCACAAACCAGCCAGGGTTTTAGCTAATTTCAATATTGCTGCAACGTCTGACTGTGGATTATTCCTTACATAGCTACGGCCCCTACCATGTCTTATGGGCAGGCCCCTACCATGTCTAATTATCAGCCTATACTGGATCAGATGTAAAGGCCTGTCTAGATGGCAATTTCTGTTGTGGTCAAGCCTTGTCAGCCTGCTCTGCACGAGAATATGTAGACCCATGATGCTTTGTAGTTACTTTCATGATTAGAGCATATGTAGTTTGGAGGGATGCACAGAAACTAAACATCGTAATACATTAAATGTAGTATTATATTTGTCTGTTCATCATTACAACTGTTGGTTTGTCTATCTCATTGGTGCCTATTCTATTGTGTCTCCTTTCTCCAAATACTGGTCTGCTTCCCCTCCCTTCTTTCCTCTCCATCCAGCTTTATTCATCTGCTCCCTCCACTTATTCCCTTCACTTTTCTAACACTCTCTCCTTCAATATTCCCTACTGTATGTCTGCTGGACAGTCCTCTTTCTCAGCTCAGCTGCCTTCATGCTGGGACTCCTTTCCCTCCCCTTTTTAGGCTTGCCCCCTCACACCTCTCCTTTAAGCCACTTCTGGTATCCCACTTTTCACCCGCTTGCTGCTGTCCTCGTTTAACTGTCCTCTGATCTTGTTTGCCTCTGCTTATGTTTTTACCAGGGCAACTCTAGTTTGCTCTGCATCCTTGCTTTGTAAATCTTTTTTAATTTATCGTGCTCAACCAGTGGATTTTATCTGCTTTCTGCTCACCTCAATAAGAGACCATATCATGATATTTTATTTTCCTACTGAGCTGCTCCCTTACTGCAGTTGTCAGTAGTAGCTTTCAGCTATAATGTTTGGTTGTTTCTATCAACACGGAGTTGATAGCTCCACTTACTTGTAACTGTTATCTCATCTGTTCCCCTTCCCCCAGGTCACATCTGGAAATGAGCTTCATCTCAGTGTGCCTTTTCTGGTTATCAGTTTTTAAATAAATAATAAATAAATATGTCTCTCTCTCTCTCTCACACTCTATCTATCTATCTATCTATCTATCTATCTATCTATCTATCTATCTCTCTCTTTCCATTCATCATCCATTCACAGACAGTATCTATCTGTTATCCATCCATACACAGACAATATCTATCTATCTATCTATCTATCTATCTATCTATCTATCTATCTATCCACAGACAGTATGTGTCTGTCTGTCTATTTATCTATCCACCCACCCACAGATAGTATGTGTCTAGCTGTCTGTCTATCTATCCACAGATAGTAATGTAACTATCTATCTATCTATCTATCCATCCACTGACAGTATCTATCTATCTATCTATCTATCTATCTATCTATCTATCTATCTATCTATCTCTCCACGGGTAGTAATGTATCTGTTTATCTATTTAATCTGTCTATCCATCCATCCATCGACAGCCAGTATCTATCTATCCATCTATCTATCTATCTATCTATCTATCTATCTATCCACAGACATTATCTATCTATCTATCCAGCCACAGATTATCTGTCTCTCTATGTGTCTGTCTGTCTATCTACCCACAGACAGTATCTATCTATCCATCCACAGATTATCTATCTCTCTATCTATCCATCCATCTAGCCATCCATCAACTCACATTATCTATCTATCCATCTGTCTATCTCTGTCTGTCTGTCTGTCTCTCTGTCTCTCTGTCTATCTATCTGTCCATCCACAGATAGTTATCTATCAGTCTATGTCTATGTATATATATATATATATATATATATATATATATGTATTTATCTACCTATCTATCTTGCCAGCCATCCACAGTCTGTGTCTGTCTGTCTATCTGCCTGCCTGTCTGTCTATCTATTCACCCACGGACATTATCTACCTATCTGTCTCTCTATCTATCTATCTGCCTGCCTGTCTGTCCATCCATTTATCTATCTATCTATCTATCTATCTATCTATCTATCTATCTATCTGTCTATCGGTCTATCTAGCCATCCATCCACAAATAGTATCTATCTATCTGTATGTCTTTCTGTCTGCCTGTCTATCTGTCTGTCTGTCTAGTCATCCACCCACAGACAGTATGTACAGTGGTAGTTGTCAAAAAGTTTCCTACCTCGAGGTACGACTGAGGTACGACTGAGGTAATTTGCATTGACCGTAATGTGATCCTGTCTCATTCTGCCTCAGTATACCTTGTTATACCTCAGTACTGCAAAACTGTTCTATGACTACCACTTTATGTATATATGTATGTATCTGTCTATCTATCTATCTATCTATCCATCTATCCACCCACAGACAGTATCTCTCTATCTATCTATCCATCTATCTATCTGTCCATCCACAGATTATCTATCTGTCTGTCCATATATCTATCTAGCCATCCATCCACTCACATTATCTATCCATCTGTCTATCTGTCTGTCTGCCTATTTATCTATCTATTCACCCACCCACAGACAATATATATTTGCCTGTCTGTCTGTCTATCTATCTATCTATCTATCTATCCATCCATCCATCCATCCATCCATCCATCCATCCATCCACAGATAGTTATCTATCTGTCTGGCTGTCTATCCATCTATCCACTGACTGTATCTGTCTCTCTATCTATCCAACCACAGACAGTATCTACCTATCTGTCTGTATGTCTATCTATCTATCTATCTCTATCCACCCACAGACAGTATCTACCTATCTATCTGTTTACTGTATCTGTCTGCATGTCTGTCCATCCGTCTGTCCGTCATCCATCCATCCACAAATAGTATCTATCTATCTGCCTGTCTGTCTGTCTTTTTAGCCATCCATCCACAGACAGTATGTATCTATCTATCCAGCCATCCACAAACAGTATATATTCTATCTATCTATCTATCTATCCCTCCCCAGATAGTAGTCTATCTATTTAGCCATCCATCCACAAACAGTATCTATATGTCTCTCTGTCTGTCTATATATCTATCTATCCATCCATCCATAGATAGTAATCTGTCTGTCTATCTATCTATCTAGCCACCCATAGTAATCTATCGAGCTATCTATCCACCCACAGACAGTAATGTATCTATCTATCTATCTATCTATCTATCTCAGTATCTGCCTGTCTATCTATCTATCTACAGATAGTAAATTATCTATCCATCCACTGACAGTATCTATCTATCCACAGATAGTAATGTATCTATCTATATATATATATATAGTATATACATTCATCCATCCACTGACAGTATCTATCTAGCCATCCACATATAGTTATCTATCTGTCTATCTCTCTATCTATCCATCCATCCATAGACTGTGTCTGTCTGTCTGTCTATCTGTCTGTCTCTCTATCCATCCATCCAGACAATATCTCTCTGTCTATTTATCCATCCATCATCTATCTAGCTATCTAGTCATCCATTCACAAACAGTATCTATCTATATATCTGTTTATCTATCTATCTATCTGTCTATTCACATAGAGTATGTGTCTGTCTGTCTGTCTATCTATCTACATATAGTAATCTTTCTATCTAGCCATCCATCCATCCATCCACAGACAGTATCTATCTGTCTGTCTGTCTATCTATCTATCTAGCCATCCATCAAAAAAACAGTATCTAGCTATCTGTCTGTCTATCTGTCTCAGTATCTATCTGTATGTCTGTCTATCTATCCATCCACAGACAGTATCTATCTCTCTATCTATCCATCCATCCACATATAGCTATTTATATATCTATCAAGCCATCCATCCACTCACATTGTCTGTTGTCTGTCCATCTGACTATCTATCTATCTATCTATCCATAGATAGTAATCTATCTATTGATGTATCTATCCACCCACATATAGCAATTTATCTATCTATCTGCCTGTCTGTCTATCTATATCAGTATCTGTCTATCTATCCATCCACCCACAGATAGTAATCTATATGTCTATCTATCTAGCTATCTAATCTATCTATCCATCTGCAGACCATGTCAGTCTGTCTATCTGTCAGTCTATCAACCCACAGACAATGTCTGTCTGTCTACCTATCTATCCAACCATCCATTCACTGATGGTATCTGCCTGTCTGTCTGTCTATCTATTTATCCACCCACAGACAGTTTCTATCTATCCATCCACATATAGTTATCTATCTAGCCATCCATCCACTCACATTATCTATCCATCTGTCTATCTCTCTGTCTATCTATCTATCTACCCACAGACAATATCTCTTTTGTCTGTTGATCTATCTAGCCATCCATCGATAGACTGTATCTGTCTGTCAGCCTGTCTGCCTATCTATCCATCCATGAACAATATCTATCTATCTATCCACAGACAGTATGTGTCTGTCTGTATGTCTATCTATCTATACATCCCCAGATACTAATCTATCTATTTAGCCATCCATCCACAAACAGTATCTGTCTATCTATCCATCCATCCATAGGTAGTAATCGCTCAAGCTGTCTAGCCACCCACAGACAGAAATGTATCTATCTATCTCAGTATCTGCATGTTTGTCTATCTATCCACAGATAGTAATGTATCTGTCTAACTATCTATCCATCCACTGACAGTATTTATCTATCTATCTAGGCACAGATAGTAATGTATCTATCTATATATATGTGTGTGTGTGTATATATATATATATATATATATATATATCCATCCACTGACAGTATCTATCTATCTATCCACCCACAGACAATATCTATCTATCTAGCCATCCACATATAGTTATCTATCTGTCTATCTCTCTATCTGTCCATCCATCCATAGACTGTCTATCTGTCTGTCTCTCCAGCCATCCACAGACATTATCTATCTATCTATCTATCTATCTATCTATCCATCCATCTATCATCTATCTAGCCATCTAGCTATCTATCTATCTAGCCATCCATTCACAAACAGTATCTATCTATCTATCTACAAAGAGTATGTGTCTGTCTGTCTGTCGATCTATCCATCCACATATAGTAATCTATCTATCTAGCCATCCATCCACAAACAGTATCTATCTGTCTGTCTGTCTATCTATCTATCCATCCATCCATAGATAGTAATCTATCTGTCAATCTATCTAGCTATCTATTTATCCATTCATCCATCCACAAACAGAATCTATTTGTCTCTCTGTCTGTCTGTCTATCTATCTATCTAGCCATCCATCAAAAAAAAACAGTATCTATCTAGCTATCTGTCTGTCTATCTATCTATCTCAGTATCTATTTGTCTATCTATCCATCCACAGACAGTATCTATCTATATATCTATCTATCCATCCACATATAGTTATCTATCTAGCCATCCATTCACTCACATTGTCTAGCCATCTGTCAATATCACTGTCTGTCTATATGTCTATATGTCTGTCTGTCTATCTATCATCTATCTATCTATCTATCTATCTATCTATCTATCTCTTTCTCTGTCTGTATGTCTCTCTATCCATCCATCCATCCACAGACAGTATCTATCTATCTACCTATCTGTCTAGCCATCCATCCACATACAGTATGTATCAATCCATCCATCCATAGATAGTAATCTATCTATTGATCTATCTATCCACCCACAGATAGCAATGTATTTATCTATCTATCTATCTATCTATCTATCTATCTATCTATCTATCTCTCTGTCTATCTCAGTATCTATCTATATGTCTATCTATCCATCCACAGATACTAATCTATATGTCTATCTAGCTATCTAATCTATCCATCCATCCATAGACCATGTCAGTTTGTCTGCCTATCTGTTAGTCTATCAACCCACAGACAATGTCTGTCTGTTTGTCTGTCTATCTATCTATCTATCTATCTATCTATCTATCTATCTATCTATCCATTCATCCACTGACAGTATCTGCCTGTCTGTCTATCTATTTATCCACCCACAGATAGTTTCTGTCTATCCATCCACAGGTAGTCATCTATCTATCTAGCCATCCATCCACTCACATTATTTATCCATCTATCTCTATGTATGTCTGTCTGTCTGTCTATCTATCTATTTATCCACCCACACACTATATGTCTGTCTGTTGATCTGTCTATCTAGCCATCCATTGATAGACTGTGTCTGTCTGTCTGCCTATCTATCTATCTATCCATCCATCCATGAACAGTATCTATCTATGTGTCTGTCTGTCTCTCTATCCATCCATCCACAGACAGTATCTCTCTGTCTGTCTGTCTATCAAGCCATCCATCCACTAACAGTATCTATCTGTCTGTCTGTCTGTCTATCTGTCTATCTCTCTACCCATCCATCCACAGAGAGTATCTGTCTATCTATCTGTCTATCTATTTATCTGTCAATCTATCTACCCATCCATCCATCTAGCCATCCATCCACAGATAGTAATTTGTCTATTTATATATCTATCTATCTAGCCATTCATCCACAAATAGTGTCTATCTATCTTGCCATCCATCCATCTATCCATATATAGTAATCTGTCTGTCTATCTATCTCAGTATCTGTCTGTCTGTCTATCCATCCACAGACAGTATCTATCTATATATCTATCCATCCACATATAGTTATCCATCTAGCCATCCATCCACTCACATTGTCTATCCATCTGTCAATATCTCTGTCTATCTATATGTCTGTCTATCTATCTCTTTCTCTATCTGTCTGTATGTCTGTCTGTCTCTCTATCCATCCATCCATCCTCAGACAGTATCTATCTACCTATCTATCTGTCTAGCCATCCATTCACATACAGTGTCTATCTATCTATATATCTATATCCATCCATCCATAGATAGTAATCTATCTATTGATCTATCTATCCACCCACAGATAGCAATGTATTTATCTATCTATCTATCTGTATATCTATCTCAGTATCTATCTATATGTCTATCTATCCATCCACAGATAGTAATCTATATGTCTATCTATCTAGCTATCTAGCTATCTAATCTATCCATCCATCCACAGACCATGTCAGTTTGTCTGTCTATTTGTCAGTCTATCAACCCACAGACAATGTCTGTCTGTTTGTCTGTCTAGCTATCCATTCATCCACTGACAGTATCTGTCTGTCTGTCTATTTATCCACCCACAGACAGTTTCTATCTATCCATCCACAGATAGACATCTATCTATCTAGCCATCCATCCACTCACATTATTTATCCATCTATCTCTATATCTGTCTATGTATCTATTTATCCACCCAAACACAATATATGTCTGTCTGTTGATCTATCTGTCTAGCCATCCATCGATAGATCAGTCTGTCTGTCTGTCTGCCTATCTATCTATCCGTCCAGCCATCCATGAACAGTATCTATCTATCTATCTATCTATCTATCTATCTATGTGTCTGTCTGTCCCCATCTATCCATCCATCCAGAGACAGTATCTCTCTGTCTGTCTGTTTATCAAGCCATCCATCCACAAACAGTATCCATCTATCTATCTATCTATCTATCTATCTATCTATCTATCTATCTATCCGTCTCTCTACCCATCCATCCACAGATAGTATATGTCTGTCTGTCTGTCTATCTATCTATCTATCTATCTATCCATCTAGCCATCCATCCACAAACAGTATCTATCTATCTGTCTGTCTATCTATCCATCCACAGATACTAATCTATATGTCTATCTATCTAGCTATCTAATCTATCCATCCATCCATAGACCATGTCAGTTTGTCTGCCTATCTGTTAGTCTATCAACCCACAGACAATGTCTGTCTGTTTGTCTGTCTGTCTATCTATCTATCTATCTATCTATCCATTCATCCACTGACAGTATCTGCCTGTCTGTCTATCTATTTATCCACCCACAGATAGTTTCTATCTATCCATCCACAGGTAGTCATCTATCTATCTAGCCATCCATCCACTCACATTATTTATCCATCTATCTCTATGTATGTCTGTCTGTCTGTCTATCTATCTATTTATCCACCCACACACTATATGTCTGTCTGTTGATCTGTCTATCTAGCCATCCATTGATAGACTGTGTCTGTCTGTCTGCCTATCTATCTATCTATCCATCCATCCATGAACAGTATCTATCTATGTGTCTGTCTGTCTCTCTATCCATCCATCCACAGACAGTATCTCTCTGTCTGTCTGTCTATCAAGCCATCCATCCACTAACAGTATCTATCTGTATGTCTGTCTGTCTATCTGTCTATCTCTCTACCCATCCATCCACAGAGAGTATCTGTCTATCTATCTATCTGTCTATCTATTTATCTGTCAATCTATCTACCCATCCATCCATCTAGCCATCCATCCACAGATAGTAATTTGTCTATTTATATATCTATCTATCTAGCCATTCATCCACAAATAGTGTCTATCTATCTTGCCATCCATCCATCTATCCATATATAGTAATCTGTCTGTCTATCTATCTCAGTATCTGTCTGTCTGTCTATCCATCCACAGACAGTATCTATCTATATATCTATCCATCCACATATAGTTATCTATCTAGCCATCCATCCACTCACATTGTCTATCCATCTGTCAATATCTCTGTCTATCTATATGTCTGTCTATCTATCTCTTTCTCTATCTGTCTGTATGTCTGTCTGTCTCTCTATCCATCCATCCATCCTCAGACAGTATCTATCTACCTATCTATCTGTCTAGCCATCCATTCACATACAGTGTCTATCTATCTATATATCTATATCCATCCATCCATAGATAGTAATCTATCTATTGATCTATCTATCCACCCACAGATAGCAATGTATTTATCTATCTATCTATCTGTATATCTATCTCAGTATCTATCTATATGTCTATCATCCATCCACAGATAGTAATCTATATGTCTATCTATCTAGCTATCTAGCTATCTAATCTATCCATCCATCCACAGACCATGTCAGTTTGTCTGTCTATTTGTCAGTCTATCAACCCACAGACAATGTCTGTCTGTTTGTCTGTCTAGCTATCCATTCATCCACTGACAGTATCTGTCTGTCTGTCTATTTATCCACCCACAGACAGTTTCTATCTATCCATCCACAGATAGACATCTATCTATCTAGCCATCCATCCACTCACATTATTTATCCATCTATCTCTATATCTGTCTATGTATCTATTTATCCACCCAAACACAATATATGTCTGTCTGTTGATCTATCTGTCTAGCCATCCATCGATAGACTGTGTCTGTCTGTCTGTCTGCCTATCTATCTATCCGTCCAGCCATCCATGAACAGTATCTATCTATCTATCTATCTATCTATCTATCATGTCTGTCTGTCCCATCTATCCATCCATCCAGAGACAGTATCTCTCTGTCTGTCTGTTTATCAAGCCATCCATCCACAAACAGTATCCATCTATCTATCTATCTATCTATCTATCTATCTATCTATCTATCCGTCTCTCTACCCATCCATCCACAGATAGTATATGTCTGTCTGTCTGTCTGTCTATCTATCTATCTATCTATCTATCTATCTATCTATCTATCCATCTAGCCATCCATCCACAAACAGTATCTATCTATCTGTCTGTCTATCTATCCATCCATCCACAGATAGTAATTTGTCTATCTATATATCTATCTAGCCATTCATCCACAAATAGTGTCTGTCTGTTTATCTATCTAGCCATCCATCCATCCATCCATCCATCCATAGATAGTAATCTGTCTGTCTATCTATCTGTCCATCCACACACAGTATCTATCTGTCTGTCTATCTATCTAGCCATCCATCCACAAACAGTATATATCTAGCCATCCATCCACAATCATTGTCTATCTGTCTGTCTATCTATCCATCCATACATAGATAGTAAAATATCTGTCGATTTGTCTATCCACCCTCAGACAGTATCTATCTATCTATCTATCTATCTCAGTATCTATCTATCTGTCTGTCTATCTATCCACAGATAGTAGTGTATCTATCTACCTATCCATCCACAGATAGTTATCTATCTATCTGGCCATCCATCCACTCACATTATCTATCCATCTGTCTCTCTGTCTATCTATCTATCTATCTACCCACAGACAATATCTGTATGTCTGTCTGTCTATCTATGTGTCCATCCACAGATGGTTATCTATCTATCTGTCTATCCATTGACTCTGTCGATTGATCGATCCATCCACTGACAATATCTATCTATCTATCTGTCTGTCAGTCTAGCTGCCTATCTCTCTATCCATCCATCCATATGAAGTATCTATCTATCTATCTATCTATCTAACCATCTATCTATCTATCTATCTAGCCATGCATTGACAAACAGTATCTATCTATCTGTCTGTCTATCTATCTATCTATCCATCCACATATAGTAATCTGTCTATCTATATATCTAGCCATCCATCCACAAACAATGTCAGTCTATCTATCTATCTATACACAGACAGTATGTGTCTGTATGTCTATCTATCTATTCATCCACATATAGTAATCTGTCTGTCTCTCTGTCTATCTATCTAGCCATCCATCCATAAACAGTGTCAGTCTATCTATCTATCTATCCATAGATAGTAATCTATCTATCTAGTCATCCATCCATCCACAAACAGTATGTATCTGTTTGTCTGTCTGTCTATCTATCTATCTATCCATCCACATACAGTAATCTATCTATCTAGCCATCCATCCATCCACAAACAGTATCTGTCTATCTATCCGTCAATCCATAGATAGTAATCAATCAATCTATCTATCTATCCATCTATCCATCCACAAACAGTATTTATCTGTCTATCTGTCTCTCTATCCATCCATAGATAGTAATCTATCGCTCTATGTATCCACCCACAGATAGTAATGTATCTATCTATCTATCTATCTATCTCAGTATCTATCTACCTGTCTGTCTGTCTATCCATCCACAGATAGTAATCTATCTGTCTGTCTATCTATGTGTCTAATGTATTCATCCATCCACACACATACTGTGTCAGTCAGTCAGTCTGTCTGTCTGTCTATCAACTCACAGTCAATATCTGTCTGTCTGTATATCTATTCATCCATCCACTGACAGTATCTGTCTGTCTTCCTATCTATCTATCTATCTATCTGTGTGTCTATCTATCTATTTACAGTATCTATCCATCCACAGATAATCTATCTGTCTATCAATCTATCAAGCCATCCAGCCACTCACATTATCTGTCCATCTGTCTATCACTCTGTCTGTCTGTCTGTCTATCTGTTTGACTATTTATGTATCTATCCATTTATTCACCCACAGACAATATCTATCTATCTATCTATCTATCTATCTATCTATCTATCTATCCATCCATCCATCCATCCATCCATCCATCCATACATACACTGTATCTGCCTGTCTGCCTGTCTATCCATCCATCCATTCACTGACAGTATCTATCTATCTATCTACCTATCTATCTAGCCACCCATCCACAAACAGTATCTATCTATCTACTCTCTCTCTCTCTCTCTCTCTCTCTCTCTCTCTCCATCCATCCATCTATCCATCCATTTATCCACCCACAGACAATATATATCTGTCTGTCTGTCTATCTGTCAACTCACAGACAATGTCTGTCTGTCTCTCTATCTCTCTATCTATACTTCCATCCACTAACAGTGTATATCTATCTGTCTGTCTGTCTGTCTGTCTATCTATCTATCTATCTATCTATCTATTCACCCACAGACAGTACAAATCTACAGTATCTTTCTATCTAGCCATCCACAAATAATTTATCTATCTGTCTAGCTATCCAACCACTCACATTATCTGTCAATCTGTCTATCCCTCTGTCTGTCTGTCTATCTATGTATCTATCCATTTATCCACCCACAGACAATATCTGTCTGTCTATCTAGCCATCCATCCATATACTGTGTCTGCCTGTCTGCCTGTCAATCCACCCATTCACTGACAGTATCTATCTATCTATCTATCTATCTATCTATCTGTCTGTCTGTCTGTCTGTCTGTCTGTCTGTCTCTCTCTGTCCATCCATCCACAGACAGTATATATCTACCTATCTATCTGTTTGTCTGTCTATCCATCCACAAACAGTATTTATCTATCTATCCATTTGTCCACCCACAGACAATATCTATCTTTCTGTCTAACTGTCAACTCACAAACAATGTCTGTCTGTCTATCTATCTATCTATCCATCCATACATCCACTGACAGTATATATCTATATATCTGTCTGTCTGTCTATCCACCCACAGACAGAATCTATCTATCCATCCACAGATAATGTATCTGTCTATCTTTCTAGCCATCCAGCCACTCACATTATCTGTCCATCTCTCTGTCTGTCTGTCTATCTATGTATCTATCCATTTATCTGCCCACAGACAATATCTATCTATCTGTATGTATATCTGTCTGTCTGTCAACTCACAGACAATATCTGTCTGCCAGTCTGTCTGTCTGTCTATCTATCTATCCATCCATCCATCCATCCATCCATCTACTGACAGTATGTATCTGTCAGTCTGTCTGTCTGTCTGTCTGTCTATCTATCTATCTATCTATCTATCTATCTATCTATCTACCCACAGATAATATATATCTATCTGTCTGTCTATCTATCTTTCTATCCATCTGCAGATAATCTGTCTGTCTATCTATATAGTCATCCAACCACTCACATTATCTGTCCATCTGTCTATCCCTCTGTCTGTCTATCTAGTTATCTGTATGTCTGTCTATCTATGTATCTATTTATCCACCCACAGACAATATCCATTTGTATGTCTATCTATCTAGCCATCCATCCATAGACTGTGTCTGCCTGTCTCTCTGTCTATCCATCCATCCATTCACTGACAGTGTCTGTCTATCTATCTATCTCTATCTATCTATCTATCTATATATCTCTCTCTATTTATCTGTATGTATGTCTGTCTCTCTATCCATCCATCCATCCATCATCCACAGACAGTATCTATCTATCTACCTATCTATCTGTCTATCCATTTATCCATCACCAGACAATATCTGTCTGTCTATCTATCTGTCTATCTGTCAACTCGCAGACAATATCTGTCTGTCTGTCTATCTATCCATCCATCCACTGACAGTATATATCTAGCTGTCTGTCTGTCTGTCTATCTATCCACCCACAGACAGTATCTATCTATCCATCCACAGATAATCTATCTATCTGTCTATCTATCCATCCAATCACTCACATTATCTGTCCATCTGTTTATCTCTCTGTCTGTCTGTCTATCTATCTGTCTGTCTATCTATGTATCTATCCATTTATCCACCCACAGGCAATATATATCTGTATGTCTATCTGTCTATCTGTCAACTCACAGACAATATCTGTCAGTCTGTCTCTCTGTCTATCTAGCTATCTATCTACCCACAGACAGTATCTATCTATCTATCTATCCATCCACAGAAAATCTGTGTCTATCTAGCTAGCTATCCAATCACTGACATTGTCTGTCCCTCTGTATGCCTGTCTATCTAGCTATCTGTATGTCTGTCTATCTATGTATCTATCTATCCATTTATCTTCCCACAGACAATATCTGTTTGTCTGTCTATCTAGCCATCCATCCATAGACTGTATCTGCTTGTCTGTCTGTCTATCCATCCCTCCATTCACTGACAGTATCTATCTATCTATCTATCTATCTATCTATCTATCTATCTGTCTCTCTATCTCTCTATCTGTCTGTCTGTTTCTCTATCCATCCATCCACAGACAGTATCTATCTACCTATCTATCTATCTAGTCATTCATCCACAAGCTGTATTTATCTATCTATCTATTTATCCACCAATAGACAATATCTATCTGTCTATCTATCCACTCACAGACAGTATCTATCTACTGTATCTATCCATCCACAGATAATCTATCTATCTATCTAGCCTTCCAACCACTCACATTATCTGTCCATCCGTCTATCGCTCTGTCTGTCTGTCTATATATCTGACTATCTATGTATCTATCCATTTATCCACACACAGACAATATCTACCTGTCTGTCTATCTATCTATCCATAGACTGTGTCCGCCTGTCTGTCTATCCATCCATCCATTCACTGACAGTATCTATCTATCCGTCTGTCTGTCTCTCTATCATCCATCCACAGACAGTATCTATCTCTCTCTCTCTATCTATCTAGCCATCCATCCACAAATAGTATCTATCTATGTATTTATCTATCTAGCTATATATCTATCTATCTCTTTCTATCGATCTATCACTATATCTGTCTATTTATCTATCTGTCTGTCTGTCTACCTATCAATCTAGCCATCCATCCATCCATAGATAGTAATCTATCTATCTATCTATCCATCCACAAACAGGATCTATCTATCTGTGTGTCTGTCTGTTTATCCACATATAGTAATGTATCTATCTATCTATCCATCCACTGACAGTATCTATCTATCTATCCATGGATAGTAATGTATCTATCTATCCATCTACTGACAGTATCTATCTATCTGTCTGTCTATCTATCTGTCTAGCCATCCACAGATAGTTATCTATCTATCTAGCTAGCTAGCTAGCCATCCATCTGCTCACGTTATCTATCCATCTATCTCTCTGTCTGTGTGTCTGTCTTTCTATCTTATCAATATCTGTATCTATCCACACAGAGACAATATATGTCTGTCTGTCTATCTGTCCATCTACAGATAGTTATCTATCTATCTAGCCATCCAGCCATATACTGTGGCTGTCTGTCTGTCTGTCTATTTCATTATTTATCTGTCTGTCTATCTATCCACAGATAGTAATGTATATGCCTATCTATCTATTTATCCATCCATCCAGTGACAGTATCTATCTATCTTTCTATCTATTTATTTGTCTGTCTGTCTAGCTATCTATCTATCTAGGGGCAGTATAGTGCAGTGGTTTAAGGCTCTGAGCTGCAAATCTGGAGACCTGGATTTGAATCCCACAGCCCCCACTTGCAAACTGTGTGACCCTTAGCAAGTCACTTAACTTCCCTGTGCTCCCAGGCCGTACCTGTAAACAAGCTTTCAGCTTAGTGTGCCACTCCTGGTTAAACAATTGAAATAAATATCTATCTATCCACCCACAGACAGTATCTACATGTCTGTCTGTCTATCTATCTATCTACAGTCGTGGCCAAAAATATTGGCGCCCTTGCAGTTTTTTCTAATAATGCACCATTCCTTCCAGAAAATTGTTGAAATTAAAACATATTTTGGTATCCACATATGTATTTCTTTTGTTTGCAGTGGAATAAAACACAAAAAGCAGAAAAATTTACTAAGTCTTAGCTTATTCCACACAGAAATCCTTAAATGGCCCGGACAAAATTAGTGGCACCTTTTAGAAGTAGTTAGAAATAATTAGATTTCAAGCAGGTGATTCTCCTTTACTTTGGAATTGAACTCATCTGTGGTGAGTTGCAGGTGCCTGTAATATAAAAATCACTCATTCAACCAGTTTGAATAGAGAAAAGGACTCATTCTCCTGTTTTGTGTCACTGTGTGTACCGCAATGAGCATGGAGAAAAGAAAGACAGTCAGAGAATTGTCTGAGGAGGTCAGACAGAAGATTGTAGCCAAGCATGTACAATCTCAAGGCTACAAATCAATCTCCAGAGACCTTGATGTTCCTGTTTCCACCATACGTAATGTTATCAGGATGTTTAAGGCCCATGGCACTGTAACCAATCTCCCTGGACGTGGCCACAAGAGAAAACTTGATCGAAGATTGCAGTGCAGGCTTGTTCAAATGGTGGAGAAAGCACCTCAATCAACTGCCAAACAGATTCAAGCTGACCTTCAGACACAAGGTACGACAGTTTCAACTCGCACCATCCGTCGCCAACTCAATGAAAGGGGGTTATATGGTAGGAGGCCCAGGAGGACCCCACTGCTGAGAGAGAGACATAAAAGCCCGACTGGGGTTTGCCAAAACACACCTGAACAAACCAAAATCCTTCTGGGAGAATGTCCTGTGGACAGATGAGACCAAATTAGAGCTTTTGGTAAAGCACATCATCTCTATGTTTACACAAAACAAAATGAAGCCTTCAAAGAAAAGAACACCTTCCCTACAGTCAAACATGGAGGAGGTTCAGTGATGTTTTGGGGTTGCTGTGTGCCTCTGGCACTGGGTGCCTTGAACGTGTGCATAGCATCATGAAATCTGGAGATTACCAGGCCATTTTGGAGCACAATGTTGAACCCAGTGTCAGAAAGCTGGGTCTCTGTCGAAGTTATGGGTCTTCCAGCAGGACAATGACCCCAAACACACTTCAAAAAGCACCCAGGAATGGTTCAAGACAAGACGCTGGACTGTTCTGAAGTGTCCAGCAATGAGTCCAGATCTAAATCCCATTGAAAACCTGTGCAGAGATCTGAAAACAGCAGTTGGGAGAAGGCACTCTTCAAATCTGGGAGAACTGGAGCAGTTTGCACAAGAAGAGTGGGCCAAACTGCCAGTAGAGAGTGCAGGAAGCTCATCCATGGCTATAGGAAGCGGTTGATTGCAGTTATTTTGACCAAAGGCTGTGCTACCAAATATTAAGTCTAGGGTGTCAATAATTTTGTCAATGCCATTTCTTTTCATTTTCTGATTTAAAAGGATATATTCAATTCTGAATCAAAAACAAAGGTTCTGTAATATTAACAGAGAAATAAAGAATTGTGGAGACCAAATACTGTACTGTTGTTAATTTCAACTTATGTTTAGAGGAACTGTGAGTTATTTAAAAAAGTGCAAGGGCGCCAATATTTTTGGCCACGACTGTATCTAGCTATCTATCTATCCATCCATCCATCCAGAAACAGTATTTATCTGTCTGTCTGTCTATCTATCTATCTATCTAGCTAGCTATCCATAGACAGTATGTGTCTGTCTGTCTGTCTAGTTATCTACCTACCTATCTGTCTGTCTGTTCTGTCTGTCTATCTATCTAGCTATCTATCCATCCATCCATAGATAGTAATCTATCGATCTATCTATCCATCCACAGGCAGTGATGAATCTGCCTATCTGTCTCTCTCATTATCTGTCTGTCTATCTATCCACGGACAGTAATATATATATTTATCTATCTATCTAGCCATCTATCTATCCACCCATCCATCTACTGACAGTATCTATCTGTCTGTCTGTGTCTGTCTCTCTATCTTGCCATCTATCCACAAACAGTATCTATCTATTTGTCTGTCTCTCTATCTGTCTAGCTATCTATCTATCTATCCATCCACAGACAGTTTGTGTCTGTCTGTCTCTGTCTATCTATCCATCAACAGACAGTAATATATCTATCTAGCCATCCATCCACAAACAGTATTTATCCGTCTGTCTGTCTATCTGCCTGTCTGTCTATCTATCTAGCTATCCTTCCATTCATCCATAGATAGTAAGCTATCTATCCACCCACAGATAGTAATGTATGTATGTATGTATCTATCTCAGTATCTATCTATCTGTGTATCTGTCTGTCCATCCACAGATAGTAATCTGTCTATCTATCTACCTATCTAGCTATCTATATGATCTATCCATCCATCCACAGACCATGTCAGTCTGTCTGTCTGTCTATCAACCCACAGACAATATATGTATGTGTGTCTGTCTATCTATCCATCCACAGATAGTTATCTGTCTCTCTCTCTCTCTCTTTTTGTCTGTCCGTCTATGTATCCATTCATCCATCCATGGATAGTAATCTAGCTATTGATCTATCTATCCAGCCACAGATAGTAATCTATCTATCTAATCTATCCATCCACAGACTTTGTCAATCTGTCTGTCTGTCAGTCTATCTATCTATCTGTCCACAGAGAGTATGTCTGTATGTCTGTCTATCGATCTATCTATCCACAGAGAGTATGTGTCTGTCTGTCTATCCATACACAGATAATAATCTATCCATCTAGCCATCCATCCACAAACTGTATCTACTGTATCTATCTGTCTGTCTTCCTGCCTGCCTGTCTGTCTATCTATCTATCCATCCATCCATAGATAGTAATCTATCTATCGATCTATCTATCCACCCACAGATAGTGATGTAGCTATCTATCTATCTATCTAATCTATCCATCCATCCATCCACAGACTGTGTTGATTTGTCTGTCTGTTTATCTGTCTATCTATGTAGCCATCCATCCATCCATAGATAGTAATCTATCGATCTATCCACCCACCCACAGATAGTAATCTATCTAATCTGTCCATCCATCCATCCATCCACAGACTGTGTCGATCTGTCTATCTATCTAGCTATCCTTCCACCCACAAACAGTAGCTATCTGTCTGTCTATCTATATATCTATCTATCCGTCCATCCATCCATAGATAGTAATCTATCTACCAATCTATCTATCCACCCACAGATAGTAATGTATCTATTTATCTATCTATCTAATCTGTCCATCCATCTATTCATCCATCATCCACAGACTGTGTCGATCTGTCTATCTGTCTGTCTATCTATCTAGACATCCATCCACAAACAGTATCTGTCTGTCTATCTATCTACCTATCTATCTATTCACCCACAGACAATATCTATCTGTCTATCTTATTTATTTATTTATAACTAGGATTATAATACCTCTGAACCAGAAGTTTTTTTTTACAAAGGTTCTGTGTCAAGAACAAACAATGCTGGGAATGCAGTACAGGATAACATAAATGAACATAAATGATAACATGAGTGATCCCAAGTACAGCAAAGGTGCATGTACTGTATATACAACTATTTACAATTTATCACAAGTGAGGATAAACAAAAGATCATGGAGGGTTACATTAAGGACCACAGGCAAAAGTAAGTCAAAGTAGAAAGCAAGGATAACAGAAATGAACATAAGTGATAACATGAGTGATACCCAGTATAACAAAGGTACATGCTGGTACAACTATTTACAATTCATGAAAAATGAGGATAATCAAGAGAGCAAGTGTAACCCCTAGATGGCGCTATCCCAGGGGCTACTACCCCTGCCTGATTTGCCACTAACAGGTTGAGGGGCCTGGATCCAATGGCGGGTGCCTCCACCCAGAGGTCAGGGTTTGCAATAGTTAAACTAACTTGGTCACAGCCCTCTGGGGACACTGCAACCCCCTTCTTCTCACTAAGTGGCCCACACAATATATCAGAATTACCTTCACAGTATACACTTACCCCCAGGTCTGGTTCGGCACTGGGACCTCCTGTGAAATGAGATACAGTGCAACAATCACAGTACAGTACTTTAACATAGACAAATACCTCAGGCAGTATAACTTTGCTGAAACAAGCAGCTCTGATTTATTTAGGGATATAACAAGGACAGGGAAATCAGGTTAATTAGCTTATCACTCTAATAATCTACCTATGGCTCTGTGCACAGGCCTATCCCTATCAGTTACTGTCCCTGGTACCCAAGCCCTAGTGGCTAGTCCAAACCGTGGCAGCTGGTAGGGGCCCTTTCACACAGAAAAGAGAATTAAACAGTCAGCAGTACAGTAATTCCATTTGGATTTAATGTGGCAATTCAACAGGGGCGACCCTGAATTAGTACTCCACGACCTCCAAATAAGATAGGGTCCTTCAATGTCAGCAGGGGCTCACTTGAGGTACACAAACCTCTTCACACATCCATATAAAAGAAAGCACTATACCAGGCAGGCTGCATCTGTATCCCGATCGCAACTACTGCACAATACCCAGGAGAACACACAGCAGATTCAGTCTCTGACAGACCGAAAGTGTAATTTTCAGCAATTCCTCCAGTCTTCTACAGGGTGAGCCTGGTTCTACTCTTCAGAGATCCTTTGATTCTTTTCACAGGATGGATTCAGTCCTAACAAGCTGCAGACGGAACTCTGGGCCTTACACGTTTTTGACTAAAACTGCACACTGAAAAGTACAGGGCTCTTCCTTCTTCACTGCCAAAGCTCAACTGAACTCCAACCGACAAAAACCGGCACTTCTTTGAGTTCCTCCCAGTTCTTGACTGGATTGGCTGTCCTCACAATAGACTGCTGCTGTTGGTCCAAAAGGCACTGAAGTCTAAACTACATCTCCCAGAGTCACTGCCCATACAATCCTCTTGTGGGCTGCCCAGATTATGAGTCCAAGTTCTGATTCGTCCAAGGCACCATTTTAGAGCTAGCTTACCCCACACTGATTGGTCCAGTTCAGCAGTTCAAAACTAGAATGGGAACTAGCAGACACAGTTCTGACTGCAAAAGCAGGTTAGACAAACTGTAATTTCATTATTACTCTAAATAATTTCTGGTAAACAGTTACATCTTTCAGATAGGTTCCCTTTGCACTCTAGTGACTGCAAAATTAAGTGAATTGGCAGCAGCTCAGAGTGGTACTCAGAGAAGCACACAGTCCCCCCATACAAACTAATTATGTCTGCAAGCAGACAGCTCTTAAAGAGACAGTACCAGAGGCTCTAAAAACACTCACTGATAAATGGCTTAAATGCCAAACACCATTCAGGCTTGGAGCATTCAAGCAAGCTCCTGGAAGTCTTTTGGGAACCCCCATTTGCAGGGGGGTTACACAAGGAAGATGGCATTAAGGAGTGCAGGCAGAAATAAGCCAAAGTAGAATGCAAGGTAGAAACAAGCAGGGTGGGGGGCAGCAAGAAACGGCTTTGTCTAACAGGCATGTATGGGAGGAAGGTGAGAGAGAGAAGGGAGGGGGCTGGAGGAGGGGGAGAGAATGATTGAAGAAGCAGAACTGAAAGATAGGGTGAGGCAGTTAAAGGTGACTCTGTCCTGATGGTGTAGGTGTTAAGGGGTGGGGGGATAGGGAGATGTAGAAAAGGGAGGAGGAGAGATTGGTGCTCGGGGCAGAGGCCCTTGCCTGAAAATGTGAGGTGGGCTGTCACAGGGGGGTAAAAGCGAGCACAGAGCAGGGTCCATAGGTTAGGAAAGGCAGTCACAACTGTTTAGTAAAGAGAGATGCTGGGGTAGTTTACTTTTAAAGGGGCCAAGGGTAGGGTAGTTATTGATTTTGGGGGGAGGTTGTTGAGCCAGGAAGGGGCTGGGAACCTAAAAGATCACCGCCCTTGGACAATACGGCAGTAGGGGACCAGGTATTTTAATGTAGATGCACTGCGTGTGTTGTGGAGGTTTGCTGCCGGCAGCAGAAGGGGCAGGGTGTTTGGCAGGGTTTGGCCAAGGCTAATTTTTTTAGTAAATAGGCAAGTCTGGTAAGTGACCCTACCCTTGACATTCAAGCAGTGCATTTGTGCATAGAGCTCAGAAGTATACCTGGGGGTGCCAGAAACAAGCCTACACACCTTGTTCAGAGCCAAAGTGATTCTTTGCAACATGGAGTCAGTGGCAGCTCCACAGATAATCAGTCCATAATCGAGGATGGAAATGAAAGAGCTAGAAACAGCAAGCCAGAGGGCTTCAGGGGTGAGGCAGTGCCGATGTCTATATAGGGTGCCGATCCATGAGTTTATAGTTTTTGATATAAGGTTAATGTGAGTGGAGTAGGACAGGGAACTATCTAGGGTTATATCTAGATACTTGAAATCCTTGACTTGTTCGAGGGGGAGATTTTGGTTGTTTAGGATTGTTAGGCAGGTAGATTTGTGTTGGTTATGCGGGCTTGAGAAAAGCAACGCTTTTGTATATCTATCTATCTATCTATCTATCTATCCACAGACAATATCTATATCTATCTATCTATCTATCTATCTATCTATCTATCTGTCTATCCACAGACACTAATCTATCTATCCATCCATCCACCCATCCATCCACAGACTGTGTCTTTCTGTCTGTCTGGTCTGTCTGTCTATCCATCCATAGATAGTAATTTATCAATCTATCTATCCACCCACAGATAGTAATGTATGTATGTATCTAGTTATCTAGCTGTCCATCCAGCCATAGACTGTGTCTGTCTGTCTGTCTATCTATCCAACCATCCACATACAGTATCTATCTAATCTATCTATCTCTTTCTATCTATCCATCTATCCATCCATAGATAGTAATCCATTGATCTATCTATCCACCCACAGATACTAATGTATCTATTTTTCTTTCTATCTATCTATCTATCTATCTGGCTAGCTAGCTATCTAATCTATCCATCCATACATCCATCCACAGACTGTGTTGATCTGTCTGTCTGTTTATCCATCTATCTATCTATCCATCCACCCACCCACAGACAGTATCTATGTAAGCAATAATACCCAAGAGGGTCGGCAGTATTGGGCTATACCGGACCACCCGGGGGATTAATGAGGCCCGACGCCAGAGGCGGAGGGCCTTATAGACCCTGGAAGGTCCAGTATAGCCCAGTACCGCTCACCCTGGAGGATATTATTGCACTTAGAAAATGGGTTACATGACACATTTTAGGTACAATTTACAAAATATGAAAAAAAATTTGAAAAATTAGATAAAATCCATTTAAAGTAAATTTTTTGATAAAGTAGTCCCTCTACCGGTATGTTTGGCAGTAGAGGGCACTGTTGTTTTTCAGAGCCGTTTTGTTTATGTGCCTTTCCTTCACTCTTACATTTAACCCTCTCTCCCCAACTTTTTTAACCCCCCCACACACACACGCTCACCTGTGCTCTAGTGTAGTGTTCGTATTTATACTGGCAGCGAGTATGGTTGGAATGGGAGCGTGAGTGAGAGCTGTGATAATAGTTTATAACAGAGGAAGACATTGAAAGTGAGGAAAAAAAAAACTGTCACTGTCAGCAATTGGGTCCTGGGATCCGTTGGGAGGCACCCCCATTCTGAGACCCAACCCCTAGCAAAAGTAAAGTCCAACTCCTGTCCTTATCATTCATGAACTTCCAGGTCAGTTTGAGCATCAGTAGAGCCACAGACCATGCTTGGAAACTGTGTTTAATAAGTGTTAGCACACGACGCCGGAAGCTAAATATTTGACTATGAAAACCAAGTTGCTTATGTGTGCCGCATGTTTAATAGAAGAAGGGCTTGCTGTTTTTAGCTAACAAATGCTTTTATGAGACAGGGATAAGACTGCATCTTTTGTAAAGTGAGAGAACAGCTTGGCGGTGGCGAGTAAAAAAAAAAAAAGTGAAACAGTTTGTGGTAGCCGAGGTGCTTTTGTGGGGACAGTCAGCTGTACAACTGTGTCACAGAACACTGACTAAGAGAGAGAGAGGACATTCACTTTGGCATACACACAGTCTCTTTCTCTCTCTCTCTCTCTTTTGACATTTTATTGAACTGTTTTTTTTTTCTGCTTTGGGCTCTGGTTCCGGGACATACAATGAGCCATTCGGCTGGGTGGTTCTTTTTTACGTGCTTCTCAGGCAGGAGAACTGTGTAGAAGCCATGCAGTCAGTGAAAAGGACATTTCCCTCCCTACGATTTCTGGTCTGTCTGGGTGGTGCAATAGTTAAATTGACAAGTGCTGCAGACAGAAAGAACTGTACAAACTTCGAGCAGAAAACTCGACCACGGACAGAGAGATCTCTCTCAAAACACAGGACACTACAAATTTAATATAGAAAAATGGTTTTCACACCAGTATTTGTGAAGAGTGGGAGACATGGGAACTCTGCAATTGTACGTTTTTTATTATTCATAATTCAGTCTGTCTGGCCATCACTCAGTATGTCGTTTGTTAAGCGACCAAAAAAATGTCGGCTTATTGAAACATCAACATTCTCAGGCCCACTGATATTGGTAAAAAGGATGACAAGCACAGGGACTAGTTATTTACTGGTCTCTGTTGCCTGATATCCACCCGGGTAGAGGGTGCTTTCGACCAATCAGAGAACAGGGTTTCCACAACCCATTTTCTAACTATCTATCTATCCATCCATCCACAGACAGAATCTGTCTCTCTGTCTCTGTCTGTCTGTCTATCTATCTATCTATCCATCCATCCACAAACAGCATCTGTCTGTATGTCTGTCTGTCTGTCTGTCTGTCTATCTATCTATCTATTTATCTATCTGTCCATTTGTCTATCTAATCTGTCCATCCATCCATCCAAAAACTGTCTGTCCGTCCATCCATCCACAGACAGTAATCTAACATCTATCTATCTATCGATCTCTCTATCTATGTATCTGTCTATCCACAGACAGCATATGTCTGTCTATCTATCTATCTATCTATCTAATCTGTTCATCCATCCAAATACTGTGTTTGTCTATCAGTCTGTACATCTGTCCATCCACAGACAGCAATCTAGCTATCTATTCACAAACATCTATCTATCTATCTAATCTGTCCATCCATCCATCCAAATACTGTGTTTGTGTCTGTCCATCCATCCGTCCACAGACAGTAATCTATCTATCTATCTATCTATCTATCTATCTATCTAATCCAGCCAGCCATCCACAGACTATGTTTGTCTATCTGCCTGTCTGTCTATATAGCTCTTTCTTTTCTTCTGTCAGGCTGGCTCTCTGCCTGTTTATCTTTCCTGTCTGTCTATCTGTCTGTCTATGACTATCTCTCCTTCTATCCACCTGTCTGTCTGTCCGTCCATCTGTCTCTCTATCTTACTATCTGTATGTCTGTAACCCCCCTGCAAATGGGGATTCCCAAAAGACTTCCAGGAGCTTGCTTGAATGCTCCAAGCCTGAATGGTGTTTGGCATTTAAGTCATTTATCAGTGAGTGTTTTTAGAGCCTCTGGTACTGTCTCTTTAAGAGCTGTCTGCTTGCAGACATAATTAGTTTGTATGGGGGGACTGTGTGCTTCTCTGTTTGAGTACCACTCAAGCTGCTGCCAATTCACTCTATTTTTGCAGTCACTAGGAGTGCAAAGGGAAACTATCTGAAAGATGTAACTGTTTGCCAGAAATCATGTAGAGTAATGGTGAAAATGCAGTTTGTCTAACCTGTTTTCTTTGCAGTCAGAACTGTGTCTGCCTAGTTCCCCATTCTGGTTTTGAACTGCTGAACTGGACCAATCAGTGTGGGGTAAGCTAGCTCTAAAATGGTGCCTTGGACGAATCAGAACTTGGACTCATAATCTGAGCCAGCCACAAGAGGATTGCATGGGCAGTGACTCTGGGAGATGTAGTTTAGACTTAGGCGCTTTTTGGACCAACAGCAGCAGTCTGTTGTGAGTGACAGCCAATCCAGTCAAGAACTGGGAGGAACTCAAAGGAAGTGCCAGGTTTTGTCTGTTGGAGTTTCAGTTTAGCTTCGCTGTGAAGGGAAAGAAACCTGTGCTCCTTCAGTGCACAGTTTCAGTCAAAACGTGTAAGGCCCAGAGTTCGGTCTGCAGCTTGTGTAACTGCTTGTTAGGACTGAATCCGTCCTGAGAAAAGAATCAAAGGATCTCTGAAGGTAGAAACCAGTATCCCCTGTAGAAGACTGGAGAAATTGCTGGTGCACTCGGTTATCAGGAACTGAATCTGCTGTGTGTTCTCCCGGGTGTTGTGCAGTAATTGCGATCGGGATAGAGAAGCAGCCTGCCTGGTATAGTACTTTCTTTGCCATATAAATGTGTGAGGAGACTCGTGGAGCTCAAGAGTAGCCCTGCTGACATTGAAGGACCCTATCTTGTTTGGAGGTCGTGAGTACTAATTCAGGGTCGCTCCTGTTGAATTGCACAATAAATCCAAATGGAATCACTGTACTGCTGACTGTTTAAACTAAATTTTCTTTCTCTTGTGGGAAAGGGCTACCAGCTGCCACGGTTTGGACTAGCCACTAGGGCTTGGGTACCCAGGGACAGTAACTGGTAGGGATAGAGCCTGTGCACAGAGCCATGGGTAGATGAGTGAGTGATAAGCTAATTAACCTGATTTCCCCTGTCCTTGTTATATCCCCTAAATAAATCAGAGCTGCTTGTTTCAGCAAAGTTATACTGCCTGAGGTATTTGTCTATGTTAAGGTACTGTACTGTGATTGTTGCACTGTATCTTATTTCACAGGAGGTCCCAGTGCCGGAACTAGACCTGGGAAAAGTTATACTGTAAAGGTAATTCTGATGTATTGTGTGTGGGCCACTAGTGGGAAGAAAGGGGGTTGCAGTGTCCCAGAGGGCTGTGACCCAGTAAGTTTAACTATTGCAAACCCTGACCTCTGGGTGGAGGCACCCGCCATTGGATCCAGGCCCCTCAACCTGTTAGTGGAAAATCAGGCAGGGGTAGTAGCCCCTGGGATAGCGCCATCTAGGGGTTACATGTCTGTCTACGAGACTTAGTCTCAATGAGAACTTTCATTGGCTGCACATTAATAAAATCTATCTGTCTATTCAGGAACCTACTTAAATGAATCACTGTTAGGGAAAATAGATAGTGTTACCAGAATACAATGCCCAACACAAACTGGTAAAATCACCTTTTGGACTCTCTCACCCATTAAACTATCATTAATAAAAGAGTATATGTTCATGGCAACAAGGTTTTATGCCCACAGACAAGCACAAAACAATATTCTGGTATTTTAAAATGAATATATGTCCTTTGGCTGATGAAGAGTGTATTGTCTTGAAAGCTAGACTTGAAAACAATTTTGTTAGTCTAATAAAGGGTATCACCTGCAGGGTGCTTGTTGTTGTCCCCTCATATAATGGATCACAGGAACCATGACTTGTAATTGGTCAGATGTGAGCACATGGCCTTATTATTATAAACATATCTGTTGTTACCATACTGTGTGTGTTTTTAACTGTAGTACATTCAGTATGACTGATACACTATGTTGTATGATGTTCAAGTGTATATATATATATATATATATATATATACACACACACACACACTCTTACACACTAGTTGGCTATCCAGGCATGGCCATAAGGAGGAACTGAGCTTTTTACACATATATGAGATGTACAGTAATTGCATTAGAGTGGGATCCCAGCTGCCTTTGTCCCTCAGAGGAAGCAGTGGGAAGTGGTTCAGTGCAGTACCTGGCATCTGACTAGAATAATTGGAGTATATAATTGGTGTTTAGCCTCGACATGTAAAATTAAAAATAAACAACTAAATTAATAAGAAACACAGCATTAGAGATAAGTGAGTCTGTGTGTCTGTGTGTGTGTGTGTGTGTGTGTGTGTGTGTGTGTGTGGTAGGTGGAGGAGGAGGAAGCAGTACTTCAAGGACATGCTCGCTGTTTTTTTTTCCATACAGAAAATAACTATATTTTATTTTCAATCCAGAGAACCAAGGCTGCTGTTTTTCCCCTGTGCCTATTTTAAGATATGACCTGGGAGATTACAACAGAGTCCAGTATGATAAATAACAACAACAATAAATATGTACATGATGGTATAATACAGACAGTTTATCAGTAATTAGCAGAGAAATTACAGTTCATATTCCATGAGAAACCAATGCATACATACAAAGTGCTTTGCAGTGAAAACAAGGGGCCCATGCAACACTGGGGTACCAGGTGGACAGGACTAGTTAGGGGGCGAGCAGGAAAATGCACTATGCTGGTGCTCTTGGTACCTGCTACGGAAGGTACGGATTGTTGGGCAGACAAAGCTGGAACAAAAAGTTACTCCGTGGTTTTGGGGCAAACTTGGAGAATGCTATGCCTCCTAATTTTGTACAGATTTTTGGTATGAACAATTGAGCATGCTCAGTAGATCTCAAAGGGTAGTTACTACGAGCAGGCTGAAAGAATGAAGCAAGAGGAAAGGGCAGTTGATTATACATAAGTTGTAAATGACACCATCTAGAGTTTAGTCACGTAGAGATTGGGGGGGGGGGGGCAGCCAAGCTTGGTGTACTAGGTCTGGGTGCAGTGGTGGACAAGACAGTTGCAGGCCAAGGCAAAACAGCAAATATTATTTTACGTCAGATCCCATTTGCGTAGGCTAGTGTAACCCCTAGATGGCGCTATCCCAGGGGCTACTACCCCTGCCTGATTTGCCACTAACAGGTTGAGGGGCCTGGATCCAATGGCGGGTGCCTCCACCCAGAGGTCAGGGTTTGCAATAGTTAAACTAACTTGGTCACAGCCCTCTGGGACACTGCAACCCCTTTCTTCCCACTAGTGGCCCACAATATATCAGAATTACCTTCACAGTATACACTTACCCCAGGTCTGGTTCGGCACTGGGACCTCCTGTGAAATGAGATACAGTGCAACAATCACAGTACAGTACTTTAACATAGACAAATACCTCAGGCAGTATAACTTTGCTGAAACAAGAGCTCTGATTTATTTAGGGGATATAACAAGGACAGGGGAAATCAGGTTAATTAGCTTATCACTCTAATAATTCATTTATGGCTCTGGTGCACAGGCCTATCCCTACAGTTACTGTCCCTGGGTACCCAAGCCCTATGGCTAGTCAAACCGTGGCAGCTGGTAGGGGCCCTTTCACACAGAGAAAGGAGAATTAAACAGTCAGCAGTACAGTAATTCCATTTGGATTTAATGTGGCAATTCAACAGAGAACAACCCTGAATTAGTACTCACGACCTCCAAATAAGATAGGGTCCTTCAATGTCCAGCAGGGCTCCACTTGAGGTACACAAACCTCTTCACACATCCATATAAAAGAAAGTACTATACCAGGCAGGCTGCATCTGTATCCGATCGCAATTACTGCACAATACCGGGAGAACACACAGCAGATTCAGTTCCTGACAGACCGAGTGCAATTTTCAGCAATTCTTCCAGTCTTCTACAGGGTGAGCCTGGTTTCTACTCTTCAGAGATCCTTTGATTCTTTCACAGGACGGATTCAGTCCTAACAAGCTGTTACAAGCTGCAGACCGGAACTCTGGGCCTTACACGTTTTTGACTAAAACTGCACACCGAAAGCACAGGGCTCCTTCCTTCTTCACTGCCAAAACTGAACTCCAACTGACGAAACCGGGCACTTCCTTTGAGTTCCTCCCAGTTCTTGACTGGATTGGCTGTCACTCACAACAGACTGCTGCTGTTGGTCCAAAAAGGCACTGAAGTCTAAACTACATCTCCCAGAGTCACTGCCCATACAATCCTCTTGTGGCTGGCTCAGATTATGAGTCAAGTTCTGATTCGTCCAAGGCATCATTTTAGAGCTAGCTTACCCCACACTGATTGGTCCAGTTCAGCAGTTCAAAACTAGAATGGGGAACTAGCAGAGACACAGTTCTGACTGCAAAGAAAGCAGGTTAGACAAACTGAATTTCATTATTACTCTAAATAATTTCTGGCAAACAGTTACATCTTTCAGATAGGTTCCTTTGCACCCTAGTGACTGCAAAAATGAAGTGAATTGGCAGCAGCTCGAGTGGTACTCAGAGAAGCACACAGTCCCCCATACAAACTAATTATGTCTGCAAGCAGACAGCTCTTAAAGAGACAGTACCAGAGGCTCTAAAAACACTCACTGATAAATGGCTTAAATGCCAAACACCATTCAGGCTTGGAGCATTCAAGCAAGCTCCTGGAAGTCTTTTGGGAACCCCCATTTGCAGGGGGGTTACACTAGATTTTGCAGATGCTGACAAAACTGGTACCCCTTAGAGGAGCTTAGGAAGAAGTTTCTCCGGGCTATGGCTAAGTGGGCTTTGAAGGTTGCATCTCACCTTGTACAAGATACCGAGTCTGGAATTGACAGTTTTGCAAATAAATGCCACATACAGCAAAAAATTATGGGATGGGTCAAGTGTGACTCCTCGGTAATAATCGCTAGAAACTGAGCATTCTGACAGGCTGACTTGTATTCTAGTGGGTTAACACAATGAAAACAATTAGTAATTAAACTATAAAAACATTCATTTCTTAAATGTTGTACTTATTTTTTAGTAAAAATAAAATTGCATCCATATCCAAATAGAAACCAGACCATAAAATACACATAGTTGATGGAGCGATGCCTGTCAATAAAAGGTTAATAGGTCTGCATAATCCATTATGTGTCATATCATTACAAGGTTTAACACAGTTTATCTGAATATGTTTTCAAGTTCACCAAGTGAAAAGGTGTGAAAGGCACCCATGAGCTGCTTGGCTGTGCCCAATATAATAAAGGCACCACAAATTTCCAAAAGTCCTGAGTCCCCTAAAGCAATATTAAGGTGTCATGCAAAGTCCATAAAGTTAACATCACATTAATATCACTGGCATGTTTAAACTTCACCTATGTAACCTCCCCTGCTTCATGCCCATTCTTGAAATACAGTCATCACTCTAGCAAAGATCTGTGATTAAACAGTTCCAACTAACCAAGAAAACAAATAAATTAAACAGCTCAGCGAGACCAGCTAAGAAATTGTAATTAAAAAACATCTTTGTTTAATTCAGTAATAGCACTGAGGCACTGCAGAGGTTGGGTTGTCTTCAGTTATCAAACCCTAGGGGCATAAGGCACTCAGCTTTGCCTTGCGACAAATGCATACCGAAGCATGAGTAGGCAAAGTAGTCTGGTTCGTGAGTCTGAATGTGTGGCCATACAGCCCCTTGGCCCCCCAATACACACATGCAAAGGTTCTCGTGGGGGTACAGTGGGAGCTGGACATTGGGCATCCCTAGATTGGTGCCAGAGTGGATCTCCTGCTCCACACAAAACAGGTGAATGTGGAATGTGACATTCCTCCAAGGACTGCTGTTGGTCTACATGGTGGAAACCATTTTTATTAAAAAAAAAAATATAAAGTACTTAATGCCCCCCAGTCTACCATGTCATATCAGACAGTGGGGGCAACAGGAGAGGGCCTATTTAAGCCCCACAACTCTATGGGAGGGCATGCTGTGGGAGGCACAGAAGTGCTACAGCTGTGGTTCCTCTGATGTAGCATCCTGTCCCTCCACATGCCCTCCCAACCATGCCAGTATTTTTCTGGGTCTTCACCCCCTTCCCCTACCCTACCGTTCCCGTAGAGGTGTGAATGGAGTACGAAGGAGTAGATGAGCAATGTGCATTTCTGTTTCTGGTTGCCATGGGGGGCTCCACATATGCAAATATGGCATTCCATGGCCACTGGCAGTCATCTTTACCTGTAGTGGGCATCAAGCTCCATTTGTGGATCGGACCCTTAATGCCTAATTGAAAATGTATTATTCATATGTCAGTCATATGTGCATGTTATATTTTTGAACTGTAGCCCTGGCGCCATCCTCCAAGAGGGCTACTACTCCTGCCTGGGTGGCAACTAACCAGGTTGAGGGGCCTGAGTTCCCATTTAGCTGTTACAGGGTTTCTTTTCACCAAGGTGAACAAATAAATAGCATGATTCCTCCACCCAGAGTACATTTTTAAATGAATATGATATTAGCAGTACAACCCCCTGGATGCAGTACCAACCCACTTCCCCATACAGTTGCCCCAGATATGGAATACCATACATTAGAACTCGCAAATTCAATACTTAGCATTTAATAACTTACACTAATAATGGGGCCTATGCATGGATAGGGGGGATCTATGCATCAGAGGAGCATATCCCGCCCATGTAGCTCCACACCTGTGGACAGTTGTGCACGGCTGGCATTCATTATCAGCTGCCACCTGTCCATGGTCCCACCTTCCCGATGCGCAGGACTTCGCATGACAGCTGGATGCTGAGTCACGGACTCAGCTGGGCATCCAATCGGAATCCTGGCCTGGGCCCCGAGTGGCTCCCTTGCACGGCAGGGCGTGGATCTGGGTGCATGAATAGCAAGAGCAGACACCCAGACCTGTGCATCCTTGCTCCGTCTGGCAGTGGACCCCATGGCTGTGCCCCTGGAACATGGGTGCCACCTGCTGCACTGCCATACCCCCATCACATGGCAGCGGCTGAGGCATCGCAAGGGGTGGGCATAAGGGGTTGGAGCCTGGAAGCCCAGGACAGTAGCCCCTGCCACACATCCCTCTAGTCTTAAGACCAACCCCTGGCCTTCAGGAGTGTCCATACTGGGGCGGGAGGGGTAGGGACTCATTCCCCTTAGCAGTCCAGCACAAAACACCCCATCAGTGGCCCTGGCACCTGTGTAGCAAGTCCCCCCCAAAGCATGCATGTCCCACACACCCAAGCCCCAGACCTGTCCCCCAACCCTCAATGGTAATCCATGGCACCCCCACCCCCACAGCACCAACATCCTCACCCATACCTGCATTGTCAGTGCCACAGTCGGACAACCAGTGGCACAGCTGTCCACACATCTCCATGGCCGCTGGTTATCCAAGTGATGCTGGGAGTGTGCCGCCTCACTTAGACGGCCGGTGGCTAAAGAGATGCATGGAGGGCTGTGCCGCTGGCCGTCCTGTGACACCAGCAGACCAGCAGGACAGGTATGGGGGCTGGCGGGGGGGGGGCACTGGCTGCCACTGAGTATCCGGAGGGGCCTGGAGCAGGGGCTGTGGGAGGGGACGGTTGGATCATACAGGGCAGGGGTGGGGTAGGGAGCTGCTACCCAGACTGGCGCCTCTATGTGTAGTGTGATGAGGGCTGCCTACAAAGGGGGCAGTGCAAACCCGTGTACTGGGATGGGTGGTGCTGGGCGGACTGGTATTGGGGAAGTCAGCTGAGGTGTTGCTGGTGGGTATGTGGGCTGGACTGGGCGGCGGTCTGTGTGCGAGGCATGCACAGGGCACTTACAGCAAGGTTCTCCCTGCTATACCCTGTGCCCTCCTCTGCATCCCTGTGGACAGCACTACGCGCCTTAGTGCATGGCGTGTAGGGCTGGCACACCCCCACCCACCCCCGGCGCATTACTTTCCTCGTGGCCAGGGATCGGGTGCATTGGGGCTGCATGCCCTGTTTTGTGCATCCAGCATGGGGGGGTGCAATGGGTGTGGGGTGACTATGTGCCACGGCTGCGTGGTGCGTAGCCACTATGCACATTCATGCATAGGCCCCAATATGCTTGCTAAAAATGCTCTCCGAGACAGAATTCTTCCAAAACAGTAACACCATATTAATTTACATGGGAAGGATTAGAAAGAGGTAGCTGGAGAAGAGATTAAGCAAAACATTTTGTAAAGTTGCATTTAAAGAGTAGCATTTTCAAACAACCATTTCCTTTTTGAATTCAGACCATATTTTGTTGCTTACAGCACCAACCCTCTATCTAGCTAACTGCTGCAGGTATTAAATTGTCACAAACTCCAACTGGTACCAGATCAGAATAACCCCCAAACACTCCCTCTGTCCCTGGGTACCAAAGTGCTTGTTGCAGGTCTGTGGTGCAGCTGGTAGGCAGGCGTTGGTATACTTAAATTAAATTAGCTTTTACCTTTCCTTTGATTTCTGTAAGATTCACTACACTATGGGGCATAACTTGAAAACAACTATGTACAACCCCCAGGTGCAGGACAATTCCTGCAGTTTCTCATGGTTTGGCGTGACCAGTCTCTGGTGGCATGGTGACTGCGCTTCTGGGGAAGATTGGAACAGCAGAACTTGGAGATTTGAATTGAAGAGACTGAAGATGTGGAGCAGGCACTCTGCAGCTTGGATCTTCTGACTTGATTGAAGGTCTTGCAGCTTGTCCCCTTCAGCCTGTTTACAGGCCCGATGCAGAGCACGACGCAAGGTTTTCCAAACCACAAGAAGCCCAGACTCAGGAGTGAACCCACAGTCTGGCTCCCCAGTGGTTCGGAGTGCCCTAGTACTTGGGCATGTGTCCGTGACTTCCTGTGGCATGGTCGTCCCCACTTGGCAGGGGTTGGCTGGTTACCTACCTGGCTCCAGGTTAAAATATTGAGCAGAATTCTCAGTCTCTTTAGCTCAGCTCAGTTAGGGAATTTTTAGTCTCTGTGGTTTAAGCAAAACACCCTTCAGCCACACTACCATCATGGCAGCCGTGACCCTTTTCAATCAGAACTTTAGCTTCCCACTAAGCACACGGTCTCAGTGAGATATTGGGCAAATTCAAAACACCTTGTCTCAGCCAGTCCTTTGACTCTGAAAAGACTTCCTCCACCGTGTAGGTGCTCATGAACTCTGACTAACCAGAAGAGGCCCTCTCTTCTTCTCACAGAACCTTTTTTTCCTTTTCAGACTACTTGGTTTTGCTGGCCAACCTTCCACATGCAGGGAGACTCCCATACCAAGTGTACTTGGTTTTACTTGCCAAGCCCCCACGAGTCATGGGGGCTCCCATACTAAGTGTTCCACAACCACATCCATTTTCCAAAATCCAGAACCTAACAATTCCGGTACCTTAGACCAGTGTCCTTCCCCTTTTTCTTGTAATGTTGAGTCCGCACAAGGTACAGACAGAACCTTTTCCTCTCATTTGAACCTTGATCCTTTTCCTTCCATCCTGGATTATCACCATTTAGGTGCAGAAATAGATTGTCATTTTTCTCCAAAACCTCTGATCAGAAACCTTCACCGCTGTGGTATAGCTCCTTTCCCACAGCAGCCTTTTATAGAACCTTGCAGCTCTCTCACTCAGCTGAGCTGTGAAACCACACTCCTTTAGCACATTCCTCCTCCATAGGGAAAGACATACCCAGGCCCTGGGGGACAAGTGGCAGGCAACCCCCAGGCAGGCTCTTTCCCTGCCTTGCAGCCCCATCTTCTGCATAGGGGCTGGAGCCCCCCTTCCTTTGGAGGGCTCCCACCAAACTGACTCAGAACCAGACAGTCTCTGGGTTTTGGGAGCTCTCTGGCAGCTCCTCCATGGCTGAATTCACTATCCTTAATAAAAATTAATACTTATGAACCTCCCTCGATACCTGATTGGCTGAAAGAAAGAGCGCCAGGTATTTCCCCAGCTTTTCCCCCCATAAGTCCTTTCAACAGTACCATAGTCCTACTGGCAAATCCTGGCACTCCAGTTGACTGTAAAGTGGTCACCTGACTAATCATGGCTGCCACAGTAAATAGATTAACTGCAGTCCTGAAAAGCCCCAACTTTGGAGCCCTTGTGCAGCCAGAATAAACATTTATCTTTCATAATAGCCCCACAGGACTGGTGCAGTCCCTGTGCCCTGTAAAATGACTGCACACTTTAGCATTTTCATTCAGCCCTTTTCCCATTGCTGCAGAGGTTTTAAAGTGTCTCCCGGCAGCCCACGCTTAGTCCCATGGCAGTCCACATAATGTCCCACCTTCACATCCTGCCGCAGCCAAAATACACTTTTATTAAAGCATGTCCCCACAGAATCATAGCATCCCCTTTGCCCTGGTACACCTTCCCAGTTTTTAACATTTTCATTTCTTTCCCTGCCTGTCACTAGCACCGTTTTCCCCACCCTTACAGCAAGTTTGTCTGAATATCATTGGTTTGCCATTGCAGTACCCCTGTGATTACCACTGTACTTCCATTAGGGTTTTTATGGTATCATAGTGGATTTGTTCCAGTTCCACTGTGATACCATTGTACCACTGTCCTAGCACTGCACCAAGAAAAATCAAAATGTTAACTACCATTTTGATACCAGGGTACCACTGGGTAGTACCACTGCACATTTTGTAGCCCACACTGTATTGCCATTGCGGTGCCATTGTGTTGCCATTGTGACACACTTGGTAAGGGCAGACATATAGGCAGGCTCTTGAATATTCAGTGCCCCCATTAACATTTATGAAGCCGCCCCTTGTTCTTTAGCTCTCCCTGGCATGCTTTCAAAAAACACTTTGGCGGCACCTAATGTGCCTCCTCCAGGTCTCCAGTCCCTGTACTACCCATCCAGGGGACCAGGAGCACTGGAGAGGCATCAGAGCGGCTGCAGGAATGGCTGAAACAACCATGTGTTCCTGCGCATGCGCGGACCACTGCTACACCAAAATGCAGCACCAAACACGGTGGCTCCACTCTCCAGCTCCTCCGGCCCTGTTTTGGGCTAAGAACATCTGCGGGAGCCAGAGGAGACTTAGGAATACTACAGAGACCTGTGCTAGAATGTGGGGGGACACTCAGGAAATGGGAAAGAAAGGAGACCAGGGCAGCCCACGAGGGCAAACAGGTAAGTTTTAATGGGTTACAGAATTTTCATATGCTTTACATGTGCTATAAAGGGGATGATTTCAGTATTTTAAAACAAGTGTTTTACCAGATATGCAAAATACAATTATTTTCTGTGTAACCCCCCTACAAATGGGGGTTCCCGAAAAGTCTTCCTTGAGCTTGCCTAAATGCTCACTGCCAGGCTGGTGTTCTGTGTTTTAGCAGTTTAAATGTATTGCCAGAGAGTGCCTGTATAGCCTCTGTGTACTGTCTCTTTAAGAGCTGCCTGGATTGCAGTCATAATTAATCTGAGAGGGAGTACTGTTAGAAAATGTACTTGTTTGCTGAACATTTGTTAGAGTAGTAATAATATTGCAGTTTGTTCTAACCTGCCTTCTTTGCAGCATGAACAGTTCTGTTTGTTTCCACCGTCCTTGGTCCTGGACTGCAGAATGGGCCAATCAGTACATTTGGGACTCTAAAATGGAGCCTGCCTACAGGGGCTTGGTGGGGCCAAAACTTGTAGGAATTGTAGTTTTGGGCTTTTGGTGCCTAAAATAACCTGGAGGGGGAGCCCTTGTTGTAACTGACAGACAGATCAGCCAAACGAACCTTTTGGACCTTGGGGAAAGTCCCACACTGCTTGCAGTTTCAGTTAGATCTGAGTTGGGAAGTGAAGAAGTAACAGCTCGAGATAGTTCATGCAGCAATCCATAGTGGATTTGCATGGGAGAACTGTGGAAAGGCCTGAGTTTGGCCTGCATGCCTGCCTGCTGTTCCTGCGAGGGAACTTGTGCTTTTTTCGGACGGAATCCGAATTTGGAGAGCGAATTAAGCCACTGAGTTGTGACCAGGCTTTAACCTGAAGAAGACCGAAGATTTGCTGAATGCAATCGGCCTGTCAGGACTTCTAGCTGCCTCTAAACTCCTGGATTGTGCAGAGACTCTGTAATTGCGACCGGAGAGCCATTTGCCTGGTACATTGGAATTTCCTTACATGTGAATGTGCTGTGTGCTTATAGTGGGTCGTGATTTGATTCCCCACTGTGTGTCTGAACTGTGTTTTGCTTGCTGGAGGCTGTATCCAGCTCCACGGACTGAATCTGTATCCATTTCCATTTGCCTGGGCCCTGCTACACTGGCCTAGCCAGAATACCTGCTGCGCAGAGAAAGTCATCGACGAGAGACCAGCCTGGGGATCAGCCCCCTGCTCAACACCTTGAACAGGAACGACACCTCGGTGATTCTTATGGGCCCTGCTTCTCTGGACACTCCACCTCAACAGCCTGCAGTCTGGATTTCGTCCTGCCTCTGTCCAGTATTGGGTATCATGAATAAACATCAGGGTAGCTCCCTGCAGCAACAGCTAAATCTAAAAGTGTTGTCATCTGATTGTCTTGTTGCCTATTCTTTCATGAACTGAGCCCTCCGGCTCCGGATTACAAATAGTGTGTGTTGTGCATGTTGCTTTCTTCCATCACAGGGCCCCAACCAGCTGCAACATTCCTGGCTAGCCCACCGTTTTCCTACCTGGGTACCCAGAGTGTGTGACTGTGTAGGGACTCTGAACTGCATGCATAACTGTCTGATTAATATAGCTCTTAAGCAAATCAACTTGATTACACCCCTTCCTTGTTCAAGTCCCCTGAATAAATCAGATTTAACTTTGTTAACATTTAGCCTGACTGTGGTTCCAGTTTGTGCCAAAAGTATTGTACTGTTGCTATTTGCTGTGCTTAACCTTGTTTTACAGTGGGTTCCCAGGGTCAAGCTAGAGGAACCAGCCCTGGTGGCAAGTGCAAACAGTGTGGGTAATTGCCTAGTGAATAAGGGTCATTGTGAAAGTAATTATTGTATATTGGTCAGGCCACTAGAAGGGAAAGAGGGGGGTTACAGTGTCCCGGAGGGCTGTGCCAAGGTTAGCTTGACCACTAACAACCCTGACCTCCCAGTGGAGGCACCCGTTTCATTACCCAGGCCCCTTAACCTGCTACTAGCCAAGCATGCAGGGGTAGTAGCCCTTGGGATAGCGCCACCTAGGGGTTACTTCTGTCTGGGGTTTGTTTGTTCAGTTGTTTTCTTCCCTTCCTGCTAAAGTGGGAGAGGGTGGTGTGGGTACAAAAGATGCATGATATAATACCAGTGCTGAAATCTGGATCGGATCTTCATCTGCTCAAAACTGTGTGTTTCAGTGACCACACAACTTCCAGCCAGTCAGGAGGCCAGCAGGATGGGTGGCTTCTCAACCCTTTCCCCACTCGCAGCAGTTGTCCCCTTACCTCTTCCTTGGTCAGGGTTCTATCCCCTGTGGTTCCCCCGCCACAACTGGGCCATGGAGGGAGGTCCATCCTTCGCTTGGGACACACATTCAGATTTCATCCCAGACTGGAACAGCAGAGTGGGCTACAGCGTGGCAGGCAAGGCTTCAGGGAATCGTCATCCATTTTCACCTCCTTTTTCTCCCCTGGGCCCACGGACGTGCAATGAGTGCAATGTGTGTGCTCCACCTCCGTGGAAACACCCCTGGCACTCTGAACATGGGGTCCCTTCCCACGCAGCACGACTCGCATGCGCTGTCACCTGGATTCCTCTAGGTGGCAGCCATGCAGCAAGCCACAACAATCCCCCCAACCCGAGGGAGGAGAGCAGTCCTATGGATGCTGAATCCTTCCCTCCTCCGGCTGACCCTTGAGTGACCCGCATCCATTTTCGAACCTGGATCACTGCTGTGGTTAACAGTAAGGTGCCCAGCGCCTCAGCCCTCCACACCACTAGGCCGGCTCTATGAATTGTGTTATAGTGAGGAGAACAAATAGGGAACCTAGACAGGACTTGTTCATGCAGAAAGGGTAATCAGTCATACAAAATATGTTGCCAGTGAAGGCCACTGGAACAAGAGGCTTATGGGGAGAGGGAAGATAGGTGGTAGTGGAAATTAGCCTGTAACGGACTGACTTGTTGGCTAATCCCTCTGTTCTTCTTCCCAGGATTGATTTTGTATAAAAACATGGAAGCAGAGGGATAGCTATAATTTTCAAAAGAATTTGGAATGTCATGCCAATTCACATCAGGACTATTAAATGCCATGACGACTTCAAAGTATAACTTAAAGAATAACTAGCTGTCTGTAAACCCTGGCTGTAATGGATTTTGACTTCCTGTAAGCCTCTGTTGCCTGTGTATAAACATCCAGCAATGCTTTCATCTTGTAGTGTACGTTACTCTCTGTCCATGTCTCTATCTTAAAAGGAACTCTGTCCCAATAAGCCTACCCAGTGAACAGATATGTAATATGAATAAATGTAAGGTGGAATTACCCAGCTTGTGTTTCCAAGAGGTCTTTTTTTTCTACATCATCTTTTTCTTCCTGCCTGTCAATATGGGTGGACTCTCAGTCCTGTCCCCACCTCCTCATGCCCAGCAACCATCTCTTCCTGGTCTCCAAACCCTAGATCCCCCATGGATTGCCCCCCATGGCAGGGCTGGTAAGGGGAGGGGTGTCTTCCCCCCCACCCAGAGGTCCACATCCAGATTGTTGGGCTAGAGACCGGGCAACAGTGTGGGAACAGAGGTAGGTGAGCAGGACTTCATGTATTCTGCACTGACCAATTTTTCATTTTCTCCCCTTGTTCCCAGCTGTGGTATCACGTAAGTGCATGCGTGTGCAGGTGCATGCGTCTTGCCGCTCTAGCTTCCAGACCTACCTCTGGGCCTCCACCTGGGGACAGCCAAGGGCCAAGCCAACAAACCTCTCTACCTTGGGAAAGGAGAGCTGTGCTCTAGACGCTAAATTCTCTCTCCCCCAGCCAACCTTCAGTGACCCGAGCTCGCTCCTGACCCTGGGTTGCTGGCTTGGTAAGAGGTAAGGTGCTAGACACCTCAGCCCTCTATGCCACTGGGCCGGCTCATTTCCAAGAAGTCTTTAGGCGCAAGTAAACTCCTGTAGCGCTGACTGGTTAGAACAGTGGGGCACAGCCCGCCGGGCCATTAGCACAGCAGTAGCACTACCGCTCATGACACCAGCGATCTGAGTTTGAGAACGAGCTTGGATTGTTGGAGGCCAGCTGGGGTGTGGAGGATTGAGCGTCCCAGAGGATGCTCTCCTCGGGGGAGGGAGGGTCGCAGAACAAAATATTGATGATAGACACCCCTGGTGAAGGGATGATTCCAGAGGGGTTGATGGTTAAGCCCGGTATACTACCTGCACGTGCCCATGCCTATGTCCGCCGAGTGATGGTGCAAGTGAGAAACATGTCGGACAGGGAAGTTCATGTGAACCCAGGATGTATACTGACTACAGTACACTGCACAGACACTGCAGTATTACCCAGTAACAAGTACTCTGGTGAAAAGGAGAATGTGACCCCAGACTTATTTGACTTTGGTGATTCCCCTTTGTCTGCCAAATGGAAGACCTGAATTAGCAGGAAACTTGCTCAGAGAGACCAAGTGTTCTCACTAAAAGAGTGGGATGTGGGGTGTGTCCATGGTACCAAGCATAACATATGCCTGCATGAAGACTGACCATTTCGAGGGCGGTCCCGACACCTTGCCCCAGCTGACATAGACGATGTTAGGAGGCACCTACAGGAAATGCTCGCACCTGGCATTATTCAAGAATCAATAAGCCTATATGCATCCTCCATCGTAGGGGTGCATAAAAAGAATGGATCCGTGAGGATGTGTGTGGACTATCGGACCCTCAACCGATAGACTATCCCAGATCAATACACCATGCCACGCATACAGGATGCCCTGGATTGCCTGAATGGGGGTCAGTGATTCTCAGTACTGGATATCCGCAGTGGATATTATCAGATTCCGAAGGCCCCAGAGGACCATGAAAAAACAGCCTTCATCTGTCCTTTGGGGTTTTACGAATTCCTGATGATGCCACAGGGGATTTCGGGTGCCCCTGCCACCTTCCAGAGATTGATGGAACATGCGGTGGGAGACATGAACTTGCTAGAATGTTTAGTGTACTTGGATGATGTCATTGTTTTCGGACGCACGCTGGAGGAACATGAGATCAGACTGTTCAAAGTCCTCGATCGTTGGGAAGAATTCGGCCTCAAATTACCTATAGACAAGTGCGAGTTTTTTCAAAAATCTGTGAAATATGTAGGACACATAGTGTCTGCGGAAGGGATACAGACAGATCCCAGTAAAGTTGAAGCTTTGACCACTTGGCCCCAGCCCAGTAACCTATTTATTTATTTTATTTATTTAGCTTTTGGTAACAGGGTAAGTACACTAGACAAGTAGTATGCCTATTTTCAGGAACGACCCGGGAGGTTACAACAAATGGCGTACAGGGCACAGAACATCATTACTCACATCACAGTTCATCATTACTTCAGAACATCATTACAGCACATCACAGTACATAATTACAGGACAGCATCATGTGTAAAACACAGAGGAGAGCATCAACCAAGAGAAATAGACAGTTCATTTACAGGTGAGACAGTAATAGATTATAAACACTCAGATCATGAACACACACAGTATTGTAGCTCTATCAGATATGTTGTAGAGCAACCATTGTAGCTCTACCAGAGTTTGAGGTGGAGGTCAGGTAGTAGCCACAAAAAGTAGAGGCTCCATCTGTTGCCCTGGGCATACAGCATTGAGCAGGGGACACCCAGAGTTGGCAGGATGTTCCTGTAAGTGCGATCAGGGGACCAAACAGATGAAAGGCCATTTAGCTTAGGGAGGCCTGGGGCAACCACAGGCCGAGTCAAGTTTCAGGATATCCCACAAGGATTTGCAGACTCGCTGATGTGAGGGGGCCAGACGGACAGACTCAGGAAGAGAGTTCCAGAGTCTGGGGGCACAAACTGCGAAGTCCCTGTCTCCCATGTGGATCCGAGATGGAGGAACTCTTAGCAACCCCGGAGCCTGGGACCTGAGTTGGTAAGGGGAGAGGACAGCTGGTGGTAGAAGCAGGGCCAGCCCTTTGGGGGTTCCGGTTCTCATCACTTTGCCCACTAGGCGCCCTAGCCCGAAGTCCAGGTATTTGGCTGGGGAGAGCCAGTGGAGCTTTTCATAAAGCTCACAGTGGTGCGTGAGACGCGGGGCAGCCAAAGCAAAGTGACGGATGTTGTTATACGTCGTTTGCCACCTCGTGAGGTGGGTTTTAGGGGAGTGACTAAATAGGTGCATTCCGTAGCTTAGAGAGGGTAGGAGGACACCTCTCGCCAGGGACAGACGGGCAGCCGAGGTGAGATTGTGTTTTGCCCTGTAGACCAGTCCCAGTTTACTGTTTGTGGCCCTGCAGACGTTGAGAATATGACTCCCCAGTTCAAGTTGCGGGTCTAGCGTAATCCCAAGGTACTTTACTGAGAGCACCGTTGGGAGTGAGGCTCCGTCCGGACTTGTTATTTACAGCGTGGTTGGTAGGGCTTCAATTCTGGCTGCGGAGCCAGATAGCATGGCCTGGGCCTTTTTCAGGTTCAAGACTAGTTTATGATTGTTTACCCAGGCCAGGACTTTGTTGAAGTCCTCAGTCAGGTTTTTGTTGAGGGAGGCAATATCTCTGGAGTGAGATAGAATAACCAGGTCGTCTGTGTACAGCGTGGCATTGCAGTTAGTTGCAGGTGCTGGGAGTTGATTGATAAAGAGGGAGAAGAGGAGAGGGCCCAGAACTGACCCTTGGAGGACGCCAGAGGTCACCAGTAGTGGCTCAGATAGGACTTTGTTGAAACAGGTCCTCTGCGTTCTACCATGCAGGTAGTCCGATAGCCAGTTCATGGCCAGGGGGGGGAGAGGCCGAGCGCTAACAGCTACGTACAGAACAACTTGAGATCTACAAGGTCAAATGCCTTGGATAGGTCAATGAATATGGCTCCGGCGAGTTTGCCCTGGTCCATGGCGGCCCTGATGCTCGCGGAAACAGTGACCTGGGTTATGGTGGTACTGTGCCCCTTGCTGAAACCATGCTGGGCCGGGGACAGGAGATCATGCTCCTATATGTACTCAGAGAGCTGCTCAGCCACTACCTTTTCGAGGAGTTTGCTGAGGGATGAAAGGATTGCAATTGGACAGTAGTTGTCTGGCATTTTGGGGTTTCCTTGCTTCAGGACGGGGACAATCCTCGCCTCCTTCCAGATTTCAGGAATGGTTCCCATGGCAAGAGATAGATTAAAGATGTGTGCTACTGGGGGAGCAATGTGAGTAGAGCCTAGTTTTAGTAACTTTGCTTCCAGGTTGTCAAGGCAAGGGCTGGAGTACTGAGAGAGGCCAGAGAGGAGCCTCGTCATGTCCTTGACTGTCACACTACTGAGGTGGAACTTTTGTCAGGGGGGGGGTGATCCTCCTACCCGGTGGGTAGGGGAGTGGGGGAAGTGGCCCTGTCAGTTGGGAAGAGGGCTGTGAAGGCTGACAGGTCAGAGAAGTGAGAGTTGAGAGCGTTGGTGATGGTGCGTGGGTTGTTGCAGGATACCCCTCCGATAATCATGTCAGATACCCCTGGGTGAGAGGATCCACAGACAAGGGATTTGATGTTACTCCAGAAATGTCTGGGATCACTGGCAGAGCTGAGTAGGGCAGTCTTGCAGAAGTCACTTTTTGCAATTTTGATGACCTTCTTGCACTTGTTTCTGAGGTGCCTATATTGCTGGAATAGGGTGCGATCAAGGGAACCTTTAAAACAGGACCAGCATTTGTCTCTGACTCTCATTAGGGCTAGGAGGCTCCCGTGCAGCCAAGGGGTGGCGGATCCCCTCACCCTCCAGGTGACCTTCGGGGCATGCTTATCTTGCAAGGCACCGAAGGAGGCAAGAAAATGGGAAGCTGCCACAGATGGGTCAGAGGCTCCAAATACCTCAGCCCAGTTGATACAGTTTAGATCCATAAGAAATGCAGCAGGATCGGACCTGGAGAAGTTTCTAATCATAAGTATGACTTTATGGGGTATTTTGGGGGAAGGGATCCTCCAAACACAGAAGACCGGTGAGTGGTCAGAGATGGAGTCTGAGAGTATTCCGTCTGAGGAGATCCTATCAGGGTGGTTGGATAGGATCCAGTCCAGCAGGGAGTTGGTGGATCCATTTTTCGCCCACCTGGTAGGCTCCTGTACAAGTTGGTTCAGGGCAAGTTTGGCAAGTAAGGGCTCATACTGCTTCACATTTCCCCCTGCCCAGTCGAGGTTTACATCCACTAGGATGATGAGCTCATTATCCCCAATGCAGGGGCCGACGGAGTCCAGGAGGTGAGTCAGTCCTGGGAGTCCGCCCTTGGGGGGATTGTATGTACAGGCTACATGCAGTTTTTTTGCATTTCCAAGTAAGAGTATTACATGCAGTAGCTCACAAGGGGAGGAGAGGGATGGCAGGTGAGTAATTGGGGAGACCTTTAGGTGGTCCCTAAAATAGATCATGATGCCACCCCCCCTTGTTCCCTGGTCTGTCCTGGCGGATGAACTCGTACCCTGCAAGCATACAGGCAGAGTCAGATACTGAGGGTTTGAGCCAGGTCTCCGTCTCTCCATGGACATCTGGTTTGTATAGGGTGACCCAGGACACTAACTCATCTCGGTTAGGGAGCAGGCTCCTTATGTTGAGATGTGCCATTTTGAGACCCTTACCCAGACCCCATACCGGAAGAATGGGGACTGCCTGGTTTGTTGGGCCGGGGTTCATTTCAACATCTCCAGCCTGGAGAATTATGAGGAGAGCCAAGAGAGATTCGTCTTGGGCAGCCGGACCAGTGAGGGGGTGAAGACGGCGTCTCTTTACCCTGGTGGGGTGCATAAGACATCTGAGGTCTAGGCACCAGATGGGAGGATGGGTGGTCTTGGTGGTCCTGACTAGTGTGTTCGAGAACAGGAAGTCAGGTGCATCCACGGGGGGGAGTCTTCTCCCAGCAATCCATAGAGTACAGTGAGGGTGTGGAGAGCACATAAAGTATGGCGAGCCCCAGTATGAGACCAGCTTGTAGCAGGAGACCACGGGTACGGGACAGCATGCCTTTACCCTTCGCTGGGGGGAGCCCCCTACCACTTGGTGGGAGGTGTGGGTGCCAGGGCCACATGCTTGCCAGTTGCTTTGGATGGCTGTAGGGTAAGGGCCCCATCCACTTCCTACTACTGATCGTAGCCCAGCTAGGGGGGTTTGGACCCAGGCAGTTACGATTCAGATGAGGATTGGGGGAAAGGGAGGATGGTCTGGGTACAATTTAGCAGTTTGGACACTTAAATAACAAGTAGCAAATACTAAGTAGCAAACTACACAGTTTGCACGCTGGGTGGATCAGGTAAGTTACGGTGCACAGTGAAATTTACAGTCCCTACTTTCAACTTTTAGCAAGAAACTGACAAGCAGGCACCGTGATGACTATGTATTCAATTTTTAAGCAATATCTGTCTAGATCCTATTCTACAATTACCATTCTATACAAGTGGCTGTCATGTAGGGCACAGTGATAACTATAAAGTAGTAAATTCTGTATAGGGTTACAGCTGTCTAATAAGACACAGTGAATCCTATTCTGGACAAGACTGTCTAGTATGGCACAAGCTCAGTACTATATTCCTAGAGGCAAATCCTCAGTGATGTGGCTAGACAGAAACTTGCCCCCTATGGAGATTGTCCAGATAGTCTATAGGTAGTTAGGATGCCCAGAGCAGTGTGATCAGACTGGGAATTAAGGTGGGCGGTACCACTGTGAACTAGGTTTACCTCCCCAAATTGTCTGATAGGATGAGCTGGGTCCAGGGGGTGGAGTCTCCGAGCATTTAATGAGAGGAGGGAACGGGGTGGACGGGTGGGCCGAAAAACTCCTCAGCAGGACAAGCGACTCTCGGTGTCAGCATGGCCACAGGTAGGATTGTCTTAAATAGTTGACCTTTCGTCAGTTAAAGCTGGAGAAACAGCCGAGGAGGCCCGGCGGAGCAAACATTGCTTCCGGCACCTCGATACTCGGCGCTGGCTGACTGCAGGGGGAGACCTCGGTAACAGGTTTCCTCACCTCCCTCCCCTCTTTCCCTGGTCTCTGAGTGATTCTCGTAGTGGCACAGGAGCGGGACCCTTCCTCCCTGATATTGTGCTGGGAGATGAGCGTCACCAAGTCCCCCTGGCCAATGGGTGCTTTGGGTGCGAAGTTTAAGTTGAGTCTCGAGGTTCTGAAAAGAGATCTGCCCAAGGAAAAGCGCTTGCTTTGTAAGTCATTTCGGGTAGAACTGAGGTTGCGGTCATCAGGAGGGAAAAACTCCTCACCAGGATAAGCGACTCCCAGTGTCAGCACGGCCGTAGGTAGGATTGTCTTAAATAGTTGACCTTTCATCGGTTAAAGCTGGAGAAACAGCTGAGGAGGCCCGCCGGAGCCAACATTGCCTCTGGCACCTCGATACTCGGCGCTGGCTGAGTTGCAAAGGGGGGGAACCTCGGGGAACAGGTCTCCCTCACCTCCCTTCTTGCCCTGGTCTCTGAGTGATTCTACAGATACAGCATATCCTGGGGCTCTGAAGCTACTACTGCAGGTTCATCAAAGAGTATTCAAAGGTGATTTAACTGCTCCTTAACCTTACCCAAGGCTACTCCCCTACCAACCGCAAATTCAAAAAGGGGGCTATCAAAGGACAAGAGAAAGTGTATTTTCAAAGAGGTGAGCCTTTTGGGACTTGGTGGACACCCGAATGTGAGGCAGTGTTCTTTGAAGTCACATACCGGCTCACCCACACCCCAGTCATTGCCTATGCTGGTCCTACCGAGCTCTCTGTTCTGCGTATGGACGCTAGTTTGTAGGGCCTTAGGGCTGTGCTATATCAAGACTATGAAGATGGCTTGAGACCTGTAGCTTTCGCCAATAGGAGCTTGACCCTATCAGAGCGGAACTATCCGGTTCACAAGTTGGAATTCCTCACCCTAAAATGGGCCATAGTTCACCAGTTTCATGAGTACCTCTATGAGGCAAAGATATTAGTCAAGACTGATAATAACCCACTGACCTATGTGCAGACTTCAGCTAAATTGGATGCCACTGGGCACCATTGGCTTTCTGCCTTAACAACTTATGATTATGCTGTTGAATACAGACCGGTACCAAACCGCATTGATGCTGACGCCCTGTCATGAAGGCCAGCTTCCAAGGACAATTGGGTCAGATTGTCTGAACCTGACATCAAAGCATGATGCCAAAAGATTGATAAAGATGAACAAATGTCTGCGGACACAGTGGATTGCCTAGTAGATTGCTTGGGCCCTTCTGATGCCTGCATACTGGCTACCTATTGCCATTTCTCTGCTTTAGATATTACTGCACTACCTCAGTTTGATAGTGACAGCATTCAGTGGGCTCAATCCCAAGATCCCATGATTCAACCAGCACTTGATGCCCTGTGTGCGGGGAAAGATGTGTCCAAGTTGCATTCCCCTGACTTGTGAACTGCTCTATTGTTCAAGGAAGGCCCCAGACTAAAGCTGCATGATCAATTTTTATACAGAGAGACAGTGGATCATTGTGATCAAGTAGACAAGCAACAGTTGGTCCTACCTGCGGTCTTTAAGCAGCTGGTACTGAGGTCCGTCCACAATCACATGGGACACCTCGGTATTGACAGAACTCTTGACCCAGTATGATCCCGAGTCTACTGGCCAAAGATGGGGGCAGATGTTGAGAATCATGTCAAAACTTGCAGTCGCTGCCTTCAGCGGAAAGCTTTGCCCCAGAAAGCTGCCCCACTTGTCAACATCACTACCAGTGCTCCCATGGAACTGGTCTGCATAGACTTCTTGTGCTTAGAATCCGACCAAAAGAACATTGGCAATGTGTTGGTAGTTACTGATCATTTTACACAGTACGCACAAGCCTTCCCAACTAAACATCAAAAGGCCTCTACCATGGCCAAGGTGCTAGTGGAAAAATTATTTGTCCACTATGATGCCCTCCAGCGGATCCATTCTGACCAAGGCAGACACTTTGAAAGCAGATTGATTAAAGAGATGCTCTCTCTCTCTCTGTGGTGGGGGTGCGAAAGTCTAGAACCACTCCTTACCACCCACAGGAGGACCCGCAACCTGAATGCTTTAACAGGACTCTCCTGGATATGTTGGGTGCTCTTCATCCCAAAGAAAAGTCCAGATGGAGCCAACAGATTAGCACCTTGGTACATGCCTACAATTGCACCAAAAGTGATGCTACTGGGTTCTCTCCCTGTCACCTCATGTTCAGGAGAGAAGCCCGGTTGCCTGTAGATGTCTGCTTTGGGGTCTCCCCAGATGGGGTTAGAGCTGAGAATTATTTACAATATGTGCAGAAATTGAAAGCTCAATTGAACCATGCATACCAACTGGCTCAAATAATGGCTGCCAAATGAAACCTTGCTAACAAAGAGAGATATGATCGACGGGTGAAGGCCCAAGAGTTGTTGCCCAGGGATCGAGTGCTATTACGTAACTTGGGACTGCATGGCAAGCATAAAATTGTCAACAGGTGGCATCATCTTCCACATGTAATAGTCAGTAAACTGGATGATATACAGTACCTGTGTACAAAGTGTGCCCTGAGAATGACTCTAAAGCTGTCAAGACCATGCACAGAAACCACCTACTGCCTATTGGCCAAGTGATCATTGATGCTGAACCATCAGACTTTGCTTCTCCTGGGCCGGTGACTCAAGCTGCTGCTAAAAAGAGACAGAGTCAACCTGCCCCAGTTGTTACAGACTCAAGGCTTTTCCCCCGGCAGGCCCAGAATGATAGTGACTGTCAGTCCACCTCTGATGATAGTGAGTGTGACAATTATCATTACCCTTCCTATGAACTGAGTCAATTGTTTCAAGGTAACCCTATATATAACTGTGGGGATGAACCCGGGCCCTCAGGACTGCCTAACCCTCCAGCTTCTTCCCTGGAGCCAATGCTCCCTGAAAGTGAAGTGCAGAGTGTTGTGTCTGAAGCGGCAGTCTTTGTGTCTGGTAGAACTCTTTGAATTGCCCGAGGAGGAATCAGATATGGTAAATCTCCCTGGTGACATACCAGAACTTGAACAAATGAAAGTGTTGACAGCACCCCTTCAGTGCCGTAAAGTCTAATTGGACCAGAGTCTCCTCAGAATGAACAACCTGGGCCCTCTTCAGAAGATAATAATGAGCGAAATATTGTGGAGACAGAGTTCCCAACCTGGACATTTCAACCAGTGCAGAGGCATCCTTCACTACAGGAGAAGAAACCCATGCCAGTGTTGACCACCCAGAGCCTCTGTCTGTTCCCCCCAGAAAGTCTGGGCGAGCTGTCAAGCCAGTGATGCACTTTAGCTATGACTCCACTGGGAGGCCTGTGGATTTGCCTCTCAATGTTGTTCATAAGGGTGTTTGCATTTCCAAGAGTCTCTCCCCAAACTGAGCCTGTCTGCCACTTCTAAGTTAATTGTTCTACCCTCAGAATGTGGTGCCCCTGCCCCATCTAGGTTATTCAAAGTGCAAGACTCTTATTACATGAAAAGTATAGAAATTATATTGCGTAGGTCATAGTAAAAATCAGTATTGAATGTGTGAAATATACAAAGCTGTTGTCATTATGAATATAGTATATGAATAGAGAACACTGAATAAGAATAGATTGTATTCTGTAGTAATGTCATGTATATAACATATCGTATATTGTTTTTTTCCATTTTATTATGGTATATACTTGACACGTAAGCCAAGTTCTTTCCAGGCAAGGAAGGGTGTAACCCCCTTACAAATGGGGGTTCCTGAAAGTCTTCCTTGGGCTTGCCTAAATGCCCACTTCCAGGCTGGTGTTCTATGTCCTAGTGATTTAAAAGTGTTTGCATGTGAGTGCCCTGTTAGCCTCCATGCCCATCTCTTTAAGAGCTGCCTATCTTGTGGTGTAAAATTAATCTGGGTAAGGACCGAGTAGTTTCAGGCCCAAGTCCCGCCCAGGCTGTAGTGTTATCGCTCCGTTCTGCGATCCCTATTTGCGCAGAGGGAGCCCTTCTAGGAACTGTGACTGTTTACTGTTTATCTGCGTTAATAATAGTAATATTGTTGTTTGTCTAACCTGCTTTCCTTTGCAGCATGGATATTTCAGTATTGCCCCACCATCTTGGTTTTGGACTGCCTATTGGGACCAATCAGTACCTTTGGGGACTCTAAAATGGTGTCTGTCCCCAGTGGTCCTGTGGGAGCAAATTTCTGTAGGAATTGTAGTTTTTGCACTTTGACACATAAATGAACCTGGAGGGGGAGCCCTTGCTTTGACAGACTGATGGGTCAGCCAACCAGAACCTTTGGACCCAAGGGAAATTCCGAAACTGCCTGCTGCACAGAGTCAGTCTGGAGTTAGAGTTTGAAGAGTAAACAGCTCGAGTGATTCGAGCAGCTGCCCCAGCGTAGTTCTCATGGGAGATTAGTGGAATGGCTGAGTTTAGGCCTGTCTGCCTGCTGTCCCTCGAGAGGGAGAGTGAATTTATCGGACTGTATCTGAATTTCAGTGTGTTAAAGCCACTCAAGAGTGACCAGATTTAAACCTGAAGAAGACCAAAGATTTGCTGAATGCGATCGGCCTGTCAGGACATCCATTTACCACAGAATTCCCGGTTTTGCTCATAGATACTGATATTGCGGCCGAACTGCTACCCGCATTGTGGTATGGTGAATGCTTAACTATAAATGTGCTATTTGTTGTTAGTGGGTCGCGATTTGGTTCCTCCACTGTTTAATTGTGCCACGCTTGCTGGAGGCTGCATCCAGCCTTCCCGGACTGATATCCGAACTGTCTTACCTGGCTTGGGCCCTGCCATACTAGCCCAGTCAGCTACTTCAGGTAGAGAACACACCGAGGAGACCTGCCTGGGGATCAGCCTCCAGCTCAACATCATGAACAGGAACGACACCACAGTGAATCGTGTGGGCCCTGCTTCTCCTGGCAAACCAGCAAGTCATCCTGCAGTCTCCATGTCATCCATCATGTGTCCTGTACTGGGTAGCATGAGTAAACACCAGGGTAGCTCCCTGCAACAAGAGCTCAATCAAAGTGTGTCATCTGATTTGTTTTGTCTAATCATCACGAACTGAGCCTACTGGCTCTGGATTACAAATTGTGTGTGGTTGTGCATGTTTTTTATTTTCATCACAGGGCCCCAACCAGCTGCGACGCTGGCCTACCCCGAACAATGCATCAGGCTACCCCATCTCACCAACTGGGTACCCAGCGTGTGTGTGACTGTGTTGAGGGACTAATACGTGCATGCATAATTGCCTGACTAGATCAGTTATAGAATTAATCAACCTGATTATGCCCCTCCTTTGTTCAATTCCCCTGAATAAATCAGATCTAACTCTTTTTGCCTTTAGTCTGACTGTGGTTCCAGTCTGTATTAAAAGCATTGTACTGTTGTTATTTGCTGTGTCTAACCTTGTTTTACAGTGGGTCTCCAGGGTCGAACTGGTGGAACCAGTCCTGGTGGTAACTGCAGACAGTGTGGGGATTTGCATGCTGAATAAGGGCTACTGTGAAAGTGTTTGTTGGCTATTGTCTAGGCCACTAGAGGGGAAAGAGGGGGTTACAGTGTCCTGGAGGGCTGTACCCAGGTTAGCCTTGTTACTAACAGCAACCCTGTCCTCCGGGTGGAGGCACCCGTTTCAGTACCCAGGACCCTTAACCTGCAAGTAGCCAAGCAGGCAGGGGTAGTAACCCTTGGGATAGCAACACCTAGGGGTTACAGTCACTTTCCACATTGCGGGTCTTCAGGGGTGGAGGGCTGAGGTGGCAAGCGGCCCACCACGGCCTTCCGGACAAACTTGTGGGCCAACCCCCCCCCCCACCTGTCTCTTCTCTCTCTTCTTGCAGAATCCTCCAGAAAAATAATCTCTCTCTTATTTATACCCTCTAGGGAAGGGCCCCCTGCCTGCAGCAAGCAAGCAAACCTAAATCCCAGACCTACTGGCACCACTAGCTCTTCCTGCCTAGATACACCTAACAACCAGCCTAGCTGCACTTAGCAACTGCAGTTAACTAGTAAGCTCGCAGATGGTGCTTACATGCACTTGCTAGGCATTTTCATTGAGCTGTACCACACTTTATTCTCTGCACATACAGTTGTTTATTATTGATTCTAACTTGTACCATTTTTTTTAACCATATGTTGTTCAGCTGTTTTGTTACTATGTATTGTGCTGCTGTTGTTCCACTGTTCCCCTCTCCTGGGTTGCACCTGGAAATGAACCTTGGCTCAGTGTACCTCTCCCAGTTACCAATTTTCAAAAAAAAAATTATTTACCATCTGTTCATGCCCCCCTCTCCACTGACTAACTCTTTCACAGAGTTCCGGCAATCGCATTGCACCATCACCCTACCTGCGGCTACTCCTTCAACCAACCATGTATGTCCACTCCCAGTTGGCGGTAGGTGAGAGGCAGGATGTCCAAGGTCCGAGTGTACCAGTGTTTCTTCATCCTGCGGAGTCAGCAAATTTTTCCGTCTTCTTGTTTCCCTACTCCCCTGGGACACAGCCTGCAAGAACGTCAGAACACTGCCACACATGTTAAGCGTGACGTCCCAATGAAGTGTAGACAGCAAACCCCACCCTTGTTAGTATTTTCAGCTGCACTTCTACTCATGGACAGTAGGTGGCAATAAGCGAAGCCCATGAACCTCACTCACCAGAGAGGTAGAGCTTCCTGTGGGACATTCAGTTCTTCTCTCCCCAGCCAGCCCCCAGTGCCCCAGGCTTGTTACCGAATCCAGGTCATTGGTGGCACAAGCGGTAATGCCACCACTGTATTATTGGGCCAGATTTATATGAACTGAAGTTGAGGCTTATAGTGGAAAACTGTTGCTCCAAGGGTGAAAAAGTGACAGCATATTTGTGTTAATGCCCACAACCGCAGGCTAAGGGAATTATTTCCTTAGGAGGTCACTTTTCCAGCCAGAGGGAGAATAGTTTTCCACAATTAACAGTATCAAGAACTCCAGTCCATATTTGTTTTATCAAACTTGTTTCTTTTCTTTCAGCTTTTTACACTGACAGGTGGACAGGGCCCTGATAGCTCAGTCGATAGAGCATCAGACTTTTAATCTGAGGGCCCAGGGTTCCAGTCCCTATCAGGGCAGTAGTTGACTTTGGAACTGCTAAAAATTAATCCTTCAGCCTTCATGTTTCTCAGGGATCAGTCTTGGGGCCAGTCCTCTTCAATATGTTCATCAGTGACATTGCAAATGGACTGGAGGGTAAGGTTTGCCTGTTTGCAGATGACACCAAGATCTGTAACAGAGTAGATGATCCAAATGGGGTGGGCAGAATGAGAAGAGATCTGGTAAAACTGGGGTTTAACGCAAAGAAATGCAAGATCATGCACATAGGGAACAGAAATCCTAAAGCTACCTATAGATTAGGAGGGGAGTTGCTGGCAGTCACTACGGAAGAAAGAGACTTGGGCATCATCATCACAGATGACCTGAAATCATCCAGGCAGACCACTAAAGCAGTAGGTAAGGCTAGAGGGATGTTGGGGTGTATTAGTAAGGGTATCGAAAGTTGTACGAGGGAGATAATAATCACTCTTTACAAGACACTGGTTAGGTCCCATCTGGAGTACTGCATGCAGTACTGGAGGCCGCACCTGCACAAGGACATTAACAAAATGGAGGCAGTCCAGAGAAGGAAAACTTATGAGGACAGATTAACCGAGCTCAATATGAATACCCTAGAGCAAAGGAGGGACAGAGGTGATATGATCGAAATATTCAAACATCTTAAGGGCATTAACAAGGCGAAAGAGTCTAACAGGTTTCAATATAAGAAAAATAGCAGGACAAGAGACACAGCATGAGATTAGAAGGAGGCCGATTAAGGGGTAATGTGAGGAAGTTCTTTTTCACAGAAAAGGTGGTGGATGCATGGAACAGCCTACCTCAGCAAGTGGTGGATATGAATATAGTGCAGGGCTTCAGACAGGCACGGAATAGCATAAGGGAGCAATTTCATAAGGTAGAAAAAATGGGCAGACTGGATGGGCCTTGCAGTCCTTATCTGCCGTCGACTTCTGTGTTGTTATGTTTCTGTCAGCCCTGACTCACCTCCGTTCAACCTACCTGGAGCTGGTTCCCCCACAGCTTGCTCCCTCCCATTGCAGGTCTGGAGGGGGGAGCCCCTGAGTCATATATCCAGAAAGCCATGGTCTGGGTGGTGGTGCAGTTTGGGGGGGTACGTAGGGCTTCATGTAGCCCCTGGGTTCCTTTTTTCCTGGTTTTCAGGCCCACAACCCTGGTCGTGGTGGCATGTATGTACTACGGAATCATGGTCCCTTAACTTCTCTGTGCCTCTCCTGCCTACACTATCACCAGGCCTCCACCTGTGGGGCAGCCAAGGACCAAGACTGCATGTCCCCTCTCCCTGGGAGAGGAGAGGAGAACAGTCTCATAAATGCCTGACATTATCCCACCCCGGCTGACCCCGGGCAACTTGAGCTTGTTCCCAAACTTGGGTCTCCAGCGTTGCAGAAGGTAATGCACCCAGTGCCTTAGCCCTCCACCACACCGGCTGGCTTATCAAACCTTTTTCAATTACAGATTTGTACAGTTTTTCATGCAGCTTGGAAAAAAAAAACACCATTTCTCTCTTAGGAACATAGAAAATTGTCAGCAGAAAAGGACAGCTAGGGCCACCTAGTCTGCCCAAGGTTCTGTTCTCTGCTTATTGTGCTGTACCTCTGGAAACCCTAACTGGTCTCCAGAGCTCTCCACCCCCCTCCTCCACATTTCTGCAATATGCCCCAGTGTCTAGCCCATGCATGCTTGAAGCCTTCCACCATTCTAGCCTCCACAACTTTGACTGGCAGTTGAGTCCATGCTTCTACCACCCTTTTTGTGAAGAAGATTTCCTCATATCCTTCCTAAAATTGCCCCCTGCAGCAAAATGTGTTTGTTTACAGTAGGTAATCAACTCCCAGAGAATTTTTCCTGGACTTGGGAACACCCCCAACACAATCTAACCAATCACAGTACAGTGGGAGGCGAGGAGACTAATGCATCTTGTAACACGGCATTACTGAAAGCCGTGCCAGGGCGCCCCGCGATAGGCGCGATGGCGTCACGTGGTGCAGGAGCAACACGGCATTGTGAGCCGATAATGCCGTGTTGGTGTTGTGGGAAGCGCGATCACGAGCCTTCGGCATTGTTTCTCATAATGCCGGTGTTGGTCTTAGCATTCCGAGCCCAACACGGCATTATTTCTCATAATGCCGTGTTGCTCTTAGTCGTTCAGGCCCAACACGGCATTATCGCTCATAATGCCGTGTTGCTGCTAGTGGTAGATGCGATAGCCACTGGGTGGCAAATGGCGCTGTGGGCGGTCGGCTTACAGATCCAAACGGGGCATAGAGCCTGCAAGGAGCAAGATCGTTGGCTGCCACAGATGCAGGGGTAGAGTTAGACAGCACACACATAGGGAGAGACACACGAGAGACCGCAGGTAGTGTAGGAAAAAATTAGATGTCTGTGGAGTTTCGTTTATGCGCAATCGAAGTTGTCCGTGTCACAAGTGCATTAATCACCGCCAGAGGAGGGCTCTACCGGTGATTAATGCCCGCTGGGGGGGTTGAACCCTCAGGCTTCGCCCTCGTGCAACAACGCCCCCCCAGCGGGCATTAGTCACCGGTAGAGCCCTCCTCTGTCGGTGATTAATGCTTACATGAGTGGCTGCACAGTTTGGTTGGGTGTTTCTAATGTTCAGGAAGTATGCAATAAGAGCAGATCGAATATTTGAAACAAAATAAGGTTGGGTATAACTACACTATTAGCATGCATTTTGGGTTTACTAAGAAAGGATGCAGATAAAGCAACCAGCAACATCAATGAATTTTAGAGACAGTAAGCAAACATAAAATGTTGGGTTTCAACTAGAAATCATATGATGCAGAAAGGGTTGACGGTGTCTGTTTAACAAACAACAGCAGTTTTTAATAAGCAGTTTCACGGCAGCAGCTTTTAATTAACAGCAGCAGTTTGAAAGATCAGCAGCAGTAGCTTTTTAAGATGAGGAGCCAGGTTAAGGAAGGCACTGCTCATGCTCAGAAGCCTACTGACTGGTTTGATGGCTCTAGTTCAGAGGCTATTGAGCACTGCCATAGCAACGGGGCTATAGCACAAACTGTGTTTGCTCATGTGGCTGTGTTTCAGCCAATCAGACTGCAAGTTACTATCCACTGTTTTAATAATGAAGTTATAGATATGCTGAAATACTGTAAAGAGTTCAAAGGAAAGCAACAAAAATAGTAAAGGGTATGGAGGATAACAATTATTAGGACAGACCTGGGGTTTGTTGCGTGGTGTAGCAATGACTACATAACTAGCATCTTGCTCTTCCTTGAAACCCATTACTGTCTGGATTAAGGAGAACTATAGGCCTGCTAGTGAAGTGGTAGAGGTTGCTGATTACATCTGGTCCCTGTTGGGAGGAAATGTAAATCCCATAAATATTCCTGCATGTACTAGTGAGTACTTTAGAAACTCAGTTCGCCTAACTGAATTAATTTTTGGAGGCTCAGCAGCTGTGGGCATTATGGACATACAAACATAGACAATGCCAGCAGAAAAAGACCATTGGTCCATCCAGTTTGCATGGTTTTATGCTGCTGTACCCCATGACCTACTATCCAAAAAGGAGTTTTGTCCTTCCTCTCCTCCCCCAACCCCCTGCCTTAGTGATACCCCCTGAGATACTATTAAGCTGTTTACTCCATCCCAGTCATGTCTGAACCCATTAATGCTTTTTGCACCCATCTCCCCTGCTGCTATGCTGTTCCATGGCTCAGCCACTCTCTCGGTAACATACGAACATAACAAATTGCCAGCAAATACAGGCCTTACGGTCTATCTAGTCTGCTTGAGTGTGCAGCACTTCATCCTTTTAGATTGTAGCTGCTCCCCTTCCCATGCCTTCCCCCGTTATTTCTCCTGCTTCCTTCTCACACATATCCACCCACTCTAAGTTTGGATCCTCCCTTCGATCCTGTCCCACCCCTCTTGAAGCTGCTCACTGACCTCAATGATACCACCTCCTCTAGCAGCGCATTCCACCCTGTAACCACCCGTGAAATAGTGCCACCTCCTGAATCTGCCTCCTTCCAATTTCAGACTGTGTCCCCTCGTTTTCCTCCCTCCTTTTAATTTGAAAATACTCTTGGTGTTTACTCTGTTCATGCCCTTCAGGTACTTGAAAGTCTCAATCATATCCCCTCTCTCCCATCTATCCTCCAGGGAATACATATTGAGCTCTCTCAGTCGCTCCTCATAAGGTTTATCTCCCAATCCCAGGATCATTTTCGTTGCCCTGCACTGTAACCCTTCCAGTAGCCTGATGACTTTTTTCAAGTAGGGGCACCAGTACTGCATGCAGTATTCCTAGTGTGGCCCCACCAGGTACCTGTACGGGGCAGGACAACTTCCCCTCTCCTACAAGTAATTCCCCTTGCAGTGCACCCCAGCATTCTGTTTGCCTTTGCCGCTGCCTACCTGCACTGGGCTGAGTGGTTAATGTCCCCCAGTGCCTGCATCACCCAATCAAAGAAGTCAACCACGTTTGTCTGTCAGGATCTTCCCGAGACAAATCCATGCTGTTTGCCATCCTAGAGACCGTTATCTTCCAGACATTTTACCAGCCTTTCCTTGAGGACAGTCTCCATTAGCTTTCCTACAATTTCAGTAAGGCTCACTGGTCTGTAGTTCCCTGGTTCATCCCTGAGGCCACTCTTATGGAGGGGCACCACATGCGTCACCTTCCAATCTCCAATCTCTGGGCATGCACCCCATATCTGAGAGTTGTTGAACAGGTATGCCAGCGGTCCTGCCAGGACTTCTGCCAGCTCTCTCTCAGGACTCTAGGATGAACTCCGTCTGGCCCAGCTGCCTTATCTACCCTCAAGGACTTAAGGCCCTACAACACCCTACCCACTGTGATCTCCCCATCCGTGACCCCCCCACTCCTCCCACCCTTCCCTTAGGTACGGCCTTCCTCTCCCTGGTGAATATTGAACAGAAGTACTCAGTGAGTACTTCTACCTGCTCTGCCCCCTTTTCTGCCCAACCACTGCCATTCTTGTTCCTAACAATCTGATCCTTACTCTTTCGTTTCTCCCATATATACCTGAAGAAATCCTATTCACCTTCTCTGATCCCCTGTGCTAACCTCAGCTCCCTCGTCGTCTTGGCTGCCCTTACTATTCTACTCACTTCCCTGGATTTCCTCACGTATTCTCCCCTGTTCTCCTCTGCTGGGTCTTTTATAGACTCTAAAGGCAGCCCTCTTTTCCCTTACCCTCTCCTCTACCTCCCTGTTCATCCAGCTCAGCTTCTTGGTCCTGATTTTCTTGCTCTGGCTCTTTACACATGCACTAGTGGCCTCAGCCAGGCCCAGCTTGATGATTGCCCATTTTTGCTCAGCGTCCATATGTGGGCAGATACTAGCTATGTGCCATTCTAGAATACTACCCATCCTGCCAAAGTCTGCTCTCTTGAAGTCCAGGACATTAGTCTTTGTTGCGACTACCTCCTTTCCTAGGATTAAGAACCACACTGTGCGGTGGTCACTTCCCGCCAGGGGGTCCTCCACCTCAACGTCTTTGACTTGTTCACTGTCCACCAGCACCAGGTCTAGAATGTTCCTCTCCCTAGTTAGCTCTGTTACCTTCTGCATCAGCAAGCTGTCCTGGAACGCTTCCAGGAGGATCTGCTCCGTGGCACGAGGTAACTTGGATGTTTCACTCCATCTGTGGCAGATTAAAGTCCACAGCCACTACAGTGCTCCCTTTGCCACTAAACCTTCTTAACTGTTCCCCCAGCACCCTGTCAATCGCCTCCTTCTGAGCTGGAGGCCTGTATACAACCCCCAATCTAACCTTTCTACCCCTACCCCCATTACATTATTCCTTCCCTAACATAGATGGCCACCCCCTTCCCTTTTTCTCTGTCACTCCAGTATAGCTTGAATCCTGGAATAGCTAGATCCCAGTCATTGTATTGGGTTTCCCATGTCTCGGTGATGGCAGCTATGTCCACCTCCCCTTCCCCCATCATTGCCTGCAACTCTACTATCTTGTTACCCAGGCTCCTAACATTCAGTGATACCTCTGCGCCTTTACCCTCCCCCCATTCCCACTCCTATTTGAATTTGGCTCCTGCCTTGCTGTGGGGGGAGGTCCAGAGGACACCCTCTCCTGGTGACTGCCCACCCTTACCTAGTTTAAATTTTAATTCACTTGAATAAACTCCCCTAAGTTCTGCTTCAGTACCTGCAAGCCTTCCCTGCTAAGGTGCAACCTATCTAGCACGTACAGGTCTTTGTTCTCCCACTTGTTGCCCCTCTCCCCCACCAATCCATACCCCAAAGACCTAAGCCTTTCTAGCATCCCTCCTGAATCCCCCTCCCCACCAGCTTACATTCACGTCCCCTGGTTTTTGACCCACCATTCCTGCTAAATAGTTCATTGCAGTTTTCCTTGTCTATTCCTTTCAAGAACCTGAAGGTCTTTATCCTGTTCCCCTTCTCCCTTCTGGCCTCCAGCAATTACATGAAGTACCATTGATTATGATTATGTTTTCTTGTTGCTGACACTTAGATTTTGGAAAATAGCAATTCTTCTTCTACAGATGGATTCGGGGAGGGAGACACAGGAGAACCAAAAGCCTTCTACTTCTAGCCCCAAGACAGATGGAGGACCCAGGCTCAAGGGATGTAATAATGTGGATATTTCAGGATCTATGGAATATGGATTGGTGGGTGGATGGTTGACGCTAAAGCAGCCTTTATCTAAGGGTTTGGCTCCCGTGGGGGATCTCTCTGGAGTGCAGGTTCCCTCCAGTGTTAGTGTGAGTGATTTAAATGTGAACCTTCAGATCCAATCCAAACGTTATACTGCACTCTGTGTGTGTGTGCTGGAGTTCCTTGTTGAACTCACCCCACCTGAGAAGAGGGCATGGATAATGGGGCTTAGAAAGACCTATATTCCACAGTAACTTGTGCCCTGAGACCTTTTCTTTGTGGGGGCTGGCAAAGTGTTATGGGGTTATCTGGAAGCTAGTATCCACTGCACTCCCCCAGTGGGAACCAGACACCTGTAATCCAGGGATTAAGATCTGTGGCAGAGGTTAGGCATTTAACATTGAATTTTGTGCTTGTATGAAGAGTAACCCTGTGATTCCTGTTGTGACTGCTGTTTCCAGAACTAGAGGTAAGAGCATAAGGGCAACCAGTAAAGGCCAGCTGATTGACTCTGTTTACATACGACAGCGTTGTATGTGTCTCTGCGTGTTCTTGTAGGTTTCCCCCTTGTGCTCTTGTGCTCTGTGGGTCGAGTCCCCTGATCCAGAATAAATATAAATGTTTGTGGTGGGCATCGAAACTTAGACATAGAAACAGAGAATTCGTCAACAGAAAAGGTCCACTAGGCCCACCCAATCTGCCCAAGTGTTCCCTGCTATTTGTACCTCCACAGACCCTATCTGGTCTCCAGCGATGCTTCATGTTTCTGTACTAATATGCCCCTGTGTGTATCCCATGCATGCTTGAAGCCTTTCATCTTTCCAGCCTCCACAACTTCTTGTGGCAGTCTGTTCTATGCTTCTACCACCCTTTCCGTGAAGAAGTGTTTCCTCTTACCCTTCCTGAAATCCCTCCCCCACTCAATTTCATTGCATGTCACCAGTCCTGGAGCTCATCCTCTTATGAAAGAGGCTTCCTCCCTGCACCATGTTCACCCCTGTGAGGTACTTGAAGGTCTTGATCCTGTCACCCCTTGCTTTCCTGTTCTTCAGAGTGTACATATTCTGATCCCTCAGTCCCTCCTCGTAAGGCTTCCCTTGCAACCCCTGCTCCATCTTGGCTGCCCTTCTCTGGACTGCCTCTACCCTGTCTCCTGGCATCCTTGGAACCATTCCAGCTTTAAGCCTCTCTAGCAAGGGAGGGAGGGAGGGACTACACTCCCTAAACAGCATCACCTATCACCGTGGCTCCCCCCCAAAAAAGGCTAACTCCTTCTAGTTGCCTAGGGCCCAGTATCAGCTGCCCCTGACACTGGACTCTGAGCTGTTACCTGCCCCCATACACCCTCTGCTCCCCCTTCACCCTGCACTCACATTACTGTATCTCCGTAATATCCTGTCCCCAAATTACAATACTTTGCTTGCACCATAAACTCTGTATTGCTTTTTGCATATTGGAAATTGGTCTCCTTCAGAATGGCACTAGGTCAGTATGCTGAAATCAGCACAGCATGGTCAAAAACCACGCAGCGAAAACTGCGACAGCAAGAGTAGAGCTCGGTAAAAACATTGAACGCTACCATAGCACCACAGTGCACCAAACAGCTACCTTGTATTCACCCCTGAACCCCACCAATCTAAAAATAATCACCTCTTGGGGGGAGGCAACTCAGGGACAGAGAGGAACTGTGTGGGAGGGGGGTATTGTTGAAGGGAAAGGAAGGAAATCAGCAGAACATCCAGGGTGGGGGGCCAAAAGTGGAGGGTAGGGGGCAGACACAGGCAGCATACCGGTTCATTGGGGAGAGCAAAAATAAAATAACAGATGTCATGTCCAAAAAAAAAAAAAACATTAAAGGAATTTCTTTCCCTGGACGGGGAGTCAAACCCTGGTCCACCGATGTTCCACCAACTTCTGCTGCCTGTGTCCTACTCTCCACACCACATCACAGAAGCTGCTTGGCAGCATACTCCACAACAGACACTTTCCCCTGCTCCCCCCTACTTCCAACAGCAACAGGGATAGCGCTAACATTGCCTGCGCTATGTTGTCCCTGTAGTTGTTATACAGTTTGTTGTTTTGAAGGTGCGGTCTTGACCGCGCTATTCTTGATGCTCTGTTTTCACCTTGTACTCTTCAGAACTTCATGCATTGTAGTGTATTACACAGAATCTTTTGCCTTTCCGCAAGTGTTAATTTTTGATGCTTATTTACCTATTAATTGTACTTTTGTACCTCATTGTTTCAACTCAGAGTCCCCATCCCTGGACGCATCTGGAGATAAGCTGTTACTAGCTCAGTATGTCATTTCTGGTAAAACATTTGAAATAAATAAATACATTTTGAAAATACTTACACATTGAACATACACAATAACAGTATAATGCTGAAAGGGGCTCTAGGTCTATCATGTCTGCCCCTTACTTCATAGGCAGGTATAAATAAGTATTCTGTGCAAACATACTCTGACTTAAAGGGGTTTTCTACCCACTCTACTACTCTGTGTATTCTGTAATTCCCTTGGTAAGCAGAAATGTGTCCTAGTTTGTCTTGAAGGTGTGTACTGTCTTCATGCACACTACAGTATGACCTTACATAAAGTCACCTTATAAGTCCTTATAGCTACAATGTTCTTATAGGGCATATGGTGCTGTTATAACATCTTCCTTTGTTTCTCCCTCCTCCTGTTTGCACATATCAAATGTATACCTCTCATATGTACCATTCATTCCTTCACCCTGTAAAATAGTCAGTTTAGCTGGAATGATGTAATATTTTCCTCTTTGCACTTCTGTTGGTGCCATCCCCGAGGATGTCATCAGCTTTATCATCCATAAAATATACTGTGGTGCAGACCTGGTTTTCCAAGACACCCTTAGGCTGCTCACCTCATGGAACCTTTCGAAGCATCTGAGCTTGCCCGGGTGAAATCAAAACTTCTGGCAGCTCAGGTTAATAGGTTGCAGACATTGTTGTGTTGCTGTAACAAGGACAAGAAATTATTTCAATTTGGCTGCTGTTTATAATGTTCCCATTCACAGAAATGATATATATAAACCTAAATGATCCATATGTAACTGTACCTGAATAAAAAGTGATGGGAATATTTTGCATTGTTATGTTTTCTTGGGCAGCCTTCCTTTTTTTTTTTTAACATCTCTTTTTCCCTCCGGTCGCGGCGCCATGGAGCCTCTCTCAGGCAACCTAGTCCTGTTACATGCCCAGCCTGAAGCCTCCCCGAACTGAACCTCCTCTTTCCTCCCCCTCCCCTGTAGCCAGTACCCCTGGTTTGACCTGTCCGGGGTGGGTCGCCCTCTCCTCTTGGGGGTGCTTACTAGTCAGACTCTGGCTCGGGGAAGGTCTTGGGAACGGAGGACTGGAAGGCTAGTCGGGGTTGGCCTGGTGAAGGGCATGGGGGACAAGTGCTGTCACCTGCCCATGGTGCCATTGGTTTCCCTTGTTCTGTAAGCCCTCCCACTTCCTCCCTGCGTGGTGCACGTTGACGCTCTGGCGCACGGCAACCCTGCCAGCGTCGTCCATGCTAGATGCGTGCATGTCTTGGCTGCTGTAGTGCCTCCAGCCTCCACCGGAGGTCACCAGCATGCCGGGACATCCCACCCCAACCCATACTATCCGGGGAGGAGAGCACCAGGGGCACTCATCCTCAACCCTTTCCCGGCCAACCCCCGGCGTACCAAGCTCGCTTCCGAACCCGGGTCTCCGGCGTGGTACAAGGTGTGGCATCCAGCGCTCAACCCTCAGCGCCACTGGGCCGACCTGGCAGCCTTCTTTTACAGTGCTCTTCATAGAACCAGTGATCTGGAGTTTTAACTAGGTCACAGTTTGTGCACAGAACTCTGAGCATGGTTCTGATAGGAAAACAGTCCATGTATAGCATTCTGTACACAAACCATGACATAGGGGGGAAAAAAACTCCAAATTACTGGTTCTTTGATGAGAACTGTACAGAATGTTGTCCATGAAAAGAAAATAATTGAAACCACAATATATCGCATCAATGTTTATTCAGGTTCAGTTAAAAGTGGCTGATTTGGAGGCCAGCCTTTCATTTCTGTTACTAGGAATATTAGTAACTGCTGCCAATTTTCACACATTTCTTGTCCCCTTTAAAACACTTTCCATTATATAGGCTGCTGGCTTGCTAGTCTCTAAATGCACCGCCCCATCTCCACCATTTGTACTGTAGCTGGCTCCTACTTTCTGCATGCCCTGCCCCTGCCCCATGTCAGTAGCTCACCCTGTACAGCTTACATAAAGCAAAGGATACACATGGAAATTCATAGTAAGAGACAAGACAAGTAGAGCTTTAAATTGCAAAATACTTTACTCGTACTCAAACTGAAAGATGACAACCAAGCCCAGGCAAACAGTCTTCATCAAGGGGTGTCAAAGCTGGGGCTTTGTTGCCATCCTCCAGTTTGAGCACAAATAAAGTATTTTGCAGTCGCAGTGTGATACTCATCATTGTTTCATACTGACATTCCAAGTGAATCATAAAACAGAAATAACTCGCACAGGACACCTGTTCTTAGAGCTTAAAAAACTGATTTGGTTAAGAAATGAGCAGGCTTTCCTGCTGTGCTCCACCCTCTGTTCACTGGCTTTCCTGCGGTGTTATACACTGTCAAATGACTATCCCACTGATTCTGCTCAGAAAGTCTATAACTAGGACCTAGACTTTCTGAGGATGTTGTGGGGGGGCAGTGATTTTAAAAAAGAAAGGTCCATGACTGCAGAGAGAGCAATGAGGTATGAATGGATAGATGGCGAGCCACTTCAGACATGTCTTGTGTTGCAACAATGGTATCAGAGCAGTTGGCAGCAGTGTAGCCTGAAGTGCATGTTAGAGCTTTTATAATCTCTGATCAGATGTTTACCAGGTCTGCTTTTCTTCAGGGGCTATGTGCAGTCCTCTGTGACTATACTTATCCCTGGGAAGACATCTGGACCAGCAAACAAAAGATCTTATATAAACTCTAACATGCACTGCAAGCTATTGAATCTCTCACGCTGTAGTACTGCTCTGATGTCAGCTGCAGGGGATTCTGGGATTTGTTGCAACAGATGTCAGCCTAGAACTAAGAAAAACTGATACAATCTACAATACTACAGTAAACAATAAGTAAACCAAACTGTCCTTTAAAGTGCACTTAGGGACCAACCCCCACACTTGAGTGTGGGGCTCTTGGTGCTGATTGTTCCCTTTTAACATTCTACTAATAATGGCGGGAATTCTCCATGGTGACCAGAAAGTGCACAAGGGGTGCGGATCCTGCCCATGGAGGCCTGCGGCCCAGGACAGGTGCAGGGTGTGTGGTATTCACAACCATATGTACCCACGGGGCACCTGTCTGTGATCCTGGCCCCATGGCATGTAGGACCATGCAGGGCAGCCGGGGATGGAGCAGTGTCCCCAGGTGGGCATCCAGTTGGATGCCCGTCCGGGTACCAGAGTGGATCCCCTATGCGTAGACATGGGGTCTGGGTGCAGGAATAGCCAACACAGGCACCTGGACATGGGCAGCCATGCCCCGTCCCTTTTGCAGCCGAAGCAAACCCCACTACCACAGTAGTGCCCAACGCCATTGTAGCCATATCCGCCCCTCCAACATATACACACGTATGTGCTCCAACCCCAGTATAGGGCATGGCTCCCACCATGTGTGCCATCCAGATCCAAGTTGCTCCCCCCACACTGCAGCACCCCGATGCACAATTCCCTAACCCCTGACCCAGTACCCCAGCATGATTATAGGAGGCCAGCGGACCCCCTTTCACCCGCGGCACCATCAGCCCTTCCCCAAACCCCATACCTGCTGGCCAGTGCTGCGGGGCAGGGCATGTACATGGGTAATGGCTGGGTCTCCCAGGCATAGCCTGCACCCCCCTACTCCCGACCGTGCTCAACACTCCGCACCTCTGAGAATGGCACAAAGTGTGGCCACGCCCCCACACCGTCCCCTGGCCCGCCCCCTTGTGGAGTTCATCGGTGGGCCGGGGGAACTGGCGTATAACTGCCCTACACCACATTGGTGAATCAAGCATGGGGCGCAGTGGGTGCGGATTTGTCTATGCACCCTAGATATGTGGTGCATGGACACTTTGCACCATGGAGAATAGGGCCCATTATGCTTACAGACTGTATTTATGAATAAGTAACAATGGCTTTATTAAGGGTAACAGAAACAAGTTCTGGGGAAGGAAAAGGGTTTGGCAATGCAAAATAATAACTCAGTGGTAGTTACTACCTGGCTATTCTTGCAATGTCCTGCTTAGCACAGCCAAACCGAATTGTGCAGTCCACCTCCAAACTATACACTGTGCCTCTGACCCAACTGTACTGTCGGGTACAAACCCACCATCCTGGTACCAGCACATATACCCCTAGTTCTTGGGGAGCTCTGTGGTACTTCACTGGGAACCAAACTATTGGACCAGTATAGGCCGGTAGAAGTTGCACATGGTTGGCTGGCATTGGTGCACTTAAAAATTAAGCAACGTTGTTTGCAACAAATCCAAATTTAAACCTGGCTAGTTATTTATACCCCTGTCAGGTGGCCTTGTCCATTAAATATATTGATACATAGAAAGGGATGGCAGAGAAAGGTCTAAGGACCCATTCCATCTGCCTGCCCTACCTGACTACACTTCTTTGGCCATAGTGGTCATTCCGCTCACTTGTCCCTGCCTCCCCCCCATTTACTAAGGCTATGTTCCTATCCCACCCCAGTTTGAAACTGCTCTCTGATTGGTAGGTACCACCTCCTCCGGTAGCTTGTTCTACTTGTCCATCACTCTTTCCATGAAAAAGTGCGGGCATCTTTCTTAACTCTCCCACTTGCCAGTTTCAGTGAGCTTCCCTTCATCCCTGTTGTTGTGCTCAGGGTAAATATGGCTTTATAGTCTACCCTGTTTTCCCTATTCATGTACAGTACTTGTAAATTTCTATCATGGCACCCCTTTCCCTTCTTGCTCATGGGTGTAGATGTTGAGGTCCTGAAGCCTCTCCTCTTAAATCCTGCCGCACTAGCTCCTGGTTGATCTTGGTCATCCTGCGATGTACTGCCTCCATCTTTTCACAGTCCTTTCTCAGGCATGGACTCCAGTACCTTGCTCAGTACTCTAGGTGAGGTCTCACTAGCAAACTGTACAGTGGGATGAACGCATCCTGGCTTCTGTTGCTGATTTCCTACTCCTAATGCAGCCCAGCATCCTGCTTGTCTTCCCCATAACTTTGTTGTAATGAGCTGTGGATTTCAGGTGATCTAATATTATGACCCGAGGTCCTTCTCCTCCACTGTGATTTTATAGTACCACCTCCCCACCCATTGTGTGCTGCAGCCCTTGGTTCTATTTCCTGATGTTATTTCCCAAAATATGCTATTAGCTGTGAAAAAATGTGGTTCAGGAACAAGGTCCCAAGTTACAGTTCCCCAGTCCCATGGGGTGTCCCTCAGTGCAGAGGATGTGGTACTGGCAGCGAGTCCCTCTGTTTGGTTCAATTCTTTTCTTGATTGCAGGACTCTGAGGTGACATGCGAAAAGGCTATCTGCAGGTACAGTCAGGTCTTTCCTCCTCTCCGCATGTAGCAGACAATCTCGCCCTCTGAACTCACTTAAGCAGCTTCAGCCCATGGAGCCCAACCATGTCAGTCCAGTTCACCACATTCAGGCACAGTCCCAGTATGTACTGCACCAGCCAGCACTGGCGGTGGTGCTGGTTGGGTGGCTACCCAGTCACTGAGCTCTTCTCTGATACAAGATTAATGCTGCGGTCCAGAAATTTCTCTCTGAATGCCAGGGGAGTGATTGCATGGTGGCTTACCTTTGCAAACCCTTCTCCAGGCTTCTGGTTTTTTGTCTCTCAGTCTTGCTGTGCCAGTACATCATTACCTCCACTTTTGCTGCAGAGAAATTCTGCATAGCTGTGGCAGACGTGTGTTCCATCTCCTCCAGCTATCAGCTACAGCTCATTCCAATCTGACTGCAACAGCAATCCCATGCAAACTGAAAACATTCTGGAATGAACACTGCTGTTCCCTGGGGACAACCAGCTGTCATTTGGTCCATGGAGCTGTCAGTCACTCACAGCAGCACTTAACATTAATCACTCGATTAAGGATTGGTTGCAAAAGTTGTGCATTAATTTATTTTGGCCACCACAGGTCCATGAGCCATTCTTGCTCTCTTTTCAGGCTTTGGAGCCTGATTTGTGGTGCTGCCAACTTCTGACCCCACTGCCATACTGCCAGGGGTCAGAGATGACTAAGATGGTTGCCCTCCTTGCAGTCCCAAAGCACTCATCTAAAGTCTTAGGGCTCCTGTGTTTAAAACATTTTTCTGTGCCACCTTTGGTGTTTCCACATGGTCGCACTAGTGTCCTGGTCAGTAGGGGCAGTCAGCAAGGAATTCTTTCTTCCATCATGTGGGCTTATTGCTTTTGATCATTGACAGCAGCCAAGCCACCTTTGATGAGGGCCGATTGCTTTCTGACATTGAGAGTAGCTGAGCCACCTTTGATGTGTGATGCGGAGCTACAGTCAGAAGGTGTCAGACATGTCAAAGGTACTGCTGCACCCCTTCACTCCAGTCTCTAACTTACTACAGGCTTAGCACATAACATCACACAGGACACTGATATATGTTTGCTGCTTCAGTTGATTTTGCTTAGGCACCAACAGTGTAGCTGTAAGCGCTTATTGTAGTCATGTGTACTCTTCTTTGCATTTAGTCAAGTTTAGAGGTCCATGCATGATGTCATTGATTATGTCATTGATAAGATTTTTAGGTCTTGGCATTGGGATGCAGACCTACACAAGCCCGTTGGGGTATGCTTCTTTCATTTTCATAACTGATGTAATACAAGATAAATTGTTAGATGTCATGCTAATGCTAGACTTTCAGCAAGGTTTGAAGTTCTTTATTGCTAATAACTTGAAAAGTTTCAGCTCAGACTTCGAGGTTTAAATTTAGCTTGGGAAGCACTATTTCAAATAGACCGCCTGTTAATAATGAACATGCCTGTAGCTGTGTGTGTTTGTGAGGGATCTGTACTCACTTGCCATAGCATACATCTCCTGTATAGGAAGCTTAGTACAGTGCTAAAGTTACAAGCTATCCAGCAGTAGAAGTTAGGGGGAATGGGTTTGCTCCCCAGTGTGGAACATTTTTTTTTCTTTCTGACTACAATTGATGTAGTATGAAAGTGATTGTTAAACACCACTGATGATATTAGTAATATACTTTTGGTGAGGTATGAAGTTCAGTATTCCAGATAACTTGAAAAATTCCATCTTAGACTTTGAGGTTTACATGCAACTTGGGGAAAAAATATCACTTCAAATACACAGACTGTTAATTACAAAAATCCACTGCAGTGGTGTAGGAAGGTGGTGGTCTGCAGTCACTGTTGGATGTCCTTTGCCTCAGCATGCATCCCTCTCACCTCAAGAGATTGGGTGATAGAGCTTTTGGTACTGCTGAACCTTTGTTGTGGAACTCTCTTCCACCTTATATACCTGCAGCCAGCCGGCGGAGGCCTTTAAAACCTCCTTAAAATAAATTTATTTTTGAAAAAACTTTTAATTTTATTTAAAATCCTGATTTTAATTTCTGGGATATTGTTTTACTGTAAAGCACTCTGAGCCTTTCAATAGGGCACTATATAAATAAAATTTGCCTTGCCTTGCCTTGTCTAGCACACTTAGTACATCGGTGGAGCTACAGGCTGTTAAGCAGGGGAGAGTAGCGGCATGAGTTCCATCCCCATAGTTGAATGTTGTTTTCTTTCTCACTACAGTTTATGTAGTATGAGAGGAATAGTTTCATGTCATTGCTGATGTTAGTCATAGACTTTCAGCAAGGTTTGACATTCTGTATTTTTGATAGCTTGAAAAGTTTCAGCTAAGACTTTGAGATTTAAATGAAACTTGGGCAACATTACTTGAAATAGACAGATTGTACATTATAAAAATTCAGTGCGGCTGTGAGTGTGAGTATGTGTGTGTGTGGGGGGTCTGCACTAATTGCTGGATGTCCTTTACCACAGCATGCATCTCCTAGCAAGGACATTTAGTACAGCAGTAGAGCTACAGGCTATCAAACAGTAGAGAGTATGGGCCTGGGTTTGAGCCCTAGAATTGAGTATTTGTTTCTTTCTTACTACAGTTTATGTACTATGAAAGAAATCATGAGAGAAATAGATGTCATTGCTGATGTTAGTGGTAGACTTTCAGCAGGGTTTGACATTCAACATTGCTGATAACTTGAAAAGTTCTAGCTTAGACTCTCAGGTTTAAATACAACTTTTGAAACATTGCATCAAATTTCCTTTGCCACAGCTTGCATCTCCTGCTTTGGAAGCTTAGTACAGTGGTAGAGCTACAGGCAACCAAGCAGCAGAGGGTAGGGGGCCTAGGTCTGATCCTCAGAATGGTAGATTTTTTTCTTTCTCACTATAATTGATAGATGCTGTGTCTCAGACCTCATCCCTCAAGCCATTACTTTTTTTCATTGCCAGGTGAAACCTGTCAGCCTTCTTTCTGGCCACATAAGTATTTTATAGACCTTCTTTGACACCTTTAGTACCATTGGCACTTTGGTTACTTCTTGAGATCAACAACAGTCTTTTAGTCTTTACTGGAATTACAGACTGTTCAGACTAAGGCAAAAACGTTTTTTAACCTTGTTTCAAAGCTGATTTGCACTGCAGACATTAGTTTCAGTATTTCAATGTTGAATTTGCTAATAGCTGATTCACAAAAATAAAGCAGTCAAAAATCATCAGAGAACGAGAACAGCAGCACAGTAGGGTGGTGGTGAGGAAGACAACCCAGTGTTTGCTCCAGGTGGAGCTTTTACGGGGAAGACATCAACATTTAGCAACCTTCCTTTTGTACTCTAAAAGCCTCGTGTGATCTCGTTTGAAAAAATGGAGATAGGATTTATTTATAAAAAAGATTTTAACTGAGATCATATTACTGCCCTTGGTGCATTTCTCAATGTAATAATTACATTAACTTTAGAAACAGAGTTATGAAGGTCCATACAAAACATACCATATTTCACCATTTTGAAGCCACACCTATTTAGAAGCCACCCCCGAATACAAGCCACATCAAAAATAAAGTTTATTAATAGAAGCCACCCCCAAATTGTAGCCACAGCTTCTAGAGGAGGCAGCAAGCAGACTGGTGAAATCATGTGCATGTGCTGTGTGGTAGATGGTAATTGTCTCTATGCTTTCCTTCCCTCTCTCATGCCTACCCGAACTGCCACAGATACATTCACCAGTTTCATTATAGTTCTTTAAAAAGGAAAGCACTTATGTTTTTTTTTTTAATACTTACAGATAATTATAGCAGCCACATGGCAATCTCATAGTTGGGCAAAGCATTTAAATCTGAAGCCTCTTATGCTCACTGCTGAAACCCTACATAGTTGGTTTCAACAAAAAAAGCTACTCACTGCACTTTAGGGTCTCTTACAGAAAGAAGTAGGGCCTTAGAAGTAGTGAAGGAAGGCTTGACTTGCTCCCCACTTGTCCCCTGATCTGCAAATACTGAAGGGAGCACAGTCCGCGGATGGCACTTTGCATGTTAATAATTACAACCACCCCTGTTTAGAAGCCACAGCTAAAAACAAAAAAATGTAATAGAAGTTACAGCTCCTAAATGGTGAAATACGGTAATATCAAATCACCAAACAAGTCATAAATTAATATACAAGAATGACTTTTGCCTTTACAATACATTTCTTATGTAATTCATATATCAGTGCCATATAATAACTTAAATATTAAAGTGCATGAAATTAAAATAGTACTACAAATATAGTAGTATAAACTATGGCACCAGTTAGAGTCAGCTTTCCAACATCACCATCTTTAATGCCCATAATTAGTAGTGATCTCCAAAAAGACCTTAAATGCAGTATTTTTAGACTATATTTTCGAAGTCTCCTAACTATGAAAGCACAGAAAAAGAGATTTTTAAGACAACAGTAATGGAACAGATTACTACACTGATTGTTATGCGTGCCAACATTTTTAAATCTTATTAGTAGTGCGAATTCTAGAGGGATAATTAAATGACTGTGTTCATTTAGACCATCGACCCTTGGACATATATGATCAATCTAACCCACATGCATATATGAAATATGCAGTAATTCTGTAAGAAAACTGGCAAAAATAATTCTTGATTAACCCTATTTTGTATCAGACTCTGTATCACCAAAAATCGATTGACATGCATGCTGCAACAATTTAATGTCCTTATCAAATCCTCAAGGAGAGCTATGTACTGTACCCGATCGAATGCCATGAAGCAAAATGATGATTTGATAACAAGTTATTAAGGCAGACTAATTTTGTCAATAAAATCAAGAAAAGTTTATTAGAATGATGCCAATTTAATTATGTAACAAGGAAAATGGTAACTACATGGGATGCTTTTAAAGACACATTAAAGTCCAAGATTCTCTCTTATCAAATAAAAAAAAATGCAAATTAAAATCTTAGATGCAGAAATAGAGATATTTGATAAAAAGATAATTCAGGGAGATAAACAAGATATAACAGATCAACAAGAAATAATTATTATTGAAAAGCCAATTTTGATACATGATACAGGAAAGAATATGCTTAAAAATGCAAATTGAAATCTTAGATGCAGAAATCAAGATATTAGATAAAAAGATAATTCAAGAAGATAAAAATTATTGTTAAAAAGCCAATTTTGATACAGGATACAGAAAAGAATATGCTTCAAGTTCTATGTTATTGTGTATCTATAACAAAGAGATAAAATGGGAAAGCTTTTGGCCACACATGGTAAAACAACAAAAACAGAAAAGCAGTGTTTCCAATATTGCTGACCAAGATGCAAAGATATTAAATAAAGATTAAGAGGTCGCAAAAGTGGCTAGCTGGGTGGTGCAGAAGGTTGCGGCATCTAGCCTTACCTAGCATCATACAGGCTCCCCGGGTTCAGGAATGTCCTTGGGTCTTCCGGGAGCTGGCTGGGGGGGTAGGAGCAGGGTTTATCTCTCCTGGGGCGGACGCTGTCCCTCCCATGGTCCCATTACCACCAGGTAGCGGTCTGGTGGGGGAGCAGGCAAGAGGGCAGCCAGTAGGGTGGGGTGCTCCGAAGTGCCTGGTGTGCACATACCTCCACATGCACATACGTTCAGCACCTTGGACGTGTGTAGGAAAGACAAGGAAGGAAAAAAAAATAGAAAATTATGAAATAAAAAAAAGAGGTCGCAAAAGAATTTATGAAATATTACAAAAATATACAGAAGGCGCTTACCAGTAGATATTAAAGACAGTGAAAACTATATGATCAGACAATACCTGATAAAGTAGATATCAATAACGTTGATTTTGCATTAAAAGATATTAACGATGCAGTCAAAAATGTGAGAAAAAGGTAAACTTCAGGAAACGTTTTATTCACTGAATTTTACAAAGTGTTTAAAGGAAGAAATGTTACCATGGATCCTAAAACTGATGACTGAGATAGTGCCAGGAAATACCATACCAGAATCATATACAGAAGCAATAGTGATACTTATCCCAAGGGAAAACAAATCTTCTATCTACCACCTTGTGGTATTATTAAATTTAGATTGGAAATTGGCAGCAGAACTGTTGGTCAATAAATAAAGAACAGATTCCCAAAGTGATGCACCCCAACGAGAGGGGGGTTACTAAAGGTAGGTTCATCTTTGAGGGATTAAATCAAGTTCAAATTCCAATGTAAAATGTAAGCACAAAAGACAGGGCACATAGCCTTGGCCCTAGATGCCTCCGAGGCCTTTGATCTTTTACAGCTGCTTGTCATGTTTCAAGCTCTAAAGAGATGGGGCAACCAAGAACAAATTAAAGGCAAATGTCCATGTGCCAAAGCTCCACACCTCAGTGTGGGGCAGCCCCCAATTAGCTGTTTCATATGTTGAGTATAATTTTTACCTTTGTGGCTGCTTATTATTTTGTCCTTTATCTAGTTGATCCTTCCAGCCCTCCTGCTGGCATATTGAATCAATCACCACTAGACGCACATGCCACAACCTCCTGTGGCTGTCCTGAGTCTGATGCATGAGCCAGGGAGCAGCTGCAGCAATATGTGTATAGGATTGTTCTATGGCTAGAGCTATTAATAGCTCTGTTTTGAGATCTACAGGTGTTGGTGTTATACCGCGACCAAGTATTGATCAGCAATCAACTGTTGATCTGTACTTGGTCGTGGTACAGCATCTGGACCTGTAGATGTCAAAATGGAACTATTAATAGCTCTGTCCATACAGCAGTACTATACACACTCCCGTGGCTGCTCCCCAGCTCATATGTCAGACTCGGACAGCTGCAGAAGGTTGTGGGATGCACCTCTAGTGGCGATCAATTCAGTATGCCAGTGAGTGGGATAGCAGGATGAACCAAATAAAGAACAAAATAATAAGCAGTGACAAAGGTAAAAAGTGTACTTATCATACAAAACAGCTACTTGGAGCTGACCCACACTAAGGTGTGGAGCTTTGGTACATGGTTGTTTCCTTCTAATCATAATAATTTAAGCATTGTACACAAGCCCAAAAGTGAATTTCCATATAAATCAATATAAATCAGACTTTTTAATACATCTCAATATAACTGCTTCCAGCTTCTCAGTTCCCAGTCCTGGACAGTCTTGTATGTGGTCTTGGTCATGGTCCCTCTATGAGATCAGCTCCTGTTTGCTTCCTGCTTCTTGATTCCTGGTCCTGGTCCTTTCCGCAGCATGACTTTCAGTAGCTGCCTCCAAGTGACAAGTGGAACTTGTGTGAGATTGATTGCTATTGGATCAGTATAATGTATTCTAAGCTGACAGGTTTCTGATCATGTGAATGGGCAGGCATATGAGTTTGTGAACAGGGGTTTTAAAGCTAAAACTCTGTTGCAAATCTAAACAAATTTAAAATGGACTAATTATATTGTAATGCTTCGTAATGTGCTGTGTGAGTGTGGATGGATATAACTAATTGTGTCCGGAGCACAGGTTCAAACTCGCTGCTGTACTGCATTGAAAATTTACTTTTGGCTATGTCGGACAGCAGCTTATAATGGAAATAAGTATGCACAGAGCAGCCATTGTAAGTGGGTTCCACTGTAATGTTAAACGAAATAAGACAAGGTTGTCCCTCCCTTTTTTATTTATATTATCCCTGGAGCCACTGTTGAACACGATTAGAAGTAATACTGGGATAAAACGTATTTGCATAGGAGAAGAGCAAATCAAGCTAAACGTTTTCACAGACACATTCTGTTGTTACTGAGAGAACCAGTTACTTCTTATGCAGTGTTCAAGGTGGACATAGAGATGTTTCCCACCCCTCAGGTTTCCAATTCAATCTTCAGGAAGCAGTAGCCTTACCTATTACTGAGATTTCTTATCACACAAGAAATTCAAAATAAATGACTACTTAGAGAGTTGGGGAGCATCTCAGTGTCCCTGTGATATCGCATAGAGGTACATAAATGAAAATGCCACACATAAAGTAATGTTTACAATTAGCAGTGGGTGAGATCCAGCAGCCTTGGTTTAATAAAACCAAATTAATTTTTTATAAGTTCCTTTGGCGTGGAGCCAGTCCATGATTTGCATGGGTAAAATTAACCCCACCCTGATCTGAAGGAGCATAGGGTTGTCTGAATCCATATAATTATTATATTGCAAATAAAGATTCAGGAATCCATTAATATGGCACAACCACAATTTAGAGAAAGGTTAATAACACAGAGGATTATGTATGAGCAATCATACCCAACAAGGTTGTTTTTCAATCAAGAGGTTTCCATGGTAACAAGAGACCTCGAGAGCACAGCTCGGGAGTTCTCATTACCACAGAAATCTTGAGGTTTAAAAACAGCCTTATATGAGTATGGCTGCTCATACACAATCTTTATAGTGTATGAGCAGTCATTTCTAAAATCCCATGTGCCAACCCCACCCCCCAGTAATTAAAATACCTTATCATGGTGAAGGCTGTAGCGGTTCTCCAGCACCACTCACTTCCCGGGCCAGCTCTCACTACCACGGCTGCTTCATTGAAGCTACATGAAGAAATTAAAATACCATCAATAGCTTAAACTGGTTCAAGGTCAGTTGGCATTCATCTGTATCCCCCGCCCCCGGGTCATGCCTGAAAATAGGGAGAATCTGTCTTAACTAAACTAAATAATAAAGATATTCTGTCATGTTGTGCTGCACTAGTGCAGTACAACAACATTGTGCCGTTGCTACTGCAGCACAACAAGCCTGTTCTAGGGATGAAATACCATCCAGAACAGTGTTCCACCATACACTATAAATTTGATCACCCCAGACTTCCCTATAGAAAAGTTGAGAGATTGGTTAGTTTTGCAAGAGGGTTATAAAGAGCAAACAGATCCAGTCATTTCCACAGTTATTAAAGCAATTGGCTTATGGAAAAAATATGTTTCAGTTAATATCTCATGGATATACAATAATACAATACTATGAGATATGGTTTGAGTAGGATAAAGGGTTCTGAGCCTTATATTAAAAAGCTGAAAACATAAACATAAAATGTTTTGGGGAGTTATTAAGTGAAACAGGCTTTACAGAAACGGGACGAAATAATGCAAACAAAGTGTCACAAGGTACAAAATTATTTTCTTTTAATATGAATGGATAAAAAAATTTTAAACATTCATATAATAAAAAGTACCTTTGAATCGTGAGATGAAGGAACAAAGGGGTATACGGGAGTAATTAGGGTGAAACCATTAAAAATGTTTATATAAAACTATCAAGATTTATGAAGTCACGTAAAGAATGTATATAAAAATATAGAAATGACATGGGGGAAAAGGATTGAAGATTAAAAGTGAGTTTCATATTTGGAATAAAAGGCATATAGAAGCAAACAAATTACATATCAATGCCAGAAATTAATCACTACAATACAAGATAATTGCAAGCACAAATATGGCACCAAATTACCATTACTTATCAGACTGTTGACATATCTGTACCCAAACAGGCACATTAACTCATATGATTTGAGAATTCTAGTATATACAAAATAGATGGGAAAAACACATAAGGAATTAGAAACAGTTCCAACATTAAAAATACCATTTGATATGCAAACTCTGATTTGTAATGATTGCTCTTATGTAACAACTAATAAAAGCTTACAAAAGATCTCAGTGTGGGCACCAAGGCTACAAAGCAATTAATCTTGGAAGACTGGAAAACTCCTAAGCCAGGTGACCTTAATAAACAAAAATGGAAAAATCTGCTAAAAGATGCAATGGCTTTTGACAGACTGTTTGATCATGTGTATGGTAAAGAAGATTTATGTGACAGAAAATTAAATACTTTATTGACTTTTCAGCCTCAGTCACTTAGAATTAATGAAATGATATACGTAAATATGCCTCAAACGTTGTTGACTAGTTAAATATAAATGTATAGGGTGTCCCATCAGTGCAGTGGTACTGCTACTGCTTGCAACGCCAGTGACACAGCTTCAGAAATGAGCCTGGGGCACTGGAGGGTTGGCTGAAGGAGGACAGTGGAGCATCCTAGGGACACTCCTTCCTCAGGGGGAAGGAAGGCTACCGTTCCCCACTGTGTCCGAGGTGATGGTTGCAAGCAGGGGTGCTGGGAAAGGGAGGGAAATGTTGCCACACTCTGACACTGTGCATGATGTGCGTGAGCAAGCTGGGCATGGCCTCCGCCAATGTCGGAGGTGGGTGAAAATGGCAGCTGCCACAGAATGCCATCTGCCCATCTCTACTGACCATGACACCGTTGCTGAGACCAAACAGTAGTGTCCTGGATGAATTGGAGTACCCTCTGGCAGCCCCACCCTGGGGGGATATCCAGGGAGGACTGAGGAAGGGGGTAAGTCCTGGGGATCACAGGAGACAGGGCTGGGGGAGAAGGGAGGACCTAATGAGGAGCTAGCCAGAGGAGGAGATACAATATATATATATATATATATATATATGTGTATATAAATATATTTTAATAATATAAAAATATGTAAAAGAATTTATGAACAGAGAATATCTGTTTATGATCTGAAAATATCTAAATAAAAATAATATTACAAAAACAGCTGCGGGAGGCATTACTACCTAGCAGCGTTCAAGGTGGGTAAATTGATAGGAAGAATCATTCATTAGGCAGTTATATAAGCTTTTTTTTTAACAAGGTGTGACTTGGTGCATCTGCCAGTTAATAATAGATGTAATAAGAAACTATGATGTAGAGAAAGACCAATGGTCCATCCAGTCTGCCCAAATTCCCTTTTAAACTCCCAGTCCTATTGTCCATAATGGGCACTAGCACTCATTATCCACCCCCATTACCCTCCCTAGTACTACTGCCCTGAGTATTTATTTATTAATTTCTTTGAATTTTTTGTTAACCAGGTGGACCCTCTGAGACATGGATGTCCCTTTTTCGTGAGTCACTTGGACTTAAATACAAACAGCAATAATACTGCTCAAACATTCTGAAAACATAAATTGCACATACATAGTTTAACGTACATGGTACATAGTTAATTACATACAGAGACAATATGACATATACAGAAATACATTTAGTGTTGTCTCACATTGACAACATTACCAAGTGCACATGCAGCAGAGTTTTAACCCTGCCAAGAGAGGACTTCATTAGCAGGAAGTGCAGAGGTCAAGCAGTTCTGAACCTGTTGCTGTAGCTTATTCCAAAGGGATGGGGCAATGAAGGAGAACGACCTACGGCCTGAGCCTGTTCTCACCTGTAGTATTTCCAGTAATGGTCAGGATGAGGAGTGCAGGAGCCTCATCTGGTGTTTGACCTTGCAAATTCCCCTGAAGTTGGGAGGATAGCTATCTTTATCACTTTGAAGATGAGGCAGAGCAGTGGATAAGCCCACTCTCGCTTCAAGTGAGGGCCAATGCAATGCAGCGACACATCACAATGGTGATCCCATGGGAAGGCAAGGCACCTGCCGCAAATCACCCAGCTTTGTTGTATAATATTTTAAATCTGCTTATCTCTGAGTCATGGAGGAACTGAAGGATGGGGACACTGTAGAGGAGCAGAGGCAGCAATGTGCTGATGGCAGTAGCTAGGCATGCTTGCTTGGAGAGAAAAAGGCAAAGCCTATATAGAAGATCAAGTTTTTGGTGTTGAGACTTCATTACAGCATCATCATGGGGACTAAATGATAGATCCTAGTCAAGTAGCACCCCAAGATATTTCACTGATCCCACCATTTCCAGTTGTGAGCTGCAGATGGTGGACTGTTTAAGCAGATGCTGCCTTTCTTTACCTCGTAATCTGGGACCAAATAGCTCAGCTTTCATGTTTCTGACATTAAGGACAAACTTTTCTAGAAGCTATACTTCAAGGTGTCTGAAGTCTCTCTCTGCTTCCATGTTTGTCCAGTTAATGTCTGCTGAGGATCTGTACAGGACAACATCATCAGCATGCAGTTGTAGTGTACCCCCCGACCAATTGCCAGGCATCTCATTAATAAATATTGAGAAAAGCTGGGGGCCCAGTACTGAGCCCAGGGTAGCACCATCATTTATGTCCCTTTGCTCAGATAAACTGACTTGACTTGTTGTTTTTTGTTGGAGAGGTAATTCTTAAACCAGCTAGGTTGTCCAGACACACCAGCCTAGGCTTTGCCAAAAGGTGGTCAGGGTTTACCAGGTCAGACACCTTGGGAAGAGCTATAAAAATAGTACCCGTAGCCTTCTCTCCATGCACTGTATCCAGGATATCTAAGGTCAGCCAGATGTTCGACATTTGTCAGAGAGTGGTAGCATTCTAAGTAGTCCTGGAAATAGTTACATACAACTCTCTTGGAGCTTAGCCAAGTAGTTGAGTGGAGAGATGGGCCAATAATTCTCAATAGGGTCTTCCAGCCCTCCTTTGTCCCAGCCATGCTTGAATTATACTGTATTTCATAAGGATGTGGTCGGATCCCTCACTCCCATAAACTTCAAGAGGGAAGTGAGAAAGTTTTATTTTATGGAAGGGGTGGTAAAGCCATGGAACAAGCTGCTAGCTGAAGTGGTGGCACTAAAACCATTAATGGTTTCAAATGCAGCTGGAACAAAGTGAAGGGCTTAGTGGTTGCTCAGGGTGATAGTGGTAGGGCAGGGAGTATGGGGGTGGATAGTGTGGGTTAGAACCCTGTATAGAGAATAGGTCCCGGGTTTGTTAGGGTTTATGGGCAGACTGAATGGACTAGTGGCCTTTTTCTGCTGCCACTGTATATGTTTGTATGTTTCTATAAATGTCCAAAAGGCCAAAGGAGCCAAAGCATATGGGTCTCTCACAGCTGGTGAATGATAGGAAGGAAGGAAGGCAGGCAGAGGATTGTAGATTCTGAATGTATGCACATGCCTGAGACCTAAAGGTTTTGTACATACATCTGAAACAGCATACAACCGGAACAATATAAATTTCAACGGGCATCCATTAACATTAATGGGGTCTTTCTTAAAAAGCTCCATAAGCATCTTTGATATTTTAAAACAGGGCTGTTAAGGGTTATTAAAGGCAAGATAATGCTTTGCAGTGTATTTTCACCTAGACAGTACTCACTCAGTATGAGAAAAAGGGGCATAACTTTCATACAAGACCACAGACATAAATAGTGAGGTGCCAGAATATTTAAGTGTAAAGTACATTAGAACAGGCATTTGTCAATGCCGAATGTTTGCTTGCTGGCATTGGCATTGGCAGTGTAGGAGTTACAGAGCTGCATAATAGAAATGGCAGTGAAGTATTGAACTGAAGCCAACCCCACCACCACCCTGCAGAGACTGACAGGCATTGGGGTGTGCCTTTTGGTTGTCAGGCATAAGAGCCACACCATTTCACCACACCCTACCCTGCAGACACCGACAAGTGTCACAGTGTGCCTTGGGGTCTTTGGCCCTTATGCGCACCCCATTCCATCAGGAAATACGGTGAGATGGGTGTGGTATAGGAGAATGGGGTGAACTTTGGGGCTGAAGAGTCCAAGGCACACCTCGATGCCTCTCACTGGCTGCAGGGTGTAGAATGGTATGAGCATTACAGGCGAGAATCCCAAGTCACACCCCTGATGTCTGTCATTCTCTACAAGGTGGGGCGTTATGGTCGGAAACCCTAACGCCTCAGGCATTCGTTGGTATTTTCACTCCAAATTTTCAACATGTTTTTTTTTTGTGACCCTCACCTCATGAACAGTGGCAACATGTTTGTTAGCCAAAAGCTGCTTTTGCACAGTGACTACGGCATTTAACAGAAAAGGTCCTGAAGGAACTGGAAGTAATGAGAGTTGATAAAGCAATGGGGCCAGATGGGGTGCACCTCAGGGTCCTTAAAGAATTAAGAGAGGTGGTGGCTGAACCTCTGGCTATCCTGTTTAGCCGATCACTGGAAACAGGGGGAGGTACCCAAAGACTGGAGGACAGCAGATGTAGTCCCCTTATACAAAAGTGGAAACAAAGAGGAAGCGGGGAACTACAGACCGGTCAGCCTCACCTCAGTAGTGGGAAGATCATGGAAGCACTACTGAAGGAGAGATTGGTGGAACATCTGGTTGTCAATGGACTGCAGGACCCAAGGCAGCATGGTTTCACCAGGGGGAGGTCATGTCAGACCAGCCTCGTTGAATTTTTTGACTGGGTGACAAGGGAGGTGGATCAGGGGAGGGCAGTGGACATGGCCTATCTGGACTTCAGCAAGGCCTTTGACATGGTGCCACATAGAAGACTATTACACAAACTAGGGAATATGGGTGTGGGCAGGACAGTAGTGTGGTGGATAGGTAACTGGCCGGGCAGCAGGACACAGAGGGTGGTGGTAAATGGCTGTTACTCCACAGAGGGAAGAGTGGCCAGTGGGGTACCACAGGGATCAGTGCTGGGAACGGTCCTATTCAACATCTTCATCAGTGACATTGTGCAGGACCTAGAAGGCAGAATTTCACTGTTCGCTGATGACACAAAGCTCTGTAACAGAGTAGACACACCAGAGGGTGTAGACAGAATGAGAAGCGACCTGCAGAAACTTGAAGAATGGTCAGGGTTTGGCAGTTGAAATTCAATGCAAAGAAGTGCAAGATAATGCATATGGGGCACAAAACCCTGGCACAATATATCAGTTGGGGGTGAGGATATAGCATGCACCAAGCAGGAAAGGGATCTTGGGGTTATCATCTCTGATGACCTCAAGGCAGGGAAACAGTGTGACAAGGCAGCAGGTAAAGCAAATAGGATGCTGGGATGCATAGGCAGGGGCATCACCAGCAGGAAAAGGGAGGTCATAATTCCACTATACAAGATACTAGTGAGGCCCCACCTGGAGTACAGTGTACAGTTCTGCAGACCTTACCTACGTAAGGACATAGACAAGGTAGAGAAAGTTCAGAGGAGGGCAACAAAGATGTTACATGGATTGTATCACAAGTCCTGTGAGGACAGGTTGAAGAAACTGAATATGTACTCCCTGGAGGAGAGGAGGGAGAGAGGGGACATGATAGAGACATACAAGTATCTTACAGGGAGGAACAGGGTGCAGGAATGCACTATTTTTAAGCGAAAAAGATGTTCCAAGGCTAGAGGGCATGGGATGAAGTTGGAGGGAGGACGATTCAGAGGAAATGTTAGGAAGAATTTCTTCACAGAACAAGTGGTGGACAAGTGGAACACCCTGCCAGAGGAAGTGGTGGGGGCTGAAACAATCACAGGAATTAAGAATGCATGGGATAGACATAAAGGAATTCTGGAGGTCTGGGGTAAGAGGCAACAGAGTTCTAGGAAAACATAAACTGTTACAAACTCAAATGGGCAGACTGGGTGGGCCATAGGCCCTTATCTGCCGACACTGTTTATGTATCTATGTAACACCACAGGTGCAAAAACACATTCCGAAAATGATGTGAAAAATGACAGCTGTACTTTTCATGGGGAGGTGTAAAAAATGGCAATGTTGAAAATCTGCAGTGAAAATATTAAAAAAAAAAACTGGTGAAGTCACGAGCGTGCATAGGAACTGTGCAATGCACACCCGTAATGTAATTAGTTTGGGGAATTTTTATAGCAGATTGTCAACACAGGCATTTTGGGACCTCCGATCATGAACAGTGTTACTGTGATTTTCTTTATCTGTCCCGAACAATGATTTCCCACAGCGACCACAAATTTCTGCACTGAACACGTGAAAACACATTTTGCCCATGTTGTGAAAAATGATAGCTGTACTGTTCATAAGGAAGTGTGGAAAAATGCCACTAGTGAAGATCTGGACTGAAAATATTACAAAGTCATGAACTTACGGGGGTGCATGGAAACTGTATAATGCTCACTCGTAACACAGTCATTTTATGGACTTTTGTCACCAAATTTTCAACATAGCCATTTTAAGACCTCTGCTCATGAACAGTGTAACTGTGATTTTCTTAATCTGTCCCAAACATTGCTTTCGCACACCGACTGCACCATTGTGCACTACATGTGCAGAAACACATTTTGGGTGAGTTGTGAAAAATGGCAGCTGTACTGCTCATAAGGAAGTGTAATTAAATGGCACTGTTGAAAATCTGGTGTGCAAATATTAAAAATTTGCAAACTTGCGAGTATGCGTAGGAACTGCTCAACGTGCGCTCCTAAAACAGTAATTTTTAGGAATTTTTTCACCAAATTTTCAACATAGCCATTTTAACACCCCTGCTCATGAACAGTGTCACTGTGATTTTCTTAATCTGTCCCAAACATTGACTTCGCACACCGACTGCGCCATTGTGCACTACATGCAGGGAAACACATTTTGGGTGACATGAAAAATGACAGCTGTACTGCTCATAAGGAGGTATGGTAAAATGGCAATGTTGAAAATCTGGAGTGCAAATATTAAAAATTCACAGACTTATGAGCATGCGCAGGAACTGCACAACACACGCTCGTGAAACAGTCATTTTTAGGAATTTTTTCACCAAATTTTCAACATAGCCATTTTAAGACCTCTGCTCATGAACAGTGTCACTGTGATTTTTTTAATGTATCCCATACATTGATTTCGCTCACCGACTGCGCCATTGTGCGCTACATGCTCGGAAACACATTTTGGGCGAGATGTGAAAAATGACAGCTGTACTGCTCATAAGGAAGTGTGGTAAAATGGCAATGTTGAAAATCCAGAGTGCAAATATTAAAAATTCGCGAACTTACGAGGCGTGCGAGGAACTATAGCATACGCGTACAGAAACAGTCACTTTAAGGAATTTTTTCACCAAATTTGCAACATAGATTTTGACAGCCCACCTTATGAACACTGGTACTGTCATTTCATTAATCAGTCCCAAACAGTGATTTCACGCAGTGACTGCGAAATCACCCTTCGAGCCCGATTAACACCATGACAGTTCAAGAATTCATGAGGAGGGGGTCCCAAAAACCCCATGTTGAAAATTTGGTGCCAAAGTTCCAATAAATGCCTGAGATATGCATTAAAGTTGAAAAAAACCCTACCTATTCCATTATACAGCTTACCGGCATTTCCTCAGTTCGAGGTGGGCTTTGAAGAGTGCAGACGTGTTCCAGGTCCACTGAAGATCATCACGCCGAGCTCCAGAGGTAAGTATGGGGTGAGGGGGGTGTGGGGAGGCAGGGTGCACAGTGGGTGGGCTGCGGGTGGGAGGGGGTCAAGACAGCAGCGAGGGAAGGTTTTTTCTTCAGGGTTTTTTTTTTTAGGAAGACGTTACTTGACGCTTGCATGCTGGGCTGGGCTCCCAGCGAGGCAGCTAGAAGGCTGTTTGGGGGGCCTGGAGCCGATGGGGGATTGGGCACCCCCGTCGGCCATATGGACTTGTGCCATGCTGGGGTGGGCTCCCAACATGGCAGGTGTAAGGCTGTTTGGGGGGGCCTGGAGCCAACAGAGGATTGGGCACCCCCGGCGGCCATAACAGTGTTTGCCATGCTGGGGTGGGTTCCCAGCATGGCACTGGAAAGCTTTTTTTTGGGGAGGGCGTGGAGCCGATGGGGGATTGGGCACCCCCATTGGCCATACAGTATGTGCATGGAGGCGCGCCAGGCATGCAGTGTGCTTGCGTGCATCGTGCGTAATGAGGGGTGCTGCTCCTGGGCGGAGCTCCTTTCAATTGTACGGTACTACATTTTCAACTGCTGTCATAGACAGCTGCTGCGTTGATTGGAGAACTGCGACCGCGCCTGCAAACACACTGACTGAATTGGAAGATGGCTGCCACACCTCCGAAAACTTGGATGATGGCATTATGTTTCTTGCACATGCGTGCAAGCAAACATAAAAACGATAAAAAAGAAGCACTTACCCCTCTAGAGGAGAGAGGGCTGAACCAACCACCCTAAAATTTCACCTCTACATCTAAAGCTTCGACAGGGTAGTAATGGTTGGAAACATACATGCTTTTATACAGTCTACAATTAAAATGAGCACTTTTTAAGCAATCAGTTGATTTATGCTAATTAGCATATTTTTACAATTAAACCAACTGTTTGATAAAGAATGACTGAAAGGTGCAAAACAGAGCACAACTGATGTGTAAGTAACAAAGAACTATACACAAGCTTAAAAGCGAACACTGGCAACAAAAGCAGCATTAAAGAAAGTTACATAAATCACCAGGGTTGTGTATAAATATTAAGTTATACAAGTCATCTATCAAAAACCCTGAATATAAACTACTAAGGAGGAAGAAACATATTATCCTGATCATACAGCATCTTGTATATAATACTGCAACCAATGTAATGATCAAGAAGGCTAAAGGCATTGTTCAAGAATGTGCTTGTCACAATCATCGGCTTACTGTGACCTGGTCAGAATTTGACCTTCTTAGGTTTTGGTATCTTGAAAGCATCACTTTTTAAGAGACATCTAATGTACATTAATAATCCTAATGAGAATATAAAAAACAGAATAACCATCTCATAATAGTAACATTATCAATCACTGATGGCTCAGTAACTCTTCATAGATTAATGGAGGGTTTCACACATCACAAAAGATCCTAGCAATCATAAAGACAGTATGAAACAATATAAACAAGTACTATTACATCCAGTTTTGAGCAGTTATAAAAATTGTGCAAAACTGAGAACATCATTCAATCCATTTGGTTTAGTAGAATTTAATTGACGTATACAGTACATTGATTCTCAGCCTGTAATACAGCTACAGTTCTATCACCTCCCCTAGCTTTGGCAGGAATATAATGTAAAATCCCTGACTTTACAAGAGATGTGTCACAGTTACAATATTCAAGAAAATGCTGACCTAATATTGAGTTTGTGGTCTCATTTCATATAGCCAGACTATGCTCCTGAAACTGAAGTTTTGCTTTGTGTGTTGTATATCCCACGTACTGTATACCCTAGAGCACGGGCACCTTACTACATAAACAATATGTGTGATGTTACATTTAACAAAAGAATTTATCTTGATTTTTGTACCTTTTATCTGGAATTTAAAACTCAGTACCCATAACTATAGATCCACAAGCCAAGCATTTCTGACAGTGAAATACCCATTGTGTTTCTAGAAACACCAGTTTTGCAGTTTCTCTCTCCTAAAATGATTGTTAGTCAAGGAATCTGCCAGGTGTCTGAATCTATGATAGCACAACTGTGGGGTATCTGTAAATAGATGTGAACTAGACTGACCTCTTTTTAAAAGAGTCCAATGCTTTTTAATGATCTTATTTATAGCATTCATTTTTGGAGTATAAGTGGTCATAAAATTAATTATATTGTTTAACTTTTTTTTGCTGTTTTCACATATCAGTGACTAGTAAAGTCTCCCTGTCTTTGGCACTAATCTGTAAAAGGGCTTGACGCACAACCTTCTTTGAGTATCCTTACTGTAAAACATGTTTAGTAAGCTCTTTTGACTGAGTTTCAAAGCTTTGGTCACTACATCATATACACCTCAGCAGCAAAAATTGGTCATAAGATATTGAGTAGATCAGATGGAATGAGTGAGCACTATCTGCCCTCAAAGAATTGATAGCTGTTGGTTTATGAAAAGTTTCTGAATTAATACAGAGATTCTCATCTACAGTAGGTAGGTAGGTAGGTAAAATTTTATTTGTTCGACATAAGTCATTACAAACTTCACATAAATACATATTTTACCAAATACATTTCGAATAACAATAATTTTATAAACCTTTGGTCAATCTTTTAACTTAATACTTTTATCATAAGTCATTTTATGCTTAAGCCTGATGCACAACAGGCCTACTTAGAAATTCAAAGATTTCAGATATGTATACACTCTTTCCAAAACATTCTGATCTTTACTATTACATAAATATTTGACTCATTGGTCTGAGGGGAGACCAAGGGTAGTTAATATCAGAGACAACAATTTTCTCCTCTATATTTCAAATTGTGGACAATATAATAATACATGTTTGAGGTCATCTATGACTCCTAATTGATAGTTACAGTTTGCACCATTTATTCCTGGTCTATTTTGGTCATAAATGATACATCTTGCATTATAAAACTCAAATCTGTTCTAGTTATCACCCTTCTTTGTTCAGGGTTTCTAAGGACCCTTAAATATGGCTCTAAATTATGATATGTTTTTATTATTTTGTACCATTTAAAGTGTCGTAAATCATTCATTTTTGCCTGATCGTGTTGAACAATATCATCTCTAAGCTTTATCTGTTGTTTGATTTGAAAAAAAAGGAAGTTTATATATTTCATGTAATATGTTTCCCAGCCCCAATGGAAGAATATGTTCATGGATGGTTTTAATTATGCTCGATGTAAAACCCATGCCATTATACCTTATTTGCTCTTCAAGACACATCTGAGGAAGTCTATTATCGTAGAGCAGGAATAATAGTAATGTAAATATGATTCTTCTCTTTATAGCCAGGGTATTTAAGGGGAACTGACCCAGTTCTCTTCTTAAGTTTTCTGCAGGAACTGACTGTCGGACTTTCAGGAGGTACCTATATATTTTATTAATCTCTACCTCTAAAGATTTTTTATTAGATGGATTCCAGATTTCAGTAGCATATAAGATTCCCATTTTTATCTTAGCATTGATTACCATTATTAATCCTTGTATAGAAGATTGTCCTAATCTCCTATGCAATTTTTTAAATGCCTTAAAAGATGATTTTAGTTTTTGTAACATTATTTTTACATGTGGGGTACATGATAGATTACTCGAGAATCTTAGCCCCAAATAATCGTAATAAACTGTAGTACTCACTTTACTTTTATCAAGATATGGGGTGTAATTTTTTTAGACCTATTACCAAACAAGAACATGTTCATTTTCCCCATGTTTATTACCAATTTGTCTTTTTTACATAACTCTAGAAAATGGGAGGCTTTTCTTTGAAGGCCTAACAAAGAAGTCAAAATCAAAACCACATCATCTGCATAAGCTAATAATGAGACAGCATGATTGCCTATTTTTGGTGAGTGGAAATCAGGATTATCCAAAGATTCTAATATCATATTTATATAAATATTAAACAAAAAAGGCGCTATCAAACAACCTTGCCACACTCCTAAATTTGAGTTAATTTTATTTTGTTGTTTTCCCATCTTGGTCATATTTAACCCGTAGCCAGGTACTATCATGAAGTCTTATTATTGTATCCAATAGACCATGAGAAATATTATAACTTTCCAATTTTTCTCATAATATCTTCCTACTTATGGAGTTGAAAGCAGTACTTAGCTTGATAAAACAGCAGAACAGTTTTGATTTTTTTAACTGTTAAGTATTTCCATGTAAGATGATTTAAAACAAACAATGTTGTATAGTTGAACAATTCTCTATGAATCCATTTTGTGTTTCTGATATCAAGTTGTTATTTTCTGCCCATTGTTGTAATCGATCTAAGATAATTCGACAGAAGATCTTTTGTGTTGCATCAAGAAGACTAATTGGCCTATACATGGCCGGGTCATTTGTATTTCACTTTTTAAAAATTGGGCAAATTATACTACCCTTCTGACTCAGGGAAATATTCATCCTGAATACAATGGTTGCAAAATATATGCAAGATGGGAATCCACCAATAATTAAATGTTTTACAAAGGTCCGCCAGAATTCCATCTGGACCGAGGGCTTTATTGTTGGAAACTTTCTCAAGAGTGTTATACATTTCCATCTTAGTTATGAAAAATGCTTTTGGATAACTTCTTATGTTATCATTTTTAATAAAGAACTGCCTGTCTTCTTCCTCTTGAGAATCATATAACCTTATAAAATGCACTTCTCAGTTTAATGGGGTAATAGCTGCCTCAATCTTATTTGCATATTTGTAATAACTCTTGCTAATTAAAATTGTTTAGTGTCATTCTTTATTATTGCTTTCCTTAGTTTTCCCCACATTACCGTATATTTTGATCTTTCCATTTCTAATAATTTTTTATAAGCTTTCCTTGCTTTGTTTAATATTTTATTAGTATCTTTTGATCCCATTTTCTTCCTCAGTTGAATCAAACAATTCAATCCCCTCTTGGCCTTAATACAATTATGATTAAACCAGGTATTGTTCCACTTTTTTTGCAGTGTTTTCGAATAAAAGAGGGGGTTATATAGAAACTTATATCATTCCATATTCCTATAATCTCTCTCTGACTTATCTTAACTAAATTATTTTTAAAATTAGATAAACATTCTGCGTGTAATAGCTCTTCAGATTTTGTGATTTGAGTTATTTGCCAACATATTCTTTTGGTGTTATCTCTTGCTATGTGTATCTAGAAAGACATTTTGGGAATCTGAAGGGTGTCCCCAGTCCCAAGATGTCAATACCAGTAGATGAGCCGATTCTGTTCTTATTTTAATCCCTAGGTCCGGTATGGATGCTGATGCATCTAAATTACCCCATACTAAATCAATACAGGATGAACCTAAAGGGCCTATATAGGTGTACTCACCCTTTTTATCCCCATTTGTTCTACCATTGTAATTACAAAAAATGTATTCATTCATGATTTCTGTCAATCATTTCCCATTTTGACTACTTTTATTGTCCCGTGATTTCTTTATGGAAGAGAGATTTTTATTAATTACGTTTATCCCTTTTAAATAATCACTTCCAGTATATCTTTTTAAATGATTTTGAGAACCTCTAGCATTAAAATCCCCTTGTATTATTATTGAAAATTGTTCATAAGAATGTGTTATTTCCTCTAGCACCAGTTTAAACTGTGTCCAATCTCTTTTATCAATTTTCCTTTTTGGTGTAATATAAATATTAACTAAAATTAATTTTAACCTCTCATTTATAATCTTAAGGACTTGACTGTTCTCTAGATGAACATTTATCTTAGTAACCATACAGTTTAGAGAAGTTTTAATAAACGTAACCAAACCTGCCATAGGTCTCCCATTTGTATTGTATTTTATCACTGGGATAATGAAACTAGAGTATCCTGGTGTTAACGGAGGATTATCCGCCATCATCCATATCTCTTGTAAACATGTTCATTTTCATAAAGAATTGTTTGAGTTCCTGATCTGCTAACTTTGAGATCAGACCCTCAATATTCCATGTTAATATGACAAGTTTGTCATCCCTAATTTGGATTCTTGTATGTCAATCTATTTTTAAATGTTTCAATGTGGAGAATCTATTGTTATTTTTTAACGGTAGATACTTTCCCAAACCTGATTCTTGTTTTATGAGGATATCTCTGAAAACTGACTCAGTATTGGATAAATAGATTGAATGCTCATCCAAGGCTTGAGATGCCTGTAAAATTAGAGCTGCCCTTTGACTTGTATGAAAAGTAATGTCAATCTGAGGGTATTTCAAGGTAAAGGAAGGGATGTGAATGTATCTTATTGAACTTCTATTAATATTCACACCCAGGGCACTGGAAAGAAAGTCACTAATTTATTTTTTAATGAAACCTATAGATTGATTCTTTTCAATCTCCCAACCAAAGAGAGCTAGTTTCTGAGGCGTTTATCCTTTTCTTATTATGCTAATCTATTACATTAATAAGATATTGCAGCCGTTCCTTATCATTCTTTTCTTTCCCTTGTGTTTCTTTTGCTTGATCATAATCCAAATTTTCTTTTAAGGCAATGGTTGGAACCAGTGGCAGGGGATATATGTAAATGTCCTTCTCATATAATATCCTTTCTTGATTCCAAATTCTCTGGGCTATACCATAAGTCTGCCGGTACAACAAAACACAATTTTTGTAGTCCTGATTTGGGGGGTCTCATAATGAATATCTCTTTAGCGTGTTCATTCAAATGTAGAAGATTTAATACCCAATCTGCTAACTTGGGTCTTGTTTCAGAACCCAAACTATGGATTCTGTACATCTCACTTAGATATTCTTCCCTTGGGGCTGTAACCATTCCTACTAGACATTCACCAGATTCATGTTCCTGTCTCTGAAATACCTCATGTTGTGACTCCAATATGGCACCCTCTGTCCAAGTCCTTTATGTCCATGCAAACACTAGTACATGACAGAATCAGTACTCGTGCATCAACTTAATATTGGGACTATCACTCAAATCCAGTCCCATCTTGTCTTTATCTTTCACTTTTTTAATTTTACCCTTGTCCATATTTTTATTTTTTCCTTTGGATACATTTGGTTGACTTTTTCCTTTCGTGCCTTTTTTAATGTTTTTAGATAAGGCTAATTCTGGAATAGATTCCATTCCTTTTTGAAAGGGTGGAGGTAAATTAATCTGGTTTGCTTTTTTTTTCTCCTGTAGCCCTTTGTCATACTGAGTTTCTTCAATTATTATTGAATCAGTAATAGGTTTAATTTGATTGATATTAAGATTGTCCAATATAGCCTTATTATAGGCTAATTCGCCTCTCAAATTCTCTACTTCCCCAGTTAATATCCATAAATTCTCCAGTAATACCACATTTGCCAAATGCTGATTTTTGACCAGCTGAATTAAATGAGGGGATAAGGCTGAATTTGTAACATAATCTCTTAATAATACATTTTCTTCAAATTCTAAGTAGGGTATAGTAGTCTGCCTTTCATCCCTCTGCCTAGGGGAAGGAGAGAATTGTGGTGAAGATGATAAATTACTTTGGGAGTCATTAGTTATAACTTGTTGTCTCAAATTTTGTAATGTCTGCTCCAGTTCATGTAATGTATGACTGGCACTCTGTACATTTCTTTCTATTTTAACACCTGCCCTAGGTAGCCCACCATCAGAGCTCTTCATTTCTCTTATTATTTTGGGGTGTTTGCTAATCTTGAGGGCAGATTTTTGGTCCCCAGGTATTTTTTCTAGGTCAGTAGATAACCGACCGAGGGGGTCCACTATGTCAAAGTCAGAAAAATAGGACTTAATTGGAGAATTTTATGTCATTTCCACTTCATTAGAAGAATCTGCATCTGGGTCAAATAAAACTACTGACACTAAAGGTTGTGCACGGGACTCAGCTGAACATATTGAGTCCTCTGTCCAACTATTAGCAATATATTCTTCCAATGTGATCAGTTGTTGATCAAATTGGCTTAAAGGATGGAATAGCCATAGTCAGATTTCCTAAATCTACATAATTTTGTTTATTTTCCTCAAAAGGTTCCTTACTATCATTATAATCTTTTAAGGTGACAGGAGTATAACTTTCTCTATCAGTTTGAGGAGACCTTTTGAAAAAGGATGTGATTTTAGGCTGAAAGTTCTTAACTTTCCTTCTAACATCCCTCCTCCTTCCTAGCTCCACTAACTCTTCTCTTTTTTTTTTTTTTTTGGTTCTTTTGACCATTATCCTTCTTTTTATACTTCTGTTTTGGAGAAACTTGTAATCCGCTTCTTGTATACACCATGATGAATCACACTAATTTCACTTATATATGAGAAAATAGAAGTCAGGATATAGCCTAACTGAATCAAACCTTCTTGACTTATCAGTCTGATGGCTTTTTAGGGTCCTATCCAAGCGTAACGACTAAAATGTCATCAGGCTCTTTTCTGTCACGATAACTAAATAATTTATCTCTTAAAGTGTTGAAGTTTTCAAGTACTCAAGAAATTATAAATATATAAACACAATGCTTCAGAAGTAAGCTCAAATGCACCTTAAAATCCAATCAGTTTTTTATAAGATACAAGTAAACTGTTAGCTAGATATTGTTTATAAAACAAATTGGTTGTAGTTTCTATTAATTAATTGGTAACAGCAGCTAGTAAAATAGAGCAATAAAAATGTACCTTAGAATCCAATTATTTTTGTAAAATAGAGTTACACTATTACCTAAATGTTATATTATGCTACTAATTGACTATCAAGTGTCTTTTAATTAACCAATAATTGGAACCAGATAAAGAAAAGCAGTAAAAATGCCCAATATCTTAATGATCTTTTTAAAGTCTTCTAGTAACCCAGAAGTATCAAGAAAGTGGCAGTTCAATATGTATCTGGGTCTTCCAAAAAATAGAGATGCTAGCTAGGACAGTAAACCTAGTCATCTAGCGACTTTGAATGTAAAGTCCAGATTAAGAGCCCCAGACAAAATTTTCAGACACTTCAGAAAATATGAGGCAATCTGAACCATTTGTCTTCTCTTCTCCTTCCTCTCCTTCAAGTTAAAGGTGCTTCCTTTCACAATCTTCTTCCAGTCAGTCACTAAGATATATTAAAAGAAATACTCCTAAAATATTTTGTACAAAATACAACAAAGGTACAGCAAACGATACAGTTTAAAATTTTCAAATTTAGGCTAATTGTAGTGCAAAGTGTATTATATATGGCAGGTTCAAAATCAAATCAAAATCAAACATCCAATCAAATTAAACCAAAGTTAATTCATTAAAGTACTGAAATGCTAAACCTACAAACTAATATCTTTTTTTTTAGTGATTATTTCTCTCCTGCCCGACAGCCCCCATCAGCACGACCGGCCCCCCAGCCCGACATCCCAGAATTACCGAGTCTTACCTTAAGCCTGTCCCAGGAGCGGAGCCTGCAGAGGGTCAGGCATCATCCTGCTGCCAGCACTGTGATTTTCTGTTTTCTGATGTCCCAGATTTTACCCTGGGGCCCTAGGAGTAGAGACACATGCGTGTGGAGGCGTGCATGCATACTACAGCCCCGGTGACTGCCCCATCCTCCTACTCTTTGACTTAGCACCTGGTACTCCCTCTGGCCTGCACTGCCTCCTGGCCTCCACCACAGGGCAGTCAAGAGCTGAGGGATACCACCTACCCTCCCCAGAGAGGAGAGCTGCCTTTCAGCACCTCCATCCAGCTCCGCACCATTCCCCCCCCCCGCCGACCTCCGATGATCCATGCTTATTCCCAAACACAGGTCATCGGTGTGGGGCGAGGTAAGGCATCCAGTGCCTTAGCCATCAGTGCCACCGGGCCGGCTACAAACCAATATTTAAAAGAAGAAAAAATATTCTAAGACTAATATAATACCATATAGCATAAAAGAACTGCAAAGAACCACTAGAAATCTTTCTAAAATCAAAGTATAAGCCAAGTGTTACTTACTTTTAGGCTCTGTGTCAAATGTATAGTAAAGCGGTAACACTATCTTATTTGATGAATTTCCAGTACAGTCCAAGTTTTAAATTAGCGGCTGTGGCTGAGATGACTGCGTGACACAGCTTGCAATACAACTTGCAAAAATAAGCTGGAAAAAATAAGAAGTGGAACCAGGGAATACCTCGCACTGGGGTTAGAATAAAATATTCCAAAAAACCTTATCCAGCTACTGCAATAAAATCTTAAGTTACTAGAATTCTACAGAGGTTTATGAGAGCAGTGAGCCGAGGTCTATATTTTGTATAAAAATCCATTCTGGTTATTTTGAGCTTTACAGTACTTCCAGTCTACTCCCAATGACTTTCAGCAATACTGAATCACTCTAATGATCTAATCCCTATGTCTAGGTATAAATTAACTGTAGGTTGTAACTAGCCCACATGGCTATGTGCAAAAGGATTAATTCATTGGTTAACTAATAGTTATTAAAATATCCGGTGAGAAAACTGTAAGAGCTAATTACATGGAGAAATGGAAAAATACAAGCTAAACTGCGGCTATAACAAGCTATAACAAGCAGTACTGATTAGCAATATTAGCTATCGCACATAAGCATAAGCATCAGCATTAACATCAGGTGTTAGCAGTTGAAATTGGTTACAGCAAGAATGTGGGCTAATTTCACAATTAGATGTGCACTTAAAACAGATTGGAATGAATGGAAGGGACTAATTATGCATACAGCCTGTGTAGCCCAAAAAACCTGTGGTGACGAATTTACCAATTAGGTTAATCTTAACCAATTAATCCAATTAATCCAGTAAACCATCTATGTAACCTATTGCGTGTATATCTGTTTGACTTTATATTAAAAATCTCGTCAGCAGATGGAGTTACCTAAAAACATAGCTAACATATGCCAAATATACCTCAAAAAGATTCATACTCATACACCTACACACGGAAATGGCAAGGTACCCCGGCCAAATTTACAATTTACAAATGTGCCCCCCAAAAATATACTAAGCCATGGCATACACGAGCTGTAAGCAAGAAAGCAAGAATGACACAGGTCAAGTATAACAAATCAGTTGTAGTGGACCGAAGGGTTTGATAAATGAGAACAAAAAAAAAAACAATTAATAAGCTCAAAGTTGCGAATCATGACCGCATACCGTTAACAGAATAAGGTAAAATGAAGCTCCACTCTAATCTGGGTCAGAGTCAAAATGTCATCAAGCATCCATGAAGGAAACAAAGTCTGGGAGAAGAATATTGTTACAATTTTACAATTTTCACTTCTGTCCTGTGCAGCATTCACCCTCCGCAGGGCTTACCATGGGCCACCCGCCAAGCGGCTCCTGCCACCACCAGACTACTCTCTCTTAGGGCAAGCCCCAGAGCATACAAAGACAGAAGAATAGCTCAGTGAGACAAGAAAATCTGGTAAGGCTGAATTGTACTGTCCCGACTAAACCAATAAGCAGTCTTAGGTAACGTAACTGCAAGCTTAGTGAAAAATGAGGCAATGGTGGCATACCTTTTGAAGAACAAATAAATGCCTTAACTCAGCCCTGCTTTCAGTGCTTCTCCTCAGTGCTGCAGCGTGAACGTCACAACATTGCCCAGAAGCCTCCCGTATCTACAGTATACTAAATAACGCACCAAGAAACTCAGTTCGTACAGGGTCCATTTTGTATGTAAAATCCTGATTCAGATTGTTGTCATCCAAGCAGTTCATGAATATATTGGCATCTTCTTAATTTTCCTGCTATACACATATGATGTTGACAAAGCAGTGCTACCTGACAATCTGGCCAAAAATTGTTTACAAATGGATTCAAAACAAATTTGCCCTCCCACCAGCTCTGGAAGAGATTTGAATATGAGAGTACCATAGTGGCTCCCATCGCTGTCCCCCTGAACTGGTGGTAAAATGAACTGTCAAATAAAAAATAAAAAATAGTTACTGACTCAGTACCTACATCCGGGAGCAAGCAGACTGAATGGTGTGTGGGATCAGACATTGCAAACACAAGTTCACTTAAGGTTAGATGGAACAAATCAGTGGTCAAGACTACAACATTTGGAGTCTCAGAGGAAAAGCAAACCAGGAGCATTGGGTGAGAGAGAGATGAATCGTACTACTTGCGGTAATTGGCATCTCAGAGGTCCATGTGATCACATTACTTGCGGTAAAGGCTGAAGTTGTTTATTTGGGCTACCTGCGATAATTTAAAGCAATTCAGGAGATCAGGTAAGCTGATCTCTAATGCCTGAAGTTGCTTATTTGCCGCAGCTACTGGTCAGAGGGATCTAGAGATTGGGGTGACAGAGACAAATAGTGCTATTGTCAGTGCAGGGTTTTAAATAATTGATTAGCAGTTTTTTTCTTGGGACAATACTAACTATACAGAAAGTATTTATATAGGTTTTCTAGAAGTGTTATGTTTGTTAAACACATTGAGGCAAGTGCTGTGCATTTTCACAAAGTTTTAACACTTTTACGAGCAAAACGCTAATCAATTTTTAGAGTTAAATAAAACCCTGCAGTGGTAATGAAAAAACTGTCAGGGTGAGAGAGGTGACAGGACTGTGAGGAGGGGATGGGGGGATTTAGCATCTCAGAAGCTCACATACTGCCTTACAGTGTGGGGGAGGGTGTGTGAGAGACAAAGGCACACTTGCCAGAAACGCATTAGCATCTATTAACACTTGTTAAACAGGTGAAAATGGCCACCTGGGGACCATCTCTTTGCCAAGACATGTGCATACAACCACAATTCAGTATGCGAACAACAGAATCCTTTAACATTAAGTGACAAGGCCAGGAATTGGGACAACAGGATGGTGTGCATACATCCAAATGGCATACAAGTGGAATTAACCATAAGATAGATAGATGAATAGACAGATAGATATATAGATATATAGATAGATAGATAAATAGATAGATAGATAGATAGGAAGTCTTTCTTCACAGAAAGAGTGGTGGAGACCTGGAACAGCCTGGCCCAAGAGGTTGGGGGGTCAACACTGTGGGGGATTCAGGAATTCATGGGATAGACACAAGGGAGCCCTGACTACAAAGGGCAACCAGAGTGTCAAAATAGGTCTAAAACAAACGGGCAGACTAGTGTTCTCCTTCTACCATCAACATCTATGTTTCTATTCTTCTATATTTAAATACACCTGTCTCAAAACCAAAGTGCAGTACAAAGAAAACCATATAATACACAAATATAAAATTTAACAAAAATAAAACATATTACCCAGCCTCAACATGACGAAGATATAAATAGAAATATATGCATATTCATAAGAGAAACACAGACAATGTCTTCAGAAAAAGACCATTGGTCCATCCATTCTGTCTAGTTGTACCCTACTGTACCCCATGACCTAATGTCCAGAGGAAGTGTTTCACCCTCCTCTGCTCCACCTTGCTCCCTGCCTTACTGCTACTCCCTGAGTAACTGCTAAGCCCTTTACTCTGTCCCAACCCTGCTGGAACCCATGAATGGGTTTTATTTTATTTATTTAGTTTTTGTTGACCAGGTAAGTGTGCTTGTACCCACTACCTCTGCTGGTAGGCTGTTCCACATCTAAACCACTCTCTCAGTAAAGTAAAACGTTCTTACATCCCTCCCAAATCCTCACCCCATCAGCTTACATTCATGGCCCTTGTTTTTGATCCACCATTCCTGCTAAATAGTTCCTCACTGTTTACCTTGTTTATTTCTTTCAGGGACTTGGAGGTTCTTATCATGCCCACTCCTCCCCTCCCTTCTGGCTTCCAGTGAGTACCTGCTCAGTGTCCTAAGCCAGTCTTTATTTATTTATTTAGTTTTTGTTTACCGGGTAAGTACACTAGACAAGTTTTATGCCTATTTTCAGGAACGACCCGGGAGAGTACAAAAGGGTACAACAGGTACATTGATACAGTAATTGGTTCAGACGAATACATTCAGGTGCAAAAACAGGAGAAAAGACAATTTTTACAGTTTTTACATTTACGTGGAAGGTACACCCAGATACAGTGCTGGGGCAAGGTATAAGTTAGAGATAAATTCAATGACCAACAGGGCTGGTGAGGATTATGAGCATAGTAACATCATAGTGTCAGTCAAGCAAGGGAGGGGGGATTTGGACGAGGACATAGCGCAAGAGTGGTGACGCCAGAGCAGGAGAGAAGAAGCCGGCACCAGTGGACACCGGGAGGCTAAGGAGGCTTAGGACATTCATAGCGAGAAGCCACCTTAAGATGATCCCACAGGAGGTCCGGAAACTCTTGTGAGAGAGGCAGTATGGACTCTTTCAGGAAAGGAGTTCCAGAGCCTGGGGCCATGGACAGCAAAACTCGGTCCCCATGTTGGTGCGGGAAGTAGGTACACTTAGTAGGCCGGGCCTTGGGATCTAAGCAGGTAGGGGAGAGGTCAGCAGGAGCAAGAAACCTGGCCAGTTCCGGAGGGGTGCCGGAGCTAAGTACTTTACTCACGAGGCACCCAGTGCTGAAGTTAAGGTGATTGAGCAGGGATAGCCAGCCAAGCTTCTCGTAGAGCTCGCAGTGATGGGTGAGGCGGGGGGCGGCCAGGGCAAAACGACAGATGTTGTTGTACATTGTGCTCCACTTGCTTAGGAGGGTCTTAGAAGTATGAGCAAATATGAGGGAGCCGTAGCTGAGGGAGGGAAGTAGTACTCCCCTGGCAAGAGCTAAGCGAGCCGCTGGAGTGAGGTTGTACCCGACCAAGTAGGCCATCCCAGTTTGCGGTTTACCCCACTGCAGGCATTATGGATATGACTACCAAGGTCCAATTGGGGATCAAGCGTCACTCCAAGATATTTGAGGGAGGTCACGGTAGGGAGAGGGGAGCCATCTTCGTAGTTGATATGTAGGGGAGTTGAAGAGGCTCGTATTTTGGCAGAGGAACCGAAGAGCATAGCCTGGGTTTTGTTTTCATAGGATCTACCCTGTTGGCCCTGAATAACTTTAGTTACTCTACATTGCACTGTCTCTAGCCAGTGTCTCTCTTTCCTCTGATGAGGAATCCAGTACATAATACATAAAAATGTAATTTTTGATTGGCAGCAAGGCCAAAGTTATTTCAGTCACCATCAAATGTCGTCCTCGTTAGCCAAGTTTTCAGTTCGCATTTATTTATTTATTTAGATTTTGGTAACCAGATAAGCCCACTGAGACCAGCGATCCCTTTTGAAAGTGGGTAATGAAGGGGCAGACAGGATACTCGTGGGAAGATTGTTCCAAAGAAAGGGGCAGCAATCCAAAATGCATTGTGCGTTGTTTCCCAACTGATTTTAGTCTTGATTTTGGAACAACCCAAAGGCCTGTGCCTGAAGATCACAACTCACAAATATCAATGCGGGTTGCAAGAAGCTCCCTATGGTAAAGGGGCACCTGTCTGTTTAGGGCCATTTATTACAAAACTAAGATCTCAAAAGAGAACTGCGCTGAACCTGTAAGTCATTTTTCCCAATAGAAGCCGATTTTTAACTACTGGTTAACATTCTGTTGTTATTCCATCTATATGGGCCTTTTAATAACCTCATTGGGAGTTTCTGCTTTATAGTCTGCTGGTAAGTACCATTTTAGAACTGTATGATGTAGTTTATGTCCCAAACAAACTCAGAGTTCTATAGTAAAACATAAATGCATTGTGCCAAAAATAGAAGCATACAACATGGACATAAACTACATCACATAGTTCTAAAATGGTTCTTACCAGCAGCATGTAAATCAGAAACACCCAGCTGGATAACTAAACATCCTGGATAGCTAAAGCAATAACAGAATTTGTACCAGTATTTAAAAACAGCTTCAACTGGGAAAGCTGACTTATAAATTCAGTACAGTTCTACTTTAAAGTTGATCCACCATTCATCAGGCATCCAGTGCAAACAACGCCGCACACCAGTGTTATGCTCACGTCCGGTGGAGGCAATGAGTGTAGCTGCTGTGTTCGGGACTAGCTACAGATGGCGGCTGTGACCTGCAGAGATGCCCGGTAGAGCGCATTACAGTAGTTGAGATGAGAAATGACAAATACAGTACATGCACCAGTGTTAAGAGGTCATCTGGGTCCAGGTAGGGTACAACCCATCTACATTTTTCAGATAGTAAAAGCCACACCTGAGCAAGGCTGACATCTGTGAGATAAGTGAGAGCTCAGGTTCAGGAGTGACCCTTAGGCTGCACACTGCCTGCCTAACCTGGAGCGTCTCACCTGCAAAAATAGGGGGGTCCAAACTCTTCACAGTGGATTACGTCAAACGTTCTGGTCCCACCAGTAGTAACTCGATTTTGCCAGGATTCAGCTTTTATCTTCTGAGAGCCATCCACAAACTGATCTTGGAAAGTGCTTTCCCAAGCATAGCTATTGAGGAGCACTGTGTATGTCTGAATAGGTAACTGAAAACTCAAGCCATATTTACAGGTAGCAGATCAAACAAAAAAAGCCACACAAATAAAACCTGCTGTCACTTGAAGAAGAACTGTTGGGTTTGAAGCAGGATAGGGTAGGATAGGATAGGATAGAAACTTTATATAATGCTTTTCCAGAGCTCAAAGTGCTTACCAATAAAATAAATCTAATACAGTTAATGAATCACCGCAGCAACAGGTTTAATCTGATAAATAAAAAATAATAAAATCCACAAGATTTAAAATCTAATAGTCTCCTGAAAGCATCAGTCCAAACAGCCAGATCTTTAACTGAGATTTGAAAGTTCCCACAGAGGGGGCAGTGCGGATAATGAGTGGAATATTATTCCGGAGTCTAGGTGCAGCCACAGAAAAAGCTCGGTCCCCAGCAGATTTTAATCTTGATGCTGGGTCTTGTACAAGTCCCTCTGTATCTGAACAAAGAACTCTGGAATCCTGACAAGCCTCCTGGTGGATTGCCAACTATTCACAGAGGTAGAGGGGGCCCAGTCCATTTAAGGCCTTATAAACCAGCAAAATAACTTTACGCCATCTAGTTGGAAGCCAATGCAATTATTTCAGAGCAGGAGTAATAGTGTCATCGGCATAATGGTGGAAACTCAAACCATACCTTTGGATCACGTCTCCCAGTTGGAGCATCTACACTGTGAATAACAACGGGAAGAGTATAGAGCCCTGTGGGATGTCACACCTAACCGGTGACAGGGCAGATTGACAATTACCCTAAATCACAGTTTGGTGATGATTTCCTAGGAAAGATCTGAACCAGCAAAGCACTGTTCCAGACAATCCACAGAAACATCTCAGGTGCTCACCTAACTCCCCATGATCCACAGTGTCAAATGCTGATGACATATCAAGAAGAACTACAGTAATACAGATAGTTCCCCTCGATCCTTTGCCAGGAGCAGATCATTCAAGACCCGGACCAAGAGGCAGTCTCCGTCCTGTGACAAGACCAGAAGCAAAGCAAAGCAATCTTTATTTGTTAAACACTATTCCAAAATCAAGATCATAGCGTTGTACATAAAAACTCTAAAAAACATATGTAAAACTATAAAACAGTTCTAAAACAATTAAGACTAGGCAGTCAAATTTCAGATTTCAAACAAATGCCAGACTGAATAGATAAGTCTTTAAGGCAGGTTTAAAAGCCTCAGCAGTCGAGCACTCTCTAATCCGATGAGGTAGACAGTTCCACAGGGTTGGAGCCACAAATGCAAAAGATCTAGCTCCCAAAGTTTTCAAATGGACCCTGGGAACCTCTAGCAATCCCTCATTGTTGGAGCGGAGAGGGCAGAGGGGGCGGTAAGGGCAAAGGAGATCTTGAAAATACCACAGTCCCTGTCCATGTAGGGCCTTACAGGTCAATAACCTGACCTTGAAGGTGATCCTCCACCAAACCAGCAACCAGTGCAGTCCACGGACCACAGGTGTGATATGGCAAGATCTTGGTAAGCCAGTCAACAACTTGGCAGCCGCATTCTGTACCAGCTGCAGGCAGCGAAGGTCCACCCCCATTAGCCCTAGGTATAGGGCATTGCAATAATCTAAGCAGGAGGTCACAAAGGCGTGGACCAATGTTGGAAGATCATGAGGCGAGACCAGGTGTTTTATCCAAGTGATATTCCTCAGATGGTAAAAAGAGGTCTTGACAACAACCGACACCTGGGACTTAAGTGTCATCCCAGCATCAAGCGTAATGCCCAGATTTCGCACCTGATCAGAGGTCGTTAGCTGGTTGCCCCCCAGCCATAACCCCAATGGCTGACCAGCAGACAGCCCCTCTATCCAATGACCTGGGTCCACAACCAACACCTCAGTCTTATCCGGATTCAACCTTAACCAGCTGGCACTCATCCAATCCTGAATCTCAGAGGGGCAGTTGTTAAAGACCGAGACAACATCACCCTGCTCGGGTACAAAGGACATATATAGCTGAATATCATCTGCATAGCAGTGAAAACTCAGCCCGTACCACCTTATAATATCTCCCAATGGCAGCATGTAGACCGGGAACAAGATGAGTGAAAGCACAGAGCCCTGCGGCACCCCACAGGACAGGGGCAGAGGAAGAAATCCCCGACTCCGCTCTCTGAGTCCTGCCTGTGAGGAAAGAATGAAACCATCTGAGAACTGTCCCAGACAGACCACAGACCAGCCGCAGGCACTCCAATAACACACCATGGTCCACAATGTCAAATGCCGCAGAGAGATCAAGGAGGACCAAGATTGAACGTCTCCTCTGATCTTTCGCTATTAAGAGATCAAGTACTTGAACCAGCGCTGTCTCGGTACTATGCCTCTTCCTGAAACTGGACTGGAGAAGATCATAGACAGCGTGGGTGGTAAGATGATCCTTCAGTTGCAACGTGACTGCCTTCTCAATAACCTTGCCCACAAAAGGCAGGTTACAGACAGGACTGTAGTTATCGAGACGGTCAGGGTCGAGAGAAGATTTCTTCAGAAGGGGATGTACCACTGCCTCCTTCAGGATATTTGGAAACACCTCCCATCTCCAATGAACACCTAACTATCTCAGCCAGGACTGGTCCGATAACCTCCACACACCCCACCAGAAGGCATGTTGGACCTGGGTCCAAACTACAGTAAGTTGGTTGCAGACCCTGGATAATCTTCACAACATCCATGATCGCCAATCAGTCAAAGTCAGACCAGACAAACTGGGCACCTGTAACCTCCCACCGATCACAGCATCCCCCATTTGAGCGAGACACACAGATCTCTGATCTGATGGTGCCGACCTTATTTATGAAAAATCGAGCAAACTCCTCACACTTATTCTGTGAAAAGGCTCCCCAATTCTGGAGACAGGCTGGATTGCACAGCCTGTCCACAGTACGGAAGAGCTGAGGCGGTCAATTTCACACAGCGGCAATCTCCCTGGACAGGAACTCTGCCTTCTTATGGGAGACAGCCAATTGATAGTCCTTGTAATGGGGCATCAATCTAAGCCCGTCATCAGCCAGGCCAGATTTCCACCAGAATTGATCCATCCTTCTCCCCACTCTCCTCAGCTCCCTCAAAGTCCCATCAAACCAAGGGGACCAAGGGTGAAGGGTGAGGGGGCAAACATGGACAGGAGCTATGGAATCCAGGGCAGTCACCACCACCTTATTAGAGGCTAGTAGCAGCTCCCCTGGATCCGAACTTACACTCAATCTACTCGATAGGTCCTGTACCGCCATAAGACCATCAGGGGTCAAACCCCGTAAAGGGTGGTACCGGACCATCTCTGTAGGGGCAGGTCTATTGGGGGGAGCCATGAAACTGAACTCTGTAGTGTGGTGATCAGACCATTTGATGGGTTCCACCACCACATTGGAAATCTCCATCCCCAGTAGGAACACTAGATCCAACGAGTGAACCTGCCTGTGGGTCGCAGAGGTAACTGCCTGTGTAAAGCCCAACAAAATCATCAATTGGAGGAAGTCTTGACAAAACTGCGAGAGTTCATTGTCGAACCAGGCCATTGAAGTCCCCAAACACCATCCATCTGGGGTCTCCCAACACCATGTCGACAATGAAGTCTGCGACTTCCTGCAAGAAATCCTTCTCGCCCCTGGGTGGATGGTAGACAAGAAGTATTCTGCAGTCCAAACCTGCACCAATGATACACTTGAAGGATCTAGTGACCCCAACTGGCACATCTATAAGGCCCAGTTCCATCTTAAAACAAATGGCTACACTCCCGCCTCTACGATCCAGCCTCGGGCGGTGTATCACCAAGAACCCAGATGGAACTGCTGACTCCAGTATGGGACCAGCATTCTTATCCAGCCAGGTCTCACTGATGCACACCAGGTCTGATGTTCCAACAAGATTAGCAGTTACTGCTGTCTTGTTTTTAATCAACCTGGTGCTACATAACACCACCCGAGTAGGATGGGCAGTCGAGGTTGACCGCACTATTTGCCCACAAAAGATGGAGCCCCTGGGTATGGGAACCAGGCAGGGTGGACCCCTCTCCTTGGCCCATTTTGCTGCAGGGCATCTCCTTGACCCCACAACCCCAATCTGTCCACTCCACTCCCCTCCCCCCGCCAGGCTCAGACCCCCCCACCCCTCCGACTCCCCCTTGCTATTCCCAAGGCATGGCAACGCCTATATACTTCTGCTGGTAGTGGGGGACAATTGAAAGGGTGGAGGGCCCTAAGCTCAGCGGGATAGTAATACCTGACTGTCGAAGCTCTCTGCCAACATATATTGCTGCCCCTTAAAACCAACAGCTACAGATCTAAAAATCTTCCACTCACTCATTCACTCACCCACACACTCCCTCTCATACTGCTTAAATACTTCCCAAAATAACCCAACCCTCAAAATACTATCTCAGTCAATCCAACTAATGAAACAAAAACACTGTTTAACCACAGTTCACTGTTCAGTTGTGCTCACAGTGAGTCCTATATTCAGTTCTAAGTCCTTGGTCAAAAGAAGCATACCAAAGCTCCAGAATATGTTCATATAATGAGGGGGGAGCTCTCACCACCTCCCTCACTATTAAAATTTTTCCATTTAATGCAGCCATCTCACTGCCACATTTTACTCTTTTAAAGTGCAGAATAAATTACAGCATGACGGGGCCCTGTCACTGCCTCCCAAAAATAAATACAAATTTGCACAGTACCAGTATAGTCTTATGTTCGGTATCTTCAAGGGGTCAAGTCCACTATACAGGAGATCGGCACTCCCACAGCAGCTCTCAATCCATTCTCCATCATAAGCAGAAACACATTTTCCCCAAGAAAATTGGATCCAGGACAGGTTAGCACAGTCCCCTGGGTGGGTCAATCCCACCCCAAAGCAGAGCCCCAGTCCGGCGTCCCCCCCAACTTTGAGCTGCCGTCGCCCATCCGACTTTACTCAGACAGCCCACAGCGATCCCAGGGCCAGTCAGTAAATGCCCCCCAATGGCATCCTCTGACCTCCCAGGAGGAAACACACAGGCCAGGGACCTACCTCGAGGCGGGCTGGCTAGGCTCACCTCAGTCCACTACAGATGTAGGGCAAATCCTTCTTGGAGGAACAGTCACCACTAATCCAGTGCACGGCGCAACCCGGCAGACCTTCCAGCTTTCGCCGTATCAGCTGCTACCACCAACACATCTCCAGAGCACAGATTGAATGTTGCACCAATCATTAGCCCCATGTCCGAGGCAGCTTAAACTCCTGAACTCCAGCCACGGCAATTCTACCGCAGACACCAGTATAGTACTACAACGGCTGTCGGTCGGTCACACACAGGTCCATAATCTGCATCCACCAATCAAGGAAGAATACTGCAGGGGGCTTACTCCAATTGCTGAAAATCCTGGCAGCAGCACACCTGCAGAAAGAACTACGACCTCCTCAGATAAGTATACTGAACAGATTGAAACAGTTAACAGAATGACAGCTAGCACAATGAAATACTAGCCTTTGGCGTCTGGAATATAAAAACTTATATTTAACACACACACACAAAAAAAAAAAGATGAAAAAAATAGAAACCTGGTGGGAAAGGCTCATAAAGCTTGAAATTTTTCAGGTGCTCTGACAGGCGGATTGCCACCACTTTCTCAATAATCTTCCCAAGAAAAGGGAGATTAGAGATTGGTCTGAAGTTTGCAAGATTGTCTGGGTCTAGACTCGAATTCTTGAGGAAGGGCTTCACAATAGCCTCCTTAAGGCAGTCAGTAAAGATTCCCTCATGCAGGGAAGAATTTACAATCTCAACAAACACTGGTACTAGCACCTGCCATCCTGCCTTAACTAAGTAAGAGGAGATATGGTGTAAGATGCAAGTGGATTGGCACAATGCTGACAGCACCTGGTTAATTTCTACAAAATCAACTGGTTGAAAGTCCATCCACAGCATCCAAGGTTCATTTACCTCTACTACTTTAGCACTGCCTTGGTGATCAGTAGCAGAGGGGGAAGTACTTTGCCTTATTTCTGCAACTTTGCAACTAAGAAAGCAGTAAACCACTCACATCTCTCCAATGGACTTGGCACGAACCGAGAGCCAAGACAGTCTGGGTTAAGAATCTTGTCAACCAACCTGAAGAGGGTAGCGGGTCTGTTCTTCCCAGCCGAAATGAGGAGGAATAAAACTGTTTCCTCTCCCTGAGCGCTGTCTCCTGATATCTCTGATAATGGGAGACCAGGGCCATATTGCCAGAGAGCAGGCCAGTTTTCCTCCAACAGCTCTCAAGCATCTGTCCATACCTTTTCAGTCCCCTCAACTCATCGTTGAACCAAGGGGAACTACAACTTTGAGGACGTGGGTGGAGGTGGACTGGCACCAGGGAATCAGCTGCACCAAGCACAGCTAAACTGTATGCCTCAACTGCTGCACTACATCCCCTGGAAGAGGCAGGCAAAATCCCTGAGATGTCCACATGAGCCCAAAAATCTTCAGGCCGAATACTCCTCCAGTTACACCAGTGAATCATCTCAGTAGGGGCTGGAGTAGTAAAAAACTCACTCGTCAATTCGAACCACAAAACAGAATGGTCAGACCAGACAACTGGTTCTACAGATAATATTAGAGATTCCCAAACTGATAGTGAAAATCAAATCAAGCGTGTGCCACATGGGTTGGGGCCCTTACATTTTGATAGACATCCAATGATTCCATTAAATTTAGAAAATCTTCTGCAAATGAAGACAAGGAGGTGTTTACCCATGCATTGATATCCCCCAGAATAGTAAATCTCTGGGAATCCAAGACTATGGATGACACCAACACCAACTCAGAGAAATGCCCCAAAACTCACTCTCCCTGCCTGGCAGGTGATAGACTAACATAAACATATAATCTAGAACCCCAACACAATTAATGGCCACTGCTTCAAAGGAGTCATATGACTCCAGAAGAAGTCTGACACATTGCATGTGTGGTCCAAAAATTATGGCCACGTCACCCCCCCACCCCCACGTCCAACACGAGGGCAGTGAATTAAGGAGTAACCTGGGGGAACCAGCCCTGATAAAGTAGGACTGGGATTTTCATCCAACCAGGTCTCCATGATAAAAATCAGATGAGGCTTATCTAGATCAAATAAGTCATACAAGATTGTAGTTTTATTAACTATTGACCTGGAATTCAAAAACAACACTCTTACAGCAATGGGTTGCCCACCTCATGTGCCCTCACAGCCAGATTATAATTGGAGAGGGGGATTTCCAAAAGACAGGGAAAGCCCCTATCCCTCCAAAACTTTCTTGTCTCTCTCCTCCATACTGCCCTACCTTACTGCTCTTTGTTTTTCTTAATAGCCCTCGCTGTTTACATACATTAAATACCTCCTCCTGTAGAGCAGGCAGCCAGCCCTGGACTGGACGTAGCTGTCTTAAACTACTGAAGGAGTATCTAATAACACTGGGCCTAGGCACATTTTAAATCTCCACACCATGGTCACTTGTTATACTGTTTGTATATCTACAATCAAAGCCCTCTGCTAGTAGCTGAGAGTGGGCAGTCCAGTAAAGGGGGACCACTCACAGCTCTCTTAAGGCTAAATCTGAGAGATAGGCCCCTATTCCACCTCCCTTGGCAGCCAGGCAGGGGACACCGAGAAATATGCATGAGACCAACATACACCAATAGTCAAACAAAGCATGCATAATCATATATTTCAAAAACATTCAATAGATATGCCAGTAATTGAAATAAGAAAATGGTGAAAAGCAGGTCCATATGACAAGTCCCACCACTGGCCAAACTTCAAAGTACCAGGGTGTTCACTGCTGGTCACTCCATGTTTGGCAACTCATCCAAATGAACCACCTCTAACTTTACCTTGTAACAGCAGTTTTTGTTTATTTGTGTTTTGTTTTTTTGTTTGGTCTGCTGTCTTGGAGTTGGAATCTGCAATGACATTCGGACTATGCGCCAGAGGTTTGCTTTTCTGTTTCCATATTTACGAATCACCTCTCCTAGTGGAAAGATGATTTCACTAACAGCCCTCTCAAAGTTCATGCTCCAGGACTGCTCACTAGAAAGTCCATTGTCATAGAGTACGAACAAAATAAAAAAACAGAAAACTAACATTCTAGAAAGACAAACTTGTTACAAAATTTAAAAAAACACCAGGAAATAAAAAGACCTCCCCAAGGCTTACAGCAAGAGATTCACACAACTCCTGCAGGAGCCCCTCATGCAAAGTGCCAGTCATATGGCTCTCTGCTATAGCAGGGACTTGACCCTACCCTCAGCTCAATGTCGAGGGACCAATGCACACTGCCACACCTCATCAGCTGGCCCCATTAAGAGAGACATCAATCGAACACAGGGCAAATGCGAGTCAGTTTAATGGTATTTACAGGCTGAATGTCTAAGCTTGTCCATAGAATACAGAGCCAATAACAGCAGTGGAGGTAGCTGGATGAGGAAGATAGGCAGACTTCCAAAGATATCTCATTCTTGATTTTGGTGACACCAGAAATAACTCCTTCCCAGTTTCTGCGACATCAGCGATGGCCCATTCCCAATTTCAGCCCATCCATAATAACTTATTTCCAGGCCCTGTTGTGAGAGGAATTCTGGGCCCTGGCAAAAGTTCAGACTCTGGGGCCCCTATGCAGCTGTGTATAGTAGCATGCCAGGTGGCCATGGCCCCTCTTTGGCGCCGGGCCCCAGGAATTATCCCCGGCTCCCCCACCCTCTCATGGGCCCTAAAGTAGCGACAACCCATTCCCAATTTTAGCTCAGACAGTAATGGTGCATTCTTAGTTTCTAATTTCAGTCCCATTTGTAAATAACCCTTTCCCAGTTTCAGTTCCATCAGCGACAGCTCGTTCCATGTTTCAGCCCCGTCCATGATAACCCATTCCCAGTTTCATTCTTATCAGTGGTAGCTGATTCCCAGTTTCAGTGCAATCAGTGATAGTCCATTCCCAGTTTCATTCCCATCAGTGATAGTCCATTCCTTTTCATTTCAATCACATCTCCAATAACCAATTCCCAGTTATTGGGACATCAGTGATGGCCCATTCCCAGTTTCAGTGACATCATTGATGGCAAATTCCCTGTTTCAGTCCCATCAGTGATAACCCATCCCCAATTTCAGTGACATCAGTGATAGTCCATTCCCAGTTCCAGTCCCATAAGTGATTGCCCACTCCTTGTTTCAATTCCATCAGAATAGCCCATTCCAGTTCCAGACCCTTCAGTGGTAGCCCATTCCACTTTCAGTCCCATCAGTAACAGCCAATTCCCAGTTTCAGCCCAGTCAGTGATAGCCCATTCCCAGTTTCAGTCCCATCAGTTATTGCCCATTCCCAGTTTAAGTGACACAGTGATAGCCCACTTCCAGTTTCAGTGACATCAGTGATAGCCCATTCCTAGTTTCAGTGACAACAGTGAAAGCCCATTCCCAGTTTCAGTGACACCAGTGATAGCCCATTCCTAGTTTCAGTGACAACAGTGAAAGGCCATTCCCAGTTTCAGTGACACAGTGATAGCTCACTCCCAGTTTCAGTGACACCACTGATAGCCCGTTCCCAGTTTCAGTGACATCAGTGATAGTCCATTCCCATTTTCAGTGACACCAGTGATAGCCCATTCCCAGTTTCAGTGACATCAGTGGTAGTCCATTCCCATTTTCAGTGACACCAGTGATAGTCCACTCCCAGTTTCAGTGACATCAGAGAAAGGCCATTCCCAGTTTCAGTGACACAGCAATAGCTCACTCCCAGTTTCAGTGACACCAGTGATAGCCCATTCCCAGTTTCAGTGACAACAGTGAAAGCCCATTCCCATTTTCAGTGACATCAGTGATAGCCCATTCCAAGTTTTAGTGACAACAGTGAAAGCCCATTCCCATTTTCAGTGACATCAGTGATAGCCCATTCCAAGTTTCAGTGACATCAGTTATTGCCCATTCCCAGTTTAAGTGACACAGTGATAGCCCACTTCCAGTTTCAGTGACACTAGTAATAGCCTGTTCCCAGTTTCAGTGACATCAGTGATAGTCCATTCCCATTTTCAGTGACACCAGTAATAGCCCATTCCCAGTTTCAGTGACATCAGTGATAGTCCATTCCCAGTTTCAGTGACACCAGTGATAGCCCATTCCTAATGTCAGTGACATCAGTGATAGTCCATTCCCAGTTTCAGTGACACCAGTGATAGCCCATTCCCAGTTTCAGTGAAATCAGTGATGGCCCATTCCCGGTTTCAGAGACATCAGTGCTAGCCCATTCCCAGTTTTAGTCCTATCAGTGATAGCCCATTCACAATTACAGTGACACAGTGATAGCCCATTCCCAGTTTCAGTGACACCAGTGAAAGGCTATTCCCAGTGTCAGTGACATCAGTGATAGCCCATTCCCAGTGTCAGTGACATCATTGATAGCCCACTCCCGGTTACAGTGATACAGTGATAGCCCATTCCCAGTTTCAGTGACACTAGTGATAGCTCACTTGCAGTTTTAGTGACAGAGTGATAGCCCACTCCCAGTTACAGTGACACAGTGATATCCCACTCCCAGTTTCAATGACACCAGTGAAAGGCCATTCCCTGTTTCAGTGACGCCAGTGATAACCCATTCCCAGTTTCAGTGACATCAGTAATGGCCCAATCCCAGTTTCAGTGACATCAGTGATAGCCCATTCCCAGTTTTAGTCCTATCAGTGATAGCCCATTCCTAAGTACCAGGCACACAGAAGAGGATATGGAAAACTGAGCGCGCAGTGATGCCATGGCACACGGCAACCCTGCCGGCATCTGCCTACATCCTGCAGTGCCTCTGATCTCCACCGGGGTCGCTGGGACATCGGACAACCCACCATCCCCCCCCCCGGGAGAAGAGAGCAGTCCATCAGACACTCAATCCTCTCCTCCTCCGCTGACCCCCGGCTAGTTTTGCTTTAACCGGGTCATCAGTGCAGCGCAAAGTGTGGCATCCAGCACCTCAACCTCAGCACCACCACCAGGCCAGCAATAGTGCATTTTAATATTTTTATAAACACGTTTAACTGTAGCTGCATTAAATCATGCGTCAACAGTATAGTGTAAAGAAACTGGGGGATTAAAAAGAGAAAGAGAAGGAAACAGTAAAAATAACATAGAAGTAACTATGCTAGTGTCTCTTATATACCATGAACACTTCAAACAGTTTTTTCATTATCATTAAGGAAAAAGTATTTCTCTGTCTATTGTATTCCATAAACCTTTCAAGCAGTTTTTTCATTATCATTAAGGAAAAAGCAGTTCTCTGTATAATACATGTTTAAATCAACCATAGGTGCCGGAACAGGGGGGGCCACTAGGGCCATGGCCCTACCACTTTTATTAGTGGCCCTATCGCTTTTTGCTATCATGGTAATATATTTAATAGGGGAAAATTTGCCGCTTACGTCCTTGGCCCTACCACTTTTCAAACCATTCCGGCACCATTGAAATCAACCAGCTATTGGAGGAGAAATGAAAAGAAAATAGGATAGCACATAAAAAGAGAGGGGGGAGTGAAAGAAAGAAAGAAAGAAAGAGTGCTAATCAAGGATGCCAAGGATATTGGATTTTATACTGAATATCATGGCAACCTAAATTAACAATGGCAACAAGAAGTATGAATGCCTGTGGTCTTTTAAGTAAGGATCCAACTGGATCTTTTACCAGACTCAGGAAATTCCTTATGGCAACCAGGAATCCAGATTTTAAGACTGTCCCCTGTTTTAATGAACCTGGGAGGGAAGAGAATGCGAGACAAGGGTTAAAAAAATGAACCAAACCTTTAAGGCATGTTGAATTCTTATTTGTGATGCTTCAAAAATGGTTTTAAATCCCATCTATCATTAAGTCCTTTCGGTTTTACACAGTCCAGTTTATTGATCCACATACTTTCCTTCTCCAATAATATGTTTGGTCTGTCTCCCCCTTCCTTAAGTGGTGATACCCATTCTGGAGCTATGAAGTATATGTCTTCAGGTTTGGACTCATGGGGCTAGACAGTCAAAGGAGTTGCACCAGCACAACTCCAGAAATGTGCCCCAGGGTAATATCCAAAAGGGGGGTTTACGCAACAAAATTCCTGATGTGCCACAGCGCAAAGATAATGTATGTGGCTCATCTCCAAGGGGTGTGCCCATGCGGATCTGGCACATCTCGATATTCAGCCGAGATGTGCGGTGCATATGCCGGCACATCCCAGAGATGTGCTACATACCTGAGTACAAAGTTGAGCATGGAAAAATCATGCTCAAGTGGAAGCCACCCACAGGTGAACTGCCGTAATGCAAGGCACAACACAGCAGCCGCCGCCAGCCGTGGCTTCCCCCCCAGAACACAGTACAGAAGCACCCACAATATTCCCTGGTGGTCCAGTGGCACCCCTCTCCCCATCCTGTAACCCCGATCGCCTGAAATGAATGTTTTTTTAATTCCGTGATGGTCTAGTGGTACCGCCCTCCCTGCCTGTAACGCCAATCACCGAGAAATTGTCCAAATTCATTCCCTGGTAGTCTAGTGGTCCTCTCCCACCCTCCCACACAGGACCCCAGCCCACCCAGCCCCCGGTCATCAGCGGACAACAAGCCCACCCACATACCTCTGTAGCTGCTCAACGAATGATAGCTTGCAGTATCTCAATGAGCTCATTGGTCCACACTGTGGACCAATGGGCTTTGCAGTGCAGTGCATACTGTGATAGGGAATACATATTGCGGTCCTCTGTGCAGTCCTTGCACCATTTTTGTTGCCCTTCTCTGTGCTGCCTCTATTTTGTCTATGTCCTTTTGGAGATGCAGCCTCCAGAACTGTACACAGCACACCAGATGAGGTCTCACTAGTGATCTGTACAGTGGCATTGCCACCTCTTTTCTTCTGCTGGTGATACCTCTCTCTATGCACCCTAGCATCTCACTGGCTTCCCCCACAGCCTTCTCACATTGTTTGGTTACCTTTACTTGCTGAAATCCAGGTAGGCCACATCTACCACCTCTCCCTTATCTACCTCCCTGGTCACCCAGTCAAAGAAATCTATCAGATTTGTTTGACAAGATCTTCCCACTGTGAATCCATGCTGCCTTAGATCCTGTGCTCTGCTAGATTCAAGAAATATCACAATCCTTTCCTTCAGCAGTGATTCCATTAATTTCCCCACCACTGAGGTCAGACTGACTGGCTTGTACTTGCCAGCCTTCTCCCTGTTCCCTCCTCTGTGGAGAGGGACTACATTTGCCCTCCTCCAGTCCCCTGCAACCACCCCTGTCTCTATAGATTTGTTGAATAGGGCTGTTAAAGGTGCTGCCAGCACCTAAGTTCTTTCACTATTCTGGGATGTATTCCATCCGGCCCCATAGCCTTGTCCCCTTTCAGATTCTCACATTCCTTTAGAACTCTTTTCTCTATAAATGGGCTGGTGTCCACCTCTCTCCCACTGGTGCTCCTATCCCCCAATAGTGGTTCTTCTTCTTCTCCTTCTTCTGTGAATATTGAACAAAAATATTTGTTCAGGATTGTTTCCTTTTCTAGGTCCCCCTCTGTACACCTCCTTCCTCCCTTTTTAACCTCACAATCCCATCTCTGGTCTTCTTTCTATTACTAATGTATCTGAAAAAGATCTTGTCTCCTTTCTTAATTGCCTTGGCTTTTTTTTCCTCAGTTTGCAACTTTGTGCTCCTGACTGCTTTCCCCACCTTCCTCTGCTTTTAAAGATACAGTTCCCTGTCTTCCCTCCTCTGGGTTACCTTGTACCTCCTGAAAGCTAGCTTTTTCTCTCTTACCTTCCCAGCTATGTCCTTTGAGAACCATTGTGGTGTAACCCCCCAAATGGGGGCTTACATTGTTGCCACCTGTCTCCTGTTCTGCTTCCATTGGTGGAGCACCTCCCGTTGCCTGCAGGTCCCTGATATGTCCCCTGTATTTGTTTTCACTGCCACTGGCCTGAGTCTTTATGGTGCCCCTGTGCCCTGAGAACCCCAAACAGCCCTTATTTTGTTTTGCCCTTCCAGGGCAAATCGGAGCTGTTGCAGAGCTGCTGCCCAGTGGGCGGGTGGCTCGAGCACCAGAAAGTGCTCCCAATGTTTACTGCAACTTGCAGTACATCTCGGCTTGCCCCTTGCATGGTCCCAGTCCTAAATTAAATAAATGGTTGCGAGGGGGGGACCGGAGACCTGGTACAGCAGGCACAAGGAGAACTGGGGTTGTGTTGCAGGTGAAAGCGCATGGGCATACTTGTGTCTTGACCGCAGTCGTGGTAAAAGAATGGATTCCCGGTGGATCTGGTCCCACCTGGGTCTGACTGGGGACCGGTGACCATTGTGGAACCCTGAAGAGCCCTCCCTGACTTGTAAATAAAGAGCGCCACAAGTGCTCAAATGAAGGGGCTCATGAATATTAATGAGAGCCCTGGGAGCCTTATGAATATTAATGAACCACCCACCCTAGCGCAATGGCAGCTAAAATATTGGTGCTAGCGACAGGCAAGAATTTGTAAATAAATGTAAACTGAGGGCAGTATCTGAAAGGGCACAACAGGGCTATTATCTAAGGGGGGGGTGGAAATTATTTAAATAAAATAAATATACTGGCTATGCCAGTCTAGAACATTGGGACTCAGATGAAATGTCTGTCTGCTGCCTAGGGGCATTGTATTTCAACAACAGTGACAGGCTAGAGACTGAAGCAAAGTGTTTGAACTAGGCAGCAATCATGAGGGCACAGGATTAGCTACTGGACTGTGAGGCAAGAAAGCAAATAAAATATTTCACCTGGCTGCACCAGAACTTTAAAGTTAGGACTGTGGTAAACTGCAAGGGGACTGTGAGTATTAGCAACCATGTTTGTGCAGCAACAGCCAATCAGAAAGTCAGGATTTCAAGCAAGGATTGTTGGGACAGTGTCAGAGACTTAAGGGACATTGCCAAGTGCATGTGGGAAAAAAGCAGGGACCTAATTCAAGTACCAAAATAGGGTCCTATTGTGCATTGAGTGAGGCTAATGAATATTCATTTTATGGATTGACAAGTGATTTCAGCATATCGTTGTGGGAGTAACAAGTGGTCTCAGCCAAACAGGAGCCCCAGAAGGACTCCATAAAAGACAATGTTTTCCAGGATGAGCAGTGTTCCAGTGGGAGCCCCTCCAGAGGGAAGGGGGCTCAGGCCCGCAGCTAAGTAAAATGGGTCTAGTTCTAGTTAAGTGTGGGCCCCTCCACAGGGGAAGGGGGGCTTCTTCTTCTGCCAGAGAGACAAGTGGCTGCAAGTAGCTGAAGTCGCTGGCCTGGGGGTTGCCAGAGATTGTTCTCCAGGGTCTAGCACCTGCCATTCCACATTGGGAAAATGTGGGAAAGAAGCCAGCATCCGCCTGCAGTTGTGAGAGAGCTGCAAGAAATGCTTCTGCCTTAGCAGTAAGAGTGCTGAATAATGCCTGTGACTTCCAGAAAATGAATGTATTGAGAAACCTTCTGAGTGAGTAAACCTCTACTTAAAAGTGCAAGTTTTGAGACATCTGAAAGGAGCAGGGAAGCCGAGAAAGTTTAGAAAGTGACTGTCTGTCTCCACCCTGCAACTAACCGGTGCACCAGGAATGGGTTGACATCTGCTTTAAGTGACCAAGAAAGGGTCTAGTGATTTGTGAATGCTAAATGTGATTGTGTGATATGCCTACAGGATTGAAAGGAGGTTCCCCTAACCAAGTGGAACTGTTCTGCCAGTGCCTGGGAGGTCCAGTAAATGTCTTCTTGTCCAATTGGGAGCTACAAATGCCAGCGCTAGCCAAGAGGGGCAGTACTAATGTGTTTAAATGTCCAAATTGAAAAAAGATTTGTAGATGTTATTCTCCAACATGATTTGGAACAACGTGTTACTGTCCCAACTAGAGAAAATAATATTCTTGATCTCCTATTCACTAATATTAAGAATGTAGTTTTCATCTCCACTAACATTGCCACCAACTGGTGATAGTGACCACAATATGATTATCTTCAAACTAAATGTGACTACTAATAAATCCAAAGGTATTACAAAGAGTAAAGATTACCAAAAAGTTGATTATATAAGCATAAAAAATTATCTGGCCAGCTGGAAATGGAGAGGAGAGCTTGTAGGCCGAAACTTGGATCAATCATGGGCCACAATAAATAACAAATTAAATTATTGCATAGAGAAATGGGTTCCTGAAAGAGTTAAGTACAAAAAAAAATAAATACAGGATACCTCTACGGTGGACTAATGAGATAAAGAAAATTATAATTAAAAAATGAAGAGCATTCCGTAAGTACAGTAAAACCAAAAAAGCAATATACGGGGAAAGATTTAAAACTTTAGAAAGAAAATCTAAGAGATTAACAAAAACTACCAAGCAAAGGCTAGAAGCTCAACTTGTTGAAAAAAACAAAGGATAACAAGAAATGCTTCTATAATTACATCAGTTCTTTAAAAGGAACCAAAATGGAGTAGACCCATTACAAACTGATAATCAAATTATTAATGATGAAATTGTCATGGCCACAGAACTGAATTTATATTTTGGACCTGTATTTTCTCCTAAAGAACTTATTAGTGTTGATGAAACGTCCAGTAATGATGCACCAATTGTCTTTACTGAACAAAATATTATAGATGCAGTTAGTCTAATTAAAAATAACTCCTCTCCAGGTCCTGATGGTATAACACCAAATTTTCTGAAAAAACTGTCCAAAGAACTATTAGGACCCTTAACTGTCTTATTCAATACATCCTTAAAGGAAGGTGAAACATTGCAGTCTTGGAAGCTGGCAAATATTATTCCCATATTCAGGGGAGGAAGTAAACTTATGATGAACAATTACAGGCCTATTAGCCTGACATCCGTAATTTGTAAGTTACCTGAGAAACTTATGCAGTTCAAAATAGTCGAACATATAAAAGATAGAGGCATTGTTGATATGTCACAACACAGTTTCACCCCTGGTAGATCTTGTCTAATGAACCTGATACATTCTTTTGATCCTGTGAGTGAAGCTTTAGATAATAGCCTGCCAGTTGATATTGTTTTTTTAGATTTCACCAAGGCATTTGACTCTGTATCTCACAGAGCTCTTATTGAACAACTTGTCCACATGAACTTGAATCTATACATTATAAAATGGATTGCATCTTGGCTCCATAATAGAAGACAAAGAGTCATTATAAGGGGCCACGAGTCAAAATAGCTAGAGGTTACCAGCGGTGTGCCACAGGGCTCTGTGCTGGGCCCACTTTGTTTAATATACTTGTTTCAAGTATGAAGCCAACAGGTGGAGTCTGAAAAAACCAGTATGCTGACCACTGCAAGCTCGGGTGCATTGTTAACAATCCTCAAGCTGTGACAGATCTCCAACTTATTTTAAATAAATGATCCGAGTGGGCAGTGAAAAATAATATGAAATTTAATGAGGCCAAGTGCAAAGTTAGGCATATGGGAAAAAATAACAGCAAAGCAAGTTATACAATGAATAATATCCAACTCACAGTTACAAATGAAGAAAAAGACTTAGGTGTTATTATAACCGATAATATGACATTTGACACCCATACAAATAAAGCTGTTAAAAAATCTTATTCTGTACTTGGATGTATTAATAGGCACATAAAGAGTAGGAAGCCAGAGGTTATCCTTCCATTGTACTCTAGCCTTGTACGCCTTCATTTAGAGTACTGTGCTCCCTTTTGCTCCCCTTCCTCAGTAAATGGACTGTCCGTTATGGAAAAAGTTCGACATAGAGCTACCAGAAGAACAGATGGAATGATAAATAAAACTTATTCAGATAGGTTAAGAGCACTAAACATATTCCCTTGAATACAGATCAGTTAGAGGTGATTTAATACTTATTTTCAATGCTTTTCATAATGATGTTATGTTAGATAACATCTGTCTTGAAAAACAGCCAACATGGTTCACTACTAGATCACACAGACTTCAATTAAAATCCTCGATATGTAAAACTACTAGGAGACCAAGGTTTTTTACCCAGAGGGCTCCTCCAAGATGGAATTCACTTCCAGAAAATATTGTTATGAGTAATAATCTAAAACAGTTTAAACAAAAATTAGATTTCTATATGGGGTATAAGAAATATTCCTTCCACCAGTAGGGCCCTTTCCCCTAGAGGTGGCGAGTTCATTATGGGTCCCCACCTTCTGAATTCGTACACAACTGTGGACCCTATGAAGTTGGAGCTGCTAATGCCAGCAAAAGCCACAAAGGAATGCATATTGTGTTGTGAGCCTGAGACAGCTATAGTTATCCATTTTGCTGACCAGTAAAGTGTGTCTAAGCTTAAGATAAGCTACCAAGTTTCAGCTTTGCCAACAAGTAAAGTCTGCTAAATGGTGGTGAGCCATGCCTCAAGCTCTGTTCTTGTTGATAAAGGGTCTCTGGTGGTAAAATGGCAAGTATCACATTCTGTCTGGTGTTGTGTGAGATGCAAACTGAGCTCCTAAGTTGTTTCTCATGGACTGTGAGAGTTTGGGTCACCCTGGCCTTGGGGTAGAAGCACCCATTCTGTTATTGCAAGCGATGTAAATGTCTACGAAGATAAATGTACTATAGGCAACTTAAATGAGCTGAATTCTATATAAATGTGCTGGATGTGACTAAATCGTAGACTAGTTCAGGAGACAGGCTTGTAGTGTGCCACCACTTAAGGCACTGCCATGTTTGCTTCCCTCGAGGGGTACAGCCTAGACATGGGGTTGAAATGTGCCGGCCCCACTCCCTGCTGATCTTTTCCAGAAACTTCTGCTAAATGTGACTGCAAGCCTAAAGACAGGGGCAATTGTTCAAGTGTGTTCAAGTGCTGAGAAAGAGTGTTTAACCTGTTAAAACTGCAAGAGCCTTCCCACCAAAGGGACCTTCAAGCTCCTGTTTGCCTCAGCTACATTTCCACTCATGCAACTACCTCAAGTGCTTCTACTTGCCTAGGACTACCTAAACTGTGAGTATGCAGGGTCCCTCCCGCCCCCCGCTTAACTGGACTGACTTGTAAATAGTTAAAGTTGCTGCCAAGGTTTGAGGATCAAAGCCTGAGTTTGTTAAATCAAGAGATGGTTTAGAATCAGTGATGCTACAGTCTGGAATGTGTCCCAAGATTAAGAGTAAAAGTTAATTGCTTTATTTTCTTCAAGGGCCCCATCTCAACCGGCTTTCATCAGCTGCACCAAACAACAGGCCTGTAACATTAAAGACTCTAGCAGAGGTGGTGGGGCCAAAACAGTGGCAGGTTTCAAGAATCCATGGGATAAGCACAAAGAAATCATAGTGGAAAGGAAGGGGGAGGAGGAGAAAGAGTTATAGATTGGGCATGGTCTGGTGTAATAGTGTAAGTAAGGAGAAATGGGCAGACTAGATGGGGCAAGCAGTCCTTATCTGCCATCAAATTCTATGTTTCCACGTTTCTATGCTCTGAGCACCAGTGTGAATGGGCGCTAACAAACAAACTTACTATTACTATTAGAGTATCCTTTCTCCTGCTTCACATCTGCAGTCTTATGTTAATCCATTTTTCTTCAGTGCAATGTCCTTTCTTGCCAGTTCTCGGCCAGTCACTCACTAACCTCACCCACTGCTCAGTCCACTGAACATGACCCTGCCATCTACCTGCTCTGTAGTCAATGACATAAAATCTTCAATGTATACTGACAGTAAATGTTTTTCAGCCAGTTTTCTGAATGGACACCATGATGTGCCTCTCCAGTAATAACTCACGCACAGACACTCGCATATTGAATATTTTTTTGTGTTCTTAATTTAATTACAAACCGTCAAATGCTGCTATTAATCAGCCTCACTTCAAAGAAGCTACTATGAGGTAGGGGGTGGTCTACACAGTGGTGTTGGGGGGGGGGTAGACAAGACAGATCAAAATGAAATTGCCATGAAAACAGTGAAATCAATCCCTTGTGTCTTCCACCATCCCCCAGTGGCAACCATTGTTGGATGGACTTTTTAAGCAGACTGTTGGTGGCAGCTACTACTGAACCTGGCAGGCAGGGGGGCTTGGGGGCAAGCCAGGCGCCAGTGAGTGGTGAAGGGGTTGGGCTTCTAACTACAAAAGCCCATGCCATCGCTGCAGGTGCCACTCCTAAAAATAATATAAAACTTTCTCTCTGCAACCTGAATAACCCCTAAGAACAATTCATTCTTATTAAGCACTGTTTTTATAATCAAAGCCATTTGTGAAGTCTATGAACCGCAACAATTGCAGTTATAGCTCCTTGGGACAGTGCTGGTGTACTTTGCTTTTAATGGGGCACCTGTACATTTATGAGTGGCAGTTGGCTGCGTTTTACTCCTAGGAGGCTTCAAAAGTTTCAGGGTCCCAGTTTGAAGTGTGAACCCATTGTTTTGAGAGACTACAAAATTGCAAGTTTTTATATTCTTAGTCCAGCTTACAAAGATTTTTAACTGAACACTCATAAGAGTGTTTTTAAGTCATATTGCATGTAGCATTTGAATAATTACCAAACTGAGTTGTATTACTGTAAACCCCTGTGTAATAAAATGAATATTATTGCGCCTTTTTTGATGTTAGTTGTGTAGAGCCGTAATTAATTGCACATAGTTTTGCTACAGTCCCCCTTTATGTAATGCAGTTGATACTGGCCTGCTCTCTGAGGACCCACTCAGCTTAATTCCATTAATCAGCTGCTGTGGCAGGCCCACTGTAAGTGGATTTCTGAGACATAAATCTGATATTATTAAGCGGGTAAAATTATAGTTTATTTATATTAGACCATAGGGTGGTTAAAGCTTTTATTTAATGAATGTGCTCAGCTGGAAGCATTTGCTCTCAGTTTGATACAGCGCTCTTTTCTTATTTAATATTAGTGATACTGGCTTGTTCAGGTGGGCTTTTTGTTTCATTCCCACCAGTCAACTGTAGTGGCAGGGCTGATGTAGGTGGGGTTGTGGGCTATAAATTTTAATGTAAATTCCTCCATCTGTCTTTTACACTCTGTATAATCCATGATTAACTACACTGCATAACAGCAGCTTGTAATTCTTTTTGTCTGACTTCTTCCAACTTTTTCTGCAAATCAGTATTACACATTTTCATCTCAGAAGCATTATGCATTTAATTTTTTCTTTTAAGATATAGACAGTTACATACAGCCTCTGCATGCAGAAACCCTTTTTATGTTTGTTGTGTGTGCACGCACAAGCGAACATGTTGGTATGAGAGTTGCTAGAGAGGGGTATGAGGGGGGCGGGTCCAATGGAGAGTGGTGCTCTAGGGGCTGGTCTGTGACAGGCAAATCAGCAGACTGTGTCCTGATGACAATGGTTTTCTGAAGGGTTCGGTCTGGTCACATGCTTCAAAAAACAGAGTCAACACAGTAGCAGTGTGGCTCGGTCCTTTGAAGTGCAAGTCAGGATGACAAGCCCTGTTATTCCCCCACCCAGCCCACCCTCTAAGCACCCACCACCCTTCAACCCCCAAACATATTATTGTGACACTGGGGGTTCCCAATCCCCCAGTGTCATCAAAATGTTCCGCAAACTCTCCCTGAAAGAAAGAAAACTGTCCCTCATTTTTTTTTTATCCTGAAAAAAAGAAAATCATCCATCGTTATCCGCTGTGTAACCCACTTCGAACAGTATACAGACACTGGGGGTGCCCAATCCCCCAGTGTCCTCATCTATTCAGCAAACTGTCCCTGAAAAAAACAAAACTGTCCTTTGTTGTTTTTTCCTGTAAAAAAGAAAATGTTCATTGTAGTCCATTGCACCGTTACCCAACCCCCCACCCTCCCACTCAGGACCCACCCCACCCCCATCCCATACTTACTCACCCGAGGTCCGTCACCGTAATCTTCCTTGGACTGCAGGCACGTCTCCACTCTTCAAAGCTCAACTGCGAACTGAAGTAAGCACTTCAATGTATTTCAATGGGGTTTTCAACTTAGTGGCATAACTTGGCCATTTTTAAATATTTTTGCCCATATTTTCAACATACATTTCTTGGGACTCCACCTCACAGACAGTGCAGGTGATGTTAGGTAAATCTGTCCCAAAAGGTGATTTTGTGGTCGCTGCATGAAATCACCTTTTGGGCAGGAGTTGAACATTTTCTCCACCATTGTTCATGAGGTGGGGTCATAAGAAGGCGATGTTGAAAATTTGGTGTGAAAATATTGAAAAACAACAAAGTTATGAGCCTGCACTGAAATTTGTGAACACAGGTTCATAATTATGGTAATTTTCAATATTTTAACCCAAATTTTCAGCATAGCCATTTCTTCACAGTACCTCATGAATGTGACAGCTGCCATTTTTGGATCCTGGCCAAAATGTTTTTTTGCATCCTGAAAGGTGTTTTCACAGTCACTGCGCACAATCACTTTTTGAGCAGGAGTTGAAATTGTACTCTGCCTTTGTTCATGAGGTGGGGTAATAAGAAGGCTATGTTGAAATTTTGGTATAAAAATATTAAAAAACAACGCAGTTATGAACCCGTGTTGAAATCTGCAAATGTAGGCCTGAATCTTTGGCAATTTCAACTATTTTGACCCCAAATTTTCAATATAGCCATTTCTTTACAGCATCTCATGAACATGACAGCTGTCATTTTTCAGATCCTGGCAAAAATATGTTTTGCATCCTGAAAGGTGATTTCGCAGTTGCTGCACAACATCACCTTTTGGACAGGACCTGAACATTTTTTCCACATTTGTTCATGAGGTGGGGTCATAAAAATGCTACATTGAAAATTTGGTGTAAAAATATTAAACAAACAAGGGAGTTATGAGCCTGCGCTGAAATTTGCAAATGCAGGCTCGTAACTTTGGTAATTTTCAATATTTTGACCCCAACTTTTCAATATGGCCATTTCTTCACAGCACCTCATGAATGTGACAGCGGTCATTTTTCACATCCTGGCCAAAATGTGTTTTTGCATCCCAAAATGTGATTCTGCTGTCACTGCGTGAAGTCATTTTTTGGCAAGGAGTTGAACATTTTCTCTGCAATTGTTCATGAGGTGGGGTCTTAAGAAGGGTATGTTGAAAATTTGAGGCATACATATTATGAAACTAGACACATACACTGTGCAACATTATCACTTCTACTTTGCATTCTTGAATGTTAATACACTGATTCCTTTAATTAAGCAATTTTTAACCCCCGCCCCATGACACCAATGCACATGCCGAACATTCAACATTGGCAAATGCTTATTTGTTTATCCTTGGTTTTCTCACATAACTCTATACAAAACTGTTCATTCACATATTCCCAAGGATTTGCCTGGTTTTTAGCATCCTTACAAATTTCCAGTGCCCCATGGGCAACAACTAAATGAACACTATATTCTTCCATGCTTCCTAAACATGCTAATTCTTGCTAGACTGGGTCTCAAAATACAAGACCTTCTGTTACCAGTCTCCCTGACTATCATCTCTCACCATCAGGTACATCTAGGTTGCAGTCCTTCTATGTACCTATTCCTGCTTTTTGGGGTGATTTTTAAGCTTCCTGCCTCCTGGCTGGCTTGCCACAAATGTTGGTATTTTGAACAAATAAAGGAATCACTAAGACAGGAACTTCAATCTACAAAAACAAGGTTTATTTTAACTAAAGCTAGTCACAGCAATAGGTATGGCAGTCTAGCAAACAGAGCATAGGTAATGGCCAAATTACCTGTCCTCTGGGAGCACAAACAAGGCAGATATGATTAGGCCCCTCATTTCATAAGTTGTTGTGTCTCGTAGTCCTTCTGTTACAGTCTCTTACAAAATACTCTCCAGAAGCAGCTTTCTTGAAACTCAGCATATATCTGTACAAGGCAGTCCTACTTTTACACTGCACCCTTATTCCCACATGAAACTACACACATACGCAACTTTTGCCATCTCTAGTGTTATGGCTTCACATGGTCAGCCTCAGTGAGGCTGTGTGAAGCTACTGTGTGAATATTCTCCAACAGACAGAAGCAAATGCCTTTCTTATCAATGTACCAGGCTGGGCTTAGCATAAGAAATACAAAATCACACATACCCCCACAATGCAAAGCATCATGGGCTGTATATGCAAATCACCACAGAATATTATGCTGGTTCAACTTTCAGCAAAAATGCATGGTGCCAAAAGGCCTCTCACACAGTCTGCAAAGGGTGCCAACAGAAGACACATACACATGTTTCATCCTATCAGGACTCATCAGTGTGTCTTATCTGTGTGACACCCCAGTGGGATGAATCAGCTACCCTAAGATGGTCTATCTGGGTTACATTGTGGTATCTGGGTTACATATATGCTTAGCATAGTTCAGCTCACAGACTTTCTCAAGCAGGCAAGGGGGTGTGCAGCCCACAGCTGTATCAACATGTACTGAATATATTGGGAAAGAAGAAGAAACAAGCATTTGTCAATGCCGAATGTTGTCTTGCTGACATTGGAATTGGTAGTGCAGGTGTTAGAACGATGCATAATAGGAATGGCAGTGAAGTATGGAAGTGACGCCAACCCCACACTACCCTGCAGAGACTGACAGGCATTGAGGTGTGCCTTTGGGTGTCAGCCATAACGCTCATGCCATTTCAGTTCACCGTACCCTACTGACTTTGACAAGTATCGTGTTGTGCCTTGGGGTCCTCGGGCCTTACGCTCACCCCATTCCATAAGGAAATACATTGGGATGGGTGCAGTATAGGAGAATGGGGTGAACTTTGGGGCCGAAGAGTCCAAGGCACACCTTGCTGCCTGTCAGTGGCTGCAGGATGGGGATTGGGGTGGAATGGCGTGAGTATTACAGCCGACAGTCCAAAGTCACACCCTGATGCCGGTCAGTCTCTACAGGGTGGGACGTTATGGTTAGAAACCCTAATACCCTGTGCATGTGTTAGTATTTGTATTGCAAATTGTCAACATGGGCTTTTCATGACCCTACCTCATGAAAGCATTTGGGACCTTTGCTCATGCACAGTGGCACTGTGATTTTGTTAATCTGTCCCAAATGTTGATGTCCCACAGTGACCACACCATTCTGCACCAGATATGCAAAACTACATTTTGGGCAGGATGTGAAAAATGACAGCTCTACTGTTCATAAGGAGGTGTGAAGAAATGACAATGCTGAAAATATGGAGTGAAAATATTCAAAATTCTCGAAGTTATGAGCGTGCATGGAAACTGTGCAATGCACGCTCGTAACACAGTCATTGTGTGGAATTTAGTCACCACATTTTCAACATAGGTATTTTGGGAACCTCTGCTCATGAACAGTGGCACAGTGATTTTCTTAATCTGCCCTGAACATTGATTTCCCACAGCGACTGCGCCATTGTGCACCACATGTGCAAAAACACATTTCAGGCAGGTTGTAAAAAATGACAGCTGCACTGTTTATAAGGAGGCGTAAAAAATGGCAATGCTGAAAATCTGAAGTGAAGATATTAAAAATTCTCGAAGTTACGAGCGTGCAGAGAAACTGCGCAATGCATGCTTGTAACACAGTAATTTTGTGGAATTTTTTCACCAAATTTGCAACATAGGTTTTTTGGGAGCCCTCCTCATGAACATTGACACTGTCATTTTATTAAACGGTCCCAAAAGGTGATTCCGCGCAGTGACCACAAAATCACCTTTTGGGACTGAATAACCAGATGGCAGTCACTGAATTCATGAGATGGGGTCCCAAGAACCCCATGTTGAAAATTTGGTGCAAAAATTCGTAAAAATGGGTGAGATATCCACATAAGTTAAAGAAAAACCATTTATGCCATTATAAAGCTTACTGGCATTTCTTCAGTTCGCAGTCTGCTTTCAAGGGTGCAAACATGTTCCAGGTCTACTGAAGATCGTTGCGCCAGGCCCCGGAGGTAAGTATGGGGTGAAAGAGTATGGGGAGGTGGGGTGCACAGAGGGTGGGTGCTTGTTGGGGGACGGGGCACCAGACACAACGAGGGACTTTTTTTCTCTTTTACAGGGAACAAAAAAAAACAAAACAATGCGGGAAGGTTTTCTTTTTTTACAGGTACTTTTGCACGCTGGGGTGGGCTCCCAGTATGCCACCTGAGTGTTTGTTGGGAGGGTCTGTAGCCAACGGGGATTGGACACCCCATCGGCACACAACAAATGGGGAAGCACATTATGCCGATGGGGATTGGGCACCCCTGTTGGCAAATGAACTTGGAAGGGACATGCTGACAGGGGGATTGGGCACCTCCATTGGCTTTCATGGGGACTGTGAGAGGCAGATAGCGATAGTCACCACCATGTTAATATGAAACAAATGCGGGGACATTATGCCGACGGGGATTGGGCTACCCCGTCATCAAATGAACTGGGGAAGGGGCATGCCGACAGGGGGATTGGGCACCCCCGCCAGCTTTCATGGGGACTGTGGGAGGTGGCAGCTGTCCGTCGGCTTCCGTAGGGACTGTAAGAGGCAGATGGGGAAGCCGCTTCCATGTTTATTGAAATGGGACACCAGACAAGGCAAACTGTAATTCACTGCTGCAACCAGGAACTGCCCCAGCAGCAAAAACAGCTGATTCTCCAATTAAGTGGTGCTCCTTGATTGCAGCAGCAAATTTCTTTCAAGTTGGTGGCAAGCTTCTCAACTGCTGTCATAGACGGCATGCTATGCCATTGGTGCCTCAGAGCCCGGCCAGAAAAAGCAGTGGCGCCATTGGCCACAGCAGGACCATAGCTCCAAAACCTGCTTCTCCACTCCAAGCTATCACAATATGTTGTCTGCGCTGCACGCGCAAGACAACATAAAAAGGTAGAACAAAGAATAGTTTCATTAACTCATTAGCCCTTTAGCACTCCTGCCAGCACTTGGGTCATCAGGTCTATCCCTCCCAATAGTGAAGGATAGACAAGGCCAAACAGGCAGAGTGTTTTGATCTGATGTGCTCCAGCAGGACACAGGGACACATCCTGCAGCTCAAAAGTGGTACATTTTGGGGTAATGTTAAGAGCCTTATCTCCCAGAGGGTGGTGACCTTATAGAAATTTGAACAGTTATTTCTGCTCAGTCTGATATCGAATTGTCAGGTCCCAATAGTAGAGCATAACTTAATTAGACATTTTATTTATAGTTAGTATAAGGAGGTTTGACTTTTGATTAATACTGGGTTGTGTAGGATTGTATTTTGGTGTAACCTTTTTTCTTTCAATGAGGTATGGTAAAATTGTTAAAGGGTGTACACATAATTATCTGTGGTCAGTTAATGTATTCTCTGTTGGACATAAGGTACATAGTCATATGGCAGCACATCTGAATGAGGGTCTGAATGATGTAAAGACTTGCCTTGGAGAGAATGGGAAGGGCTTGCATAATTTTACTGTTAACACCTCAATGTTTTGCTTAAATTACGGGGAAGTGCTGAGATTAATGATAAAAAATGTGGAGTTAAGCAGCATAGTCGGGGTGGGATGGAGAATGGTATCCTGTTAGAATGGTGACTTCATTATGTCGCTGTAATGTGGATGCCACAACAAGGGCGTGGGTGACAGGGGCGATCTTGATTTTAGGTCGTGCTGCACTCACACCATGTTGGATGCCCACACCATTTTGGGGCCCTTCACAGCATGCCTGCCCCGGAGGAGGTTACATTTACTTTTGGGGGGGTGCAGTGTGTGAAGCCCCCTGCAAAAGCTATTTTCCGGGACAGCGCTTTGGCGCTGCAACTCCCGGGAGGCGTAATGCCTGGCAGTGTAATACCAGGTGGCATGTTACCTGTGCTGTAATCGACATCGGCAACATGCCTGTCACACCAGCATAGGCGACTTGGAGAACAGTAAAAAACTGGAGCAAAAACGTAGGACAAGAACCTTGATTTTTTTTTATTCTTGTTGGTGTCTGGAAACATCCATGTCAACCCAGGACCAGGTTTAAAACAGTGTAATAACAATGATGGAAAAATGGACTGAGTATTGTGCACTTAAATATTGGAGTTCTGTTATCAAAATATATAAAAAAATATCCCTACATGATATGTTGCATTCAGATATTATTGTTTTAACTGAAAGCTGCTTAACATCAAATGTTGATGATGCTACAGTGGTTTGGAATATAATTCCTTACTATGAGCTGAAAGGAATGGAAAAGGGGTGGAGGCTGTGCATTTTATATTAGAGATCATCTTGCTGTAGAACAAAAAAATTAGTACTGCAGGGATTAGGTCAGAATGTGAATTTATGGCCATTTGTTTAACTTTAGGAGGAGCAAAAAAAATTAATAATTTATGCTGTATATATTCTCCCAAAATATAGGGACATAGGGATTAAAACTTTTCTGATTGTGTTGCCTAGATAAATACTAACTATGGAAAAATTCTGGGGAGAGATTTTGTGTAATGACTGGTTGAAAAAAAAAAAAACAATAGACTAACAAGGGATAAACTAGCATCCCTGAACCTGGTGCAGGTGGTGAAGGAAGTAACTAGGGTGAATTACAGAACAAACACTGTTACTTTATTGGACTGGGTATTAGTATCAAACTGCGTGCATGTGTGAGAGAGAGAGATCAAAGTGCTCCCAGATGTACTAAGCAATCATTCCCCAACTTTGCGTCATTGGTCAGCTAAGGTAGTGAGACCAAAACCTGAAATAATATTAGGAAAATTCCAAAGACTGAAATGGCAGAGTTTAAACAAATGATATCTACAAGGCCAAAGGCTGAGTGGATTGAGATATTCCATAAACCCCGAGGTTGAATTATCACCTTGTAACTCACACTTCCCCATTATTTTATTTTTTATATTGTATGGATAATCCAATGTAAAGCAAGGCAAGGCAAGGCAAATTTTATTTAAGAGACACCCATCCCGGAGGCTCTGAGCGCCGAACATTTAAAAAATAAATACTATACATTATAAAACAAAATACATAACAGTATCTCAGACATAATACAATACATCAACAAAAAACAAAATTTATATAAACAATAGCTTAAGCAATAACAGCAAATGCCTAAAGAGCCAGGGCTAACCTAAACATAGGTTCTAAGAAAGCAAGGACTATAGAACGCAGTCTGGGAAGGCCTGATTATACAAGAAGGCCTTGAGGCGGGCCTTAAATACCTCCACAGAAGGGGCCTCCCTAACAGCTGGAGTAAGTGAATTCCACAGGACGGGAGCGGCGACACTAAATACTCTGTCGCCTGCTGTTTTTAATCTCGTCCTGGGAATCGCAAGAAGGCCCCTAGAGGAGGAGTGGAGGGAGTGGGCCGAGATAGCAGGAATGAGAAGGTCCTTCAGGTAACCAGGGCCCAGGCTGTGTAGGGCCTTAAAGGTGAGTAAACCCACCTTAAAGAGGACCCTCCACCTAACTGGTAGCCAGTGCAGTTGATGCAGGACCAGAGTGATATGACAGTACTTAGACTGTCCTGTCAACAACCTCACCGCTGTATTCTGCACCAGCTGCAGTCGGCGCAGGGTACCCCCGGAGACCCCGAGATAGAGTGCATTACAGTAGTCCAGCCTGGACATCACGAAGGCATGTACCAAGGTGGGGAGGTCCTGCAGCTGAACTAGGGGCTTTATTCTGGCGATATTCCTCAGATGATAAAAACTTGTACGGACAGTGGAAAACACCTGAAACTCAAGTGTCAATCCACTGTCCAGAATAACGCCCAGATCTCGCACCCTAGAGGAGGCCTTCAATGGTACAGAGCCAAGAAAAAGCCCTGTCTCTGCACCAGAGGCCAACCAATCACGCCCTCTGTTCGACTCTACCACCAGTACCTCCGTCTTATCGGGGTTCAGTCGCAACCAGCTGGAGGCCATCCAGTCATTGATTTCAGAGAGGCGGCCATTAAGCACTTCCGCTGCGCAAGATGTTCCAGGGGCAAAGGAAAAATACAGCTGGGTATCATCAGCATAGCAATGAAAATCCAGACTGTACTTCCTAATGAGCTCTTCCAGGGGCAGCATATACACGGCAAACAACATTGGCGACAAGACCGAACCCTGGGGAACCCCGCATGACAGGTGGCCAGGGGAGGAGGAGAAATTCCCCATCACTACCCTCTGCCTCCTGTTAGATAGAAAGGACTCAAACCAGCAAATGACCATGCCGGCAAGTGCGCAGAATTCCCTTAGGCGGTCAAGTAACACTTAATGGTCAACCGTGTCAAACGGTGATGAGAGATCAAGGAGAACAAGAATTGTCCCTTCCCCTTGATCTCTAACCCTAAGGAGGTCATTATGCACCTGAACCAGTGCAGTTTCTGTGCTATGCCTTGCACGAAACCCAGACTGGAGCGACTAGTATAGATCATGGGCCACAAGATGCTTCTCAAGCTGAAGCGCGACCACCTTCTCCACAATCTTACCCAAAAATGGAAGATTGGAGATAGGATGGTAATTTGCCTTGATCTCAGGGTCTCAGGTTTGTTCAGAAGGGGTCTCACCAATGCCTCCTTCAAGACATCAGGAAAGACCCTCTCTGACAAGGAGCACCTGACAATCAAGGCAAGTACCGTGCCAAGGGATTCGACACATCTCATTAAGAAACGAGTTGGCACCGGGTCCAGTTCACAAAAGGTGTGCCAAAACTTGGAAGCAATCTCAATGACCTCAGCCACCTCCACTGGTCTAAACTCGCCTCATCCAGGTGGAGAGCTCTCCAGTCTCCCATGGCAACCACTATCGGCCAAACTTTGACCCACTGGCGGAACCCCCTGCCTGATGGCAGACACCCTGTCCGAGAAGAACCAAGCAAACTCTTCGCACAGTGCATTAGAAAAAGCAACCTTCAGCTGTAGACAGGAAGGATAGAGAAGTCTGTCCACAGTCCGAAAGAGCATAGTTGGTCAGTTCCTCCTGGCAGCAATCTCCCTGGACAGGAATTCTGCCTTCTTACAGTTCATTGCTCCTTGGTATGCACCGTAGTGCACATGCGGGGCCAGTTCATCCACCTCCAGGCCAGACCTCCGCTAGCAGTGGTCTAATCTCCGACCCAAGGTCTTCATCCCCTTGAGCTTACCATCATACCAAGGGGACCTCAAGTGAGAAAACCTGGGTCGTACATGGACTGGTGCAAGGGAGTCGAGCGCACCAGCAAGTGCCTTATTATAGGCATCCACTGCCACGCACACACACCCAACACATGCACTATCCACACTAGATAGGTCAGCCACTGAGAGAAAACCCTCAGGGGTCAACCCCCTCAAAGGGCAATAGCTGACCATCTCTGCAGGGGGAGGGCTACCGGGGGGAGGGGCCCCGAACCAGAACTTCACTGTGTAATGATCAGACCAGACGACCTGATCAGTCCTGAGACAGTTAATCTCAAGCCCCAGTGAGAACACCAGATCCAACATGTGGCCACTCAGATGAGTTACGGAGGAAACACCCTGCTCAAAGCCCAAGGAAGACATCGACTGGAGGAAGTTGGAACCAAGCCAAGAAGATTCGTTGTCGGGCCAGACGTTGAAGTCCCCCAGCACTAAACATCTGGGGGCCTCCAACGTCTCACCGACCACTAAATCGGCCACCTCCTGCAGAAAGTCTCCCACCGCCCCAAGGAGGTGATAAATCAAAAGAATCCGACAACCTGCGCCTGGACCCCCATGGATGGCCACACATTCAAATGAATGTGGTGCTCTCACTGGGTGCAGGGTGAAGCCTAGTTCGGATCTAAAACAGATAGCTACCCCACCCCCCGTGTTCTACTCTGGGGCAGTGCACCACGGTATATCCAGACGGGACAGCAGCCTCTAAGACCGGGCCAGCATTGTCACCAATCCAGGTCTCCGTAATGCAAGCCAGATCGGCCAAAGAAACCACGTCCGCTATAATTGCAGTCTCGTTTCTGACCGATCTGGCATTGCAAAGCACCACCCTCAGGGGATTGTTGGACAGTGCAGCCCCTCTGGCTACCTGCCCACTCGGTCTGGTGGGAACCCTAGTGACGGGAACTAAATACGTCAGGCCTCTCTCCAGAACCCGTCTAATCCCAGGGCGCCTTCTACACCCCACTACCTTGATCCTACCACCAACCGCAGTGCAAGGGGCACCCCAACCCAGATGAGTCACACAGTTCCCCCTATTCCAACCTCCTTACGGCACGTAGCTGTGCTAGCAGACACTGGGAGTCTGACAAAAGGCCATAGATCATGCAGCTGTGGTGCCCCATACACTATCCTAGCCTGCCCCAGGCTCTCATGCCTTCCCAGACACATCCCTGCTAATTACGTGAACCTTGACCCAAAACACAACCCACAAACACACTCTACACCACACACTACACACACTCCTCCCATACACCCACAAATACACTAATAACTTAAAACCCAACCTAACCCCCCAAACTAACCCACTCAAATACTATATTTTAAAATGCCTAAATACTATCAACCCTCCCCTACAAAGGAAAAATCTCAGTACAGTGCAAATATGCTAAAAAAAAGAATACCGTTTCCAGAAAGGAAACTACGTAGCTAAAGTTAACTGGCAAATAGTCCAGGTCCAAGTCCGAATAAATGAGCCCTAAGTCTCACGATGAAAAGAGTAAGGTGCTCAGACTGTCTGTTTCCAACAAGGGTTAAGGAGTTAAAAAATCCCAGAGTCACAGGTTACTCAAAGCACAGGATCAGCCAAAGGTAACTCACCCCTCTCACAAGTGGAAACCAGTTCTAAAAAATGGTGAACCCCTCTTACCAGTCACGGAATGTGCTCGGGAGCTCACACCTCCAGAGAATAGTAACACTGTTCAAATTCTCTCATGGGCTCTCATCTCCTTTTGAGAATTAGCAGAGCCCCAGCATATAACAATGATCTTGAATCCCAGAAAAGTACTGCAGAGTTGCACAGTCTGTAGCCAAAAACAAAACTCACTGCAAAATCCAAGTCAGAGAACAAGGGAAACAAGCCATGGCACCCAGGAAACCAAAATTCCACTTCACCACTCCACCAAATTCCTCATACCAGCCAATAACAGGGCTGAAACTGCACTCCAGATGCTAAAGACGCCTAGTTCACAACCAATATTCGGACAGTACTGGAAGGTCCCACACAGTCCCCAAAACCTATTCCTAGACCTGCTCGCTATTATGGCTGCCCACCAGCTACTAAGCGGCAAAAGCAGAAGTGCCACAGATACAGCCGCCTAACGGCAGCAGCACTGCAGTACACCACCAGGTCGGGGTCAGAAAGGAACTCCTCCCCACGTTCCACTGGCGTCTGCCACCAGGTCAAAGTGCTGCTTGATCCGAGTCACTCCTCGCACCACTACCGGGACTCCATGCCCTGCTCTCCACACTCCTTTCCACAGCAGTCTCAGAGACTCTGCAGGTAGTACTTATTTCCAGTTACAAATCGTAGACAGACTGTAAATAGAACGCAGATGTTGATAAGGACGTCCACTACTCCAGTTTTCCCGTTGTAGAAAACACAACAGTTCTTGTATATGGACCTGAATAATAATGGAAATGTCCAACTAGAAATGAAACTAAGCTTATGACTAAAACAAAAATAAACGAAAATGCAAATTAAACTAAATTAAAACAAAACGCAAAAACAAAAAGCACACTGCTGTTTAACAAGAACATTCCAGTTCCTGGTTCAGCAGTTGAGTGGAGGCATGGGATAGTCACTGACTGGCTGTTCCAGCATTGTCCAGCCTCTTGGAGGGGTCTGAATTAAGGAAGTATGGTGGTCCTGAAGAAGATTACCTATTTTGCTTAATTTGGCAGTGTCAAATTTGCCATGAATGTCAGTACTGTGTAAGCAACCAAATCCGAATGACTGTTATGTCCCTTCAGAAGGGGCAGAGCCAAAAAGCACTCTAAAGTGAGCATGGCTGTAAATCAGAGACACCTGCAAAGATGAACAGGTAGAGAATTGGACTACCTACAGGACTGGAGCCAAGCTGCAGAAAAGGGACAGCCTAGTTTATTTTAGCAGATTGAGAAATTGTGTTTGCACTATTGGAGTTCCTTGAGTAAAGGTACTGTACAGTGTGGTGGACTGCCATTCAACTAGCTACAGAAATATGGAAAAATAGCAGTCTGGTTTGCTTGAAAGTGCAGTGTAAGAGCACTTGAATGTCAGTTTGTGATAATCCACTGTTGGGGATTGACAGGTAGTGGTAATCCATGCTTTGAAACTGATTATCACTACCTGTCACTCAAGAACCATGGATTATCACATTTAGAAAAGTGTCCCTCAATGGGTTGTTGACCGTAGCCCTGTAATAGTGTTGATTAGTCATACAAAAATTGTATTTGAACTGTGGATGAGGCGCTTGATTATTTTAGTACTGAATTTAATCAGATTTGTGATAAATATGCACCTATTAAGAGACTTAAGAAGAGTCATTAAGTTGGATCACTGGTGAAATTAAGGATACAAGAGAGAAAGAGATAAAATGTGGTTAAAATTTAAAGAAAGCAGTCCACAAAGGGCCAGACTAGCCTATAAACAACTACAGAATAGGGGTAAATTATTAATTCAGACTACAAAACCTGACTATTAGAATAGACAAAGAGAGGAGACAAAGAACCCAGATAAATTCTTGGAAAGCATAAATCAGATCCTAGGCAGGGACAGAAAAAGGTACCAACGATCTTACAAAGGGGTAATGGTTTAGTGACAGAGCCATCTGTGGTTGCTAATCAGTTTAATAAGTTTGTCAGTTCTGTGTCTGCAGAAGTACCTAATATAGAAACAGTTGAGGTTATACAGTAGTTGGGGCAGGGACTGGGTAAGTAAGTAGGGAGTTTTGTTTTAAAAAGGTAACAAGAAAGATTGTTGTCTGATGCCTGAATAAAATGAATACCATAACTAGAGTAGGTAGCGATAGGTTGGGCATTAAATTGTTGACACTGGTTGTAGATAAGGTGGCATTTCCAATTATGAAGATATTTCATCTTTCTCTGTGCACACAAGTAGTACCTGAACTTTGGAAACAGACTGTGGTTGTCCCAGTGCATAAATGGTGCGGGGCAATGGTTATAAGTAATTATTGGCCCATCTCGGTCCTGTCCCAACCGTCCAAGGCATTGGAAAGAATAGTCTACGTCTACGATCAACTGGTTGGTTATATTGAAGATTCTAATCTCCTAACGGATACTCAGCATGGTTTTAGGAAAAAGTGTAGCACCACAGCTGTTTTATTGACGTTCGCACATTTTTCGAGTGATGCCATGGATGGTGGGGACATGGCTGGTAAGGCTACATCAATTTATGAAAAGCATTTGATTTGGTAAGTTATATGATGTTGATAAAATTGTTTACTCTTGGTTCATCACAAAACATTTGCAGTTAGTTTAAAGATTATTTAAATAATAGTCAGCAGAAGGTAAAATTAGGTAACATTATGTCCATAGAAGTATAGATGTCCTACAAGGATCCATATTGGAACCCCTACTTGTCAGCCTATTTCTGAATGAACTCCCCTCAGTTTGCCAGGACTGCAGAGACATCCTTTATGCTGACAGTGCTGTCCTGGCAACAAGAAGTAAAAGTATCCATGCCTTATAAATCATTGCTTTTTTGGTAGTTCGAGGAAGATTGAACTCTGTGAACTACTAGTAATTAAGACTGAGGTAGGAGACATTTTGGAGCAGGTTTAAAATCTTAAGTACCTGGGAGTTTTTCCGGACAGCACACTGTCCTATGCTAAACATATAGATGATATATTTCAGAAAATTAACATAAGATTGGGCCTGTTATATAGAAATAAAAGGAATTTTGACCAAGAAACAAGTAGTTCAGTGGCCCAGAGTCTAATCCTGTCCATTATTGATTATGGGCTACCAATTTATGCTTTAGAAGTGGACAGTTTGTTTTGCAGGCTGATGGTAGCATACAATCAAGTTTATAGGTTTGCACTGGAAACTGGAAGAGATACTCATCACCATGGACTTTATGATTGGGTAGGGTGGCGGTATGCCGTTGCTACAGTGACAATTTTACCATGACCGATGCAACAGTGACAACAGTGTCAGGTCACTGTAGTGTCAGTGTGGGACCCCAGCACTGCTTTCTGGGAGTCTTGCACCCCTTCCCTGAATCAACTCCAACTCGCAGTTGATTATTTTAGTTACGGGGGGTGTGGAGGCAGAGCCCCCTGCTTAAGGGGGTTCGGTGGGGGGCAAAGCCCCCAAGGAAAACACTGTCAAAACTGACTGCCTTTATGCAGACCGCAAATGCGGTCGACATAAAGATGTCGCTGTAACATCGATCGACAATGAATTTGATGACCGACTGTTATGGATCTGTAGGATGGCTGCCCTTATTTTTTTTGTATTATGTATTTTGATGGTGTCTGGCACTGGAAATTTTTGTACAAACCATGTATTCAGAGATTGTATACATTGTTGTTGAAATGTTTGGACTTGTATTCTACAAGATCAGTTATGAATCTGAAATTAGTAATACCCAGTACAGAACAAACATAGGACACACATTTTTTTAAATATAGGACAACAAAGGCATATAATTCATATCCTGTGAATGAATTGGATAGGCAGCACTTGGGGCACTTTAAAAATAGTCTTAGAAAGTATTTTCAAGATCTTGCTATGTGCAATTGTTTTAAATGATGATGAGTGATATTTTATGGAATGCAATGACACAGTGTAATTTATACTATATATTGTATTTATGTATGTTATGTATTTGTTATGACTGGGTTACTTTGAAAATAGGCACTTGTTGCCTAAAAGTATTTTCCCAAGCAATACAATCAATCAGAAAATCATAAGCATAAATTGTTCTGCTACTGGAGACAGGTGCTGGGGCCCCTACCTATACAGCGGTGGTATACCGGCCTCCAGCACTGGGAGAGAAATTGGATATGGCACTTGGGGTGCATCATTAGGACGGCAAGTAAGGGGGAGGTGCTGCTAGTTGGTGACTTCAGTCTGCCAGATGTGGATTGGAGCCATCCAGCTGCAGATTTGGTAGGGAGCAGGGCCATCCATGACTCACTACAAGTGCCTTTTCTCAGGCAACTTGTTAATCAATGTTGCAGACGACACCAAGCTCTGCAGGAGAATGGATACAGCTGAAGGAATACAGGACCTACAGGAAGATCTGGAAAAGCTGGGGAGGCAGTCCAGGATCTAGCAGCTTGGCCTCAGTGCCAAAAAATGCAAAGCTATGCACATTGGAGCCAAGAACCCCAGAACGGAGCACTACTTGGGTGGAGTCCAGGTATTTTCATCAGAGGAAGAGAAGGATCTGGGAGTGATGATCATTAGTGACCTGAAGCACTCCATGCAGTGCAAGAAATCAGCAGCAAGGGCAAACAGTATGCTGGAATGCATAGCTAGAGGATCAGCAGTAGCAGAGAGGAGGTTATATTGCCCTTGTACAGGTCACTGGTGAGGCCACATCTAGAGTATGGAGTTCAGTATTGGTGCCCACACCTAAAAAAGAACATTAACATGCTGGAGAAAGTCCAGAAGAAGGCTACAGAGATGACAGTGGGTAAGGCGTATGAGGAGAGCTTGAGGGCACTGAACATGTACTTTCTGGAGGACAGGAGTGAGAGAGGGGGGAACATGATTGGGACCTTCAGGCACTGGAACAAGATAAATAAGGTGGATAAGGAGGGTCTATTTAAGCTGAGTGGCAACCATAACATGAGGGGGCACAATCTTAAGCTGGATGGAGGGGGAAGGTTTAGGAGGGAGGTTGGGAAGCGCTTCTTCACAGAGAGGGTGGAAGACACTTGAAATTCAATGCTGGAAGAGATGATCTTGTTGAAGACGTTGGGCAGCTTCAAGAGATGCTGGATTAGTAATGGGGGATGGTAAGGACCAAGGGTAGGGAGGATGGGAAGAGTAGGGAGAGAGGGCAGGGTCAGTAGCTCAAGCTATGGACCCTGCAATACGAGCAGACCAGATAGACCAAATGGCCTTCTTCTGCTGGCTTCTTTGTATGTTCATATGTATGAATCCATTAGGGATGGGGCAGTGCTGGACATGGTGCTCAGGGACGGCATTGCAGATATCGCAGTGGGTAGTCCCTTAGGTACCAGTGATCACTGTACAGTGTGGTTTAACATTAAGATGGGAGTAGAGGCAAACCACACAAGGTTGATGGTTCTAGACTTTGGGAGGGTGAATTTTAAAGAAATGGAAGACTACCTCAGAAACTGCCTCAAGGGGGGATTGCCAGGGTGGGGTAGAGGCACAGTGGGGAAGAATAAGGAAGGGCATAATTAAGGCAACAAACCTCTGTGTTGAGGTGAGTAAAAGCCAAAGGAAAAAGACACCATTATGGTTCTCTAAGGAAGTGACCAAGGTGGTGAAGGAAAAAAGGGTGGCATTCAGAAGGTATAAGGAAATACAAAGAGGAGAAGAAGACAGGTAGGTGTATCAAGTAAGGGAAAGGGGAAATTGTTTAACCAGGAAAGACACACTAAGCCGAAGCTTGTTTCCAGGTGTGACATGGGAGCACAAGGAAGTTAAGTGACTTGCTCAAAGTCACACAGTATGCAGGTGGGGGCTAATGGGATTCAATCCCAGGTCTCCAGGTTTGCAGCTCAGTGCCCTTAATTACTATGCTATACTGCCTCCTCGGCAGGAAAACAGAGGGAAGAAGGTAAGCAAAGATGGGAAAAGAGGTGCAGATAGAGGAACAGATAAGTAAAGGGGTAGTTAATGAGGGTTAGACTTTCTTCATCTATACAGTATAAGTATGAAGAGGAAAGCAAACGGAGAGATTGCAAGGGTAAGGAGGATGAGGGGGGAGACTGGGGAAACTGCACAGAAGAGGGCCAAGAAAAAGCAGACATCCTGAACAGGTACTTTACCTCAGTCTTCGCAGTGAATGGGGGGCAAACCTCCAGGTAGCAGCAGGAACAAGGGGGGGGGAGGCAAACACAAGTCAATTTTCAGAGAAAAGAGTCCTGAAGGGACTTGTAGCTCTGAAAGTGGACAAGGCTATGGGACCAAAGGGGATACACCCAAGGGTATTAAAGAAACACAGGGAGGTGCTAGCTGCCCCGCTGATGGCCTTGTACAACAACTCCCTAGAGTCAAGTGGTTTCAGAGGACTGGAGGAGAGCAAACATGGTCTCACTACATATGAGCAACAGAAGGGAAGAGGCTTAACTATTGGCCAATAAGTCTCACCTCAGTGGTGGGGAAACTAATGGAAACACTGTTAAAGGTAAGGTTGATAGAGGTCTTGAATCCAGTGGACTGCAAGACCAATGGCAGCATGGTCATGGGGTCATAGGAGATTGATAAAAAATTGAGCAGCCTAGGGTGGAAATGCAAAATGTAAAACTGGGATAGGAGCTGGTTAATGGACAGGTAACAAAGGGTGGTGGTTAATGGCACTCAGTATAATGAGAGAGTGACCAGTGGGGTGTCACAGGACTCGGTGCTGGGATCAGTCATCTTCAATGTCTCACAAGTGACATTACAGAGGAACTGGAAGGGAAGGTATGCCCCTTTGCAGATGACACCAAAATCTGTAATGGATGGACAATCCTGAGGGGATGGAGAGAATACATACAGACCTTGGGAAACTCAAGGGGTGGTCAAGAGCATGGCAGTTGTGGTTCAGTGCCAAAAAGTGCAAAATCATACACCTAGGGCATAGGAACTCAGGAGCTGAGAATAGAATGGGGGCAGGGTTACTGAGAATCACAAAACAGGAAGGGGGCCTTCGGGCTGTCATATCTGATGACCTCAAAGTGGCACGGCAGCATGACAAAGCAGTGAGAAGGGCCAGTGGGATGCTGGGATGCATAGGGAGCGGTATCTCCAGCAGGAGGATGGAGGTGGTGTTGCCACTGTATTGCTTGCCTGTGAGACCTCACCTGGAGTATTGTGTCCAGTTCTGGAGGCTGCATCTCAGAAAGCACACAGAGAACGTGGCGGCACTAAGGAGGAGGGCAAGTAAAATGGGGCAGGGATTGCATCAAATGCCCTATGAGGAGAGACAGAGGAATCTCAGCATGTACACTCTGGAAGAGAGTGAGAGGGGACATGACAGAGACCTACGAGTACCTCATGGAGGTGAACAGGGTGCAAGAGGGGAGTCTCTTTCAAATGACAAAGAGTACCAGGATGCGGGGGGGGATGTTTAAGAGGGATGTGAGTAAGTACTTCTTCACTGAAAGAGTAGGGGACGCCAGGCACTGACTGCCAGCAAAGGTGGATGTGAAAACAGTAGGGAGCTTCAAGCATACATGGTATAGAGATGGGGACTATCAATAAATAGGGAGGACGGAGGGTCTCCAGAAACCTGTTAGGGAGACAGACTAGGCAGGGACCATCTAGGCATTCTGGGTGGGCCAAGTGGTCCTTTTCTGTCGACAAATTCTGTTTTTATTTTATTACATTTTATTTACTTTTGTTTATTCAAAACTTTTTAAAAACTTTTGTTTTTTGCCATCTAGATACCGATTTTATTACAGTGACACCACAGGGTGTGCCACAACTGCACTTTAAGGGGTTGAAATCACTCTGTCTATGGCTCAATGCCTCACAACACCCCTGGTACATGTGGTTGTAGCACAACAACTAAATCCCATGCTGTCATATTGCTTACCCCGCTTGGGGTATAAACCAAGCACTCTGCTAACTGGGATACTCCCACATCTCCAGCAGATAAAAAAAAGTTTGTTACATGATCTATTTGTTTAGCTGTTCAAATGAATGTCCTTGACTGCATTGTCAGTGTTAATTTGTTGGAAATGCTTTCTCTAAATCTCATTCTCAGTCTTAACATGCCACAGACGCATTTTCAAAAATGAAAGCAGTGTCTTTTTTTTTTATCTCCTACACAGGTGAAGGATCCACCCACCTAGTCTGTTTAACATGGTGATCTCTGCTGCTTCCACAGCAATTCAGGTAGAGTTTGGGCAGTAAACCTCCGAAACAAAGATGAAGATGAAGAAGAGACTGGAAGCCCTTTAAAAAAAACAACACTCATCTCATGAGCATTTGCAGGATTCAACTCTTATGTGAGAATTAACAGACTGAAGATTTTGATTGCTGAGGAAGGCTTTTGTTTCCGTCTATCTCAGAATAAAGCCCTCAACAGATTGCCCGCGCAGCTTGGGAAATCTGATCAAGCTGCCTAGTGCAATCCGCTAGTGAAACACTCTTAATACGCTGTCTACTTTTAATGAGATCCCCACCTCTGACCCCCATAAACTGCAGCCTTAATCAAAACATTTTCCTGTTACCAGTTAATCCTTTGGGGACCCCTCCTCCTCTTCAAGAAAAGATTTCTGTTTTTTTCTGCTGCAGAATTTGTATTGAAATTAGGAGGAGGCTGTCTACTTAGTGGTTCCTTGAATGGAAGCTTAATATTTTACATGGTTTGGTGTGGGCTGTAATGTATAAATGAAATCATTCCCCGTATGCACAGCTTTTCAGGAAACAGTGCTGAATGCTTAGGCATTATTTAAAACAAAAACACACCCTGTATGTCTTTGTCAGCTCCATGTCATTAGAGCGCAGTCCCTTTGAGTAAAGTTCTTGATCTCAACCCTTCCCTTGTTATTTTGGGGAGGAAAGCAAGTCACACGAATCAAGAAATTCCTTTGCAGAGCAAAATCTACAGCACTGGGATCATTTGTTATTACTTAATTCCAGGAGTTTATAGTGATATTCCAGTTGTGGGGCAGGAAAGAAGGATCATCCAAAGATTTTCAGCTGCTGTGTTCTGTCTGAGTTTTGGTAACTGTTTTTGACTTATATAAGGCCTCCTAGAAGAGCAAAGAGGGCAAAGTGTCTTTTGTTTTTGGACTACACTTCAGCAATCGTTCTACAAATAGAGCTCTCCAGGGTTGGTCTTCAAGAGGGGCAGTTCTCTCCACAATACAACAACATTGACTTCCAGGGTTGGAAATTGCCTGGCTTGATTCCCTTATGCCCCAGTAAAAATCCAGCTTATTGAAATTCTTCAGGTAGATGGCCCTCTCTCCTCTACACATCCCTTCTCAAATTCATAATCTGTGAGGAATTTCTCTAAGTGCTCATCTTCGTTTAACAGAGGCACTTGGCAGTGCTGCTTTCAGTAACAGTCTGTTTCTACAGCAACATTTCCCAGAAAGAACACCACCTCTGCAAAAATGTCAGACATCGCAGACTTGAGTTCCCCATCTAGCCTGGGGGTAACTGCTACCTGTGCCTGTAAGGTGGAACTACGGGTTTCCTGTAAGCACTTACTGGACAGAGACACCTTGAATAAATCTGACCCTTGCGTCATACTTTTTTATGCAGTCTCAGGGCCAGTGGACAGAGGTAAGTGGCTCCTGCTTCTAACTTATCATCAGAGGAGATGCCTTAAGAGACTGAATAGACCAGTGGATTAGTAGTGGGTAACGGAACCTTTCTTCTCTAGTTCAGGGTCACAGGTTTAAATTCGGCCCAGGTCATGTAGTGGGCAAAACCTGTTATCCTCTGATGGTCCCCTGGAGGCCTGTGTGAAATGAGTTGTGGCATTTCAGTCTAATCCTAACAGACAGATATATACTTCACAAGAGTCATCATTGCAGATGGCACTTACTGACACCGTTGTTGGCAATCCCACATGGCAGGCCAAGGATTGATTGGACATGCCCAGTGGACCCTGTTGATTATTACATGCTACACCTAAATGAGGTTATACAGGTGTGGAAAACTAAACCATAATATGCAGTAGAATGTGGTGTATCATAAGATATTGTTATGTCTTAGGTGTGTTGAGAGGCACAAGGCAAGCCCAAGGGGCTTCAACCATCCAGGAAGTAATATGTCATGATATTCCTGTCCTAGTTTGTATAATGGCAACAATACATACTAACTAAAGATATTCCATGCCCTAGTGTGTATTATTGCTGTTATAAAATGGTGCCATGTGTTGGGATGTTGCTGATCTTGGTACTGTACTTATCTACAGCTGGGGGTTATTCTGGAGCTTAAGTTGTAATGACCTAGCCATTTCCACAGCAACAGACTGTGATATCACAAGCAGAGTATTATGACTTCAGTGCTAGCCTGTACCTCTGGCATAATGTATCGTAAATACTATTACTCACCTATTATCTCACATATAGGTCAACTCCCTTTACTTTGTGCCAATTTTAGCAAAATTACACACATTATTTTACTGACCAAACTGGATGAATAAATCTCTTTTGTTCATGTTCAAGTTCAAGTTTATTGCAGGAAAGACTCCGTTGAGCAAGCTCATTCACAAGGAGGTCCTGAGGCACATACACATACAGTTCGCAATTACATAGACAGGAGATATAAAATGTAGAACAACAAAGAAAAAAATATATAATACAAGAGGTATACACAATAGAAGTCCTTATGCTATATATCCTTAATGCATACATGTTTGTGACCAACATCAGGCACAGAATCTGTCTTTTTGACCAAAACTGGACACAAAATCAGGTTACACATTTGCAAAAATAGTTTACTAGAGAATTAATGCACACCCTGAGTGAATTGGAAGGCACAAGGCCAACAGTCGAGTGACTTTCAACGCACCCAGGACTTGCATACATTTTCAAGGAACCCATGCCCTGGAGTGGGTTATTGTGCTTATAAAATGGAAAAATAGTATTTTGTGCTAATGGGAAAAAGTTTTTCCTTTTTTTAGGTTTTTGCTGGATAGAATATGTGAGTTTGGTAACAAAGGCCAAATACCTTTGAATGACCCCTGAAAGTGCATTTATATTGAAGAAACCTATACCTTGTTGTGGGCTCATGTGTTTAAAAAGTAGAAAAGTATTTATTGTGAAGGAAAAAGGATTTATTTTCATTTAATTAGGTTGTTGCTAGGCAGATTAGGACAGGTTAGTCACAAAACTGTTTGTATACATAAGAAATAATCCATGGTCAGGTGTGCGGCAATATTGTAATAACCAAAAGACCAGAATTGGGCCAGATATTCAAACAAGTGCAAGGCAGAGTGCAAACATTTACACTCCATCTTGCAACAGCACGGGTGGGCAAAAATGCCAGATTCAGAGGAATAGTGCAGAGCATTATTCGTCAGAATTCAGGTCTATTTTAGCCTAGTGCAAAGCCACTTAGCCCCACTCAATAGCGCCCCCAAAATATGGACCCCGGCATGGCTAGCACCAGGGCAATATTTGCAATATTTTAAAATCCCCATACAAATGAGCACATTGGGCATGCAAGGCGCTAAGGGTCCATTTGCATGCTCATTATGGGCTCATTTGCATGGGGTTGGAGGCCCTTTAGTAACAAAAATTGCCATTCTGTGAGCTGTCCATGGTGCTAGTGGCTTTCTCCCTCCCTCTGATCCCAGTTCCCCATAACACTGTAAAACACTGTAAAAATCCCAAGGTATCCAGTGGTTCTTACCCCAACCCGACACCTGTTCCTGTATTGTACTATTAATTCTCTGGTCTCCAGTGGTCCCTGCCCCACCCAACACCTGTTCCCATAATGTTACAATAATTCCCTGATGTCCTGTGGTCCCTCCCCCCACTCAATACCCATTCCCGTAATGTTACAATAATTTTTTGATGTCCAATGGCCCCTCCCCCCACCTGATCCCTGTCCCTATAAATATGAAAGTCCCCAACCCCAGTGTGTTACAACCACCCCACACACATGGCCTCAGCTGGCCAGCCACAGCAATGCAACTCCTGTGTCACATTGGGCCCATCCCCACAATGCCCTGGCCCCATTTTCAAAGACATAGCCACGCCCTCAGCCCCAGGCAACCCTCCATTGTAGGTAGTTGTCCCCCCACCCACCTGCAGCACTGATGACCCACCCCCCAGTCCCCTCACTGTACAGTCGGTGCCACGCTGAAGATGGTGGGTGATGACACCCCCACCTCACTCCACCTTGGGCCACCTGCAGTCTGACATTTGCAGGGAGCACGCTGCTTATTTATAAGATGCAAACATCAGACAGCAGGTGGTCAAGGTGGTGTGAGGTGGGGTTGTGTCACCTGCCATCATTTCAGTGCCGCATTGACTGTACGGTAAGGGGGACCGGTGGGGTGGGTCATTGGTGCCACAGGTGGGTGGAGGAGACCACTACTACCAATGGGGGGTTTCCTGGGGATGCAGGCATGGCTACATCTTAGAAATGAGGCCGGGGACTTGTTGGGGGTGTCCAGTGGGACACAGGAGTTGTATGGCTCTGTCATGTCCTGTCTCACTCTCCTGTCTTTTAGAGTGTACATATTGAGATCCCTCAGTCTCTACTCTTGGGGTTTTTGGTACAACACCTGTACTATTTTAGTTACCCTCCTCTGAACTGCCTCCACCCTGTCTATGCCCTTTCTGAGGTGTGGCTTCCAGAACTGGACACAATACTCCAGGTGGGGTCTACCAGGGAGCGACATAGTGGAAACACAACCTCCCTACTCCTGCTGGAGATACCTCTTCCTATGCATCTAAGCATCTCACTGGCCCTACCACCTGCTTTGCCGCATTGCCCTGCCACTTTGAAATCATTAGATATGATAACCCCAAGGTCTTTTTCTTGGTTAGCTACTGAATACCTCCCCCATCATATACTAATTTCTTGAATTCCTATGCCCTAGGTGCGTAAGTTTGCAGTTTTTGGCATTGCACTCCAATTATCGTGCTCTTGACCACTTCTGCAGTTTCCCCAAATCCCTACGCATTCTTTCCACCCCTCCTGAGTGTCCACCCTATTACAGATTTTGGTGTCATCTGTAAAAAAAGGCACAACTTCCCTTCCAGTTCTTCTGCAATGTCACTTATTGAGATGTTGTAGAGGACTGGTTCCAATACTGAGCTTTGTGATACCATGCTAGTCAGTCTCCCATCATTAGAGTGACTGCCATTAACCTCGCCCTCTGTTGCCTATCCATTAACTGGTTTCTAATCCAGTTCATCACTTTGGATCCCACCCCTAGGCAGCTCAATTTTTGAATCAATCTCCTGTGCGGCACAGTGTTGAAGGCCTTGCTAAAGTCCAGACAGGCTATGTCCATTGCCCTCTCCTGATCTAGTTCCCTGGTCACCCAGTCAAGGAACTCAAGCAGATTTGTCTGTCATGACTCACCTGTGAATCCATGCTGCCTGTGGTCTTGCAGCTCACTGGATTCAAGATACTAATCTTTCTATTAATAGTGTTCCCATTAATTTCTCCACCACAGCCATGAGGCTCACCGGTCAGTAGTCACTAGCCTCTTCCCTGTTGCCAGCATCCTTATGCAGACAGACCACTTCTGCTCTCATCCAGTCCTCCAGAACAATGCCTGATTCCTGTGAGCTGTTGAATAAGGCCGTCAGTGGGGCAGCCATCCCCTCTCTAAGTTCTTTCAGTAGCTTTGGGTGGATCCTGTCTGATCCCATACCCATGTCAACTTTCAGTGCTGCAAGTCCTTTCAGGACTCTGTCCTCTGAAAATGGACTTGAATCCACCTCCCCTTCCCCTATGTTCCTGTTGATCACCGGTGGCCCATCCCACCTCCCTCCGCTGTGAAGACTGAGCAGAAGTACCTGTTCAGGATGTCTACTTTTTCTTGGTCCTCTTCTGAGCATTCTTCCTCTGCTGCCCTCTTTATCTTCACTATCCCTCCCCTTGCTTTCCTCTTCTCACTTTTTTACATGAAGAAAGTCCTATCCCCATTTGCTGCCCCTTTGACTATCCTTTCCTCTGTCTGCACCATTGCTCCCTTCACTGCCTGCCCCTTTGGCTATCCTTTCCTGTCTGCACCTTTGCTCCCTTCACCGCCTGCCCCTTTGGCTATCCTTTCCTCTGTCTGCACCATTGCTCCCTTCACTGTCTGCCCCTTTAGCTATCCTTTTTTCTGTCTGCACCTTTGCTCCTTTCACTGCCTGCCCCTTTGGTTATCCTTTCCTCTGTCTGCACCTTTGCTTCCTTCACTGCCTGCCCTTTTGGTTATCCTTTCCTCTGTCTGCACCGTTGCTCCCTTCACTGCCTTACCTGCTTCCCCCATTTTACCTGGTACACCTCCCTGTCTTCCTCCCTTTGCATTTCCTTATACCTTCTGAATGCCACCCTTTTTCCCTTCACCACCGTGGCCACTTCCCTAGAGTACCGTAATGGTCTCTTTCCTTTTTCTTTTACTCACTTCCTTCATGCAGAGGCTGGTTGTCTTAATTATACCCTCCCTTGTTTTCACCACTGTTCCCATACCCCTCCCTGGCATTACCCCTACTAGGCAGCTTCTGAGGCAGTCTCCCATTTCCTTACAATCCACCCTCATAAAATCCAGAACCCTCGTCCTTGTGTGGTTTGTCTCTGCTCCTGTCTTGAGGTTAAACCACACTGTATGGCAATCTCTGGTACTTAGTGGATTGCCCACTGTGACGTGTGCAATGTTGTCCTTGTTCTTAAGCACCATGTCCAGCACTGCACCATCTCTAGTGGGTTTGTTGACTAGCTTCCTGAGAAAGGCCCCTTGTAGGGATTCAGGGATGGCCCTGCTCTTTGCTGAAGCTGTAGCTGGAAGGCTCCAGTCCACATCGGGCAGATGGAAGTCATCAGCTAGCAGCACCTCCCCCTTATTTGCCATTCTGATGATGTCTTCCCCAAGTGCCTTACCCAACTCCTCTCCCTGGAGGTCTGTATACCACCCCTGTACAGATAGCAGCCCCAGCGCCTGTCTCCAGGATGACTCACAGCATCTCCAGTCCTTCCTTTTCCTCCAGCTGCCCCTGCACTTCCACAGCCTTGATTCCCTCCCTTACATTTAGTACAACCCCTCCTCCCTACCTCGCTTCCCTGTCTCTCTTGAACAGAGAGTAGCCTAATATGGCCACATGGCTGTCAGTGAACCATGGCTCTGTTATGGCCACCAAATCCAGGCTGGCCTCCTCCATGATGGCCTTCTGTTCCTGAATTTTGTTTCCTAGACTCCTTGCATTGACACACATGGCTCTCCATACCTCCCCCCCACCTGCCTCCCTACTTCCCCCCCTCCTGTCTGTGATGTTTCCTGTCACTCACCCTGATCCCTCTGTTCCCCTCGCCACCCTCTCTGTTACCTAGACAGATCTTGAGCTGCTTGTTGTGCGTGCAGCTGCATTGCCACTTGCATTGCTGTTGCATCGGATCTTGCTTGTATGCATTTTCACTATATATTAACCCAAGATAGACCAGATGAGATGTAATATGTCATTTGCAATGGGGTCCTGCATTTACACAGTTTTAAGCTGCATTTATCCAGGACAGTAGAGGTGAGATGCGATATCTCATTTTTAGTGTGGGTCTGCTTTTATAATATATTTTTCTAGGACAGATCATTTTAGATGCAACATCTTTTCTGTGAGATTCTGTGGTGGGGTGCTGCTTTTACACATTTTTGCAGTATATTTATCTAGGATAACCCACTGAGAAGCAATCTCTATTCTCAGTGGGGTCCTGCTATAACACATCTCTGTACTATATTTACCCAGGACAGCACAGCTCAGATGCCATCTTGTTTTCAGTGGAATCCTGCTTTTCTCAATTTTTACTCTGTATTTATCCAGGACAGCACAGCTGAGATGCAATGTCTCATTTAAATGGGGTCATACTTTTTTAACCATTTTATATGCACTTACCCTGGATAGCACAGCTGAAAGGCAAGTTACATTTTCAATGGGGTCCAGCTTTTATGATACATTTTTCCCAGGATGGAGCAGAATAGATGCGCAGTTCAGTGGGGGCTGTGCTGTACTGGAGTCCTGCTGTTACACATTTTTATTAAATATTTACCCGGATACACCAGATGAGATACAAATATCTAATTTTCAGTGGTGCTCTGCTTTTACACATTTTTGCTAAATATTTACCAGGATACACCAGACGAGATAGGATATCTCATGTTTAGTGGTGCCTGCTTTTACACATTTTTATGATATATTTACCAGGACAGACCAGATGAGCTGCAGTATCTTATTTTCAGTGATGTCCTGCTGTCTACATGTTTGCTAAATATTTACCGGGATACACTAGACGAGACAGGGCATCTTATTTTCAGTGGTGTACTGCTTTTACATATTTTTACTCTATATTTACCAGGATAGACCAGATGAGATACAATGACTCATTTTCAGTGGTGTTCTGCTTTTACACATTTTTAGACTGTATTTACACAGACTAGACCAGCTGAGAGGTGAGATCTAATTTTCTATGGGCTTCCACATTTTGACCACAAATTTCCAAAAGTCATTTTATGTTTGCCCTTGCCCTTACCCAAAGCGAATGTATTGCTGTGATACTGGAATTCAGAGGTGTGTCACCGTCAGGTCCAATGCAGCTCAAGCTGCAGTGGGCTCAACTGTGACAGTCCAGTGATCAGCGAGGTTGATCATGACGTTGCTCTGTCAGTTGATAAGTGGAAACTTTCTGTAGTTGAAAAACACTAGCCATGCCTGTCAGACTCTGGCTGCCTTCATTTATTTGCATTACACCACCCACCAACCAGTTGAGCAGTGTTTCTGCAGCTTTCAGGAGAGACTTTCTCCCATGATCCACAGAAACGTCACTGAGCTAATAACCACCCAGTGTATAATTACTTAAACTGTCAATTATACTCCTTGATGCTTTTTTGTTTAGGCCACCAAGCTGGACACAGCTAGAGCGCAAAAGAAAAATGACAACATAAGTAGTCTGCCTTTGTTTCTGTATACCTGTGCCATTTTTCATTGTCTTTTACCGCCATTAGACAACAGTCATTAAAAAATAGTTCAGAGTAAAATACTCTGCCTGCCATGCATGCTGAGTGTTCAAATGAAAGGGGCACTAGCTGCCTCCCCTGCATCCCATAAATAGGGATGGTGTTACTATGGCGATTGCTAAAGTGTGCCAAATACTGGTGCATACTCTGGGAGTTAAAACTAGGACTTAAAGGATATTAGAAAGGGATGTGTTTAAATGTCATAAAGTTGTATTCAAAAACACATTTGGTGTGTTATTTATACCTGCCTTTAATCTGCCTGTATACTAACTGAATATTTTTGACTCAGCGTTACCAGCATTTCGGCTCAGCAGTTCCGATCAGTGTGAAAGCTTAGCTCGAGCTGTGTGTTCCAGTTGACAGTGTCAGTGACTTCCATAACTCCCACACAGATTGTGTGAACAGCTGACTCACAGTCAGCTGATAGAGCATCAGAGAAATCCTCATCGTATCTCACAAATAGATGCTGTATGTGCATTTCTTTATTAGAGATGGTCTGTATTTCGATTAGCGTGACACCAGATATGTATCACTGTTGTGAGTGCATTTAATTTAAACCACAGCTGGAGGTGTTTTTTTTTTAAATGAGAAACCCAGTTTCAGTGCTGTTATGAGCTGTCGGCTGGATAGGGACCCCTCCACACATCATGGACTCATGAGCAGTGTCTCAGCTCCGACTTTGTTTAATCTCTTCACAATTGAGCAACCAGAAAAGCTTGTTCCTGTTTCAAATCACTCTCCTTCAGCAGGGGGTATTGCAATCCAGTATCACATTGCAACAGTGATGGGAATACAGGGAAGATCATTAAAGTGGCATTACTGACAGTTTGCTGTGATGGTCCGCTGTACTCCCGACACTGCTGTCTCCGGGGTGTTGGCCCCCCTTCCTGAACCAACTCCAACTTGGAGCTGGTTATTTAAAGTCCAGGGGGTGCAAGGAGCAGAGCCCCCTGCATGGGGGGGTGTGGGGGGGAAGCCCCCCACAGAAAATACAGTTTTCTCCAGTGACGGCGCACCAATTGGTGCTCCCAGGTTGCACCTGTAAAAAAGCTTTCCGCTTAGTGTGTCTCACCTGGTTAAACAACTAAAAAAAAAAAAAAAAAAATTGGCAGTGTTGTGCCATTGCTGTACTGATGGTTGCTGTTCTCCATGTTGCCATGGCATGGTGGAACCTTACAATCCCAGTCCTTATTTATGCAGATGATTTGGCTTTGGTCTCTCTCTCTCATATAGGACTGGGAAGACAATTGAAGGTTCTTCAGTCATACTGTATACAAAATGAACTGACTATAAATACAAGCAAAACTCAAATAATGATTATAGGGAAGTGTAAAACTGAATATAAGTGGCAAATAAATGATACACCACTAAAGTTAGTCATGAATTATAGATATCTGGGCCTTGAAATTTCTCATGATGGTAAATACTATAAATATAGAACTTATGTATTGAACAAACTAACTCAATGTAAAAGTGCATTGTTAAGATTCAATATACAATATGGAGGTAACACAGTTCTCGCAATATTACAGACCTTAGAAATGAAAATGAACCCAATTTGCCTTATTTGCAATTGAAATCTGGCTGGATAAGTACTCTTATAAGTTAGATAAATGTTTTGATTCACTTCATGAATCCATACTGGGTCTGCCAAGGTCCACACCGGCAGCTGTAGCTACAGAAGAATTGGGGAAAGTCCAAGTTAAATATTTGGCATTAGTTCCGAAACTGAGGTATTGGATTAGATGCTCTAATTGGGACTCAGATAGATTAGCAAACAAATGCCTGGCTGAAAAAGCTAAATGGCTAGCGAATGGCTCATGTTCTTTGTGGATAACACAAATAGTCTCCACAAGAACATAGGCCTATATCATTTATAGACGGATCAACAAAGAGGCATTAAAATATTGCCTAAATATATTTCCCAAATTAAGGAAAGATGATATATAATCTATTACGATGAAGATATGGCAAGGATAAGATCCCTAAAAGTCACGTTTGGTATGCTCAGAATAAAATGAATCACTTATTGGAGCCCTATTTACTTTTTTTGATGGACAAAGATCTAAGACTCCTTTTTACGAGATTTAGATTAGAATTATATCCATCCAAATTTAGACAATATCTGTTCGCCAAAGACAAAAATGAAATACAAAACATAAACTGTGACTGTGATGCAAAACAACCAGAGACTTTAGAACATATCCTCCACTGCCCAAAATATGCAAAATTACGAGGTACGATTGTGTCTTCATATTTCCAAACAAAAACACTACCTGAAAAAGAAGTTTGGAGAATCTTGATGAATCCGCCTTTGGAGTATATAGCTAGTGATATGGTTGACTACATCAACTGGATATTTAAAAAAATATCCAATCATACAATACAATGCATATATATTCAAACTCAAACTGGAAAATGTGCAATTTGTCTATATACAATCTGAGCTGGCATATCTGTTTGGTTGAAAACAATGACTTTTTTTCTTTATTTGAAAACTGTTTTCACCATGTATTATATTTTGATATTGTATTCAACTTAAATGTGTCTTTCTTACATATGTAACTTTAAGTAGTTTTAAATTTTGTAATGCCTGAAAGTCGAACAAATAATACTATTACACCTAAAAATAAGTAGTGTCTCTGTGGGATAGTAGTGATAAAAGAGTCACACTGATTTATAAGCAAGTCATTTGCAGGATCTATAAACAGTTGTTGATCTTACTGAAAGCAAAACATGGTTTGGTTTTTGTTTTCCCTTGTACAAGAAACCTGTCTCAGTGCCAATACCTCTGACTGCTAAGACCTCTGACTGCTAAGAAAGGATCACTCCACATATCACACTCACTCAGACATTGATTTTACTGATACTTAATGATTATTTTTGTGTCAGGATTGACTGTTTCTTATTTAGATCATTTGCATGTTTCATTTGCATGATCTATATATATGATGCAGTCTCCCTGAAAGTAAATCAGTGTTAAAATCAAAGTTTTAAGTGTGCGTGATGTGCAGAGTGCCCCTTATTTAGCAGACAGAGGTCTTAGCAGATACAGATATAAGTGCTCAGACAGGTTTCTTGTCAATGGGAAAACAAAAAAAAAACTGCGTTTTGCTTTCGGTTAGATCAGATAGTATTTATAGATCCTGCAAATGTCCTACTTATAAATCATGGAGTCTTTTTTCACTGCTATCCCACAAAGACACTGTTTATGAGTTTGTGATGTGTGCAGGGGTTCCTATCAAGCTGAGAGCTCATAACAGCACTGAAACAGGGTGTCTTGTTAAAAAAAAAACTCAAGCTGTGGGTTACATTAAATGCACTCGCAACAGTGATACATCTCCAGGTGCCACACTAATTGAAAAATGGAATATCTCTAATAAGGAAATGCACATAAAACAACTGTTTTGTGAGATGCATTGAGGGGTTCCCCGATGCCCTATCAGTTGACTGTGAGTTAGCTGTTCACTTGATCTGTGTGGCAGTTAGACGTCATTGACACTGTCGACTAGAACACACAGCTCGAGCTAAGCTTTCATGCCTATCAGAATTGCTGAGCCGAAATACTAGCAGCGCTGAGTCAGAAATGTCCACTGTCAGTATACAAACAGATTAAAGGCAGGTTTAAATAACACACTAAACATGTTTTTGGATAAACGTTTATTACATTAAAACACATCCATTTCCTATCTCTAAAAATTGCAACTATTCTAGTCTATGTTCTTTTTGGGAGTCTTTCTGTATCATATTAGCCTTCAGTGTACTGTCTTAAGGTGCAGAAAGATTGCAAGCTAAGTTAGTTGATTTAAAGTTACCCTGGCATTATTCTGATCTTTTTTGTCTTATAAATTGCATGTGCAAAAAAGAAGTACAACATAAAAAAGGGGAACTTGACCTCCCATCAGGTCTGGTGACCTCCCAGTGGGTGCTGCTAGCAAACTATCTCATTATCTGGATCTTTTCTGTCTTAATAATTACAAGTGCAAACAAGTAAACTTTTAAGATTACCTTTCACTGGGTCTGGTGACCCTCTAGTGGGTGCTGCTAGTAACCAGTCACTCCTTAAATGCCCCTTAAATGCATATATACGGCTTTGATTTATAAAGCTACAGAATACTTCTTAATAAAAAAACATAGCTCACAGCCGAATCAGGATTCCGGTGCATTCCCTAAAATGGGCATGCCCTGTTTCCTGACTCACTGGTGAACAGAGGTGACAGCCACATAAGTGAACCATCTTTATTCACCAGTGGGTCGGGACACAGGGCATGCCCATTTGGGGGTACATATCAGAGTCCCTATTACGCTGTAAGCAGTCTTTTTTTTATTAGGCAAAAGCTGCTACCAGTCACAGCTAACAAAAGGCACAGCTAAAAGATCAGTGGTGTGTATAGGAACAAATTACAGGATCAGTAGTGTCTGGGACTTTAACATTGTCACTGTTCTGGTCTCTGTTCTCCTTACAAGTCTCTCTGTACCATATTAGCTTTCAGTGTACTGTTATAAATTGCAGAAGGATCAGAAGCATGGGGATCTAGTTGGTTTAAAGTTACCTTTATGTTACTGGGCTTTTTCCCTTTCTTTTAAATTACATATGCAAAAAAGAAGTTCTGCTTAAGAAAACAAGCATTTGTCGATGCCAAATGTTTGCCGCTTGCAATGCTGTTGTACTGGGTCCTGCTTGTACACATTTTTACTATATACAGTACATTAACCCAAGATAGACCAGATGAGATATAATATGTAATTCGCAATAGGGTCCTGATTTTTGTTTGCTGTCGAGGTCTTTCTTAGTCCCTCTCTGATGAACAATATGGGTATCAATGTTCAAATCCACCCTGAAATTGGTGTTTGCAGAGTATGCCTTTATACTTAGCAAAGACCCATTTCGAGATGGATTTGAATGTTGACACCCATAGTGTTCATCAGAGAGGGACTCAAAAAGACCTCAACAGAAAAAAAATTAAGACCCTGTTCAAATGACCTCTTAACATGTTTTTGAAATCTTATCAAGTTACTCATGAGGTCTGTTTATTAGGCGATCTGAATGTAAATTGGAATAAAATAGATATTCATCATGAGTTAATGGAATTAAGTAACAATCTAGCATTGACTCAATTAATACAAGAGGTTACTAGAGTAAATCCTAAAAATGTTGCAACATCTACGATATCGGATCTAATATTTGTTTCACATCCTGAAAAGATTGTAGCTAGTGGATTACTGTCTGAATCTATGTCAGACCACCAAATAGTCTAACAAACAAAACAAAAAAAATTAGTGTGTTTGTCTGAGTCAACTGAATTGAATGGTTATCTGAACAGTTATCTAGGTGTAAATCTCAGGTGACTGAAAGGGCTAGATAGCTGTGCAGTTTAAATTACTGTACGTGTAGAAAGATCTAGTAAGTAGAGGGAGTGGCTTAGCTAGAAGGAAGCTAAATTTAAAGACTGCCTTAGAAAGATTCTGTTAGAAGCTTGGTCTCAGAAGACACCAGGAGGAAGGAGTGCTGTGTGACTGGACTTCTCTACTGGGACTTTATTGCCCTCCTTCCCTCCCACCCAAAGCTAGTTCTACTTTTATAGGCACAGGATTTGACTGACAACAGGAACTTCCTGTTTGGGAGCAGGAAGTGAGTGATCACAGAGCCACCAAAGACCCACTATCCTAGAAGGGCAAGAGTAGCTCTCTGGCCCCCTCTAGCTGCTGGAGGTCTGCCTCTGAGCAAGTAAGGGGTCTACTGAGAAATATAGAATATTCTTGTCTCAGAACAGGACAATGAGGAGTTTAAAGGGCACAGAGGCAGGAAGTAAGTAGTGAGAGAAGGGAAAAATAAATAAATAAATAACACAGAGAAAAGAATAAGGATTCCAAACAACAGTTAAGGGGCCAGAAATAAGACATGATGGGAGTGGTGCAGTGCAGTGGCTGTGGAGCAGCAGTCTTCCGGGAGATGTTCTGGAAGATGCGGTGTTGTCCCATCTGCAGGCACCTCTCTGGGCTGAGGGAGGAGGTTGCTCATCTCCAGGCTGAGTTGGCCAGGATCTGTGGGACCTCCTCTTCCATCCAGGGACCACCAGTGCCACTGCCGTTGCCTCAGAGGTTGCCAAGAAGGAGGAGCGGTTGGACCACAGTGGGCTCAGGGAGGGTGAGGGTGGTGGAACAGAGGCACATCCCTCCAGTTGTACCGCTCCACAATTCCTATGCCATTCTGGAAAAGTGTGGTTCCTCTATGGAGGCACCCGCAGTGGAGACCAAGGAGGATGCCGGGAACCTCCACAAAGAAGACCCACAGGAGGGTGGCATGGGACCCCACAGGGGTAGGAAACAACTCCTGGTGGGGACTCCATTGTTAGGAAGGTAGAACTGGGGGAGGAAGGGGAGAGGGAGGTAAGGTGCCTGTCTGGTGCCATGGCTTGGAGGGACAGGGAGTGAATCCTCAGGATTGCCAGAGCAGCTGCACAGGGGAGGGAGCTGGATGTCATTGTCCACCTAGGGACAAATGACCTGGCTAAGAAAGGGATTAGAGCAGTGCAGGAAGAGTTTGTGAAATTGGGAAGGGCCCTTAGACAAGTAGCATGCACGGTATCCTTCTCGGAGGTGCTGCCCATCTATGGCGTAGGAGAGGCTAGGGTGTTCCACACCATGGGATTCAATCAGTGGTTGAAAAACTGGTGCAGAGCTCAGGGATTTGGCTTCATTGGGGACTGGGAGTCCACCTGGAGTGACGCAAACCTATACTGGCATGATGGGCTGCATCTGTCCAGGAGGGGAACCAGGATCCTAGGTGATAGGTTTAAATGCTTCATTGGCAAGCATTTAAACTAGCCAAGAAGAAGGCACTGGAAAGGAGCAGGGAAATCCTAGCCCCCAAAAATCATGGTAGTAAGTGCACTAAACACAAACATAGAGGTGTCGATAGGGAGAAGGGCAGGGGTAAATGGGGAAAGTGACAAAGGCAAAAAGGACAGGGATGGGGCAAAAAGGAGTAAGGCCATCAGGAAATGGAAGGTAATGAGTACCAATGCCCGTAGTCTGGGCAACAAGCTCCCTGAGCTGGTGGCCTTGATGGAAGAGGGATGCCTGGATATTGTAGCAGTCACTGAAACATGGTACACAGTGAACCATTACTGGGATGTTAACATACCAGGGTACATAACCTACAGGAGAGACAGGCAGGGGAGAAGAGGGGGAGGAGTAGCTCTCTATGTAAAGGAAGGGATAAAAGCAACTGAACAAAAGAGTAAACAGGGAGGAGAGGAGGCACTGTGGGTCACCTTGGAGACTGGAAAGGGCACCATAATCCGCACAGGGGTTGTGTACAGACTCCCATGTCAGGGGGGAGGAAATGGACAAGGATATGAAAGAATGCATTCTTAGGATGGCAGAGAAAGGGGAGATACTGTTGATGGGAGACCTGAATATGCCAGATGTTAACTGGAGCACATTTGCTGCAGCCACATCCAAGAGCAGGACCATTCTCTATGCCCTACAGGTGGCAGGCCTCAGACAGATAGTTTCGGAACCCACTCATGAGGGAGCACTCTTAAACCTCATACTCTCAAATGGGGGCAGTGAGAGGATCTCAGATCTAGAAGTGGGTTGCCATCTGGGAGCAAGTGACCATCAAACAGTGTGGTTCATGTTAAACTCAGCTACAGAGTCAAGCCATACAAAAGTGAGGGTACTGGACTTCAGGAGGGCTGACTTTGGCAAGATGGTAGAGTGCCTCAGAAAAGCACTAGCAAACAGACTAGAAGGAGGGTGGAGCAACAATGGGAATCATCAAACTGCCATCACAGAGGTAACAAGCCTTTGTGTGAAGCAAATAAACAAATCAAAATGAAAGAAAAACCACTATAGTTCTCAAAGAGGTGGCGGGAAAGTCAGGAGAAAAAGATAGCATTCAGGAAGTATAAGGAAACACAGAAGGAGCAGGACAGAGAGCTGTACCAGTTAAGGCAGAAGGAAGCAGGGAGGGAAGTCAGAATAGCAAAGGCCCAAACTGAGGAAAAGATAGCCAACTTGGTTAAGAAGGGGGATTCAACCTTTTATAGGTACATCAGAGAGCATAGAAAGACAAAGGGAGGGATAGTGAGGCTAAATAGAATGAACGATGGGTGGGCAGAGGGGGACAGTGAAAAAGCAGGGATATTGAACGAATATTTCTGCTCAGTATTCACAAAAGAGGAGGGGGAAGTGCCTAATCCAATTAACAGAAACACTCTTGATAGGGGGGGTCGATCCTAGTCCTTTCACAGAAGAAAGGGTTCTGCAAGGACTCCTAAAACTGAAGGTGGACAAAGCAATGGGGCCTGATGGAATTCACCGCAGAATTCTAAAAGAATTAAGGGGGAAACTAGTGAAACCACCGACTACTCTTTTTAACAAATCATGGGAGGATGATGTGGTACCTGAGGACTGGAGGAAGGCGGATGTGATTCCCCTTCACAAAAGTGGGACCAAGACAGAGGCAGAAACTACAGACCTGTCAGTTTGACCTCTGTGGTAGGAAAGTGATGGAATCACTTCTGAAGGAAAGAATTGTTCAGTACCTAGAGGCCAGTGGGGCTGGGACCCAAGACAACATGGGTTCACAGTGGGAAGGTCAAGTCAAGCAGATCTAATAGATTTCTTTGACTGGGTGACCAAAGTAGTAGACCAGGGAGGGCTGTGGACATGGCCTACCTAGACTTTAGCAAGGCATTTGACACAGTCCCACACAAAGATTACTAGTCAATTAACCAGCCTGGGTGGGTCCCAGGGTGGTAGCCTAGTAAAACATTGGCTGGACAACAGGACACACAAAGTAATTGTAAATGGAGTCCACTCTGAAGAAAGAGGGATTACTAGTGGGGTACTGCAGGGTTCAGTACTGGGTCCAGTCCTTTTTAATGTCTTTATAAGTGACATTGCAGATGGACTGGAAGGAAAAGTATGCCTCTTTGCGGATGACACAAAGATCTGCAACAGGGTTGATACACAAGGAGGTGTGGAAAGGATAAGAAGGGACTTGGCAAGGTTGGAGGCATGGTCAGAAGTATGGCAGCTAGGATTCAATGCAAAGTGCAAAATAATACACCTGGGAAACAAGAACTCGGGAAGAATACACAATTGGGGGGTGGGGAGGTAATAACAACAACAAAAAAGGAATGGGACCTGGGGGTAATCATATCAGATGACCTTAAGGTTGGCAAGCAATTCGAGAAGGCAGTAGGGAGGGCTGGGGGTATACTGGGATGCATAGGGAGAGGCATCACCAGCAGAAAACAGGAAGTTGTTATCCCCCTGTACAGACAGTTGGTGAGACCCCATCTGGAGTAATGCGTCCAGTTCTGGAGACCCCCATCTCCGCAAGGAAATAGGACAGAGGCAGTCCAGAGGAGAGCAGCCAAAATGGCGCAGGGTCTGCAAGAGAAGCTATACGAGGAGAGACTAAAGGAGCTTAATATGTATACCCTTGAGGAAAGAAGGGAGAGGGGGGACATGATAGAAACTTTTAAGTACCTCACTGGAATCAACAAAGTCCAAGAGGGTAGCATCTTTCAGAAAAAGAGACGTGCAAGAACAAGGGGACACAATTTAAAGATAGAGGGGTGGTTCAGGGGCAATGTGAGGAAGTATTTTTTCACAGAGAGGGTAGTGGATGCATGGAACCGCCTTCCTGAGGAGGTTGTGGGGTCTAAAACTGTGGGAGAATTCAAGAATGCATGGGACAGACATGAGGCAATTCTTGTGGGGGGTAGGAAGAAATAGGCTGTTGGTTAACTAGGATCTGCGGCCTATCCTGTAGGTAGGGAAATGGGCAGACTAGGTGGGCCAAGTGGTCCTTATCTGCCATCAAAGTCTATGTTTCTATGTTTCTATTGTATACAGGCATGGAAGAGGATGATGCAACAATCAAAAACTTATACATATAGATCTTTCAAAGATTTTGACTATGTCCAGTTTATGCTGGACATGGAAAATCAAAATTGGGAGAGACTGACTTTTGTTCCTACAGTGGAGAATGCCTGGGATCTGTTCTGTGGAGACTTTAGGGAGATATGCAATGTGCATGCCCCGGCCCCCGAAATCAAAAAGAACTAAATCAAGTAATGCACCATGGTATAATTCGGATCTTTATGAAATTAAAAAACAGCGGAATAAGGCCTAGAAGTCAGCTAAAGTATTAAATACTCGGCAAGGATGGGATAATTATAAGAAATTTAGGAATCTCTACACTGAAAGTATAAGACACTCTAGACAGATGTATTATAACAGAGAATTGATGGGCACCAGGTCACGAAATCACGGGGATTTTTGGAAACATATGAGGAAACTTCAAAATAAAAATAAACCAAATGCTGCTGAAAAGTTCATCATAAATCAACAAATGGTCCCTTCAGGTTAAATAGTTGTAAATGAGTTTAATAATCATTTTATTTCCATAGGTACACAGTCACATCCTGATGTATTAGGAGAAATAACTCAGATAAATGCATTTAAAAATTCTCCTAAAATGGCACAGACTGCAGGACCACAACAGAATGAGAAATTTTCATTTAAAGAACTTAAGGTAAAGGCAGTACAAGAGGCATTGCTGAAATTAAATACAAATAAAGCACCTGGTTCTGATAACCTATCTACCTTGTTAACAAAATATGGAGCTGCAATAATTGCATATCCATTGGCTATGTTATTCAATATATCTATAATTCAAATGGATATGCCAATCCAGTGGAAGACTGCAAAGGTTATTCCAATCTACAAATCTGGCTCAAAAATGTCTATTAAAAACTATAGACCTATATCATTAATTCCAGTCATCATGAAGGTGTTTGAAGGTTTGTTAGCGAATCAAATACAAAGTTTCTTGGAGGGAGAAAAGATTTTAACCAGATTTCAATCTGGATTCAGACCATTACACAGTACAATGACTGCTTTACTGAAAGTAACAGGGTACATCACTGGAGCATTGGACAGGTGGATGTCAGTGGGTGCGGTCTTTATAGACCTATCCAAGGCTTTTGATACTCTGGCCCATGACATCCTCCTGTCTAATCTCAGTGAAATTGGAATGTCAAAATCAGTGTTAAAGTGGTTTCATCAATATTTGGTGGGGAGACAACTTATGAGAACTCTGGGAGGATGGACATCACATACAGGACTTATGATATCAGGAGTTCCACAGGGCTCAATTTTAGGCCCAATTGTATATAATATATACATGAACAAACTCTTTATAACAGTTCATAGAGTAAAACATCATCCGTACGCAGATGATACGATCATATACATGGAAGGTAATTTAATTGATAGTATCCAATATTCTCTTCAACTGGCTTTTTTTTTCAGTTGATTAACCAGGAGTAGCACACTAAGCTGAAATATTTTTTTCAGGCGTGACCTGGGAGCACAGGGAAGTTAAGTGACTTGCTCAGGGTCACACAGTATGTAAGTGGAACCTGTGGGATTCAAACCCAGGTCTGGTGCACTGGATGTCACCCGATTTGCAGCTCAGAGCCTTAAACCACTGCGCTATACTTTTTATGAATTGCAATAATTTTTGTTGGAGTCTAAGTTAATATTAAATGACAGGAAATCACAGGTAATCTAGTTCACTAGACAGAAATATAAAAATATTACTGAGGTACCTTTACAGATTAAAACAAATAGCAATAAATGTTTAGCGCAAGTTCTTAGTTACAAATATTTAGGTATTCAATTAGATACCTCATTAAAATGGGATTTACATATAAAAACTCATGAAAATAAAATTGGTAAATGTCTTGGTTTTCTTTATAAAAATAGATATTTATTTTTAGTTTTTGTTGACCTGGTAAGTGCACTAGACAAATCCTGCCTATTTTCAGGCACGACCCGGGGGAGAGGTATACAGATGAATGCCAAGTGACCTTGAACCAGATTAAGCTGTTGGTGGTATTTTTTTAGTGAATGAGGGAAATTTAGCCAGGACACTGGGTAATTCCCCTACTCTGTGTAGGTGGAGCCTTTGCGCTGGCTGCAAGATGGCCAGTTCGCATGATCCCCTGGAAGAGATGGACGCTACTAGCTCAGGGGAGTGGGCCTCCTCCTCTATGCTACCTTTACTAGAGGCCTCAGAAGAACATTTGGATGTTGCTGCTACGAGTGGCACGACTATACTGGAATCAGATTCCGTTTCTCATGTTATGCCTGTTGAAAAAATTTCTGAAGTACCTGTTCAGGCTGGGGCTCTTTCACCTGTTTCCAGCCTTCAGGAGAAGCGACTGGCGTTAGTCCTGCAATTGCAGCTCCTCGACACTGCGATAGCGTCTTCTGCGCAGGCATCATCACGGACGCCTATTCACAGCCCTCCTTCCCGCGACGCTGACTCTGGAAAGCCCCCAGCCGACGTCCTACGGGCGGAATTCGCCTCAGTCTCTTCTGCGTTGGTGAATCCGCCGACTACTGTTGCCGACAGTCTCCAGCCCGTTTTGGAAGCCGACTTGCCTCATCGAGTTAGCGAACCCCTTGCTACTGCCTCGCCTAGTGATGTCTCCCTAATCGTAAGTGACTCTCGTAAAACTGTTGAATCTGTACCTACCTCCAAACAACCCTCTGTATTTTTCTTTTCTGCCACTCATGAACCTGGCTGGTCTAAACGTGGAAATTCCTCTTTCCACAAAAAGGCTAAACCCAGCCAGGATGCTCACACAGACTGGTCTCCAGATAAAGCGCTGCAAAATGCAGGATGGGAGAAGGGTGTTGGAGGGTTTGGACCCCAGATTCTCAAGATCCCATATACTTGAATATGCTCAAAAATCTACTGCTAAGGACTGTATGAGCTCCAGAACCCGGGTGTGACTCTTCCTCAAACTACTACTGTTTCTTTTAGCACTTGTACTAAACCCATTGATTCTGAAGTAGCTTCTGCTTTGGAAGGGACTAAAACTGTTTTTTCGGGACCTATTTTGCATGCTACTGCTAATGTATCTAATGGTACTAATTTTAAGCTTGCTGATTTATTTTCATCCAAAGGTGAGCCTGCACCGAGAAGAAATGCAGTTAGACTACTTTATAAGGGTGGTTTAGAACTTCCCCCTGACCATTTATATGTTGCCAAATCCCTTCTTAAAGGGTCAATGAAGTTTTTTTCTTCAGAGATTTTTGCTTTAATTAATATTGGTAATTCGAACTTTGATATTAGTTTTAAGCAAATGTCTGGGCTTGACAGATTTTGGGCCCAATATGAAAAACTACAATCCACACCTGTCTGGTCCCCTTTTCAAGCCATTCCCCTTACTAAACCAGCTATACGTAATATTACTGTTGTTTTCAAAAATGAAGGTGTCAACGTTGAGGACATTCTATTTTGGTTGAATAAGCGGTGTGAGGTTCTGAACCGGCCTGTTCCTAACCTCAACACCGAACAAATCTGGGATGGCAGTTGGAGGGTGAGGGTTAAACTCTTTCCTACTAATACTGGCCCGAAACATTTGCCTAATTTCTTTTTTTTGGGTAAAGACAAGGGTTTCATTTTTTATGCTGGGCAGCCCAAGTCCTGTTTTAAGTGTGGTGCACGCACTCATTTGAGTTCAGCTTGTGACACTCTAAAATGCAGTCATTGTTTTGAATATGGTCATACTTCTGCTAAATGCTCCAATTCCTTTAAATGTAATCTCAGTGAGGGAACTCGGCCATGCTTATGGCCGATGCCCTTGGCCTCCTTACAATAGGGACGATTGTCCTCCTATGACGGGTCTTATTACTGTCGCCCAACAATTACATGCTCATAAATTAGCCTCTTCTACCTTAGACACTGATTCCCCCCCTTTACCGGTAGTTACTTCCGACAATCTTCCTACAGTCCCTGTTTTAGATTCCCAAACTCCTTTAAATGGAGTATCTCTTACTGCTCCTTCTGTCCCTCCTCCTGTTGCCAATCCTACAGTAACAGATAATGCTATGCCTCCCCATATAGGTTTGGAAGTAGAAGTTCCTAGTTTTACTACTGTCACTCACAAACGAACTAGGAAGGACCTTGCTGTGGCTAGTCGTAGTAAGGATACCACTTCTCGTAACTGGCAAACCCCCAACAAATTTGCAATTTTAGCCACTGATCTCTCTGACAAAGACTCTGGGGGGGAAGATACTGATACCTCATCTCTTCGTTCCTTCCCTGAAGGGGCTGATGGGGCTGACACTGACCCAATAGCCAAGCGTACTAGGCAACGGCGTAGAGGTAAATCTCCATCCACCTCTTAACTATGTCTTCCCTAAATATTTGTTCTTTGAATGTGAATAGTATTAAAGGGAAAAAAAAACTGGGTGGGATTTTTTTAACCCTTACAGACCTCAACTGTGATATTTTCTGCTTAGTCGATACTAGATTAAAAACCCATGGGGAACTATTTCCAGGCCTCTAAGCATGGACTGCTGGACCTCATTTTGGTCAATCGGACCAGACACTTGTGATGGAATTGGGATATTATTTTCCAGTTCTGAATTTCGGGTATCCAGACTAGTAGACATTTCCCCTGGCAGAGCCCTGTTATTGGACTTTTCCTACAAATCTGAGAGATTTCGGTTGATAGGGATTTACGCCCCTCAAACTAAAGCTCAGAGGGTTTCACTTTTTCATCTGATTAAGCCCTACCTTTTCACATCCAGACTACTTTTATGGGTTGGTGACTTCAACTGTGCTACATCAATCAGATTGTAGCCTCCAGACCTCTAAGCTTTTTTGTGATTCTACAGCCTTAAATAATATTGTTTCCACGGCTAGGCTTGTGGATGCATACAGGCATTTCCACAAATCTGGAGGGTTTACATTTTTTAAGGGGTCATTGCATACCAGGATTGATTTCATTTTTTTATCCAAGGTTTTGATTTTACTTTCTTGCAAAACTGTGGGGATAGAATTTTCAGACCATGTTGCTTTATGCGCCTCTTTTTCTTGGGCCTCTGCCCCGAGGTGCAGGAAAGCTGGTTAGGCGCCTCAATGACTCTTTATTAAATGATTCTTTTTTCTTAAAATTTGGCGCAAGGAGTTTTTAGCTCGTTTGTCTGTGGCTGAATTTTATGATACTGGGATGGACTGGTGGGAGGCCTCTAAACAGAGTTGGAAAAAACCTTTTCAAAAACAAGCGGCTGATAAACAAAATACCAGATATTTGACTTACTTATCTTTAAGGCATCAACTACAGCATTTAATTTCTCTGGCTAGCTCTACTACTCATGATTTTAGCCCACAAATTAGAGAGATCAGTGCTCAAATGAGATTGTTTCAGTACAATCGGGCTGACTCTTTAGGTCAGGAAGCTCGCTTTGGCACCCGAGTCACTAAAGGTTGTTTGGATTCTTTTCGAGCCTGCAAAGATAGAATTGAAACTAAACTAGTTTCCTCTTTCCTATCTCAGTCGAGGGAGTTAATCACGTCACCTGAAGGACTGCTTAAACATGTAGAGACTCACGTCTTTAATATGTTTGGTACCAAAGTTGACCTGGCTAATGCTGACACTTTTCTTAATTCATTGACATTACCCCAGCTTTCCGAATCTGACCAAGACAAACTGTCTTCCGATATCAGTGAACAAGAAGTATTGTCGGCTATTAATAGCTTAAGTCCACATTCTGCCCCGGGCTCAGACGGGTTGACTTCACTCTTTTACAAAACCTTTTCCACAGATCTTGTCCCTGTGTTAACTCTATTATATAATGAAATGTTACGTTGTGATACTTTGGCTACTTCAATGAAAGAAGCTTTGTTAATTCTACTTTTCAAAGAAAGGGATCCCTCTGATATTAATAATTGGAGACCCATTAGTCTGTTAAATGTTGATTATAAGATTCTTGCTAAAGTTCTACTATCCAGAATGCTTAGTTTATCCCATATGATAAGTTCTACCCAAACCTGTGGTATCCCAGGAAGATATCCTTATGACAATCTTATTTTATTACGCAAAATATTCGCTTTAGGAGATATAAAAGCTATCTCTGGGTGGATATTAAGCTTGGACCAAGAAAAAGCTTTTGACAAAGTTTCTCATGACTACCTATTTCAGGTGTTGACAGCTTTTGGGTTTCCAGTACGTTTTCTTTCCTGGATCTGCCTGTTATATAAAGATGTTGTGATACGACCCAACGTCAATGGTTGGGTAGGATGTCCTATTTCTCTAGCCCATGGTGTCCAACAGGGATGTCCGCTAAGTCCCCTACTGTATAATTTTTACATTGATACTCTTTTGAGAACTATCTTTCTTTGTCCCCACATTGTTGGATTACTTTGTACCCCCTCCTCCCCACCAATCAAAACGTTAGCCTATGCTGATGATTTGATTTTGACAGTTGATTCTTCTACAAAGCAGGAGGCTATTGTTCAGGTCCTTCGTACTTTCTCTTCAGTTTCTGGTTCAAAAATAAACCTTAAGAAAAGTATATGTGTGCCACTAGGGCATGACACTCTGCCCAGCACTGGCCTTTATGCCGGTGTTTCTGTTACATTAGAAGCCTTTCCATATTTAGGAATTTTTTTTTTGGACGTGAGAACATGCAAGTGCACAATTGGAACGTCGCTTTACAGAAAGCGGATAATTTGATTACTAGTTGGAAACGCCATTTAATTGGAAAGAAAAAAGAATTGTGTTACTTAAAACTTTGGTTACCCCAATTTTTTTATATCTTAGCTATGTGTTTCCGCCGCCTATATCTTTGTTTACTAAATTAAATGGAATCTTTTTTAAGGGTTTTTGGGGATCTAGATTAAACCCCATTAAAAGGGGTTTTACGTACAGGCCTATAAAAGAAGGTGGTATCAATATGATCCACCCTGTTGCTTTTTTTTACAGCCTTTTTTTCAATTACAATTATGGAAAAGCTTTAAAACCAGGGGATACCTTTTGGAAACCCTATTTTTTGGCGTGGTTCTCCTTTTGTTTGGATAATTGGAACGCTCATTACAAGGGTGTTATTACCAAATCCCAAGTAATCCCCTGCCTATGGGAAAGAAAGCTTCAAGCTGGCTTTAACCTGGAGCCTTCTCCCTCAGGACTTCTGTGTCTTATCCAGATTAATGATATATAATAGACTTTGGAGGATGGAGGCCCAGGAAGAAGTAGTTTTTCCTTTCTGCCCCCCTAGACGTCTCCCTTGGGTACTCCATCAACTTCAAAATCCACGGTTGCCACCCTATTTATGGGACATTTTGTACAAAGGACCTCACTGTAAAATGAGCTAGTCTCAGTTGAGCTATCCTATTCAATTTTGAATAAAAGTTTAAATGAATGAATAATGACATATTACATCTCATCTGGTCTACTTGGGTTAATATATAGTTAAAATGTGCACAAGCAGGACCAGGTACAACAGCAATGCAGGAGGCAAACATTCAGCATTGACAAATGCTTGTTATGACCTGATGGTATGATCAAGACAGGTGACATTTTGTAAATCTCATCTGAAAGGTGATTTTTGTAGTGCAGCTTCAAAAATATGTTTCAAAGGGGATTTGAAAAACGACACCTGTCATGTTCAGGAGATGGAGTAACACAAGGGATATACTGAACATTAGGGCCCAAAATCTGCAAACATTATGATTAAAAATTGAAACAATTAAGAGTTTCTTCATAACTTATTTGTTTTTCACATTTTGACCCCAAAATTTCAACATGGTCTTTATGACCCTTCCTTCTGAACATGGCAGGTGTCATTTAGAACGTACTATCCAAAATGTCATTTCGCACAAGTGCGAAAACAGATTTTAGCAAGGATTTCAAAAACAACACCTGTCACATTCATGAGATGGTGAGAAAAAAATGGCTATGTTGAAATTTTGGGGTCAAAATATTTAAAATTACCAAAGTTATGAGCGAGTGTTGAAAAGTTTCAATGCACCTTTATAATTTTTCTGTTTTTTAGTATTTTTGACCCCAAATTTTCAACATCGGCTTTCTATGACCCTACCTCATGGACCCAGGAGGTGAACATTTTCAAATGTTGCCTGAAATGTAATTTTTCAGAGTGACTGCAAGGATTTCACTGCCCTTGTTCATGAAGTGGGGTCCCAAAAAGGCCCCTTTGAAAATGTGGGGAAAAAATATTTTAAAATGATCAAGGTATGAGCATAAGTTCAAAACACATTGAAATATGTCGAACCACATACCTGATTTCCTTGTTTATTTCTTGTTTATTTTATATTTTAACAGGATATGGCACCAAGCAAAACTTGTTTTCAGGGCTGTCCTGTGTTACAAGAAACATATCACACAAAGCGAGCATGTCATACATACAAACACAGTTGAGATAAATGCATATATCACAAGTACAAACCAAGATAAAATAAGCAGTCAGTTTAACAGTTACAGTAAAAGGGATGCAGCTTAACATAAGCATTTTTGAAGCTTAAATATGTAGGTGAATTGTGAAGAGTTGGAGGAAGAGAATTCCAGGAGGTTAAGGAAATGTGATCAAAACACATATGTCCAAACTTGTTTTTTGTTTGAGGGACTATGAGTCCTCTACCCTTTATGTCACGTAAAGAGTAAGCAGAATTATTAACTGACATTTTGGATGTGAGATAATTTGGGGCCATTCCATTCACACATTTTTATAAGAAACAACTCAGGAGCCTTTCTCTCCTGAGTTCCAGAGTTGTGCAGTGCAATTGAAGAAACATGTCACAGTGATGATGTAATACGCAAGGACCTGTTAGTCATAATATGAATCTAGCCAAATGATATTGCAATCTAATTTTTGCAAATTACTTTTGTTTGACAACCAATAAACTACTGTATATTGTCGTAATCAATAAGAGGTAATATTGTTGTATTTACCAATTTTTATTTGGTTTCACAAGACATGTTGGGCCTGATTCCAAAAGAGGGATGCAGGGCTTGACACAAGCCCTGTGTCCGCATCAAAGAGACCTGCAAATGCGTCAACACTCCTGGACGCAACCCTGCACTATTCCAGAAGCATTGTCACATTTGTGACACTTTCACCACTTTACAGCAGCTTACCCCATTGTCGGGGGCTCCCCATGGATGCAACGCTAGACCATCGGGGAGATGGTCTAGCGGTTGCATCATCGGGGACCTGTGGCATTGGCTTCTGGAATCAGGTGCCTGACGCAAGTCCCCTTCGTCTGACGGGACCCATTTCAGAATCAGGCCCGTTATTTTATTATTTATTTATTTATTTAAAACTTTTACCAGGAATGTATGCTGAGCAGACTAACGCTCAATTCAGATGTGTCCTGGGGGTGGGGGGGTAAGGAGAATACATAAAGAGTACATTGTACAATGAGCAAGCATACAAAAACATACAGAAACATTGTGGTAACAGATTGGTAGATTGCGTGATACACGGTCTAGGACCAAGAGACGTCACAAATGAGCAGTCACAAAAACAGAGAGCTAAACCCTTGATCTAAAGTGTAACTTAATTGCATGTGCAGGTAGAGGAGAAGTGCTCTTTGAGTAGGAAGTTGAGGTGCTGCATGGAGGGGAGAGTGCTGAAAGTCCGCAGGCAGGAAGTTCCACAGTTTAGACATGCGAAACTCAAAGGCTGCCTGACCTGCTGTGGTGGACATGTGTGGGACATACAGTAACTGGGAGTCAAATTTCCTGAGCGAATATGCAGGAGGGGTTTGGGCTGTTAGGGCTGAAGCAAGGTAAGGGGCAGGGACTGAGCCCAGAATTTAGCTGTAAGCCTAGCACAGTAGGACTGCCTCTGATCCAGGAGCAAGGGGAGGTCCAGGGACAGGTAGAGGCCACAGTGATGGGTGGTGGGAGGACAGTCCAGAGCACAGCATCAGAAGGAATGGAAGAGTGGATCCAGTCTGGCTAGGGTGGACTTAGGAGTGGCATTGTAGACTACATCCCTGTAGTCAAAAATAGGGAGGATCATTTTCTGTACAATTGCCTTGCAAGCTGGCAGAGGGATGCAGCCACAGTTAGGGTATAAGGCGCCCGACTTGGGGTGCAGTTTTTTGTGGATGGCATCAATATGTACAGAAAAGTCGAGGTGCTGGTCAAGCCAGACCCTGATACATCTAAAGGAGGTGCAAGTCTCCAAGGAAGTCCTATCTATGGTGTGGAAGGTGGGGATGGAGGGGAGTTGAAAAAGTCTCTGCCTCATGCCAAAGGTTAAGGAAACTGTTTTCTTGGCATTGAGAAAAAGCTGATTTGAGCAAAACCAGAGCTGAACATCATTGAAATCCTGCTGGAGTCTGGACGCCACTTCAGAGGGAGAGGGGCCTGATGTATACAGTTCCATATCATCCGCATACATGTGAATGGATGTATGTGGGAAGGCCAAGGGCAGGTCACTTAGGAAGATAGAGAACAAGATTGGGCCAAGGACCGAGCCTTGGGGAACCCCAGTGGTGACAGAGAGGGAGTCAGAGGTGGAAGTGCGAGTTCAGACTGATTGAGACCTGCCTGCCAGGTAGGAGTGGAACCAGCTGGTGGCCACACTAGAGAGCCCTGCAAGGGAGAGCTTGGACAGGAGACGGGCATGAAAGACAGTGTCGAATGCCTTTGCTTGGTTAACAAAAATGGCTGAGGTGATGTGATCTTTATCCATGCCAGTAAGAATGGAATCAGTCAGCCTTAGGAGGGACATGACAGTGGAGTGCGATTTCTTAAATCCAGACTGGTAAGGTGTGAAGAAGAAGGAGGAGGAGTCAAGAAAGAGGAGCGTTGTGAGAGGACTAGGTGCTCCTGGATTTTGGCTAGTAAGGGGAGGAGGGAGATGGGGTGGTAGTTGCCAGGGGAGGAGTGATCACCTCCTTTAGGGAAGGGGATAACTGTGGCATGCTTCCAGTCTGATGGGATAGAGGCAAGAGAGAAAAAGAGGTTGAAAAGTGAGGCCAGGGGGATGGCGATGGCAGGGGCTGATAGGTAGAGCATTTTGGAGTTGAATCCTGAGGGGCATTTACCCTTGGAGGGATTGAGGGAGAGCAGGGCATTGAGTATTTTGGACGGGGTAACCAGGCAAAGGAGAAGGAAGTGGCCGGAGGGGGTTTGGGTGGGTGGGGATGCAATGCGGGAGGGTGCGGGGACAGGCGGAGGTGTACGAGAGAGGATGAACAGTTTGTGAAAAGGTGTTGAATTCAGTGACTACTGCGCAAGGTTCCGTGACAGTGGAGCCACCTACATCAAGGACACAGGTGGGAGCTGGGCGGGGAGAGATCGATTTAATCACCTTCCAAAACTTAGCTGGGTGATGCCTGTAAAGAACTCCAAGCTTTTGAGAGATCTTTTTTGAGATATAATCAATATGCATATCAAAATTTAAATGAGGATTCATCCATAGTCCAAGGTATTTGTATGAAGTGACCTGGTCTGGGGTTGGTCCTTTTATAGAATTTATTAATATGCCAGACAACACTGTGTTGCTGCCCCCCACCATCTTAGCTTTAAATAATATTGTGTTAGTTTTTTTTAGGTTCAAAACCAATTTGTTCTCCGTGAGCCAATGCTCAAGCTTATCAAATTCTTGCTGAAGTAATTTCTCAATACTAGAATTATCCCTGGCAGGGTACAGCAAAGCAACGTTGTCCGCATATAATTTTACAGTACATTCAGTTAAAATTTTAGGTAATTCATCAATGAATAGAATAAATAAAAGTGGACCCAGTTTGGATCCTTGAGGCACTCCTCTAGTCACCTCTTTAAATTTGGACATAGTTCCTTGTGAGACTACTACCTGAAAACCGTTTGATAACCTCTGTACAGAAACCCTTGATCTATGATTTGTGTAATAACAAAGGGTAGTCAACTGTATCAAAGGCCTTTGATAGATTTACAAACACTACCCCCATGCACTGTTAGACTTCCAGTGCATGGGAAATGGTGTCCATAAAGTCCATCAAGGCAGTATGTGTGGAATGTTCGGGCCCAAAACCTAACTGCTGAAGAGGAAGAAGGTGGTTTGTAGTTAAATAGGAGTAAGTCTGCTTGTGTATTTCTTTTTCATGTATTTTAGATACAATTGAAAGTAAAGCTATGGGTCTGTTGTTATCCGCTAGTTGCGGGTTGCCTCCTTTGTAAATTGGTGTTATTTTAGCACTCTTCCAAATATCAGGGAAGGTGCTACAACACAGACTCCAAGTGAACAATTTGGTTAAGGGAGAGGCCATTAAGCCAGTATATCAGCTCTCTCCCTCAGCAGCCTAGCCTCAAGTCCATCTAGTCCCCATGATTTTGATATATTTAATGTTTTTAATTGTTTCCGTATGTCTTTTGTGTTCAGAATTTTAAACCTAAAATTTGCACCACCTGATCCCCACATATTTCCTCATTTCCCAGTCTGGCATTGAAGAGTGAAGACATGCCTCTGGCCCAGAGAGAATTACGGTGTTGGACCCACATGAGGTAAGTAAGGGATGGGGGTGCTGAGTGGGGGGGGGGTTGGGGGTTACTCACTGAGCTAAGGGTAAGCATAATTACATGTTCACTGGGCAGGAATGTGAAGGCATATTGTGTTACAGGGGATAACTCTGGCACACACAGCAGCATCACTGTCAGCTACCCCAGCTCCCTAGAGTAACAACGTCCCAACATGGAGACCCCCATGCCATCTTAGCCGTAAACTCCACGTGGTGCATGTAACATCCTTCTCTCCTCAGCCCCTATTACCTGCCCCCTGCTCAGAGAAACCAGCACCAGTTATAAAAGGGTAGTGCCCCTAACTAGGGTATACAGTGGTTACAATGAGGTATAATTATAATGGGCCTTGAACCTTGTAAATATCGTCCCCAGCAGGTAAAAAATGGAAACAGTTCTGGACTCTCCTGACTGTGCACAACCAGACACAGCATTAACATCTTGTATTACAGTTATAATGTAGGGTAACAGAGTCTAAAGTACATTGATTAAAGAATTAGATGAGAGTGGGAAAACCCACCCACATCATATGCAGTCCCACTTCTTGCTTGGGAACCGGCACTAAAGTTCACATGCAGTATAACCCATCATAGCACTGACTTACGTCTTATGTACTGTGTATTACCTCAAAGTTGAGTACTCACCCCATTCTTCCAATTCCTCTGGCACTGATGCAAACTCCAGTTTAGAGACTAGGATTTCTGCCACTTTATGGTCCATGAAAGAGTACATACTGTTACCGACTGTGAAGTGCAAGCGTTCAGGAATCCCCAGCCTATACCAATACCACATTCTCTCAGCTTAGCCATCACACCTTTGAAAGCCTTCCTCTTTTGTCTCATTGCAAAAGTGTAATCAGGAAAGAAAATTAGCTTTTTCCCAACATCACCGGGTTGCTCTCTTTTGCTGCATGAAGAATCATGTCCCGTTCTCCAACCAAAGCCGTTGTCATCAGTATGGTTCTGGGTCCTTCCTCACCATTGTTGCTCTCCAAGGCATAATTCTAAATGCTCTCACTGCACGCACTGCATGCCCCAGACCAGTCCCTTCAGGGAACCACCTCTCTGAAAAGTCTTTAATTCTTCCCCTGTGGGCCTTCTGGTACTCCCATTAGACATGCATTCAAGGAATGCACTATGTTTTCTAACTGTTTAAGCCTGCTATGAATGATGGATTGCTCCATCATTTTCATAGCGACCACTGCCATGGCTTTCCATGTAGTCTTCTCCGATTTAGTTGTCATGTCCACTACTCTGCCTGTCTTATTTTCCACAGTGGCCAGTCTGCCTACATACTGGACCATCTGTTTGTCGGTTGAAGATCTCCTTTTGTAGAAAATTAAGGGTGGTGGGAGTATCTCCTCACTACTGCTGGCCTGGGTCCATCGATGTTCTGGCTGTAGTCGGGTCCAGTTTAGTAGCATTCTTGGGCAATCCCATTGCAAAGGTTTAGCATGAAATGAAAGCTGAAGTTTTCCTCTACCAAATTACCTGATCTATAACTTCAGCAGTTCCCTAAAAACCATTAAATATTGAAATAAAGCTACTAGTTGTGCTGGAGCACTCTAAGAAGGGTGTTGCTTGCTGGACTACTGGCTTTGTTCCCAAGCTGGATTGTTTTTGACACTCAAAGTTTATGAGGAAGACTAAATATAAATACATGTAGGGATGGGAGAACCACAACACCTTCTGAGGTTCTACAAGATTCTGATAAGCCATGAAAGGTTCTGATTGTTATCCGAGCCTTATCAGAACTTTTAAAACCTTTAAAGTACAAAAACTATTTTAACCATCATTGTCCACCCTTAAGCTATTGTCAGTGAAGGGAAAGGAATCCAAAAAAAAGAACTTGGAGTGGTACTACACTACCTCAAGCCTCCTTTTGGATCTTTCTACCTCCACTCCCAGCCTTCTTACTAGATAAAGACCTGCTGGTGCATTATATTAAGCTCCAAAATCAACATTTTAAAAATTATTTGACCCTTATAAAAACCTGAATGAAAGTTGTAATAAAGTTTTTTCACAGAAAATGGCATAAGTTCTGGGTAGTTCTGAACTTATTTAAACTGGTTCTTCCATTCCTGTTTTTTGTGTCTGGTTGTGTTGTACTCTGAGGAGTTTCTTGAATGCGGATGGTGACTTGAGGCTGAATTCCCCCCATGACACTGTGTGTTGCAATATGTGCCTTTTCATGGCTAATCAAGTGTGTTGGCAGTAGTGCATTACTCTGTTGCATGGGGACCCTCATTCAGGGGCAACCTCTAATTGCTTGGTCATTGAGCCAATAGCATGGGGGCTTCCTCTCCAGGCAGGGAGGGCTAAAATGCCCATTATCCTGGCTAGGTTATATGGGGCATGCTGGCTCCGTAGGTGAGACCACTGGCTATGTCCTGAACCTTGTGGTAGACGTGAAGTGCTGTGATGCACTTCATGAGCCATTGGGGTGGAGAATGAGGGATCTGGAGGGGGAAAAAAAAGGCAAATGATTTATCTGGCCCCGACAAAAAGACAGAATCCTATTCAGTTCAGATTATTAAGCATGATCATTGAGACAAGTCTCATTTCCAGTGGAGTCCATCAGCAGCTTAGTTTCTAATAATTACAATGATCCATAGAATAATGAAAAAAAAATTCAAACAACACAAATTTAACATTTGATATGATTAATTCACAATTTACATACAACATTTATAAAACATGTAAAGATATAAAGAAACAATGTACAACCTTAGAAAATAGTACATAACTCCTATATATTTACAGTTGCGGTTGTATTGAATTCATTTTATTAAACCTTTTCTTCCGGGCAGCAAGTGTCGTACAAGTAATGTATCTTTGAACCATTTTGTGACTGAAGACACTGGTGGTTTCCTTCCTCTAATGATTTTCAATTCCGTGGGAAGGAAGGCCTACAAGTAGGGAGCAAACTGGAAAAAAAAGAAAGTGCCTCGTTGGGTTTTAATTCTTGATTCGTTTAGCTAGTTTAAATAGATCTGCTGTTCTCAGGGAAGCAATTTATATCCTAGTGATCAAGTGTTCAGTTACAGTAAGTGTTGAGGTGTTAACCTGTATACACTTTTAACTGCAAATATGGTCTTATGCAGTTTTGTACAATTCTTTAGTGATAACCATCCTACCCTCTTGTACAGTTCGCAGTGATAAATATATTTTAAACAATCTAATCTTGCCAATCTGTTATATGACACATCAGGCTTGTGTAGCTTGTCTTGCGCAGAATAGTCATAGGATATGTCTGCATAATCAAATAGGGGTAGAATTTGTGTTTCAATAATTTTTTGTTTTTGTTTTCCAAATCTGATGACAGGCATTTTTTTTATATCAAGACAGTATGCCTATACGTGAACCAGTCTTTTTTGGCGAGATATTGATATGTGCATTGCCTATACTGCTCGATTCTAGCCAGTACCCCAAGTATTTATAGCTACTCACCAAATCCAGTGATCATCCATCAAAGGTTGAAATAGCAAAGAGGGAAGATTCAGTCCTTTTTACGGCAGTGGGCAGAGCCTACAGCCATTTTGGGATCGATTGTAGCTTGCAAAAATGGCCAATCGTGGAACCTTCCATTGGACTTTTGGAAGTATCCTTCTAAAAGTCCAATGGAGCTTGAAACACTCCACCACGATTGGCTGCTATGGAATAACAGTCACACTATTTTGGCTGTTACCTCCGCATTCCCAGGGAAGAACTGCACATGTGCAACTCACATGCATGCGCAGTTCTGCTGGTACTGTCATGTTGTGAATGGCAACATGCCATTCACCACTACCACGCATGTGTGAGTGCCGTGCATGTGCAGTTGCATCATCACCACCATCTTTCGGATGGCACTCCTCCCGCACCCTCCCACTGCTCTTGTCCTCTCCACTCCCTCCCAGCACCAGCAGCAAAGAACACCCTCCTGCACTCCCACTGCTGCTGCTGTCCTCCCCGCTCCCTCTGTCCCACATCCCTGTACCAACATCAGGGTTCCCAATCCCCATGTTGGCATTATGTACCCTCCCAACTCATGCAGCCACACTGGAAGCCCACCCCAGTGTACCCAAATGTATGTGGTCCCTGCACTGACATCAGGGTGCCCAGTCCCCATGTTGGCATTATGTGCCCCCCAACTCATGTGGCACATGTTTTTTCTTTTTTCCCTTGCTGACATCAGGGTGCCCAATCCCCATGTCAGCATCTTCCCCCCGAACTCATGTGGCACACTGGGAGTCCACCCCAGTGTGCCCAAATATATGCTTCATTTTCCCCTGTAAATAAAGAAGACTGTCTCCCGATGTGTTTTTTTTTCCTGTAAAAAAGAAAACAGTCCCTCATCATCACCCCAGTCCACCCTCCCCCATCCCCACCATTCCACTGAGCACCCACCTCCCCACCCCCCACCCCATACTTACCTCCGGAGGTTGCGCTGTCATCTTCTCTGGACCGGGAAACATCTGCACTCTTCAAAGCTAAACCGGGAACTGAAGAATCAAAGGTAAGTGCCGTATAATGGCAGTCAGTGGGGGTTTCAACTTTGATTGATAAATCAGTCATTTTTTGGAATTTTTGCCCCACTTTTTCAACATGGGGTTCTTGGGAACCCACCTCATTAACACTGTCACTGTTATTTCGTTACTTGGTCCCAAAAGGTAATTTTGTGGTCGCTGTGTGGAATCAACTTTCAGGCCTGATTAACGAAATGACAGTGCCACTGTTCATGAGGTGGGGTCCCAAAAAGCTCATGTTGTAGATTTGGTGAAAAATTCAAAAAAATGACTGCATTACAAGCGTGCATTGTGCAGTTTGTACACATGCTCCTAACTTCAATAATTTTTAATGTTTTCTCTCTAGATTTTCAACATTGCCATTTCTGGACACTTCTTTATTAACAATACAGTCCTGCCCAAAATGTGTTTTTGCACCTGTGGCACAGAATGGCACGGTCGCTCTGCAAAATCACCTTTCGGGAAAAGTGAACAAAATAACACTGGCACACTTCATGAGGTGGGGTCCCAAAAAGGCCATGTTGAAAATTTGATGCAGCACCTCCAAAAAATGGCCAAGTTACACCCGAGCATTCCATATTTTCTACACACATGTGTACCTTTGGTCATTTGGCAGCTTATCACAGCCGTATCAGCTCTGGCTAGAACTTGTTAATTTAGCAGGCAAAGTGAAGAGCATTAGTTAGTTTTCCCTGCATTTAATTTTAGCTTCAGTCTACTGAAAAACAACTGTAAAGCATCCAAGCCCCTTTGTAATTCAACCTGGACAGATGAGAGTGAGTTCCCAGCTACATAGATCATGGTATGATCTGCATTGAGATACTAGTTCACATTCTTTAATTTGTCACCCAACCCTCTTCTATACAGGGGGTGGGATATTCATAAATGTGCCTGGCAGGGACACAAGCTGGGCGCAGCGCAACTGGGATGCGCCAGGGTGTAGACTGGGCGATATTCAACGGTGCTGCACCATGGCTCAGACCGTTGAATATGGCAATGTGGCCTCCCGCATTGTGCATGGTGCAGTGGCACTGAGCCAGCGCAAGTGGCAAGAGAGGAGCAGGGGGATGCGCCAGTGCAAGTGCAGTTGCGCTAGGTGCAGGAACCATGATATTCAGCGGTGGGTATGCAAATGGGGCCATAATGCATGCAAAGTGCAATTGGGGCCATTAGCATGTCATTATGGCCCCATTTGCATGCAGGTGCGCCGATCCTCTGTGACTTGCGCCCGGCGCCCTGCCAGGCTGCAGCCGTTGGGGACCGATGCCCCCTGCACATTGTGGCAAAGTGCCCCAATGCCTGATTGCGGGCATAGGTATATAAAAAAACATGTCCAATATCCCTGGTGGTCCAGTGGACCACTTCCAGCCTGATCGCTGGCATAAGTATAGTTAAAAACATGTCCAATATCCCTAGTGGTCCAGTGGACCGCTTCCAGCCCGATGGTGGGCATAAGTATTATAAATAACATTTTAAATTATCCCTGGTGGTCCAGCGGTACCCCCCTCCCCACCCGTCCACTGAGCCCCGCCACCCCGCTCCCCCCACGCTCAGCAGTGAGTGGCAGTTCCCCACCCGCAAGCCGCCTGGCCGCCCACCGACTGACTATGTACAGTACGGTTATACGCTGTGGACCAATAGGTGTGCAGAACATACCATACTACACAGTCCAGACATGTGAATGGATTCATTCACATATCGGGACTGTGTAGTACGGTATACTGGTTTACCAGACATAACTGACAATTCTAATGCTGCATATTCACAGCAATCTAACTGGATCCCCAGATCAAATCTCCTTATGATCAATGTATCTCTATAATAAATGATTATCCCATCTCCGTTTTTGGTCCTGTGATGCCAGCTTTAAAGAAGTTGTATCTGTGTATCCTTAAATTTGAATCTTCTACACTTGCATTTAACCCAGACTCTGAGAAAGTCATTATGTCAGGGTTTTAACTGACTGCAAAATACTTGAATTTCATCCATCTTACTACAAGCATTTGCATGTACAAATGAAATACCATGACCAAAAGCAAACGTTATCTTTATGTTCAAAAGGAACAGGGCTTGGATTTGGGTTGATGTCACAACAAATTAATATGCTAATGAAGACAAACATTCTACACAAAAAAAAACAGTTGTCTATGCTAATTACTAGTATTCCCCTACTAAATTGAAGACATACTGTAGTATATGGTATGGGCTTATTCTGCATGGGAAACTATGGCATTCAAATTCTTGTTATAGGACAGTTCAAAGGTCAAAAAAGTCATCGTATTAGTGTTCTGATGTCACATTGATAGTACAGCAATTTTTTTGCCTTGTCCCGCAACCTGATTGGCTCACTTGATGTGGGTCTAAAGATGAAAATATGGGAAACATGGTGACATGATTTACCGAGTACCGATCAGTGGACCCTCCATATTTTGACACAAAGAGCCTCACATGGCTCAGTGTCACAAAAGTGAACAGTTTTTTTCATTTAAAAAATAAATGGTGCCGAGCAAGTGGGAGTGGTGTGAAGCCAGAGCGAGTAAGAGCGGGAAGTGGCATGAACCAGTACGAGCGGGAAAAAGTAGGAACCAGCAGGAGCAGTACCAAATAATGAAGGTAACAAGCAACTTTTAAAAAACACACGCACATACACACACACACAAAAAAAAAGAAACACGCCAGAAACCATATACTATATAAAACATTGGATGGGTGTCCCATCCACAACTAAGGCTATGTTTCTATCTCAGGAGCTGATAACATCAGCGGGACCTCTCAAATTTCGCTTTCGAGGTCTCTATGATGTCATCAACTCCCTCGATGGAAACATAGCCTTGTTGTGGATGTTCACCCATCCACTATTCTATATATAGTTAATTTAAATGGCAACTTTGGGCTTTCTATTTCACCCAATTTAGGGGATTATCAGCTGCAAAGAAATAATCTAAATAACCACCAGTGATAGTTGAAAGTTTCAGAGCTGTGATAGTGGTCCCTTTCTCAAATTGGGTTTTTCTTTCTGTCATCCTACTCCTCAACACCAAAGTTACTCCATGAAGGAGTAAGAGGAAGAAAAACAAATACAGAATGCTGGAGTTCATCACTTTGAAGTTTTCTAACATCTGCAGTGAAGTCCACCAGCATGAAGCGCAGCACTGCAGAATTCTGCAGTAGAGTTACTGCAGTAAACAATGCAGTTTCAATGGAAGTTAATCCCTTTTGTCATGCAGTAAACCTGTGACACTGCGTTTCATCCTGGAGGGCTTATCTGTAATAATCCTAACTTTTAATAACAAAAAAGAAACAAAAATGACGTGAAGTATAAGAAATTCAGCTTCTTAAAATGGAGAACTAATCTGCCGGAATTATAGTTGTTCCTAACACCCGAACAGTTTTAGAATATTGCATTCAATAAAAACTGCATCATCTTCAACGTTTATAATTTACAACAGTCCTATATAGCTTACTAATACAGTTTATAACGTAGAGAATAACTGCACTAAAAACTCCTGTTTAAAATACTCTAAATCTGTAAAAAAAAAAAAAATGCAGTAAGCCATAAAAATTGCTATATGCCTATATCCTAATAATGCTGCCACTGGCATCACCTCCACCCTTGGTTCTGATGTGTGTGTCATGCACAAGCAGTAACACGTGAATGCGTAAGCTGAAAAGTTGAGGGAGGAGGTTTGATAACATTTGGATTCAAAAGATCCTCAGTCTAAGCATCCTTGCATCTCCTGTTGCTGCTGTTTTCCTAGCTGGAGTCAGCATAGGCAGTGGAGTGGCAATGGCTCGGGCAAGGCTTAGCTGTGATGTGGTTTCCTTTTTTTTTTTGTTCTGCAGACTGATTATACCCTTGGAAGATCATCACTATGAAGGAACATTGCATGTAAAGGGCAGAAAAATCAAAGCACACTGTAATGTTTGAACAGTTTCCTCACGTTTTATCACTTGTCCGCAGGTGCAGAGAGACAGGCAAGGTGAAAGTAATGAGTAGATAATATGTCGACAAAGGCAGCCATCTGAAACATTCACCTTTCCAGCCGAGGGTAATAAGCAATAAAATGTGGGAAAATAACAGTTGTGCACCGGCTGTACTAATGGTATCTTAAGATAAGGACAGAAAGGAACTCTTGGATATATTTTCAGAAATTGTAAATTAATTATTTATACCAATAAGCAAATGTTATTGGTGCACACTGTGGTGTAATCCACTGTCCCTTTGTTTTATGAAAGTGCTCATGTGGGTGTAGATCATTTACAGGGTATTATAAATTGGATAGGACATGTCCTGGCAGCTGATTGGCTGAAGCAGACTTTGACCTGTGATGATATCTTAGTATATCACTGCAGGTCAGAACTCATTCCAGGAACAGCCATTTAATAACACTTTGGGCCCATTTTGTAATTGCAATAATATACTCCAGATCAAGGCATATCCATAGAGATCATATATATATATATATATATATATATATATATATATATATATATATATATATACTATATATACACATATATGTATGTATATAAAACAATTAGAGGGGACATCATATGGAGTACCATGGGCTTTCATGCTACCATATGCAAGTGGCCTAAACTATTTCTATGTGGATAATATTCAAATGAGTCGAAGGATCATTTGATGACCCCTCTATTTTTATATACTCAGGGGTCAACATCAGGGAATGAAAAGGAGGAATCACAGGGATCAACATTGGGATTGAGAAGGAGGAACCGCAGGGATCTGCATTGGGGGGGTTAGAAGAAGGAACCATGGGGATCAATGTTGAGGGTTGAAAAGGATGAACCACAGGGGTTGAAAAGGAGGAACCCCCAGGGATCAACATCGGGGGTTGAAAAGTAGGAACTGCAGGGGTCAACATCAGGGGCTGAAAAGGAAGAGCTGTCGGGATCAGCATCAGGGGTTGAAAATTCTTAACCTCTCTCTCTGTCTTGGCCAGTTTCCCTTTCGCCTATCCTCAAATTAGGGGACTTCACCTCTCCTAATAACTATCACCCCATCTCTGTCCCCCCCCCCACTCTCCAAGGCCCTGGAGAAAAAACTGTCTCAGACCAGCTCACTGACTACCTGACTAAATATAACCCCCTTTGCAAAGAACAGCATGGATTCAGGAAAGGGCACAACACCGCAACTGCACTGCTGGAATACACCACCTTCCCACACAAAGCCCTAGACCGTGGACACCTAGTAGGGTCTGTGTACATAGACCTGACAAAGGCGTTTGACACAGTCAATCACCCTTTCCTACTAGAGTCTCTCCTCGCTTTGGGTCTTGTTTCTGAAACCATCTCCTGGTTCGAGAGCTACCTAAGTGGTAGATCACAGTGTGTCAAAACAAACTCCACTCTAAGCTCCCTAGAAAGAGAACAAAAAAGAGGGGGGTAATACAATTGCTTGTCTGGGACCCCAAAATTGGAATAAGTAACCTTCTCATTTTAGATTACAAGAAGCTAATGTGACATAGGCCCAGATAGATAAATGGTTTAGGAACCAAATTGGCACATTAAGAGAGTGCTGTACTCTCTAGGTTGCTGGGTTGTTGAAGTTAAATGTCTTTATAGGACATTTTTTTTTAGTATGTGATATAGGAATTTATGTGCAACAAGTTTTTTGTGTTCTATGTTGGTGTATGATTATAATGTATTTGTGTTTTTTTGTAGTATGTTATTAATTCATATATTGATTGTATTGGAAAAATTGAAGTAGGAATGTATGTATTTCATGTGTGTTATGTATCTAGTGTATTTATTTATGCTATTAACTAACATTTTGTATGTAACTGGAGATAGTTGCTTCTTTTTTATATGGAGATCCTTGTAAATGAGCATAATTTTATACTCAATGGGTAATTTTCCATATTCATTTATGAATAAAATCATTACTACTACTTCTAAGCCTGCCGGTTTGTTCTGGCATCCCCCAGGGATCCATACTAGGGCCACTTCTCTTTGGCCTATTTCTAAATTCTCTCCCAAAAGCATGTTCTGGCCAAATGCTTCTATACACGGATGACGTAGTTATCTTCTGCGGTCACTGTGCCCCCCGAGCTTGCCCTCCATAGTCTTTTCTCTGAAATAGGAACATGGTTCTCCACCAATAAACTGGTGTTCAATTACGAAAAAACAAAGTCTATGGTCTTCACTCATCATCAAAACAAATACAGGGGCACCCCACTGTGCATACTTAACTGTCAAAACTCACAGCTAGAACAAGTGACTTCCTTTAAATATCTAGGTGTTACCCTTGACTCCCTCACTAAACTATCATGAACATATCCATCATCTTAGCTCTGCCATAAATGCCAGAATTGGTCTCCTTTACAGGAACAAGCAGTGTATGCCTCCTGCAGCCCTCCGTCTAGCGGTTGTCTCCTCTGTCCTTTCCCTATTGGATTTTGGATCATCTTCTATGGCGCAGCTGACAATACCGCACTTCGCAGAATTAAGGTCACCCTGAATAGGGCCTGTCGTCTTGTCACAGGGTGTGGTAGGATGACTCACACCTGTAACTTTTATCAGTTCTCCAACTGGCTCAACTTTGACGGCCGGCTGAAATACCACACCTGCCTCCTTGCCAGGAAGATTGTCAATGGTCAGTCCCCCCCCACTGGGCTCCTTAACCTCATTCAACATGCACCATCCACAAGGAATACTAGAGGCTTAGCCAAAGCCACATTGCTTATGCCATTCTGCAGAATGTCCTGGGGGCAACGTGCCTTCTACTATAGGGCTCCACTCTGGTTAAATGATCCGCCCCCTGACACCTCATCTGTCCAGAACCTTGGTCATTTCAAACTCAAACTCCAAGAGCAACTGCTCATCGCCAGTACCTGTGACTGCCCCTGAGCTGTGCGCTTGCATAGTTGCCTCTCTTTCGCTGGTCTGCTAAGCCAAACCTCTCTGCCTTCTGCCCCCATCCCTCCTCTCTCCTCTCCCTCTACTCTGATAAATTTGTTTTATGTATTGTGCCTTTATCTTAAGTATCTGTTTTATTGGCTTAGGAAACCTTGTATCATCCTTGAAATTTGAATGTGAGCAATAGCTTATTTTGCTTCAAACCTTTGTACCATGTTTGACCCTAGGTTGTTTTACCCTCTGCATTCAGATGAAATACCTTTCAGTTTATTGCTCATTTCTCTTGTTTTGTACTTTCATGATGTAGAGCCTTTGCAAAGGAGTCTCTGACTCAAAGATTTTTAATTCCGATATCTCAATAACTAAATAAATAAAAATAAAAAAAGGAGGAACCACAGGGGTTAACATCAGAAGATGAAAACAAGGATCCACAGGAATTAACATCAGGGCTTCAAAAGCAGCACGTAATGAAGTATATGAAACTTTTCACATGAGCTGCTTCTTTAAACGTAAGTAAAAGGAAAACTTGTAAGATTTTCTTTTGATTGTGGAGCCCTCTACAAATAGGATTGCACAGTCCTCCTGCATTGTGGGTAATATTGCGTGCAAGGTACCGTACTCGTCATTGCATTGCCTGGGAATGCCTGCTAAGGGGAGTTGAGGAGAGATGACAGAGATAGACAGGAGCTTCACATGTTACTGCCACAGTGCCCTCCTACTCAGAGACAAAGTGATTGCATAGTTACAGAGTGCCATGTGTCAGAGAACTGGATAAGTGGGCCACACTCCAGAGAAGCATCAGAAAGGCTCACACACTACAGAAACAGCTGCACTGTCAGAGGTGTGTAAACAAATCAGAACAGAGTTTTCTCATCAGTGTTCCAGCTAAGATTACAAACTGGCAGAGTTCTCCACCTCTCTGACACTGAAAGCCTTCCTTGACTCTAGTAATTAGTAAAACAAACCACAAGTATTATAGAGCATGTCCTATACAGAAAATGACTAGATTTTCCACATGAGATAAAAAATGTATTTTAAATATGACACACTTGGACCCTTTATGGTATATCTGAGATATATAAGAGTAGGAAATAAAGGATGCATATACTGTACTTAGGGGTTATGCAGTGGGTTGACTCAAATTATGTAATTTTAGTTTAGTTTATTTTGCTATAGCGCAATTGTAACTCACCAGGAGACCTAGTGAATTGAAATTCATTGCAAACATTAAACACAGGTACATAAATATCATAAAAAGTGCACTGTATTTATACAAACAACATACTTAATCTAAAAAGATCATACATTGGAAAAACTAACACATCCATAAATTCATATCATATCGTGAAATACTGTATTTATATGTAAGCAATAAAACATGTTGGTGTGTGGGTTAGTGTGTGACAAACACATGACTAGGTGTGTAGTGAGGCACGAGTCCACAGGCTGAGTGCCCTTACTGACCCTAGAAGTGTGTTTATCCCACACTAACCCACACCCCAGATTGTGCTATTATGCTTATAAAATGGGTATATGTTGAGAAACTTATATTTTCTAAAACATTTGTAAAATAAAATAAAAATCTGTCATTTCATTTGAAATAGTCCCTCCACTTTCCCTAGGGGCATTGTTGTATGGGCTGAAGCCACTAGGGGTGCTGTACTGTGCTGCAGCATGATAAACAGAGCTGACGGGTCACTACCTTAGGCTGCTGGCAAGGTCAGGATTTCCTTAAGGTCTTGCCGGCAGCATGCTATCCTCTGCAGTAGCACATTTCAACAAACTCCTGGTGGTGTCCCTCTACTTGCGGGTCGGAAGGTAGTTCCTACAGTCTGTGATCTGTGCAGCTCAGTATGGGGAGGGAGTGGCTCAGGAGGGACAGCGAGAGGAATTTCACAGCAGAAACAAAACTTTTTAAGTGTTGTAAGTCATTTTCTGGCATTGTTTGGCTTCCAATTTCATTTGCTGACACTAAAAAAAATGGTATACAAATGGTTCAGGAGGACTCGCATCGGTGGGACATAGATCTCTAATGCAAAGTGGGCACAGGTATTTATTTATATAGTTAGTTTTTGTTAACTTAGTGCACTAGACAACTAAATACCTATTTTCAGGCATGACCCGGGAGGTTACATAGGGTCGAGGATCAGGTATTGGCACTTATTATTTCATATGGTGTAAAGCAAAAAAAAAAAGAGTTAGGTGGCAAGTGGTCTTTGTCAATCAGAAGTCTAGAATTTGGAGACCCACTCTATCTATCTATCTATCTATCTATCTATCTATCTATCTATCTATCTATCTATCTATCTATTTATCTATCTATCTAGATACACACTTTATCCTAATGTGTGAGGGGATAGGACCATAACTCAAGAGTGGTGGAGCCATTAGTGATTTATGAGAGTCCGGCTGCCTCACAAATAATGATAAACTACATATTTTGAGTCAGCCAATTACATATTCGATTTATACAACATCAGTTTACTTTTATAGCATTTAATGTACACCTGCTGTTTGTATGAAAATGTTACTGCTTTTCTTTAATTTCAACTACTGACCTCAGTGCTGCACATGGCTATTGTGACATCATCAGCATTGTGAAATCTGATTTCTAATTGGTATAGTACTTTAATGCCCTTAGCTGCCAGGCTTCACAGAAGCTTGTCACTAAGGCCAGTGTTTTCGGAATTTGGAATTATCCCAACTCCGATGGTGAAAAATTTCCAATTTCAGACAATTCCAGATACCATTCAGAATATAAAGGAGACCCCAAGGAAATCAAGAACTACCGTCCCATCGCTATGCTCTCTGTACTAAGCAAAATCCTTGAAAAACTAGTTGCCACCCAATAGAATACCTCCAGAAATACAACCTCCTTTCTAGCTCACAGCACGGCTTCCGTAAAGGTCACAGCACCACCACCACCCTGCTCAAACTGACAAGTGACATCTATACTTCCATGGACTTAGGCCTCTTGACAGGTGCAGTTTTCATCGACCTAACTAAAGCTTTCGACCTGGTCAACCACACACTTCTTCTTGCAAAGCTACACTCCTTTGGTTTCTCCTCAGATACCATTACCTGGTTCGAAAGCTACCTGTCTGACAGAAAACAGGCTATGGTTTTCAACTCAGCCATCTTGCACCGATCCATGTTGGAGTACCCCAGGGCTCCATACTTGGCCCTCTGCTTTTTACTATATTCATTGATGACATCCCATTAACTGCACCAAACTGCTCATCTCTGCTCTACGCTGATGACTTAGTTATCTACCACAGTGCTAAAACTGCTGCTGCCCTAAACCACCCCATTGCCATGGACTTCATGAGTATTCAGTCCTGGCTCACTGACAACAAACTAGTCCTCAACTCTAGCAAGTCCTACTCAATGCTCTTTGGCCTGCCAGACTCAAATCAAATCTCAATCCCCTTATTATCTCGTGAGCGGACGGCTCCCCTCTGACTACTGCCAAATCCTTTAAATATCTTGGTGTTACCCTTGATGAATCTCTTGACTTTGACCTCCACATTTCCACTATCTGTAAGTCCGTTAATGCTAAGATAGGAAGTGCCTATCGCACTAGCTATGCCCTCACCCCCCTAGCCAGACTAGCTGTGGCACAAGTCTTCCTTCTACCGGCTCTAGCATATGGCTCTGCAATCTACCTATCTGCATCAAAGTCCTCCCTCCATAAATGGGACACCACTTACAATAGCATCTGCCGCTATGCCTCTGCATCACCATGTTACAAGCACCATTACCAGCTCTACACGGACCTAAAATGGCTTTGTCCCTCCGCCTATCGTCTCCAGTCCTTTGGCTCATTAATTGACTGTGTTGCCAGAACAGGCCTCCCCCTATCACTTGCCTCTGCTCTGGAATCACAACCTCTCACCTATGAGCTACGATCAAATGACAAAGCCCTTCTGCACATTCCAAGATGCAGATCAAACATGGGCACACGCGCCTTCTTTTGTACAGCTCCTAAATACTGGAACTCTATACCCACTTCTATCCGTCAAGTGACCACCCATGCTAGTTTCAAGAAACTTCACCGTGAACACCTGCATACCGTGAACCCCTGCACTTGCTTTAACCCACCTTGAACCTTCACTTCTCCCTGCTTTCTTCTTCATCTCTAGATAATCCACCTCCTTGATACCTCTTCCCCTCCTTGCTTAGTCCCTATCATGCCCACTCTCTCACCACCTCCCTCCCTTTCTCTCCCTACCATCTCTCCCTTCCTCTCCCCGGGCAACAAACCTCTCAGTTTTTGGCACTTATTGTACTGTCTTGTACTCCTATCTCCTTTTGATTTATTTTCCCTGTGTTATCTATTCCAATCTGTAATATAATTTTTCACAGTGCTGTAACTTTCACTATCATTTTGTCAATGTGATTGTCTCTACATTCCAAGTATTGTTATTTCCTCTGATTTGTGCTGCTTTCATGTGCTGCGTCACATGTATCTTGTATGTCTGTAAACTGTCTTTTCCCGGGTCATGCCTGAAAATAAGCATTTTATGCCTAGTGCACTTACCCAGTTACCAAAAGCAAAATAAATACAGTAGAACTGGAAAATTTCACTGTAAAAATATTGTAGTTTTACAGTGAAAATTCTAATTTTATAAATTTCATTTCCGGACATCACATGGCTAAAATGTAATCCCTATGTGCTGAAATTCTATGCCCTATTTGTGGTCTGAATTATATGTCCTACTTGCTGCCTTCCCATGGTTCTCTCTGAAAATAAATCCTGACTGGACTGGTTGAATTTCTCAACCTGCCGATTTATTTTCTATTTCTAATTCCAAGACTTGCTGAGTTATCACTAACAGCATGGTTTTAGTAATGCCCCATAGTGTATGTGTATACCCTTACCTCACCTGCTGGCTACTGCGCACTGAGCCAAACTCAGTCAACCCCCTCCACCACACACACACACAACCAATGACTGGATAGGTTTTCTTTTTTAGGGCATCAGTCCACCATGCGGTCCCTTACTGCTGAATGATGTGCTCCTGATTTCCAGATCCCAGGCTCCCTGACCGTCATACTCACACCATTCCTAACCCACTCTCACCAGCACAAACACACCAAAAATTACAGCCAAAACTAGGTGCCCCTCTGTATTTCTTTTGTTCATATTTATTTTTTTTTTTTTACACTCTGTGGAATTTAGGGGGAGGTCTTCTTTCATTCAGTAGGTGTTTGGGAAACTTGCATGTGAGATACAGCTACCAAACCTAGGAGCACAGAAAACAACAAGTTGAAGGTTCCCAATTTTCTACAGCCCCCAACTTACGTAAAATAAACATTTATGCTATCCTAATAGCCACTTTGTGGATTTTTCTCCATGACAACTCTGCAGTGAAGCAGGGTGCAGCACTTTCAGAAGACAGATGAGCAAAAACAGCAACTTCGGATCCAGACTGTAATTTCGGCAAATACTGAGACAATTCTAGTGATCACCGGAATTCACTGGCCCTACTTATCACTTCATACATGCTGTGGGAAACTAGAGGGGTAGTGGCCCAGTCTAAACAATAACAAACTTTTCATGAATATTCATCAGAAGTATCTCCAATTGGTTAATGAGTGCTTATGAATTGTGCATGAACATTGAATGGTGCTCCTGTGTGCAGTGTAGTATAGTGGTTAGGGCACCAGACTGGGAACCAGAAGGTCACAGGTTCAAATCCCGCTAGAGCCAAATACTCACTGTGGAAATGTAGACAAGATGCTTAACCTCCCAATGTTCCAGTTATCCCAGTTGCAGATGTAAGCCCCCTCTGGGAGCTCTAGTTAGTGCAAAGGAAGTTCTGGTGCCTGTAGGTCTGGAGCTGCCAGACTGCATGCAAGCAGGGGGACACTAGCCCAGAGGGTTTAAAAAGGGCAGGTTTTTGGCACCAAGAAAGGGAGAGTCATTGAGGAAGAGAAGAGAGGAGGCAGCCCAAGTGTGTTCGGTCGTGAGGGCTGGGGTTCGGGGCTGGGGTGGGCCATTTGCTCAGGGAGAAAGTAGGTGGCCCAACTTGCGGCTCTCTTGCACCTTGGTGGGGTTGGTACAGATGAGCCTTGTGCCCATATTTCTCGTCCTTGGCTGAGAGCAAAGAAGATTCTTAGCCGGACTATCCTGGTTTATTAACCTGTTACAAAAAAAAAAGTCATGAAAATAAACTTTCACAAAAGTCCATGAAAATATCCTCAAACTCCTCCAGCGAATTTTCATAGACTTTCAAGGACATGATTCATCAATGTTTTTTGGGAGACCAGAAGTATCCTGCTTTTATTATAATTGATAATTCATAAAGAAACCCTGTATTTAACTTGAAGAACCCTATTCTTAAAAAATTGTTGCTGTAGGTACATAATCAGTGGCAAAACTACTCAGTCACTTCAGCCGGCCCGGTGGCCCTGAGGGTTGAGGCACTGGATGCCACACCTCACGCCAGACCGGTGACCTGGGTTTGGGAACAGACTCGGGCTGCCAAGGGTCGACAGGGGAGGGAAGAGATCAAGCATTCAGAGGACTGCTCACTCTTCCCAGGGTGGGATGTAGGGGACGCGTCACTCAGGAGCGACCTCTGGCGGTGGTCGGAGGAAGTCAGGTTTGCGTCACCATACAAAGTGGGGGGCATAGCTGCGGTGGGCATCAGCACTCTGTGCCCAGATGCCAGTGCACGTCCGAGCTCCGGGGGGGAAACAAAAAGGCGAAACCCTACCTGCGGAGGATAGGTGAAGGCACCCCCTCCTGCATCACACTCTCAATGCTGGGTGCTTCACTCTCCCTGCGCCCGACACTCCGACTGGCACTCTATACTCTAGATAGAGCACCCTGGGAGGATAGGGTTGCCCTTCCTCGTGAAGGCTCAGATCTGGGAGTTTCACCACTCGGAGTGAGGGGAATAGTTGAGGTGCCACAGTGGGAGGTACAGTGCAAGTTAAGGTGTATGCTGGAGAGAGTTCCTCTCAGTGGGTGAAGAAATAAAGTCTACAAAAAAAAAAAAAAATAGTCTCCAGACGTTTTGTCATACAACCTAACCAATTAACCATAACAACTAATTTTAACAACCTCAACATTTTCTAAATAATGTATTTTATTGTCATGCATTTTAGAATGGATCCACGATCGTTGACAAAATATTTGTCGAACGACCCAACAGCAAAACCGGCAGGTCGACTGCATTTTGCAGTCGGCTGCCAGATTCCAAATTACACAAGTGTTTTCTTCAGGGGGTTTCACCTCCAAACCCCCCACGCGGAGGGCAGCACCTTCGCACCCCCCACTTACGATTCTCAACTCCGAGTTGGAGCTGATTCGGGGGGGGGGTGCAGGACCTCCAACAGACAGTGCCGAGTTCCAGCAGGTTCCCTACAGCAACATGGCACTGTTGTCGCTGTAGAGGACTACGCTGTCGAAATGTTGATGTCAGGGGTGCATACCTTTTAGAATCAGTAACTTGCTTTGTATTTAGTTTTTTGTCTGTTGAGTTTTTCAAATGGAATCCCTGCTCACCTTCTTTTCATAGAAACACAGACATTGACAGCAGAAAATGACTATTGGTCCATCCAGTCTGCCCATAAAACCCTAACAAACCCAGGACTATTGTCCATACATGGTTCTAACCCACACTCTCCGCCTCTATGCTCCCCACCCTGCCACTACCACCCTGATTAACCACTAAGGCCTTCACTCTGTTCCAGCCTTGTTTGAAACCATTGCTAGTTTTAGCGCCCACCACATCAATTGGCAGATTGCTCCACAGCTCCACCACCCTTTCTATTAAATACAATTTTCACAGTTTCCTCTTGAATCCTCCTGCCCCCCCATCAGCTCCACTCATGCCCCCGTGCTCTTGTTCCTCTACTTATACTAAATAATTGCTCACAGTTTACCTTGTTCAATCCTTTCAGGAACTTGAAAGGTCTCTATCATATCTCCCTTCTCTTGTCTCGCCTCCAGTGAGTATATGCTCAGTGCCATGAGCTGATCTTTGTAAGATCTGCCCCACTGGCCCAAATCATTTTGGTCATCCTGCATTGCAGAGTATCCACCCTATCCTTATTTTTCCTTAGGTGAGGACCCCAGAACTGAGCACAATAATCCAAGTGGGGCCTCACCAGTGACCTGTAGAGAGGTAGCAGTACCTCCTTCCTTCTGCTGTCAGTCCCCATTCATATACATCCCAGCATCATGGTTACCTTACTGTAGACCTTATTACAATGGCTTGATTATTTTTGGGAGTCACTGATGATGACCCTTAGGTCTCTTTCCTCTGAGGTCATGCCCAGCTTTACCCCCCTGATCCAGTTCTCTGTCCTGGGGTTTTGTTCATTCTGTGCATCACCTTGCACTTTTTGGCATTGAATTTCAACTGCCAAACCTTTGACCACCTCTCTAGTCTTTGCAAGTCTCTCTGTATCTCCCTAAGGTCATGCCCTCCACGCTGTCTACCCTGCCACAGAGCATTGTGTTGTCTTGTGAAGAGACTCATGTTGCCCTGGATTCCTTCTCCCATGTTACTGATGAACATAATGAAAAGGTCTGAACCCAGGACAGATCCTTGTGGCACCCCACTTCTGACCTCCCTCTCTTCTGATTTGACTCCATTAATGACAATGCTCTGCTGTCTCCCTTGCAACCAGTTTCTCACCTATCTGTGTCCTTCACTGCACCCAGATCCTCTAGCTTCTTCACCAACCTTCTGTGAGGTACCAAGTCAAACGCCTTGCTGAAATTGAAGTAGAGTAAATCCACAGTATGGCCCTTATCCACTACCTTTGTTACTCAGTCAAATATACTATCAGGTTGGTTAGACAAGACCTCTCTGCCACAAACCTGTGCTGTTTACTATCCTGGAGTCCATTGCTCTCCAGGTGGTCAACAAGGTCCTTTTTGACTAGTGTCTCCATCAGTTTACCCACAATAGAGGTAAGACTGACAGGTCTGTAGTCATCTAGTTGCTCCTTGTCTCCTTATGGAGCGGGACTACATCCACTGCCTTCCAATCTGTTAGAACTACCCCTGTCTCAATAGAGCTATTGAATAGCCCTACCAGGGGTTCAGTTAGTTCCACTGGCAGTTCCTTCAGCACCCTCAGATGCATCTCATCCTGCCCCAGGACCTTATCTTTTTTTACGGCTGCTAGCCCTTTCTGAACCCTTCTATTGTTAAATATTTGTTGCCTCATCTGAGGGATTCCCCTTACAGCCACGTTAATGCCACTCTCTGGTAGAGGCTCTCTGTTTTCCCTTGTGAATACAGAGCAGAAGTCGTCATTGAGAATGGCTGCTTTCGTTTGGAGCCTTTAGCCCAGGCCATACAACAAAACAACAAGATTACTGGCATTTTTCTGGGAGGACAGCAACAAAAATTAGCACTTTATGCAGATGACTTGCTAGTTTATCTTACTTCCCCAGACCAGGCTTTACCCCACTTGTGGTGCACTCCCATGTCGTTTGGACAATTGGTAGGCTATAAGTTGAATACCTGCCCTGGTGGTGCAGTAGACTAATGGAATTGTCATTGTTTAGTTTTGAGGAGGGAGGGTAGTTACTTTAAAATGGGCAGACTAGATGGATCATAAGGTTCCCGTCTGCTGTCACTTTTCAATGTTTCCATGTAATATGACAAAAACAGAGGTCCTTCGGATCCACTGTACACCCTTCCCACATATATGGAGTATCTATCCTTTTAGGCGGAACCTTTCCTCACTAAAATACCTAGGGGTTCAATTGGTGGAGAATCCCCAATTTTGGCATCCTGTAATTATGTGCAAATCCCGCGACCTCTCGTGGTCTCATTTTAAGTCCTCACGTGACATTGCAGTCCTTCAGACCTACTGTACCCTCCGTAACAGTTACACCAAACACATTCATCAGGCCACGGCTGAATTTTTCAAATCTCACCTGCAAGCCACCAGCAACACCTCGTCCTCCTTCTGGCACAATATCCGATCACTTCTCCACTCTCCCCAGGCATCTCTCCTCCCACCCTGTGAGGTGGGTTCACTTATCTTGGACCCCTCCCTCATGGCAGAGCTTCTAAATAAGTTCTTCACTACCTCCGCCATTCCACAAGATCCCCTCTCTGCCACACCTGGCTCCGCCACCCCTTCCCCTGAGCTCACCTGCCTTCCAACTGCCACTGATATCCCCCTCTGAAGTCCTCAATGCTCTTGTCTCCCTCAATCCTGCCAAATCCAGCCCTGATGGCTTGCACCCTAAGCTCCTTTCAGTCTCCGCACCTCCATAGTTGCTGCCCTCACATTTATTCTTAACCCGTCCATCTCCTCTGCTACTGTTCCCACTGCCTGGAAGTTTGCCATGGTCCTCCCCCTAGTCAAAGGGGGCAGTGCCACTGTCCCTGGCAGTTACCACTCTATTTCACTTCTCCCCTCACTTGCCAAGGTACAAGAGTCCCTAGTCCTCTCTACGCTAAACGATTTCCTCCTGGCCTCAAACTCCCTATCCTCTGTTCAGTCTGGTTTCAGAAAGTACCACTTTACCTCTACCTCCCTTCTACGCTTTACAGATGCCATCCACTCCACCATGGATCAAGGCCTGATTACATCAGCCATATTTATTGACCTCGCTAAGGCCTTTGAATCTGTGTCCCACCCTCTCCTCCTAAACAAACTTGGTGCCCTGGGTCTCTCTCCATCTTCAGTGTCCTGGTTTAGATCTTACCTGACGGGCCATTCACAATCCATCAAAATCTGCAGTACTCTCTCTTCCCCCTTCCCATTCTGGCTGGTGTATCCCAAGGCTCAATTCTTGGGCCTGTACTCTTTTCTCTGTTCATTAATAACCCCCCACATGCTCCCATCCCAAGATCCACATGTATGCGGACGATACCATCCTCTTCCTTTCTGGCCCTTCCATTTCTGCCATCCAAACTCCCCTGCAAAATGACTTCTCAGCTGTCACCTCCTGGTTTAACACAAACTGTCTAAAATTAAATGTAAAGAAAACTGTAGCGATGACTTTTGGAACAAAGCAAAAATTGGCCAAGCTCCACACCTTACCCTTCTTCCTCTCCGAAGCATCCACTCCTCTCGAAAATGTCCTCTCTTATAAGTACCTCTGAGTCTGGCTCAATCCCTCATTTGATTTCTCCTCCCACTTCATTGCTGTCCACTCAAAGATGCGACCTAAGCTGGGACTACTCTACCGTCATAAGGCTAGCCTTCCCCCTCCGTCAGACGTGGTCTGCTGGTTAAATGGGTACTCCCCGCCTTCAATTACACTGATGCTGTCTTCAGTGTTGCCCCAGCAACCTCTCTCTCCAAACTTGATGTGCTCTACCTTGCCTTCTGCAGGTTTACCTCAAACTCCCCCGTCTGACACACCACTATGACCTCTACTCCTCCCTAGCCCTCCAATGTCTCTCCCTGCTACGCTTTTCCCATTGTGCCACCTTCATATCTAAATACAGGCTTGGGACTCTCCCTCCTTACCTTGCCTCTCTCCTCAAACCTGCACCCCCTCCCTGTATAATTTGCATTCAGTCAGTGACCGTTCCTTTGCCCTCCTGCATGTCCGCACCTCGACTGGCAAGTTGGCCTTCTCTTACAGGCTTCCGTCCCTCTGGAACAGCATTCCACTCCAAACCCGTCTCGCTCCCTCCTTTCCTGCCCTTAAGTGCCTACTCAGAGCCTCCCCTTCCTCGTCCTGCATCTGTCCTCCATCCTCCTAAATGCTTCTCCTCCCTATGCCCCCTGCTTGCATTGCTTTAGCAACTGCCCTGTATTAGCAGGCTCTGCTCTACCTAGGTGTTAGCAGGCTCCCGTCTGTTTGTTCCCATTATAGCTGGTCTCCCACTGTAAAGTGCTAGCAGAAATTAAAAAACCTGTATATGTGATCATACAGTATATACTCTGTATTATACTGTATATACTTGTAAATACTCTATGTCTCATGTTACATGTATCTTGTTATTTGTTTCAAGCTGTCAAAAAGTACACTGTAATTACCATGTAACTGATGCTTGCTACCCTCTGTTCTGTACCCCCTTCCTCTGGGTCGCATCTGGAAAGGAGCTTCTGCTCATGGTGCCTTTCCCGGTTATCAGAATTTTAAATAAATAAAAAAAAAAATTATGACCCATTGATGCAACAATTTACTGTCAACATAGAGACATGGAAGACTATCCCTTTGCCATTAATACAGAAAATAGATGCTGTTCGTATGAACTTACTCTTCCTGGTTTTGTATCTTGCACAAACCCTCCTAGCCGATCCCCCAGCGGCATTCTTTAGAAATCTTAATAAGAACATTTCTAGATTCATTTGGGATGCACAAAGACCACGCATCAGATTTTCTATCTTGCTACTTCCTAAGCGATTGGGAGGTCTGGCATTATCAGATCTAGCCCAATACTTCTGGGCAGCCCAATTACACACTATATTCTATTGGCGTAATATTATCTATAAAGCCCATGGGAAAAGTTTGGAGGTACAGAAGGATGACCTTAATCAGTTAAACAAAATCTTGCTTTCATGTCCCTCATCCCCATTCACTGAAATAACTAGAAGTCCCCATACTAGTGTCACTATCAGATACTGGAGAAATGTATTAGAATCTCCTATATTATGGAAGTTCAGGTATTTACTATATTCCCTTCCATACCTTGCCATATTTGTACCAGCCCGGATGGAGCATGGATTCAGGAATTGGGAAAGGCTAAGCTTACATTTGCTTGCTCATTTTCTTAATGATAGACTGATCATCCCAAATGTGGAGGTGCAACAGAGATACCAGTTACACCCCCAAAATAGATTTGGATACCTCCAAGTGGTGGACTTTATAAAAACATTATAACCCTCAATTTCTGAGTGTGTACCTATTCTTCCCATAATAACAGTATTACAATCAGCTTTGGAGAATATAGCCCCCTTCCAGCTCTTGAATTTATGATGTTCTACATCAACTAAGAGCAGGCTCAGCTGACACTATCAGAATGGCTTGGGAGGCTGACTTACATCGCCCCATAGATGAGCGGGCTTGGGAAACGCATCTCAAAATGTTACATTCCATTACAGCATCTTATGGCTGGAAGGAATTCTCATGGAAGGTAACTACCCAGTACTTTGAAGTACCAGCCATAATATATGTAAATATGCTCCAAGGAAGGGTGCGGCATGCAGGAGAGGCTGTGGTCATTCCCTAGCTACACATGGACATATCTTTTGGGACTGTCCCTTACTTGACACCTTTTGTTACCTCCTTGAATGTGGCACTGGCAGATATATTTGGAACCCCAATCCAGCTGACGGTGCATTTCTTCCTGCTTTCTCAGTGTGTCGGCTCCATACATTCCCCACCCACTAGAAAACTGCTGAATGTTTGCCTCATAGCAGTGAAAAAGACAATCACAAAGAATTGGCTTACCTCTAATACCCCCACGATCTCCCTTTGGCAGGACTTATTTACGGGTTTTATAAAACGAAAAAGCGTACAGCACAATTATGCCATCAATTGGACAGGTTTGAAATTCTGTGGGGACAGTGGGTGCTGTATATTATGCAACTCAGATGGAATTTTGTTCCCTGAAACACAGGGGCCTTAGAACACCTGGGGCCGGGGAGGGGGTGCACTCTGTAGGCATACCTTCACTTCTGTTGTTTAGAGGTGAGCAATATTGAATACCAGAATGTTTTCTGAATCCTGGTTAATGGTATAGACAACCCGACCCTCTCCTCTTAATTTGGGATAGTGTGCTTTAATAACGAATAAGAACCTGTTCTTAAGTTAGTGTTATTTGGCTACCTCATTGGCTGAATTCAGTTTGCCCCTTTAAATTCCTGGCTTCATTAGCTATTAGACTCTGAATGAACTTTTTGGCCTGCACTTATCTCACGATGCCACATTCACCCCATTTATTATTTTCATTGTTATAGCTTATTTTAGCAATTACCTATACAGTATTCTATGTGAATGCAGCTGTTATTTCTCATTGTTTTGTTTGTTCTGTCTCATTTGTACTTTACTAAACTTTTTCTAAATAAAAAGTTACAAAAAAAAAAAAAAGAATGGTCACTTTCTTCCCATCCTCCTCAATTACCCTAGCTCATTCTGGTAGCCTAACAATTCCTCCCCCCTTCCTTCTTTTTTTCCTAATATATCTAAAGAACTGTTTTCCCTTCCTTGACACCCCCCAATATTCATCTCTGTGTCTGCCTTTGGTTCTCTGTCCACCTTCTTTGTTTCTTTTGTTCTCATTTTGTACCCTCCGCATTCTTCCTTCCCTTGTTTTTCCATACACCAGGCAAAGGCCTTCTTTTTGTCACTCACTGCTTCCCTGACCTTTCCAGGGAACCATAATGGTCTCTTGTACCATTTTTTTTATTACTGTTCTTGTGCAAGACTTATTTCCATGAGAACGGCCCCAATGACTTCCCCTATCTTTCCTCCACATCCCTGATGCTGTTCACTCCAACTAATGTGTGCCGGACCAGCTCCCTCATCCAGCTGACGTCTGCCCTTCTGAAATCTGTGACTTCAGCCTTTGATGAGGGCTTACTTGTCCCAAGGCCCAGGTCAAACCATACAGAGTTATGGTTGCTGGACCCTAGTGGCTTCCCTGTCCTCACTGCTCCTACCACGTCCAAGTTGTTGAGCACAACATTGAAAAGGGCAGCCTGCCTGGTGGGTTCCTTAACTAGCTGCACCAGCAGATAGGCTAGCAATGTATCTAGCAGGGCCTGACTTCTGGAGCTCCTGGCCACTGGAATGACCCCATCAATATCTGGAAGGTTTAGATCTCTCACCACCACCACCACCTCTCCTTTTGCCCCCCCCTCCTTTCTAGTTCTGTCTCAGCTCCTTATCTCTCTCTTCTCCTTGTCCTGGAGGTCCATAGATCACTCCTGTCTTTAGTTTCTTGCCTAAGGATGCAGTGAGTTGAACCCACAGTGATTCTGTTTCCTGATAGTATAGCCTAGAGGTTAGAGTAACGAGTTGTGAATGAGCTTGGTACATACAGCAGACAGACCTGGGTTTGATTCTCACAACCTCCACTTGCATACTGTGTGACTCTGAGCAAGTCACTTAACCTCCTTAGTGCTCCCAGGTCACCCCTGAAAACAGGCACTTGTGCCTAGTGGGCCTTACCTGGTTAACAAAGAATAAAATAAATAAATAAAATAAATCACCACCCCTGATGTTTCCATCCTCCGCTGCCTCTGTGCCTTCCCTGACATGTAGGACTACGCCTCCTCCTTTACCTTTTTCTCTGTCATATCTAAATAGGGTGTAGCTTGGAATTGTCAGGTCCCAATTGTTATTCTCTGTGGGCCAAGTTTCTGTGATGGCTACTAGGGTCCATCTCAATGTCTGCCACCATTGCCTGGAGCTCACTTATTTTCTTTCCCAGACTCCTGACATTAAAGCAGACTCCTTTCCATCTTTCTCTTGACCCCCTCTTGCATGTTCCTACTCCTTCTCCTTATTCTTCCCTAGCCTCCTTAATTTTTTATTTTTCATGCTGAATGTAGGCTTTGACAGCTCACCCTCATTGATCTCTTCCCCTAACTTAATTTGAACTTCAAGCTTACTTGCCATCTTGCTGCTGCTAGTGCCCTATTTAGGGAGAGCCCCAACTATGTTTCCCACCTGCTGTCCCTTCTCAGTGGTTCCCCTTACGCTCCATCTTCCCTGCAGTCAATTTAACTGTCCAATTGAAATGTCAAACTTTTGTCCCAGAGCACTGGCCCCCTTTTCTTGTCATGAGAAGGCCATCACCCTTGAAGAGCCTCTTGTCCTATAAACCCCTCCCTCAGTCCCCCACATAGTAGTAGTATCACTCTTCCTGACACCATCCCTTCAACCACCCATTAAACTAAGTTTTTACAAGGCAAAGTTGCCCTTTTTCTGGACGAATTGACTTCAATTCGCCTAACTTTCACCTGACTTTGCCTTAGTCTGCCTTAACTTCACCACTTCTGTAGGCAAACTTAGGCAAAGTTAGGCGAAGCTGAGAAGTGAGAACTTTGTGAAGTAATTCGTGATAGCAAATTTTGCAGTATCACTATAACTTTGCCAACAAAGTAAAACTTCACAACATCTCTAATCACTATGGCTCTCCTTACTGGTTTCCTCCTGCTCACGCCTCCCCAGGTGCCACCAAGTCATCATGCCCATTGCCTCGACTCAGTCCCCCTACTTGAAGGAGTCAGGTACCTGAGCCTTCTCCATGGGTGCAAAGCAATTTGCTGTCTGGATGGCATGACATTGGTTGAACCCCTTGTGCCTCATTTGTACGTGTAAAGGTCCAGTTGCTACTCAGATCATCAGCATTTAAAACTCTTTTAAGATATAGAGAGTTTAAATGTTAATCTTTTTGTGTGCCCAAATAGTTAATTGCTTTGTAGATAATATATTTCCCACACCTGAACTGAAAGAGTTCTGATTTAGTGATCATGTATATCTTTCACAGTGGGAAACCGTGCATTCTGATATGCAAATTAGTTATGCAAATTTGATTTTTGCTTTGGTGCATTAAAGGTTCAGCAACTTTATGAACTTTGCGGTGATCAATAATCCAGGTGAAATTAAGTTCATCAATTCATGAACTTGGATGAATGTTCATGAATGAATGGCTCATGAACATGGATCAAAGTTCTCCAACTCAGTTCATGAACCAAGTTTGTGAACTGATCATCAATGCAAAGTTCATGAAGTTGCTGAACCTTTAATAGACCATGATGAACTGAGACAAAAGTAAATTTGCATAACTAATTTGCATATCACAATGCACTGTTTCCCACTATAAGAGTTGTAAAGCATCACAAAATCAGAACTTTTTCAGCTTAGGAGTGAAAAATCTATCATCTTCATCAAGGACATCTCTTCCATTGGGCCACACCTTTGGAACTGTAAACCATCACGGCTGCCCACGATGACATGACACATTGTCACCTATAAAAAGGGGGTGGCTCCTTTGCTCCTCAGTTCTTTCTTCTGCCATCGACTGCTAGTCAGACCTGCAGATAAAGAATGCCATTGACTACTCGACTTTATTATTTACTGACTTTGCTATACTTACATTTCCACATTGTTATCTTTTGCCACCATTGAAAGAACCTTTATTTAGGTTTTGTACCTGCAGTTACAAGATCTACAAGGATGACCCTCACATGGTTTGTGTTTGATGTCTGGGCCTGTCTCACAGAGTGAGGACCTGCAAGATCTGCCAGGGATTCAACAAGGCCACAAGGAGATGCTGAAAGAAGGCTCTTGAAATTCACATTGCCATCAAGGCCATGGAAACTGCCATCAAGGCTGTGGTCTCCAAGCTGGCTTCTTCCTCTTGCTTGATGTCTGCAGCCAGAAAGTATACTCCCCAGCATTCAGCAACTCTTTCACTTATGCTGTCAATGAGGTTGAAGGACAAAGACAAGGAAAGGTAATCAAAGTCCTCCTCTTCCAGCCATCACAGCAAGCATAAGGACAAGGCTTCTGTTTTGCCAGTGAGGTCAAGGTCTCCATTGAAGGAGGGTAAGTCCTCATCATCTGCTTTGATGGTGATGACTATAGCCCCCTTAACCATCGATGAGACACCAAGGTTGGGTCTGGCTGTGGCATTGCCATATCTACTATGGATGGTGTGCTGCCTATGTTGGGTTCTAACCTGTCGATGGCAGTAGGCCCAGTCCCTTTTAAATGTGTCATCTACTCCCAGGTCTTGTTGACAATGGTCTCTGAACTGTTTCTCTAACTGTTGCCATCACTCCTACTGATGATAATGGCTGTCCTGTTGTCAGGGCCTCCTCCATTGTCATAACAGGCTCTAGAAGCATGCCAGCTATGCCTTTTTTAACAACCGCCAGCTCCAGCTTTCAACCCAGTCTTCATTCCCAATGATGAGGAGAAGTATGATCCTGATGTCCTTAATATAGGGGAGGATTTAGAAACATGGAAACATAGACAGGGATGGCAGAAAAAGATCACTGGTTCATCCAGTATGCCCATAAAACCCTAACAAACTCAGGACCTATTGTCCACACAGGATTCTAACCCACACTATCCACACCCATGCTCCCTGTCCTACCACTACCACACTGAGCAATCAAGAAAACAAGGAGGATGAGGAAAGGAAAGGAAACATGATCCCTTTAAGAAGGGTTTTCCCTTTCAGTTCTACCCTTTTCTCATGCATTGAGGACTCTGTGGTCTACACACCCAGGTCTCCTCCTGATGATCCCTCTTTTCAGGCATTACTGAGGCAAATCTAAAATATAATGGGCTTTGCTACTGAAGAGGAAGACTCCACAAAGAGGAATTTGTTGGAAGTTTCTGGAGGTCCCTACTACTCCATCTACTGTCATACCTTTTGTATATCCTGCCTTGGAGGATGCTACGTTTGCTTCCTGGAATAGACCTAATACCATACCTGAAGTGCCCAGAAGGCTGATAAGCAGTACCCTGCTCTGTCTGCTATGCCTTAGTATGCCTCACAGCCTATAACTGATTCTGTGGTAATCATAGCTGCTCATGATCATTTTAGGGCCCCTAGACACATGGGCTTCCTCCCTCCTGATAAAGAATCCAGAAGACTGGGTGTTATGGGCAAAAGGACTGTTGCCTGCGCGTACTTACACCTCAGAATAGCTAACTACCAGGCTTACATGATTAAATATCATAATAATCAGTGGATGTCTGCCATGCTATTTGGGCTTTGCCTGACATTCCTGCCAAGGAAGATTTGCTTAACGCTCCTTCAGCTGGTAAGCTGAAACTGCTTATTGTAATTTTTTGTATGACTATGTATTTGAAGTAGAACCTTTGCAAATGGGCACCTGTGCTCAAACATATTCTCTGAAATTTTCAATAAATAAATCAAGTCGAATAAATAAATAAATAACCCTTTACTCTACGAGAATGGAGAACATCATTATACCATGATGCACTCCTTCTCCTGGACAAAGGGTGAGGGACAAGACCTTTAGACTTGTAAACATGCTGGGCAGCCTGGGAGTGGGCCACAAAGTGGTAAACTGGGTTAGGAAATGGTTGAGTGATAGAAGACAGAGGGTGGTGGTAAATGGAGCTCAATCTAAGGAAAGGAGGGTGACCAGCAGGGTGCCACAGGTTTCAGTTCTGGGGTCAGTCCTGTTTAATGTCTTCATAAATGACATTGCAGAGATGCTGGAAGGGAAGGTGTGCCTCTTTGCAGATGACTCTAAGATCTGCAACAGGGTGGATACCCTGGGAGGGGTGGAAAAAATGAGAAGGGACCTAGGTAAACTGGAGAAATGGTCTAGTGTGTGGCAGTTGATTAAAGACGAAAAAGTACAAAATCATGCATTTGGGGCACAAGAACCCGGGGAGGATTACATGGGGGGGTACTGATGGTCACCAAACAGGAAAGGGATTTGGGCATAATCATATCTGATGACCTAAAGGTGGCCAAACAATGTGCCAAGGCTGTGGGGAGAGCTAGTGGGATGCCGGGGTGCATAGGGAGATGCATCACCAGCAGGAAGAAAAGAAGTGGTGATGCCACTGTACAGGTCATTGGTGAGCCCTTATTTGGAGTACTGTGTACAGTTCTGGAGGACGCAACTCTGTAAGTACACAAACAAGGTGGAGGCAGTTCAAAGAAGGGTAACAAAGCTGGTGCAGGGCCTGCACCAAAAGTCATATGAGGAGAGACTGGGAGACCTCAATATGTATACCCTGGAGGAGAGGAGAGACAGGGGAGATATGATAGAAACCTACAGATATCTATCGGGCATAAATAGGGTACCGGAGGGTAGCATCATTCAGAAAAAGAGATGTTCAGGAACAAGGGGGCATGACATGAGGTTGGAAGGGGGTAGACTAAGGGGTAACATGAGGAAGTATTTCTTCACAGAAAGGGTGGTTGATGCATGGAACAGACTCTCAGCAGAGGTGGTGGGGGCACACACAGTGGGGAAATTTAAAAATTCATGGGGCAGGCATAGGGGAACCCTAGCGATAGGAATGAGAAGATAAAGCTGGAGATCAAGTAGGGTCTGCGACTTTTGCAGTGGGTAGGGAAAATGGGCAGACTGGATGGGCCTAGCAGTCCTTATCTGCTGTCAGTTTCTATGTATGGATACTGGTAAGCATCTGTGGCATTCTCTATGTGATGCCTCCAATGCTTCTGCCAGGGCCGCTGCCTCTGGCACATGCCTTGAAAAACACTCCTGGCCATGTATTGCTCAGTTTGCCACTGATGCACGGCAGTCTGTGTTGAATGCCCCTTTTAGAAGCTCTAGACTGTTTGTTGGTGATATTGAGAATGTTGTACGCAAGCTTCAAACTTTCAAGATGACCTTATGGTCCCTTAAGTAATTGACCCCTCAGCCCACCAGAGGGCATAGTAGGAGCTTGTTTTATAAGCCTGTTGCCAGTGGTGACTGTGCCTCCTGTCAGTAGCTCCATGCCTATGGTGGAGGTCCCCTTCCTCGGTGCCCATGCCAGGGCACCCCTAGGTATCTGTCAAGGTGGCACCCCTGCCACCTCCAGTACTTTTGCACTCCACACCTCCCCCTTCACTGCTGTCTTCAGGGGTGCAGTGGGGGGGTAACAGATCTCTCTTCATTTTCAAAAGTGGATGGAGATCACAACAGGTGAGTGGGTCCTGGAAGTAGTGGAAAAGGGGCGTGCTCTGGAGCTGCTGTCTACCTCTCTAGTGCATCCACTGTCTCCTGAACATTATCCTCTGGTCACTTGCCCTTCTTCTAACAGAGGTTCAGCTGCTTACACAGAAGAGTGCTATCAAGCCCATTTCCCATCAAGAAAAAAACAAGGGGTTCTTCTCCAGAAATTTCCTGCTTCCCAAGAGGATAGGAGATCTATATCTTGTATTGGACCTGAGAGACCTCATCCTGTTCACTGAATACAGAAAGTTTCAAATGGTATCTCTTCAGGCTTTAATCCCCTTGCTGCAAAAAGTGGTTTGGCTCTCTGCCTTGGATATTAAGACTGTATTGGGTTTACATGCTTACTGCTATGGACTTAGAAAATTCAGTGAATTGTAAAATCTGTGTAGCCTCTGTCTTGAGCCTAAGGCTTCTGCCCTTGACTTTCATTCTTAATCATCTTCCTTTGTCCCCCTGTCCTCCTCTGTCTCTGTTCTGCCCCTCCTGCCCACCCCCATCTCTCTGTTCTTTTGTGCTTGTTTTGGATTCCCAAGTTAGCCGGTACCTTGCCTCTGTCTGAGACTGCCCCCTGATTTCTCTTTCAAGTTGGTGCTCAGATGTCTTTGTGTGTCTCTGTTTAGACACATCCCCCCCATCTGCTCCTATTTAATCTGCTGTCTCCTTCCTTACAGGTGCCACTTGCCCCCTCAGGCAGTGCTCACAATCCAGCCATAGCACCTCCATGGTGCAAGGAGTCTGATCCACCTACCCCCCAAAGAGATAGATAAGGTACGACGCTTGAAAAATTGCCACAATTTCTCTGGGCTGTGTGAACGTTGAACTGGATCATACCTTGCAATTTGCTGTTTTCAATTTCAGCGCCTTCTCAGGGTAGCGCTATTGGCTCCATGCCTGTGTAGAGCTCCCTGATTGGCTGGTCTCACTCACCTGAGACAGGAGCACCCAAGACATCTGGCTTAATGTAAGCCTGCATCCCTGTACTCGGCTTCTAATTTATATATTTTAATTTAGCCTGTTCTGCTCGGCCTGTGTAAAGTAACTTACCATTCCCCCCCACTGCAGTTTCTCTCCAACTGTATGTGCACTGATTCAGTGCTAGCTCTGCAAACTTCCCCTTGATTTTTCGTCCCACCCCTCCTCCCCGTCCCAGGCCTCCTTTAAATGCACACAGTCTCCGCCCACTCCTATCTGATGTTTCAATTTATTGGTTACTTACTGTCAAAAACTGCAATTCCTCCCATCCTCTTTTTGCAACTAAGCCTTCTAGCAGCCTTATCTCATTCTGTCTTGCTGAGGCATACTATTTTGGTACTTTAGGTTTGCTTATTGCTGACTAGCATATCCTGTCCTGCTGACTAGCATATTCTGTCTTGCTAAGGCACTGTTTTGCTTGAAAACGTCTCTTTTACTGAAAAAAACAAATTACTGAACTGTGACTGATTTGCCAAAAAACTGTGTTTATTGTCTATAAATGTTCCCAGCAACCAAGTGTTACAGCCCCTTCGTGACTTTGTAGCTCTCTCCAGACTGCAAGGTGCCAAGGAAATCGCAGGCTTTTCAGTTGCTAATTGAGCTGTTTTCCCCTCAGACTGCTAGCCTTTGTGTTGCCCCACTATTAATTCAAGCTACTCTCTCCTTTCTGTAGCTGAGGGCGGTATACATTTATCTTGCGTAACTCCGTTTTTAAACTTCCCCAAACAAGTCGCATACGGAACAACGGCCCCTGGGACCTATATAACTTAGATAGCAGAAGCTACTGCAGTACACTCCTTACTTACATAAAGGGCAACCATGAAAGGCCTTGTTTGGCTACGCTTATTTGCCAGCCTTTGTATAATACCCTATGTGGTTAGGCAACCTGGCAGAACTGATTCCAACAAAGGTGCATGCTCTACCATGCTAGTCTCCCCATATACCAACACCATGAACAAATTATGCTGCCACTGTACGCCTTTGATCCCCTCACAGTTTGTGGCATCTCCTCGAAGTGGAACTGCTAACCAATATTCTCTACGTGGTCCTATACCCTATCCATTCAAATTAGGTATGGCTTGGTGCTATTCTGCATGGATCCTAGGATATGTATCCATAGGGCAGCACAATAAGATGATTCAGTCTTGGGACCCATGTACTCAAACCTATACCAGACGTAGAAAGACTCGTGCCTTTAAACTTCTCCTTGCTGCCCTGAGGAAAATTGTGCTCCTTCTACTCCTATGCTCAGGTGACGTCGAACTTAACCCTGGCCCTACGAAAGTGCTGTCATCTCCTTCTGAACTCACAACTTTGAAAGGAATTAGCTTCTTGCATACTAATGTGTGCAGTCTTTAAAGAAGCCTGATTCAGTCCAGGCTTGATTATTCATACTGCACCAGACGCATTCGTGCTTTCGGAACATGGCTCCGGCATCCACCCCAGACAGAAAGGTAAACATCCCTAACTACCTCCTCTTCAGAACCGACAGGCAGACCAGGGGTGGAGGAGTAGCCATTTATGTTAAAAACACATTCTCAGTATCTATATTAGATGCTACCTCCCTTGCCTGTGGATTTGAATGTCTGTCTCTTAAAGTCGAGCTTTCCCCATCAGTGGCGTTCCGCATCATAGATTGCTATAGACCTCCAGTAGCAGGACGCAACTTCTAACACACCTGTCATCCCACCTGGACACTACCCCAATGGAAACAATCATACTAGGTGACCTTAACTATGATTGGCTGACTAAGGTCTCATTACCCCTGAAACAATTCTCGACTCTCATGGGCTCACTCAACTTATTACTGAGCCTACTCGCAACAACAAAAAAAATCCAATGAGAAGCACCCTCTTGGATGTTCTCCTTGTTAACAGACCTCATTCCTTTTCCCATGCTGATATCCTCGTAGTGGACATTAGTGACCACTGGTTTATTGGTGGCATAAGAACTGTTACCAAACCTCTATCTACATCAAAGTTTTCCACTTAAAGATCCAGACGGAACTTCGATCCTATTGCATACTTCAGTGATCTAAAAAACTCTTTGCTATGGCAGAGTTTCTACCTGGCTATGTCAATGAGCGATGCCTATGACGTTCTCCATGAAATCATATCCAGCGCCCTAAACAGCCATGCTCCCCTGGTTAAAGCATGAATAAAAGCCAGAACCTGTTGTTGGTTCTCACCAGATCTGAAGGCTGCCTTACTCAAAAGAGATTACCTCTGGAAAAAGGCTCGAAAATCTCGTGCTGACGCAGACTGGTGTCTCTTCAAGGCATCTAGAAACGTCTGTACTAAGTTGGTCAGAGAGACCAAAGCCAACTTTTATCAAACTGAGCTACTCTCTGCATCAAACTGCCCTAACAAGTTCTGGTCCATCATAAAAGAGCTATCTGGCCACTCTCCAGGAAGTGCGCTTCCTTCCAAAATTACCACTGATAATATTATCATTAACGATAAATTAGAGATACTGCAGGCTTTCAACAATCACTTTGCCACTGCTGGCCTGGCGTTTGATAACGCATCTGTAAGTAGCATTCTTCCTCAGACCAACACCCAGCCTTCAGAACCAAGTAGCAATAACATGGACTTCTCCTTTCACCTACCACCATACAAGAAGTTGAAGATCTTCTTCTACAACTAGATACTAAAAAAAGTGCTGGGGCCGACTCCTTCGACCCATATTTCTTGAAAATAGCATACCATATACTTGCTACACCTATAACACACCTATTCAATCTGTCCCTAGCACAAGGCTCCATCCCCAAGGCATGGAAAACTGCTCACGTCATTCCCCTGTTTAAAGCAGGGGACCCCTGTGACCTAAATAACTATAGACCAATCTCCCTTTTTTCCATACTTTCAAAACTTCTGGAAAAATTGTGGATACGCAGCTGAGATCTTTTCTTAGACAATGCTAGACTACTCAACCCAATGCAGTCTGGCTTTAGAGCTAAGCATAGTACAATTATGGCACTGGCAAAAGTTACTAATGATTGGCAACGGACCCAGACAACAAAATATTTGTTTGTGCTGTGTTTCTGGACCTCGCAAGGCATTCGGACACTGTCACCACTGCCTGCTCCTCTCCACCTTAAAAACTATAGGCATTGGCTCAACTGCACTGGGATGGTTCCAAGACTACCTTTCTGATAGGCAGCAACAAATTAAGGCTGATGGAGAGATTTCTCCACTTAAACCGATAAAAAGAGCTCCATACTGGGCCCATTACTGTTTGCCATTTAGATCAACGGCTTGGATGCAGGCATCAAAGATGCCAGTATTCACTTGTTTGCTGATGACACGGTGCTCTACCTAAGCCGGAAATCTCCTGAAGCTGCCTGCGCTGAGTTACAAGCTGACTTTAATACTCTGCAGTACCAGCTCCTTAGCAAAAGTTACTACTAAATGCAAAAAAACCAAGGCCATTCTTTTCACCATCAGGCCCAGGGCTTACTCTGCTGTCGCTAGTCCATTACCATCAATCTCTACTTTATTAGAGAAAATCTTGAGTTTAGACTAAATTCAAATACCTTGGTATTTGGCTAGACAACAAACTCTCTTTTGTGGAATACACAGAAGAACTGCTGAAAAAACTGAGGCAGAGGCTTGGTCTTTTTTTCAGAATTAAACACCTCTTGACCACAGACGCAAAAAGACAGCTTGTCCAATCTACGTTCCTTTCTTTAATTGACTACGCCGACTTCATTTATGGCCACTGCCCTGCCTCATATCTTGCAAAACTGGATGTATTATATCATAGAGCACTGAGATTTATAACTGGCCTCCCGTACTCCACACATCACTGCTCTTTACATGCAGCCATAGGGTGGCCCTCCCTTCAATACTGGCGATATAGAAATGCAGCCCAATGGACGCTCCGAGGCCTCACCAACAAACTCCCACGATACATTGTTGACTGTCTCCCCCTTAGTCCTATTAGGAACTATGCCTTAAGAAGTCAATCGCTGATTTCTTTGAACGTCCCAAGGGCCAACATTCACCTTGGAAGGACCGCCATAAGCTATGCCCTGCCTACTCTCTGGAATAGGATACAAAAATCGTTGAGACTTAGCTCACCTGTCAGTCCTGCCTTCTTTAAGACCCTCTGTGACAAAACATTTGCTGAAATCTGTAATTGCTTCTATCGCTCCTAGCAGCTTGACTATTGTTCCTCTCTTCTTCAACACTAGTCCCAGCTGCTTATCCAAATCAGCCCTTGCCACTACTACCCCCCCGCCCCACTTGCCCTTAGCACCCGCTGCATCCCTCTTATTCACCACCCCCCTTCTGCCGCATTTACCTAAGGCTTACACACTGTTATGCGCACCTCCATAGCTTAGGAATTTCCATCCAGGCCTGTAACGTGTTTCTGCTGGACAGGAATATAAATAATCTTTCTTTTTTTCTTCTATGGTTTGTATATGACATCCATACACATCCTGCTCCTGTGGGAACTGTATATGTATATATATATATATATATATATATTGTGTTCAGGTTGTGTTATGTACATCTTTCTTGTACATGTGACTTGGAATGTAAATACTCTGCTCCTATCAGTATTGTAAACCTGTTGTTCCTTTTGTGTTATGTATGTTTATATGTAACTGTACAATTTTCCCTGCCAACAGCAGGTCCACCTTGTAAATGAGCTTGCTCAATGGTGATCGCCTGGATAAATAAAGATTTGATTGATAGATTGATTGATTGATATGAAGGATGCATACGTTCATATCAAAATTCACAAATGCCACCAGCAGTACCTCCGCTTCATGCTGAAGGGCAGCCATTATCAGTTCAGAGTCTTGCCTTTTGGCTTATCCTCGGCACAACATGTACAGTATTTACCAAATGCTTAGTGGTTATGGCAGCAGCCATCCAGAGGGAAGGGCTTTTTGTCTTCCTGTATCTGGATAAATGGTGACTGAAGGCCCTGTCCAGAGCAGCGATTCTGCACACATTGTCCAGAATGAGACAGTTGTTCAAGGAACTAGGTGTCACAGTGAATGTACTAAAATAGCACTCATTCCTCATCAGGGCCTGTAATATATTGATGCGGCTCTGGACACGCAGTGCCTTCCTACCTACAGATGGGGGAGGCCCTTGTTGCCCAGGCCCAGCTGATACACAGAAGCCATTATATGTCAGCTCAAACAATGTTTCCTCTGCTGGCACTGATGGCTGTTGCCATCATTATAGTTCCCTTTGTCCATCTCTGTATGCGCATACTAAATTGGACTCTTTGGGTACAGTGGGATTAGTCGGCAAATGAGCTGGAACAAATGGTACTCATCATGTCCCCTCTCTGCTGTGCTCTGATATGGTGGATGGACCCCCTGAATCTGTTACAGGATGTTCCATTCTTTTCCCTGAATCCCATGCGGATCCTCATAATGGATGCCTTGGGGTTTGGCTGGGGTTCCCATCTCGGGGCCCATCAGACCCAAGGTTCCTGGACCGATCTGGAGACCGATCTCCATGTCAATGTTCTGGAGATGACTGCTGTTCTGCTTGGTCTCCAGGCTTTTCAAGTACATCTCAGCCCCAGTCCCTTGCTGATTTGGACAGACAATGGCAATGTCATGCACTACATAAACAAATAAGGCAGCACTCACTCTTATCCCCTGTGCAGGAAGCAGTAAGAGTGTGGTACTGTGACACGTCTCATGGCCTTCAGGGTTTGCTTGTGTGTCTCCAAAGTGTCTAAACTGTCTTGGCAGAAAGGCTCAGAAGGTCTCAGTCCCTGGTGCACAAATTTGAATTGCTGTCCTCTGTGGTAAATAACCTTTTTATGTTGGCGCACTTGCGCAGCCAACATCTTGCGACAGTGGGGATTTGGAGGCACGGTCGCTTTTGGGCGACTGCAGGGCACGCATAAGTAGGTGCGTCCCTCATTCCCCAATCAGCCGGCATGCCGGCGCCACACCATGCATACTAATGTGGCGAGCACATCTAAGAAAAGGTCTGCTGCAATCCGAGCAAAGCTCATCAGATGCAGCGGACCCTTCCTGTGTACTTGCCACATTGTCAGCTTGGCGGGCAGGTGGCCACCCAACTGCCGACTTCGGGGGTGCCCAATCCCCCTGCTGGATTACGCTGGCCGCAAAACTTTGCCAATGGGGGAGCCCACTCCCCTGTTGGCATAAAGCAGTCTCCCCCATTTCTTTTTATGCCGAGGGGGTTGCCCAATCCCCTCAGCTCTTGCCCCCTGCTTTCCTTGTGTGCCGATGGGAGCCCAATCCCCATCGGTATAAATTAACCTCCACTTTGGTGTGTGTGTGCCTAAGTGAGGGTGCTCCAATCTCGTCAGCTGCAGCAACGCCTCAAACAGTTAGGTGGCATGCTGGGAGCCCAACCCAGTGTGCCAAGTCCCTGAAAAATACTGTCCCGTGATGTTAGTTTTTTACCTCAGAACATAAAACAGTCCTCATAGTCTCCCTTGAGTCCCTACCCACCACCAAGCACCGACTAATCATGCACCCTGCCTCCCCCACACCCTCCTCACACCCCATACTTACTTCTGGAGTCTGGTGTGACGATCTTCGTGGACCGGGAACACGTCTACACTCTTCAAAGCTGACTGCGAACTGAGGAAATGCCAGTAAGCTGTATAATGGGATAGATAGGGTTTTTTCAACTTTGCTGCATATCGCAGGCATTTTTTGGAATTTTTGCACCAAATTTTCAACATTGGGTTTTTGGGACCCCTCCTCATGAATTCTGTTACAGTTATGACATTAATCAGTCCCGAAAGGTGATTTCGCAGTCACTGCAAGGAATCACCTTTTGGGGCCGAGCAATGCAAGGAGAGTGGCAGTGTTCATGAGGTGTGCTGTCAAAAAACCTATGTTGCAAATTTGTGGAAAAATCCAAAAAATGGTTGTTCTATTTAGTGTAAGCAAGAGTTGCTTCGCACACTCATAACTTCGTACTTCGCAATATTTTCATGCCAGATTTTTAACATTGTCATTTTTCTACACCTCCTTGTGAACAGTGCAGCTGTCATTTTTCACATCCTGGCTGAAATGTGTTTCCGCACTTCCAATACACAATACCGTGGTCACTGTGGGAAATCAGTGTTCAGGGCAGATTATGAAAATTACAGTTACATTGTTCATGAGCAGATGTCCTACAATGCCTATGCTGAACATTTGGTGACGATACTCCATAACATGACTGTGTTCGCGAATTTATATATTTTCACTCCAGATTTTCAACATTGCCATTGTTCTGTACCTCGTTATGAACAGTACAGCTGTCATTTTTCACATCCTGACCAAAATGTGTTTTCGCAGTTCCGGCGCAGAATAGCGCAGTCGCTGTGGAATGTCCATGTTCGAGACACATTATGGAAATGACAGTGATGCTGTTCATTAGCAGAGATCCTAAAATGCCTATGTTGAAAATTTGGGGCCAGCAGTCCATACAATTAGTGTTTTACGAGAGTGCGTTGCGCAGTTTGCACGCACGCTTGTGACTACGTGCATTTGTAATATTTTCACTCCACATGTTCAACATTAGCATTTTTCCACACCTCCTTATGAACAGTACAGCTGCCATTTTACATATCCTGCCTGAATGTGTTTTTGCACGTCCAGCGCAGAATCGCACGGTCGCTCTGCGAAATCAGATTTTGGGGCAGTTTGAGGGAATGACGATGACACTGTTCATGAGCAGAGGTCCTAAAATGCCTATGTTGAAAATGTAGTGCCGAAAGTCCAGAAAATGACTGTGCTGCAAGCGTACGTTGCACAGTTTCCATGCACCCTTTTAACTTTGTACATTTGCAACATTTTCATGCCACATTTTCACCACAGACATTTGTGCACACCTCCTTATCAACAGTACAGCTGCCATTTTTCACAGCCTGCCCAAAATGTGTTCCCACAACCGTGGCGCACAGTGGTGTGCTTGCTGTGGGAAATCACCTTTTGGGACACATTAACAAAATCACAGTGCCACTGTTCATGAGGGGAGGTCCCAAAATACCTATGTTGAAAATGTGCCTAAAAAACTCCCACAAATAATTGGGTTGTGGATGTCTGCTGTGCAGTTTGTATGCATGTTCATTGCTTCACCAATATTTCATATTGCCACTCCAGATTTTCAACATTGCCATTTTTTATGCCTCTTCATGAACAATACAGTTGTCATTCTCCACATCTTGCCCAAAATTGTGTTTTTGTCCCTCTGCCATCAAATGCCACAGCCGCTGTGCAAACCCACCTTTCAGTTAACAAAGTGATTGTACCGCTTTTCATGAGGTGGCCTGATAAGCAGCCCATGTTGAACATGTAGAGTGAAACTATCACTACACGCCTACGGTGTTAGGGTTTCCAACTGCAGCACCCCACCCAGTACAGACTGACAGGCATCAGGGCTGTGACTTGGGATCATCAGATGTAATGCTCACGCCATTCCAACCCCCACACCCACCCTGCAGCCACTGACAGGCATTGTGATGTGTCTTGCACTGTTCAGCCATAAACATTGCCCCACGCTTCTATACTGCACCCATGTCAGCATATTTCCTTATGGAATGGGGTAAGTATAATGCCCAAAGACCGCAAAGCACACCATGACACTTGTCAGTGTCCACAGGGTAGGGTGAGGTACAATGGCATGAGCATTATGCCTGACGACCCAAAGGCACACCCCACTGCCTGTCGCTCTCTACAGGGTGGGGGTTGGGTTGGCGCCACTTCAATACTTCACTGCCATTCCTATTATGTGCCTCTAGCTCCGCCACTGCCAATGCCAATGCCAGCGCGACAACATTCGGCATTGACAAATGCTTGTTTTAAGATGGGGTTGTCCAGAGTTGGACCTTTTTGCATTCCCATACAATGCAAACCTGTCATGCTTTTGCTTGCTTGCTCCAGAGCCTGGAAATGTGTTGGCAAGATGCATTGTCCTCTTCTGGAAGGGGAGATTCCTCCCTCTCATACAGAGGGTTCTGCTCAGGCTGCAGGCAGAGCATGCCACCCTTATGCTAGTGGCTCCTTTCTAGCGTCATCAGATTTGGTTTCCACTTCTGCAGCATCTGGCAATGGAGACTCCTGTTCAGCTTACCCTTTGTTGGGGTTTGCTGTCCCAGGATGAGGGATCCCCGATCCATCCAGGCCTGTGGTCTCTGCATCAGCATGCCTGGCTCCTGAAGGCATAGCCATTGCCCGTTTTGGGGTTTCACCCCAAGTGACCAATGTCTTGCTTGGGGCTAGAATGCCTTCTATGAGAAACACCTACTCTTTGAAGTGGAAGCGCTTCTCCATATGGTGTACCTCCTGTTCCATGGACCCATTTACATGTACTGTAAATACTGTACTGGACTATCTACTGTCCCTATGTGACTCCAGTCTCCAGTACTCATCTACTAAAGTGTATCTGGCTGCTGTTTCAGCTTCCCATACCTCTACTGAAGGACGCATGGTGGCACAACTAGAGGTACAATACAAGTCACATTAAACTGTTCCTCCAATGAGTTGCTTTAGTATTTCTGATTGTGTTGCATGATCCAGCACAAAGTCTTGCACAAACTGTTTCTTAAGAGATAAAACTCAGTTTTGTATTGTATTGTGACTGGACTAAAGATGCATTCCAATTGAGCTGCAAAAACATTTTACAAACATCACTCTTGAGCTGGTTAAGCATTGAAAAGCAATGCAGTATGAGTTGCCAATGCATTGCCAACTGTAAAAAAAGTACTAAAACAACTTATTGGTGAAACAGTTTAATGTGACTTGTACTCAGGACCCCGATTTTTCTGCGGCACATTGGAGCAAAGTTCTGCGGCAGGGTTCTCATTTGCCGCAGAACCTCTGCAGCACTCAACACCAATTTCTGCGGCAATTCTGCGGCACATTTTTACCCTTAATTTTTTTCCTTTTTTTTTTTTTGCCATATCTGACAAAATGCACACTCATAACACTATCATTTTATGGGCATTTGTCACCAAATTTTCAACATAGCTAGTTTAAGACCTCTGCTCATGAACAGTATCACTGTGATTTTCTTAATCTGTCCCGAACATTGATTTCGCACACCGACCGTGCAATTGTGCGCTACATGTGCAAAAACACATTTCAGGTGAGATGAGAAAAATGACAGTAGTACTGTTCATAAGGAGGTGTGGTAAAATGGTAATACTGAAAATCTGGAGTGAAAATATTAAAAATGCTTGAAGTTATGAGCATGCGTAGGAACTGCTCAGTGCACGCTCGTAAAACAGTAATTTTATGGGCGTTTGTCATCAAATTTTCAACATAGCCAGTTTAAGACCTCTGCTCATGAACAGTATCACTATGATTTTCTTAATCTGTCCAGAACATTGATTTCGCACACCAACTGCGCCATTGTGCGCTACATGTGCGAAAACACATTTTGGGTGAGATGTGTAAAATGACAGTTGTACTGTTCATAAGGAGGTGTGGTAAAATGGCAATACTAAAAATCTGGAGTAAAAATATTAAAAATGCTCGAAGTTACGAGAGTGCGTAGGAACTGCGCAACGCACGCTCATAAAACAGTCATTTTGGGGAATATTTTCACCAAATTTTGAACATTGGGTTTTTGGGAGCCTACCTCATGAACTATGACACTGTCATTTCGTTAATCATTCCGGAAAGGTGGTTCCACACAGTGACTTTGGAACCACCTTTAGGGACCGATTAACGAAATAACAATGTCACAGTTCATGAGGTGGGGCCCCCAAAACCCCATGTTGAAAATTTGGTGAAAAAATTCCCAGAAATGGCTGAGATATGCACTAAAGTTGAAAAAAATCCATTTATGCCATTATACAGCTTACCGGCATTTCTTCAGTTCGCGGTCGGCTTTGAAGAGTGTAGACATGTTCCCGGTCCACCGAAGATCGCTGCGCTTGGCCCGGAGGTAAGTATGGGTTGAGGTGAGGGGGTGTGGAAGGTGGGTACGCAGAGGGTGGGTGCGGTTGGGGGGCAAAAGCATCAACGAGGGAAGGTTTTTTTTTTGTTTCAGGTTTTATTTTTTTTTTAGACTCAACGAGGGAATTTTGCCCCACTTGGGTGGTCCCCCCAGCATGGCACCAGGCAGCTTGGGGGGGGACAGTGAAGCTGATGAGGGATTGGGCACCCCCATCAGCAACGGAAGGTTTTGCCATGCTGGGGTGGGCTCCCAGTGTGGCACCAGGCAGCTTGGTGGGGGAGTGAAGCTGACGGAGGATTGGGCACCCCCGTCAGCAACGGAAGCATTTGCCACACTGGAGTGGGCTCCCAGCATGGCACCAAGCAGCTTGGGGGGTGTAGTGAACACGGGATTGGGCACCCCAGTCGGCAATGGAAGCTTTTGCCACGCTGGGGTGGGCTCCCAGCATGGCATGCAAACATTTGGGGAGGCAGTGAAGCCATCGGGTAATTGGGCACCCCCGTCAGCAAAGGAAGCTTTTGCCATGCTGGGGTGGGCCCCCAGCATGGCATACAGACATTTGAGGGAGGGGGCAGTGAAGCTGATGGGGGATTGGGCACCCACGTTGGCAAAGGACGTTGTTCCGTTAGGCGACGCGAATTCCGTGGGTGGCCAGCAAATTCTACCGGATATTTCCGTGGTTTGCCGCACCTGCGGAATTGAGGAAAACTCGGGGCCCTGCTTGTACTGTACATTCCTTAAGGGTATTGTGTACATTCATCCCCAATTTGTGAACTGGTTCTGCCTGAATTTCATTCTTAAGAAATAGACTTTGGCTCCATTTGAGCCTGCTGCAACCTGTGAGACGCATTTTGCATGGACAGCATTGCTTTTGGTCGACATGACTTGCTTGAAGAATTTCTGAGCTTCAGGGTCTTTTGCATGAGCCTCTTTATTTGATTTTCCACAAGGACAGGGTATTTTTGTGGCCCAATTCTCATTTTCTACCAAAGGTGGTATCTGATTTCACATTGAATCAGATCATACACCTTCTTGTATATTATCCAGAGCATGCTAACAAGGGTAAAACATTGCTCCATACCCTTGATGTACGTAAAACACTATGTTTCTACCTTGATTGCACTAAGCACTGTAGAAAGTTTTTTCATCTTTTTGTTTCATTTACCCCTGGGAAAGAGGATGCCCCATGACTAAACAGTGCCTGTCCAAATGGGTGGCAAACTGTATCCCTTTCTGTTATAGGAAGTACGGTAAGGAATTTCCTGGTGCTGTCCATGGCCACGCTACACGTGGCATGGCCACTTCAGTTGCTTACTTTCAGACTGTTTCTGCAGCTGACATATGAGTTGCCACCTCATAGAGCACTGTGCACACTTTCATTAAGCATTACAGTCTGGCCATCGTTTCTTGCAGATGTGCTGGTTTTGATCTTGCTGCACGCAAGGTCTCCTGTCATAATGTCATGTCAGACTTTGCCATCTTCCCAGGGTACTTTGTACTGCTTGGAAGTTATTATAAAGTTGTGTCCAGTGGAGGAGATATCCTCAATAAAGAAAGAACAGTTACTCACCACAACAACAGATCTTCACGAGTGGTTCTTTGGGCCACAGTGCACCCTCCCTCCTTCCCCCTTACTGATGTAGAAGCTGGCAGGAATGTTCACTACCTGGTTGGAGGTATCCATAAGTACCTTGCTTTTATTATGTCTTCCAGTCCCATACCTCACTTTCTGTGCCTGGTACTAGTCTGGTCTCTTGGTTCCTCATGGGGTTTATAGGCACGAATGTTGCATGTCTTCATGGGCGGCCCCCAGCTAGCAAAAGTTTCTAGATGGTCCTGACACTGATGGCTTACAGTTCCAAATGTGTGACTCAATGGAGGAGAGTGTCTCAAAGATTTACAGTTAATGGTGAGTAACTGCCGTTCTTCCTAGAAGGCAGTTAACTAATAGAGCACCCAATTAACATGCAACTCACCACATTTTTAAACAGTTTCAAGAGTCTGCTGATATGAATAGCAGTTTGGCCTTTTTATTTATGAAAGGAAAGTGAGAAATTATTCTTTTTGAAAAAGCAACATAAAAAAGGAAGTACACGTTTATTTACTAATTTTAAAATACATGGTATTAAATGCCATTCTTTAGAAAATGCTGAGTTTGATAAAATAATTCACTTGCCGCATTTCATTGCTTAGGCTGCATGATAAAACAACTACAGGTTGGACAGGTTTGCCTCCTATTTGTACATAGGGCAAATATCTTCAGAGAATATGACTAAAACAGGGTTGCCTGATCAATTAAATAATATTATAAAAGCAGGGTATTTCTGGTCACCAAAAATATTGATGAAGTTTGTCCATTAAAGTTCAGTTGAGGAAAGTCATTTTAATCTAATCTAACCTCCCCCATAGTCCTAATGGTAGTTTATTCCATTTACTCAAATCTTCTGTTAATTTTCTTTTAATGTCACAAGCATTCTTGTGTATAGTTTTATGTATGGTACTATATATTTTAATACCTAGATATATAATATGATCTTTCTCCCAAGTGAGGCCCAAAGTGGTGATGTCTTCTTTATGGCAAAGCCTATTGAGAGGAAGGAAGCTTGACTAGCTCATATTGAGCTTATATCCTGAAAATTACCAAATTCCTGAAGGATCTTTTAAATATTTGGTAGGGATCTAGATGGGTCTGGCACCATCAACACAATGCCATCTGCATAGGCTGCTACCATATGCTTGCTATTTACTACTTTGACTCCCATAGTTTCTTTTTATAAGTCTAGTTTTCTTATAAGGGGATTAATTGTTACATTGAATAGTAAAGGGGAAAGTGGATAACCTTGCCTGGTCCCACTATTGATAAAGTTTCTATAGACAACTAAAACAAGTATGCCTCTTGCTACAGTTAAATTTAAATCAATCTCTTACTCAACCAATCTGGAGAAATCCCAGATTTGCACTAGATGGTAGGTTACTAAATGGACTAGTGTGGCAGAATAAAGGTGTCCTCCTTTTAAAATACATAATAAAAATTAGTAAATTTCTGATGACTAATGAACTGATACAGCACTTTGATATTCCTCACACTGAGTTTGGATTCTATTCAGTCTTAAAAAATATTATCAACAAAAGATTGGATATAACTCCACCCTTAATGACAACTCTAGATCCTTTTTAGGAGTGTATGTGCCTCTCAGCATCTATATCTTCTTTGTACAGATTATATGCTGACATAATCAGAGGCTCATCGCTTGAATCAATTCACTGGTGGTCTCAGGCGCTTGAAGCTGAAACAGAGAGCTGGAATTTTGGGAACAAATCTGGTCAACACCTTTCAAATTCTTCAGTACAGTAAATCTCAAGTTAGTTCATTTTAAAACACTACATAACCTGCATTACACTCCTTTTCAGAGACATAAAATGGCCTCGCCACCACACCAGTTTGTCATAAATGTAAAATGGATAATGGAACTTTATTACATATGTTTTGGGACTGTCCACTGGTCCAAACCCTTTGGGGAGAAATAAAAGCTATGTTTGTCAATTCTCCATTACTACATAACCATATGACAGTGAATACATGTATAGTAGGATATTTTGAACCCATCTTGCCCTGGACTTATGAACAAAAACATACTTTCATGTTACTAGGGGTGACTACCAGACGGTGCATATTAAAATATTGGCTGGAAGGCAAAATACCAACAATAAATGAATTGAGAAATACAATTGTTGAGACACTCAAAACAGAACGTTTAGCTCTAACACTTACCGAGACTTCTAAGAAATTTAAGCCAGCATTTATTAGGTTTTAACTAGATCACAGTGATTAGCTTAATTTTACTCTGTTAAACCCATTCTTAAGTTGTAGACATAGTGACCCCTGACATTTTCAACTTTTATGAAGTCCTTGACTAAATTACTGGACAATATCTATAAGATTTAAATATTTGATGAACGAGATTGGGCCTACCATATCCTCCCTTTTAGCTTATCCTACTCCATTCCAGAATGTCAGTAGAATATTTATTCTGTTTATAATATTCATAATAATTCTTGACTTCATCTGGTGCTTTAATTATATTTATTTTTGTATATATTGGAAGAGTTTGTTTAAAATCTAATTAATAGCTATAAGGTTTTTTCACTTTATTTTGTGTTATAAATTTAAAAAATATATCAATATCTGATTCTTTTATCATACAATTATTTAAATACTTACAGACATAAGTTTTTATAACTGACTGAAGAATAACTAATTTGTTATTAGACTTCATGATATTTTGTCATTGATAAAATGTAATATATGACATATTGATTTCTTATGCATATATGAACATTTGCTTTGATTTGACTGTATTATTTGATTGTTTGTTAACTACTATGATATGCCGAAATATCAATAAAAACTTATTGACAAAAAAAAAAGTTCAGTGGAGGAGTTCTGTGAACTTTCATGGACCTTTATGAACCTTTAAGTTCATGAACACTGGAGTGTCATTTAATGTTTATGTACAATTCCTGAACATTCCTGAACAATTTGCTGCATGCCTGATAAACGTTCATGAGCAGAATTCAGGAACTGTTCAAGAGTAATTCATGAACATTTCTGAATGGAACTAAAGCACAGTTGATACACTTTAAAGGAGGTTTATAAATCGTTAAGGAATGTTTCTCAAAATTCATGAGTCAGTGAAATTCATTTCACTCCAGCAGGTGCTGGTGAAAAGGGATCAAGCGTACCAATGTCACATGCACAGGCAGAAACTCTAGTCCCAGTTTCTGTGCCCTGTCGTGCAAGTCTGTAACATGCTGCCCAGACGTGAGGACATTTTGTGTGTGTGTGTGTGTGGGGGGGTGTACCCACAGCATCAAATGCTGTCTTATTGCCCACCACAGAAGGTGTTGATGCAGCAAAGATGCTGCAACCCTCTCCTGCGTCTAAGCCCCCTAGATTACAGCAGTCTGGATCAGAGAGTTGTCATTGTGCTGTGAACAGGGGTCTCCTGCATGGAACCTCGACATACTTCATCTGAATCCCCAGCTGTGTGAAAGACTGTTTTTTAATCTATTTCTGCACTTTTTATTTCATATACTGTAGCTGTTTGAATCCGTGACTGTCACCTCCAACTGAACTTTAGGTTTGTCCAGCGATCTCCCAGCCCCATCAGCACCCCCCCACCACCAACAAACACCATCTGACCAGTAAGGATCCACATGTAGCAGGGGCTGAGAGTACTGGTACCTGTCATATAGGCAGCTGAGAGACATGGTGGCTTTCTGGACTTTTGTCCTATTCCCAAATTCTGACCACCTTCCACTGGCAGTGGGCAGTGCCCTGTCAGGCCTCACAAGAATGAAGTGCTATGCCATGAAGGAAGCCAGTTCCTGGCCCACCACAGGGGCCGCTGCAACAGTGGAGCCCAGCGCTGTCCCTCCCTGGTGAGGAGCACTACCACTTGGAGCACTCCCTTCGCCCCCTCAGCTGCCTGACTCAGCTCCCAGGCCCGCTCCTGAATCTGGGTCTTTAGCACGGGAGCATGGTATGTTACCCACTGGGCCAAGAGGCAGCCTCTGTACCTTTTGTTTGTAAAAGCCAGTGTAGAAATATAATTATAAAAATGGCAAGGATAAATCCAGAGACCTCATTGGATGACAGCCATCACATGACCGTGCATTAAACTACTAACGATACACAGTCAGAAATCAGATCTCATTATGAAGGATGGAAACCTCATTACCTACAACAAGCCATTTTATAAGCGCAAAAAGCACTCCAGGGTGTGCATTAAAGGATTAATGATGCACTTTCCACGGGCATAAGAACACTTGACCTTTAGCCTCATGCTTTACTATACCCATGGGGCATGTATCTTTAATCCTTTAATGCACACCCCATTGTGGCTTACTGCTTACTAAAACACTTCAGAGACCTGTAATTATGGCCAGCAGTCATACATCTCAGGTGCATGTGGAGGTACTTGGCTTCACTTTGCCCCCAACAACACCCTCCTTAGGTGTGCAATTATTCACCCATAATTACATGCCCTATTTTTATCTTATTGGTTACTGTGACAAAATATGTACTTTATGGACAAAGTATCTTATTTTGTCAGTTACAAGACTATGCATAATATCATGTGGGGCTACAAATGCTCCACATTCATGTGAAGCTACAAATAGTACCATTTTTGGGTGGGGGGCTTCAGAGTTGATCCCTATCTTCAAGGGAGCCCTCCACCCTGGTTAGCATAGTGTCATAAGCATATTCAAGCAGCCTGCTAAAGATCCCAGTTTCCTGATTATTAGTGAAAATGGTAAATGACAGTGGCTCCAGCACAGATCCCAGAGGGGCATCACTTAGCACCCCTCTCCCGTCAGGGTAGTGCCCATACACAGGTTTACTCATAGGTGTGGTGCCATCCTTGTCATGTCTGTTGTTTGTGATACTTGTGAGTATTGCATGCCTGTCTTAATGGAAGACCCTGAAGCAGCTGTTAAATAGGAATCAGGTTCCAACATTATGCCAACCAGTCGGAAAGCTCTGCCTTTCCCCCATTGAATAACTGTTGTAAACAAAAGTATAACACTGACAAATTAACCAAATAGTTCCACAGAGTTTGTATAGAATTGCCAATAGTACACAGACCTAAATCAATCAAACCATACGTAAACAACAAACTGCACTGCATGAATCAAATACGCAACAAGGGCAGTGTCTGGATACGTTTTTCATCCATACTCATTGAGATGATCACAGAGACCCTTCACTTGTGGCTTCGTTTCACTTTTCCACTTGCAATGTCATCTGACATCACCAAAATTTATATGGATGAAAAATGGCACTATGTTAAGACCGTGAGGTCAGAAACAGCACAGTCAATAACCGCAACATGTAATCAGTACAAAACCATGCAGTCAAAAACCGTGCTAGATTAGATATATAAACTCTGAAACTATGCAGCACTGTCAGCCCTCAAGGAGGCATAGTGGTAAAGAGCACTGAGCTGCAAACCTGGAGACCTGGGTTTGAATCCCATCATCTCCCACTTACATACTGTGTGACCCTGAGCAACTCACTTAACATTCTTGTGCTCCCAGGTCACATCTGGAAACAAGCCCCAGCTTAGTGTGCCTTTCCTGGTTAAACAATTTCCCCTTCCCCTTCCTTCATGACTGCATGGTTTTTGATAGGGTTGTGCGAATACCAAATATTAATTTTCAAATACCACGAATAATGGACTATCCGAATATTCGGAACCGAATACCAAATAGTCCACTATTCAGCTAGTATTCGATATTTGGCTGTGCGCAAGGACAAAAAAGTCTTTCCCACCCTCCTGGCCAGCAATAAATAAATATTTTGCCCTGGTGTTTAGTGGTCCCACCCCCGGTCAATCGCCAGTCCAAAATAAAGAACCCCCCCTCCCAGACTCTCAGCAATATTCCCAGTCCCCAAATATATAAAAATAAAAATAATTCCCTAATTTCCCTGGTGGTCCAGTGGACCTCCCCCCCCTCACCTGATCGCAGGCATATGTAAAATATAAAATCCCTGGTGGTCCAGTGGACCTCCCCACTTGCCAGATCGCGGGCATATGTAAAACATAAAATCCCTGGTGGTCCATGGACCTCCCCTCGCCTGCTTTCATGGGCATATGTAAAATCTCCGTCCCTGGTGGTCCTGTGGGCCTCCCCCTCGCGCCCGATTCACGAACAGCCAGCTGCATAAAATCCCCTGGTGGTCCAGTGGGCCTCCCCTCTTGCCCGATCGCGGGCATAGGTAAATTAAAAATCCCTGGTGGTCTAGTGGAACCCCCCAATCGCCTGATTGGGCACACACATGCGGAGCGACCCTGGTGGTCCACTGGTACCCACCCGCCCACTGCGGTACCTCACCACCTGTCCCCCAGTCAGCTGCGGGCAGCAGCCCCTTCCCTGCGGCTGGCCGTACCACAACTGATAGCGTACAGTTTGGTTGTATGCCCATTGGCCCACAGTGACCAATAGGTGTACAGCCAAACTGTATGCTGTCAGTCGGTGGGCAGCTGGGCAGCTGCGGATGGAGTGCCGCCGCCACTGCTGACTGCGGGGTGCAGGGTACTGCAGTGGGCGGTGGGAGGGGAGTACCACTGGACCACTAGGGTCATTCCGTATGTGTGTGTCCGCAATCGGTCGATTGGGGGGGGTTCCACTAGACCACCAGGGATTTTTTTATTTACTTACGCCCGTGATCGGGCGAGGGAGGGGTCCACTGGACCACCAGGGATTTTATGTTTTACATATGCCCGCGATCGGGTGAGGGGGGGGTCCACTGGACCACCAGGGATTTTATATTTTACATATGCCCACAATCGGGCGAGGGGGGGAGGTCCACTGGACCACAAGGGAAATTAGGGAATTATTTTTATTTTTATTTATTTGGGGACTGGGAATATTGCTGCGAGTCTGAGAGGGGGGATTCTTTATTTTAGACCGCCGATCAGCCAGGGGGGTGGGTTGGGACCACTAGACACCAGGGCTAAAAAACATTTATTTAATGCTGGCCAAGAGGGGGGCGCTCTTTTATTTTTAAATATCCCCCCAGCCACCCGAATACAAATACCGAATACCGAATAATGAATATTTCAGAACTGAATACTGAATATTCGGCCGAATATTCAAAAAAAGGTATTCACACAGCCTTAGTTTTTGACTACACATATTTGCTGTCACAGTTTTGACCAGACACCATAAAAAATGTATCCAACATAGCCCTGTTGCATATCCAGGGCCAGATTTACTGTTACTCAAAGTATGCCTGTGCATAGGTCCCCTGCTTTCTGGGGACCCTTAATTGAGATATTTTTCCATGAATGCATGGCCAGCATTTATTTATTTTTTTTGCTTGGCTGTTTCTGGACTTGGAGGTCTCCTCTTTATCCAGTGGGGGGGGGGGAGTCAACCATCTGCCACTGACATTGCATTGTCTGACTTGCTGTGTGGTCCAATCATCCAGTTCATTAATTCAGTTTTCAGCCAGTGAAAGATGTGAGTCAACTCAGCATTGGCAGCTACTGTACACAGAGAGTGATCGGGGCAGCGATGGTTGCATTTGGTGCCATTCCCTGACACTCATATTGTGACTCCTTTGTCAGTTAGTCTGTAAGTTGTCCATGTAAGTGGCCTGTATCTGTTGAGGTCGAGTCGGAGCAGTGAGCAGAGCAGCCAGAGACAAGCAGGCATCATTATAACTTGAAGGAGCTGTGGCCAGAACGGAAGTGGTGGAGTGGAGTCATGCCAGTGCAGGTGCTGGTGCTGGTCTGGAGATTGAGTCGACTGTGCTCAGGGAGTGGAGGGGGTGGTGTGGCATTCAGTAGGTCTGCTTTGGCAGTCTGGAGGCTGAGCATAACTCAGCATGTAGTGGACAGTTCGTGTGGCGAGACATGGTGAGTGGTGGTTGGAGTTACTCGGAGCAGAGACAGAGGATGGGCATTAACCAAGACATGGTCCAGAGAGAAGCATAAAGGTATCTTCCATTGTTCCTACTAATGTTTTTGTCTGTTTAGCCGGTGCAGATACAGTACTGTGTGATGTGATTTTTGCAAGTTTCACAGAGCTGAACTTTGCTTTGTTTTTGTTTTTTGGGGGGAGGTAAAGTAATTTGTGAACTGTCTGGATGATAACATGTGAACTGTCCACAAGTTAAGAAACCTGGCAATGCTACTCAAGGAACCAAAGTCAAAATTTACAAAAAAAAATTTTGTTCAAAGTGTTTTGATTTATAAGTGTACTCCTAGTAAGTCCTTCTCTTTGTTTGATGAAAGGAGTTCTTTCTAAATTTGCTGGCTGGTTTTATGGCCCCTGGAGATCTCCATGTTAGCATTTTATATAGCTCTTCTTGTTCTTTCAAAGCATCCTGCTCCATGTGACAATAATGCATCCAAGACCATTGATTCAGAGAATAATAACTGGTACAGCAGCAATCTACTGCTAGGACCTGATAGTCTGGCTTCAACTAACTCTTTCAAATCCAAACTTTCTGTTTTGTAGGTATGTGTCTAGGTCTAGCCAGCAGAAGTGAATGTTTTGGGCCAGATGTTCAGAAAGGTTAGATTACCACAAACCCAGGTATGCCACAGATATGGTACACTGGGCTTGAAGCAATCCAATGGGATTTTCTATCCCGAGCAGCAGTTGCCACAAGTTAGACCAATTATTTTGTGGTCTAGCTTACGGTTACAGTGCTTGCACCTAAGATTTGGTGTAGTCTGCTATAAATCAGGTAAACTGTTGCAACTACATCTGAACTATGAAAATCAGATGCAGTTGTGGCACAAGTGTTTGGCATACTGGCGGAATCAAAGTGTTGTGGCCCCGGGCTTGATGCAAGCCTTGTACCACCTTTTGAAAATCTGACCCTTTGTTTTTAAAGCTTTTCATTTCATCAAATTATACGCAACCATTAAAAAAGCACTCAAATCACCCAAGATCACAAATGCTATAATTGGTTGAGACTCTGTTTCCTTACAGAGTAGCCCACTCAATTATCCCTCAGGTATTTGCCATCTGTAAATGTAGCCTTCATTAGAGCTCCATGGACAAGTAGGGTTACTAAATATCACAGCTCTACTACTGTACACTTGAGAAAAAAAGGCCTTGTTGAATTAATGGTCCTGGACACATCACTGTCACATGCGACAGGAGGCATTGTAGGAACAAGAAGAGCCATAAACAGTGCTAACATGGAAATCCCTAGGAGCCATAAAATCAGCAAGAAAACATAGCAAAAAATCCTTTCGGCAAACTGAAGGACTTATTAAGAGTACATCAACAAATCAAAACACTCTGCACAACATATTTTTTTTTTTATAACTTTTTACTTTAATTTTCCTACGGTGAAAGCCTGAATATTTTTGGTGGTAGGTGGCAGTTGTAAAACCATCATTTCATGTTTTTTTAAACTTACTTATTTAAAAGAAACCAATGTTGATTTGATTTCAGAGAAGAGACACTCCATGGCTGTTGCAGTAGATCATCCCACATAAAAAGATACAGTACACATCATATCCTCAGATTCCAGGATTTCTATAAAAAATACAGTATACATCATATACTCAGATTCCAGGATTTATGTAAAAGAGCACAGTATACATCTTATTGTCAGATTCCAGGATTTATATAAAAGAGCACAGTATACATCTTATTGTCGGATTTCAGGATTTATATAAAAAGTACAGTATGCAATATATCCTCAGATTACAGGATTTATACAAAAAATACAGTGTACATCATATCCTAAGATTCCAGGATTTATATTACAATATAGTATACATCGTGTATCCTCAGATTCCAGGATTTATATAAAAAATACAGTATACATCATATCCTCTGATTCCAGGATTTATATAAAAAAATACAATATATATCATATCCTCAGATTGCAGGATTTATATAAAATAATACAGTACAAACTGTATCGACAGGTTCCAAGATTTATATAAAAAATATAGTATACACCATATCCTTAGATTCCAGGATTTATATAAAAAAGCACAGTATACATTTTATCTTCAGATTCCAGGATTTATATAAAAAACACAGTATATATCATAACCTCAGATTCCAGGATTTATATAAAAATACAGTATACAATATATCCTAAGATTCCAGAATTTATATAAAAAATACAGTATATATCATATCTTCAGATTCCTTGATTTATATAAAAGTACAGTATACGTCATATATCCTCATATTCCAGGATTTATATAAAAAATACAGTATACACCAGCCCGGTGGCACTGAGGGTTGAGGCGCTGGACGCCACACCTTGTGCTACGCCGGGGACCCAGGTTCGGGAACAAGCCCGGGCCATCAGGGGTCGGTAGGGGCGGGAGAGGATTGAGCATCCGATGGACTGCTCTCCTCTCCTGGAAGGGAGGGGGGTCCTTGCTCGGTGCTCGCCTGGCCTCTGGTGGAAACCAGGGGCACAGCAAGCATTACAGCTACAACTCAAGGGAATGGGGTGTGGCGATATCAGCAGTGATGCTATGACAGTGGGGGAGTACCTGAGAAACAGTGACCACCAGGCATTGTGGTTTGAAATCACAGAAAGAGCAGAACCAAACCACACAAAAACACATATCCTGGATTTTAGGGGGGCAGACTTTGGGAAAATGGGGAGATACTTGAAAGAGCATTAAGGGGAATGGGACAGGAATCAGGGGTTGAGGAACAGTGAGCAGTATTTAAAATGGGGATTACAAGAACAACAGAATTATGTATTAAGCAGGTTAGCAAGAGGAAAAGGAAGAGGAGACCATTATGGTTTTCCAAAGAGGTAGCAAAGAAAGTGAAAGCCAAAAGATTGCATTCAGGCAATACAAAAGACACAGGCAGAACGGGATAGGGAGAAGTACCAGGAGAAGCAAAGGAGGCAGGGAGGTCAGTAAGGAAGCCAAAGCTCAGACAGAAGAACACATTGCAAAATCAGTGGGTAGAGGGACAAAACCTTTACAGGTACATAAGTGAAAAAGAAAGACAAAGGGAGGGATAGTGAGACTGAAGGGGAGGATGGGGTCATGAGGATGACAACAGTAAAGCTGACATACTGAACAGGTATTTCTGCTCAGTCTTTACTGAGGAAGAGGAGGGTAATGGGTCTGAAGGGAGTACAAGGGGTGAGAATGGTGCAGAAATGGACACAAGTCCCTTTACATGAGAAAGGGTCCTGAAGGAACTGGAAGCAATAAGAGTTGATAAAGCAGTGTGGCCAGATGGGGTGCACCCCAGGGTCCTTAAAGAACTAAGAGAGGTGGTGGCTGAACCTCTGGCTATCCTGTTTAGCCGATCACTGGAAACAGGGGAGGTACCCAAAGACTGGAGGACAGCAGATGTAGTCCCCTTATACAAAAGTGGGAACAAAGAGGAAGCAGGGAACTACAGACCAGTCAGCCTCACCTCGGTAGTGGGGAAGATCATGGAAGCACTACTGCAGGAGAGATTGGTGGAACATCTGGTTGTCAATGGACTACAGGACCCAAGGCAGCATGGTTTCACCAGGGGGAGGTCATGTCAGACCAACCTCATTGAATTTTTTGACTGGGTGACTAGGAGGTGGATCAGGGAGGGGCAGTGGATGTGGCCTATCTGGACTTCAGCAAGGCCTTTAACACTGTGCCACATAGAAGACTATTACACAAACTGGGAATATGGTGTGGGCAGGACAGTAGTGTGGTGGGTAGGTAACTGGCTGGGTGGCAGGACACAGAGGTGGTGGTAAATTGCTGTCACTCCACAGAGGGAAGAGTGACCAGTGGGGTACCACAGGGATCAGTGCTGGGACGGTCCTATTCAACATCTACATCAGTGACATGGCGCAGGACCTAGAAGGCAGAATTTCACTGTTCGCTGATGACACAAAGCTCTGTAACAGAGTAGACACACCAGAGGGTGTAGACAGAATGAGAAGGACCTGCAGAAACTTGAAGAATGGTCAGGGTTTGGCAGTTGAAATTCAATGCAAAGAAGTGCAAGATAATGCATATGGGGCAAAAAACCTTGGCACAATATATCAGTTGGGGGTGAGGATATAGCATGCACCAAGCAGGAATGGGATCTTGGGGTTATCATCTCAGATGACCTCAAGGTAGGGAACTGTGTGACAAGGCAGCAGGTAAAGCAAATAGGATGCTGGGATGTATAGGCAGGGCATCACCAGCAGGAAAAGGGAGGTCATAATTCCGCTATACAAGACACTAGTGAGGCCCCACCTGGAGTACAGTGTGACGGTTCTGGAGACCATACCTACGTAAGGACATAGACAGGGTAGAGAAGGTTCAGAGGAGGGCAACAAAGATGGTGCATGGATTGCATCACAAGTCCTATGAAGACAGGTTGAAGGAACTGAACATGTACTCCTGGAGGAGAGAAGGAGAGAGGGATATGATAGAGACATACAAGTATCTTACAGGGAGGAACAGGTGCAGGAAAACACTATTTTTAAGCGAAAAAGATGTTCCAGGACTAGAGGGCATGGGATGAAGTTGGAGGAGGACAATTCAGAGGAAACATAAGAAAGAATTTCTTCACAGAACGGGTGGTGGACAAGTGGAACACCCTGCCAGAGGAAGTGGTGGGGGCTGAAACAATCATGGGATTTAAGAATGCATGGGATAGACATAAAGGAATTCTGGAGGTCAGGGGTAAGGGGCAACAGACTTCTAGGAAAACAAACTGAACTTACAAGCTCAAATGGGCAGACTGGGTGGGCCATAGGCCCTTATCTGCCGACACTGTCTATGTATCTATGATGCCTGGGTGCGTGCCACTCCCCCAGAAACATGGGAAACTACTGTGCCCAATCACTTAGATGATGGAGACCTCAAAATAGCAGATACCCTAATTGCCCATGCCTGCCAGACGTCCTGGTAAGTCCGGCACCTGCAACATTCTCGGAGTGTCATGGCCCCGCCCTGTACCTGCCTGGGGGGTATAGCCAAGGCTTGATGGGGACTTGCCGGGGTAGAATCGGGCAGGTCGCGGAGTAGGGAGACTGCCAATATGTGTCTCCTGAAGGAGTGGAGACCGGGTGCAAGATGGGAGGTGAAAGTAGAAATTTAAAAAAAAATAAATACAGTATACGTCATATCCTCAGATTCCAGGATTTGTACAAGAAAATACAGTACTCATCATATCCTCAGATTCCAGGATTTATATAAAAAAATGCAGTATATATCATATCTTCAGATTCCAGGATTTATATACAAAGTTCAGTATACATAATATCCTCAGATTTCAGAATTTATGTAAAATAATACACTAAACATTGTATCTACAGGTTCCAAGATTTATATAAAAATATAGTATATTGTATATCATATCCTCAGATTCTAGGATTTATATAAAAAATCACAGTGTACATTTTATTTTCAGAGTTTATGATTTATATAAAAACAAAGTATACGTCATATCCTCAGATTCCAGGATTTGTATAAGAAAATACAGTACTCATCATATCCTCAGATTCCAGGATTTATATAAAAAATGCAGTATATATCATATCTTCAGATTCCAGGATTTATATACAAAGTTCAGTATACATAATATCCTCAGATTTCAGAATTTATGTAAAATAATACACTAAACATTGTATCTACAGGTTCCAAGATTTATATAAAAATATAGTATATTGTATATCATATCCTCAGATTCTAGGATTTATATAAAAAATCACAGTGTACATTTTATTTTCAGAGTTTATGATTTAAATAAAAACAAAGTATACATCATAACCTCAGATTCCAGGATTTATATTAAAAATAGAGTATACATCATAATCATATATCTTTAGATTCCAGGATTTATATAAAAATACAGTACACATCATATCCTCAGATTCCACGATTTATATAAAAATACAGTATACTGTACATCATATCCTCAGATTCCAGGATTTATATAAAAATACAGTATATATCAAATCCTCAGATTCCAGGATTTATATTAAAAATAGAGTATACATCATAATAATATATCTTTAGATTCCAGGATTTATATAAAAATACAGTATACATCATATCCTCAGATTCCACAATTTATATAAAAATACAATATATATCAAATCCTCAGATTCCAGGATTTATATAAAATAATACATTACACGTTGTATCTACAGGTTCCAAGATTTATATTAAAAATATAGTATATATCATATCCTCAGATTCCAGATTTATATAAAAAAGTACAGCATACATTTTATCTTCAGATTTCAGGATTTATACAAAAATACAGTATACATTATAACTTCAGAGTTCAGGATTTATACAAAAAATACAGGATGCATCATAGCCTCATGTAACCCCCCGGTCTCCTGGGGTTACTATAATCCCATCAGTGTCAGTGCTAGGTAGGGAAGGCAGCTGGTGAATAACTAGTTAACTGGATTTTCACCTGCTCCCTCTCTGTTTACTTGGTCTCAGCTGAGAGGAGAGAGGTGATGTCATTTAGAATTCTCGCAGCAGCATAAGCCATGGTAGCTAGCTGTGAGTGGGGAACTTTAGAATTTTCAGTCAGAGTTGTTGGTTGGAGTTCAGAGTGAGCTGTTGGAGGAGTGAAGAGCTGCAGTGTGGGCTCTGTGAGGAGCATACCTCTCAAGTGTCCCTCATTACGAGGGACATCCCTCATTTTGCCCCTTAAAATTTCTCTGTCCCTCATCCGTCCCTCATGGAAAAGGTGCTGCCCACACGGAGAATGTGCTGTAAATTCAGACTTTAAAGCAGAAACTCTTAATATTCTAAAATACTAAATTAAAAATAAACTTTGTACAAGTAAATACTATAGTTTTCACAGAGTTCTGAGCTTGTATCTCCATGTTTCAGGATGTGTCCCTCATTCTAAGGGTCTGTGTCCCTCATTGTTCCTCATTTTCAGTGTCCAAAAATGTCCATGTCCCTCATTTCAGTGACAAAAGGTTGAGAGGTATGGTGAGGAGAGCCTGTTTTTCTCACCCTAGTGCTGAAAACCATCTGCCTGCCAGTAGAAGTGGTGGAAACCGTCTAGCAGGAGTTCCGGGTTTTTTTTCTCATCCCTTGTGAGATGAAAAGGACTGCAGAATGAATCCAAGGGGCAATCCCCGGACTTTGATCCAAGACACTGAAGCTGCCTTTTTTGTGAACAACTGTGAGTAATCTGACTTTGGAGATCCCAGAAGGAATGTACCTGTGTTTTTTTGGTGGGTGTACTCTGACAAAGGGAATTATGCACCTAGTTCTGTTCGGTTTGAGACTGTTCTCATCCTTTCTTAAAGTTGGCTGACAATCGTGGAGTCCCCAGTGAGACTTGACACATAGTTCAGGACTTTAGTTTACACTCAGAAGTAGTGTTTTTCTAATGCTGAATGTGAAAGTCATTCCAAGATGCATAGTTCTACAGTTTTGCTTAAAGTTTGAGGTGTAACTCTAAAAGAATGACTGGGTATGGACCGAGGAAGCAAAAGGTGAGCAGTCCCCCATTTGGAGTGACCAGTTCAGCACTACACGTTCCGTAAGGGTGCCTGCTTTTTCAGGACATGGTGGCCAATGCCTGAAGAGAAAGTTTCCCCCCGGTGTGGGTTTTGCTAATTTGAGCACCAGTGTGCTTTGTCATGGGCAGTTTTTTTTTTAATTTTTATTCATTACAAATCGGGTTTACAACCTTTGAGTCAGAGACTCATTTACAAAGGCACCTCGTCGTTGGGGGGCAGACATCAAGACAGTTATTACAGTGCAGATTAAAACAGAGGATAACATTACAAGTGCAGTAAAAGGAACATTTAATATAGATACACTTAGGTTACATAATGTACTAGTTTGTATGTTACTTAGGTTACATAATGTTACAAAATTGTGAGTTACACTCATGGATATAGTAGGCCCTAAGAGAAGACAGTGGGTTACATCCCTGTTTGGACCTAGTAGGGAAGGGGTAGGTCTGGGGGAGGGAGAGGCTGTCCAGTGGACGTTGTCGAGCCAAGGGGCAAGGTGGGCGGGAACCACAGGTTACAACAGGGGGTTAGTTGCACCTACAGCAGTGGGTATTAAAGATATGCTTCTGAATGGCTATTTTGAAGGAGCCAATCTTTGGCAAGTTGGAGATGCAGCTAGGGAGGGAGTTGAACCAGGTGGGGGCTCAGTAGAGGAAGGATCTCTGGGCAAGAGAGGTCTTGGTTCTGGGCACCTTGAAAGTGGCCTTAACAGAGCTATGGGTGGTGACGGACGAAGATGGCTGCTGTAGGGAGGTGGAGACCCCTGGGGGTGGGAAGAGTCCTAGCAGAGATTTCTTAGCAAGAAGGCAGGTCTGGTACAGCAGTCACTCCTCAAAGTTGAGAAGATTGGTGGTAGTATAGAGAAGACAGGTGTGAGTATGGCTGGGGGCACTGGTCAGGAGCCTACAGGCCTTATTGATGGAGAGTTGGATTTTGGAGAGGGCAGTGTTGCCAGCTGCAGCATAGATGGGCAAGCCATAGTCCATGAGGGACAAGATGGAGGAGGTGATGGCCAGCCACAGGGCAACCTGAGGCAGGCAGTCCCTGTGCCGGTATAGCAGGCCAATCCGAGAGTTAATGGCGGCCGACAGGGCATTAATGTGGGTGTGGAAGGAGAGGGCAGTATCGAACGTGATGCCTAGGTACTTGTATGTGGTCACTTGTTCTTGCGGGTGCAGAGTGCTGGGGATAATCAAGAGGGGGGTATTTTTAGCTTTATTTTGATGGTGGGAGAAGAGCATTGATTTGGTTTTCTTTAGGTTAATGACCAGTCTGCGGTCTCGAACCACCTTTTCGGCTTGGTTGTAAGCTTGCTGGAGGGATAATTGGAGGGAGGTGGGATTGGGATGTGAGGCAACGAGGACTGCATCATCGGCGTAGAGGAGCATTTTACCGGTACTTGAGCTGGGGAAGGTGTTGAGGTAGAGACTAAAAAGTATTGGACCCAGGATGGAGCCCTGAGGGACCCCGGAGCAAATGGGAAGAGTGCTGAAGAGGGAGCCACTGATCTTGACACGCTGGGATCTAGCAGAGAGGTAGCTAGAGAACCAGGAAATGGGACCACCAGAGAAGCCAAGTTGTTGGAGAGAGTCGAGTAGAAGAGGATGACAGACAGTGTCAAAGGCCTTGGAGAGATCAATGAACACTGCTCCTGCAAGGCTGCCAGAGTCGAGAGCAGCATGCAGGTGTTGGGAGAATTCCAGGAGAGCCATGGTTGTACTATGTCCTGGGTGGAAACCGTGCTGCTCTGGGCACATAATGTCATACTTGGTTAGGTATTCAGAGAGCTGGATCAACACCACTTTTTCAAGGGCTTTAGAGAGTGGGGGGAGGATGGAGATGGGCCGGTAATTGTTGAGGATGGATCGGTCCCCACTCTTATGTATCGGTGTGATTTCAGCAGTTTTCCAAGCACTTGGGAACTGACCCAGGCATACAGACCAGTTTAGAAGGTCAGTCAGAGGGACTAGGACTTTGTCCAAGACCATACAGAGGATCCTGGAGTTGAGGGGGTCACTGCTGGGGTTATTGCTGCCTAAGGCTTTTAGCAGGTGTGGCATGGCTTCTTGGGGGGATAGGGTGCACAGGTAGAATGGTGGGTGATGCAGGACCAGAGGGAGAGAGGTGGGGATTGGGTCAAAGAAGCTGCTAGGGAAGGACCGAGCTTAGGTCAGAGAAGGCAGTGTTAAGGCAATCGGTTATGAGGAGTGGATCTGTGGTGGGGGTGCCATTGATGGAGAGCTGAGATGGGGGGGGCAGGACTTCCCATTTAGCTCTTCCATATTATCCCAGAAGGTCCGGGCTGAACCCCAAGTGGAAGTGGAAGCACTGGTAGTGCTCTGCCTTGACCCGCCTGATGGCCCAAGTGCACGTATTGCGTTCTGTGTTGTAGGCCTGTCTGTCAGACACCTTTCCAGATTCTACAGCAATGTGCCAGAGATTATCTCTGTTTTTGAGTCTCTGGAGGAGGGGTGGGGTGATCCATGGGGCATTGCATTTTTTGGAACAGATCCTGGTGAGGGGGCAAGGTCAAAAGCCTTACAGAAGGCATTTGTGAAGTGGTCAAGAGCTGAGTCAATGTCAGGGGCGCGCTGGATAGGGGACCAGTCTAGCTGGGCTAGGTATTGTTTTAATTTTCTGAGGCTGCCAGGGCATAAACGGTGGCATAGAGTGGCCTGGGACACTGGCTTCAGAGTGGAGGATGACCAGAGACAGAGGACTGGGGAGTGATCACTAAGAGAGTTGGGGAGGACAGTGACATCCCGGATTTTGTAGGGGCGGTTAGATATAACAACATCTAGGAGAGTGCTGGTGCCACTAGAGTGGTCGAATCTGGTGGGCTGGGTGACTAACTGGGCCATATCCAGGGCAGCAAAGGAGTCCCTTATATGGTAGGCAGTGGAGGAAAGCCAGATAACATTGAGATCACCTAGGATGACTTGCTCCACTTTGTGAGGGAGAGATGTGAGATAGTCAATGAGGGACTGGACCGCTTGGTTTTGATTCCTCGGGGGTACGTAGGAGACCATGAGAAAGAGAGGGCCTCGGGTGGGGTCAGGTGTGATTTTTAAGGTGAGGGCTTGGGCTCCATAATCAAGTTTAGGAGCTGGGAGTGCCTGACCTATAAGGGAGTCCCATATGAGTAGTGCGCAACCACCACTGCGTTTGCCGTCTTGGTCTTCCCTGTAGATGGTATATCCAGGGAGAGTGATAGCAGAGTCCAGGGGTGGATTTGGACAGCCAAGTCTCTACCAGTGCAATTATGTCAGGTTGATGATGAACGACCCAGCACTGGAGGGCAGCAGATTTCTTTAGGAGACTGCAAATGTTTAAGGATGCAAAGCAAAGGCCAGTTGCAGTACAGGGTTTAGAGGGGCTGGAAGCAATAGGTCCTGCAGTTGGGTGTACATTACCAGATAATAATAATTAGCAGTGTAATTATTCTGGTTAGTGGCCGGTGGTGATGGAGACCCTTGGGTCGACACCCAGCTGAGGATTTTAGAATCAGGGTGCATGGGATAGATAAAGTGCGAAGTGTGGGAATGGCAGGGGAGAGCTGGGTCCAGGTAAGGCCTTGGAGGGTGGAGGGAGTGGGGGTGTTGGCAGGGTGGGGGTGTTGGGGGGTCACGGGTGTGTCGAGGGTGGGGGAGGGCCGAGTTGCCACATTGCCAAATGTTTAAATCCTATGCCATATGGGAAATGTTCTAAGTTGTGACCAGTGCCACTAGAAGAAATGTGTGTTTCAGCTGAGGCTTTGCCACTGAAGAGAGTCCTAAATCCTATGCAGTATTGGAAGTTTAGAGTTTTTGTTCACTACAGACTTTTTGTTGTTCTGCATTGCCTTGTTCCACGAAGTGTAAACCCTTGGGGGTCCACCTTTTATGTATCATTCTTTGGAATAAAGCCACACTCTAGAACCCCAACCTGGTTTGGACATTCCCGTTACTGCTTCCTGTGTGGAATTACTGGGTACCCCTCCAGAGGTTCAGACCTAGTATAGCCCCTAGCAAAAGTTCTCTCCTCAGGACCTGGGTTTAGTGATAGTCATTTGTCTGTAATATTGTGTTCTGTACCCCCACCCCTCTCTTTTCCCTAGACAGAAAAATATGAGAGGTGTGCTTACTAGTTAAACAAGTAGCCAGTGGGGGGTTACACTCAGATTCCAGGATTTATATTAAAAATACAGTATACATCATAATCATATATACTTATATTCCAGGATTTATATAAAAATACAGTTTACATCATATCCTCAGATTCCAAGATTTATATAAAAATACAGTACATATCATATCCTCAGATTCTAGGATTTATATAAAATAATACACCACACATTATATCTACAGGTTCCAAGATTTATATTAAAAAATTTTGGCCTGGATATTCAGAAGGGTTGCGCGTGGTGCAACAGTGTTGCGCCATGCGCAACCCACTGGTGCGCCCCGGCGCGATATTCAAACGTGGATTGTGCCTGGCACAAATCCTGATGCCGGAGCACATCAGTAATGATGCGACAGGTGGGGGTGTGCCCATGCATACCGCACATCCCGATATTCAGCCCGGATGTGCTGAGCCCATGCATGGCAACCCCTACCTGTGCTGCACAGATGGTCAAAAAAAAAAGGAACATGGTTGGCCACCCAGGTGAGCTGCCGATGCAGGCACAACACGGCAGCTGCCACCGCGGTGGCCACCCGAGCCCGCTGCACCTTTGTGGCAGTGCCCCCAATGCCCAATCGCGCATCCGTAGTATAAATAAACATCCAATATCCCTGGTGGTCCAGTGGACCGCCGCACCAATCGCGGGCATAAGTATGAAAAACAACGTCCAATATCTCTGTGGTCCAGTGGATCGCCTGCCGATCTGAACAAGGGCAGGCATGAATAACACGTCCAGTATCCCTCAGGGTCCAGTGGACCGCCGCAGCTGATCGCGCACGTTGAATAAATCAACGCCCAAATCCCTGGTGGTCCAGCTGTACCCTCCCACCCACCCATTGAGCCCCCACCGCCCCACTCCCCCCCCTCGGTCAGCAGCCATTCACAGATCTGGACTGTGTAGTATGGCACGGGCTGCATGCCCATTGGCTCACGTCCAGGGATATTGGACGTTTTAATTGATCATATGCCCGCAGTCGGGCTGCAAGCGGTCCACTGGACCACCAGGGATATTGGACGTTTTTTACATCAACATATGCCTGCGATCGGGCAGTGGGGCACATTGCTGCGCTGTACAGGGGGCATCGTCCCCGACGGCTGCTGCCTGGCAGGAAAGTCGCCAGGGATCGGTGCACCTGCATGCAAATGGGGTCATAATGACATGCAAATGGCCCCATTTGCGCCTTGCATGCATTATGGCCCCATTTGCATGTGCACTTTTGACTATCGCGGTTGTTGCGCATAGCACAACGGAACTTGCGCTAGCGCATCCCCTGCTCCACTCCGGCCACTTGCGCTGGCATAGTGCCACTGTGCCATGTGCACTGCAGGTGGCCAAGGTGCGATATTCAATGATGCTGTGCCATGGCGCAGCTCCGTTGAATATCACACTGTCAAAGCCCCTGTGCAGCGAGGTTGTGCTGCACCCAGGCTTGCGCCACAGCCTGGCGCAGTCTGAATATCCAGGCCTTAGTATATATCGTAGCCTCAGATTCCAGGATTTATACAAAAAACAGCACAATATACATTTTATTTTCAGATGCCAGGATTTATATAAAAACACAGTATACATCATAACCTCAGAGTCCAGGTTTTCTATAAAAAATGCAGTACACATCGCATCCTCAGATTCCAGGATTTATATTAAAAATACAGTATACATCATAATCACGTATACAGTACTCAGATTCCAGGATTTATATCAAATACAGTATACATCCTATCCACAGATTCCAGGATTTGTATAAAACTACAGTATACATATCCTCAGATTCCAGGATTTCTACATAAAAAATATAGTGTACATCATATCCTCAAACTCCAGGATTTATATAAAAAATAAAGTTTATGTCATGTATTCATATTCTAGGATTTATATAAAAAAATACGATATACATTATATCCTTAGATTTCAGGATTTAAACATTTCATTCCATTTATTAACCCATTTTGTTAGACTTGCTACCTCTTGTGGTTAACATACCCCTATAGGATGGGGTGGTAGAGCAAAACAAAATAGAAAAATGAAGAACATTATTCTCATTGAATGTTTGTATGTGGTTATCATTGCCCTTAATTACTGTGCCATTGCAAAAGATCAGGGTGGATCCGTGTTAGTACTTTAGGCTCTGTAGTATACTGTTTATTAAATCCTGTTATTAACCCATTCTATTAGACTTGATGCCTGGTTAACATACCCCTGTAGGATGAAAAAGGTCCTCCACTGGGGTAGTAAAGCAAAGTGAAAAACTGAAAATTGCTCAAGCTAATTACAAATTTAGAGAGTTCCTCATTCTGAGCTGTTTCTGAAAAGTATTGTACTTAAAAGGAAAATAGTATTCTGATAATAATTAGTTTTCCTTAAAAGTGTGTTACATTCGGTTGTTTTGGGGAATGTATCTAGAATCTAATATACTTGATATAATTTTCAATTCCCCCTCCCCCCAGTAGATGTGTGTGATATAACATGTGCTGGTGTCTCCCATGGATAAAGCACAGAAAGGAAGTAGAGGTTTTTAATTGTAAAAAAGTGATTAATCAGAGAACCGGTGAGCATGCAACAAACCTCCTCATGTGACATGGTTGGGGGGGTATTGCTGCACCATCTGTGCGGCTGGGGCAGTACAGTAGAAGGCCAATAGTTACCACTGTGCATAGAAACATAGAAAATGACAGCAAAGAACAATGGTCCTCCCAGTTTGCCTCAGTTCCCTATTTAGTCCTGGGACGTACTATCCCTCCAGGGTCCTAGCCCTCCCCAACTTCCCTCTCAAATTTTATTATGACCCTGATGTGATTTGAGCACGCAGCTTTCTGATCTGGAGTCAGATGTGCTTCTGTTGTGCCACAGGGTCAGGACACAGGGCCTGTAACAATGTAAATCCAGCCCTGTGCATACCCCCTATTTATCTTGTTGTATTTAAGTTGTATTTTCTTTAGCATTACATTGGCACGAAGTCTTGTAGTTCAGAAACTATTAATATTATAAGTTAGGTTTAAAGGTGTTATAAAGCAGTCTCAGATTTTCCTCCAATGAGAGAGGAGAACCACCATAGCTCTTATTGAACGTACAAATGCTGCCTCACACAGTACAGTCAACTTTCATTCTGCTGCATCCCACTGTCGACTGCCGCTCGCTGCTCTCCATTCTGCTCTGCATTTTCCTGCCTCTGAAATGCCGGTGTGTTTCAAATACTTAAGAAAAAAATAAAAAATGCCTCCCTAGATTGTTACTTTAATGTAAAACAAACAGCGGGAAACTTGAGTTTCGTACATTGCTGTCCCCACCGCATCAGACCAGTTGGGACTGTACCACTTGTCAGAAATACGAGAGGGAGGGACAGAAAACTATGAACAAAGAAAAATGCCTTTTAAACAGTTACACTGACAATTTTATGTTGCCGGAAAATCTTCGACTGCTAGGATAGGTACATGGGCAAGGTGCAGGTTGGGGAGGGGGGCAGATAAATGACAGTGTGCTGGGGGTGTGCCAGTGTTTTGCCCGGGTTCGGTGTTGTTTCCTGGGCATGGCTCTCCAGGCTTTCTCTGTGTACTTTAGAGTCAGTTTCCTGGCTTCCATGACATTCAGGAAGCCACCTTTATCACTCTCCCCTAGACTTTTCCAGTGTTCTTTGACTTGGAGCTGCTTCTCCCAGGTCAACGCACCTGTCTTATTTAATCAAGGGGTTATCATTCATGAATGAATGAAAGACTGAATGGAAGTTTACCAGTATGATGCCTTTTCTATTGTTCGGGGCACCAAACAATTTATTTCATACAATTTGTCATAATCATGTCATGGGGGGGGTTAATTGATCCTTTTGATGGGAAGGTAAAATACGTATGAATTCATTTGACCTGAAACACTGCTCTGTGTTTTGTTTATGCAGTCTTGATGTCAAGGATCACAAAAATAACTTGACAATTTAATTTGTTATAGCACCAGGCATAGCTATCCTCAAAAAATGCAGCATTCTCGTGCAGTGATTGCCCCGACTATAGAAGGAGTTTAAACCAAGTATCACTTTGCTGCCAGAGCATTAGGTTAATGATAGAACTCATAGAGAGACACTATCGTGATACATCTGCATGATTTTACAATTTTTAAAACAGTAATTGCCCTCTTTTCTTTTACCCCAAGTAAAATCTGGTTGTGAAGAAAACACCACTTGCTAAATTACAACAAAAGAACACATAAATTATCCAAAATAACATATTTCTATGAAATATATAATATTATGGTGGTAGAAAGTATTATTTCTCTATAAAAATCTGAAAACAGGTTCGCAATTTCCCATTGAAATACACTGCCAACCTCGACAGCAACATTTTTCCGACATCATAATACAAGAATTCCATTGAATTCTTTTGTGTTTACTATTAGTTGGCAAACTACAAATAAAATGATGAAAAAGTAATTAAACAAATAAAAGGAAGCAAAATTATTACAGAGGCATCTAAAGCCCCCAAACGGTTCTATGTGATAATGGCAATCGTCAAAAGGTGATCACCGTTAGCGCGAGTGTACATCGACGATAATAAAAATAGCAATGTACACTCACAGCGAGGAAATTTGCTCATAGTATTTATGCAGGGAGCTTTGCTCGCCACACCCCTCTCACTAAAAATAACAACTCCAAGGGGTGCATGTCGGGCTGGGAGAGAACCAGCAAAATAAAAAAAAACTAACACCTGCATGTAAAGCACAAAATATTGTGCCCCTTCCCAGTCCCAAACCCTGCCCCACAAGAGCCAGCCATGCTCACCACCGCTCCACACAGCCAGCTCGGCAGCTTCCTCACTCACCCTTCACATACCTTCCATCCTCTTACGGTATACTGTCTCACTTCCTTCGCGCCTGCCTCATCGCTACTCCTTTCAAGGTCGCTGACCTTACAGGCGCTGAGATTGAGTCACTCAAATCTGAGTCTCTCAATCTTAGTAGCCCTTTTCATGGTATACCACCCCAAACCTTCATTCTGTAAGATATACATCCTTACTAAGCACATGTTCTCTAAGCAAAAACACAAGTTTGAGGGGAAATTCATTAAAGCTATCAGGAGGAAGATTCAGAAAGAAGTCTGCAAGCACTTTTTCACCGCGAGGGCAGTGGATAAATGAAATAGACGGACATACATAGGTGCCAGAGCAGGGGGGTCCACTATGGCCTTGGCCCTAACACTTTCATAAGTGGTAGGGCCTGGCCCAGTCAGTATCTTCAATCATGGTAATGTATAACTAAGGAGGACTGTGCCTTTATAATGCAGCACGTGCAGTAAACAGTGTTACTTTCTAATCATTCCCTTTGTGGGTTGCAGGGTGTCAGCAGAATTGTGAAAAGTGAAGGCCTGAGCAGTACTGATGGGGTGGGCTGCAGTCGTGGCCTACTGAGTTTAGGCTCAATGGTCACATTTCAGAAATGAAAAATGAAGGGCCAGGCCTCGGGGGCATCAAGGCACTAGACACAGGAAGATGCTGTCAGTTGGTGAGGGGAGTTACCACATATTATAAATCTGATCCCAACAAAAACAAGGATGTGGGTGAACCCACTCAATGGGGGGTGGGGGGGTTTATACCACTTTTCAGACCCCTCTGCCACCTAGAAGAAGTGGTGCAGGCTGAAACAGTGAGGGGGTTCAAGGTAGGGTATAACAGGTACACAGCCATAGTAAGACAGAAAGGGTCAGAAGTAAGAGGGAGGGATGGTCACTAGGGCCTTCGTGGTGTAGCTAGATAGGGTGGGCAGATTGGATGGGCCGCTGGGTCTTTTTCTGCCATCATTCCATGTTTCTATGTAATAACAATGCAGTACAGCAGACTGATAGCACAGAACTATCATTTGTTTGTCCTGAGTATATGTCCAGCAAGGCCATTGCAAATCCCCAGTTACATGTATTAATCAATGTTTTGGTTAATAGAGTAGTGCTTGTGTATACTTAGAGTCTGAACCTTTGGCCTTTCTCTATTCCCACCCTTGGTAGGTAGCTGTGTAGCGAGTAGGGGATAGAAGGCCCAGCACCAAGGGTGAGTAGAGTGTCGGAGGAGGAGGAGGCAGGGGAGGATGGTGTTTTTTTCACAACATGCTAAGTGGGGAACTGCTGAGGGAGGCTGGCCTTTATTGGGGATGTGGGAGGAGCTATTCCCCCACATTGAACTTCAAGCTTTAGCCCTCCCATTCAGTGTTTTGGTGAACAGATTAATGCTTGTGTATACTTGTAATGTTTTGAACTTTGGCCTTTCTCTATTCCCACCCTTGATTGATAAGTCGGGTAGCAAGTAGGGCATAGAAGGCCCAGCACCAAGGGTGAGCAGAGTGCCGGAGGAGGCAAGGGAGAATGGTGGGTGTTTTTGCAATGCGCTAAGCAGAGAACTGCTGTGGGAGGCGGGCCATTATTTGGGATGTGGGAGGAGCTGTTCATATTGAACCTCAGGCTTTAGCCCTGTCATTCAATGTTTTGGTGAATAGAGTAGTGCTTGTGCATACTTGTAATGTTTTGAACTTTGGCTTTACTCTGTTTCCACCCTTAGTAGGTAAGCCAGGTAGCGACTAGGGAATAGAAGGCCCAGCACCAAGGCTGAGTAGAGTGCCAGAGGAGGAGGAGGAGGAGGAGGAGGCTGGGGAGGATGGTGTTTTTTTTTCAAAATGCACTAAGTGGGGAACTGCCATGGGACACTGGCCTTTATTGGGGATGTGGGAGGAGCTATTCCCTCACATTGAACCTCGGGCTTTAGCCCTCCCATTTAATGTTTTGGTGAACAGAGTAGTGCTTGTGTGTACTATACTTGTAATGTTTTGAACTTTGGCCTTTCTCTATTCCCACCCTTGGTAGATAAGCCGGGTAGTGAGTAAGGAATAGAAAGCCCAAAAAGATTACCTCCTCCACCTCACGGAGAGTATGACCAGTAGCACGCAGGAGAGGAAAACCCCCAGGTGGAGGAAACCTCTGAGGACCCATGGCTACTGACCTGCCCATCCTCAGGGAAAACTAACAGGAGATTATCCTAAATGCTTAGAATTAAGTCTAAATTTCTAGTATAGTGTGTAATGTTCATAGCGATGAAGTCTCATCTTCAGAGTCTGTTGAATGATGAGTTGAGAAGGGTCCATCCATGAGGTTGAAGAGCCAAGCCCAGTCCAAAGGCATATCCAGATCCTGAATATGGATTACATCTGGCTGTTAAAAGGGATTGAACAAGATCCAGAATTTATTGTGATGTAACCCCCCCTTATGGGGAGGGCTTAGTAGCCTTTACTTTGGGTTCCTCCTCCCTCTCTGGTAGGGCCCTGTTTCTCCTGTGCGTATGAGGTGTTTGAGTTTTACTACCACCAGGGGGCAGTGTTTTTGGCCTCTATTTATGCCTTTGTCCCCCCAGGGGAGGAGGTGAGATGAGGAGTCAGCGGCTGTGAGTAGAGCAAGTGCCGGGGGAGGGGTTCCCCTAGCCTGGGAACCGGCATAGCAGCGTCAGTGCAATGCATGGGTATGGTCTCCGAGGGAGGGTTGGCAGGAGTCTTGCAGCCGTTGGGCCTGGGAAGTGGTTTCATCAGTTGCAAGATGGAGGGGAAGGCTGGAAGCAGAAAGGTAAATTGGGAAGGTGCCAGAATCCCTTCATAATGCAGGGGTCCTGGTACCTCGAGTGGTAAGGGGCATCCTGGCATTGGGGCTGCTGCAGTAGTGGCAGGACTGCAGCAGGGCCATCGGGGATGGCAGCTCTGGTGGGCCGTACCTGTGTGGCATGCTGCCAGGAGTAATAGATCAGCAAGGAGAATGCTGTCTGGGATTCGCTATGGGGTCTGCCGTGCCCGTGCCTGGGGCAGTTCCGTCAGATCCATTAAGGGCCATGACTACTGGGGAACAGGAATGTTTTGGAAAAGGTGGAGCTACTGCTAAGCCTGAGTTTCAACCTGGAGCAGGCTTGGAGAGAAGAGAAGGAGGAGAAAGCCCCATTTTCTTGGCTTGTGTAGACTGCTTTGGGTGAACTGTTTGGGAGCAGCCGAGGGAGGCTTAGGCTGCAATCGCCCTGAGGTCAAGTTATTGGCTCGGCTGGCATGGGAGGAGTAAGGCACTCCTCCGCTAGGAGTTTAAGGCATGAAAAGGTAATTTGAAAGGGAAAAGCTGTTCTAAAAAGGTGAGATCTCTGCCCAAAGAAAAGTAGCATGTGGAGCCAAAGTGGTCTACGATCTAGGTCTTGTGAAAATCTTGGTTGCTATGGTTCGCCCATTTGTGCCTTGTGAAAGCTGCTACAGTGGCAGCCATGATGTGGTCAGATACTTCCAGAAACTTCACAAGTTATCTAAAGAGACTCTCTCAGGTGGCCTATAGTGGTAATGCAGGCAGTCAAGAAATTTCCAGATATATCACAGATATTTCAGGAAATATCTGACCATGTCTATGGCTACCACTGTATCTCATATGCTTTATCTCTCAGCCCTAAGGAGCTGCACCTACTTATTTGATTTTTTGGACGCAATCATTTCCATGTCCAAAATAAAAGTTTTATAGTTCTTGTGATTATGGTTGTGGTGAGTGATTATTTAAATGAATTAAAACCATTTGCTCAACAATATCTCTTGCTTCTGAGACACGGTGGGGGAGGAACCCAAAGTAAAGGCTATTAAGCCCACCCCGCAGGGGGGGGGCTTACAGTGATATTGGCCAAGGATGTTAGTTAATACTTGAAGATATGGAATCAAGAGAGTGTGGGAAGCATGAGTTTCATGAAATGGGCAGCTATGATGGGTTGTGAAATCCTCAAGGTAATCTGTCAATCTTTAAAGAAGGCGGAAGCAGGATATAATGCTTAGTTCCTTTTGCAGATTGGCAAATATTTCAGATGTTTGCGAGATTCTCGAAATGCTTATTTTCAGTACTGTTTAGGAAGAATGCAGGACTCGAATGGAGGCTGGACAACAAGGTGGTATAAGCTATGATGTTCAGAGTAGGGTCTAATGTCTTTGAATTCAATAAATTTGCAATGTTTTGGTATGTAAGCATCTATGGGGAGACCATCGAGGATTCAGAGGGAGTGAAGCTTTGAGTACCTGGTAGAAGCATGTAGTTGAAAATTTATCATTGATGAAGACAAGGATGAATTATGCTGTAAAGATAGTTATAGTTATAACTGAAATGTTCAGTACAATAGATTCAAGGTTGGAAGCAAGTTAGTCACTGAGATGAAATTTGTATGGACCCATATTCCGGGAAGACTGCTAGTGCAAGATGGCGGTCACGGTTGATGCTGTAGTGTAGTAGCCCAGGGACTGGAGCTTGAGTTGCCTTGTGATGTTGACTTGCTGATGGATCTGATGTCAATATGCTGAGGGAGTACCTGAAAGAAGGGGTCTTTAACTGAGTTTACTGACCAATGAGGCCATAATGAGTCAATATCAAAAGCAGAACTTAACAGGTGTGTCGACTGCTTAATCCAATGCAGAATTGTTGGGAGTGTATCTGTAGTAGGAAGAACGTGTGGTCAGATGAGCATGTGCTGGATGATTAATCAAATGAAGGCCTGCTCTTGGTGGTGGTAATCACTAGAAAGAGTATGAAGGGGATAGGTCTTGTCAGATAAGTGAAAGACCACCAGATGGCTACCTGTCAGATCTCCTAACACCTGCCTCCTCTGTCCACTCCCTCCCTCCTCTAGCAGGGGCCTCCTGGCAGTTCCAAGGGCCAGGTTAAAAACCTCTGGTGACCGAGCCGATGAGGTCGCTGGTCCGGCCCTCTGGAACAAGTTTCCTATCTCGGTCAGGGAGACCCCAACGGTGGGGGAGTTCCAAAGGGGTCTAAAGACTCAACTCTTTCACATGATGTTCCCAGATTAATCAGAGCTGCATACTAATTTATGTTCTAAAACTGTGTTTTATTTATCTAAATAGTGTTTGCATGTAAATAGTGTGTGTATTTTATCTTAGTGATATCCTCCCCCCGCTTGCTTTTTTATGTAAGGCACCCAGAGCCTCCGGGATTGGGTGCACTATAAATAAACTTGCCTTGCCTAGATGGGTGGCTGGCATAATTAGAGTGTCATGACCAAAAGGTATAGGTAACTTCATGAAGTATGGTGATGTCCAGTGGCTGGGGGCAGCAAACATGGGATAATATGAATTTAGCAGGGTAGCTATGCATAGGAATTCAATTGATACATACTCCAAGATACTAGATGGAAGATGGAGTGTTAGGAGGATCGAATGGCTATTCCAAGACTTACAAGTTGGAAGATGTGGTTGATCTGAGCCAGCACTGTACAGAATAGACTATAAGTGGAAGGTACAATATAACGGATGATGCCATTACCACTATATAGTATACTGCAGTTTCCTTTATCCTTGAAGGGTATATCTTTTATGGAGTTGGCATGTCTCAGGAAGGAAACAAGTTCGCAATTCCAGCGTAGGTTAATGGGTATGAAGGAGAAATGACTAGAGCTTGGATCCAGGGAAAATATGGGGAGGTAGTGACTTCCATACTCTTTGAGCTAAAAGGAATATGTAAGGAATGATCCTGCAGAGTTCATTGACGTGAGATCTTCTATGGTCCAGTCAAATGAGTTTCCAGAAACTGACCCTGGGAAGATTATTAGAAGGTATCAACATTTTGTGCACTGACTTGGACTATATACAAGCGCTGATTGAGATATGTCACTAGACGAGGGGTTCTTTAGATGAAATGAACTGGTAATCCTTGGAGCGTTAGATGGGAGCAGTTATGCCAGCTGAGGTAGGAGCATGAGGCGGATGAACCGGAAGAAGTGCATTGATGCGTGGATGCTGGACATCAGCAGGGGTGCCATTTGGGGTGGGGGGCAGTTGCGCCCCCCCCGCATTGCAGTCAGGCTGTTGTTGTTGTTTTTTTGGTTTTTAATGTGCCCAGCGAGTGCCCGCTCACTGCTGCAGCCAAGCCAGCCAGTCTGTTTTTTTTCCCAGCTCAGTGCCCGCTCACTGCCCCGCCCCGTGGCAACCATACCAGCAGTGCAGCACAGACTGTCCATTCTCCTGAGTCCTCCTGGCTCCTGCTGAACTCAAACTCCCAGTGTCCATAGCGCTTAGGCGCCAGCTAGCTGCATGCACCACAGCACGGGGAAATGGCCAGGGGCCTCAATGTCAAATTGACATCACATCTAAGTGGGAGAAGCCTGCTTTCTAGACTGGGAGACGTGGAGTGGATTGTAAGCAAGCCGGCGTGCATTATCGCACTCAGTCATTGACGAGGAGGGAGAGCACAGAAGGAGTTATAAATTTAAAGGGGAAGTAAACATTGCAAGGGTCACTCAGATTGTGAAAGTACAAGACAAAACCATTCAAGTGAGGGACTAGGCTTAGCGATAGGTTTCAGGAGTCCTGAGATATGAATATCAAATTATCTGTAAATGAATACAAAGCTACAGCCGTTCAGCCATTTCATGTAATACTAAGACAGGAAGTGATATCACTGAGGGGTCAGCTCTATGTTGTTAATTACAACTTGTCCCTCAGTGACATCACTTTCTGTCTCAGGATCCCATGAAATGGCTGCTGCCTTGTTTTGATTTACAGAGTATTTAGATATTCATATCTCAGGACTCTTGACACTTACAAGGAAGTTCCATACCTTGTTTGAAATATCTTGTTATGGGCTTTCACAATTTGAGAGACCTCTGCAATGTTTTCTTCCCCTTTAATTTTATGTCTGTTTGAACCCTCTCACTTTCTGGAATGGACTTGTGTGGCAGAAGGTTACACAGAGTAGAACAGTGGAGTGTTGCAGTGGCAGTCCACCGAGTCAGTCGATCAACGGTCAGACGGATCGGTCGATCGGACCATGATGGTCACGGACAGGGGCAGCCGGCAGTAGTGTGCTTGCTCTTGACTTGCAGCAGGTGCAGACAGCAGAAGAAGAATGTAGAAGGAAGGAAGGATCATCTGGGTAAATTGATCTTGAAGACTGACTTAGAAAAGTCAAGGCAGGGTGACTGGTGAGGGGGTGAGTGTCTGTTATGGTGACTTTTCTTATTGGGGTAAAATGGAGGGAAAAAAAGGAAGAGCTACTGCACGTGCTGCTCAGTAGGAGAAACTCAATGGCATAAATAGTGGGGATCAGCCATTTTCTAGCTTGGTTGGTCTCTGGGGGCTCTGTGAGAGTGTTCTCTAGGGACCAAGCAGAGATGAGGCTAGGCGTCATACAGTACCTTGCAAGTGGGCTTAAGTGGGGGCAGATACATGAAGTAATAGAGAGTTCCAAGAAGCAGGGGCAGAAGTCAGAATCAGAATGGAGTAAGCATCTCTTTGCATATAGGATGGGTCATACCCTTCAAAGCCCAAGCTGGGACTGATAGGGGGGTGGCTTGCCGGGTTCGGGTTGTATAACTTTTGCATGGCCGATATTCAGATCTGTTCCATCCAACTTAACTTGTGGTGACCCCACCTCCACTCAGCCCCTGGCCCCACCCCCACAGCCCCTTTGACCAGCTGTTGTTGCCCCCCCCCGTTGAAATCTGAAATGGCACCCCGGACATCGGGAAATGTGAAGAAAGCCCCCAAAAAGGTCCAGAGATCAGGAAATGTGGTAGGGCACCGAGCAGCGTGAGCAGTGAGAAGGAAGATGCTTGAGATAACAGCAGGCCAGCCAAGCATGACAATCTCAGGATAGGAGACAAGGAGGGAATCCAGATAACATCCATCCTAGGAAGGAAGTCCCAGAAAGTCGGAGAGACAAATGTGCACAGGATGATGGTGGAAGACTGTCCAGGAGCAGTTCAGCAAGGAATTGAAGAATAGTCCAATCTTCAATAGAAAAGTTCTAATTGGAAGGCCGCCTATGGGAGGATGAAGCTGGAAAGGACATCTGCTGAGGCTACGTAGTACCATCTTTGGAAGTTGCAAGTGAGGAACAGATGGTGGGGTAATTGCCACAGAATAGGGAGAAAACCTGGAAGGATGCTGAAATGGGCTCCAAGGCGATAGATCCAGATAAAATGGAGAGGAGCATCCCGGTACAAAGGTGTCCGGGGAGCAGACCTGAGGTTCCCACCTCCAGAGAAGATAGTGAACTGAAAATGCTGACAGTAAAGATGGGACATGCTGGGATGGTGAACTCGACTCACTGAGAGCAAAAAGTACTATTTGAAGGGTTATGAGGTTCTCACCTTCAAAGATGTTGAACTGGAATAGTTGAGAGCAAAAGTTGCTACGAGATGGAGAATGGGGTTCCCTCCTCTGCAGGAGATGGCAAACTTAAAGTGCTGATAGAAAACAGGTGCTACAATAAGAGGGCAGAAGATTCCCACCTCTGAAGGAGATGGCAAATTGTCATCGCTGAGAGCAGACCCATGATTTGAGACAAGTCCAGGATGAAGGCTGTAGGGGAACAGGGACATCCAGAGCAGCAGGGACCATGAAGTGGAAGGCAAACAGCAGTGAAGACTGGAAGTCCCATGGACCGGTTGGGGTCAGAGATCAAACAAGCTGGTGAGGTCCAGATCCAGAATGGAGGGAAGCCATTTGCGAGGAGTACACAAATCCCAGGCATGAAGAGAACCAAGCAGAGGATGCAGGAGGGGAAGGGCCACCACGAGGCCAAAGCAGTCCAATCTTCTGAAGGCTAAAGCCTGGGGATGGGCCAGAGGAGTAAAAAAAGGAGAAGACTCAAGAGAGCGTGAAGGACATGCAGCAAGGCTCAGGTACAGGTACTCAATGGCTGACACATCCAGAGTTCCATTCCTGTAGGAAAGTGACAAGCCCAGTTCACTGGCAGAGAATTCGGGTGGTCATGGCAGGACACTGGAGAGTGAATGGGGTAAAGTGGTCCCAGTCCCGAAGGGAAGTAGCAAACCTGCAGTATAAGAAAACGTCAAAGAGTAAGCACTGGGATGGTAGTGTATCAAGCCAAAACCAATTACAAAACACAAAAGAGCATATTGCCTAATAATATTAGTCATAAGTTACAGGTCCTTTAAAGAATAAAAACTTTAATAGAAACTTTTAATAGACTAAAAATGCCACACAGTGCTGTGTGGAGTTTTCAGTCCATTAAAAAGTTTTTTTATTCTTTAAAGGACCTGTGCCCTTGTTATTTCTTGAGAGGCTGGTATGTGCTCTGCTTTTTTGATGTTTTAAACCTGCATTATATTTGGTACCCTTTATAGTACTCCGCAGTCAAAACCAATGGGCTGTTCTTCGCCCATCCTATAGGTTGATGCACGATCCAATCAAAATCAAGCTGGAAATGGCAACCAGGTAGCAAATATAGAATGTAGTTATATGATATAGTAGATGGAGGACACAGGCTCCCACCCCTTAAAGTTGGGACGAGCTAACCTACTATCAGTGCCACGCCGGGCAGTTAGGGATGGAGACTACGGGCAGTTGGTATGGTATGGAATTGGTTGAAACTGAGATTAAGAAAACATGCTTCCATCCCTGGTAGTCAGGGCAAGCCCACCTTCACTCGATATCGTAGAAGGCAGAGTTAGGGATGGAATATGTTGGGGTACTGGTATGACTAGTAGTTGTTGGTAGAGAATCCAGCGGGGTAAAGTGTTAGATAGATTGAAACGAACTCCCATCCTTGGCAGACAGGGCAAGTCCACCTACGCTCTATGCCTCAAAAGGCAGCGCTAGGGGCGGAGATTGGAAAACTGCTGGTATGGGTTAAGCAAGAAAAGGGCAAGCAACTGTTGCATAGTAAGAGGCAAGTAAACAAAAGGGAAAGTAAGCAGGGAACAGGAGGAGGATGAGCATAAGGGGGATGTGAGACGGATGAAACATATGAATAACAATATTGGACAAATGCCAAAAATACAGTAAAGATACAGGAAGGAGTACAAAATAAGAGAGGGATGAAGGAAACCACCACTTGAGACACGGAGGGGAGATGGAAGAGTGCAGGAGTCCTATCAGCAAGGTGGAGGAGGCACAGGGGAAGTTGAAAGAATGCTGTGGAAGGGAGGGGTTTGGCTTCATGGGGAAATGGGGCCCAACCAGGATGGATGCAAGCCTGTATAAGAACAATGACTTGCATCCATCCAGGAAGGGGACCTTGATAATGAGTGACAAGTCTGAATGCTTCAACAGCAAGCATTTAAACTGGCTGGGGGTGGAGCTAGGAGGGTCAGGAGGCTTAGTAACACCCCCAACCTCCCAAGGGCACATGCAGAAAAATAATTTGATGGCAGAGTACAACTGAAGTTGTCAGAGGGGAGGCCAAAGTGGTGGAATCGGGACCACACAAGAAAGGTTATGGGGTTGGGGAAGGAAGCAGAAGAGCAGTAACAGGGGCAGAGGGAGTAATCTAAAATGCACAACATGGAAGGCCATGGTGTAATGCCCGCAGCCTGGGAAATCAACTCCCAGACCTGGAGGCCTTGACAGTAGAAGCAGATCTGGACACAGCAGCAATAACTGAAACCTGGTACACTGCAAATCATGGGTGGGAAATCAGTGTACCAGGTTATGCTCTGTTCAGGAGGGATTGGGTCGGTAAAAAAAGGGGGGGAGTTGCCCTGTATGTCAGGGAGGGTATAAAGGCAAAACAGGTACAGGGTAAGCAGGGGGAGACCGAGGCACTGTGGGTCACCCTTGAACCTGGAAATGTCACAGCAATATGCACAGGGGTGATATAGGCTTCCAGGACAGGACAAGGAAGTGGACAGGGAGCTAGTCGATGAAATACACGAGATGGCAGTGAAAGGTGAAATTCTGCTGATGGGGGATTTCAATATGCCAGGCATGTATTCGGCCACCCAGGCTGCTGCTTCAGCCAGAAGTGTAGGCATCCTAGATTCCCTACAGGAGGCAGGACTCAGGCAGCTTGTGCTTGATCCCACCAGGAACAGGGCAATTCTGGATCTAGTGATGACCAACAGGGATAGAATCACAGATGTCCAAGTAGAAGGGCAACTGGGATCCAGCGATCACCACATAGTATGGTTCAGCATGGGGACAGGGACTCAGTCAAGTCACACTGGGTCAAAGGTTTTGGATTTCAAAAAGGCAGACCGCTGAAATGGGGAGGGGTATCAAAATAGCCCTGGAGAAAAGGGGAATGGGGGGTGAAAGCAGTGGGAGCACCTAAAAGGAGCCATAGTGGAAATAACAAACCAATGCATCAAACTGGTATCAAAAGGCAAGAGAAGGAGAAAGTGACCATGGTTCTTGAAAGAGATGGCAGACAAAATAAGGGCTAAAAGGGCAGGGTTCAGGAAATATAATGAGACCCAAAGAGAAGAGGACAGGGAGGTGTACCTAGAGTGTCTAAGAGAAGCGGGGAGGGTGGTAAGGAGAGCAAAGGCACGGATTGAGGAAGAATTAACACAGTAAAGAAAGGGGACAAGGCATTCTACAGGTACATCAGTGAAAGAAGGAAAACCCGGTGGGATCGTTAGGCTCAAAGTGGAGGGGCGGGAGTGTAAGGTGGGAGACATGGATAAGGCAGAAATACTGAATAAATATTTCTGTTCAGTATTCACGGAAGAGAGGGAGGGACAGGGACCACAGCCAAGCAACAGATGCTGGAGGTTGGGGGGGAGAGGTGGACAGCAGTCCATTCACAGGAGAGAGAGTCCTTGAGGAGCTCACTAAATTGAAGGTGGACAAGGTGCAAGGTGAGAAGGCAGTAGGGAAAGCTGGAGAGATACTGGGATGTATGGGGAGAGACATCACCAGCAGAAAACAGGAAGTTATTATCCCTCTGTACAGACAGTTGGTGAGACCCTATCTGGAGTACTGCTTCCAGTTCTGGAGACCCCATCTCGCAAGGACATAGACAGGATGGAGGCAGTCCAGAGGAGGGCAACTAAAATTGTACAGGGTCTGCAAGAGAAGACATACGAGGAGAGACTAAAGGAGCTTAATATGTACACCCTTGAGGAAAGGAGGAAGAGGGGGGACATGATAGAAACTTTTAAGTACCTCAGTGGAATCAACAAAGTCCAAGAGGGTAGCATCTTTCAGAAAAAGAGATGTGCAAGAACAAGGGGACACAATTTGAAGATGGGGGGCAGCTCAGGGGCAATGTGAGGAAGTATTTTTCCAAAGAGAGGGTGGTGGACGCATGGGACAGCCTTCCTGAGGAGATTGTGGGGTCTAAAGCTGTGGGAGAATTCAAGAATGCATGGGACAGACATAAGGCAATTCTTGTTGGGGGTAGGAAGAAATAAGCTGTTGGTTAACTAGGATCTGCAGCGTATCCTGTAGGTAGGGAAATGGGCAGACTAGGTGGGCGAAGCAGTCCTTATCTGCCATCAAAGTCTATGTTTCTGTGTTTCTCTGACAAAGCAATGGGGCCAGAAGGCATACACCCAAGGTTATTAAGGGAGCTACAAAGAGAGAGTTAGAACCTCTGGCAGCCTTGTTCACTGAGTCACTCAACACTGGGGTGGTGCCAGAGGATTGGAGGAGGGCACATGAGGTCCTTCTACACAAATCCAGCAGTAGGAAGAAGGCAGGGAACTATAGGCCAGTCAGCCTCACCTCAGTAATGGGGAAGATCATGGAAACACTGCTTAAAAAAAGGATAGTGGGACATTTGGAAGCCATCAGTGCCCAGGACCCTAGGCAGCATGGTTTCACAGTGGGTAGGTCGTGTCAGACAAATCTGATAGATTTCTTTGATTGGGTGATGAAGGAAGTGAATTGGGGGGTGGGGGGGCAGTGTGGACATTGCCTACCTCAATTTCAACAAAGCCTTCAACACTGTACCACACAAGAGGCTGGTTAACAAGATGGGAAGTCTGGGCATGGGAGACAAGGTAGTAAACTGAGTTGCTGACAGTCACTAAGGAAGAAAGGGACCTGGGAGTTATTATTTCAGATGACCTGAAAATGTTAAAGCAGAGTACAAGAGCCACAAGGAAGGCTAGTGGCATGCTGGGGTGCATAGGCAGGAGTATCACCAGCTTAAGACAGGAGATAGTGAATCCTGGTCAAGTCTCACATGGAGTACTGTGTGCAGTTCTGGAGGTTGCACCTTTGAAAGGACGTTAATAGGCTGGAGATGGTCCAGAGAAGGGCAACTAAGATAGTACAGGGTGTGCACCACAAAACTTAACAAGGAGAGATTAAGGGACCTCAATATGTACTCGCTGGAGGAGAGGAGGGAGAGAGGGGACATGATAGAAACATTCAAATACCTTGGGCATAAATAAGGTGCAGGGGGAAGACATCTTCCAATACAGGAGGAGTGCTAGAACAAGGGGGCATGACATGAAATTGGAAGGTGGCAGGTTAAGAGGGAATGTGAGGAAGTTCTTCTTCACAGAGAGGGTGGTGGACGCATGGAATGCCACAGGAGGTGGTGGGAGCAAGCACTGTGGTTGGATTTAAATATGCATGGGATAGGCATGGGGAACCATAGAGATAAAGTAGAGGGAAAGTCAGAAGCTGTTATCAAGTACAGGGCTTAAGGTCAGACTAGAAGGTCCTGGCGGTCCTTATGTGCCGACAATTTCTATGTTTCTGTGAGTGCTGGAAGGGTACGAATTACTAGAGTCTAAGTAGAATGGGGTAAATTCAGAAACAGTAGGCTGAGTGGGGTATATAGATGCTGAGACTAGGCAAATGGTGCAAAGAGGGTAAAAGCATGAGTAGCATTGGTAGCAGACAAAACTGCTATAGAAGGTCATTCGCAAAATATGTCAGACGACAGGAAATACCATGGAAATGCAGTGCCAGATGAGGGAAAATGTGGAGCAAGGTTGTTGTAATAGAAAAAAGTGGCGAGGGTGGCAGAGGACCGGCGCACGGAGCGAGAAAGCCCGAAAAGAAAACACTCAATGCAAGGGACAAGGGTAAGAAGGAAAGGATTTTCTTTTTGTTTTGTTTTTTGTCGTTACTGGTTGTACGTTTGAGAGAGGAAACCGCCGAGCAAGTAAGCAAAGGACTGAAACAGGACTAGAGGGAGGAGGAATCAGGGAAAAAACAGCAAGGGTATGAATTGAGCAAGGCCTTGGGTACCCATTCCAGACATCAGGTAATTCCCTGCTCATTCCCACACCACATGTGCCCCAGTTTATCTCAGGAGACTCACGGTCTTGTTCATTGCAAGCACAGGAACAGTCAATACCTGTTTGAAATGCGCAGCTGAGGAGCAGTAGCAGCATCGCAAGCAGGGCTGAGACTTGTAGAGCAAATAAAGATACTGGCACACTAGAAAGAGGAAAATGTGGATCTGGCAACAAGCACATCCATCCCAAAACGAGGTGCTCAGAACAGTGTACGGTGCTTTTAGAGATGCAAGGTTTCTACAACAGAACCTTAGTGCAGCATAGTTCTCAGGGTTTGGTGGAAAAGCATCTGGCAAGCACAATGCAGGGTCCCGGGGAAGGCACAAGAACCAGCAGGAGGAAGGAACAGTGAACGTGGCCCCTCACAGCTGCCATAGGAAGAGCACACCCAGCAACAGGAGCAAGCGGCATCCACAATCAGGAGGCGGATGGCAAAGGGCCACTCACACCAGAGATTGGAGCCGGAGAGAAGGTGGACCAAAAGGGAGACAAACGCCAGGCAGGGAAAGAGAGGGATGACTATGGGGAGACCACGTGACAAAACATAAAGCTTCAGATGCCACAGCAGGTATCCCAGCAAGCCCGGGGAACCGGCCCTGGGGAGGAGGGGTGGCAGGAGCAAAATCAGGGAAAAAAAGAGCAGGCAGCGAAACAATGCAGAAGGGGAGGGGAAGGGAAGAGGCATGGGGTAGAAGGCTACTGCAGGAACACAAGGAATAGGAAAGGGGGAACAAAAGGCAAAAAAGGGGATGAGCTTGGGAGGGGGGCACAAGAGACAAATGACAAAGGGGAATGAAGGCACTGCAGGAGTAGAGAGAGAGAAAGGGAGCGAAAGGAGTCAGGTGGAATGGGAAGGAGGCACAGCCCATGAGCCAGGCGGGAGTTCAGCACTCACGTAAGGTGAGGAATTCACAACGTGCTAAGTGGGGAACTGCTGAGGGAGGCTGGCCTTTATTGGGGATGTGGGTGAAGCTGTTCTCCCACATTGAACCTCAGGCATTAGCCATCCCATAGAGGGAATGAATGCTCATATCCCCAATTACATATACTATAGATGGAATAAGCACCCATGAGACACCCTTCTTCTATACAGAGTGCCTTATGAGCAGGTGCCCTGCAAACAGGCTCATTCTGAGATAGGTTTTTAACATTTTAAATATTGCAAATTATTTATCATCCAAAATGAATATTATATGAATATTGCTATGGAGTCTTCTCTTTTGGCTGTAAAAGTGATCTTACATACATTTTTTTTCCATATTGTGTTTTTTCCCCTCAGAGCTGGCAGGTAGGGCTTTGCCCCCCTCCCTTGGTGTCTCGCACTCATCCAGGGCCTACGTCTCAATCACTGGGATTGCAGCTGGGACCATCATGGAGCCTGCCAGATCCATTTTTCCTTTTCTTCCCGTCCCTTGTTGCGGACGCACATGCGTGCATGGAGGTGTGTGCATGCCGCGAACCTGCAGTATCCTCCCTTCATGCCGCCCTTTGTTTTGCACTGCCCCCAGGCCTCCACCCGGTGGCAGTCATGCAGCAGGAGTGACAACATCTCTCCCCGGGGGAGGAGAGCTGCCTCGTGGCTGCTCAATCCAGCTCCCCCCCAGCCAACCCCCGACGATTCAGGCTTGTTCCCGAATCTTGGTCCCCAGCTTGTCATGAGGTGTGGCATCCAGCACCTCAACTCTCAACGCCACCAGGCCAGCCTCTTACATAGATTTTTAGGGTATAAGAACCGCTGTCCCGCGGTTCACAGTTCTCATATCTTAATAATGTACCTGAGACCACTCTTGCAGATGTCAGAGTGGTCTCCAGTATTAACACACGCATGTATATACACACACACACACACACACACACACACACACACACACACACACACACACATATGCACACACGGACTTTGTAAGAGAACAATATAGGCACCCCAATAAGGAGCTGGTGTACAGCATCAGAACTGAAAACTTTAGAATTTAAGCTGTTAACCATGATGCAGCATTCCTAGTGTATCAGAACTGGTTCTGCTGGACTGTTCTGAACATTGAGAAGTATATCTGTATGTACAATTATTGTGCCTTGAGTTCGAACTATCATAGTGTTATGAGAAACATCTGGGTGAAAAGCTGAGCATTTCTGGTGCATAAAGGACTCAAAGAAACTCATATGACCATTAAAGACACGCATACTGTACATATAAATGTATTATAAATCATGTTGAATTATTTTTAAAAAATGGAACTTGGATTTAAAATCGCACTTTTTTTACTTTGGAAAAGTTAGCGACCCCCAATGTGAGGAATGTACTAGTCTAAATGAAGGTACTGTATAACTTAATAATTTGGGAATGTTAGCATACAAAACAGTCTTATGGTTATGAGTACCAGGGATGTTTAGAAACAAATAATTCTAGTTGGTTGAAAATTATATCATAAAATAAAGGATTTATTTTCACTTCAGAAGTATCATCGGGGGGCATCTGATGCAGCATACCCCCCCAAAAAAAAGAGGGAGAACCTGCAGAACTTATGGGACCTGGAGGGGACATATTTTTTCTCATGGAAGCAGTCAGATAAGGGGCACCTCTATTAAACCACTAGCTAAGGTGAGGGGAGATATTGATTAATGGTATCAAAAGCAAACAGATGGCTCAGGGGCAATGTGAGGAAGTATTTTTTCATAGAGAGGGTGGTGGACACATAAAACAGCCTTCCTGAGGAGGTTGTGGGGTCTAAAACTGTGGGAGAATTCAAGAATTCAAGGGACAGACATAAGGCAATTATTTTGGGGGTAGGAAGAAATAGGCTGTTGGTTAACTAGGATCTGCAGCTCATCCTGTAGGTAGGGAAATGGGCAGACTAGGTGGGCCAAGTGGTCCTTATCTGCCGTCAAAGTCTGTGTTTCTGTGTCCTCTCCCAGAGCACTCACCTCACTCACCAGTGAAATTTGTACTAGAAATGTTAAAGATTATGCTAAAAACAATTAAGTCACTGTGATGAATGGAGTGTTTTTATCTGCATGCTGCATTTCTATCTTTTTAAATAAAACAACAGTCATAAAACAAAATTATCATCAGTGGAAATAAATACATTTATAAAGCAAGTTTCACTCTCACAGTCATCACATAAATAAGGGATACATAATGGGCTACAGTGGGGTAATCATATTTATTTCTACATGTTAGGATAGCTTTAATGCACGACTAGATAAATGCTTGAAAGCAAGTGGCATCTGTGGATATACCCATTGACAAATGGTGGACTTATAACAGACTATATAGTCTGCTCTGCTCTTAAACCTTCTTCTGATTCCTGTAAAGACCTGTAACTCACGAGATGCAAAGCCATGTGTGTATTATGAGATGTCAGTCATTACGAGTCATGATAAATGTGATTATCCCAGTGCAACCTCTTATGTATGCAATATATACAATGACAAAAAAGGTAATTCTTCTCCCAGACGGTGGTGAAGCTGTAAAATGGCTTACCAGCAGAGACTATGCCCGGACAAGAAGGCAGTGCAGGCATTCAAGGTAAGTTTAGACAAATTTATGTTCAATGAGGGAATCACCAGGTACCCTACATAGTAGAGCGGGCTAGAAATCCCATTTAATTAGTATATGATTACACAGAATATTTTTTTAAACCCTGCCTATAAAATGGGGGGGGGGGTTGGAATGCTGACCTTAAACAGCTAGTATAACTAAAATTAGCATACAGGAAAATGTTATAAATTTTTGGGAGAAGTAATCAGTTGTAACTTTTCACTTTTGAAGCATCTTCTTTTTTCTCTTGCTCATTAGAAACGTTTTCTCTGCGATATTGTTATGTTGGATGTATTTCTTGTATTTCACGTATAAGACAGGAACAACAGACGACTTGTGGTCCATATATGCTGTCCTTCACTTAGTTGAAATAATCATTTAGATCTCCTTCGAGGATATCTCTTCCGTCATGCCATCCCTATGGAACTTGTAGCCGCCAGGCTCTAGGACGACATGGAAACTTTTGTAAGTTGTCCATTAGGGGCTGCCCATGACAACGTCTGACGTGGCCTTTCCCATATAAGCATGGGTGGCTCCATCCCTTCTCAGTTCTTTTCCCACCGTCGACCATACTCGTCAGACCTTCGTGGAAACGTCGCTGTTAGCAGCTATTCTTTTATTTTATTAAATTAGTTTTTAGTCCTTCCTTTTGGCACCTTTCTCAGTGCCAACAGTCCTGTTGCTTAATGGCCAGGGCAATGGTTTAGTGTCCCATCTCCTGACCCTCTTGTATCTGGTCTTCTTGCACTGGAGCAGCCTAGGTAGGCGGCCAACTTGCCTTTCCCACCAGTGAGTGATAATGGCCAGCTTTTCCCAGCATCAGGACTGCGGCTATCGACAGGACCACTGCTCTTTTCTTCTGGGGCCTGCTTATGCTGTCCCCCTCATAGTTATCTGTCTTGACACCGATGTACCTGCACACCTCGACCACTTCTGGGAACCCACGGTTAGGGTTTGGTCTCCTTGCCACTGGGTCTTTTTAACCAGTATGCTGCTGTATATCACTAGATCTTCACCTGGCATCGATCCTCGTCACCCTAGCTGTCATTCAGACACTAAAGGTTGGTAACAGTTGTTTAGTTCTTTTGTGGTATAATTATCCAATTTGGATGTGTTGAATAATGCTCTGCCCTCCCTCCTTACCTTCGCGTCTCAGTCCCACCCTAAAAAAAGAACTTCACAAATTCTTAAGTTCCACAGATAAATGTTCTTGAATGTGATATTGTTTGTGCAGTGGTATTCTTGCACTGCAATGATCCCAGCCTGTATGCTTGTTTGTCTCGTCACATTATTGCATTTGTTTTCTTTAACCTTTTGTGTAATTGTTTTGTATTGCATAGTTTGTTTTTGCATCATACTCATTGTTGCGTCATCTATGCTTGTTTGCACTTTACCTGCTCAGTGTGACACTTTTATGAAGAAACATTCTGTGTCTAATTATTCTTCTGCATCTTATATTGCTACCTTCACTGCCTTCTGTAATTTCAGCTGTCTTTTGTAACCTCCCAGGTTGTGCCTGAAAATAGGCATTTCTCATCTAGTGCACCTACCTGGGTAACAAAAACGAACTAACGACCTAAATATCTAGTTCTGTTCCTCCTACTACATCATCAGCACTGTGACCTCACTGACAGGTACACCACAGGTGACTGACCTAGCAGCTACTGAGTGTTTTCTCCTGAGCAGCTGTGAAGTAAGTCACAGTCAGTGAGGTCATCACAATGCTGATGATGTAATGGAAGGAACAGAGCTAGCTATGTCAGCTGCCAGGCAGAGTGCTGTTCCACATATCACACCTACTAACATCAGGTACAAAATCTCTAATTAATCAAAGGGAAAAGAAAAAGTACCTCAGATATAAAAGGTAATAGTAGACTGGTTTTAAAAACTAATATTGGTTTTAGGCAGTACACTAGCTCCTTAAATTACTGTGTTACTATGTAAATGAACTCTAAAGATTTAACTGTTTCTGCCCGAGTTCTGCTGCTGAAACCTTAAAAAGCAGCATGCCCTTTGTGACATCCTCAAGCATTGTCGAAGCTGCTCTGTCATTGGTTAGCAATGTCATTATGACATACATACATAAGAAATAAAAATGTAGTTTTATGTACCGTATTTCATCGTTTTGTGGTCACCCCCATTTATTAGCCACCCTCAAATTAAAGCCCCTTCAGTTTTCAGCTCTATAAGCCAATTGCTGAAGATTAACATACTGATCCTCCGCTCAGTTAAGCATAATCAACACTTTATTTTAACTGCACTCGCTTTACCCCATCTCCCCGTGTGAATAACAACGTTTGATGGCAGTATGAACACACAAATGTGCCAGCAGAAACAGACCATCCGGTCTACCTAAGTCTGCTTGAGTGTGCAGCTAGCACCCCTAGCTTGCAACTGCCTCACCCCCTCCCCTTTGTCATCCCACTGCCACCCTCCACCTTTCCCACCCTCACTCTCCCTTGTTCCCTGTCCCATGCCCTTTTGAAGCTGTTCACAGATTTACATGATACAACCCATTCTGGTAGTGCATGCCATTTTGCTACCACCCTCTCTGTGAAATAGTGTCTCCTCATTTCCCTCCTAAATCTTCCCCCCTCTATTCTTAGCTCATGCCCCTGGTGTCCCTCCTCCTCCTTAGCTTAAAGACCCCATCTGCCTCATCCTTATTGATTCACCTCAGATACTTGAATGTCTCTTTCATGTCCCCTCTGTCCCTTCCATCCTCCAGAGTGTACATATTCAGGTCTCCCAGCCTGCTGTCATAGTCTCTCCCCTCCATTCCACATATCATCTTTATTGCCCTCCTCTGCACCCCCTCTAGTAGCCTGATATCACGTTTTAGGTATGGCTTCCAAAACTGCACACAGTACTCTAAGTGCAGCCTTACCAGTGACCTGTAGAGGGGCAAGATCACCTCTCTTCACCTGGATGAAAACCCCGTCGCTATGCACCCCAGCATTTTGTTCACTTTTGCAGCCACTCTCCTGCACTGGGCAGTGTTGTTCATGGTCCCTGTTATCATTACACCTAGGTCCTTCTCTTCCTCAGTGATCCCCAGCTTAACCCCTCCTCCCCAGTCAATATTCTCTCCTTGGGTTCTTCGTCCCAAAGTGCATAACCTTACACTTCTTTGCATTGAACCCCAGCTGCCACCTCTCTGACCATTCCTCTAGCTTGCTTAGGTCCCCCTGTAGCTGCTTCCATCCCTCCTCTCCCATTGACCACTGCTCTGATTTTGGCGTTATCAGTGAACAGACTTACCTTGCTCACCACCCTGTGTGCAATGTCTGATATGAAGAGCCCAAATAATATTGGCCCCAGCACAGAACCCTGTGGCACCCCACTCGTCACCGGCCTTGGAGTTGAGAGCTCCCCTCTCACTACCACCCGTTGTAGCCTCCCACTCAGCCAGCTTGTAATCCAGTTCATCATTTTTGCCCATACCCCTACACCAGTTAGCTTCCCCCAAGCTGCCCATGAGGCACCGAACCAAAGGTCTTGCTGAAGTCCAAGTAAAGTACATCCACCGCACGACCGTTATCCAGCTCACCTGTCACCCAGTTATAATATTGTATCAAGTTGGTCTGACAAGACTTCCCTGAACCAAACCCATGCTGCCTCACATCTTGGAGGCCATTGTCCTCCAGGTATAACACCAGCCTTTCCTTTAGTATCATTTCCATGAGTTTGCACACTATGGAGGTGAGACTTACCAGACGATAATTACCCGGTTCATCCCTTGGTCCGCTATTGTGTAATGGTACTACATGTGCCATCCTACAGTCCAGTGGCACACATCCCAACTCCAGTGAGGTGCTGTACAGATCTGCCAGCATCTCCGTCAACACCTCCGCCATCTCCCTCAGCACCCTGGGGTGGATACCATCCAGCCCTGGTGCCTTGTCTACCTTCAGTGTCCTCAGTCCCTCTAGGACTCTACTTGCCTTAATTCTTCTCTCTGTCACCTCCTCTCCCCCTGTCCCAACCCTCCCAGCCCATGCTGATAGCGGTTCCCCCTTTTCTTCTGTGAACACTGAGCAAAAGTATTCATTCAGTGCTTCTGCCTGCCCCCACCCCTTTTTATCCTCACTATTGTCTCCTTGCACTTCCTTTTCTCCCTGATGTATCTAAAAAAGTCTTTCTCCCCAATTAATTCCCTGCGCTAATCTCAGCTCCCTCTTGGCCTTGGCTTCTCTCACTTTTCTGGTCACCTCCATGGACCATCTTGCATATTCTTCCCTGTCCACTTCCTTCCCCGTCCTCCTAAACCTCTGGTGCGCCACTCGTTTTGCCCTCACCACCTCCACAACTTCGCTGTTTAACCAGCATGGTTTTCTTGCTCTGCTCCTCTTACTCTGTGCCTTGGTGCAGGCTTCTGTTACCTCTGTAATCCCTCGTTATAACACTATCCCATTTCTGCTCCACGTCCATCTCCTGCCTTATGCCCTCCAGTTTCCCTTCAGTACTTCCTGCATCCCCCCAAAGTCTGCCCCCCTGAAGTTTACCACCCGAGTAACTGATTTCTCTAGCTCCCTGCACATCGTGATATTAAACCACACCGTTTGGTGATCGCTGTCAGCTAGTGGGTCCTCTACCTTTATTTCCCTCACTGCTTCCCCATTCGACAATACCAGATCTAAAGTGTTCTTTAACCTAGTAGGTACAGTAACCAACTGTGTTAGGAGACCCTTCTGGATCGCGTCTAGGAGCACTTGCTCCCTAGCACTGGAGGTGACTGGAATGCTCCAGTCAACCCCCGGCAAATTGAAATCCCCCGCAATGGACACCTTCTCTTTTCTGCATACCTTTTTGATTTGTCCCGCTAATTCCCTATCAAGCTCCTCAGACTGGGACGGTGGCTTGTATACCACCCCAAACCTCAGTTTCCTACCCGTTGAGTCTAGGAGCTGCAGCCAGATTGTCTCTGTTCTCCTTTCTTCCCTCTCATCCCTTGTGCATTAAGGATAAGGACTCTCAGTAAATTGTTGGGCTCATTAAAACTTGCAAATGAAGAGAGACCAGTGGAAAAGATTAACATACAGATTGTTTATTCAACTATGCATAATCAGCACTTCACTTTACTTTAGCATTTAACAGCACTTTAACTGCACTTGCTTCACCCCCACCCACTCCCCGAATGCCATAGAGACTGCTTTAATTTCCTTTACTCTCACAGTTTACCTTCATAGTTTAAGACACAGACTGCCAGCGAAGACTAAGAGACAGTCTGTGAGTTAAAACTTAACTTTTAATGCAGTTGCTTAAAAAATGGTACAATCAAACACAAACTGCCAGTTTTCTGATACTCTTTTGGCACTCCCACACTTGTTTCTCATCTATGGGGAGTGCAAGTGCCACGGGTCAATTACCGTTGCTTTCTGCTCTTTTAGCGACCTGGGACAGGAATGACCTGTACGCCAGGGACAGACTATACCTGAGCAAGGAAGGGAAAGCGGTACTAAAGCAGGAGACAGAGGAGTACGCAGAAACAAAGATGGATTTAAACTAGAAGGGGGGGTGACAAGTGGTCAGCTGGTAGACAGGGGTCCAGGACTGGGGCTGACAAGCTTACCTCCCAGTTAATAGGTAAGGCAAAGGGGAGAGGACACAGGGGGGAGAAAGGAGGGAGAAGGGTTAGGAAGGGGAAGGGAATGGATTGGAGAGTGGTCTCACTGAATGCGAGGAGACTCAGAAGCAAGTCAGCTGAGTTTCAGGCCTTATTGACAGAGGGGAGGGTGGATATTGCAGCCATCATGGAAATGTGGGCCACCCAGTACCAGGACTGGGAGTTGATGGTCCTGGGGTATTAGATATTCAGAAAGGATAGGACCAAGGGGAGCGGGCGGGGGTGACAATCTATATGCAGGAGGGGATAAGGTGTGCAAGGGATGAGGGGGAAGAGGGCAGGACAGAGGCCCTATGGATGCATTTTCAGGACTCAAAAGGCAGGACACTGAGGATGGGGTAGTTTATAGACCACCAGCTCAACTTGAGGACCTGGACAGGGAGTTAACTAAGTAAATCCGAAGGGTCTGCAGGAAGGGTACCAAGATGGTGGTGGGGAAATTCAACCTACCTGGGGTGGATTGGAGTACACCAACCACCACAAGTGCAAGGGAGCAAGTCATGTTAGAGGCATTTCAGGATAGCTTATTGATGCAGTTGGTCCACGGGCCAACTCGGATAGGAAATACTCTGGACCTTGTACTGTCCAGTGGGGAGACGATAAGGGATCTGGGGGTGGAGGACCCACTGGTGGGGAATGATCACTACTCGATGTGGTTCACACTCAACATGGGGAGGGAAGCTAGAGGTACAGGTACCAAGGTGATTGACTTTAGGTGGGTGGACTTTAAAAACATGGGGAAAATTTTGGCAGGGCACCTGGATGGGATTCAACCAGGCTAGAACACAAGTCAGAAGTTGGATGTCATAAAAAAGGGGCTAATGGAGGCTACGGGGGCATGTACTAGAACACAGAGCAAGAAAGGGAGGGCAAAGAAGCCCCATTGGATGACTCAGGAGGTCAGGGAGGGGGTGAGGTCCAAGAGAGAGGCATTCCGGAGGTTTAAAAAGTTAGGGAAGGGAGTAAACAAGGAGATGTACATTTAGAAATCCAGAGAGGCCACCAAACTAGTGAGAGCAGCCAAGGCTTCCAGGGAGCTGAAGCTGTCACAGGGTATTAAAAATGGAGAAAAGGATTTCTTCAGATACATAAGGGAAAGAAGGAACAACAAGGACCAAATAGTGAGGATAAAAAAGGATGGGGGATGGGTGGAGAGAGGGGAGGATCAGGCGGAGGCATTAAATGAATACTTCTGTTCTGTATTCATGCAAGTGAAAGTGGGGCAGGTACCACAGGGGAGGGATGGGGTAGGCAGGGGGGAGAGGGGAGACAGATATGAGGATTGCTGAGGACAGGGTACTGGAAGGACTGAGAGCACTGAGGGTGGACAAGGCACCTGACCCAGACATCATTCACCCTAGGATACTCAAGGAGCTGGCTTAGCTTCTGGCAGGACCACTGGTGGTTCAACATCTCCTTGGACACGGGATGTGTACCACAGGAGTGAAGGATGGCCCATGTGGTGCCCATCCACAAAGGTGGCCCAAAGGATGAACTGTGAAACTAAAGGATAGTGAGCCTCACATCAATTGTGGGGAAGCTCATGGAGACAATCCTGAAAGAGAAGCTGGTGACCTTTTTGGAGGACAGTGGACTCCAGGATGGGCACCAGCACGGGTCTGTCTTGGGCATACCCTGCCAGACCAAACTCATTGAGTACTACGATTCGGTGACAAGGGAACTAGACAAGGGCCATGCAGTGGATGTCCTATATGTGGACTTCAGCAAGGCCTTTAACTCTGTGCCACGCAGGAGGCTGGGGAGAAAGCTGGAAGCTGTGGGGGCAGGAGCAATGACATTGAAATGGTTAAAGAATTGGCTAGGCGGTAGGCAGCAAAGGGTGGTAGTGGGAGGAGAACTCTCAGCACTGAGGGCAGTGATGAGTGGGGTGCCACAGGGATCGGTGCTGGGGCTGGTGTTATTCAGGTTATTCATAGCTGATATCTCACATGGGATCTGAAGTAATATCAGTCTGTTTGCAGACGACACCAAAATGGGGATGGTGGTTGATGACATTGAGGGATGGAAGGGGCTACAGGATGACCTAATTAAACTGCAGGAATGATCAGAAACATGGCAGCTGGAGTTCAGTGCTAAGACGTGCAAGGTAATGCACTTCAGAGCAAAGAACCAGGGGAGGGACTATCATCTGGGAAGGGTACAGTTGGGTTGCACCATGGAGGAAAAGGACCTAGAGGTACTTATAACAGGGAGCATGAAAAACTCTGCTTAGTGTAGGAAAGCAGCAGTGAAGGCAAACAAGATGCTGGGGTGCATAGTGAGGGCAATCTCCTCCAGAAGTAGCAAGATAGTCCTCCCCCTGAACAGGTCACTGGTCAGAACACACCTGGAGTACTGCGTGCAGTTCTGGCACCAGCACCTGAGGATAGATGTCAGATTGCCAGGGGGGCGCAGCGTAGAGTGACAAAGGTGATCCAGGAATTGGAGGGTAAGCCTATGAGGAAAAGCTGAGCGAGCTAGATATGTATTCATTGGAGGAGAGGAGGGATGGGGGGACATGATTGAGACCTTTAAGTACTTGAAAGGGATGAACAAGACTTGAACAGAGGGGATATTCCAATTAAGAAGAGGAAGGGACATGAGAGGACACAGTCTCAGACTGGAGAGGGGAAGATTCAGGAAGGAGGTAAGGAGACAGTTCTTCATAGGAAGGGTGGTGGGCAAGTCGAACACTCTACCACAGCAGGTGGTGGCTTGTAAGATGGTAGGCAGTTTCAAGAGGGGATGGAACTGGGTGAGTGGGAGGATAAATCTAAGGAGGAGAGGAGTGGGAGGGGCAGCTGCGAGAGGAGGGGCTAGCTGAACAATCGAGCAGACTTGACAGACCATAAGGCCTATTTCTGCTGGCATTTTCATATGTTTGCATGGAGTTTAAACTCCAGGTCATATGACTTTCGTTTTGGCATTCTCTTGTCTGCACAGTACAGATGCAATCAGCTGTCTGACAAACACAGCTGACTGCATTTAAAGCTGTCCTCGTTTAGATGCTGCCCCTGAATTAAAACCACAGGCTAAAATCAATTAATGTAGTTAAAGTCGCAGCTACAAATCAATAAACTACGGTATTTGTAGGTATGTTTAGAAAAGTGGCCACTGAAAATCCTCAATTCTGATTAGCCCAGAGCTCTCTCTAGGCTTGCATTTGTTTCTCAACAATGGTCACCAAAAACAAGATCCATGCCAACGTGCCTTACTACCATGCAAATCATTGCCCCAAAACTGAATTTAAAAAAAGTGAGTCAGCCATTTTATGTGATGCTGTAGTAAGCAATGACCCCTCCTCCAACCATGCACACACAACAGAATAGCAACATGTGGCACACACTAACACTCTTATATAACACCCCCCCTTACAAAAAAAACTATTCTTGTCAGATCCACCATGGCTGCATAATGAAGTTAATGAAGTTGTGTGGAATTGTTAAGGAGATATGGAGAAAAAACACAATGATTTGTAAGTAGTAAGATTTGTTTTAGTTTCTGTTATAAGGAAGGCATACACGTTATTAGGAAAATACATGGAGGTGTACATTTTAATGGAAGGAATAGGAAACACTGTAGGTTTACAAAAGAACCCCAGAGCAAATGCCACTGATGTATGTGTTATCCCAGATGATATTGGCCAGACAGCCACATTTTAAAGAACACACAATTGCACATACCCCAATAATGCAAAGCATTATGGGAAACATATGCAATCCCCATGATGGTACAGAAGGTGGCATTACATGAAAAAGTAATGTCTGGCATATGTTCAGCCTTGGGACTATTTACACAGGTTTGTTTTTTCAGAGAAGCAGGGTTTTTGTCCATGAGGTGATGTAAGTTATATTTAAGCAATGTGTTGATGTCAGGAAGTCAGGTGTAATGATGATGAACTGTAAGCAGAGAGAATGTGATATTAACTTTCAGAGGGGGTCGCTTTTGATAAGGGCAAGGTAGTTATGCTTGTGATAATAGGAATATTAGGAAAGTATGTGGTCTATGCAGATGTGGAGTACAAATATGCACAGTTTCATAAGTATGTGCTCAGAGTGCAGGCAAATGTGATATGCAGGTTTGTTTTAGAAATAGGTAAAAATAGCACATGCAATTGGTAGAAAGATAGATAATTACATAGACATTCAGGACCTGTCCACACTACACTCGAAAAAGCTGTAATGGATTCAAACCGTTACAGTCTGTAAACGTTAAAGTGTGTCCACACTGCCAGTGAACAATGTGGATAATGGTTTGAAAACATTACAGCCTGTCCACACTGAGTGCGATAATGTGTGTGGTCTCAACCCTGTAGTAGCAGTGCACATCCCATGGTGCACTCGTGATGAGAGCTGCATTTTGAGATGCTCTCCTACATGTCCTATGGTGTACTGTGTATATGGCACAGTCATATTATGTAGATAACCATATTTCACTGTTATGAGACACACTTATGTTGTGGATATGACAGAGAGAGGTTCGAGGGAGGGGGAGATCTGTATGTTGGAATCGGGGGCTACGTCAGTAAGAGGGAGAGAAGGGGAGGGGGAGAGAGAGAGAGAGAGAGAGAGGAGACATAGCATCATTTCTGCCAGTATTAGGGCACCTGGGCACAACAGATGTTCATGTACTGCTGCTGTATGGCTGAAGGCAGACCCTCTACTACTGCCTTTAGTGTTCCCCACTGCTCCACTGTACACAGTGCCACACGTCTATTGTCCATCATAGCAGTGCTCCATGATGCACTGAGGAGCTCCACTAATGTATGCGTTCACTACTGGCACTGCTCTGCAGGTAGTATTGCTGCCACATCACACATGGGCAGGGTACTCACAACACTCAGCACAATGAGTAGAGTAATCAAGGACAGTACATGGATACCATCAGGAGGTGGCCCTCGGGGAGGCAAGTGCAGACAGACAGGTAGGTTAGGTGGGGACATGGGGGTACACCGGGGGGGGTGCATACAGCTGTCAGGTTACTGTGGTATGGAGACATCCCAGTATTGCAGCCTACACCCGTGCTCCACACTGCCGTCTACATATGCCCTGGTAGCCTCCAATCTCCCTGCATGCTGTGAAACAGTGCTGCAATGCGTGCAGGTATAGTGGGAGACTGGAGGCTACATGGTGGAGCATTTAGACACAATTGCAATTAAAACTGAGAAAAGTGTAAAGCTGTAAATAACAGTGAAATAACCACTCTGGTATGTACACCACAAAGTGGTTCTTGGAAGGATACAGATTGGGGATGGCTCAATTAAAGAAGTAGTCCACCCAGAATTTACAAAAACATATGTTATGCAGAGTGTTTTGATTTGTATGTAAAGTCCTAGTGTGTCCTTCCCTCTGTCTGCTATTAGGAGTTTTTCCTAAATTAGGCTGCTAGCTTTAGGTTAGTTTTATGACCCCTGGGCATCTCCATCACAAATAGGTTTATTGCCTTCTGCCTCCTACAGGGCACCCTGTCTCATGTGATAGTGACGTAGACAGGCCCATAGATTTAGCATATGCAGTGCTTTTTAAAATCAGTTCACAACAGCAGAGCTTTGTAACTGTTCTTATCCAGTGAGCACAAATGGCAACAGTTACAATTTAGCAGATGCCTGAGAGCTACCTAACTGGAGTTTCTGTAAGAAAACAGCTACTAAATAGCTCTAATTCACTATTTGTGTTTTTTGGCTGTGTCATGTCTAGCTTGCAGTAATTTGTGTTTTCATTTTAAAATTTAATTTCATCAAACTACACACAACAATAAAAAGCACAGAAATTGCCCCAGATCGTCACTGCTATAATTAGTAAAGACTATAGCAGTTTTCTTACAGAAAACTCACTCAGTTAGCTCTAAAGTATTTGCTAAACTGTAAATGTAGGTACCAGCATTCTTTTTTTTTTTAGCAGGAGAGACACACTAAAGCTTGTTTACAGGTGTGACCTGGGAGCACAAGGAAGTTAAATGATTTGTTCAGGGACACGCAGTACGCATGTGGAGGCTGTGGGATTCAAACCCAGGACTCCAGGTTTGCAGCTCAGAGCCTTAGACCACCGCACTATACTGCCTCCTCTGTTCTAATAGTTAGAACTGTCAGTTAGTGCTGATTTTGCTCTGTGACATGATTTTCAAATTTTTTTTGGTTACAAATGTGAAGTATCTTTTTAATAAAGTATACAAAAATGTATGTGCGAGTTATTTAGGTTGGCAAATATTTTTTTTATTATTTGTAAAAGTGTGATACACTAAATGTGTAGTGCAATGAACCATTGTAAAATGAGATCAAATGTGTAACTGAAATAGTCCCTGTCATCCATCCTGTTTTCATGCTATACCACACACAGGAGGAAAAAGTGACTTAAGTATTTTGCAGTTTTTAGGCTGCAGCTTCATACCATAAACTTCATTTGTAAAAAAAAAAAATGAAAATTATGTCTCAGACCAAAATCCATACTAAATGCTAGTTCTACCTAATAGAAAGCTGGTACCTACATTTATAGTTTAGCAAATATCTGACATCTAACCGAGTGGGTTTTCTGTAAGAAAACAGCTAGAGTCTTAACTAATTATAGCACTAATGATCTGGGCATTTCTGTGCTTTTATGGCTGTGTATAGTTTGATGAAAATAAAAGTTTTAAAATTAAAACATTCCTGCAAGCTAGACCTGACACACATAGAAAACAACAATAGTGAGTTAGAGCTTTATTTAGTGGCAGTTTTCTTACAGAAACCCCAGTTAGCAAGCTCTCATGTATCTGCTAACAGGCTAATTTAGGAAAAACTCCTAATAGCAGACAGAGGGAAGGACACAGTAGGACTTAACACACAAAATCAAAACACTTTGCATAACATATGTTTTTGTAAATTCTGACTGGACTACTCCTTTAAAACTGCAAGCTCAGTAAAACATGTACACCATACCCCTCAACTGTCCCTGATTTTCAGGGACGTCCCTGATTTTGCCTCAGAATTTTCTTTTGTCCCTCATAAAATTTCTGTTTTTGTGACTGAACAGTGGGGATTGCAAGCATAAAATAATGTTAAATATTAAAGTTACAGACTAGTTCATCAGAAAATGCTTCTTACACTAATTCCCTTATTCCTAACAGCTTTCTGAGTGAGTATTACGAATTTTTAAAAGGCATCCCTGATTTTGGGTCTCTGTCCCTGATTTTTTTAAGCCTTGTCCCTGATTTATGAGGTAAGAGGTTGATGTACACTGCAGCCTCTTGCTATACTGACATGCTTCAGCTGATGCAAGATACAGAGTAAGGTGGTGGGGGCAGGGTTGGAGGACAGCTCTGAATAACACCATATACCCACCAGGAGGGACTTTCCATCTCTTGGAATGTATTTGTGAAAATGTGTGACCAGGAGAGGAATGTATGCTACTTAATGGGTAGCGCAATGAACCATTGTAAAATGGGATCAAATGTGTAGCTGAAATGGTCACTGTCATCCTGTTGTGTTCATGCTATACCACACACACACACACGAGAAAAAGTGACTTCAAAGTATTTCGCAGTTTCTAGGCTGCAGCTTCATACCATACACTTCATTTGTAAAAAAAAAAAAAATGAAAATCATGTCAGACCAAAATCCATACTAAATGCGAGTTCTACCTAATCGAAAGCTGATGCTATACTGACATGCTTCAGCTGTTGCAAGATACAGAGTAAGGTGGTGGAGACAGGGTTGGAGGACAGGTCTGAATAACACCATATACCCACCAGGAGGGACTTTCCATCTCTTGGAATGTATTTGTGAAAATGTGTGACCAGGAGAGCATGGCATCTAGTACAGAGTGGCAGGGAGTTTGCATTCAGGGGTGGAGTGGCATAATGGTGTTGAGCAGCTGGGTGTCGGCAGCATAGAGGGCTTGCCTGTGGAAGAAGGACAGCAGGCTCGTTAAGGGCCATGTCTGTTTTGTGATTGAGCTATGAGGTTAGAGGGAGGTGTTTGGTTAGTAATAGGATTTTTAGGCTAGAGCAGTTTGTGTTGGGGGATTTATTTTATGTTTTTGCTGCTTTCTAGAGGCTATATTAGTGAGAGGTTGTAAGGTGTTCACAGAGGTTTTTACATGCATTAGTGAGATTGTAATAAGGTGTTTTGTATTGTGTTTGTCAAGTCAGTATTAATGTGTTATTACAATGCTCTTAGGTTGTTATTTATGTGGTAGTAGTTAATTTGCTACATGGAAAAAAAAATACTGATGGCAGATCTAGACCGCTTGGCCTACCTAGTCTATCCATTTTCCCTAGCTACTGCAATATCGCAGATCATATTTGATCTCTGGCTTTTACCCTCTTTTTCCTGTTGCTAAGGTTCCCTTGTGCCTGTCCCATGCATTCTTGAATTCCCCTACCATTTTTGCCCCCACCACCTCTGCTAAGGGCTGTTTCATGCATCTACCACCCTTTCTGTGAAACAAATACTTCCTCACGTTACCCCTGTGTCTACCCCCCCCCGTCTCACGTCATGATCCCTTGTTCTTGAACATCTTTTTTTCTGAAAGATGCTATCATATTTGATCTTATTTAATCCCTTGAGATATTTGAAGGTCTCTGTCATATCCTTCTCTCTCGTCTCTCTTCCAGGGTATGCATATTGAGGTCCTCTAGTCTCTCCTTATATGACTTTTGGTGCAGATCCTGCACCATTTTTGTTGCCCTTCTTTGAACTCACATATTACATACTGTACATGGCACTTAATTTGTTAGGTATATGAGGTAATATGCAGTATGATGAATTCTGGTATGGGGGAAGAGGACCCATCCGTGCAGTGTGTGTGTGTGTGTGTGTGTGTGTGTGTGTGTGTGAGACAGACAGATAGATACAGATAAATAGATAGATAGATAGATAGATAGATAGATAGATAGATAGAAGGAATATGCAGTGACTTTCTATTTGATGCACTTTTTATCTAAACACGTTGATGTTTGACCTAGTCGAACATACGAGTGGCAGAGCCACATGTGAGAACAGCAGGGGAAAACAACAAGTTTAGATAAAAAGTATATCAAATAGAAAGTCACTTTATGTGCAATATATGCCATAGGTCCCCCATCCACTCTGTTGCAGATCTTGGTGTCATCTGCGAAGAGGCACACCTTTCCCTCCAGACGCTCTACAATGTCGCTAATGAAGACATTGAATTCGACTGGCCCCAGCACCCCACTGGTCACCTCCCCTCTCCTCATTTTTCATGCCATTTACCACCACCTTCTGAGTCCTCTACCTTAGCCAGTTCCCAACCCACTTTACTACCGTAGGACCCACTCCCAGGCTCCCCAATTTATTTAGTAATCTCCTGTGCGAGATGGTGTTGAAGGCCTTGCTGAAATCCTGGTAGGCTACAACCACCGCCCCTCCCTGATCTACCACCCTGGTTACCCAGTGACAGAAATCCATAAGATTCATCTGACAGGACCTTTCTGTGAGAATCTGTTCTGCCTTGGATCCTGCGCCCCGCTGTCCTCCAGAAACTTCACAATCCTCTTCTTAAGGAAGAACTCCATTAGTTTTCCCACTACTGAGTTCAGGCTTACAGGCCTGTAATTGTCTGCCTTCTCTCTGTTTCCATTCTTGTGGAGAGGGACCACATCTGCCCTCCTCCAGTCCTCAGGTACCTCTCCTGTCTCTAGTGATGCATTGAAAAGGGCAGCCAGTTGTTCCGCCGGCACTTCTGAGTTCCTTTAGTACTCTGGGGTGGATCCCATCTGGCCCCATTGCCTTGTCTGCTTTTATTTTCCCAAGTCCTTCTAGGACTCTTTCCACTGTGAATGAGCTGGTGTCTACCTCCCTCCCCTGAATACCTCTCTTATTGAGTCTCGGTCCCTCATCCTCCCCTTCCCTGTTGAATACAGATCAAAAGTACTTATTCAGTATCTCAGCCTTTTCTAGGTTATCCTCCACCCTTTCTCCTTCTTCAGCCTAATGATCCAATTTTTGGTCTTTTTCCTCTCGGTAATTTATCTGAAGAAGGTCTTGTTGCCTTTCTTAATAGCCTGGGCTTTACCTTCCTTTGTCTGTGCTTTAGCCCTTCTAATTATTTTCCCAGATTCCCTCTGCTTCTCCAGATATTGTTCTCTGTCCTCATCCTTTTGTGTTTCCTTGTATCTTCTGAAGGCTCTTTTCTTTTCCCTTACTTTCTCGGCCACTACCTTCGAGAACCATAATGGCCTTTTCTTTCTTTTACTCTTGCTATGCGTTTTGACACAATGACCTGTTACTTCTGTTATGAGTCGCTTGAGTCTTGACCACTGTTTGTCCACCTCTCTCCCTGTACCTTCCGCTGCTAGGGCTCTTTTGAGATTTATACTCATCTCCTTAAAGTTGGCCTTCCTGAAATCTAGGACCTTTATCCTTGTATGGCTTGCCTCCTCCACTGTGGTTACCTTAAACTATACTGTCCTGTGGTCACTGGTACCAAGGGGACTGCCCACCTCCATATCTGTGGTCCTGTCACTGTTGGTCAGGACCAAATCTAGTATAGCTGCTATACTGATATATATGGGCCTCCTCCTTGAACAGGTCTCAACCTTCAAATACCTGGGTGTCATCCTAGACACATCTCTCACCTACCACACACACATTCAACACCTTTCCTCTGCTGTTAACAACAGACTGGGGATTCTTTATAAACATAAGCACTGCCTCTCCTGCCCTTCGTCTGCCTTATCCTGCTCTGTTCTCCTCATTATGGACTATGTGGATTGTAATTTATGAGCAGACCAAACAGCCTCCATGGCATCAACCTAGTTTCTCAACAGAGCCTGCCATCTGGTTACAGGCTGCGATAGATTAACCCACACGTGTGAACTCTACAAGCTTGTAGACTGGCTGTCCTTCGAAGGGAGGCTTAAATATCACACTTGCCTCCAAGCCAAAAAAATAGTATTGAATTTAACACCCATAGGCCTCCACCCCCTCATCCAGCCAGTCCCATACAGTAGGGCCACTAGACACCTCGCAAGTACCTCCCTCCTAGTTCCCCACTGCATGACCTCCCTAGGGCAAAGGTCTTTCCATTATCGTGCACCCCTCTGGCTCAGCAACTTACCACCCTCCATCTCACTGGCCCCAAGTCTTGGACAATTCATATCTGGTATCATGAACTTTCTCCTAAACTCTGATGCTTGTGGCTGCCGCCAACATCCCCCCCGCCATCAGTATACTAATAGAAAGCATAGTTAAGGTTAAAGGTCTAGCTTATCCTACAATGACATCCTTAGGTCCCACTGTCCAGCTGTAAATACACACTAACTCAGGGATCTGCTAATGTCCCTCTGAATTTCTGTAACCAGACTTGACCCACAACTATTGACTCAGGATCCTCTTAGGCCCTAGAGGCGGTAACAAATATGTAATGTAAATACACCGTGCTGAGTAACCTATGTATAAACTGTTATTAAATGTAATGTTTGTGCTTTCCTGTACTGATGTGGAGCCTTTGCAAAGGAGTCTATGACTCAAAAGATTGTAATTCCGATTCTCTCAATAAATAAAATAAAAAAATAAAATATCTGATATATATATGTGTGTGTATATATATATATATATATATAAATATATATATATATGCTGATATGTATCTGCTGAGTTCAGTACTCCAATAAAAAAAAAACTTTGAGAAATGTTTCATATAAAAACAGATAAACAGTAAATACAGTACGATTAAACAGGCGTATTTCATCTAAGCTATATCTAGACACAGAAATTAATCATACTGTACAGCTAAGTTAACTGTCACCAGGTAGCTGCCTTATCATCTCTACAAATATTCATAAATTGGGGCTGCTAATCCTAAGTCTAACCTGTCTCGACCACTACCTCCCTTCCTAAGCATCAGGGCTTCCATCGGTGACAGGGCGTCCAAAAATGTTCCTCATTCTGATATGAATTTCTTTGCTTTCCCTTTCAAGATATACAATAAGTCAACGTATCAACCGCCAATGTCTATATCATCTGATTCTTCCATTGCTCCAAAGTAGGAATGTTACAGGTCATCCATGTGTTTCGAATGCCTAGGCATGTGGCCACTAACAATATTTTAATCCATCAAGGATACAGGGCCCACTCCCCAGCATCCTCATCCTTGATTACAAATAAAAGTGACAATGGAGAGCCGCATACCTGCAGACCTGAAATCTGGGAAATCTCAAGTGTTGTGCCTTTCCGGTATTGTTGTGTTACTGGACATCCTCAGAAATAGTGAAAATAAGGAAAACAAGTGCCCCTCTCCACCTGACATCTGCCTCATAAAGGGGAGATATTCAGGTGAAACTTATGTACTACACTCGGAGGGCAGTAAAGTCTATGGAGAAATGTATACTGTGACTCCTTATATCAGTTGCAGAGTAACAATTCCATATGCGACCCCATAATGAGCTGCAAGTCTTCCTCCCCTATCTGCCTGTCCAGGTCAGTTTCCCACTGATGCGTGACTTTATCCATCGCATCTGACAATAATAACCTATCTGCATAGCCATTCATTCAACCAACCCCTTAACTGATTGTTTTCTGTTACAAACTTCAATTTCCACATCCATCAGTTTAGAGGGTCTACCTCTGTATCATAATAGCATAGGTCCTGAGTTGCAAAAATCTAAAAAGGGGATCCCTTGAAATTCATAATGCTAGCTGTATGTCCTGAAAGGAGGTAAACCCTTCCCAACCGAACAGATCCCTTATACAACGTACCCCCCCCCTTTCCTGCCACAGTTTAAAACCCGAGTGCGCCAGGCTTGGTAAAAAAAACAGGATTTGTGCCATCGGAACTAGGAGGATTTGTTCAGAAAGCACCCCCTTTTCTTCCTGATTTTCTCTCATGCTTCTAGGGTCTATACTGCCAAGGGACTGGGACTTTTAACTTGTCTGTATGCCTGTAACCTCCTGGTTACTAAGTAAGCCGAGAGCCGGTCTGGGCAACCTTCTTCTTCTTCTTCTAACGCAACCCAGCTCACTTCCTACCCTCTGTTTACCCAATCCCTGATGAAATAAACCTGTATGGGAAGAAAATAACCTTGAATATTTGGGAAGCCCTTTCCTCCCTTAGTTCTATCCTGCTTTAGCCTGGACAAACTCCTACAAGGTCACTTACCTCCCCAAATAAAATCTGTAACCCCTTTTTCCAGTCTCTTAATATTCTATTGCTGTTAGGCTCATAGGGAGCATCTGCATTACATATGCAGTACGTGGCAAAATATTCATTTTAATTAAGTTTATACATCCCTGACATGAAATCGGCAAGGCCCTCCATCACTGTAGATCTCGTAAGATGTTCTGTACCAGCGATGTGTAGTTTAATGTGTATAGAGTATCTAGTGTACACCCAGCCTGCACACTAAGTAAGTAAAATGCGATTGTACCCTTCATAATCCCCAGGATTCCTGTATTAAATTATCAGTAGATGCACCTATGGCCATGAGATGGGATTTGTTAAGATTTAGCCTATATCCTGAAAACTCTGAAAATAATAAATAATAATAAAACTTTATTTATTAAGCGCCTTTCAAGCACCAAGGCGCTGTACAAATGAGTCGTAACATCAAAATATACATATAAAATCAGCATTCACAGCAACATCAATTTATAAAGGCCTTGCTCCACAAAAAAGTCGTAAAATCCCACTTAAAGGATTCCACGGACGGCATTCCCTAAGCGGTGAGGCAGAGAGTTCAGAGGTTGGGGCACATGAACCACAAGGCCCTGGCCCCAGAAGACTTCAATATAACCCTCAGAATCTCTAGCAACCCCTCATCAGCTGAACGGAGCTGTCGTACGGGGCGATAAGGAATCAGAAGCTCTTTCAAGTAGTCGGGGCCGAGTCCGTGCAGGGCTTTGAAGGTCAAAAGACCTACTTTAAAGGTGATCCACCACTGTATAGGCAGCCAGTGCAGATCGCGCAGCACAGGGGTAATGTGTGTCCTTCTAGTCAGCACCTTCAACAAAACAGGCACTGTGGTATCTGGTGATGTAACAAATTTTAACAAGTCATCAGCATAAACTGTTATCTTGTGCTGGTACCCTCCTTTCTCTGGAACCCCTACAATACCTTCCTCAGCCTTTATCTTGATAGCTAGTGGCTATATGGCCAAAATAAGTAACAGGGGAGAGAGGGGGAGCCCTGTCTCGTGCCCTGGTAAAGCCTAAATTCTTCTGAGAGGACTCCACTTATCAATACCTGGGCAGTCAGGGCCTGATATAAAATTTTCACCATCTCTATGAAACCCTACCCAGCCCAAACCTCCCCAGCGCCTTGAAAAGGTATTCCCATTCAATTCTATCAAATGCCTTCTCTGCATCCATCGACAGAACAATACCCCATCCAGGATGCCAAGAACCCCACCAGATTATATTGAGGAGATGCCTCATACTATGATACGACATCCTGTCTTGAATAAAACCAGTTGTTAGCCAATGATAAGGGCATATTCCTATGGGCTATCCACATTACGGCAATGCCATAAGGGTGACTGGTATAGGGACGACAATCACAGAATGGCGACATGTAGGTGGGTGACTGTGGGAGGGGGTGCAACTGACTGCATGGCGACAGGGCATCTGGGAACACACCTGCGGGGTGACATAGGCATAACAACGACTCCTGACACAGCAACACCGAGGGCGAAGGAGGAAAAAGGCATCCAGCAGAATGGCATGTGCAGGAATAGGGGGCCAACAAAGCAGCGTCTGTAGCAGGAGTAGGTCAGTGGTGTCACATGGAGTACTGCCGCTGCCCCCCCAGGTCTGGACCACCCCCCTGAACCACCCCCAGAGTATCACAGCCCAGGGCACACTTCCCCACAACACTAGGCAGGCCTCAGCTGCTGCAGCACCCAAACCACCGTCACAGCACACACCAATCAGCACTGCCATCAACAGCAACACAGCTCAGGCAGCCACAGGTTTGACACCCACCGTAGGACATACACCCCACAAGGACAGCAAGCACTTATGACACTGCCACTCGCCGTGCACCACTGCTGCAACCACTGGTGACCCATGCTATGGCCATGTCCACTGCCACATTTGCCACTGACCGGCGGACCACCAGCACCACTGCCGCCATGCTGTAGTGGGCCGAACCCGCATACACTTTCTTTTTATGCACTCCGGTCAGGGGGTGGACGAGGACCCACACAGGTGTGCGGGCACATGACCTCCCCATGTAAGCCGCACAGTGTCGACAGGACTGCCTTCCACCAAAAGGTGAGCTACATTATGTCGGAAATGCGGCTGATAGCCAAAAAGGGAAGGCCCTCCTGTCCCACGGCAGATACCTCTACTGCCGGGACAAGGAGGTTAAAAACAAAACGTACTGACAATGCATGCAGGACCTCTGCTTCAGCTATCCTGAATGTGTGCACACCATAGCAGGAGATGTGGTGTTCACAGGGAGAGTTCACAACCACGTCCCCGATGCTGGCGAAGAGGGGGCAAGGACCATGGCTAAGGGCACTGGCCACATCATCGCCCAGTGTACCGCTGACATCCCCCAGCAGTGGAAGGCAGGCTGCCACCACTGCAGTATATGTGGTGCACAGTGCAGGGGGAGCGCCAGGCAGCATGGGGTGGCCATGCCACACCCGCATCACTGCAGGACCTGGGTGTCCCACCCGAGTATGCCATCATGAGTGCCGGGGACATCTTCCTGCAGCATGATAATGGCCCCTTAGAGGACCTCATCCTGCTATTTGCAACATAGCAGGGGCTGCAGTACCTGGCCACCTGTGACCAGTGGTTCATGGATGGCATGATTCACTGCACACCACCACTTTTTGGACAGCTATACACAGTGCATGGCATTCATGAGGGCGTCGTGCTACCCATGGTGTATGCCCTCATGCCCGGCCAGTCGGAGAGGGCATACTCCCAGATATTCAGGATCATCAGCTGGCTTGTGGGGGGGAGTGTGTGTCCAGGGATGGTCTCCATGGACTTTGAGCAGGCAGTGTGGCGGGCGGTCGTGGCAACATTCATGGGCACAGCCATCAAGGGCTGTTACTTCCACTATAGCCAGGCCATCTGGAGGAAGCTTCAACAGATACCCAGCCTGCAGACCTGCCACAGACACGGAGTTCGCACTCCACATCCGAATGCTGCTTGCCCTGGCATATGTGCCTGTGGATGCAGTGGAGGCTATGTACGGGGAGCTGCTGGACACCCCTTTTTATGCCTCCCAGGATGACCTCCTGTACCCACTCTTGGGCTACATGAAGGCAACATGGATTGGCCGTCTGGTGGGAAGAACAGCTCACTGTAGAGCCCTGTTCCCCGTGTCCACCTGGAGCATGTACCAGGTGACACTGGATGGCCATGCCGGGACCAACAATGCAGTGGAGGGCTGGCATAGGGGCTTCTCCACATGGGTGGGTGCCTACCACCCCACTTAGTGGCGCTTTCTAGATTGCTGCAGGAGGAGCGCCTCACGGGTGTCCAGATGGAGATGCTGCTGTTCAGCGCAGGGCAGCCATGTTCCAATCGATGGTACCATGACCTCACGCAGCAGCTTGAGGCTCTTGTCTCTGGGTACGGTAGCAGTGACATTGATGCTTTCTTGCTGCGGCTTGCCGCAAGCTGTTTTTTCACTTTATCTTAAATTTAAACTTTGGAGGGCTGGCATGTTCACTGCCTCCCACTGTTTTATAGTTGTGTCAAAGAATTAGGCCTACAGTTGCATGGAGGAAATCGGGCCAAGCTGGCTTAATGTGCTGATATAAGTGAAGTCATATCTCCCATTTGGGAAAATCACAACAATGACTTGTTTGCTATGAGGGAGAGACTATAGGCATAATAGGCCCTAAAGAAACAATTCTGACAGGATCGTAGTGTGTCTCAATTGTTACCATCAGCCATAACGCAGATGTCCCGCAGACCTTGCGGTCTCTTCCTTCTCTCAGTGTGTGGTGGCAGGAGAGCGGGTGCTGTGTGTGTGTTTAAGGGTGCGGCCTGTACTCTCTCTGACCTGCATACTGCTGGGGGGGATAATACTTATCACAATAAACAAGAAGATGCACTGGTTATATCAATTCAGGACTGTTACATTGCTGTGTATGTGCTTGCTCATATGTGGGATGGAGGTCATGTTATTGGTGGATGGTGAGGAGCTAGGGATATGAAAAGAGAAGAGGGTAGGCACAAAACTCGTAGACTAGGTATGGACAGAAAGGGGTATGATGGCGGGTAATATGCCCCGAAAGGAAATTATTTAAATCCTGGTGGGGAGCTGGAGGTTGGGGCACGCTTGGTTGGAGAGGGGGTATGGCCGAGGCTGCAACAAGCTATATATACCAAAGATGAAGCACATAAGAGGGAAATCTCCCAGTGAGGCAGCTCGGCTATTGGGGGGCAATGGGGTGCAATTGTCATCTGGTAGAGCCATATTGACACTTGTGCTATAGTGGCAATTAGTGTCACGGGGAGAGAGAGAAGAAATAAGGGTTTTAGATCTGGGATGGTCTTGGGGAGGAAAGTAGTAATGCTACGGGGGGTTGGGATGGGAAACCACAGGGTGGTAGAAATAAGACAGGTCAGAAGAGGGAAGGTGGGGGGGAGATATCTGGAGGGTGAGATGCCTGGTGGGGAGGAGGGTGGATGAGTTGGGAATGAGGGGAAGGAGACTGGCAGGATTCAAAAGCAAGATAGGAGGGAGGGAAGAGGGGGAGGGATAGTTTGTGTTGTTAGTTCAAAAGTTGTTTCTATGTTTACAGATGCAGTTAGTGTTATGTATGATAACTCTACTGTACAGTGCAACTGGGGTTTGGGAGACTGGGCTGATGCCATGATATGCTGAGAGGGGTGCCTGGTTACTCCAATGTGGTGGGCATAGGGAAACACAATGGATAAAATATGGCTAACATACAAAGTATAAATGTAATTTCATGGAATGTCAAGGGGGTAGCAAGTCCAATAAAGAGAACATCGCTCTTGACTGCTTTTAAAAGGGCGAGGGCACAAGTGACCCTATTGCAAGAAACCCATCTCACGGATGTGGAGCATGCCAAATTAGTCCGGAACTGGGTTGGGAGATGTTATGCTGCATCCTATTCTTCCCACAAGCGTGGAGTGGCAGTTCTCTTTCACAGAAGCCTCCCCTTTGAAATTAAAAAGACAGTTATAGACCCAGGGGGTGGAAGGTACATTTTTATTTCTGGAATTTTGAGTGGGGAACGGGTTACATTTGGATGTGTATATGCCCCGGCCGTGCATGAGCCGCAGTTTTATATGTCTTTGCTGGACCTGCTTATCAAGGAACAATTTCCAGAGTTAATCCTTGGGGGATTTTAACTGGACAATCAATGCTCACATGGCCCATTCAGAGGGAAAGGGAGAACATCAGAAACCATGTGCCAATGGCAAAATAAGGCTCGTGGACCTGGACTTGGTGGATGGATGGCATACGGCCAACCCAGGAGCCAGAGAATATACATTCTATTCTAATCCACACAAGACCTGGTCCTGAATAGATTTTATATATGTTATGTATATATATATATATATATATGTATATATATATATATATATATATATATATATATATATATATATATATATATATATATATGTATATATATATATATATATATATATATATATATATATATATATATATATATATGTGTGTATATATATATATATATATATGTATATATATATATATATGTATATATATATATGTGTATATATATATATATATATATATATATATATATATATATATATATATGTATATATATATATATGCCTAGGGACTGGTGTGATAGAATCCGGGACATCTCATATAGCCCTATCCATGTATCTGACCATGCCATGGTGGTTTTGAAATTAAGCAGTGGAAGGAGCAGGGAGGGGCCCCACAATGGAAATTCCCCACGTACATGTTTAAAAACAAAGATTTTAAAGAATACCTGGAAGAGCAGTGACGGTATTATGTGGAGTCTAATACCGATCCAGATGTATGTAAGGTCATCTTCTGAGAGGCTGGGAAGGCTTTCATATGGGGGGCTATTATAGCATATATTGCCAGTGTGAAGAGACAGAGAAAGGAAGGGAGGGAGGAGCTGGAGCAGCAGTTAAAAAGCTTAGCGAAACGAGTGGTGGGAGGGGAACTAGGAGAAGCGGTCAAGCTTCTAGCAATAGCAAGGGAAGCCCTGAATACATTGCACAGGGAAGAGGCAGGAAGAACTTGGTTTTACTGCCAGTGTCAGGTATTCGAATGGGGGAACAAGTCAGGCCCGCTCTTAGTGCAGTTACTGAAGGGGGGGCAGATGTGCAGCATGCATCCTGGGGGTTAGGAATAGGGAAGGGCGGTTGTGTATGGACTCAAAGGATATTAGGGGCTGTTTTAAATCCTTTTATGAGAAATTATACCGGGCTGAATAAAAGGGTAAGGAGGTTGAAATACAGAAATTCTTGAAGGGTTTACAGCTGCCTAAAGTTTCAGAAATGCAGAGGGAACAACTATGCCAACCCATTGTCAGGGCAGAAATTTTGGGGGCAATTAAAAAATTGCAACAAGGGAAAGTGAGTGGCCCAGATGGCTTCCCAGTTGAGTAGTATAAATTGCTGGGGGGGGGGGGTCAACTAGCAGCACATTTTGTGAGATACTCGCAAAAGAAGAGGGAGTGGAGATACTTAGATTACCTGAGACCTATTATGATGCCACCATATGCTTACTACCCAAACCAGGCAAGAATGAGAAAGATTGTGCAGCATTAAGACCCATTTCCCTGCTGAATTGTGACTTGAAAATATTAGCAAAAGTGTTGGCTTACCAGATTGGAGGGTGTTTTGCCAGACTTAATTCACCCAGACCAAATCGGGTTTATTAAAGGCCACCAATCATATCATAATATGCATAGGTTACTTAATGTTATCTGGAAGGCCAGTCAAGGGCAGGAGAAGGTGGGTATTGTAACTATGGATGCTGAAAAAGCGTTTGATAGGGGGGAATGGGACTACCTGTTTGAGGTGATGGCCTAGTTTGGTCTGGGTGACTCTTATGTGGGATGGGTAAGGGTAATGTATGAGAAACCCAGAGTGAGAATATTGCATATTTCCACCTGTTGATGTGTGTATTGTACACCTGAAAACTGAATAAAGAGATTATTAAAAAAAATGACAAAATAGAATCTTTGGCTGGTGAAAACAGTAACAACAAGCTTTCAAAAATATGTTCTTACTTTTGTCACAGTGGACATCTTGAAGGTCAGTATCATCACTATGGAATACTCAACCAATTAGAGAGCGGCTTTCACAGTGATGATGACATCACATTGCCTAGTGCAGAATTGATGCCAGCAGCTGCAATAAAAAAAAACACCTAAAGCTCCAAACAAAAACTGTAGAAGTAAACTGGTGTTGTATATATCAAATATGCAATGGCCTGACTCAACATGCACAGTTTATCATCACTTGTGAGGAGGCAGGACTTTCATAACTCACTGGTGGCTTAACCGCTCATGAGTTGTGACCCTGCTCCCTCACACTTTAATGTTTTATTTATTACAGATTCAGATTAATGGATTTGAGCCTAGAGGCTCTTTTACAAAGGTTCCAAGTAAAAAAAAACAGGACAATACATTAATTACAGAAAGTTCAGGTTAACAATGTTGTAAATATAATGGGGTTACATGGCAGTTTCAGTTACACAGAGAATACTGGATGGGCAACTATGCAGAATCAGTGTGTTCTGCCACAGAGGGATTCTGATTCCCTCTGACTTCGAGAGTGACACTTAAGAGGTCCATGGGAATCAGAACCCCAAAGTGTCAAAACACACTGGTTGTGCATAGAGTTGCTCATCCTGTATTTTTTACAGTGTATAGTACTGTGTGAAAAATGTGTTTTGTGAGTTCTTTTGCTTTCAAAATGAAAGTGACTCATGCAGTCTCTAGAGGTTCTAGAATACTGTTCTACCACAGCAGCTTAGAACAGCATTCCATGACCTTGGAACTGTGATAGAACAGCATTTTGAAAGGGATGGAATTCTATACAGAACAACATTCCACTATACACTATATAAGTGCTAGTGCGATAGCAGCAGCACTACTACAGTGCAGTACAGTGATTAATCGGGTACAGCGTACAACTTTGGTCAATCAAGGGGTTACTTCAGTGCAGTGCGCTGGAATATTCGCAGCCAGAGGAGGCTTTGTCAGGGGTACCACTGAGGCACATATTATTCTGAGGGGGAGACAGAGGTTCTGTTAAGGGTCATAGTATAGAGGAGGGGGCAGACTTGGAGATAATTAGTATATTTTGAGTCAGGGCATCGTGTATTCACTATGTATATGGTATATAACTTGACCTCAGTGGTTTCTGACCCATTAGCCATGCTTACATAAATATGTGTGGTTGGAATTTTGCCAGCCAGTCAGAATGCAGGGCTTGTTTTGTTGAAGCCATTTTATCCCATTATCATTTTCTGTAATACAGAGACAGTGAAGTGGCAGCATCTTCCCAGCCTGCTAACGTTTCTGACAGCAATCTTCCCAGAGATTTTCAGCTTAGGTGCTGAGCTGCAGCACAGTTTCATAAAATTACTTTTGAAAAGTACAGCTTGGAAAATCATTTCAAAGAAATCATTCAGCTTTGGGGATTGCATAAATTTAGTTGAGGGTCAGAACAAAAAAGCTGAACATTATAACTTTTAAGAGTGTTCCTGAAGACCTGTGATCAAGGCAGGCTTTTTTCATGTTCCAATGGCCATTTCACATTTTGTCTTCTGTTGAAGCCCTGTTATCAAGCTGTAGCTTAGCTGTCACGCGCAAATTACCTGACTTGTCTGTGTTATAAAGACATCTCATCTCAAGGCCTGATTGGAAGCCCTTCTCTCTCTCTCCCCATCTATCTCTCTGTCTCTGCTTTCCAAAGTGTAAGGAGTCCCTTCGAGGAAGCATCTAGACAGGTCCTTTACATTAATTGAAATGGAAGCTCCAAAATCTGACTACATATGGAAAACATGGCAGGTTCAGAGATCTGCATGTATGAGGTGCGGATCACTTTATTATTGTCAACGTTTGTGCTTCTGCCACTTCACTGATGTGTTTTCAATTCTATTTTCTATAAAGTGCTACTGAATACAAACAAAGTAAATCATATTTTAAATATATTTTAGTGGTGTGTGTGCTTGTATGTTTGTGTGTTGAATGTAAGCCATCAGTCTGCTGAAAGCAGATGAGACCACATAGAGTCAACATATTTTCTATTTCTGCTAATAAACTGGCATTTAGAAAATATGCATAGTAATATAAGGCAGGCTCAACCTAACAGTATATAATGTCTTTCCCACCCTCTTAGCAGTTTTATCCAGTTGGTATATGTCTTTTCTTTTTACAATGTATTCACTCAAGGATAATCCAGCTGAGATACTACATATGGCATAAAGTGTGTGTAAGCCCTGCATCTAGGGGTATGATGGTAAAAGTCCAGGGGAAGGTGGCACTATACAGCATAGAGTCCACATACCTGGTCAGCTTGATTACCAGACCTGATGAAACTGGGGTGCCCCATGCTTCTAGAGGTAGAGCTGGATGACGGGAGAAGTAGAGACTGCTAGTCTCTACCTGCCTGGCCTTGCCATCTTCACCTCCAAGGCCTTTGTAGACAGTTTTCACCAGGCAGGCCTCTCGACATCTTCCTCGATGGTCTTCTTGTTCTTCGGTCTAGGGACAGTACTGGCATGGTTCTCTAGATGCCTCCATTGCACACCCTGCACACACACATGGCAGCTGGGCTCCGAAGGCAAAACTCTTATTAGCGGCAAACAGGTCATCCACAATGAATGAGGCAACACCAGAACTGCAGGAACAGGGGATCCCATTTAAAAACTGGCAGTGGGATACCATTTAAGTGGCCCCTGACTGGGGATCTCAAGCTCCTCCGAAGCTGAAGACTCTGCTCCAGACGGCTGGCCCTTCCACAGCTGCCACCTGTGACCCGAAGCTCAGCTACAAACTCCGGCAAGTTGAGCAGGCCCTGACTAGGGCTCTCAAGCTCCTCCAAAGCTGAAGACTCTGCCCCAGACGGATGGCCCTTCCACAGCCACTTCCCGTGACCTGAAGCCCAGCTATGAACTCCTGCAAGGTATGGCTCCTAAGCCAACCAACCAGATCGTGAGCACCTTTTCTCGGTCTGCTCCCGACTTGCTCAAAAACCTGCCCCTGTTTTTCTAGCCACTTGGTGCTTTTTTCTCAAGATTGTTTTATCTGAGTTAACTGATACTTTTAATTCAGTCAAGGAAAGCTGTAACATTAACTGTAATTAAGTCAAGGAAAGCTGTAACATTATTTATAAAAATACTGCTTAGGGAGTCCATTGTTTACAGGTCCTTAGAGTAAAATTTTACAGTTTAAATTTAATCTCTCCTCTCTGCCAACTTGGTGCCTAAACTCCTTTGTCTTGCTAATTCCCCTGAACCTAGCCCTTACTCCCTGCTATTTCTGCCTCCTCTCTTTGTCTCTGTTCTGTATTTAATCTCCCCTTGTTCTCTTTCCCTAGCCAAGCAGCCCCTGACTAGGGCTCTCAAGCTCCTCCGAAGCTAAGGCTCTGCCTCAGCCGGCCAGCCCTTCCACAGCCGTTGCCTGTGACCTGAAGCCCAGCTATGAACTCCTGCAAGGTATAGCTCCTAAGCCAACCAATCAAATCGCAAGTGCCTTTTCTCAGTCTGCTCCAATTGGCTCAAATACCTGTCCCTGTTTTTCTAGCTGCTTGGCGCTTTTTTCTGAAGATTGTTTTATCTGAGTTAACTGCTACTTTTAATTTAGTCATGGAAAGCTGTAACATTAATTGTAATTAAGTACAGGAAAGCTGTAACATTATTTGTAGATATACTATTTAAAGAGTCTGTTGTTTACAGGTCCTTAGAGTCCCACCAGTGCTTCGCACCGTCTCCCCACACACCCACCCTATCTGGGCATTTTTATTTATAGTTATCAAGTATCACGTGACACACAACATTTTTTCTAAAAGCCCAATTCCCAATTGGCCCCTTATAGCATCTTACCACTAGAGGAATTCCCCCAGCTGTACTCTAGTGCACTCGTCAATACTACGTTCTTCCCTTACTGCACCAACACATACATTAGTATTTTATCTCAGTCTTCGGACCCTGGCACTAATCATGCAGTTAACAATACATCTTCTACTCCTAGGTCCTTACTCCTACTATCCCTGCCCTGTTGCTATTACCTAGAGGCCACACAACACAAGCTTCCGATCCTCCATGCTAACCATTATTTGGCGGCTACTACACCGCAACATACACTCCCACGCCAGCCCTTTATTAACTTCATTACTCCCAGCTTCCCTTATGCTTCTCTAACCACCATGTCTGACCTGATGGTCACCCTCCTCTGCTTTGCTGCATCTCCCCCCAAACTCGCACCCCCATTCAGACATGCCTGCCATCACACTCATAAACTGTACAAACCAAATACAATTCATAACCTCATTACACTACCGCTTCTCCTGTTTGCTGGTGACATACACCTTAACCCTGGTCCGACAATGACACACACTCAACTACCCCTGTACAGTCTCCTTCTAACCCCCCTATCCCTCTCAAATGGCTTAAAAATTGTGCACCTGAATATCTGCAGTCTCACACTCAAGCTCCCCTCACTGCAGACAATGGCCCACACCTACGTCCCTGACATAATCATATCTCAGAATCCTGACTGACAGACGACATCCCAGACCAGGCTGTCACTATCCCTGGCTACACAATTATTCCAACAAAAGAAAAAAATAAGAGCAACTCCAGTTTAGTTTTAGCTGCTAAATTAGTGTTATATTAGTACCAGAAAATCTACGGCCAGGAACCTCTGCGCTTTGGCGTACTAGTCTTCAAGGGGGTTTGGCTGTGTGTGAGAACAGAAATAAATTTTAATCATATCTGACATCATACAAAAGTGACGTAAGTATTTTAAACACATATACCACTAAGGATTCTTATTTACATACATATTTAAACAAAATGTGTTATATCTTACATATATTCACATCAGTTTTTACCACATTCCTGATTTGTATCTTATAAATCCATATATTATTTAGTACTATTTGCTAAACACCTAACAGTATTTATGTTTTTGTCTTTATTCCACCTTATTCTTATTTCATTCTAATACAAAATAATTGGAAGTGGTAATGATTTCACAAAATGTGAATTGAGAAAAGGGGGGGGCAGGAGGGAAGGGGTTTTGTGGAAGTGGCGGATTGGTATTGGGAAGGAGAGAAGCCTAATTACAACATTATAACAATTCAAGCCCTATAGATAGAAAAAAACAGGTTTATGGCGGACCAGGAAGACGTCAAGATGTGATCACCCTAAGTCTACTTCCATCCACAGCGTGGCTGAAAGAACCATTCCTTAGGCTGGGGGATCTACAGACATTCTTTCACCAGGTTACCTGTAAGAAAAAAGAAAATATAGAAATAAATTAGTGTACATTTTCCAAATACAGTTTTTTCTAAAACACAATTCTTTTGTTGTTTCTTTTCTTTTAAAAAAGGCTTCAGATCCCATTGTTCACTCAGCTCATCTGGTTTCGCTGTTCCCAGTTTGTAAATCCACCTACTTCCTTTTTTCAGAAGTTCATTGGTTCTATCACCTCCATATTTAAGGGATTGTTGCCAGTCTATCCCATGAATGTAAGACTCTTTGGGTCTGAGTTATGCTTTTGTGAAAAATGGAGTCCTACCGAAGTATCAGTTTTCTCATTAGTTATATTCCTAACATGTTCTTGGATTCTCTGTTTGAGTGCCCTGGTAGTTCGTCCAATATACATTTGGTTACATCCACACCATATAACATAAACAACAAATGATGTATCACAGTTAATGAATTCCTTCATTCTGTATTTTTGTTTGTTTGTGGGGTGTATGAATTCAGATCCCGTGTTATAATAACAGCAAACATTACATCTTTGGCATCTGAAATTACCCTGGGGTTTAGTGCCTAAGCACATGCTTTTGTCTGGTTCAGTTAGTCTACTCCTAATTAGTTTGTCTTTCAAATTCTGACCTCTTGAAAAGGTAATTCTTGTTTTTTTCTCCTACCGCCCCTCGTAAGTTTCTACCAGAGTGTAGTATATGCCAGTTTTTATGTATAATATTACCTATTTGTTCTGACCAGTTATTAAACTCAGTGACAAATGTTACAGGGGTGTTGTTAGCTATGGGTTCTTTCTTTTTTCTGTTAGTAATTCTTCCCATCTCATATTGTAAGCTTTATTCATGGCCTGAGTGAGTAAATCATCCTTGTATCCTCTTTCTAAAAATCTTTCTCTGAGTTCTTCTGCTTGAGTCCAAAAACTCAAATCTTCAGAACAGTTTCTGCGCAAACGTAGGAACTGTCCATAAGGGATAGAATTTTTCAGATTCTTGGGATGAGCACTATCAGCCCTAAGTAAGTTATTAGTGGCTGTAGGTTTTCTATAGTGTTCAGTGGTGATAGAAACTCCAGGCAGAGTGGGTCTTTGCAACGCAAGTTCTACAAAGTCTGTGCTACCAGGATCTGCTTTGGATGTGAACTTCATGTTGATGTTGTTATTATTTCACCATTCTATAAATCATTCTGCTCCCAACTTGTCCCCCTTCCACACAACTAAAATATAATCAATAAAGCGAGTCCATAGAGCTATTTTTCCTAGAAAAGGGTTCAAATTCTGAAAAACTGTGATTTCTTCCCATTTACCTAAAAACAGGTTTGCATAGGATGGTGTCAGGATGGCAGAAGGGGATAGGGAGAAGTACTAGGAGAAGCAAAGGGAGGCAGGGAGGTCAGTAAGGGAAGCCAAAGCTCAGACAGAACAGCACATTGCAAAATCAGTGGGTAGAGGGGACACAATCTTTTACAGGTACATAAGTGAAAAAAGAAAGGCAAATGGAGGGATAGTGAGACTGAAGGGGGAAGATGGGGGCCGCATGGAGGATGACAACAGTAAAGCTGACATACCGAACAGCTATTTCTGCTCAGTCTTTACTGAGGAAGAGGAGGGTTATGGGTCTGAAGGGAGTACAAGGGGTGAGAATGGTGCAGAAATGGACACAAGTCCCTTTACACGAGAAAGGGTCCTGAAGGAACTGGAAGTAATAAGAGTTGATAAAGCAATGTGGCCAGATGGGGTGCCCCCCAGGGTCCTTAAAGAACTCAGAGGGGTGGTGGCTGAACCTCTGGCATTCCTGTTTAGCTGATCACTGGAAACAAGGGAGGTACCCAAAGACTGAAGGACAGCAGATGTAGTCCCCTTATACAAAAGTGGGAACAAAGAGGAAGCAGGGAACTACAGACCAGTCAGACTCACCTCGGTAGTGGGGAAGATCATGGAAGCACTACTGAAGGAGAGATTGGTGGAACATTTGGTTGTCAATGGACTGCAGGATCCAAGGCAGCATGGTTTCACCAAGGGGAGGTCATGTCAGACCAACCTCATTTAATTTTTTGACTGGGTGACTAGGGAGGTGGATCAGGGGAGGGCAGTGGACATGGCCTGTCTGGACTTCAGCAAGGCCTTGACACTGTGCCACCTAGAAGACTATTACACAAACTAGGGAATAGGTGTGGGCAGGACAGTAGTGTGGTGGGTAGGTAACTGGCTGGGCGGCAGGACACAGAGGGTGGTGGTAAATGGCTGTCACTCCACAGAGGGAAGAGTGACCAGTGGGGTACCACAGAGATCAGTGCTGGGACTGGTCCTATTCAACATCTTCATCAGTGACATTGCACAGGACCTAGAAGGCAGAATTTCACTGTTCGCTGATGACACAAAGCTCTGTAACAGAGTAGACACACCAGAGGGTGTAGACAGAATGAGAGGGACCCCGAGAAACTTAAAGAATGGTCAGGGGTTTGGCAGTTGAAATTCAATGCAAAGAAGTGCAAGATAATGCGTATGGGGCACAAAAACCCTGGCACAATATATCAGTTGGGGGTGAGGATATAGCATGCACCAAGCAGGAAAGGGATCTTGGGGTTATCATCTCTGATGACCTCAAAGTAGGGAAACAGTGTGACAAGGCAGCAGGTAAAGCAAATAGGATGCTGGGATGCATAGGCAGGGGCATCACCAGCAGGAAAAGGGAGGTTATGATTCCACTATACAAGACACTAGTGAGGCCCCACCTGGAGTACAGTGTACAGTTCTGGAGACCTTACCAACGTAAGGACATAGACAGGGTAGAGAAGGTTCAGAGGAGGGCAATAAAGATGGTACATGGATTGCATCACAAGTCCTATGAGGACAGGTTGAAGGAATTGAATATGTACTCCCTGGAGGGGAGAAGGGAGAGAGGGGACATGATAGAGACATACAAGTATCTTACAGGGAGGAACAGGGTGCAAGAATACACTATTTTTAAGTGAAAAAGATGCTCCAGGACTAGAGGGTATGGGATGAAGTTGGAGGGAGGACGATTCAGAGGAAACATGAGGAAGAATTTCTTCACAGAACAGGTGGTGGATAAGTGGAACACCCTGCTGAGGAAGTGGTGGGGGCTGAAAAAACCATGGGATTTAAGAATGCATGGGAGAGACATAAAGGAATTCTGGAGGTCAGGGGTAAGGGGCAACAGAGTTCTAGGAAAACATAAACTGAAATTACAAACTGAAATGGGCAGACTAGGTGGGCCATAGGCCCTTATCTGCCGACACTGTCTATGTACCTATGTATCTATGTATACAGGCACCCATAACTGTCCCCCGGATCTGCCTGTAGTGGTCTCCTAGAAACTCAAAATGGTTGTGGGTCAGAATAAAATGGATGGCTGACAAAATAGTCTATAGGGATGTCTTCTGTGCTTTCCCTTTTCTCTAAAAATATCTACAGGCATCGAGCCCCTGTCTGTCTGGTATACGAATATATATATATTTGTTTTTGTTCTCACACACAGCCAAAACCCCTTGAAGGCTAGTGCGCTGAAGTGCTGGGGTTCCTGGCCGTGGATTTTCTGGCACTAATAAAACACTAATTTAGCAGCTAAAACTAAACTGGAGTTGCTTTTACTTTTTTCTTTTGTTGGAGTCTTGAGGTTTGTGACTCGGTAAGAGCACCCCCCTCGTTGTAGTGCTCTGCTTCTCAACTTTAGGATTGAATACTTGCACCTGTTAACAGCAGCGCATGGAGAAGCGGAATACTAAAGCTTCAATCTCCAGAGAGCTTTCTTTTCGCTTGGACTCTGCCAGAAATGGACCAGGAGGCTTGCATTGAACTTCGTGGTGTCTCAGGGATTACTCCATTCACGGTTACAGTGCACTGACTAGAATGCATGAAGGCAATGCTGAAGAAGACACCGGATCGAAGTTTGAATGGGAACACACTGAAACCTGGGCAGCGAGGAGAAGCAAAGCCAGCAACAGACTTTTTGGAGATGAATCTACATCTATGCAAGGTGACATTAAAACAAGTTTTTTGAAACTTGAGAAATTACTCAAAAAAGAGCTGGATATTACTTACAACATTATAACTCTTGAGCAATACCTTGATAAAGAACAAGCACCATGACGGCTTAGAATTACTATATTACCCTCTTCTGGTTATGACAGCTTTTTGTTTAAAGAAGAATGGTTGGCTGCTGCCTTGCTCTGCTCTAAAACTTTTATTGAAATACTAATTAAAGCTGACACACAGAGGCATGCTGATCTTGAAGCAGAAATTGAGTTGGCAAAAAAAGATGTCCTGGCATTTAAAGAGACAGCAGTGTTTAAAGATCTGGATACATCTATGAAAGAGAGATTAACAAAATATGAAAGAGAACTCATAATTAAAAAACCAAAGAAACTAGCCTGTGAACAGGAAGATTGTGATAATGATCGAGTGTTAAACTGGAAGAAAGGTAACTACAGGAACACGAGTAGAAGCAGAAGTAGGAGCAGAATAAGAGTCCACTTTTCAGAAAGAGGAGGCAATGAAAATAGCAGAGATCGGAGTCCTTTTTTAGACCAGGAACAGGATACTCAGGAAACTAGAAAAGAAGATATAGAAGAACCAGGAGAGGCATGAGAGGCAGAAAATGTCACTTCAAACAAAACGAAATCCAGGGGTCGAGGGAAGGGCCGGGGCAAGAGCTCCAAATAGTGAATATATCGGGTAAAAAGCCGACTGATGAACAAATTAAGCTCTTGAAACATGGTCTATCCGTTGTCCCGACACCGGCCCTAAACCCATTCCAAATCCAAGTTGATTTATTTAAACTTTTTCAAAAACTAAGACTAAAAGCATTTTTTTCTAGGAAATCAGAACTAGTGAATCAAGCAGAAAATATGATTTTTTTTTTGGAGACTTCACTGGAACAGAACACCTTTGCTTCAATTGACACTAATTTAGAGGTGAATATTGAGACTCAGAATACTATGAAGGTCATTGATTATATTATTATCATGATAGAAGAAGATTCTGAGGGATTAATGGGTTCAAGTCCCACCACTGTAAGTATAAACCCTGATATAAAGTTACAAAGGAATAAACGGTTTTCTCCACCTTGTGATTTTATACCTAGTATAATAAATCCAGCAATTTCTACCTTTGAAAGGGTTGTTCTTAACGAAGTAGAACAAGTATTGAAAAAAGCAGGACAGCCAAGGGATATGAATCTATCCATATTAGAGATACAGGCCCTTAAGGAATTGCAAACAGAAGAGAGTATTGTAATTAAATCAGCAGATACTGTAAGGGTGGAAATATTGTTATTTTGGATAAGAAACATTATACTAACATTGTATTAGGTTTGTTAAATGATGTATCTAACTAAGAAAAACTTAAAAGTAACCCCATGTTTCAATATAGAACTGAATTGAGTCTGTTACTACAAGAAGCAGTGAGGAAAGGGGAAATAACTGAAAAAGAATTACAGTTTATATGGAATGAGAATCCCACTTTACCTTGCTACTATATTTTACCTAAAATTCACAAAAATATGAATGACCCTCCTGGAAGACCTATTATTTCCTCCGTATGTTCTATTACAGAGAGACTTGGGATGTTTGTGGACTTCTTCCTACAGAGAGAAGTAAACTTCCATCTTACACTAAGGATACTACACAGGTCCGCAACAAACTTAGAGAAGTACAATGGGCAAATGGAATGTTATGGCTAACAATTGATGATGAATCCCTGTATACTCATATACCACATGGAAAGGGGCTCGATGCCTATAGATATTTTTAGAGAAAAGGAGAAAGCACAGAGGACATTCCTGTAGACTTTATTTTGTCAGCCATCCATTTTATTCTGACCCACAACCATTTTGAGTTTCTAGGAGATCACTACAGGCAGATACGGGGGACAGCTATGGGTGCCTGTATGGCACCATCCTATGCAAACCTATTTTTAGGTAAATGGAAAGAAATCACAGTTTTTCAGAATTTGAACCCTTTTCTAGGACAAATAGCTCTATGGACTTGCTTTATTGATGATATTTTAGTTGTGTGGAAGGGGGACAAGTTGGAAGCAGAACAATTTATAGAATGGTTAAATAATAACAACATCAACATGAAGTTCACATTCAAAGCACATCCTGGTAGCATAGACTTTCTAGACCTCACATTGCAAAGACCCACTCTACCTGAAGTTTCTATCACCACTGAAAACTATAGAAAACCTACAGCCACTAATAACTTACTTAGGGCTGCTAGTGCTCATCCCAAGAATCTGAAACATTCTATTCCTTATGGACAGTTCCTACGTTTGTGCAGGAACTGTTCTGAAGATTTGAGTTTTTGGACTCAAGCAGAAGAATTCAGAGAAAGATTTTTAGAAAGAGGATACAAGGATGATTTACTCACTCAGGCCTTGAATAAAGCTTACAATATGAGAAGGAAAGAATTACTAAAAGAAAAAAAGAAAGAACCCATAGCTAATGACACCCCTGTAACATTTGTCACTGAGTTTAATAACTGGTCAGGACAAATAGGTAATATTGTATATAAAAACTGGCATATACTACACTCTGATAGAAACTTACAAGGGGCTGTAGGAGAAAAAACAAGAATTACCTTTTCAAGAGGTCAGAATTTGAAAGACAAACTAGTTAGGAGTAAACTAACTGAACCAAACAAAATCACATGGTTAGGCATTAAACCCCAGTGTAATTTCAGGTTCCAAAGATGTAATGTTTGCTGTTATCATAACGTAGTATCTGAATTCCTACACCCCACAAACAAACAAAAATACAGAATGAAGGAATTCATTAACTGTGATACTTCATTTGTTGTTTATGTTATATGGTGTGGATGTAAGCAACTGTATATTAGACGTACTCAAACAGAAAATCCAAGAACATGTTAGGAATATAATTAATGAGAAAACAGAACAGAACAGAAGTAGGCCTCCATTTTTCACAAAAGCATAACTCAGATCCAAAGAGTCTTAAATTCATGGGAATAGACTAGCAACAATCCCTTAAATATGGAGGTGATAGAACCAATGAACTTCTGAAAAAAGAAAGTAGGTGGATTTACAGACTGGGAACAATGAAACCAGATGGGCTGAATGAACAATGGGATCTGAAGCCTTTTCTGTAGTTAAACTTTTTTATTAATTTTTCACAAGATATACAGACAAACCTCTTACAGTACAGTACAATGTGAGGATTTTTTTTTAAAGAAATTGAGGCAGCATATAATAAGAACATTGCTACAATAATACAAGGAGCTTTTGGTTTAAAATATAGTAAACAATACAGGTCATGTAATTATCATATACTTGACATTTGTAGTGAACTTAAAGCGGATAGTATGATTAGATACGGTTTATATTAAAATGTTACATAATTATATATGATGCTGCAAAAGGGAAAAAGTACATTCTAAAAGGATTGTGGAGTAATAAAGAATGATTGAGAACAGAGTATAGGAAAGAAAAGATATAAGAAAGTTAAGAAGAGAGAGGAAACTATAAAAAAGGGAAAAAGCGAGACTACAATGATGTATCAGTAAAAGGGGAAAATCCATATATATAAGTCCATACATTGGTGTTGGAAGATTTAGATGATTCCAAAAATTAAAAAGCCCTGCCAACAATTGTTATATAACATGAGTCGGTCAGACAAGATATATGTCATAATGGTCCAGAGAGGCATATTGCAATAGTTGGTTAATGATACCGGAAGGGTAGGGATTATGTTGGATCTCCAATCATGAGGATTGTGGCGTTAACTTGAAGGAAAGTATATTTAACCATCTGCTCTTGTAATAAGAAATTTTATAAGAACGGTGATTAAAAATACCAAGAATGCAATGTTTAGGGTCTAGTGTAAAAGGTTGACCTACCACTTTCATTGCAAATCTGTGAGTACAGTGCCAAATCTTTGTATGAGGGACAGTGCCATAAGATATGCATAAATCCCATTGGGGAAACTGCAGCCCAGCAATTGTTATTGTTCAATAAACCCATTTTTGTAATACAACAGGAGTTCTGTACCACAAATGAAGGATCTTGGTTTGAATGAGGAACTCGTTTATCATTAAAAGATTTGTGACAGGAGAGCCAACATCTGGACCATTGTGCATTGGTGATATTATATTGTAGCAAGTACTCCATCTGTTTTTAGCATTGACAGAGTAGTCAGGAAGGATATCACAAATATCTTGTAAACAGTGCTATTTAAATTGGATGTTGTTTTATCCATTTAGAGATGTGCTTATCATACAGAGAATTGATAGAGAAGGGTGTGAGGTAAGAGTTGCATGCGTACTGCTGTAGATATTTCCAAAAATCCTGATGGGAAGATTCCATATGCCTGAGAGGTCGGTGTAAGATTTTAACTTTAATGACTTGGGTTCAAGTATATCCTGCAAAAGAGAATGCCCTTATTTTTCCAGGTACAACAAAAATGGGGTGATTATCAAGAGATATATGGTGGTTACCCCAGATGGGGTGTAAGCTAAGGGTTTGGGGTTAGATTTAATATGCTTGTGAATGATTTTCCAATAGAATATAGAAGCAGCTATGGTAGGGTGAGACTTTAAAGAAGAGGTAAGGTGTTATAAAGGAAAGAAGTCGCCACATTACCAGGACATAAGGATGTTTCCATATTGACCCATAAAGGAGACTGGATGTTGGGTTTGTTAAACCATTTAATTGTTTGAGATGTACGGAAAGCCCATAAGTAGGCTTGGAACCAAGGAAGGCCAAAGCCACCTTTTGACCAATGGGATCTAAGTTTATTACGACTAAATCTAGGTATTTTGCCTTCCCAAATGAAGCTGCCGATAATTTTGTCTATTTTGGTAAGAAAACTAGAGGGCAGTATCAAAGGGATATTGGAAAATAGGTATAATATTTTAGGAGTTATTGACATTTTAATGGCGGAAATTTTACCATTAAAAGAAAGTTTAAGTAGCTTCCATCTATCAAGTGTTGTTTGGAAACTGGTTAACAGAGGGGAAAGATTAGCATCCCATAATTTATTCAATGTCGGGGTGATCCGAATGCCAAGATAAGATATACCTTGGGGGGCCCAACAAAAGCCTAATGAGTTGTTCATGAGGGGACTACAAAGGGTATTCAGTGGTAGCATTTCAGATTTGTTAAGGTTTAGAGCTAGTCCGGAGTGGGAGGTGAAGTCATTCAGTAGTTTAACTAAAGGTTGCCCAGAACTTTCGAGGTTTTCAAGTAAGATAAGGAGATCATCTGCATATGAGAGTGAAGTATAGTGAGAGTTACCAATAGTAATGCCTTTAATTGTACTGGATTGACGTAGGGACACAGAAAGAGGTTCCATGGCAAGTATAAACAATGAAGGCGATAAGGGGCATCCTTGTCTGGTGCCTCTGCTAAGTAAAAGGAGGGGACAAAATAGAGTTCGTGAGAACTCTGAGCTGAAGGGAGGTATACAAAATTGAATCCAAGCACAAAAATTATTTGTAAAGCCTAATGAGATAGCACCTGATATAGATATTCCCAATTGAGAGAGTCAAATGCTTTCTCAAAGTCAATGGCTATTGCAGCTGCAGGGTTTTAAGAGTTTTTGCTTTGTGAATTAAATTGAGTAATGAGCGAAGATGATCGGAACTGTTTCTATTTTTGATAAATCCTGATTGAGAAGTATGGATGAGTTTAGTCATTAAAGATTCTAAGCTAAGAGTTAATAATTTTGCAAAGATTTTTCCATCAGTATTAAGAAGTGAGATCGGTCTATAGTTTGAAGGAAGTAAAGGGTCTTTGTCTTTCTTTGGTAAGACTGTTATGATGGCTTCGGTCATTGTGCATGGGAGTTTCTTTATTAAGGTTGCTTCTTGAATACATTGACTAATACAGGACAAAGAGTCAGATAGGGTTTTATAAAAATCAATAGGGAACCCATCACTGCCAGGTGCTTTACCGTTTTTTAATGATGATAAAGCAGTTTGGATTTCCTGTAAAGTGATTGGTTTATCAAGCACAGCTTTGTCCTGAGGGGATAGGTGGGGTAGATTCAATTTTTCCAGAAAATGTTGTATTAGGTTGGGATTTGTAGTATTAGGTTGCGAGTATAGTTGATGGTAAAAGGATTGCATAATACGATTGATTGAAAGGTTGTCTGTGTGTGTCTGACCTGATGGATCTTTTAGACCTGCTATATCTGAAGCCTTTTCTAAAAGAAAATAAATAACAAAAGAATTGTGTTTTAGAAAAAAATGTATTTGGAAAATGTACACTAATTTATTTCTATCTTTTCTCTTCTCTTGCAAGTAACCAGGTGAATTTATTTATTTATTGATAAAAATCGGATAACAGAATGAATGAATGTCTGTAGATCCCCAAGCCTAAGGAATGGTTCAGCCATGCTGTGGATGGAAGTAGACTTAGGGTGATCACATCTTGACATCTTTCCAATCTGCCATAAAACTGTTTTTTCTATCTATAGGGCTTGAATTGTTACAATATTATGAATAGGCTTCTTTCCTTCCCAGTACCAATCCTCCACTACCACAAAGCCCCCACCCCCTCCCTCCTGCCCCCCCTTTCCTCAGTTCAAATTTTTATGAAATCATTACCACTTCCAGTTATTTTGTATTAGAAACTGATGGGAATATATGTAAGATATAACAAATTTTGTTTAAATATGTATGTAAATAAGAACCCTTAGTGGTATATGTGTTTAAAATACTTACGTCACTTTTTTATGATGTCAGATATGATTTAAATTTGTTTGTGTCCTCACACACAGCCAAACCCCCTTGAAGGCTAGCACGCCAAAGCACAGGGGTTCCTGGCCATGGATTTTCTGGCACTAATAAAACGCTAATTTAGCAGCTAAAACTAAACTGGAGTTCCTCTTACTTTTTTATTTTGTTGGAGTCTTGAGGTTTGCAACCTCCGCAGGAGCACCCCCCTCGCTGTAGTACACTGCTTCTCAACCTTAAGATTACACAATTACTCCTCAGGATAGGGATAGTTGAGGTGGAGGTGTGGCCAAATATATATCCTTCTCCTTCCAGTATCCTACCATGTTCAGTCTCAGTTCCATCCTCATATGAGGCTGTTCTGTTGAAACTTTTGCTGCCTCTCACTGCCCGTATTCATAGCTGGGGCTTACTGCCGCCCAGGGCTCAACCCAACTATAACAACTGACCTTATCAAAAAAAATAACAGACTATGCCCATGCTGGTGAACTTTACATTTTGGGTGCTTTAAACATCAACTGGCTGGCCCCATCCCTTACCAAAGTTTGCTCCAATATAGAATCCCTAAACCTCTATCAACTCATCCAGGAACCAACCCCATTAAATCACAAAACCATTCCCTCCTGGACCTGGCTGTCACATCTCACCCCCACAGGATAGTGGACTCAGGTCTCCTACCTGATACTATAAGCGACCACCCAATGATTTTTGTAGTACGTAAGATACATAGGCCAAAGATCCCTCATAAAATTCTCCTAACTCAATCTTACTCCTCGCTGGATCGTCTCCCTCTGCACCAAGATTTCATACACTCGGACTGGTCCTCTCTCTCTTCTGGCTCCTCAGTAGATGATACCTTAAATTAATTCCACGACAAATTCCTGCACATATGGAACCATCATGTCCCTCTATGTAAGACAAGAGTCCGAGGTAACCACCTACCATGGGTGACCCCCGAGCTTCTGGCATGCCAAAGAGTTTGTGATCTAGTGTGGCATCACTATAAAGCATCTCTCCACCCTAGCAACTACCAACATTACAGGGAGCTCCAGAATGCATGCACTAAAGCAATCCATCTAGCCAGAGCTGAACACTTTTACTCGAACTTCCTAAACAACACTAACAACCTGTCTGAATTTTGGAAGGTAGTACAGTCTCTCTTCTCCCCTGCTACTAAACCTCCCACCCCTATACTCAAGCAAAACCACTCCTCAGTCTCTGAACCCAAGGCTATTGTGGAATGCTTTAATACTCACTTTACAACCTGTGCCTCATCACTCCTGTCAGCTCCATCCCCACTCTCGACCTTTCTGCTACTCCACCCCAACCATCTTCTTCCCTCTGCCACCCCCTCATCCTCATTCTCCCCCACCCCAGTCTCCTCACCCCCTGCTTCCTTCTCCTTCAAACCAATTACTCCTGAAGACACTCTGCAGGTGCTCCTGACTATTAATCCCTCCAAAGGTTTCTCACCTGATGGCCTGGACCCTAAGCTTCTCTCACTTTCTGCACCAGCTTTCGCCTACCCTCTATCTCTCATACTAAATTTATCCTTCTCATCTGCCACTGTTCCATCAGTGTGGAAGCATGCAGTTGTGCTTCTCCTACCTAAGGATGGTGACATGACCTCCCTTGGCAACTATCCACCTACATCTCTCCTCCCTACCTTAGCTAAACCTCAAGAACATCTTGTCCTTGATCAACTCTCTGCCTTCCTCTATGACTCCACTTTCTTCACTCCTTTCCAGTCTGGTTTTGGGAAATATCGCTCCACCTCCACCTCCCTACTGAGGCTGACTGACACCATCTCTGCTGGAATGGATAATGGCCAAATTACCTCAGCCATCTTTGTCATCTTGGCCAAAGCCTTTGACACGGTCTCACACTCCCTTCTGCTGAGCAGTCTCACCTCTGCTGGCCTCGCCTCTTCTACCACACGCTGGTTCAATGTCTACCTGACTGGCAGGTCACAATCGGTCCGTATTGCGGATGCCACCTCATCTGCCCTGCCCTTAAGCACTGGTGTCCCACAGGGCTTGGTGCTTGGTCCACTTCTTTTCTCCATTTTTCTAAATGACCTCCCACGGGTTTGCATGCCAGCTTGCATACAAATGTGTGCAGATGACACAGTTATATATACAACTGGCAAATCCTTCACTGATGTCACTACCAGGCTCCAGTTTGACTTCACTAATGTCCAACTCTGGTTTAGATCTCATCAACTTTTCCTAAATGCCAAGAAGACAGTCTCCATGACCTTTGGCACAAGGCACAGACTAGCTAGGCTAACCAACATGCCCACTTTCCACACCCTTGATGGGACTGAATTAGAGGACACCTCCTCTTTCAGGTACCTTGGTGTCTTACTCAACCAGTACCTCAACATCTCTGTACATATTGATGCCATTCTGAAAAAACTGCATCCCAAACTTGGTGCTTTATACAGAAACCATAGCTGCATCCCGCTTACGGCCAGGTGTGAGTTAGTACAGAAGATGATCCTACCTATATTTGACTACTGCAACATAGTCTACAGGGCCACCCCACAGTTCTCCCTAGCTAGACTGGATACTCTTTTCAGCTCTTTCTGCCACCTTGCCTTTGATGCCCCTACCCTGATCCACCACTGCGATATCTACTGCTCTCTGAATTTTCTTACTCTTACTAACAGACACTAACTTCATGGCACCAAATTCATCTCTAAATTTTGGTTTGGCTCTCTTCCTTCTTACATCTCCTCCTCTTTATTATTCCCAATACTCTTTAAGATTCTGTGGCTCTAGAACCCTGGCAATCCCACACCACACCACTACATCTGGACAAAATGCTTTCTCCTGTCACATGCCAAAACTGTGGAATGCACTCTGCCCACAAATTCTGCATTCCTCTACTATTGGATCACTTGCATCTGCCTTACAAAACTACCTAATCACCAACTGTACTTGCAGTTGACTCCCACCGAGCACTAGCTATCCTCTAATGGCCTTCTAAGGCCATTTGGTAGCAGTGAATGCCCAATCACCATCACCACCTGCACCTCTTAAGTAACTAGCTGCACTTTCTTGTCCTCTTGCACCCGTGGCCCCAAAAATGCCACCTAGCCCAATTGGGCATATGCTTGCATGCGGTAATTCCCAAACTTCTATGATTCTTTATGTGTTCCTGTAATTTGTTCAAGTTCTGTACCTTGCCTGACCGTATGCTATTATCCAAAACTCTGTATGCCTAATTATGTCTGTATTATGGCTAATATACTACAGTGTGGCTCTGTATGTTTTTTGCATATTGTTGATTCTGTTTTATCCCAGCTATCCCTTCCCCCAGGACATTCCGTAAGATGAGCAACTTGTTGCTCAGTGTACCTTTCCTGGTGAAACATTTCGATAAATAAATAAAACAATTCCTGATCCCAGAGGCCCGTCTTACCATAGCCCAAGGTAATTTCCTTCCATTAATGGATTACAGAGCTCCCTTATATATGCATACCTCCACCCATCAACTCAATAGGCTAACTGCAACATACAATAATATCTGCAGATTTGCACTAACTGCACAATACAATGCCCACCACTGTACCCTATACCAGTCCCTTGGCTGGTTCCTCCCCAGGCCTGGAAAGACTATGGCCTCAGATGCCTCATTGACAGGGTCATTAGAGACAGGGACAAATCGCCCCTATTCCCCCTGCTCAAACCAAAAACCTGCCCCCATACCCTAAGAAACTCATCCAGCCTTCTGTTGGACACCTCTCAGATCACCACCTGCCTGGCGGCAAAGCCTTCTCCACAGCTGCCTCAAAACTGTGGAACAATTTGCCCTCCACCCTTCGCTTACTGGACTCCCACCTCTCCTGTAAATCTCGCTATAAAACAGCACTAATGGCTAATGCCACTTGTGCCTGCTTCCCAGAATGACCCACCCCCAGCCTTTTCACAAATTTGCAGTGTTATCCAGAAACCCAATTTCACCCAATAAGATTGCACTCCTATCTCCTGTCTCTTCTTAATAACACAATACTGTCTTGCAATTCCTAAGTAGCTAGGCGTTGCTCTACAAATGCACTGAGCACTGCCATTCATACGATGTTTAACGATGTATTGTTTTTTTTTTTTTACTCAATACTGCATTTTTGGTACACACACTATTGTATCTACTGTACTCTATTCTCTCGGACTGTCATACTTGGATTGAATTGTTTATCTACTGCTCGTAAGGCATTACTGTTATATGTTATATACCTGTACTTTATCACTGTACCACCTTTATGGCCTGGTCCATGCCTGAAAACAGTCCATTGGATCAGTGCACCTACCCGGTAAATAAATGCAAATAAATCAATCAATAAATGAATGCACAGTTAATGCAGAACAGGAAACAGTCACTCCATAGATCAGAAAAAGCACACAACAGATTGCTGTGGACTGTAAGGTCACATTAGAAGCTTGTTAGGTGTTCAGGACCATGAGGGTCACATCAGAAGCTCAATTCCAGGCAACCACCATTCAGGCTAGGCAGGCACAGTCCAAGCCAGGCAGCATAAGTTCGTGGCCAAATCTGGCCTTTAAAAGAGAGGCAGCAACAGTCCTTCCTTACAGGCCAGCGACATCATCACAGGCAGCAAAAGTGACTGTCCCCGCACCTGATGCTGACCTCAGAAACTGGGCAGTCTCTGCACAGGGGCCTCGCAGGACTGGGGGTTGCCCCGGACCCCTGGGTCCCTATGGTTGCCTTCACCTCACGGTCTCTCTATGCCTTCCAGCTAGTGAAACATCATGGGACCAGGGGCTGTACCCAGACCCCTGGATCCCTCACCTCACCGGCTTCACCTTTCCTCCTCAGCTGTCCATCTCTGTTCCTCCTTCTGATCTCTCCCAGACACCATTCCTCCTAGTGGGGTCCCACTCAGAAGCATCCCTGTGAGCTGGCAACAGCACAGCCCACCCCCAAACTGCAGGTCACTGTGGAATCGCTCCTTTCTTTTTCTCTTCTGGCAAATGCTCTCTTCTATCCCTCACAAGGGACTGAATTGAAGTCTGGCAAACACAATGGGGTTCCAAATAAAATGGCAGCCGACACATCCCTCTACCAATTTGGGACACTTAGTGCCACACTGAAAATAAAAAAACACAGAGATCCTGCTGACCAAGCGGGAAGGTGCTCCACTCAGGCCTTATGCCACTCCTTCTCCCCAATCTCCCTCCTTATATCCCCGAGCAGCTCCTCCTTTTAGATAGCCAAAACTACCCACCGAACCCACAGACCTACAGGACATGTAGTCCCAATAAATAACTATTTACATTGTGGTCCTGTCAGCACCAGCTGGCACCGAACTACCCCCCTGAAAATTAAGCAGCCACTCCTTTAAATTTTCTCCACTTGGCAGCCACGCATGTGCAGAGAGTTGGCCTCTATAACTATTTACATTAATTACATTTTTTTTCCCTTTTCCCTCGCGTGATCCCAAGCCTGACTGACCCAGAAAAAACAGACCCAAGACACACTGTGCACCCAGAGGCGCAGAAGCAACCACCCAGCACTTGGCCTGCCCACCAAAGTTGAGCACCAGGCTCCATCATGACTGGAGCTGCAAAAACAGCCACCCAGGACCACAAAGCACAAGTCCCAACAGAGCCACTGACGCAACCAGCACTGCAGCGGCTCCAAAACAAGGAAGCCCACTTGAGGGGCTTACATATGGGTAACCATGTACAGCAAGGCTGCATTTCTAGCAAGGGGATCGGATGGCATTATAAACCTCGAGAGATCTCAGATGTCAGCAGAACACCATGATGGAAACACCATTTTGAACTTGATTAGCCAGACATTATTGCAGTGTTCACAGACTGAGTTGGTGCTTTTACAGTACCTCCAGATTAATTTTCCTGTAGATTACATTATTTCCTTTTGAAACTTAATTACCGTGTTTTCCATATAACTAATGCAAGTCTATGGAATCAATTTCCCTGTAAATGGCTCCATTTCCCTGTAAAATACAGGAACCTCTGTAGACCTGAAAGCCTAGTTGCTGTTACAGTATATAGTCTCAAATAACTAAAAAATAACACAAAGAAACAAGTGGTTTTCTCTGAATAGTTTACTATTCCCAAGTTTATTACCTGGCTCAGAGAAAGAGTTTTGTTCAGCGGAGGTCATTTTTTCAGAAAACCACTGAAGCTGTGTGTTTAGCATCGCCATTCAGAAGTGTAAAAAGGGAACTTTTTAGACCAGGCACTTGGGGAAATTATTTGGCATGAGTTTCTGGCATCTGCAAGTTGCTGCATCATATTAGTGATTAGAGGTGGGCAAAGTTGGCAAACTTTGCTGTGTGGATTAATCTACAAATTTTGTGGAATTTCACGAATTCTGCATGGTGAAGTTCTGACATGAAGTGCAGAATTTCACCCACGGATGGCGGAATTTTGCCAGCGAATGGTGAAAATTCACTGAAATTCTGCACGTCGTAGGCAAAATGCCACACTTTGTGGTGAAACTTCGCCATTTCGAAGTTTCTGAAGGTGGGGATAAATTTGCCGAACTCCATGGAGGTGAATTTCTGCCGCTTCATGGCAAATTCCCCTGCAAATTTAAACTTCGGCTCACCTCTAATAGTGATGTCACTACTATGGTACAACTGATTTTAACTGTGGTACAACAATATTTTTTAGTGTAAGGGTTTCCATTCACAATAAACACTAACCATATACTACATCTTGTTTCCCGTGCAGTCTCTTGCATCTACTCATTCCCACAGCTGGGTGAACTGGAGCACTGAAAGGTTAAATGACTTGCCCAGCATACATTAGTGAATATTTAGCTCCAACAGGGGTCAACCTACTATGTTCCAGTACCCAATCCAGTGCTCTAACCACTAGTTCACAATGCCTCAAGACTGACCCCAGGCATTCCTCTAAATTCTCTTTGCATCCCAACACTATTTCTGCTTCTATTGCCTCTTCAGACAGCCCCTCGCCAACATCACTATCACATCTGGCAAGTAATACTTCCTAACCTCCAACTATACCATTCAGTCTTTCAGATTTTATTTATTTATTTATTTATTTATTTATTTCAAAAGGTTTATTTCAGAAGACTCATTTCAAACTGTCATTCTGTGCCCATGCATCCCTGTTCTTGCTTCTAAAAGACATAGAATGAGCTACTTGCACGTACAGTACCTGCTCTACATCCGTTAGTATTATAGACACTCAAATCATACCCCGCCAGCCTTCTCATTTCTGGTGAAAAAAGCCCCAGCCGCTGTAATTTCTGCTGGTATTAATTGGGACTGGGCGAGTTGGCTGTGACCTGTGTCTAATTTTGACTGATCTTTTCCCAAAAGGTTCTGGCTTGCTCTGGTTTGCTAAAACTGCTTAATTTCCAAGACAATGCCAGAACCTGGTCAGAGGCAGATCTAGACCAAGTCAAAATACAGGATCAGGTTGCCTGTGCTCCCCCTTGATAAGGTTTTTCTTTATGTCATTGAATGTTTGACATGCTGTTTTGTAGGGTTTTTCCTCCATTCATTTCTCATTTTTAACATGAATAGTGCTCCAAACTTACTTAATTATCTGGACCAGGTCATAACAGGTCCAGTGGCAGATCCGAACATGGTCAATGGAGTGGACTGGATTAGATCAGAGTCAAGTCACAAATAACTCTGATCTGCAGAGTCAGGTTGAGGCAATCCAGTCAGGGCAGGAGGAGGGGGTTGTGGTCCTGATCTGACACAGAGCCAATCTGCCCCTGCTTAATATTATTTCCCCCAGAACCCTGATAATTCTAACTGCCCTGCTATGTTCCTTCTTCAGTTCTACTATGCCATTACTATGGTGTGGTGGCCAGAACCACACACTGTACTATGTTGCAGCCTAACTAGTAGAGACAGTGTCACATCTCTAGTCTTGCTCTCTGTTCTCTACTGGATGTACCCCAGTTGCCTGTTCCTTTTGTGTAGTAATGTTTGGAGTGCTTTTAACTATCCTAATGAGATGTGATGGATAGCCCATCTCTCCAAGTCTGGATCCAAGATCCTATCTAGCAGAATTTGGATTTCAGATCTTTGTTTAAATAGTGGGATCCTAGGGTGAATGGTGGATGCAAGGTCAGATGTCTGCCTCAGATCCCTCAGATCCAAGATCAGATAGAATCATAGAAACATGGAAACTAATGGCAGATAAGGGCTGCTGGGCCCACCCAGTCTGCCCATTTTTATTATCTTCATTTCTGCTGCAGACCCTACTTTAGCCATGGCACTGTCTCTTTTCCCCTTCCTTACCCCAATGATTCCCTATCTCATGCATTTTTGAACCCCACCACTGTTTTCACCCCCCACTGACTCTGCTGGCAGGCTGTTCCAGAAATCCACCACCTTTTTTTGTGAAGAAGTACTTCCTCACATCTCTCCTGAATCTACCTCCCTCCAGCTTCATAGCTGTCCCTTGTTCTAGAGCACTTTTTCTCTGACAAAATACCCCCACCTGTACCTTATTAACACCAGTGAGGAATATAAAGGTCTCTATCATATGCCCTCTGTCCCATCTCTCCTCTAGGGTGTACATATTGAGCTCCTTTAGCCTCTCCTCATAGGACTTTTGATGCAGACCCTGCACCATTTTGGATGCCCTCTTCTGGACTGCCTCCACTCTGTCTATGTCTTTCTGGAGATGTGGTCTCCAGAACTGGACACAGAACTCAAGTTGGGGTCTTACCAGTGATCTATATAGGGCAACACCACCTCCCTCTTCCTGCTGGTGATATACTTACCTATTCATCCTAGCATCCCACTAGCTCTCCCGACTGCCTTGTCACACACTGCCTGGGCATCTTTAGGTTATCCGATATGGTTACCCCCAGGTCTCTTTCCCGTTTGGTCATTGTTAGTATCAGTCCCTCCATTTTGTATTCCACCCCAAAGTTTCTATCGTCCAAGTGCATTATTTTGCATTTTATCCATACCCTTGACCACTCCTCCAGTTTTTCTAGATTCCCCCCTCCCCCCGGAGCATCTACTCTGTTGCAGATCTTGGCATCATTCACAAAGAGGCAGCCCTTCCCTTCTAGCTTCCCCACTATGTCACTTATAAAGACAATAAAGAGGACTGGTCTCAGCACTGACCCCTGAGGTATCCTGCTGGTCACCCTCCCTTCCTCGGAGTGAACTCCATCAACCACTACCCTCTGTCTCCTATCCCTAATCAGTTTCTTACCCAGGTTACCACCTTATTGTCCACTCCCAAATTACCCAATTTGCTTGTGTAACCCCCCTGCAAATGGGGGTTCCCAAAAGACTTCCAGGAGCTTGCTTGAATGCTCCAAGCCTGAATGGTGTTTGGCGTTTAAGCCATTTATCAGTGAGTGTTTTTAGAACCTCTGGTACTGTCTCTTTAAGAGCTGTCTGCTTGCAGACATAATTAGTTTGTATGGGGGACTGTGTGTTTCTTTGATTGAGTACCACTCAAGCTGCTGCCAATTCACCCCATTTTGCAGTCACTAGGAGTGCAAGAACCTGTCTGAAAGATGTAACTGATTGCCAGAAATCATTTACAGTAATAATAAAATTACAGTTTGTCTAACCTGCTTTTGCAGTCAGAACTGTCTGCCTAGTTCCCCATTCTGGTTTTGAACTGCTGAACTGGACCAACAGTGGGGTAAACTAGCTCTAAATGATGCCTTGACGAATCAGAACTTGGGACTCATAATCTGAGCCAGCCACAAGAGGATTGTAGGGCAGTGACTCTGGGAGATGTAGTTTAGACTTCGCCTTTTTGGACCAACAGCAGCAGTTCTATTGTGAGACAGCCAATCCAGTCAAGAACTGGGAGGAACTCAAAGGAAGTGCCGGTTTTGTCTGTTGGGAGTTTCAGTTTGAGATCTGAAAGTGAAGGGAAAGAAACCTGTGCTCCTTCAGTGCACAGTTTCAGTCAAAAAAGCGTGTGCAAGGCCCAGAGTTCCGGTCTACAACTTGTGTAACTGCTTGTTAGGACTGAACTCCGTCCTGTGAAAAGAATCAAAGGATCTCTGAAGAGTAGAAACCAGGCTCACCCTGTAGAAGACTGAAGAAATTGTTGAATTACACTCGGTCTGTCAGGAACTGAATCTGCTGTGTGTTCTCCTGGTTATTGTGCAGTAATTGCGATTGGGATACAGATGCAGCCTGCCTGGTATAGTGCTTTTTTTACCATATAAATGTGTGAGGAGTCTCTTGGAGATCAAAAGTAGCCCTGCTGACATTGAAGGACCATATCTTTCTTTGGAGGTCGGAGTACTAATTGGGTCGCTTCCTGTTGAATTGCCACATTAAATCCAAATGGAATTACTGTACTGTTGACTGTTTAATTTTCCTTTTCTCAGTGGAAAGGGCCCCTACCAGCTGCCACGGTTTGGACTAGCTACTAGGGCCTGGGTACCCAGGGACAGTAACTGGTAGGGATAGGCCTGCACAGAGCCATAGGTAGATAGTAAAGTGATAAGCTAATTAACCTGATTTCCCCTGTCCTTGTTATATCCCCTAAATAAATCAGAGCTGTTTGTTTCAACAAAGTTATACTGCCTGAGGTATTTGTTCATGTTAAAGTACTGTACTGTGATTGTTGCACTGTATCTATTTTACAGGATGTCCCGGTGCCTGAACCAGCCTTGGGGGTAAGTGTATACTGTGAAGGTAATTCTGCTATATTGTGTGGGCCACTAGTGGGAAGAAAGGGGGTTGCAGTGTCCCAGAGGGCTGTGACCAAGTAAGTTTAACTATTGCAACCCTGACCTCTGGGTGGAGGCACCCGCCATTGGATCCAGGCCCTCAACCTGTTAGTGGCAAATCAGGCAGGGGTAGTAGCCCTGGGATAGCGCCATCTAGGGTTACATTTTGGAGGCTCACCGCTGGGATTGTGTGTCCTCTAGTGGCCATATTTACAAACCACTGTTAAGGGAAAAATAAATAAATAAATAAATGGGTACCTCACAGAAGTGGCTGTGCACCGGCTGGTGGAGGGTGTACTGGGGAGGAGATCGACCTTCAAAATGCTATGCTTATCCTGGACATCCCCTGTATCAATACGGACACTGTGCAGGGAGTACTTTCCAAGGTGGAAGGTTTACAAAATCCTGTGGTGGTGGGTCGGCACGCTAATCTGCTCACCCACACTTTCCTGGCCCTAGTAGAGTTTAAGGATCCCATAGATAGCTCCAAAGTACCACAGACCATTACCCCAGAGGGAGCCCTCACTGCTTGAGAGTGATAACTAAGGACAGTAAAGACCCGGGGGAATGAGCCCCACCACTATCTGGAAACTTTGAGGAGAAATTTACAATGGTTGCTGGGAGAAGGGAAACTGTGGAGGACTTGAAGAAACTATTCTTCCACCTGAGGGTGTTCCTCCCCAACACCCTCTCCTGCTCCAGTACCCGTAATGGTGGCTGAACCAATGCAGACTCCTATTTCTGCACCTGCCATTAGTCACGACTCACCAAGGTTGAGGATCTTCTGGCACCCTCCCACCCCCCAAGGGAGGATGACTGGGAGACCTGATAGACTATGTTGCCCCTAAGTGCTAGAATGGCAATGCTCGGAAGCCGAAAGCGAAAGAGGGTTAGTGAGAGCCCAGGTCCTGCCCTGGCTACCATCCGTGCTAAACGGGCCAGTAACCCTGAAGCGACTGCACAAGTTTATCTTTGAGGCCTGGAGAATGTGTATGGGAGCCAGATTCTGATGAGGACCTATGGTGGAGAGTAAGAAATGACAACAGTACCAAGGGGAGGAGTTGTCTGTATGTCTCTCGGCTGGAAAAATTGTTGCAAGAATGCCTCAGAAAGGGTAGTTTGCCAGCGATTGAACTGGACCGAACCAGACTGGACAGAATCCTTAAGTCTGCCCCTTTCTCAGAACTGCTGTTGCTTCAGTTACGCCTGGCAAATCGACTGGAATCCCCACCTCCTATGATGAGTTAATGAGAGAAATTGAGGAGTTGAGAAAGGCGACCTCGGGAGGGACCTGCACCAATAGCTGTGGCTATGACCGAGTGACTGAGGGTGGCCCATCAAGTGAAGTTCAGGGGCAGAGGTTGGCAGTCAATGAGTGCTCTGATAAGGAAAAGATATGCCACAATGGGGCTTAACTGTTGAGAGAGATCCGGGAATTCAAAAACAGTCCTTTATGAAGGCCACGCCTGCAAGTACGGGCCCCACCTATATCCGACTGCATTCGCTATGGGGTGGGATACCCACCCATGTATCTCCTGCTGATAACAGCTCGAACCTCGATTCCTTGACCATGGAAGTGGAGAAACTGACGAGATGTCTCCAAATGCTTATCACGCAGACAGAGATGGCACCAGGTTTTCAGTTAGTAATACCCCGCCCTGGCTCCCAGTGTGGCACCTCGGCCAGCTCAAACTCCAAAAAGTATGTTTTGCTATAATTGTGGGAAGGATGGGCACATGAAAAGGGAATGCCAATCCCCAAAAGACACTGACAAAGTTGCATATAGGCTACAAGGAGAGCTTCGGAGAACAAATCAGTGGTTAAGAGGTGCACGAAATGATCCCAGTGAGGGCACCAAAAATGCTAATTCACGTCCCTTTTGTGGCAAGGTCAGTTGCCCAGGCCCCACCACCGCCTCTCCAGACTGGTCCAGAATAGTGGGTCCCTCCATGGAGACCACTGTAAAGGTAAATGGAGTGTCTACAAGAGCTGTATTAGACAGTGGCCCCAAGTGACAATTATGTTTCAAGATTGGTATCAGAAGCATTTGTCAGACGTATCTTACAACCATTAGAAGGACTGTATGTATGGGGGTTATGAGAAGGCCACCCTTTTTCTGCATATCCGAATTTGGCTGTCTTTCCCACTCCGTGGCTGGAGTGGTCAACAAGTAGAGACCCTAGCCTTAGTGTGTCCCTCCACTGACTGTATGATGGTGTCCCTTTGTTGATTGGAACAAATGCTCATATGTTCAGAAGGCTGGCACATTTGTGTTATGGAAAACAGGGTCAAAGACTAGTAGAGCTTTAAGAGTTCCGGCTTTAATTAAGAAGGCCTATGAGGCACAGAGAGATGCTAAATATAGAACCAGAGGAACCGGTCGGAATTGTATGGAAGAAGGATCCTGAGTCTCGATCCTGGCACCAAATGCCCAGTGTACCTTACAGGGAGAGGTCCGTGATCAGAAAGGATGTTAAGAATAAAATATTAATGTTGGATGCACCAGGCGATGGAAAATTGCCAGAGGGATGGCTGGTCATTTAGTATTTTGCCCGCATAGCCTACAAGGTTATGCCAGAAGGGTAATGGTCCAAGTTCATAATGTGTCTGAGAGACATTCGAGAAAATAGAGGTTGCATCCTGGCTAATGTGCATTGTGCAGACACTGCAGTGCTACCCAGCAGCAAGAGTTCAAGGAAGAATGACAGAGTAACGCCTGACTTGTTTGATTTCGGCAACCCCGCTGCCAGCTGAATGGAAAGTGAGGATCAGTGAGCTTGCCCAGAGAGACCAGGTGTTTTCTTTAAAGGAATGGGACGAGGATGCGTGCAAGGAGCTGAGCACAATATCCCGCTGCATGACGAAAAGACCATTTCGTGAGAGGTCTCGACGCCTGGCACCTGCTGATATAGATGATGTGAGACGGCATCTGCAAGAGATGTTAGCGGTTGGTAATACAAGAATCCAGTAGCTCTTATGCTTCCATTGTGGTAGTGGAGAAAAGAATGGACAGTAAGGATGTGCGTGGATTATCGCACCTTAAACCGGGCGGACTATCCCTGATCAGTACACAATGCCCCGCATTCAGGATGCTTTGGACTGCCTAAACGGGAGCAAGTGGTTCTCTGTGCTGATCTCCGCAGGGTTACTACCAGATCCCGATGGCCCCAGAGGACCGTGGAGAAGACAGCCTTTATCTGTCCGCTTGGCTTCTATGAATTCATGAGGATGCCTCAAGGATTTCAGGTGCCCCAGCCACTTTTCAACGATTGATGGAGCGTGCAGTGGGACATGAACTTACTAGAGTGCCTGTATACCTAGATGATGTTATTGTGTTTGGCAGCTCACTGGAGGAACATGAGAGCAGATTATTTAAGGTATTGGATCGACTGGAGGACTTTGGCCTTAAACTGTCCCTTGATAAGTGTCAATTCTTTCAAACATCAGTAAAGTATGTGGGACACATAGTATCCACCGAGGAATAGGACGACCCAAGTAAAAGTTGAGGCCTTGACACCTGGCCACAGCCCAAAAATCTAAAAGAACTGCAAAAGATTCCTTGATTCTGTGGTTATTATCGGCGTTCATCAAGGACTATTCAAGAGTGATCCGCCTTTACTTAACTCACTAAGGGTATCCCCAACCCACAAAAATACTCAAAAGTCAGCGTCCTCAAGACTGAAAGAGTGTATTTTCATCCGAGTGAAGTATTTGGGGCCCTTTGGACTCCTGATTGTGAGACTGCTTTTCATGAGATCATATATCAACTTACCCATGCTCCAGTGCTGGCCTATGCCGATCCAAGAAAACCCTACGCCCCTGTACACTGATGCTAGCTTGCAAGGGTTGGGGGCTGAAGATACCAAGAGCACGAGAATGGCCTGAGACCAGTGGCCTTTGCCAGTAGAAGCCTGACCCCATCCGAAAAGAACTATCCTGTACATAAGTTAGAGTTCCTAGCTTTGAAGTGGGCTATTGTTGACCAATTCCATGAGTACTTGTATGGGCTAAAATACTAGTAAAACTGACACAATCCTTGACCTATGTGCAGACCTCAGCTGTTGATGCCACTGGCCACAGGTGGCTTTCTGCATTATCTACATATGACTATGCTCTCGAATACCGAGCAGGTCTGAACCACATAGATGCTGATGCTCTCTCCGAGGCCTGTTCCCCAGAATGATTGGGTCCGATTGGCAGAACCTGACATTCGGGCACTCTGCCGGAAGTTTGACAGGGAGGAACAATGTCCACGGACGCAGTGGACTGCATGGTGGATTGCTTGGGACCCTCTGAGAATTGCATACCTGCTGCTTATTGCCACTTTTCTGCACAGACATTGGTGCACTGCCTCAGCTGGACAATGACAGTATTCAAGCGGGCTCAATCCTCGCGATCCCATGATCAAATCAGCTTTAGAAGCCCTCTATGCAGGAAAAGATGTGTCCAAATTACGCTTCCACTGATTTGAGAACTGCACTGTTATACAAAGAAGGTCCTAAGTTGAAACTGATCAATAAACTGTTATATAGAGAAACAGTAGACAGAGGGGACAAGTAGACAAACAACAACTGGTGCTGCCCACTGCCTTCGAGACTCAGTATTGAGGTCCTTGCACAACCACATGGGGCACCTTGGTATAGACAGAACACTTGACTTGGTGAGATCCAGATTCTATTGGCCTAAGATGGGGCTGATGTGGAGCAACACATACGAACTTGTAGTCGCTAGCTACAGAGGAAAGCTTTGCCCCAGAGGGCTGCCCCTTGTTAACATAACCACCAGTGCACCCATGGAGCTGGTCTGTATTGATTTTCTGAGTTTGGAGTCAGATCAAAGAAATATCAGTAATGTGCTGGTGGTCACTGACCATTTCACGAGATATGCCCAAGCTTTCCCACCAAAGACCAGAAAGCATCCACTGTAGCCAAAGTACTCAGTAGAAAACTTTTTGTTCACTATGGGGCTCCACAAAGAATCCATTCTGATCAAGGAGAGACTTTGAGAGTCGTCTGATCAAAGAGATGCTTTCTCTGTGGGGAGTGAGAAAGTCCAGAACCACTCCGCCACCCCAGGGGACCCATACAGCCTGAACGTTTAACCGCACTTTGCTAGATATGCTAGGCACTCTGCACCCAAAGGACAAGCCTAGATGGAGCCAACAAATTAGCACCCTGGTACATGCTTATAACTGCACCAAAAGTGATGCCACTGGGTTCTCCCCACCGCCTGATGTTTGGAAGAGAAGCTCGACTCACCGGTAGATGTGTGTTTGGGGTCTCTCCTGATGGGGTTCAAGCTGACAACTATTTACAGTATGTGCAAAAGTTAAAGGCCCAGCTAACTCATGCGTACCAACTGGCTCAAACCATGGCTGCCAAAAGAAATCTGGCCAACAAAGAAAGGTATGATAAAAAGGTGAAAGCACAGGAACTCCAGGAGGGAGATCGGGTATTGCTAAGAAATCTGGGACTGTATGGCAAACACAAGATTGCTGACAGATGGCACCATCTCCCTCACATTGTAGTGGGCAAACTAGATGATCTGCCAGTGTACAAAGTAAGGCCTGAGAACAATTCAAAAGATGTAAAACAATGCATAGAAATCATTTACTACCCATTGGACAAATCCTGATTGAGTCTGAGCCCCAGAAGATGCCCTCTGGACCAGTGACTAGAGCTGCTGCTAAGAAAAGATCAAGGAAGTCTGCACCTACAGAAGCAGAGTTAAAGTGTTCCCCTGCACAAGTCCCAGTTGAGCATGACTGTCAGTCCATATCAGAAGAAAGTGAGAGTGACTTTGAATACTATCCTTCTTACGAACTGAGTCAATTGTTTCGGGCAATCCCCAGTCAATACTGGAGACAAAGCTGGGCCTTCTGGACTGTCTATGCCCCAGCTTCATCCCTGGAGTCAATGCTCCAGAAAGTGAAGTGCAAAGCATCAGATCAGATGAAATGGAATCATTGTGCATGGTTGAACTGTTTGAGCTTTCAGGAGGAAAATGATAGATTGGGGCAGACTGGTGATACACCAACAAGAAGAGTATTTTGAGTGCCCTGACAGTCCACTGCCAGTGTCCGAAAGCTCTCCATGCGAGCCAAATGTTGTGGACTCAGAAACTGTAACTCCTGGAGCTGAAAGTGCCCCAAGTTCTAGCCTCTCTACCCCATGGAGACTCCTGACAAGTGTGGACAATGCTGAAAATGAGGCTCAGAGTGCAGAGACTGTAACAGTTCCCCCTAGAAAGACTGGTCGAGCTGTAAAGCCTGTGGTGCACCTCAGTTATGATTCCCTGGGAGGCCTGTGGATTTGCCCTCAATGTTGTCCATAAAGGAGTGTATGTGTCCCCGAGCTCACTGCCCAAACTGAGCATCAGTGCTAACTCCAAGTTACTTGTGTTGCCCTCTTATGGTGCCCTTGCCCCATCCAGCCCCAAGGTAACTGATAGGAAGGGTCCTCTCTTCAGGTTTCATGTACAAGAGGTAATAACTTGAGTTATGGTACAATGTGTGTGTTATACTGTGTAAAGAGTGACGACTGCAATGTTTCAGAAATGGTTCTTGGTAAAATGATGTATTGACTGATGATTACATGTGTGAGCCTAATGCAATGTATATGGTTGCAGTTGAAACTTATGGGTACTTGCTTGACGCGGACGCCAAGCTTTTCCAAGCCAGGAAGGGTGTAACCCCTGCAAATGGGGGTTCCAAAAGACTTCCAGGAGCTTGCTTGAATGCTCCAAGCCTGAATGGTGTTTGGCGTTTAAGCCATTTATCAGTGAGTGTTTTAGAACCTCTGGTACTGTCTCTTTAAGAGCTGTCTGCTTGCAGACATAATTAGTTTGTATGGGGGACTGTGTTTCTTTGATTGAGTACCACTCAAGCTGCTGCCAATTCACCCCATTTTGCAGTCACTAGAGTGCAAAGGAACCTGTCTGAAAGATGTAACTGATTGCCAGAAATCATTTACAGTAATAATAAAATTACAGTTTGTCTAACCTGCTTTCTTTGCAGTCAGAACTGTCTGCCTAGTTCCTCATTCTGGTTTTGAACTGCTGAACTGGACCAATCAGTGTGGGGTAAACTAGCTCTAAAATGATGCCTTGGACGAATCAGAACTTGGGACTCATAATCTGAGCCAGCCACAAGAGGATTGTATGGGCAGTGACTCTGGGAGATGTAGTTTAGGACTTCGTGCCTTTTGGACCAACAGCAGCAGTCTATTGTGAGTGACAAGCCAATCCAGTCAAGAACTGGGAGGAACTCAAAGGAAGTGCCTGGTTTTTGTCTGTTGGGAGTTTCAGTTTGAGATCTGAAAGTGAAGGGGAAAGAAACCCTGTGTCCTTCAGTGCACAGTTTCAGTCAAAAACGTGTCAAGGCCCAGAGTTCCGGTCTACAACTTGTGTAACTGCTTGTTAGGACTGAATCTGTCCTGTGAAAAGAATCAAAGGATCTCTGAAGAGTAGAAACCAGGCTCACCCTGTAGAAGACTGAAGAAATTGTTGAATTACACTCGGTCTGTCAGGAACTGAATCTGCTGTGTGTTCTCCTGGTTATTGTGCAGTAATGCGATTGGGATACAGATGCAGCCTGCCTGGTATAGTGCTTTCTTTTTACCATATAAATGTGTGAGGAGTCTCTGAGATCAAAAGTAGCCCTGCTGACATTGAAGGACCATATCTTCTTTGGAGGTCGTGAGTACTAATTGGGTCGCCCTGTTGAATTGCCACATTAAATCCAAATGGAATTACTGTACTGCTGACTGTTTAATTTTCCTTTTCTCTGTGTGAAAGAGGCCCTACCAGCTGCCACGGTTTGGACTAGCCACTAGGGCCTGGGTGCCCAGGGACAGTAACTGGTAGGGATAGGCCTGTGCACAGAGCCATAGGTAGATAGTAAAGTGATAAGCTAATTAACCTGATTTCCCCTGTCCTTGTTATATCCCCTAAATAAATCAGAGCTGTTTGTTTCAACAAAGTTATACTGCCTGAGGTATTTGTCTTGTTAAAGTACTGTACTGTGATTGTTGCACTGTATCTTATTTTACAGGATGTCCCGGTGCCTGAACCAGCCTTTGGGGTAAGTGTATACTGTGAAGGTAATTCTGCATATTGTGTGGGCCACTAGTGGGAAGAAAGGGGTTGCAGTGTCCCAGAGGGCTGTGACCAAGTAAGTTTAACTATTGCAAACCCTGACCTCTGGGTGGAGGCACCCCATTGGATCCAGGCCCTCAACCTGTTAGTGGCAAATCAGGCAGGGTAGTAGCCCCTGGGATAGCGCCATCTAGGGGTTACACTTGTTACCAGTCTCGCATGTAGAACGGTGTCGAAAACCTTGCTGAAATCCACAGAAAAAGGACTAGTGTCCCCCCTCCTCCAATACAATCTTGTGGTGCCATTATGTGGTCCTTTCTCTTCTACTGTGAACACTGAGCAGAAGTGTTTATTTAAGATGTCTCTCTTTTCCTGGTCCCTCTCTATACAGTCCCCCCCTTAACCATGCAGTTCCACCCTTTGTCTTTCTTTTTTCGCTAACATACCTAAAACATATCTTGTCTCCCCGGATACTGCCTGAGCTATTCTTTCTTCTGTTTACACCTTTGCCCTCCTTACTGTTTCCCCTGCCTCCCTCCTTTTTCCTGATATACTTTCCTAGGATATCCTCCCCTCTCTGGGTCATCTTTTACCTTCTGAATGCCACTCTTTTAGTCTTTGCTAAATCTAAGGTTGGATAATGGGCTCTGAAGTTGGATTTCTGCCTTGAATCTTGGATAGTCACTTTGGATAGTTGGTATCCTATTGGATCCTAGGTGACGAGATCTAGTAGTCGGATACCAGCAGTATCCAATACCATCTGTGATATCTGATAGTATCCAATTTCATCAAGTATTACTGAGCAACACGATATTTGTGTTATCTAGAACACCCTCCCCAAACCTCATTCCTGCTCTGATATTTCAATGGCCTTCCCATTCAGGGTTTACCTCTATTATATAAGACTTGACAGTTGATTGATCAACCTTAAACATATTCATTTAATGAACTCAGTAGTGTAGAAACAGTGCAACATCTGCCATGCTTGGCTGACTAGCGAATCGTGTCCCGGCTGTCTAAGCTGTCATCCCAGTTGTGCCTTTCATCTTGCACATTTTTAGTTTATCCTGTGAACTCCCATCTGCATAAGCGTTAACCCCCTCTCCCCCATTTACAAAAGTTATGTGTGACAAAGTCCTCAAAACATCATGGTCTGCTTAATGTTCAAACAAGCTTATCCCTGTCCATCAACAGAGGTTCCTCCTCAGGGACTGCTTCCATCCACTCCATGACTCTCTTATCTTGCCTAACATAATCAACCAATAATTACCTTTTGACAAGTAAATTGATTCTTTAACTTAAGAACTGTGACAAGAATTACCCATATTATACAAGAAAACAGTTCTTTTCTTTTTTATGCTCGACATTGTGCTTGCGCTAAGCAAACATATTGGTATGACAGTGGAGTTTGAGAGGTATATTACTGTCGGTCCAGTGCAGAGCAGCCTGCAAGGGGTTTGACAGTGTCAGACCAATCATCAGCCAGGCTGATCAAAACACTCTTTTGGTCTTTGCCGGGCAGAAACTTCATGTAGTTTAAAGAAAAGAGCCGCCCAAACCATAGGACAGCAATTTCTTTTGATCTCTATAAGCTGCCCAGCAAGTAGAGCGGATCAGCGTCATGATCCACCTGCTGTGGTCCTCCCCCCAATGAAAAAAAATCCCTCCCACTCTCTGCCAAGTATCCCTCCCACATCTCATTGCTTCCCCTTCTTAATCTTCTGACTGTGGGGTGCCCATTCCCCAGTGCTGGCTAGTACCCACCTACTCTGCCCGTTTTCACTGTACAACTCTGGAGAGCCCACCCACTTCTTGGTCTCTCTGTGGCATTCAACACTGTAGACCATGATATACTGTTGGAGCACCTGCGGTTCATCTGTGAACTGTCTGGTACAGTCCTCAGATGGTTTTGATCTTTCCTCGAGGGTAGGACTCAGAGAGTGGAGTCTGGAATTTATTCCTCAGCCCCTCTCCTCCTATCCTGTGGGGTGCCACAAGGTTCCATTTTGTCTCCCATGTTGTTTGCAGTGTATATGCTGCTGTTGGGAGAGTTTATAAGGCGGTACAGTTTGAGTTTTCACTGCTATGCAGATGATACTCAACTGTACATGTCCTTTGTACCTGGTCAGGACGTATCCCTCTCAGTGCTTAACAACTGTTTAGCTGATATCCAGGATTGGATGAGTGCGAGCTGGCTGAGGTTGAACCCAGCTAAAACTGAGGTGCTGGTCGTGGATCCAGATTGGCGAGAGGCGGGTTTGTCAGTGGGATTACCCTCTGGGCTATGGCTTGAGGGTGTTCAGCTGACTGCCTCAGACCGGGTGTGGAACCTGGGCATTATGGGGGCATATTGTGGGGGTGGAGACTTGCCGCGGAGTAAAGAAGCACCTTTCGCTAAGAAGGGCTAGAGTATGAAGCGCCACCCAGTATTGGAATATCTGTCTGCAAATGGGGAAGAGAAATGGGTTGCTTATATATGTTTTAAATGTCTGCCAAGTTAAGTATTTTTATCTATTTAATTTTGCTTAGATATATTAAGGTGGAGCCTATTTTACTATTGTCTTTATTGGTTTAATGTAGGTCAGGTTGTTATTTTGTGCTATTTTATAGTGCTTAAATAGCAGCTTGTGCTTTTTAGTTGAAATGTTTAGGAATTATGTGGGAGGATCTATGGGGATTAGGATTACCTATAGCCACTCGTTGCTTTATGGTTTACGCCCCTCTATCCCCCTTTCTGTGTCTGATACTATTGCTAGACGTTGTCAGGAAGTGGGGATTGTAGGGGGTTATGTTGATTATTGGCAGCGAGGTGATCAGGCTGTGGGTGATGGTAGGATTGAGGTCCTTAGGTCCAGGAGGCGCCCCGGGTTGCGACGGGCATCTGGGAGAGGCCAGACGTGGTTTGTGCCCATCCCCAGGGAGTTCACCAGTCCGAGTGGCCAGGTAGCCTGTGGGGCTGCACCACCCTCCAATCCTCTGAGGGCAGTGTTGTGCAATGCCAGGTCGATCAGGAACAAGACGGCAGTTGTTGCCGCCTTGATTTCATCGGTCGATCTGGCTTGCATCCTGAGAGACCTGGGTGGTGATGATGCAGGCCCTATTTTTGAGGCTGCGGTCCCTTCCGGGTATACCATGGTACATTGCCCCAGAGTGAATCGCAGGGGTGGCGGTGTAGCCATCTGTTTTAGATCCGGTTTGACCTTCACCGTGCACCCAGTGGAAGCTCCGGGTTCTTTTGAGTGTGTGACTATCCGCGGTGGTCTCGGCGCGGGCTGCAGGATTTTCCTCGTCTATCGCCCTTCTGGCCCGATGGGGAATTTCCTGCAGGAGTTTGCCAAGTTCACTGCTGGTGAAATATTGGGATCCCCCAGATGTATCTTTCTGGGGGATTTCAATGTTTGGGTGGATGATGGTGATCAAAGATGCGGCGGCAACTTTTGGCGGAGTATGTCCTCTCTTGGACTGACGGGGGTCGTTGCTGCACCCACCCACCAGGACGGCCACATGCTGGACCTGATGTTTTCACTGGGGCTTGAGATCACTGATCTCGGGATTGATCGGGTTTCTTGGTCCGATCGCTGCACGGTGAAGTTCACATTTGGGGCTCCCGCCATAAGCCCTTCCCCTGCTGAGATGATTAGCTGTCGCCCTTTGCGGGGTCTTACCCCTGAGGGTTTTTTGGCGGCAGCTAAATTATCTAGTGTGGGTGCTGCATGCGTCGGAGGAGTTGGTGCCGGCGTTGACACCTATAATAAGGTGCTCTCAGCACCATCAACTCCCTACGCACCTGTCATTATGCGACCCAGAACCTCATACCTGAGGTCCCCATGGTTCGATGGGGACCTCAGGGAGATGAAGAAGATGGGTCGGAGATTGGAGCGCTGCTGGAGAGGATCCCGCCTGGAGGTGGACAGACTGGTCCTGCGTACGCACTATCGTGCGTATCAGGAGGCAATCAATCGTAAGAAGGCAGTGTTCCTGTCCAGTGAGATTGCTGCCGGGAAGAATCGACCAGCTTCACTCTTCCGGATTGTAGACAGACTTCTTCATCCTCTCTGCCTGCAGCCTAGGAGGGTTTTTTACACTGAAGATTGTGAGGAGTTTGCTCGGTTCTTCTCGGACAGGGTGTCCATGATCCGGCGGGATGCCTCTTCAGCTAGCAATACCATAGCTAACAGTGGTCGCCAGATGTGTTCTGAGCACACTCCGCCAAGTTGGGGGGAGTTTAGACCAGTGGAGACAAGTGAGGTTATTGAGGTAGCAACCAATTTGAGGCATACCTTTTGTGAACTGGACCCAGTGCCAACGCGTTTCTTAATGAGATGCGTTGGCTCTGTTGGCACGGTGTTCGCCATGATCGTACGGTGTTCCTTATCTGAGGGAGTCTTTCCGGATGCCTTGAAGGAGGCTCTGGTGAGACCCCTTTTAAAGAAACCATCTTTGGACCTGGAGATCATGACGAATTACCGTCCTATCTCCAACCTCCCATTTTTGGGGAAGGTGGTGGAGAAAGGTGGTAGCGCTTCAATTGGAAGAGCACCTCGTGACTCACCGAGTTGTCTGATCCTTCAGTCGACACCGGACCCAGACGCCTTTAGAAACTGCTCTTATACGGGTGCAGAATGATCTCCTCAGGGCTAGAGATTGGGGGGACAGGACAATTCTTGTTCTTCTCGATCTCTCTTCGGCATTTGACACTGTGGACCATTGTGTGTTGCTAGTTCGCCTTAGGGATTTATGTGGACTCACTGGTACTGTCATCAACTGGTTTGAGTCCTTTCTTACAAACAGGAGGCAACGGGTTACGATGGGTAATTCCTCATCTACACCCAATCTCCTTCCTTGCGGAGTCCCTCAGGGTTCGGTACTGGCCCCAATGTTGTTCGCAGTGTACATGCTGCCCCTGGGTGAGATCATTAGGAAGTATGGTCTGAGTTTTCATTGCTATGCTGATGATACTCAGCTATACTTTTTCTTTGCCCCAGGAACATCCAATGCAGTGGATGTGCTAAACATCTGTCTGACCGAGATAAGTGACTGGATGGCCTCCAGCTGGTTGTGACTGAACCCTAACAAGACAGAGGTATTGGTAGTGGAGTCGAACAGAGTTCGTGATATGGAGGTCTCTGATTCAGCAACTGGACTTGTTCTTGGGGCTGTCTCATTGAAGGCCTCCTCTAGGGTGCGTAATCTTGGAGTGATTCTGGACAGGAACTTGACCATGGAGACTTAAGTATCTTCCATGGTCCGTACCTGATTTTTCCATCTCAGAAACATTGCCAGGATTAGGCCCCTTGTTCCGTCTCTGGACCTCCCTACCTTGATACATGCCTTAGTCACATCTAGGCTGGACTACTGTAATGCGCTCTATCTCGGGGTCACAGGAGGACTTCTCCGCAGACTGCAGCTGGTGCAGAACGCAGCTGCCCGGTTACTGACTGGGCAGAAAAAATTTTGCCATATTACACGGTATGCATGGAATTGCACTGGCTGCCGGTCAGGTGGAGAGTCCTCTTTAAGGTGGGTCTTCTCACCTTTAAGGCCCTACACGGGCGGGGCCCTGGTTACCTGTCAGTCCTCCTGACACCTGTTCCATCGGTCCGCCCTCTTCGATCCTCCAGTAGTGGCCTCCTGACCGTTCCTAGGGCAAGGCTGAAGTCAGCCGGTGACAGAGCTTTTAGCGTTGCGGTTCCCGCCCTATGGAACCTATTACCAACTATGGTCAGAGAGGCCTCGACTGTAAATATCTTTAAGATCTGCCTGAAAACCTTTCTATTCTCTCAGGCTTTTGATGCTTAGACTACATTAGACTATGATGTATTCATTATTTGTTATTTTATTTATTTTATGTATTATGCTCTTTTAAAAATTTGTACGGCGCCCAGAGCCTCCGGGATTGGGCGTCTTTTAAATAAATTTGACTTGACTTGACTTGACATTATTTTTGATGACGGCCTAACTCTGAAATCTCAAGTAGTGGCAGTAGTCAAAACCTCTTTTTACCATCTGAGGAATATCACCTGAGCGAAACATCTGGTTCCTGTCGAGGATCTTCCAGCTTTGGTCCATATCTTCGTTACCTCCTGCCTTGACTACTGCAACGCCCTGTACCTAGGGATACCGGGGGTTCATATCTGCCGCCTGCAGCTGGTGCAGAATGCGGCTGCCAGGCTATTGATTGGTACTTCTAGGACCAGTCATATAATGCCTGTGCTCCACGGACTGCACTGGCTGCCAGTTCAGTAGCGGATCACCTTCAAGGACAGTTTGCTGACCTATAAAGCCTTACACGATCAGGGTCCTAGTTACTTGCAAGATCTCCTTTGCCCTATACTGTCCCCTTTGCCCTCTCTGATCCACTGATGAGGGACTGCTAGAGATTCTCAGGGTCTGTTTAAAGACATCTGGGGCCTGATCTTTTAGTTTTGTGGCCCCAACCCTATGGAATTCTCTACCTCGTCGGGTGCGAGACTGCTTGACCATCCAGAGTTTTAAAACTGCATTGAAGGCACATTTATTCAGCCTGGCCTTCTCTAGTCCTTAAACCGCCTGTGCAATTTATATAGTTTAAATTGCTGGATTTTTTAATTATGGTGCTGTTGTGTTTTATGATGTTTTTATGCTGCTTATGTTATGTAGAAGTGCCTTGGCTGCAGAAAGGCGCTTTTTATAAATACATTTTGATTGCTTTATTGGCAAACATAACATCAGCACTGGGGGCCAGTGTCGGTACCTGAAATAAAGAAAACTGGCCCTTGCAGTCTTAGCAGAGGGTGGGAGGGATATTTTTTTGTCAGGGTGGGGAGGACCACAACAGGCTGATCATGACACTGATCAGCTCTGCTTTCTGGGCAGCATTATGCAGATCAAAGGAAAGAGTCACCCTCTGATTCATTCATTCACCTCTTTTCTTTGAACTACACAAAGTTTCTGTCCAGCAAGACCAGAAGAGTGTCATTTTCAGCCTGGCTGAATATTTGTCCTACATTGTCGAGTCCCTGGCAGACTGCCTTACATTGGACTGACAGAGACACACCTCTCAGAATCCATTATCATACCAATATGTCCACCCTTGTGCAATGCCCTGGTGCAAGCACAGTGGCAAACATAAAAGGTAAACCCATGTCTGGTACGAACCGTGGAAGAGGTTACCTGGAGCGACTAAGGGAGTTCCTATTTCCAAGAGGCCTTGTTCTGTGTCAGCAAGCCTCTGCTCTTGTGCTGTGTGAGAAAGGCCCTGTAATGAACTTCCCTGGGAGAGCTGTAACCAGATTGGTCACAGCGTGATGACGTAAGTGAACCAAACTGCCCATGTCACACCACCTAGGGCACATGGGAGTGTATTGAGTGTGTGCGACAAGAACATAGGAGTCATGCAATTTAATCTGTCCCCGGCTGTCTATAAAAGCTGTTTCCATCCTTATCACGACACTTGCACCCAAAGAAAGTTCACATATTTCCATTGCACATCAAGGGGTGCTCTGTTGCTCATCATAATGGGTTCTGGCTCTGAGGAGAAGGATATACCCCTCGGAATCTGAGACCAGGCAGACTCGCCAGTTTCTTCCCAAAGCACTATTTCATTTCCATTAACGTGACTCTATTGACCGCCTCCCCTATTATTTTAGCCCATTTTCTTCAGATCTCATGTCCCACTGTGTTATTATTCTGCATGAACTTATCTAGATTTTACTTCACAGTTAGGACAAAAACTAGATTTCTCGCATTGGCATCATGATTGCTTTGACCTTTGGTGTTCCTTAAGATTAGTAGCCCAGCTGTTGTTTTCCTATATCTCATTATTCCGTGCCAACCATATTTATGGTGTAACTACAGTACTAAGCTAGTCTCTTATCAAAGCTTGATGAAATATTGGATGCATCTGCTAGATCTGTGCTTGATGTCGACGTAAGAAAATATCATTGCATGCTGTTGAGCATTTCAAACTGGTCAAAGCTTTACAGTAGACAGCTGCATCTTGGCTATTTCCTTTACTGGGGAATATTAGGAATACAACCATGGTATCTGAAAACCTTCTGAGTAATCTAACTCCAGGCTGCGGATTTCTATCTCAGGATTACATCACTTTTTAAGATTCCTAGAGTCAAATCTAGCAATGACAAGTAACTTTTTCTCTACCTGGCACCTTACTCGTGTAATGTTGTACCTAATTCAGTGAGATGGCTGACAAACTCACCAGTGTATTTCTTTCCCTTCAAGTATGTCACTGTTTTTTAACTGTAATTGTTACTGTATTTCACATATGTGTAGGTATGTTTAATGTCTGTAATATTACTGCCATTTCAAGGCACCTTTGCTAAAGAGCTTCTTTTACAGTAATGAGTTATTTTCCATATTTTTGAAAAAAATTTCCCCCAAGCAGCAGAGGCCATAGAAACATGGAATTTGACGGCAGATAAGGACCGCCTGGCCCACCTAGTCTGCCCATTTCCCTACCTACTGTATAAACTCCAAATCCTACTTGATCTGCAGCCTACCATGCAAGTATCTGGTCTTGTTATTACTATGGCGTTCAGGATGGAATTGTACACTATCAGTACCTCATTAACCATTAAAATCTGAATTATATACAAGCAGATAGCTGTGTGATTCCCTCAGTTTTGTGAGGTTTACCATAGGATACTTGTCAGGGCTTTGACTTCAAGCTGCATACATATATTGAAATGAACTGCAATACATTGGAGCTTGTGTTTCATACTGTCAGCTGCAAGCCAATGATTACTAAGAGGGACTGGAACACAGCATGTGCTTGTGAACCCCCAAGGCAGGCAGTTGGAATGCAGACACTGCAGACACTGTAAAACAGCTAGAGCTAATTGGCAAGGGACATGCTGTGAAAATATGAGTGAAATCCTTGGGCACACTCATGTTTACATAGAAACATAGAAACATAGAATTTGACGGCAGATAAGGACCGCTTGGCCCACCTAGTCTGCCCATTTTTCTACCTAACAGATAAGCTGCAGATCCTAGTTAACCAACAGCTTACTTCCTCCTACCCCCCACTAGGACTGCCTTATGCCTGTCCCATGCATTCTTGAAGTCCCCCACTGTTCTTGACTCCACAACCTCCTCAGGGAGGCTGTTCCATGCATCCACAACCCTCTCAGTGAAAAAATACTTCCTCACATTACCTCTGAGCCGTCCTCCCTCAATCTTCAAATTGTGCCCCCTTGTTCTTGCACCTCTTTTTCTGGAAGATGCTACCCTCTTGGACTTTGTTTATTCCCTTGAGGAACTTGAAAGTTTCTATCATGTCCCCTCTCTCCCTTCTTTCCTCAAGGGTATACATATTAAGCTCCTTTAGTCTTTCTTGGTATGTCTTCTGGTGCAGACCCTGCACCATTTTGGTTGCCCTCTTCTGGACAGCCTCCACTCTGTCTATGTCTTTGCGGAGATGGGGTCTCCAGAACTGCACACAGTACTCCAGATGGGGTCTCACCAACTGTCTGTACAGAGGGATAACAACTTCCTGTTTTCTACTATTGATGCCTCTTCCTATGCATCCCAGTATCCCCCAGCCTTCCTTACTGCCTTCTCACATTGCTTGCCCATCTTTAGGTCATCTGATATAATTACCCCCAGGTCCCTTTCTATTTTTACTGTTGTCAGTATCTCACCTCCCATTGTGTACGCTTCCCCTGGGTTTTTGTTTCCCATGTGCATTACCTTGCACTTCTTTGCATTGAATCTGAGCTGCCATACATTTGACCATTCCTCTAACCTTGCCAAGTCCCTTCTCATCCTTTCCACTCCATCTTGTGTATCAACCCTGTTGCAGATCTTTGTGTCATCTGCAAAGAGACATACTTTTCCTTCCAGTTCCTCTGCAATGTCACTTATAAAGACATTAAAAAGGAGCGGTCCCAGTTCTGAACCCTGCAGTACCCCACTAGTATGTTTTACTCACAGTGCCCTGCAGTAGGTCTTACAATGACAGTTAACAGCTGAGAAGGTGCAAAGAGTACCAGTACTGAAGGAAGCTGAAGAATCTTGGGGCAAATTGGAATTGAAACTGGCACGAGTGACCCAGCGAGTCAGGAGGGAGATATTGCAAAATAACTCCACCCCTTTTGTGACTGTACCAATCGGGAGCTGAGTTTATAACAGGGAGAGCCTAGCCATCCCCATGATTGTTCAGATCTGTGTTAGACTCAGAGAAATCGAAACTGCTATGTTGGTGACAGGAGCATCAGCTTCTGGAGCTTTGTGTGTGGAAGTCGACCTTAGTGTTTGGTCTGGCTTTGTGACAGACACCCATCTTTGAAAACTCCTGAATGGAGAGAATTGCTAAATCAGCCAGTTGTGTCTAACTGGTCCCCTGCACATGGGGCACTACTAGTCCTCCACATGGCAGTGAAACTAGCTAGGGTTTCTGGGCACTTAGGTGCAGGCCAGAAGAACCCTTGTGGCATAATGGCTATATATAACTGTAACCCCACCCCTACAAATAGGGGTTCCCAAAAAGTCTTCCTTGAGCTTTCCTAAATGCTCACTGCCAGGCTGGTGTCCTGCGTTTTAGCAGTTTAAATGTGATTACCAGAGCTTGTATAGCCTCTGTGTACTGTCTCTTTAAGAGCTGCCTAATTGCAGCTTAAGTAATCTGAGAAGGAGCTTTGTTCAAAGATGTAACTATTTACTGAAAATCATTTAGAGTGATAATGATAATGTAGTTTGTCTAACCTGCTTTCTTTGTAGCAAGAACTGTTTTGTTTGTCTCCACTATCTTGGTCCTGGACTGCAACTTGGACCAAACAGTACTGGTGGGACCTAAACTGTAGCCGGACTACAGGAGCTATTTGAATTCAAAATCTGTAGGAACTGTAGTTTAGAGGTTTTTTTCTGCGCCTTTTTTGCAACTGAAGGGGGAGCTCTTGCTTTGACTGACAGCCAAATCAGCCAACCAAATCTTTTGGATCTTGGGGAAGTCCCGGGCTGCTTGCAGTTTTCAGTTAGATCTAAGCTGGAAGCTGAACAAGAAGGAGCTGAAGTGATTCTGAGCAGCAATCCTGAGTGGATTTGCATGGCAGAACTCAGAAAAGGCTAAGTTTTTGGCCTGCATGCCGGTGTGCTGCTCCTGAGAGGGAGAGAAGAGAATTATTTTGGACTAAATCCAAGTTTATGTGACTAAAGTAAGCTACTGAAGTGGGCCAGGCTAGACCTGAAGAAGACCAAAGATTTTGCTCAATGCGATCGGCCTATCAGGAGTTCCAGCTACCCCTAAGCTCCCGTTGTGTGCAGAGATTTTTCGGTTGCGACCGGGGAATGCGTTGCCTGGTACAGTAGAATTCCCTTACATGTAAATGTGCTATGAGCTACTAGAGGGTCGTGAGTTAGTCCCCCACTTTATGAACTGTGTTCTGCTTGCTGGAAGCTGTATCCAGTCCAAAACGGACTGCATCTGAATTTGTCTCCATGCGGTCTGAGCCTTGCCAGACTGGCCCAGCCAGACTACCCACTGTACAGAGAAGCCATCGACGAGAGACCTGCCTGGGGATCAGACCCCTGCTCCACGCTTGAACTGGAATGAAACCTCTGCAACTCATGTGGGCCCTGCTTCTCCTGGCATTCCAGATCAACCACCTGAGGTCTCGATTTTCGTCCAGCCTGTGTCCAGTCTTGGGTATCGTGAGTAAATACCAGGGTAGCTCCCTGCAAAAACAGCTTAATCTGAGTGTGTCATCTGATTGTCTTGTTGTTTTGTTTCCTTTACGAACTGACCCCTCTGGCTCCAGATTACAAATATTGTGTACTGTGCATGTTGGGTTTTCCATCACAGGGCCCCAACCAGCTTCAACCCCGGGCATCGGTCCTGGCTAGCCCATCTCTTCTCCACCTGGGTAGACTGTGTGAGGGGACTCAAAGCACATGCAGAACTGCTTGATTGATATAACCTTTAAGCTAATTAACCTGATTTTGCCCCTCCCTTGTTTAAGTCCCCTGAATAAATCAGATCTAACTTTTTCTGCATGTAATCTGACTGTGGTTCCAGTTTGTGCTCAAAGTACTGTACTGTTGCTATTTGCTGTGCATAACCTTGTTTTACAGGAGGTCCCCAGGGTCGAGCCAGAGGAACCAGCCCTAGTGGTAAGTGCAAACAGTGTGGTACTTGTGTAGTGTACCAGGGTATTGTGAAAGTGATTATTATACAGTGTTCCAGGCCACTAGAGGGAAAGAGGGGGTTACAGTGTCCTGGAGGGCTGTGCCCAGGTTAGCTTGACCACTACCAACCTTGATCTCTGCGTGGAGGCACCCATTTCAGAACTCAAGCCCCTTAACCTGCTACTAGCCAAACAGGCAGGGGTAGTAACCCTTGGGATAGCGCCACCTAGGGGTTACATAATATTTTACACCACAGGTACTAAATTAATTGCCCACAACATTACTGTTGAGCTAAGCAGATAAAAATATATATTAATATTAATAACAACAACTAAAACACAGGCTTCACCCTAGGGGAACAATACAAACACAGGGGGTCTATTTGCTTCAGAGCTTCCAGGGTCCTTTACTGAGGCTCCTAATCTACACTTCACATGCCTCCTTCACAATGGCTCAATTAAAACACTGAGATATCTAATACACACAGAGATGTGTGGGTTGTTGGTCTATAGTGTTACAGCAGACTCATGGCACACATATAAAGACACACACGAGGGCAGATTACTTAACCTGCGCAATGTATGTTAGAGGCAGATGTTATTTACTGTAACCCTAATCCAGGCTTCCCAGTATCCTGTCCTCAGTCCTATCTCAAATTAATGATCGGCTTTGTTGGATCTCACTGGGCAACAAGAACATACCTTTTTAGCGGAGATCAGCACACATGTGACTTCCACATCCGGAGAGACTTGATGTCTGCTTGCTGGAGAAATTCTCTTGGACTCCCCCTCTGCACATCTGTATGTCCCCAGAACACCTATTCCATCCTCTTAGAATCTGAAACAGACCCACAACGGCCTCAAGCAGTCCCCTTGAGGGAAGCACCCCACTACTCCACCATCTTCTTACCCTTGTAAACTGGAATCATAAAGACCCGTTCTCTGACTTGGCTTCCTCTAATCTCAGCCTTCTCTCTCTGGATCTGTTTTGCACTGTGGAAAAGTACAATCCTCCCTGCCTCCAAACGTATGGAACTTTCTAGGGCCTCTCTCCCTGAACTGTCTCACATTTCCTGTCTTGTCTGTATGTAACCACTAGGTGGCGCTATCCCACTGGCTACTACCCCTGCCTGCTTGGCTAGTAGCAGGTTAAGGGGCCTAGGTTCCGCAACAGGTGCCTCCACCTGGAGGTCAGGTTTGGTAGTGGTCAAACTAACCCGGGCACAGCCCTCCAGGACACTGTAACCCCCCTCTTTCCCTTCTAGTGGCCTGAGCAATATACAATAATCACTTTCACAGTACCCCTTGTACACCATACAAGTACCCACACTGTTTGCACTTACCACCAGGGCTGGTTCCTCTGGCTCGACCCTGGGGACCCCCTGTAAAACAAGGTTATGCACAGCAAATAGCAACAGTACAGTACTCTTGGCACAAACTGGAACCACAGTCAGGTTAAATGCAGAAAAAGTCAGATCTGATTTATTCAGGGGACTTAAACAAGGAAGGGGCATAATCAGATTGATTGGCTTAAAGGCTATATTAATCAAACAGTTATGCATGAGCTTTAAGTCCCCACACAGTCACACCTCTAGCTACCCAGATAGGGAGAGGATGGGCTAGCCAGGAACGTTGCAGCTAGTTGGGGTCCTGTGATTGGAAGAAAGCAACATGCACAACATACACTGTTTGTAATCCGGAGCCGGGGGCTCAGTTCATGAAAGAAAAAAGCAACCAGACAATCAGATGACACTTTAGATTTAGTTGTTGTTGCAGAGAGCTACCTTGATGTTTACTCATGATACCCAATGCTGGACACAGGCAGGACAAAATCGAGACTACAGGTTGTTGAGCTGGAGTGCCCAGAGAAGTAGGACCCACACAAATCACTGAGGCGTCATTCCTGTTCAAGTGTTGAGCAGGGGGCTGATCCACAGGCAGGTCTCTCATTAATGACTTTCTCTTTGCAGCAGGTAGTTAGGCTGGGCCAGTGTGGCAAGGCCCAGGCCCTATGGAGATGATTTTGGATTCAGTCCCTGGGGCTGGATGCATCTTCCAGCAAGCAGAATACAGTTCAAAGCACAGTGGGGAACGAAATCACGACCCACTAGCAGCACACAACACATTTACACGTAAGGAAATTCTAATACAGCTTCCAGCAAGCAGAATACAGTTCAAACCACAGGGGGAACCAAATCATGACCCACTATAAGCATACAACACATTCACATGTAAGGAAATTCCACTGTACCAGGCAGAAGGCTCTCTGGTCGCAATTACAGAGTCTCTGCACAATCCAGGAGTTCAGAGGTGACTGGAAGTCCTGACAGGCTGATTGCATTCAGCAAATCTTCGGTCTTCTTCAGGTTAAAACCCGGTCACAGTCCAGTGGCTTAAATTGTTCTCACAACTCGGATTCAGTCCAAATAAACTCTGTTTTCCCTCTCAGGGATAGCAGGCCGAAATGCAGGCCAAACTAAGGCCTTTCCACAGTTCTCCCACGTGAATCCACGCTGGGACTGCAACTTGAATCATTCAAGCTGTTATCTCCTCACTTCCCAACTCAGAACTAAAACTGGCTGCAAGCAGCTTGGGAATTTCCTCAAGATCCAAAAGGTTCGGTTGGCTGATCTGTCTGTCAGTCACAACAAGGGCTCCCCCCCCAGGTCATTTTAGGCACCAAAATGCAAAAATTACAATTCCTAAAAGTTTTGACCCCACCAAGCCCCTGTAGGCAGGCTCCATTTTAGAGTCCCAACAGTACTGATTGGCCCATTCTGACAGTCCTGGGCCAAGTTGGTGGAGATAAACAAAACAGTCCTTGCTGCAAAGAAGGCAGGTTAGAACAAGCTGCAATATTATTACTACTCTAACAAATGATCAGCAAACAAGCACATCATCTAACAGAGCTCCCTTTTAGATTAATTAAGACTGCAATCCAGGCAGCTCTCAAAGAGACAATACACAGAGGCTATACAGGCACTCTCTGGCAATACATTACTCTGCTAAAACACAGAACACCAGCCTGGCAGTGAGCATTTAGGCAAGCTCAAGGAAGATTTTTTGGGAACCCCCATTTGTAGGGGGGTTACATGTAGTTGTAGGCCGAGGCAGGGAAGGAAGCGCCCATGCTTACATTCCCCAGTTTGCATGTACTTTGGCACGTGCTATGCCTGTCAGTCTCACTTTGTCAGCCTGTTGAACAGATATGCTGCAGCCCAGACAATTCCAGACTTCGACTTGCTGAAGGAAATGCCTTTAACTGTTTAGCAGTTGGCTTTAAACATGTGGGAGGTGTGAGAGGCTGATTACATAAGTGACCATGACAGGCAGTTGCCTAAGCGACTGAGAGTTTCCTGTACAGAGCCATAGAGAGTGATTTCAGAGGTAAGATGTTTTTTCAATTTCTGCCCCTTTGGATCTGCCAGTCCGTCAACCATGGTTGTCTCTAAACAGTCCCCATGGTAGAGATGAAAGAGGACTTGGAGGTAAAGCCCACTGTGATACGGTGAAGCTCTGAATCCCCTCATGGGGTGAAGATTCCTGTCACTGCATCTGTGAGGTGGTTGCACATCTCATGCCTGCACAAGACCCTCACGTGCAGTGACTACTATGTACACACAAGCTCTATTGCCATTTTGCCCATGTTCAGCTTGCTTGTTCGTCTCCTGAGGTTTGTAGCATCTGAGAGTAGTGTTCCAGTCCTCTTTTTCCCATGAGGTTTGACTCTCTGAAACCATAAGTACAGTATCAGAGCTCAGGTTCTGCCGTGGTTACTATATAGTTATTTACAGTAGGTAGATAGGGTCTGTAGGTTTGATGGAAACCCTGAACTGTACAAGGAATGTGTTAGTAGTAGTATATCTCAGGCGAAAGATCTGCATGTCCAGGATTACAGTTCCTTTTAAATAAGGGATAATACATGATAGGTTGTGCAGTACCGTATAAGGGAATAATACATGCCTTTGGTGGTTGTTAGGTATGAGGCATAGCCGAGTGCGACAACACCACCAAGAAGTGTATTATGCCTTTATTTCCAACTGCAGGGAGCTGCAAAACAGCAATGACTGGAGCCACAAGCAAAAAACATACCAAATGTCTCCCAAAACACTCAGCTTCCCAGTATCCACTGAGACAAAACACACAATATGTTATAAGATACATAGTATGCGCCAAAAGTAATGGACAGGCATTAAGCAGACAGTCGCATATAGCGGACAAAACTGTGCTACCAAAAGCCTTTTACATAGACTGCAATGTTATTAAACAAGGTTAAAATGGACCTTGAATTCCAGATGTAACAGCCACCAGAAGCATTAACTTTAGTCCTCTAACACCTCAGTTAAACATAGTAACACCTCCCTAGCTCCTGATATCAAAGGTGCTTACCAGTACACAATAGTGCTGTAATTACTGGTTCTTTAACACCCCCAATTAAGCATCAGTTTAGGCCAGTTAATTAACAATTGTTAACAACTGAACACCAACCTTTTTTTGGTTGTTTAAAAAGCACACATTGTCTGCTGAACTTCATTGCTGTTCTGTCCTGTTCTGTCCCTTGCTGCTGCTACTATGTCTATTCCTGCTGCTTATTAGACCACACCTGGGACAACACCCGGCAAGCGCACTTGCCTTCCATTGTCATGGAAAACTGAGGTCCTAACAGAGATGGACAAGCTATCGAAATTGAGCATTAGAGATCTTAGCTCACATTTTGCAATTCCGAAGTCCACCATAAGTGACTTGTTAAAAAAACAAGGAGTTCTTACCTTCAGATTGGCATGCAAACCATAACCCAGGTAGAAAACAAAAGCGAAAGGGCAAGGACAATGATGTGGAGGAAGCCTTGCTCTGCTGGTTTTCAAATGCTAGGGGGAGGGAAGCTCTGATAAGTGGGCCTCTTTTGATCCAGAAGGCTGAGCAGATCACCAAGGCACTTAAGCCCGACTTTAGGGCAACAGATGGTTGGTTAAGCCACTGGAAACAGCAGCATAACATTGGTTTTAAAACAATTCATGGGGAAAAAAACAGAATGATGACACAATGGCTGCTGAGACCTGGGTGAAAGAAGTCCTCCCACAGATTGTAAGCAGCTACAGCCCTGACAACATCTATAACACGGATGAGATTGGGCTGTTTTTCCACCGTGTGGGGCACAGAATTCTCGTTTTCAAGTCTGAGGTCCCATTAGGTCTCAAAACAGCAAAAGAATGAGTAACAGTCCTCCTGACTTGCAACATGACCAGTTCAGACAAAAGAACCTTGATGGTCATCGGCAAGTCAGCCCAACCGAGATGTTTTAGAGGGGTCCGTAACCTGCCAGTCATTTATAAGCACAAAAAAACAGCCTGGATGACCTCAGACATTTTCGAGACCTTGCTGAGTGATTGGGACTGTAGACTATGGTCCTGCTAAGACAGCTTTGCTGCTTGACAGTTGCAGCACTCACCCCCAGTCACAGGTCTGAGAAACATAAAATTATTTTTTTTGCCGCCCCAACATGATCTGCCTTATGCAGCCTTTAGACTAGGGCATCATTTACAGATGCAGGAGACATTATGTTACCCTGATGAGAGACTGGCTGCTCCAGATCCTACACACCTGGGCAACGAAGGCCAAAGTGAGGCTGTGGATGACATTACGGAAGTCACTGCCTGCCAATCCGGAGAGGGGAACCAAGAAGACAATAAGGCTAAGAAGGAAAGGGACATGGAGGAAGAGGTGATTGTCACAGTCTAGATGTCCGTGCAGCCCTTCTTACACTACAAAGGGTGATGGAGCACTGCAAGGACATCGTACCCCAGTGGGATTTGTGGGCGCAAACCGAAGAAACCTGGCACCGCTACACAAATGATCCGAGAAAATAGATGACAGTCGTGGATTACTTAACGCAGACCAATCCCAGCACCAACTGAAGTAGATGCTGAAGGTGAGGTACAGTACTGTGCTACCCAGACTGGTAGTGCAGTACGTCATTTTCAAAACATTTTAAAGCAGTTTTAAAGCACTTGAATGTAATGAAGATAATATGCACAGACAGCAGCAACAAACTCCAACAGGAGCTGTAAATCACTTACTGCTGACCTAGTGCTCATGTGGCTGTAATGTATGTTTGTGATTTAGTTTGAGACGTATGTCCTGGTTGTCCCGCATCACCATTTTTGCTCCAAACATTGTATCATACGCCTCGTTTACTGGACATATGGACAGTTGCCAAATTAGTCTGGTACAAGTGGCGTATACTGTATTGTAGTTTATCGAATAAAATAACAAACCAGCAACGAGATACACAGACGTACCCCACCAGATGCAGCTAAATCTTTTCACCTGGCTCTTGGGATCTCAGAGGACTGTGTGAGTTAATGTGTGCATATTGTACCTAATAGCATAGTAACTTAGTAGCATAGTAATTTAAGGTCGGAAGGGACTCTAGGTCCATTAACTCCACCACCCACTTTCTGCCTTTTAAGCAGAAACCAACAAGTATGCTTTGCAAATGTACACTAGTTTATAAGGATTCTCCTCTAATCCTACTACCCCACTTCTGCCCTACTACTACCCAGAGTATCCTGGTAAGCATAAATCTGTCCAGGCTTACCATAAAGGCCCATACTGCCTTCATGTCCACTGTCTCTGCCGCTAGGCTGTTCTTCAGGTTCACCACCTCCAGGCTTATCTTAAAGGCCCATACTGTCTTCCAGTCCACTGACTCTGCTGCTAGGCTGTTACACAGGTTCACCACCCCCAGCCTCTCCTTAAAGGCCAGTACTGTCTTCATGCCCTCAGTCTCTGCTGCTAGGCTGTTCCACAGGTTCACCACCTCCAAGTTTACCTTAAAGACCTGTACTGTCTTCCTGTCCACTGCCTCTGCTACTAGGCTGTTCCTCAGGTTCACCTCCTCCAGGCTTACCTTAAAGGCCCATACCGTCTTCCTGCACACTGACTGTGCAACTAGGCTGTTCTGCCGGTTCACCACCTCTAGGCTTACCTTAAAGGCCCATACTGTCTTCATGCCCACTGTCTCTGCCACTAGGCTGTTCCTCAGGTTCACCATCTCCAGGCTTATCTTAAAGGCCCATACTGTCTTCCTGCACACTGTCTGTGCAACTAGGCTGTTCTGCCGGTTCACCACCTCTAGGCTTACCTTAAAGGCCCATACTGTCTTCATGCCCACTGTCTCTGCCACTAGGCTGTTCCTCAGGTTCACCATCTCCAGGCTTATCTTAAAGCCCGTACTGTCTTCCTGTCCACTGTCTGATACTTGGCTGTTCCATAGGTTCACCACCTCCAGGCTTACCTTAAAGACCTGTACTGTCTTCTTCTCCATTGTCTCTGCCAGTAGGCTGTTCCTCTGGTTCACCTCCTCCAGGCTTACCTTAAAGCCCCATACTGTCTTCCTGCCCACTGTCTGTGCAGCTAGGCTATTCTTCAGGTTCACCACCTCCAGGCTTACCATAAACACCCATATTGTCTTCCTGTCCACTGTCCCTGGTGCTGGGCTGTTCCACAAGGTCACCACCTCCAGGCTTACCTTAAAGGCCCATACTGGCTTCCTGCCCACTGTCTCTGCTGCTAGACTGTTCCTCAGGTTCACCACCTCCATGCTTATGGTAAAGGCCCATACTGTCTTCCTGTCCACTGTCTCTGCTGCTAGGCTGTTCCTCTGGTTCACCTCCTCCTGGCTTAACTTAAAGGCCCATACTGTCTTCATGCCCACTATCTGTGCGGCTAGGCTGTTCCACAGGTTCACCACCTCCAGGCTTATCTTAAATGCCCGTACTGTCTTCCTACCCACTGTCTCTGCTGCTAGACTGTGTCTCAGGTTCACCACCTCCAGGCTTATCTTAAAGGCCCGTACTATCTTCCTGTCCGCTGTTTCTGCTGCTTAGTTGTTCCACAGGTTCACCACCTACAGGCTTACCTTAAATACATGTACTGTCTCCTGACCACTGTCTCTGCTGCTAGGCTATTCCTCAGGTTCATGACCTCCAGGCTTACCTTAAAGGTCTGTACTGTCTTTATGGCCACTGTCTCTCATATTAGGCTGTTCCTCAGGTTCACCACTTCCAGGCTTACCTTAAAGACCTGTCCGATCTTCCTGTCCACTGTCTCTGCTGCCAGACAGTTCCTCAGGTTCACCACCTCCAGGCTTTCCTTAAAGGCCCATACTGACTTTCTGTCCATTGTCTCTGCCGCTAGGCTATTCCTCAGGTTCACCACCTCCGGGCTTACCTTAAAGACCCATACTGTCTTCCTGTCCACTGTCTCTGCTGCTGGACTGTTTCTCAGATTCACCACCTCCAGGCTTACCTTAATGGACCATAATGTCTTCATGCTCACTGTCTCTGCTGCTAGGCTGTTCCTCAGGTTCACTGCCTCCAGGCTTTCTTTAAAGACATGTACTGTCTTTCTGCCTACTCGCTCTGCCGCTAGGCTGGTCTGCAGGTTCATCACCCTCGGGGAGAAATGAAAAGAGGTGGGATTACTTTCCCTGGTCTGCTGGTCACACCTTTTGATGTACCCCAGCAGTCTTTGCAATTTCTTTTACAGCAGCTGCGCACTGCTTGTTAGGCTATAGCCCCAGTCTGTTGTGCCCTCCTGGTCTCTTTCCTCCTCCACTGCAGCAAAGGGAGCCCCACACAGTGTGTAGGTGCTGCCTCTGTTTTTTTATCCCCAAGTGTAGTACCTTGCATTTGTCTACATTGTACTTAAGGCTTTTGAAGTCCAACTTGTCATCCAATTTTTTCAGGTCATCTTGGAGATTTCTAGGTTTACTAGGTAAGTGAGGACAAAAGGAAGCCATGAAGCCTATCTTGATTGTCCCCCACATGTGCAGGAAATTACATTTTGTTGTAGTTTTTGGAGAGCCAATGATCTACACCCTTTTTAAAGGATTCAAAGGTATTATAGTCTACTAGCTCTTGTGGTAGCTGGTTCCAGGGCCTTGGTGTTCTTACCAAGAAGAAATGAAGCCTCCTGTTTGTTTTTGCTTTACACACCATTAGTTGTTGATTGTGAAATCTAGGTACTATTTTGCTTTGTGTTTTAACAATACCACATTTGTCCATCAGAGAGGGTAATTTGAGAATTTTATATAAGAACAGAAGATCACCTCTGGAGCGTCTAAACTCCAGTGAATGTAGGGCTGTTTTTTTTGAAGCCTCTCTGAATATGGTAGTGATGCTAAATGGGGCACCATTTTTGTTGCCCTTCTCTGAACTCTTTCAATCACTTGAATGTCCCTGACCATGTATGGACTCCACACTGGTGACCCATAATCTGTATTTGGTCTGATGTATGCTTTAAACAATGGGATAATACATTCCTCTGTCTTAGATATAAACGTACAGTTAATGTGCCTAAGTAGTGAATTAGCGGTTTTAGCTACATGATTACAGTGATTGGAGGAGGATAATTTGTCATCTATCAGGATGCCCAAGTCTCTTTCACATACTGAAGATTTAATGATAATATTATATAGTGTATACGTTTGTTTGGGATTATTGTAACCTAAGTGGAGAACAGAACATTTGTCTGTATTGAATGTCATTTTGTTTTTCTGTGCCCAATGCTCTAATACTGAGAGGTCGTTTACTAATAAGTCCATATTATAGTCGGAATCCACCATACCACCTAACTTTGTATCATCTGCAAATTTCGAAAGTATGTTCCTGGAGCTAATCTGCATGTCGTTAAAACCTTATTTGTAATTTTATGCATAACCATTCGGATACAGACACTGAACAGTGCATTTTGTTTGGCCAACCTACAGAGAATACAGTAAGGTAGCTGCTCTTCATTTGAAACAAGATGCAGTGGATGTTAGAAATTCCATACAGTAAATGGCCTAAATGTGACCCTATATATCCAACACCAGTTTCTCATATCATAAAGTTCCTAAACATTGATTTATTTTTTTTTTATTTTATTTATTGAGTTTTGCAAGAAATCTTACATCATATTACACAGGTAGCTAGCATTTTTATTTTTATTTATTTATGTCTTTGGTGACCGGGTAGGTGCCCTTATCTAAGGGATTGTTTTCAGGCACAACCTGGGCCATAAACAATGGTATATTTAGCAAAACAGAATACAGGAGGAGTAACATGACCATAATGCAGGCCATTAAGAATGAGTTGCAGGGATTTACAGTACAGAGGGTACTAACAAAAATGAGAATACATTAAGGTACAAGGTGAAGTTGTAGGCTAGCGACAGGTCCATATACATCATCACAGGAACATGGAGTACAATACAGTAAGGTGACAAATTGCCAGGCAAACCATATGAAGTGCAATTTCAAAAAGGTACACCTATAACAAAATCAAGTAACAACCAGGTGGATATTCAAAATTCAGTGCGACAGTCCACAGTAAGCAAAGTGCAGTGGAGTAGACTACAGGGAGGGGAGAGAGGGCCAGCTGGGGATGGGAAAGAAGCCGAAGAGAAAGGGGTGTCGCAAGAGTGGAGAGACCCCACAAAAGGTGGGGGGATCATCCCAGCTTACACAGATGGACAGCTGCATTTGGCTTCCAGTAGTAGCCAATCTTTAAAGTGGCTTTTGAAGGAAAAATGGGAGGAGGATGAGTGGAGCAATATAGGGAGCTTGTTGCATAAGGAGGAGACAGAGACAGAAAAGGCTTTGGTACCCGTGGTAGTGGAGATTCTTGGAACTACCAGTGGAGGATGGATGATTCATTGAGGCACCTAGTAGCCACTTTGCCCCTGAGTAGAGATTAATAAGGGGACAGGGGACCATCTCTGAGTGTAGTGTCTATTAGGCAGCCCAAGGCATAGTCGAAGTGTCCTTGAAGTGGGAGCCAACCAAGAGATTTGAATAAGTCACAATGATGGGTAGAAAAGGATGCGAGGATGACAAAGCGGCAGATGCTGTTGTAAACCGATGTCAGTCTGGAGCACAGGGCTGACGACCTAGGGGAATATATGGGGGAGCAGTAATCAATAAGGGGTAGAAGGTGGCCTTGTGCAATTGCTAATCGCGCCTACAGGTGTGAGTAGAAGTAGAGAGGACTCTGCTTTGGAGACCTTGGTGAGGAACGGTTTTGAGCCAAATAGCATGATTTTGTCTTTTTTTCATTTACCAGGAGTTTTTTGGAAGTAAACCAACTGTGGGCAGCACCATAATTAAGAGTATGGATGGAAGAGATGCTTGCAAGTGACTTGTCACTATGGTATAGAACAAGATCATCTGCATAGAGAAGTGCCTCACAGGAGAGACTCTCACCAGGAGTGCATTGATAAATATGGAGAACAGTAAAGGGTCAAGGATGGAGCCTTGGGGGACCCCGGTAGAGACAGGCAGGGCAAGGGAGGATGCAGCCCCAATGGTAACTGACTGAGACCTGCCCTCGAGATAGCTCTGAAACCATAAGGAAGTCTCCAAGGAGCAACCAAGGTGGTGGAAAGTAGAGTGTTGGAGACGGTGGTTGACTAGTTCAAATACCTTAGTCAGATCCACTAATACAGCACCTATGGCCTTTCTCGTATCCATGTTTCTGAGGACATGGTTAGTAAAATGGAAATGGGCTAAGGCCGATGTGATGCTGTGGAGGTTGCAGAAACCATGCTGCTGGGGGCACAGCAGCAAATATTTCCCAAGGTGCTCAGAATGCTTGAAGTGCACAATTCTCTCTAGTAGCTTGCTCAGGTAGGGGAGGAGGGAGATGGGCCTGTAGTTATTAGTAGAAAGGGGATCGCCTGATTTAAAGATAGGAACAACATTAGCATGCTTCCAGGAATCAGGCATGGTGGACACGGAGAGGGCAAAGTTGAAAGGGAAGGTGAGGGGTTCAAAGACTGCATGTGAGATGAGCTTAAGGTAGGAGAGGAACAACCCATCACTGCCAGGGCTACCCATGGTAGGGAGGGACTTTAGGAGCATGGAGGTAGTGTCTGGGCCTGTGGCTCTAAAGTACAAGGAGGGGCAGGGAGGGGGTGTGACCAGTAAAGAGGCAGTCTGCCTGACTACTAGGGCTAAATTGTGACTGGGGGGGTCTACTGAGGTGGACAGAGAGGTCAGTAAATTTTTTGTTAAAGCTCTGTGCAGTCTCAGCATGGTCAGTCAGGGGGCCTGATGTGGAGGCAAGTTGAGTAACTTGGCTATGAGTCTTCAGATTGAGTAAGGACCCTATCGAGGCCCAAAAAACACCATGGATTGCTGAGGTTGTTCATTTGTAGGTTGAGGTAGAAGTTGTGCTTTAGGGTTTTGGCCGTTTACTTACAGGTGTTGCATAGGCACCTGTAAGCATTCCAGAGTTGGGGAAAGGGGACACTTTGTAAGTTAGCAAGAAATGCAAGTCACTTACAATGGACATTAATTAGGACACTACGCTACGTCATTGGGGAAAGTAAGCAATCATGAAATTAATGGTTTTATGTGATAAGGGTGAGTCTGTAACACTGCCGATAACATAACGTGACTCAACAACCGCCCGACGTCAAAAAGGCGAACTGCACAGCACCAACCGTCGCAAATAGCAACGGTCATTTAATTGGAAATCAAAACTGAAAAATGTTTTGGCAGAGGCACAAGCCACTATGCCACATGGTGAGCTCGGCAGGTCTTGGCCACATTGGTCTACTTATCTCCTTTCTCGCGAGTGTAGCACGTGTCCCTCAGTGCTACAATCACTATAATCATTCGGTGCTCTTTTTCTCCACTCGCTGTAAAGGTGAGCAGTATTATTGAGTCACTCATATTGAGCCACTCAGTAATACTCACTAACATTGCATGATACTGAAATTAATACACAAAAACAATCAGAATGCATACAGCCCAGTGGAGTCGTGGCATTCTATTATGATGGAAATATGCCATATGGAAAAATTCATGGCCAAGCATCAAAACAGTTTGCCCATTTTGAATTGTGATGGAGGCCCTGGGTCTTTTATTATGCGACTATCGATGCTCAATGGACCCCATAACACCTACTGCGGCCCTCAATGTTGTTTTATTATTTTATTTCCTTTGTGAGAGACTGGTGCTCTGGGTAGCATTCAGCACCCCTCATTTTCCCTTGGCTATTTTATGAGTATGCCCTGTGCCAGAGGGCCCACCCCTTATGTTACCTTCTCCCAATTACATTTTACCTGTCAGCTCATCTCAGTTTTTCATTCTTTTTACATCTTGTTGTCTTCTCTTTCTAACAAGTATCTGTAATGTGTGACATTGTTATAGCTTTCATTTTTTTGTATATGTATTTACCATGTCAGTTATTCTCTTTTTTTGTTTTATGATGTTCTCTTGTGTGTCAATAAACATTAAATATAAAAAAGAAAGAAAAAGAAAAGAGTATATACAGCCCAGGAAAAGCTGCAGGAATTAGAAAACGTTGTGTAAGTTAGAGAGATTTTCAGTTTGCCGTAATGACCCTGAGGCTTACATAATCCCCAGTGGTGAGCAAATACATTTATTTTATTTTTTTATTCATTCATCTTTTTATTTAAGACAAAAAGATTCTCCCCAAACCTCCTGAGAGATATTATGGTGCCTAACGCATTAGACTTGCACTAATAGGCAACTGATATATAGAACAGGCCTTGAAGCCGAGCAATATTCGTGTTAACTATAGAAAGGTACATTTGTAACCAGCAATATTTGAAGCATTCTTTTCAGGCAGTAACATGACACACAGAAATGGTTAAGTCCCAGTCCTTCTCTTGTGATTAAGAGACATTGCCCCTTACCTCCCAATCTTGTGATATGCACACGGGTCAAGGCACGTGGCGGGAGTCGTAAGCTAGAACAAGGAGGTATGGTGGGAAGCTGCCATTTTAAGCAAATACTGTCTCAGTCTGTGAACAAGCTGAGACCTACGTTAGTCCAATATTATCCCTTCCTCTCCCATAGCAACAAAAGTAATAAAAATGCACTTTACTGTGGTCATTAAATCTGATCCATATAAGTCCAAGCACATTCACTAGTCCCAGAAACAGGTTCCCTCTCCCTCAGATGAGGCTCCTTCTCTGACTTCCTGCTCCATCCCACTTTACATTGGCCTAAGTAGTTTTTCAGCATCCTTAGGTTCAATGAAGAGCAATGATTGCCGTTGCCCATTCCACGAGAGCCACAGTTTAGCTGGGAGCAGTAACTGGCATTGGATCAAAGAGTTTCTTCCTCTGATGGGTGCTATAGAAGAAATCTGGAAAAAAGAAGACATCCGTATCTCCAAAATGCAGCTTTAAGTGACTTTTGCTTGATCACAGGGCTCGGTCTCTATCACCCATGCCTCTACAGATGATAAAAAAGGTTTGGGTGTAGTCACTGTCGTGTCCACCATCCATGGGGGCATCCTGTAGGCTTTTTTGATTGGGAGTAGGGGATGTTCTATATCAGAAAAACATTTATCAATATATTTACCCTTGCAGGAGAACAATAACTTAACATTTGCTTATAAAAATAAAATAGTCTATATATGGAAATCTAGAGGACTCATATCCCTGTCACAATATTTGGAAAATGGGGTATTAAAATCTTTCAGCCAGTTAAAAGCAGAATATAATTTCCCAACAGGCAGCTATGTGGCATACCTGCAGTTGAAAGATTATCTACAGAAACATATTAACATGGGAGGAGAAATAGTGGCAACCCCTCTAGAGGAACTACTTAATAGAGAAAAAGGAGAAAAAAAGTTTTGGCATCAATATACAAAATCTTATTGGAGGCAAAAAAAAACGAACTTACAACAATTACGGCAAGCATGGAATAGAGATCTGGAAAAAAGAGTTATCTGTAGAGGAATGGAATGAACTATTAAGTACACCAGAAAACATATCCAAAAATAGTAAATTAAAACAAATACAATTTAATATTATACACAGGTTATATTTCACACCAAATAAGCTACATAAATGTAATCCAGATATATCAGACCGTTGTTGAAGCTGCAAAACAGAAAAATGATCCCTATTACACACCTTCATCAAGTGTCAAGAATTGCAAGTATACTGGGAGAAAATGCATAGAATATTAGCAGAAATCCTAGATATTAATATACTTTTTGATCCTGGAATTCTATTATTAAATCTTAATTCTGAACTGGGTAATACTGCAGAGCAGGATATATTTTTGTCATTTGCACTTGGTTTAGCAAGAAAAGTAATTTTGTTACATTGGAAAGAACCTGTTGCCACAAGCCACAAGGTATGGAAAAATTTATTAACAGATTGTTATAGATTAGAAAGAATTTATTATATAAAAGAACAAAAAGAAGAAAATTTTCACAAAATTTGGCAACCATTTACGACTTTTTTGAGAAAAAGATAACAAATAAGAGAAGAAGACAGGACAAATAAGATAAATATATAATAGGATAGTGACAGCTTTCCCCTACTTATATGATGATGCTATTGGATATTATAAATGGCATGCAGTAAATGCTTGAGAATAAATCATAGTTTGAGTACAAGGGGGGAAAGGAATCGGGGACATAGCAGCATAGGCATTAGAGTCCGAGCGAACTCTAGTCTTCCCCTTCTGCTGATTCAGGTGGTACAGTCACCTGCAGGTTTTTTTTCCTGAGACTGATTCTCATTGATTAGTTTGGTGGTGGCATCTGTATTTCTAATTGCTGAGGTTTCAGCTCGAGTAACAGCTTGAATCCATCATGTCTGTTCTGTTTTCCAAGCCTGAGGCTCTAGGTTAGAGTGTCAATCTTGCGATCTAAGTCTTGCATTTTTTTCAATTTAGTATGCATTTTTCCTTCCTGATTGGCCCACATTGACCCGACCTCCACCCCCAGCCCTGTCACCTGAGCTTACCACCCTGGTGTTCCTCCCTGGCTTACCCCCCAGGGTGGGACCTTTGGGTGTGGCTACGTTTCCCTGTCGGACCTCTAGCTCATTGTCCGGGGAACACTGCAGGGCAATGTTAGGAGGCCTGCAGAGTGAGTTGGGTAGCAGACTGCTCGATCAGCATTTTCCATTTTTTCTGCCATTGGGGAGGCATGGGTTGCAATTAAATCAATGGCCTTATGCGGCCATTTGCCCTGCCTCCCTCCAGCAAGCTCCAGCTGTGAGTTCCCTGGCCTCCACCAGTGATCCAACTAGTGCCAACAACTAACCCTCCCTCCTGGAGCAGGAGAGCAGTTCCTAGGACACTCAGGCCCTCCAGCTCCTGGGTGTGTTTCCCAACCCAGATCATCGGCATTGTGAGCAGTAGCGCTATGCTGTCCCAGGTTCGCATTCACTGTGACTAGTGTCACATCCCCTGCTACAGTGTCACTCGAGGCTGGTGCTTTTGCTTGCTGAGCAGGCCTCCCTTTATGCTGACCCTTTGTTTAAAAAAAAAAGTCTGCGGATGTCACTGCGGCACCTCTTAACTTGCCCATTCTTTCTCCAGACTATCCACCAGTGATATGGAAATGGTTAAAAGTCAGTGTAGTTGCCCAAGTAGGTTAAAAAGTTTTATATTTGTAAAATCCTCTCAGGAACTTGAAGTGTCCTGCTCGGCTGTTCAGCAGCACATTGTAAACCTGACTTTAAACAACATACTGAGGTCTTACAGCTACTCAAACATTTATGCAAGGAACCTTCCTTTCTGGATAAGCCTACATCTCTAAGATCATATTTAATTAAGTTGTCATATTTTCTCATTAATTCAACAGAGTGAAAAATGTGACTATACAGTTCACCGCACTAAAGATTAACCATTTGTGTTCCAATTCAGTAGTCAGATGTTGAATTGCTTATTTCAGTGAATATGCAGGCTGAAACCTATGGGCAGCCACAAATTCTCCTACTCCCCCCAGAATAAATTGCTGCGTACATTCAAGGTGTGAAAATAACAGAGGGAGTGGAGGAAGAAGCCCCCCCACACACACACACACACACATACACATACACACACACACACTCTTTTCCATATAAAAATCAAGCCATTATGGTGCCGTTCGATGTGCTATCAAATCCTGACCCCCCAATAAGGTCAAACTTTGAACAAAGTAAACATTTAGACATACAGTATAAGCAGAAGTCCTGTACTTAAGTGTTGCTATCACATGTAACTTTGTAACAGTGTCTTGTCCTTGAATAAAGTTCTGACGCAGTTATTGTGTTTGCAAGAGAACATAGAGGTGTAACACTTGCAACTAACTGCAAGGGCAAAGGCAGTTCTATTGCAAGTTAACTCATAGTCTGTTTGCAACCCGAAACCAGGGCTCTGCCAATGACTTCAAGGACCCACTTGCAAAATATTTTGTGGGCTCTACTGCCCCACCAGTGAGCGTAAAATAACCATTATCATATATAAAATATTTATTAGGTTCTTTTGTATCAGTCCTACAGAACATCTGTAGTTTGTCTGTGTTGCCTGCCTGCCCCTTTGCGGGATTAAGAAAACACAGAAACAGAGAATTTGTCAGCAAATAAGGACCGCTTGGCCCATTTCTCCCTACCTACACTATTACTGCAGACCAAATCCTATCTACAGCTCTCCTTCCCCCCTTTCGTTCCACTATGATTCCTTTGTGCTTATCCCTTGCATTCTTAAACCCCACTGTTTTTCCCCCACTACCTCCACTGGAAGGCTGTTCCAGGAATCCACCACTCTTTCTGTGAAGAAGTACTTCCTCACATCTCTCCAGAATTTAACCCCCCCAGCTTCATAGCATGTCCCCTTGTTCTTGAGCACTGCTTCTTCTGAAAAATACTCCTCTCCTGTATCTTATTTACCCCCTTGAGGTACTGTTGCTCGGATATGCATCCTTCAGTATAGGATACCAGCAAATACCACTGTTTTGACTGGCTGTCGGGTGCCATCAGATATTGATGGCATCCGACCATGGATCCCGTCTCCTTGGATCCCAAGTGGATCCATTCATGAGACAAATGATCTGCTGGATCCGATGGTCGGATCAAGGATTCGACAGTCGCATCGCAATACTCCAAGTGGTGGATCCAAAAGATCTTCTGGATCCAATAACTGGACCAGGGATCTGGTGGTTGGATCATAACAGTCCTAGGGTCGGATCCAAGGATCAGACTCCAGATTAAGCCATCTGACCCCATCTGGCCTGGGATCTGGCATTCAATCATGGGGGTCATATAACACAGTTGGATAGCTCGGCTATCGGTTGGAGGGTAATTGGATTCATTAGACCTGTATCCAAGTACCACTACGGTGAGGTATTTGAAGGTCTCTGTCATATCTCCCCTCTCCCTCCTCTCTTCTAGGATGTACATACTGAGGTCCTTTAGTCTCTCTCTCCTCATAGGGCTTTTCATGCAGACCCTGCACCATTTTGGTAGCCCTCCTCTGGATCGCCTCCACTCTGTCTATATCCTTCCGGAGATGTGATCTACAGAACTGGACACAATACTCTAGATGGGGTCTTACCAGCGATCTACCCAGAATCCCACTTGCCCTCCCTTCTGCCTTGTTGCACTGCCTGGCCACCTTTAGGACATCAGATATGATTACACCCAGTCTCTTTTCTGCTTGGTGTTCATCAATACCACTGCACTCATTTTGAACTCTGCCCCTGGGTTTCTGTGCCCTAAGTGCAATATTTTGCAATTCTTCACATTGAAACTCAGCTGCAATACCCTCGACCTATTTTTCTCAGGTCTCTGCTCATTCTTTCCACCCCCCCCCGGGAGTGTCCACCCTGTTGCAGATTTTGGTGTCATCTACAAACAGACAGACTTTCCCTTCCAGCTCCTCTGCAATGTCACTTATAATGACATTAAAGAGGACTGGTCCCAGCACTGATCCTTGAGGCACCCCAATGGTCACCCGCCCTTCCTTGGAATGAATTCCATTTACCACCACCCTCTGTCACCTATACGCTAACCAATTTCTTATCCAGTTTACCATGTTTGGATCCACTCCTAAGCTACCCAGCTTGCTTACTAGTCTCCTATGTGGAACACAGTTGAATGCCTTGCTGAAATCTAGGTAGGCCATGTCCACTGCTCCACCCTTATCTAGTTCCTTGGTCACTCAGTTAAAGAACTCTATTAGGTTCATTTGACATGACCTCCCCTTTGTGAAACCATGCTGCCTAGGGTCTTGTAACCCACTGGATTCAAGATATTCCATTAATCTTTTACTACAGTAGTGATTCCATTAACTTTTGAACCACCAATGTCAGGCTGACTGGCCTATAATTGCCAGCCTCCTCCCTGCTACCACTTTTGTGTAGTGGGAGTACATCTGCCCTCCTCCAGTCCTCCAAAACCACTCCTGTTTCCAGTGAGCTGTTAAATAGAACTGTCAGAGGTGCAGCCAGTATTTCCCTGAGCTCCCTCAGTACCCTTGGATACAGCCCATCTGGCCCCATTGCTTTGTCCACCTTCAGATTAGCAAGTTCCTTCAGGACTCTCTCTTCTAAAAAAGGACTAGTGTCCACCTCCCTCCAAAGTTGTTGTTACTTTTTTGAGGCCCCATCTCTTCTCCTTCCTCTCTTTGAACACTAAACAAAAGTATTTGTTCAGGATGTCTGCCTTTTCCTGGTCCCCCACTGCACAGTCCCCCCTTCCCTTTTCAACCTTACAATCCCACCCCTAGTCTCCCTTTTTTCACTTACATATCTAAAAAATGTCTTGTCCCTTATCATTTCCTCCTTAGCTATTCTCTTTTTAGTTTGCACCTTTGAGCTCCTTACTGCTTTCCCTGCCTCCCTTTGTTTCCCCTGATACACCTCCCTGTCCTCTTCCCTCTGTGTCTCTTTATACATCCTGAATGCTACCCTGAACTCTGAAGGAACTGAACAATGTACTTTGTCTCTGCTCCTCCTGGTGACCGTAGCACCAGGATCAGCTGTTTCAGTAATGGGGCCTATTGCTTCTTTGTTCTGTACCCCATCACCCCTTGGAACTGTAGTGGAACTCTGTAGCCCAGACCCCATAGCTGCCACTGCTGACAGACCCAATTTCAAATGGATAAGCAATGTACAAACAATGTGCAAACAATGTACAAATAGAAAGTAACATGTTTGTCTCTGACGACTGAAGGTTTTCTTAATGCTGACCTCTGAGGCAGTGGGCCAGCTGACAGCATGAGCCCTACTGCAACCACATCTTTTGCACCCCTCTGGTCACAGCCCTGCCTGAAACGTAAAGCCACCAACAGTCCCTATTTTTCCAGGACAGTCCCTATTTTAGGCAGCATGTCCCAGTGTCCCCACAAGTTTTGCAAAATGTCACTTTTGTCCCTTTTTTTGCTTACTTGTCCCAGTTTTGTCCCTTTTTTTTTTTTTTTTTTTGCTGACTGCTAATCCGTGAGTGATAGTTACTTCAGCACCACTGTGGCACTGCTCAGGCTGGACAGCAGTTTGCAACTTCAACCCCTGTGCGTGTGTTGCACTGCAAGTATGTCAGTGGCATCACAGTAAAGCATGTTCCTTCCTGTTACATTAGACTGGGTAGTAGTGCAAACAAGCACATGTGGATGTCTGTCTGCCAGCAGCTTAGAGTGACTCCAGTCAGAGAAGAGACCAGCAGCAGGGAACTAAGGTACCCAAACCTGATCAGCTGTAGGGAAGTGTGTGAAAACAATCTGGTATGGTGGTGGGAGTCACTGAAGTGAAGTTTGCTCAGCAAATGAGGTGAGTGTGAGTGGGTTGGATGGGACTGTCAGGAGTAGGAGTACATACAGCTTGAATGTCTGATCACAATTTAACGCAGGTTTGTGTAACCCCTAGGTGGTGCTATCTCAAGGGCTGCTACCCCTGCCTGTTTGGCTAGTAGCAGATTAAGGGGTCTGAGTTCTGAAAAGGGTGCCTCCACCCAGAGGTCAGGGTTGGTAGTGGTCAAGCTAACCTGGGCACAGCCCTCCGGGACACTGTAACCCTCCTCTTTCCCCTCTAGTGGCCTGAACACTGTATAATAATCACTTTCACAATACCCCTGGTACACCACACAAGTACACACACTATTTGCACTTACCACCAGGGCTGGTTCCTCTGGCTCGACCCTGAGGACCCCCTGTAAAACAAGGTTAAGCACAGCAAATAGCAACAGTACAATACTTTGAGCATAAACTGGAACCACAGTCAGATTACAAGCAGAAAAAGTTAGATCTGATTTATTCAGGGGACTTGAACAAGTGAGGGGCAAAATCAGGTTAATTAGCTTCAAGGTTATATCAATCAAGCAGTTATGCATGCGCTTTGAGTCCCCCCACACAGTCCACCTCTGGGTACCCAGGTAGAGAAGAGATGGGCTAGCCAGGACAGTTGCCCGGGGTTGCAGCTGGTTGGGGCCCTGTGATGGAAAACACAACATGCACAGTACACAATATTTGTAATCCGGAGCCAGAGGGCTCAGTTCATAAAGGAAACGAAACAACAAGACAATCAGATGACACACTCAGATTATGCTGTTGTTGTAGGAAGCTACCCTGGTATTTATTCATGATACCCAAGACTGGACACAGGCTGGATGAAAATCGAGACTGCAGGTGGTTGATCTGGAATGCCAGGAGAAGCAGGGCGCACACAAGTTGCAGAGGCGTCATTCCTGTTCAAGCGTGGAGCAGGGGTCTGATCCCCAGGCAGGTCTCTTGTCAATGGTTTCTCTGTGCAGTGGGTAGTGTGGCTGGGCCAGTCTGGCAAAGCCCAGACCGCATGGAGACAAGTTCGTAAGCAGTCTGTTTTGGGCTGGATACAGCTTCCAGCAAGCAGAACACAGTTCACACAGTGGGGAACTAACTCACAACCCTCTAGCCGCTTATAGCAAATTGACATGTACGGGAATTCTAATGTACCAGGCAAAGCACTCCCCGGGCACAATTGCAAAGTCTCTGCACATACTGGGAGCTTAGAGGTAGCTGGAATTCCTGACAGGCCGATCGCATTCAGCAAAAATATTCGGTCTTCTTCAGGTTGAGCCTGGCCCACTTCAGTAGCTTACTTTAGTCATACAAACTTGGATTTAGTCCAAAATAATTATCTTCTCTCCCTTTCAGGAACAGCACACCGGCATGCAGGCCAAAAACTTAGTCTTTTCAGAGTTCTCCCATGCGAATCCACTCAGGATGGCTGCTCAGAATCATTTCAGCTCTTTCTTGCTCAGCTTCCAGCTTAGTTCTAACTGAAAACTGCAAGCAGCCCAGGACTTCCCCAAGATCCAAAAGATTTGGTTGGCTGATTTGGCTGTCAGTCAAAGTAAGAGCTCCCCCCTTCAGATTACTTAAGCTGCAATTAGGCAGCTCTTAAAGAGACAGTACACAGAGGCTATACAAGCTCTGGTAATCATATTTAAACTGCTAAAACGCAGGACACCAGCCTGTCAGTGAGCATTTAGGCAAGCTCAAGGAAGACTTTTTGGGAATCCCCATTTGTAGGTGGATTACACCCTTCCCTGCCTGGGAAAACTTGGCGTCCGTGTCAAGTCTGTACCATCATAACATTGAAAATGCAACATATACAAGATATTTATACCATTAGCATGCTATACAAGTACTATCTGATTCATTAATTGGCATCACTTGTCACTTTACTGTACATTTCAATGTACTCCACTATATCATTTCCATTCTGAAAATACATTATGCATATTTCACATAGGTAAATTGAACATTACTATACAGAATCATGTAATAACTTCTTGTACTCTAAACAATGCAAGAGGGGGCCCTTCCCTATCAGCTAACTTGGGGCTAGATGGAGCAGGGGCATCATGATGAGAGGGCAAAACAAGTAACCTGGAATGGGCTGTCAAGCTCAATTTGGGAAGTGAGCTCTGAGAGACATAAACACCTTTGTGGACTACACTGAGAGGCAAATCCACTGGCCTCCTGGAGGAATCATAACTGAAGCACACCACTGGCTTGACAGCTCGACCAGTCTTTCTGGGGTGAACAACCACAGTCTCTGTACTTTCAGCAATGGTCTTGGAGCTTTCATCACTTGTGAGGGGTGCCTCTGCATGAAGGGGAATGTCCAAGCTGGAAGTACTGTCAGCCACTTGCTCTGTAGTCTTTGTTTCTACAACGCTTGGCTCATTTTGAAGACACTCTGGCACTGAAGGGGGGGTGTCAACACTCTCATAGTGTTCCTCAAGTTCTGGCATGTCACCAGAAAGACTCATACCATTGGCCTCTCCTTCATAGAAAATCATACAGTTCCATAATACACAAAGATTCAGCATCCTCAGACGTGATACTTTGCACTTCACCTTCAGGGAGCATTGGCTCCAAGGATGATGCCGGGGCGTTAGGCAGTCCAGAAGGCCCAGCTTAATCCCCATAATTCAACACAGAATTTCCACAAAACAACTGACTCAGTTCATATGAGGGGTAATAGGCATTATCACACTCACTGTCATCTGAGTTAGACTGGCAGTCACTATCATTCTGGGCCTGCTGCGGGGGAACTGTTAAATCGGCAACCATGGGGGCAGGCTGACTCTGTTTTTTTTTTGCAGCAGCACGAGTCACTGGTCCGGGGGAATCAATCTCAGTGGGTTCAGCCTCAATTATAACTTGACCAATGGGTAGCAAGTGGTTACGGTGCATGGTCTTAACGGCTTTGGAGTTATTCTCTGGGTGCACTTTGTACACTGGCAAATCATCCAGCTTTCCATCTATGACATGGGGAAGATGGTGCCATCGATCAGCAATTTTGTGTTTACCATGCAATCCTAAATTTTGCAACAACACACGGTCTCCAGGCCTAAGCTCTTGAGCCTTTACTTTTCTATCATGTCTCTCTTTGTTGGCTAGATTTCTTTTGGCGGCCATTGTCTGGGCCAGTTGATAGGCATGGTTCAGCTGAGCTTTAAGTTTTTGTACATATTGCAGGTAATCTTTGGCTCAGACCACATCGGGAGAAACCACAAAACAGACATCAACAGGCAGCCGGGCCTCTTTCCCGAACATGAGGCAGTAGGGAGAGAACCCGGTAGCATCATTCTTTGTGCAACCACATGCTTGTACCAAGGTGCTAATCTGCTGGCTCCATTTATGCTTATCTTTTGGTTGGAGGGTGCCTAGCATGTCTAGTAGGGTGCAGTTAAATCATTTAGGTTGAGGATCCCCCTGCAGGTGATAAGGAGTGGTTCTTGACTTTTGCACCCCCCATAGAGAAAGCATTTCTTTGATTAGCCGACTCTCAAAGTCCCGGCCCTGATCAAAGTGAATTCGCTGGGGGGCACCATAGTGGACGAAGAAATTTTCCACTAGCACCTTGGCCACGGTAGATGCTTTTTGATCTTTGGTGGGAAAAGCTTGCGCATACTGTGTGAAATGGTCTGTAACCACTAACACATTGCCAATATGTTGCTTATCAGGCTCTAAACTCAAGAAGTCTATGCAGACTAGTTCCACTGGGGTGCTGGTAGTAATGTTGATAAGGGGGGCAGCCCTCTGAAGCAGGGCTTTTCTCTGCAGGCAGCGACTACAAGTCCTTACATGGTGCTCAACATCGGCCCCCTTCTTGGGCCAGTAGACTCGAGAGCGTACTAGGTCAAGGGTCCTGTCAATACTGAGTTGGCCCATATGATTGTGGAGGGACCTCAGTACCAAATCTTTTAAGGCTGTGGGCAGGACCAATTGTTGCTTGTCTATTTGGCCACCCTGATCTACAGTCTCTATACAACAACTGATTAGGCAGATTCAACCTGGGTCCTTCTTTAAACAATAAAGCGGTTCTCAGAACAGAGGAACGCAACTTGGACACATCTTTTCCTGCACGAAGGGCGTCAAGAGCTGGCTGAATCATAGGATCTTGGGATTGAGCCCATTGAATGCTGTCATTGTCAAACTGAGGTAGTGCACTAATATCTAGAGCAGAGAAGTGGCAATACGCAGCCGATATGCAGGTGTCAGAGGGGCCCAAGCAATCTACTAAGCAGTCCGCTGTGTCCGTAGACATCTGTTCATTTCTATCAAACTTTTGGCACAGTGCTCAGATGTCAGGTTCAGGCAGCCTGACCCAGTCACTCTTGGAAATGGGCCTCCGAGATAGGGCGTCAGCATCAATATGATTCAGGCCTGGTCTGTATTCGACAGCATAATCATATGTTGACAACACAGAGAGCCATCGGTGCCCTGTGGCGTCTAACTTAGATGAAGTCTGTACATAGGTCAACGGGTTATTGTCAGTCTTCACCAATATTTTTGCCCCATAGAAGTAACCATGAAACTGGTCGATAATGGCCCATTTTAACGCAAGGAACTCCAACTTGTGCACAGGGTAGTTTTGCTCTGACGGGGTCAAGCTCCTACTGGTGAATGCCACTGGTCTCAAACCATCTTCATGGTCTTGATACAGTGGCACTCCTAGACCCTGCAGACTGGCGTCAGTATGCAGCACATAGGGTTTGGTGGGATCAGCATAAGTGAGGATGGGGGCATGGGCGAACTGGTATATGACTTAGTGGAAAGCTGCTTCACAGTCAGGCATCCAACAGGACTTGAAAAGTTCACCTGGGCGGAAATATGCTTTGCCTGGTTTTTTGATGGACCCTTTTTTGTATTTCCGATTGGTAGGAGGGTAACCTTGGGTAAGATTCAAGAGTGCCCGAATCACTTTGGAATAGTCCTTTATGAACCGGTGGTAGTAGCCGCAGAATCCCTGGAAACGTTGTAGTTCTTTCAAATTTTGGGGCTGGGGCCAAGTAGTCAAGGCTTCAACTTTACTAGGATCAGTCTCTATCCCTTCTGTAAACACTGTGTGCCCCACATACTTCACAGAGGTGAGGAAAAACTGGCACTTGTCGATGGACAGCTTGAGGATGAAATCTTCCAGTCAGTCTAGTAATTTGAACAGTCGACTCTCATGTTCCTCTAGGGAGCTCCCAAACACAATGACATTGTCCAAGTACACCAGGCATTCCAGCAAATTCATGTCTCCCACTGCTCGTTCCATCAGTCGCTGGAAGGTGGCCGGGGCACCCGATATCCCCTGTGGCATTCTCAGAAATTCGTAGAACCCCAAAGGACAGATGAAGGCTGTCTACTCACAGTCCTCTGGAACCATTGGAATCTGGTAATATCCACTGAGAAGATCCAACACCGAGAACCATTTGCTCCCATTCAAACAATCCAGAGCATCTTGTATACGGGGCATGGTGTATTGATCGGGGATGGTCCACCGATTCAGAGTTCGATAATCAACACACATTCTCACAGATCCATTCTTCTTATGCACAGCCACAATGGGAGAAGCATATGGGCTCCTGGATTCTTGTATCACACCAGCCGTGAGCATTTCCTGCAAGTGTCTTCTCACATCATCTATGGCTGCAGGGGCTAGGCGTTGAGACCTCTCTCGAAATGGCCGTTCATCGAGCAGACGTATGTGATGCTCTACACCCTGGACACATCCCACGTCCCATTCCTTCAACGAAAGCACTTGATCTCTCTGGGCAAGTTTCTGGCTAATTCTAGTCTTCAATTCAGCTGGCAACGGGGAGTCACCAAAATCAAACAAGTCAGGAGTCACTCTATCTGTCTTGCCAGGGTGCTTGTTGCTGGGCAACACTGTAGTGTCTGTGCAATGTACCATAGCTAGGGTGCATCCTCTGTTCACTCGGATCTCCCGATCTGACACATTATGAATCTGGACCATCACTCATCATGCATAGGCACGAGCACAAGCTGGCAAGATGCTGGGCTTAACCAATAATCCTTCCGGCAATTTTCCATCGCCTGGCACGTCCAACATCAGTATTTTGTTCTTGACATCTTTGCTGAGGCGGACCTCCCCTTGAACTGTACACTGGGCATTAGGGGCCAGTACCATTGAATCGGGATCCTTCTTCCACATGACTCCTACTGGTTCATCCTGGTCCACTCCTTTGGGGTTCTGTTGCAAATCATAGGCCCTCTTGATCAGAGCGGGAATTCTTAGGGCCCTCCCAGTCCGTCGCCCTTGTTTCTCGTGACAGAGTCGTGCCAGTCTCCCAAACATATGGGCGTTGGTCCCAATTAACAGGGGAACCCCATCATACAGTCCAGTAGGGGGACACACTAAGGCCAGTGTCTTGACTTGCTCCTCTATACCAGTTACAGCTGCAGGAAATGACAACCAGTGGTGGACATATCCTAGGTAGGGATAAGACTTGTCGCTCAGCCCCCACACATGTAGGCCTTCCAGGGATTGTAAGGGCACAGCAGAAAAATGTTTGTCATACCAATCCTTAAATACAATGGTCACTTGCGACCCACTGTCCAGCATAGCCCGAGTAGGAATACCATTCACAGCCACTGTAGTCTCCATTGAAGGGCCCACTATTTTGGACCAATCTGGAGGGACAGCAGCAGGGGCCTGGAGAGATGATTTAGCCACATAGGGATTTGAGTTACTACTTCTTGAACCCTCATTGCGGTCATTTTGGGTACTCCTTGACCACTGATTAATTCTCCGAAGTGCTCCTTGAAGCCTGTATACAACTTTATCTAGGTCTTTTGTGGACCGGCATTCCCTCTTCATGTGCCCATGCTTCCCACAGTTATGGCAAAATATGTTTTCTGGGATTTGGGGTGGCCGAGACATCACACTGGGAGCTGGGGCGGTGGTACTACCAATTGAAAACCTTGGTGCCATCTCTGTCTGCTGTGTGGTGAACATTTGGAGACATCTTGTCAGTTCTCTTACTTCCATAGTCAAGGCATCGAGTTTCGAGCTGCTGTCAGCAGGAGATGCATTGGTGAACACCCCCACCCCCACAGCAGATGCAGTTGGATAAGGGTCGGTGCCTGTACTTGCAGGAATGGTCTTCATAAAGAGACTGTTTTTTGTTTCCCTGAACTCCCTCAGCAGTTCATCCCATGGCGGCACACCCTCATTGGTCCCCACTTCAGAAGGGTCTTCTGATGCCGTGATCACTTGGGCTGCGCTCACCCTAGAATTACAATCCCCCTCTTCATCTTCAACCTCCCAGAGTTCTTTTATCAAGTCACAATAGTCCGGTGGGTTACCCCTTCTATCTGGGAGCCATAATTGAAGAAGCTGCAATTTAGAATGTTTTGCATGTTGCAGTATGTGCCCAACCTCACATGGTTTAAGTCACTGGTGGCTACCCCATCTTTTCGGTAAGCCTTTTGCAGCACTCTTTCCAGATGAGTAACATATGCAGACAAACTTTCCCCTGGCCATTGTTTTGTACCTTGAAATTTCCACATCAAGTTCTCCCCTGACTCAATGCTCCCAAAATTGCCTTCGAGTGCGGATAGGTACTTCTGGGCAGATGCATCAGGGTTTGTGGACCTCAGAAATTTATTGGCCTCTAGGGCAGGACCCCTCAAATTTTCTATGATCCTTTTCCATTTCTCAGCCTCCGCACGCTGCCATTCAGGTACCAAAGGGGCAACACAATCTATTCAGGTCTCCCAATCATCATCCCATTGGGGGGTGGGGAAGGTGCTGGAGAAGATTCTCAACCTTCGGTAACAGTCGTGACTAATGGCTGGTACAGACGTAGGAGCCAGCATTGGTAAGGGCACAGAAGAAGGGGCAATAACGGGTGCCGGAGCAGGAGGGGGTGTTGGGGGAGGAACCCCCCCAGGTGGCAGGAATAGTTTCTTTAAGTCCTCCACAGTTTTCCCTTCCTCCAGCAACAACTTAGCAAATTTCTCCTCAAAAGTCTCAGATAGTGGGGGGGGGGGCTCATTCTCCCCGGGGTCTTTACTGTCTTTAGTTATCACTCTCCAGGCAGTGAGGGCTCCTTCGGTGGTGATAGTCTGTGGCACTTCGGAACTGTCCACTGAGTCCTTACACTCTACTAGCGCCATGAAACTCTGTGCGAGCAGATTAGCCTGTCGACCCACCATCGCAGGGTTTTGTAAACATTCAACCTTGGAAAGTACTCCCTCTACAGTGTCCTTATTGGTACCCAGGGGAATATCCAGGATAAGTATAGCATTTTGGGGGTCGATCTCCTGCCCAGTACACCACCCCACCAACTGGTGTACAGCCACTTCTGTTGGGGTAACCATTTATGTTTGACAATAATTCGTAGTTTCAGCCACTAGAAGACACAAAATCTCAGCGGTGAGCCTCCGAGCTGTAACCCCTAGGTGGCACTATCCCAAGGGCTACTACCCCTGCCTGTTTGGCTAGTAGCAGGTTAAGGGGCCTAAGTTCTGAAATAGGTGCCTCCACACGGAGGTCAGGGTTGGTAGTGGTCAAGCTAACCTGGGCATAGTTCTCCAGGACACTGTAACCCTCCTCTTTCCCCTGTAGTGGCCTGAGCACTGTACAATAATCACTTTCACAATACCCCTGGTATACCACACAAGTACCCACACTGTTTGCACTTACCACCAGGGCTGGTTCCTCTGGCTCGACCCTGTGGACCCCCTGTAAAACAAGGTTAAGCACAGCAAATAGCAACAGTACAGTACTTTGAGCACAAACTGGAACCACAGTCAGATTACAAGCAGAAAAAGTTAGATCTGATTTATTCAGAGGACTTGAACAAGGGAGGGGCAAAATCAGGTTAATTAGCTTCAAGGTTATATCAATCAAGCAGTTATGCATGCGCTTTGAGTCCCCCCACACAGTCCACCTATGGGTACCCAGGTAGAGAAGAGATGGGCTAGCCAGGACAGTTGCCCAGGGTTGCAGCTGGTTGGGGCCCTGTGATGGAAAACACAACATGCACAGTACACAATATTTGTAATCCAGAGCCAGGGGGCTCAATTCGTAAAGGAAACGAAACAACAGGACAATCAGATGACACGCTCAGATTAAGCTGTGTTTGTAGGGAGCTACCCTGGTATTTACTCACGATACCCAAGACTGGACACAGGCTGGACCTAAATCGAGACTGCAGGTGGTTGATCTGGAATGCCAGGAGAAGCAGGGCCCACACAAGTCGCAGAGGTGTCGTTCCTGTTCAAGCGTGGAGCAGGGGGCTGATCCCCAGCCAGGTCTTTCATCGATGGCTTCTCTGTGCAGTGGGTGGTCTGTCTGGGCCAGTCTGGCAAAGCCCAGACCGCATGGATACAAGTTCAGAAGCAGTCCGCTTTGGGCTGGATACAGCTTCCAGCAAGCAGAACAGTTCACACAGTGGGGAACTAACTCACAACACACTAGCAGCTCATAGCACATTTACATGTATGGGAATTCTACTGTACCAGGCAAAGCGCTCCCCGGGCACAATCGCAAAGTCTCTGCACACACCAGGAGCTTAGGGGTAGCTGGAACACCTGACAGGCCGATCGCATTCAGCAAAAATATTCGGTCTTCAGGTTGAGCTCGGCCCACTTCAGTAGCTTACTTTAGTCACACAAACTTGGATTTAGTCCAAAATAATTCTCTTCTCTCCCTCTCAGGAGCAGCACACCGGCATGCAGGCCAAAAACATAGCCTTTTCAGAGTTCTCCCATGCGAATCCACTCAGGATGGCTGCTCAGAAACAGTTCAGCTCCTTCTTGCTCAGCTTCCAGCTTAGTTCTAACTGAAAACTGCAAGCAGCCCGGGACTTCCCCAAGATCCAAAAGATTTGGTTGGCTGATTTGGCTGTCAGTCAAAGTAAGAGTCCCCCCCTTTCAGATTACTTAAGCTGCAATAAGGCAGCTCTTAAAGAGACAGTACACAGAGGCTATACAAGCTCTGGTAATCACATTTAAACTGCCAAAACACAGGACACCAGCCTGGCAGTGAGCATTTAGGCAAGCTCAAGGAAGACTTTTTGGGAACCCCCATTTGTAGGGGGGGTTACATTTGCTTCTAATGAACTTTCTGCACATTATGATTTGGAACTTGCTGCAGCAGAATGATGTATTGTTTTAATCTGAATGTTTGCTACTGGTGTTACTGTGTGGTGGCATGGCCAGAGTACGCAGAAAAATGTAACTGATTGTGCGTAGCATTGTCTGCAGCGGTGCCCATGGGAGTGATACAGTGGTGGGAAGGGGGTCATGGTCAGGATGGACTGGCCCAGTTTTAGGCATTGGAAAGTTGGTAGCTTTACTGAAACATTATCTGAAATGGAGGCCACCTCCTCCTCCCTGGCAGCTCGTTCTGCTTCTAACTTGTCCACATGTTTGCCCACTTATTTTTGATCGGTGTACATGTATTGTTTCTAACATATATAAACTACAGGCTGGGCTGGGAGGAGGAGATTATGCAGTACTTCCTTATCTCTGAGTTTGCATTTAATGTTGGTGAACCTCTGCCTTTTCATGTGGGTAGCAAATGACAGATCTGGGGAAAATAAGCACCCCTCCACCTCAATCGATCATTTATCCCAGGCTGTTTGCAAAATTTGTTCTCTGACAGCAGATGATTGTAACCAGCAGCAGTGTTTTTGCTCCTTCTTTAGTTTGGGCCCTCCTTACTCTAACTCTGTGGGTTTAATTAGGAGGTGTCACAGGTCTAGCTCCAGGGATTCTTGCATCCACGTCTCCAAGTATTGTAGTGTGGTTATCTCCCACTGTGCTTGGTAATGAGATTATCTCCCTCCGTGTCTTCTAGAACCCACCACATCCTGATATTAGGGGCCCGACGGTGTTTTCCAGCTGCTCCAGATGAGATTTAATCAGGCGGTGCTCACTCACTGTGACTGAACTTGCTAACATTGCAAGAGCTTTATTACATGTAGCCCCTTCATTCCTAATGCATTAGTCATCCCATTGACTAGTCTTCTCTCAATACTTGTCGAGTTTCTGCTCCCCCTCTGCTTCTGTCAGTGCTTGGGTCATTGATGGCACACTGCTTTAGTGGCTCCACCATAACATACAAAGAAATTTGTTTTATGGTCGGTACTGCACCATCCCATCTATCAGGAAAGTTTGTCTGATGGGCCAGCAGCACATAGTCTGATATGTAGTCTACTTTTTAAATGTTCTGAAAGGTTAAAGTTCCATTTTTATCAATAAACAGTGATTTCCCTGGGAGCTCTTAGGAAAGATTTCTGCTTGGCTGGGCTGTTGGACATGCTGCCTCAGATCTCCTGAAGTTTGCCCACCAGCCTAGTCAGCTTAGTGTCATCAGCAAACACAAGCAGCTTGCCAGAGACTCCAGTCTCCAGATTGTTTATGAACATGTTTATCAGCACAATAGCCCTAGCATTGATCCTTGAATGTGGCCCCAGAGTACCCCTCTAAACTCAGAGTAGTGCCAGGTCACCCACAACACTCCGCTTCCTGCCCCCAGGCAAATTAGCAATCCACAAGCCAATCAAAAGAAAGTACTCTCAGACCAGCAAAAGCTATTCAAAACACAACACAAGCCAGGACACAGCTCATGTCCTGGGGACAGGACAGGACTGCGAGTTGCTAAGAGGCCTCTAGGGACCCCCTCCTCCAGAAAACAACGTAAGCCAGGACACAGCTCATGTCCTGGGGACAGGACAGGACCGGAAAGCACTAAGAGGTCTCTTGGGACCCCCTTCCCAGCAAACAACACAAGCCTGGGGACAGGACAGGACCGCAAAGCACTAAGAGGCCTCTCTGGACCCCCCTTCCCAGCAAACAACACAAGCCAGGACACAGCTTATGTCCTGGGGACAGGACAGAACCGTGAGGCGCTAAGAGGTAACTATAGCAGCCTCCCTGCACAGCTTGTTTCTGTGGGGGAGTTTGTTCACTGAGCCAGCATTTTCTGTCCTCTGACTTGGCTTGATAGTTTCAGGCAGGCCCGGACTGAGATTCTCTAGAACAGGGATTGCAGCGATTTCAGCAAGTACTTTTAGAGCCAGTATCCCATCTCAGGGAGTTGTTTGAATCACTCTATAGCGACTGTAATTGCAGCTTTCTCTTTGCTGAACACATTGCTTTCTATATTTGTGCCTGTTTAATTGCATTTTTGCTGTTCTATTCTGCCGTAGCTCTGTACTGTCTGCTTAATTCTGGGTGCCTGCCTTGCTGGCTAGTACACAGGGATTTCAGATCAAGGTCCTCCTCACATTGGTGGCATCTCAGTGCAGTTTCTAGAGCTCCATCTTGGCTTACCCTAGCTGGCTCCCCTGCCCGTGCATGCACAGTAGCAGGGCCTGTCCCGACATCAATCCCAACGGTTTGCTCATGCGCAGTGCAGCCCAGCTATCTGATACAGGCTGAATGGCCCTCCCGCTGCAAATTAAGTGAACTCCTTTGTTCTCTCCCCTTTATAGGCCACTCAGGACCCCCCTCCCCAGCAAACAACACAGGCCAGGACACATCTCACGTCCTGGGGACAGGACAGGACAGCGAGGCGCTAAGAGGTAACTACAGCAGCCTCACTGCACAGCTTGGTTCTGTGAGGATGTTAGCCCCTCGACACTTCGCATTGACTGCCTACTTCTAGAAGCCCCCCCTTCCGAGTTTTGAACCTGGTACCTTCCGCACTATAGTCCGTCACTCTACCACTGCACCACAGTGGCTGCCTCATTTCACAGTATCAGTTCGTTCCCCTTATACTTAGACCCTGACAGTCAACAACTCAGAACCATGACTGCTCATGCTCACCCTCCGCAGCCTGGCCTCTCTCTTGCTACTGGGGATATCCCTCCCCCTACTGTGCCCACCCCCACCACCACCCCAATGTCCCACCCATGAGCAGCTCACCCTTTCCCCTTGCATTAGTAGCTCCCCCACCTTGGCCACCTTTATATCCCCCCTCATCTGCCAGCACACCTACCCCTGCCACTGACCCAGCTCCTCATGGCCTGTCATCTTCCTCACTATGCCTACCCTCTGTTCCCTTCCAATACCATGCTCCAAACCAATGAACTCCACTCGTAGCCCCCCTCCAGGGCAGTATAGATGATGCCTCCCCCTGCTAAGGATTATCTCCATGCTGCTCATGTTATCCGGTAACATCCACCCCAGGCCAGGCCCCAGTACCTCTGGCCCACCACACTCTCCCCCTGTCTCTAGCCTACATATCACATCTATGAATATATGCAGCATACTAAAGAAATCTGCTGCCCTACAATGCTGGATCACACAGCACCAACTAGACATCCTCACACTGGTTGAGATTTGGCTCTCCAAATCAACCCCCAACTCCTTCATTTCCATCCCTGGGTACTCACTTTTCAGGGAGGATAGAGTAGGCAAGCGGGGCAGTGGCTGTGCAATGTATTTGCATGACACCTTACTGGGCCAAGCCCTACCCCCACCAAAACTGGATCATGGCACCCAAGCTATGTCACTAAAAATCACCCCGATCCCTTAAAGGACCCTCTTATCATCACGGTGTCCTACATTCCCCCATGGAAACAAACTCCTGCACTCCTTTCTGTCACAGAATACCTCACCAACCTTCTCCACAAGGTTGAGCAGATTCTACTGGGTGACCTCAACATAAACTGGCTCACCAGTTCTGCCGCCTCAGCCAAGGATACCCTTGCAGCCTTAGACCTCTCCCAAGTGGTAACACAGCCAACTAGATACAACCCCTCTACAGGCATGCACACCCTGCTGGACATCATCCTCTCCAACCAACCCCCTAAAATCATGGACATCTCTGTCCTACCAAACTCCCTCAGCAACTACTCCCCAGTGATCTTCTCGTGGTCCAGTAGGTTGCCTAAACCTGTACCAAGAGTCACAGTCTGACAGCACCTCCGTTCAGGTAACATCACAAAATTCAAACAGCATCTTGCCCACTGGGACTGGTCGCCAATATGCCTTGCCACCAGTGTTGATGTTACGCTTGATTACTTTTCCAGCTCTTTCAGCATGGCCTGCAACACCTTTGTCCCCTCACAAAGACCCACTCTAAGCAACACTCTAAGCAACACAATCCCTCCTCAAACTACTGAAGCATAGTGACAACCCAGTCACCTAAAACACTTCCTAGGATTTATTTATTTGCAAAACCCTTACTGATCAGTGGCACACACACACACACACACTGGGTATAGTCTGTGAAGTTCCAGACAGCCCATATGGAAAAGGTCATAGACATTGTTTTCTTGGCGTTGACCTGGAGTTGGTTGGCATGAAACCAGCGCAGAACATTGTGGAAGTCTTGCTGGAGCAGGTCTTCCATATCCATAGCTGAGGGGCTGGAGGAGTAAATGACTGTGCCATCTGCACACATGTGTATATGTGAGTTGACACAGGCAGGGGGCAGGTCATTGTGGAACATAGAGAAAAGGATGGGACCCAGGATGGAGCCCTGTGGGACCCCAGCCTGGTTGGAAAGGGGAGGGGAGGGGACAGGGTGCCTCCAACCTGTACCAACTGTTGGCAGCCTGTGAGGTAGGAAAGGAACCAGTCAAAGGCGAGAGCTCATTGGCCAGAAGAGGTCAATTTGTCTAGAAGGAACAGGGTGGACTCTGAGCCAAGGGCTTTGGCCAGTTCAATGAAGATAGCTGCTGTGATATGTCCTGGATCCATCCTGGAGAGGATGGAATCAGTGACAAGCAGTAAGGAGGAAACCGTGGAATTGTGCTTCCTAAAACCAGACTGGAAGAGGGAGAGGAAGTTAGAGGAAGCGAGGAAGTCAGGAGAAGGAAAGCTTCTTCTGCAGCTTTGCTAGGAAGGGGAAGAGGGAGATAGGCCAGAAGTTGACAGATGAGATGGGATCACCCTCTTTGTGCAGAGGTAGGACCTTGGCAACCTTCCAGGACTGAGGAACAGCACAGAGTGAGAAGGAAAGGTTCAGCAGGTGAGTGAGAGGGGAGGCAATGGCAGGTGCTGAGATCAGGAGGAGTTTAGGGTCCAGCCCATCTGGGCTGGATTTAGAGAGAGTGCGTGAGGAAAGGGCAAGCAAAATTTCTTGAGGAGTGATGGAAGGGAATTGAAAACCATTGGCTGAATGGTGCAGAGATGAGACGGAAGTGGAAGAGAGGGGAGAGGGACCAGGGAGAATGAAGAAGGGAGGAGCACAAGTGGTCGAAAATTCATTGAAGTGAGCAGCAACAGAGGGAGGGTCAGAGACCGACGAGCCATCCACCAGGAGAACTGGAGGAGTGGACTGGGGTAGGGGGTCAGAAAGTGAGCAGGTATTCTCCTTGGTGGGCTCTGCTAGCATGGTCAGGGCTCGATCCGCTATTGTAGTCACTAACTCAGCCTCCTGCTCTACCAGTCCCACTCATGTGCCCAGGGCCATCAACTTCGAGGTTAAGTCTCTAGTTTTTTTGTCCATTGCTTGGATGGCCTATAGAAGGGCAATGTTAAAGGGCTAGTTGTGGTATGGTTTGGAGGCAGGGGCTGCTGCCTCCTTGGCTATTGTAGCACATTGCTTGCCATCTTTATTTATTTAGTTAGTTAGTTTTTGTTTACTGGGTAAGTGCACTAGACAAGAATGTTGCCTATTTTCAGGCACGACCTGGGAGAGTTACAAACAATAGAATGATGTACAAACAGGAAATACAATGGGCATATCACAACAGGAGTTAAGAAAAATCTGAACAACAAAGCAGTGTATACAAATGGTTCAAAGACAGTTTTCGATGGCAAGAAGAACAGAATAGTACAATAATTAAGTGCTATAGACAAGAATGTTAACTGTTTTCAGGCAACAACCAGGGATAGTTGCATGTAGCAGAACAGGCAGGAGTACAGTAACCATGTCACAAATGATTTATGCAGAAGTGGGTCCACAAGACAGTATATAAAGTGGTTTGAATAACAGTTTGATACAATACTGAGGAGACAGTGCTCAGACAGGCTGAACAAGTGCAGATATGAGAGTAAGTGCCATTAAGTGGAGCAGATATTGCAAAGGCGTTCCCCCTTTTTTGTGGAACATCTAGGAATTTCAAGAGGAGATTGTTCAGAAGATCTCTGGAGGTAAGCCTGAGCAGAATGGTTTAACATAGTAGAAAGAGACTCAGGAGCTCTAGTTCTAACTGTTATCAGACAGCCAGCAGTAAAGGGCCGATGTGAGGAAGGTGAGAGCCAGCCTAGTCATGAGTAGAGTTGGCAGCAATGAGTTAGTCTGGGTGCAGAGAATGCAAATCGGTATATGCTATTGTAGCATGTGCTCCATTTTTGGAAGGCTCCTTTGTTCGCATCAAGATAGGCCATAGAGCCATGTGTAAGACAAGGATGGAGGATTCCTCGAGCTATAGCAAGACTGGCAGCAGAACTGAGGAAGGACCTGATTTTATAGGCCAGCCCTAGTTTTTTGTTAACCACCTTGTAAGTGGCTGCAATGTGAAGGTTGAAATCAAGAGATGAGTCACGTGTAACCCTGAGATACCTGAATGAGTTGACCGTCACCAGGGGAGAGTTGTCTGGGCCAAGGCCTCCCTCTCCTGCAGGCACTGCTCTCATGTTGTGACCAAAATCTTCAGATTTACTGAAGTTAGAATGTTGAATCTGGTGTCTGCTTGTTCAGCAATTCGAGATCTTTTCTGGTAAGTAGTTCTTTTTAAAAAAAAAAGTGCAGTCTATCAATTTAGACGAAAAAGGGGAAACCAGTCAAGAGTTCCTCGTGTCTGCTACTTTCAGCTCGGTGGCTGACCCCCCCATATTAATCAGTTAGGGAGGAATATAGTACTTAAATGGAGCTCTAACCCACCATTACTGTTCGCTCCCAAGGGATACAGCAGAATTTCAAAAACTGAATGTCCAAGCATTGGTGCTGGCTATTTAAGGGAAGCTGGTATTCATGGTCAGCCAAAATAAAGCAGATTTGGTCAAACAAATGAATGCCCAATCCTTCAGACTATGACCAGGCTACTCCCCTGCATGCCAGCTGCATCATCTGATCTCTCCTGAAGGTGCTATACTAACGGCATAGGAGACTGAAGCTAGGGCTGGGCAAACTGTTCCATGAGAGATCCAGACCCCTGGATCGAACCCGCAATACACTGATCTGGATAAATATGGACTTCGCTGCAGAAGTCCAGTTCTGGGTCCATGGAAATGACATTTCTGCCATTTTGTTTACTGTTGCCATGGGGATGCCACCAGCACGCTTACTCATGTACAGGCGGCCAGTGGCGTCCAATCAGGCAACAGATGGTCATGTGACGCACTCACAGTATATAACCATGCTGAGTGTGCAACGTGGCCAGATGAGAGAGGACAGCTGAAGGAGCAGGAGCACCTTGGAAGAGACGCCACCAGAAAAAGTTGGCAAAAAAACAAAATACAAATATGAAAAAAAATGATATGAAGGGAAGGAAGAGAAACTAGGGAGAGTCAGAGAAAGGAGACTTACTAGGGTGAGCGGGGGAGAAACTGATCATCGGAGGATGGTGAAGGCGGATCGGGAGTTGGGTTTGGTGGCACTGGAGAAAGGAGGAATCCAGAGGGACTGAGGAGATAGTGGTGGCCTGGGTGGCTGCCAGTGGGGGATGCAAAAGGCAGGCAGTGTGGCAGTGTGACTGTATGTACATGAGCAAGGGCAGGCTGGCAAAATCTTTGACTTGTGCCATTGCAGAAGATCCAGAGGAGAGAGGAGGGGACTGCTGGAGGCCCAAGAGGAATTTTTTATTTATTTTTTTTTAATTACAACTTTATTAAAGTTTCCATTAATGCCATAACATGAACCATAGAATATACACAGTTACAATTAAGGAGATAACAACAGTAGCTCCATGCTAGGGCCCACCCATCCTCACTCACCCCAGATTGGCACTATAAATCCTTTGCAAAGCAGATATTAAGAATACGAAGGCAAATAAAATCCACAGATACAAGGAGAATGACATGAACCCCCGGATAATGTAAAATATTCTATAACAATCACCTAACTACTGTGGTGGGACCCCAGTCTGAAGAAGGTATAAAGCATGAAGACCTTCCGAAACCCGTTTATGATGGGATACGGAACCTCCCAGACTAGCTTTAAGTTGCTCAGCCCGAAAATTAAATAGAAAGTCCCTCAACCACTTGGTGTATGATATGATGTGGCTATCCAGCCAATGGCGTAAAACTAACTTCTTCAAGGTAAGGGATATCATGGCCATGTGGTATCTACGGTTTTTGACAGAAACCTGAGAGAGATCCCCAAGAAGACATATCTCTGGTGTAAATAAATCATCAAGACCCAACAAGGGGTCCGCTCTAGTCTTAATCGTCTTCCACAAATCTTGAATCGATGGACATTCCCCAAAAATGTGCTTAAGATCCCCCTTCTTTTTGCCTGCACCAAGAACACAGAGCATCCGAAGGCCTACCCAGTTTATGAAACTTAGTGGGGGTCCAATACGTATCATTTAAGAACTGACACTGAGTAAGCTTCAGTCTGTCCTGGGAGACATACGTATGTGAACTTTTCCAAATGGAATCCCAGTTGTCTAGCAGAGCAGGAAACTGGGCAGCCCAATACCTAGGAACCTCACAAAATACATTAAGCACACCTTCCCTCAGAGAGGCATATATGTGAGAGACTGCATGGGGTTTACCACATAGTAAAACCAGAGACTCAATCCAGTGTTGCCCCCCCCATTTTCTTCTATGCCTGAGAAATGTTTCAACAGAAGGTGCCGTATCTGAAAGACCTTAAAAATGCACTTCCTAGCCACATCATAGAGAGACATAATTGTACAGAATCCAAACAGGCCCCCTCTGCAAAAAAATCCCTCACCCTGAGATTATTTATTTATTTATTTATTTTTTACTTATATTTTTTCTCCCCCAGGGCTCTAGTCGGTGATACATCCCGACCAACCCCCCCCAGCCCTGACACAGAGATCAGGCCATCCTCCTCAAGCCCCCACGGATTACCCCCCTTAGCAGGGTAGTGAGGAGCTACCCAGCTCAACTCACTAAAGCAGGATCCAGATTAGGAGGCGCCATTCAGGTTGGGCAGCGGGGGTCGGAAGCTCATGCTGCCCGACCTAGAGCCTGATTTTCTATTTACCTCCTTGCGTGTACTGGCGTGCAGTGACATCCAGGCACATAGCTGACTTCTGCCGTACTCCGCCCCCTCTCTGCACCACTCTGGTAGCGGTTCCTGGTCGTTACCAGGGGCCGCTACAAAGCGATGGAACCCTGGAACCCTCCCTGGGATAGGAGAGCAGTCCTCCAGATGCTTCATCCTATCCCTTCCCTGCTGACCCCTGGCAGCCCGGGCTCGCGTCCGAACCTGGGTCGCCAGCGTGGCGTGAGGTGTGGTGTCTGGCGCCTCAGCCCTCAGTGCCACCGGGCCGGCCCTCACCCTGAGATTATTAATTGGGGAAGCCAGAGTGGGGAAATCATTTTGCTTCTATCTTCAAATTAAGGTTGCCTAAGATCCTTAATATTCTGGTATTTTAAAAAAGGTGCAGAACTGCGCATGTGTCTGAATGGAGGATAGTATAGGAGACCTGCACAACTCTGGAGGAAGATCTCTAATAGGAATATGCAAAAGGGCCCACCTAGAGATGTTTGTACTGGAAATTAAATCCCTTTCTAGAGTTAACCAATCTGGCACATAGGAACAGGAGGCAATCTCTTCCTAGGGTGTAAACCATCTCATGTGCATAGCTGCTTGACTGGCCCAGAAGTACAACCCAAAATGTGGGAGTTTCAGGCCTCCAGCCATTGTGGATGCTGCGAATTTCGAGTAGGCCCATCTAGGACGCTTCCCTAACCAGATAATGGAGGAGATGAGAGCATGCACTTTCTTAATCTAAGCTATGGGTAGCCAAGAATGTAACATACTGAGTGGATAAAAACGTCTAGGATACATATTTATTTTAATAATACTAATTCATCCCCAGAGTGAGATGGGAAGAGATTGCCACCTTTTGAAGTCCTGCTGAATAGTATCTAGGAGAGAGCCAAAATTCTGCTTTCTCATCAGATTATCATTTCTAGAAAGTGTTAGTCCCAAATACTTAAGACACTTAGGGCTCCACTGAATGCCAAGTGGAGACATGACATGCTTATGGAACCTGTGGTTAAGGGGAAAAGCAGTGGTCTTACTCAGATTTATTTTATAATTGGACATCTCCCCATACTCCGTAATGATAGACAAAGCTACTGGGAAGGATTGCGCCAGGTGTATCAGATGAAGAAGCACATCGTCGGCATATGCCGATAGTTTAAAAGCATGTCTTCCAATGGTGATTCCCTGCACCCTTTCATGAGCCCGCAGCTTAAATAACAGTAGTTTAAGGTACATATTAAACAGGAAGTGGGGAAAGAGGGCATCCCTGTCTAGTCCCAAAATGTAAGGGAAATATCTCTGAAAATACTCCATTACAATATACTCTAGCTTGGGGGATTTTATATAAAGATGATATCCATTTAATGAATTTAGAAGGAAAACCAAATTTGTGCATAGACTGAAACAGGAACTGCCAATCTACACAGTCAAACGCCTTCTCCGCATCCAGACAGAGTAAGCCAGCTGGTACTTCTGGCTCCTTGGACATGGAGAAGACATGTGCTAGTTTATGGAATGAATGTCTGCCTACCATGAACCCCACCTGGTCTACACGGATGATGTGTGGGAGTACCATCTTCAACCTTGTAGCAAGGAGTTTTGACAAGATCTTAATGTCACAATTTAAAAGTGATATAGGCCTATAACTACCTGCTGATTCTGGATCCTTATCTGGTCTGTGTAACACAATAATTAGGGCTTCTAACATGGAATTGTCTATTGGGTTCCCCCCCAATATCCACTCAAATAAACAGGACAACCATGAAGTTAACTGTTTACTAAAAACCTTGAAGAAGTTTGGAGAAAACTCATTGGGTCCAGGTGCACAAGAGCCCCAAGGCAGCCCCAATCTCTGCCTCTGAGATAGGGGTGACCAATACTTCCTGTTGGTCCTGAATGAGAGTTGGGAGAGTGAGAGTGTGAATATATTTTACAACTATGTCAGGATCTGGATGGTTTAGCATGGAGCTATAAAGGTCCTTATAAAACTCAGCAAATTCTGCCGTAATTTCCTTAGGGGTAAGACAAAGAGATCCAGTCACTCGTGATCTGAGGCTTTGTACTATACGAGAAGATTCTACTTTTTTTAATCTTAAAGCCAACAGATGACCTGTCTTCTCTCCTTGATCAATGTACCTTACCCCTGTTTTTAAAATGGCATACTCTGCCTTCTCCTAAGAAGGGAATTGTATTGATCCCGAAGGCCTACCAATAGTGCCTTATCCGAATCTGAAGTGGTAGAAGACAACGAGGCCTACAGGCGATGTATCCTGGTCAGTAAGGATAGGGCTTTTTGATCTCTTTCCCGTTTCCTTGTGAGGCCTCCCTTATAAAAACACCTCACAGTACACACTTCAAAGCCCCTCACTCTAAGTCTGGTCTCGCTGTGGATTCAGATTAACCTCAGTATACTCCTCAATTTCCTGAGTTATAAGTTTAATAATGTGTTCATCTTTAAAAAGCTGGTTATTCAGCTTCCACAGCGACTCCTTGGATACATCTGCCGAGAGAGCTAAAGTTCAGGACACCACCGAGTGATCAGAAATCACTCCAGGTACTATACCAGCTATTACAATTCCTTGCAACAGGGTCTGACTAATTAGGAACTAAACTATCCTGGACGAGGAGCCATGGACACTGGAATGAAAAGTGAACCCCTTTTGAGTGGGATAAAGAATCCTTCATGGATCAGACAGACCTAGATAGTCCACAAGATCCCAGATGGATCTTTGGGCGGGAGAGAGGCCCTTTCTTTTGGGGTCTGATTTGTCTAAATCAGGGGAAAAGGGTAAATTCCACCCCCCCAAGTATACACGGAAGAGTTGTAAAAGGTGCCAAAACTCGTAACAGTTCCGTGAAAAACATGGGGGAATCAGTATTAGGTCCATATATGCACCCCATTAAAACAGCAGTTCTGTCTAATGTCCCTAACAACTTGGTATCTACTTTTGGATCCCTAAGAACTTGTTCGGTAATGAAGGCAGTACCGAGCCACCAGGATAGCAACCCTACTTTGCGTGCTATCCCCAGTATTAAACACCTGGCCCACATATTGTCTCCAGAGGAGATTCTCCTCTGATTCCAAAAGATGCGTTTCTTGAAAAAAAGAAACTTCTCCTTTAAGTAATCTAATGTGCTTCAACACCTGATACATTTTAACCTTGGACCAGAGACCACGTACATTCCAGGAGATTAATTTTTTAGCACTTGCCATTCCTGGTTGTAAAAATCGAAATCTAAGTAAAGCCATGTATCCTGCAAATATTGCCCCACAATCCCAAAGTGCCAATCCGGCCCCCCTCCCCCAATCCCTGCCTCATCCCAAAACCCCTCTCCTGAACATAGCACAAGCTCCCACATTCTACTATACTGCTATCCCTCCTGACCTTTCGGCAACATAACCCCTCATGCCGAAATGATGCATTGTTGAAGATCCGGAGGATTACCCTCCCTCCCATCAGCTTTCCAGTATGTGGTGCCTTCCATTGTACTGCCACCCCACCCTTCCACCACCCCCCTCTCCAGCTACCAAAGACCAGATCCCTACTATGATAGGAATGAGCACCCCCCCCCGGAAAGTGCACAATATAGTACAGCCAACAGGTATGGGGGGCACCTTCTCCATGGCCCAAAGAAAGAGGGCAAAAGGAGTCCTAACCCTTCCCCCAAAAACCTATGGGGGAAGTAGGTGCCCATAGGAAAGCGAGTTGCCCAGCTCAGAAGCTACTCCATCCCTAAGATGATAGGGGCCCACCTTCTGATTACCAGCGAGCATATAAACCTACTGCCCCAGAAGGGAAAATGATGGGGTGCCCCTTTAAAGCTTTAGGGGAAAAAAAGTATTGGGCCTACTCCAGCCCACAGAATAGCAAAAAATAACTTGTCCACTAGTGAAACCTCTATGTCCACCCCTCCACCAATAATTTCTGTACTGGGCAAAGATCTTCAGGGCAACCAAGGAGATAGGAGAATGAAAAGTAACATCCTGGGTGGCACCTGAACCAAAACAATAATACTGCCGGGTATGTGGGTCCCCCGACTGATACAACCCAGAGCCAGGCAGACTCCCCTTTAAACACAAAATATAAACTCTCAGTTTCTGACCCAGAAGACAGTATCAAGGTACTAAACATTGTGGCCATTAGGCACCAAAAGTTGCCCCAGTGGGAGTTGAAACCGTAGGCCTCGGTATCTTATTGCAGCCTTCCCTGAACTTAACATATAGACACATTTGGCTAACCAGGTATCCTAGTCTGAGCTCCTGTAAGAAAGTTAGGTTAATAAACCAGCATCACATAACATAACTCTGCAACTATTAGTCAAAATAGGACAGTCAAGAAAAGGCTGTGTTCTCAACGTGGCAGACAGCATGGACGCATGCTTAGACCTTATTCCTTCCATTATGCCCTGGATTTATACATACAAGGCATTCTAGTAACTTCTCACATTTAATACGTGTTCTAAGGGAAAATAACATCCCAAATCGGAGACGAGAATGTCCAGTGATCCTCATCCAACATACTCACTGCACCACTTAGTAGCAAAACAAATAAAACCCAGAGTCCCAAGTTAAAGGCCTCATTCATCCCGAAAGAGATTCGGGAGAACCTTTTTCAGCTCAGCTTCTGCAGTTTTTGGGTCTTCCAGCAATATCCATTTCCCCTCGATGGAAAATTGAAGATTAGCAGGATACAACATGCAGAATTGAATATTAGCAGCTAACAGTTTAGTAACCACTCCACGGTACTCAGCCTATTTTTGGCACACAGATGGGGGTAGGTCCTGGGTCACTCGAATCGGGGAGCTTTCCCACTGCACTTCCTTTAACTCCTTGACTTTAGCCAGCAGATGTTGACATTCTTGATAATTAAGAAATGTAAAAATAAAAATTCTAGGTTGGGCCCCCTGTGGTGGCATTGGCTTAGAGCACGATGAGCTCTCTCTATGGTGTAATCAGCGGCAAAAGGTGAGGGACCAGTGATTTTGGCTACAAACTTCTGGGCAAATAAGATCGAATTGGAGCCTTCTTCATGCTCCGGAAGCCCAATAATAACCACATTATTCCGGCGGCTCCGTCCTTCTAAATCTTCCACTTTGGCTTCTAGTTTCTAGCTTTGCAATGCATTGTCTAGTGACTGCCATGGCAGGGTCTAACCTCTCGATTTTCTTTTCAACTGAAATGATTTGTACCTCACAGTCTCCCATACGCTGAGCCAAGTCCTCCAATTTGCTTGTGACAACCTTTACTTCCTCAGTCAACAAACGTACCTCATCCCGAAATGGACAGAATTTCTCCAGGAATCTATCTAGGGTGAGTGGAATTGGATCCAAAGTAGTGATGGTCTGCCAGGCCACTGAATTAATTTGGGCCTTGGCTTTCTTCGCTGCCTTTTCAAGCATTGTAGGCAGGGTGTTGCGCAGAGGAGAAGAACGCATTTCTGCTTCCATACTATACAACTTCACCAGTGAATTCACTCACTTCCAGTGCCTGACGTGTTGCCCTCACCAATCCGATTTTTTAGCAGCTAAAGTGTAAGCAAAAAAGTGTTGATTTTTTTCGGATTTCAAAGGAGGGAGTAGTGGGAGTGCTTAAGAAAGCAGTTATGCAGCCTGAAGCATCACGTGATCTTGAGAAATTTTACAGTTACAGAAAATCCCGAATTAAAGTTTTTTTGTTTTCTTGGCCTCAGACAGTGTAGCTGTGTACATTAGCAAGGGCAAGCTGGCAAAATCTTTGACTTGTGCCATTCCAGATCCAGATGAGAGTGGGAGAGACTACTGTGGGGGCCCAAAAGAGATTTTACAGTTACAGACAATCCCAAATGAAAGTTTATTTTCTTTTCTTGGCCTCAGACAGTAGCTGTGTGCACATGAGAAAGGGCAGGCTGGCAAAATCTTTGACTTGTGCCATTCCAAATCCAGAGAAGAGAGGTGGCGACTACTGGGGGCCTAAGAGAGATTTTGCAGTTACAGAAAATCCCAAATGAAAGTTTTTTTCCTTTCTTGGCCTCAAACAGTGTAGCTGACTGTGTATATGAGAAAGGGCAGGCTGGCAAAATATTTTGACTTATGCCGTTCCTGATCCAGAGGAGAAAGGGAGAGACTACTGGGGCTTCAAGAGAAATTTTACAACCCAATTTTTTTTTCCTGGCTTCAGTGTGGCTGTGTGTGCAGGGCAAGGGCAGCAAGGTGGCAAAATAAATCTTTGACTTGTTAACATTCATTCATGATCTCATCCAGTGGGGTGAGAGAGAGAATGCAGGGGGTCTGACGATAAATGTAACAGTCCCAGAAATCCCAAATATTTTTTTTCCCTGACTTCAGTGTGGCTGTGTGTACAGGGCAAGGGCAGTAGGCTGGCAAAATAAATCTTTGACTTATGCCATCCAATCACGATCACTTGTTAACGTTCTTTCACAATTTCATGTATAAAAAATAATACTGTTCAGACAAACAGCATACAAGTTGATGCGCCTGTGCTGCTGGCTGTAGGTGGCCCAAGGGATAATCTGACTTTGTGACTTGTAGCAGGCTGTTTATAGTACAACACAAGTAAAGTACAAGTACTGTACAGACACGTGTCATCATCATCACTCATTCCCTATTTTTTCTCATTATCATTAGTTTTATAGTATGTATCACATTACATTATGTATAAGCATTATCCAACCCCCAGTGTGCGACTGTGCCATGTGCAACTATGCACCAGATGTGTCTGCATCTCCAATTCATATTCTGAGGCACACTCAACAGTTGCTGAATTTGGTCACTTAATAGTAACTAGCTGTATTGTAGGAGTCAGTCCGGTAATCTTGGAATGAAGTGGTGGTGAACTGCTGTGCTGTCAGTGTGCTGTGTACAGTCATGAGTCACCCATAGCTCCACTAAACCCACCCTCATTATCCCTCACTGTAGAACAGCCATGGGCCAGAGATCTTTCTGTTACAGAGCCCCTATCTGACTTAATGCACTGCCCAGCACTATCTCCTTGGAAAACAAGATTGGCCGCTTCAAATCCCTCCTCAGGGACCATCTCCTTGCCTCCTGAACCTGCAAACGTTGTTAGCATACTTCCCTAGTTGGATATTGTGCCCCCTAGTCGCCACCCACTCATAGAAACCTTCCTCCCTTTTCCTTGGCACAATTTTTAGGCTCATGATAAGGTTCCCCATCCTACCTAGCTAGTCAGAACTGCACCCTCCTCCGGTCACCGCCCACCTTCCCAGCATCGACCCCTTCCCTAGCAACTACCCATTCAAGACAAGTGATCCTCACCCAGCCTAACTAGGTCAGATCTGTACCGCCTCCTTATCTGTATATATATGCCTACTTCATAACTTTCTGACCTGCTACTTGCTGGTCTGTATGACACTTAGTCTTGTGTAATGTTTATTAAAATAGTGCTCCTTGCTGGTCTGTGTGATACTTAGTCTTGTATGTTTGTTAAAAGACTGCTCCTTGCTGTTATGTATGATACTTAGTCTTGTATAGTGTTTGTTAAAATCCTGCTCCTTGCTGTTATGTATGATACTTAGTCTTGTATAGTGTTTGTTAAAATACTGCTCCTTGCTGGTCTGTGTGATACTTAGTCTTGTATAATGTTTGTTAAAATACTGCTCCTTGCTGTTATGTATGGTGCTCAGTCTTGTATAATGTTTGTTAAAATGTTTGTTATTGTGATGTGGAGCCTTTGTAAAGGAGTTCCAGACTCAAAGGATTATAATTCCGATACTGTTCGAATGAATGACAGCAAATTTGTCCTTGGCCTATGGGTGGGAGTCATCAGAAGGACATCACATTAGTTAAAGGGATCTTTTGTTACAGGTTACAATACCAATAAAAAATGGATCAAAGTGTTGATGAGGCGCATTCTGTTTCTCAGGTAGGTAGCGGCACTTCAAAAGACAGCAATCGGCCTGAAAAGGGAAAGCAAAACCAGACTCCAGAAAGTGATTTTTTCAAGTCTAAGGTTTTGTCTTCCACCGAATGCTTGAATCCAAAAAAAGCGAATGTCTTGGATCATCATCAATCTCAAGTAAAAAAAAAGTTACTGTATGTAGTTAAAAAAAAATAAAGGCATGGTGGGTACAACCTGCAGAGGCACCCAACGGTGTGGAACAGTTGCATACTCTGCTACTGCCAGTCCCGCATTCGATTCTTCTGATGCTGAACCTGACAAGGGTAATAATAAAGATGAAGAGAATGATCAGGCAGCACAAGGTTTATTGGAGGGGATGGCAATTGCAGATGAGGAAGAAACAAGCAGAAATGTTTTGTTTGTGGAGGGGGGCAGTGGGAATAAACCACAAGAGGAACAGGCCCAAGAAAAATCCGGGGGGAAGGGACCCTGTAAAGGTGACCAAGGTACCATGCTTTCCTGGGAAAAAAACCAAAAAATACATCTTTTGTTTGGTCATACTTCTCCATTAGGGCTTCCAGTGAGTTGGTAGCAACAAGAAAGGAGCATTGTGAACTTCAGCATTGAAAAGGCACCTAGACAGATGTCATGACATGACTGAAAAGTCCAGTTGTGAGTCTCGAAGAGGAAGTAACAGTGATAGCTCACTATACTTGGGGGTAACTCCCATAGATGAAAGCAGTGGCAGCCCCCCAGCACTACTGAAACACCTCCACCACCACTTCCTGCCATTCAAAGGACTCCTCCGACTATTATAGAAAGTGACCATGTGTTCAAAAGTCCTCCTCCTTCAAGGAGACAGCTTACCATCTCAGAAACACATGAGTGTAAAACCAAATATGCCTCAACTCACCCTGTTGCTGTTACAATAACCCAAAACATTTCATAAATAATAGCTGTTGATTTGCTACCATATGACATGGTTGAACATATAGGATTCAGGCTGCTGCTTGAGTACCTCAAACCTCGATATAATATACCATTGTGGAAATAGTTTTTGGCAACAGGGATTCCAGCTCTTTATGATGTTGTATGTAAAAAATTAAGATGCGTTTCGTGCAGTGCTGTTGGAGAGTGGTGCGTCTCACAACAGATATCTGGACAAGCTGTCAGCCTGAACCCTTCATGTCTATCGTGGCACATTGGGCATGCTTCGATAATTCACGTGGAACTGGGGATAGTGAAGCATCGCAGTTTGCTGTTCTAAGAATGTTTTATTTTCCATATGAACATACCTCATACAACATCAGTGAAGAGCTCCAAAAACCAATACAGCAATGGCTCACTTCACAGGGACTGTCAGTTGGCTTTATAATTGTAGATAATGGGTCCAACATAAGGAAGGCCTTGGAGGAGGGGGGCTTTGTTCACATCTACTGCTTTGTATATTGCTTAAATTTAATAGTCCACGGTTTTCTCAATGATGAGAGGGAGATTACGTCTCTTGTTATCACTGCTAAAAGAATATGCACTCATTTCAGTCACTCAAGCAAAGCCCATCACCTGTTTGAAAAAATAAAACAGGAGCACAGTTTACCTTTGCACAGACTGCTCCAAGACATTTCTACTCTATGGAATTCAACCTTTTTTATGTTTCAAAGGCTGCTGGAAAAAACAAAGCTGTCTGGCTGTACACTGTAGAAAATAAAATTGGTGATGCAGATGTCTATATTACTCCACCACAGTGGGCCATGCTGAAGTTTCTAATTTTCCTGCTCCAGGCATTAGAGGAAATCACCAGGGAGGTTAGTGCAAACATAGCAACTCTCAGCCAGGTGATACCCCTAATAAAAAAATTACAATTCAGATTGAATCTGATTAGGGAAAAGTTAGAGAAGCAAAACAGTTCCATGATCACACAGCTGTCAGTGGTGCTGTTGACACTTGCAGGTTGCCCCACAGAATACAAGGAAATCTAATGAGATGTATGATCAAAACAGTTTAAGAAGATGGAAAACTATGAAAAATGCTTCATTCTGAGTACTACATTAAAGCAATAATCTTGGACCCATGATACATTTTGAAGGAACTATTGAGTGATGATGATGACACTTGTTTCAAGATAAACAAGAAATAAAAGACGAGGTGTGTGCTGTCATGGAACAGAGTACAACAGCAGCACCACATTCAGAATCTTCTTCACGACACAGTGCAGCATCAGGTGGCCCATCCTCTACTGTTGCAGCATTTTCTCCCTCTTCCTCCTCAGCCACTGCAGCTGAATCTCATTTTTCACCACCAGCCAAGCATAGCACTGTCCCAGAGTCACTTGGTTCAGCTTCATGTCTCTGGAGTCACTTAGAAGATGTAATTGTAACATCTCCTTCATCTGCCTCTTGTAACACAGGTTCAGCACAGACCATTGTTGAAATGTACCTGGCAGAGCCCAATATCAGCCGGAATGCTGATCCTTTGCAATACTGGAAATCCAAAGAAAATATGTGACCTGAGTTAGTAAACATTGCAATGAAACACATGAATTACCCTCTGACTAGCCTGTGTTCAGAATGATTGCTTAGTTCAGCTGGTAACGTCATTACTGACACATGATCCTGTTTGGTACCAGAACATGCTGAGTGCCTCACATTTCTCAAAGTCAACATTCCTCACTTTAATTTTAAATATGATACCTGAATAAAACATACACTGCCTGCTCTGAGCAGGCGCTATCCATAAAACACTTTCACGAATTCGTGCCTGTGGTAAAAATCGTTTGTGAATAGGGTCTACTACATGAGGTAGCAATTAATTGCAACAAGTCAGGTCAGGACGGTCTAGGCTAGGCCACTATTACTTGAACGATCACATGAAAAGCACAGAAAAGAAAAAAAAATAATAACATCAGTGGGTTCAGAGTCCAAATACAACAAGCAACTGCATTTCATGTCACAAATTTACTTGGTGGTACCTGGCACCACTGTCTGATCTGGAAGGTAGGGTACTGCTGTCTACTACTACCACTACTAATACCACTACTGTCACTTTTTGTCCTCACGAGTCACGACTACTACTTATCACTTTTTTTCCGTACTCCAGTCCTTACTACTACTACTACTTGTCACTTTTTTTGCCCTCAGATCCGGACTGCACTGTTTTAATTTTCATATAGTGCATGGCTTAGCAGATGCCTGAAACCCAGGAACTGAATACTCTTTGTATATTTGTCACATCCCTCATATTTGGCTGCAAATCTTTCACAGAAAAAAATGCTACTAAATTGAAAAATCATATAATTTCTTTATTGTATGTGTGTGCATGGTAGGGTTGTCAGAACTAGTTCCAGAAATATTCGAAACCCTGCTTGAACTCTAGTGTTCAAGTTCTAAATTAGAACTCGAACACCAGAGGGTTCGTATAAGGGTTTGGGTCTTTTTTTTTTTTTTTTTATCTTTTGCTCACCTCCACATCCTCCATTCATGCCTATACAGCTGTTCTAGTCCAGCCCATTACTGCTGCCTCACCTAGTAACCCCTTGCGCTGATGTTATGCAACCGACGTGCTAGATAAATCGCCACAGAAATGCCCCAGTGAAAAAAAAAAGATACTGTCCTGTGCCTGATGATTGCCGCCTATTTCCGCTCTCTTCTCACACACTCACAGTTCTAGTATTGACAAAGCACGGGAGTGGCCATGGAGGTGAACGGCATTGGTAGTTTATTCACTCCATAGTTTAATATGGGCCAGTTGGGCACTTTGCATTTCGCTTTTGTACAGAATACAGACTCCATATAGAATCTCTGAATTTCAACA